>JASDFA010000003.1:121585833-124110000 GCA_035772735.1 Datura wrightii
ACTCGGCATAGAGCCCTGGCGTTTTCGCCGAAGGGGTAATCTAGCTCGAGTTGCCATAGTTCCTCCTCTGTCGCCGGCCTCCCACCTATCCTCAGCTGGAGCATCTGCATCCCATACATCCGAGCCATATACTGATCGTCACGAGCATGTCGCTCGCCAAGTGTAAGCACCAGCCCATGGGTGGTGTCGGGAGCCTTAGTTTTAGTAACGTCTAAGGCCTGCCGCTCCAACTGCGGGATATAGTCAAGGGCCTCCTCCTCAACATCGAGGCCCCTGAGGAAGGTGGTCAGTAGTCCACAAAAGCCATACCTGTGCCCCTGGTGCAACCGGGCTCTCTTCATGGTGGAGATAATTATCGCCCCTACATTGATCTCCAGCCCTTTCATCAGGGCGTACACCAGGCATACACGATCCCAGGTTACATCTGTCATATGTACCCCCGGGATTAGGCATGAGCAGACTATCTTCAGCCAGATTCGGGCTTCCCTTTTCATCTGTGAATAGGGCAAAGTCTGGTGGTAGCCCCTCTCTTTGTGTCTGCTCCATCTAGCTGTCGATCGGGTCCCACACAATGTGCGTCTGATGTCCGCATACGGTGGGGTAATGTTCAGCTGTCGGAGTATGTGGGCGTCTGTGTCCCGCGCTCCTATGATGGCATTGAGGTGGTGGGGCTCCAAGGTGACTATTTGCCCTCTGATCTTGATGGTGTGACTTTTGATCGTCGGGTTCCAATTGGCATAGAACTCCCGAACCAAGTGCAGATTGCATTGCTTGGGCTCTTCAAAGATGAACTTAAGCCCAGCTGCCTCGATCCGGTGGACCATTCAAGGGAACTCCTGTGCCAATGGTTCCCGTGCTATGTGCTCCTCGGGGAAATATTTATTTTCTTTGTGCTTTGCGTACCACTTTTTCCCCTCATCGGTCACCCATCTCGTTCCGTATTGGCGGCGCTGGCCGCGTGGAACTGCTGGTGCAGCTGGGATTGCTGTGCCCAGTCTGATTCGTTTCCTTCCGGCGCCTGAAGTTGATGCGCCTTTTCCTTTATATTGTCGGCTTGCCATTTTACCTGTCAACCCAAGTAGACAAGATCAATGTTAAGCTCACGGATATTAACTTCGGCTAAGGTCGGGTTACGCTAGGTTACCCCACACTTAGTCCTTAGCTACAGTTACAACACTACGGCAAGATTATCTTTATTTACACACAATAAACAACTATACAATCATGCTTAGTGCGTTCGAAAAATTCGACGATATAACTTCTGCGTACTACTCAAACTTCATACAGCTAATCACAATCACTACCATCGCTAACATTTTACCCATCACACTTAGCAAAGAAAAACAAAGAAACAAAAACAACAACAAAAATTTATCTACATGAACCTATACAACCAACCAATTCTTACAAATTTCAACATTTCCCCAACCCGAGAATCCGTCGTTCTATTAACATCCTAACAATTTGTACATCGACTCATCTCATTCAACACATCCATCCTGGCATAAAATTCACAATTTCAATACATTTTCAACTTCAAATTCAACATACAAGCCATAGAATTGATATTATCAATCAAATTCGATTAAGTTATGCAATCGACAAGTTCAAGCAATCATAGCGACATTCCGAACATTCATCAACAACAATTAACTCAAATTCATGATTAATTACTATGTAGGGCAATTTAGCTCACCTCCCATGCTCAAAATCGAAGAAAATCGACAAGAATTTGAGAGGAAATCGAAAAACATACCTTGACTTTGAAGAATCGAAGAAAACTTGGTGAATTTCTTGCCTTACTCCGTGTCACGTTGATAGGGGATGGGTTTTGGGGGGTTTGGTCGCGGCGGGATTAAAAAAATGAGGGAAAAGGGAGGATTTTCGGCGTTAAAAAGTAAGGAAATCGCGCGGGTCACCCGACGACCCGGTGTGACCCGTCGCGATATACAAGGCAACGTGTCACGGAGTGCATCGCGGTGCACTGCCTCCGTGACACGGAGCCATCGCGAGACTATTCTGGAAATTTTTAAAAAATCCAGAATGTATCTCAACGTGTCACGGAGGTAACGCGGAGGTCCACCTCCGTGACACGGAGCTGTCGCCTCAGCTCACTGTCTGCCACTTTTTATTAATTTTTCATACCTCGACTTTTCCTTCGCGATTCCATGCATATTCTTCTCCGTTTGACCTGAAATTCATCTCACTATACAAAATTGGTTAGACTTATAGGTTTCACTCTAAATACAAATAAAACAAAAACTAAAATGAAAAATTTTGTAGTAAATCAAGAAAAAGAAAAAGAAAAATCTATTTACACTTTACAAAATGAAAGAAAAAAAAAATTTCACGGGTTGCCTCCCGTGCAGCGCCTGGTTTACCATCGCGGCTCAACGTTGTTAAGCTCAATTGTCCGCTAGGGTGAGGGATGATTTCTCTCGATCACCGTCCTCCCCCCAGTAGTGCTTACACCTTTCCAGTGGTTTTCCCATTAACTCTCGGGAATCCTTCATCTGCTTATCATCACCTTGATCAATCACATTGATCACCGAGAGTTCTTCATGCACCGTTGGGAGCTTGGGTGCCTTGTACACATCGAACACCTCCACCTTGTCATGTGCTTGCATTGTTAGCTGCCCCACAGCTACGTCAATTAGTGCTTTCCCGGTTGCCAAGAAAGGACGTCCCAAAATAAATGGGACTTTCGCATCTGGTTCAAAATCCAGCACGACAAAATCTACCGGGAAAATTAGGGAGCCAACTTGCACCAGAACATCCTCAACAATGCCATCCGATCTGGCTAAGGATCGATCCGCCAACTGCAAGATTACTGTTGTGGGTCTAGGACTCCCTAGGCCCAACTTTCTGAATACCGAAGACGGCATCAAATTTATGCTCGCTCCCAAATAACACAATCCACGAGCTCGGATGCTCTGCCCAATAGTAATCTGGATAGTAAAACTCCCAGGGTCTTTTAGCTTTGTGGGCAGTCTATTTTGAATCCGGGAAGTGCACTTCTCCGTTAGAGCCACCGTAGCATACTCAGTCAACCAACTTTTGTTTGCCACGATGTCCTTTATATACTTAGCATATTTCGGCACTCCCTGCAAGACATCAACAAGAGGTAAGTTAATATGTACCTGTTTCAGCACCTCCATGAATTTCTTGAAACACGCCTCCTCCTTTTGTTTCTTTAGTCGTTGAGGGAACGGGGGTGGAGGTCTTTCTGATTCATCTTCCTTAGTCTTCCCCCTCTCAGTACTTTGCTCCCTCTCAACTTCTGCTGCTCCCGACTGTTGAGGTGGTCTTTCTGGTTCCACCTCTTTCAGCTGCAAACCACTCCTTGTGGTCACTGCATTTACCTGCTTGGGATTGGGATCCGTGTCGCTCGGCAGTCCTCCTCTAGGCCTTGTGTTTTGGGCACTAGCAAATTGCCCAAATTGATATTCAAGTGCCTTGGTAGCTAACTAGTTGTTTTTCACTTCGGCTGCCAATTTCACATAGTCAGCATGCAATTGAGCTTGGTTAGCTATCATGGTCTTGAACATCTCCTCAATGCTGGGTGATGGTGGTGGAGGAGGTGCATTGTTGTTTCTGAATTGAGCTTGATAATTCTGCTACCCTCCTTAGTTCCTTTGCACACCCTGACCCAAACTTTGGCCCTGATGGTTGTTGCTACCCCATGAGAAATTAGGGTGATTCCTCCAATTGGAATTGTAGCTACTACCATACTGTTGGTGGTTCCTTTGTGCATTACCCACAAAGTTTACTGAGTCAGGATTGGCTCTACAACACTCAGCTGAGTGCTCACTGCTTCCACACACTTCACACCACATTTGTTGTACTGCATTAACTGGGGCTTGAGGCTGGTTCACTGTCATGTTGTTGAAGTGGGTGTTAAGTTGATTTTGCAATGCAGCTATCTGTGCAGCGATAGTTGTAAACCCATCCACTTCTAGCACTCCTGCTGCTTTCCTTGTCCCACCTCTTGATGAATCAGCATTCCATTCTGGATTGCCCTGCGAAATACGGTTCAACAAGGTGTACAGCTCCTCATAAGTTTTCTCCAGCGCTTGCCCTCCAACTGCTGAGTCTAGCAATATTTTGGTGTGGGGTTCCAAACCCTCTATAAATGTGTGCACCAGCACATCATTGGACTGATGATGATGAGGACAATCCCGCAACATGGATTTAAATCTCTCCCAGGCCTGATATAAATTTTCTCCCTCTCTCTGTTTGAAACTTAGAATCTGAATTCTACGTCTTGCTGTTTTACCAGAGGGAAAAAACCATATCAAAAACTTCCGTGCAAGATCATCCCACGTAGAAATAGAATTTGGTGGCTCAGCTTTCAACCACCTCTTGGCTTCTCCCAATAATGAGAATGGGAACAATGTAAGCGGGACATAGTCTGATGACACTCCAGCGGGGATGTAAGTGTCACTTATCTCCAAAAAAATTTGGAGATGTTGTTGTGGATCTTCATGAGGGAGACCGGTAAACTGCCCGCTAGTGTGCAATACTGCACCATATTCTGTTTAAGTTCAAATCTCCCTCCCGGCTCAGGTTTGCGGATACTAGATGTAACATTATTGGCATGTGGGATTGCCACCTCGCGAACCGGCTGTGCTGCTGCTTCTTTGGGCACTAACACTGCCCGTACTACCGGTGGATTCTGTTGTTGCTCCATGATCGTCTGTCTGAGCAACTGTAGCTTTCTTTGTAGAGCTTCTCTCCGTTTATTGTGAAATATCCTTTTTGGCTCTATATACGATACCACCAGCTCCTTGTCTCTTGCCAGTGTTCAACAACAATTAAGTCTGCAAAATACAGGCTAAGACTAAGTTGTCAACACTAAGAAAATAAAAATACAGTAAATTAACACTTAAAACAAATTCACCAATTGCCAAGTCCGCGGCAACGGCGCCAAAAACTTGTTTGCGTGATTGTGGGTATATAAAACGACACGCAAGTGCACGTGGTCGAACAAGTAGTAAATGGCTTTAGTAAGCCAAGTATCGATCCCACAGAGACTTGGATGAAGTGCAATTTGCTCAAGTGTACTATATTTTACTTCTAAAAATGCAGACAACAGTGTAACCAAAAGTTCGATAGTTTGTTTTATAATTTTTATACTAAAGCTAAGAACAATTATCTACTTTGAATCTGAACTATGAATGAGAGCTTGCTGAGGTTAAACGAACATGTAATGAAATTAATTATCATCATACTTTGGTTAATCTTTTCCTCCAGTTGCTAGCCAAGAACATTTGCCAAGAGATTAAAACTCTCGTATTTAACCTCACTTAAGAATCATGAACCATCCGTCTATATTTCTGTGATCAAATGCAATTCATGTTCTAGCCATACAATTCCAGTTCCTAAATTGACTAATACGACTTTCAGGTATATTTCTATCCTGAAAGCAAATCAAGACTCAATTTTCCCAAACCAAGTAAAGAACATATCCTATTAATTCACAACTTTCCAATTTCTTGCTCTCTCGAGTGAAACCGGACTTTTTAGATTTACATTATTGTAGGCCACACATTAATGCAGTAAGAACACGAATTAATAGAACAACATGGAAGAAAAGATGAAAAACCAAATAATTAATGATCAAATTTCATCACAATTGTTCATAACCTCAGCAAGGAGAGGAATTAGCCACTCATTTGTGGATTAAACATCTTAAAATGAGTGTTAATCATACAAACAATTGAATTAAAGAAGAAAGAAAGAGAGAAAAACCCTGATAATTTCGTCCCCTCAACTGCCTGTAACCCACGTTCTTGCTCCACCAAGTAAGAATATTAAAAATGAACCTAAGTGTTCTATTTATACTGGTGGGAATTTTTCCGGGAATAAAAAGCAGCGTGTCACGGAGTTTGTCGCGGAGCACTGCCTCCGTGACACGTTGTGTATCACGGAGTACTGCCTCCGTGACACGTTGTGTATCGCGGAGCACTGCCTCTGTGACACGGTGTGTATCGCGGAACACTGCCTCCGTGACACGTTGCTGTTCCACCACAGGCCAAATTTTGCATTTTTTCCTTCTTGACATCCGAGTCCAACCCCAATCTCTCCCAACACGCATTTTAGCTTCCCAAAATTATATTTCACCTGCAAAACAATGCTAATCATGTTGGTTAGTATAAATTCACATTTTATTATCAATCACATGAGAATGTATAAACATTTATAGATAAACAAGGCAAAAATGGTACTTTTGAGTATCACTTGGGCATATAAATTTTCCCAAGATCAAACACCATATTCAGACCATATTTAGATCTGTTTGTGATAGTGTTTATTGATGAAATTCTGGTATATTCTCGCTCAAAATCTGAGCATAGAGATCATCTGCAAACAGTACTCCAGATCCTCAAAGACCGCCAGTTATATGTGAAGTTTTCAAAATGTGAGATCTGGTTTAATTCAATAGTTTTCCTGGGCTATATTGTGTTAGATGCATGTATCCAAGTTGACTCACAGAAAATTGCGGCAGTAAAGACATGGACTAGACCCACGACCCCAACTGAGGTTCGTAGTTTCATGGGGTTAGTTGGGTATTACAGAAGTTTCTTTGATGGATTTTCTACCCTATCGGCGCCATTGACCAGATTGACGTAGAAAGCAACTAAATTCCACTGGACCAAGGCTTATGAGTAGAGTTTCCAAGAGCTGAAAATAGATTGACATCTACACCATTATTGTCCTTACCAAAAGATTTAGAGGGCTACGATGTATACTACGATGCTTCAGGCATTGGGTTAGGGTGTGTTCTGATGCAACATGGCAAGGTAATTGCCTATGCTTCAAGGAAGTTAAGGAAGAACGAAAAGAACTACCCCACCCATGATTTAGAGTTAGTTGCAGTGGTTCATGCTTTGAAAATCTGGAGGCATTACTTGTATAGTGTGCATGTAGATATCTTTACTGATCATAAAAGCCTCCAATATATCTTCACACAGAAAGAGTAAAATTTGCGGCAGCGTTATTGGCTAGAATTGCTGGAAGACTACAACGTGACCATCTTGTGTCAACCAGGGAAGGCTAATATTGTAGACGATGCCCTTAGCAGCAGATCTATGGGTAGCCTAGCATATTTGAGGCCAGAACAGGGAGAAATGGCTCCAGAGCTGCACCAGTTAGCTAATTTAGTAGTCTAGGAAGTAGATTCAGAGGATAACGGGATTGTTATTTGGAACATAGTAGTATCATCTCTAGTTGTAGAGGTAAAGGAGTGGCAGTAAAAGGACCCTAGTCTAGTACAGCTTAGAGACAAGGTTCACCAGGGCAAATTATCAGCCTTTGAATTAACAGAAGATTGGGTCTTGAGATTCAAAGGTCGACTCTGCATTCCATACATAGCAAGGCTTCGCCAGGAGATCATGGCAGAGGTACATTATTCTCGTTAGAGGTTCGACAAAGACGTACCATGATATAAAAGAAATATATTGGTGGCCTGGAATGAAGAAAGGTGTAGCTGAGTTTGTAGCATAGTGTCCTAATTGCCAGCAGGTGAAAGCTGAGCATCAGAAACCTGGCAGACTGACTCAGGAGATAGTTGCACCTATGTGGAAATGGGAAGAAATTAATATGAACTTTGTGACAGGGTTTCCTCACACTAGGCATAAATTCGACTCCATTTGGGTCATTGTTAATAGATTGACAAAATCAGCCCACTTCTTGCCAGTCAGAACTATGTTTTAGCTGAAGATTATGTTGAGTTGTATACTAAGGAAATAGTCTGATTGCATGGTGTCCCAGCACCCATTATATCTGACAGAGGGGCACCATTTAAAGCTAGATTTTGGAAGTCATTTCAGAAAGGTTTAGGGACACAAGTTAACTTAAGTACAGCTTTCCATGCCCCAGACATACGGTCAAGCAGAGCGCACCATTCAGACGCTCGAGGAGATGCTACGAGCGTGTGTGCTAGACTTTGGAGGGAGTTGGGATGAGAATCTACCCCTGATCAAATTTGCATCCAAATAACAGTTATTATTCTACTACACAGATGGCGCCTTATGAGGCTTTGTATGGGCGGAAATGTAGGCCCCCATAGGATGGTTAGAAGTAGGGAAGGCAAGGTTGATCAGACCTGATATGATCCATCAGTCAGAAGAAAAGGTAAAACTTATTAGAGAGCGTTTGCTGACAGCCCAGAGTCGTCAGAAGTCCTACTCCGATTCCCGGCATAGAGACTTGGAGTTTGATGTTTATGATTGGGTATTTCTTAAAGTTTTACCTATGAAGGGCGTGATGAGATTTGGCAAGAAGGGCAAGCTTAGCCCTAGGTTCATTGATTAGTTAGAATTGCCTTCAGGGCTAGAATGCGTTCATCCAGTCTTTCACGTGTCAATGGTACATAAATGCATAGGAGAACCGTCTCGGGTTATTCCAGTTGAGGATGTTCAAGTCACTAAACAGTTGTCCTACAAAGAGACTCCAGTTGCTATACTAGATCAACAGGTTCGTAGATTGAGGACTAAGGATGTAGCCTCTGTTAAAGTATTGTGGAGGAACAAAAATGTAGAGGAAATGACCTAGGAAGTTGAGGACGACATGAGGTCTAGATATCCTCACTTATTCCTGGCTTGACTCAGATTATGCAGTTGAGGTGAGATAGTTGTTTCATTATTGCCATATGCTTATATTATCAGTATTGTTGAGTTATTCACTTTTATGATATAGAACTATATTGTGTCACAGTTTGTAGCGTCCTCTGAGGTGCCTATGTTGGACTTCTCTATGTTTCAGGTTTTTGGATAGTCCATATCACAGAGGAGACTCTGCCAAAATTTTTTTGGCAATAGTTAAAGGAGTTGATTCTCTTAAGTTTAAGGTTACATTCGAGGAAGAATGTTCCTACAGGGGGATGATGTTACACCCCGTAAGTTTTCATCTTTTAACTAATGTGTGCATATGTATGTTGAGAGTTTTTGAGTACAACGCATACGAGAAAGGGCTTGGAGGGTGAGTACATGAACACGGCATCAATTTAGTAGGAGTCTGGGGTCAAAGGCCAGGCACACTGGGCGCCGCGCCAGCCAGCCCAGCGCCATGGGTGGCGCGACACGCCTCCTGACTGGAATGATGGGAGACATCACGCCCCCGTGGCCACCGACTCCCACATATAAAAATGTTGTAAGTTCAAGTTCAATTCATTTAAATATTGCCCCCAAATCAGAGACGCGGCTCATGAAAGGGTTTCTCTACAATTTCTTTCATTTTTGTCATATTACGCTGCTAAACTCATTAAAAATGCAAATTTGTCTTGGATATCGAGTTTTAGGCCTACGAGGAACGTCCCTATTGAGTTATTTCTTTAAAGTTCACTCGGAGTACTGGAACCCCGCCGAATGAGTGTTGTCGGAATCACTCTTAATTGACTTCTAAGCGACTAGAAGAGATAGGTAAGCATTTCTACCTTCTAAACTCTTAGGAATTTGTGAGTTTTCAGTCGAATTAGACGAAGTTGAATTATAGTTATTATTATAATTAAAAGATATCATTGTTTGTTGAGTTCTAGTATTGAAAATAGCCTTATTCTCTCAGCATAGAAGCTACAATTGGGTGGAATTGCAAGCTACCAATTGGAACTAATTGGGTAAGAGAGAATGGGCATTCGAGGTATGTTAGGGCTATTCCTTCGGCAAGTTACTTCTGTCATAACATTGATACAACTAGCACTTCAGTAGTGACTTAATATCTCGAATGTTGTAGTTAGCCTTACGAATGGACTTGAGATTATAGTGTAGTATCCCTGGTAAGGGTAGGTCATATTTCATACAACCCCTCGATGTAAATAGTCGAGGAGATGCTAATGGTACGAACTACTTATGGAGCTATAAGCCGCTTATGGAGCTATGATGCTGCTTATGCCTGCAGGGCTGTTGAATTTCTTTCGGAGCCATTTTATTGCTTATGAGCTACTAAATTGCTTATGGAGCTATTAAGTGTCTGAAAGTACTAAAGTAAAACCTTCGGGGTCACATTGGAGTCTTGTACGAACTCCTCCTATGCTAAAGACTACCAACCCTCCCGAGGGCCTAGTTTGTCTGAGACATAGTTGCAGTCATTTATGGAGCCTCATGGGTACTGCTTGGGGTATATAGACTATTTGGCGCTTGCCAGGGCTTATGGGGACCCAGGTAGATTATTCTATTTTAATTTCACTTTCTAGGTTTATGGGGGCTCAGGTAGGTTCTTGTTTGTATGTATACTTGCTAGTTATGTTTCAAATTGTGGGGCTATTTAGGTTGAACTCTTATCCTTCTTATCTATTACTTTGAGTTCTTCTATTAGTTTTATTATGCTTTCATTACCGCCTTACATATTCGGTACATATTTTACTGACGCCAAACTATGGAGCACTGCATACTTGCCTACAGGTGTGGATAGACGTGGCTCGAGACCTTCTTAGCTGTCAACCAGAGTTACTAGTTTAGTCATCTCCCTTTTCTCCGGGGTTGATAGTTAGAAAGGTTTGTTCTTTTTTTGTACGGCTTATGGGTAGGTCATGGTCCTGCCCCTACCATTATTCCACTCCTATAGCTTACAGACTACAGTTTTTCAATTATTGGTTCTTGTTGGCTGTGTGGGGCCTATGTGTGCTATATTGTGCGTGTTGGCCGTGTTTAGCATAGTTAGTTAGTTAGTTGAAAGCCTTGTCGGCTATAGTGTTAATATGACTGCCTATTTTCATTCTGTTATGACTAGACAGCATGGTGGTCTTGTCAGCCCGCATAGGATCCCTATTATTGTCTTATTGGTTGGGTTAGTTGTTTTCTTTTATAGGTGGCTCGTTGTTTTCTTGATTTTGAGTTGCTAGTAGGCACCAGAGGTGCTTATACCCAGCTAGGTCACCCAGGTCCCACTATGGCATTAGGTGTCGGTCATGCCTCCCAAGGTAGGCGTGACAAACAAATAATACTTTCTTACCAATGAAGTTAAAATTTGGAGAAGAAAGATTGAATTCGTGAATTTAATTCTTCAAAATTACAAGATAGATCTACTTTCTATGTTATGAACTATGAATTACTCTAACCTCTATTGGTATATCTCAGTCTATCTATCTTTCTAGAAAAAAAAGAAGAAAAATTTTATTTATACTAAGCCTCAAAAACCCTTAAATCATTTAAAATCAGAGTACCCTAGTTGTGTAGGGATGGAACGTCCCATGGAAGGGTGGACCATCCTTTGCTTCGCGGATTAAAAGTTGATTCTACCAAGTTCTTGTATGTCCTTTGATTGGCGGATCATCTTATGGAAAGACGATCTGTCCTTCTCTTCGTCCATTGACTTTGGAAAATTGTTGACAGGTGATCCTTCCTTCAATTGACCGACCGCCTTCTGGAAAGACGATTTATCCTTCACCTTGTCGGTTGCTTGCCACCTAAAAGTGGTTTCTAGATTTGTTAGGAATTGTTGGACTCTTGAGCATGTGGACCGTCCTTGTGAGAGGCGGTCCATCTTTTGCTTGGTATTTTGTCACAATCCGAATATAGACCCGGATCGTAACACAGGACAAGGAGCCCTGAAAGACCTCAAGTTGACCCATGGCATGAACATTCATCTAACTCTATATCAATAAAGCGGAATACTTAACAAAATGATATAGCAGAAGCATAAACTTAACATAACATTGTAAGAAGAATGTACTGCATACATAACAGCTGAGTACTACATATAGTCTGAAAGCCTCTAACGTATCTGATGGGTTGATGGGGCAACATCCCGAACTAACTCGGCAAAACTGAAAATTAGAAGAAACATCAATATCTGAAACATATGGTCTCGGAGAATGAGAACTCACCAAAAGTCGGATGTTAAACTCTGATATAGACTACTGATGGTGTTGGATCTAAAGATCGGAGCCTTTATCATCAAACGATACAGCATAGAGTATGCGGTCAATACGTGAAATGTACCGAGTATGCAAGGTAAGTAAAACGGACATTTAAAAATACATAAAAGCTCATAAATGATCATAAGAGTGGGACAGAATGCTCGTACATAAATATCATAAAATAACATAAGGCTCAAGGTTTTCAAATCATTCGGAATCTATTAATTATCATAGTCATAAGAGAAACTTTATGAAATCATCACTTGAGCCTAATAACATAAACATAATAATGCATAAAACATGCAAGAACAATGGGAGGACTCATCATAACTAAACCATCACGGTAGAGTCGTACATGATACCCAACTATCTCACTCAAGTGGGCAGAGTGGCCCCTGGCTTTCCTGGCGAGGGACGTGCATTATGTGATATCACGAAAGAGGGGATCATTAACATCGTAATGTATCAATAGAAACCTACAGTGGAACATAGTTATGAGATACTGGCGTAGTCCTTTGAACGACGGGCTGCTCGGTGCTAGACACTGCTCCCAAAAACATGCACATTAGGCTCGTATGTAAATCAATAACATCATTCATTGAGATTCATGACCAAATAAACATTATCATCATTGATCCCCATTAAATACATGATTAGCCAAAAACCAAAGGCCATTTAGTTGGCCAACATCATAAATTGAAAAATCATGAGATTCATATCATAAATCATAAATCGCTCTTTAACATGTGGGCGTTGCTCAATACTTTAACATTCTTGAAAATACTCAATTAATTTGAAAACATGACTATAAAATGGGTAACTTGGAAACATGCTTTTTATCATCAATAATTCATCATACATGTACATTCATCATAAACCTTGACTTTCATGAACTTTTCATGAATGGGCATTTTAATTTTAAAAACTTGAAACATGATTTTTAATGAAAAACAACATAAAACTTGCCCATAATTCGTAATTCAATAATAGTAACTCAACTAGATCAAGCCCATGTAGAGAAATCAAGATTTCATGCATTGGGTAAAAATCCCATAGAATTTAGATAGGAGATTTCATGATTTGAAAGAGATTGGGAATGGGTGTGAAAGGATTCACCCACTCATAACCCTACATACCTGGGGAAGATCAAATTTCACCACTCCTAGAAAGCCCAATGGAAAATTGAAGAAAACCTTGAAGAACAAGCTTGATCACCTCCTTAATTCCCTAAGTTTGCATGCATGGATATGAATAAGCCTAGGATAGGTTTTACCCTTAATAAACACTGAATTTCAAGCCTTAAATGACGTAGTTTAGGACCCTAGGACTTAGGAATGACGAAAATGCTCTTAATGAAATCACTGAAATTTCTACACTAGGTGAACCCACGATCAATCCCATGAGTCGTTACATGATACCATGACTCGTGGTATCGAGACATTGGATCCACTGCCCCATTTTACACTTTTAGATACACTTCCCATGACTCAACAGGATGAGTCGTTCCTTCAAATGATGATCCGTTGTGTCGTCCATTGTTTCCCCCTTCAAGTTCTGTATCATGTCTTCCCACGAGCCACACCACGACTCATTCTTCCATCCCACGAGTTGTGGTTACCTTCCGTTACATTGACTGGATATTTTTAATACTCCTTCCCACGACTGGTGACCATGACCCGTTACTCCTCATGACGAGTCATCCCACGACCCGTTACTCCCCCTTAGGCTTAGGATCAGTTCCCACCATGACTCCACACAAGGACTCATTGTAACAAACAACGGGTCATTACTTCACTCGTTACGACCAATTTCTGCCCAGTCAATCCTCATCCCGGTTGCTTCCCATAGGTCGTTGGATGGACCAACGATCCGTTAGGTCATCTGTTATATGGGATTTTTCCCAAATTCAGCCAACTCCCATTTTTAAATCCCGGGTCCAATCTTAGGCACTTCCGGTGTATTACATCTTTTGGGCAGAGTTGCGACTTTAACTCCTCCTTTCTTCATTTCACTCTGGTTCCTAAAATATAGCATAATGAGGTCAGTTTTCACTTAAATTAGTACCTAAATACATGCAAAACTCTATGAAATGAAGCAAAGATATGTCTCAAAGTCCTGACACATCAAGTTGCATAGACAAGGCCAAGCATAACTAGAGCTATTGGGAGAACTTGTTGAATCCTACGGATCAAGATGGGTTTTGTGTAAACGGCTAGAAGATATAGGTTATTCTATCACGTCCCGAGTTTACACCTTGGACAAAACACGGTACTTGACGTCACGAGTGACCCCAAGTCAACCCCTGGTCTATCATACACTAGCATTCTGAGTAATATAAAAATACATACAGCGGAAGTTTAAAACAAAATATATGCACTTGAAATTATTAGAACAAAGCTACAAGTCTAATAAAAATCAATCTGAGTCTAAAAAAAAAATCTACGTCTGAAAGCCACTATGACTGATGAGCTTCTGGGACAAGCCCCCAGCTAACTCCAAATCCAAATAAAAAGGATAGGAAGTATAACTGAAGTAATAAATCTTCGTCCTTAGAGGATGAGGACTCACCAACTAGAATAGTTGAGATCTTCGGTGAGCGGTCGGCTAACAGGGCTGAGACTATCATCCTACAGCTGTATCATAAAACAATACAGCATAAAAGTATGCATCAGTACTTTGAATGTACTGAGTAAGTGAGGGGAACATAACACAAAGTAATAAATAACAATAGAAATGCTGAACTGAAAGACATGCACTGACCAACTAAAGCTACTGAACTAAATAACTGAAACACTGAGGTGATCTAAAAGACCCTGTCTAATGGTCAAAGCATGTTCTAATTCTGTAATATTGAGCTGAACTGAGCTGAAACTAGACTGAACTGACTAGTGGGAGAGTTTATAACCGACATGTGATCACGTGAGCAAGACGTGGAGTCCAATGTATACACCCCACTATAGGACCTAATATACCTTGCCAGGGTATAAAGGCATGAACTGGGTGATCACAATAGCCTGGGGCCAATCAGGCCAGTAAATATTGTAACCTACACTGGCAACGTAGTTCTAGGAACCTGAGTGCGCTGGAACCCTGGTCCGCTCGGTGCTAAGTCCTACTCCCACTGGATAATCCTAGACTGAATACAAAGTTGATAGCTTGAAATTGGGGCCCAAGACTAGTCAGGTATACATATCTGAAAGCATCCTGAGAGTCTTACCCGACCAGATTCTAAAACTGATTCTAAGACAGATCAGAGCTACTTATCTAGAAGCGTCATAACCGTCTAAGAACAAACTGTAATCTGAACTGGGTCCTAAGACTAGTTAGAGTTATATGTCAAAAGCTTTATGACTGCCTAGTGGACCAATAAACTGAATTCTAAGTCTAATTCTGATAACTGGGAGGTAATACTAACGCCACAGGAAATTCTGTAGTCAAACTAATCAGCTGACATTTCTGACTGACACTGAGTATTTCCACATTTTTACTAAAGCTAGGCAACCATGTATCTGACTAAGAATTTATCATATAAAATAATATGGGAATTCACCACATTGATATAATTAGGAAAATTTCAAGGTTTAACCCCTTTAGCAAGATTCTAGTCGTTTCTACTCTTAAGGACTAGGGCTAAACTCAATGTATAGGGATAAGCATCAATACTATCACTAACTGATGGAAAATATCCATAATTAATATAACATAATATTCCACATGGATTAAACGAAGCATTACCAAGAATTTCTTAACGTTCGAAAATCTGCAGAGCTAGAATTCACTTTTACGGGAATAACATCAATTTAATCATGAACTTATGGAAATCATGTCTAAAATAATCATGGATATCATTCTATGTGAATTCAAAGAAAACTGACATATATTCTCTTCACATTGGAAAGGTCAGGGCTAGGATTTATAGAGAAACTAGAGAAGAGTTTTGGGGGACACAAGGGAAGAACTATCCCCTTGTTGAATTTTCACATACCTGAGTTAGAATTTCCTTGGAGAAGGAAGCTTGGACTGTTGCAACGGAGGAAAACCCTAGTCTTGTTTTAGAGCTTCTTGAGAGGAAAGCTTACAGTATATTTTCTGAAGATGAGTAGGAATGAGGGGGAAACCATTTTCCCCTCTAAATCCCCTCAAAATAACCCAAAATGACTAAGTTTAGGATCTAGGAGGTTAGGAAATTACTGAAGCACCCTTAGAAAATTAGCAGGAAATAACTGCTAGGTAGTCCCGACGACTGACCTAACGAATCGTCTCCTTTGACAATGACTCGTGGTTTGATCCGTAAAATACACTGCCTCTCAAGTCTCCTAGGCTCGTCACGGATGACTTAACGACTTATTACAGGTGACCACGACTCGTGGTCACCATCCGTGATGTACACTTTTTTCCCTTCTTGGTCACGACTCACCCCTTGAATCGTGAAGACTGACCACGACTCGTGGGGGCTTTCTGTAAAGTACACTGTCTCTCTACCTTCTATTTTCTTACTCACCCACCCCACGACTGACCTAACGACTCATGGTGCCTGACCACGAGTCGTGGTCATGCCCGTAGGGACCTCATTTCTCAAGTTTCCAAACTTCTCACCTGGCCTCCCCACGAGTCACATCACGACTCGTGGGCTGCTCTCACGGGTCACCTCACGACCCGTCCTGATACCTGGTGCCAATTTTGAGTTTTTCTCCTTTTCAACTCTCGGGTCTGATATTTGGGCTTTTGGGGTATAACAATATCTCCCCCTTGGGAACATTTGTCTTAAAATGTTGAAAAACACATAGAAAAGTAGAGAGATGCAATTATCATATTCAAATACTAATCATTTAAACCGAAAACTAACGGAATGACTACCTCCGATTCAAACTACATAGTTGAACTAAATTCACTAGTCATACATACATCCATATACATAAAATAAACTTGAACACCTAAACTGAACATGAAAACTAAATAGAGTTCTAGGGCAAAACTGATATCTCAAGCTGTAACAGAGCCGCTAGAGAATAAGTGTGGGTATCTAGCCATCATATCCGTTTCGGCTTCCCATGTAGCTCCCTCGACATGCTGATTCCTCCATAAGACCTTGACTGAAGATACCTCCTTGTTCCTCAACTTACGAACCTAACGGTCAAGGATCTGGACTAGGACCTCCTCATATGAGAGGCTATCCTTTATTTCTACACAGTCCAATGGCACAATTGAAGTTGGATCACCAATGCATTTCTTCAATAGTGACACATGAAATATTGGGTGCACAGATGCCAACTCTGTAGGTAATTCTAGCTCACATCTAATTGGCTACTTTGCCAATTCGCCACAAAATTCTGTAGGGTCCCACATATGTCAGACTGAGCTTTCCCTTCTTTCCAAACCTCATCACCCCTTTCATGGGTGAAATTTTTAGATTGACCCAGTCATTCAGAGAAAACTCCAGTTTTCTTCTCCTCACATTAGCATAAGATTTCTGATGGCTCTAAGTTGTTTTTAATCTTTCTCTGATGAGTTGTAGCTTCTACATAGCTTCACAAACTGAGCCTAGCCTGATTATTGTAGCTTCACCAACCTCAAACCATCCAATAGGAGACCTGCACCTTCTACCATACAGTGCCTCAAACGGGGCCATCTGGATGCTGGAGTGATAAATATTGTTGTACGCAAACTCGATAAAAGGAAAGTGGTCATCCCAAGTTCCCTCGAAATCAATCGCACACGCTCTCAACATATCTTCTAGGGTCTGAATAGTCCGATCAGCTTGCCCATCTATCTGCGAGTGAAAAGTTGTGCTGAGCTTGACCTGGGTTCCATGTCCCTTCTAAAAAGACTTCTAGAAATGTGAGGTAAATTGGGAAGCCTTGTCAGAGATGATGGATAATGGCACCCCATGAAGCCAGACTAACTCTCGAATGTAAATTCTAGCATAGTCCTTAGCTGAATTTGTAGATTTAATTGGGAGGAAATATGCTGACTTAGTCATCCGATCTATGACTACCCAAATGGAATCATGTTGCCGACGAGTTCGAGGTAGACCCACAATAAAGTCCATATTTAATTTTCCCACTTCCACGTGGGTATACTAATATCCTGGATCATACCTCCAGGTCTTTGATGCTTAACCTTGACTTGTTGGCAGTTCGGCCACTTAGCCACGAATTTGGTGATGTCTCTCTTCATGCCGTTCCACCAGTAAATGTCCTAAAAATCATGGTACATTTTAGTAGCACCAGGGTGGATGGAGTATCTCGAGTTGTGTTCTTTAGCCAATATCTGTTGTCTCAGGTCAACGATGTCCGGTACACACAATCTGCCCTGATAATGGAGCACACCATCTCCCTCTTTGGAGAAAGCCTCAACCTCCTTCCTAAGAACCGCTTATTTAAGTAAAATGGGATTTTCATCCTATTTGGACTTAACTTCAACAACCAAAAAGGAGTCTGACCCGCTATGCATCATCAATCCACCCTCAACTAAGTCAACCAACTACACCCCTAACCAAGCTAGTCTGTGAATATCCTTCGTCAACTCCTTTTTGCCTTCCTCAATATAAGCCACGCTACCCATAGACACTCTGTTAAGGGCATCAACCACCACATTGGCATTGCCTAGGTGATATAGCTGATGTGATGTAAGTTTACAGCACTTTCAACCCTAAAAATTAAGAAAATAGCATGGAGTTTGGTATATTTATATGGATATAAGGCACTTTTTCTTTGGTTACAGGATAAATAGGTGTTGGAGCAAAACTTTGCAAAAGATAGCCTGAAAGTGCAGAAAATAGGCTTAACTCACAGTCCTCAGTACGAGCTATAGGAAGGTGCTATGAATCGTACTGCTGGTCGTGAGAAGTTTCAGAAGGCTAAGGATGAAAAGGTGTATCCTACGACTCTCAGTTTGAGTCGTACAAAGCTTGTATGGGCATGAAGAACTCTCGGTGATCAATGTAATTGATCATGGTAATGCTAAGCAGATGAAGCATTCCCGAGAGTTAATGGGAAGACCACCGGATAGGTGTAAGCACTACTGGGGGGAGGACAGTGATCGTGGGAAATCGTCCATCACCCTAGCGGACAATTGAGCTTAAATGACGTCGAGCCGCGACGGTAAACCAGGCGCTGCACGGGAGGCAACCCATGAAAAATTTTTCTTTCATTTTGTAAAGTGTAAATAGATTTTACTTTTTCTTTTTCTTGATTTATTACAAAAATTATCGTTTTAGTTAGTATTTTTTATTTTTAGTTAGGTGAAACCTATTATTCTAACCAATTTTGTTTAGTAAGATGATTTTCAGGTCAAACAGAGAAAAATGTGCACGGAATCGTGAAGGGAAAAGCGAGGTATGAAAAATTAATAAAATGTAGAAGACAGTGAGCTCGGGCGATACCTCCGTGTCACGGAGGAGGACCCCCGCGTTACCCTCCGTGACATATTGAGGTGTAATCCAGAAATTTTAAAATTTCCAGTATGCTGTCGCGATGGCTCCGTGTCACGGAGGCAGTGCACCGCGATGCACTCCGTGACACGTTGTCGTGTATATCGCGACGGGCCACACCGGGTTGCCGGGTGACCCGCGTGTTTTCTACCTTTTAAACCCCGATTTCTCCCTTATTTTCCCTCATTTTCATTTTCCTCCGTGACCAAACGTCCCAAAACCTCTCTCCCATCAACGTGCCACGGCTTAAGGCAACAAATTACCAAGTTTTCTTCGCTTACTCAACTACAAGGTATGTTTTCCGATTCTCTCTCAAGTCTTTGTCGATTTTATTCGAAATTAAGCATGGGAGGTGAGATAAATCGCCCTAAGTCAAAATTAAGCATGAATTCGAGTTATTTGTTGATTGATAAACGTTCGGAATGTTGTAATGATTGGTTGAACTTGTCGATTGCATGAATTATTCGAATTTGATGGAAGAAATCAATTTTAGGGCTTTGTTGTTGAATTTGAAGTTGGTAATGTGTTGAATTCGTGAATTCTATGCCGGGGTGTACGTGTTGAATGGGTTGAATAGTTGTAAAAATTGTTTGAATGTTAATAGACGACGAATTCTCGGGTTTGGGGAAAATGTTGAAATTTTGTTCAAATTTGTTTGGTTGTATAGGTTCATGTGTATAGAATTTTTGTTGTTGTTTTTATTTCGTTGTTTTTCTTTGCTAAGTGCGATGGTTAAAATGCTAGCGACGGTAGTGATTGGGATTAGTTGTACGAAGTCTGAGTAGTACCTAGAAGTTATACCGTCGAATTTTCGTTTGAACGCACTAAGCATGATTGTATAGTTGGTTGTTTGGTGTAAATAAAGTTATTCTTGCCGCAGTATCGTAACTGTAGCTAAGGACTAAGTGTGGGGTAAATTTAGCATAACCCGACCTTAGACGAAGTTAATATTCATTTAGCTTGACATTGAGCTTGTTCACTTGTGTTGACAGGTAAAATGGCAAGCAGGCAAGATAAAGGTAAGGGTGCATCAACTTCAGGCACCGGAAGGAAAAGACTCAGACTGGGCACAGCAGTCCCAGCTGCACTAGCAGTTCCACGCGGCCAGCACCGCCAATAGGAATGAGATGGGTGACTGACGAGGGGAAAAAGTGGTATGCCAAGCACAAAGAGAACAAATATTTCCCCGAAGAGCATATAGCACGGGAGCCATTGGCACAGGAGTTCCCCAGAATGGTTCACCGTATCGAGGCAGCTGGGCTCGGTTTCATATTTCAGGAGCCCAAAGAATGCAACTTGCACCTGGTCCGAGAGTTCTATGCTAATTGGAACCCGTCCATCAGAAGCCACACCATCAAGATCAGAGGGCAGATAGTCACTCTGGAACCCCACCAGCTAAATGCCATCATCGGAGCACGGGACACAGACGCCCACGTTCTCCGCCAGCTGAACATTACCCCACCGTATGCCGACATCAGACGCACACTGTGTGGGGCTCGATCTACAGTTAGATGGAGCAGACACAAAGAAAGGGGCTACCACCAGACTCTGCCTTATTCTCAAATGAACAGGGAAGCCCGAATCTGGCTGAAGCTAGTCTGCTCGTGCCTAATCCCGGGGGTACACATGACTGATGTGACCCGGGACCGTGTTTGCCTGGTGTACGCCTAGATGAAAGGGCTGGAGATTAATGTCGGGGCGGTCATCATATCCACCATGAAGAGAGCCCGATTGCACCAGGGCCACAGGTATGGTTTCGGTGGACTACTCACCACCTTTCTCAGAGGCCTCGACGTCGAAGAGGAGGCTTTGGATTATATCCCGCAGTTGGAGCGGCGGCCTTTGGATGTGACCAAAACTAAGGCCCCCGACACCACCCACGGGCCAGTGCTGACACTTGGCGAGTGACATGCTCGTGATGACCAGTACATGGCACGGATGTATGGGATGCAAATGCTCCAGCTAAGGATCAGTGGGAGACCAGCCACGGAGGAGGAGCTATGGCAACTCGAGCTAGATTACCCGTTTGGTGAAAACGCCAGGGCTCTATGCCGAGTAGGGCCAGCCTTTGTAGAGCCCACAGACGATGATGTCCCCACGGACGAGGAGACACGTCGGGAGGACTCCGATGTGGAGTCTAATGACGACGATGGAGGCGACTTGGACATGGGAGATGAGGCAGCAGCACCTGATGAAGAAGTGGAATACTTCGACTGATCAGGGAGTTCCACCACCCGATTTTGTGCTATTTGATTTTTGTGAACACTGGGGACAGTGTTCGGTTTAAGTGTGGGGTGGGAGTAGTTAGGTGTTAGGCTGGGCTGGTTTGCTTGTATGTTTTTCCTCTGTATTTTTGTATGTTATGTTTCCTTGTGTTTGTGAATTTTTAAATTGTTCTGTATCTGTACATATTTGTGAAATTGATGTGTGTTATGGAATGTTGCCAGCTGAGTCTGTAAAAATTTTTGTAAATATTTTTGCTTATCGAAATGATCGATATTTTTAAAATTTTGTGAAAATATTTTGTTCATATTTAAAATATGTTGTAAATAATTTTTCTATCGAAATGATCGATGTTTTGCAAAAATTTTCAATTTTTTTTATTTTTAGGTTTCTCGGCGTTAGTTTTCGGTTCTTTTACCGAGAATGGTCCCATTGAACCGACGTCATAGTTAGTGACTATTCCCTATGATGGATGGATGATGACCGTCTTAAGGGAAATGTAGTCGGTAGGAGTAGTTATTTTAAGTTATTTTCAGTTTTTTCTTTGGTGGATTGCATCCCGGAACCTGTAGTTACTATATGGTTGTGAATTGTTGGTTGCGTGTTGTACCTGATATTCAAAATGCAAAAGTGATTCGTATGAAAGCATGCAATCTTGTAAATATGTTGAGATACCTAGGCTGTAGAGTTCGATTCGGTGTGATTAAGGCTTAATGTTTGAATTCATGTAATTAGCTGATTGAAGAATCTGTGAATACATCTTGAATCGAGCATGTGCATAAAGTGTGAAGTGAGGTATTGTTATTCCATGCTATTGTGAAGTGTCTAGAACTTGCCTGGTGTGTGTACAAAACGAAATGAAGGAGGTGTATTGTTGGAAAGGATGTAGGCATTTCTTCGTTTTAACCGAGAGTTTCTAATTTTTTCTTGTCATACTCCCCCTTTCTGTGATTTGTATACCCTAGTCAGCCCTTTGAGCCTTTAGCCTATTATTTCTTTCTTTTGTCCAAAAAGTATAAACCGAGCTTAATTCTTTCTTTTCATTAGCCGTAAAGTCTATACAAAACTCTTAAGCGCTTAAGAAGAGAAAAAAATGTTCCCAAAGTGTCAAAGAGTGAGAATGGTGAAAAGACAAAGAAAAGCAGAGTGAGGAAAGAAAAGAAAAGGTTGAAGGTGCACTTGCTATAAATAAATGATAATGAAGGTGCAGGAATAACCTTTGTTATTGTGTCAAATGTGCTTAATGAAATGGGCCATACTAAAGTAAATCGTCAAGAATGGGATGATGAAAAAAGAAAAGAGAGGAACAATGTCCATGAGTTGATGGGAATGTGTTGCAAAAGCGCTTAAGGATGCTAGTGGCTATTATTGGCTAATTCAATATATACTAGTTCCATAGCTTCCATTACAACCCATTAAAGTCCTACGTGATCTTACATTGCATTTCTTTATATTAGTGGAGTAATACACTAAGGGCAAGCTTATGGGTCATGACATGATGCATGTGAATTCTTTTGGGAGAGAGAGTGAAATTGTTTTTTACATGCCCCTACTTGAATGTTTGTGTGTCACATGAGCAAAAAGGGGGTAGATTCTCTTGAGTTGTGAGGGCACATGCTTGATGAAATATTGATTTTCATGTCGGATATCTTGATTAGCTGATTTGCATGAGTTTGCCAATATCGAGAGTCGATTCTTAAAGTCTAGGAAGTCTTAATGTATTGAAGGTCATTTCATGGTTAAGACCATGCATGTTTTCTTGATGATTTGAAATCTTGAATGATCGGGATGACCGTAGCTCACATTGTCGCACCATAGTAGCGAAGGTTGGGATGTAAATTGCATGACTTGTATGTTTGTTGTTCGAGGACGAACAAGGATTTAAGTGTGGGGTAAGTGATCTTGGGCAGATTTATATGCCCAAATGATACTCAAAAGTATCATTTTCGCCTTTTTTATCTAGCAATGTGTATACATTTTCATGTAATTGGTAATAAAATGTGAATTTATACTAACCAACATGATTAGCATTGTTTTGTAGGTAACATGTGATTTCGAGGAGCTAAAATGCATGTTGGATGATATCGGAGTTAGACTTGGATGCGAGCAAGGGAAAAGGCATTGGACTACACAAATTAAAGGGGCTCCGCGATGGAGCCGTGTCACGCTGCCATCGCAGAGGCATTCTGCCTGGAGGGTGAAAATTCACCAACTTCCAGTGGAGGTTCACGACAGCTCCGTGGCACGGTGGCTAGCCTCTGCATTGCACGCCGTGCCACGTTGGTGTTATATTTCTGGACCCCCAATTCCAGTGAGGGGCCGCGTCCAAGGCGTGTCACGGAGGCAGTGCTCCGCGATGCACTCCGTGACACGTTGCTCATTATTCCGGGAAAAATTCCCACTAGTATAAATAGAACACTTAAGTGTATTTTTCACAATTCAGACTTGGTGGAGCAAGGACGTGGGTTACAGGCAGTTGAGGGACGAAAAGTTCAGGGTTTTTTCTCTCTTTCTTTCTTCTCTAATTCAATTGTTTGTATGATTGACACTTGTTTTAGGATGATTAATCCACAAATGAGTGGCTAATTCTCTTCCTTGCTGAGGTTATGAACACTTGTGATGAATTTTGATTATTGAATTATTTGGTTTTTCATCTTTTTCTTCCATGTTGTTCTATTAATTCTTGTTTCTACTGCATTGGTGTGTGGCCTACATTAATGTGCATCTAAAAAGTCCGATTTCACTCGAGAGTGCACGAAATTGGAAAGTTGTGAATTAATAGGATATTGTTCTTTACTTGATTTGGGAAAATTGAGTTTTGATGTGCTTTCCTGATAGAAATATACTTGAAAGCCGTATTAGTCAATTTAGGAACCGGAATGGTATTGCTAGGTCATGAATTGCATTTGATCACAGAAATGTAGACGGATGGTTTATGATTCTTAAGTGAGATTAAATACGAGAGTTTTAATCTCTTGGCTAATGTTCTTGGCTAGCAACAGGAAGAAAAGATTAACCAATTTATGATGATAATCAGTTTCATTACATGTTCTTTAACCTCAGCATGCTCTTATTCATAGTCCAAATTCAAAGTAGATAATTGTTTGTAGTTTAGTATAAAATTTATAAAACAAATTATTCACTTTTTGGTTATGTTGTTGTCAGCATATTTAGAAGTTAAATATAGTATCGTTTACTTAAGCAAACTTCACTTAATCCGAGTCTCTGAGGGATCGATACTTGGCTTACTAAAGCCACTTACTACTTGTTCGACCACGTGCACTTGCGTGTCGGTTTAGATACCCAATGAACCACCGAACAATATCAACTAAAGCTTTAACTGTGTGTTTAATTCTTTATTTCTTTAGAACCCCCCTATTTTGGAGTAACTACCTAACAAGTTCACTTACCGACTTTAGTCTAGCTCTTCCATATTCCCTGTGGGATCGACCCCAACCTCTAGTTGGGTTCCTTATTGAAAACGTCCACTTCATACTTCAGTAGGAGGTATGGTTTGAGCGTTATAAAAAATTGATGTCGTTGCCGGGGAATACAACTAAGACTAGATTATTTGCTTGTATTTGACTTTTTTATAGTTATTTCCTTAATTATGTTTTCTTTTTGTTTTTGATACCCACAGACTATTTTTCGGTGAATGCCAAGCACTCGGAGTAGTAGAGATCCCCTGATTTTGTTGAACCCGGAAATTGAACAAACACTGCACAGGATGGAGAACCAGGAATAAAGAGATGTCTGCGTAGCTGAAGAAACTAGGCAAGCTGAGCTAGCTCAGCAAGCTGCACTTCAGGATGCGGAAGATGATAGAGAAGATGTAGTTAATGTTGGTCGACATGGGAGGGGCAACAGAGATTATAGACTTACCCCTCAGTTCTTCCATTATCAGGACCCAGACATTGATGAAGTTGGGTCAACTGGAGAAATTGTGCCACCACCACTGCCCACTGGGGCCAAATTTGACATCACGAGCACCATGATTCAATTGTTAAACATGAAAGGGGTGTTCAGCGGTCATGCAGCGGATGACGCTAACCTGTACTTGATGAACTTCATTGGAATATGCAAGGCATACAGGTTGCCCAGAGTTAGCCAAGATGGCATTCGGCTCAGAATTTTTCCCTTCTCTCGAGTAGGGGAAGCCACTTTATGGTTATCGGAGTTGCCCAACGACTCCATAACTAATTGGAGGGAACTCAACCAAGCCTTCTTGGAGAGATTCTTCCCCCCCCCCCCTCCAGAATGTTGCAGCTAAAGGATGAGATCTACAATTTTCAACAACTCAAGAAAGAGGCACTTCATGAAATCTGGTTGAGGTTAAAAAAGGTGTTGATAAAGTGCCCAAACCATCAAATCCCAGATGACAGTTTGTTGAAAATTTTTTACAGGTCTTTAAATAATAGCACGAAAGTTGTGGCGGACATAGTGGCTGGAGGAGCATTAATGAGTCATACCTGGGAGCAAGCTGCTACAATCCTTGACAGGGTGACTAAGACAAACCGAGCATGACATACAAGGGAGGCTGATGCAGCAGTCGGTACATATGTTGTTGGTTTGACTGCAGACTGGCGAAAGAAGGAAGAAAAACGCGACCAAGAGTTAGCTCACATGCGCACATCATTGGATTTGCTTACAAAGCATATTATAGGAGCAGGAGACAAAAAGGTAAATGCAATGGGGGCACAAGGAATAGAGTCGAGAGTTGATCACTCTAATTTTGAGGAAGAGGCAAATTTCTTGGATAGACAAGTGGTGGGTTTTCGAGCCAACGCCCAAGCGTCTGGATAAGACAGTTGGCACTAAGGTTATGGAAACCAAGGTCAGAACCAATACAGATACGACTACCACCAAAACGGGTACAGAGATAGGAGCCGCGGCCATGAGCAATATGGAGACTAGAGAAGAAATGATGGCTATCGCAATGACCGGGACGGAGTTTATGGGCCTCCTAATGCACGAGAAGGGGAGGCTGGGCAATCAAAGTTAGAGAGCATGATGGTCGAGATGCTGAAGAAGGTAAAGTCCATTGATGAGCAATTGAAGGAGATCCGTGGTGACATATCTAGTATGGGTCAGAGAGTGGAATCTCATGCAACCTCCATCAAGCGAATTGAGCAGCAGCTTGGGCAACTGTCAGCATCACTAAACCCTAGAAAAAGGGTATGTTTCATAGCAACACCATCCAGAATCCAAAGAATGATGTCCATTACATGGCGATGATGACTAGGAGTGGTAAGAACATAGTTGGCCCTTCTTTTCCGGTTGTAGTTGAACGGAAGAAAGAGAGTGTTATTGAGGAAAGTGATAAGGGTGCTGAGATGGAAATTTTTGAGAATCCACAATCCCCAATAGAGGAGAAAGAATCTGACACTAATCAAGGAGCAACTCAAGTGCACAGATCTATCCCGCAACCACCACCACCATTCCCTAAACGAATGAAGAAAAAGGTGGAAGATGGTAAGTTCCAAAAATTCCTTTCGATGCTTAAACAACTATCTGTGACCATAGCATTGGTAGAGGCATTAGAACAAATGTCGGGATATGCTAAGTTTATGAAAGACTTGGTGACGAAGAAGAGGTCCGTAAGCTATGAGTCGGTATACAATGTACATCACTATAGTGTCATAGCCATGCGGGTCCTACCTCAAAAAAAGGAAGACCCAGGTGCTTTCACCATACCATGCACAATTGGCAATGCCGAGTTTGCAAGGGCACTTTGTGATATGAGAGCAAGCATCAATCTGATGCCCTTGGTAGTATTCAAGAGATTGGGCTTAGAAGCCCCCACACTGACCACTATGCGGCTACTAATGGCCAACAAAACTGTGAAGAAGCAAATGGGGATCCTGTTTGCTGCACTGGTCAAGGTGGACAAATTTATATTCCCAGCCAACTTTGTGATTTTGTATTGCAAGGTTGATTATGAGGTCCCCATCATTTTAGGCTGACCATTCCTTGCAACTGGGAGGGCCTTAGTAGATCTGGAGGTTGGCCAGCTAAAGTTCAGACTAAACAAAGAAGAGGTCACTTTCAACATCTATCGGACAATGCAGCAACCCAAGGAGTATAGTGTAATCTTAGCACTGGAGGATGAGTATGAGTCACTTGATGAATTCTAAGTAGTCAAGAGACTTGCGTCATGCCGCGACATTAAATCAAGCGCTTCTTGGGAGGCAACCCTAGTTATTGAACTAGTGTGTGCTCAGTGTGCAGGGAAAACCAAAACAGGAGGTAGAAAAACTACTAAAAAGTAGTTGCTATGGCTATCAGTACGACTCGTGATAGTATCCTACGAGTCGTAGCAGGAGGAGTGGTGAGGTTCAGAGATGTAATTCAAAGCAATGACCTACGAGTCATCATACGAACCGTACCTACCTTGTACGAGTCCTAGGAGGTACTCATAGGTCCCCAGGTAAGTTTTCAAAACTCTAACTCATGGGTCTAAGGGACGAGTCATACGTCCTTCATATGACTCGTGGTATGAGTTGTGACGAGTGAAAAGTTTAAAAATCACCCGACTCGACCCAGGTTTTCACACCTACCCTTTTTCCTATTTTAAATCAAACACCTCACATGACCCCTCTTCCCACGCTAACGAAACCAACCTACGAACCCTACCTTCAAACCTCTCACACCCGTAACTCAAAATTTGGAGTCTTTGAGCAATTTCATGCTCAAATAAGCGCGACTCTACTCACATTTGTGATTACTAGTCGAAGAAAGAAGCAAAAAGTAAGTAATGCATTGAATATGAAAAAATCTTAACTTGTTTGAAGCTTTCACTGTCAAAACCGCTGTGAGTATTGACTTTGCTCAAAGACTTTAAAAAATACAATAATCGGGGATGTTATCAAACCATGAACGACTGGAAAACATTATCTTTTTGTTGGGTTAAACTTGTGAATTGAAGTTTTCAAAATTTGAGTTACGGGTAGTGATTAAGAAGGGGGGGATGAGTAGTGTTTAATTAATTGAACGATATTCCTAGACCTGGGGAAATTTGAGTACCCATATAGTGAAAAAGAACCCCTGCAAACTGAACAAAAATTGAATAAGCCAAAGTGGTATGAAGGACAGTACGGTTCATAGTTTATCACTACGAGTCGTACTGAGAATTCGTACCAAAGAACTGAACAGGGCTAATCAGAAAAGTCCTTCCTACGACTCGTGGAACCGACCTACAGGTCGTACCATGAGTCATGGAAAAATACAGAGGAAATGATAATGTTGAGGCTTTATCAGAAAACTAAAGGTACGGGTCGTACCTTCGTGCTATGAGTCGTACCTGTGAGTCGTAACATGCATATAGAGTTTCTAGGCCTTCATACGAGTCGTACCTTTAGGGTACGACCCGTACTGTCGACCTGTGTTAAGAATCTGAAAGTTTTCTCTTCTTTTTCTTTTTTCTTAAATATGGAATTCTAACTTTCTTCTCTACAGGAACAATGAAAATGAAGTGAAAAGCATCCAAAGCAACAGCTTCGAGAACATTAATTGATGAAAAATCTGAGTCTGAGGTTGGGCAAGCAGGAAGCTCCCTAGTAGTTCGGTTGAGGATTGATGTCGCCCAAATTACATCTCAAAATTGAGATATAAAGCGGTCGATGTCAAATATAGAACCCAACAAAGGTTGAGGTCTATCCCACAGGGAACATGGAAAGAACTTGAGTTAACGTAATTAGCTATTACTATCGGATTACTTATTTCTTGTGGGGAAAGAAATAAAATAATAAACAATAGTAAAGACTACTAGATGTTTAAATCAATTTCGGTTTTTATTCAATCAACAAATTGACTTAGGATTGTGTTCCCCAAGACTTCACAACCACAAGGATTTTACACTAGTGATCTATTCTGGTGTTTAACATGCAATATCAGTAAGTTAGGCTCACCCAAATGGTTGGTCCCCTATCTAGATGATTATCACCACGCAACTTGGTTCCTATACGGGTGTATGCTTAATTAACCCTACCCTTAATATCGGATTAGCTATCCTCCGACAAGTTCACGCTATTAGATGAGGGTTGATAGCCTCAAATCTCCGTTGTTAATCCCTTTTCCCATTCACTACCTCCTTGATTCGGTAAGTAAGAATAAGGCGAGTTCTAACATTTGCAACCATTAAGAAATAATTAAAATGAAGGAAAAAATAATACATGCATTAAACCCCATTCAAGAATCACTAAGTGTTTTACCTATGTGTGTTAATTCATCATGGTTCCCACAACCCTAGTTATGGGTTTAGCTACTCATACTTGAATAATCACAATTGCAAAATATAGAATAAATAATAATTGTAACTTACAAAAACTCGTAGAAGAAAACCACGTGAATTGAATATATCTCCAAAATCGATGAACAAAACTCCAATGTTATTTCCTTCTCAAAATCAAGAACAAAATTACAAACTTTGTTTCTTGAACCAAGAATGACCGTTCACAATACTATAATCCACATGAAAGTAGTAAACATAAACTGTATCAAAAAATAAACCTAAAAATTATATTTATAGTTCCAAACAAATCTTATCCTTAAAAAACTTGGATTCCAGGTCGGCATGGGTAACAGGCCAAGTAATGACTCGTTGGGTCTCCCAACGAGTCGTGGCCAGTGGTCTTGAGTCATTCTCAATAATTTGTCCAGTCTTGGTGATGAGTCACCTAATGACTCATCAGGCCTGGGCACGAGTTGTTAGGTCTCTCATGGACCTAGCTCACCAAATCTTCCAGTGCACTCAATGGATACCAACTGTACCTGATGACGACTCATTATGTCACTCGTTGCCTTCACTAGACACTTCTTCAGATTTTCTCCTCCCAGTCTCCACGACTGTCATAACGACTCGTTACTAGACATAACGAGTCATGCCTTCAATTCGTTAAGTACACTGGATCTTCCTTATCAAGCTTTGATTTCTTCCCACGACTCCAGGCACAAGTAGTTCCTTGGGAAGACGACTCGTGGCCTGGGCATCAGCCTCCAGTTTTGTCCAATTTTTCCTTACTTTGCCTATTTCCTGTTCCGAACCTATTTTCTTGCAACATTAAACACAAATGCATCATATCTACATAAATATACCCGGAATGTGCATAGTTTCTTGGTTTTAAGCATCGAATGTGCCATATAATCACAGCACATCAATACCCTCAACTTAAAACTTTTACATGTCCTCAGGCAAAATAAAATAAAATAAACCACTTCGACGCTTCAATCAAAAGAACTTTAGGAAACTTACGGCAGTCACAACTCTTCATCAAGTAAAATTTTCTCCTTTATCATACAAACTCAAGTCATAATTCATATGCAAAATTTTCAACCATTACATAGAGGAATCGAAACACGGGAAAATATTGTCACTTGCAACCATGCACATAAATCTATAGCACTGACCCAGACAGTTTGCAGACGATTTCATTGACCAAATGCTCACCTCAAAGAAGTCCCACACTCACTCATGTGTATATGATCGTATCAATGTATTTCTCTTGGGACTAGGTAAAATTCCACTCACTCTCACAAAGAATTTCAAACCGTGTGCATGCAATACCATAGGCTTGCCTTTACTTTCAATAACTCGAATTGCAGATGCGTAACCAGGATCACTATAGGACTTTTTAAGCTTGTAACGTAGGCTCAGGTTTGGGTATGGTACATATGGGACTAGTAGCTTAACCCTCCTTGGCACTACACATGCCTTTACTCCACTTTTAATCTTTCTTTCATATTTTCTCCCTTTTTCCTTTACTTGCTTCTTTTTTTTATTTTTGTTTACAACTACGAGTGCGGTGTTTCTTCTTTCAAGCATTCATTGCTTTAACATTTTTGTTTCTTTCTTTTCTTTCATTACGCTCACCGTACCTGCTCTTTCATTTTCATTGCCCAATCTCATTCCACCCTACTCTTCTTAATCACCCCAATAATGGCCACCCTCAACTAAGGCGATTTGCCAGATTTGAGGTTCACAGTGTCCATGGAGGGACCAAGACCAAAACAGGTTCACTTTTAATCAAAGAAAGAAGGTGAATTGGTGTGAACAAAAAGAAAGGTCAATTTAAGCTCAAAAATTTGGATCAAGGGATATTTATTTTCTTTTTGGTCAGTCTTTTAAGGCTAAAGTGGGCTTATTCATCAAAATGGCCTATGATCCTTTCCTAGTTCCCCATCCTCTATCTCGGTACGACTGACCAGGCAAGTTCTAGATTGATACACACAGCAGAATTTAACTATTAAATCTCGCTCACACATAGCACAAGTCAACATCATCATTTTTACTAACTGTTAGTTCAAGTACAGCCATATAATAGTAAATATGTTCACGGTTTTAATGTCATGCAAAGATTCACAAAGGTCATACTTGTCGATTTTAACACACACATAAAAAATTTAGAAGGGGTATCACATTATCAGTTCAACTAAATTCAAAAATTCATGTTCTTGACTGCCTTAAGTTCACCTAACTTTCTTTCGACTGACACAAACAAACACAAAAACATAAAACCTAAACATGTCGGTTCAACTAGATAAGGAACACCCGAGGGAAAAGATATCCAACAAGAAAAGTCCTCGAGTTATGTTCAGCAAAAATACACAAGTATCCCTCCCCACCCCCATCAAGAAAAGCATGCATCGACATCGACGCATATATATAACACAAAACCATGGAAATAGGGAACATACCTGTGCAACCTAGGTGTTTGCGGCGTGGTCGGTGGAGGGTGCAGATACTCCTGCAGTGTCCTCTCCGGTACCACCAGCTTGACCCGATGTATTTTCAAAACCAACTGAGCTTGTACCTTCTCCCTGAGCTCTCGCTGCCTCAACTACGGCCCTCTGTCAAGCCTCCTCTCTGGATAAATGCAGTGTTGTCTCCATCTCTCTCCGCTCTTGCTTCTGCTGACGGAGTAGAGCGTCATCCTCCTCAAAACTCACCTACTCACGATGCCTCTTTCCCTTCTCTTGCGCCACCGGCTCCTCAGTGATGAAGTCAAATATCGGTGGTAGCTCTTCTTCGCTCTCATCCTCAATCACTGGAAGCACTAGTGGAGGTATCGCAGCTACTTGTCTTGCAGACAACTCCCATACCTCCGCTATGAGTACTGCTACCTCCACATACTACCTTGCCAACTCGGGCGCCTGTAGCTATGCAAGGAACTCATCCATGCGTCTCTTAAAAGCATCTAACTGGCCATGCACTAAGCTAGAGAGCGCCTCCAACTTCTTTGTAACCCATGGCTTAACTTGCTCCATCAGCACCTTAACTTGCAAAGTCGTATGTGCTTGTTTCTTTTCAGCTTTTTCTAGCCATCTAGCCATGTTGGTTAGGAATTCTTTGGAAATAGTGACTAGATCGGCTGAAGGAGCACTTGAGGGTGCAACAGGTGGTCGAGGTGCGGCTGTTGTGTATGATGACTCTGGAATCTCAACAGATGCAGAAATATCGGCTGCTTCTATAGCCTCAGGTTAGCTACCCATCTCTCTGGCCTCTGTGGGCTCTGCTGCCATCTTAGTAAATACAGCAGCCTTAGTCTGCATACCGCTGCTAAATGCCTCTGCCAATATAGTCGCTCCAGCGGATGTGGCAGCCTGACTCCTCGCTCTCGATATCAGGTTTGTGTCGTCTCTTATCAACTCGATATCGGTTATCTTGTGGACCACTATGCACTGATCAACTGATGGAATCTCTGGCACCTTTGACTCCTGACAGAGTCTATCAATAAGGCATGGAAAGGGAATGGTAGTGCCATCTTTTTTCGCCCGCTCTTGAATCTCTTCAGCAATATATCGTGGGAAATTTATGGCATAGCCCTCCATGATGCTAGCTACCAGTGCAGCTCTGTCAGGTGAAAGAACATTATGATTGTTGGTTGGTACCAGCCTGTGCCAAACCAATGACCACTAGAACTTACCTTGAAAATTCAAAGTGGCCTTCTTTACCTGGGACTCAGTGCCATGCAACCATTTGACCAGCGAACCCCTTGTGGCGATGACCCGTGACAGCTAAGTGTACTGCCTGATGCGCTCCTCACTATTCATCTTCTTAGTCTTGACTTTCTTAGGCTCGAATATTCTGTGATTGAACTCGGTTGTATTCATCGGGGCATGATAGTTTGGCCCATAAATTAGTCTGGAGATGGTCCTTTCAGATAGGTCTACAGGAGTCTCCCGAACTAATACATGTGTTAAAGTGGGCCTCTTCTTCCAATCTTGACCACCTAATGCCAGACACTACAATGTGGTTACGTAGGCTGCATAGAATTCTCTAATCAAGCAGGGGTTGTAGCTTCTCGGTGGCTCAGTCAACCACCCGAACTTGTATTTATCAAACAAAGCCTGCAGCTCAGGGAGGTCCTTGAGCCCCGTGGTGACTATTCTGGGCTCCTCGTAGATGCTCCTCTTTGGATTTCCTTTGTCATTTGGACCAATGTTGTAATATCCCGAGAAGGCCTAAGAATAGACCCGGGAGTTGAATTTGAAAAGTGCAGAAAACTGGAAAAATACTATAGAACGACTCGTGGTATCAAACCACTAGTCATTGTATGTTTTCTTTGGTTAGAGAAAGGTTGGTGGCATTGGAGACAACGGGAGGTATGATGACCCATTGTGGGATACAACGGGCCGTCCTTTGTAGTCGTGGTTAGGGTGGGTGACAGTGTAAACAATGGGGGACCCAACGACCCTTTAGGAGAATCCACGGGTCATTGGTTGTGGTCGTTGTTTGAGGATCAAGTTTCCCAATAGGCTTGACAGGGGGAAACAACGATCCGTTGTTTGTGGTGACGGGTTATGGCGTGACCTGTTAGAAGATGAGGTGCCAAGGTTCAGGGGACTAACCACGAATGATTTAACGAGTCGTGGGTTGGAGGTACAGGTTGTCCTGTCGACCCGTTGTTTGGATTCGAGACTAGGCATTCAGCATTCCATTCAACGAGGGAAATGAAAGGTCATTGGTGGTTCCCATGACCCGTTGGTACCACTCGTCGATTCCATCGACCAGTTTTCAGGGCAGGTCCATTAAGGGTATTTTTGACTTTTTCACGATATAAGGCCCTAAACTACGTCGTTTTGGCTTGGGAAAGCTGGGTTTTTAAGAAAATAAACCTTCCTAAACTTCCATTCATGCATGCAAGGTTTTGACAAGTGATCTAAGGGGAGATTTAAAGCTTTTCACCTCAATTTCATCCTTGGGCTTTAAAGGAGGGTTAGGAGTTGATAATCCTAGGTATATTAGGTCTTCAATGGGTGGTTCTTCCACATCCATGCCCCTTCTCTATTAATTACTCAAAATTTATTTCAAAACTCATGGGGTTTTATATTCGGTTTGTATAAAATTTAATGATTTATTTATGGGTCTTGTGATTTTGAAAATAAAAACTCTATCATTATCTACTGATTTTGATCATCTTTTAAGCTCTAAATTGGTATTAATATGGCTTCTTTCGAATTCTAACCAATTAAGCTTGGTTATGCATGCCCATGATAAACTGATTTATGATCCATTAATCCAGTGATGTTTTTTATAAGCCCAGCATGTAGTATGAATTAAATCATGAATATATTATGTTATCTATTATGATTTTATGGAAATTTAAATTATATGCATGATCTACAAGTATGTATGTATTTTATTAAGCATGAATTATGTTTTGACCGACTCACGGGTAGTTCACGTATGTTCAAGCATGTCTACGGTTATCATGATTTAACTAGCCCATGAACTTATGTATGTATTATTATGAGCACTCTATATGTTTTGGGAGTAGTATCAAACATTGAGTAGGTTCAGGGCTCAGGTAAAGCCCTGTATCTCATGAACTACGTTCCACTATAGGTATGTTGGGACCCATTCATGTTTTTCCCTAGCCCACATGGCCATTTTCCTGTGTGATCACGCCCTTCATGATTCCTACCCTTGGCAAGGTACAAACACCCTCCCGACTAGGGTTAAAAGTCAGGCTTCATGTGTGCTCATATGGGGTATGTCGGTTAAGAGAATCTCCCACTGTTCCTCATGATTTACACATGTTATGATTATGTATGTTGGCTCAAGTTATGTTAAGTAAAGTTCTTCTATTATGATTATGACTATGTGTATGTTACGAATGTTTTGAAAACTTTGAGCCATATAATATGTTATAATGATTTATGATACGAGCATGATGGCCTACTCTTATGACCATTTATGAGTTTCATACATGTTTTAAATGTCCGCTTTACTTACCTTGCATACTCAGTACATTCCACATACTAATCGCATACTTTCTATGTTGTATCATCTCATGATACAGGTCCCAGTCCTCAGGTTCATCCTCACCCGTAGATAGATTCGGACTTGCTCACAGTGTACTTGGTGAGTCCTTATGGTCCAAGAGATACATGTTCACACTCTATGTTATTCCTTCAGTTTCTGGATGTTGGATTAGTTGTGGTGTAATCCCATCAATTCGCCTTTCATGTTTAGAGGCTTATTAGACTAAAAGGTTGTATTTTGTCGTATTGTATAATTATTTTACTGTTTTCCCTTATGTTATGTTATGATTACATTCTCTATGCTAAGTCTTCCGCTCATGTGATGGAATTAGATGTATGCTTATGTATGGGTCGACTTGGGGTCTCTCGGGGCTCCTTGTCCTATGTCTACGATCCGGGTGTATGTTTGGGTCATCACAAACTTGGTATCAGAGTCATAAGTTTATGTGTCCTAGGAAATCTGAAAGCCGCATTAAGTAGAGTCTTTTTCATGGGTGTGAAGCGCGCCACACTTATGACGAAAAGGCTACTAGACGTTTAGGAATGTTCCCTTTTTTCCTGATCTATGTCGTGCGGTGAACGTCCTTTACTCCTCTAATTTGTGTTATTCGCATTTGAAGAATCATGCCTCCACGCCAAGGAAATGCCAGTTGGAACGCTGATGGTAATGATCATGAGGGTGCCCATGATGGAGAGCATCAGCCAGTCCTACCTGTTCATGAGGAGCACTTACTAGAGCCAGCCGCCCACACTAAGTTTAGGGCGGTGATTCAGCTGTTGGCAAAGGCCATGACAGCTCAGGTACAGAATCAGACTGTGGCACATTATCCGCGAGATGGGAATGCGGAAGCTGCTAGGGTGAGGGACTTTTTGAGGATGAGCCCTCCAGAGTACACAGGGTCGAAGGTAGGCGAGGACCCATATGACTTTATTGAGGAAATTCTAAAGATCACCCAGGTTATAAGGGTGAATAATGGGGAATGTGTTGATTTTACCTCCTATCAGCTCAAGGGATTAGCACATATATGGTTCAAACAATGGAAAGGTGCTAGGACAGCGGGTGTAGGCCCGATAGGTTGGGATGAGTTCCACACCGCGTTCATGGATCGGTTCTTCCCTCGGGAGATGAGGGAGATCAAGGCAGCTGAGTTTGTGAATTTGAAATAGGGCCACATGTCAGTATAGGAGTATGCCTTGGAGTTCACTCGGCTGTCTAAATATGCTCCGGAGTTGGTGGCGGATCAACGGGCTCGGGTGAGCCGCTTTGCGCATGGAGTAGCAGATTACTTGGACAAGGATTGCCGGATTTCCATACTCCACCTAGAAATCTACTTTTCCCGTATTGTATTGCATGCCCAGCAGATGGAGTCGGTCTATAGGAGGCAGAGAGAGGCCAAGAGGGCCAGGACCAACAGCTACGGGGTTTCTCAGGCCAGGTCAGGAGGTGGATCACGTCAGTAGTCCAAGCACAGGTCCAGTACTCCAGCTCCATCATCATCTAGCATGTCGTGCAGGTTCGGGGGAGACCAGAGGAGCAGGGCTACAAGCTCAAGGGATTATGGTAGCACGCAGGTGGAGCGCACTTTCCCAGCTTGTGCGAGATGTGGCAAAAATCATCCCGAGAGGTGCCTGGTCAGTGCGGATGCTTGTTTTGGGTGTGGCAAACCCAGGCACAGGATCAGAGATTGCCCTTCAGCCAGTTCTACCATTCCAGCAGCACGACCCCTTCAGTAGGGTGCCTCCACTAGTTCAGCAGGTGGTTAGCGTCGAAATAGGTTTTATGCCCTAGTGCCTCGCCAGGAGCAGGAGGCTTCGCCAGATGTGGTCACAGGTATATTGCAAGTCTTCCATATTGATGCTTATGCTTTGTTAGATCCAGGAGCTACCATGTCTTTCGTGACCCCTTACATTACTAGTAGTTTTGGAGTTAGTCCTAAAATTCTGTCAGAACCACTCTCTGTATCTACTCCAGCCGGTGAATCAGTTGTAGCTAGGGAGGTATATAGAGGTTGCCCATTACGGTGTTGCATAAGGTTACCTCCGCAAATTTAGTAGAATTAGCGATGACTGATTTTGACATCATTTTGGGTATGAATTGGTTGTTATCATGTTATGCTTCGATTAATTGTAGGACCCGTGCAGTGGAATTTCGATTTTCAGGTGAGTTAGTTTTGGAATAGAAGGGTAATTCAGTTGTACCAGCCGATTGGTTTATTTCATATCTGAAGGCTAGGAAAATGGTCTCTAACGGGCTGCATGTACCACCTAGTTATGGTTAAGGATGTAGAGTCCGAGACCCCGACTATTCAGTCAGTTCCAGTGGTGTGCGAGTATCCGGAGGTTTTTCCCAATGATTTACCAGGTGTTCCTCTGAAAAAGAAAATTGATTTCGAAATTGATCTACGGCCCGATACACAGCCTATCTATATTCCTCCTTACAGGATGGCACCAGTTGAGTTAAAAGAGTTAAAGGAACAGTTGAAGGACTTGTTGGATAATGGTTTCATTAGACCGAGCAAGTCTCCATAGGGTGCACCGGTTATATTTGTTCGGAAGAAGGATGGATCCCTTCGAATGTGTATTGATTATCGGCAAATTAATAAGGTCACTGTTAAGAACAGGTACCCCTTGCCCAGGATTGATGATTTATTTGACCAGCTCTAGGGTGTCAGGTGTTTCTCGGAGATAGATCTCAGGTCTGGGTATCATCAGCTCAGAATTTGGGAGAGTGATATCCCAAAGACAGCCTTCAGGACCCGGTATGGCCATTATGAGTTTGTAGTTATGTCATTTGGACTAACCAATGCTCCTGCAGCTTTTATTGATCTAATGAACAGGGTATTAAAGGCATATTTGGATATGTTCGTGATTGTGTTCATTTATGACATCCTTATATACTCTCGGAGCGAGAAGGAGCATGCCGCTCACTTGAGAGTAGTGCTTCAGACCCTCAAGGATTGTCAGTTGTATGCAAAGTTTAGCAAGTGTGAATTTTGGATGGACTCAGTGGCATTTCTGGGCCATGTAGTGTCAAGTAAGGGCATATGGGTGGATTCTCAGAAAATTGAAGCAATGAAGAATTGCCCTAGACCAGTGAATCCTTCAGAAATTCAGAGTTTCTTGGGCCTAGCAGGCTACTACCGAAGGTTTGTTGAGGGTTTCTCATCTATTGTGGCACCTTTGACCAAGTTGAGCCAGAAAACGATAAAGTTCCAATGGTCAGAGGATTGTGAGAAAAGCTTCCAGGAATTGAAGACCCGACACACTTCAGCACTAGTGTTGTTGACTTTACCCGAGGGTATTGATGGCTTTGTTGTATATTGTAATACTTTGAGAGTCGGACTGGGATGTTTGTTGATGCAATGTGGGAATGTGATAGCATACGCCTCTCGACAGTTAAAAGTTCACGAAAAGAATTACCCGACCGATGATCTTGAGTTGGCCACAGTGGTGTTTGCACTGAAGATATGGCGGCATTACTTGTATGGAGTTCACGTGGACGTGTTCACAGATCACAAGAGCTTGCAATATGTTTTCACACAGAAAGATCTCAATCTTCGACAAAGGAGGAGGTTGGAGTTGCTAAAGGATTACGATATGAGTGTCCTTTACCACCCGGGCAAGGCTAAAGTGGTTGCAGACGCACTTAGTAGGCTCTCTATGGAGAGTGTGTCCCACGTGGATGAGGGAAGGAAGGTGTTTGTGAGAGATGTCCACCGACTTTCAAGGTTGGGGGTTAGATTGATCGACTCGACTAATGGCGGCGTTGTTGTGCAGAATGGGTCAGAATCGTCCTTGGTGGTCGATGTCAAGTCTAAGCAAGATGAGGATCCGATTGTGAGAAGGTTGAAGGAAGTAGTGCAGAGTCAAAAGGTGGAGGTTTTCTCCCAAGGGGGAGATGGTGTCCTTCGATACCAGGGTCAGCTATGTGTTCGGGACGTTGATAATTTGAGAGTCTAGATATTGCATGAGGCACATGGTACCAGATATTCCATCCATCTGGGATCCACGAAGATGTATCGGGACTTGAGGGAAATCTATTGGTGGGATGGTATGAAGAAGGATATCGTAGAGTTCGTAGCCAAGTGTCCAAATTGTCAGCAAGTGAAGGTCGAGCACCAAAGGCTGCGAGGTGTACTTTAGGATATTAGCATTCCCACTTGGAAGTGGGAATAGATTATTATGGATTTTATTATAGGCCTACCTCGTACTCGTCGACACTATGATTATATTTGGGTGGTGGTAGACCGGTTAACAAAGGTTGCACACTTTCTACCGGTCAAGACCACAGATTCAGCGGATGATTATGCCAAGTTGTACATTCGGGAGTTAGTTCGACTTCAGTGAGTGCCCTTGTCTATTATTTCAGACCGAGGTACTCAGTTTACTTTCTAGTTCTAACGGTCTTTTCAGAAGGGACTTGGGATTCAGATTAAGCTCAGCACAACATTCCATTCGCAAAGGAATGGCCAGGCAGAACGAACAATCTAGACTCTTGAGGATATGTTGAGGGCATGTGTTATGGATTTTAAAGGTAGTTGGGATGATCATTTGCCCTTGATCGAGTTTGCTTATAATAACAGTTATCACTCTAGTATCCAGATGGCAACGTTCGAGGCCCTCTATGGGCAGAGGTGTAGATCTCCCATCAGATGGTTTGAGGTTGGTGAGGCAGCTATGATAGGGCCAAGTGTGGTTCACGAGGTGATGGTGAAGGTCTAGTTGATAAGGGACCGGTTAAAAACCGCTCAAAGTCATCAGAAATCGTTTGTTGATGTGAGGAGAAGAGATTTGGAGTTTGATGTAGACGAATGGGTATTTCTAAAGGTATCTCCCATGAAGCAAGTCATGCGGTTTGGAAAGAAAGGGAAACTCAGTCCCCGCTATGTTGGTCCCTACCGAGTTGTGAGAAGAGTTGGTAAGGTGGCGTATGAGTTGGACTTTCCATCGGAGTTATCTTCAATTCATCCCGTCTTCCATGTGTCGTTTTTGAAAAAGTGTTTGGGTGATCCATCCTTGGTAGTCCCGGTAGACAGCATTAGAGTAAAAGACAGCCTCAGTTATGAGGAAATTCCCGTTGAAATCTTTGATTGTCAAGTTCCGAAGTTGAGGAACAAAGAAGTAGCTTTAGTTAAGGTTTTATGGAGAAATTAGCATGTTGAGGGAGCTATGTGGGAAGCCGAAGCGGATATGATGGCCAGATACCCACATTTGTTCTCTACCGGCTCAGTTCTGACTTGAGGTATCAGTTCTACTCTATGATCCCATTTAGTTTTCATTTTCATTTCATGTGTGCAAGTTTCTTTTATGTGTATGAATGTGTATGTGAAGCATGAGATCAGTGCAGCTATGTGGTTTGGTTCAGAGGTAGTCATTCCGTGAAAATTTCGGTTAAAATGATTAGTATATGGCTATGATAAATTGTATATTTCTGTTTTCTTCTTGTTTCCTACATTCGAGGATGAATGTTTCCAAGGGGAAAATATTGTAATACCTCGGGAAGGCCTAGGAATAGACCCGGGAGTTGAATTTTAAAAGTGCAGAAAACTGGCAAAATACCACAGAATGACTCATCGTATCAAACCACGAGTCGTTGTATGCTGTCGTTGGTTAGGGAAAGGTTGATGGCAGTGGATATAACGTAAGGTAAGACGACTCATTTTTGGATACAACGGGTCGTCCTTTGCTGTCGTGGTTAGGGTCAGGCTGGGCGACAGTGTAAACAACGCGGGACCCAACAACCCGTTAGGAGAAGCCACGGGTCGTTGGTTGTGGTCGTGGTTTGAGGATTAAGTTTCCCAGTAGGCTTGATGGGGGAAACAATGATCTGTTGTTTGTGGTGACGGGTCGTGGTGTGACCCGTTAGAAGATGAGGTGCAAAGGTTTAGGGGACTAACCACGGACGATGTAACGAGTTGTGAGTTGGAGGTACGGGTCATCCTGTCGAACCCTTGTTTGGATCCGAGTCTAGGAATTCAGCAGTCCATTCAATGAGGGACATGACGGGTCATTGGTGGTTCCCATGACCCGTTGGTACCACTCGTCGGTTCCATCGACCAGTTTTCAGGGCAGGTTCATTAAGGGTATTTTTGACTTTTTCATGATATAAGGCCCTAAACTACGTCATTTTGGCTTGGCAAATCTGGGTTTTTAAGAAAATAAACCTTCCTAAACTTCCATTCATGCATGCAAGGTTTTGACAAGTGATCTAAGGGGAGATTTAAAGCTTTTCACCTCAATTTCTTCAATTTCATCCTTGGGCTTTTAAGGAGGGTTAGGAGTTGATAATCCCAGATATGTTAGGTCTTCAATGGGTGGATTCTTACACACCCGTGCCCCTTCTCTATTAATTACTCAAAATTTATTTAAAAACTCATGGGGTTTTATATTCGGTTTGTATAAAATTTAATGATTTATTTATGCATCTTGTGCTTTTGAAACTCTATCATTATCTACTGATTTTGATCATCTTTTAAGCTCTAAATTGGCATTAATATGGCTTCTTTCAAATTTCTAACCAATTAAGCTTGGTTATGCATGCCCATGATAAACTGATTTATGATCCATTGATCCATTGATGTTTTTGATAATCCCAACATCTATTATGAATTAAATCATGAATATATGATTTTATCTATTATCTCTTATGGAATGTTAAACTATAAGCATGATCTACAAGTATGTATGTATTTTATTAAGCATAAATTATGTTTTGGCCGACTCACGGGCCTCAAGTCATGGCTAGTTCACGTATGTTCAAGTATGTTTACGATTATCATGATTTAACTAGCCCATGAACTCATGTATGTATTATTATGAGCACTATATATGTTTTGGGAGTAGTATCGAACATTGAGTAGGTTCGGGGCTCAGGTTAAGCCCCGTATCTCATGAACTACGTTCCACCATAGTTATGTTGGGACCCATTCATGTTTGTCCCTGGCACAAATGGCCCTTTTCATGTGTGATCACGCCCTTCATGGTTCCTATCCTTGGCAAGGTGCGAACACCCTCCCGACTAGGGTTACAAGTTGGGCTTCATGTGTGCTCATATGGGGTATGTCGGTTAAGAGAATCTCCCACTGTTCCTCATGATTTACGTATGTTATGATTAAGTATGTTGTCTCTAGTTATGTTAAGCGAAGTTCTTCTAATATGATTATGACTATGTTTATGTTACAAATGTTTTGAAAACCTTGAGCCGTATAATATGTTATTAGGATTTACAAACGAGCATGTTGTCCTACTCTTATGACCATTTATGAATTTCATATATGTTTTAAATGTCCATTTTACTTACCTTTCATACTTAGTACATTCCACGTACTGACCGCATACTTTTTATGTTGTATCGTCTCATGATACAGGTCCCAGTTTTCGGGCTCATCCTCGCTCGTAGATAGATTCGGACTTGCTCACAGCGTACTTGGTGAGTCCTCATGTTCCAAGAGCTACATGTTCACACTCTATATTATTCCTTCATTTTCTAGATGTTGGATTAGTTGGGGTGTTGTCCCATCAATCCGCCTTTCATGTTTAGAGGCTTATCAGACTAAAAAGTTGTATTTCGCCGTATTGTATAAGTATTGTACTGTTTTCCCTTATATTATGTTATGATTAAGTTCTCTATGCTACGTCTTCTGCTCATGTGATTGAATTAGATATATGCTCATGCCATGGGTCAACTTGGGGTCTCTGGGGGCTCCTTGTCCCGTGTCTACGATTCGGGTGTACATTTGGGTCGTGAAAAATGTCCCTGTTGTAAATGGCCCTCATACCATGAACACACCATCTCCTCACGTGCCTTGGTTGATCATTCTATGTATTTGAAGTCTCGATCACTTCATCATCCATTCTTACCTATTAGGAACATGACTCATCCGCACCCTCTATATTTGTTGCAGCTATGGTGCCCTCGAGAGCAATCGGGATTGTGGCCTCAGCATTGTCTTCTGCTCGGCTTGGTGGGTCTTTTGCAAGTGGATAGGAGCATCAACCAGGGATATCGGATTTGTAGGTCATTGATCCCTAGCCCTGGTTGATCTCCTCACCAGCTGCGCTTCTGACATTTCATATTCCTCCTCCGAGATACTTGACTCTTCGGATGAGGAGAGCGCGTCCCGAAGTCTGCGGTATGATGGTTGACTCCTCTCTGGCACTCGTTTCTTGGCCGGACCTTTCTTTGGTGTACCCCTCAGAGCCATTGTACCTGTGGAATATCATTTAGTATACAAGATGAGATGAAACATGATCAACTTTTAATTGTGTCTCTGTAGATAGGACGAGTGACTTAACAAGTCATATCCACTGGCCACGACTCATGAGGTCATTCATTGTCTCAAGGCTATGTTTTTTTTCTTGTTGGACCGGTGGACTTAAAGACTGGTCAAAACGGGTCGTTATTTGAGGTGACGACTTGTTAGACCAGTCATAAGGTACACTGGTCACCTAGACCGATTCCCACTCAAGAAGAGCTATATGATGAGTCGTGAGGTGATACCATGACTCGTTAAATGGCTCGTGCTCAAGAGTTTTATGAAAAGTTCCAATACCCACGTTCCATATCAACTAAATTAAAGTTCCCACAAGCACAGATCATCATATTCATTAAGGGTTCCGTGTTCAAATTTACATTCAATGTCATGCCACTAGGGTTCCGTAAAAACTCATGGTATTTGGTCGAATCTACAAATATTATGTGAGAAAACAAGTGGAGTATAGCATAATATAATCAAATACTCACAGTGATTTCGATTTGAGCAGGAGAGATATTTGAATTTGAGATCGCAATAGGGTATGGTACTTGTGCAACTGAGTATAATTCTGTGTGTGTGAGTCCTTTGAGAGTGAGCAGTGCGATCCTTGAATGGTGAAGAAGTGGGTAATTTTGAAGTGCAATTTTTAGCTTTAAATTTAGGTGAGAGTTTGGAGGGGAAAAAAAGTCGGGTGGTTTTATATGTTCAAAACAACAATTTACCCTAATTTATGTGTGGGTCGGGTCGGGTGGAAGTTAATTAAAAACATACCACGACCCACGTAATTGTTCGTTATGTGGTGAAATGACTCATTTGACCCATTGTGTAGTGGATTGAGCTTAAGATCTTACCTGGGACCTATTGACTTGTGGTGCTACCCAACGAGTCGTAGTCCCTGAACTATGGTAGCTTCCTGATGGGCCACTTAACGAATCGTTTGGTCGCCCAACGATTCATTAAGTCAGTCATTGTCACCCTTTTCAGTTTAATTCCTCCTTTGATCCAGTAGACTTGACGGAAGACCCCATGATTCATTGTCACTGGCAACGACTTGTTTGGTCAATCGTTGTCTACACTGTTTTATACAGTAGTGACGACGATTCTCTTGACGAGTTATTTGATCAGATGACGACTCGTTATGTGGTTTTAGGCACCAGCACTTCAAGTTCAGATTTTTGGTTTATCTTCAAATTTCCCATCTTAATCACATGCACACATCAACACACGTGAACACTATATTTTTCTTAAATTTACAACTTGGGTTGCCTCCCAAGAAGCACTTGATTTAACGGAACAATGGGGGTATTTTAACTACTCAGACTTCATCAAAATTCCTCCATGAGTTGCCTCCCATGAAGCGCCTGATTTAACGTCATGGCACGATGCAAGTCCCAGGGTTACTCAGATTTCATCCAGAGCCCAAAGATCTACCAACTTTATTTCTTCGCTTCTCCCCAGATATGCTTTTACCCGTTGACCGTAACTTTAAAGCGCTTTCCTTCATGATTTTCCAGTTCAATTGCCCCATTGGAGAATTCTTGAACCACTCGAAAAGGCCCCATCCATTTGGACTTCAACTTGCCAGGAAACAAGCGAAGTCTAGAATTGAATAGTAACACCGGGTCACCCGAACTGAACTCTCTCTTCTCAATCTTCCGGTCATGCTGAATTTTCATTATTAGTTTATAAATTTCAGAACTCTTATAGGTTTTCAAATGAAATTCATCTAGCTCATTCAACTGATCAATCCTCAAGTTCGCAGCTTCGCTCCAATCTAAATTTAACTTCTTGAGTGCCCACATAGCTTTGTGCTCAAGTTCAACCGGAAGATGACATGCTTTTCCATAAACAAGCTGATATGGATATATACCTATAGGAGTCTTGAATGCGGTCTGATAATCCCATAAAGCATCATCTAGCTTCCTTGCCCAATCTGTCAGGTTAGCATTCATAGTCTTTGCGAAGATGGTCTTTATCTCCCGGGTTGTGACTTCAACCTGCCCACTGGACTGCGGATGATATGATGTTGCCAACCTGTGTTTTACCCCATATTTTTCCAATAAAGAAAGAAACAATCGGTTACAAAAGTGTGAACCCCCATCACTAATGATGGCTCTGGGAGTCCCGAATCTAGCAAATATATTCCGCTTCAAGAATGTTGTGACACTCTTCCCTTCATTATTTGGAAGCGAAACTTCCTCCACCCGTTTCAAAATGTAGTCCACAGCAAAACGTATGTACTTCATCCCGTTTGAGCTCACAAATGGGCCCATGAAATAAATGCCCCACACATCAAATAGCTCAATGACCAGGATGGGAGTAAGTGGAAGCTCATTCCTTCGTGATATGCCTCCTTGCCTTTGGCATGCATCACATACCTTTGCAAAATCATGTGCATCTTGGTGAATGATTGGCCAACAATACCCACATTGTAGAATTTTGTGGGTTGTGCGAATCCCGCTATGGTGACCCCCAACAGGGGATGAGTGGAAAGCCTCCAGTATGCTCAACATCTCTACCTCGGGCATGCATCTCCGAATAACCCCATTAGCAGATATGCGAAATAAGGAGGGCTCATCCCAGAAAAACATACACACGTTAGATATGAACTTCTTCTGCTGGTGAAAAGATAAGTGCTCCGGTACAACATCGTTCACCAGATAATTAGCAAAGTCCACAAACCATGGGATGAGATCCTATGAGGCCGCTAAAACCTTCTTGTTGGGGAATGCATCATCTATGTCATAGTCATCTCGAAGTGTTGCATCAGGTTCCAATCTTGATAAGTGATCCGCCACTTAGATTTCAGTCTCGTTCTGGTCTTTTACCTCGAACTCGAACTCTTGTAATAGAAAAACCCATCGAAACAACCGTGGCTTGGAATCCTTCTTTGCTATCAAATATCTCAAAGTTGCATGGTTTGTATGTACTATCACCTTAGTTCCAAGCAAGTATGCCTGAAACTTCTCAAATGCAAAAACTACAGCCAACAACTCATGTTCTGTCACGGTGTAGTTTTTTTGAGCTGCATTAAGAGTATTGCTAGCGTAATAACTAGGATAGAAAATCTTTTCACGCCTCTGACCCAACACAGCTCCTAGGGCCACTACGCTAGCATCACACATAACCTCGAATGGTAAAGACCGGTCAGGTGCTACTGTAATCGAGGCAGTGGTCAATCTCTCTTTTAGGTATTTAAACGCCTTCAGACATGCCTCATCAAAAACAAACTCCACCTCTTTCTCAAGCAGTTTACACAAAGGATGTGCAATCTTTGAGAAGTCCTTGATGAATCTCCTGTAAAACCCTGCATGACCCAAAAAGCTTCAAACACCTTTCACAGAAATTGGAGGTGGTAGTTACTTCTATCTTAGCCTTGTCCACCTCAATACCCTTACCCGAAATCTTATGGCCTAGCACTATACCTTCTTTGACCATGAAATGGCACTTTTCCCAGTTAAGTACCAAGTTGGTCTCTTCACATCTCTGCAACACCTTACTCAAATGAGCTAAACAATCTCTGCATGAATCACCCACCACTGAAAAGTGATCTATAAAGACTTCAATGATATCTTCCACCATGTCAGAAAATGTGGACATCATGCAACGCTGAAAAGTGGCAGGTGCATTACATAACCTGAATGGCATCCTCTTAAATGCTAATATACCATATGGACAAGTGAACATATTCTTCTCTTGGTCTATGGGGGCTATAAAAATCTTATTGTACCCCGAATAACCATCAAGGACATAGTACCATCCTCTTCCTGCAAGTCGGTCTAACATCTGATCCATGAATGGCATCGGAAAGTGATCTTTCTGCGTCCATTGGTTCAACATCCTATAGTCCATGCATACTCTCCAACTGGTGACTGTTCTTAGAGGAATGAGCTCATTATTAGAATTTGGGACCACCGTGATTCCTCCCTTCTTCGGTACACGCTGAACTGGGCTCACCCATTTGTTGTCTGCAATAGGGTAAACCACACCCTCATCCAACCACTTGATGATCTCCTTCTTGACCACCTCTTGCATAGGTGGATTAAACCTACGTTGATGCTCAATGCTCGGAATACAATATGGCTCTAGCTGGATCTTGTGAGTGCAAAATACCGGCTGGGATTCCAATAATGTCTGCAATGGTCCACCCGATGGATTTTTTATATCTCTTCAAAATGGAGACCAAATCCTCCACTTGCCATTCCTCCAAGTCAGCTGCAACAATGACCAGTGAGGTGTTACCGGTTCTCAAAAATACATACTACAAGTGAGATAGGAGTTCTTTTAGCTCCAATACCGGAGGCTCCTTAATAGATGGCTTGGCTGGTGGGGTAACCCGATTCTTCAGGTCAAGATAAATCTTCTTTGGAGCCTAAGTGTATGACCCCATGCCAGCAAGTGCATTAACTATCTTCTCACCCCCGTGGATCTCCTCAGTACCAACATCCATCAAAACTGCTACTAAGTCATCAAGAATCAATAACTCCTCCATAGGCATAATTGGGAACTCAGGTTCCACAACATCAATTACTGAGACCACCCTCATGTCATTTGGCTACTTCATGGATCTGCATACATTGAATGTCACTTCCTTATTGTTCAACTAGAATTTCAGTTGTCTAGTCTCCATATCTACAAAAGCACGTCCGGTGGCGAGGAATGGTCACCCTAATACAATGTGACCTCAAAATCAACTTCACAGTCCAGGATGACAAAATCGGCCGAAAATATAAAGGACTCCACCTTCACTAGAACATCATAGAGAATTCCCACCGAATTCTTCACCATACGAACTACTATCAAAAGTCGTATTGTAGTCGGTTTGGGGGCTTCCAAGCGCAACTATCTGAACACTGCTAGCAGCATTAAGTTAATACTAGCTCCCAAATCACATAGTGAATTAGCAAAGTTAAAGGCTCCAATAATGCACGGTATGGTGAATGCTCCAGGGTCTTCCTTCTATTAAATAAGAGAATGGGATGCTATTGCACTACAGTGGTGCAAATTATTTGCAGGTTCGAAGCTCACAGTCCTCTTTCTAGTGATAAGGTCCTTCATAAATTTAGCATAGCCGAGCATCTGCTCAAATGCCTCGACTAATGGGATGTTCACAGATAATTGTTTCAACATGGAGATGAATTTGTGATACTTTCCATCTTTGACCTTTTTCTTCGACCGCTGTGGAAAAGGGGAAGGAGGTCTAGGAATAGGTGTGAACTTTTGCGGTGCCTCCTTCTCCTCATTGCTAGATCCATGCTCCTTTGTATTACTAGGAGCAGTCTTCACCATAAAATCATCAACCAAAATAGGGTCCTCTAAATCTGCTATCTTATCATCATCAATCAATACGGGCTCTTCTGTCTCATCAATCATAACCAGCCTCAGAGGATCAACTGTCACCTTCCCACTCCTAGTAGTGACTGTCATACAGTGACTGTCATTTTTTGAATTTTACACTATGTTTCTAGGAAGTGTGCCTTTCTGCCTCTGATTCATCGCAACAGATAGCTAACTCAGCTACTGCTCAATTTTCTTAATGGCCAAGGCATGTGATTCCACCTTTTGATTCACACCAGAAATATCAGCGCGGAGCTCCTTGAAATGGGCATCTGTTACCTCCATCTGCTTAAGTACCTTGGAAAACATGTCTTCAACCCTTGAGCCACTAGACTCTACCTCACAGTTCCTTGGGGGGACATATAGACCGCTTTTATCATTCTTGTACTCCTCATGCTTCTTCCGGTCTCCATTGTCTCTGTATTGGCCTCGGTTATAATTGTTATCCCTGTAATAGTTCCGACCTTGGTTCCCCTAACCTTGACGCCAAGAGTCTTGGTTAGACCCTTGGGTGTTGGTCCAAAAACCCGCCCCTTAACCATTCAGATAATTAGCTTCCTCCTCAGATTCTGATTCACCTCCATTATTTCTCGGGGCCTTTCCCTGAGAACCCACAGCATTCACCTTTTCAGCTCCAACTCCCATAAAATGCTTAGCAAGTAGACCCATCATGGTCTTTATCTTTGCAATATCTTGATCTTGCTCTTTATCCTTTCTTCTCTTTTCTTTAGACATACCTCCCGCATAAGAACCGGCCGAAATCTCTGACTCTCTTATGTGCCATGCGCGGTTGGTTTTGGTGATTCTTTCAAGTAGCTCAGTAGCCTCAGCATAAGTGTGACTCATGAATGATCCTCCAAACGCGGTATCAGCCACCGCCTTTGTGTTAGCATTTAACGATCTATAGAAAATTTCCAACAATGTATCTTCTGGGATCCTGTGGCTGGGCACCCATTTAAGCTTCTTGTTGAACCTCAACCATGTCTCATGAAGTGCCTCAGAATTTAAATGCCTAAAGTTGTAAATCTCATCTTTCAACTGCAAGGCTCTGGAAAGTGGGGAAAACCTTTCAAGAAAAGCTCTTTTCAACTCCTTCCATGTAGTGATAGAATCCTTGGGCAATTCTGCCAACCAGAGCGCTACCTCACTCCCTAATGAAAAGGGAAATAACCTCAGTCGAATCGCATCCTGACTCACTCCTGCTTGTTTGTAAGCTTTACAGATACCCATGAAATTTGTCAAGTGAGTATGTGCATCATTAGTTGCATGACCCGCAAATATCCCCTTCATGTTGAGCTGTTGGATCATAGCACTGATAATATCAAACTTTTCCCCAGCAGGCAAAAGGGGAGGGACAATAGCTCCAGTGGCACCGGCTTCGTCAATATCAGCATCATCATCCTCATCGAAATATCAGTATCTCTGCTGTTATGGACCTCTGTTCCTTCTAGCTCGCTCTTCTTCGGCAGCTAGGCATTTCTCTTCAGCAACCCCATCTAACTCTCGATCTCTATCCCGAGCTTGTTCCTCAGCCAATATTCTAGTTGTAGCTTGGTCCACTATTTCTTGTTCTTTTATGTTGGCCATTCTTCTCAGATTTCTCAGTGTTTTCTCAAGTTCTTAATCAATTTGAACCAGGGATTTTCTGTGGCTCCTAGTACTAGGCATGCACAAACCTAAGACCTGTTAAAAACAAAAACACAAAATAAAAATAAAAAGGAAATAAGAACCAACAGTAAAGCAAACACAATTAACAAACGCCTTGGCCGTATTCCCCAGCAACGGCGCCAAAATTTGATGTCGCCCAAATTACACCTCGCAATTGAGATATAAAGCGGTCAATGTCAAAATAGAACCCAACAAAGGTTGAGGTCGATCCCATAGGGAATATGGAAAGAACTTGAGTTAATGTTATTAGCTGTTACTATCAGATTACATATTTTCTAGGGGAGAAAGAAATAAAATAATAAACAAGAGTAAAGACTACTAGATGTTTAAATCAATTTTAGTTTGTATTCAATCAACAAATTGACTAGGATTATGTTCCCCAAGACTTCATAACCACAAGGATTTTACACTGGTGATCTATTTCGGTGTTTAACATGCAATATCCGTAAGTTAGGTTCACTTAAATGGTTGGTCCCCTATCTAGATGATTATCACCATGCAACTTGGTTCGTATATGGGTGTATGCTTAATTAACCCTTACCCTTATATTGGATTAGCTATCTCTCAACAAGTTCAAGCTATTAGATGAGGGTTGATAGCCTCAAATCATTGTTGTTAATCCCTTTTCCCTTCACTACCTCCTTCATCCGGTAAGTAAGAATAAGGCGAGTTCTAACATTTGCAACCGTTAAGAAATAATTAAAATGCTGGTTTAGCTACTCATTATTTAATAATCACAATCACAATAGAATAAATCATAATTGTAACTTACAAAAACTCGTAGAAGAAAACCACGTGAATTGAATATATCTCCAAAATCGATGAACAAAACTCCAATGCTATTTACTTCTCAAATCAAGAACAAAATTACAAACTTTGTTTCTTGAACCAAGAATGATCGTTCACAACACTAGAATCCACGTGAAAGTAGTAAAAATAAACTGTACCAAAAAATAAACCTAAAAATTATATTTATAGTTCCAAACAAATCTTATCCTAAATAAACTTGGATTCCAGATCGGCATGGATAACGGGCCAAGTAACGACTCGTTGGGTCTCCTAACGAGTCGTGGCCAGTGGTCTTGAGTCGTTCTCAGTAATTTGTCCAGTCTTGGTGATGGGTCACCTAAAGACTCGTCAGGCCTGGGCACGAGTCGTTAGGTCTCTCGTGACCTTGGCTCACCAAATCTTCCAGTGCACTCGATGGATGCCCACAGTACCTGATGACGAGTCGTCACTTTACCCGATGACTTGTTACGTTACTCATTGCCTTCACTGGACAATTCTTCAGATTTTATCCTCCCAATCTCCACGACTATCACAACGACTCATTACCAAACGTAACAAGTCGTTCCTTCAATTCATTAAGTACACTGGATCTTCTTCATCAAGCTTTGATTTCTTCCCGAGACTCCAGGCATGAGTCGTTCCTTGGGACGACGACTCATAGCCTGGACATCAACCTCCAGTTTTGTCCAATTTTTCCTTACTTTGCCTATTTCCTGTTCCGTACCTGTTTTCCTGCAACATTCAACATAAACGCATCATATCTACATAAACATTGGTTTTAAGCGTTGAAAGTGTCATAAAATCACGGCACATCAAGGATTACCAGGTAGATACTTCAGACACTGATGGAACCAGAACCACTAGGGCAAGAGAAAGAGCATAAGTCGAAGCAACTACTTCCACATCTTCCCAAGCTCCCCAGTTTGAGGAGGGAGCTAGAGAAGGTAATCAGGAGTTGGGAAACTAATCAAATGCAGAGGAAGGGTCTGAGGAGACCCAATCAGGTGAAGCAAGTGGAAGAGATGAATCAGAGGAGGAGGCTCCAAATGCTGCACATGTACAGACCCTACCCAGAGAAAACCACACAGACTGGTGGAGAGTGCGGGGAGCCAGAGAGATTTATGAGCAAGGCATTTCTCTCACCGCCAAGAACAAGCCATGGTGGAGCATCCAGGGAGAACTGTAGATCCTCAGATATGCACTGAATAAAGTTGAGGAGATGAAGCGGATATTTAGCTTCTACGGTTTCGAGTGGATGGCCAAGACTCCAGCCCAATATACATTAGAATTGGTCCGGGAGTTCTACGCCAACTATTTGGCCACCATGGAGCAAAAGGTAAAGGAGGGGTAGAAAATAAAAGACCAGCCCCGACTAGAGAGTGTGATGGTCCGAGGACGAGAGGTAGACATATCATAGAAAACCATCTCTCGAGTTCTCTATGGACCACAGTTCGTTCCTACATAGATGATTCCTGAGTATGACTACAGGGTGGAGGCAATGAAGTAGATCAGGAATTTGGGCTTGCAGGAAAGACAGAGGCAGCTGCAATGGTTAGCAGGTATGAGTGCTGAGAACAAGCAAAAAGCTGAATGGGTTACTGGTGGAAAGAAGGTGACAAAGAACTCACTCAACTTCATAGAAAAATCCTGCTGGACACTAGTACGCCACCTGCTAGCACCCTTGGTCAACGACAACACATTGACTACTGACAGAGTAGCTTTGGTGGCAGCCTCATGTCCCGTTATCCTATCAACATCCCGAGGATCATCGCAGAGGAGATACGAGACTAGGCGGTGGGAGTGAGCACTACCATCCCATTCCTGAGTCTTGTAATCAAGTTATGCACAGAGGCAGGGGTGCCAATATGATGAGGTGAGTAGTGGCTGATCGGAGGCTAGAGGATTGCAGACATTGGTCTTATCCGGGATGAGATGAACCCAGTAAGCCGAGCCAGAATACCCACTGCAATTCCATCAATCCATCCAATAGGGGACGCACGGGTGAATGTCCCCACTATACAGGAGCATAGAGAGACACCAGATACAGATGTCGGTCTTTAGAGTTAGCTCCTAGCACTTCAGCTGCACTGCAGCCTAGCCTGCAGACTCAGACTCCAGCAGGGCATATTTTGGTGTCTCATGATTTCCTCCAGAAATTGGCCAAATGGTTGACCATGGCTGAATGAAAAATTCAAGCTATGATGGAAAACGTAAATCCATGGGTCAAAGCAGAGATAGATACAGCAGCTCAGGCTCTACATGCTCGCTTGGATGGATTTGAGAGCCGATTCAATGTTCGGATGGCAGAGCAGACCCACACTAGCAGTCTCTGTGAGGAGTTGGGGGCTCTTCGGAGCCAAGTAGACGAGTTGTCATCACGACAACCGGCAGTCATAGCAGCCCCCACTCTTCCAGACCTAGATGCAGAGCTTAATGAGGAGATTGACTTGGTGGTTTATTGGGAGCCAACGGTAGCTGCTGGAACCTCTCTTTTGAAAATAATTTTAAGTATGTACCCCAAGGAAATGATGTCATTCACAAGAAGAGAGAATCCACACACATTTTTTAGCATTTCACACAAAGGGATTATAAGATAAGACAAATGCGTTCACTCTCACAAAGAAACTCAAGTGCATACCAATCGACCCATATGCCCTTCATGTATCTCGCCACTAATGTAGTATTTGTACACTCAAAATCAATGGGTCATAATGAAGGCTAGGGCTAAGGGTGGTATAATTGTTTAGCTTTAGTGACTAAAGCCTCCCTAATGCCTTTACAAACGCTTGTAACATCCCATCATCTTATTGAGATCACTCCACCTTATTTGTCCTTGTTCATTATCTTCAACTTTTGTGTAACACAAGCCACCCTTATAACACCTATGAATTTTACATTTAGCCTTATATATGCAAGAGATAGCACCTTTCTACTATTCTTTCTCTTTTTATGATTCGAGCTCTTTCAACCCATCAATTCATTCATCTCGTCACAATTTTGGTGCTACCTCACATTGAAGCTCTCATTTTTCCCCTACTCTTGCAAACCCCCCAAACTTAGGCTTTTGCCTCACTTCACATTCATTTCCTTATTTCTCCCCATTTCATGGGCTTCAAGCCCCATTTTTCATTGTTTCATGGCTTTCATGTTCCCATATGTATCTCTCTTCCCCTCACTTGCCATGGCTTCATTCCTATCAAGCTTAGGAGCACAACTTCTATCATAGCCACTATAACGACAAGTGACCCCATTTGGGCATCCATCCCAATGTCTCCCATGACTACCACATAAGGTGCATCTATACCCATCATAGGAAGGAAAAGGTGCACTCATCTCCCTTCTAGGGGCATATTTGCAATCTTACCAATAGTGTGATCCTCCATAATAGGGACATGGGTCATCATAATAAGAGTTGCAACCAACAAACCTCCTTTCATTCCACGATTCCATCATACAACTACGAACAAACAAAAACAAAAGACAAAAATAAAAACAAAACAAGATGTAAAACAAAACTGCAAAACTAGTTTGAATAAATAAATAACTAATGTCTTATAACAACTCAATTCCCCGGCTACGGCGCCATTTTTTATAACGCTCAAATACACTCCTCTTTTAGAGAAAAAGTGCAAACGGTCGTTGTATCAAAATAAATATCTCGACGGATGTCGGGGTCTAATCCTACAGAGTATTGAGTCGATAATTCAAGAGTTATAAACTAATTCAAAATAGAATGCATAATTGTTCAACATTTGAAAAGTAAAATTGGGGGAAATTAAAGGAAAATAACTATCTAATTCTAAACTAAGACTAATTGGGGGGAATACCAATTGAAGCAATCACAAGTGACATGGCTAGGGGTATTCTATAGATTAGATCACAACTAAATCCGAAATTTCTTCAATGCCTTAGACTCATAATTAGCATAAATAGCAGTGCATAATTCACATTCTCTTGTTTTTCAACCATAAGAATGTTTATGCCTTGAGTTCTTTCAAACCCCAAAGCTAATTAAAGTAATCAACCACACAAGATTGAGGAAGGACTAGCTATTTATCGCCTTGACCTTTAATGGAGTGAAAATGTGGATTTTAACTATCTCTAGCTTAATCCCACACACAAACATTCATTCCTCACTATTATCTTCTCCCCCAATTCTCACCTTTCTCTCTCAAGCAAAAGCAAGAAAAGTAAAGCATAATTCATGTTTGCAAACCATCAATTTAAGCAATTAAAACTTGGGAGAAGACAATAGATCTATATTTAAAATAAGAATCCAAAAGCAATTTATCAAAACCCAATCAATTTAACAAATCCACCATGAATATACCTCTAGCTAGCATATTAGTTAAGCATATTTAAAGATAGAGAGAATATACCAAGAGGGTTCCCCTCACATCATCACATGAGCTTCACAAGCTCTTATAATAATGGTGGAATTCCCCCAAAATGGGTTAAAGAAAAAAAGAAGAAAAGTTCTATCTAACTCTACAATTCTATGAAAAAGATGAAGTCTGATGAATGAATTGTTGAATCCCTAAAAGGTGTACAATGAAAGCTATGTAAATATCTGTACTTTTTGTGTAAAAATTTTCCCTAAATGCCCTTGAGGCTTTTAGATGCTTTGGAGACCTTTCTAGACCTTTTTACCCTTCATTAGACAGCCTCACCTGTGAAGCACCGGTGTTTAGCTGGTGCCAATCCGCGGAGCACCGGCTAGTCGCCGCACAAAATGGCAAAGCGGCAGTGACCACCGGTGGTTCCACCTGCATTTAGCTGCTGCCAAACTGCCAACCGCCGGTTGGTTACCCAGTCTAGGTAGTAACTTCGGCATTTTGCCCGCATTTCACCCGTCCGGATCCATGTTTAGCCGATTCAAAGCATGTCCTAACACCTCTTCTTGAGCTCAAATCTTCCATTATCTTTGGCTCCTCTCCTTAAAATGCTAACTCATTAAATTTCATCTCAAACTTAATGTGTTTTGCTCGATTTCATGCTTTCTATACTCACGTGAAGTACCTACAAAGAATCAAAGAGAAAAAGCATAAAATCCACATAAACGACTCGAAAACTAGGAAAAAACTCATGCTTATGAGCCTAATTAGTTGGTAAATTTCCAACTCATCAGTCGTCCCTGGACCTGTTACCTCTGAGTCTCCTACAACAGAATCTGATCACAAGTGGTTCCTATGGGTCGTTACACCTTCCCACGACTCGTACGACAAGTCATCTAAGTCAAATCTCAGATTTTCCTGCTATTCTCATTTCAAATTCCCGAGTCTAGTCTTAGGCACTTCCGAGGTATTACAATATCTCTCCCTTGAGAACATTCGTCCTCAAATGTGGGGTAAACATGTTGAATCACTGGGGAAAAATCTGTCATCCCAAATACTGAACATCTAAAGCTAGAAACTGATAGAGTGACTGACTCCGGACTAAAATACATGACTAAGCTCAATTCATGAATCACACATACACACAATGACAGGAAAGAAACTAGGGAACTTGAACTAAACATGAAACTGAATAGAGTACTAAGGAGAGAACTGATACATCAAGCTGAAACTGAACTGGAAGGGAATAGATGCGTATTTAGCCATTATATCTGCTTCGGCTTCCCACGTAGCTCCCGCAACATGCTGATTCCTCCACAAAACCTTTACTGAAGCTACTTCTTTGTTTCTTAACTTCAGAACCTGAAGATCAAGGATTTCAATCTAAACCTCTTCGTAGCTAAGGCTATCCTTCACACCTACGCTCTCCACCGGAACCACCAATGCCAGATCACCCATGCACTTCTTTAAAGGCGACACATGGAAACTTGGATGCACTGAAGCCAATTCTGAGAGCAACTCCAACTCATAATCCACCTTGTCAACACATCTTACAAACCTGTATGGGCCAACATATCGGGGACTAAGTTTCCCCTTCTTTTCGAACCTCATCACTCCCTTTATGGGAGATACCTTCAGAAACACCCAATCATCAATGTCAAACTCAAGTTCTCTCCTCCTCACATCCGCATAGGACTTTTGATGACTTTGAGTTGTTCTCAACCTCTCCCTTATAAGCTAAACTTTCTCCATAACCTCATGAACTGAATCTGGTAATAGGCGATCTACACCTCCGCCCATAAGAACCCCAAATAGAGCCATCTGAATGCTAGAATGGTAACTTTTGTTATATGAAAACTGGATGAGAGGTAAATGATCATCCCAACTACCCTTGAAATCAATCATACACGCTCTCAACATATCCTCAATAGTCTGAATGGTCCGTTCAGCCTGACCATCTGTTTGCGGGTGAAAAGTTGTACTAAGCTTGACCTGACTACCAAGTCCCTTCTAGAATGATCTCCAAAATAAGGAGGTAAACTAAGTACCTCTATCTGATATAATGGACAAGGGAACTCCATGCAATCGAACTATCTCCCGAATATACAATTTAGCATAATCCTCCACTGAGTCGGTAGTTTTTACCGGTAGAAAGTGAGTCTCTTTAGTCAACCTATCTACTACTACCCAAATAGAGTCATACTATCGACGAGTACGAGGTAGCCCTGTAATGAAGTTCATATTGATTTCTCCCACTTCCAAGTAGGTATACTAATGTCTTGAAGTACACCTCCAGGTCTTTGATGCTCAACCTTCACTTGTTGACAGTTCGGACACCTTGCCACAAACTCTACTATGTTCTTTTTCATGCCATTCCACCAATAAACTTCCCGTAGGTCATGATACATCTTGATGGCACCGAGATGTATAGAATATCTAGAACCATGAGCCTTATGCAACATCTGCTCCCTCAAGTCATCAACACCTGGTACACACAAACGACCCTAATATCATAATACACCATCTCCCCCTTGGGAGAAAACCTCCACCTTCTGATTCTGAACAGCTTCCTTCAACTTTACCAAAATAGGATCCTGGTCTTGTCTGTCCTTGACTTCGGTCACCAAGGAAGATTCTGATCCATTCTGAACAATGACACCACCATTTGTCGAGTCAACAAGACGAACTACTAGCCGTGCAAGCCGATGCACATCCTTCACTAACTCATTCCTCTACTCGTCTACATGGGACACACTCTCCATAGAAAGCCTGCTAAGACTGTCTGCCGCCACACTAGCCTTGCCCAGATGATAAACGACACTCATATCATAATCCTTAAGAAGCTCCAACCAACTTATTTGATGTAGATTTATATCCTTTTGGGTAAACACGTACTGTAGGCTATTATGGTCGGTAAACACATCCACATGGAACCTGTACAGATAGTGTCTCCAAATCTTTAAGGCAAATACCACCGTTACCAACTCGAGGTCGTGAGTCGGATAGTTCTTCTCATGGAATTTCAGCTGCCTGAAAGCATAGGCTATAACCTTACCGTGATGCATTAATAAATAACCAAGAGTTGATCCTTGAGGCGTCATAATAAACCACAAACCCATCGGTCCCCTCAAGTAGAGTCAACACTGGTGCTGAGGTGAGTTGAGTGTTCAACTCTTGGAAGCTTTTCTCACAGGTCTCCGACCATTGAAACTTTACTTTCTTCTGGGTCAACTTAGTCAAGGGTGCTGCAATGGATGAAAATCCTTCCACAAACTTCCTGTAGTAACCAGCTAAGACTAAGAAACTCCTGATATCCAAGGGACTGACTAGTCTAGGCCAATTCTTCACAACTTCTATCTTTTGAGAGTCCACATGTACACCCTCAGTTGGCACCACATGACCCACAAATTCTACTGAATTGACCCAAAAATGCTACTAAATTTAACCAAAACTCACAATTGCTAAATTTAGCATACAGCTGCTGTTACACCCCGTAAATTCTCGGCATATAGATGTCCTATTCGTGTGTTGGTTAAGAGTATTTGAAAGCCATACATGGTAGAAAAAGGCCTGGGGAAAGATCGGACAAGTGCCAAGTCGGCGCGTCGCAAGGCAAAATGCGACTTATAAATCGCATTCCATGAATGCGATTTATAGTGTCTATTATATATAAGCCCCACTTTGGTTTTTCATTCAAATTCCTTATAATTTCTAGTAGAAAAAAGAGAGTAATCAGAGAGAAGGGGAAAACGAAGATCTCATACTAAAATTCATCCGATTACGCCACCAAACGTAGTCCAAACTCGAATTAACCTCAGGTACCGAGGTATTTAGCAGCAGGGAGCATTCCTACAGTTTTTGTTTCGCAAAATACGGCCGGCAAATCATCGTGCTACCGGGCTAAGGTAAGTGGAATTGCTCCAAACTAGTGTCTATGTGCTCCTAGCTATGAAATGAATACTTCTCCCTTCTGTACTTCTAAAAAATAGCAAGTTTTCGACCGTCTTTCGATAAGCCTAAGTTTAGGCTATAATTTTATTGAAAGTGATGTTGTTCTTCAGAATAAAGTTATATTTAGTATTAATTGACGTATATATGACTACAGTTGGGAAAAATAGCTGGAGTACTGACCGAGCCTCGTCCGACAATCGAATAACGCGAGGTTAAGGTATGTAAAGCTAGTTCCTTCGGCAAGTTAGTAGCTTTATCCTTGTATAGTACAATAAACTCCGTAGTAGAATTCCCGGAGTTGAATGTTAAGTATTGTGCAAAGTTCAGTAAACCTAGTTTGCGTTGTTATATCGTATTCAGTCTGAAAGTTAGAAAAGTATGCGCCCGAGGGCAAGTTAGTATTTCAGATTCAGTATAGCCTATTACGTGATTAGCAAGCATGTAGTAGAATAAAGAAACAGATTTTCATAATAAAAGTCAATAAAGAAAGATCAGATAGACAGATAGTTATGGCTATAGATTAGCCATTCAGACAGACAGTATCTTGGCTACAGATTAGCCGTACAGTTAAATAGAGGTTACAGAATCAGTATAATTAGTAAGAATTAGCTCAATGTAGAAACAGATCAGAATTAGAAGTAGATTTCAGATAGTCTTTTTAGTTATACATGCTTGCTATTTATGTGTGTTATTTGTTTGTTGAGACTTGCTATGGCATGTGGGTGTCCCGTTGCATCCCCACCGCCCCTGGGTTATAGCTGTGTCGATACCAGATTCGGATACCGCCACCAGCTGGGCGATGTCGTCTGCCTAGAGGATGATGATGGCCGACCACCATAATAATATGGTCCAGATTACCCTGCTGCAGGGGCAGTTAAGTTTACTCTGCGCAGAGCCAGATTACCCTGTTTACAGGGGCAGATTACTCTGCATGCGCTTGTGGCCGGGGGCAGTTTCAGATACAGATTTTTATAAAATTACCCTCTTGCGTGCTTGAACCCAGGGGCAGTTTTAATTACACACCCCGTGTGCACTTGCTCCCAGAGGCAGGAGTCTTCGGACTCAGACACAGTTTATTGTCAGAGGCCAAGGCCTGAGCTACGTACCCAAGGGGACCGGTAGGAGGAGCTCACGGTTATCAGATGAGTGGAATGACTTATTTTTGGTTGGTTTAGACCCGGGTATTGGTAAATAGATTGTGTGTTGGTTGGCACCTTCCGGCTTATGGGGGTCGGTCAGGTTATGTGTGTATTTATATGTATATCTATATGTACTATTAGATACTGATAAACAGTAGGACGACACGTCTTCAGGTACGCTCCTGCCTTATCACAGCAACAGAAAGTATGATTCAGTTCATAACAGTTCTTACAGATTCAGTATTCCCCTGCTATTCAGAATTGCTAGTTATGTTATTGTATCCAGTTATGTTATTTCAGTTGCTTTGCATACTCAGTACCAGCGATACTGACGCTCGGTGGGGCGCTGCATTACTTGCCTGCAGGTATTCATAGACGAGGAGGCGATCCCTCGTGATCCTAGCCAGCGCAGAGTCATCAGCTCCTGTCATCCGGAGCTTGATATTTAGAGGTGTATTTCATTTTCTTTTGTTGTATAGTACGGGTAGGTCGGGGCCCTGTCCCGACCATCATATCAGTATTCCTAGAGGCTTGCAGTCTGTATATATTTCCCTGTGGTTAGTTGTGCCGGTCATGTGGGGCCGTGCGTGTGTTTAGCTGTTTAGTATTGTTGATTATGTTGGTCGTGTGGGGCCATAGTCTCATAGTAGTGGTGACCTTGCCGGTCACGTAGATATACAGTATTCTTTTTGATGAAGTTACAGATAACTAGACAGCATGGTGGCCTTGTCGACCCGTATAGGTTCCCCTTTATAAGTATGTCTCTGGTTAGCTGAAATCATGTACAGGTGGCTATAGGCCCAGTCGGCCGGAGGCTGTATTTGCAGCCGTTATATAGCCCGTTGTTTCCAGAAATCTGAAAAGAGCTAGCCAGGCACCAGATGTGCTTAGGCTCTCCAGTTAGCAGTCCAGGTCCTACTAGGGCACCAAGTGCCAGTCATACCCCCCAAGGTGGGGCGTGACAAACTTGGTATCAGAGCAGGTCGTGTCCCAGGGAGTCTGCAAGCCGTGCTAAGTAGAGTCTTGTCTATGGATGTGTTGTGCACCACATACTATAGGCAGGAGGCTGCGAGGCATAATAGGATGGTTACCCTTCTTTCATACTCAGTTGTGCCATAGCACAGTACAGTATAGGGTTGGTTCTTTTAAAACTTACCGTATTCTTTGATTACAGATACAAAGGCAGATCAGCAATACCCTATCACAGGCAGAAGATTAGATATAGCAATAGAAGAGGGCATCATCCAGTTACAAGATACTTACAGTTGCAGGAAGAGGTACCAGAGACCTCCCAGCGTGATACCTTTATCGGTACTATTCCCAGTATACGTTGATAACGTCAGAATAGGAAGTCAGAAGTATAATGTACATATGAGTTGATTTATTTATTAGCTATAGAAGATCTGATTAATATTATAGACAAGGTCAGACTATCAGATAAGTATGAGAAAGAGTGGGAAATGCAGGAATCCCAAACACATCTTTTCAGATGTGGTACAGTTATATGTTTCTATCTGCTGCAACAAGAAAAGGGCTATTTCTACCTCTTGACCTTGATTCCAGTATAGTAAAGGGGTATAAGAATTGAGGTGAGGCTGCCCAAAACAAGCAGTAAGTGTTAGTGAGCGTAAAGAGAAAGTAAGACTGTTAGCTTACCCGAAGTAGGGGTAAAAGACCTGCTAGTGATGAATGCCTAGTAATAGTCAAGTTCGAGTCAGAAAAAGGCCAAGTCCGCCATATATGCTAATAGATAGCAAGACATACCTGTAAGATTATAGTTATGATCTAGTTGTGACATCGAAAGATAGAGAGGTCATGTGAATCAGATGGGCCTGACTATAAGCCAGAAGAAGTATAGGCTAAGGCTTGATCAGTAATCTCATTAACAACGAAAGGCAGGTACCTTGAACCCCAGAGCTTAGCTCAAGTGAGATGAGGGGAGAAAGCAGGAATACTAAATTTTGTGGGGAAAATAGAATCACCCCCAAATTGATAGAATATCGTATTACGGACTAAGCCTCGGACTGACAGTTAGAAGACAGTAAGATTGTGTTCCAGAATGCTGCAGTATGTTCGCTTATGGGGAAGTTAAGAAATTACCGATACAGCGAATTTAATCTAGTGTGGCCTAGAGATAAGGCCCAGCAGACAGTCATGGGCTCTCAATATATGCCAAGTAAGGCCACAAGATTCGAACGTTGACCCCACATCGCAAGAGTGGCAGAATTTCAAACAGCAGACAATAACTAAAGTGTTTATGTTTGTTACTTTCAGAATGGGGTGACAATACAATGAAATGTTAAGAGAAGGCAGGAGGTATTATTAGACCATAGAAGCAGTATATCATATACAATATGAAATTTAGCAAAGTGTGTCAGAGATTACGTATCACTACAGAATTCAGTATGTATTGTACGTATTTATTAATATATATCTGTGCAGATAATAAATATGTTGTGAGCAGCTGCTAATAGGGGTTACAATCACATAGATGCATATTAGTGCTGGGAAGTATATACAAATTGCATTGCAGGACCCCTTGCCAAAAATAAAAAGAGAAAAGAGAGAGAAGAAAAAGAGAAAAGTGAAAAGAAGGGGCAAGTTAAGTGTGATTTACGTATGAATCCATAGAAACTGTCTCAGCTCTTAGTTATTAAGTTATTAGACTTATATGTTGTTTCCAGATCTAGGTTTTAGAAGCTTATAAGAGTTAGTAACCTGAATCAGGTAATTAGATGATAAGGGCGCAGTTAGACGGTCTACCGACCAGCTGGCGCCTATATTAGCAGGGAAGCATCTCTAAAGATCAATAACACTAGCGCATGTTCCAGAACCAGAATTAGAGACTGAATAGGTATACTTCAGAGATTAGCAATACTAGAATTGTTCCAGTATGTTAAGTGGCCATACATCATTTTCCCAGCCTTGTAGGTAAGAGTCGACCTTAGTCAACCTAGCAGTTATTACAAGGAATACCCCGCAAGTCAGACAAGCTCGTGGGCATCCCAAGAAAGGGGTCCACATCAGTAGTCAGTGACAGACTAGTACTTCAGCTGGTTCTCATAAGATATTCAGATACAGAGCCCTAGCAGAAGGCCAGTATTTATAGAATAGCTCATAAGACCGAGAATTCCCTAGAATAGCAGTATAAATCCAAGTGGATACACACAAGGCATAAGAAATTGATAGTACCCTGTTAGCACAGTGTTTATTAAGACCAGGAGATCAGTAGACTCCCCGTGAAGATCTAGAGATTGATCGCCTGGGAGTAAGTTTGATTAAGCCCAACCTTACAGTGGTTCAAGCAAAATAACAAAGAAATTAGATGCCCACAAGTCTGCAGTTATGCATAAACTATAAGTACTCAAGTAGAACAGTTAGAGCATTGTTAGACTACTGCCACTTTCAGGTCATTCAACCCGACTATTCAGTTATTTAAGGTTATGCAGCCAGATAATTAGAGGTCATGATCAATATCAGGATCCTCTGATCAGATAAAGGCACAAGGTGCGAAGACGGTCGTTCAGGTTATCCTAGCAACAAGTAGCCTTAGCATGTGGCTGAAAGGCCAGATAAGCTCTAGCTACGCCTGTAAACTACCTCTCGATCTCTTCGGCAAGACAAGCCAGTATGACCGTCAATTATATGCCGAGCTCTCTAAGTATGAAAATGTTATATCAGTCAAGAAGAGGTAATGGAGCAGCAAACGCTCTTAGCTATAGATCTATTATGAGTGTGGCGTATGTGCAACCCGAGCAACGGGAGTTGGTCAGGGAGATACATCAATTGGTCAATTTAGTCATTCGTGTGATAGAAATAAAGGACAATAGAGCGGTAATCCAGAACACCGCCGTGTCGTCCTTAGTTGTGGAGGTAAGAGAACGACAATATGTAGATCCTGACCTGGTCTAGCTTAAGGACAGAATCCTGCAAGGGAAGCGCCAGATTCATAAATAACAGAGGATAGAGTGTTGTGTTGTAAAGATCGTCTATGTGTTCCAGATGTTCCAGGCCTCCGCCATCAGATCATGAACGAGGTGCACTGCGCCAGCAACTATTTTCTCCACCCTGGCGCGACAAAAATTGTACCATGATATCAAAGAAAACTACTGGTGGCTAAACAAAAAAAAAGAAATTGCTGAATTTGTAGCCCAGTGTCCTAACTGCCAGCAGGTGAAAGCAGAACATCAGAAACCAGGCAGTTTGACTCAGGACATAGTTGTGCCTCTCTGGAAGTGGGAAGCAGTAAAAATGGATTTTGTGGCAGGATTACCCCGTACTAAACATGGACATGACTCTATATGGGTGATAGTTGACAGATTGACCGAATCAGCTCATTTCTTTCCAGTGGAAACTACTTTCTCGGCCAGATTATGTAGAGTTGTATATCCGAGAAATAGTCAAGTTGCACGGAGTACCAGTATCCATTATTTCAGACAGAGGAGCACAGTTTACGGTTAGATTCTGGCAATTATTTCAGAAAGGTCTGGGAACGCAGATTAATTTGAGCACAACATTCCACCCTCAGACAGATGGACAGGCGGAATGCACAATTCAGACGCTCGATGATATGTTGCGAGCGTGTGTGTTAGATTTCGGTGGTAGCTGGGTTGAGCATTTGCCCCTAATCGAGTTTGCTTATAATAATAGCTATCACTCAGCTATCCAGATGGCGCCTTTCGAGGCTTTATACGGGCGAAAATGCAGATCGCCGATTGGGTGGTTTGAAATAGGAAAAATCAGCGTTGATTGGGCCAGACATTGTTCAGCAGTCAGAGGAGAAGGTAAAACTTATCAGAGAACGCCTACTGACTGCACAGAGCCGCCAGAAGTCATATGCAGATGTGCGGCGCAGAAACCTGGAATTCGAGGTAAACGACTGGGTATTTTTAAAAGCATCACTGATGAAAAGGGTGATGAGATTCGGCAAGAAAAGTAAGCTCAGTTAGATTTGTTGGGCCTTATCAGATTTGTCGAAGAATAGGCCAAGTGGCGTATGAGTTGAACTTGCCTCCAGAATTAGAATCCGTTCATCTAGTCTTTCATGTATCCATGCTGAGGAAATGCATAGTAGACCCGTCCAGGGCAGTCCCAGTCCAGGATATCCAGTTTACAGAAGAGCTGGTCTATGAAGAGGTTCCAGTAGCTATCCTAGACAGACAGATTCGCATATTGAGAACTAAAGATATTGCGTCTGTCAAAGTGTTGTGGCATAACAGAAACCAAGAGGAGATGACGTGGGAGGCGGAGGAAGATATGAAAGCTAGATATCCTCACCTGTTCCAGGCCTAGTCAGGCGACAGGTATGTTTGTATTACTACTTATGCAGTACCTTATGGTTGTATATATATAAATGAGAAAGATTGATGTTTAGTTATCGAATGAATCTTATAGTATCGTGTGGAGTACCTGTATTGGACTTTTCTGTGTTTCAGGATTTTGGGATAGTCCAGATTACAGGGGAAACTCTGCCGAAATTTTCCTAAGAACAAGTAAAGCTACTTGAGTAGTCCTCTATATAGCAGTTTACATTCGAGGACGAATGTTCTTAAGGGGGGGATAAATTCCCGGCATATAGATGGCCTATTCGCGTGTTGGTTAAGAGTATTTGAAAGCCATACATGCTAGAAAAAGGCCTGGGGAAAGATCGGACAAGCGCCAAGTCGGCGCGTCGCAAGGCAAAATGCGACTTATAAATCGCATTACATGAATGTGATTTATAGTGTCTATTATATATAAGCCCCACTTCGGTTTTTCATTCAAATTCCTTATAATTTCTAGTAGAAAAAAGAGAGTAATCAGAGAGAAGGGGAAAACGAATATCTCCTACTAAAATTCATCCGATTACGCCGCAAAACGCGGTCCAAACTCGAACTAACCTCAGGTACCGAGGTATTTAGCAGCAGGGAGCATTCCTACGGTTTTTGTTTCGCAAAATACGACTGGCAAATCGTCGTGCTACCGGGATAAGGTAAGTGGAATTGCTCCAAACTAGTGTCTATGTGCTCCTAGCTGTGAAGTGAATACTTCTCGCTTATGGACTTCTGAAAAATAGCAAGTTTTCGACCGTCTTTCGATAAGCCTAAGTTTAGGCTATAATTTTATTGAAAGTGACGTTGTTCTTCAGAATAAAATTATATTTAGTATTAATTGACGTATATATGACTGCAGTTGTGAGAAATAGTTGGAGTACTAACCGAGCCTCGTCCGACAATCGAATAACGCGAGGTTAAGGTATGTAAAGCTAGTTCCTTCGGCAAGTTAGTAGCTTTAGCCTTATATAGTACAATAAACTCCGTAGTAGAATTCCCGGAGTTGAATGTTAAGTATTGTGCAAAGTTCAGTAAACCTAGTTTGCGTTGTTATATCATATTAAGTCTGAAAGTTAGAAAAGTATGCGCCCTAGGGCAAGTTAGTATTTCAGATTCAGTATAGCCTATTAAGTGATTAGCAAGCATGTAGTAGAATAAAGAAACAGATTTTCATAATAAAAGTCAATAAAGAAAGATCAGATAGACAGACAGTTATGGCTACAGATTAGCCATTCAGACAGACAGTATCTTGGCTACAGATTAGCCGTACAGTTAAACAGAGGTTACAGAATCAGTATAATTAGTAAGAATTAGCTCAGTGTAGAAACAGATCAGAATAAGAAGTAGATTTCAGATAGTCTTTTCAGTTATACATGCTTGCTATTTATATGTGCTATTTGTTTGTTGAGACTTGCTATGGCATGTGGGTGTCCCGTTGCATCCCCACCGCCCCTGGGTTATAGTTGTGTCGATACCAGATTCAGATACCGCCACCAGCTGGGCGATGCCGTCCGCCTAGAGGATGATGATGGCCGACCACCATAATAATATGGTCCAGATTACCCTGCTGCAGGGGCAGTTCAGTTTACTCTGCGCAGAGCCAGATTACCCTGTTTACAGGGGCAGATTACTCTGCGTGCGCTTGTGGCCGGGGGCAGTTTCAGATACAGATTTTTATAAAATTACCCTGTTGCGTGCTTACACCTGGGGGCAGTTTTAATTACACACCCCGTGTGCACTTGCGCCCAGAGGCAGGAGTCTTCGGACTCAGACACAGTTTATTGTCAGAGGCCAAGGCCTGAGCTACGTACCCAAGGGGACCGGTAGGAGGAGCTCACGGTTTTTTTGATGAGTGGAATGACTTATTTTTGGTTGGTTTAGACCCGGATAGGGGTAAATAGACTGTGTGTTGGTTGGCACCTTCCGGCTTATGGGGGTCGGTCAGGTTATGTGTGTATTTATATGTACATCTATATGTGCTATTAGATACTGATAAACAGTAGGACGACACATCTTCAGGTACGCTCCTGCCTTATCACAGCAACAGAAAGTATGATTCAGTTCATATCAGTTCTTACAGATTCAGTATTCCCCTGCTATTCAGAATTGCTAGTTATGTTATTGTATCCAGTTTTGTTATTTCAGTTGCTTTGCATACTCAGTACCAGCGATACTGACGCCCGGTGGGGCGCTGCATTACTTGCCCGCAGGTATTCATAGACGAGGAGGCGATCCCTCGTGATCCTAGCCAGCGCAGAGTCATTAGCTCCTGTCATCCGGAGCTTGATATTCAGAGGTGTATTTCATTTTCTTTTGTTGTATAGTACGGGTAGGTCGGGGCCCTGTCCCGACCATCTTATCAGTATTCCTAGAGGCTTGCAGTCTGTATATATTTCCCTATGGTTAGTTGTGCCGGTCATGTGGGGCGTGCGTGTGTTTAGCTGTTTAGTATTGTTGATTATGTTGGTCGTGTGGGGCCATAGTCTGATAGTAGTGGTGACCTTGCCGATCACGTAGATATACAGTATTCTTTGTGATGAAGTTACAGATAACTAGACAGCATGGTGGCCTTGTCGGCCCGTATAGGTTCCCCTTTATAAGTATGTCTCTGGTTAGCTGAAATCATGTACAGGTGGCTATTGGCCCAGTCGGCCGGAGGCTGTATTTGCAGCCGTTATATAGCCCGTTGTTTCCAGAAATCTGAAAAGAGCTAGCCAGGCACCAGATGTGCTTAGGCTCTCCAGTTAGCAGTCCAGGTCCTACTAGGGCACCAGGTGCCAGTCATACCCCCCAAGGTGGGGCGTGACAGTTGTGATCCTTAAGAGTCTATAGTACCACCCTCAAATGAGTGGCATACTCCTCCTCGTTCTGAGATTATATGAGGATGTCATCTATGAACACAATCACGAACATGTCCAAGTACGACTTGAACACCCTGTTCATCAAATCCATAAAAGCTATAGGAGCATTTGTTAGTCCAAAAGACATAACTACAAACTCACAGTGATCATAGCGAGTCCTAAAGGCTGTCTTCGGGATGTCACTCTCTCTAACCCTGAGCTGATGATATCTGGATCTAAGATCTATCTTTGAAAAACACTTGGCACCCTAAAGTTGGTCAAACAAGTCATCAATTCTGGGGAGGGGATACTCATTCTTAATGGTGACCTTGTTCAACTGCCGATAGTCAATGCACATCCGAAGGGAACCATCTTCTTCCGAACAAAGAGTATTGGTGCAACCCACGGGGATTTGCTCGGTCTAATGAAACTCTTGTCTAAAAGATCCTTCAACTGGTCCTTTAACTCCTTAGCTCAGCTGGAGCCATTTTGTAAGGAGGAATAGATATAGGTTGAGTGTCGAGAAGAAGGTTAATACCATAATCGATCTCCCACTCAGGAGGAATCCCCGGTAAATCATCTTAAAACACTTCTGGATATTCACATACTATAGGAACTGATTGGATAGTCGGGGTTTCGGATGTAGCATCCTTAACCATAAATAGATGGTACACGCAACCTTTAGAGATCATCTTTCTGGCCTTGTGGTAGGAAATAAAATGAACTACAAGCACAGCTGAACTACCCTCCCATTCTAGGACTGGCTCACCCAGAAATTGAAACTCTACCACACGGGTTTTACAATTTACAGAGGCATAACATGCATGTATCCAATCCGTGCTAAAGATAACATCAAAATCTTTCATGGCTAGCTCTACTAAATCTGCTGAGATGACTCTCTGAATGACTGTGATCGGGCAATTTTTATATACCCACGAGCTAGAGCTGAATCACCGCCTGAAGTAGAGACTGAGAAGGGTTCTGATAGGATTTGGGGACTGACTCTGAAACTACTAGCGACATAGGGCAACACAAAGGATAAGGTAGCCCCTGGATCTAACAATGCATATATATCAAAGTGGAATACTCGTAACATACCAGTGACCACATCTAGTAAAGTCTCCTGCTCCTGACGAAATGTAAGGGCATAAAACTTGTTCTGACGCTGAACAATACCTGCACTGGTGGACGCACCCTGCTGAGCTGGGCATACTGGTGTTGCTGCTGAATTGGTAGCCTGAGCATAGCATCTACCATTATCCTGCCTAGCCAAAGGACACTCTCGGCGCCTGTGCCTGGGTCTACCACACCCAAAACTGATATCTGACCCAATCAAGCACTCCCCTATGTGATTCTTGCCACACTTCCCGTAGACCGAAAAGGTACGCTCTACCTACATGCTCCTTTGTCTCCTCAAGCCTTATAATCTACTCCTCTTGTCACCTCGCGGTCTTGATGGAGCACTGGACAATGATGGTGCAGGAGCTAATGACCTCTGATAGGACTGCTGACGATGTCCGCCTCCTGATCTCTGCTAGAAGAACCCATAATTGTCTGTTCTAGCCCTATTGGCCTCTCTCTCTCTCAAATGCACCGCCACCATCTATTAGGTGTACAAAACCATTCGAGGAAGTCTATATCCTGATGAAGCATAGCGGTCCTACAATCTTTGACCAGGTAGTACGCTACTCCGTGCATGAACTTGCTCGCCCAAGCCCCTCTGATCAGCTACCAACTCTAGTGCATATTTGGACAAACGAGTGAACTCCAAAGCATACTCCTGGACTGTCATATTATTCTGCCTCAGGTTCACAAACTCAACTACCTTGATCTCCCTCATCTCATGGGGAAAGAACCAATGCATGAATGCGGTAAGAAACTCATCCCAACCAATGGGACCCGCTCCAACAACTCTACTACCCTTCCACTGTCTAAACCAGATATATGTAACCCCTTTCAACTAATACGAGGCTAGGTATGCGCACTCCTCCCCTGTCACCCCCATGATCTAGGTGATCTTCTGAATCACATCAATAAACTCATGCGGATCCTCGCCCATCTTTTATCCGAGAAACTCTGGAGGGTTTATCCTAAGAAAATCCTTGACTCTTGCCGCTGTCGCATTCCCATTCTGGGGAACATGCACTACCGCCTACTGGTTGACCTGGGCGGTCAATGCCTATGCCAACATCTAGATGGCTGCCCTAAAATCTGCATGGGAAACTTGCACGGGCACATGATCCTCGGGGGATGGTGGGGCCTGCTGGTGCCCATCTCCATTGCCATTCTCATGGCCATTTCCATTCTTGTTTCTTCTTTCATTAACTCAGCAAGGAGGCATGATTCTGCAAATGCGTATAGCATAATTTAAAAGGATAGAGAGACATTTCATCGCACGACATAAATCATGAAAGAAGGGAAGTTTCCTAAAACATTTCATAGCCTCTTCATAAGTATGGTGCACTTCACACCCATGAAAAAGTCTCTACTTAACGCGGCTTTTAGACACCCTAGGACACTTCAAAACCTAATGCTCTGCTACCAAGTTTGTCATGACTCGAACATAGGCCTGGATAGAGACATGGGAAAAGGAACCCTGAGAGGCTCCAAGTCGACCCATGGAATGCACATAATAGCTAAGAGCATACAACAAACGAAAACTAAAATAATAAAACATGCTTAAGCAGAAGTCTATAAATCCAATAACATCTAAACAACGGAAAACATAAAACTGATCTGAAGTTCAATACATGTTATGTCTGATAAGCCTCTATAACCCGACGAGTAGACGGAACAAGACCCCAACTAACTCACTACAAAACTGAAACTGAAAATACTGATATGAGCTGATAAGAAGGCCCTCAAAAGATGAGGACTCACAAACGGCTGGATAATGCTAACTCTGAAGATCTCACTAACAGTGATCTAAACCTGAACGTCCGAGCCTGTATCATGAAATGATACAACATAGAGTATGCAGTATGTCACTCCCCACCTTGGGAGGCATGATTGGCACTTAGTGCCACACTAGAATCTGACTGACCTGGTTGGCTTCTGCACGCCTGGTGCATGCCTGCAACTCAATTCAAGAAAACAATGAGTTATATCTCGGTTGTAAACACAGCCTCAGGCCAACAAGGTCGTATAGCCACCTATAAACGAAAACAGCTAACCAACCACAGGCAACAAAAGGGATCCTATGTGGGCCAACAAGGTCACCATGTTGTCTAGTTATAACAGAAATGAGAACAAGCTACAATATTAGGCCCCACATTGCAAGCACACAAAACATAGCTAATTTAGGCCTCACACGGCCATCAGCAACCAACTAACTAACGGCTGTAGTCTGCAAGCCACTAATAATACAAATAGTGGTGGGGACAGGGACCCGACCTACCCAGATGCTATATAAGTGAAATACTGTAATCTCTACAACCTGGCAACTCTGAATAAAAGGAGCTGGCAAACTGTTGATTCTGGATCTCTGCTAATGGAGGTTCTGAACTCTGTCTGTCTAAACCTACAGGTAAGTAATGCAGCGCCCAAGGATGGGCGTCAGTACAATATGTACCGAATATGTGAGGCGGTAATAAAAAGCTGAACAGAAATTATTTCAGACTGAAAGTAAGTAGGATGAAGGGGCAGAAAGTTTAACCTGTAAACTTTCTTATTCATAACCTGCATCTAGCAAAACACTACACGTACATAAGCTAAGACTTTAAAATTACACATTCATAAATTATAACTAGCAGGCAAGGGTGCACACAAGAACCTAACCTGGCCCCCATAAGCCTTGAAGGTACAAGCAACGCAGCAATAACCTACCGGGACCTCCATAAGCCCTATCAAGTACACTTCAATCTATATACCCCTCTACAGGTTCCTATGACTCTACTGGTGCTATAGCCAACCTACCTGTCCCCTGGGTCTGCAACTAAACCCGCTTGGCTCCTGATCTGTAGTTGTGTCTGAGTTCGAGTGACTGTTGATTTGTAGTTGTGTTTGAGTTTGAGCAAATCCTGATAACTGCAGCCTGGGCACTAGACTCGATGAGGGTGTGATGCTTACAGCATAAACATAGTAGTCCAGCCATGGAATGGACTATAATATGGCCTTTGGGCCTCTGCATCGTCCATTGGGATGGCATATCGCTCCTTAGAGCAACGTCATATATCCCCATAGGCAACATCATATAGCTCGTAGGCAGCGACACAGCTAGTAATCATGGGTGGTCACGGAAGGCTCCTAGGTGAGGACAATCCCACCCGATGTGCTATACTGACGTTTCAACCTAGCCACTCAAAAGGTGTATTTGGTCTTCTAGGCCTTACGCAACTGCTGCTCACCCCTAGAATAATCTATACAGCTACTACAAAGCACACCCCGTGCACCCGTATCTAATCAGAGGATCCCGGTAGTGATCATAATCTCTAATGGTCTAGACCGGATAGGGTGAGATCTGGAGTGGCCTAACAATACTTTGAATGTCCTGTTCGTACCCCACATAAGAGCAGGCTGGGGCGTTAGCGCCGCCACTAACTACTAGTAAGGTCCCCTTCCTTAGGGTACCCATGGGTCTATTTGACCTAAACGACGGGGATGGCTTTCTGGGCAACCTATATGATGAATACTAAGTCAACTGGAACTGAAAATCACTGGTAGTAGCTAACTAGATGGCAGGTTGTCACTCAGTTCACTAGACAATCCTAGTGTTGCTGACTCTAAAGTATGGCCATCCTATCTAAGTTTCCAGCTCAGGGGCGTGAGGATACACCAATGGCCTCTGTGCATGCTTCACTGACAATACAGGCGCCAAATTGGTAGTTATATCACCTAGCTACGTCTATGCTATTCAACTTACTAACTCAGGCCCAATAACTATCCACGAGCTTCTAAGGTCTAGGCCTGGCAATAAAACATCCAATTTTGTTAACGCAATGAACTGGAGAACAGAGGAGTTTATATGATGCTTCTAGCGTGTTTCACACTTCACCTGTTCTTTCCCGATAAGGGATATTGCAATATAATCTTAACATGTTTGCTAGCAGCTAACCACAACATATGTATATTCATAGTCTACAGACAACAACTGACCACAACATGTCTAATCACAATCTACTGGTAGCAACTATTTGCAACATACGGGACCGTTATTTCCATTCAAGAACATAATTTGTATCATTATACAACGAGAATAACTTGCCGAAGGGATAAGCCTTACATACCTCAAATGCCGACTTTCATTCAGCTAGCGATTTTCAACTTGCAATCGGTGTCTCTCTCCAACTGTAACCTTTATGCTGAGAGAATGAGATTAATTTCAATACCAAACATGGCAAAAATGATAACTTTCAATGTTGATAGTGACTATAATTCAAACTCGCAAAATTTAGCCGAAAACTTATAATTTCCCGAAAGTTCAGAAGGGAGAAATGCTTACCTAATGCCTGTGGCCATTTAGGAATCAATTTGGATCAATTCTAACAACTTCTACTCGGCGAAGTTCAAATTTTCTAAGCGTATTTTGAGATAATAACTCCGTAGAAATGCTTCCCGTAGGCTTAGAACTCGATACCTGAAGTTAATTTTCATTTGGACGACGTTTGACGACGTAATTCGAAGAAAACTTGATGAAAAATGCGAGTGAGCTCTGTTTTGTCCAAGGGAAAATGTTATCTAATGACTTAACATAAACAAGAGGGACTTATATAATACTTGGTTGGTGGCAGGGGGTGTGCGGCGCGCCCCCCATCGCACTGCTACCAGGTCGCGACGCGCCAGTCATTTTGGATGAGGGAGGTCTGCGACGCGCCGGTCCTAGCGGCCTGCCTCCAGCCTCTTTTCTCCCGCTTACTTAATTACGCAATCATGCGTTCATTTCCCTAGCCCTTCTCCATATGCGTCATACTCCAAAACTCTCGACATACGTACGAACTCATCAACTGAACGATAGGGACTTTACGAGGTGTAACATCCTTCCCCCCCTTAGGAACATTCGTCCTCGGATGTAATCTTCAGGCTTACAAGGCTCAAATTTTTTAGCTTATGATAGAAAAATTTTGACAGAGTTTCCTCTGTAATATGGACTATCCAAAAACCTGAAATGCAAAAAAGTCCAACACAGGCGCCTTACGGGATGCTATCTGCAGCTAAATAATACAATAGTACTACATGTATATATCAAACTATTAACAATAGCAAAAAAGGTCATTTATACCGGATCTGAAACTACTATACTTTAGCTGAATTCGACTTGGTCTGTATATTTTTGTCATAGGGCCTAGAACAACTGAAACTATCCAAACTTTGCATTATTCGTAATATTTTTATTAATTCATCTCTGCTGCATTTCCATTCCCTCACGATACTCTAATAAGTTACAACTTTGGTTCTCAAATTAGCTCCCCCGAATCTGACCACCTAATATACTATTGAAGTCTCTTCGTGAAATATCGCTTTTGTACCTTAAGTATCTCCAGCTGGGCCAATCTGCGAAAAGGTCTTCTACTTGCTTGTGTAGTGTTGATAAACCGATCCTAGCCCCGAAAGCAACTCTCGGTATAGTTTAATGAATCTAGGGCTGGACTTGCCCTTCTTGTCAGATCTCATAACGCCCCTCATTGGCAAAGTTTTTAGGAACATCCAATCGGTGTTTCAATTTCTAACTCCTCCATATGCTAGAGTAAGATTTTCTGTGGCCCTGGGCTGCCAATACATATCTCTGAATTAGTTTAACTGTTTCCCTTCTACTGATGTAGTATGCTCGGTTCAATTATCCCTAACTTACCTGCTTCAGGCCGTTATACAGGAAACCTACATTCCCGCCTTTAACATAACTTCGGGTGTCTAAGTCGTGTGCTCTTCTTGGCTATTTGTTTGGGGACGAGGGGTGGTACTTAAATTAACATGTGTCCTAATCTGTTCTAACAGTTTCCCAGTACCTAAATGCGAATTGTCCCTCTCTGCAAGAGTTTATTAAACACTTGGGCTCCACGCAACCCAACCACTTCTTAACCATTTAACTCAGTGTAGCCTTTAGCTGAAATATAATTCCACCCAACAAGACATGAGTTGATCTTGTTATCTTTTCCATACTGACTCAAATGAGGTCAATTTACACCTGGTATGAGATAATCCTATAACTGAATTCATATCTGTTACTTTTCACTTCCTTGCAGGTATGATCACCTCTTGAATTGCCCTGCTCCGTTCTTGCCATCCAGCCTCCCCTGGCTGGTCATTAATGTCATGTGCTACTACTCAACTCTATCTCCCCTATTCCCCTTGCCATCCATAGGTCTCTCTTTACAAACTGATGCATTTTTGTTAAACTCTGGGTGGAGGGGATAATGGACATTACGCGCCTTGGCCATAGTCTGTTAATGAAGTTCTGCCATCTTTGGAATGCAGAGTCAACCTCTGGGTCTTATGACTCCGCCCATTATTATTTCAAAGGACAATAACTCCCTGCTGGGCCTTGTCTCTAAGTTGTACTAAGTTAGAATCTCTGTGTACTTCCACAATTGGTGGTGACATTGCAGCATCCTGGGTTACAACCTCATTATCCCTTAGATGTCATCCCGATGCTTAGTTCTCGACTCCAGCAGTGGTCCTATGCTCTGTCAATTTATTTTTAGCTTGGGGGTGATTTTGTTCCCTCAAGAGTTAAGTACTCGTGCCTTTCCCCTTGCTCCCTTAGACTGAGCTCTGGGGTTCGTACCTTTTACCTCATTATGTCAAAGATATTATTAACCAAGTCTACTTACCTATCTCCTTCTGACCCGCAGTCGGACCCATTTTGCTCATATAATCTCTCTATCCTTCGATATAACAAACTAGGGTCATGACCATTATCTGGAAGGTATGCACTACCGTCATTAGCACACTACGTCGAAATTGGCCTATTTCTGACCTGAACTTTACTATTGATGGGGGTTTGTCACTTATGGACTCTCACACATACTTGAATGCTACTGGCAGTCTTATCTTCTCTCCTGATTTACTACCGTAAAGGTCTAGATAACTTACTTAAGCACTAGGGGTCTCAACCGCTTTCTAACACTTTCCAAGAGTCAACAGATCTAACCCTCTCTTACTCTTCACTCTGGGCAACATCGCCTCAATTCTTAAACTCTTTGTTATACTAGAAACAAAACTGAGAGGTGGAAGATAGTGTGAGATACGAAACTGTACAACATCCGAAGGGTTGGAGGTAAGAATCCCTCAATTCCCTCTTTTTTCTTACTTTTCAGGTAATCTAACATTAGCTGTCGCCCCTGTCTAATTCCATATATCTAGTAGGTAAATCAACTCATATGTATGTATGTATATATATATATACACACACACACACACACTATACTCCTGACCTCCTACTCTGAGGCTATAGAAAGAACTAGGGATGGTGTCGGCATATCTACTACCTTATGAAGTTCCTGATGCCTTAGGAAGATACTGGGAAGAATAAAAGACATCCTCCTTTGTCCTCAAGTTGGTTGTCCCCCAACTATGGCAGTACACTAGTACTCCCTTCTCCTGCTATAGTTATCTTGCGAATGGCTGGAGTCTGTCTCATACCGCACATTACTCTAGATAGACATAGCAATGAAAGCTTAGGGACTCAACCCTATACAACTTGGCTCTATAGCACGATCTGATAAAATAAAAAGGGTAACCATATTATCATGCCTCGTAGCCTCCTGCTTATAGAATGTGGTGCACAACACATTCATAAGCAAGACTCTACTAAACACGGCTTGCAGATTCCCTAGGATACGAACTGCTCTGATACCAAGTTTGTCACACCCCACCTTGGGAGGCATGACTGGCACCTAGTGCCACATTTCAATCTGACTGACTTGGCTGGCTTCTGCACGTCTAGTGCATTCCTTCAACAAAATTCAAGAAAATAACAAGCTATATCTCTGCTGTAAACACAGCCTCCGACCGACAAGGCCGTATAGCCACCTATAAATGAAAACAGCTAACCAACCACAGGCAACAAAAGGGATCCTATGCGGGCCGACAAGGCCACCATACTGTCTAGTTATAACAGAAACGAGAACAAGCTACTATATTAGGCCCCACATGGCCGGCACATAAAACATAGCTAATTTAGGCCTCACACGGCCATCAACAACCAACTAACTAATGACTGTAGTCTGCAAGCCTCTAAGAACACAAATAGTGGTCGGGACAGGGCCCCGACCGACCCAAATGCTCTATAGGTGAAAGACTGTAATCTCTACAACCTGGCAACTCCAAATAAAAGGAGCTGGCCAACTACTGATTCTGGACCACTGCTAATGGAGGTTCTGAACTCTGTCTGTCTAAACCTACAGGTAAGTAATGCAGCGCCCAGGGATGGGTGTCGGTACAATATGTACCCAATATGTGAGGCAGTAATAAAAAGCTAAACAAAATTGTTTCAGACTAAAAGTAAGTAGGATGAAGGGGTAGAAAGTTTAACCTGTAAACTTGCTTATACATAACCTGCATCTAGAAAAACACTGCACGTACATAAGCTAAGACTTTATAATTACACATTCATAAACTATAACTAGCAGGAAAGAGTGCACACAATAACCTAACCTGGCCCCCATAAGCCTGGAAGGTACAAGCAACACGGAAATAACCTACCGGGACCTCCATAAGCCATGGAAATTACACTTCGTTCTATATATCCCTCTCCAAGTTCCTATGACTCTACTGGTGCTATAGCTAACCTACCTGTCCCCTGGGTCTGCAACTGAACCTGCTTGGCTCCTGATCTGTAGCTGTGTCTGAGTCCGAGGGACTCTCGATCTGTAGATGTGTCTGAGTCCGAAGGACTCCTGATAACTGCACCTTGGGCACAGGCTCGACAAGGGTGTGATGCCGATACGGCATAAACATATTAGTCCATCCGTGGAATGGACTGTAATATGGCCCTTTGGCCTCTGCATCGTCCCTTGGGATGGCATATCGCTCCTTGGAGGAACGTCATATAGCCCCGTTGGCAACATCATATAGCCCGTAGGCGGCGACACAACTAGTAACCCTGCGATGGTCACGGAAGTCTCTAAGGTGAGGACAATCTCACTCGATGTGTTATACTGACGTCTCAACCTAGCCACTCGAAAGGTGTATCTAGCCTTCTAGGCCTAACGTGACTGCTGCTTGCCCCTGAATAATCTGTACAGCTGCTAGCAGGCACACCCCGTGCACCCGTATCTGATTAGAGGATCCTGGTAGTGATCACAATCTCTAATGGTCTAGTTCGGATAGGGCGAGATCTGGAGTGGCCTAACAATACTCTGAATGTCCTATTCAAACAACTATAAATCATAAGAAATTACGGGGTCGCAGACGACCAACTTCTTAGTGCCTTTGCTTAGAACGGCTGTAGGACTGCTACTAAGTGGACATGCTTTTAAGCGGTCGGTCTCTAATACCCCACAGGTAGCCTACTGAAATTCTTAGCCTGAGGGTAATACTGTGCTAACATGGTTCTAGTCCTTTAGACCTTAACTTGCCTGTTCGGATCTTACATGACTCTTCTGGATGATTCCTAACCTTGAAGTTAAGTTTACATGAACTTAGCCACTCACAGCAACCTGTACCTGAGTATCTCATAAGAGTAGGCTGGGGCGTTGGCGCCACCTCTAACTATTAATAAGGTCCCCTTCCTTAGGGTACCCACGGGTCTATTTGACCTGAACGACTTGGATGGCTTTCTGGGAAACCTGTATGATGAATACTAAGTCAACTAAAACTGAAAATCACTGGTAGTAGCTAACTAGATGGCAGGCTGTCACTCAGTTCACCAGACAACCCTAGTGCTGCTGACTCTAAAGTATGGCCATCCTATCTAAGTTTCCAGCTCAGGGGCGTGAGGATACGCCAATGGCCTCTGGGCGTGCTTCACTGACAATACAGGCGCCAAACTGGTATTATATCACCTAGCTGCACCTATGTTGTTCAACTTACTAACTCAGGCCAAATAACTATCCATGAGCTTCTAAGGTCTAGGCCTTGTAATAAAACACCCAATTCTATTAACGCAACGAACTGGAGAATAGAGGAGTTTCAATAACGCTTCTAGGGTGTGTCATACTTAACCTGTTCTTTCCCGACAAGGGATACTGCAATATAATTTTTACACATTTTCTAACAGCTAACCACAACATATGTATATTCATAGTCTATAAACAAAAGCTGACCACGACATATCTAATCACAATCTACTAGTAGAAACTATTTGCAACATACGGGACCATTATTTCCATTGAAGAACATAAGTTGTATCATTATACAACAAGAATAACTTGCCGAAGGGATAAGCCTTACATACCTCAAATGCCGACTTTTATTCAGTTGGCGAGTTTCAACTTGCAATCGGCATCTCTCTCCAACTGTAACCTTTATGCTAAGAGAATGAGACTAATTTCAATACAAAACTTGGCAAAAATGATAACTTTCAATACTAATAGTGACTATAATTCAATCTCGCAAGATACGGCCGAAAACCTATAATTTCCCGAAAGTTCAGAAGGGAGAAATGCTTACCTAATTCCTGTGGCCATTTAGGAATCAATTTGGAGCAATTCTGACAACTTCTACTCGGTGGAGTTTCGATTTGTCGAGCATATTTCAAGAAAATAACTCCGTAGAAATACTTCCCGTAGGATTAGAACTCGATACCTGAAGTTAATTTTCGTTTGAAAGACATTTGACGGCGTAATTCAAAGAAAACTAGATGAAAAATGCGGGTGAGCTCTGTTTTGGCCCAGGGAAAATGTTATCTAATGACTTAACATAAACAAAAGGGACTTATATAATACTTGGGCGGTGGCAGGGGGTGTGCGGCGCGCCCCCCATCGCACTGCCACCAAGGCATGACGCGCCAGTCATTGCGAAGAAGGGAGGTCCGCGACGCGCCGGCCCTAGCGGCCTGCCTCTGGCCTCTTTCCTCCCACTTGCTTAATTATGCACTCACGCATTCATTCCCCGGTCCCTTCTCCATACGCGTCGTACTCCAAAACTCTCAACATATATGCGAACTCATCAACTAAATGATAGGGACTTTCCGCGGTGAAACACAGTAAGTACTTGGAATGTACTGAATATGCAAGGTAAGTAAAAATGGACAGTTAAAATAAATAAGAGTTCATAAGAGTAGAACAGCATGATCATGAAGTAAATATCATAATGTAAACATAAGGGTTCAAGGTTTTCAAATCATTCATAATCCAATCATAACCATAGTCATAAGAGAAACTTTATAAAACATAACTTGAGCCGAAGTAACATAAATATAATAATGCATATATCATGAGGAACAATGGGAGGACTCATCTTAACCGACACCACCATGATAGAGCTTACATGTTGCCCCAACTTTTCGCTCTAGTGGGCAGAGCAGTCCCAGGCTTGCCAGGAAAGGGATGTGCATAATGTGATATCACAAGGGATCTATAAATATATGTATATACCTACGGTGACAGGTAGTTATGAGACCACGGAGTTAACCTAAATGCAAGGTCTACTCAGTGCTAAATACTGCTCCCGAAAACATGCACATGAGGCTCATATCGTAATCGTGAATCATTCATGAAGTTCATGGCCAAATAAATCATAACATACTTGATCATACTTGAAATACATGATTAGTCATGAATAAGGGCCCGTGAGTCAGCCAAGAATAATAAATTCATAAATCATGAAGAACATGCATACTTGTGAAAATTCATATGCTTAATTTTCATAAATCCATGAAGAGTACTTGAAGAGAAATCATAACATGAACCATAAATCCTAATTTAGATTTAGCAAGATCAAAATCATAATAGAATCATAACTTGACTTTTTATGAAGCTTGCATAATTGGGCATAATTTAATTAAAAATTTGAAACTATGAATTAATAATCAAATTAGGTATAAAATCTGCCCATAAATCTTAAAACATGATTTGGTACATGAAGGGAATTGACCCATATATAAATTATAGAGAATTTCACAAAATTAGAAATAAACCCCATAAGATCATGAAATCAAATCTAGAATTTGAACTCATGGAATTGAGAGAAATTTTGAGCATGAGAGTGAAAGTAGCTCTCATTCATAGCCCTACATACCTGGGTAAATCTGATTTACACTCTCCCTTGAAAGCCCAAGGGAATTGGAGAAGGAATTGGGGAATTTCTCAAGCTTGATCTCCAAGGAAAAACTCTAAACATGCATGCATGAAATGAAATGGCTTAGGATAGGTTAACCACCCTTAAAACCCTTCTAACTAAGCTTAAAACGACATAGTTTAGGACCTTAGAGCTTAGGAATTATAAAAATACTCTTAATGAAAAATCTGAAAAATAAGCACTGCCCGTGACCACGACTCATACCATGAGTCGTCCTTACCATGACTCATGGTATCCATCTATTACTTCCTTCCAGTATTTCCTCAGTTCTCAGGTCCTGCAAACAACGAATCGACAGAATAAGTCATTACTAGACATAACGACATGTTGTGTCCTATCATCGTCAACATTGACCCTACCAATATAATTTTTGAAATTCCTACCACGAGTCAACCAACGGATCATACCTCCAAACCACAGGTTGTTGGACCCATTTTTTACCTCTGTGAAATTTTCACTGCACCTCTTTACGAGCACTTACCACGACTCTTGGCTTCTCATAACGAGTCGTACCCCGACTCATACCATCCAACCCTAGTATCACAGAGACAAACAACAATCTTAACCCATGACCCATTACATCACCCAATAGGTCATTCCTGGACCCATTACCACTGAGCCTCCTACTGCAGAATCTGACCACGGGTGGTTCCTACGGTTCATTACACCTTCCCATGACTCGTACCACAAGTCGTTCTGAGTCAACTCTCAGATTTTCCTGTTGTTCTCATTGCAAATTCCTGAGTCTAGTCTTAGGCACTTCTGGGTATTACATCGACAATAATGGCGGAGGTTGGTGGTAGTGGTTGGTGATTGGTGATGGTAATTATGGAGGTGGTTGTGATGACACAGGTGATTAGTGGTGATGGCTGGTGGTCTGGACATAGTGGTGGTGAAAATTATCCACACAAGCATACATCTTAATGATATTAAGACTCTGTTCCAGATTTTAATGATTAAGACCTATTCGGGACCAAATAAGTGTTGAAATATTAATGAAAACAAATGCACTTAATAGTCTAAGGTCTGAACTATTCAGATTCAGACATCAATTAAGTGCACACAAATGAGGCCGGTGTATTCACTAAGCACGTCACTCGACCCTTCTCCCAAGCTTTTCATCAACAAATGTCTAATTCATATAGATCAATATCAAATGACATTTCAATTTTCAAGATGTCCTTGTTGGACCATTTCGTAGCTTAACAAATTAAGGGGTTTCATAAAGGTTCATGTGCGGCAACTTGGCTAACTATGGGGTGGACCATACAGTAGAGAATGCACATGATTTTATTATGTTTCAATTTGTATATATACAATATTCTTTTTATTTCGGGGAGAGGATCATTTACACAAATGTCCTTATTTTGGAGTGATCTTTAATTTTTACCTTTTAAATTGTGGTCTTTAATTTATGCCCTTCAGCACTTTAAGTGATAAAAAATATTGTCAAAAATACCCTTAACAGCTAAAAATAAAAAATAAAAAATCGCAAGGCATATGTTTTTTTCCAAGTTATACCTTAAGGCATAAATTCACACGGGTTATGCCTCAAGGTATAAATTTAGTAACATGAACTTGTGCCTTGGGCATAAGTTCAATAACATGAATTTATGCTTTGGGCACAAGTTCAGTAGGCAGAAGTTCATGCTACTAATGAACTTTTGTCTACTTCACTTGTGCCTTGGGGAAGAATTTCAGAGCATGAACTTCTGCCTTCTAAGGCCTATGCCCTGCATTTTTTTTGCCCTGCGAATTTTTTTTTAAATATTGATGATACTTTTGTCCCATTTTTATTACTTAAAATACCGAAGGAAAAAAATTAAAAACCACTAATTTAAAGAATAAAGATTAAAGATCACGCTAAAATAAAAGCAATCGGCGCAAAAACTTGATTTTGGAGCGTCTCAAGATATTTAACAATAGGGAAAGTTTCATTAATACATACCTAAAAATCAAAAATTACAAATTTATAGCTCACAAAATACATTACAAACTTGTGGCCCAGCAAACAATGGCCCAATTATTTAAAAAAAAAGCTTGAATATCAAAAAAATGCTTATTTTCTCCTTGAATCTATGATGGAGAAGGCATGAAAATCCCTATTTTTTGGTTCTTTCAATCTGTAATGGATATTCGGTTTCTAGATTTTGGTTCATGATTTTCTAAAACATTCCACTATAATCGTATAGAACCTAGTAAAAATGCAGAAGGAGAGCCAATGCAATCCTAAATTCTTCATTCCCAACTTTGAAATAACTGAAATTAAATTCAGAATTGAAGTTCCAGCAAAACCAGAGGCAAAAATTGCAACTCGGCTCATCTCCAATAAATGATCTCTCCAGTTGGTCCAATGCATATTTAGTTTTGTGACATATGTCCATTTCAAAATCTAATGCTCAGTATTTATTTAGTTAAATCAGGCCCTTAAACCATGGTTAAATCTCCTAATTATCTAATTTTGTCCTTTTTCTATTTACAGCATCATTTTAGGAAAACATCTTGCTAAATAAAGTTTGATTTTATTTGCAATCTCTACAGCTTACTGCTTCTATCATAAACAAAGATTAAACTCATTTTTATGACTTTCAAACTATTTTTCAGTAACTCTTTCTATATAGAGATTGGTCTTTAATTCCTTCAATATTACATAGATGTTGATTTTTAAGACCAGCAGAAAACTATATTGAATAAAAAAATTAAATGGGTAACGTTGAGCTACTCTTACTTTGAACTACTCTTTCTTTTTTTATAATACATCCTATCGAACAATATATATAAGATGGTCCATCTATATGATACCAAAATTGTCTACGGTTACAACTTTAACCATGGTGGTAGTCCTGCAGAGTTGCAATTTGAGATTCTTACACTAAGAAATGACAGACCAATCCCTAATTCTTGGAGAGGCCTGGAAGACCAAGAATGTTTTACTTGTAAGGTAGATTCAACATGTGTAAATGTTACAATTCATTGGTTAGTTGAAAGAGGAGATAAAATGGGAAAATGTATTTTTTCAATGGAAATTGAAAGTGAGGAATTCTTGAGTGCTTTCATTGGTTGCCCCAGTAAGCCATATGTGGGAGGGAATATCCAGTTAGCTGATGAGAATAGAAAATTATTTTTAGCTTACTACTTAGAAAAATTGTTAAGGATGGATCTATACTTTGTCAAGGATCAGAAGAACTAAGAATGAGTAAAGAAACACATTACTATTAATTTATCAGGCATGGAGAGTTGGTCAAACGAGTACAAAAGGGAGACATAAAATCAAAACCTCCCAAAATAACAAACAGCCAACAAAATATTTAATGATAATCATAATACACTTGACAGATTGTAAATAAACTTCATGATCTGTCATATGTGCTAAATAGAAGCATAGGCAGCCAATTGCTTCAGCTAAACAGAGAAACAAAAAACCAAGGATATAAAACTTTAGCTAGCCAAACACAGAAAATAAAAAATATAAACAAGAGAAAGCTTTAGCTAATCAAAAGATAAAAGAAACAAAGCAAAACAGTGGCACGAGCTTCACTAATGCAACACAAAACTGGACAAATAAGGTAAATGCAATTGTACCTCTTTGTAAATATTAAAGGGTACTATGATTAATCACTCCCCAATGGACAAAAGTCTTTCTGACTACTGCATCCCATGGTTACTATATATACCATATTCAACGCAAAATGCATTTATTAAATTTTTATATTTGATCAAATGCTAAACAATTAACAGAGCATGACAAATAGCATTCTGAATTTTAAGATCAAGACAATGATTGCAGGCCAATCACCAGGAAACCTCATCCTTTCCAAAGTTGTCATAATCAACATTGAGATCACTTGTTTAAATCATAAAATGAAACATCCTGCAATTAGTTAAGAAAAGACATATATCGAGATGAGTAGCATCACTTATCAGAAGAAAAAAATAGAAGCATGATAAACTTTGTCACTTACTCTTAAGAGTTGAGTCAAACTTTCATGCGATGATTGTTGAGACAATTGTGAAGGAAACCATGGAAGAAAGCTTCCTTCCTTCACCACACCCTATAATTTAAAGGATAAATATAAATATTTACGTTATAATAAATAAGAAAAAATTTAGATATTTTGATTTACCGTAGCCATTGATGCGCCTAATAAAGAAGGATATGAGACCTAAAGAGATGGAAAGTTATCTAATTGTTGGTCAGTTTGGCTGAGAGAAACTTTTGGCAATGAAGACTTATTTTTTCTTTGGGCCTTTTCCATAAAACTCTTTAGTCTTATTAGAATGACGAGTTGGTAGCTTCCTTTTTAACCCAGTCACTTTTGTGATATTTGTATTATCAACAAATATTGTCTCACTCGGTTTATTTTGGATATTCTTGCTTGGAGTCAGCTTTTATGTAATTCATTTCTCTTTTTTACATTATTTAACTTTGCAATTATCTCGTTCTCCACTTTGCAACCAATTCATACCCTTCTTTGGATTCAGAAGCTTCACATGAAATTTGGACAAAAGTCTAGCATAAATGTCTATACCTCGCAATAACTTCAACTTTCGGATCAGAGTCTTTTTCTACTAGATTGACATCCAACTCATGCATGTTTGTAACATCTTTTTTCAACCTCTTAGTATATAATTTGCAGGAATCACATTCTTCATATTTAGTATATCAAGGATCTTTAAAGCATGTCTGCATAGTATACCCATAAACTCAAACATTTTGCAGCTACAAGAAACTTGAGTCATTAATCTCTTGACAATTATTGCATGCTCCTTAACACTTCTATAAGTGTTAACATTATATGTACACAAATCTCCTTCATCATGAAAGTCCTTAACAAAAACAAGTAATGATCTTTTCCATTCATTTTGAAACATGTCAAATATAGTTGGGGTATCTAGCATGAATCAATAAAGGAAATTTAACCTTTAAAATAGGTATTCTTTGAGTCATATCAAAATTTGATTTATTCTCATTGGTGCATTATCATATACTGATCTTTGAAATGCTTTAAAAATTGAACAATATCCAAATCAGATTTTAAATATCCCCTTAAAGATTCATTAAAGCTCTCACTTAATTGTGTGCTTTGCATACCTGCTGAAAATGTATTTCTTCCATATGTCATCGACCATTTCTCCCTTATAACAAATGTAGTTTTCAACCAACTATTATCCCCAAGATCATATTTCTTGAGCATATCCTACCATGCACTTAAAAAATCATCCTCATACTCATAACCATAAAGCAATTTGCTAAAATCTCTCGAAAATGATGAATAAGCTCTATAGACACGGTTAAGATGTTTAAACTCATTTTTTTCCAAGTGCCACACACATAGGAGATGATATGTCTGGGGCATTACTGATGAGACAGTAAAAGCTATTGCAGGATCTTGGTCTATCATGAATGTTTGTGGTTTACCTACAGACATAATCCTAAATAATGCATTTAAATGTCACTCAAATGATTCAGCTGATTCTTCGTATAGGAGAGCTGCACTAAATATGACCATTTTCTTGTAATTATTCAAACCAACAAACAATGCCAAGGGTCGATACTCTTTATTTGTCCTATATGTTGTATCAAAAGACACGACATGTCCATAGATCTTAAAATCTCTTATCATCTTTGCATCAGCCCAGAATACATTAGCTATCAAACTATCATCATCTAACTATAAATAAAATCGAAAAGCAGGATCTTCTAATGTTCTTTTCTCAAATTAATTCACCAAGCTACGAGCCACTCCATGTTTCAACTTTCTTGTCTTTTGTCCCTAAGATAATTCTTGTGATCTCTCTTTGTGTAACCTTGAAAAGATTGTCCTCCAACTTGACGAGCAGCATAGTCAAATGAAGCTTTAGGATGTATTCCTGAATTATCTAATAAGTCAAGTTCATATGTTTGAGCAAATTTTATCTTTCTTTGAGATGGTAAAAGATGAGCTAAAGAAGAATCAACAAGAGGATGGTTGTGTTTCTCTTCAAATGAAGTGATACGAAACACTCCATTCGATTGACGATTAATAATAATATGAGCTAAGTACCCTGTCCTAGTTTTCTTTCTGTGCTTTTTAACCATCGAATCTCATTTGTCTGTGCTTCTATAACCTTCTTTATAACATATAAATTTTGTTGAAGTCACATACCCTGGACTCTATTTCTATTAGCATATTTTTTTCTAACACTAAAGTCGATTAAAGTTGCATATGCATTATAACATTCATATGCCTGCTCATCTGAATCAAATTCCATCCCAAATTTTATTGGCCTATTACATCCACCTTGAGACTCAATTGATGCGATATCCATAAATCTACATTAAGAAAAGTGTAAAATAAGACAAATAATCTTCAATCTTAATTTTAGAAAAAATAATTTAAATTTTTTATTAAAAGATGAATTACTACACCAATGTAGAGGACATTAAATCACGAAATAGAACATACTAAGTGAACTTCTAAATTATTTACTTTCTAACACAAAAATATTGTATGTCATAGTTCCCTTATCTATTGAAACAAAGTGAATAAAGAAAAATCATTAAAAGACTTTCACTCCTACAATAAATTCACTAATCAAAAATAGTCCTAACCAACAAGGCTCTGTTGCTATCACATCCATTAGTGAACTTCATTATTTTCATAAGGTTAACAAATAAATAAACTTTACGTGGATCAAGTTGTGACCTTTATTGAGTTGCTACTTGTGCTTTAAGTATCTCAACTTCTCACTATTTTAATATCTATTTTTTCACTTAAAATTCTTAAACAACCCCATTGAGACATTTTAACGAACAGATTCTAGACATTTATTTACATTAGTTATTTCACTATAAGAATCACAAGAAACAAACATATTTGATCTCACAGAAGAAAAATAGTGCAAGAACGAAGAAGAACCTATTTTGATATTGTCACTTAATCTCCAGAAAAACGTTTGTTCATCAACTGATATTATGTTTTCTTGCAATCTTTGGTGGTTATACCATCTATATGATTTAATCTTCTTTTCTTGAAGATAATTGCTGCATTTCTTCATGATTTTCTTGGTAAGAAAATATTTTTTGAACCAAAGATTTTCAAGCAATTTTTTTAGATATTTATTTTATTTAGCAAGATTTTTACCTAAATTGATGCTGCCAATAAGAAACGGACTAAAATAGATAATTAGGAGATTTAATCATAGTTTAAAGGGCCTGCTTTAACCAAATAAATATTGACCATTTGATTTTGAAATGGACGGATGTCACAAATCTAAATATGCACTGGACCAACTAGAGAGATCATTTACAGGGGATGAGCTGAGTCCTAAAAATTGAAGGATTCGTTGCTATATTACGTGATAGACAGAGACTCTTCCAATAAAAAGTAAGAGAAAACAATCATTTCAATTAAATATTTTCTTCAATAAAAATGTATCATGTATATATTTAGCGGGGATAGTGAAAATAATCATGTCAATTTCATTGAAGATTGTGTTATTATTGAATTTGGTCTCAATTTTGAAAACTTAGTTGCAATAGATTTGAAACAAATTGGGATTGATTTTGAATTATATTTTATAGAGATCAAATTCATTTTGAAGAATGGTATACCGTCATTCTGAAGGATGGTATACCGTCTATGCTAATTTACAATGACACTGGTGCACTAGTGTATACTGAATTGAAGAAAAAAATTCAAAATTCATTGTGTATCTCTTTTGTGTATCATTGAAGGGGTGTCAATTGATTTCGGCTGTTTTGGTGGTAATTTAGGTTTAGTGAGATTTAATAGAGGCAGACTTATATAAGTTCGTTTTGATTATTATACTACTGCGGAAAATAAATCTAATTATTATAACTAGTTATGGTTGAAACATAAGGATTTAACATAATAAGAGATGATATTTCGGGGTTATAAATTTATTATAAATCATGTTGAGTACTCACTTGACTTGCCTTTGATTTTCTATCTAGTTATTGGGTAACGGAAATAACTCGACTAGACTTTCTCTCGATGCATAGTCATCCGATCAATGCCCCCACTTTCATGCCTACCTCTCGGTGATTAGGAAGGTGACAAAGACACTTACCATTTTATCATGTATTCACCAAGCAAGGTGACAAGGTATATCTCTATCCTAATCGCGAATCAATTCTCTATGCGGGTATTGATCATGCTCTATTTAATCTTATTATATCCCTAGATTTTCCCTCTCAAGTGCTCCCAAAGTTTGAAGATATGTTCTATTAATAACAAATTAATACAATAGTTTAGATCAAGATCAAATAAATAATTACATGAGTCGTAACCCGATGATATATATATATATATATATTAACAAGTCAAATTAAGTTCGTACAACAATGACCATGTAAATACAATAACCCCAACATAAAGGTTTTAGCTGCTCGTATTCATGGTAACAATTAATAGATAGTTAATATCTATACAAACATCTAAAGGATGTTGAAAGAAGTAATAACTAAAAGAATTTGTGGCTTCGATATGGCCCCTAATGCGAAAGCCTTGCAAATTATTCCAACCTCCTCAAAAAAAGAGTTTGTGGTCTATTTATAGAGGTAAAAGAACCCCAGACAATTTCTCCAAGTCGAATTTTGACTCTGTCAAAAATAGACTTTGAAACAACTTCCACCATGCCATGTAGTGCCGCCCATCGGGGTGAATCTTACCGTGCTAGGCACCATCGCACACTACTATGGTGTCTTGTGCCTTAGACAATTCTTGATTTTATTTGATCCTCCGCCACAGCATGTTGTCAATTGCGCTAAGTTTCACTGCATTTGGTACCTCATTGCACTGTCTTCTTCACATTCTGAGACTTGAGAAAATTTTCTTAACATCTTCATATTCCACCACGGTGCACTACCCAGTACACTAACTTACCGCGATGGTCGGCGCATCGCATTGACTTCTTCATTCCTGACTTAATCAATATCTCTAAGGATTCTTCAACTCTTCACCGCGTTGCACCCTCTAGCGCACTTGATTTCACCACGATGGATAGTGCAGCGCAATGGTTATGCACTATGTCCATGCTTATCCATTTTTCTTTTGTTTTTCTTCCTTTCTTGTGTAATTTAGTTCGAAAATACCTACACTCTTATAAATAACTCAAATTAATCATTTGTATCATAATCAACATAAACTAAGTGTATTTTCCACGAAATTAAATTAAAATAAAGTATAAAAATATGTAAAGTAGTATAAAAAATGTGCAAGTATACCTAATATCATCAAACGCTTACTTAATTTCAAGTCTCAGGCCAGGAGTTATCCAGTAATATATTCTTATGGTGATATACTTCAAAAAAATTTGACAGAGAAATTTGCTTCTCTAGAGGGTCTGGGCAGAAATTCTAGAAACTAGTCCATTGCCTATTCTTGAGGCAGTGACGGATGTAGATAGGAATGTGCAAATTAATGGTTAAACCAATAATTCGAACCGATAATTAAGTTATTGGATTAATGATTTAGGTTATTGATTTAATGGTTTGATTATCGGTTTACTATCCCAAGTTATTGAATTATTGGTTCGGGTATCGATTTAACCACTTTTGTTAACGGGTTAACAGATCACCCGATAATAATTTATTAACTTATAATTTTAGCCTTCAATATATGAACTATCCAAACAAGAGGATGAAATGGGTGTCGATGAAAAGTGAAGAGGATGGTGTTTTAATTTAAATTAAAGTTGATTGTTTTAGTTGAGCTAGTTCTATATGTTTTTTCTCTTTTCACCCACTTTTTTCTAACTAAACTTATTTATGACTTATGAGATTTTTCATGTGAGATCTTACCGGTTAATCCGATAACCAAACCGATAACGATCAATAACCGATTAACCGATATCTTAACGGTTTAGCATGTCTACAAACCGATAACCGATAAGTAAAATCGATAACTTTCAAAATCGAACCGAACCGATCGATACGCAGTCCTAAATGTGGAGTAAGACGTACAAGTTCATAAAAATTTATTAACATTTATCCGGATTTTATATATATTGTATGAAATTTACTGAATGGTTATATTTATGTCTTGGGGAACAACATAAGATCTTTCAGGGAAAAGCTTGAGAGTCCCAACATTGTTACCTTTGCTTGGTATTATACAAGCTTCCATTTTCTTCTACCTAATATAAATAAATAAATGTGTCATGCAACTTGACTTTAAATTTGAAATTTGTAGTACATTACAAGGAGGAAGGTATTAAATAGAATCAAGTCTGATTGAACAGTTACTACAAACAGAAGAGAAGTCATGCATTTATAGATGCAGCCAAATTCAGATGTGGATCACTGGCTGCTAAATGGAAAGCATTCAAAACATCATGCAAATTATGACATCATACAACCAGAGCATAGCCAGTGGAGTCAAGGGGTGTCATCGTTGTTCAAAATATTTTTTAAATTATATTTATGTAAATAATTTGTAAACTAGAATAAGACTACATATAATAAAATTAGATTGCTTGTCATCAAAGGACGTCGTTGGCTCGTTAGTTAGGTTCCTTGTATAGGTGGTAAATGAGCGGGCTGGGTTGAATTTGGGCGGGTTATTGATCCTCCCAAAAGTTACTTGGGCTGAAATGGACTAAAGTGCGGGTCATAACCCAACTCCCCCAACTCTAATTAAGTTTTAATTACTTTATTTATTTTTTTACAAACTTTTGATAACTTATAATATTATGACTAAATATAATATATAAAATAAAATAAAATGTCTTTTGAAAATATTTTGATAAGATTTCTCATAAATCAATTTGGGTCAGATACAGCCCAAACTTTGATGAACTAAAATAAGTTGGGCTGAAATGAACTAAGCTAATAAATAAATGAGTCAATTATCAGTTCAAATTTAAACTAAGATGAACAGCTGATCTTATGGGCTGAACGGTTACTTATTTTCATCATTGCAGTTAAAGGTTCAACTGTCTCTGCTAGCAATTAATTACTTCTAAAATTTAAGAACTTTATTTCAAAAAATATTAAAGTAATCAAGTCTTCATCCTTTGACTCCCACCCTAAAATAAATAGTTTAGGTAAACCAAGTGAACTTGTAATAATTATCTTTGAGTTAACGCAAGACATATTTTAATCTACTCCTTACCTAAAAAAGAATATCAATCCTACATAGTAAATCTTTTCTAATCATTTCCAAATTGGATTGTGCTTTGAAAGGACTTATTATTTTTTACAATTTTTAATTTTGAAGGTTAAAGTTGCTTACTGCTTTTTAAATTGCAAGTCTCTTATTATTCTTATTACTCTCCTTTTTATTTGGAATTTCTTGAAAATATTATGTTTTAAAGAATGGAAACTCGTTAAACAGAGTTGTAGTATAATATTTTAGTTATGATGTTACTACTGTGTTCATTTTGTTCCCCTTTTTAAATGCCGACACGATTTATAAAATATATTGCGACCAAGATACTTATACAAGGGGTCCCATAATAACTTGAATCCACAAATTAGTGGTATAAAATGAACAGGTTAGGTTGAATTTGGACGGATAAAAATGAATTGAACAAAAAAAATTTACAATTCAACTCGCCCATTTTAATATGAGTTAAGTTAAATACTAAATAAACCTATTTTAAGTGATTTAAAGCATCTACTCTTGCAACTTTTGCAGCTATTTTCAAGAATTTGCATATTTATATCAATCACATCATCACTTTTTTTTTATAAATATATCACTGCTCCACAAGGAGGACAAAGACACAGAATAAAAGCAAACAACTGTAAAGAGGAAAAAATAAATTTTCTCTTCTTACAAGTTAAAAGAAAAAAAACTATCAAAATATATGTGAAAGAGGAAAACTTTGATAGCTCTAAATTACTAGCAAGTAGCAACCTTCTTTGGAATCCAATGGAGTGTAACCAAAAGTATTTATAATAAACACTTCGTCTAAATCATCGTTTGATGCATGAAAACAGAATAGGCTCACGGGCTTTAACATAATAACCAAAAAAAAAAAGATACGAGGTTGAGCCTAGCAGGGAACATAAATTGAACTTTTGACTCTAATCCTCAAAAATCAGTAGTAGCAGCACGCAAAGTCCAGCCGAGTGACCCACATTTTAATATCGCTCAACCTATGGAGTCAATACACCCAAACAGCAAATATCAGTACAATTGAAAGTTGAGCTTTCTGACAATAGAAAAAAAGATGGCAGAGTCAAAACTCAACTTACTGATAATATAGAAAATAACTTGATTACCTAGTAAAAGAAAGCCTTATATGATAAACAAATGAGATCCAAGAGGACCATTATAAGCAGAACTCTAGCGTGTATCCTTTCTAGCACAAAACTCAAAGTAATCAATATAAGAAAAGATAAGGAAAAAGAGATTCAAGGCGGCACAAGGATGATTGTATCTATAAATGCAAGTTATAAACTTGGAATTAGTCTTCTGAAAGTAGCCAAAGATATAGTAATTACAAGCATCAGTATTGGATTCATACAGCATATCCACTTAAAAAATCATACAGAGCATGGTACTGAACTCGTTTTTCAACTTGAATCTCCAAATGCTAATCATATATTATTAGTTTTCAGTTCAGATCTTCTCATGGAGCTTAATTTGTATTCTCCTTAAATGTCGATAGAAAGCTAGAGCACTATGATTCTCTACTATATCTAACCCATCTCCAATTTTCGTTTCTTTTTTTTTTTCTCATCAGGCACAGATTTCTCATACTACTGTGCATATTTATCTTTTAGTGAAGAGAACAGCTACCAAGAAAAGACAACACCTACTTTCTTTTCTATCCATCAATTATTGCACATTTTTGTTTATGTTTTGTTTACTTGAGATTTAATTCTCACTATGTAGAGGTGATAAAATCAAGCACTTAAATGTGCAACAAGCATTAGTGAGCTAACCATAATTGTTTCCACATAAATTTACCTATCAATGCTAACGAATGTTATCAAAATACGGCTGAAGGTCTACCGCAATTTCATCACCATCGGAATCAGATTCATTGCAACCTTAAGAGAACAAATAGAAAAAAGGCAAAAATTATTTACCGAAACACTATTGCAACAAAATAATGAAAATATGTAATATGTTTAGAATGATTTAACTTCTTACCCGCAAAGCCAATCTCTAGTACACAACTTTCTCTCTGCATTTGCAGGTAAAATAGAACTCGAGAATTTTTTAATAATACGACCTCCAATGCTAAAGATAGATTCAGAGGCTACTGTCATAATAGATATGCTCAAGACAACTCTTTCCATCAATGAGAATTCGAGATGCCTTAGTCTATTTTCCTTCTAATAAAGAAAGTACATCCAAATTTGAATTTATTTTACGATCAAGATTAGGCTCCTCCAAGTACAAATCTAATTTGTTTTATCTCTACCAGACTTTAACTGGTTCTCAAACACGTCAAACTCCTAAAGCTCATCGCTAGTTTCATTACTTACTTCCCCCGACAAGAAAATCGAAGTCGAAGGTACCAAATATTCCTTGAACAACAACTATAAATGACCTTCAACGAATTATACTTTTGCTTCAGCAGTCTTAGGATCAATTTTGGAGAAGCAAAATTTTACAAACTTCAATTTATATCGAGGGTCGAGAAAAATGGCTAGTGATAAGATCATGATGTAAGACTTTTAATATTTTTTGAACTTCTTTAACATTGATGTAGCCATCTCACTCATAACTGGATCATAACTATTTCTTTCTTCCTCTAATAACTTCTGAATTCTCCTCACGTTATATAGATACTTAGTTGTTGGATATTTGCTTTCGAAAAACAATGTAATAATGTCATAAAATGATTTCAAAAATTTAGCGATCTTCTCTACCCTATTTCATTCTCCTCAAAAAGACCATGTTTAATATCAGTATCAATCAATTTTATTGAATATAAGCTTGTTGGTAGAGGACCGCACTTTCAAGCATCAAATAAGTGAAATTCCAACGAATTTTCATATCTTAGGAAGCTTTTTTGAACATGGTAGCCCAAGATTTTTGATGCATTCCATAAACATTAAAATTCTTCCTTCCGAATGTTTAATATGTTTATCACCTTCTCTAATCTTTACAATAGTTGCATCGACTCTCTCCAAACCCGCTTTCACAATTAAATTCAAGATGTGATTTCCACAACGAATATGAAAGAACTTTCCATTACAAACTAGTGAATGCATCAAAGACAAATGTTCTTTTAAATTTTCTACCATCCCCTTATTACAAGTAGCATTATCCAAAGTAAGAGAGAAGATCTTTTTCAACACCCCATTCTTTAATGAACTCAGTTAGTAAAGGATCCAAAATTGCACCAGAATGTGGAAGGGGACATGGCGGAAAATCAACACTCCTTTTTGAAGAATCCAATTCAAGTCAACATAATGAGCAGTTAAATACATATAGCCATTTGACGCTATAGAAGTCCATATGTTTGAAGTCAAACATACTTCATTAGGAATCATCGCAAGTTCATTCTTTAGATATTCTTTTTTTCCTATCATACATTTTCAAAATATCAGACTTGGCGATGTTTCTTGAAATGACTTTCACAGTTGAATTTAAATACAAATGGATATTCTTGTTTCTTTGATGCATAACAAAGCTGAAAGGATAATTATGCTTCAGAATAGCCACAGACACTTTCTCATGATAAATTGTTGATTGGTTGGCTCAGCCCCAAGCTCTTATGTTTTGTATAAGTGTGTATTCATATGTAGTTTCAAATTTGAAGTTCTAGAAATAGAGTTGCTAGGTGGATCTTCTTAAAAACTTTACATTGAGCTTTTAACCATTCATTACTTCTAGCACGAGGCAATTTCAGAAAACTTTTCCAAACATCAAAAATATTTTTTTTGAGGGCTCATTTTGTAGGAATTCACTAACTAATCTCACAAGATTCCTCATAAGTCTTCTCATTAGCCTCCATGGACATCTTTTTCTAATATAAAAAGTAAAATTTTCATATACAAAAGACAATAATAAACAATTAGTTCATCAATAGTCATCATAAATTATGAACTAGCTATGTAACTAGTCATACACCACAATCAGTGCCAATCTTGAAACTATCATCCCAAGCTGAAGCAGAATCAAGAATAGCTCTCTCCCATACAATGGCCATAACAAACCTATTATCAAAATGGTAAGTTAGGTATAATTGATAATTCAAAGTTGCACAAGGCGCTAAATAACTAACACCATTAAAAACCAAGATGAGAAAAAAATATATATACCAGAGCACTCACCAGCAGAGTTCGATTATTTTTTTTCTCCCTCTGCTTTCTGTCATTCTTGGTTTCTCTTTTGCTCTCTTCAAATTTTGGTCCTTTTTCTCCCGGTGTGAACACAGCTCAACTACCCCTGCCCCTCTTCCTCCTGTAATTTGTTTACTAGTAGCATTTTTCATTGATTCAATAGCAAAACTCTAGCCCTAAAATTTCAAATAAAAGAAAAAGAAGACGAAGAAGATTTCAGAGGAGGAGAAGTTGAGACTTGACAGACTTACCAAACAGTCAACGATGGCTGTGGTTCTTGGAAGAATAACCAAGATTGATGATGAAAAATCGCTTCCAAGAGCAAAGCCGCATAGCTATTGAGAGCTTAGGTAAAGCCGCATCGCTATTGAGACACTTAGCTTTTGAATGTTAACCCTATAACAACCCATATTTTACCCCCAAATACCCATACTTTAATGGGTTAAATATGGGTATAACCCAAATATTACCCATTATAAAAAATCACTCATTCTGTCCATTAAATATGGGCGCGTTGGACGGGTTAGTGAAAATTGGTTCTGAATTGCTGGTGCCACCCCTGATAGAGACCCCTTGCAACACAACTCACATTTCAAGGAAATAAGTTCTTGCAAATTTAAAATGCAGCGGTACAGTATTCTAATTGCTGGACGTAATCTAGTTTCTTCCTATGGCACAAAAAGAGAAGACCTTGTTTAGAGTCTTTAGACTAGAATAGAATTGCACTCATGGGAGGCATGAACCTTCACTTTTCTAATCCGAGGAAGGTATAAGAGCACCTGGAAATTCCAACTCTCAAATGAACCATTAAGTACAATACCAGACGTCACCTGGATCTGCAGATTTACAAGATGTAGCTTGTGCAGAACAGCACAAGTCAACATCAATTGTTTTCTGCCTTATTGCATTTTCACCTTTAGCAGATTTCTTCTCCCTGCAAAGTCTAGTAATCTCTTCTATCTTCCTTTGTTCTTCTTGAAGTTCCTCCTTGCGGTGCTGCCAAGCATTGTAGTTGGTCTTCCAATTGATAGGAGTGCCAGAAAGCACCCAACAGCCACCAGGTCGAAGTACTTGATCAACTTATACCATGAGGATTCCATCTGCGTGAAGACATAATAAAACATACAACCAAAAAACTGCAAGTAATTCAACAAAGCATAAAGAGGAACATGAAAAAACGAAATAACCGAGTCAGGATCTCTTCTGAATTATAAACATGAAATTCTTTCAACATATAATTCATTATCAACTATGTTTCTCAATATCAACAAATATATTCATTGCTAGAGCCCCCAACGGGATAAAGGCAACTGAGAAAAATGAGCCATATCAAAGGCCCTAAATGAATATGCCATTTTGATTGTTCCTAAACCCCAATAACAGGAGGCACACCCCTTTCAAATTGAACTTGAGCCTCTTCGGCAAATGACATTCCTTTTCTAGAGAAAAGTTCCCTAACTTGCTACCTAGCACAAGGGACCATTATCAGCCCAAACAGCCAACAGAATGACATCAGATATTTTTCATATTGGACAAGGCAGAAAACCTACTCCACGCCCAACATCTAAAGCAGTCTGAACAGTCCCATTTTGAAAAGGGATTACTGTAGCAAGCTGATCAGTATACTTATCTGCCCCTTAAGGAAACTGTGTTCCTCATCCAGAAAATCAATATACATTACCCTTCATACTAAATGCATTTCTAAATCGCCTTCTCAACTGTCAAGCCTCTTATATGGAACATTGTCATAGGGAACATAATCTTGGTTTTTTGGCCGAAATGGGGTAACAAATCCCTTAGTTGCTGGTATAAAGCAATGTAACTACTTTTACTCGAGGAGGATAATGCCTTTCCAGGTAGATCATATTTTCGCTAAGGAATGTAATGCCATGCCTTTGGTCTTGACACAGTGTATAATTAGAGTATATCACATGGCTTAAGTTCTTTGAATCCTATAGACGACTTATCAATACTACCAGCTTGGCCACTATGACAGTCTCAAAATTGAGATTTGGTAGGATACTGCAGCTTGCTATTATTGGTGACAGCCAGATCTATACTATCACTGGATATGTTGTTGTTGTAGTAGTTGTTAGCAAGATCTATACTACCCTTCCAATGCCTTTTTCTTTCCATGCTCCTGAATAGAAGAAACATCATAAGATTAGCTACTATAAAAACAGACCCAGAAGTCGTAGTCCTTTTGTCCCCGGGGTATTGGTTTGCCGTTACATACCTGAAACTGATTTGATGCTGAGTTACAATGAAAATAAAATCAAACGCAGATGCACATCTCTCTAGCAAGTCTGTCAAAACTATATACATCCCGGCATCACAAATTGCACAGAAGTTGGCCTTGATTATGCAAATAAAAAAGCTTGTAGCTCGATCAAAATATGATATAAACTGCTTCTTGTAGGGTCAAGATCATATCTTTTGATACATGTGATTTAAACAAGAGTTCTTCAATACAACAATTCCACCTTGAAGTTCTCTCATAATTGTAAAACTGGCTTCTCAATTGTCCACGGAAGGAGCACAGGGAATATCGTTTCGGACCAAATACTGTCCGAGATTAACCATGTACACAGAGATATCAGATAAAATTCCATTTCTCACAGCAAGGAAAAAGATGCAACTCCAACAGTGCAGATCACGTAGTAAGAAACAGGCAGCACTTCTAAAAACTCAAGTATCATACTTGGAAAAAGATCATATCTTTTAGTGGTGTGATAATTCTGTTTTCTACATAACCTAATGGTCCTATCAATTACCGAACTCTCGAATAACATATCTTGGCTCCAATATAGTGTTAACTAGCACATTCAATCAACAGTGCATTCATACCAAACTTGAAATCGGCTATATGAGTGCAATGCATCTATCCTACTTACTCTTTTGGGGCACATGTCATGCTAGTACGAACTAATTTGTCTTCTATGGAAATTTAAGACACATAAGTCTCGTGCCCTACTACAAGAATAAAGCACTGGCGGATAGACAATTACTTACTATTCAAGCAAAAGTAGCTTCAAAGCCAAGAAATGCTTTCATTACAGCAAACTACTACCAAAACAAATTCTCAAACGTCAACTAAACTTATAAGAAATGATCATTACGCGTAACAAATCACCAGATCTAGAAGACGTATTACAAATGAGATCATCAAGTGAGAACTCACTCAAATAGTGAGTTATATAAACCCAAAAGAAAAGCCAAATTTAAATCAAGAACGTCAGATTATTGAATCACATATGAACTGTGGAGGACTAAAGACTATACCAATGGCATCAAAATAAGCCAGAACTTCCTTTCACTAACTTCTTGCTTTTGCAGTTTTCAACTCACAAAATGGTGTCTCCCTCTTACAAACATACACTCAAGTACAAATTTCAGAGCTCGGCGCACAGTAAAAGCTCAATTGGGTCCCACACAGATAAATTAATTCGGACTTGGCTCGACTTTTACAATAAAAGTTCAACCAAATTCAATTTGAACTTCTCTGTTTGAAAGATAGGATCCAATTCGAACTTCGCAATACTATACCTAACTCATAGGATCTTAGTTCGGCTCTTCTTGACTTGGCGTCCAAGTGTATACATGGCCAAGCTTTGGGAAGATGAAAAGTGCTTATCTTAAAAAGGTGACGTGTTGGCCAAGCTTTTCACAAAAAATAAGTATTTCCAGGAAGTAGCAAAAACTGTTTTTCAGATCTAAAAAAAAAAAATTCCCCAAAAGCACTTGTTTGAAAAGCACTTTTAATCAAAATACATTTAGTAGCATTTTAAAACAGCTTGGCCAAATACTAATTGTTGATCAAAAGTATTTTTAAAATTTATCAGTCAAACACAAACTGTTTCTTACTAAAAGTATCTTTTTGATAAACACATTGCAAAATAAATTGGTTTTAAAAGTTTAGCCAAATAGGCAATATATGAAATGCTTCAAAGAAACTAAGAAAAATCTAGGTTCTATATGTATGTAGTTTGTTGTGCTTAATGCTACGTACTATCACATGTTGAACACAGGGTAGCAAAGTGCACCAATCAGACAAGAAGATCAGCTGGGACCTACAGGCAAATAGATGGAGAAATAGAAAAGTGGACCTACCTTCCGGAGATCTAAGGAGTTCTGTAGAAAGAAATAGGAACATATAGAAAAAAGTAGACCAACCTCCAATGCAAGGTACTCCTTTTGTACCAAGAAGAGGAGAGGGTCAACACTACATCAGTCAAGAAGGAGAAATATTTCAGCGAAGTAGCATTACATCATTTCGGTAAATGCATTCACTTCACCAGTTAAATTACCCGCTACTGTTTCACACTGACTAGCAAATCAAATGTAATTGCACAATCATGCAACTTTTTAGTAACCACTCAGAAATACAATTCACCTATTAACTCTTGCTGGGTGAGCACGTGAACCCTCACGGTGAAAAGTTAAAGTAGTCAACCAACTGAATTACTGAGATTCCCGCGATCCAGTTACCTTCAAGAGCAATGATACTAAATAATGATCTTACAAGTATGTATAAGGTCCAACTTAGACATTCCAAACTGCTCCACCTCGTAAAAAATTTTTAAAAAAAACAAAATTGCAGCAAAGACTATTGCAACTTAAGGAAAATGAATAAGTTAAAATCAAATAAGTAATTGTTTATTTTCCTGAACATCGGAAGCCAATGAAAGTACGAAACGTACATTGACAGAAATAAGAACAAAGATGCTTATTCCATCATAAAGATGCTAATTGATATCATTTATCACCTGACAGATACTTTCAAACATTCTGTAAATCTGACTGGAATAAGAACATTAGGGATGTAGTCACTAAAAATGAAATTATTCATGCTCTGCCCTGAGCAAGGAATAGTTGTTAAGAAATGACAAGTAACTTTGAGTACTTCTTACTTTTTAGAATGACAAAGACTCACACCTTTTTGTTGGCAGCTAAAGTATCATTTTTAATTGATAGGGTCCTCCATTTCACGCTCAATGGTATAGAAATTTTACAGCAACATATTCAGGCTCCAAACAAGGTGCCAAAACAAATACTCTATGAGCAAGTATCTAAGAAAGGCATTTAGCGAGATCTCAAAACAAGACTGAGTTTAGTTGCATTCCTTAAGAGGTTACCAGACAAGCAGTTTAAAATTCCATTTGAGGGTTGGACAAGCAGTTTAAAATTCCACTTGAGGGTTGGACCATTATCCTAGCATTATCTACTTCAGAAGTAGCAGCTTGCTAGCAGAAATTTTCATCATTAACCTCTGTTGCCCTGATCTCCATGGCAAACCCCATAAGAGATTGCTGCACAATATTACCTCAATGGCCTTCAGAGTAGAAATGTCCCTAAAAGAGATGGTCTGCATACATGTATGAAAAATCAAATGTTCTAGGCAAGAATAGGCATTGTCCAGGATATTCCATTCTGAAGTAGTATTTTCTAGTTTCAAGAATTTGTCTTTGAAGGAAATCACATGTATGGAAGTTTGAATACACTAAGATTGGGAAGCATGAAGTACGTATTTGGATACTACTAACTTCACAAGATTTAAAGCAGGCAAAGAGCTACAGTTTTGCCTATGGGTTCAGCAAAACCCAATAGCTTTGACTCAAGCCATGTATTTGTATTTAAAAATCCACTTAGAGCCTGTTTAGTTAAGCTGAAAAAAAATGACTTTTAAATATAAGTGCTTAAAGCACTTCTTAAAGTGTTGAAATTTATTTTATAAATAGGCAGTTATTTGTTTGTATAAAAGTGTTGAAGCTGAAAAAAAGTTATTGATGTATTTGGTATATAAGTGCTATTAAACACTTATTTTTGGTCAAATGACTGAAATGCCCTTAAAGCTGTTAACACTGTAAAAAGTGAATTACTTTGATATTTTTATTTCTAAAATAATTAAAATTTAAATTAATTTATTTTTTTATATTTATTTTTAACATAAACTATTTATTTATGTAATTGTTAATTTTTAAAATATATAAATTGAATAAAAATAGGCAAATCTCTGCTTTATTTTTTACCAGAAAAGAAAGAGAAGAAGAGAAAGATTTGCTAGGTTTTATTTGTTTGAGGGTATTTTTAAAATTACGAAAATAGTATGAGGATAAAAAGCTAAATATAGTGGTCAAATATGAATGGCTTATAACCCCAAAAATGAAAAGTTGGGGGAAACCAACTTTTGTTTTTTAGCTTTTTAAAAACACTTTTTAACTTTTTTAACGCACTTTTTGGCTTAGCCAAACACTCTAAAAAGTTAAAAAGTGCTTGACCAACTTATAAGCTTAACCAACTTTTGCTTTTTAGCTTTTTAAAAGCACTTTTTAACTTTTTTAACGCACTTTTTGGCTGAGCCAAACACTCTAAAAAGTTAAAAAGTGTTTGACCAACTTATAAGTTTAACCAAACAGGCTGTATCAGTAACTTGTCAAGCATGAAGCACCAACTAAGCTGGGTTTTCTACAATCCAAAATCATTCAACATAAAATCCTACATACATCTCTGATTTAGAGGGAACTTAAGTCATAAACCCAACTTTGTACTGCCACAACATACCTTGGGCATTTCAACCTTATAAGGTTGTCGACTGCAGGGAACAAAGCCATTATATCTCAAAAACTTACATCTCAGTTTCTGAACATTATCTTCTCTGCGATCAAGTTTACATCATCTACTCAAGAAAAAGATGCAGAGGAGAAAAGAACAAATCATCATTTTGAAAGGCTCCAGCAGATGTGACGACTTAGCCATCTTCCAAATATACCTGGTAACATTAGTCAACCTCCAATTCTTTTAACTATCAAAGTTTCAAGGTTCAAAAGATTGGCTAGGAATGATAACCTACATTCCTCAAAAACCCAAACATCAAAATAAGTCAATAAGATCAGCTCTGTGGAAAAAAAAAACCCAGTCATGCTGAATTCCAAATCCAGTAATGCTGAGAAACTTGAAGCTTTTGAAAGATTTTTGACATAACCTAGAAGACAAAGCAATTTGTGCTAGCATCCCTCAAAAAAGTTAACTGCAAGCAAGCACGACGAACTCCATTTTACAAATTTATCCAGGATAAACAGCACACATAACATGCTATGTCCATGTGAGAGGACAAACTGTCTTAAGCATTATTGACAAATTAATTTAAGGGGAGAATAACAGCAGGAACTCTCCTAGGCTTGGTTTGACTTTACCAGATTTTGAAACTTCCTGCTTTGTTTTCTAAAAGAACTCCAAAACACAGAAAGCACAACTTAAAATGATAGCATAAATTGTTAAATCAAGATGTATTACATCATTGGAGGAAATCTACATCAGTTGCTCTAAATCTTTTACCACCTCTTCTAAATGATACAACAACAACTAAATGAGGTAACCCTCCACAATTTTTTTTCGTCATCTCTACGCCCAACATTAACTAAATGAGGTTACCCTACACAATTTTTTTCCTTATCTCTAGGCCCAACATTTTTAGGTCTAGGGGAAGGCATCCAACTTTGATCCTTATCAAATAAAAAAAATAGCAACACTACTGCCGCAGTTGGCATTAAGGCAATAAGATAATCACATGTACTATTTTCCAAATTATTATCAGTAAGTTACTTCTTACTCGATAAAAGTTTATTCAGTCTAGCTACTAATTCATCATTAAGACTTTACTGAGTTTAGTGATCTCACTAATAGCATTATATAGAATGGCTAGTAACACGCAAGATTGTGCGGCTGTGCCCATCTGGATGTATTTATTGACCTAAGTCGTCTTGCCCAACCAAAGCATCCCACCAGCTTAACATAACCTCGAGATTTGACTACCCTTTGATTAGTCGTCAATCCTATTTTAGACATCATATCATCAAATACGCACTATGATTCTTAGTTCATGATGAAGCATGAAGCTCACAGTGGGTTTTGAAGATATCATGTGAAAAAACAGGATAAAAACACAAAGGATTGGCAGATCTACATGTTATCAACTGTTGGAATGCCTGGACTGGGAAAGGCGAATTTTGGTCAAGCTCCTTGACAACGCTTTTGTATTGGCAAAAGAGCTTTTCGGCCCAAATTTATGAAATGTCTGGATTACGGTTACTTTACCTCGGATTTTAGGCTAAATCTTCCAGATCTAGTCTTTAAACCGGAGGTGTTTATTTTCCTGCTTTTGGCAGAAGAAACTGGGGAGTACAACAATGGGAGTAACAGGGAAGGAGAGGAACAGAGATTCATATCTTACGGCTGACCTAGCCTTAGCAACGGATAAATTAGGGTGAATCATAAATTTTTAGGACAAAAATATCCTTATTATTAAAATTTTATATTTTATTCCATAATATAGATACTTATACAAATTTAACTCTTCAACTTGCACGATTATATAATACCAACCCCTATACTTTTATTTTTATCAATTAAATACCTCTACTTAGTTTATTACAAACTTGGTTTGTATTTAAAACTTGAGATTGAAGATGAATTTGTCATGTTTTTTAAAGAAGACTAGTTTTTGCGTCCCTCATATTAATAAAAATAAAATTTAAAAAATAGCATATGTTTGAAAAGCTACCTGGTAATTGAATTTGCGTGTAATTACACAGTTTGGCCTATTTGTTTGATCGGGTAATTACATGGGCAGCAGGGAATTAGATGTAATTGGGAAGGAGTAATTACGGTCTCCAATTTCAGGTGGGGGAGGTGAAAACTACAGGTAATTACATGGTATAATTACAAGGTCACTTTTTAATTTATTTTATTTTTATTTTTGTTTTTATTTTAATTTATTTTTTTATTTTTATTATTTTGATTTATGTTTAATTTTTTTTATTTTTCACATATTTTTTATTTTATATTATTTATATTTTATTTTCTTTCTTCTTATTTTCGAACCCTACTTCTTGTGATTCCATGTCTCCAGAGTTAGCATCTGTGCACCCAGTCTTCCATGTGTCACTATTAAAGAAGTACATCGGCGATCCAACTTTAGTTGTGCCACTAGACAGTGTGGGAATGAAAGATAGTCTCTCTTACGAAGAGGTTCCAGTTTAGATCCTTGACAGTCAGGTTCGTAAGCTGAGAAACAAGGAAGTCGCTTCAATAAAAGTTTTGTGGAGGAACTAGCTAGTTGGGGGAGCCACATGGGAGGCAGAAACAAACATGATGGCCAGATACCCTCATTTATTCCCTTCCAGTTCAGTTCCATCATCGGGTACTAAATCCCTCTTCAATACTCTGTTTAGTTCCGTACTCATCAGGTTTATTCGAATTTTCAATGTGCCTTCTAGTTGCATCAGCTCGGTTAGGCTCGTATTTTTTATTTTTTGTTATTTTAATTTTCTTCATTTAATATAAATGCATTATTATTCTAATTTTTGAATTAAAGTATAATTACATTGTTGAATGAAATTATAGAATTATAATTTTCTTTCAACATATATTTATTTAAGTTATATTGCAACTTATTTTAAGTTATATTTGAATTTGACATAAGAGTTTCATGTTAACTTTTTTTATTAATTTTGAATTAATGTTATATTTTCGATTCTAATTTATTTGCTTTTGTAGTATTAACTTATTATTTCACATTGAATGCTTTCATTTTTTAGTTAGAATTGATAAATTATTTATTGTCAAATACTTAAATATAAATGTCAAACATGCATTTCATGATTTTCTTAATAATATGAATTTTTAGTTTTTGTAATTATTAAATTAAAATATCATTAATTTGAAAATATATATCACTTATTTTTATAATATTAGTTAAAAATATATATTTATTAATTAATATATTATTCAGAGACAACATGTATCTTATAGATACATAATGTAATATCATTTATAAAGACACATATTTATCAAATATTATTTTTTTTTAAAAAAAAACTTAATATAACTGTGTAATTACACTTGCGCAACCAAACAGTATGCTTGCAATTACACTGTAATTACATCATGACAAACAAACAGGTCATTGTAGTTACTATACTGTGTAATTACTAGGTTGTGTGATTATTACCCTACTAATTACACCAATTTCAATTACACTATGACTTTCCAATATAAGAATTTAGAAAGAAAATTATAAATTTTAAGTTAATAAATGATTATGTTTAAGAGTTTAATCTAATCTAGTAGCTCTTTCCTCAATTTATTCTATTACTTGTTAAAATGAGCAAAAAAAGTTCGTAGAAATAGAGTTTGATTGAAAGGTGAAAAATCGTTCATTTTTTCATGAGCACTTAAATGCATGCAGTATATATGTATTTCATGTTACTAGTTTTAGTGTACGTACTTCGCGAGTGTCCCTCATATTAATAAGAATAAAATAGCATAAATAATATTTAAAAGATGTGTTTATATAACAATATAAGAATTTAAATTTTTTTATAAATTTGAAGCTAATAAATGATTATGTTTAAGAGTTTCATCTAATCCAATAGTTCTTTCCTCGGTTTGTTCTAATACTTGTTTCAAGGAACAAAACATCGCAAAAATAGTGTTGACTGAAAGGTGAAATATCATTTATTTTTTCATGACCACTTAAATGCATGCATTATATGTATATTTCATGTTAATTGTTACAAAAAATTATATTACTACGCTATTAACATATTAAAAGTAATATAAATATTAGCATTATGAACCGCGTTGTAATACAAAGTTGTATAGTAGAATAGAACATATAGTACTACTGACTTATTTTGACACTAATAAATTGACATCATATCACAAACGCATTTACTTTTTTGTAACTGATTGTCCAAACTTAGAAAGATTCATCAAAATTAGTGAAAACAGAATTCTATTTTTAAAAGGGTAAAAAAGTAAATGATAGTTACTATAAGGCTTTATACTTTAAATATCTAGTTATAACATAATATTAATTTTTTCATTTTACCCTTTATGAGACGATGCCAGCTCAATTTTTTCTCTCGGTCTTAATTTATATGTCTAATCTAACACCTTCACAATAGTGTAGATTTAACTCAAGAGTATGAATAACAAGACACTTGATTAATTAAACAACTTAAAGTATGTTATATATATATATATATATATATATATATATATATATATATATATATATATATTATTTTCAATAGTATAATTTAAAAAAAAAAAGGAATTCAACGTATTAATGCATAATAAAATTACATTATTTAATGGGAAAAGGGTTCAAAACACACTTCAACTATGTCTGAATTTTCTGTTACACACTTCAACTTTGTGGGGGTCCAATGACTCCCCTGAACTAATTTAAAATAGAATTATTAAACCTCTAACGGCTTATGTGGCAAAGAAAGTGTAATACACTCTCCTTAAGAGAGTAAGAGCAGTAAATATGCGAAAAATTCTATTTTCATAATCTTTTTTAACTTTTTCTCTTTTATTTCTCTATCTATCTTTTTTATTCTCTTCTTCACTATTCATCTTCTTCTTCATTGCTCCATAAGTGATTCCAGCGATCTTCGTTCCGGCCAAATTTTTATAATTTAAAAATAATAATTTTTCCTTTAATCTTCTTCTGTTCTCCTCTTTCTCTCTCAATTTTTTTTATTAGTATCTTCTTTACCGCTCCATAACCGATTTCGATGACTAGTTCGGATATGGTGAATCTCTATATTATTTTAAAATCATTCCAACTTCAATCTCATTATACTAAAAGAAAACTCTAAATGTTTAATTCGATCCTTGCCTCCCCTTCATCCATCAATATCATTTTGCCATTAAAGACCCACATAATTAATTTTTATTTTTGACATTTTCTTTCGCAAAATACACAACAAAACACTTATATTTCTTTTTTCTTTTTACAGATATATAAATCAAAAGTTAAAACAAATCCAAATCTACAAATAAAAAAAAGAAATTTCATTATTAAAAGAATTTCAGTCGCCGAAAAAAAAATTCACTACCAAGAAGAGGTAATATAAGTAACGGTTATTAGTAAAACCCAAGAAAAATAAAAATTGAATAAAAAGGAGAAGGTTTAAGAAGAAACAGAAAATTTTAAAAACATGAAATTTACACGTAGGCGTGTGCATATCACCTTTTAACACAAATTTGAATATGACTTTTTATGGGGTTATATATTCTATTTTAAATTAGTCTAGGAGGGTCATGGGTTCCCCACAAAGTTGAAGTGTGTAACAACAAATTCGGACATAGTTAGAGTGTGTTTTGAAGCATTTTCCCTTCTTTAATTTATTTTCTCTTATCGTGAGTTGAAATATTGTAATGGATAATTAGTTAATTCAATAATAAAGGATTAATATAAGTTAAAAAAATTTATAATTAGTTTTAAAGTTTAAATATTAGGACTTTTAATACAGTAGATAAGGAAAGATTTAAAAAGTAAAACTTTAGTCAATTTTAAAATACTAAATTAGGAGTTCTTTACCCTTTACAAATAAGTAAATATTTAATACATATAACTTTAATTAATTTCAAACTCCTAAATATTAGGATAATAATTTAATGATAATTATTTAAGAAATATAGTAAATGACAATTTTGCGTATAATGATGTCTTTTCATGCAGAACAATGACAATTATTTCTATTGTTTGTTGCATTTCTGAACTATAGTTTTATCATTGAATGCAACTTCGATCTCCTTGGTTGTTGATACAAAATTAGGATTAACACTATTAACACATACGTTTATGATTTAACGGATCTTATTTTATCGTAAATATTTTTTTCACTTTTCAATATAATTATTAAGGGTCTGTTTGGAAAGCCACTGTGTAATTGAAATTGGTGTAATTACGAGGGTAGTAATTATACAACCTAGTAATTACACAATATAGTAATTACGATGATCTGTTTGTTTGCCATGATACCGTAATTACAAGTATACTGTTTGGTTGCACAAGTGTAATTACGCAGTTAGATTAATTTTTAAAAATAAAAATTAATTATCAAAAATTAATATTTGACAAATATATGTCTTTATAAATGATATTAAATTAGGTATTTAAGATACATATTATCTCTAAAAAAATAATAATTAATAAATATATATTTTTAACTAATATGATTAAAAAATAATAGTTAGGTTATTTGTAAAAAATAAAAGTTAATTATCAAAAATTAATATTTGACAAATGTATGTCTTTATAAATGATATTAAATTGGGTAGTTAAGATACATATTATCTCTAAAAATATAATAAGTAATAAATATATATTTTAAACTAATATGATTAAAAAAAATAATAGATGCATATTTTTAAATTAAAATATTTTAATTTAATTAATTATAAAAATTAAAATTCATATTTTTTAAGAACACCATAGAATGCATGTTTGAAAAAAATATTAATATTATAAATATAATATCATAAAATTACTCAAAAATTTAAAAAATAATAATCTATCAATTCTAACTAAAAAATGAATGGCATGTGAAATAACAAGTCAATACTACTACAATAAATAAATTAGAACCGAAAATATAATATAAATTCAAAAAAAAGAAGTAAATGTAATACTCTTGTGTCAAATTTCAACATAAGTTAAAATAAGTTCCAATATAACTTAAGTAGATATAATTCAAAAGAAAATGAAAACAAGTTTATAACATAATTATATAATGAAATTCTATGTTAATTCAAAAATTAGAATAACAATGTATTTTTTTATTTAAAAATAAAAAATAAAAATACGAGTAATTACATAGAATCATAAAAAGTAAAGGTCGGAAAATGAGAAGAAAGAAAATAAAAGATAAATAATATAAAATAAAAAAATATTTTAAAAATAAGAAATTAAAATGAAGAAATAAAGAAAATAAATTAAAATAATAACAAAAATGAATAAATTAAAAAGTAACTTTGTAATTACCAATTTAATTACCTACAATTCTCACCTCCCCCTAGGAATTGGAGAGTATAATTACACCCTCCCAATTACACCCAATTTCCTGTTGACCATGTAATTATCTGACGAAATAAACATGTCAAACTGTGTAATTACACCCAATTACACTCAAATCTAATAATCAGGTAGCTTTAACACATGCTCTAAAAAGTACAGTATGAACTTTTGTACCTTGCAAAAAGTTAAACTTTAAAGGTCAATATATATATAATAAAAATAGATAAGAATTCAAACATATATGTAAAAATATAAAATATAATAAAGAAAGAATTATTACCTCTTTGTCAACTAATGTTATAGTCACTTGAGTTCCTTCTTTTGTTCCCCTTTTTATACTCTTTTACTGATACAACTCCAATTACTAAAACCTTTATTATCCAATAAGAATCATATCGTTTTAAGTTGTTAATCGATATAATTTCGTTCATGAAATTCTTTTCAATCCCATTGTAAGATTATCTGAAACAAAGCATGCATAAGAGTTATAATTATAATAATTTATAATTTTATAAAAAAGATTATTTTATGAGATGAAGAGATTATTTTACCTGAATAAATGAAACTTGTGAATGTATGAGTAGAAGAAGAAAGTCAGTTACAAAACACAAATTTTAAAATCACATAGTATCAATATAGGACTCAATTAAAGGAGATAACATAGTATCAATGTTACACTCAAATAAAAGACATAATCTAAGTTAAATTATTTTGAATATAAATAATTTGAGTTGGCATAACAATTATTATAGTTTTTTTCAAATCCATATATAAAATTTTTTAACAACATGAAAGAAAAAAAGAAGATAGATTAACACAAAAACATACAAGGTTAGAGATTGAATCAAAAGTTTTGATGTAGAAGAATTGATGAATTAAATTATGCAATTACAAATCTTTTTATAGAAGTAAAAGAATCTATAAATTAAAAAGGATTTGAAAGAATAAGAATATTAGGATATTATTATGGTCAAACACACACACACACATATTTTGACCATAAAGTTTAATTTTATATATGTAAAAATATAAAATACAAATATAGAATATAATATAAAAAAATTATTACATATTCGTCAACTAATGTTATAGTCATTTGAGTGTCTTTCTTTGCTCCCCTTTTATACTCTTTTAATAATTCAACTTCAATTACTAAGACTTTTATTATCAAATGAGAATCATATCGCCTTAAGTTGTTAATTGGCACAATTTCATTTACAAAATTCTTTTCAGATTTTCATTACAAGATTATCTAAAATAAATTATGCGCAAGAGTTATAATTACAATAATTAATAATTTTATAAAAAAATATTTTATGAGATGAAGAGATTACTTTACCTGAATAGGTGAGCTTGTGAGTGTATGAGTAGATAAAGAATGTCTGTTACAAATAACACAAATTTTAAATCACATAATATCAATATAAGACTCAATTAAAAGATATAACATAGTATTGATAGTAGACTCAACTAAAAGAGACAATCTAAGTTAAATTATTTTGAATATAAACAACTTGAGTTGGCATAGAAATCATTATTATCTTTTTCAAATCCACAATATAAAAAACATTCACAACATGAAAAAAAGATAGATTAACAAAAAATATACAAGGTTGTAGATTGAATTAAAAGTGTTGATGTAAAAGAGTTGATGCATTAAATTATGTAATTATAAATTTTTTAAAAAAAGTTAAATGATTTATAATTTAACTTTTTTCTGAAAGTATAAGAATGTTAGGACCTTACTATTAAAAAAGAAAAAAAAAACCTTCATACTATGAAAAAGGAAAAAGAAAAAAAAATTCCAAATAAAAAGGGAACTAACTTTCGGTGGTAGTTCTTTTCTTTTCTTTTTTTTTCGATTTACACTATAAATAAAATTATGACACAAGTAGAAAATTTAATATAATAAAATAAGGTAGGAAAAAATTCACGACTATAAAAAAAGAGAAACAATTCAGTTTTTTTAGATTTACTCCATAAATAGAGTAATGCCACAAAAAAAACCTAATATAATAAAATAAGGTGATGAAATAATTAAAACTAATTATTTTAAATAATAATTGTGTAAAAATAATAAATGACAATTATATCTATTACGATATCTTTTATGAAGAGTAAAAAATTCAATCAATATTTTTAAAGACCTTCACACTTTTAAATAATATAGATATAGATAAGATTTTTCTATCAGAAAAGGAAAAAAGGAAAATGTAATGATCTCAATTTTTAGAGGCACATGGGTTTGTTGAAATTAGTCACATGAGCAACATATTGGCGCTACACCTACTTGATATCATTACAAATAGGGAGAAAACGTAAACAAAGATGGTGAATAATCAATTTGAAAATTTTATTCTCTCTCAGTGTTCTCTTCACCTTGTTTTGTTCTTCTAAAACCCTCCCTTTCTACTATTTATATGTCTCACTATTTTTCCCTCTCTTTCTCTCTATCACTCATCTCTCTCTTTCTCTCTCTTTCTCTCTCTTTCTTATTCTGCTAAAGTCTATAGCTCACTATCGGAGTTCTATTACTGTTGAGATTGCAACTGTGACTTAATTACTAGTTTGGATTAGTTGTTTAGATTCATTTCTTGTAATTTTGCATTTCAATTTCTTTGAGAATTATCATAATTTTACGCTGACTTGACATCAATGAAATTCTCTTTTTCTTATATGATGATCCTTGAGGTTAGGGTTGTTACAACTGATATCAGAACATCCACTCTGTGTCATTACAATTAGTCATCGTGATAGAATAAGACATTAAGAGAGTCAAAGCTCAAATTCACACCTCCGTAGCTAAGGAAATTCTAGACATGAGGAAGGAATCTATACTAGAATCAAGCATCAAGGCTAGAGATGAATGGAAATGGACTAACTGAGTTATTATACAAGGATAAACGGATTGGGATCTGGGAAAAGCAAATAAAGAGGTCCGTTCATGTAAAGGTGTCTTGCGATCGATATACATTATGTTTCAATGGAAAAAACTAGAGATTGATGTGCCAAATAAACTTGTGCAAGTACCCTTGATGCTTGATGATGCTTCTTGTTGAGTTGAGAGTGTCATGAGGTAGAAAGCTACATGTGCTAGGGAGATAAATGTGAATTAGAAAGCTATGAGCTAAGGCTAATAATATAAAGTTCTGATGATTAACAAACAAATAGCAAAACATAACTAACATATGCAAGAACTGGGTCATTCGCAAAGTCTCAGCAAAGGACTAATAGTATTCATAACAATATCCTACAAGGAATTAGTTCCTTTCCAGGTCTACAATAAAGAGTTGCTATTAAGAAGTGTACTTGATAATGCTCAAATCACACTCCTGAAAAAGTATGACGCAAACGTTATCAATAAAGAACCCAACTAGGTTGGGGTCGATCCCAAAGGAAATATGTCAAGATGTATAATAATGCTTAGTATTTATACTTTTAATTCTTTTATTTCCTAATGGGGGGTTTAAGAAAGTAATCAAGTATGATTATTGTGAATTGATGTTGTCTTCAAGTTTATGCAATTAACTCGGGAGATGTTCCCCATGGATTCATAACAACTTCGGGTTAATACACTAGTGATCTATTTCTATACTTAGCCTGTAGAACTGATAATATAGGTTCATCCAACCGACTGATTCATCCCTATTGGATGACTATATTCAATCACCGGAGTAGGTCTCTTAAGTGTTTTCACTTTAACCGTTATCAGTTTCTCCAAATTAACTATCCTGCGACCACAACTCAAGTTATACAATGAACCATAAAGTTTAAGGCTTTGTTGTTCTTCTCTTTTTCTAATCTCTACCTCTCTAGGTTCAAGCAAGTAGAGAATTCAGGAAAGTCATAATGTTGTGCTCCGTTAAGAAATGTTTAAAGATGAAGAGAAGACAATACATGCATACATATTGGTTTAGAATTAGTATGTGCAAAACGTAGTTAGTTATTCCACCATGGTTCCCACAATTCTAGTTGTGAAGGTTTTAGCCTCTCATGTTTGTAAGAATAGAATTACCATTCATTGAAGAAAATATAATTAAAGACTTACGATGGTGGTTGAATGAAAACCCAATTAATTAATGCACAACTCTATAATGATCAATTCAAGAACAATGAATAATCTCCAAGAATATTGACAAGAAAACTCAAAGGTACTTCTTCTCTATCAAAAAGTCAAACTCTCTACAAAAATAATCTCGAATAGTTTTATACAAATAATTAGAAACCTTTCCTAAATTAACAAGAGAATTGATTTAACTATCGTCGCCTGATTCTATGACTCGTACCATGAACCTAGGTGTCAAAATTCGAACATAGGCCCGAATTGAGACACGGGACAAGGAGCTCCGAGAGACTCCAAGTCAATCCATGGAATGAACATACATCTAACTCAATCAAATAAAGCGGAAGAATTAACATAATAAACATAGTGGAAGTCTAGTGATCTTGGGCAGATTTATATGCCCAAGTGATACTCAAACGTATCATTTTCGCCTTGTTTGTTATGCAATGTGTATACATTTTCATGTAATTGGTAATAAAATGTGGATTTATACTAACCAACATGATTAGCATTGTTTTGTAGGTAAAATATGATTTAGAGGAGCAAAAATGCATGTTGGAACAATATCGGAGTTGGACTTGGATGCGAGCACGGAAAATACATTGGAATGCGCAATGTAAAGGGGCTCCGCGATGGAGCCGTGCCACGCTACCATCGCGGAGGCACACTGCCTGGAGGGTGATTTAATTGGCAATTTCCAGTGAAGCCTCGCGACAGCTCCGTGGCACGGAGATAAGCCTCCGCGTTGGCCTCCGTGCCACGTTTAGGCTATATTCCCGGACCCTATATTTCCAGTGAGGGTCCGCGTCCATGCCATGTCACGGAGGCAGTGCTCCGCGTTGGCCTCCGTGACACGTTGCTTGTTATTCCGGAAAAAATTCCCAATAGTATAAATAGAACACTTAGGCTTATTTTTAATTAATTCAGACTTGGTGGAGCAAGGACGTGGGTTAGAGGCAGTTGAGGAACGAAAAAGCTAAGGGTTTTTCTCTCTTTCTTTCTTCTTTCAATCAATTGTTTGTATGATTAACACTTGTTTTAGGATGATTAATCCACAAATGAGTGGCTAATTCTCTTCCTTGCTGAGGTTATGAACAATGGTGATGAATTTTGATTATTGAAGTGTATGGTTTTTCATCTTCTTCTTCTATGTTGTTCTATTAATTCTTGTTTCTACTGCATTAGTGTGTGGCCGACATTAATGTACATCTAAAAAGTCCAATTTCACTCGAGAGAGCAAGAAATTGGAAAGTTGTGAATTAATAGGGTATTGTTCTTAACTTGATTTGGGAAAATTGGGTTTTGATGTGCTTTCCTGATAGAAATATACTTGAAAGCCGTATTAGTCAATTAGGAACCGGAATTGTATTGCTAGGTCATAAATTGCATTTGATCACAGAAATGTAGACAAATGGTTTATGATTCTAAAGTGAGATTAAATACGAGAGTTTTAATCTCTAGGCTAATGTTCTTGGCTAGCAACATGAAGAAAAGATTAACCAAATTATGATTATAATCAAGTTCATTACTTGTTCTTAACCTTGGCATGCTCATATCCATAGTTTCAATTCACAGTAAATATTTGTTAATAGTTTTAGTATATAATTTATAAACAAAAACTTATTTAACTTTTGGTTACGTTGTTGTCAACATATTTAGAAGTAAGATAGAATATAGTATACCTAAGCAATTTTACTTATCCAGGGTCTCCTTGGTTCGATACTTGGCTTACTTAGCCACTTTATTACTTGTTTGACCACGTGCACTTGCGTGTCGGTTTTTAACACCTAACAAACGCACCGAACAAGTTTTTGGCGCCGTTGACGGGGAGACTAGGCAATTGGTGAAATTGTGTTAAGTGTAAATTTACTGTATTTTTGTTTTATTTTCTTAAGTGTTGACGACTTGGTATTAGCCTGTATTTTGCAGACTTGATTTTTGTGAACACTGGCAAAGGACAAGGAGCTGGTGGAATCTTATACAGAGCCTGAACGTGAATTTCATAGTAAACGCAGAGAAGCTATACAAAAGAAGCTGCAGTTGCTCAGACAGTCTATTATGGAGCAACAAAATCCACCGGTTGTGAGGGCAGTGTTAGTGCCCGACGAAGCAGCAGCAAGGCCGGTTCGCGAGGTGGCAATCCCACATGCCAACAATGTACATTCTAGTATCTACAAACCAGAGCCTGGAGGGAGATTTGAATTAAAGCAGAACATGGTGCAACTTTTGCACACAAGCGGGCAATTTATCGGTCTCCCTGATGAAGACCCACAACAACATCTCCAGAATTTTTTGGAGATAAGTGACACTTATATACCCGCTGGAGTATTACCTGATTATGTTCGGCTCACCCTATTTCCGTTTTCCTTACTTGGTGAAGCCAAGAGGTGGTTAAAAGCTGAACCACCAAATTCTATATCAACGTGGGATGATCTTGCACGGAAGTTTTTGATAAGATTTTTTCCCTCTGGTAAAACAGCCAGACTTAGAAGTCAAATTCTAAGTTTCAAACAGAGGGAGGGAGAAAATTTGTATCAAGCCTGGGAAAGATTTAAATCCATGTTGCGGGACTGTCCTCATCATCATCAGTCCAATGAGGTGTTGGTACACACATTTATTGAGGGTTTGGAACCCCATACTAAAATTTTGTTAGACCCAGCAGCTGGAGGGCAAGCGCTAGAAAAGACTTATGAGGAGCTGTACACTTTGCTCAACCGAATTTCACAGGGCAATCCAGAATGGAATGCAGATTCATCTCGAGGTGGAGCAAGGAAAGCAGCAGGAGTGCTTGAAGTGGATGGATTTACAACTATCGCTGCACAGATAGCTGCCTTGCAGAATCAGTTAAACAACCACTTCAGCAATATGAACTTGAACCAGCCTTCAGCTTCAGTCAATGCGGTCCAGCAAATGTGGTGTGAAGTGTGTGGTAGCAGTGAGCACTCAGCTGAGTGCTGTGGAGCAAACCCAGATTCGGTTAACTTTGTGGGCAATGCACAAAGAAATCAGCAGCAGTTTGGTGGTGGCTACAACTCAAATTGGAGGAACCATCCAAATTTTTCGTGGGGTAGCAACAACCAACAAGGCCAAAGTTCGGGTCAGGGTATGCACAGGAATCAAGGAGGGCAACAGAACTACCAATCTCAATTCAGAAATCACAATGCCCCTCCTCCACCACCATCACCTACCATTGAGGAAATGTTCAAGACCATGATCGCTAATCAGGCGCAATTGTAGGCTGACTATGTTAAATTGGCGGCCGAAGTGAAGAATAATCAATTAGCGACCAAGGCTCTTGAGTATCAATTTGGGCAATTTGCTAGTGCCCAAAACACAAGGCCCAGAGGAGGACCGCCTAGCGACACAGATCCTAATCCGAAGCAGGTGAATGCAGTGACCACGAGGAGTGGTTTGCAGTTGAAGGAGGTGAAACCGGAAAGACCGCCTCAAAAGTCAGGAGCAGCAGATGTTGAGGGAGAGCAACTTGCGGATAAGGGGAAGACCAAAGAAGCTGAATCAGAAAGGCCTCCACCCCCGTTCCCTCAACGACTCAAGAAACACAAGGAGGAGGCGTATTTCAAGAAATTTATGGAGGTGCTTAAACAGGTACATGTTAATTTACCTCTTGTTGATGTCTTGCAGGGAGTGCCAAAATATGCTAAATATAATAAAGACATCGTGGCCAACAAAAGTCGTCTGACTGAGTATGCCACGATATCTTTGACGGAGGAATGCACTTCCCGGATCTAAAATAGACTGCCTACGAAGCTAAAAGACCCTGGAAGTTTTACTATCCAGCTGACTATTGGGCAGAGTATCCGAGCTCATGGATTATGTGACTTGGGGGCGAGCATAAATCTAATGTCATCTTCGGTATTCAGAAAGTTAGGTCTAGGGAGTCCTAGACCTACAACCGTAATCTTGCAGTTAGCAGACAGATCCTTAGCTAGGCCGGATGGCATTGTTGAGGATGTGCTTGTGCAAGTGGGCTCCCTTATTTTTCCGGTCGATTTTATTGTTCTGGATTTTGAACCAAATGCTGAAGTCCCATTTATTTTGGGATGACCCTTTTTGGCAACCGGAAGAGCATTAATTGACGTAGCTGCGGTTCAACTTACAATGCGAGCACATGACAAGGTAGAAGTGCTCGATGTGTACAAAGCACCCAAGCTCCCGATGGTAAATGAGGAACTCTCGGTGATCAATGTGATTGATCATGGGAAGGCTAATCAAATGAGTGAATCCCGAGAGTTGATAGGAAGACCACCTGACAAGGTTGAGCACTACTGGGGGGAGGACAATGATCGTGAAAAATCGTCCATCACCCTAGTGGATAACTGAGCATAAAGGACGTCGAGCCGCGACGGTAAACCAGGAGCTGCACGGGAGGCAACCCGTGAAAAATAATTTTTTTCTTTTCTTTTGTTCAGTAAAGTGTAAATAGTTTTTATTTTAATTTTTCTTTTTCTTGAGTTAGTATAGAATTTTCGTTTTAGTTAGTATTTTTCATTTTAGTTAGTGAAATCTATTAATCTAACCAATTTTGTTTAGGAAGGTGATTTTCAGGTCAACCGGAGAAAAATATGCATGGAATCGGGAAGGAAAAGGCAAGGTATGAAAAAATGAATAAAATGAAGAGACAGTGCACTGGGGCGTTGGCTCCGTGTCACGGAGGAAGGGCTCCGCGTTACCCTCCGTGACACGTTGAGGTTAAATCTGAATTTTTAAAAATTCCAGTGAGCCATCGCGTTGGCTCCGTGTCACGGAGGAGGGGCTCCGCGTTACCCTCCGTGACACGTTGCCCTATATTTAGTGCCGGGTCACACCGGGTTGCCGGGTGACCCGCGTGTTTTTCTTCATTTTAAACCCCGAAAACCCCCTTTTTCCCCTCATTTTCTCTCTTCTCCGCGACCAAACACTTAAGTTCCCCCTCCCAACCAACGTGCCACGCTACTAAGCAAACAATTTGTCAAGTTTCTTTGGTTATTCAACGTAAAGGTATGTTTTCCTCGTTTCTCTCAAGTTTTTGTCGATTTTAATCGAATTTGAGCATGGGAGGTGAGATAAATCATCCTAAGTAGCAATTTAGCATGATATTGAATTATTCTTTGATTGATAGATGTTCAGAATGTTGTAATTAGCGTTTGAACTTGTCGATTGCGTGAATGATTCGAATGTGATTGTAAAATTGAATTCTAGGGCTTGGGTTGTTGAAATCAAATTGGGTAACTTGCTAAATTGGTGAATTATATGCCGGGGTGTGTTTGTGAATTGAGATAAGTCGTTGTAAATATTGTTTGAAGGTAATAGACGACGAATTCTCTGTTTTTGGGAAAAGGTGAAAATTGTTCAAATTGGTTTGATTATTTGGATTCGTATGTATATAGAATTTTTGTCGTTGTTTTTGTTTGTTGTTTTCGTTGCTAAGTGCGATGGTTGAATTGCTAGCGATGGTAGGATTGGGATTAGCTGTATGAAGTCTGAGTAGTACGCTAAAAGTTATACTGTCGAATTTTTTTTTGTAAACGCACTAAGCAATAAATTGTATAGTTGTTTGTTTTAGTGTAAATAAAGTGATCCTTGCCGTAGTATCGTAAAAGTAGCTAAGGACTAAGTGTGGGGTAAACTTAGTTTAACTCGACCTTAGCCGAAGTTAACATGTATTTAGCTTGACATTGTGCTTGTTTATTTATGTTGACAGGTACAATGGCTAGTAGGCAGGATAAGGGTAAAGGTGCTTCTACTTCAGGCACCGGGAGAAAACGAATGAGACTGGGCACTGCAGTCCCAGCTGCACCAGCTGTTCCGCGCGGCCAGCGCCACCAATACGGAATGAGGAGGGTGACCGATGAAGGGAAGAAGTGGTACGCTAAACATAAGGAGAATAAGTACTTCCCTGAGGAGCATATTGCACGGGAACCACTAGCACAGGAGTTCCCCCGTTTTGTGCAGAGAATCGAGGCAGCTGGGCTCAGCTTCATATTTCAGGAGCCCAAGGAGTGCAACCTACACTTAGTCTGGGAGTTCTATGCAAATTGGAACCCGGCCATCAGAAGCCACACAATAAAAATCAGAGGGCAGATTGTCACTCTGGAACCCCAGCAATTAAATGCCATCGTTGGAGCGCGGGACACAGACGCCCACGTTCTCCTCCAGCTGAACATCACCCCACCGTACGCCGATATCAGACGCACTTTGTGTGGGGCTTGGTCCACAGCCCGATGGAGCAGACATAAGGAGAGGGGTTACCACCAGACTCTGCCTTATTCGCAGATGAATAGGGAGGCCAGAATATGGCTGAAAATAGTGTGTTCGTGCTTGATCCCGGGGGTTCACATGACGGATGTGACCCGGGACCGTGTCTGCCTGGTGTATACCCTTATGAAGGGGCTGGAGATTAATGTTGGGGCGGTCATCATATCCGCCATGAAGAGAGCCCGACTACACCAGGGCCAAAGGTATGGGTTCGGCGAACTCATCACCACCTTTCTCCGAGGCCTCGACGTTGAGGAAGAGGCTTTGGACTACATCCCGCAGTTGGAGCGGAGGGCCCTTGATGTGACAAAAATTAAGGCCCCCGACACCACACACAGGCCAGTGCTGACACTGGGCGAGCGACATGCTCGTGACGATCAGTACATGGCACGAATGTTTGGTATGTAGATGCTTCAGCTTTGGATTGGTGGGAGACCAGCCATGGAGGATGAATTATGGCAGCTGGAGCTGGATTACCCATTTGGACGCCAGAGCTTAGTGCTGAGTGGGGCCAGCCTTCGTCGAGCCCACTGACAATGATGTCCCCACGGACGAGGAGACACGTCGGGAGGACTCTGATGTGGAGTCCGATGACGACGAGGGAGGAGACTCGTACATGGGCAACGAGGCAGCAGCATCAGATGAAGAAGTCGAATATTTCGACTAATCAGGGAGTTCCACCACCCGAAATTTTAGTGATTTTTAATTTTTGTGAACACTGGGGACAGTGTTCGATTTAAGTGTGGGGTGGGGAGTAGCTAGGTGCTGGGGCTGGGCTGATTTGCTGTATGTTCTTCCTTTGTTTTGCATGTATGCTTATGTTTCCCTGTGGTTGTGAGTGCAAACTGATTTGTATTTGTATCTGTACATATTTTTGTGGTAATTGATGTGTGTTGTGAAATGTTGTGGTTGCCAGTGCAAATTTTGTAAATTTTGTAAATAGTTTTTTCTTTATCGAAATGATCGATAATTTTCAAAATTTTGCGAAAATATTTTGTACATATTAAAATATTTTGTAAATACTTTTCCATCGAAATGATCAATATGTTGCAAAATTTTTCGATTTTTATTTTTGGGTTTCTCGGAGTTTGTTTTCGGTTCTTTTACCGAGAATAGTCCCATTGAACTGAAGTCATAGTTAGTGACCGTTCCCTATGATGGATGGATGACGACCGTCTTAAGGGAAATGTAGTCGGTAGGAGTAGTGATTTTAATTTATTTTAAGTTTTTTTCTTTGGTGGATTGCATCACTGAACCTGTAGTTACTATATGGTTGTGAAATTTTGGTTGCACGTTGTAACTGCTGTTCAAAATGTAAAAGTGATTCGTGTGAAAGCATGCAATTTTGTAAATATGTTGAGCTACCTAGGCTGTAGAATTCGATTCGGTGTGATTGAGGCTTAATTTTGAATTCATGTAATTGGCTAATTAAAGAGTCTGTGAATGCATCTTGAATCGAGCATGTGCATGAAGTGTGAAGTGAGGTATTGTTATTCCATGCTATTGTGAAGTGTCTAAAACTTGCCTGGTGTGTGTACAAAACGAAATGAAGGAGGTGTAGTGTTAGAAAGGATGTAGGCATTTCTTTGTTTTTAACCGAGAGTTTCTATTTTTTTTCTTGTCATACTCTCATTTTTATGTGACTGTATACCCTAGTCAGCCCGTTGAGCCTTTAGCCGATTATTTCTTTCTTTTGTCCAAAATTGTATAAACTAAGCTTTATTCCTTCTTTTCAAGAGCCGTAAAGTCTATACAAAACTCTTAAGCACTTAAGAAAAGAAAATTTTTCCCGAAGTGTCAAAGAGTGAGAAGGGTGAAAAGAAAAAGAAAAGCAGAGTGAGGAAAGAAAAGAAAAAGGTAGAGGGTGCACTCATCATAATTAAATGATATTGAGGGTACATGAAAACCCTTTGTATTGTGTCAAGTGTGTTGGATGAAATGGGCAGTACGAAAGTAAACCAGCATGAAGGGGATGATGAAAAAAAAAAGGAAAAGAGAGAAACAATGTTCATGAGTTGATGGGAATGTGTTGAAAAGGCGCTTAAGGATGCTAGTGACTATTATTGGCTAATCCAATATATACTAGTTCCATAGCCTCCATTACAACCCATTAAAGTCCTACGTGATCTTACATTGCATTTCTTTATATTAGTGGAGTAATACACTAAGGGCAAGCCTATGGGTCATGACATGATGCATGTGAATTCTTTTGGGAGAGAGAGTGAAATTAATTTTTATATGCCCCTACTTGAATGTTTGTGTGTTTCATGAACATAAAGGGGAAGATTCTCTTGAGTTGTGAGGGCACATGTTTGATGAAAGATTGATTTTCGTGTCGGATATCTTGATTAGCTGATTTGCATGAGTTTGCTGATATCGAGAGTCGATTCTTGAAGTCTAGGAAGTCTTGATGTATTAAAGGTCATTGCATTGTTAAGACCATGCATGTTTTCTTGATGATTTACAATATTGAATGATCGGTATGACCGTAGCATAAATTGTCGCACCATAGTGGCGAAGGTTGGGATGTAATTTGCATGAGTTGTGTATGTGTTGTTTGAGGACGAACAAGGATTTAAGTGTGGGGTAAGTGATCTTAGGCAGATTTATATGCCCAAGTGATACTCAAACGTATCATTTTCGCCTTGTTTGTTATGCAATGTGTATACATTTTCATGTAATTGGTAATAAAATGTGGATTTATACTAACCAACATGATTAGCATTGTTTTGTAGGTAAAATATGATTTAGAGGAGCAAAAATGCATGTTGGAACAATATCGGAGTTGGATTTGGATGCGAGCATGGAAAAGACATTGGAATGCGCAATGTAAAGGGGCTCCGCGATGGAGCCGTGCCACGCTACCATCGCGGAGGCACACTGCCTGGAGGGTGATTTAATTGGCAATTTCCAGTGAAGCCTCGCGACAGCTCCGTGGCACGGAGATAAGCCTCCGCGTTGGCCTCCGTGCCACGTTGAGGCTATATTCCCGGACCCTATATTTCCAGTGAGGGTCCGCGTCCACGCCGTGTCACGGAGGCAGTGCTCCGCGTTGGCCTCCGTGACACGTTGCTTGTTATTCCGGGAAAAATTCCCAATAGTATAAATAGAACACTTAGGCTTATTTTTAATTAATTCAGACTTGGTGGAGCAAGGACGTTGTTATACCCCGTAGAATTCCCAGCCCTTAGATGACCTATTCGCACGTTGGTTAAGCATATTTGAAAGCCATACGTGCTAGGGAAAGGACCGGGAAAAGATCGGACGAGAAACCCGTCGAAACCATCGTGGGAGGAGCCGAGGCAGAGCCCCTCCGCGATTGCAGCGTGTCACGGAGGTGAGCCCTCCGCGATGGCTCCGTGACACGTTGCCCAGGTTCAGGCCCAAGTATATAAGCCCCCACTTCGGTTTAAAATCATTTCATGCTTAAAAATTTCCAGAATAGCGCAGAGAACAGAGGAAAACGAAGGAAAATTATATATTTCCGTCCGATTACGCTGCCAAACGCTGCCCAAACTCAAATTAATCCCAGATACCCGAGTATTTAGCAGAAGAGAGCATTTCTACGGAATTAGTTTCACGAAATACGGCCGACAAATCGGCGAGCCACCGAACTAAAGTAAGTAGAATTGCTCTAAATTAATGTCTATGTGTTCCTAGCTGAGAAGTGAATACTTCTCCCTTCTGGGCCGCTGAAAAATAGCAAGTTTTCGACTGTCTTTCGATAAGCCTAAGTTTAGGCTATAAACTATATCGAAAGCAACGTTGCTCTTTACAACAAAGCTGTATTTAGTATTGATTGACGTATTTATGAATGCAGCTGGAAGGAAATAGTTGAAGTACCGGCCAAGCCTCGTCCGACAGATGAATAGTCGAAGATAAGGTATGTAAAGTTAAGTTTCCTCGGCAAGTTAAGTAACATTGAAGTAGTATAGTAATTTATAGACCAGTAGAATGTTCAGAAATTGATTATTGTGTTATTTTGAATATTGGTGCAATATGAGAAGTTTTGGGTTGTAACGTGTACGATACCTATCCGTATGATATAGATTCGGACGTAAGTGGTTAAGATTGCCCAGTATATTCAGCATGAGATGTAATATGCCATGTTAAGATATTGTTGTGTTTAGCTAAAACCTCGCAAAGTAGTACAGTATCCGTGAAGCATTCCAGACATAGAATAGTAACTAAATATGGTGTAGAAAGCATGTTAGAAGTAGGAAATCATGTTAATACAGAAACTCAGTAAACAGTATAGTTTTCAGCAGAAACACCTTCTTGTATAACCTTTGCCCCAGTACAGTTTGATAGGAGGCTATACTTATATTTATACTTACCTGTCTCAGCATGTATCAGACACTTACAAATTACTATTATTAGCTCAGTATGTGATTTATATGATACCTTACACCTGTTAGTCTTAGCTTATGAGCTACACAGACAGCATGACTAGTTGAGACCGTTGTATTGATTGGGGTTGGATTACCTAGCATTCCTGACCGCCCAGGGTTAATAGCTGTATCGACTCGTCCGCCGGAGGACGAGGATACGTCACTCTACGGAGTGATATGCCGTCCCGCAAGTGGACGAAGATGGGATGCCAGTTTTCCCCATATTGTGCCTTGGTCGGCCCTTATACACCCCCGTCGAGCGGGTACGCCCGGGGTGTTGATTTAGAGTCCTTCGGACTCAGGTACAGTTATAGTCAGGGGCTCAGCGAGCCCAAGTGCATACCCAGGGACTGGCAGGATGCTTACAGCCACTATAGGAGATGGGATGACCGGGGTAGGGGCATAGATTCCGTGTTGATTGTACCTCCCGGCTTATGGGGGTCGGGTAAGGTTTGTGTGTGCCATGTTATGTTACGTATGTTATGCTATGTTACATTAGACATGAGTAGATTAGTAGTAGAATGATACGTCTCCAGACACGACACCTACTCCTCCCAGTATGATTGAGAACAGGTACGACTTACATCATCAGACAGATCATCTAGTTCTTCCTATTTCAGTTTTGTCAGTTATGTTATTGATTTCAGATATCTTTTCAGTCATTGCTTTACATACTCAGTACCAGCGGTACTGATGCCCCGTGGGGCGCTGCATTACTTGCCTGTAGGTACTCATAGACGAGCAGGCGATTCTACGTGACTCCTTGTCAGCGATCGAGTATTCAGCTCCAGTCATCAGAGGCTGAATTTCAGAGGTGTAGCTCAGTTCCTTTTGTTGTATATTATTGGTAGGTCGGGGCCCTGTCCCGATCAGTTCTATTGCTATTCCTAGAGGCTTGCAGTCTGTGTATATTCCCTGTGGTCAGATGAGCCGGTCGTGTGAGGCCGTGCAGTTGTATAGTTGCCTTTACTCTTTCTTTCTTTTGTAATGGCCGTGTGGGGCCATAGTTTGCCAGTAGTGGTGACCTTGCCGGTCACGTAGCTTTTCAGTATGTTATGTTTGAGTTACAGATAACTAGAAAGCATGGTGGCCTTGTCGGCCGCATAGGTTTCCCTGAATTACTGTGTTTCTGGTCAGCTGTTAGTACAGGTACAGAAGGCTATAGGCCAATGGGCCGGGGCTGTATTTACAGCCGTTATATAGCCCTTTGTTCCCAGAAATGTGAGTTAGAGCCAGCCAGGCGCCAGATGCGCCCAGGCTTAATAGTCCAGCAGGTCAGGTCCTAGTAGGGCACCAGGTGCCAGTCATACCCCCCAAGGTGGGGTGTGACAAACTTGGTATCAGAGCAGGTCGTATCCAGGGAGTCTGCAAGCCGTGCTAAGTAGAGTCCTGTCCATGGATGTGTTGTGCACCACATACTATGGGTAGGAGGCTGCAAGGCATGATAGGATGGTTGTCTTTTATTCTGATTCAGTCGTGCTATAGAGCGGTACAGTATAGGGTTGAGTCCCTAAGAGCTTACCATATTCTTTGGTTACAGATAATGTCAGACCAGCAACATCCTACCATAGGTCGGAGCTTAGACATTGCAGCAGGGGAGGGCACCAGCAGGATGCCTCCCCCTCATTTGGAGATAGCCCGATCAGAGGGCCCTACAGAGGCTTTATCTCAGCCTCCTCAGCAGTCTCCACCACGTCAGGAGCCACTTGGGGCGACATTACCTTCAGCAGCCCCTATATTGACACCCTCCGACCAGGAGGTTAGGAGTGCTGTAGTTCTGTTAGCACAGATGATGGCTGCTCAGCGTCAGCAAATGCCATCTACAGTTGCAGAATCTTCAGGAGGGCCCGGTAGTTCGAGGGTCCGAGAGTTCTTAGCCCTGAACCCCCCACAGTTCACAGGCACGGACCGAACAGAGGACCCTCAGGATTTTCTGGATCAGATGCAGAGAATCTTCAGGGTTATGCATGCTACGCCTACTGAGTCAGTTGAATTGGCCGCATTCCGGTTACGAGATATTGCGGTATTATGGTATGAAAGCTGGGAGAGGTCCCGAGGGAGAGATGTTTCCCCTCCCACCTGGTCCAGCTTTTCAGGAGCCTTTCTAGATCACTATTTGCCGCGGGAGATCCGACAGGCTCGGGTAGATCAGTTCCTACTTCTAGAACAGGGGGCCATGAGTGTTCGGGAATATTCCTTGCGGTTTGACTCTTTGGCTCGATATGCACCAGCCTTCGTGGATACCATGGCATCCAGAGTGCACCGTTTTATTATGGGGTTGAACCCAGAATATGTCGAGACTTGTATCACGGCCACCCTGCGAGAGGACATGGATATTTCCCGAATCCAGGAATTTGCCCAGAATATTGAGGGCATCAGACAGCGACATCGGGAGATCAAGAGGGTCAATCAGGAGTAGCGTCACCAGGATAGGTCAGCTGAGTTACAGAGAGAGGCCCGGGGGGGACCCAAGCCACGATTGTCAGACAGGCCGCCAGGCCCCCGCCTCCACCGCAGTCTCAGGGAGGTAGATTTAGTCGTAGAGGGCAGTCAAAGGCTGGTAGAGGCTCGCAGACGGCAGACTCACCCTTACAGAGGAGGGCGGAGCAGAGTAGGTATACCCTACCACTTTGCCCTATATGCAGTCGACGCCATTCTGGAGCGTGCAGGTATGGTTCCACCGCATGCTATATTTGTGGCCAAGAAGGCCATTTGATGAGAGATTGCCCAGCCAGAGGTCGTGAGGACCGGGACAGACAGGATAGGGCATCAATAGGATCACGAGCTACAGCATCCTCGACTGGGCGCAGGCCCTCAGTTTCAGCAGGCAGGGGTTGGGGCAGATTAGGGGCCTCCAGTACGGTGCGGTTCCAAGCCGCACATATGCTTTACCAGGGAGACAAGATTCAGAAGCATCGCCTGATGTCGTGACAGGTATGCTAACTATCTGCTCACACCCTGCTTATGTGCTAATTGATCCGGGGTCTACTTTGTCCTATATTACTCTATTTGTGGCACGGAAGTTTAGTATTGTGCCAGAATCATTACAGCAGCCCTTCCTAGTATCTACGCCCGTTGGTGACTCTATCACAGCTAACCGAATTTACCGCGGGTGTACAGTAGAGGTTGTTGACCGTCAGACCACAGTAGATCTGGTCGAGTTGGAAATGATAGACTTCGATGACATAATGGGTATGGATTGGTTAGTACCATGTTTTGCTAATGTTGAATGTTGGACCAAAATGGTCCGATTCCACTTCCCGAGGGAAGCAGTACGGGAGTGGAAGGGCAGCACCGCGACGCCAAAAGGTAGGTTTATTTCCTACCTTCAGGCGAGAAAGTTGATATCTAAGGGGTGTATTTACCATCTTGTCAGAGTTTAGGATGTCCAAGCAGAATCTCCGATAGTCCAGTCTGTCCCAGTGGTAAATGAATTCCCAGATGTATTTCCTGATGAGTTACCTGGTATTCCCCCAGAAAGGGAAATAGACTTTGCTATTGACTTGCTACCAGGCACTCGGCCAATATCAATACCTCCTTATCGTATGGCTCCTGCAGAACTCAGAGAATTAAAGGAGCAGTTGAAAGACTTGTTAGATAAAGGTTTTATCAGGCCGAGTACTTCCCCATGGGGTGCGCCAGTCTTGTTTGTGAGAAAGAAAGATGGCTCGCTCCGAATGTGCATAGATTATCGGCAGTTAAACAAAGTTACAGTAAAGAACAAGTATCCGCTTCCCAGAATTGATGACTTATTTGATCAGCTACAGGGAGCCAGATACTTTTCTAAGATTGACTTGCGGTCCGGATATCACCAGGTCCGAGTACGTGAGAGGGATATTCCTAAGACAGCATTCAGGACCCGATATGGGCATTTTGAATTTCTAGTTATGTCCTTCGGGCTAACGAATGCCCCAGCAGTCTTTATGGACCTGATGAACAGTATTTTCAGACCTTTCCTGGACTTATTCGTGATAGTATTCATTGATGACATTCTGGTGTATTCTCGCTCTGAGGCAGATCACCAGACTCATTTGCGGACAGTGCTCCAGATTCTCAGGGACCGCCAGTTATACGCTAAATTTTCGAAGTGTGAATTCTGGCTTAACTCAGTGGCCTTTTTAGGGCATATTGTCTCAGACACCGGTATACAGGTAGATAAGCAGAAGATAGAAGCAGTTAAGTCATGGCCTAGGCCTACCACCCCGACTGAAGTTCGTAGCTTTCTGGGGTTAGCAGGATACTATCGGAGGTTCGTTGAGGGATTCTCAACTATTGCAGCACCTTTAACTAAATTGACACAGAAGGCAGCAAAGTTCCAGTGGACGGAGGCATGCGAGCAGAGTTTCCAGGAACTGAAAGACAGATTAACCTCCGCCCCAGTACTAGCACTGCCGGAAGGCACAGAAGGGTATTCAGTTTATTGTGACGCGTCAGGTATCGGGTTGGGTTGTGTGTTGATGCAGCATGGTAGAGTAATTGCATATGCTTCCAGACAGCTGAAGAAGCACGAAAAGAATTACCCCACCCATGATCTTGAATTGGCCGCGGTAATTTATGCCTTGAAGATGTGGAGGCATTACCTGTACGGCGTCCTTGTTGATATTTACACAGATCATAAGAGCTTACAGTACATTTTTACTCAGAGGGAGTTGAATCTGCGGCAACGTCGCTGGTTAGAATTGTTGAAGGATTATGATGTAAACATCCTGTACCATCCAGGAAAAGCCAACGTTGTAGCAGACGCCCTGAGCCGTAAGTCAATGGGGAGTTTGGCGTATTTGCGACCTGAGAAACAGAAATTAGCTAAAGAAATTCATCAGTTAGCTAATCTAGCCGTTCGAATAATGGAAACAGAAAATAATAGAGCAGTAATTCAGAATTCTGCAGTGTCATCGTTAGTTACAGAGGTAAAAGGACGACAGTATGAGGATCCCTATTTAGTCCAGCTCAGGGATAGAGTTCAGAAGGGTAAGGAGTCAGATTTTCAGATGACCGAGGATGGTGTGCTACATTGTAAGGGCCGCCTTTGTGTCCCGAATGTCGCAGGACTTCGTGGGCAGATCATGCATGAGGTACACTACGCTCGCTATTCCCTTCGCCTAGGGGCGACGAAAATGTACCACAACATCAGAGACATCTACTGGTGGCCAGGTATGAAAACTGAGATAGCGGAATTTGTATCTAGACGCGCTAATTGTCAGCAGGTGAAAGCAGAGCACCAGAAACCGGGTGGTTTGACTCAAGAGATAATGATACCTATGTGGAAATGGGAAGTAATAAACATGGATTTTGTAACAGGGTTACCCCGTACTAGATGCAGAAATGATTCCATTTGGGTAATAGTTGACAGGCTGACAAAGTCAGCTCATTTCCTGCCAGTAAGGGCTACTTTCTCAGCTGAGGATTATGCCGAATTATATATCAGAGAAATAGTTAGATTGCATGGAGTGCCGGTATCTATTATTTCAGATAGGGGAGCACAGTTTACAGCTAGATTCTGGCAGTCGTTTCAGAAAGGTCTGGGGATGCAGATTAATTTGAGCACAGCATTCCATCCTCAGACAGACGGGCAGGCTGAACGTACAATTCAGACGCTCGAAGATATGCTACGAGCGTGTGTGTTAGATTTTGGGGGTAGCTGGGATGAACATCTCTCGTTAATCGAATTTGCTTATAATAACAGCTACCATTCAGCTATTCAGATGGCGCCTTTCGAGGCATTGTACGGGCGAAAATGTAGATCGCCGGTGGGCTGGTTTGAAACAGGAGAATCAACATTAGTTGGCCCAGACATTGTTCGGCAGTCCGAGGAAAAGATAAAGCTTATCCGAGAACGTTTACTGACCGCTCAGAGCCGCCAGAAGTCATACGCAGATAGACGACGCAGAAATCTAGAATTTTCGGTAAACGACTGGGTATATCTGAAAGTATCCCCAATGAAAGGGGTAATGAGGTTTGGCAAGAAAGGCAAGCTTAGCCCAAGATTCATTGGGCCGTATCAGATTCGGCGAAGAATAGGCCGCGTAGCATATGAGTTAAACTTGCCTCCAGAATTAGCATCTATTCACCCAGTATTCCATGTTTCGATGTTAAGGAAGTTCGTAGGGGACCCTTCTACAGTAGTTCCAGTTCAAGATGTTCAGGTCACAGAAGAGTTAGCCTATGAAGAGGTTCCCGTAGCTATCTTAGACAGACAGATTCGCAGGCTGAGAACTAAAGATGTTGCGTCTGTCAAAGTATTATGGCGTAACAGAAATCGGGAGGTAATGACATGGGAGGCTGAAGAAGCTATAAAAATCAGATACCCTCGCCTATTCCAGGCCTAGTCAGACGACAGGTATGTCCGTATCATTACTTATACAGTACCTTATGATTGTATGTTGTAAATGATAAAGAAGAAGTGGTATTTAGTTGTCCAGTGAATTTTAGAACATTGTGTGCAGTGCCGGTGTTGGACTTTTCTGCATTTCAGGTTTTTGCGATAGTCCATATTAAAGGGGAAACTCTGCCAAAATTTTTCCAGAAAATAAAGTAAGCAGTCCTCTAGATAGCAGTATACATTCGAGGACGAATGTTCCTAAGGGGGGGAGAATGTTATACCCCATAGAATTCCCAGCCCTTAGATGACCTATTCGCACGTTGGTTAAGCATATTTGAAAGCCATACGTGCTAGGGAAAGGCTCGGGAAAAGATCGGACGAGAAACCCGTCGAAACCATCGCGGGAGAAGCCGAGGCAGAGCCCCTCCGCGATGGCAGCGTGTCACGTAGGTGAGGCCTCCGCGATGGCTCCGTGACATGTTGCCCAGGTTCAGGCCCAAGTATATAAGCCCCCACTTCGGTTTAAAATCATTTCATGCTTAAAAATTTCCAGAATAGCGCAGAGAACAGAGGAAAACGAAGGAAAATTATATATTTCCGTCCGATTACGCTTCCAAACGCTGCCCAAACTCAAATTAATCCCAGATACCCGAGTATTTAGCAGCAGAGAGCATTTCTACGGAATTAGTTTCGCGAAATACGGCCGACGAATCGGCGAGCCACCGAACTAAAGTAAGTAGAATTGCTCTAAATTAATGTCTATGTGTTCCTAGCTGAGAAGTGAATACTTCTCCCTTCTGGGCCGCTGAAAAATAGCGAGTTTTCGACTGTCTTTCGATAAGCCTAAGTTTAGGCTATAAACTATATCGAAAGCAACGTTTCTCTTTACAATAAAGCTGTATTTAGTATTGATTGACGTATTTATGAATGCAGCTGGAAGGAAATAGTTGAAGTACCGGCCAAGCCTCGTCTGACGGACGAATAGTCGAAGATAAGGTATGTAAAGTTAAGTTTCCTCGACAAGTTGAGTAACATTGAAGCAATATAGTAATTTACAGACCAGTAGAATGTTCAGAAATTGATTATTGTGTTATTTTGAATATTGGTGCAATATGAGAAGTTTTGGGTTGTAACGTGTACGATACCTATCCGTATGATATAGATTCGGATGTAAGTGGTTAAGATTGCCCAGTATATTCAGCATGTGATGTAATATGCCATGTTAAGATATTGTTGTGTTTAGCTGAAACCTCGCGAAATAGTACAGTATCCATGAAGCATTCCAGACATAGAATAGTAACTAAATATGGTGTAGAAATCATGTTAGAAGTAGGAAATCATGTTAATACAGAAACTCAGTAAACAGTATAGTTTTCAGCAGAAACACCTTTTTGTATAACCTTTGCCCCAGTACAGTTTGACAGGAGGCTATACTTATATTTATACTTACCTGTCTCAGCATGTATCAGACACTTACAGATTACTATTATTAGCTCAGTATGTGATTTATATGATACCTTACACCTGTTAGTCTTAGCTTATGAGCTACACAGACAGCATGACTAGTTGAGACCGTTGTATTGATTGGGGTTGGATTACCTAGCATTCCTGACCGCCCAGGGTTAATAGCTGTATCGAATCGTCCGCCAGAGGACGAGGATACGTCACTCTACGGAGTGATATGCCGTCCCGCAAGTGGACGAAGATGGGATGCCAGTTTTCCCCATATTGTGCCTTGGTCGGCCCTTATACACCCCCGTCGAGCAGGTACGCCCGGGGTGTTGATTTAGAGTACTTCGGACTCAGGTACAGTTATAGTCAGGGGCTCAGCGAGCCCAAGTGCATACCCAGGGACCGGCAGGATGCTTACAGCCACTATAGGAGATGGGATGACCGGGGTAGGGGCATAGATTCCGTGTTGATTGTACCTCCCGGCTTATGGGGGCCGGGTAAGGTTTGTGTGTGCCATGTTATGTTATGTATGTTATGCTATGTTACATTAGACATGAGTAGATTAGTAGTAGAATGATACGTCTCCAGACACGACACCTACTCCTCCCAGTATGATTGAGAACAGGTACGACTTACATCATCAGACAGATAATCTAGTTCTTCCTATTTCAGTTTTGTCAGTTATGTTATTTATTTCAGATATCTTTACAGTCATTGCTTTACATACTCAGTACCAGCAGTACTGACGCCTGGTGGGGCGCTGCATTACTTGCCTGCAGGTACTCATAGACGAGCAGGCGATTCTACGTGACTCCTTGTCAGCGATCGAGTATTCAGCTCCAGTCATCCGGAGGCTGAATTTCAGAGGTGTAGCTCAGTTCCTTTTGTTGTATATTATGGGTAGGTCGGGGCCCTGTCCCGATCAATTCTATTGCTATTCCTAGAGGCTTGCAGTCTGTGTATATTCCCTGTGGTCAGATGAGCCGGTCGTGTGAGGCCGTGCAGTTGTATAGTTGCCTTTACTCTTTCTTTCTTTTGTAATGGCCGTGTGGGGCCATAGTTTGCCAGTAGTGGTGACCTTGCCGGTCACGTAGCTTTTCAGTATGTTATGTTTGAGTTACAGATAACTAGACAGCATGGTGGCCTTGTCGGCCGCATAGGTTTCCCTGAATTACTATGTTTCTGGTCAGCTGTTAGTACAGGTACAGAAGGCTATAGGCCAATGGGCCGGGGGCTGTATTTACAGCCGTTATATAGCCCTTTGTTCCCAGAAATGTGAGTTAGAGCCAGCCAGGCGCCAGATGCGCCCAGGCTTAACAGTCCAGCAGGTCAGGTCCTAGTAGGGCACCAGGTGCCAGACGTGGGTTAGAGGCAGTTGAGGAACGAAAAAGCTAAGGGTTTTTCTCTCTTTCTTTCTTCTTTCAATCAATTGTTTGTATGAGTAACACTTGTTTTAGGATGATTAATCCACAAATGAGTGGCTAATTCTCTTCCTTGCTGAGGTTATGAACAATGGTGATGAATTTTGATTATTGAATTGTATGGTTTTTCATCTTCTTCTTCTATGTTGTTCTATTAATTCTTGTTTCTACTGCATTAGTGTGTGGACGACATTAATGTACATCTAAAAAGTTCAATTTCACTCGAGAGAGCAAGAAATTGGAAAGTTGTGAATTAATAGGGTATTGTTCTTAACTTGATTTGGGAAAATTGGGTTTTGATGTGCTTTCTTGATAGAAATATACTTGAAAGCCGTATTAGTCAATTAGGAACCGGAATTGTATTGCTAGGTCATAAATTTCATTTGATCACAGAAATGTAGACGAATGGTTTATGATTCTAAAGTGAGATTAAATACGAGAGTTTTAATCTCTAGGCTAATGTTCTTGGCTAGCAACATGAAGAAAAGATTAACCAAATTCTGATTATAATCAAGTTCATTACTTGTTCTTAACCTTGGCATGCTCATATCCATAGTTTCAATTCACAGTAAATATTTGTTAATAGTTTTAGTATATAATTTATAAACAAAAACTTATTTAACTTTTGGTTATGTTGTTGTCAACATATTTAGAAGTAAGATAGAATATAGTATACCTAAGCAATTTTACTTATCCAGAGTCTCTTTGGTTCGATACTTGGCTTACTTAGCCACTTTATTACTTGTTTGACCACGTGCACTTGCGTGTCGGTTTTTAACACCTAACAAACGCACCGAACATCTAGCATCACATATAATCTAACAATACAACACAAGTCTGAAGTTGAATACAACCTATTGTCTAGAAAGCCTCTAAGTCTGATGAGTTGATGGGACAAGACCCCAACTAACTCTCTAAGTTTGAAACTGAAAATACTCAAGCATAACTTAATAAAGGAAGGGCCCTCGACAGATGAGGACTCACCAATAGAGACTGATGCTAACTCCGAAACCTGGCTAGTGGCGAGGATGAATCTGAAGATCAGAGCCTGTATTATAAAATGATACAACATAGAGTATGCGTCAGTACGTGGAATGTACCGAGTATGCAAGGTAAGTAAAACTGCTTTAATAAGTAAAATCATTTAAAACATGCATAATATAAAACATGATCAAGATAAGAATATGAAAATAGGGCTTATATGCTATTTTCTGAAATCATGATTTGATCATAACATAACATCATAACTGAATCGATTGACCCAAAGCTGAAATTTGGTAATCATTAGTAAAACTGAACATTGGGTCAAACCTGCTTTTGGAACACACACACACACACACATATATATATATATGTATATATATATAGCATGAGTGATAAACATGCATAACTAAAATCATAAGGAACAATGGGAGACTTGTCATATAATCGACATACCACGATAGAGCTTACGTGGTCCCAACTATCACACTCAAGTGGGTAGAGCCGTCCAGAGCCTTGCCAGGGCTAAGAACGATACCATGATATCGATATCAAGCTCGGGGCCCAATCGGGGTAGGGGATAGCTCACAAGGGAGGTCCCAAAGTATATATATGATATGTATAACCTACGTTGGCGCATAATTTTGAGGCATAGGGTGATCGAACCTTAGCCTACTCGGTGCTAGACACTACTCCAAAAAACATGCATATGCTCTCCATCATTTTCCAACGAAGCTTACTATCGTCTATTGACGAAGCTCAATAATCAAATACATATCAAATTTGAAATCATATATGAGGAGCTCTTGATCAAACCATAGCACAAGCTGAACATAAATGGGAGTCTTCGCTCCAAAACTATGTGGTAAGCTTAATTCGTAAAATCATGAATCATACTTGAACATATGGGCATTGCCCAATACTTTAACATACTTGAAAATACATAATTCACTTAAAAACATGATTTTCATCATAAATATCTCATCATACTTGAACATTCATCATAAATCTCAACTTTCATGAATTTCTCATAATTGGACATTTTAATTCGTAAAGCTTGAAACATATTTTTAATTGAAAACAATGTAAAACTTGCCCATGAATCATAATACAATGCTAGAAACATCTTTAAATCATACCCATGTAGGAATTTAAGAATTTCATGCATTGGGTTAAACCCCCATAGAATCAACATATGAATTTTCATGATTTAGAGAGAGAGACTGGATATGGGTGTGAATGGATTCACCCATTCATAACACTACACACCTAGGGAATAACTAATTTTACCACTCCTTGATTGCCAAATGTAAGATTGAAGAAAAGCTTGAAGAAAGCCTAAATTGATCACCTTCTAAACCCTTCAATTTGCATGCATGGATGAGAATGAGCCTAGGATAGATTTAACCCTCATAAACACTTCATTTTGAGCCTTAAACTACGTAGTTTAGGACCCCAGGACTAAGGAATGATGAAAATACCCTTAATGAATTTCCTAAAAATTCTGCACTGTCAGTGACCACGATCGATCCTACGGGTCGTACCTGGGTACCATGACTCGTGGTATCCATCTGTTACATCTCTTGAGATTTCTTAACCTTCAGATTCTAATACCACGGCCTGACAGGATGGGTCGTTACATAAAACAATGGTTTGTTGAGTCCTCCCATTGTTTTCCTTGATGACCTGCATCTGGACTTTCCACGAGGCACACCATGATTCGTGCCTACTTCCAATGAGTCATGGTTTCCATCTGTCACCTCGACTGGAGATTTTCCTACTCCTTCCCACGGTTACTTACCACGACCCGTCGTTACACACAATGAGTCGTTCTATGATACATTACTTCCACCTAGACTAAGGACCAGTCTCACAACGACTCCATCTAACGACCCGTAACATCAAACAATGGGTCATTCCTGGACCTGGTATTTCCAACTCTAACTTGTAGAATCTCACCACGGATACATCCAATGGGTCGTTGGTGGCACCAACGATCGATACCATGACCTGTTCTGTGAAAAATTCTCAGATTTCTGCCACTTTCCATTTTAAAACCCGGGTCTAGTCTTGGGCACTTCCGAGGTATTACAATATCTCCCCCTTAGGAACATTCATCCTCGAATGTGCTAAAACATACAGAAAATAGAGAAATGCAATCATCATACTTAATTACTGATAATATAAGCTAAAAACTGACAGAATAACTAGCTCCGATTTAAACTACATGGATGGACTGAATTCATGAATCATACATACATCCATATTCATGAAAGAAACTGGGGCATATGAACTGAACATGAAACTGAATAGAGTTTTAGGGAAAAAATTAATACCTCAAGCTGGAATTGGGCCAGTAGAGAAGATGTGGGTATCGAGCCATCATATCTGCTTTAGCTTCCCACATAGCTTCCTCAACATGCTGATTCCTCCATAAAACTTTAACTGAGGCTATTTTCTTATTTCTTAGCCTTTGAACCTGACGATCCAGTGTTTCCACCGAAACCTCTTCATAACTAAGGCTGTCCTTCACACCAACACTGTCCATCGAGACAACTAGAGCTGGATTACCCAAACACTTCTTTAAGAGCGATACATGAAAAATAGGATGCACGAAAGCCAATTCTGAAGGAAACTCCGATTCATATGCCACCTTGCCAACCCGCTTCACAATCCGGTAGGGGCCAATATAATGAGGCCTGAGTTTTTCTTTCTTCCCAAACATCAGCACTCCCTTCAAGGGAGACACCTTTAGAAACACCCAATTGTCAACTTCGAACTCTAGTTCTCTCCTTCTCACATCGGCGTAGGAATTTTGGCGACTTTGAGCTGTTTTCAAGCTGTCCCGTATGAGTTAAACCTTCTCCATGGCTTCATGGACTAAATATGGTCCTATCATCGCAGCTTCACCAATTTCGAACCAGCCAATAGGCGATCTACATCTCCGCCCATAGAGAGCCTCAAATGAGTCCATCTAGATACTAGAATGGTAGCTGTTTATTGTATGCAAACTCGGTAAGAGGCAAATGATCATCCCAACTACCTTTGAAGTACATCACACATTCTCTCAACATGTCCTCTAGAGTCTGAATTTTCCACTCCATTTGGCCATCCGTTTGCGGGTGAAATGTTATACTGAGCTTAACCTGAGTACCCAATCTTTTTTGAAATGACCTCCAAAAATGAGAGGTAAACTGAGTACCTCTGTCTGATATGATGGACAAGGGCACTCCATGCAACCGAACTAGATCTCGGATGATAGTTTGGCATAATCCTCCACCGAATCTGTGGTTTTGACTGGTAGAAAATGAGCGGCTTTGGTCAACTTGTCTACAACAACCCAAATGGTGTCATATTGTCGAGAGTGCGAGGCAACCCTGTGATGAAGTCGATATTGATTTCTTCCTACTTTCAAGTAGGAATACTGATATCCTAAAGCACACCTCCCGGTCTCTAATGCTCAACCTTCACTTGCTGATAGTTTGGACACTTAGCTACAAATTCTGCGATGTCTTTCTTTATGCCATTCCACCAATAGACTTCTCGTAAGTCATGGTACATCTTGGTGGCACCTAGATAGATTGAAACATGGACCCATGAGCCTCGTGCATCATCCAATTCCTCAAATCTTCAATTTCCAGAACACACAGCGACCCTGGTACCGAAGCACACCATATCCCCCTTTAGAGAAGACCTCTACCTTCTTATTCGAATGGCTTCCTTTTAGCTTACCAAAATAGGGTCCTTGTCTTGTCTAGCTTTTACATCAGTCACCAAGGAAGATTTTGATCCGTTCTGAACTATAATACCGCCATCGATCGAGTCAACCAAATGAACTCCCAACCTTGAAAGTCGATGCACATCCTTCACCAGCTCCTTTCTTCCCTCATCCACATAGGACACACTCTCCATAGAGGGTCTACTAAGTGCGTCTTCCACTACATTAGCCTTTCTCGGATAGTAAAGGACACTCATATCATAATCCTTAAGTAGCTCCAACCACCTCCTTTGCCGTAGATTTAGATCCTTCTAGGTAAGCACATATTGTACACTCTTATGATCCGTAAACACATCTACATAGACCTCATACAAATAATGTCTCCATATCTTCAAGGAAAATACCACCGCCGCTAATTCAAGATCATGGATTGGGAAATTCTTCTCATGAACTTTCAGCCGCCTGGAAGCGTATGCTATAATCTCGCCGTGCTGCATCAATACACAACCAAGTATGATTCTAGAAGCATCGCACTAAACCACAAACCCATCGGTATCCTCCGGTAGAGTTAACACCGGTGCTGAGGTAAGTCGAGTCTTCAACTCCTGAAAGCTCCTCTCACAAGCCTCCGACCATTGGAATTTCACTTTCTTTTGAGTCAATTTAGTCAATGGTGCTGCAATAGATGAAAAACTCTCAACAAATCTCCGATAGTGCCCGACTAGGCCCAAGAAACTCCTGATGTCTAAAGGATTCACTGGTCTAGGCCAATTCTTCACTGCTTCTATTTTCTGAGAGCCCACCTTTATACCCTCACTTGATACCGCATGGCCCAAAAATGCCACTGAGTTCAACTAAAACTAGCACTTGCTGAATTTAGCATATAATTGGCGATCCTTGAGAGTCTGTAGCACTACCCTCAAATGAGCGGCATGCTCCTCCTCGCTCCGAGAGTATATCAGGATGTCATCAATAAACATGATCACGAACATATCCAAGTATGGCTTGAACACCCTGTTCATCAAGTCCATAAAAGCTGTAGTAGCATTCGTTAGTCCAAAAGACATAACTACAAACTCATAATAACCATACCGCGTCTTGAAGGTTGTCTTCGGGATGTCGCTCTCCGCAACTCTAAGCTGATAGTACCCGTATATGAGATCTATCTTCGAAAAGCACTTGGAACCCTAAAGTTGGTCAAACAAATCATTGATCTTGGGCAGCGGATACTTGTTCTTGATGGTGGCTTTTTTCAATTGCCGATAATCAATACACATACGAAGAGAACCATTTTTCTTTCGGACAAAGAGAACTGGTGGACCCTATGGATGGAAAACTCATAACATACAAGTGACTACATTCGAGGATACCTCCTACTCCTGGAGGGGTGCTAAGGCATAGAATCTGTTTTGGTGCTGACCACCACCTGTGCTAGTAGATGCCCCTTGCTGGGCTGAGCGTGCAGGTGGAGCGGCTGAACTAGAAGCCGGGCCTCGACCCCTATCATGGCCCTGTCTAGCTGCTGGGCAATCTCTGAGCATATTTTTGGGCTTCCCACACTCGAAGCAAGCACCTGTACCCGCCAAGCACTGACCCATGTGCCCCCGACCACACCTGCTGCAAACTGGGATAATAGAATCTGTGGGCCTACTGCTCTGACCCCTAGAGCCTGATGCTCGCCCTCTCTGGTTGTGCCTAGATCTGGATGGCATACTCATCACTGAAGATGCTAGGGATGAAGATATCTGGCAGGTCTGCTGTCGGTGTCCACCACTTGACCTCGGCTGAGAGAATCTATAGTTGTCTGTCCTGGCCCTTTTGGCCTCTCTCTCCCTTATATGCACCACCTCTATCTGCTGGGCATATAAGACTATCTGTGGGAAATCCATATCCTGGTGGAGTATAGTGGTCCTGCAATCCTTGTCTAAATAATCCGCCACCCCGTGAACAAATCCGCTCACTCACGCCCTCTGATCAACCACTAACTCTGGGGTGTACTTTGACAAACGAGTGAACTCTAGGGCATATTCCTGCACTGTCATCTTCCCCTGCTTAAGATTCACGAACTTGGCTGCCTTCAACTCCCTCATCTCACGAGGAAAAAAATGACCTAGAAAAGCAACTTGAAACTCCTCCCAACTGATAGGGCCTGCTCCGGCTACCCTACTATCTTTCCACTGTCTAAACCAAATGTGTGCAACCCCCTTCAACTGATATGAGGCCAACTCAGTACGCTCTACTCTATTTACCCCCATGACTTGGGTGATCTTCACAATCTCATCCATAAACTCATGTGGATCCTTGTCCACCTTTGACGCAAGAAACTCTGGTGGGTTCATTCTTAGGAAATCTCTGACTCAATCTGCCACTGCAATTCCATTTTACGAGACATGTGCCACTGCCTCTGGTTGACCTGAGCGGTCAAGGTCTGCGCTAGCATCTGAATAGCTGCCCTATATTCAACACAGGCAACCAGCTCCGGTGCATGGTGCTCCTGGACTGTGGGGCTTGTTGATGCCCGCTTCCATTGCTTTCCTCGTGGCCGTTTCCATTCCCACTCCACCTACCGTTAACTCTGTGGGGAGCCATGATTCTGCAATCGCGAATAGCATGAGTTAGAAGGATAGGGATACATTTCATCGCATGACATTGATCATGAAAGAAGGGAAAATTTCCTAAACGTTTCGTAGCCTCGTCATCATAAGTGTGGTGTGCTTCAGACCCATGAAAAAGAATTTACTCAACACAACTTTTAGACACCCTAGGACACTTCAAACCTGTTGCTATGGTACCAAGTTTGTCAAGACCCGAACATTGGCCCATATCGAGATACGGGACAAGGAGCCCCGAGAGACTCCAAGTTGACCCATGGCACGAACATACATCTAACGCAATCAAATAAAGCGGATGAATTAACATTATAAACATAGCGGAAGTCTAGCATAACATATAATCCAACCAACACAAGTCTGAAGCTGATTACAACCTATAGTCTGAAAAGCCTATAAGTCTGATGAGTTGATGGTAGAAGACCCAACTAACTCTCTAAGTCAGAAACTGAAAATACTCAAGCATAACTGAATGAAGGAGGGGCCCTCAACAGATGAGGACTCACCAATAGAGACTGATACTAACTCTGAAAGATGGCTAGTGGCGGGGCTGAGTTTGAAGATTGGAGCCTGTATCATAAAACGATACAACATAGGGTATGCGATCAGTACATGGAATGTACCGAGTATGCAAGGTAAGTAAAACCACTTTAATAAGTAAAATCATTTAAAACATGCATAATATAAAACATGATCAAGATAAGAATCTGAGAGTAAGGCTTGCATGCTATTTTCTATAATCATCATATGATCATAACATAACATCATAACTGAATCGATTGACACAAAGCTGAAATATGATAATCATAAGTAAAGCTGAATATTGGGTCAAACGTACTTTAGAACATACATATATATATATATATATATATATATATATATATATATGTATATGTATATATATAGCATGAGTGACAAACATGCATAACTGAAATCATGAGGAACAATGGGAGACTCGTCATATAACCGACATACCACGATAGAGCTCACGTGGTCCCAACTATCACACTCAAGTGGGTAGAGCTGTCCAAGGCCTTGCTAGGGCTAAAGACGACACCATGATATCAATATCAAGCTCGGGGCCCAATCGGGCCAGGAGATAACTCACAAAGGAGGTCCCAAAGTATATATATGATATGTATAACCTACGTTGGCGTGTAATTTTGAGGCATAGGGTGATTGACTCTTAGCCTACTCGGTGCTAGACACCACTCTAAAAGACATGCATATGCTCTCCATCATTTTCAATGAAGCTTACCATCGTCTATTGGTGAATCAAATACATATCAAATTTGAAATCATATATGAGGAGCTCTTGATCAAACCATAGCACAAGCTGAACATAAATGGGAGTCTTCGCTCCAAAACTATGTGGTAAGCTTAATTTGTAAAATCATGAATCATACTTGAACATATGGGCATTGCCCGATACTTTAACATGTTTGAAAATACATAATTCACTTCAAAATATGCTTTTCATCATAAATATCTCATCATACTTGAACATTCATCATAAATCTTTGCTTTCATGAATTTATCATAATTGGGCATTTTAATTCGTAAAGCTTGAAACATGATTTTAATTGAAAACAATGTAAAACTTGCCCATGAATCATAATTCAATGCTTGAAACATCTTTAAATCATACTCATATAGGAATTTAGGAATTTTATGCATTGGGTAAAACCCCCATAGAATCAACATATGAATTTTCATGATTTAGAGAGAGATTGGGCATGGGGGTGAATGGATTCACCCATTCATAACCCTACATACCTAGGAAAGAACTGATTTTAGCACTCCTTGATTGCCTAATGAAAGATTTATACAAAAACTTGAAGAAAGCCTAACTTGATCACCTTATAAACCCTTCAATTTGCATGCATGGATGAGAATGAGCCTAGGATAGATTTACCCCTCATAAAACACTTCATTCGAGCCTTAAACGATGTAATTTAGGACCCTAGGACTTAGGAATGACAAAAATACCCTTAATGAATTTCCTGAAAATTCTGCACTTGTCACGACCCAAACAGATGCCTGGATCGTAACACGGGACAAGGAGCCCTGAGAGACCCCAAGTCGACCCACGACATAAACACACATCTGACTCAATCAAGAACTGAATAACCATCAGTACAATCATAGTGGAAGTCTAACTTGAATATAACATCAGAATATAAAATCCAAAGCTGAATACATACATATGTTTGAATAGCCTCTAAATATGACGAGTTGATGGGACAAGACCCCAACTAACTCAACAAGTTGAAAACTGAAATGCATAAAGAAAAGATGGATAGTCTGGTCCTCGGAAGATGAGGACTCACCAATAAAGCAGACGCTAACTCCGATAAGCTGTCTAATAGTGGGGCTGAACCTGAGAGCCGGGTCCTGTATCATGAAACAATACAACATAAAAAGTATGCGGTCAGTACATGAAATGTACCGAGTATGCAAGGTAATTAAAACCGCTAAAGTAAGTAAAATCATTTAAAGACAATGCATTAGTTAAAACATAACATTAGAAAACTGATAGTAGGACTTGCATGCATTCTTTCTGAAATCATGACCTCTTCATAACATGATATAACATACTTCATAACATCATAACAGAATTGATTGACTCAAAGCTGAATTCTGACATTTATAAGTAAAAGCTGAACATTGAGTCAAATCTTATTTAAAACATGCATTTACATAAATATCATAAGTAGTGAATATGCATATTCGAAATCATGAGGAACAATGAGAGACTCATCTTTTAACCGACACACCACGATAGAGCTTACGTGGTCTCGAATATTACACTCAAGTGGGCAAAGCCGTCCAAAACCTTGCCAGGGCTAAAGACGCTACCATGATATTGATATCAAGCTCATGGGCCATCAGGGCCGGGGATAGCTCACAAGGGAGGTCCCAATAATATAATAGTATCAACCTACGTTGACGCGAAGTTCTGAAGCATATGATGATCGACCCTTAGCCTACTCGGTGCTAGACACTACTCCCAGAACATGCACATTCTCTACATCATATATAATGAAGCTCAACATCGTCTATTGACTAAGCTCTACAATCAAATACATCTCAAAAACGAAATCACGCATATGAGAAGCTTTAGTTCAAAACATACCACAAACTGAAAACATACTTGGGAACCTTTGCTAAAAAACCATGTGGTAAGCTATGCATAGGAAAACTTAACTCAAAACATACTATAATCTATATTATAAAATTTGGGAATCTTTGCTCAAAAACAATGTGGTAATCTTAGTTTGAAAAAATCATCATTTAAACTTAAGATATGGGCATTGCCCAAAGCTTTATCATACTTAGAAATACTCAATTCTCATCGAAAACATAATTATAAACATGGGTAGCTTCAAATCATTCTTTTCATCATAAGATCTCATCATTATCACAAATACTTCATAAATCTCACTTTTCATGATCATCTCATCAATGGGCTTCAACATTCATAAGGCTAGAAACATAATTTTAATTGAAATCATTATAAAATTAGCCCATGCTTCACAATTCGATAATAAAATCATAATCAATTCATACCCATGTGTAGAAATAGATAATTCATGCGTTTGGGTTAAAACCCCATAGATCAATTATAGAATTTCATATTTGTAGAGAGGGATTGGGCATGGGTGTGGAAGAAACCACCCATTCATAACCCTACATACCTGATGGAGATTGAATCTTACTCTCCCTTGAATTCCCAAAAAGGAATTGAAAGAAATTGAAGAATAAAACCTTGAATCTCCCTTTAATCACCTCTCTATCACTCTTCTATTCTCTTGCATGCATGAATGAAGACTTAGGATAGTTTCCCCCTCTAAAACCCACCTTTCTTAGGCTAAAACAACGTAGTTTAGGATTTAGAAACTTAGGAATTACGAAAAGTCCCTTACTAATTTGTAGAAAATTAACTGCCAAGTGGTCCTAACAGATGACCTGACGACTCGTTGCTGGAGGCAAGACTTTTCACTCTACTCGTCAAGTACACTTTGTCATTTATTCTCCTGGGCTCGTAACAGGTCACTTCACGACTCGTCAGGGGTGACCACGAGTCGTGGTCACCAGTCGTTAAGTAAACTATCTCATTTCCAAACTTTGGACTCCAAGCCTACAACGACTCAGCCCATGAATCATTAAGGCTGACAACGACTCGTGGGGACTCCCGTCAGGTACACTACCCATCTTTCCTTTTTCCCAACTATTTTTCCTTCCCCACGGCTGACCAACGACTCATGGGGCCTGACCACAAGTCGTGGTCTCGCCAGTGGGGTCTCAACTCATCCAGGACTTCTTCTCAAAACTCAGGCCTTCCGCACGAGTCACCTAACAACTCGTGGGCTGTAATCACGAGTTTTGAGACGACTCGTCCTGAGACTGCAATAACCATTTTCACTTTTTCCCCGTTTTACCTCCCAGGTCCGATCTTTGAGCTCTCGAGGTATAACAATATCTCCCCCTTGGGAACATTCTTCCTCGAATGTAGGAAACAAGAAGAAAACAGAAACATGCAATTATCATATTCAAATACTGATCACTTAAACCGTAAACTATTGAATGACTACCTCCGCTTCAAACTATACTGCTGAACTGAATTCACGAATCATACACAAATCCATATACATAAAAGAAACTTGCGCACATGAACTGAACATGAAAACTAAATAGAGTTTGAGTGCAAAGCTGATACCTCAAGCTGAAACTGAGCCGGTAGAGAATAAATTTTGGTATTCTAGCCATAATATCCTCTTCGGCCTCCCAAGTAGCTCCTTCAACATGCTGATTCCTCCATAACACTTTAACTGAAGCTACTTCCTTGTTCCTTAGCCTTCGAACCTAACGATCCAATATTTCTACCGGAACCTCCTTGTAACTAAGGCTGTCTCTCACACCAACACTGTCTACTAGGACAACTAGAGCTGGATCACCCAAACACTTCTTCAAGAGCGATACATGAAACGCAAGATGCACGGAAGATAACTCTGAGGGCAACTACAATTCATACGCCACCTTGCCAACTCTTCTCACAATCCGGTAGGGTCCAACATATCGGGGACTGAGTTTCCCTTTCTTCGCAAACCACATGACTCCCTTCATGGGAGATACCTTCAGAAATACCCAATCGTCCACCTCGAACTCCAAATCTCTCATCCTCACATCAACATATGACTTTTGGCGACTCTGAGCAGTTTTCACCCTGTCCCTTATCAACTGAACCTTCACCATAGCCTCATTAACCGAATCTGGCCCTATCATAGCTGCCTTACCAACCTCAAACCATCCGATGGGCGATCTACATCTCCACCCATAAAGAGCCTCGAATGGTGCCATTTGGATACTGGAGTGATAGCTGTTATTGTAAGAGAACTTGATCAGGGGAAAGTGCTCATCCCAGCTACCTTTAAAGTCCATCATGCTAGCTCTCAACATGTATTTGAGAGTTTGGATTGTTCGCTCCGCTTGACCATCCGTTTGCAGATGAAATGCTGTGCTGAGTTTAACCTGCGTCCTAAGCCCTTTTTGAAAAGACCGCCAAAACTGAGAGGTAAATTTAGTACCTCGGTCTAAAATATTAGACAAGTGCACTCCATGTAATCGAACCTACTCCCGGATATACAATTTGGCATAATCATCCACTGAATCTATGGTTTTCACCGGTAGGAAATGTGCAGCCTTGGTCAACCTATCTACCACCACCCAAATGGAATCATATTGTTAGCGAGTACGAGGTAGGCTTGTGATGAAATCCATATTAATTACTTTCCACTTCCAAGTAGGAATACTGATATCCTAGAGTACTACTCCTGACCTTTGATGCTCAACCTTTACTTGCTGATAGTTCGGGCACTGACTACGAATTCTGCAATATCCTTCTTCATGCCATCCCACTAATAAATTTCTTGTAAATCAGGATACATCTTGATGGCACCTGGATGGATAGAACACCTAGATCTATGTGCCTCATGCAATATCCGGCCCCTCAAATTATCAACATATGGAACACATAGACGACCCTGGTATTGCAACACACCATCTCCCCCTTAGGAGAAGACCTCCACCTTCTAACTTTGAACGACTTCTTTCAGCTTTACCAAAATTGGATCCTCATCTTGTCTAGCTTTCACATCAGTCACTAAGGACGATTTTGATCTGTTTTGCACAACAACACCGCCATCGGTCGAGTCGACCAATCTAACTCCCAACCTTGCAAGTCGATGGACATCTCTCACTAGCTCCTTCTTTCCCTCATCCACATGGGACACACTCTCCATAGATAACCTACTAAGCATGTCTGCTACCACATTAGCCTTACCCGGATTGTAAAGGACACTCATATCGTAGTTCTTAAGTAGCTCCAACCACCTCCTTTGCCAAAGATTGAGATCTTTCTGCGTGAACACATATTGCAAGCTCTTGTGGTCCGTAAACACATCCACATGGACCCCATACAATTAATGTCGCTGTATCTTCAATGCGAATACCACCGAGGGCAACTCTAGATCATGGGCCCGGTAATTCTTCTCATGGACCTTTAACTGTCTAAAGACATATGTTATTACTTTCCCTCACTGCATCAATACACACCCGAGTTTGATTCTCGAAGCATCAAAATACACCACAAAATCATACGTACCCTCGGGTAGGGTCAACACTGGTGCGGTAGTGAGTCGAGTCTTCAATTCTTGGAAGCTCTTCTCACAAGCCTCATACCATTGAAACTTCACCTTTTTTGAGTCAACTTGGTCAAAGGTGCTACAATTGATGAAAAAAATCCTCAACAAATCTATGGTAGTAGCCAGCTAGGCCTAAGAAACTCCGAATATCCGAAGGATTCACCGGTCTAGGCCAATTCTTCACCACCTTGATTTTCTGAGAATCTACCTTTATACCCTCACTCGATACCACATGGCCCAAAAACTCTACCGAGTTCAACCAGAACTTGCACTTGCTGAAGTTTGCATACAATTGACGATCCTTGAGGGTCTAAAGCACCACTCTCAAATGAGCGGCATGCTCCTCCTCACTCCGAGAGTATATAAGGATGTCGTCAATGAACACAATCACAAACATGTCCAGATACGGCTTGAACACCCTGTTCATCAGGTCCATAAAAGATTCAGGAGCATTTTTAGTCCAACAGACATAACTACAAACTCATAATGATCATACCACGTCCTGAAGGCTGTCTTCGAGATATCACACTCCCGAACCCTAAGCTGATGAAATCCGAACCTGAGATCTATCTTTGAGAAACACTTGGCACCCTGAAGCTGGTTAAACAAATCATCGATTTTGGGTACAAGATACCTGTTCTTAATGGTGACCTTGTTCAATTGTCGATAGTTAATGCATATCCGAAGCAAACCATCCTTCTTCCGGACAAATAACACCGGTGCACCCCATGGAGACTTGCTCAATCTAATGAAACCCTTATCTAACAAGTCCTTCAACTTCTCTTTTAACTCTTTTAGCTCGGCTGGAGCCATCCTGTAGGGAGGAATAAATATAGGTTGTGTGTCGGGAAGAAGGTCGATGCCGAAATCAATATCCCGCTCGGGAGGAACACCTGGCAAATCATCAGGGAAGACCTCTGGATACTCACGTACTACTGGAATTGACTGGATAATCGGGGTCTCGGACTCGACATCCTTTACCCTAACTAGATGGTAGATGCAACCCTTAAAAATCATCTTCCTGGACTTAAGGTAGGAAATTAAACGACCTACAGGCACAACTGAACTACCCTTCCATTCTAAGACTGGCTCACCTGAAAATCTGAACTCTATTGCTGGGTTCTACAATTTACTAAAGCATAGCATGCAAATAGCCAATCCATGCTGAGAATAACATCAAAATCGGTCATGGCTAATTCTACCAAATCTGCTGAGGTAACCTTATGAAGGATTGAGACTGGGCAACCTCTATACCCGTCTAGTTATAACTGAATCACCTACTGGAGTAGAAAACGAGAAGGGTTCTGACAAGACTTTGGGACTGACTCCGAAGCTACTGGCCACATAAGGTGTCACAAAAGACAAGGTAGCTCCCGGATCTAGTAAAGCATAAACATCAACACGAAGACTCGTAACATACCAGTGACCACATCCGGGGAGACCTCCTGCTCCTGCGGGATGCTAAGGCATAGAATCTATTCTGACGTTGACCTCCAGCTGTACTAATGGTTGCCCCCTGATGTACTGTGCGTGCGAGAAGGGCTTCTGAACTAGAAGCTGGGCCTCGACCCCCAATATGATCATGTCTCGCAGCTAGACGATCTCTAAGCATGTGTTCGGGCTGCCCACACCCGAAACAAGCACCTAAACCTACCAAACACTGGCCTGTGTTCCCTCGACCACACCTACGACAAGCTGGGATGCTGGTATCTACAGGTCTACTGCTCTGACCCCTCGAGCCTGATGCCCGCCCTCTCTGATCATGTATGGGCCTGAATGGTACACTCAATGCTGAAGATGCTGGGGTTGATGATCTCTGGTGGGTCTGCTATCGGTGCCTACCACCGAACCTCTGCTGAGAGAATTTGTGGTCCTCGGTCCTGGCCCTCTTGGCTTCCCTCTATCAAATTTGCCACCTCCATATGCTGGGCATACAACACTATCAGTGGAAAATCCATATCCTGATGGAGCATAGTGGTCCTACAATCCTTGTCCAAGTAACCCGCTACTCCATGGATAAATCTACTCTGTCGTATCTTATGATTGCCTACCAACTTTGGGGCATATTTCGATAGGCGAGTGAACTCATGGGCATACTCTTGTATAGTTATTCTCCCTTGCTTCAAATTCAAAAACTCAGCTGTCTTCAACTCCCTCATCTCCCGAGGGAAGAACCGGTCTAGAAATGCAATATGGAACTCTTCCCAAGTGACCGGACCTGCTCCTGTGACCCTGCTATCCTTCCATTGGATAAACCTGATATGCACGACCCCTTTTAGCTGATAAGAGGCCAACTCGGCGCACTTGATCATGGGCAAAATAGCATGCCCAAGTGATACTTTATAACTTAGTTTTGCCTTGTTTATCTATTTATTTAGATACATTCTCATGTGTTTTTATGTAAATGTGAATATGTATTAACCCACATGATTAATCCTTGTTTTTGAAGGTAAATAATGCATTTTAGGACTTAATCTATGATTTGGTGAAGTGGAGGAATGATATTGGGAGCGATGCACCAAAGTTGGAACAAAATGAGGGATCACTGAAGGGTGCCGCGATGGGCACCGTGTCACGGAGCCATCGCGGCAGTGTTCTGCCTCCAGGATTTAAATTGGGCGATTTCCAAAGGGATTCCGCGATGCCTCCATGTCAGGGAGGCAGTGCTCCACGATACACTCCGTGACACGGAGCCACTCCACTTCGGGCTAAATAGTTGCTTTTTCTCATTTACTATAAATAGGTCCCTTAGCTCCAAAAAACATTTGGTCACGATTTTATTCTGAAAAACCACTTAGGAGTGAAGGGAGAAGTGGGAGAACTCACATAGGGTTCATCAATTTCATCTTCTCTTCTACCAATTCTTGTAAGTATGTTACTTTAACAATGTTTTCTAGTAATATTACGAACTTGAGTGGCTAGAACCCTTCCTCTATGGTTGAAGCCATGAGTTATGATTGTGTTTTTACGAATTTGTTTTGGAATTAAGTTATTGATTGTTGTTTTGTCTTGCATTCTTAATTATGGTTGTTTTTATGATTGATCACCATGAGAACACACACGTTACGCGTAGGTAAATGCTTGAGAACGCAAACCTAGGCAAGAACATAAGAATGTAGGAAGCAAGTTCTTGTCTTTTGATAAGATTTGTGGTTAGGATAGGAATATACCTAATACCTTGCTTGGTTGATAAAATGGGAAGATAGAAAGACACCAACTTAGAATCGTACTCCACCACTTGTAGGAGTAGTTGTGAAGCTAAGATTGGTTAAATGGTTTGAGGTACGGAAGTACCAAATCAAGGGCATAAACCCCATAAACCACATCCACGTAGTGAAGTGCCCATGAACTAGAAATGACATCCTCGCTCAACGATGCAGTAGTGAGGCTAGTTTGTCGTGTTTAGAGGTTTGGAAGACCATGAACATGCAATTTTAATTATGTAAGATGACAATTGATAGTTTCATACTTAAACCATTGCAAATCGTAGTATTGCATGATTATTTGGATTTAACTCTAGTTGCTCCTTGAATGAATTTAGAGTATTTCGTTGACCACATCTAGAATTAATTAAATTTCTCGAGAAAGTCTATAATCAACACTTGCGGCATTTAATATCACACTTTCACTTGATAATTAGCTGAATTGGTCTAGTCCCTGGGTTCGACATCTGGCTCCTAAAAAGGGCCACTATATTACTTATACGACCCGTACATTTGCGGGAGCATCAAGTTTTTGGCGCCGTTGCCAGGGACTCGGCGAAGTTTAGTGAATTTGTATGTTTTTGTGTGATTTTTAAATTTCCTTAAGTGCTAAGAAACTTGGTCTTAGTCTGACTTATTGCAAGTGACAGGTTGTCTTGCCGAGCTGGCTAAGAATAGAGAGCTTGTGGAACCATTGCTTGATCCTGAATGTCAAATCCATTTGCGAAGGAAAGTAGCTCTTGAGCAAAAGCTGAAATGACTTCAAGAAAAGGTACAACAACAACCACCCGCAGGACAATCCCAATTGTCACCGGAAGCAATGGTAGCCAGACCAATTCGCGAAGTGGTAATCCCACAAGCGACTAATGTGAACTCTAGTATTCGTAAACCGGAGCTTGGAGGGAACTTTGAATTGAAACAGAACATGGTGCAGCTGTTACATTCTAGTGGTCAATTCACTAGGATGGCACATGAGGACCCGCAGCAGCACCTACAGAACTTTTTAGAGATTAGTGACACTTTTGTCCCCACTGGAGTGTCCATAGACTAGGTCCGGCTTACCCTCTTCCCATTTTCATTGTTGGGAGAGGCAAAAGGTGGTTGAAGTCTGAGCCACCGAACTCCATAACTTCTTGGGATGATAAAGGGCTTCATAGTGTGAAGAAGTTGGAGGAAGAGAGGAACAAAGTGGAGGCTGTTTCCTCTAAAAATCAAAAGAAAAAGAGATGGTTCTCGAACGGGAACCCAGGTATGAGGATGTCCTAAAAAGGATAGTTCATGTCGTGCCGCGACGTAAAATAAGGAGCTGCTTGGGAGGCAACCCAAGGGTACCACAGGTACAAATTGTAATTGTTGTTTGTTTTGATTTGTTTATTGTCAACTTGTGTTATTTTTGGTGGAAAGTTAGGCACAGATAGAAGGGGAAGTCTGAGTACCCATGGAGGAGGAAGCTAACAAGCATGGACGATAAAAAGTGTGGGGTCAAATACCCACTTGTTCAAAGGAAGAAAAGCATGGTATTAGCTAGGCCTAGAGGCCTCAGGGAGTAATTCTCATCCTGTTTGATTTTAATTTGATACTATGGGGACATAGCATGATTCAAGTGTGGGGTGAGGAAAATTTCAAAATTTTTTTGTCCTTAATGATTTTTGGGGAATCAGTGCTTGGGAGAAATATTGGAACAAAATTTTTGAATGAAGCATGATTTCATCACCTGTTGGTTTTTCTTTTCGGTTCTTTTCCGGTGGGGGGTCTTTGAACTGAAGAATAAAATTTTTCTTTGTCTGCATATAGTGTTTTTAGTCATAGTTAGGGACTGTTTCTGATGATGGATGGATGACGATCGTCTTGAGAAAAAATTAGTCAATAGGTTGGTTTTTGAACCCATTGCTAATTGATGGCTTGATGTTCTTGTTATGTGCTATACATGATTGGAAGATAAAAGTGTGGTTAGTGTTGAAGCATGTAAGAAGTGTATAACTTTGTTTGAGACACTTAGGCTCGTGAATTTGACTCAATGTGATTGAAGCTTAATTTTGAATTCTTGTGATTAGCTGAGTAAGAGTCTGCTGAATGTGTCTTGAATTGAGCATGTGCTGTGAGTGTAAGTTTTTCGAATATTCCGTGCTATTATGGAATGTCTAGAACTTTCCTGGTGTGTATATAAAATGAAATAAAGGATGTGGACGGTAGGAGATGATTTAGACGTTTCTTTGAATGAACCTAATTTTTATCCCTCACTTTACCTACCTTGAGTGTTGAATCCTAGTGAGCCCCATTGAGCCTTAAGCCTATTCTTTGATAGCTACAATATAAGCTTAATCCTTTTTCATTCATTAGCCTTGAATTTGATCAAAACTCCTAAGCGCTTAAGAGAAAAATCCGGAAGAGTGAAGGAGTGAGAAGCATGAAAAAGAAGGAAAAGTAGCAGTTGTAAAAGTTGAGAAAGGTCAAGGGTGCACGTGTTTGAAAATGCTTGATTATTGGTAGGGAGTAAGAAAATAAAATGTGAAAAAGTTGCGTAAGTACTCCTTACTAATAAGCTAAGTGTGCTTAAAGAAATGGGAACAAGAAGAAAAAAATATTCAGGATTGAAAAGAATGAGGGTGAAGTAAGAGAAGAGATGTCCTTAATGAAGGTTGAAGTTATTAAAAGTGCTTGGGGAAGATAGCCTCTATTACTGGCCAGAATAGTACCTACCCGTCCCTTAACTTACAATACAACCCATTAAGTCCTACTTGATCTTACGTTCATACATCCTTAAATTAGTGGAGTAAAACACTAAGGGCAAGCTTATGGTTCACTACATGATGCATGTGAATTCTTTGAGAGAGCGAGCTTAATCTTATTCATACACCCATATATGTTGTGATTTGAAAATTTGTGAGTAAAAATGGGTAACTCTCTTGTTGTGAGGGCGCATGTTTGATGAGAGATAACATTCATGTCGGATTTCTTGATCGGTTGATTTGTATGAGTTTGCTAAGATTGAGAGTCGATTGTTGAGGTTAGGAAGTCTTAACGGAGTTGTATATCATTTCATTGATTAAATCGTGCATGCTCTATTTTTAACTTGCTATCTTAAATAATTATTATAGTCGTAGCTTGAATTGTCTTGCTAAATTAGTTATGTGTGAGTCTTCATTTACATGAGATGTAAAAGGGTTGTTCGAGGACGAACAAGGCTTTAAGTGTGCGGTAGGTGATCATGGGCAAAATAGCATGCCCAAGTGATACTTTATAACTTCGTTTTTCCTTGTTTATCTATTTATTTATATACATTCTCATGTATTTTTATGTAAATGTGAATATGTATTAACCCACATGATTAGTCCTTGTTTTTGAAGGTAAATAACGCATTTGAGGACTTAATCTATGATTTGGTGAAGTGGAGGAATGATTCGGGAGCGATACACCAAAGTTGGAACAAAATGAGGGATCACTGAAGGGTGCCGCGATGGACACCGTGTCACGGAGCCATCGCGGTAGTGTTCTGCCTCCAGGATTTAAATTGGGCGATTTCCAGAGGGCTTCCGCAATACCTCCGTGTTACAGAAGCAGTGCTCTGCGATACATTCTGTGACACGGAGCCACTCCACTTCGGGCTAAATAGTTGCTTTTTCTCATTTACTATAAATAGGTCCAATAGCTCCTAAAAACATTTGGTCACAATTTTATTCTGAAAAACCACTTAGGAGTGAAGGGAGAAGTGGGAGAACTCACCTAGGGTTCATCAATTTCATCTTCTCTTCTACCAATTCTTGTAAATATGTTACTTTAACAATGTTTTCTTGTAATTTTACGAACTTGAGTGGCTAGAACCCTTCCTCTAGGGTTGAAGCCATGAGTTATGATTGTGTTTTTACGAATTTGTTTTGGAATTAAGTTATTGATTGTTGTTTTGTCTTGCTGATGCCCATGACCATTGCCATCCAATTTGTTTTGGAATTAAGTTATTGATTGTTGTTTTGTCTTGCATTCTTAATTTGTTTTGTCTTGCTGATGCCCATGACCATTGCCATCCTGGTGGCCTTCACCATCTCCATTCCTCCTTCTGTTCATCCTCCTGGGAGCCATGATTCACGAATAGCACGAATTAGAAGGATAGAAAGACTTTTCATTGCACGAAATGGATCATGAAAGAAGGGAACATTTTCTAAACGTATTGTAGCCTTTTCGTCATAAGTGTGGAGCGCTTCAAACCCATAAAAAAGACTCTACTTAACACGACTTTCAAACACCCAAGGACACTTCAAACCTATTGCTCTGATACCAAGTTTGTCATGACCCGAACGGAGGCCTGGATCGTAACACGGGACAAGGAGCCCAGAGAGACCCCAAATCGACCCATGGAATAAGCACACATCTAACTCAATCAAGAACTGAATAACAATCATAACAATCATAGCGGAAGTCTAACTTGGATATAACATTAGAATATAAAATCCGAAGCTAAATACATACATATGTCTAAATAGCCTCTAAACATGATGAGTTGATGGGACAAGACCCCAACTAACTTAACAAGCTGAAAATTGAAATACATAAAGAAAAGATGGATAGTCTGGTTCTCGAAAGATGAGGACACACCAATAAAGCAGACGCTAACTCCGATAAGCTGTTTAAGAGCGCGACTGAACCTAAGAGCCGGGTCCTGTATCATGAAACGATACAACATAGAAAGTATGCGGTCAGTACGTGGAATGTACCGAGTATGAAAGGTAAGTAAAATCGCTAAATTAAGTAAAATAATTTAAAGACAACGCATTAGTTAAAACATAACATTAGAAAACTAAGAGTAGGACTTGCATGCATTCTATTTGAAATCGTGACCTCTTCATAACATGATATAACATACTTCATAACATCATAACTGAATTGATTGACTCAAAGCTGAATTCTGACATTTATAAGTAAAAGCTGAATATTGGGCCAAGCCTGGTTTAAAACATGAATTTACATAAATCTCATAAGTAGTGAATATGCATATCTGAAATCATGAGGAATAATGGGAGGCTCGTCTTTTAACTGACATACCACGATAGAGCTTACGTGGTCCCGACTATTACACTCAAGTGGGCAGAGCCGTCCAAACCCTTGCCAGGCTTAAGGACGCTCCCATGATATCGATATCAAGCTCATAGGCCATTAGGGTCGGGTATAGCTCACAAGGGAGGTCCCAGTAATATAATGGTATCAACCTATGTTGGCGCGTAGTTCTGAGGCATAGGGTGATCGAACCTTAGCCTACTCGGTGCTAGACACTACTCCCAAAACATGCACATGCTCTACATCGTATATAACGAAGCTCAACATCATCTATTGATGAAGCTCTATAATTAAATACATCTCAAATACAAAATCATGCATATGAGAAGCATTAGTTCAAAACATACCACAAGCTGAAAACATACTTGGGAGCCGGTGCTCTAAAACCATCTGGTAAGCTATGCATAGGAAGACTTAACTCAAAACATACCACAAGCTAGAATATAAAATTTGGGAGTCTTCTCTCCAAAACAATGTGGTAAACTTAGTTTGGGAAAATCATCATTTAAACTTAACATATGGGCATTGCCAAAGATTTATCATACTTAGAAATACTCAATTCTCATCGAAAACATAATTATAAATATGGGTAGCTTCAAATCATTCTTGTCATCTTAAGATCTCATCATTATCACATATACTTCATAAATCTCACTTTTCATGAACATCTCATCAATGGGATTCAACATTCATAAGGCTAGAAACATAATTTTAATTGAATTCATTATAAAATTAGCCCATGCTTCGTAATTCGATTATAAAATTACAATCAATTCGTGCCCATGTGTAGAAATAGATAATTCATGCATTTGGGTAAAAACCCTATAGATCAATTATAGAATTTCATATTTCTAGAGAGGGATTGGACATGGGTGTGGAAGAAACCACCCATTCATAACCTACATACCTGATGGAGACTGAATCTTACTCTCCCTTGAATTCCCAAAAAGGAATTGAAAGAAATTGAAGAATAAAACCTTGAATCTCCCTTTAATCACCTCTCTATCACTCTTCTATTCTCTTGCATGCATGAATGAAGACTTTAGGATAGTTTCCCCCTCTAAAAACCACCTTTCATAGGCTAAAATGACGTAGGTTAGGCTTTAGGACTTAGGAATTACAAAAAGGCCCTTACTAATTCGCAGAAAATTAACTGCTAGGTGTTCCTAATGGATGACCTAACAACTCATTGCTGGAGGCACGACTGGTCACTCTGCTCGTCAAGTACACTATATCATTTATTCTCCTGGGCTCGTAACGGGTCACTTCACAACTCGTCAGGGGTGACCACAACTCGTGGTCACCAGTCATTAAGTACACTGTCTCATTTCCAAACTTTAGACTCTAAGCCTGCCAACAACTCACCCCATGAATCGTTAAGGCTAACCACGACTCGTGGGGACTCCCGTCAGGTACACTGCCCATCTTTCCTTTTTCCCAACTATTTTTCCTTCCCCACGGCTGACCCAATGACTTATAGGGCCTGAACACGAGTCGTGGTCTCACCCGTGGGGTCCCAACTCATCCAAGACTTCTTCTTAAAACTCAGGCCTTCCCCACGAGTCACCTGATGACTCGTGGGCTGTCCTCACGAGTCGTGAGATGACTCATCCTGAGACTGCAATAACCATTTCCACTTTTTCCCCGTTTCACCTTTCGGGTCCGATCTTTGAGCTTTCGGGGAATAACAACACTGTTGATGACCATGATCGATCCTATGGGTCATACCTAGATACCACAACTCGTGGTATCCATCCATTACATCCCTTGAGATTTCTTAACCTTTCATATTCTAATACCACGGCCTGACAAGAAGGGTTGTTACACAAAACAATGGTCCGTTGAATCCTCCGGTAATTTTCCCCGATGACCTACATTTGGACTTTCCACGAGTCACACCATGACTCGTGCCTACTTCCAACAAGTCGTGGTTTCCATCTGTCACCTCGACTAGAGATTTTCCTGCTCCTTCCCATGGTTACTTATCACGACTCGCGTTACACACAACGAGTTGCTCTACAATTCGTTACTTCCTCCTAGACTAAGGACCAGTCTCACAACGACTCATAACATCAAGAAACGGGTCATTCCTGGACCCGATACTTCCAACTCCAACCTGCAAAACCTGACCACGGACACATCCAACGGGTTGTTGGTGTCACCAACGATCCGTACCATGACCCGTTCTGTGAAAAATTCCAAGATTTCTACCACTTTCCATTTTTAAATCCCGGGTCTAGTCTTGGGAACTTCCAGGGTATTACAATATCTCCCCCTTTCCAAGGACTGAGTTTTCCTTTCTTTCCAAACCTCACCACTCCCTTCATGGGAGACACCTTTAGAAACACCCAATCATCAACTTCGAACTCTAGTTCTCTCCTTCTCACATCGGCGTTGGACTTTTAGTGACTTTGAGCTATTTTCAACCTGTCCCGTATGAGTTGAACCTTCTCCATAGCTTCATGGACTGAATCTGGTCCTATCATTGCAGCTTCACCAACTTTGAACCAGCCAATAGGCGATCTATATCTCCGCCCATAGAGAGCCTCAAATGGGGCCATATGGATACTGGAATTGTAGCTGTTATTGTATGCAAACTCGATAAGAGGAAAATGATTATCCCAACTACCTTTGAAGTCAATCACACATGCTCTCAACATGTCCTTGAGAGTCTGAATTGTCTGCTCCGCTTGGCCATCCATTTGCAGGTGAAATGCTGTACTGAGCTTAACCTGAGTACCCAATCCTTTGTGAAACGATCTCTAAAACTGAAAGGTAAATAGAGTACCTCTGTCTTATATGATGGACAAGGGAACTCCATGCAAACGAACTAGATCTTGGATGTATAGTATGGCATAATCCTCTGCCGAATATGTGGTTTTGACCCGTAGAAAATAAGCGATTTGGTCAACCTGTCTATGCAACCCAAATGGAGTCATATTGCCGACGAGTCCGAGGCAACCCTGTGATGAAGTCCATATTGATTTCTTCCCACTTTCAAGTAGGAATACTGATATCCTAAAGTACACCTCCCAATCTCTAATGCTCAACCTTCATTGCTGACAGTTTGGACACTTAACTACAAATTCTGCAATGTCTTTCTTCATGCCATTCCACCAATAGACTTCCCGTAAGTCATCGTACATCTTGGTGGCACTTGGACGAATTGAATACCTGGACCCGTAAGCCTCGTGCAACATCCTATTCCTCAAATCATTAACATCCATAACACATAAGAGACCCTGGTACCGAAGCACACCATCTCCCCCTTGGGAGAAGACCTCTACCATCTGATTTTGAATGACTTCCTTTAACTTTAACAAAATAGGGTCCTCATCTTGTCTAGCTTTTACATCAGTCACCAAGGATGATTCTGATCCGTTCTGAACTATAACACCACCATCGCTCTAGTCAACAAAACGAAATCACAACCTCGCAAGTCGATGCACATTCTTCAACAACTCCTTTCTCCCCTCATCCACATGGGACACACTCTCCATAGAGAGTCCACTAAGTGCGTCTGCTACTATATTCTCCTTGCCTGAATGGTAAAGGACACTCATGTCATATTTCTTAGTAGCTCCAACGACCTCCTTTTCCATAGATTTAGATCCTTCTGGGTAAACACATATTATAGACTCTTATGGTCCGTAAACACATCTACATGGATCCCGTAAAAATAAAGTCACCATATCTTCAAAGCGAATACCACCGCCGCCAATTCAAGATCATGGGTCGGGTAATTCTTATTATGAACTTTCAGTTGCCTGGAAGCGTATGCTATAACCTTGCTGTGCTGCATCAATACACAACCAAGGCCAATTCTAGAAGCGCGCAATAGACCACAAACCCATCGGTACCCTCTGGTAGAGTTAACACCAGTGCTGATGTAAGTCGAGTCTTCAACTCCTGAAAGCTCCTCTCACAAGCCTCCAACCGTTGGAATTTCACTTTCTTTTGAGTCAATTTGGTCAGTGGTGCTGCAATAGATGAAAAACCCTCAACAAATCTCTGATAGTACCCGCTAAGCCCAAGAAACTCCTGATGTCTGAAGGATTAACCGGTCTAGGCCAATTCTTCACCGCTTCTATTTTTTTGAGAATCCACCTTTATACCCTCATTTGATACCACATGGCCCAAAAACTCCACTGAGTTCAACCAAAACTCACACTTGCTGAATTTAGCATATAATTGGCAATCCTTGAGAGTCTGTAGCACCACCATCAAATGAGCGGCATACTCCTCCTCGCTTCGAGAGTATATCAGGATGTCATCAATAAACATGATCATGAACATATCCAAGTATGGATCGAACACCCGGTTCATCAAGTCCATAAAATCTTCAGGAGCATTTGTTAGTCCCAAAGACATAACTACAAACTCATAATGACCATACCGCATTCTGAAGGCTGTCTTCGGGATGTCGTTCTCCCAAACTCTGAGCTAATGGTACTTTGATCTGAGATCTATCTTTGAAAAGCACTTGGCACCCTAAAGTTGGTCAAACAAATCATTAATCATGGGTAGAGGATACCTGTTCTTGATGGTGACCTTGTTCAATTTCCGATAATCAATACACATACGAAGAGAACCATCTTTCTTTCGGACAAAGAGAACTGGTGCAACCCATGAGGACTTGCTCGGTATAATGAAACCCTTATCTAAAAGGTTCTTCAACTACTCCTTCAACTCCTTTAACTCGGCTGGAGCCATTCTCTAAGGAGGAATAGATATAAGCTGCATATCAGGAAGAAGGTCAATACCAAAATCAATCTCCCGTTTGGGAGGGATTCCCGGTAGATCAAATGGGAAGCTTCTGGATACTCATATACTACTAGGACAGACGGGATAGCCGGGGTCTCAGACGTAGCATCCTTAACCCTAACTTGATTGTATACAAAACCTTTGGAGATCATCTTTCTCGCCTTAAGGTAAGAAATGAAACGACCTACAGGCACAACTGAACTACCCTTCCACTCTATGGCTGGCTCACCCAGAAATCTGAACTCTACTGCCCGGGTTGTACAACTAACTGAGGCATAACATGCAAATAGCCAATCTATGCTGAGGATAACATCAAAATCGGTCATGGCTAACTCTACTAGATCTGTTGAGGTAACTTTCTAAAGGACTGTGACCGGAAAACTTTTATACACCCGTCTAGCTATAACTGAATCACCCACAAGAGTAGGAATTGAGAAGGGTTCTGACAAGATTTCGAGACTGACTCTGAAACTACTAGCCACGTAGGTGTCACAAAAGACAAGGTAGCCCCTAGATCTATTAAAGCATATACATCAAGATGGAAAACTCGTAACATACCAATGACTATATCCTAGGAGACGTCCTACTCCTGGCGGGATGCTAAGGCATATAATCTGTTTTGGCGATGACAGCCACCTGTGCTAGTAGATGCCCCCTGCTGGGCTGAGCGTGCGGGTGCAGCGACTGAACTGGATGCTGGGCCTCGGTACTATATAGCTTCTGGGAAATCTCTGAGCATATGTCTAGGCTTCCCACACCCGAAGCAAGCACCTGTACCCGCCAAGAACTGACCCGTGTGCCCTCGATCGCACCTATTACAAACTGGGATATTAGAATCTGCGGGACTGCTGCTCTGACCCCTAGAGCTTGATGCTCGCCCTCTATGGTCATGCCTAGGTATGGATGGCTCACTCATCACTGAAGATGCTGGGGCTGAAGATCTCTGATGGGTTTGCTGTCGGTGCCCACCACCTGACCTCGACTGAGAGAATCTATAGCTGTCTGTCTTGGCCCTCTTGACCTCTTTCTCCCTCATATGTGCCGCCTCCATTTGCTGAGAGTATAAGACTATGTGAGGGAAATCCACATCCTGGTGGAGTATAGAGGTCCTGCAATCCTTGTCTAAATAATTCGCCACCCATGAACAAATCTACTCACTCGTGCCCTCTGATCGACCACTAGCTCTGGGGCATACTTGACAAACAAGTGAACTCTAGGGCATATTCCTGCACTGTTATCTCCCCTGCTTAAGATTCATGAACTCGGCTGCCTTTAACTCCCTCATATCACGAGGGAAAATCGATCTAGAAAAGCAACTTAAACTCCTCCCAACTGATAGGGATTGCTCCGGCTTCCCTACTATCTTTCAACTGTATAAACCAAATGTGTGCAACCCCCTTCAACTGATATGATGCCAACTCAACACACTCTACTACATTCACCCCCATGATCTGGATGATCTTCACAATCTCGTTGATAAACTCATATGGATCCTCGTCCACCATTGACCCAAGAAACTCTAGCGGGTTCATTCTTAGGAAATATTTGGCTCGAGCTACCACCACATTTCTATTTTGCGGGACATGCGCCACCTGCTGGTTGACCTGAGTGGTCAAGGCCTGCATTAGCATCTGAATAGCTGCCCTAAATTTAGCATGGGCAATCGGCTCCAGTGCACAGTGCTCCTGGATTGGTGGGGCTTGTTGATGCCTGCCTTCATTTCATTCTCGTGGTCGTTTCCATTCCCATTCCTCCTACCATTAACTCTACGAGGAGCCATGATTCTGCAATCGCGAATAACATGAGTTAGAAGGATAGGGAGACATTTCATCGCACAACATATCTTGGGTTTAGCTGGCTATTATCAGAGATTTGTTGAAGGTTTCTCATCCACTGAAACACCTTTGACCAAATTGACCCAGAAGAAGGTGAAATTCCAATGGTTGGAGGCTTGTGAGAAGAGCTTCCAAGAGTTGAAGACCCAACTTACTTAGGCACCAGTGTTAAGTCTACCAGAGGGTACTAATGGGTTCATGGTGTATTGTGATGCTTCAAGGATCGGACTTGGGTGTGTATTGATGCAGCGCGGTAAAGTTATAGCATATGCCTCTAGACAGTTAAAGGTTCATGAGAAGAATTACCCAACCTATGATCTTGAGTTGGCTGTGGTGGTATTCGCCTTGAAGATATGGTGACATTATTTGTACGGGGTCCACATGGATGTGTTCACGAACCATAAGAGTTTGCAATATGTGTTTACCCAGAAGGACCTCAATCTTCGACAAAGGAGGTGGTTGGAGCTACTCAAGGACTACGATATGAGTGTCCTTTACCATTAAGTAAGGCTAATGTAGTAGCAGACACACTTAGTAGAGTCTTTATGGAGAGTGTGTCCCATGTGGATGAGGGGAAAAAGGAGCTGGTGAAAGATGTACATCGACTTGCAAGGTTGGGAGTTAGGTTGGTTGACTCAAATGATCTCGTTGTTGTTATTCAGAACAGAGCAGAATCGTCCTTGGTGACTGATGTGAAAGCAATGCAAGATGAGGACCCGATTTTTGTAAAGTTAAAGGAAGCCATTCAAAATCAGAAGGTAGAGGTGTTCTCAAAAGGGGGAGATGGTGTGCTTCGGTACCAGGGTCACCTATCTGTTCCAGATGTTGACGATTTGAGGAGTCGGATGTTGCATGAGGCTCATGGATCCAGATATTCTATCCATATAGGTGCCACCAAGATGTACCGTGACTTATGAGAAGTCTATTGGTGGAATGACATGAAGAAGGACATTGCAGAATTCGTAGCTAAGTGCCCAAACTATCAGCAAGTAAAAGTCGAGCATTAGAGACCAGGAGGTGTATTTCAGGATATCAGCATTCCTACTTGGACATGGGAAGAAATTAATATGGACTTCATCACATGTTTACCCTCGTACTCGCTGACAATATGACTCAATTTGGGTTGTGGTAGATAGGTTGACCAAGGCTGCCTATTTTCTATCAGTCAAAACCACAGATTCAACGAAGGATTATGCCAAACTATATATCCGGGAGCTAGTTCGATTGCATGGAGTTCCCTTATCCATCATTTCAGATAGATGTACTCAATTTACCTCTGAGTTTTGGAAGTAGTTTCAAAAAGGACTAGGTATTCAAGTTAAGCTCAGGGCAGCATTTCACCCACAAATGGATGGTCAAGCGAAGCGGACAATTCAAATGCTCGAGAACATGTTGAGAGGATGCGTAATTGACTTCAAAGGTGGTTGGGATGATCACTCGCCCCTTTATCGAGTTTGCATACAATAACAACTATCATTCCAGTATTCAGATGGCACCGTTGGTGGAGATGTAAGTCGCCCAATAGTTGGTTCAAAGTTGGTAAAGAGGCGATGATAGGGCCAGATTCGGTGCATGAGGCTATGGAGAAAGTTCAGTTGATAAGGGACAGGTTGAAAATTTCTCAGAGTCATCAAAAGTCCTATGCCGATATGAGAAGGAGAGAATTAGAGTTCAAGGTGGATGATTGGGTGTTTCTGAAGGTGTCTCCCATGAAGGGAGTGATGTAGTTTGGAAAGAAAGGAAAACTAAGCCCTCGTTATGTTGGCCCCTACTGGATTGTGAAATAGGTTTGGCAAGGTAGCATATGAATTGGAGTTGCCTTCAGAATTAGCTTCTGTGCATCCTGTTTTCCATGTGTTGCTCTTAAAGAAATGTTTGGGTGATCCAGCTCTAGCTGTCCCGGTGGACTGTGTTGGTGTGAAAGACAGCCTTAGTTATGAGGAGGTATCGGTGGAAATATTGGATCATTAGGTTCGAAGGCTAAGGAATAAGTAAGTAGCTTCAGTTAAAGTGTGATGGAGGAATCAACATGTTGAGGAAGCTACATAGAAACCCAAAGCGGATATGATGGCTAGATACCCACATTTATTCTCTATCGGCTCAGTTCCAGCTTGAGGTATCAGTTTTTGCCCTAAAACTCTAATTAGTGTTCATGTTTAGTTCATGTGCGTAGGTTTCTTTTATGTATATGGATGTATGTATGATTCTTGAATTCAGTTCAGCTATTTAGATTGAGTCGAAGATAGTCACTCCATAGTTTTCGGCTTAAATGATCAGTATTTGAATGATGATTGCATTTTTTTGCTTTTCTGTGTGTTTTCCAACATTCAAGGATGAATGTTCCCAAGGGGGAGATATTGTTATACCTCAGAAGCCCAAAGATCATACTGGGGAGTTGAAATAGAGAAAAACTCAAAACTGGCACCAGGTATCAGAACGGGTCGTAAGGTGACCCGTGAGAGCAGCCCACGAGTTGTGATATGACTCGTGGGGAGGCTAGGTGATGAGCTTAAAAGATTGGGAAATGGGATCCCCACGGATGTGACCACGACTCGTGGTCAGGCCCCATGAGTCGTTAGGTTAGTTGTGAGGCGTGATGTGTGAGAAAAGAAAAGGAAGAGGGCAATGTACTTAATGGAAGGACCCCACGAGTTGTGGTCAGTCACCACAATTCATGGGGAGGGTCATGAGCAGCATGGTGAAGTGAAATAAAAATCCTTAGTAGTGTACCTAACGAGTGGTGACCACGAGTTGTGGTCACCAGGCCATGAATCATTAAGTCACCCGTGAAGAGCCCTGAAGACCTGATGAGCAGTGAACCTGACGGACGACTCCACGAGTTGTGGCCCATAACGATGAGTCGTTAGGTCCCTCGTTGGGACCAACTGGCAGTTATTTTCTGTGAATTGTGTAAGGGATTTTTCGTAAATCCTAAGTTCCTAAGGCCTAAATTACATCGTTTTGAGTTATGAATGATGACTTTTAAAGCGGTTACGTTCATTTTAGGCCATTTTCATATTCATGCATGCAAGAGTGATAAACTAGAGAGGTGATCAAGGCAATCCTTCAAGGTCTTTCTTCAATTCCTTCTTGGGCATTCAAGGAAGTTTTAGAATCAACCATAATCAGGTATGTAAGGTTATGAATGGGTGTTTTCGTTCACACCCATGCCCAATCTCTCCTTATTCATGAAGTTTTGCTTTAAAATCTTATGGGGTTTTATCTTAAATCTTGTGGAATTCTAATGATCTATCCATGGGTTACTACTTCTCCTATTTTACACCATATTAATCATGATAGATTTTACAACTAATTCGATTATAAATTTATTGATTTCAATTTCTATTAAATTATGCCTAATTATGTAAGTTCTATGATGAATCGAGTTATGATCTTTACCTCTATTGTTGATATTCATAAACCCATCATGATTTATGAGCCATAATATAGATTTATTCAAATGCTCATTATGAATTTATTATTTACAAAGCCTATACATGATTTACAAGTATGCATGAATCTCATGATTTACTAATTATGTTTTTGGCCGACTCATGGCCCTTACCCTCATGGCTAGTTCACGTATTTAAAAATATGTTTATGATTATCATGATTTAACTAGCCCATGAATCTCATGCATATTATACTATGAGCACTATATATGTTTTGGGAGTAGTATTTAACACCGAGTAAGTTCGGGGCCTAGGTTTTGCCCCGAATCTCAAAACTACGTGCCACAGTAGGACATGATGGGACCTCCCTTGTGACTTTTCCCCTTGTCCAAACGGGCCCTTTCATGTGTGATATCACTGCCTTCACGGTGCTACCTTTGTCAAGGTACGGATACCCTCCTAACTAGGGATTTACAGGTCGGGCTCCATGTGTGCTCATATGAGGTATGTGGGTTATAAGAATCTCCCACTGTTCCTCATGATTTATGCATGTTTATGATTATGCACTTTGGCTCAAATCATGTTCAATAAAGCTTTTCTCTTATGATTATGATTATGACTGATTTACGAATGTTTTGAAAACCTTGAGCCTTATGTTACCGTATGCTACTCATGTTATAAGCATGTTGTCCCACTCTTATGATCTCTTATGAGTTTCTTTTATTTACTTATCTTGCATACTCGGCATATTCCATGTACTGACCGCATACTCTATGCTGTATCATTTCATGATACAGGACTCCGCTCTCAGGCTTAGCCGCGCTCATAGTTAGTCTTCTGAGATAGCATCATACGTTGTTGGTGAGTCCTCATCTCCCGAGGACTAGACTTATTCAGACTTTCTCTATATATTTTCAGTTTCAATTTGTTTGAGTTAGTTGGGGTCTTGCCATCAATTCGCCATGTTTAGAGGCTTTTCATACATGTGGATGTATTCAGCTTCAGATTGTGTATTCCGATGTTAAGATAAATTTATACTTCCGCTATGATTTATCGTGTTGATTCTTCAGTTTTAGTGATAGTGTTAGATGTATGCTTATGCCATGGGTCGACTTGGGGTCTCTCGGGGCTCCTTATCCCGTGTTTCAATTTGGGCCTCTGTTCGGGTCATGACACTAAGGACCCATCTCACAACGACTTGTAACATCAAAAAACGGGTCATATGTGATCATCACGACTCGTGGTTGGTACCCGTACCAGGAGTCTAGGCAAATGCATGACTTTCTGAATATTACTAATTGGTACGGCTCGTACCAAGAGTTGTACTTTGCCAATGCCGTGAGCAGCTCCTCTGGATTTTATCACGAAATCAAAGTATGGCTCGTACCATCAAGGCACGACTTGTACTGAGGACTGCACTTAGCCCCATTTTCTGTACTCTTTTTACTTCTTATACAGATTTCAACTCTGACACATGATTTCCCTGAAAACACAACAAAAGTGCGTCGTATCTGTATAAATATACCTAAGACCATGTATATTTTCTTATTTTTAAGCGTCGAAAGTGCTATAAACCCACAACACATCAACATCCTCAACTTAAAGATTTTGCATGTCCTCAGGCAAACAAAATAAAATTATAACACGATATTTAACTAGAAAGTAAAGTAGAAGACCTACAACCAACACACCAAAATTTGCACACATGACCATTATTAGATATTGACCCCTTTTTCATTCAAAACCAAGTCATTTATGCACTCATGGAACTACAACTCATGACACACAGGGATCTAGATATGTCATCTAACTTTTAACAGTAAACTGAGCTATCACCAATACTATTTACACAGACAACCGGCAGAATGCAATGCAAATCATGTACCCTCACAGCAAATGAAGTCCCCTGCACTCACAGATATATATATTTATGAAACTTTGGACTAACAAGCAATACTCCCACTCTCACAAAGAAGTTCCACATACTGCACAACGGATACCACATACTTGCCCTTATTTTCTCTACTTTGATTTTTCAGACAGTCAGGCTAGGATCACTATAGGAATTTTATCAGCTTATAATGTAGGTTTTGGGTTGGGTATGGTAGATATGGACATAGTGACTAACCCTCCTTGTCACTAAACAACTTCGCTTCACTTCTCACTTTTTATCCATTTTTTCCTTTCTCAGCTTTTTCCTCCCTTTTTCACCATTCGACTGCAATTCACGGGTGTGGTGACTTTTCTTTCTTCTTTGTTTTTTCATCTTTATTTATTACATTTTTTATTTTTCTTTTCTCTTTTTTTTCTTTTCTTTACTTTTGCTCATGTCACGACCTGAGCTAAGACCCCAGGCCGAGACACGGAACCTAGAATCACGAATGACTCCAAGCCGATCCATGGCATGAACATAATAACTGAAGAACATACATCAAGCGGAATCTGGTAACTATAACATGAATATGTGGAAGTCTGAATAGCATAGAAATCATAAACAGGGTCGGCACTTGACAAAGCTGATAATATACATACCGTCTAATAAACCTCTACTACTGTCTGATGAACTGATGGGACAACATCCCCAACTAGCTCGCTAAAGTCTGAAAACTAAAATATCAACATCAAATACTAAGCTAAAGGTCCCTGGAAAATGAGGACTAATAACACTCAAACTCACACTCCTGGTAAAGTATGAAGCTGATGTTTTCAATAAAGAACCCAACAAAGATTGGGGTCGATCCCATAGGGAATATGGTAAGAACTAGACTAATACAGGTATTTAAGTTTTTAGGTATGTTATATCTAAATTGGGGGGTTTATAGAAAACAATTGTGAAACAAGATTTAAAATCAGTTGTTGTTTATCAAGATTTGCAATTAACTAGGTAAGTGTTTCCCATGGGTTCATAACTACTTCGGGTTTACACTCATGATCTATCCCAGTGCTTACTTATAGAACTAATAACTAGAGTTCATCCAAATGACTGGCTTGTCTCTATTAGATGATTATACTCAATCACTGGCTTAGGTCTCATGATTGATTTCAATTTAACCGTTATAAATTTATTTCAAATTAAGTATCCTGCAATTGTAGCTCAGGTTATACAATGATCATAAAAATCAAGGCTTTGTTGTAATTTTCTTTTCCTAATATCTACTTCTCTAGGTTCAATAAAGTAAAGAATTCGGGCAAGTCCTAATGTTGCGCTTCGTTAAGAAATATTAAAGATGAAGAAAATACAATATAAGTGTTTAGCATTGGTTTCGAATTACTTTGGGTAACCCTAGTTTTTTAATCCACCATGGTTCCCACAACACTAGTTGTGGATGTTTTAGCCTCTCATGATTGTAAGATTATCATTAGTATTCATAGACAAACACATAATTGAATACTTACAACGATGATTGAAAGAAAACCTGCTTTGAATATTGCAAGAAAAGATGATGAACAAATTCAAGAACATTTGAGAAAATCAAAGTTAAGGTCTCAAGGAATTGCTCTCCAATATTGTCAAAAACTGATTACAAATTGATAATGATCGTCTAATGAACGGCTCCACTAAAATAAACCTAAAATTAATTTATACAATAAATAAAATGCTTTTCCTATGTTAACAGGGAAATATCCAAATCTGGCGCCGACACTTTATACGAATCCTCATACGATCCGTAACAGGATTTTATAGGTCGTACCTTATCTCGTACATCCCTTGGCTTCTGCAGAATTTGCTAAGTGTTGGTCTCTAGTGCGACTCGTAACAAGATCCTACGAGTCATAATATCACGTCATGGTTTGATACTGAAAACTCTGGTATCTTCTGAAGATTTCTACGAATATCTTGGAACGCCTCGTACCTTGCTCCTATGAATCATAACAACTTGTCGTATCATGAGATCTACCAAGTCCCAAAAATCTCTGAAGTTCTCCACAGCTCCTGGTACAGATCGTAGATAGATGTTACGATCCATAATTGCTACCCATACCACGAGACTTCAACCGTGCAAATATCTTTGAAGTTTTCTACTACTCAAGTTACGGCTCGTACCAAGAGTTGTACTTTGCCTTTGCCTTGTATCAATCTTCTTGACTTTTTTCACGAATCTCAGTACGGCTCGTGAAATCTTGGTACAACTCGTACTAAGATCCGTATTTGGCCCAAAATCTGCACCTTTCTGCATCTTTTGTACATTTTCACTCCAACATCTATTTTCCCTGAAAACAAAGTAAAAGCACCTCATATCCATATAAGCACACCTAAGTCCATGCTATTTTCTCAGTTTTAAGCGTCGAAAGTGCTGTAAACTCACAGCACATCAACACCTTTAACTTAAGACTTTTGCATGTCCTCAATCAAAGAAAACAAAAACTAAAAATGATGCTTAACTAGAAAATAAACCTAGGATACTACATCCAACACTAATTAAAACTTGCACTATGAATACAAACAACTTTTGACCCTTCTCCATGTAAACCAAATCAACTATACACATCAAGTGACCACAAACCATGATAAACAAGGATGAAGATATGTCATCTAGTTATTAGCAGAGAATTAAGTTATTACCGATGCTTTTCACACAAACAACTGGCAGAATAAAACACAAACCATGTGCCCTCACAACAAATGAAGTCCCCAACTCATAAATATATGAAAATATGAAACTTAGGACTAAACAAGTAAGACTCTCACTCTCACAAGGAAGTTCTAAATACTGCACATCAGATACCATAGACTTGCTCTTGTTTTCTCTACTTTGGCTTTTTGGACAGTCAGACTAAGATCACTACAGGACTTTGTTCGGCTTGTAATGTAGGCTTCAGGCTGGGTATGGTAAATATGGAATTTAGTTACTAAGCCCTCCTTGCCACTACATAATTACGGCTTCACTTTTCACTTATTTCACCCTTTTCACTTTTTTTTCTCCCTTTTCTCCCTTTTCTAGCATGTGTGAGTGGTGTATTTTCCATCTTTTTTCAGCTCTTTTTTTCTTTCTTTGCATATTGCATCTTCAACTCATTTTTTTAATTCTTTTCTTTTTCACACCACACTACAGGCATCCCTACTATAGCCACTCTCAACTTAGGCATTTTGCCAGAGTTGAGGTTCACATGTACAAGAAGGGACCAGGGCCAAATAGGTTCATTATAAACATAGGTCAAGGTGAATAGGTGATCAAGAAAAATGGGTCAACATGAAGGCTTAAAATCGGGATCAAGGGAATCATTTCATTTTGGTAGGGCATTTAAAGCTAAAATGGGCTCAACATAAACAACCTATTATCCTTTCCTAGCCATCCTAAAACCTATGTAAAGACCAACCGGGCAAGTTCTAGATCCTCTACGCAGTATTGAACTCGGTATATCCTTACTCACTCATGGTACATGTTTTGCATTCATTCCACCTATCCGGTTCATAAAGTCTAACTATAACTACTCATGCTAATACACTAAATGACACAAAAAGATCCACAGAAATCATGCTTTGCAATCAACAAGCACAACTAACATCCAAAAACAATTTTTTTAACAGGGTCATTTTTTTCAAAACTTCAAAACTAGTGCATTTTATTGGCTGAGTAATCCTAAGCTACTTTCTAATTAAACAAAAATATCCTAAACATGCCAGTTCTACTAGATAGCATGCCCGAGGAAAAAGAAAAACGGCAAGAAAAACCCTTGGACGAATTAAAAAGTCCCAAATATACAAGTACACCCCCTTCCCTTTTGAAAAGCATTCTTCATCCCCGAAGCATAGAATATAAAAGCACAAGGGAAAGATACATACCTGTAGCACACTTAGCGCTTCTGTCATCCCATGGAGGTGGTACCTCCACTGCGTCTGTGGCGTTAACAGTGGCCGACACACTCAATTGTACATCTATGGGGGGAATGGTCACCCCCTCAGTAGTAATGTTCGCCTCTGCGACCTCGGTAACAACTGGGGCTGAATGTGACTCATCCGAAGGGTCCTTGCCACCTGCAAGCTCAGCATGAGGCAGTGGTGGAGCTACCCGGTCCTCTAGCTCTCTCAAGCAACTCCGACCTATGCTCGCGTGAGTCTGCTGACTCTCCACTCTTGCCCGCTTGAGTTCTTTCTTCTCCTTCTTTTTTTCATTCTTTGGGGTCTCATCTCCAACAGCCTCGGAGACGCTCTTCTTCCCTTTTCCTCCCTCTACTCCAGTCGGCTCCCAATATGCTGCTAAGTCAAGCTCATCATCAATCTCAATATTGAAGTCAGGAAGAGTGGAGGCTGCTAGAATTGCCAGCTATCGAGATGACAACTCACATGGCTCCGAAGATCCCCCAACTCCTCGCTGAGACTACTTGTGTCAGTCTGCTCTGCCATGTGCTCATTGAAGCAACGCTCAAAGCTATCAAGTCGGGCATGCAAGACCTATGCGACCGCCTCAATCTCATCCTTCACCCAAGGCTAGGGCTAGTCATTTCGCCGGGACGGGACGAATGGGACAGGACGGGAAGTCGGGCCGGGACAAACCGGGACGGACCTATAGTCCCATCCCGTCCCACTATATTAACGGGTCGGGACGGGACGGGATAAATGGGACAAACGGGACAAAAATAATTTTTTTAAAATTCTTTTTAATATTAAAATTTAAATGTTTTTAAAAATTTTATAGTCTTAAAGTCTTATATTTAGAAATAAGAATTTCAATTTTAAGGCTAATGCCTAATAGTTAGAAGTTAGAAGTTAGAACTTAGAACTTAGAAACTTTGAACTTAGAAGTTAAAATTTATAAATAAGAAAGAACTTCAAAGTTCAAAGTTGAACTTGAAATTTAAAATTTAAAATTTGAAAATTGAAATACAAATTTAAGGCTAAATATTCAATTAAAGTCTCAACTCCAAACTCTAAAGTCTAAAGTTTATTAAAGACTTAAAGTTTTAAACTCAAAGTCAAAAAACTTAAAGTTTGAAATTTGAAATATTAAGTAAACATTTAGTTATAAATTTAAAAATTGCAAATTGAAATTAAGAATTTAATATTTTAAGGCTAAAATAATTTATATATTTTATTAAAGACTTAAAGACTTAAAGTCTTAAGTCTTAAGTATTAAAGACTTAAAGTTTGAAATTTTAATTTTTGAAATTTGAAATTTGAATTTTGATTTTTGAAATATGAAGTAATTATTGAATATTTATTTGTATCTATAACTTATAGATATGTTTGTAAATAATTAAGATATAATACAACAGATAATGAAATTAAAAATTAAGGCTAAAAGCCTTTAAATTTATTCATATAAAAATTAAAATAATATCATAAAAATTTGTATTACAATTTATAAATATTAGTAGAGCGCCTAATCTATGCAGCCACCTTCTAGGAAGGGTTCTGTTTAGATTAAGCGAATATAATACTAATATCTGTACATCTTTATGAAATCTCTTTCTAATTCTTCTATTTGTTGAGCCAAAATATTGTTCGGTACCGGCATAGATTGTTGTCGGTCTTGCGCTTCCATGTCATCATCACTATTAATTGCTGAATTCAAAAAAGCTTCTAGTTGGGAAGTTAACTTCGGTAGCCCGTGATTTCTCCGCTCCTCATTGGTCCAATCTCTGAAGTTATAGATACCTCGAAGCTGTCTTCTGCTAGTGTATATTGATGATCTCCAAGTTGAAATCTTGCCACACTGAAATCAGCCTCCGAAGCAACAGATGATGCTTGAATAGCTAGCACGTCCCGAACCATCTTGCTAAGCCTTGGAAATATGCTGCCACGAGCTCTCCACCAACTCAGAATGTCCGGCGTGCCATCAGCAAAAATTGTAACATTTTCCCTGGCTGAAGAAAGACAGTCATCAAAATCACAACTGTTAGAAAAATCAAGACCAATAGTACTTTGCACATATCCATGGGTACTATCTGCTCGGACCCTAGAAGTTCCAGGAGTATTAATAGAATTACCACTATGCAACTGGCAATAAGTCTCATACATCATTTTAGTCTGCACTCTAATACTACTTTTACAACTTTCTAAACTTGGAGTTTCATTATCTTCTATTTCCAAATTTTCATAAATTTTTTGAACGACTCCTCTTGTACCTCGTTCTTTATATTCTGGGTTAAAAAGCATAGAAGTTAAATAAATTTGAGGGATAGAAATTTTTTTTTAAACTTCTGAATCATGACCTTAATAGCTGGTGCAAACTTTTCATTTTTTTTATATTCAGCAAATTTAGTAGTAACAACACATACATTTATTAAAACTTCACAAATAGTTGAAAAATACACGCCAGAAAAAGTTTTTGTTGCTTTATGAAATAATTTTAAAAATTGATTAAGTTCATTTATTCCTCCAAGTCATTATCATCAAGTTTCAAATCAAGTTTGGAATTATGAGCATTATACAACATAGTGATAGGCCTTCTATAAATATATGCAACTTCTAGCATTTCGTATAATGAATTCCATCTAGTTTTTACATGTTTTGGAACTTTTCTATATGGAAGTTCACATATTCTACAAAGTTCTTTAAATTCACGAATTCTAGAACTTTTATTCATTCGAAAAATCCAAAAACATGTTAATTCAACATTAGAGCACCCAGTATCAAATAATTTAATGCCATCCTGTATAGCCAAATTAAATATATGAGCAACACATCTAACATGGAAAGAAACATTATTAATTGGACATAATCGAGTTCTTAACATACTAATAACACTAGTATTAGAAGAAGCATTATCTAGTATAAAATGCCAAAAGATTGTAAAACTTCAAGTATAGTAGCAGCTATATATGTAGCAGTTTTTCTGTGCTCACAAATTTTATAACCTAATATTCTTTTTTGTAAATTTCAATTATGATCAATCCAATGTGCAGTAACCGTTAAATAATCAATGGAATTGACACTACGACCCATATCAGAAGTAATAGAAAATCTATCATCAAAATAACTAAATAAACAACGAAATAATGAGCATGCTTTGCTAGAAATTCAAAAATGTCACGTTTAACCATGTTTCGCGAAAAACCTTCAAAAGAAGGATCATATGTTTGTTGAATATACATAATAAATCCGGGATGGGAGGGAAAACTAAAAGGCAAACCATAGACCGCAACCATTTTTGCGATGTTTTCACGGTCTCTATCCCTATCAAATTTCCGTTGTGTAACAGGGCCACTTGGGTTTGAAGGATTTAACTGGCCCTGAACCATATTGGAACCCCCTTCCGATCCAATAGGTACATCACAACCGACGACTTTAGAGGCTTCTTTAGCCGCCAAATATTCAAGTTTAGAACATTGTAATAAATGTTTATGTAATCCCCCAGTTCCACCTTTGCTTCTGCTGCATTCATGCTTAAATACCTTTTTACACTTATTACAAATAGCTTTCATTCGCTCCTCATTTTAATGCATAAATTGCCAAACAACTGAAGTTTTAGCCCGTTGAACCCTAGTCTTACCCCTAGTAGGATGCAAAGGGGGAAGTTGAGCTTCACACTGAGGAGTATCCTGAGTTGGAGCTTTGATAACGGGACTAGTAGGTGTATCATCTAATTCTTCTTCTTCTACTTCTACTTCTACTTCTTCATCTAATTCTTCCTCTAATAAATTACCATAAACCCTTTCCGAAACTTCATTATCTAATGGAGTATCCGAATTAATATTAATAGGAGTACTATCAAATTGTGTAAAATCTTCGTTATTAATTCTAACTCTAGGGACTGAAGAAGAACCACCAATTTTTTAAGCAGTTGAACTAGAACCTGTACTTTTTTTACCAGTACTAATACACAATGCACCTGCAACCTTGGCCATAACACCCTTTCCTTTTCCAGAATTTTTTTTCCTGAATCCATATTATAATTTATAAATAAATAAATAAAACACAACTAAAATTATGACTAAATAAATATAACACAAGTATATTTAAATAAATAAGATAGAAAAATTAAATGCGTAAAGCCGTAAAATAAATAAATAACAGAAGTAAGTATGAATTATGGAACAAATGTATCAAACGTCTGTGTAAAAAACAGATGATTATAACCAATTGTTGGAAACTCGGAATTCGAAAATTGATGTAGCAAAACTAGCGAGTAGCAATTAGAAACTTAAGAGTTGAGACTTGAAAGCGTGAAATTAAAATAACTAACACAATTTAAATTTGAAAATTATAAATTTTGAAATTTGGAGAATTAGAGAATGTAGGGAAATTTGAGAGAAATTGATAATTGATAATATTTGAGACTTGAGAGAATGAGTGTGTAGTAGATATTAGAGAAGAGAAAAGATGAATTGTTAAATGTGAATAAATTGTGAAAATGTGGGGGTATTTTTAGTTTTTAAGAAAAGGACCAAAGTGTAATTTTTAAAACTAAGGGGTGTAAATTTTTTTATTAAAAATAAAAGTGGTTGGGGGGGGGGGGTGAAAAGGGAATATATCCATTGGGGGCCCCATCACAACGGCTAGAAACGGCTTGCCTGGTTACAATTTTTTTAAAATCCGATCAAAACTGGGACGGGACCGGTCCGGTACCGGAATGAACCGGGTCGGGACTACCGGTAATTATACCCATCCCATCCTGTCCCATATCTCGATCCCCCATCCCATTATCTTAGTAGGGCCGGGACTATCCGGACCTGGAACCAAGCCAGAACCGGGACAGACCAGGACGTCCCGTCCTGCCGGCCAGCCCTACCCAAGGGTTCACATTCTCCATCATAGATTGCACTTTTCTTTTGGTCACGGTCAGTCTCTTCGCCATCTTTTGCAAAAATTCCTGAGGCACTAGCACATATCCTGCTGGGGTTTGGCTCAGAAGACCCATATGAGGTGTGGAAGAGTGCTAGGAGCCGTGTCTGTGTGGTGGGCTTCTGTAGCCGGTATCTCTCCCTACTCCGCTGAGGTGGGGGCATCAACCTGCCAAACTCTAGATGCTCGAGGTAGTGCGACTGCAGTGTGAAGTCTAACCCAGCTTACTGGGTTCATCTCATCTCGAATGAACCTAATATCTGCAATCCTTTGCTCTCCAATCAACCACTTTGCCTTACCATGCACCTTAATACCTACTTCCATACATAATCTAAACATGAGGCTCAGGAGTGGGATGGTAGTGCTCAATCCCATAGCCCGATCTCGGATCTCCTCTATAATGACCCTTGGAATGTTGATGGCGTATCTTGACATGATACATGCCACCAATGCTGCTCTGTCTGCACTGAGGGTGTTTTCATTTACCGTCAATTCCAACCCATGGCGAACTAGCATCCAGTAGGCCCGTGCTATGAAATTCAACGAATTTTTAGTGACCTGCTTTCCACTAGTCACCCTTTCTGCATCTTCCTTATCCTCAGCAATGACCCTTGATAACCACTTTATCTGATTCTTCCTCTCCTTATAACCTATCTACTTAATCTTCTTCATGGCGTCCACCCAATAGTCAAACTCATGTGTAGCCTGTGGTGGTATGAACTAAGGCCTATATAATACCCAAGCAATAGTACGCTCGGATATGTCAACGGTGCGGCCTCGCACTATTACACTCTCTAACTTGGGATGATCTTTCAACTTCTGCCCATCCTTTGCTTTCTACTCCATAGTAGCCAAATAATCAACATAAAACTCCCGGACTATCTCTGAACTTTATCGATCCGGGTTCTAGACATCCACTCAAATCCGTAGAAGCTGAATATCCGCTTTATCTCCTCCACTTCATTCAGTGCATTGGTGAGGATTTATGGTTCTTCTTGAATACTCTGCCTAGGGTGGTTCTGGCGGTGAGAGAGAGACCCTGCTCATAGATCTCTTGCACATCGGGTACTCTCCACTGGATAGTGCGGTTCTCTGTAGGTGGAGTTTGCTCACCCTAATTATCAACTGCCTCACCCTCAGGCTCGGACTCACCATCTCCATCTCCATAGTGGTGCTCCTAGGATCCCTCATCATCATTAGCACCACTCCAAGACTCTTGGACTTGTTCCTCAGCTCCCTCCTTAGACTAGGGAGCATCGGCAGATATGGCAGTAGCCGCCTCTGCCTGGGCTTTAGCTTGTGCCCTAGTGGTTCGTGTCCCTTGGTTTCAGATGTATCAACGCTGTACTCTTCCACTGAACCACTAGGAGAGTTCGATTTTGTGTTGGGTACTCAGAATTCCCCAATCTAGGCATGCATTTTTCACACTTTTACAACTACCCAGTTCTCCCACGATCGGTACAATGGAGTTACAAGTCATAGGACCAATCGTACTATGAACTCATGGACCAGGCCATATCTCTCCTTCTCACCACAACTTATACTACGGCCCGTACAATGCTCTTACGAGTCATATTGACACTCGTAGTACAAGTCTGTACTGAAAATTTTCTGCAACCTATTTCTGTTCACCTGCACACTGAGCACACAAAAGACAATAAACTTGGGTTGCCTCCAAAGAAGCGCTTGATTTAACATTGCAGCACGATGTAGGTGATTCCGTTACTCAGAATTCACCAAACCACCTCATGGGTTGCCTCCCAAGAAGCGCCTGATTTAACGTTGTGGCACGACACAAGTCTCTTAACTACTCAAATTTCATCAAGAAACTTAGAATCATTCTCTATTGCTGAGACAACCCTAAACTCTTTGGGCTGCTTCATTGACTGGCAATCATTGAAGTGACCTCTTCTTTGTTAAGCCTTAATTTCAGTTGACCAACCTCAATATCTACTAAAGCCCTCCCAGTGGAAAGGAATGGTCGCCTCAAAATGATTGGGACCTCAAAGTCAACCTCGCAATATAGGATCACAAAGTCAACTGGGAATATGAATCTGTCAACCTTGACAAGCACATCAAACAGGATCCCTACAAGCTTTTTCGTAGTACGGTCGGCCATCAATAGCTGCATAGTAGTCGGTGTGGGGGATCCCAAGCCCAACTATTTGAACACAACTAATTGCATCAGATTGATGCTTGCTCCCAAGTCGTAGAGTGCCTTCGCAAACTCAATGTCACCAATAGTACATGGAATGGTGAAGGTACCTGGATCCTTGTTTTTCTGGTCAAGGACCCGTGAGGCTATGACACTGGAATGATGCAAGTTACCCACCGGCTCATAGCTCATGGACCTTTTCTTGGTAACAAGGTCCATCATAATCTTGGCGTATCCAGGCATCTTCTCCAATTCCTCGACTAATGGTATGTTCACAGATAATTGTTTAAGCATAGAAAGAAATTTAAAACACTTACCATCTTCCGCCTTCTTCTTCATTCTTTGAGGGAACGGTGGTAGTGGTCGTGGGATAGCCTTATAGATTTGTGTGGTCCCTTTCTCCTTCCCTTCTCAGCCTCGGACTCCTTTTCACCAACTGGAGCCTCAGTCAACTCAGCCCCTCCCTTAAGCTCATGCTCACCAACCTTATCATCATCATCGATCACGATCTCTTTCTTCCTTTTCATTTCAACTACAACTGGTAGAGGGGGATCAACTGTGGTCTTTCCACTCATAGTCATCATAGCCTGTCATGACCCGAACAGAGGCCTAGATCACAAAACTAGACAAGGAGCCCCAAGAGACCCCAAGTCGACCCATGGCATAAGCATACATCTAACTCAATCAAGGAAACTGAATAATCAACAATATAATCATAGCGGAAGTTTAAATCAACTATAACATCAGAATAGACAATCAAAAGCTGAATACATACATATTTCTAAAAAGCCTCTAAACGTGACGAGTTGATGGGACAAAACCCCAACTAACTCAATAAAACTGAAACTGAAATACTTAAAGGAAAGCTGAATAGTCTAGTCCACGGGAGATGAGGACTCACCCACAGTAAGAATGCTAACTATGATAAGCTAACTACGATCGGGGCTGAACCTGAGAGCCGGGTCCTATATCATGAAATAATACAACATACAGTATGTGGTCAATACGTTAAATATACCGAGTATGCAAGGTAAATAAAATCGCTAAAGTAAGTAAAATCATTTAAAGACAATGCATAATGTAAACATAAACATTAAGAATCTGAGACTAGGGCTTGCATGCATTTTTTCCGAAACCATAATCTCTTCATAACATCACATAACATAACTTCATAACATCATAACTGAATCGATTGACTCAAAGCAGAATTCTGACATTTATAAGTAAAGCTGAACATTGAGTCAAACCTGCTTTAAAAAATGCGTTTACATAATTCTCATACGTAATGAATATGCATATCTGAAATCATGAGGAACAATGGGAGACTCATCTTTTAACCGACATACCATGATAGCGCTTACGTGGTTTGAACTATCACACTCAAATGGGTAGAGCCATCCAAAGCCTTGCCAGGCCTAGGGATGATACCATGATATGATATCAAGCTCGTGGGCCATTAGTGCGGGGAATAGCTCACAAGGGAAGTATCGAAGTAATATATATAATAGTATCAAACTACGTTGCTGCGTAGTTCTGAGGCATAGGGTGATCGACCCATAGCCTACTCGGTACTAAACATTACTCCCAAAAAAACATGCATATGCTCTACATCTTATTATAACGAAGCTCAATATCATCTATTGACGAAGCTCAATAATCAAATACATCTCAAATATGAAATCATGCATATTAGAAGCTTTAACTTAAACATACCACAAGCCGAAGATATAATTGAGAGTCTTCGCTCCAAAACCATGTGGTAAGCTTAGTTCGGGAAATCATACTTCATACTTAAATATGTGGGCATTGCCCAAAGCTTTATCATACTTAGAAATACTCAATTCTCATCGAAAATGTAACTGTAAACATGAGAAGCTTTAAAACATGCTTTTCATCATCATCATGCATTCATCACAAATCTCATCTTTCATGAAATCCTCATCAATGGGCTTTTAAATTCATTAAACTAGAAATATGATTTTAATTGAAAACATTATAAAAATTTGCCCATGCTTCATAATTCAATAGTAGAATCATAATTAAATCATACCCATGTATAGAAATAGGAGATTCATGCATTTGGGTTAAAACTCCCTAGATTAGACATAGAATTTCATACTTTAGAGAGGGATTGGTCATGGGTGTGAAAGAAATCACCCACTCATAACCCTACATACCTGTTGGTAGCTGATTCTTACACTTCTTTGAATGCCCAATAGGAAATTGATGAATGCTAGGCTTGATCACCCTCTCTAGTCTTCTACCTTGAATGCATGAATGAATGAGGCCTAAAATGAACGTAACCCCTTTAAAAGGTCACTATTCATAACTCAAAATGACGTAGTTTAGGCCTTAGGAGCTTAGGATTTACGGAAGAGCACTTACTAAATTCGCAGAAAATAGCTGTCAGGTGGTCCCAATGAGGGACCTATCGACTCATTACCCTGGGCCACGACTCGTGGAGTCGTCCATGAGATACACTGCTCAATCAGTCTCCTAGGCTCTTAACGGGAGACATGACGACTCGTGATCAGGTGACCACGACTCGTGGTCACCATCCGTGAAGTGCACTGCCTGAGCTTCAACAAAAACCTTCCCTACTTGACCACGACTCACCCCATGAATCATGGGGACTGACCACAACTCGTGGGGTCCTCCCGTCGAGAGGACTGCCGTCCTTCTTCTCTTTTCTTTCCTTACTCACCCCATGACTGACCTAACGACTTGTGGGGTCTGACCACGAATCGTTGTCACGCCCGTACGGATCTTGTTTCTCAAAATTTCCAGCTGCTCACCTGGCCTCCCCACGAGTCACATTACAACTCATGGGCTGCACCAACGGGTCATCTCACGACTCATTCTCTGCCTGGTGGCAGTTTTTAAAATTTTCTCCGTTTTAACTCCCAGGTCTGATTTTTGGGCTTCCAAGGAATAACAATATCTCCCCTCGAAACATTCGTCCTCGAATGTTGGAAAACACGCAGAAAAGTAGAGAGATGCAATTATTATATTCAAATACTGATCACTTAAATCACTATGGAATGAATACCTCCGTTTCAAACTATACTGTTGAACTAAATTCACGAATCATACACAAAATACATATACATACAAGAAACTTGCACACATGAACTGAACATGAAAACTAAATAGAGTTTGAGTGCAAAGCTGATACCTCAAGTTGAAACTGAGCTGGTAGAGAATAAATGTGGGTATTCTAGCCATCATATCCGCTTCGGCCTCCCATATAGCTCCTTCAACATGCTGATTCCTCCATAACACTTTAACTGAAGCTACTTCTTTGTTCCTTAGCCTTCGAACTTAACAATCCAATATTTCTACCGGAACCTCCTCGTAACTAAGGCTGTCTCTCACATCAACACTGTCTACTGGGAAAACTAGAGCTGGATCACCCAAACACTTCTTCAAGAGCGATACATGAAACACAAGATGCACGGAAGATAACTCTGAGGGCAACTCCAATTCATACGCCACCTTGCCAACTCTTTTCACAATCCGGTAAGGGCCAACATAACGAGGGTGAGTTTTCCTTTCTTTCCAAACTGCATCACTCTCTTCATGGGAGATACCTTCAGAAATACCCAGTCATCCACTTCGAATTCTAATTCTCTCCTTGTCACATCGGCGTAGGAATTTTGGAGACTCTAAGCCGTTTTTAACTTGTCTTATCAACTGAACCTTCTCCATTGCCTCATGAACCAAATCCGACCCTATCATCGCGGCCTCACCAACCTCAAACCACCCGATAGGTGATCTACATCTTTGCCCATAGAGAGCTTCGAACGGTACCATCTGGATACTGGAGTGGTAGCTGTTATAGTAGGCAAAATCCATTCGGGGCAAGTGATCATCCCAACCACCTTTGAAGTCAATCATGAATGCCCTCAACATGTCCTCAAGGTTATGAACTATACGCTCTGCTTGACCATCCATTTGCGGGTGAAATGCAGTGCTGACCTTAACCCGGGTACCAAGCCCTTTCTGAAATGAGCTCCAAAACTAAGAGGTAAATTGAGTACCTCTGTCTGAAATGATGGATAAGGGCACTCCATGCAATCGGACTAGCTCCCTGATATATAATTTGGCATAATCCTCTGCTAAATCCGTGGTTTTAACCGGTAGAAAATGAGAAGCCTTGGTCAACCTGTCCACCTGTTTGCGCTCCAGCGCACTCGCAAGCGTACACGGTCACACAAGTAATACAGTGGCCCTTTTTTAGACCCGGATGTCGAACCCACAGGGACTAGATCAATTCAGCGAATTATCAAGTTCAAGTGTTAAAATTAACCTTCACAAGTGTTGATTACAAAAATTTTGGGAAATTCTAATTAAGTCTATGGTGATCAAAAAATACTCGAGAAACAATACAAGAAGCAACTAGAGTTAAGGCCTAATAATCATGCAATGCTACAATTCACAATGGTTCGAGTATGAAAACTTCAGTTGTTGTCTCACATAATTAAAATGCTATGTTGATGTTCTTTAGAGCCTCTAAACATGACAAAATAGTCTCACACCTACATCATTGAGCGGGGATGTGACGTCCTAATTCGTGAGCAATTTAACTACGTGGATGTGGTTTACGGAGTTTGTGCCCTTAATTATGGACTTTCGTACCTCTAATCATTTAATCGGACTTAGCTTCACAACTACTTCTACGAGTGGTAATGTGAAAATTCTAAGTAGGTGTCTAGCTCATCCCGTTTTAGTAACCAAGCAAGGAAAATTAGGTATAATGATTATCCTAACTGCGAATCCTATCTTGAAGACAAGAAATTGCTCCCTACATTCTTATGTTCTAGCCTAGGGTTACTCTTTCAAGCTTTTACCTAAACTTAACGCGTTTGTTTTCATGGTGATCAAGCATAAAAACATTAATAATAAAGAATGTAAGACAAAACAACAACTAAAACTCAAACCATTGAAGAATTCATGCATTTACAATCATATTACGTAGCCTCAACCCTAGAGGAAGGGTTTTAGCCACTCATGTTCACACAAATACTCAAAAACATGATTAGAGTAAAGTACTTACAAGAATAGTTAAAAGAGAATGAACAATGAACCCTAGGTAGAGTTCTTCACTTCTCCCTTCGCTCATTTACGGTTTCTCAAAAATATTTCGTGATAAATGATTTTAGGAGCTAAGTGTTTAATTTATAGTAAGTGGAAAAATTACTTTTTGGCCATGGATGGACTGCCTATGTGTCACGGAACTGGTCGTGCCTAACTTTCTCTGGGACATGAAGCAAACGCGCAGCAACACTGGAATTCTCGACAGTTGTATAAAATGGGCGCAGGATGTGCGTGATGCCCGACATAGCACAACCCTCCTCGCGCGCGACGCCCGGCGTGACATGGAAGATGGAGTGAAGCAGTGCCTAGATTGGCAGGGCGCCAATGCGCAGGTGCACTGGATGGCATCTCTCGCGTGCATGGCACGAGCGTTGCACGATGCTGGGCGCATCACATGCACAGCGTGGCACGCTGCCTGCCGCGAACAGCCTTGCCATGGCATGTACACTTGGAATTTTTTATAATCTGATTCGAACTCCATTTCTTCACCTCAACCATCATTATTTAGTCCCTCATATGCATTTTACACCTACAAAACAAGGACTAATTATGTTGGTTAGACCATACCCAAAAATATAGAAAATCACATGAGAATGTAATTAAATAAATTGACAAACTTGACTAAATTAAGTTATGAAAATAACACTTGGGCACGTAATTATGCCCAAGATCACTACCCCACACTTAAAGCCTTGTTCATTCCCGAACAATTCTTTTACATCTCATGCTCATGAAGACTCACACATAACTAATTGAAGCAAGACAATTGAATCTAAGGCTACAATGATTATTTTAGATGGCAAGTTAAAAATAGAGCATGCAAGATTTAACCATTAAAATCAAATACAACTATGTAAATACTTCCTAACCTCAAGAATCGACTCTCAATCTCAACAAACTCATGCAAATTAACTGATCAAGAAATCCGACACGGATTTTATCCTTCATCAAACATGTACCCTCAAAACAAGAGGCTTACCCATTTCTCACTCACGATTATTCACATTTATAACATGTATGGGTCTATGCATAAGAGATAAGCTCACTCTCACAAATAATTCACATGCCACGTGTATTGACCCATAAGCTTGCATTTAGTGTTTTACTCCACTAATTTAAGAATATTCAAAAGTAAGATCAAGTAGGACTTAATGGGTTGTAATGTAAGCTAAGGACGAGTAGGTACTATTATGGACAGTAATAGTGACTATCTTCCCTAAGAACTTTTAATATATAATACTTACAATAGGATTCTCCATCCTCTTACTTCACCTTTATTCTTTTCTCTCCCATTTTCCTCTTTTGTTTCTCCATTTCCTTAGGCACACTTAAGCTGTTAGTAAGGAGTACTTGAGAAATTTTCTTTTTCGCTCTATTCTTCTTTTACTTCCTACTAAATCTTATTTATTTATATTTTTAAACAAGTGCACCTCTAGTCTTTTCTTTAACTCCCATAACTATTCTTTTCTTTTTTCTGCCAACTCTTCACTCCTTCACTTCTTTAGCATGTTCCCTTAAGCGCTTAGGAGTTTTCGATCAAATTCAAGGCTAATGAAACGAAAGGATTAAGCTCATTTTGTGGCTAGAAAAGAATGGGCTAAGGGCTCAACGGGGCTAACTAGGATCAGACATTCAAGGTAAGTAAATCAAGGGATAAAAATTAGGCTCATTCGAAGAAATGCCTAAATCATCTCCTACAATCGACATCCCTCATTTCGCTTCGTATACACACCAGACAAGTTCTAGACACTACACAATAGCATGGAATATTAAAAAACCTTACACTCACAGCACATGCTCAATTCAAGAAAAATTAAACAGACTCTTAACTCAGCTAATCACAAGAATGCAAAATTCAGCTTTAAGCACATCGAGTCACATTCAAGAGCCTAGGTGTCTCAAGCAGAGTTATACACTTGTTAAGCATGCTTGAAATTAACACCACTTGGATCTCACAATCATGTATAGAACATAACAAGAACATCAACCCATCAATCAGCTAAGGGTTCAAAAACAAAAACCTATTGACTAATTTTCCCTCAAGATGGTCGTTATCCATCCATCATCGGGAAAAGTTCATACTATGACTAGAAACAACTATGTATAAATAAATAAAATTTTATTCATCGGTTCAAGGTGCCCACCGTCGTAAAAGAACCAAAAAGAAAAACCAACAGGCAAGTGAATCATGCTCAACTTAAAATTTTTTTTCATCAACCACTACCATATCAAGCACTAATTCCACCCGACTTCATTAAGCAAAAAATTTTGAAATTTCCCTCACCCCACACTTAAATCATGCTATGTCCCCAAAGCATCAAATTAGAATACAAAAAGAGTAAGAAATACTTCCTGAAGCCTCTAGGCCTAGCTAACAACATGTTATCCTTTATTTTTGCACAATTGGGTAATTGACCCCACACTTATCTTCTTCCATGCTCCATAGCTTCCTCTTCTAAAGGTACTCACACTTCCCCTCAATCCGTGCTTAATTTACCACCAAAAACAACAAAAAAGTGAAAATTAATAAAATCAAAACAAGGAAAATACAATTGTACCTGTGTTACCCTTGGTTTGCCTCCCAAGCAGCGCCTGATTTTTTTTCACGGCACGACGTGGACTATACTTCTTAGGACATCCTCAAACCAGTGTTCCCTTTTGAGAACCATCTTCTTCTCTTTTTATTTTTCGAGGGAACAACCTCCACTCTGGCCCTTTCTTCTTCCAACTTCTTCTAACTTAAATCCTCCATCAAATTTGCACTGAAATGTGATCATCTCCTGCCGCCGTGGACCTATGAAATCTGCCACCCCACACTTAGCCTATGACAACACACTGACCTTACAAAGGTTTCTGTAGTGTGTGGGTGGGTTGATCTCTTGGTAAACTTAGAAGAGCTCTTCTTCATCATCGACCCTCATTTTAAGGGTCCCCACTCTTACATTTATAATTGCTCCTCCAGTGGTCAAGAATGGCCGTCCCAAGATCAGAGGTACCTTATCATCAACTTTAAAATCAGCGGGTATATTGAACTTACCCACTTTGATGAGAAAGTCCTCAATTATTCCATTTGGTGCCACTTGAGACTTGTCTGCCAACTGTAGCATCACTCGTGTTGGTCTCGGCTGACCCACCCAAGGTGTTAAAAAATGATAGGGGCATTATATTTACTACTGCCCCTAAGTCACATGGAGCTCTTATCACTTCAGCTTTACCAATTTTTATGGGGAGGGTAAAAATCCCTGGGTCTTTGAGCTTTTTCGGTATCTTGCTCATTACCCTATAGCTGCACTCCTCAGTCAGTGCCACTGTCTAGACATCCACCAATCTAACTTTGTTGGCCACCACATCTTTTAAGTACTTAGCGTACTTGGGAATTCCCTGCAAAACATCAAGTAAAGGGAAATTTATGTGAATTTCTTTGAAAATATCAAAGAACTTTTTATAACATTCCTCCTCCTTTCTCTTCTTAAGTCTTTGCGGGAATGGTGGGGGTGGTTTCTGTGCTGGTTGCAATAATGATTGTGCATTATGTTGCACAACACTCTGATTATCTCCCTTGTCAATAGATGGACCCTGTCTGACCAGCTCTCATTTCTCTTATCCTTTGGTGGTCAATCAGCTAATTTCATGCCACTCCTCAGACTAATGGCATTGACCTGTCGGGGTTTGTATCTGTGTCACTGGGTAACCCTCCTTGAGGTCTGGTGTGCTGAGCAACTGCTAATGACCCATCTACTTCTCTAGATTGTGGGTGGCCAACTGTTGATTTTTCAAATCTGATGCCATCCTCGCCTCATTTTCTGCCAATTGGGTCTGCGTAGCCATAATTTTCTGGAACATCTTCTCAATGTTGTTGCTGCTTGACTTGCCACTGTTCTGCCTGTTCTGCTGCTGATACTGCTGCTGTTGAGGTTGCTAGTAGTTCTGACTCCGATTGCCACCCCAAGAAAAAATTAGGTGACTCTGCCAACTCTTGTTGTAGGTGCTCCTATAATTCTGATTGTTTCTCTGAACATTCCCTACAAAATTGATGGATTCTAGATTTTCCCCAGAAGATTCTGCATTGTGCCCATTATTACCATAGATTTTACACCAACTCGGAGCCTGCTAAATTGCATTCACCTGTCCCTGCGGTTGGTTCATACTCAGTTTGTTGAACTGAGTCACCATTTGATGTTGAAATGATGCTAGCTGTGCTGCTAAGGCATTTACACCATCCACCTCTATCAGCCTGACTGCTCTCTTACTTGCCCCTCTCGATGATTCGCTGTGCCACTCTGGATTTCCCTGAGCAACCCTTTTCAACAAAGTGTACAACTCATCATATGTCTTTTGCAGTGCTTGCCCACTCGATGCAGAGTCTAGTAATATTTTTGTATATGGGTCTAGACTCTCCACAAAAGTATGGGATAACACTTTATTGGACTGCTGGTGATGGGGGCAGTCTCTCAATAATGACTTGAATCTCTCCCAAGCCAAATACAAGTTCTCCTCCGGCCTTTGCTTGAAGCTTAATATTTCACTCCTGAGTTTGGCAGTCTTGCCTGAAGGGAAGAATCTGATGAGGAACTTCTTTGCTAAGTCGTCCCAAGAAGTAATGGAATTAGGTGGCTAAGCCTTCAACCACCTCTTTGCCTCTCTCAACATAATTGGTTGACACTCCGGTGGGGACGAAAGTGTCGCTAATCTCCAAGAAGTTCTGTAAGTGCTGCTGTGGGTCCTCATGAGTCATCTTAGTGAACTGGCCACTCGAATGTAACAACTGCACCATGTTCTGTTTAAGCTCAAAGTTCCCTCCAAGCTCCGGTTTGCGGATACTGGAAGTCACATTCGTCGCTAGTGGGATTGCCACTTCGCAAACTGCTCGGGCTACCATTTGGTCAGGTAACAACTCTGCTTTCCCAACTGGTGGATGTTGTTGCAATTGCTCTTGAAATCTTTTCAACTTTCACTCTAGAACTTCCCTCCCGAGCAAATGCAGTTGGCTTTCAGGTTCCAACAATGGTTCCATCAGCTCTCTATTCCTTGCCAACTCTGCAAGGACAACCTGTCACCTGCAATATAGCAGACTAAGACCAAGTTTTTCAACACTTAAGGAAATTAAAAATCACACAAAAATAAAAAAATTCACCAAACTTCGCCAGTCCTCGGCAATGGCGCCAAAAACTTGTTTGTGCTCCAACGCACTCGTAAGCGTACACGGTCGTACAAGTAATACAGTGGCCTTTTTTTAGAGCCGGATGTTGAACCCACAGGGAGTGGACCGATTCAGCAAATTATCAAGTTCAAGTGTTAAAATTAAACTTCATAAGTTTTGATTATAGAAATTTCGGGATATTCTAATTAAGTCTATGGGTGATCACAAAATAGATGAAAAACAATACAAGAAGCAACTAGAGTTAAGGCCTAATAATCATGCAATGCTACAATTCACAATGGTTTGAGTATGAAAACTTCAGTTGTTGTCTCACATAATTAAAATGCTTTGTTCATGGTCTTTCGAGCCTCTAAGCACGACAAACTAGTCTCGTACCTACATCGTTGAGAGGGGATGTGACGTCCTAATTCGTGAGCAATTTAACAACATGGATGTGGTTTACGGAGTTTGTGCCCTTAATTATGGACTTTCATACCTCTAATCATTTAACTGGACTTAGCTTCACAACTACTTCTATGAGTGGTGAGTGTCTAGCTCATCCCGTTTTAGTAACCAAGCAAGGCAAATTAGGTATAATGATTATCCTAACTGCGAATCCTATCTTGAAGAGAAGAACTTGCTTCATACATTCTCATGTTCTAGCCTAGGGTTACTCTTTAAAGCTTTTACCTAAACTTAATGCATTTGTTTTCATGGTGATCAAGCATAAAAACATTTATAATAAAGAATGTAAGACAAAAAAAACAACTAAAACTCAAACCAATGAAGAATTCATGCATTTACAATCATATTACGTAGCCTCAACCCTAGAGGAAGGGTTTTAGCCACTCATATTTATAAAAATACTCAAAGACATGATTAGAGTAAAGTGCTTACATGAATAGTTAAAAGAGAATGCAAAACATTGAACCCTAGGTAGAGTTCTTCACTTCTCCCTTCGCTCCTTTACAGTTTCTCAAAAATATTCGTGATAAATGATTTTAGGAGCTAAGTGTTTAATTTATAGTAAGTGGAAAAATTGCACTTTTTGGCCGTGGATGGACTGCCTTTGTGTCATAGACCTGGTCGGGCCAAACTTGCTCCGTGACACGGAGCAAACACGCAGAAACACTAGAATTCTCGGCAGTTGTATGCAATGGGCGCAGGCTGTGCGCGATTCCCGGCGTGGCACGACCCTTCTCATGCGCGATGCCCAGCGTGACACGGAAGCTGGCGCGCAGTAGTGCCTAGCGTAGCACGGTGCCAATGCAATGGCACACTGGATGGCATCATTCGTGCGCATGGCATGAACATGGCACGGCGCTGGGCGCAGCACAGACACAGCGTGGCACGCTGCCTGGCGCGGCTAGCCTTGCCATGGCAGGTACACTTGCAATCTTTTGCAATCCGATTTGAACTCCATTCCTTCACTTCAACCATCATTATTTAGTCCTTGATATGAATTTTACACCTACAAAATAAGGACTAATCATGTTGGTTAGTGCATACCCAAAAATAGTAAAAATCACATGAGAATGCAATTAAATAAATTGACAAACTTGACTAAATGAAGTTATAAAAATAGCACTTGCAATTGCCCAAGATCACCACCACAACCCAAATGGAATCATATTATCGACGAATACGAGGTAGAACTGTGATGAAATCCATATTAATTTTCCCACTTCAAAGTGGGAATGCTTATATCCTGAAGTACACCCCCCGGTCTCTGATGCTCAACCTTTACTTGCTGACAGTTCAGAGACTTGGCTATGAATTCTGCAATATCCTTCTTCATTCCATTCCACCAATAGATTTCCCGTAAGTCATGGTACATCTTGGTGGCACTCGGATGGATAGAATACCTGGATCCATGAGCCTCGTGCAACATTCGGCTCCTCAAATCATCAACATCTAGAACACATAAGCGACCTTGATACCGAAGCACACCATCTCCCCCTTTGGAAAAGACCTCTACTTTTTGATTTTGAACACCTTCTTTCAACTTTACCAAAATTGGGTCCTCATCTTGTCTATCTTTCACATCAGTCACCAAGGGCGATTCTGATCCATTCTAAACAATAACACCGCCGTCGGTCGAGTCAACCAACCTAACTCCCAACCTAGAAAGTCGATGCACATCCCTCACCAGCTCCTTCTTCCCCTCACCCACATCAGACACACTCTCCATAGAGAGTCTACTAAGTGGTGTCGGCTACTACATTGGCCTTACCCGGATGGTAAACCACACTCATATCATAGTCCTTGAGTAGCTCCAACAACCTCCTTTTCCAAAGAATGAGATCTTCCTACGTCAACACATATTGTAAGCTCTTGTGGTCCATAAATACATCCACGTGAACCCCATACAAATAATGTATCCATATCATCAAGGCGGATACCACCCCGGCCAATTCAAGATCATGGGTCGGGTAATTCTTCTCATGAACTTTCACCTGTCTAGAGGCGTATGCTATAACTTTCCCGTGCTGCATCAACACAAACCCAAGTCCGATTCTTGAAGCATCAAAATACAGCACGAACCCATTAGTACTCTCCGGTAGAGTTAACACCGGTGCTGAAGTAAGTCGGGTCTTCAACTCTTGGAAGCTCTTCTCACAAGCCTCCAACCATTGGAATTTCACCTTCTTCTGGGTCAATATGGTCAAGGGTGCTGCAATCAATGAGAAACCTTAAACAAACCTCCGATAGTAGCCAGCTAAACCCAAGAAGCTTCGGATATCAGAAGGATTCACTGGTCTAGGCCAATTCTTCACTGCCTCTATTTTCTGATAATCCACCTTTGTGCCCTCACTTGATACCATGTGGGCCCAAAAATGCTATGGAGTTCAACCAGAACTCACACTTTCTGAACATGGCGTATAATTGAAGATACTTGAGAGTCTGAAGCACTACTCTAAAAAGAGCAGCATGCTCCTCCTCGCTCTGAGAATATATCAAGATGTCATCGATGAACACAATCACAAACATGTCCAGGTATGGCTTGAACTCCCTGTTCATCAGGTCCATAAAAGTTGCAGGAGCATTCGTTATTCCAAAATATATAACTACAAACTCATAATGACCATACCGTATCCTGAAGGCTGTCTTCGGGATGTCACTCTCCCAAACCGTGAGCTAGTGATACCCGGACCTAAGATCTATCTTTGAGAAACACTTGGCACCCTGAGGCTGGTCAAGTAATTCATCAATCCTGGGTAAAGGATATCTGTTCTTGGCGGTGACTTTGTTCAATTGCCGATAATCAATACACATGCGAAGAGAACCATCTTTATTTCGGACAAAGAGAACTGATGCACCCCATGGGGACTTGCTCAGTCTAATGAAACCCTTATCTAGAAGGTCCTTCAACTGCTCTTTCAACTTTTTTAGGTCAGCTGGAGCCATTCTGTGGGGAGAAATAGATATAGGCTGCGTGTCGCAAAGAAGGTTAATACAAAAATCAGTCTCCCGCTCGGGAGGGATTCTCATTAAATCATCAGGAAAGACCTATGGATACTCCGGTACTACTGGAACTGACTGGATAGTCGGGGACTCGGACTCAATATCCTTAACCCTAACTAGATGGTACACACACCCCTTAGAAATCATCTTTCTAGCCTTAAGGTAGGAAATGAAATTGTTATACCCCGTAAAATTCTCAACATATAGATGGCCTATTCGCGTGTTGGTTAAGAGTATTTGAAAGCCATACATGCTAGAAAAAGGCCCGGGAAAAGACCGGACGAGAAACCTGGCGAACCATCACGGAAGGAGCCGGGGCAGAACCCCTCCGCGATGGAAACGTGTCACGGAGGTGGAGCCTCCGCGTTGGCTCCATGACACGTTGGCCCTGTCCAGGCCCAAGTATATAAAGCCTCCACTTCGGTTCATTTCATTATGATATCAAATAATTTCCAGAACTCGTGAGAAAACAGAGAGGGTGCGAAAGTACTATTAAATTATCGCTCAATTACGCCGTCAAATGCGGTCCAAACTCAAATTAACTCCAGATACCGAGGTATTAAGTAGTAAGGTGCATTCCTACGGATTTAGTTTTGCGAAATTCGGCCGACGAATCATCGTGCTACCAAACTAAGGTAAGTGAAATTGCTCCAAACTAGTGTCAATATACTCCTAGCCCTGAAGTGAGTATTTCTCCCTTCTGGACTTTTGAGAAATAACAAGTTTTTGACCGTCTTTCGATAAGCCAAAGTTTAGGCTATAAATATATCGAAAGTGACGTTTTCTTTCAGAATATTGGTGTATTTAGTCCTAATTGACATATATGTAAATGTAGTTGGGAGAAATAGCTGGAGTACTGACCGAGCTTCGTCCGTTAGTCGAATAAACCGAGGTTAAGGTTTGTAAAGCCAGTTTCTTCAGCAAGTTAGTAGTTTTAGCCTTGTGTAGCACAGCAAACTCCGTAGTAGAATTCCCGGAGTTGAATATTGAGTATTGTGCAAGTTCAGTAAATCTGGTTTGCGTTGTTATATCGTACTCAGTCCGAAAGTTAGTAAAGCATGCGCCAAAATGGCAAGTTAGCATTCCAGACTCAGTATAGCCCAGTATGTGATTAGCAAGCATGTTTCTAGAATAATATGACAGATATTCAGAATAAGAGTTAGTAAAGTAAAATCAGGCAGTCAGATAGTATCTTGGCTACAAATTAGCCATACAAACAGATGATAACTTGGCTACAATATAGCCATACAATTAGATAATATCTTGGCTACAGATTAGCCATGCAGTTAGATAAAGATCACAAATTCAGTATAAATCAGTATGAGAATCAGTATAATACAGAAAGAGATCAGAATAAGAAATCAGAATTCAGATAGTATTTTTCAGTTTAAACATGCTTACTATATATGTGCTTATTGTTTGTTGAGACTTGGTTGTGTCGTGAGGGCACCCTTTTGAGCGTCCTCGCCGCCCCTGGGCTGGTAACTGTGTTGCGTCTTGAGGATGAAGTGCTGCGTTGTAAGGGCCGCCTATGTGTCCCGAATGTTTCAGGGCTTCGCCAGCAGATCATGCATGAGGTACATTACGCTCGCTATTCCATCCATCTAGGAGCAACAAAAATGTACCATGATATCAAAGAGAATTATTGGTGGCCAGGAATGAAAAGAGAAATGGTCGAATTTGTAGCCCAGTGTCCTAACTGCCAACAGGTAAAAGTGGAACACCAGAAACCAGGCGGGTTAACTCAGGACATAGCTGTGCCTCTCTTGAAATGGGAAGCAGTGAATATGGATTTTGTAGCAGGATTACCCCGTACCATACATAGACACGATTCTATTTGGGTAATAGTTGACAGGCTGACAAAATCAACTCATTTCCTGCCAGTGAAAGCTACTTTAACGAGGATTATTCCGAATTATATATCAGAGAAATAGTTAGATTACATGGAGTGCCAGTATCTATTATTTCAGATAGAGGAGCACAATTTACAGCTAGATTTTGGCAGTCATTTCAGAGAGGTCTGGGAATGCAGATTAATTTGAGCACAACATTCCACCCTCAGACAGATGCACAGGCTGAGCGCACTATTCAGACGCTCGAGGACATGCTACGAGCGTGTGTGCTAGATTTTGGAGGTAGCTTGGACGATCATTTGCCGTTAATTGAATTTTCTTATAATAATAGCTATCACTCAACCATCCAGATGGCGCCCTTTGAAGCATTGTATGGGCGAAAATGCAGATCGCCAGTTGGCTGGTTTGAAGTGAGAGAATCAGCATTGATTGGGCCAGACATCATTCAACAGTCAGAGGAGAAGGTAAAGCTTATCATGGAACGCCTACTGACTGCACAGAGCTGCCAGAAATCATATGCCGATGTGCGGCGCGGAGACCTGGAATTTGATGTGAATGACTGGGTATTTCTGAAGGTATCTCCGATGAAAGGGGTGATGAGATTCAGCAAGAAAGGTAAGCTCAGTCTGAGATTCGTTGGGCCTTATCAGATCCGGCAGAGAGTAGGCCGAGTGGCATACGAATTGAACTTGCCTCCAGAATTAGAATTCGTTCATCCAGTTTTCCACATGTCTATGCTAAGGAAGTACATAGGAGACCCATCCAGAGCAGTCCCAGTCCAGGATATCCAGGTTACAGAAGAGCTAGCCTATGAAAAGGTTCCAGTAGCCATCTTAGACAGACAGATTCGTATATTGAGAACTAAAGATATTGCGTCTGTCAAGGTATTGTGGCGTAACAGGAACCGAGAGGAGATGACTTGGGAGGCAGAGGAAGATATGAAGACCAGATACCCTCATTTATTTCAAGCCTAGTTAGACGACAGGTATGTTAGTATTATTATCTTATGCAGTGCCTTATAAATGAGAAGGTCTATTTTAATCTGTCATTTAAATACTATAGTATTGTGTGGAGTACCTGTATGGGACTTTTCTGCATTTCAGGTTTTTGGGATAGTCCATATTACAGGGGAAACTCTGCCGAAATTTTTCTAGAAACAAGTTGAGTAAGTTGAGAAGTCCTCTAGATAGAAGTTTACATTCGAGGATGAATGTTCTTAAGGGGGGGAGAATGTTATACCTCGTAAAATTCCCAACACATAGATGGCCTATTCGCGTGTTGGTTAAGTGTATTTGAAAGCCATACATGCAAGAAAAAGGCCCGGGAAAAGACCGGACGAGAAACTTGTCGAACCATCACGGAAGGAGCCAGGGCAGAACCCCTCCGCGATGGCAACGTGTCATGGAGGTGGAGCCTCCGTGTTAGCTCTGTGACACGTTGGCCCTGTCCAGGCCCAAGTATATAAAGCCTCCACTTCGGTTCATTTCATTATGATATCAAATAATTTCCAGAACTCGTGAGAAAATAGAGAGGGTGCGAAAGTACTATTAAATTATCACTCAATTACGCCATCAAACGCGCTCCAAACTCAAATTAACTCCAGATACCGAGGTATTAAGCAGTAAGGAGCATTCCTATGAATTTAGTTTCACGAAATTCGGCTGGCGAATCGTTTGTAAAGCCTATAAATATATCGAAAGTGACGTTTTCTTTCAGAATATTGGTGTATTTAGTCCTAATTGACATATATGTAAATGCAGTTAGGAGAAATAGCTGGAGTACTGACCGAGCTTCGTCCGTTAGTCGGATAAACCGAGGTTAAGGTTTGTAAAGCCAGTTTCTTCGGCAAGTTAGTAGTTTTAACCTTGTGTAGCACAACAAACTCCATAGTAGAATTCCCGGAGTTGAATATTGAGTATTGTGCAAGTTCAGTAAATCTGATTTGCGTTGTTATATCGTACTCAGTCCGAAAGTTAGTAAAGCATGCGCCAAAATGGCAAGTTAGCATTCCAGACTCAGTATAGCCCAGTATATGATTAGCAAGGATGTTTCTAGAATAATATGACAGATATTCACAATAAGAGTTAGTAAAATAAAATCAGGCAGTCAGATAGTATCTTGGCTACAGATTAGCCATACAGACAGATGATATCTTGGCTACAGTATAGCCATATAGTTAGATAATATCTTGGATACAGATTAGCCATGCAGTTAGATAAAGATCACATATTTAGTATAAATCAGTATGAGAATCAGTATAATACAGAAAGAGATCAGAATAAGAAATCAGAATTCAGATAGTATTTTTCAGTTTAAACATTCTTGCTATATATGTGCTTATTGTTTGTTGAGACTTGGTTGTGTCGTGAGGGCACCCTTTTGAGCGTCCTCGCCACCCCTGGGTTGGTAACTATGTCGCCCACTGAGCGGGTCAGTTTACGTCACTCCAAGGAGTGGCATGCCGTCCCCAGTTTGGACGAAGATGGGATGAAGCTTTCCCCATATCAGGCTGATCAGCATTATAGTACAGATAGCCCTGTTGTGCGCAAGCGCCTAGGGAACAGATTCAAATACAGTTACAGTTACAGATACAGTATAGGAGTCCTCTGGACTCAGACACGGTTATTTATATCGGAGGCTAAGGCCCGAGCCGGAGACCCAGGGGGCCGGCAGAGGTGCTTGTAGTTAGCAGATGAGTGGAGTGACTTATTTTTCGTTGGTTTTGACCAGGGTAGGGGTATATAGATTGTTTGCTTGCTTGGCGCCATCCGTCTTATGGGGGTTGGTATTGGCTCTTGTTTGCTATATATATATATATATATATATATGTATTTATGTGCTATATGTTAGTTAATAGACAGTAGGGTGCCGCATCTACAGGTACGCTCCTGCCCTATCACAGCACAGGAAGTCTGATTCAGTTCATATCAGCTCTTACAGATTCAGTTATCTCCTGCTATTCAGAATTTCTAGTTATGTTATTTGTATTTAGTTTTATCCAGTTGCTTTGCATACTCGGTACCAGTGGTACTGACGCCCGTTTGGGGCGCTGCATTACTTGCCTGCAGGTACTTATAGATGAGGAGGCGATCCCTCGTGATTCTAGCCAGCTTGTAGAGCCATCAGCTCCTGTCATCCGGAGCTTGATATTCAGAGGTATAGTTCATTTTCTTTTATTGTACAGCATGGGTAGGCCGGGGCCCTGTCCCGACCATTTCATCAGTACTCATAGAGGCTTGTAGATAGTATATATTCATCTCCCTGTGGTTAGTTGCGTCGGTTGTGTGAGGCCGTGCGTTTTGTTTAGTTGTTTAGCATTATTGATTATGTTGGCCGTGTGGGGCCATAGTCTGATAGTAGTGGTGACCTTGCTGGTCACGTAGTTATTCAGTATTTTATTATTGAGTTACAGATAACTAGACAACATGCTGGCCTTGTCGGCCCGCATAGGTTTCCCCCTTTGTAAGTATGTTTCTGGTTAGCTAAAGTTTAAATAGGTGGCTATAGGCCCAGTCGGCCGGAGGCTGTGTTTACAGCCGTTATACAACCTGTGATTCCTTGAATCTAAGTTAGAGCCAGCCAGGCACCAGATGTGCTTAGGCTCAGTAGTCTAGCAGTTAAGGTCCTAATAGGGCACCAGGTGCCAGTCATACCCCCCAAGGCGGGGCGTGACAGAAGTGACCTATAGGCACAATTGAACTACCCTTCCATCCTAAGACTGGCTTACCCGGAAATATGAACTCTATTGCCCGGGTTCTACAATTAACTGAAGCATAGCATGAAAATAGCAATCCATGCCGAGAATAACATCAAAATCGCTCATAGATAACTCTATCAAATCTGTTGAGGTGACCTTTTGCGGGAGGGGCTGTTGAACTAGAAGCTGGGTCTCGGCCCCCAACCCGATCTTGTCTCACTGCTGGACAATCTCTAAGCATGTGTTCGGGCTTCCCTCCCTCGAAACAAGCGCCTGAACCTGCCAAGCACTGGCTAGTGTGCCCCCGACCACATCTGCGGCAAGATGGAATGCTAGAATATGGGGGTCTGCTGCTCTGACCCCTCGAGCCTGATGCTCGCCCTCTCTGATCATGCCTCGATCTGGATGGCACACTCAATGCTGAAGATGCCAAGGCTGATGATCTCTGGTGGGTCTGCTGTTGGTGCCCACCTCCTGGCCTTGGCTGTGAGAATCTGTTGTCATCGGTCCTGATCCCCTTGGCCTCCCTCTCCCTCAGATGTGCTGCCTCCATTTGCTGGGCATACAAGACCATCCGAGGGAAGTCCATGTCCTGGTGGAGCATATCAGTCCTACAATCCTTATCCAGATAGCCCGCTACACCACGCATGAACCTGCTCACCTGCGCTTTCTGATCAGCTACTAACTCTGGGGTGTATGTCGATAGGTGAGTGAACTCAAGGGAATACTCTTGCACTATCATTCTCCCTTGTTTCAGATTTACGAACTCAGCTGCCTTTAGCTCCGTCATCTCACGAGGGAAGAACTGATTTAAGAATGCTACATGAAACTCTTTCCAAGTGACAGGACCCGCTCCGGCGACCCTGCTATCCTTCTATTGGCAAAACCAAATATGCGCGACCCCTATAAACTGGAACAAGGCCAACTCCGCGCACTCATCTCCATTCACCCCATGACTTGGGTGATCTTAACAATCTCATACATGAATTCATGTGGGTCCTCATCTACTTTTGACACGAGGAACTCCGGTAGGTTCATCCTCAAGAAGTCTCTGACTCGAGCCGCCACTGCATTGCCATTTTGTGGAACATACGCAACGGCCTGTTGATTGACCTGAGTGGTCAAGGCCTGCGCAAGCATTTGAATAGCGGCCCAGAACTCAGCATGAGCAACTGGCTCCAGTGTCTGGGGCTCCTGAACTGGTGGGGCTTATTGGTGCCTATTTTCGTTGCCATCCTCGTGGCCTTCTCCATTCCTATTCCTTCTACCATTCATTCTTTAAGGAGACATGATTCTTAAATCGTGAATAAAATGAATTAGAAGGATACAGAGACATTTCATCGCACAACATAGATCATGAAAGAAGGGAACATTTCCTAAACGCCTAGTAGCCTCTTCGTCATAAGTGTGGCGCGCTTCACACCCATGACAAAGACTCTACTTAACACAGTTTTCAGATACCCCAGGACACTTCAAACCAATTGCTCTGATACCAAGTTTTTCACAACCCGAATGGAGGCCCGTATCACAACACGGGACAAGGAGCCCCGCAGACCCCAGGTTGACCCAGGCAGTAACATACATCTAAATCAATCAAGCAAACCGAATAATCAACTATGTAATCATAGAGGAAGTCTAAATCAACCATAACATTAGAATACGAAATCTGAAGGTAAATACATACATATGTCTGAAAAGCCTCTAAACATGACGAGTTGATGGGACAAGACCCCAACAAACTCAACAAAACTGAAACTGAAATACTTAAAGGAAAGCTGAATAGTCTAGTCCTCAGGAGATGAGGACTCACCCACAGTAAGAATGCTAACTCTGATAAGCTGACTACGAGTGGCGCTGAACCTGAGAGTCGGGTCCTATATCATGAAATAATACAGCATACAGTATGCGGTCAGTACGTGGAATGTACCGAGTATGCAAAGGTAAATAAAACCGCTAAAGTAAGTAAAATCATTTAAAGACAATGCATAATGTAAACATAAACATTAAGAATCTAAGACTAGGGCTTGCATGCATTCTTTCCGAAATCATAATCTCTTCATAACATGACATAACATAACTTCATAACATCATAACTGAATCGATTGACTCAAAGCAGAATTCTGATATTTATAAGTAATGCTGAACATTGAGTCAAACCTGCTTTAAAATATGCTTTTACATAATTCTCATATGTAATGAATATGTATATCTGAAATCATGAGGAACAATGGGAGACTCGTCTTTTAACCTACCATGATAGAGCTTACGTGGTCTGAACTATCACACTCAAGTGGGCAGAGCCGTCCAAAGCCTTTCATCATAATATTTCATCATCATCATACATTCATCACAAATCTCATCTTTCATGAACTCCTCATCAATGGGCTCTTAAATTCATTAAACAAGAAACATGATTTTAATTGAAAACATTATAAAAATTTGCCCATGCTTCATAATTCAATAGTAGAATCATAATTAAATCATACCCATGTATAGAAATAGGAGATTCATGTATTTGTGTTAAAACCCAATAGATTAGACATAGAATTTCATACTTTAGAGAGGGATTGGGCATTGGCGTGAAAGAAATCACCCACTCATAACCCTTACATACCTATTTGTAGCTGATTCTTACACTTCTTTGAATGCCCAGAGGAAATTGAAAGGAAATTGATGAATGTTTGGCTTGATCTCCCTCTCTAGTCTTCTACCTTGCATGCATGAATGAATGATGCCTAAAATGAACTTAACCCCTTTAAAAGTCACTATTCATAACTCAAAACGATGTAGTTTAGGCCTTAGGAGTTTAGGAATTATGAAAAAGCCCTTACTAAATTGGCAGAAAATATCTTTCAGGTGGTCCCAACGAGGGACCTAACGACTCATTACCCTGGGCCACAACTCGTGGAGTCGTCCGTTAGGTACACAACTCAATAGGTCTTTTGGGCTCTTAAGGGGAGACATGACGACTCGTGATCAGGTGACCACGAATCATGGTCATCATCCATGAAGTGCACTGCCTTAGCTTCAACAAAAACCTTCCTTGCTTGACCACGACTCACCCCAAGAATCATGGGGACTGACCACGACTCATGGGGTCCTCCCGTCGAGTGCACTGCCTTCCTTCTTCTCTTTTCTTTCCTTACTCACCCCACAATTGACCTAACGACTCGTGGGGTCTGACCACAAGTCATTGTTACGCCCGTGGGAATCCTGTTTCTCAAAATCTCCAACTGCTCACCTGTCCTCCCCTCGAGTCACATCACGACTCATGGGCTGCACCAACGGGTCATCTCACGACTCTTTCTGTGCCTGGTGCCAGTTTTTAAACTTTTCTCCATTTCAACTCCCAGGTCTAATCTTTGGGCTTCTGGGGTATAACATAGCCATATAGTGACTATCATTCTTTGGATTTTGCACTGTGTTGCTAGGTAGTGTTTCCTTTTTCCTAGGGTTCAGGGATGATTACAATTGACCCAACTGGTGCTCTATTTGCTTGATAGTTGTGGAATGAGACTCAACTTTCTGGCCTATTCTAGATATATCTCCTCGGATGTCTTTCAACTGCTCCTTAGTGGATCTCACCTTCTTGAGCATCTCAACCATCATGCTCTCCAATTTTGACGGTCCAGCTTCACCCTCATGTGCATTAAGAGGAACATACAATCCTGTTCGGTCGTTGCGGTAACCATCATTCCTTTTAGATTCTTCCTCTCGCTCATGACCTCGACTCTTATCTCTATACCCATTATGGTTATAGTTGTCCCGGCATTGGTTCCGACCTTGATTTTCGGAGCGCCAAGTGTCCTGTTCAGACCCTTGGGCGTTGGCTCGAAAACCTGCCACCTGGTTGTCCAAGAAGTTTGACTCCTCCTCGAAATCTGAATATTTCGGCCCCGGTTCTTGTCCCTGAGCTCCCACTGCATTTACTTTTTTGGCCCCAACATCCATGATATGCTTTATGAGTAGGTCTAGTGATGTATGCATGTGGGCCAATTCCTGATCACGCTCCTCCTCCTTTTGTTGGTTTGTAGTCATACCAACAACATATGTGTCCACAACTACTTCTACTTCCCTGGTATGCCATGCCTTGTTAGTCTTAGTCACTCTGTCAAGAGTAATGGCAACTTGCTCCCACGAGTGACTCATCAGTGCTCCTCCCACCATAGTATCTGCCATAGCTTTTGTGTTATTGTTCAAGGACCTATAAAAATTCTCCAACAAACTGTTATCTGGAATTTTATGGTATGGGCACTTAGTCAACTTCTTTTTAAATCTCATATAGGTTTCATGAAGTGCCTCTATTTTTAGTTGTCAGAAATTGTAGATCTCATCCTTAAGCTATGGAATATTGGAGGGTGGGAAGAATCTCTGTAGAAAATTTTGTTTAAGCTCCCTCCGATAACCATAAAGAGGCCTCCCCAGAAAGAGAGAAGGGGAAGAGTCTCAGCCTTATTGCATCCTGACTTACACCAGGAAACCTGTACGCCTTGCATATACCTACAAAGTTCATCAAGTGCAGGTTGGCATCATCTGCTACATGACCACTAAACATCCCTTTCATATTCAACAATTGTATCATGGTGTTAGAGATGTCAAACTTTGACCCAACAGGAAAAGGTGGTGGTACAATAGCTCAAGTTGACCCGATTTGATCAATGTCCGGGTCATCCTCATCAAAGAACTAAGGGGCATATCTCTGGCCTTTTTTACCCCTTCTATTGTGACCAGCATTTACAACTTCATCCCGAGCGTCCTCGGCTTCTTGAAGTGTAGCTTGCCATGCTATCTCGGCGTGCCTAGCTTCTTCAGCAAGACGGGCCTCACTTTGCTCCCGGTTTTCCATTCTTCATAGTGTTCTTTCTTATTCAATATCAAGAGGAATCAAGGGGTTTACGCTCCCTCAAGTACTTCCATTCACCAAGAGACAACCTGTGGGTGTCAAAAATAAAACGAAAAGTAAATGAGGAAATAACAACTAAAAATTAAGTACAAGCAATTAATCTAATCTTAAGTCGTATTCCCCGGCAACGACGCCACTTTTTGATAATGCTCAAACTCACACTCCTGATAAAGTATGAAGCGAACGTTGTCAACAAAGAACCCAACAAAGGTTGGGGTCGATCACACAATAAATATGGTAAGAACTAGACTAATGTAGGTATTTAAGCTCCCGCAGTAAATATGGTAAGAACTAGACTAATGTAGGTATTTAAGCTCTTAGGTATGTTATCTCCAAATTGGGGGGTCTATAGAAAAAAATTGTGAAACAAAATTTAAAATCTATTGTTGTTTATCAAGATCTGCAATTAACTAGGGAAAGTGTTTCCTGTGGGTTCATAACTACTTCGGGTTTACACTTGTGATCTATCCCAATGCTTACTTATAGAGCTGATAACTAGGGTTCATCCAAGCGACTGGTTCGTCCCTATTGGATGACTATACACAATCACTGGGTTAGGTCTCATGAGTGATTTTAATTTAACCATTATCAGTTTGTTCCAAATTAACTATCGTGCAATCGCAGCTCAAGTTATACAATGATCATAAAAATCAAGGCTTTGTTGTAATTCTCTTTTCCTAATCTCTATTTCTCTAGGTTCAAGCAAGTAGAATTCGGGCAAGTCCTAACGTTGCGCTTTGTTAAGAAACATTAAAGATGAAGAGAATACAATATAAGCGTTTAGCATTGATTTTGGATCACTTTGTGTAACCCTTGTTTGTTAATCCACCATGGTTCCCACAACCCTAATTATGGAGGTTTCAGCCTCTCATGATTGTAAGATTATCATTACTATTCATAGACAAGCACATAATTGAATACTTACAACGATTATTGAAAGAAAACATGCTTTGAATATTGAAAGGAAAGATGATGAACAAATTCAAGAACAATTGATAAAATCAAAGTTAAGGTCTCAAGAATCGCTCTCCAATATTGTTAAAAACTGATTACAAATTGATAATGATCGTCTAATGAATGGCTATACTAAAATAAACCTAAAAAGCATTTATACAAATAATAAAATCCTTTTCCTAAGGTAATAGGGAAATATCCAAATCTGGTGCCGACACTTCATACGACTCCTCATACAACCTATAACAGGATTGTACGGGTTGTACCTTGTCTCGTACATCCCTTGGCTTCTGCAGTATTTGCTAAGTGTTGGCCTTATGACTCGTAAAAAGATCCTATGAGTCATACAATCAAGTCGTGGTTTTATACTGAGAACTATGGCATCTTCTGAAGATTTCTATGAATGTCTTGGTACGCCTCGTACCTTGCTCATACGACCCCTAACAACTTGTCGTATCATGAGATCTGCCAAGTCCCAAAAATTTCTGAAGTTTTCCAAGGATCCTAGTATAGATCAGAGGTAGATATTACGATCCATAATTGCTACCCATATTAGAAGACTTCAACTGTGCAAATCTCTCTGAAGTTTTCTACGACTCAAGTTACGGTTCGTACTAGGATGGTACGACTCATACCAAGAGTCGTACTTTGCCTTTGCCTTGTACCAATATTTCAGACTTTTTCCATGGGTCTCTGCATGGCTCATATAATCTTGGTACAACTCGTACTGAGATCTATACTTGGCCTAAAATCTGCAACTTTATGCATCTTTTACACATTTTCACTCCAACACCTATTTTCCCTGAAAAAAGTAAAAACACCTCATATCCATATAAACACACCTAAATCCATGCTATTTTGAAAGTTTTAACCGTCAAAAGTTTTTTAAACTCACAACACATCAAGGACTCACCACAACGAGAACTGAACTAGACTAAGCTACGGAAGACTAGACTAACGACGGAACTGAGTCTGATCGTCTAAACCTGTATCATGAAACGATACAGTATGGAGAATGCCGTCAGTACTTGGAATGTATTAAGTATGTGAGGCAAGTAAAAATGGACTAATAAAATACATAAGAGTTCATAAGAGTAGGACAGTTCAAAATATGAAGTGCTAATCATAGCACAAACATAAGGGCTCAAGGTTTTCAAAACTGGTCATAACTAGTCATAATCATAATCATAAGAGAAACCTTGTAAATCATAACTTGAGCCAAAGTATCATAAATATGGTCATGCATAAAACATAAGGAACAATGGGAGAACTCGTCCTAACTGATACCATCAGGATAGAGCTTACATGATGCCTCAACTATCTCACTCAAGTGACCAGAGCTGTCCCAAGCTTGCCAAGGCAAGGTACATAAATGGCATGATATCACTATTAGGGACCCCTTAGGGTCAACCAAGAATATAAACCTACGGTGGCACTGTAATACCCTGAAAGCCCTAAGATCAAACCTGAGGGTTCAAACTGAGAAAATAGGAAAAATTCTGCACCAGGTCACAAGACGAGTCATCTAGTGACCAGTGAATTACCCTACGAGCCATGGAGTGACTTGTGAAGTGGAGGAAATAGTGGCAGGATCTCGTGGTCCAGGGGTGACAACAAGAGAAGCAACGACTAGTGGTCAGGGCAATGAGTCGTTAGGTTGGTCGAAGCTAGAGGTCGGTTTCGATATTGAATTTTTGGTAGTGTTCCCAATGACTGGGTCACCACGAGTCGTTAGGAACACCATGAGTCATGGTGTCCCTCGTGGTGACAGGCAGAGCTATGGTTTCTAGTGCTGGCAACGGGCGCAGACGACGACGAGTCGTCATGGGTAACAACTCGTCCAGCCCCTCGTTGGGACTGGCAGTGTGATTTTTCCTGTGAATTTATTAAGGACTTTTATGTAATTTCTAAGTTCCTAAGACCTAAACTACTTTTTTTTAAGCTCAGTTAGATATTTATGAGGGTTTAACTCATTCTAAACCAATCCTTCTCCATGCATGCAAGACTACAAAGATCCTAAGGGTGATCAAGTCTAGGATTCATCAATTCTCCTCAAATTCTTTTAAGCATTCAAGAAGGGTGTGAAATCAGAAGTAACCAAGTATGCGGGGTTATGAATGGGAGTATTCCTTCACTCCCATGCCCAAATTCTCTTCTAATTCATGTAATTTTAAGTTGATAAATCTATGGGATCTTAACCCAATTTGTGAAATCTTCTAAGTATCTATCATGGGTAAATTCTCTTCATGTTTCTAATATTGTTTCAAGAGTCATGGGAATATTTTATAATATTTTCAATTACAAATTATGAATTCAAAGTCTTATAATTATAATGCCCAATTATGAAAGTTCATGAAAGGTTGAGAATATGGTCTATGTTTTCAAGTATGATGAGGTGTATATGATGAAAGTATGATTTCAAATTACCTATGTTTATACTCATGCTTTTTGACTATCTCAAAGAATATACAAGTTTTGGAAAGCCCATATGATCAAGTATATTTCATAATTTACTTCAATTTCATGTTATTAGCTTATCACATGATTTTGGAGTCTAGACTCCTACTTTTCAACTTGTGGTATGGTTTGAGCCAAGGCTCCTCATGATATGTTGTCAGATTATGCATGTATTATTATGATTCAGCTTCATCACAAGATGATGGTTCAGCTTCACTGAAAAATGATGGAGAGCATATACATGTTTTTGGGAGTAGTGTCTAACATTGAGTAGGCTAAGGGTTCAGTCAACCCTGTGCGTCAGAACTACGTGACAACATAGGTATGTTCATATTATTTGGGACCTCCCTTGTGAGATTCCCCTGCCCCAAGGGGGTCCTTCAGCTTGATATCGATATCATGGTAGCGCCCTTAGCCCTGGCAAGGCTTTGGACAGCTCTACCCACTTGAGTGTGATAGTCTGGACCACGTAAGCTCTATCATGGTAATGTCGGTTACATGACGAGTCTCCCATTGTTCCTCATAATTTTCAGTTATGCATGCTTTTTAGTTATGATATTATTTTTTCAACAGGTTTGACCCAATGTTCAGTTTTACTTAAGATTATCAGTTTCAGCTTTGGGTCATTCAAATTGGTTATGATACTCAGTCATGTTTAAATCATGTTTTCAGATGATAGCATGCAAGCCTTACTCTCGGAATCTTATCTTGAATATGTTTTATGATATGCATGATTTTAGTTTTACTTGCTTAGCGGTTTTACTTATCTTGCATACTCGGTACATTTCAAGTACTAACCGCCTACTCTATTGTTGTATTGTTTCATGATATAGGCTCAGACATTCAGGTTTAGTCCCACCGCTAGCTAGGTTTTTCAGAGTCAGCATTTCCCAGCCTATGGGTGAGTCCTCATCCTTCGAGGACCTTATCATCTTGTATTCAGTATGTCCATTTTAAGTCTTTAGTGAGTTAGTGTCACACCCCACCTTGGGGGGTATGACTGGCACCTAGTGCCCTACTGGGACCTGAACTGCTGAACTGCTAAGCCTGGGCACATCTGGTGCCTGACTGGCTCTAACACATATTTCTGGACACAAAGGGCGATATAACGGCTGTAAACACAGCCCCCGGCCCATTGGCCTATAGCCTCCTGTACCTGTAATAACAGCTGACCAGAACATGCAACTATAGGGAAAACTATGTGGGCCGACGAGGCCACAATGCTGTCTAGTTATCTGCAACTCAGCAATGAAATACTAGAAAGCTACGTGACCGGCAAGGTCACCACTACTGTCAAACTTATGGGCCCACACGGCCAACATAAAGAAGCAAAAGTACTAACAGCTAACAACTGCACGGCCTCACACGACCGGCTCATCTGACCACAGGAAAAACATATACATACTGCAAGCCTCTAAGAATAGCAATAGAATGATCGGGACAGGGCCTCGACCTACCCGTACTGTACAACAAAAGAAGAAAAAATACACCTCTGGAATTTATACTCCGGATGACAGGAGCTGAATACTCAATAGCTGGCTGGAATCACGAGGGATCGCCTCCTCGTCTATGAGTACCTGCAGGCAAGTAATGCAGCGCCCCTCTGGGCGTCAGTACCACTGGTACTGAGTATGCAAAGCAACTGAAGTAATACAACTGAAAACAACTGAATATAGATAGCATAACTAGCATTTCTGTATAGCAGGAGATAGCTGAATCTGAAGAAGCTGATATAAACTGACTCAAGCTTTCTGTACTGATAAGGCAGAGGCTTACCTGTAGACGCGACGGCCTGCTGTCTAGTAGCTAGTATATAATATATAGAGCACATAAATAGATATACAAGTAGCAAACAAGAGCCAATACCAACCCCCATAAGCCGGATGGCGCCAAGCAAGCAAACAATCTATATACCCCTACCCGGGTCAAAACCAACCAAAAATAAGTCACACCACTCATCTGATAACTGTGAGGTCCTCCTACCGGCCCCCTTGGGTACGTAGCTCAGGCCTTGGCCTCTGACAATAAACTGTGTCTGAGTCCGAAGACTCCTGCCTCTGGGCGCAAGTGCACACGGGGTGTGTAATAAAAACTGCCCCTGGGTGCAAGCACGCAACAGGGTAATTTTATAAAAAACTGTATATAAAACTGCCCCCGGCCACAAGCGCACACAGAGTAATCTGCTCCTGTAAACAGGGTAATCTGGCTCTGCGCAGAGTAAACTGAACTACCCCTGCAAGCAGGGTGGTCTGGACCGTATTATCATGGTGGTCGGCCATCATCGTCCTCTAGGCGGATGGCATCGCCCAGCTGGTGGCGGTATCTGAATCTGGTATCGACACAGCTATAACCCAGGGGTGGTGGGGATGCTAAAAGGGTGCCCACATGCCACAACAAGTCTCAACAAACAAATAGCACATAGAAATAGCAAGCATGTATAACTGAAAAGACTATCTGGAATCTAACTTCTTATTCTGATCTGTTTCTATACTAAACTGATTCTTTACTGATTATACTGATTCTGAAATCTCTGTTTAACTGTATGGCTAATCTGTAGCCAAGATACTGTCTGTCTGAATGGCTAGTCTGTAGCCATAACTGTCTGTCTATCTAATCTTTCTTTACTGACTTTTATTATGAAAATCTGTTCCTTTTTATTCTACAACATGCTTGCTAATCACATAATAGACTATACTGGATCTGAACTACTAACTTGCCCTTGGGCGCATGCTTTTCTAACTTTCAGACTAGATACGATATAACAACGCAAACTAGGTTTACTGAACTTGCACAATACTTAACATTCGACTCCGGGAATTCTATTACGGAGTCTATTGTACTATACAGGGCTAAAGCTACTAACTTGCCGAAGGAACTAGCTTTACATACCTTAACCTCGAGTTATCTGTCTGTCGGACAAGGCTCGGCCGGTAATTCAACTGTTTTCTCCCAACTGCATTCATAAATATGTCAATTAATACTAAACACAGCTTTTTTGTAAAGAGCCACGTCACTTTCGATTTAGTTTATAGCCTAAACTTAGGCTTATCGAAAGACGGACAGAAACTCGCTATTTTTTAGAGGTCCAGAAGGGAGAAATATTCACTTCACAACTAGGAACACATAGACACTAGTTTAGAGCAATTCCACTTACCTTAACTCGGTAGCTCGATGATTCATCGATCGTATTTCATGAAACTAAATCCGTAGGAATGCTCTCTGCTGCTAAATACCTCCGTATCTGGAGTTAATTTGAATTTGAACAACGTTTAGCAGCGTAATCGGACGAAAATTATATAACTACTTCGCTCCTTTTTCCTTCTCCTGCGTTTTCTCTCTGTTTTCTGAGGTTTAAATGATTAAATTCTAAAATAAACCGAAGTGGGGCTTTATATACTTGGGCCTGGACAAGTCCAACGTGTCACGGAGCCAACGCGGAGGCTCCACCTCCGTGACACGCTGCCATCGCGGAGGGGCTCTGCCTCGGCTCTTTCCGTGATGGTTCGACAGGTTTCTCGTCCGATCTTTTCCCGGGCCTTTCTCTAGCACGTATGGCCTTCAAATATGCTTAACCAACGTGCGAATAGGTCATCTAGGTGCCGGGAATTCTACGGGGTATAACATTCTCCCCCCTTAAGAACATTCGTCCTCGAATGTACACTGTTATCTAGAGGACTTACTTAGCTTACTTGTTTAGAAAAATTTCGGCAGAGTTTCCCCTATAATATGGACTATAGCAAAAACCTGAAATGAAGAAAAGTCCAATACAGATACTGTACACAATACGGTAGGATTCACTGGATGGTTAGGTATCCATTTTTCTCATTTATACATATACAACCATGAGATTCCACATAAGCAATAATACGGACGTACCTATTGCCTGACTAGGCCTGATATAGGTGAGGATATCTGGTCCTCTTCCTCCGCTCCTCAAGTCATCTCCTCTCGGTTCTTGTTACGCCCTAATACTTTGATAGACATAATATCTTTAGTCCTCAATCTGCGAATCTGTCTGCTTAAGATAGTTATCGGAACCTCTTCATAGGCCAGCTTTTTCGTAACCTATTCTGGACTGGGACTGCTCTAGACGGGTCTCCTATGCATTTCTTCAGCATAGATACATGAAACACCGGGCGAACGGATTCTAATTCTGGAGGCAAATTCAATTAACGGTAAATGCTCACTTTGGCTACTACCGAAATCTAGTACACACGCTCGCAACATGCCTTCGAGCGTCTGAGTTACGCACTCAGCCTGTTCATCTGTCTGAAATAATAGATACTGGTATTCTATGTAATTTGACTATCTTTCTGATATACCACTCAGCATAATCTTCGGCTGAGAAGGTAGTTCTTACCGATAAGAGATGAGTTGATTTTGTCGATCTGTCACTTATTACTCCTGTGGAGTCATGTCTGTGTTTAGTACGGGGTAATCTTGCTACAAAATTCATATTTACCGCTTCCCCTTTTCAGAGAGGTACAGTTATGTCCTGGGCCAAATCGCCTGGTTTCTGATGTTCTGCTTTCATCTGTTGGTAGTTAGGAGACTGGGCTAGAAATTCAGCAATTTCTCTTTTCATACCTGGCCACCCGTAGTTTTCTTTGATATCGTGGCACATTTTCGTCACGCCTGGGTGGAGAGAATAACGGGCGTAATGCGTCTCGCTCATAAGCTGCTGGCAATGCCCCAAAACATCTGGAGCGCAAATGCGGCCTTTATATCGCAACATTCCGGCTATCTGGAAATATGTCACCTCTCCTTGCTGAATCTTATGTTCAAATTGAACCCGGCTAGGGTTTCTATACTGCCGTTCCTTTACTTCCACCGTTAACGACAATGCTGCGACATTCTGTATAATCGTTCTGTTATCCTTTATTTCCGCTATGTGAACGGCTAAACCGGCTAACTAGTGAAATTCTCAGGTCTATTCCCGCTGTTCAGGCTGCAAGTATGCCAACTCCCCATAGATTTACGGCTAAGGGCATCTACTACCATATTAGCCCTTCCCGGGTGATACAAAATTTTCACTCTTTAAAGCATAAGCTACTGCAGCTAACTCCAGGTCATGGGTAAGATAATTCTCTTCACGTTTCTTCAACTGCCTGAAAGCATAAGCTATTACCTTACCACGCTGCATCAACCCTTTATACCTCCTGGCAACACTAACACTGGAGCCGATGTTAACCTGGCTTTTAACTCCTAGGAGTTCTGCTCGCACACCTCAGTCTGCTGGAACTTTGCTGCCTTATGTACCAATTTAGTCAGAGGTGCTGCTGAAGTGGAAAATCCTTCCACAAACCCTCTATAATACCCGGCTAACCGCAGGGATTGCGTACTTCGATTGGAGTGGTAGGTCTAGACTATGTCTTCTCTACTTCGATTTTTTGTATATCTATCTGTACCCCAGCCTCTGACATAATGTGACCAAAAAGGCTACTAAACTTAACCAAAATCCACATTTACAAAATTTGACATATAACTGACGGTCACCGGTATAGCTAGAGCTTTACCTGGCCTTCTGACCGCATGCTAAGGCTACTTGTTGTTAAGGTAACCTTGAACGGCTATTTGCACACCGTGTGCCCGTATCTGATTAGGGGGTCCTGATATTGGCCATGACCTCTAATGATCTGGCTCCATAACCTTAAGTAACTGAATAGTCGGGTTGAATGACCCGGATGTAGCAGTAGTCTAACAATGCTCTAACTGTTCTACTTAAATACTTATAGTTCATGCATGACTGCAGACTTGTGGGCATCTAATTGCTTTGTTATTTTGCTTGAACCACTATAAGGATGAGCTTAATCAAACTTACTCCCAGGCGATCAATCTCTGGGTCTCCACGGGGGGTCTACTGATCCCCTGGTCTTAGTAAACACTGTGCTAGCAGTGTACTATCAATCTCTTACGCCTTGTGTGTATCCACTTGGATTTATACTACTATTCTGGGGAATTCTCGGTCTTATGAACTATTCTGTAAATACTGGCCTTCTGCTAGGGCTCTGTATCTAAATATCTTATGAGAACCAGCTGAAGTACTAGTCTGTCGCTGACTATTGATGTGGACCCTTCTTTAGGGTATCCACGAGTATTCTGACTGGGACGACTGGCTAACTTATGGGGTATTCCACATAATGACTGCTAGGTTAGCTAAGGCCGACTCTCACCTACAAAGCTGGGAAAATGGCGTACAACCACTTGACATACTAGAATAATTCTGGTATTGCTAATCTCTGAAATTTGCCTATTCGGCCTCTAATCCTGGTTCTAGCATATACACTACTGTTACCGATCTTCAAGGACGCCTCCCTGCTAATGCAGGTGTCAGCTGGTCGGTAGACCGTCTACTGCGCCCTTATCATCTAGCCATCTATTTTAGGCCATTAACTCTGATAAGCTCCTAGGGCCTAGATCTGGCAACAACACATAAATCTATTAACTTAATAACTGAGAACTGAGATAGTTTCTATGATTTCATACATAATTCAACCCCTTCCCTTCTCCTTTTCTTTCTTTCTTCTCCCTCTTTCTTATATTTTTTTTTGGCAAGGGGGTGTCCTGCAATGCAATTTGTATATGCTTTCTATTACTAATCAGCATCTGTGATTGTAGCCCTTATAGGCAGCCACTTACAACATATCTATTATCTGTATACATATATATCGCTAGCTACGTACTATATGTACTGAATTCTGCGGTAATTCATAATCTCTGACATGTCCTGCTGAGTCTCATTCCGTACATGATACACCGCTTCTACAGCCTAATACTATCTCTTGCCCTGACTTATCATTTTGTTGTATTCCCACCCCATTCTGAGAGTAACAAACATAAACACCTTAGTTATTGTCTGCTATTTGAAATTCCGCCACTCTTGCGATGTGGGGTCCACGTTCAAATCTTGTAGCCTTACGTAGGCATATATTAAGAGCCCATGACTGTCTGCTGGGCCTTATCTCTAGGCTACACTGAATTAGAATTGCTGTATCGATAACTTCTCAACTTTTCCATAACGGACATACCGCGGTATTCTGAACCGCAATCCTACTGTCAGCCCGAGGCTTAATCCTTAATACGATATTTTATCAACCCAGGGGTAATTCTAATTTCCCCACAAGATCTGACATTCCTGCTTTCTTCCCTCATCTTACCTAAGCTGAACTCTGGGGTTCAAGGTACCTGCCTTTCGTTGCTAATGAGATTACTGATCAAGCCTCGGCCTATACTTCTTCTGGCGTATATTCAAGCCCATCTGATTCACATGACCTCTATATCTTTCGATGTCACAACTAGATCATAACTATAATCTTACAGATATGTCTTGCTATCTGTTAGTATATATGGCGGACTTGGCCTTTTTCTGACTCAAACTTGACTATTATTAGGCATTCATCACTAGCAGGTCTGTTACCCCTACTTCGGGTAGGCTAACAGTCTTACTTTCTTTACTGGCTTGTTATTATAAGGGTCTGCTCAGCCTACGTAATCATAAGGGCTCTTTATACCTTCTAATACTTACTAGGATCAATCAACCCATCTTTACTTACTGCTTGATTTGGCAACCCCATCTCAAGTCTTATGCCCCTTTACTATACTGGCATCAAAACCAAGGGGTGGGAATAGCCCTTTTCTTATTGCAACAAGTAAAAGCATTTGACTGTACCATATCCGAAAAGAGGTATTTGGGATTCCTGCATTTCCCTCTCTTTTTCATACTTACCTGGTGGTCTGACCTTGTCTATAATCTTAATCAGATCTTATATAACTAATAAGTAAATCAGCTCATATGTACACTATACTTCTGACTTCCTATTCTGACGTTATCAACGTATACTGGGAATAGTACCGACAAAGGTATCATGCTAGGAGGCCTCGGGTACCTCCTCCTGCTACTGTAGTTATCATGTAACTGACTGATGCTCCCTTCCATTGCTATCTCTGATCTTCTGCCTGTGATAGGGTAATGCTGATCTGCCTTTGTATCTGTAATCAAAGAATACGGTAAGTTCTCAGGGACTCAACCCTATACTGTACTGCTCTAAAGCACGACTGACTGAGAAGGAAGGGTAACCATCATATCATGCCTCGCAGCCTCCTGCCTATAGTATGTGGTGCACAACACATCCATAGACAAGACTCTACTTAGCACGGCTTGCAGACTCCTTGGGACACGACCTGCTCTGATACCAAGTTTGTCACACCCCACCTTGGGGGGTATGACTGGCACCTAGTGCCCTACTGGGACCTGAACTGCTGAACTGCTAAGCCTGGGCACATCTGGTGCCTGGCTGGCTCTAACTCATATTTCTGGACACAAAGGGCTATATAACGGCTGTAAACACAGCCCCCGGCCCATTGGCCTATAGCCTCCTGTACTTGTAATAATAGCTGACCAGAACATGCAACTATAGGGAAAATTATGTGGGCCGACAAGGCCACCATGCTGTCTAGTTATCTGCAACTCAGCAATAAAATACTAGAAAGCTACATGACCAGCAAGGTCACCACTACTGTCAAACTTATGGGCCCACATAGCCAACATAAAGAAGCAAAAGTACTAACAGCTAACAACTGCACGACCTCACACGACCGACTCATCTGACCACAGGGAAAACATATACAGACTGCAAGCCTCTAAGAATAGCAATAGAATGATCGGGACAGGGCCCCGACCTACCCGTACTGTACAACAAAAGAAGACAAAATACACCTCTAGAATTCAGACTCCGGATGACAGGAGCTGAATACTCAATAGCTGGCTGGAATCACGAGGGATCGCCTCCTCGTCTATGAGTACCTGCAGGCAAGTAATGCAGCGCCCCTCTGGGCGTCAGTACCACTGGTACTGAGTATGCAAAGCAACTGAAGTAATACAACTGAAAACAACTGCATATTGATAGCATAACTAGCATTTCTGTATAGCAGGAGATAGCTGAATCTGAAGAAGCTGATATAAACTGACTCAAGCTTTCTGTACTGATAAGGCAGAGGCGTACCTGTAGACGCGACGGCCTGCTATCTAGTAGCTAGTATATAATATATAGAGCACATAAATAGATATACAAGTAGCAAACAAGAGCCAATACCAACCCCCATAAGCCGGATGGCGCCAAGCAAGCAAACAATCTATATACCCCTACCCGGGTCAAAACCAACCAAAAATAAGTCACACCACTCATCTGATAACTGTGAGCTCCTCCTACCGGCCCCCTTGGGTACGTAGCTCAGGCCTTGGCCTCTGACAATAAACTGTGTCTGAGTCCGAAGACTCCTGCCTCTGGGCCCAAGTGCACACGGGGTGTGTAATAAAAACTGCCTCTGGGTGCAAGCACGCAACAGGGTAATTTTATAAAAAACTGTATATAAAACTGCCCCCGGCCACAAGCGCACACAGAGTAATCTGCCCCTGTAAACAGGGTAATCTGGCTCTGCGTAGAGTAAACTGAACTACCCTGCAAGCAGGGTGGTCTGGACCGTATTATCATGGTGGTCGGCCATCATCGTCCTCTAGGCGGACGGCATCGCCCAGCTGGTGGCGGTATCTGAATCTGGTATCGACACAGCTATAACCCAGGGGCGGTGGAGATGCTAAAAGGGTGCCCACATGCCACAACAAGTCTCAACAAACAAATAGCACATAGAAATAGCAAGCATGTATAACTGAAAAGACTATCTGGAATCTAACTTCTTATTCTGATTTGTTTCTATACTGAACTGATTCTTTACTGATTATACTGATTCTGAAATCTCTGTTTAACTGTATGGCTAATCTGTAGCCAAGATACTGTCTGTCTGAATGGCTAGTCTGTAGCCATAACTGTCTGTCTATCTAATCTTTCTTTACTGACTTTTATTATGAAAATCTGTTCCTTTTTATTCTACAACATGCTTGCTAATCACATAATAGACTATACTGGATCTGAACTACTAACTTGCCCTTGGGCGCATGCTTTTCTAACTTTCAGACTAGATACGATATAACAACGCAAACTAGGTTTACTGAACTTGCACAATACTTAACATTCGACTCCGGGAATTCTATTACGGAGTCTATTGTACTATACAGGGCTAAAGCTACTAACTTGCCGAAGGAACTAGCTTTACATACCTTAACCTCGAGTTATCCGTCTGTCGGACAAGGCTCGGCCGGTACTTCAACTGTTTTCTCCCCACTGCATTCATAAATATGTCAATTAATACTAAACACAGCTTTTTTGTAAAGAGCCACGTCACTTTCGATTTAGTTTATAGCCTAAACTTAGGCTTATCGAAAGACGGCCAGAAACTCGCTATTTTTCAGAGGTCCAGAAGGGAGAAATATTCACTTCACAACTAGGAACACATAGACACTAGTTTAGAGCAATTCCACTTACCTTAGCTCGGTAGCTCGACGATTCGTCGGCCGTATTTCACGAAACTAAATTCGTAGGAATGCACTCTGCTGCTAAATACCTCCGTATCTGGAGTTAATTTGAATTTGGACAACGTTTAGCAGCGTAATCGGACGAAAATTATATAACTACTTCGCTCCTTTTTCCTTCTCCTGCGTTTGCTCTCTGTTTTCTGAGGTTTAAATGATTAAATTCTAAAATAAACCGAAGTGGGGATTTATATACTTGGGCCTGGAAAAGGCCAACGTGTCACGGAGACAACGCGGAGGCTCCACCTCCATGACACGCTGCCATCACGGAGGGGCTCTGCCTCGGCTCCTTCCGCGATGGTTCGACAGGTTTCTCGTCCGATCTTTTCCCGGGCCTTTCTCTAGCACGTATGGCCTTCAAATTTTCTTAACCAACGTGCGAATAGGTCGTCTAGGTGCCGTGAATTCTACGGGGTATAACAGTTAGTTGGGGTCTTGTCCCATCAACTCATCAGTATGTAGAGGCTTATCAGCATAGTATATATTCAACTTCAAAACTGTGTTATGTATTCAAATGTTCAGATGTTATTATATTCTCATTCTTCCGCTATTTCACATGTTAGACTTTTCACATTTGTTATCTTGAGCTTTAGATGTCATGTTCATGCCATGGGTCGACTTGGAGCCATTCGAGGTTATTTGTCCTGTGTCTCGATACGGGCTTATTTTCAGGTTGGGAGAAACTTGGTATTACTGTATTAGGTTTTGAAGTTTCCTAGGGTGTTTGAAAGATGCGTTAAGTAGAATTTTTTTCATGGGTGTGAAGTGCGCCACACTTATGATGAAGAGGCTACGAAACGTTTAGGAAACTTTCCTTCTTTCATGATCTATACCGTGCGATAAAATGTATCTCTATCCTTCTAACTCATGCTATATGCATTTACAGAATCATGCATCCTCTCTGAGTTAACGGAAGAAGAAGCGGAAATGAAAATGGCCATGAGAATGGCAACAGAGATGTGCACCAGCAGGCCCCACCAGCCCCCGAGGATCATGTGCCGGAGCAGGTGGCCCATGTAGAGTTTGGGGCTGCCATCCAGATGTTGGCACAGGCATTGACTGCCCAAGTCAACCAACAGGTGGTAGCGCATGTTCCCTAGAATAGGAATGCGGCAGCGGCCAGAGTTAGGGACTTTCTTAGGATGAACCCTCCGGAGTTTCTCGGATCGAAGGTGGATGGGGATCCACACGAGATTATTAATGAGATTCAGAAAATAACCTAGATCATGGGGTTCATAGGGGAGGAGTGCACAGACGTAGCCTCTTATCGGTTGAAAGGGGTTGCACATATTTGGTTCAGCCAGTGGAAGGATGGCAGAGCAGTTGGAGTTCCATACCGCATTTTTGGATCAGTTCTTTCCTCGAGAGATGAGGGAGATCAAAGCAGTTGAATTTTTGAACTTGAGGCAGAACAATGTGACGGTCTAGGAGTATGCTTTAGAGTTCACACGCTTTTCCAAATATGCACCAGAGATTGTGGTTGATTAGAGGGATCGAGTGAGTCAATTCGTGCATGGGATAGCAGACTATTTGGTCAAAGATTGTCGGACAGTGATGCTTCATCAGGATATCAATTTCTCCCGGTTGGTTCTGTATGCACAACAGATAGAGGTGATACATTTTAGGAAGAGAGGCCAAGAGGGCCAGGACTGATAGCTTTGGATTCTCCCAGTAGAGGCCTGGTGATGGGCATCATCAGCAGTTCCACCAGAGATCATTAGCCCCTGCGCCATCGGCAGCGAGTGTGCCATCCAGATCTAGGCACGACCATAGGGGACGAGCATCTGGCTCTCGAGGTCAGGGGAGAAGGCCTGTAGAGCCCAGCATTCCAAGGTGTGATAGGTGTGGCCGGAGACACACCGGTCAGTACTTAGCAGGTTCAGGTGCTTATTTCGGGTATGGGAAGCCCGGACATATGCTCAGAGATTGTCCAGTAGCTAGACAAGGCTGTGATAAAGGCCGAGATCCAGCCACTAGCTCAGCATCCCCACCAGCACGCTCAGCTCAGCAGGATGCATCCACTAGTGCAAGTGGTGGTCAGCATCATAATAGGTTTTATGCCCTCGCATTGCGTCAGGAGCAGGAGGTCTCCCCAGATGTACTCACTGATATGTTATGAGTATTCCACCTTGATGTATATGCATTGGTAGATCCAGGGGATACTTTATCTTTTGTGACGCCCTATGTTGCTAATAGTTTTGCAGTCAGTTCCAAAATCCTATCAGAACCCTTCTCAATCTCTACTCCAGTTGGTGATTTAGTTATAGCTCGACGGGTATATAAAAATTGCCCTATCACAGTCCTTCAGAAAGTCACCTCAACAGATTTAGTAGAGCTAGGCATGAAAGATTTTGATGTTATCTTTGGCATGGATTGGCTACATGCATGTTATGACTCAATAAATTGTAGAACCCGGGCGGTAGAATTCCAATTTTCGGGTGAGCCAGTCCTAGAGTGGAATGGTAATTCGGTTGTGCCTGTAGGCAGTTTCATTTCCTACCTTAAGGCTAGAAAGATGATCTCTAACGGTTGCGTGTACCATCTAGTCAGGGTTAAGATTGCTATATCTGAAACCCTGACTATCCAGTCAATTCCTGTAGTGTGTGAATATCCAGAAGTGTTTCTAGATGATTTACCGAGAATTCCACCCGAGTGGGAGATTAATTTTTGTATTGACCTTCTTCCCGATACGCATCCTATATCTATTCCTCCTTAAAGAATGGCTCCAGCTGAGCTAAAGGAGTTGAAGAAGCAGTTGAACGACCTCTTAGACAAGGGTTTCATCAGACCAAGTAAGTCCTCGTGGGGTACACCAGTTCTCTTTGTCCGGAAGAAGGATGGTTCCCTTCGAATGTGCATTGATTATCGGTAATTGAACAAGGTCACAGTCAAGAATAGGTATCCCCTCCCCAGAACTGATGACTTGTTTGACTAGCTTCAGAGTTCCAAGTGTTTCTCAAAGATAGACCTCAGATTCGGGTATCATCAACTCAGGGTTAGGGAGAGTGACGTTCCGAAGACAGCCTTCAGGACTCGGTATGGTCACTATGAGTTTGTAGTTATGTATTTTGGGATAATGAATGCTTCTACAACTTTTATAGATTTGATGAACATGGTGCTCAAGCCATATTTGGATATGTTCGTAATTGTGTTCATAGATGACATTCTTATATACTCTCAGAGCGAAGAGGAGCATGCCACTCATTTGAGGGTGGTGCTATAGACTCTTAAGGATCGCCAGCTGTATGCTAAGTTCATAAAGTGAGAGTTTTGGTTAAACTCGGTAGCATTTTTGGGTCGTGTGGTGTCAAATGAGGGTATACAGGTAGGCTCTCAAAAGATAGAAGCTATGAAGAATTGGCCGAGACCAGTGAGTCCTTCGGATATCAAGAGTTTCTTGGCCTTAGCTGGTTACTACAGGAGGTTTGTGGAAGTTTTTTCATCCATTGCAGCATCATTGACTAAGTTGACCCAGAAGAAAGTGAAGTTTCAATAATCGGAGGCCTGTGAGAAGAGCTTCCAAGAGTTGAAGACTCGACTCACCTCAACACTAGTGTTGACTTTACCTGAGGGTACCGATGGATTCGTAGTATATTGTGATGCCTCGAGGATCGGCCTTGGTTGTGTATTATTGCAACACAGTAAGGTTATAGCCTATGCTTCCGGGCAATTGAAAGTCCATGAGAAGAACTATCCAACTCACAACCTCGAGTTGGCGGTGGTAGTATTTGCCTTGAAGATTTGGAGATACTATCTGTACGGGGTCCATGTGGATGTGTTAACAGACCACAAAAGCCTATAGTACATGTTCACCCAGAAGGATATAAATCTACGTCAAAGAAGGTGGTTGGAGATTCTTAAGGATTACGATATGAGTTTCCTTTATCATCCGGGAAAGGCTAATGTAGTGGCAGACGCTCTTAACAGGCTTTCTATGGATAGAAGCAATGACTAGTGGTTAGGACAGCGAGTCGTTAGGCTGGTCGTGGCCACAGATTGGCTTGGATATTGAATTTTGGCCAGTGTTCCCAACGACTAGGTCACCATGAGTCGTTAGGCACACCACGAGTCGCGGTGCCTGATCTTGGGAAAATTTATATGCCCAAGTGATACTCAAAAGTACCATTTTCGCCTTGTTTATCTATCAATGTGTATACATTCTCATGTAATTGGTAATAAAATGTGATTTTATACTAACCAACATGATTAGCATTGTTTTGCAGGTAGAATATGATTTTGGGAAGCTTAAATGCATGTTGGATGATATCGGGATTGGACTTGGATGCGAGCACGGGACAAGGCATTGGACAACATGAAATAAAGGGGCTCCGCGATGGAGCCGTGTCACGCTGCCATCGCGGAGGCCTTCTGCTTGGATAGGGAAATTTTGCCCAAATTCCAGAAAGGGTCCGCGTCCGGTCCGTGGCACGGTGGCTTGGCTCCGCGTTTCACGCCGTGCCGCGTTGAGCTTTAATTCCTGGACCCCCAGTTCCAGTGAGGGTCCGCGTTCGTAGCGTGTCACGGAGGCAGTGCTCCGCGATGCACTCTGTGACACGTTGCTCCTTATTTTAGGAAAAATTCCTAGCAGTATAAATAGAACAGTTAGGTTCATTTTTCAATATTCTGACTTGGTGGAGCAAGAACGTGGGTTACAGGCAGTTGAGGGACGAAATTCTCAGGGTTTTTTCTCTCTTTCTTTCTTCTTTAATTCAATTGCTTGTATGATTAACACTCATTTAAAGATGTTTAATCCACAAATGAGTGGCTAATTCCTCTTCTTGCTGAGGTTATGAACAATTGTGATGAAATGTGATCATTGATTCTTTGGTTTTTCATCTTCTCTTCCATGTTGTTCTATTAATTCTTGTTCTTACTGCATTAATGTGTGGCCTACGTTAATGTACATCTAAAAAGTCCGGTTTCACTCGAGAGAGCAAGAAATTGGAAAGTTGTGAATTAATAGGATATGTTATTTACTTGGTTTGGGAAAATTGAGTCTTGATTTGCTTCCAGGATAGAAATATACCTGAAAGTCGTATTAGTCAATTTAGGAACCGGCTTTGTATGGCTAGAACATGAATTGCATTTAATCACAGAAATGTAGGTGGATGGTACATGATTCTTAAGTGAGGTTAAATACGAGAGTTTTAGTCTCTTGGAAAATGTTGTTGGCTAGCAACTGGAGGAAAAGATTAACCAAATTATGATGATAATCAATTTCATTACATGTTCGTTTAACCTCAGCATGCTCTCATTCATAGTTCAGACTCAAAGTAGATAATTGTTTTAGCTTTAGTATAAAATTTATAAAACAAACTATCAAACTCTTGGTTACACTGTTGTCTGCATTTTTAGAAGTAAAATATAGTACACTTGAGTAGATTGCACTTCATCCAAGTCCCTGTGGGATCGATACTTGGCTTACTAAAGCCACTTACTACTTGTTCGACCACGTGCACTTGCGTGTAGTTATATACCCATATAACGCGAACCGAACAAGTTTTTGGCACCGTTGCCGGGGACTTGGCAATTGGTGAATTTGTTTTAAGTGTTAATTTACTGTATTTTTATTTTCTTAGTGTTGACAACTTGGTCTTAGCCTGTATTTTGCAAACTTAATTTCTGTTGAACACTGGCAAGAGACAAGGAGCTGGAGGAATCGTATATAGAGCCAGAAAGGATATTTCACAGTAAACGGAGAGAAGCTCTACAAAGAAAGCTGCAGTTGCTCAGACAGACGATCATGGAGCAACAACAGAATCCACCGGTAGTACACGCAGTGTTAGTGCCTGAAGAAGCAGCAGCTCGGCCGGTTTGCGAGGTGGCAATCCCACATGCTAGTAATGTCACATCTAGCATCCGCAAACCTGAGCCAGGAGGGAGGTTTGAACTTAAACAGAATATGGTGCAATTGCTGCACACTAGCGGGCAGTTTACCGGTCTCCCTCATGAAGATCCACAGCAGCATCTCCAAAATTTTTTGGAGATAAGTGACACTTACATCCCCGCTGGAGTGTCATCAGATTATGTCCGACTTACATTGTTCCCATTCTCACTATTGGGAGAAGCCAAGAGGGGGTTGAAAGCCGAGCCACCAAATTCTATTTCTACGTGGGATGATCTTGCAAGGAAATTTTTGATACAGTTTTTTCCCTCCGGTAAAACAGCAAGACTTAGAAATCAGATTCTAAGTTTCAAACAGAGAGAGGGAGAAAATTTATATCAGGCCTGGGAGAGATTCAAGTCCATGTTGCGGGATTGTCCTCATCATCATCAGTCCAATGATGTGCTGGTGCACACTTTTATAGAGGGTTTGGAACCCCACACCAAAATATTGCTAGACTCGGTAGCTGGAGGACAAGCGCTGGAGAAAACTTATGAGGAGCTGTATACCTTGTTGAACCATATTTCGCAGGGCAATCCAGAATGGAATGCTGATTCATCAAGAGGCGGGACAAGGAAAGCAGCAGGAGTGCTCGAAGTGGATGGGTTTACAGCTATCGCTGCACAGATAGCTGCATTGAAAAATCAACTTAACACCAACTTCGGCAACATGACAATGAACCAGCCTCAAGCCCCAGTGAATGTTGTGCAGCAAATGTGGTGTGAAGTGTGTGGAAGCAGTGAGCACTCAACTGAGTGTTGTGGAGCCAATCCTAACTCGGTAAACTTTGTGGGTAATGCGCAAAGGAACCACCAACAATATGGTAGTAGCTACAATTCCAATTGGAGGAATCACCCTAATTTCTCATGGGGTAGCAACAACCATCAGGGACAAAGTTCGGGTCAGGGTGTGCAAAGGAACCAAGGAGGGCAGTAGAATTATCAAGCACAATTCAGAAACAACAATGCACCTCCTCCACCACCATCACCCAACATTGAGGAGATGTTCAAGACCATGATAGCTAACCAAGCTCAATTGCAGGCTGACTATGTGAAATTGGCAGCCGAAGTGAAAAACAACCAGTTAGCTACCAAGGCACTTGAATATCAATTTGGGCAATTTGCTAGTGCCCAAAACACAAGGCCTAGAGGAGGACTGCCGAGCGACACGGATCCCAATCCCAAGCAGGTGAATGCAGTGACCACAAGGAGTGGTTTGCAGCTGAAAGAGGTGGAACCAGAAAGACCACGTCAACAGTCGGGAGCAGCTGAAGTTGAGAAGGAGCAACGTACTGAAAGGGGGAAGACTAAGGAAGCTGAATCAGAAAGACCTCCACCCCCGTTCCCTCAATGATTAAAGAAACACAAGGAGGAGGCGTGTTTCAAGAAATTCATGGAGGTGCTGAAACCGGTACATATTAACTTACCTCTTGTTGATGTTTTGCAGGGAGTGCCAAAATATGCTAAGTATATAAAGGACATCGTGGCAAACAAAAGTCGGTTGACTGAGTATGCTACGGTGGCTCTAACGGAGGAATGCACTTCCCGGATTCAAAATAGACTGCCCACAAAGCTCAAAGACCCTGGGAGCTTTACTATCCAGATTACTATTGGGCAGAGCATCCGAGCTCGTGGATTGTGTGATTTGGGAGCGAGCATAAATTTGATGCCTTCATCGGTATTCAGAAAGTTGGGTCTAGGGAGTCCTAGACCCACAACAGTAATCTTGCAATTGGCGGATCGGTCCTTAGCCAGACCTGATGGCATTGTGGAGGACGTTCTGGTGCAGGTTGGCTCCCTAATTTTCCTGGTAGATTTTGTCGTGATGGATTTTGAACTAGACGCAGAAGTCCCATTTATTTTGGGACGTCCTTTCTTGGCAACCGGGAAAGCACTAATTGATGTAGCTGCGGGGCAGCTAACAATGCGAGCACACGATAAGGTGGAGGTGTTCGATGTGTACAAGGCACCCAAGCTCCCGATGTTGCACGAAGAACTCTCGGTGATCAATGTGATTGATCAAGGTGATGATAAGCAGATTAAGGATTCACGGGGGTTATTGGGAAAACCACCGGAAAGGTGTAAGCACTACTGGGGGGATGATGGTGATTGAGAGAAATCGTCCATCACCCTAGAGGACAACTGAGCTTAACGACGTCGAGCCGCGACGGTAAACCAGGCGCTGCTCGGGAGGCAACCCGTGAAAAAATTATTTTTCTTTCTTTTTGTAAAGTGTAAATAGATTTTTCTTTTCTTTTTTTTTCTTGATTTACTACAAAATTTTTCATTTTAGTTTTTGTTTTATTTGTATTTAGAGTGTAACTTATAATTCTAACCAATTTTGTATAGTGAGATGAATTTCAGGTCAAACGGAGAAAAATATGCACGGAATCACGAAGGAAAAGTCGAGGTATGATAATTAATAAAAAGTGGCAAACAGTGAGCTGGGGCGATAGCTCCGTGTCACGGAGGTGGACCTCTGCGTTACCTCCGTGACACGTTGAGGTATAATCCGGAAATTTTAAAAAATTTCCAGAACAGGCTCGCGATGGCTCCGCGTCACGGAGGCAGTGCACCGCGATGCACTCCATGACACGTTGCCGTGTATATCGCAACGGGTCACACCGGGTCGCCGGGTGACCCGTGCGATTTCCCTACTTTTTAACCCCAAAAACCCTCCGTTTTCCCTTATTTTTCAATCTCTCCGCGACCAAACCCCCCAAAACCCATCCCCCATCAACGTGACACTGAGTAGGCCAAGAAATTCAACAAGTTTTCTTCGATTCTTCAAAGTCAAGGTATGTTTTTTGATTTCCTCTCAATTCTTGTCGAATTTCTTCGATATTGAGCATGTGAGGTGAGCTAAATTGCCCTAAGTAGAAATTAATCATGAATTCAATTTAAATTGTTGTTGATGAGTGTTCGGAATGTCGTTATGATTGCTTGAACTTGTCAATTGCATAAATTAATCGAATTTGCTTGATAATATCAATTCTAGGGCTTGTATTTTGAATTTGAAGTTGAAAATGTAGTGAACTTGTGAATTTCATGCCGGGATGCATATGTTGAATGAGATGAGTCAATGTACTAATTGTTAGGATGATGATAGAGCGACGGATTCTCGGGTTAAGGGAATGTTGAAATTTGTAAGAAGTCGGTTGGTTGTGTAGGTTCGTGTAGATAAATTTTTGTTGTTGTTTTCGTTTCTTTGTTTTACTTTGCTAAGTGCGATGGGTAAAATGTTAGGAATGGTAGTGATTGTGATTGGCTGTACGAAGTCTGAGTAGTACACAGAAGATATACCATCGAATTTTTCGAACACACTAAGCATGATTGTATAGTTGGTTATTGTGTGTAAATAAAGATAACCTTGCCGTATTGTTGTAACTGTAGCTAAGGACTAAGTGTGGGGTAACCTAGCTTAACCTGACCTTAGCCGAAGTTAATATCCGTTAGCTTAACATTGATCTTGTCTACTTGGGTTGACAGGTAAAATGGCAAGCAGGCAAGAGAAAGGGAAAGGCGCATCAACTTCGGGCGCCGGAAGGAAGCGAATCAGATTGGGCACAGCAGTCCCAGCAGCACCAGCAGTTCCACGCGGCCAACGCTGCCAATACGGAACGAGATGGGTGACTGATGAGGGGAAAAAGTGGTACGCGAAGCACAAAGAAAATAAATATTTCCCCGAGGAGCATATAGCACGGGAACCATTGGCACAAGAGTTCCCTAGGATGGTCTACCGAATCGAGGCAGCTGGGCTCAATTTCATCTTTGAAGAGCCCAGGGAATGTAATTTGCACCTGGTTCGGGAGTTCTATGCCAATTGGAACCCGACTATCAGAAGCCACACCATCAAAATCAGAGGGCAAATAGTCACTTTGGAGCCCCACCACCTCAATGCCATCATAGGAGCACGGGACAAAAACGCCCACGTACTCCGACAGCTGAACATTACCCCACCATATGCGGACATCAGAAGCACATTGTGTGGGACTCGATCGACAGCTAGATGGAGCAGACACAAAGAGAGGGGCTACCACCAGACTTTTCCATATTAACAGATGAACAGGGAAGCCCGAATCTGGCTGAAGATAGTCTGCTCATGCCTAATCCCAGGGGTACATATGACAGATGTAACCCGGGATCGTGTATGCCTGGTGTACGCCCTGATGAAAGGGCTGGAGATCAACGTGGGGCGGTAATTATATCCGCCATAAAGAGAGCCCGGTTGCATCAGGGGCACAAGTATGGCTTTGGTGGACTAATCACCACATTCCTCAGGGGCCTAGATGTCGAGGAGGAGGCCCTTGACTATATCCCGCAGATGGAGCGGCGGGCCTTAGATGTTACTAAAACTAAGGCTCCCGACACCACCCACGGGCCAGTGCTTACACTTGGCGAGCGCCATGCTCGTGATGATCAGTATATGGCTCGAATGTATGGGATGCAGATGCTCCAGCTGAGGATAGGCGGGAGGCCGGCGACGGAGGAGGAGCTATGGCAGCTAGAGCTAGACTACCCCTTCGGCGAAAATGCCAGGGCTCTATGCAGAGTGGGGCCAGCATTTGTAGAGCCCACAGATGATGATGTCCCCACAGACGAGGAGACACGTCGGGAGGACTCCGATGTGGAGTTCGATGAAGACGACGGGGGCGACTCAGACATGGGAGATGAAGCAGCAGCACCCGACGAAGAAGTGGAATACTTTGACTGATCAGGGAGTTCCACCACCCGATTTTGTGCTATTTTATTTTTTGTTAACACTGGGGACAGTGTTTGAGCTAAGTGTGGGGTGGAAGTAGTTAGGTGCTGGGCTGGGCTGTTTTGTATGTATGCTCTATTCTATTGTCGTGCATGTGAAATTTTGTGTTCCCTCTGAGTTGTGAATTGTTAAAGTGTTGTTCTGTATTTGTAAATTTATGTGAAATTGATGTGTGTTGCTGAATGTTGCTAGCTGATTCTGTACATATTTTTGTTATCGAAATGATCGCTATTTTTTTTAAAAAAAATTTAAAAATATTTTTTACATATTTTTCTATCGAAATGATCGATATTTTTGACATTTTTTTACTTCTTGGATTTCTTGGCGTTTGTTTTTGGTTCTTTTACTGAGAATGGTCCCATTGAACCGAAGTCATAGTAGTAACCGTTCCCTATGATGGATGGATGACAACCGTCTTAAGAGAAATGTAGTCGTTAGGAGTAGATTTTTTCAATTATTTTTCAGTTTTTTTCTTTGGTGGGTTGCATCCCAAAACCTGTAGTTACTGTATGGTTGCGAAATTCTGGTTGCGTGTTGTACATGATATTTAAAATGCAAAGGTGATTCGTATGAAAGCATGCAACTTTGTAAATATGTTGAGATACCTAGGCCATAGAGTTCGATTCAGTGTGATTGAGGCTTAATGTTTGAATTCCTGTAATTAGCTGATTGAAGAGTCTGTGAATACATCTTGAATTGAGCACGTGCAAAAAAAGTGTGAAGTGAGGTGTTGTTATTCCATGCTATTGTGAAGTGTCTAGAACTTGCCTGGTGTGTGTACAAAACGAAATGAAGGAGGTGTATTGTAGGAAAGGATGTTGGCATTTCTTTGTTTTAACCGAGAGTTTCTATTTTTCCTTGTCGTACACACCTTGATTGTATACCCTAGTTAGCCCGTTGAGCATTTAGCCTATTATTTTTTTCTTTTGTCATAAAGTGCAAACTGAGCTTCCTTCTTTTCATTAGCTGTAAAGTCTATACAAAACTCTTAAGTGCTTAAGAAGAGAAAATCATTTTCCTGAAGTGTCGAAGAGTGAGAATGGCGAAAAGAAAAAGAAAAGCAGAGTGATAGAAGAAAAGAAAAGGTTGAAGGTGCACTTGCTATAAATAAACTATAATGAAGGTGCATGAATACTCTTTGTTGTTGTGTCAAGTGTGCTTAATACGAGGGGCCAAACTAAAGAAAAAACATCAAGAATGGGATGATGAAAAAAAAAAAAGAAACAATGTCCATGAGTTGATGGGATGTGTTGAAAAGGCGCTTAAGGATGCTAGTGGCTATTATTGGCTAACCCAATATTTACTAGTCCCGTAGCTTCCATTACAACCCGTTAAAGTCCTACGTGATCTTACATCACACTTCTTTATATTAGTGGAGTAATACACTAAGGGCAAGCTTATGGGTCATGACATGATGCATGTGAATTCTTTTGGGAGAGAGAGCGAAATTGTGTTTACATGCCCCTGCTTAAAATTTTGTGAGTCATATGAGCAAAAAGGGGAAGATTCTCTTGTGTTTTGAGGGCACATGCTTGATGAAAGATTAATTTTCGTGTCGGATATCTTGATCAGCTAATTTGCATGAGTTTGCCAATATCGAGAGTCGATTCTTAAAGTCTAGGAGGTTTTAAAGTATTGAAGGTCATTGCATTGAAGGTCATTGCATTGATAAGACCATGCATGTTTTCTTGATGATTTGCTGTATTGAATAATCGGTATCACCGTAGCCTAAATTGTCGAACCAAAGTAGCGAGGTTGGGATGTAAATTGCATGAAGTGTAGGATTGTTGTTCGAGGATGAACAAGGATTTAAGTGTGGGGTAAGTGATCTTGGGCAAATTTATATGCCCAAGTGATACTCAAAAGTACCATTTTCGCCTTGTTTATCTATCAATGTGTATACATTCTCATGTAATTGGTAATAAAATGTGAATTTATACTAACCAACATGATTAGCATTATTTTGCAGGTAAAATGTGATTTTGGGAAGCTTAAATGCATGTTGGATGATATCGGGGTTGGACTTGGATGCGAGCACGGGACAAGGCATTGGACAGCATGAAATAAAGGGGCTCCGCGATGGAGCCGTGTCACGCTGCCATCGCGGAGGCCTTCTGCTTGGATAGAGAAATTTCGCCCAAATTCCAGAGAGGGTTCGCGTCCGGTCCGTGGCACGGTGGCTTGGCTCCGCGTTGCATGCCGTGCCACGTTGAGCTTTAATTCCTGGACCCCTAGTTCCAGTGAGGGTCCGCATTCGTAGCGTGTCACGGAGGCAGTGCTCCGCGATGCACTCTGTGACACGTTGCTCGTTATTCCGGGAAAAATTCCTAGCAGTATAAATAGAACACTTAAGTTCATTTTTCAATATTCTGACTTGGTGGAGCAAGAACGTGGGTTACAAGCAGTTGAGGGACGAAATTCTCAGGGTTTTTTCTCTCTTTCTTTCTTCTTTAATTCAATTGCTTGTATGATTAACACTCATTTAAAGATGTTTAATCCACAAATGAGTGGCTAATTCCTCTTCTTGCTGAGGTTATGAACAATTGTGATGAAATGTGATCATTGATTCTTTGGTTTTTCATCTTCTCTTCCATGTTGTTCTATTAATTCTTGTTCTTACTACATTAATGTGTGGCCTACGTTAATGTACATCTAAAAAGTCCGGTTTCACTCGAGAGAGCAAGAAATTGGAAAGTTGTGAATTAATAGGATATGTTCTTTACTTGGTTTGGAAAATTGAGTCTTGATTTGCTTTCAGGATAGAAATATACCTGAAAGTCGTATTAGTCAATTTAGGAACCGGATTTGTATGGCTAGAACATGAATTGCATTTAATCACAGAAATGTAGATGGATGGTTCATGATTCTTAAGTGAGGTTAAATACGAGAGTTTTAATCTCTTGGCAAATGTTCTTGGCTAGCAACTGGAGGAAAAGATTAACCAAATTATGATGATAATCAATTTCATTACATGTTCGTTTAACCTCAGCATGCTCTCATTCATAGTTCAGACTCAAAGTAGATAATTGTTTTAGCTTTAGTATAAAATTTATAAAACAAACTATCAAACTCTTGGTTACACTATTGTCTGCATTTTTAGAAGTAAAATATAGTACACTTGAGCAGATTGCACTTCATCCAAGTCCCTGTGGGATCAATACTTGGCTTACTAAAGCCACTTACTACTTGTTCGACCACGTGCACTTGCGTGTAGTTATATGCCCATATAACGCGAACCGAACAGTGCCCTCGTGGTGACAGGTAGAGATATGGTTTCTAGTGCTGGCAACGGGAGTAGACGACGAGTCATCATCATGGGTAACGACTCGTCCATTCCCTCGTTGGGACTGACAGTGTGATTTTTCCTGCAAATTTATTAAGGGATTTTTTGTAATTCCAAAGTTCATAATACCTAAACTACATAGTTTTAAGCTAAATTAGGATTATTTTATGAGGGTTTAACTCATTCTAAACCAATCCCTCTCCATGCATGCAAGACTAGGAAGTTCCTAAGGGTGATCAAGTCTAGGATTAATGAATTCTCCTTAAATGTTTTTGGGCATTCAAGAAGGGTGCGAAATCAGAAGTACCCAGGTATGTGGGGTTATGAATGGGAGTATTCCTTCACTCCCATGCCCAAATTCTCTTCTAATTCATGTAATTTTAAGTTGATGAATCTATGGGGTCAACCCAATTTGTGAAATCTTCTAAGTATCTATCATTGGTAAATTCTCTTCATGTTTCTAATGTTGTTTCAAGATTCATGGGCATGTTTTATAATGTTTGCAATTACAAATTATGATTTCAAAGTCTTACAATTATAATGCCTAATTATGAAAGTTCATGAAAGGTTGAGAATATGGTCTATGTTTTCAAGTATGATGAGGTGTATATGATGAAAGTATGATTTCAAATTACCCATGTTTATACTCATGATTTTGACTATCTCAAAGCATGTACAAGTTTGGGCAAGCCCATATGATCAAGTATGTTTCATGATTTACTTCAATTTCATGTTATTAGCTTACCACATGGTTTTGGAGTCTAGACTCCCACTTTTCAACTTGTGGTATGGTTTGAGCCAAGGCTCCTCATGATATGTTTTCAGATTATGCATATATTGTTATGATTCAGCTTAATCGCAAGACGATGGTTAAGCTTTGTTTTAAAATGATGGAGAGCATATACATGTTTTTGGGAGTAGTGTCTAGCACTGAGTAGGCTATGGGTTCAGTTAACCCTGTGCCTCAGAACTATGTGCCAACGTAGGTATATTCAGATTATTTGGGACCTCCCTTCTGAGCTTCCCCTGCCCCAAGGGGGGCCTTCAGCTTGATATCGATATCATGGTAGCGCCCTTAGGCCTGACAAGGCTTTGAACGACTCTGCCCACTTGAGTGTAATAGTTGGGACAAGTCTCCCATTGTTCCTCATGATTTTCAGTTATGCATGTTTATCAGTTATGATATTATGTTTTTAGCAGGTTTGACCCAATGTTCAGTTTTACTTAAGATTATTAGTTTCAGCTTTGGGTCATTCGAATTAGTTATGATACTCAGTCATGTTCAAATCATGTTTTCAGATAATAACATGCAAGCTTACTCTCAGAATCTCATCTTGAATATGTTTTATGATATGCATGATTTCAGTTTTACTTACTTAGAGGTTTTACTTACCTAGAGGTTTTACTTACCTTGTATACTCGGTAAATTCTAAATACTGACCGCATACTCTATGCTGTATCATTTCATGATACAAGCTCGGATGTTCAGGTTCAGTCCTGCTGCTAGCCAAAATTTTCAGAGTCAGCATTTCCCAGCCTAGTGGTGAGTCGTCATCCTTCGAGGACCTTTTATCAGCTTGAATGCAGTATGTCTAGTTTCAGTCTTTAGTGAATCAGTTGGGTTCTTGTCCCATCAACTCGTCAGTATATAGAGGCTTATCAGACATAGTATGTATTCAGCTTCGAAACTGTGTTATGTATTTAAATATTCAGGTGTTATTATATTCTCAGACTTCCGCTATTTCACATGTTAGAGTTTCCACATTTGTTGTGTGGTGCTTTAGATGTCATGTTCATGCCACGGGTCGACTTGAAGCCTCTCGGGGTTCTTTGTCCCGTGTCTCGATCTGGGCCTATTTTCGGGTCGTGACAGGCACGTAGTTTTGAGACCTCGGAGTTTACCTGAACATCGGGCTTACTTGATGCTAGATACTACTCCAGAAAACATGCACATGAGGGCTCATATAAATATTGTGAAAATCATACATGAAGTTCATGGGCTTGTTTAAATCATGATATACGTGAACATGCTTGAAATACGTGAGCTAGCCATGAAAGAAGGCCCTTGAGTCGACCATAAACATAAACTTGATAATCATGAAAAACATACATGCTTGAGAAAATCTCCATACTTGAAATCACAAATTCATAAAGAGTGCTTTAGGAGATCATATCATAAATCTTAAATCATAAATTAGGGCTTGTGAGAATTGAAATCATAATAGAATCGTAGAATTTCATAAAAAGGAATTTATCCCTAAAAGTCCACAGTCATGTTTGAAACATAATGAATCATAATTTTATGAAGTCTTGAAGAATTCTTATAACCCCAACATGGAAATCATAATTAAATATCAATTCAGCTATACCCATAATAAAATTATGGAGGAATTTCATAACCCAACACAAACCCTCTTGAATTTTGAAATTAGGGTTTTGGGGAATGGGTGATCATGAATTTGATTAGGAAAGGGAATGAGGATGGAAGAAACCCTCATTGAATAAGCTCACATACCTGGAAATTGGAAGTCAACAACAAGTCTTAAATCCCCAATTGATTCTTAAAAGAAACTTGAGCAAGAACTCTAAAAGCTTGAGAGAATCTTGAGGAACTTGATCTTCTAATTAGAGTGTTACGAAGAAAATGAATAGGCTAGGGTTGATTATTCCACTAAACACCCTTTTCCAGGCTTAAAACGACGTAATTTAGGAGTTGGGAACTTAGGGATTACGAAAACGCCTTTAATAACCCGACTAAAAAGTGAACTTTGCCAGACCTAAGGGATCACCCAATGATCCGTTAGGCCGTTAAGACCTCTTGTTGCCACCGAAGACATTTTCCAACATTTTGCTCTTTTCTTGACACCTCACTTGACGATTCGTCATGTCACTTAACGGGTCACTTAACCAGTCATCAAGACTCTTTGAAACTCGAGTTTTCCACCATATTTTTTATACTTAATGGGTCACTTAAAGATTCGTTAGGTGACTTAACGACTCACCTAATGAATCATTCTGTGATCTAGTGCAGTTTCACTAAACTAATCATAACTTTTCACTCTGAACTCCGAATGAAACAAGGTTGTATTGGAAAGAAGACTCAAAGGGATTCAATTTGATGCATTCAATCACCCAAAATCACTTTGTAAAATGGGATCTATAATCGTTTGAAGTTGACCCTTGCAAGAACTTATATAAAAACTAAATTGGTAAGAAGACTCTCAACCCAACTTTGTGCTAAAGGTTTCTTATAACCTGTTGTATCCAATGCACTTATCACACTTAAGAATTGATATTAATACCCAGTTTTAGTAGGATTTGTCGGGTTGGGTTTGTTCACATACCTAGAATGGTTCAAACTTAGCTCGAAAGTCCGAGGCGTTAAAATATCTCAACCCTCTAGTCTTGGGTTTAGTCTTAGGGACTTTTGGGGTGTTACATTATCTCCCCCTTGGGAACATTCATCCTCGAATATTGGTTAAACATAATGAAGGTTGGGGAAAGAACTGAAATTTCAAATGCTGATTATCTGAAGCTGAAAGCTGACGAAGTGACTGACTCCGAACTGAGATACATGAGTTAACTGAACTTAGGATTCATACATACATGCTAAAACATGAAAGGAATTGAGAGACATGAACTGGACATGAAACTGAATAGACTACTTAGAAGGAAACTGATACCTCATGCTGGAATGGAATTGGAAGGGAATAAATATGGGTATTAAACCATCATAGCTACTTTGTCTTCCCATGTCCCTCCCTCAATAAACTAATTCCTCCACAAAACTTTTATTGAATCTACCTCCGTGTTCCTCAACTTTTGAACCTGATGATAAGGATCTCAACTGGAACCTCCTCATAGCTAAGGCTATCTTTCACACCTATCCTCTCCACCGGAACAACCAAGGTTGGGTCACCAATGCACTTCTTCAATAGAGATACATGGAAAATTGGATGTACCAAAACTAACTTCGCTAGTATCTCCAACTCATAAGCCACCTTGCCAACTCGTCTTAGAATCCTGTAAGGATCAACATATGAGGGACTGAGCTTCCCTTTCTTTCAGAATTCTCATCACTCCCTTCATGAGAGACACCTTTAAAAACACCCAATCATCCACTTCAGACTCAAGCTTTCTCCGTCTAACATCTGTATAATATTTCTGAAGACTCTGAGCGATTTCATCCTTTCTCTAATAAGCTAGACTTTCTCTATGGCCTCATGAATTGAATTTGGCCCTATAAACGTAACCTCACTTACTTCAAACTATCCAATAGGCGATTTACACGACCGACCATAAAGAGCCTCAAACAGAGCCATCTGAATGCTGGAGTGATAATCGTTGTTGTAGGAAAACTCGATAAGAGGCAAGTGATCATACCAACTGCCTTTGAAATCAATCACACATGGTATTAACATATCCTTGAGAGTCTGAATAGTTTGCTCGACCTATCTATCTATCGAAGGGTGAAAAGTTATGCTAAGCTTCACCTGAGTACTAAGTCCCTTCTGAAAAAACCTCCAAAACTGAGTACCTCTATCCAAGATGATGAATAATGGCACTCCATGCAACTGGACTAACTCCCGAATGTACAATATAGCATAGCCCTCAGCTGAATCAGTAGTTTTGACCGGTAAGACAATGTGCTGCTTTGGTCAACTTGTCCATGACCACCCAAATAGAGTTGTATTGTTGGCGAGTACGAGGCAACCCTATGATGAAGTCCATTTTTATCTCTTCCCACTTCCAAAATTGGGATACTAATGTCTTGTAGCATACCACCAGGTCTCTGATGTATAACTTTCACTTGCTGATAACTTGGACACTTAGTCACATACTCCGCCATTTCCTTCTTCATGCCATTCCATCAATAAACTTCCCATAGGCCATGGTACATCTTGGTGGGACCTGGGGTAGATAAAATATGTAGAGCCATAAGCCTCACCCAACATTTGCTTTCTCAAGTCACCAACACTCAAAACACATAAATGATCCTAATATCAAAATACACCATCTCCCCATATGGAGAAGACCTTCACCTTCTGATTCTGAACTGCTTCCTTCAATTTCACTAAGACAGGATCCTCATCTTGCCTAGACTTGGCTTCAATCATCAAAGAAGATTCGGACCCATTCTGAACAATGATACCACCCTCTGTCGAGTTAACAAGGCAAACCCCTAACCGTGTAAACCAATGCACATCCTTCACCAACTCCTTCCTCCCATCCTTTGCATGGCACACGTTCTCCATGGTAATCTATTAAGGGCATCCACCACTACGTTAGCCTAGCCTGGATGATAAAAGGGCACTCATATTGTAATCCTTGAGAAGCTCTAGCTATCCCCTTTGTCGTAAATCCCGATTCTTCTGAGTGATCACATTATGAAGGATCTTGTCATCCATGAACACATCCACATGTGCCCCATATAAGTAGTGCCTCCATATTTTCAAGAAAACCCGATGGCTGTCAGCTCTAGGTCATGCGTCATGTTGTCCTTCTCATGAGTCTTCGGTTATCTATAGGATTACGCAATGACCTTACCATGCCACACAAATACACAACCAAGATCAACCCTAGAGACATCACTGTACACCAAAAACCATTCGTTCTCTCCGGTGAGCCAGAATTATCCACTAAGAATCTTACTTCCCCTTAAATAAGAAGATCGTACAAGTTCGAGCTCTAATCAAGAGTCACCAGTCACACCATGCTATGGTCTACTTGTACATTACCACCTCATTCAATCCTATCACTTATGGTCATCCAATTGGCTCCTTGTAGCTAATGTTGTTCAAGAATTCCCTTATCTTTCAGGCTTAACAACTATTTGTGCTTCGCGAACTTCTACATACCCGGCACCTCTGATCAAAATAGAGTGTTATCCTGAATGTAAATGTTGTAACCATCAATTCCATCATGGGGAGACGTACATTGGGCTTATAGTAAGGAAATTGTAAGAACGAATCATTCAAAAAATCTGAATTGGGCACATGCCTGACATAACACGATCTTATGAGCCGCTAAGGAAAATCTTAAGGATTGAGTTTATAGAGCTGAGCATGATGAGAGACATGGGTTTACATACAGAACAAGGGTCATGACATGAAACTGAGTTTTGTGGAGTTATGGAGTAAGATCAGGATCGCTAACTGAAGAAGTTACCTATCATTATCGGAACCAGAATATAAGCATGAGTAAAGCATAACGTCGACTGATACATAAGGGAGAGCATTGGAACGAGAAGGAATTTGACATCCCATAGATACTATATCTGGAACTTCCCTACAAGAAATAACTCAAGATTTGACTCGGACTTTAGAATTAGTATCTTCCCCACCTTAGCTTAAATTCATCATTCTATGGCTCATGGATCCCTTCTTAAGTCTAGGTTGACATCACTAGCTCTTGAATTTACCTTTTCCCCTAAAGCTATCACTAAAGGCTTCATACTTATAGCCATTTTCTACCCTCCAGGGGATGAATCTCATACTAAAATGCAAAATGAAACCTTACACCTTAGACTGGGGCTCCTAGGCCTATGCAACACCTAATTTAATATTGCAGCATGATGCAAATGTCTTGACTACTCAGACTTCATCAAGAAATTCAGAATCATCCTCAATTGTTGACACCACCCTAAACTCATTAGGCTGCTTCATTGACCTACAAATATTGAAGATGACCTCCTCTTTGTTAAGCCTGGACTTCAATTGGCAAGCCTCAACATCCACTAAAGCTCTCCTGGTGGCAAGGAATCATCGCCCCAAAATGATGGGGACCTCAAAATCGTCCTTGCAATATAGGATCACGAAATCAGTTGGGAAGATAAATCTATCTACCTTGACTAGAATATCAAAAAGGATAACCACTGGCTTCTTGACTATACGATCCACCATCAATAGACGCATTGTAGTTGGTGTAGGGGCTCCGAAGCCCAGCTGTTTGAACATAGCTAATGGAATCACGTTGATGCTAAAACCTAGGTCGCACAAGGCCTTTGCAAACTCAAAATCACCAATCTTGCACAGAATGGTGAAGGCTCCTGGATCTTTCTTTTTCTAAGCAAGGACCTGTGAGGCTATGTCACTACAATGATGCAAGTTACCCACTGGCTCATAGCTTACGGACCTCTTTCTAGTCACCAGGTCCTTCATAAACTTGGAATACCCAGGCCTCTGTTATGATGCCTTGACCAATGGGATGCTCATAGATAACTATTTCAATATTGACAAACTTCTAGAACTTCCCATCTTCCCACATTATTCTTCACCCTCTAGGGAATGGTGGTGGTGGTCAAGGGATAGGCCTATAAATCTGAGTGGCCCTTTTTTCCTTGCCTTTATCAGCTCCAGTCTCCCTTGCATCACCTGGAGCCTTGGTTAAATCAACCTTACCTATAAGATCCTGTTCAAAAATCTCATCCTCATCATTCAGCTCGATCTCCTTCTATTTCTCCATCTCAACTACAACTAGCAGGGGAGGGTCAACAATGATCTTTCCACTCCTACTCATCACAACTGTGCAATGACAATTATTTTTTAGATTTTTTGGACTATGTTTCTAGGAAGTGTCTCCTTTTGCCTTTGGTTCAGGGATGCAGACATCTGCCCTAGCTGCTACTCATTCTGCTTGATCGTTGTGGCATGCGATTCAACTTCTTAGCTCATGCCAGATATGTCTTCCCGAATGTCCTTCAAGATCATTGGTGGATTTTTCCTTCTTCAGCAGCTTATCCATCATGCTCTCTAACTTTGAGGGTCCAACATCGCCCTCACGAGTCCTAGGAGGAACATATAAACCTGTGCGGTCATTGCAGTAGCCGTCATTCTTTCTCCATTCGCCTTCTTATTCATGACCTCTGCTCCTATACCTGTACCCGTTCCTATTGAGGTTGTCTCTATACTGGTTCTTACCTTGATTTTTAGAACCTTGGCACTAAGTGTCTTGTTTAGACCCTTGGGCATTGGCCCGAAAAGCCTCCACCTGGTTGTCCAAATAGTTTGCCTTCTCCTCGAAATTCTACTGCTCATACCCTGGTTCTTGACCCTAAGTTCTAACTACATTAACCTTTTGAGCTCTAGGACCCATAATATGCTTTGTGAGTAGGTCTAAAGATGTCCTCATGTGAGCCAACTCCTGATCATGCTCTTCCTCTTTTCTGCGCTGCTCCATTGTCACCCCTATAGGATATGTACCTGCAGTTGCTTGCATTTCCCTTGTGTGCCAGGTTCTATTTGTTTTGGTCACTCGGTCTAATATGATAGTTGCTTGCTCTAACGATTGACTCATTAGTGCTCCTCCTACCACTGTATCTACTACCGCTTTAGTGCTGTTGTTCAAAGACTTGTGAAAAATCAGGAATTTTAGGATTAGGGCACTTTGTTAGATTCTTCTTAAATCACAGCCATGTTTCATGAAGTGCCTCCATCTTCAATTGTCGGAAACTGTAGATCTTGGCCTTTAGCTGTAGCATCCTGGAAGGTGGGAAGAATCCTTACAAAAAGTCTTGTTTTATCTCTCTCCAGTTGGTGATGGAATCATTTGGCAACTCTGATAACCATAAAGTGGCCTCCCCTGATAGAGAGAATGGGAAGAGCCTTAGTGTGATAGTATCCTGGTTCACACCGGCAACCTGTATGCCTTGAAAATTCCCAAAAAGTTCATTAAGAGGAGATTTGCATCATCAGCTGCATGACCACTAAACACCCCTTTCATATTGAGCAACTAGATCATGGTGCTAGCGATGTCAAACTTTTCCCCAACAGGCAAAGGTGGAGGTACAATGGCTCCTATTGAACCGGCCTCATCAATGTACGCATCCTCATCATCATCGAATTGAGAAGCATATCTATTGCCTCTGTTACCAAATTTGAGATGGACAACATTGTCTACGACTTCCTTGGTATCCTCGACTCCCTGAACAGCAGCTTGTCGTGCTAACTCTGCCTGACGAGCCTCAAAGGCTAATCTGGCTTGCCTCTTCTCAGGGGTTTCATTGTTGTGCTCCATTCTTCTCAGTGTTCATTGTAGCTCAAGATCAAGTGGAATCAGAGGGTTTCCAATTCTCCGAGTACTTGGCATTTACCAAGTGGCAACCTGTGGGTGTCGAAAACAAAAAAAAATGTAAATGAGGAAATAATGACTAAAAGTTAAATTTAAGTAATTAATCCGATCCTAAGCCGTATTTCTCGACAATGGCCCCACTTTGATAACGCTCAAATCACACTACTGAAAAGTATAACACGAACATTGTCAATAAAGAACCCAACTAGGATAGGGTCGATCCTGCAGGGAATATGGTCAAGATGTAGAGTAATGTTAGTTCTATTATTTCCTATGGGGGCTTTAAGAAAGTAACCAAGTACAATTATTGTCAATCAATGTTGTCATCAAGTTTATGCAATTAACAGGGAGATGTTCCCCGTGGATTCATAACAACTTTGGGTTAATACACTAGTGATCTATCCCAATATTTAGCCTGTAGAACTGATAACATAGGTTCATCCAAATGTCTGATTTGTCCCTATTGGATGGCTATACTCAATCATCGGAGTAGGTCTCTTAGGTATTTTCACTTTAACCGTTACCAATTGTTCCAAATTAACTATCCTACAACAGCAGATCAAGTAATAAAATGAACCATAAAGTTCAAGGCTTTGTTGTTCTTCTTTTTTCCTAATCTCTACCTCTCTAGGTTCAAGCAAGTAGAGAATACATGCAAGTCCTAACGTTTCACTCCGTTAAGAAATGTTTAAAGATAAAGAGAAGACAATACACGTAAATATATTGGTTTAGAATTATGTGTAAACCCTAGTTATTCCACCATAGATCCCACAACCCTAGTTGTGAAGGTTTTACCTTTCATATTTCTAAGAATAGAATTAACATTCATTGAAACATAATTAAAGACTTACGATGATGATTGAATTAAAACCCAATTGGTTAATGCACAACTCAACAATGATCAATTCAAGAACAATGAATAATCTCCAAGAATATTGACAAGAAAACTCATAGGTACTTCTTCTCTATCAAAAAGTTGAACTCTCTACAAAAATAACCTAAAATAGTATTTATACAAATAATTAGAAACCTTTTCTAGATTAATAGAAAAATTGATTTAATGGAGGCCGCCTGATCCTATGACTCGTACCATGAACCTATGGGTAGTAGCTACCACTCATACAATGCTTGGTATTCATGAGTTTTACTAATTCCTAGGAGTTGGTACGACTCGTAAAATGCTCCTACGAGTCGTACATCTCTGTCGTGGTCTGAATGTGCAAAGTCTTTCCTCCTCTGAATATTTTAACGAGTGCTTTAGTATGACTCATACCTTGATCTCATGACTCGTGGTTGCTTCTCGTACCATGGGATCCGTCAATTCAACCTTTTTTCTGAAATTTACAACGACTCCTTGGTATAGGTCGTATGTGGTCATCACAACCTGTGGTTGCTACATGTATCAGGAGTCTAGAAAAGTGTAGGACTTTCTGAATATTTTATTACTGATTGGTACAGTTGTCGTACCAGGATGGTACAGCTCATACCAACAGTCGTACTTTACTTGTGCCTTGAGCAGCTCCTCTGGATTTTATCACGAATCAAAGTACGGCTCGTACCACCAAGGTACGACTCGTACCAAGGACTATAGTTAGCCCCATTTTCTGCACTCTTTTCACTTCTTCTGTAGATTTTAACTCTGACATATGATTTCCCTGAAAGCACAGCAAAAGTGCATTATATCTGTATAAACATACCTAATACCATGCATATTTCCTTAGTTTTAAGCATCGAAAGTGGTACAAACCCACAACACATTCGTATTACAAGAGAAACAGTTCCTTAGTATGATCACAATAAAGTGTTTCTATCAAGAAGTGAATTTCAAACAGTGAAGGAGCCTGGTCTTTCTCAGTAGCTAGAAGAGGTTGTTGATGACCCAACCAAGGTAGATTACAAGTCTGTAATTTCTTGAAGAATTGGAATTACAAAAACTCTAGTGAAATAATAAGAAAGAAAAATATAAAAACATTACCCTATTTACTATGAGGAAGAAACTTTGGAAAATACGAGAAAATAAGTCAAACGCGTGAAGAAAACTAAGTCACACAAAGATTAGAATCTTGGAAAGTCTTGATTAATTCGAGTTAAATTGGGATGACAAAAAGCAACTATTTACTCCTATATAAAGTATCTCATTGATGCTGCTGAAGACATCCACACAAAGAGAAGAGACACACCTTGAGAAGAACTATTCATGTGACTTGTGTTGGAGAGAGCCAACTGATAATATTGTAAAGAATTTATTCCTATCAAGAAATTTCCATAACAGTTCTTGGTTTTCTGGTTGATTCATTTTGAGTTTGTAACCCTTTTACTTTTCTTAATTTATTTGTTTTAGGTATTATTTTCTATTTCAAGGGTACTAATAACTGGGTAAAGTTATTGTGAAAGAGTATAAGCCTACAACAGAAGCACATTATAGAGAGTTGGGAGGGGGAGGGGAGGATATGCTATATTGGCTAGCTCCTTTGACTCTATAGTGGTTAGCATCTAAAACTTGTAAAGATCAAATTTAGTGGTAATTAGAGAGAGAGAGACAGAGGTCTTAGTTTTTTACTCCTGGGAGAGGACACTACTAGAAAACCCTGAATTACCAACTGATTTTACCAGCAACCCAAATTCGTTAGTATATCAGCAACAAATTACTAACAAATTTGTAATTGAATTGTTTTCGAGAATTTGGCAATGGATTTCTAATGGGTTAGCAACCAAACTTTTACCAACTAAATAATTTAGTTGGTAAATTTGGCAAAAAATGGAGCCTAATATAACAACTTCATACCAACAGATTACCAACCAAAATATTACCTACAAACACCTTTTATTGGTATAGTATTAACAAAATATATATCGGTTGGTAAATATGACAAAAAAATAAAGTATATAATTTGTCTTGATGATTTGACAAACCTACTGAAGAACCAAATACGCTCAAGGGACCGGGTCCCTTGGTCTTGAAGTCAACCTTCACTATTATGGCCTAGCTCTTTATCCAAGGTCCAAGAAGCTCACTCTCTCAATTTCTCTCACATATATTCAACATCATAAGATGCAGAACTGATGGAACTAGATACAAGGAACCCGGTGAAGGACCAGATATGTTGCTTTTTTTCTATTCTCAAAGTCAACCTTTACAGCTATAAAAACAACTTTATAGTTGCCACTGCCACTACAGCAGAGCCATAGTATAGTAGCAGCACTGCTGCTATCTTGGCTTTTGATTAATGGGGAAAGACTCCATCTCTTACTTATCTTCTCATATACATTGAACAAGACAAGATTAACGACTTGAGTTTGGAAAAATAAAAAGTATTAAGCATCTTTTAATCTACAGTACAACCTTCCATTCATAAGACAAAGATGCAACAACATGAAGAACTTGTTCCTTATCAATGAGTTTGGTCTGATGTTCTAGGTGATTGAGTCTTTGTCTTTTTTCTCTTTACATTATAAATCTACTCCTCATTTGAGAAGCTTTTGTAAGTCATTTCTGTTTGTATTCGTACCGTCATGATAGGCTAGAGTTAGCCTTGGTTGTCTTTGTAATAGAGTTATTACAAAAAGGTTGCAATAGAGGTATTCCTACAGAAGAGGGATTAATAGTTTAATTCCTAGATTTGCAAGAGTTTGTAAATCTGAACATTGCCCGGTTGTTAGTGGAGTTTGGAAAATATTACTAGGGTAGACCGTGGTTTTACTCTCATGGGTAAAGAGGTTTTCATGTAAACATGGTGTGTTCTTTACTTTCTATTCTGGACTATGGAATCATGTGAAGGACCTGGTTCTCTATACTTTTTGATAGACTAGTTGGACTTATTAATTGATATCAGAGAAGGTTCTTTCTAAAAGATTAATGCCTAGAAAGGATTTACTAAATGGCTACTCCATCAATCCTAAAGAAGGACAATCTACCACTAGGCCACCCAAATTCAACGACAACCTCAATATCTACGAGCTAAAGAGGCAACAAGATCTTGAAAGAAAAGAGCCAAAAAAGAAGAAGAATCTAGTTTGTAAAGCTGCTGAGATTCTAGTGAAGAGGAATACGACATGGCTTATCTCACATGCAGATTTCAAAGGCTAGTTGGAAAGAATGATAATTTTCCCAAGAAGAATAGTACACGCGGATATCCAAAGGGAAATGACTAATATCATAAGTGTAGGAAACCTAGACACTTAATCAAAGTGTCCTCTTCACAAGCAGGATCAATGTTGGAAAAAACTAACAAGGGACAAAAAGGGAACTAGATCCCCGGAAGTTCAAAAGAAAAAATGCTGCAGATATGGTTGTTAAGCAAGATATGGCTTCCTGGGGAGAAATCTCAAGAGAATCTGAGAATGAAAAAGATCAAGTAGATGCATCCATGCTTGCCCTAGATAATGGATTACGAATCTATATTTGTACTGATGGCCAAATCAGATGATGAGGAGGTAAGCTTTCTTTATATTAAGAAAAATCTTAAAACTTATTTTCAGAAGGAGCTAAAAGCTCTTAAAAATATGTTGATTGATACTTATCATGGTTTTCTAAGGAGTAACATGGGTTAGTTGATAAACCTGACAAATTTGAAGTAGAAAGAAATTCTTTGACTGATTCACTAAATTAAATGATGAACTTAAGGAGGCCTCTAAGATAAACTCTATGCTTGATGATCAGATTAACAACAGTTAGTCAAAAGAAAAGAAAGTAGTTAGTGAGATGCAACTTGAGCTAGAAAATGAACTTAAGAGGCTTAAACTGGATCTTGCAGCTCAGCTTGAAAGGAATGGGGAACTTCAGAGGGACCTAAACAAAGTCAAGACTAAACTTGACAAGTCACTCTAGTGGACTTGGTCCTCTCAAGTGTTGGCCTATGTGAACAAGAAAAGTGTTAGCTCTAAAGAAGGTATTGGTTTCCAAAGAACAAAAGCTCCTTATAACCCTCACAACAAATATATGTCAAATCCTGATAACTGGCTGTCCACTCATTACGACCAAATGGCAACTATAAGGACACCTGTCAAGCCAAATTTGTTGTTTTTAAGAAGAATTTGAAGTTTGTTGAAGTGAATGTAATAATAAAAGGACCTGGTCCCCGAGGAACAAAACCTGGTCTACTAGCATGGACCAGGAGAAATCTTATTTGCCCTTTCTATCACTTAAAGAGACCCAAGCTTGTTTGGGTTCCTAAAGCTAATCAATAACTCCACTTTAAGGGTGAGGTGACAGGAGGCAATCAAAAGATGGTATATGGATAATGGCTGCTCGAAATATATGACTAGTAGAATAGAAGATTTCCTCTCACTCAAAGCCCCTCAAGGATGGACTGTATTCTTTGGAGATGGAAGGAAAGGATACATCCATGGTATTGAGAAGATTGGCAGATATTTGGCTTATCCCATTGAAAATTATAATTATGTGAATGGGTTAAAATATAGTTTGTTATGTGATAAAAATGTGCATGATAAGGTCCCTGCTGGAGAAGACTCCATAAGAGTTGCTGAATGGGAAAAAAGCCAAAGTTGACTCATCTGAAGACCTTTGGTTGCAAATTCTTTGTGCTCAATAACAAAAAGAAGGCTTTAGAAAAGTTCGATGCCAAAAGTGATGAAGGAAACTTTCTTGGTTACTCTGCACAAAAGCAGTGCCTACAGGATCTTTAATAAGATCTTAGTGTGTAGAAGAAAGTGTGCACATGATCTTCAATGAGTCAAGGGAAATTAATGACAAGTGTCTACAAGGTGTTGAGGTTGAATTAAGAAAGGTTCTCTAGATTCAGAAGGAACCAGGTGAAGGATCAGAAGGTGAAGTGAATCCATTCGATCAAGTCAAGCAAGATGTAGACGTTGATATTCAAATGAATAGTTAGGAACTTGATATTGGTTCAGTTCCTCCAGAAGTTGAACATTAGATAGAAATTTCAGTCGAAACAACAACAGAGGAACCGCGTACGACCACACGGTAGAGTCAGGATCCATCAGTAATTGATAACACTTAAACTCACTTCCTGAAAAAGTATGAAGTGGACGTTGTCAATAAATAACCCAACAAAGAGGTTGGGGTAGAACCCACAGGGAATAAGGTAAGAACTAGACTAATTTCGGTACTTAAACTTGTTCGTGAGTTATCTCCAAATTGGGGGATTTAAAGAAAAATAATAATAAAACAATATTGAAATTGTGGTTGTTATCAAGTTTTGCAAATAACTAGGGTAAGTGTTCCCCATGAGTTCATAACTACTTCGAGTATACATGCGTGATCAATTCCAATGATTACTTGTAGAACTGATAACTAGGGTTCATATAATTGACCGGTTCATCCCTATTGGCTAACTATACTCAACCACCGGGTTAGGTCACATGAGCGATTTCAAACTATCCTTTATCAATATGTTTCAAATTAAATTTCCTGCAACCGCATCTCAAGTCATACAATGATTATAAAAATCAAGGCTGTGTTGTAATTCTCTTTTCCTAATCTCTATTTCTCTAGGTTCAAGAAAGTCCTAACGCTGTGCACCGTTAAGAAACGTTTAAAGATGAAGAGAATACAATACAAGAATTTAGCATTGATTTTGAATCACTTTGTGTAACCCTATTTTGTTAATCCACCATGGTTTCCACAACCCTAGTTGTGGAGGTTTTAGCCTCTCATGATTGTAAGATTGTAATTCGTATTCATAGACAAACACATAATTTAAAACTTACAACAATAATTGGTAGAAAACCTACTTTGCATATCGATAAACAAAATCAAGAACAATTGAGAAAACCGAGTGTTGATCTCAAGAATTGCTCTCCAAAACTTGATAATAATTCCCAAACAATTAACTAAAAACCTTCTCTCAATGTAATCACACGTCTACTGATCCGTTCTTCTACTAAAAAAACATAAAAGGTATTTATACAGACATCAAAAAAATTTTCTTAAGCTAACAGGGAAATTTCCATATCTAGCACCGATTCGTCCTTCGACTGGTCATACGATCCATAACTAGATTGTACGGGTCATACTTTGCTCTCGTACGTTCCTTGGCTGCTGCAGAATTAACTAAGTGTTGGAAGTTAGTACGACTAGTACCATGACTGTATAAGTAGTACAATCCATCAGTGGATTGGCTTTGAAAACTTTGACATCTTCTGAAGTTTTCTACGAGTGTTGTGGTATGCATCGTACCTTGATCCTATGACTCGTAATTGCTTGTTGCATCTTGAGTTCTATCATGTCTTTAAGAATCACTGAAGCTCCCCATGGATCCTTGTACAGGTCGTAGGTAGATGCTACGATCTGTAGGTTCCACCGTATTAGGAGACTTCTTATGCAAATTTTCTCTGAAGTTTTCCATGACTCCAGTTACGGCTTGTACCATCTTGGTTCGGCTCGTACTGAGAGTCGTAATTTTCCTTTGCATTGATCTAGCCTTCTGAACTTTTCCACGAGTCTCAGTACGGTTCGTACAATCAAGGTACGGCTCATACTGAAATTAGTACTTGGCTGATGTTCTGCACTTTTATGCATCTTTTGCATATTTTTGCTCCAACACCTATTTTCCCTGAAAACAAAGTAAAAAGACCTCATATCCTTATAAACATACTTAAGTCCATGTTGTTTTCTCAGTTTTAAGTGTCGAATGAGTTGTAAACTCATGACACATCAACACCCTCAACTTAAGACTTTTGCATGTCCTCAGGCAAAGAAAACAAAAAATAAAAACGATGCTTAACTAGAAAATAAACTTAGGATACTACAACCAACACCCATCAAACTTTGCAACATAAACTCAAACAACTCTTGACCCTTTTTTCGGTAAGCCAAATCAGCATATGCACATCAAGTAACCACAAACCATGATAAACAGGGATTAAGATATGTCATCTAGTTATTAACAGATAGTCAAGTCATCACTACTACTTTTCACACGGAAAACTGACAGAATAAAACACAAACCATGTACCCTAATAAAAAATGAAGTCTCCCACTCATAGATATATAAAAATATAAAATATGGGACTAAAAAAGTAATACTCTCACTCTCACAAGGAAATTCCAAATACTGCACATCGGATACCATAGGCCTGCCCTTATTTTCTCTACTTCGGCTCTTCGAATTGTTAGGCTAGTATCACTATAAGACTTTCTTCGGCTTGTAATGTAGGCTTTAAGGCTGGGTATGCTAGATATGGAATCTTTTTAATGACTAAACCCTCCTTGGCACTACATACATGTGGCTCCACTTTTCACTTATTTCACCCTTTTCCCTTTTTCAGCTTTTTCCTCCCTCTTCTCCATTTTTATGCAATTGCATGGGTGTGGTGTGTTTTCAACTTTTCATTCATTTTTCTATTTTGTATCTTCTTTTCAATTTTTCCTTTTTCAGCTCTTTTTTTTTCTTTTGTTACAGCACACCTCATTTTTAACCCTTTTTCTTTTCTTTTCCTTTTTTCACCTCCACAAGATCTATGCACCCCTACTCTAGCCACCCTGGCATTTTGCCAAGGTTGAGGTTCACAATGTCTAAGGTGGGACCAGGGCGAAAACAGGTTTATTATAAAAAATGGGTAAGGTTAGTCGGTTAATTAAAGAAAAATGATTCATTTAAGGCTCAAAATCGGGATCAAGGGAATCATATCATTCTGGTAGGGTAATATAAGCTAAAATAGGCTAAACAAAAAGGGCCTATGATCATTTCTTAAAAAACCATCCTAAAACCTATGTAAAGGCCAGCTGGGCAAGTTCTAGATCTTTTACGCAGTATTGAACTAGGTGTAGACCTCACTCACCCATGGTACATGTTTTCGATTCATTCTACCTATCTGGTTTATAAATGGATAACTATAACTACTTATGCTAATACACTAGATGACAAAAAAAGATCCACAGAAATCATATTTTGCAATCAACAAGTACATAGCTAACCATCAAAAAATTTTTAAACAGGGTCAATTTTTTTCAAAAGTCAAAACTAGTGCAATTTATTAGCTGAGTAATCCCAAGATACTTTCAAATTAAAAAAAAAATCCTAAATGTGCTGGTTATACTAGGTAATATGCCCGAGGGAAAAGAAACAAGACAAGAAAAACCCTCGGACGAATCCAAAAATCCCAAAAAATACAAGTAGACCCCCTCCCCTTTTAAAAAGCATGCTTCGTCCTCAAAGCATAGAATAAAAAACAGAAGGAAGGGAACATACCTGTGCACTAAGTGCTCCTGTCATCCTATGGAGGTGGTACCTCCATTGTAGTTGTGGCGCTGGCGGTGGCCGGCGCACTCATTGGTGTATTAATACGGGGAATAGTCACTCCCTTAGCAGTAACGGTTGCTTCTACGCCCTCTGGAATCACTGGGGCTGAATGTAGCTTGCCCAAAGGGTCTTTAACCGCAAGCTCAGCATGGGAAGTGGTGGAGGTACCCGCTCCTCTTGCTCTCTCAAGTGGCTCTAACCTATGCTTGTCGTACGTCTGCTATCTCTCCAATCTCGCCCGCTTGCGCTCTTTCTTTTATTTCTTTCTCTTCTTCTTTAGGGTCTCATCTCCAACATCCTCAGAGACCATCTTTTTCCTTTTTTCTCTTTCACCTCCTGTTGGTTACTAATATGCCGCCAAATAAAGCTCATCATCTATACGATTGTCGAGGTGAGGAAGAGTAGGGGCTGCTACAATTGTCGGTTGTCGAGATGACAACTTAGTTACTTGGCTCCGAAGAGCCCCCAACTCCACATGGAGGCTGCCAATGTCAGTCTTCTCGACCATACACTTATTGAAGTGGCCCTCAAAGCTATCTAGTTTGGCGTGTAGGACCCGTGCAACCACCTCAATCTCAGCCTTCACCCAAGGATTCACATCCTCCATCACAGAATGTACCTTCTTCTTAGTTACGTTTAGTCTCTTAACCATCTTCTAGAGAAATTCCTGATGCGCTAGCATGTATCCAGTTGGAGTTTGGCTCAGAAGGCCCATACGTGGTGCGGCGGAGGTGCTGGGAGCTGCCTCTGAATGAACGACATCTGTTGCTAGTGTCTCTTCCTACTCCTGTGAGGTGGGTGCATTTACCTGCTCACCCCCAACTGCCCGTGGTACTGGGACTACGGTAGAAAGTCGTGCTCGGCTTACCGGGTTCATTTCATCTCGGATTAAGCCAATATCTACTATTTGATATCCTCCTATCAATCGCTCCTCACCACGACTCACCTTGATACCTGCCTCTGTACACAGCCTGAATACGAGAATCAGGAATAAGATGGTAGTGCTCAATCCCATAGCCCGATCCTGGATCTCCTCTACAATGACCGTTGGGATGTTAATGGCATATTCGGACATGATACATGCCACCAATGCTGCTCTATATGCACTGAGGGTATTTTCATTCACGTTCGGGGCCAACCAGTGGCGACCTAACATCTAGTAGGCTTTTTGTATGAAGTTTAATGAATTCTTGGTGACCTACTTTCCGCTAGTGAACCATTTTGCTTCCTCCTTGTCCTCGGCAATAACCCTATACAACCACTGAATCTGCCTCCTCCTCTCGTAAATGCCTAATTGCTTGATCATTTTAATGGCGTCCACTTAGTAGTCATGCTTTGGTGTAGTGTGTGGTGGTATGAACTAGGGACCATATAATACCCGAGCAATAGTGCACTCGGATATATCAATAGTGTGGCCTCTTACCATGACACTCTCCAATTTGGGCTGATCTTTCAACTTTTTCCCTTCCTTTTATTTCTTCTCCATGGTCGCCAAATAATTAGCATAGAACTCCCAGACGATATTTGAAGTGTATCGATCCGGGGTTCTAGCCATCCAATCAAACCCATAGTAGCTGAATATCTGCTTCATCTCCTCCACCTCATTCAGTCCATTGGTGAGGATCCTCGGATCTTTTTGAATACTCCACCTAGGTTTGCTCTTGGCGGTGAGAGCAAGACCCTATTCATAGATCTCCTGTGCTCCTGGTACTCTCCATCGAATGGTACGGTTCTGCCGAGGCGGAGTCTGCTCTTGCTCAACACTGGCTGCCTCATCCTCACTTCCGGACTCACTGTCTCCATCACCAGATTGGGCCTCCTCGAACCCCTAATCATCATTAGAGACACTACTGGACTCTTTCCTCAGCTCCCTCCTCAGATTGGGGAGCACTAGTAGATGTGGCAGTGGCCGCCTCGGTCTGGGCTTTAGCTTTTTACCTAGTGGTTTGGGTCCCATCGATGTCAGATGTATCAAACCTGTATTCCTCCAACAAACCACTAGGTGTGTTGCTAGCATATTCAAATTCGGAGGTTTCATCTATCAATGCCCTCCTAGCAGTTTCTTTGGATGCCTTCCTCTACTGAGTCATTGTATCTGTGGAGAAAAAGGGTTAGAATTTCAAATCTGAGAAAAAGAAAGTAAGAAAAATTCCTCTGTAACATTTCATGTGTCTACAGTATGATTCGTACCTTGAAGGTACGATCCTTACTGAGACTCATAATGTCTCATATCAAAGCCATGACTCTGAGGTACGACTCATACCACGAAGGTATGATCTATACCATGATCATATGAGGATGCCCCTTAAAAACCCATGTTCTGTATTTTTCCACGACTCATGGTATGAATTGTAAGTCGATTCCAGGAGTCGTAGGAAGGATCATACTGTCACTTTTAGACTTAACCCTTTTCAGACTCCTAGTATGATTTCTAGTTATGATGCGTAGTAGGATACTCGGGTTGTACTAGGTTCCGTTCCTCTTACTCTTTACACATTTGGCTTAGGATAGTCCCAACGAGCCATCCTACGAGTCATAGTGTGGAACCACGAGTCGTAGGAAGGCTTGTGAAGCCTGTCCTTGCCTTTGTTCATGTAAGTTTTGCGGGTGATTTCAATTTATGCTGGGTACTTAGAATTCCCCAAGTCTAGGCATGCAATTTTCACGTTTTTACAACTACCCATTCCTCCACTTTTTATTCACAACCCTTAATTCAATTTATAGCAGTTCACATTCAATTTTTAACATGTTCGAATCGTACCTAGTCAACACATTTATTTTGCACATTACTGATCATTATCCTCCTATGTTTTCATGCTTTTTGAGGACTCCCAGTTATTAAACAAGTTTGCACAAACACAAAGGCCTCTTTAATCGATTCAAAGCATAACTACTTACTTGAATGTTGCAAAATCTTGCTCACTTCTTGTGTATTAGCGACTAGGGTTTGGAACCGACTTTGGTAGTCTTAATTGAGAAAAATTCTTGCTCAATTGATTTTGTTCTTGAGTTATGGGTGTGAGGGAAGTCGTGGGAGTGTTCATGGGTTCAAGTTTTAGTGCGTGGGAGAAGGATCCAACAATTTTGAAGTTTTTAAATAGTTTTAGGGAAGATTTAAAAAATCTGGGCCGAGTCGAGTTGTTTTAAGCAATTTGGTCCGTCACGACTCGTGGTAGGCCTACGGCTCATCCCTAAGACTCGTAGCAGAGACGTTAAGAAAACTTACCTGTGGACCTACGAGCACATCATATGACTTATACCAAGAAGGTACGACCTGTTCCATGACTCGTAGCTCGCTCTTAATTGGAGGCCCATGCTTTGCATAGTTTATAACTACAATGAGTACTACGACCCATACAATGAAGTTATGAGTCGTAGGACCAACCGTACACTGAACTTATGCACTAAGATACATATTTTCTTCTCACCACGACTCATACTATGACCCTTACAATCCTCTTATGAGTCGTACTGAGACTCATAGCGCCAGTCTGTTCTACAATTTTTCTGCCACCTTTTTTCACTTCACCTGCACAGTGAGTACATATAAGTCAATAAACTTAGGTTTCCTCCCAAGAAGCGCTTGATTTAGTGTCACAACACGACGTAGGTGGGTTGGTTACCTAGAATTCACCAAACCACCTTATGGGTTGCCTCCCAAGGAGCGCTCCATTTAACGTCGCGACACGACACAAGTCTCTTAACTACTCAAACTTCATCAAGAAACTCAGACTCATCCTCAATTTTTGAGACCACTATATACTCCTTTGGTTGCTTCATTGACTGACACACATTGAAGGTGACCTCCTCTTATTGAGTCTAAATTTTAGCTGGCCAGCCTCTACATCTATTAAAGCCCTCTCACTAGCAAGGAATGGTCACCTCAAAATTATGGGGACCTCAAAATCAACCTCGCAATCAAGGATCACAAAGTCCGCTAGGAATATGAATTTTTCTACCTTAACAAGAACATCAAACAGGATCCCCACAGGTTTTTTCACCGTTCGGTCGGCCATCAGTAGCCGCATAGTAGTTGGTGTGGGGGATCGTAAGCCCAGATGCTTAAACACAACTAATGACATCAGATTGATTCTTGCTCCCAAGTCGTAGAGTGCCCTCGCGAACTTAACATCACCAATAATATATGGAATGGTGAAGGAACCTGGATCCTTCTTTTTCTAGGAAAGGACCCATGAGGCTATAGTGCTACAATGATGCACGTTATCCACAGGCTCGTAGCTCACAGACTTTTTCTTAGTAACAAGGTCCTTCATAAACTTGGCGTATCCCGACATCTGCTCTAATGCCTAGGCAAATGGTATGTTTACAGATAATTATTTAAGCATTGACAGGAATTTCTTAAACTTACCATTCTCCGCCTTCTTTTTCATTCTTTGAGGGAACGGTGGCGGTGGTTGTGGGATAGCCTTATAAATCTGTGTGGCCCCTTGTTTCTCTACTTGTTTAGCTTCAGTCTCCTTCTCAACAACTGGAGCCTTAGTCAACTCAGCATCTTCCTCATGCTCATACTCAGCAACCTCTTCCTCATCATTAATTATGCTCTCTTTCTTTCTTTGAAGCTCAATGGGATCAACCGTGGTCTTTCCACTCCTAGTCATCACAGTCATGCAGTGACCATCATTCTTCGAATTTTGGACTGTGTTGTTAGGTAGTGTACCCTTTGCCTAAGGTTCATGGATGCTGACAGTTGACCCAGTCGCTGTTCAATCTGCTTGATAGCCGTGGCATGTGACTCAACTCTCTGACCCATGCTGGATATATCTCCATGAATGTAATTCAGCTACTCACCTATGGATATAACCTTCTTGAGCATCTTATCAATCATTCTTTCCAACTTTGACTATCCAGCCTCCGCCTCAAGTGCATTAGGAGACATGTACAATCCCGCTCGGTTATTGCGGTAACCGTCATTCCTTCTCCATTCTCCCTCTCTCTCACAACCTTGGCTTCTATCTCTGTAGCTATTCCGATTGTAATTGTCTCTTTATTGATTCTAACCTTGGTTTTCAGAACCTTGGCACCAAGTGTCTTGTCCAGATCCTTGGGCGTTGGTTCAGAAACCCACCACCTGGTCGTCCAAGAAGTTTGCCTCCTCTTTGGAATCTGAGTGCTCTGGCCCTGGTTCCTGTCCCTGAGTTTTCACTACATTAACTTTTTTGTCTCCATCACCCATGATATGCTTCATGAGCAGGTCCAATAATGTGCACATATGGGCCAATTCCTAGTCACGTTCTTCCTTCATTGTTTGCAGTCAAACCAACAACATATGTACCAGCAGCTGCTTCGCTTCCTAGGTGTGCCATGCCCTGATCTTTTTCGTCATTCTATCTAGAATAGTGGCATCTTGCTCCCAGGTGTGGCTCATCAGTGCTCCTCCCGCCATTGTGTCTGCTACAACTTTGGTACTATTGTTCAATGACCTGTAGAAAATCTCCAACAAACTGTCATCAGGAATTTTATGGTTTGGAAACTTGGTCAGCTTCTTCTTGAATCTCAACTAGGTTTTCTGTCTTCAGTTGTCAGAAATTATATATTTCATCCTTAAGCTGCAGCATCCTGGAGAGTGGAAAAAATCTCTCTAGAAAAGCTTGTTTGAGCTCCATCTAGTTGGTAATGGAGTCGTCGAGAAACTTTGATAACCATAAAATAGCTTCCCTAGACAGAGAATGGGAAGACTCTTAGCCTTATTGTGTCTTGGATAACTCCGGGAAACCTGTACACCTTGCATATTCCAATGAAGTTCATTAAGTGCAGGTTGGCATCATCAACTTCATGAACATTAAACACTCCCTTTATATTCAACAATTGAATTATGGTGCTAGTGATGTCAAATTTTGCCCCAGCAGGCAAATGTGGTGGTACAATAGCTCCAGTTGAACCGATTTGATCAATGTCCGGGTCATCCTCATCAAAGAATTGAGGGGCATATCTCTGGCCTTTATTGCCACTTCCATGGAAACCAGCGTTGACAACCTCATCTCGAGCATCATCGACTTCCTAAAGTGTAGCTTGCCGAGCTAGCGCGGCTTGCCTAGCTTCTTCTGCAAGACGGGCATCTCTCTACTCTTGGTTCTCCATCCTTCGCAGAGTTCTTTCAAGTTCGAGATCCAAAGGAATCAGGGGGTTTCCACTCCATCGAGTACTTCACATTCACCAAGTGACAACTTGTGGATGTCCAAAAATTAAAAAAATATAATTAAGGGAATAACAACAAAAAGTTCATACAAGAAATTAATCTAATCTTAGCCATATTCCTTGGCAGCAACGCCACTTTTTGATAACACTCAAACTCACACTTCCTGACAAAGTATGAAGAGGAGGTTATAAAAAAAGAACCCAACAAAGAGATTGGGGTCGAACCCACAGGGAATAAGGTAAGAACTAGATTAATGCTGGTACTTAAACTTTTTTGTGAGTTATCTCCAAATTGGGGGGTTTAAAGAAAAACAATAATAAAACAAGATTGCAATTGTGGTTGTTATCAAGATTTGAAAATAACGAGGGTAAGTGTTCCCCATGGGTTCATAACTACTTCGGGTATACATGCGCGATCAATCCTAATGCTTACTTGTAGAACTGATAGCTAGGGTTCATCCAAAAAACTGGTTCGTTCCTATTGGATGACTATGCTCAATCACTGGGTCAGGTCTCATGAGTGATTTCAAACTAATATCAATATGTTCCAAATTAACTTTCATACGATTGCAACTCAAGTCATACAATGATCATAAAAATCAATGCTTTGTTGTAATTCTATTTTCCTAATTTTTACTTCTCTAGGTTCAAGTAAGTAAAGAATTTGGGCAGTTCCTAACATTGCACACCGTCAATAAATATTTAAATATGAAGAGAATACAATACAAGCATTTAACATTGGTTTCGAATCGCATTGTGTAACCCTATTTCGTTAATCCACCATGGTTTTTGACAATCCTAGTTGTGGAGGTTTTAGCCTCTCATCATTGTAAGATTATAATTAGTATTCATAGACAAACACATAATTAAATACTTACAACAATAATTGGTAGAAAACCTTCTTTGAATATTGATAAACAAAATCAAGAACAATTGAGAAAACCAAGTGTTGATCTCAAGAATTGCTCTCCAAAACTTGATAATAATTTCCAAACAACTAACTAAAAATCTTCTCTCAATATAATCACATGTCTACTGATTAGTTCTCCAACTAAAAAAACACAAATGATATTTATACAATCATCAGAAACCTTTTCCTAAGCTAACAGGGAAATTTCCATATCTAATGCCGACTCGTCCTACAACTAGTCATACGACCCGTAACAAGATTATACGAGTCGTACCTTACTCTCGTGAGCTCCTTGGATGCTGCAGAATTAACTAAGTGTTGGCAACTGGTATGACTCGTACCATGATCCTACAAGTCATACAATCCATCCGTGGCTTGGCTCTAAAAACTTTGACATCCTCTAAAGTTTTCTATGAGTGTTGTGGTTCGCCTCGTACCTTGCTCCTATGATTCATAATTTCTTGTTGCATCTTGAGTTCTGCCAAGTCTTTAAGAATCACTGGAGCTCCCCAAGGCTCCTAGTATGGGTCATAGGTAGATGCTACGATCCGTAGGTTCCACCTGTACCAGGAGACTTCTTGTGGAAATTTTCTCTAAAGCTTTCCACGACTCCAGTTACGGCTCATACTATCTTGGTAAGGCTCGTACTAAGATTCATACTTTGCCTTTGCATTGATCCAGCCTTCTGAGCTTTTCCACGAGTCTTGGCTCGTACAAAGGGTCATACTTTGCCTTTGCATTGATCCAGCCTTCTGAGCTTTTCCATGAGTCTCAATACGGTGATGTTCTATGAGTTTACAACACTTTGGACGCTCAAAACTAAGAAAATAGCATGAACTTAGGTGTGTTTATATGGATATAAGGCACTTTTTCTCTAATTACAGGACAAATAAGTGTTGGAGCAAGAATGTGCAAAAGAAGCCTGAAAGTGCATAAAATGAGATTAAGTCATAGTCTCAGTACGAGCCGTATGTTGATGGTATGAGCCGTACTGAGAACCGTGAAAAGTTTCAGATAGTTAGATTGTGAAGAATGCAACCTACGACTCTCAGTACGAGCTAGTAACACTGGTACAAGCCGTAACATAGAGTCTCAGAAGAATTGCACAAAGATAGACTCCTGATACGGATGAAACTATGAACCATGGAAAGAAGGTACAAATTTTATCAGTATAAGTGGTGAGCTTTAGAGGATTTTCAATGATAAGTAGAAATTCAAAAAATACGAGTCGTGGCTAGAAGGTATGAGTCTGTTATATCCCGTAGAATTCCCGGCACTTAGATGATCTATTCGCACGCTGGTTAAGCATATTTGAAGGCCATACGTTCTAGGGAAAGGCCCGGGAAAAGATCGGACGAGAAACCCGTTGAACCATCGCGGGAGGAGCCGAGGCAGAGCTCCTCCGCGATGGCAGCGTGTCACGGAGGTGAGGCCTCCGCGATGGCTCCGTGACACATTGCCCAGGTTCAGGCCCAAGTATATAAGCCCCCACTTCGGTTTAAAATCATTTCATACTTAATAAATTTCCAGAAAACGCAGTGGGCTGAGGAAGACGAAGGAAAATTTAATATTTTCGTCCGATTACGCTGCCAAACGCTGCCCAAACTCAAATTAATCCCAGATACCCGAGTATTTAGCAGCAGAGAGCATTTCTACGGAATTAGTTTCGCGAAATACGGCCGACGAATCGGTGAGCCACCGAACTAAAGTAAGTAGAATTTCTCTAAGTTAATGTCTATGTGTTCCTAGCTGAGAAGTGAATACTTCTCCCTTCTGGGCCGCTGGAAAATAGCGTGTTTTCGACCGTCTTTCGATAAGCCTAAGTTTAGGCTATAAACTATATCGAAAGCAACGTTGCTCTTTACAATAAAGCTGTATTTAGTATTGATTGACGTATTTATGAATGCAGTTGGAAGGAAATAGTTGAAGTACCGGCCAAGCCTCGTCCGACGGACGAATAATGCAAAGATAAGGTATGTAAAGTTAGTTTCCTCGGCAAGTTAAGTAATATTGAGACAGTATGGTAATTTACAGACCAATAGAATGTTTAGAAATCGATTATTGTGTTATTATGAATATTGGTGCAATATGAGAAGTTTTGGGTTGTAACATGTACGATACCTATCCGTATGATATAGATTCGGACGTAAGTGGTTAAGATTGCCCAGTATATTCAGTATGTGATGTAATATTCCATGTTAAGATATTGTTGTGTTTAGCTGAAGCCTCGCGAAGTAGTACAGTATCCGTAAAGCATTTCAGATATAGCATAGTAACTAAATAAGGTTTAGAAAGCATGTTAGAAGTAGGAAATCATGTTAATACAGAAACTCAGTAAACAATATAGCTTTCGGCAGAAACACCATCTTGTATAACCTTTGCCCCAGTACAGTTTGACAGGAGGCTATATTTATATTTATACTTACCTGTCTCAGCATGTATCATACACTTACAGATTACTATTATTAGCTCAGTATGTGATTTATATGATGCCTTACACCTGTTAGCCTTAGCTTATGAGATACACAGACAACATGACTAGTTGAGACCGTTGTATTGATGGGGGTTGGATTACCTAGCATCCCTGACCGCCCAGGGTTAATAGCTGTATCGACTCGTCCGCCAGAGGACGAGGATACGTCACTCTACGGAGTGATATGCCGTCCCGCAAGGGGACGAAGATGGGATGCCAGTTTCCCCATATTGTGCCTTGGTCGGCCCTTATACACCCCCGTCGAGCGGGTACGCCCGGGGTGTTGATGTTAGAGTCCTTCGGACTCAGGTACAGTTATAGTCAGGGGCTCAGCGAGCCCAAGTGCATACCCAGGGACCGACAGGATGCTTATAGCCACTATAGGAGATGGGATGACCGGGGTAGGGGCATTGATTCTGTGTTGATTGTACCTCCCGGCTTATGGGGGTCGGGTAAGGTTTGTGTGTGCCATGTTATGTTATGTATGTCATGCTATGTTACATTAGACATGAGGGGATTAGTAGTAGAATGGTACGTCTCCGGATATGACACCTACTCCTCCCAGTATGATTGAGAACAGGTACGATTTACATCATCAGACAGATAATCTAGTTCTACCTATTTCAGTTTCGTTAGTTATGCTATTGATTTTAGATAGCTTTTTCAGTTAATGCTTTACATACTCAGTACCAGTGGTACTGACGCCCGGTGGGGCGCTGCATTACTTGCCTGCAGGTACTCATAGACGAGCAGGCGATTCTACGTGACTCCTTGTCAGCGGTTGAGTATTCAGCTCCAGTCATCCGGAGGCTGAATTTCAGAGGTGTAGTTCAGTTCCTTTTGTTGTATGTTATGGGTAGGTCGGGGCCCTGTCCCGATCAATTCTATTGCTATTCCTAGAGGCTTGCAGTCTGTAAATATTCCCTGTGGTCAGTTGAGCCGGTCGTGTGAGGCCGTGCAGTTGTTTCGTTATCAGTATTCTCGCTTTCTTGTGTTGGCCGTGTGGGGCCATAGTTTGTCAGTAGTGGTGACCTTGCCGGTCACGTAGCTTTTCAGTATGTTATGTTTGAGCTATAGATAACTAGACAGCATGGTGGCCTTGTCGGCCCGCATAGGTTTCCCTGAATTACTATGTTTCTGGTCAGCTGCTAATACAGGTACAGAAGGCTATAGGCCAATGGGCCGGGGGCTGTATTTACAACCGTTATATAGCCCTTTGTTTCCAGAAATGTGAGTTAGAGCCTGCCAGGCGCCAGATGCGCCCAGGCTTAACAGTTCAGCAGGTCAGGTCCTAGTAGGGCACCAGGTGCCAGTCATACCCCCCAAGGTGGGGTGTGACAAACTTGGTATCAGAGCAGGTCGTATCCTAGGGAGTCTGCAAGCCGCGCTAAGTAGAGTCCTGTCCATGGATGTGTTGTGCACCACATACTATGGGTAGGAGGCTGCAAGGCATGATAGGATGGTTGTCTTTTATTCTGATTCAGTCGTGCTATAGAGCGGTACAGTATAGGGTTGGTTTTCTAAAATCTTACCATATTCTTTGGCTACAGATAATGTCAGACTAGCAACATCCTACCACAGGTTGGAGCTTAGACATTGCAGCAGGGGAGGGCACCAGCAGGATGCCTCCCTCTCATTTGGAGATAGCTCGATCAGAGGGCCCTACAGAGGCTTCATCCCAGCCTCCTCAGTAGTCTCCACCACGTCAGGAGCCATTGGGAGCGACAGTACCTTCAGCTGTCCCTATACCGACACCTTCCGACCAGGAGGTTAGGAGTGTTGTAGTTATGATAGCACAGATGATGGCTGCTCAGCGTCAGCAAATGCCATCCACAGTTGCAGAAGCATCAGGAGGGCCCGGTAGTTCGAGGGTCTGAGAGTTATTAGCCCTGAATCCCCCACAGTTCACAGGCACGGACCGAACAGAGGACCCCCAGGATTTTCTGGACCAGATGCAGAGAATCTTCAGGGTTATGCATGCTACGCCTACTGAGTCAGTTGAACTGGCCGCATTCCGGTTACGAGATATTGCGGTGTTATGGTATGAAAGCTGGGAGAGGTCCCGAGGGAGAGATGTTTCCCCTCCCACCTGGTCCAGCTTTTCAGGAGCCTTTCTAGATCACTATTTGCCGCGCTAAGTAGAGTCCTGTCCATGGATGTGTTGTGCACCACATACTATGGGTAGGAGGCTGCAAGGCATGATAGGATGGTTGTCTTTTATTCTGATTCAGTCGTGCTATAGAGCGGTACAGTATAGGGTTGGTTTTCTAAAATCTTACCATATTCTTTGGCTACAGATAATGTCAGACTAGCAACATCCTACCACAGGTTGGAGCTTAGACATTGCAGCAGGGGAGGGCACCAGCAGGATGCCTCCCTCTCATTTGGAGACAGCTCGATCAGAGGGCCCTATAGAGGCTTCATCCCAGCCTCCTCAGTAGTCTCCACCACGTCAGGAGCCATTGGGAGCGACAGTACCTTCAGCTGTCCCTATACCGACACCTTCCGACCAGGAGGTTAGGAGTGTTGTAGTTATGATAGCACAGATGATGGCTGCTCAGCGTCAGCAAATGCCATCCACAGTTGCAGAAGCATCAGGAGGGCCCGGTAGTTCGAGGGTCCGAGAGTTATTAGCCCTGAATCCCCCACAGTTCACAGGCACGGACCGAACAGAGGACCCCCAGGATTTTCTGGACCAGATGCAAAGAATCTTCAGGGTTATGCATGCTACGCCTACTGATTCAGTTGAACTGGCCGCATTCCGGTTACGAGATATTGCGGTGTTATGGTATGAAAGCTGGGAGAGGTCCCGAGGGAGAGATGTTTCCCCTCCCACCTGGTCCAGCTTTTCAGGAGCCTTTCTAGATCACTATTTGCCGCGGGAGATCCGACAGGCCCGGGTAGATCAGTTCCTACATCTAGAGCAGGGGGCCATGAGTGTTCGGGAATATTCCTTGCGGTTTGACTCTTTGGCTCGATATGCACCGGCCTTCGTGGATACCATGGCATCCAGAGTGCACCGTTTTATTATGGGGTTGAACCCAAAATAAGTCGAGACTTGTATCACGGCCACACTGCGAGAGGACATGGATATTTCCCGAATCCAGGCATTTGCCCAGAATATTGAGGGCATCAGACAGCGGCATCGGGAGATTAGAAGGGTCAATCAGGAGCAGCGTCGCCGGGATAGGCCAGCTGAGTTATAGAGAGAGGCCCGGGGAGGACCCAGGCCACGATTGTCAGACAGGCCGCCCAGGCCCCCGCCTCCACCGCAGTCACAGGGAGGTAGATTCAGTCGTAGAGGGCAGTCAGAGGCTGGTAGAGGCTCGCAGACGACAGACTCACCATTACAGAGGAGGGCGGAGCAGAGTAGGTATACCCTACCACTTTGCCCTATATGCAGTCGACGCCATTCTGGAGCGTGCAGGTATGGTTCCACCGCATGCTATATTTGTGGCCAAGAAGGCCATTTGATGAGAGATTGCCCAGCCAGAGGTCGTGAGGACCGGGACAGACAGGATAGGGCATCAACAGGATCACGAGCTACAACATCCTCAACTGGGCGCAGGCCCTCAGTTTCAGTAGACAGGGGTCGGGGCAGATCAGGGGCCTCCAGTACAGGTGAGGGTCCAAGCCGCACATATGCCTTACCAGGGAGGCAAGATTCAGAGGCATCGCCTGATGTTGTGACAGGTATGCTAACTATCTGCTCACACCCTGCTTATGTGCTAATTGATCCAAGGTCTACTTTGTCCTATATTACTCCATTTGTGGCACAGAAGTTTAGTATTGTACCAGAATCACTACAACAGCCCTTCTTAGTATCTACGCCCGTCGGTGACTCTATCACAACGAGCCAAATTTACCGCGGGTGTACAGTAGAGGTTGTTGATCGTCAGACCACAGTATATCTGGTCGAGTTAGAAATGATAGACTTCGATGCCATAATGGGTATGGATTGGTTAGTACCATGTTTTGCTAATGTTGAATGTTGGACCAAAACGGTCCGATTCCACTTCCCGGGGGAGGCAGTACGGGAGTGGAAGGGCAGCACCGCGACGCCAAAAGGTAGGTTTATTTCCTACCTTCAGGCGAGAAAGTTGATATCTAAGGGGTGTATTTATCATCTGGTCAGAGTTCAAGATGTCCAAGCAGAATCTCTGACACTCCAGTCTGTCCCAGTGGTAAATGAATTCCCAGATGTATTTCCTGATGAGTTACCTGGTATTCCCCCAGAAAGGGAAATAGACTTTGCTATTGACTTGCTACCAGGCACTCAGCCAATATCAATACCTCCTTATCATATGGCTCCTGTAGAACTCAGAGAATTAAAGGAGCAGTTGAAAGACTTGTTAGATAAAGGTTTTATCAGGCCGAGTACTTCCCCGTGGGGTGCGCCAGTCTTGTTTGTGAGAAAGAAAGATGGCTCGCTCCGAATGTGCATAGATTATCGGCAGCTAAACAAGGTTACAGTAAAGAACAAGTATCCGCTTCCCAGAATTGATGACTTATTTGATCAGCTAAAGGGATCCAGATACTTTTTTAAGATTGACTTGCGGTCCGGATATCACCAGGTCCGAGTACGTGAGAGGGATATTCCTAAGACAACATTCAGGACCCGATATGGGCATTTTGAATTTCTAGTTATGTCCTTCGGGCTAACGAATGCCCCAGCAGTCTTTATGGACCTGATGAATAGTATTTTCAGACCTTTCCTGGACTTGTTCGTGATAGTATTTATTGATGATATTCTGGTGTATTCTCGCTCTGAGGCAGATCACCGGACTCATTTGCGGACAGTGCTCCAGATTCTCAGGGACCGCCAGTTGTACGCTAAATTTTTGAAGTGTGAATTCTGGCTTAACTCAGTGGCCTTTTTGGGGCATATTGTCTCAGACGCTGGTATATAGGTAGACAAGCAGAAGATAGAAGCAGTTAAGTCATGGCCAAGACCTACCACCCCGACTGAAGTTTGTAGCTTTCTGGGGTTGGCAGGGTACTATCGGAGGTTCGTTGAGGGATTCTCAACCATTGCAGCACCTTTAACTAAATTGACACAGAAGGCAGTAAGGTTCCAGTGGACGGAGGCATGCGAGCAGAGTTTCCAGGAACTGAAAGACAGATTAACCTCCGCCCCAGTACTAGCACTACCGAAAGGCACATAAGGGTATTCAGTTTATTGTGACGCGTCAGGTATCGGGTTGGGCTGTGTGTTGATGCAGCATGGTAGAGTAATTGCATATGCTTCCAGACAGCTGAAGAAGCACGAAAAGAATTACCCACCCATGATCTAGAATTGGCCGCAGTAATTCATGCCTTAAAGATGTGGAGGCATTACCTGTACGGCGTCCATGTGGATATATATACAGATCATAAGAGCTTGCAGTACATTTTTACTCAGAGGGAGTTGAATCTACGGCAACGTCGCTGGTTAGAATTGTTGAAGGATTATGATGTGAACATCCTGTACCATCCGGGAAAAGCCAATGTTGTGGCAGACGCCCTGAGCCGCAAGTCAATGGGGAGTTTGGCATATTTGCGACCCGAGAAACAGAAATTAGCTAAAGAAATTCATCATAGCTGGACTAGCCATTCGAGTAATGGAAACAGAAAATAATGGGGCCGTAATTCAGAGTTCTGCAGTGTCGTCATTAGTTGCAGAGGTAAAAGAACGACAGTATGAGGATCCCGATTTAGTCCAGCTCAGAGATAGGGTTCAGAAGGGTAAGGAGCCAGATTTTCAGATAACCGAGGATGATGTGCTACGTTGTAAGGGCCGCCTCTGTGTCCCGAATGTTTCAGGACTTCGTGGCCAGATCATGCATGAGGTACACTATGCTCGCTATTCCCTTCACCCAGGGGCGACGAAAATGTACCGCGATATCAGAGACATCTACTGGTGGCCAGGTATGAAAGCTGAGATAGCTGATTTTGTATCTAGATGTTCTAATTGTCAGCAGGTAAAAGCCGAGCACCAGAAACCGAGTGGTTTGACGCAAGAGATAACGGTACCCACGTGGAAATGGGAAGCAATAAACATGGATTTTGTAACAGGGTTACCCCATACTAGACGCAGAAATGATTCCATTTGGGTAATAGTTGATAGGCTGACAAAATCAACTCATTTCCTGCCAGTAAGGGCTACTTTCTCAGCTGAGGATTATGCCGAATTGTATATCAGAGAAATAGTTAGATTGCATGGGGTACCGGTATCTATCATTTCAGATAGAGGGGCACAGTTTATAGCTAGGTTCTGGCAGTCATTTCAGAAAGGTCTGGGGACGCAATTTAATTTGAGCACAGCATTCCATCCTCAGACAGACGGGCAGGCTGAACGTACAATTCAGACGCTCGAAGATATGCTACGAGCGTGTGTGTTAGATTTTGGGGGTAGCTGGGATGAACATCTGTCGTTAATCAAATTTGCTTATAATAACAGCTACCATTCAGCTATTCAGATGGCGCCTTTCGAGGCATTGTACGGGCGAAAATGTAGATCGCCGGTGGGCTGGTTTGAAATAGGAGAATCAGCATTAGTTGGGCCATATATTGTTCGGCAGTCCGAGGAAAAGATAAAGCTTATCCGAGAACGTTTACTGACCGCTCAGAGCCGCCAGAAGTCTTATGCAGATAGGCGGCGCAAAAATCTAGAATTTTCGGTAAACGACTGGGTATATCTGAAAGTGTCCCCGATGAAAGGGGTAATAAGGTTTGGCAAGAAAGGCAAGCTTAGCCCAAGATTCATTGGGCCGTATCAGATTCGGCGAAGAATAGGCCGCGTGGCATACGAGTTAAACTTGCCTCCAGAATTAGCATCTGTTCACCCAGTATTCCATGTTTCGATGTTAAGGAAGTTCGTAGGGGACCCTTCTACAGTAGTTCCAGTTCAGGATGTTCAGGTCACAGAAGAGTTAGCCTATGAAGAGGTTCCCGTAGCCATCTTAGACAGACAGTTTCGCAGGCTGAGAACTAAAGATGTTGCATCTGTCAAAGTATTGTGGCGTAACAGAAATCGAGAAGAAATGACGTGGGAGGCTGAAGAAGATATGAAAATCAGATACCCACACCTATTTCAGCCCTAGTCAGACGACAGGTATGTCCGTATCATTATTTATACAGTACTTTATGGTTGTATGTTGTAAATGATAAAGAAAGAAGTGATATTTAGTTGTCCAGTGAATCTTAGAATATTGTGTGCAGTGCCTGTGTTGGACTTTTCTGCATTTCAGGTTTTTGCGATAGTCCATATTACAGGGGAAACTCTGCCAAAATTTTTCCAGAAAAGTAAAGTAAGCAGTCCTCTAGATAACAGTGTACATTCGAGGACGAATGTTCTTAAGGGGGGGAGAATGTTATACCCCGTAGAATTCCCGGCACTTAGATGACCTATTCGCACGTTGGTTAAGCATATTTGAAGGCCATACGTGCTAGGGAAAGGCCCAGGAAAAGATCGGACGAGAAACCCGTCGAACCATCGCGGGAGGAGCCGAGGCAGAGCCCCTCCGCGATGGCAGCGTGTCACGGAGGTGAGGCCTCCGCGATGGCTCCGTGACACGTTGCCCAGGTTCAGGCCCAAGTATATAAGCCCCCACTTCTGTTTAAAATCATTTCATACTTAATAAATTTCCAGAAAACGCAGTGGGCTGAGGAAGACGAAGGAAAATTTAATATTTTCATCCGATTACGCTGCCAAACGCTGCCCAAACTCAAATTAATCCCAGATACCCGAGTATTTAGCAGCAGAGAGCATTTCTACGGAATTAGTTTCGCGAAATACGGCCGACGAATCGGCGAGCCACCGAACTAAAGTAAGTAGAATTGCTCTAAGTTAATGTCTATGTGTTCCTAGCTGAGAAGTGAATACTTCTCCCTTCTGGGCCGCTGGAAAATAGCGAGTTTTCGACCGTCTTTCGATAAGCCTAAGTTTAGGCTATAAACTATATCGAAAGCAACGTTGCTCTTTCCATTAAAGCTGTATTTAGTATTGATTGACGTATTTATGAATGCAGTTGGAAGGAAATAGTTGAAGTACCGGCCAAGCCTCGTCCGACGGACGAATAATGCAAAGATAAGGTATGTAAAGTTAGTTTCCTCGGCAAGTTAAGTAATATTGAGACAGTATGGTAATTTACAGACCAGTAGAATGTTTAGAAATCGATTATTGTGTTATTATGAATATTGGTGCAATATGAGAAGTTTTGGGTTGTAACGTGTACGATACCTATCCGTATGATATAGATTCGGACGTAAGTGGTTAAGATTGCCCAGTATATTCAGTATGTGATGTAATATGCCATGTTAAGATATTGTTGTGTTTAGCTGAAGCCTCACAAAGTAGTACAGTATCCGTAAAGCATTTCAGATATAGCATAGTAACTAAATAAGGTTTAGAAAGCATGTTAGAAGTAGGAAATCATGTTAATACAGAAACTCAGTAAATAGTATAGCTTTCAGCAGAAAGACCATCTTGTATAACCTTTGCCCCAGTACAGTTTGACAGGAGGCTATATTTATATTTATACTTTCCTGTCTCAGCATGTATCAGACACTTACAGATTACTATTATTAGCTCAGTATGTGATTTATATGATACCTTACACCTGTTAGCCTTAGCTTATGAGATACACAGACAACATGACTAGTTGAGACCGTTGTATTGATTGGGGTTGGATTACCTAGCATCCCTGACCGCCCAGGGTTAATAGCTGTATCGACTCGTCCGCCAGAGGACGAGGATACGTCACTCTACGGAGTGATATGCCGTCCCGCAAGGGGACGAAGATGGGATGCCAGTTTCCCCATATTGTGCCTTGGTTGGCCCTTATACACCCCCGTCGAGCGGGTACGCCCGGGGTGTTGATTTTAGAGTCCTTCGGACTCAGGTACAGTTATAGTCAGGGGCTAAGTGAGCCCAAGTGCATACCCAGGGACCGGCAAGATGCTTATAGCCACTATAGGAGATGGGATGACCGGGGTAGGGGCATTGATTTTGTGTTGATTGTACCTCCCGGCTTATGGGGGCCGGGTAAGGTTTGTGTATGCCATGTTATGTTATGTATGTCATGCTATGTTACATTAGACATGAGGGGATTAGTAGTAGAATGGTACGTCTCCGGATATGACACCTACTCCTCCCAGTATGATTGAGAACAGGTACGATTTACATCATCAGACAGATAATCTAGTTCTTCCTATTTCAGTTTCGTTAGTTATGCTATTGATTTTAGATAGCTTTTTCAGTTATTGCTTTACATACTTAGTACCAGTGGTACTGACGCCCGGTGGGGCGCTGCATTACTTGCCTGTAGGTACTCATAGATGAGCAGGCGATTCTACGTGACTCCCTGTCAGCGGTTGAGTATTCAGCTCCAGTCATCCGGAGGCTGAATTTCAGAGGTGTAGTTCAGTTCCTTTTGTTGTATGTTATGGGTAGGTCGGGGCCCTGTCCCGATCAATTCTATTGCTATTCCTAGAGGCTTGCAGTCTGTAAATATTCCCTGTGGTCAGTTGAGCCGGTCGTGTGAGGCCGTGCAGTTGTTTCGTTATCAGTATTCTTGCTTTCTTGTGTTGGCCGTGTGGGGCCATAGTTTGTCAGTAATGGTGACCTTGCCGGTCACGTAGCTTTTCAGTATGTTATGTTTGAGCTATAGATAACTAGACAGCATGGTGGCCTTGTCGGCCCGCATAGGTTTCCCTGAATTACTATGTTTCTGGTCAGCTGCTAATACAGGTACAGAAGGCTATAGGCCAATGGGCCGGGGGCTGTATTTACAACCGTTATATAGCCCTTTGTTTCCAGAAATGTGAGTTAGAGCCTGCCAGGCGCCAGATGCACCCAGGCTTAACAGTTCTGCAGGTCAGGTCCTAGTAGGGCACCAGGTGCCAGTCATACCCCCCAAGGTGGGGTGTGACAGAGTCCTACCACAACACTCGTGAATAAATTCAGAAAAAGTCAGAGTTCTTAGAGCTAGACAACGGAAGCAACTCACGACTCGTAGGATGCATGTACGAGTCGTACCAAGGCCCAACACTTAGCCGAATTTCAGCAAGCCAAGGACTTATGGACATCAGGTATGACCTGTACAATCCTGCTACGGATCGTAGGATTAGTCGTGGCTCAGGCGGTGCCAGTTATGGAAAATCACACTATTTGCTTAGGAAAAGGATTCTTATGTCTGTATAAATACCTTTTATGTTTTATTTTCAGCAGAGAAGATTAGGGAACATTTGAGAGAAGTTAGATAGGCGTGAAAAAAATAGAGATTCGAGGGAAAAATATAGAATTGAGATGATTGACTTGTGATCAACCTTTTCTTGGATCCTTTCATGACCTTTATCAATTGTTCTTGAGGTTTTTCTGATATAATCAAAGAATCTTTTCTCTCATCTATGATTGTAAGTATTGAATTATGTGTTTAATGATGAATGCTTATTAAAACCTTACAACTCTAAGAGGCTAAAACCTCCATAGCTAGGGTTGTGGGAACCATGGTGGATTAAAGGGCTAGGGATACACAACAATGATTCAACATCAATGCAAAATGCTTGTATTGTATTCTCTTCATGCTTAAACGTTTCTTAACGGTGTACAACTTTAGGACTTGCCCAAATTATTTACTTGCTTGAGCCTAGAAAGGTAGAGATTAGGAAAAGAGAATTACAATAAAGCCTTGATCTTGATGATCATTGAATTAACTTGAGTTGTGGTCACAGGATAGTTAAATTTGGAACATATTGATAACATATAGTTTGAAACTGCTCATGAGACCTGACCTGGTGGTTGAGTATAATCATGCAATAGGGATGAATCAGTCGTTTGGATGAACCCTAGTTATCAGTTCTACAAGTAAGGATTAGTATTGATCACGTGTGTATACCCGAAGCAGTTATGAACCCATGTGGAACACAAACCCTAGTTATTCTTCAATCTTGATTTATATCGTAATTTCAATCGTTGTTTTAATTAATATTTTCTTAAAACCCCCCAAATTGGATTAACTAACCAACAAATCTACTTACCAGCATTAGACTAGATCTTCCATATTCCCTGTGGGTTCAAACACAACCTCTAGTTGGGTTCTTTGTTGACAATGTCCGCTTCATACTTCAGCAAGAGGTGTGAGTTTGAACGTTATCAAAAAGTGGAACCGTTGCCGGGGAAATACGGCTAAGACTAGATTAATTTCTTGTATTTGACTTTTGGTAGTTATTTCCTGAACTACATTTTCTTTTTGTTTGTTATACCCTCAGGTTGTTACTCGATGAATGCCAAGCACTCAGAGTAGTGGAAATCCCCTGATTTCGTTGAACCCTAAAATTGAACAATCATTGCGCAGAACAGAAAACTAGGAGCAGAGAGATGCCCGTATAGCTGAAGAAGCTAGGAAAGCTATATTTCAGGATGCAGAGGATGCTAAAGACGAGGTTGTTAACGCTGGTCGACATAGGCGGGGCAACGGAGGTCATAGCTTTGCCCATCAGTTCTTCGATGATGAGGACCTAGACATTAATAAGGTTGGGTCAACTGGAGTAATTGTACCACCACCACTGCCCGCTGGGGCCAAATTTGACATCACGAGTACCATGATTCAATTGTTAAACATGAAAGGGGTGTTTAGGTGTCACGCAACAGATGACACCAACTTGCACCTGATGAACTTTGTTGGAATATGCAAGGCATACAGGTTGCCTGGAGTTAGCCAAGATGCAATCAGACTCAGATTTTTTCCCTTTTCTCTATCAGGGGAAGCCACTTTATGGTTATCAGAGTTGCTGAATGACTCCATAACCAACCGGAGGAAACTCAAGAAACCCTTCTTGGAAAGATTCTTTCCCCCCTCCAGGATGTTACAACTCAAGGATGAGATTTATAATTTCTGACAATTTAAAACCGAGGCACTTCATGAAACCTTGTTGAGGTTCAAGAAGAAGTTGACAAAGTACCCAAACCATAAAATACCAGATGAAAGTTTGTTGGAAATTTTTTACAAGTCTTTGAAAAATAACACAAAAGTTGTAGTAGACACGGTGGCGGGATGAGCATTAATGATTCACACCTGGGAGCAAGCTGCTACTATTCTTGACAGGGTGACTGAAACAAACAGGCATGGCATACTCGGGAGGCAAATGTAGTGGCCGGTACATATGTTGTTGGTTTGACTGCAGACCAATATAGAAAGGAAGAACAACGTGACCAGGAGTTGGCTCATGTGCGCACATCATTGGATTTTCTTACAAAGCACATTATGGGAGCTGGAGCCGAAAAGGTAAATGCAGTGGGGACACAAGGACTGGAGCCTAGGGTAGAACACTCTGATTTCGAAGAGGAGGCAAATTTCCTAGACAGACAGGTGGCTGGTTTCCAGGAAAATGCCCAAGCATCTAGACAACCCAATTGGCGCCAAGTTCTGGAAACCAAGGTTAGAACCAATGCAGAGATAACTACAATCAGAATGGATATAGAGACAAAAGTCGAGGTCGTTAGCAGGAAGGAGATTGGAGAAGGAATGACGGCTACCACAACGATCGAGCTGGAGTATATGTGCCTCCCAATGCATAAGAGGGGGAAGCTAGACAGTCAAAGATAGAGAGCATGATGGCTGAGATGCTAAAAATGGTGAGGCCCTCTGATGATTAGTTGAAGGAAATCCGTGGTGATATATCAAGCATGGGCCAAAGAGTGGAGTCCCACGCAACAACTATCAAGTAAATCGAACAATAGCTGGGGAAACTGTCAGCATCACCAAACCTTAGACAAAAGGGTACACTACCTAGCTTCATAGTCCAGAACCCAAAGAATGATGTCCACCATATGGCTATGATGGCTACGAGGTGGTAAGACCACAATTGATCCCCCTCTACCGATTGTATTTGAACGGAAGAAAGAGAGCGTAGTTGAAGATGATGAAAATGATGTTGAGATGGAAGGTGCTGAGAATGCTGAGTTTCCTGAGGCCCCAACTAGTGAAAAATGGTAAGAAGTTGAACAAGGTGCAACGCAAATTTATAAGGCTATCCCGAGACCACCGCCACCATTTCCCCAACGAATAAAGAAGAAGGCAGACAATGGTAAGTTCCAGAAATTCCTGTCAATGCTCAAACAATTATATGTGAATATACCATTGGTTGAGGCTTTGGAACAAATGCCAGAATATGCTAAGTTCATGAAGGATCTTGTGACAAAGAAGAGGTCCGTGAGTTATGAGCCTGTAGATAATGTACACCACTGTAGTTCCATAGCTACACAAGTCCTAGCCCAGAAGAGGGAAGATATGAATGCTTTCACTATACCTTGCACCATTGGCAATGTCGAGTTCGCAAGGGCACTTTGTTATCAGAGAGCAAACATCAATCTGATGCCATTGGCTGTGTTCAAGCAGTTAAGCTTGGGAGCATTCACACCAACTACAATGCGACTACTGATAGACGATAGAACTATGAAGAAGCCAGTGGGGATTGTGTTTGATGTGCTTGTTAAAGTTGACATATTCATATTCCCAGCAGACTTCGTGATCCAGGATTGCGAGGTTGATTATGAGGTCCCCATCATTTTAGGGCGACCATTCCTTGCTACTGGGAGGGCCTTAGTGGATGTGGAGGCTGGCCAACTAAAGTTTAGACTAAATAAAGAAGAGTTCACTTTCAACACCTGCTGGTCAATAAAGATATTGACGGAGTACAGTGTAATCTAAGTAATAGAGGATGAATCTGAGCTCCTTGATGAAGTCTGAGTAGTCAAGAGACTTGCGTCGTGCCGCGATGTTAAATCAGACGCTTCTTGGGAGACAACCCAAGTGGTGGCTTGGTGAATTCTGAGTAACCCGGCCACCTGTGTTGTGCCGCGATGTTAAATCAAACGCTTCTTGGGAGGCAACCCAAGTGATTTAATTAATGTGTGTTTAGTGTGCAAGGAAAACAAAAACAACTGGTAGCAAACTTATGAAAACCAAGTGCTATGATTCTTAGTATGACTCGTGAGAGGGTTGTACGAGTCGTAGCATGAGTCATGGTGAGAATAAGAGATGTACTTCAGTGAAGGAGTTCAGGGTACGGTTGGTCCTACTACTCGTAACTCAAATGTACAGATTGTAGTAGTTACTGTGCTTATGAACTATGCAAACTATGCAAGGCAAAGACCTACCATTCATAGTACGGACTGTACCCACATGGTACGAGTCGTAAGATGCACTCTTAGGTCCCCAGGTAAGTTTTTAACTTTATGCATTATGGTCCAGCGGACGAGTTGTAGGTGTTACACCCAGTAAATTCTTGACATTTAGATGGCCTATTTGCATATTGGTTAAGAGTTTTAGAATGCCATATATGCTAGGAAAAGGCCCAAGGGGAAGACCGGACAAGCACCAAGTCGGAGCATCGCAAGGCAAATGCGACTTATAAGTCGAATTCGACAAATGCAACTTAAAGAGAAAGTCGGGAAAAGCCCCTCTGCGACAGGCATCGTGTCACAGAGGAAGCCCCTCCGCGATGGCCAACGTGCCACAGAGGGGGGTGTCTAGGCCCAACTATATAAAGCTCCACTTCATTTTAAAATTCATTTTCACACAATTTAATTTCCAGAACTCGACCAGAACAGGGGAGAATGAGGTTTCAACATAAAATTCCATCCATTTACGCCATTAAACGCGGTCCAAACTCGAATTAATCTTGGGTAGTGAAGTATTAAGCTGCCGGAAACATTCCTACAGAGTTAGTTTCGTGAAATTCGGCCAGCGAATCGTCGTCCTACCGAGCTAAGGTAAGTGGAATTGCTCCAAATTAGTGTCAATATACTCCTAGTCCTAAAGTGAGTATTTCTCCCTTCTGGACTTCCGAGAAATAGCGAGTTTTCGGCCATTTTTCGATAAAGTCAAAGTTTGGGCTATATATATAATCAAAATAGTATTTTCTTCAAGAATATTGATGAATTTAATTCTAATTGCTATGAATGTGAATACAGTTGGGAGAAATAGCTGAATATTAGCTGAGTTACACCGGTTAGCCGGAAAGCTGACAATTGAGGTATGTAGAGCTAGTTTCTTTGACAAGTTAGTAATTCTAGTATAGTAAAATAGAATAAATTCTAGACGAAAGTTCCAGAATCCGAGTATTAAGTATGTTTGCATTATTATGTCTTATTCAGAATAAAAGTCAGTAAATCAGTATTAAACAGCGAGATATCATTTCAGACTCAGTACCAGATTCAATTTGATCCAGTCAAAGAATCAGAATAGAATATCAGAACAAGGATAGTATTTTCAGATTTAATATACATGTTATATGTGATTACTGTTGCTTGCTGAGACTTGTCTGCATACCCAGGGGGCCGACGGGATGCTCGTAGTTATTAGGTGAGTGGAGTGAATTTAGTTTTGGATGGTTTGACCCGGATAGGGGTATATAGATTGCGTGTTGATTGGCACCTTCCGACTACTGGGGGCTGGTATAGGTTCTTGTATGCAATATATATATATATATATGTTACTTATTAAGTTTATAAATAGCAGGACGCCGCATCGGCAGGTATGATTCTTTTCTTCTTTCCAGTACAGTTAAGCTCGATACAGATTCTACTATTCCAGACAGTTTTAGCTATTTTCTGTCATTTCAGTAACTACCAGTTTACTGTTTATCTTCAGTTATGTTCAATTTGATTAGCATACTCGGTACCAGTGTTACTGATGCCCGTTTAGGGACGCTGCATTACTTGCCTGCAAGTACTCATTGATGAGGAGCCGATCCCTCGTAATTCTAGCCAGCCCGCAGAGTCATCAGCTCCTGTTATCCGGAGCTAGACAGCTAGAGGTTTATTTCTTTTATTTTGTTGTACAGTATGGGTAGGTAGGGGCCCTATCCCGACCATATTATCAGTATTCTTAAAGGTTTGCAGATTGTATATTCCCTGTGGTTAGCTGTACCGGTCGTGTGAGGACATGTGTATGTTTTAGTTTTCTTATGATGGGCGTGTGGGGCCTTTTTCAGTTGGTAGTGGTGACCTTGTCGGTCACGTAGCAGTTTAGCACTTGTTTTCTCGAATTCAGAAATAACTAGACAACATGGTGGCCTTGTCGGCCCGCATAGGTTCCTTTATAGTACTGTTGTTCTGGTTAGATGTTCTTGTCTTACAGGTGGGTATAGGCCTAATCGGCCGGAGGCTGTATTTACATATATAGCCCGTCGTTTTCTTGAACACAGAGTTAGAGCCAGCCTGGCACCACAAGTGCCTAGGCTCAGCAGTCCAGCAGTCTAGGTCTTAGTAGGGCACCAAGTGCCAGTCATTCCTCTCAAAGCGGGGCGTGACAAACTTGGTATCAGAGCAGGTCGTGTCCCAGGGAGTCTGCAAGCCCTGCTAAGTAGAGTCTTGTCTATGGATGTGTTGTGCACCACATACCATAGGCAGGAGGCCGCAAGGCATAATAGGATGGTTACTCTTTCTTCATGTTCAGTCGTGCCATAGAGCAGTACAGTATAGGGTTGAATCCCTAAAACTTATCATACTGTTTGTTTACAGTTAAAATGGCAGACCAGCGACATCCTTCCACAGGTAGCAGACTGGATACCGCAGCAGGAGAAGGCACCAGTAGGATGCCTCAGCTTCATCTAGAATCATCCCGATCTGAGGTCTATACCGAGGCATCATCACGACCTTCTCAGCAGTCCCCACCTCACTAGGGGCCACTCGAAACGACACTGCCTCCGACAGTTCCTGTACCCACACCATCCAACCAGGAAATTCGAAGTGCAGTAGTTATGTTGGCACAAATGATGGCTACTCAGCGCAAACCAGTGCCACTAGTAATAACATAGTCATCAGGTGGGTCTGGTAGTTCTAGGGTCCGAGAATTCTTGGCACTAGGTCCCCCGCAGTTCACAGGGTCAGATCAGGCAGAGGACCCCCAGTATTTCCTAGACCAGATGCAGAGAATCTTCCGGGTCATGCATGTGACATCTACAGAATCAGTTGAGTTAGCGGTATCCCAGCTGCGGGATATTGCTGTGTTGTGGTATGAAAGTTGGGAAAGGTCCCGAGGGAGAGATGTTGCCCCTCCGACCTGGTCCAGCTTTTCAGAGGCTTTCTTGGACCGTTATTTGCCATAGGAAATTCGACAGGCCTGGATGGATTAGTTTTTGCACTTGGAGTAGGGGGCAAGGAGTGTATGGGAATACGCCCTGCAGTTTGATTCCTTGGCCCTCTATGCTCCATGTTTTGTGGACACCATGCCATCTAGAGTCCACCGATTTTTTATGGGTCTGAATCCAGAATATATTGAGGCATGCGTGACAGCTACACTGCGGGAAGATATGGACATTGCTCGAGTGCAGGCCTTTGCCCAGACTATTGAGGGCCTTAGACAGTGGCAACAGGATAGCAAAAGAATGAATCAGGAGCAGCGCCGCAGGGATAGATCAGATGAAATACAGAGGGAGATTCAGAGAGGACCCAGGCCCCGGTTGTCAGGCAGGCCACCTAGACCCCCACCTCCATCACAGCAGCAGAGGGGTAGACTCATTCACTGAGGACAGTCAAAGTCCGGCGGCAGTTCTCGAATGGTAGATTCACCTCAGCAGAGGAAGGCAGAGCAGAGCAGGCACACACCCCCGCCTTTCCCTATTTGCAGTCGACCCCACACTGGAGCTTGCATATATGGCTCCATAGGGTGTTATATATGCGGGCATGAGGGTCACATGATGAGAGACTGTCCAGCTAGGGGTCAGGGTAGTCGAGATAATCAGGACAGGGCGTCAGCAGGGCCGCGAGCTCCAAGCAGCCTCGGCAGGGTGTAGTCCCTCAGTCCCAACAAGCAGGGGCTGAGGTAGATCAGGGGCCTCTAGTTCAGGTATGGGCCCAAGCCGTACCTATGCATTACCAAGGAGGCAGGACTCAGAGGCATCTCCAGATGTGGTAATAGGTATGATGACTATTTTCTCACACCCTGCTTATGTATTGATTGATCCAAGATCTACTCTGTCCTACATTACCCCATTTGTGGCTCGAAAGTTTAGTGTTGCACCAGAGTTGCTTTAGCAACCCTTTTTGGTATCCACACCCGTTGGTGACTCCATTATAGCCAGAAGGGTCTATCGAGGGTGTACAGTAGAGGTTGCTGATCGTCAGACTATAGTAGATCTGGTAGAGTTAGAGATGATTGATTTCGATGACATTATGGGTATGGATTGGTTAGTGCCGTGCTATGCCAATGTAGAATGCTGGACCAAGATGGTCCGATTCAACTTTCCAGGGGAGGCAGTACGAGAGTGGAAGGGCAGTACAGCTACACCAAAAGGTAGGTTTATTTCCTACCTTCAGGCGAGGAAGTTGATAGCTAAGGGATGCATTTACCACCTAGTCAGAGTCCAGGATGTTCGGGTAGAGCCTCTGACTCTCCAGTCTATTCCAGTGGTTAATGAATTCCCTGACGTATTTCCAGATGAGCTACCTGGCATTCCCCCAGAGCGAGAAATAGATTTTGCAATTGATTTGCTACTAGGCACTCATCCCATATCAATTCCTCCGTATCGTATGGCTCCTGCTGAACTCATAGAATTAAAGGAGTAGTTGAAAGATCTGTTAGATAAGGGCTTTATCAGGCCGAGTACTTCACCTTGGGGTGCGCCAGTTTTGTTTGTGAGGAAGAAGGATGGCTCACTCCGTTTGTGTATAGATTACCGGCAGTTGAACAAGGTTACAGTCAAGAATAAGTATCCGCTTCCCAGAATAGATGATTTGTTTGATCAGTTATAGGGGGCCAGATATTTCTCTAAGATTGACTTACGGTCCGGATACCATCAGGTTCGAGTTCGTGAAAGGGACATTCCAAAGACAGCCTTCAGGACCAGATATGGCCATTTTGAATTCCTAGTCATGTCCTTTGGGTTGACGAATGCCCCAGCAGTCTTTTGGACCTGATGAACAGCATCTTCAGACCATACCTGGACCTATTCATGGTAGTGTTTATTGACGATATTCTGGTGTATTCTCGCTCAGAGGCAGACCACCAGGGTCATTTGCGAACAGTTCTCCAGATTCTCAGGGACCGTCAGCTGTATGCGAAGTTCTCTAAATGTGAATTTTGGCTGAACTCAGTAGCTTTCTTGGAGCATATTGTGTCGGATGCTGGTATACAGGTAGACACACAGAAAATAGAAGCAGTAAAAACGTGGCCCAGACCTACCACTCCGACCGAAGTACGCAGCTTTCTGGGATTAGCAGGGTACTATAGAAGATTTGTTGAGGGATTCTCCACCATAGCGGCACCTCTGACTAAGTTGACGCAAAAAGCAGTAAAGTTTCAGTGGACGGAGGCATGTGAGCAGAGCTTCCAGGAATTGAAAGACAGGTTGACCTCCACCCCAGTATTAGCATTGCCAGAAGGTACAGAGGGTTATGCAGTTTATTGTGATGCTTCGGGTATTGGGTTAGAATGTGTTTTGATGCAGCATGGTAGAGTAATTGCTTATGCTTCCAGACAGCTGAGGAAACACGAAAAGAATTATCCTACCCATGACCTGGAACTAGCCGCAGTGATCCACGCTCTAAAGATATGGAGACATTACTTGTATGGGCGTCCATGTCGATATTTTCACTGATCATAAGAGCCTACGGTATATATTCACTCAGAGAGAGCTAAATTTGCGGCAACGACGCTGGTTGGAATTGCTGAAAGATTATGATGTAAATATTCTGTATGACCCAGGAAGAGACAATGCAGTAGTAGATGCCCTCAGCCGCAAATCTATGGGGAGTTTGGCATACTTGCAGCCTGGCAGTGGGAGTTGGCCAGAGAAATACACTAGTTAGCCAGTTTAGCCGTTCGTGTAGCAGAAACAGAGGACAACAGAGCGGTAATTTAGAGCACACCGCAGTGTCGTCATTAGTTGTGGAGGTAAAGGAACGCAGTATGAAGATCCTGACCTGGTTCAGCTTAAAGACAGAGTTCAGCAAGGAAAAGCGCCACATTTTCAGGTAATTGAGGATGAAGTGTTGCGATGTAAAGGCCGCCTTTGTGTTCAAGATATTTCAGGGCTTCGCCAGCAGATTATGAGCGAGGTACATTACGCCCGCTATTCTCTCCACCCAGGCGCGATGAAAATGTACCACGATATTAAGGAATTCTACTGGTGGCCAGGTATGAAGAGGGAAATAGCAGAATTCGTAGCCCAGTGTCCTAACTGCCAGCAAGTAAAAGCAGAACACCAGAAACCAGGCGGATTGACTCAAGAAATAACTGTGCCTCTTTGGAAGTGGGAAGCAGTAAATATGGATTTTGTAGTAGGATTACCCCGTACCAGACATAGGAATTACTCGATTTGGGTAATTGTTGACAGACTGACAAAATCAACCCATTTTCTGCCAGTAAGGGCTACTTTCTCTGCCGAAGATTACGCTGAGTTGTATATCATAGAAATAGTCAGACTGCACGGTGTTCCATTGTCCATTATCTCTGATAGAGGGGCGCAATTTACAGCTAAATTTTGGCAATCATTTCAGAGAGTCTTGGGAACACAGATTAATCTGAGCATAGCATTCCACCCTCAGACAGATGGGCAGGTAGAACGCATTATTCAGACGCTCGAGGATATGTTACGAGCGTGTGTGTTGGACTTTGGAGGTAGCTGGGATGAGCACTTACCACTTATTGAGTTCGCTTATAATAATAGTTACCACTCAGCTATCCAAATGGCGCCCTATGAGGCTTTGTATGGGCGAAAGTGTAGATCACCAGTTGGCTGGTTTGAAGTAGGAGAGTCAGCACTAATTGGGCCGAATATTATTCATCAGTCAGAGGAAAAGGTAAAACTTATCAGAGAATGCCTACTGACTGCTTAGAGCCACCAGAAATCATATGCTGATGTGCGGCGCAGAAACCTGGAATTTAATGTGAATGACTGGGTGTTTTTGAAAGTTTCTCCAATGAAAGGGGTGATGAGATTCGACAAGAAAGGTAAACTCAGCCCGAGATTTGTTGGGCCCTATTAGATTTACTGAAGAATAGGCCAAGTAGCATACGAGTTGAACTTACCTCCAGAATTAGAGTCTGTTCATCCAGTTTTTCATGTGTCTATGCTGAGGAAGTATATAGGAGACCCCTCCAGAGTTGTTCCAGTTCAGGATGTCCAGGTTACGGAAGAGCTGGCTTATGAAGAGGTTCCAGTAGCCATACTAGACAGGCAGATTCACAGGTTGAGAACTAAAGATATTGCTTCTGTCAAAGTATTATGGTATAACAGGAACCGAGAGGAGATGACTTGGGAAGTAGAGGAAGATATGAAACTCAGATATCCTCAACTGTTCCAGACTTAATCAGCCAGAGGTACGTTAGTATTATTGTTTTATGAATTGCCTAATATTATGTGAATAAATGAAATAGTTGGCATTTATGACGAATACTACTGTTGTGTGGAGTACCTGTATTAGACTTTTCTGCATTTTAGGATTTTTGAGATAGTCCGTATTACAGGTGAAACTCTACCGAAATTTTTCTAGAATAAGTCAAGTAAGTTGAAATTCTTGCAGGTAGAAGTTTACATTCGAGGGAGAATGTTCTTAAGGGGGGGGGGGGGAGGAGGATGTAACACCCCGTAAATTATTGACATTTAGATGGCCTATTTTCATGTTGGTTAAGAGTTTTAGAACGCCATACATGCTAGGAAAAGGCCCTGGGGGAAGACCAGACAAGCGCCAAGTCTGAGCATCGCAAGGAAAATTCGACTTATAAATCCATTCGACAAATGCGACTTATAAATCGCATTCGACAAATGAAACATAAAGAGGAAGTCGGGCAAAGCCCCTCCGTGACAGGCAGCGTGTCACGGAGGAAGCCCCTCCGCGATGGCCAATGTGCCACGGAGGGGAGTGTCCAGGCCCAACTATATAAAGCTCCACTTCGTTTTCAAATTCATTTTCACATAATTTAATTTCCAGAACTCGACCAAAACAGGGGAGAATGAGGTTTCAACATAAAATTCCGTCCATTTACGCCATTAAACGCGGTCCAAACTCGAATTAATCTTGGGTAGTGAAGTATTAAGCTGCCGGGAGCATTCCGGCGGAGTTAGTTTCGTGAAATTTGGCCGGAGAATCATCGTCCTACCGAGATAAGGTTAGTGGAATTGCTCCAAATTAGTTTCAATATACTCCTAGTCCTAAAGTGAGTATTTCTCCCTTCTGGACTTCCGAGAAATAGCGAGTTTTCGACCGTTTTTCGATAAGTCAAAGTTTGGGCTATATATATATTCAAAATAGTATTTTCTTCCAGAATATTGATGAATTTAAGTCTAATTTCTATGAATGTGAATACATTTGGGAGAAATAGCTGAATATTGGTCGAGTTACGCCGGTTAGCCTGAAAGCCGAAACTGAGGTATGTAAAGCTAGTTTCTTTGGCAAGTTAGTAATTCCAGTATAGTAAAATAGAATAAATTCCAGAAGGATGTTCCATAAGTCGAGTATTAAGTATGTTTGCGTTACTATGTCATATTCAGAATAAAAGTCAGTAAATCAGTATTAAATAGCGAGATATCATTTCAGACTCAGTACCAGATTCAGTTTGATCCAGTCAAAGAATCAGAATAGAATATCAGAACATGGATAGTATTTTAAGATTTAATATACATGTTATATGTGATTACTGTTGCTTGTTGAAACTTGTTTATGATATTGGGCACCCTTAGAGCTTCCTTGCCACCACAGGGTTAATAGCTGTGTCGACTCGCCCGCCAGAGGGTGAAGATACGTCACTCTAAGGAGTGGTATGCCGTCCGCAATAGGACGAAGATGGGATGCAGCATTCCCCATAGCAGGATGATCAGCATTGCAGTATACCCTGTCGAGCACTTGTGCCTAAGGCACAGATTACAGATTACAGATACAGATCTTAGATTACAGTTACAAGAGACCTCCGGACTCAGATACAGTTATATTCAGGGGCCCAGAAAGCCCAAGCTATATACCCAGGGGGCCGACAGGATGCTCATAGTTATTAGGTGAGTGGAGTGAATTTATTTTTTATGGTTTGACCCGGGTAGGGGTATATAGATTGCGTGTTGATTGGCACCTTCCGGCTTATGGGGGCTGGTATAGGTTCTTGTATGCTATATATATATATGTTACTTATTAAGTTGATAAATAGTAGGACGCCGCATCGGCAGGTATGATTCTTATCTTCTTTCTAGTACAGTTAAGCTCGATACAGATTCTACTATTCCAGACAGTTTTAGCTATCGTCTATCATTTCAGTAACTACCAGTTTACTGTTTGTCTTCAGTTATGTTCAGTTTGCTTTCCATACTCGATACTAGTGGTACTGACGCCCTTTTGGGGGCGCTACATTACTTGCCTGCAAGTACTCACAGACGAGGAGCTGATCCCTCATAATTCCAGCCAGCCCACAGAGTCATCAGCTCCTATCATCCGGAGCTGGACAACTAGAGGTTTATTTCTTTTCTTTTGCTGTACAGTATGGGTAGGCCGGGACCCTATCCCGACCATATTATCAGTATTTTTAGAGGCTTGCAGATTGTATATTCCTTGTGGTTAGCTGTACCGATCGTGTGAGGCTGTGTGTAAGTTTTAGTTTATTTATGATAGTCGTGTGGGGCCTTTTTCAGTTGGTAGTGGTGACCTTGTCGGTCACGTAGTAGTTTAGCACTTGTTTTCTTGAATTTAGAAATAACTAGACAGCATGGTGGCCTTGTCGGCCCGCATAGGTTCCTTTATACTATTGTTGTTCTTGTTAGCCGTTGTTGTCTTACAGGTGGCTATAGGCCTAGTCGGCCAGAGGCTGTATTTACAGTCGTTATATAGCCCGTCGTTTTCTTAAACCCAGAGTTAGAGCCAGCCTGGCAGCAGAAGTGCCTAGGCTCAGCAGTCCAACAGTCTAGGTCTTAGTAGGGCAACAGGTGCCAGTCATGCCTCCCAAGGCGGGGCGTGACAGTAGGGCCTTCCTATGACTTGTGGTATGAGTCGTGATGGGTCAAATTCTCTTGAAACCACTTGACTTGGCCCATATTTATAAAAACTACCCTTTAAGTTAAACTCAAAACCCACAAGACCCTTCTCCCATGCACTCAAAAACCCATCTCACGAACAACTCGTACAACTACCTCACAACTGCAACTCAAAAATCAAAGTGAAAATCAAGCAAATTCTTACTTAAAACAGATTTGTTCAGCCCCAATACTGATTCCCAGTCGAAGTAACAATCATCAAGTAAGTATATTGCTTTATAATTGATTGAACTTGCATGCTTAAAGTAAAAGTGTAAAACCCCCTGTGAGTCGGTGTTCTTGCTTGAAAAATTCAAAATAGATAATGAATAGGAGTGTGTTTAAATTATAAATGACTGGGAAATAAGTTGAAATTTGATGGGCTTGTACATAACACTAGAGAGAAAGAGAGTTACAGGTAGTGAGGTAGAAGGGGAGGAATGGGTAGATCTTAAATGGGTTAAACACATGCCTAGACCTCGGGGAAGTTTGAGTAACCAAACGCTTGAAATTGAAACCCCTGTAATTGAATAAAAATCAAGGCAAGCATTCCTACGACTCGTGGTTCAATACTATGACTCATAGGATGGCTCATTGGGACTGTCCCAAGCTAAACTCGAAAAGACCTGAGGTATGAACTATGATACGGTTCGTGGTTTGCCACTACGAGTCGTACCGAGTATTCATACCAAAGATCTAGAATGGGTCAAGTCCATATGAGACAGCAAGATCCTTCCTACGACTCGTGAAATCAACCAATGAGTCATAGAAAATTATAGAGAAATTGTTATTAAAGGGGCAGTCTCAGTCAACTCAAGGTACGGATCATAACTTCGTGGTACGAGTCGTACTTTGGAGTCATAATGTGCATCAGAGATCTCATGGGTCTTCATACGAGTTGTACCTCCAAGGTACAACCCATACTGTTGACTCGTGGTTATTTATAGAGGATTTTACTTTTTGATTTTCTTTCTAAGATATGGAATTCTAACTTTCTTTTTCTACAAGTACAATGACGGACAAGTGTAAAGCATCAAAAGCAACTGCTTGGAGGACACTACATGATGAAACCTTTGAATCTAAGCAAGAAGGCAGTTCCCCTAGTGGTTCAGTTGTGGAGTACAAGGTCGATACATTAGACACCGATGGGACCCGAACCACTGGGCAAAGGCCAAATCCCAAGCCATCGTAGCTACTGCACATCTACCGAAGCTCCCCAGTCTGAGGAGGGAGCTAAGAAAGGTAATCAGGAGTCAGGAAGCGGCTCAAATGCAGAAGAAGGTATGAGGAGACCCAATTTGGTGAGGCATGTGGCAGTGCTGAGTTAGAGGAGGAGGCTCCTAATGCTGTGCAACAGTAGATCCCGCCTAGGGAGAGTCGTATCATCCGGTGGAGAGTGTCAGGAGCACAAGAGATCTATGATAGGGCATTGCTCTTATCGCCAAAAACAAACCCAAGAGGAGCATCCAAGAAGAACTACGGATCCTCATAAACTCATTGAACGAAGTAGAGGATATGAAGCGGATGTTCAGCTTTTATGACCTCGAATGGATGGCTAGGACTCCGAACCAGTACACTCCAGAGATAGTCTATGAGTTCTATGCCAACTACTTAGAGACCATGTAGGAGAAGCAAAAAAAGGGGCCGAAAGTGAAATACCAACCTAGAATGGAGAGAGTCATGGTCAGAGGTCGAAAGGTCGACATCTGCGAGCTCACTATCTCTCGGATCCTATATAGGCCGCAGTTCATACCTTCACATGACACTGTAGAATATGAGTACTAGGAGGAGGCATTGAAGAAAATTAGGCAGCTGGGCTTTGAGGAAAGATACAGGTAGCTATAGTGGTTGGCGGGTGTTATAGCCGAGGATAAAAAGGAAGCAGAGTGGGTCACAAGTGGAAAGCAGTTTACCAAATATTCACTCAACTTCATAGCAAAAGCTTGCAGGACATTAGTGCGCCACCTATTAGCACCAATAGTCAATGACAACACTCTGAGTGCAGAAAGAGCAGCTCTAGTGGCATGTCTCATGTCCAGATACCCCATCAATATCTCGAGGATCATTGCAGAGGAGATACATGATCAGGCTGTGGGATTGAGCACTACCATCCCATTCCCGAGCCTCATTTTCAAATTATGCAAAGAGGTAGGAGTTTTGGTGCGACGAGGTGAGGAGCACTTAATTGGAGGGAAGAGGATAGGGGACATTGGCTTGATTCGGGATGAAATGAAACCGGTGATTCAAGCCCGACTTCTCACAGCAGTTCAACCGACCCAGCCAGCAGGGGGCGCACAGGTGAATGCATCTACCTCACAGGAGCAGAGCAAGACACTGGGTATAGATGCCAGTAATTTAGAGGAAGCTCCCAGCATGTCATCTACACCACTGCGCAGCCATCCAAGCCAGACACAATCAGGGTACGTTCTAGAGCCCCAGGACTTTCTCCAAAAATTGGCCAAGAGATTGACGATAGCCGAAAGGAAAATCTAGGCAATGATGGAAAATGTGAAGCCTTGGGTGAACACAAAGATTGATACAGATGCACAGGCCTTGCATGCCAGGCCCGATGGATTTGAGAGCCGATTTAATAGATGCATGGCGGAGCAGACAGACAAAAGCAGTCTCCGGGAGGAGTTGGGAGCTCTTTGGAGCCAAGTGACCGAGCTAGCATCACGATAATCGACAGTGACAGAAGCTCCCACTCTTTCAGACTTAGATGAAGAGCCAGATGAGGAGATTGACTTGGCGGCCTATTGGAGCCCATGACAGTAGAAAAGGAGAAAGGAAAGAAGAAAGTCTCCGAGGATGTTGGAGAAGAGAGCTTGAGGAAGAAGAGAAAGAAAGAAGAGAACGCAAGTGGGCACGATCAGAGAGCCTGTAGACTCATGACTCACACATGTCAGAGCTGCAGGAGAGAGTTAGAGGAGCAGGAAGCTCTACCATGGCTCAGTCCGAGCTTGCTAGTGGAAGGGACTCTTCGGGTGAGCCACATTCAGCCTAGATCACCACAGATGCCGTAGAGATGGACAAACCTACTGAGGGGGTAACCACTCCCCCTGTTAACACATCAGCGAGTGCACCGGCCATCGCTAGCACCACGATTGCAGCGGAGGTACCTCCTCTGCAGGATGATAAGATCACCTAGAGCACCACAGGTATGTTCGCTTCCCTTTGTTCTTGTAGTTCATGCTTTGGGGGCAAAGCACAATTTTAAATAAGGGGAGGGGGTGTACTTGTATTTCTTGGGGTTTTTTTATTCGTCCGAGGGTTTTTCTTGCCGTGTTTCTTTTCCCTTAGGCATGCTATCTAGTAGAACCGGCATGTTTAGGATTTTATTTTCTTTTTTTGTGATTTTTTTTAATTAGAAAGTAGCTTAGGAGTACTCAACCAATAAAAATGCACTAGTTTTGGATTTCTTGAAAACATTGACCCTGTTTAAAATTTTTTTGATGCATTAGCTGTGTACTTGTGACTGCATGCATGATTTATGTGGATCTTTTGATGTCATTTAGAGTATTATCATGAGTAATATTGTAAATCCATGTATAAACCAACATGATGTGACTGAGGATTGATACTTAGTTCAGTACTGTATTGAAGATCTAGAACTTGCCTGGTTGGTCTTTGCATAGGTTAAGGATGGTTGATTATGATATGATCATAGGAAATTTTTTTGAGCTTACTTTTAGCCTAAATGACCCTACCAAAATCATATGATTCCCTTGATCCCAATTTTGAGCCTTTAATAAACCATTTTTCTTTGATTAATCGATGAACCGTATCCATTTTTTATAATGAACTTATTTTGGCCCTGGTCCTTGGACATTGTGAACCTAAACATAGGCAAAATTCCTTTGTTAAGGGTGGCTAGAGTAGGGGTGCATAAATAGTGGGAACGAGAAAAAGGAACAGAAAAGAGAAAAGGTGAAAAATGTTGTGTGGTGTGACAAATGAAAACACAAAGAAAAAAAAGAGATGAAAGAGTTGAGAACTTTGAAAAGAAAACTCAAAAAGAAAAATAATGCTAGAAAAGGTTGAAAACACACGGCACTCATAAAAATGCATACAAAAGATGTGAAAAGGAATGTAAAACAAAAAGGTGAAATAGGTGAACGATGAAGCCAATGTATGTAGTACCAAGGAAGGGTTAGTCACTTTAAAAGATCCCATATTTAACATGTCCAGCCCTATTCCTACATTACAAGCCGCATCAAGTCCTATAGTGATCCTAATTTGACCATCTGACAGACCGAAGCAGAGAAAATAAGGGCAAGCCTATGGTATTTGATACACAGTACTTGAAACTTCTTTGTGAGAGTGAGAGTCTCACTTGTTCAGCCCCATGCCATATCTGTTACTATATCTGTGAGAGGGGACTTCATTTGCTGTGAGGGTACATGGGTTATGTTTACTTTTACCAGTGGTCTGTGTGAAAAGCATCGGTGATGACTTGATTGTCTATTAATAGCTAGATGACATGTCTTGATCCCTGCTTATTACATTTTGTTATTGCTTGTAGTACGTTAGCTGATGTTGGTTCACGGAAGAAGGGTCAAAAGTAGTTGAATTTATAGTGCAAATTTTGTTTGTTATTGGCTGTAGTATCCTAGGTTTATTTTCTAGTTGAGCGTCATGTTTAGTTTTTTCTTTACTTTGCCCGAGGACAAGCAAAAGTCTTAAGTTGATGGTCCACTTTCGACGCTCAAAACTAAGAAAATTGCATGAACTTAGGTGTGCTTATATGGATATAAGGCATTTTTTCTTTGATTACAGGACAAATAAGTGTTGGAGCAAGAATGTGCAAAAGAGGCCTGAAAGTGCAGAAAATGAGCTTAAGTACCAGTCTCAGTACGAGCGGTATGTTGATGGTACGAGCCGTACTGAGAATCGTGAAAAGTTTCAGATGGATAGATTGTGAAGAATGCAACCTACAACTCTCAGTACGAGTTGTACAACACTAGTATGAGCGATAACTTTGAGTCGTGCAAATATTCAGAAGAATTGCACGAAGGTAGACTCCTGATACTAATGGAATTACGAACCATGGAAAGAAGGTACAAATTGTATCAGGAGCAGTGGTGAACTTCAAAGGATTTTCAATGCTAAGTAGAACTTCAGATAGTATGAGTCATGGTTGGAAGGTACGAGTCGTACCACAACACTCGTGAATAAATTCAGCAAAAATTACTGTTCTCAGAGCCAAACCACGGAAGCAACTCACGACTTGTAAGATTCATGTACGAGTCGTACCAAGGCCCAACACTTAGCCAAATTTCAGAAAGCCAAGGACTTAGAAACAGTAGGTACGACCCGTACGATTGTGCTATGGATCATAGGATCAGTCATGGCTCAGGTATCGCCAGTTATGGAAAATCACCATGTTAGCTTAGGAAAAAGATTCTTATGTCTGTATAAATACCTTTTATGTTTTATTTTTAGCAGAGAACATTAGGGATCATTAGATAGAAGTTGAGATAGGCATGAACACAATAGAGATTTGATGGAAAAACATAGAATTGAGTTGATTGACTTGTGATCAACCTTTTCTTGGATTCTTTCTTGATCTTTATCAATTGTTCTCGAGGTTTTTCTGATATAATCAAAGAAGGTTTTCTCTCATCTATGATTGTAAGTATTGAATTATGCATTTAATGATGAATGCATATCACAACTTTGCAACTATGAGAGGCTAAAACCTCCATAGCAAGGGTTGTGGGAACCATGGTGGATTAACGAGCTAGGGATACACAAAAGTGATTCAAAACAAATGCAAAATGCTTGTATTGTATTCTCTTCATGCTTAAACATTTCTTAACGGTGTAAAATGTTAGGACTTGCCCTAATTCTTTACTTGCTTGAGCCTAGAGAAGTAGAGATTAGGAAAAGAGAAAGCCTTGATCTTGATGATCATTGTATTAACTTTAGATGTGATCGTAGGATAGTTAAATTTGGAACATATTGATACCAGATAGTTTGAAACCACTCATGAGACCTGACCCAGTGATTGAGTATAGTCATCCAATAGGGACGAACCAGTCGTTTGGATGAACCCTAGTTATCAATTCTACAAGTAAGCATTGGTATTGATCGTGTGTATACCCGAAACAGTTATTAACCCATTGGGAACACAAACTCTAGTTATTATTCAATCTTTATTTACAAAATAATTTGTTGTTTTAGTAAGATTTGCTTATTTGAAAACCCCCAAATTGGAGTAACTAACCAACAAGTTCACTTACCGGTATTAGTCTAGATCTTCCATATTCCCTGTGGGTTCGACCCCAACCTCTAGTTGGATTCTTTATTGACAACATCCGCGTCATACTTTAGCAGGAGATGTGAGTTTGAGCGTTCTCATATGGCTCGTACAATCTAGGTACGGCTCGTACTGAGATTGGTACTTGGTTGATTTTCTGCTCTTTTATGAATCATTTTCATATTTTTGCTCCAATACCTATTTTCCTTGAAAACAAAGTAAAAACACCTCTTATCCCTATAAACATACCTAAATTTATGCTATTTTCTCAATTTAAGCACCGGAAGTGCTGTAAACTCACAAACATCAGTATTAGAGCATTAGGTTTAGAGTATCCTAGGATATGAAAGCCGCGTCAAGTAGAGTCTTTGTTCGGTGCTGTGGTAGGGGTTAAAAACCGACACGCAAGTGCACGTGGTCAAACAAGTAATAAAGTGGCTAAGTAAGCCAAGTATCGAACCAAGGAGACTCTGGATAAGTAAAATTGCTCAAGTATACTATATTCTATCTTACTTCTATATATGCTGACAACAACGTAACCAAAAGTTAAATAATTTTTGTTGATAAATTATATACTAAAACTATTAACAAATATCTACTTTGAATTGAAACTATGGATATGAGCATGCCAAGGTTAAGAACAAGTAATGAACTTGATTCTAATCATAATTCGGTTATTCTTCTCTTCCTGTTGCTAGCCAAGAACATTAGCCTAGAGATTAAAACTCTCGTATTTAATCTCACTTAAGAATCATAAACCATCCGTCTACATTTCTGTGATCAAATGCAATTTATGACCTAGCAATACAATTCTGGTTCCTAAATTGACTAATACGTCTTTCAAGTATATTTCTATCAGGAAAGCACATCAAAACCCAATTTTCCCAAATCAAGTTAAGTACAATACCCTATTAATTCACAACTTTCCAATTTCGTGCTCTCTCGAGTGAAATCGGACTTTTTAGATGAACATTAATGTCGGCCACACACTAATGCAGTAGAAACAAGAATTAATAGAACAACATAGAAGAAGAAGATGAAAAACCATACAATTCAATAATCAAAATTCATCACCATTGTTCATAACCTCAGCAAGGAAGAGAATTAGCCACTCATTTGTGGATTAATCATCCTAAAACAAGTGTTAATCATACAAACAATTGATTGAAAGAAGAAAGAAAGAGAGAAAAACCCTTAGCTTTTTCGTCCCTCAACTACCTGTAACCCACGTCCTTGCTCCACCAAGTCTGAATTTATTAAAAATAAGCCTAAGTGTTCTATTTATACTCTTGGGAATTTTTCCCGGAATAACAAGCAACGTGTCACGGAGGCCAACGCGGAGCACTGCCTCCGTGACACGGCATGGACGCGGACCCTTACTGGAAATCTGGGGTCCGGGAATAAAGCCTCAACGTGGCACGGCATGCAACGCGGTGGCTTGCCTCCGTGCCACGGAGCTGTCGCGAGACTCCACTGGAAATTGACAATTAAATCACCCTCCAGGCACTGTGCCTCCGCAATGGTAGCGTGGCACGGCTCCATCGCGGAGCCCCTTTACATTGTGCAGTCCAATGTCTTTTTCGTGCTCGCATCCAAGTCCAACTCCGATATTGTTCCAACATGCATTTTAGCTCCTCAAAATCATGTTTTACCTACAAAACAATGCTAATCATGTTGGTTAGTATAAATTCACATTTTATTACCAATTACATGAAAATGTATACACATTGCACAATAAACAAAACGAAAATGATACGTTTGAGTATCACTTGGGCATATAAATCTGCCCAAGATCACTTACCCCACACTTAAATCCTTGTTCGTCCTCGAACAACACATACACAACTCATGCAAATTACATCCCAACCTTCGCCACTATGGTGCGACAATTTGAGCTACAGTCATACCGATCATTCACTATTGTAAATCATCAAGAAAACATGCATGGTCTTACAATGCAACGACCTTTAATACATCAAGACTTCCTAGACTTTAAGAATCGACCCTCGATATCGGCAAACTAATGCAAATCAGCTAATCAAGATATCCGACACGAACATCAATCTTTCTTCAAGCATGTGCCCTCACAACTCAAGAGAATCTTCCCCTTTTTGTTCATGGGACACACAAACATTCAAGTAGGGGCATGTAGAAATTAATTTCACTCTCTCTCCCAAAAGAATTCACATGCCTTATGTCATGACCCATAGGCTTGCCCTTAGTGTATTACTCCACTAATATAAAAAAATGCAATGTAAGATCACGTAGGACTTTAATGGGTTGTAATGGAAGCTATGGAACTAGTACATATTGGATTAGCCAATAATAGCCACTAGCATCATTAAGCGCCTTTTCAACACATTCCCATCAACTCATGAACATTGTTTCTCTCTTTTCTTTTTTTTCATCATCCCATTCATGCTAGTTCACTTTCGTATGGCCTATTTCATCAAACACACTTGACATGACACAAAGGTTTTTCATGCACCTTCATTATCATTTCATTACAACAAGTGCCTCTTCAACCTTTTCTTTTCTTTCCTCACTCTGCTTTTCTTTTTCTTCCCATTATTCTCACTCTTTGACACTTTGGGAAAAAATTTTCTGTTCTTCTTAAGCGCTTAAGAGTTTTGTATAGACTTTACGGCTAATGAAAAGAAAGAATTAAGATTAGTTTATACAATTTTGGACAAAAGAAAGAAATAATCGGCTAAAGGCTCAACGGGCTGACTAGGGTATACAATCACATAAAAAGGTAGTGTATGACAAGAAAAAAATAGAAACACTCGGTTAAAACAAAGAAATGCCTACATCCTTTCCAACACTACACCTCCTTCATTTCGTTTTGTACACACACCAGGCAAGTTCTAGACACTTCACAATAGCATGGAATAATAACACCTCACTTCACACTTCATGCACATGCTCGATTCAAGATGCATTCACAGACTCTTTAATTAGCCAATTACATGAATTCAGAATTAAGCCTCAATCACACCGAATCGAATTCTACAGCCAAGGTAACTCAACATATTTACAAAATTGCATGCTTTCAAACGAATCACTTTTACATTTTGAATATCAGTTACAACGCGCAACCATAATTTCACAACCATATAGTAACTACAGGTTCCGTGATGCAATCAACCAAAGAAAAACTGAAAACAAAGTAAAATCACTACTCCTACTAACTACATTTCCCTTAAGACGGTCGTCATCCATCCATCCTAGGGAACGATCATTAACTATGACTTCGGTTCAATGAGACTATTCTCGGTAAAAGAACCGAAAACAAACTCCGAGAAACCCAAAAATAAAAATTGAAAAAAAAAATTCAATCATCGATCATTTCGATGGATAAATATTTACAAAATTTTTAATATGTACAAAATATTTTCGCAAAATTTTAAAAATATCGATCATTTAGATAGAGAGAAAAAAAACATAAGAAAATATTTACAAAAATTTTTACAGGCTTAGCTGGCAAACCACAACATTTCACAACACACATCATCAATTACCACAAATATATACAGATACAAACCAGTTTGCACTTCACAAACACAGGGAAACTTAAACATACAAAACAAACAGAGGAAAGAACATACAAGCAAACCAGCCTAGCCATAGCACCTAATTACTCCCCACCCCACACTTAAATCGAACACTGTCCCCAGTGTTCACAAAAATTCAAATCACAAAATTTTGGGTGGTGGGACTCCCTGATCAGTCGGAATATTCGACTTCTTCATCTGGTGCTGCTGCCTCATCGCCCATGTCCGAGTCACCTCCATCGTCGTCATCGGACTCCACATCGGAGTCCTCCCGATGTGTCTCCTCGTCCGTGGGGACATCATCGTCAGTTGGCTCTACAAATGCTGGCCCCACTCGGCATAAAGCCCTAGCGTTTTCGCCAAATGGGTAATCCAACTCCAGCTACCATAGCTCCTCCTCCGTGGCTGGTCTCCCACCAATCCGAAGCTGAAGCATTTGCATACCAAACATTCGTGCCATGTACTGATCGTCGCGAGCATGTCGCTCGCCAAGTGTCAGCACTGGCCCGTGTGTGGTGTCGGGGGACTTAGTTTTGGTCAAATCGAGGGCCCTCTGCTCCAACTGCGGGATGTAGTTCAAAGCCTCTTCCTCGACGTCGAGGCCCCAGAGGAAGGTGGTGATAAGTCCTCCGAACCCATACCTATGGCCCTGGTGTAGTCGGGCTCTCTTCATGGCGGATATGATGACCGCCCCAACATTAATCTCTAGCCCTTTCATCAGGGCATACACCAGGTAGACACGGTCCCGGGTCACATCCGTCATGTGCACCCCCGAGATCAGGCACGAACAAACTATTTTCAGCCGAATTCTTGCCTCCCTGTTCATTTGAGAATACGACAGAGTCTGGTGGTAACCCCTCTCCATATGTCTGCTCCATCTGGCTGTGGATAGAGCCCCACACAATGTGCGTCTGATATCGGCATATGGTGGGGTGATATTCAGCTGGCGGAGAACGTGGGAGTCTGTGTCCCGCGCTCCAATGATGGCATTTAATTGCTGGGGTTCCAGAGTGACAATCTGCCCTCTGATCTTTATTGTGTGGCTTCTGATTGCCGGGTTCCAATTTGCATAGAACTCCCGGACTAGATGTAAGTTGCACTCCTTGGGCTCCTGAAATATGAAGCTGAGCCCAGCTGCCTCGATCCTCTGCACTATGCAGGGGAACTCCTGTACTAGTGGTTCCCGCGCAATATGCTCCTCAGGAAAGTATTTGTTTTCGTTGTGTTTAGCGTACCACTTCTTCCCTTCATCGGTTACCCATCTCGTTCCGTATTGGCGGCGTTGGCCGCGTGGAACAACTGGTGCAGCTGGGACTGCTGTGCCCAGTCTAAGTCATTTTCTCCCGATGCCTGAAGTAGATGCACCTTTACCCTTATCCTACCTACTTGCCATTGTACCTGTCAACACAAATAAACAAGCACCATGTCAAGCTAAATGCATGTTAGCTTCGACTAAGGTCGGGTTAAGCTACGTTTACCCCACACTTAGTCCTTAGCTACGGTTACGATACTATGACAAGAATCACTTTATTTACACCAAAAACAAACAACTATACAATTTATGCTTAGTGCATTCGCAAAGAAAATTTCGAAAGTATAACCTTAGCGTACTACTCAGACTTCATACAGCTAATCCCAATCCTACCATCGCTAGCAATTCAACCATCGCACTTAGCAACGAAAACAACAAACAAAAACAACAACAAAAATTCTAGATACATATGAACCTATATAACCAACCAATTCGAACAATTTTCACATTTTCCCAAAAACCAGAGAATTCATTGTCTATTACATTCAAACAATATTTACAACGACTTATCTCAATTCACAAGCACACCCCGGCATATAATTCACAAATTTACCAAGTTACCCAATTCGATTTCAACAACCCACGCCCTAGAATTGAATTTCACAATCAAATTTGAATTATTCACGCAATCGACAAGTTCAAACGCATATTACAACATTCCGAACATTTATCAATCAAAGAATAACTCAATTTCATGCTAATTTTCTACTTAGGGTAATATATCTCACCTCCCATGCTCAAATTCGACTAAAATCGACAAAAACTTGAGAGATAATAGGAAAACATACCTTTAAGTTGAATAATGGAAGAAACTCGGTAATTTCTTTGCTTAATACCGTGGCACGTTGATGGGGGAGGGAAATTCGGGTGTTTGGTCGCGGAGAAGTAAGAAAATGAGGGAAAAAGGGGTTTTTTCGGGGTTTAAAATGAACAAAAATACGCGGTTCACTCGGCAACCCGGTGTGACCCGTCACAAAATATAGGGCAACGTGTCACGGAGGGTAACGCGGAGCCCCTCCTCCGTGACACGGAGCTATCGCGATGGCTTACTAGAATTTTCAAAAATTCTAGATTAACCTTCAACGTGTCACGGAGGGTAACGCGGAGCCCCTCCTCCGTGACACGGAGCCATCGCCCCAGCTCACTGTCTCTTCATTTTGTTCATTTTTTCATACCTTGCCTTTTCCTTCCCGATTCCGTGCATATTTTTCTCCGTTTGACCTGAAAATCACCTCACTAAACAAAATTGGTTAGATTAATAGATTTCCCTAATTAAAATGAAAAATACTAACTAAAACGAAAAATTTTGTACTAAATCAAGAAAAAGAAAATTAAAATAAAATCTAATTACACTTTACAAAATAAAAGAAAAAAATATATATATTTCACGGGTTGCCTCCCGTGCAGCGCCTGGTTTACCGTCGCGGCTCGACGTCCTTTATGCTCAATTATCCACTAGGGTGATGGACGATTTTTCACGATCATTGTCCTCCCCCCAGTAGTGCTCACCCTTATCTGGTGGTCTTCCCCTCAACTCTCGGGAATCATCCATTTGTTTAGCATTCCCATGATCAATTACATTGATCACCGAGAGTTCTTCATTCACCATCGGGAGCTTGGGTGCTTTGTACACATCGAACACTTCTACCTTGTCATGTGCTTGCATTGTAAGTTGACCCGCAGCCACGTCGATTAATGCTTTCCAGGTTGCCAAGAAGGGTCGTCCCAAAATAAATGGGACTTCAGCGTCTGGTTCAAAATCCAGAACAATAAAATCAACCGGAAAAATGTGGGATCCCACTTGCACAAGCACATCCTCAACAATACCATCCGGCCTAGCTAAGGATCTGTCTGCTAACTGCAAGATTACGGTTGTAGGTCTAGGACTCCCTAGACCCAACTTTCTGAATACCGAAGATGGCATCAGGTTTATGCTCGCCCCCAAGTCACACAATCCACGAGCTCGGATACTCTGCCCAATAGTAAGCTGGATAGTAAAACTTCCAGGGTCTTTTAACTTCGTAGGCAGTCTATTTTGGATCTGGAAAGTGCATTCCTCCGTCAAAGCTACCGTGGCATACTCAGTCAAACGACTTTTGTTGGCCACAATGTCTTTAATATATTTGGCATATTTTGGCACTCCCTGCAAGACATCAACAAGAGGTAAATTAACATGTACCTGTTTAAGCACCTCCATAAATTTCTTGAAACATGCCTCCTCCTTGTGTTTCTTGAGTCGTTGAGGGAACGGGGGTGGAGGCCTTTCTGATTCAGCTTCTTTGGTCTTCCCCTATCCGAAGTTTGTTCTTCCTCAACATCTGCTGCTCCAGACTTTTGAGGTGGTCTTTCCGGTTCCACCTCCTTCAGCTGCAAACCACTCCTTGTGGTCACTGCATTTACCTGCTTCGGATTAGGATCCGTGTCGCTAGGCAGTCCTCCTCTGGGCCTTGTGTTTTGGGCACTGGAAAATTGCCCAAATTGATACTCAAGAGCCTTGGTCGCTAATTGATTGTTCTTCACTTCGGCTGCCAATTTAACATAGTCAGCCTGCAATTGCGCCTGATTAGCGATCATGGTCTTGAACATTTCCTCAATGGTAGGTGATGGTGGTGGAGGAGGGGCATTGTGATTTCTGAATTGAGATTGGTAGTTCTGTTGCCCTCCTTGATTCCTGTGCATATCCTGACCCGAACTTTGGCCTAGTTGGTTGTTGCTACCCCACGAAAAATTTGGATGGTTCCTCCAATTTGAGTTGTAGCCGCTACCAAACTGCTGCTAATTTCTCTGTGCATTGCCCACAAAGTTAACAGAATCTGGCTTTGCTCCACAGCACTCAGCTGAGTGCTCACTGCTTCCACACACTTCACACCACATTTGCTGGACCGCATTGACTGAAGCTGAAGGCTGGTTCAAGTTCATGTTGCTGAAGTGGTTGTTCAACTGATTCTGCAAGGCAGCTATCTGTGTAGCGATAACTGTAAATCCATCCACTTCAAGCACTCCTGCTGCTTTCCTTGCTCCACCTCGAGATGAGTCAGCATTCCATTCTGGATTGCCCTGTGAAATCCGGTTGAGCAAAGTGTACAGCTCCTCATAAGTCTTTTCCAGCGCTTGCCCTCCAACTGCTGAGTCTAGCAAAATTTTAGTATGGGGTTCCAAACCCTCAATAAATGTGTGTACCAACACCTCATTGGACTGATGATGATGAGGACAGTCCCACAACATGGATTTAAATCTTTCCCAGGCTTGATATAAATTTTCTCCCTCCCTCTGTTTGAAACTTAGAATTTGACTTCTAAGTCTGGTTGTTTTACCAGAGGGAAAAAATCTTATCAAGAACTTTGGTGCTAGATCATCCCACGTTGATATAGAATTTGGTGGTTCACCTTTTAACCACCTCTTGGCTTCACCAAGTAAGGAAAACGGAAATAGTGTGAGCCGAACATAATCAGGTGACACTCCAGCGGATATATAAGTGTCACTTATCTCCAAAAAGTTTTGGAGATGTTGTTATGGGTCTTCATGAGGGAGACCGGTAAATTGCCCGCTTGTGTGCAACAATTGCACCATGTTCTGCTTTAGTTCAAATCTCCCTCCAGGCTCTGGTTTGCGGATACTTGAATGTACATTGTTGGCATGTGGGATTGCCACCTCGCGAACCGGCCTTGCTGCTGCTTCGTCGGGCACCAACACTTCCCTCACAACCGGTGGATTTTGTTGCTCCATCATAGTCTGTCTGAGCAACTGCAGCTTCTTTTGTAGAGATTCTCTGCGTTTACTATGAAATTCACGTTCAGGCTCTATATAAGATTCCACCAGCTCTTTGTCCTTTGCCAGTGTTCACAGAAATCAAGTCTGCAAAATACAGGCTAAGACCAAGTTGTCAACACTTAAGAAAATAAAATAAAAAATACAGTAAATTTACACTGAACACAATTTCACCAATTGCCTAGTCTCGCCGGCAACGACGCCGAAAACTTGTTCGGTGCTGTGGTAGGGGTTAAAAACCGACACGCAAGTGCACGTGGTCAAACAAGTAATAAAGTGGCTAAGTAAGCCAAGTATCGAACCAAGGAGACTCTGGATAAGTAAAATTGCTCAAGTATACTATAGTCTATCTTACTTCTATATATGCTGACAACAACGTAACCAAAAGTTAAATAATTTTTGTTTATAAATTATATACTAAAACTATTAACAAATATCTACTTTGAATTGAAACTATGGATATGAGCATGCCAAGGTTAAGAACAAGTAATGAACTTGATTCTAATCATAATTCGGTTATTCTTCTCTTCCTGTTGCTAGCCAAGAACATTAGCCTAGAGATTAAAACTCTCGTATTTAATCTCACTTATGAATCATAAACCATCCATCTACATTTCTGTGATCAAATGCAATTTATGACCTAGCAATACAATTCCGGTTCCTAAATTGACTAATACGGCTTTCAAGTATATTTCTATCAGCAAAGCACATCAAAACCCAATTTTCCCAAATCAAGTTAAGAACAATACCTTATTAATTCACAACTTTCCAATTTCGTGCTCTCTCGAGTGAAATCGGACTTTTTAGATGAACATTAATGTCGGCCACACACTAATGCAGTAGAAACAAGAATTAATAGAACAACATAGAAGAAGAAGATGAAAAACCATACAATTCAATAATCAAAATTCATCACCATTGTTCATAACCTCAGCAAGGAAGAGAATTAGCCACTCATTTGTGGATTAATCATCCTAAAACAAGTGTTAATCATACAAACAATTGATTGAAAGAAGAAAGAAAGAGAGAAAAACCCTTAGCTTTTTCGTCCCTCAACTACCTGTAACCCACGTCCTTGCTCCACCAAGTCTGAATTTATTAAAAATAAGCCTAAGTGTTCTATTTATACTCTTGGGAATTTTTCCCGGAATAACAAGCAACGTGTCACGGAGGCCAACGCGGAGCACTGCCTCCGTGACACGGCATGGACGCGGACCCTCACTGGAAATCTGGGGTCCGGGAATAAAGCCTCAACGTGGCACGGCATGCAATGCGGTGGCTTGCCTCCGTGCCACGGAGCTGTCGCGAGACTCCACTGGAAATTGACAATTAAATCACCCTCCAGGCACTGTGCCTCCGCAATGGTAGCGTGGCACGGCTCCATCGCGGAGCCCCTTTACATTGTGCAGTCCAATGTCTTTTTCGTGCTCGCATCCAAGTCCAACTCCGATATTGTTCCAACATGCATTTTAGCTCCTCAAAATCATGTTTTACCTACAAAACAATGCTAATCATGTTGGTTAGTATAAATTCACATTTTATTACCAATTACATGAAAATGTATACACATTGCACAATAAACAAAACGAAAATGATACGTTTGAGTATCACTTGGGCATATAAATCTGCCCAAGATCAGTCTTCTTCATGGGTGTGAAGCGCACCACACTTATGATGGGGAGGATACAAGATGTTTTTAGGAAATTTACCCTTTTTTATGATCTTTATCTTGCATTGAGATAATGTCAAAAACGTCCTCCTGATCTGCACTCTAATTTTTTTAGATAATGGAAATGCTAACCGGCCAACCCCACTAGCTCCCGCATCCCCTCAGGACGACTAGGTATCCCCCGCAGAGTTTAGGGCAGCGATTCAAATGTTGGCTTAGGAGGTGACCAGTCAGGTCAACGAGCAGGTGGTACCGCTCAACACTAATGGGTCTGCAACTGCGGCCAGGGTGTGGGATTTAACCCCAATAAACCCTCCAGCCTTTCATGGATCTAAAGTTAAAGAGGACCCATAGTAGTTTGTTGACGAGGTGCAGAAGATCACCTAAATCATAGGAATCACCTTCAAAAAGAACGGTGATCTGGCTGCCTGTCAGCTGAAAGGGGTGGCTTAGATCTGGTATAAGTAGTGGAAGGACTGAAGGCTGAATTGAGCAGGTCTGGTAGAATGGGATGAGTTCACTATGGCATTTCTGGACAGGTACTTTCCTTGGGAGTTGAGGGAAGCTAAGGCTACTGAATTCATGAACTTGAGGCAGAACAACATGACAATCAAGGAGTATGAATTGGAGTTCACTCAGCTATCGAGATATGCTCCAAAAATAGTTGCTGAGCTGAGGGCTCATATGTTCAAGTTCGTTAATGGAGTTTTAATTTACTGATTAAAGAATGGAGAACTGCGATGCTTATCAAAGACATTGACCTCTCTAGCCTTATCATTCATGCACAACAGATAGAGGCAGAGAAGTTTAAAGAGATTGAGAGGGAGAAAAAATGGGCGAGAACGGGTCAGTTTGAGTATGGCCAGCAAAGATCAGGTGGTAGTAGTCGCCCATAGCAGCAGAAACCTCCTGTCTCCTCATTCAGCCAGTGCCCCTCCTTTTTGGTCTCGCACGGACTGAAAGGGTAGAGCATCAGGCTCCCAATCTTAGAGTACCATCTCCTGCAGCCGCACATTTCCAACTTGCCCTAGGTGTGGCATGAATCACCCTGGGGAGTTCCGTCTAGGCAAGGAGGGTTGTTTTGGTTGTGGCCAGCTGGGTCACAGATTGAGAGATTGTCCGCTAGCAGGATGCGGGACCTAGTATACTACGTCAGTGGCCCCAACAGGTCATCTATCTCAACAGGGTAGTACTTCAGGTACGGGTGGCGATCAACACCAAAACCCTTTTTATGCTTTGTCTTCTCGTCAGGATCAGGAGAACTCACTTGATGCGGTTATGGGTATGTTGCATCTCTTCCACATTAATGTGTATGCTTTTCCAAATCCAGGAGCCACACTTTCCTTTGTGACTCCTTACATCACTGTTCAGTTAGATATTAGTCCAAAATTCCTCTTAGAACCATTCTCAATCTTTACTACGGTTGGTAAGTCAGTTAGAGCCAACTCGATATATAAAAATTGTGCAGTCTCAATGTTCAGTAAAGTCATCCCAGTTCATCTAGTAGAACTAGAAATGGTCGAATTTGGCCTCAATCTTGGCATGGATTGGTTACATTCTGGTTACACCTCAGTTGATTGCAGAACTAGAGTCGTCAGGTTTCAGTTTCCTAATGAGCCGATCTTAGAATGGAAGAGTAGTGCTTCAACACCTAAGGGTCGATTTATTTCCTATGTTAAGGCTAGGAAGATGATCTCAAAGGATTGCAGCTATCACTTAGTTAGGTTCAGGGATTCATCTTTGAGATCCCGATTATTTAGTCTATTCCAGTTGTTAGAGAATTTCCTTGTTACACCCCATAAGTTTCTATCATTCAATTGACACTTGCGTACGTATGTTGTGAGTTTTGGAGTATGACACATGCAAAAAAGGGCCTGGGAGATGAGTATACGAGCACGGTACCGAGAGCATGAGGTCGGGGCTGGAGAAAGGGCGCCCCAGGTGCCGCGTCGTGCCCCTCCCACGGTGCAATGGACGGCGCGTTGCGCCCCTCCCATGACGCAATGGCCAGCGCGTCGCGCCCCTTCCTTGGCATGATGGGAGGTGCGCCGCGCTCATTTTTTGGCGCGATGGGAGGTGCACCGCACCCCCCTGGCCACCGCCTCCCTCTATAGAGAGGTGTTAAGTGAAATTTTAATCAGTAAAACATTTCCAAATTATCAGAACTCAACCTCAAGAAGTGTTCTCTCTATTTTTCATCCGTTTCTTGCCAAATTATACTACTAAACTCCACTTGAATGCATATTCATATTGGATAGTGAATTCTAAGGCCTATGAAGAACATCCCTGTGAAGTTATTTCTTGAAAATTCACTCAGAGTACCGGAACCCTGCCGAGTAAAAGTTGTAGAAATCACTTCTAATTGAGTCCTAAGAGGCTACAAGTGATAGGTAAGCATTTCTACCTTCAGACTCTAGCGAGTTTATGAGTTTTCATCTGAATTAAACGAAGTTGATTTGTAGTTAATGTTATTGAAAGATATCTCTATTTTCTGATTCTTACTATTTAAATAGGCTTATTCTCTCAGTGTAGAGGCCACAATCGAGTGGAATTATCGGTTGCAAGTTAGAACTACTTGGATAAACGAGAATCAACATTCGAGGTATGTTAAGGCTTATCTCTTCGGCAAGTTATTCTTGTTGTATAGTGGTACTACCTATGCCCTCGAATATAGATAATAATCTGGTATATTGTGATTAGCTACTACTAGTAGATAATGATCTTATATGTTGTAATTAGTTGCTACTAGTAGATAAGAATTATGTATGTTGTGGTTAGCTGCTATAAGACTTTTGGGTTATACCATAGTATCCCTTGTCGGGATAGGTTGTTAAGTATGACTAACGCTAAGTGCGCCATAGAGAGTTCCCTGTTCACTTGTTTACTATTTAGAGGTAATCTGATGTTTTGCTGTCATGCTAGGGCCTTCGAAGATTATGGTTAGCTGTTGGGCCTGACTTGGTAAGTTGGACAACATAGGTCGTAGCCGGGCAATATAACTTTTTGTTTGACACCTATATTGTCAGTAAAGCTCGCCCAGAGGCCATTAGCGTACCTTGATGCCTCCAAGGCCAAAACTGGGATAGGGTGGTCTTACATTCGAGTTAGTGGCACTAGGGTTGCCCAGTGAACTGAGCGGTAGCTTGCCATATGATTTGCTACTATTAGTGACCGTTAGTTTTAGTTGACTCAATGGTTGTCCTATAGGTTTCTCAGGAAACCACTCCAATTGTTTCAAGTCTGATAGGCTAGTCGATGCCCTAAGAAGGGAACCTCATTAGTAGCGAGATGTGAGGCCAACGACCTAGGCTACTCTTATAGTGCCCGGGTACAAGTTGTCTGTTCCACCGGGAAATACTTGGTTTCCTTGTGTTTGGAATACCATTTCTTTCCCTCATCTGTCACCCATCTTGTTCCATATTGTTTACGTTGCCCTCAAGGAACAGATGGTGCTGCTGGTACTGTTGCCCCAATTCTTACTCTTTTTCTGCTGGCGCCAGATGTGGATGCGCCCTTGCCTTTATCCTGCCTTCCAGACATTTGTCTTGTGCATTCAGAAACATACAGTTCAAATGTTATTCAAGGCATAGTTGGCTACGACTAAGGCTGGGCTTAATTTGATCACCCCACATTTAGTCGTTAGCTGCAGTCAACACAATTTGACAAGAACATTCACATATTTTCAATTCTTATTTCCAAAAATGTTCAGTGCATTCATGCAAGTCGATGGAACAATTTCATTGTACTACGTAGACTTCATACAATGCATTATGAAAGTTCATCCATCGATTCATTTATATAATCATGAGCACTTTGCAATTTGCGCACAACAACCTATGAGAATTCCCTACTTTCATCCCCCAAACATTTGATCTTCAAGCTCACACATTCACAATTTAAGCACAAAAAATTCTTTTTTAAACTCCAACACAATCCACACAATTTTCTAACTTAAGTTTTCAACATATACTCAATTATCCAACTCAAGTTGTCAACCAATGCTTCATTTTTTAATTCAATTTTTCAACCCATACTCAATTTCCCAACCCTAGGTATCAACAATGGAAGAATTTCAACACACGTCATGTAATTATTGAGTTCTAAGAACAAAGTAGTACAAAATCAACATTCATCAATGTCTCAAACAATCACATACCTCCTCAATACCTTAGGGCGGATTTTCCTCACAAAACATGTACAAGGTTTGAATTTTTCATCTAAAATTGAATTTGAATTTTTCATCTAAAATTGAAAGAAAATGGAAGAACATACCTTACTTAACACAATTGAAATGAAATTTGTGGAATTTGTTGAGTACTTCTGTGCCACGCTTGAGGGAGAAGAGGGAGTGGGGTTTTTGTTGCGGAGATGTGAAGAAAAATGGGAAAAATTGGGGTTTGGGGTGTTAAAAAGGGGTAATTTGCGTGGGTCAACCCGATGACCCGAGGTGACCCTATGGGAATTTAGTCTCAACGTGTCACGGAGGCCAGGCTCCATGACACGGAGCCATCGCGGAGGCTTACTGGAATTTGTTAAGAATTCCAGAATGAAGCCTCAACATGTCACGGAGGGTAACGCGGAGGTCCACCTCCGTGACACGGAGCCAACACGAGGGCTCTCTGGAATTGTCCCCAAGTTTTATTTTCTTACCTTGATTTTTCACTTGCACTTTTGTATTTTGGCCCTCCATTTCACCTGAAAATCATCCAACGACAATAATATGTTAGAAATCATGGGTTGCATCCCACCTAGTGCCATTTCTTTTTTCCTATTTTTTTCTTATTCTTTTTTTCAATAATCCTAACTAATCTATTACATTATATTCACGGGTTGCTTCCCGTGCAGCACCTGATTTACCGTCGCGGCTCGACGCTTTTCATCCTTACTTATCTACTAAAGTGATATACGTCTTCTCTCGAATAACATCTTCACCCCAGTAGTGCTTACATCTCTGTCCGTTCACAAAAAATGTGGCACTTTTGTCTTCTTTCCACAATTCAACTGCCCCATGTGGGGTCATTCTCACAACTTCAAACGGCCCTGACCACTTGGACCGCAACTTCCCTGGGAAGTGTTTCAACCTCGAGTTGAACATCAACACTTTTTGCCTTGGCTCAAAGATCTGATGCACCATGTGCCTGTCGTGCCACCTTTTAGTTTTCTCCTTGTAGCATTTAGCACTTTCATAGGCGTGCCATCGAAACTCGTCTAACTCACTCAGCTGCATCAATCTCTTCTTTCATGCTAGCTCAGGATCCATGTTTAGCTTTCTTACGGCCCAATAAGCTCGATGTTCCAGCTCCACAAGTAGATGACATGCCTTCCCATAAACCAATCTGTACGGAGAAGTTCTAATGGGTGTCTTGTATGCAGTTCTGTAAGCCCATAATGCATCGTCAAGTTTGCTTGCCCAATAAATTCGTTGTGCATTCACTATTTTTTGTAAAATTTGCTTAATCTCCCTGTTTGACACCTCTACTTGCCCGCTAGTTTGGGGATGATACATTGTCGCCACTTTGTGCCGCACCCCATACTTAGCTAGCAAGTTTCTGAACCCTGCATTCACAAAATGGGCCCCTCCATCATTGATAATAGCTCGGGGCGTATCGAACCTGGTGAAAATCTGCTTCTTCAAAAGTTTCGTCACCACCTTGTTGTCATTCCTGGGACATGCTACTGCCTTGAACCACTTAGACACGTAGTCCACTACTACCAAGATGTAAAGATTACCAAACGACGGTGGAAACGGGCCCATAAAGTCTATCCCCCATACATCGAAAACCTCAACTTCTAATATCTGATGCAATGGCATCTCCTGTCTCCTGCTGATTGTTCCTGTTCTTAGACATCTATCACACATTTTGACATAAGATGTAGCGTCTCTAAAAAGTGTGGGCCAAAAGAAACCGGACTGCAGCACCTTGTGAGCTGTTCGCTCTCCTCCACGATGACCTCCATATAGTGATGAATGAAAACTCCTCAGCACTTCTGCAATCCTACTTTCTAGAATGCATCACCTCATCACTTGATCCGGTCCTTGCTTAAACAGATACGACTCATCCCACATGTAGTACCGGGAATCATGCCTCAGCTTCTTCCTTTGCTGAGCCGTTGCCTCAGGTGGGTATACTCCACTTACCAACAAGTTCACAATATCTGCATACCAAGGGATTTCAGCTCCCTTTATTGCCAAGATATGTTCATCGGGGAACTCTTCTCTGATGCTATCACCTTCCTTCACATATGTGAACGGCTCTCCAGTCGCGATAGGTGATCTGCAACCTGATTCTTGCTTCCCTTTCTATCTCGGGTCTCCAGATCAAACTCTTGCAGCAATAATATCCACCTGATTAGCCTGGGCTTCGCATCCTTCTTGCCAAACAAGTACCGAATTGCTGCATGATCAGTAAATACCACCACTTTCGACCCCACCAGATAGGATCTGAACTTGTCAAATGCAAACACTAAAGCCAGCATCTCCTTCTCCGTGACTGTATAATTGACTTGGGCAGCGTCAAGTGTTTTACTTGCATAATAAATGGAACGAAAAATTTTATTCCTACGATGCCCCAATACAGCTCCTACAGCCACGTCACTTGCATCACACATCAACTCAAAAGGATGTTCCCAATCAGGAGAAATGAGAATAGGCGCTTCCACCAGCTTCTTTTTTAGCTCCTCGAATGCTTCTACACACTCCTTGTCAAATTCAAACTTCACCTCTTTTTCTAGCAACCGGCATATCGGTCTAGAAATTTTTCAGAAGTTCTTGATGAACCATCTATATAACCCAGCATGTCCTAGAAAGTTGCGAACACCCTTCACTGACACTGGTCGTGGTAGCTTCTCAATCACCTCAATCTTTGCACGATCGACTTCTAACCCTTTGCATGACACCTTATGGCCAAGAACGATACCCTCCTTTACTAAAAAGTGGCACTTTTCCCAGTTGAGCACCAGGTTTGAGTCTTCACATCGAGCTAACACCCTGTCAAGATTCTGCAGACACATAGCAAACAAATTACCGAAAACAGAAAATTCATCCATAAATACCTCGACAAAATCTTCCACCATATCATGGAAGATCGCCATCATGCATCGCTGGAATGTGGCTGGTGCATTGCATAGACCAAATGGCATTCGCCTGAAAGCATATGTCCCATAAGGACATGTAAAAGTGGTCTTCTCTTGATCCTCAGGTGCTATGGCTATTTGATTATAGCCTGAATATCCATCCAGAAAACAATAATATTCCTGACCTGCCAACCTGTCCAAAATCTGATAAATGAATGGAATAGGATAATGATCTTTCCTTGTGGCCTCATTGAGCTTCCTGTAATCCGTGCAAATTTGCCAGCCCGTGACTGTGCGTGTGGGAATCAGCTCATTCTTTTCATTGGTGACCACGGTCATCCCTCCTTTCTTCGGAACGCACTGAACTGGGCTAACCCATTCACTGTCTTAGATAGGGTATATCACACCTGCATCAAGCCACTAGATCACTTCCTTTCTGACTACGTATTTCATCACTGAGTTCAACCTTCGCTGATGTTGCACGGTTGGCTTGGATTCTTCTTCAATAAATATCCTGTGCGTGCAAAAAGCTAGACTAATCCCCTTGATGTTCGACATCTGCCAACCCATTGCTCTCTTCCGCCTCTTAAGGACCACCAATGCATCTTTCACTTGTGCATCTGTCAGTTCTGCTAAAATGATGACTATCAAGGTGTCATCTTCACCCAAAAATACATACTGCAGATGTGGAGGCAATGTCTTTAACTCTAATTTCGGTGCCTCCTCAATTGATGGCCTTGGCGAGGGTTCCAAGGACCTCTTCAACGGTTCAAAGGCCTGCTTCCTGAAGAACCATTTTGGCTCATTCAAAGTCTGCACCATCTCATATGTAGCACTGTCCCCAAAATGATCATAGCCCACCAAGGCTCTCTCCAATTGGTCCTGTGAGTCAACAATCTGAAGGGTCGATTCCTGATTTAAAACACTAACTGCTGATAGCTCCTCATAAATGGCCGGTAGCTTCATGGCCTTGTACACATCAAAAACCTATACTTTGTCATGTGCTCGCATGGTTAGCCGCCCAGCAACCATATCGATTAAGGCTCACCCAGTTGCCAAGAAGGGACATTCCAAAATAAATGGGACTTCCACATCTGGGTCAAAATCCAGAATTATAAAATCCACCGAGAAAATGAGGGAGCCCACTTGCACTAGCGCATCCTCCACAATACCATCAGGTCTGGCCAAAGAACGATAAGCTAGTTGGAAGATCACAGTAGTGGGTCTAGGGCTACCCAGCCCCAACTTCTTAAACACTGATGTTGGCATCAAATTTATGCTTGCTCCCAAATTACACAATCCGCGAGCTTGAATAGACTGCCCAATTGTAATCTGAATAGTGAAGCTCCCAGGATCCTTGAGCTTTGTCGGCAATCTATTCTGTATTCGGGAGGTGCACTCCTCAGTAAGCGCCATTGTAGTGTACTCCGTCAATCTGCTTTTTTTTGCTACAATGTCCTTGATGTACTTGGCATATTTTAGCACTCCCTGCAAAACATCAACTAAATGTAAATTAATATGAACCTGTTTCAACACTTCCATGAATTTATTGAAGCAAGCTTCCTCCTTGTGCTTTTTCAATCTCTTAGTAAATGGGGGTGGGGTCTTTCTATCTCGGCTGTCTTTTCCTTCCCTCTCACATCATCATGGCCTTCATCCTTTTCTGCCGCTCCAGATTGCTGAGGTGGCCTTTCTGGTTCCACCTCCTTGAGTTGAGTTCCACTCTTGATAGTAACTACATTGACCTGCTTAGGATTTGGGTTTGTATCGCTTGGTAATCCTCCCCTCGGTCTGGTGTTTTGGGCTCCAGCTAACTATCCAAACTAATACTCTAATTCCTTTGTAGCTAACTGCTGATTTTTCATGTCAGCAGCTAATTTTACATAATTTGCTTGCATCTGTGCTTGGTTAGCTATTATGGTTTGAACATATCCTCGATGTTGCTGGATGGAGGAGGTGCATTGTTTCCTCTATATTGTGGCTGAAAATTTTGATGCCCCCCTTGGTTTGTCTGCACGCCCTGATTTGAACTCTGTCCCTGATGACTATTACTCCCCCATGAAAAATTCGGATGATTCCTCCAATTTGGGTTGTAACTGTTGCCATACTGCTGATTACTGCTCCTTTGGGTGTTTCCAACAAAATTCACCGAATCCGGATTTGCACCACAATACTCAGCTGAATGTTCACTACTTCCACAGACTTCACACCATACCTGATGAACTGCATTGACTGGGGCTTGTGCCTGGCTCAAGCTCATACTGTTGAAATGGGTGTTAAGTTGATTTTGCAAAGCAGTTATCTGTGCAGCGATAACTGTGAAACCATCCACCTCAAATACCCCTGCTACTTCCTTTGCTCCCCCTCGAGTTGAATCCGCATTCCATTCTGGATTTCCCTGTGAAATACGGTTTAATAAAGTGTAAAGCTCTTTGTAAGTCTTCTCCAATGCCTGCACACCGGCTGCTGAATCTAACAAAATCTTTGTATGCGGTTCCAAACCCTTAATGAATGCATGCACCAACACATCATTAGACTGGTGATGATGAGTACAATCCCTTAGCATTGACTTGAACCTCTCCCAAGCCTGATACAAATTCTCACCCTCTCTCTGTTTGAAACTTAGAATCTGACTCCTAAGCTTTGCAGTCTTCCCTGATGGAAAGAATCGTATCAAAAACTTCCTTGCGAGGTCATCCCAAGTAGTGATAGAATTTGGTGGTTCAGCCTTCAACTACCTCTTTGCTTCCCCCAGCAGTGAGAACGGGAATAATGTAAGCCTCACATAGTCGGATGATACTCCAGCAGGGATATAGGTGTCACTTAAAGTTCTGGAGATGTTGTTGTGGATCTTGATGAGAGAGTCCTGTAAATTGCCCGCTGGTGTGCAATAACTGCACCATATTCTGCTTGAGTTCGAACCTCCCTCCTGGCTCCGGTCTACGAATGCTGGATGTTACATTATTCGCGTGTGGGATTGCCACTTCGCAGACCGGTCTTGCTGCATCTCTTCGAGCGCTAAAACTACCGTTATAATCGGTGGATTCTGTTGCTGCTCCAGAATTGCCTGCCTTAATAACTGCAGCTTCTTCTCTAGAGCTTCCTTTCTTTGTCGATGAAATTGTCTCTCTGGCTCTATAAATGAATCCACCAACTCCTTGTCTCTTGCCAGCGTTCAGAAAAATTTAGTACCTACAAGAGAAAGGCTAAGATCAAGTCGTCAACCTTTGTATCGAACTTGTAAACTAACACTAAGAGAATTAAATAACCAATTGCTAGTCCCCGGCAACGGCGCCAAAAACTTGTTCGGACCCAACTACACGCAAGTGCACGTGGTCGTACAAGTAGTAAAGTGGCTTTATTTCAAGCCAAGTATCGATCCCACAGGGACTGTAATATGGCAGTAATTTTCCTAATTGTTAGCAAACGGTTTTGTTATGCAGGTAGACAACCAAAACAAATAAAGCTTTTGAGTCAATATTAATAGTTAATGTAAACCTAAGTGAATATCGTAAGTTAAAGTCTAAACAATAGCAATGAATAAGCTGAGGTTAAGGCAAACATACAGGGATGTAATTTATTAATTAAAAGCAGTCAATCTTCTCTTCGGTTATTAGTTAGGAATTAATAACCCATGGATTGGATCTTTCGACTCCACACCAATTAAAGAATCACAAGGCTTACATTACACATTTCTGTAATGCAAAAACCCCATGTTCTAGCTATACATAACACATTCCATAAATGACCAAATATGACATTACAGATATATTTCTATTCTGAACGTAAATCTTCCCTTAATTTCTCAACCAAGGAAAGAACATATTCCACCAATTCACAACTATCCAATTAGTCTCCCTTTCAGAATTGAAATTGGAATTCTAGAATATACATTAACATTGGCCAAACATTAACGTAGTAAAAGCAAGAATTGGTAGAACAACCGTTATAGAGAAGATAAAAACTGAAATAATCATTACTTACATTCTTATGCAATTATCCTCAACCTCAGCAAGAGGTGAATTAGCCACTCATTTGCGGATTAAACATCTTCAAATAAGTAGAAATCATACAAGCAATTGAAATTAAAGAGGAAAAGGAAGAGAATTAACCCTAGGAATTCTTCTTCTCAACTGCCTGCTATCCACGTTTTTGCTCAAAATGTCAGATACTTTAAAATAAAACCTAAGTATGCTATTTATACAAGTGAGAAATTTTTCCCGGGATAACTGGCAACATGGCACGGAGTATATCTCGGAGCATTAGCTCCATGCCACGGCCCTGTCGCGGAGCCTCTCTGGAACTCAGCTTCCAGGTAATTGTCTTCAGCGTGGCACGGAGGTAAACGCGGAGCTTAGGCTCCGTGACACGGTGCCATCGCGCACCTCCGCTGTAAATCAAGATAAAAATTCCTTCTAGGCAGACTGCTTCCGTGATGGTAGCGTGACACGACCTCCATCGCGGAGCACCAAACTTGGTCAATTTGCTTGTCGACTTCCGCTTCTTGCTTCTGAGTCCATTTCTACACTTCACCAACTTGTAGATTAGCTTGCAAAAATTCCTTCTAGACTGCAAAAAAATACTAATCATGTCGGTTAGTATAAATCCACATTTATATACAAATCACATGAGAATGCACATATAAAAGTGGATAAACAAGTAGAAATAAAGTATTAAAGTATCACTTAGGCATGCAATTATGCCCAAGATCATTGTCGCGAAGGACTAGGTCCAGATATACTTACCCATGCAGCTATGAACCGTCTTGCGGAGCCATATGAAATCTGGACAGACTAAGTTAAGGTCCAAAAGGACTAGAACCAGAGTATCACAATGTTACTTCCAGAATAAGAGTTGTGGTAATCTGCTTATGGAGAGTTAGGGCTGATCTCTTAGGAACATATCCGGTTGGTAGCAGCCCTGTAGCCGTCCAAAGTTAAGGAATCATATAGACCATCGCTTAAGAACTACATTGTCCTAGCATGACCTTCAAAGTATTGCTTAGACCACTCTAGACCTCACCATATTCCGTCCAGGCCGTTAGAGATAATAGTCACTGCCAGGACCCTTTGGTCTAGTGTAGGCACATGGGGTGTGCCAGTTGGCAGCTATACAGACTATTCTAGGGGCGAGTAGTGGTCGCGTTAGGCCTAAGGGGCTAGATGCCTTTTGAGTGACTCGCTGAGACTAAAATGTAGTACTTTGATCGAGATTGACCCCATCTAGTATAGCCTTCCATTGACCAACTTCAGGGTTACTAACTGTATTGTTTCCTATGGGGCTATGGATCGCTAAAACGAGCTATGTGATGTCTCTTAGAGGAGCTATGTGATGTCTGAAAGGACTATATTTAGGCCTATAAGGCCATATTTATGTCCATCCACGCATGGACCTCTTTTATGCCATACTGGCATTATTGACCCTCCATCGAGCCTTGTGTAACTAGGGTGCAGTTATATGAGCCCAACGGGCTCAAACACAATTACAGGAGTCCAGCGGGTTTAGTTGCAGACCTAAAGGCCAAGAGGTTGGATATAGTTACTAGTAGAATCAGAAGGATCTGGCTAGGGGTATAAAGATTGAATTGTACTTTTCAGGGCTTATGAGGGCCCCGATAGGTTATTTTTGTGTTGCTTGAACCTTTCAGGCTTATGGGGCCAGGTTAGGTTCTGGTTTGTATACTTTCTTGTTAGATATAGTTTTTGAATGTATAGCTGCGTAGCTTCAGTTCGCATTTGTGTAGTGGTTTACTAGATACTAGTTATGGATAAGAAAGCTTACAGGTTAACTTCTGCCCTTGTCGCTGATTACTTTTAGTTCTGTATCAGCTTCTATTCAGCTTTTATTACTGCCTTACATATTTGGTACATTTTGTATCGATGCCCATGCGTGTGGCACTTCATACCTTCCTGCAGGTTTAGACAGACTGGTTTTTGGACCTCCATTAGCAGCTGTTTGGAGTCAGTAGAGTGGTTAGCTCCTTTCATTCGGAGTTGCCAGATTATATAGGTTTTCCCATATTTTGTTACATAAGTTTTGGGTAGGCAAGGGCCCTGTACCGACCAACATTTTCAATCTTAGAGGCTTGCAGACTATAGTTTTTAGTTAGTTTGTTGTTTTTGGCCATGTAGGGCCTATGTATGTGTATGTTGTGTGTTGGATGTGTGGGGCCTAGTTTAGCTAGTTAGTTAGCAGATTTTTCGGCTATATCATGAATTTGACCGCCTGTTTTCATTTTGTTATGACTAGACAGCATGGTGGTCTTGTCGTCCCTCATAGGATCCCTTCACTATTATATTGCTAGGTTGTTGTTTCCTTTTACAGCTTCACTGCATGGCTTTGTTGGCCCTAGGCTGTATTTACAATCGATATATAACTAGTTGTTTTCTTGATTGGAGTTTGTGGCAGACACAAGAGGTGCATATGCCAAGCCAGATCATCCTAGGTCCCAGTGTGGCATAAGGTGCCAGTCATGCCTCCCAATGTGGGGAGTGACAAACTTGCTATTAGAGCCAGGTTGTATCCTAGGGAATCTGCAAGCCGTGTCTAGCAGAGTCTTGTTTATAAATGTGTTATGCACCACATTTTATAAGTAGGAGGCTACAAAGCATGATATTATGGTTACCCCCTTTCTTCTCAAATTATGTTATAGAGCCGAGTTTTATAGGGTTGAGTCCCTAAGATTTGATTGTTATGTCTGTCTAGAATAATGTTTGATATGATATAGACTTCAGCCAGTTGCAAGTTAGCTACAGAAGCAGAGGAGGGTACCAGTGAGGTGCCACAGTTGGGGGACAGCCCAGCCTGAAGGCGAAAGGGGATGCTTTTTTTCAATCTCCCCATCATCCTCCCGGGGCACTAGGAACTTTATAGGGTAACAGAGTTGCCAATACTGCTCCCAGTTTTCGTACACCCTCGGATTAGGATGATTAGAAGTATAGTATATATGATGGCTTACTAAGTAGCTCTTCAGTATCTAACATGGACAACAACTACGGTGGATCTCCTGAAAGGTGTAAGAAGTTGTGAGATTACAAAACTCTCACCTTCAGCCCTTTAGAATTTGTTGAGTTTCATACTCCAGCCCTACTATAGTACGATATGGTTAATTTTTGCCTCCCAACCTTTCTCAATATAGCAGAGAGTGTAAGTATTGGTGCCATGTTTCCAAGAGTAAATAGTAAAGGAGGGCTAAACCCGTAGATTCCTAGTGGGAGGGGGGGTATCAGAAAAAGTAGTTAAGACCCCTAGTACCTAAATAAGTCACCTAGACCTTGACTACAGTAAAGATTAGGATAGCAGGTAAGATTACTAGGATTAGCCACGTACGTGTGAGAGTCCATAAGCAATAGGGTCCCAGCAATAGTAAAGCTCGGGTTAGAAATAGGTTAATCCCACTGCTGCGTGTTAATAATGGTAGGGAATTATCTGAAGAATAAGGCCCATGACCCCCAACCTATTATGTTGAGGGGTAGAGAGATTATATGATGAGAACCGACCCAAGTACAAGTTAGGACGATAAAGGTTAAGAGACATCCTTTCCAGTGCAGTGCATGGGGCATGAACCCCGGATTTAGCTTATATTAATTGGGGTGAGACATGAACATCGAGCCCCGGAGAAGAACAGAACCACCTCTAGGTGATAGCGGGCTGACAGAGTTGGGAATTGCTGCTTAATGTCAGAAAATAATTATCAGGCTGACAGTTAGAGGGTAGTGAGATTATAAACTAGAATACTACAAAATCACCTCTATTGTGGAGGCGAAGGAATGATGGTACAGAGACCCTAGTGTAGTACATCCCAGAGACAAGGCCCAGCAAGAGGAATCATCGGCCTTTGAGATAGTAGGGTACGGAGTCTTGAGACCCAGACGTCAACTTTACGATCCAAATATGGCAGGGCTTCATTAGTTGACTATAGAAAAGGTACACCATGTCTGTTATCTCCTTCACCCAGGGTTTGACGAAAACACATCAGGTTATAAAAGAGATCTACTAATGGCATAGGAAGAAGAAAGATATTGTTGAGTTATGGCATAGAGCTCCAACGGCCAACAAGGGAAGGCTAGACACAGAAACCGGGCAAGCTAATTTAGGAGATAGCCATGCCTGCGTGGAAATGGGGAGTATTCACCACAAATATAGCTACAGGGTTACCTCATGCAAGGTGTAAATTTGACCCTAGTTGAGTCATTGTCGAACAGCTAATGAGATCAACTCATTTCTAGCCGGTCAGAATTATGCTTCAGCTAAAGCTTACGCTGAGTTAAATACTTGAGAGATAGTCCGGCAGCATAGTGTCCCAGTGTCTATTATCTATGACAAAGGGGCACAGGTTATAGCCAAAGTCATTCTAGAGAAATGCTCGAAGATAGGTACGGGCGTGTATACAAGACTTCAAGGAAGTTGAGATAACCATCTACCTCTTATGGAGTTGTATATGATAGTAGTCACCATTTCAGTATTAATATGACACCTTGTGGGGCTATATACGGATAGAAGTGCAGATCCCACACAGGATGGTGTGAGATTCTCCAAAAAGAAGGAATCAGGGTTAATAGCACTTGGCAAGATGCACCAATCAAAAGAGAAGATTGAGCTCATGAGAGAGCAGTTATTGATAGCCCGGGGTCGTCAGCAGTCCAATTCCTATGTACAGCTTAGGGAGTTGGTGATTGAGGCAACAATAGGGTATTCTTAAAAATTTTGCCAAAGAAGGGCGTTGTGACATTTGGCGAGAAGGGCAAGCTCTGCCCTAGATTCACTAAGCTATACCGGATCCTCAAGTGGCCTATGAGTTAGAGTTGTGTTCAGAGGCTAGGATTGGTTCATCAACGCTACGCTAGTGCACAAGGGACCTTTCCCAGGTTATCCCAGTTGAAAATGCCAGGTTACAAAAGAGCCGTCCAATGCGGAGACCTCAACAGGGGCTCGAGACCGTCAAGTCCACAGGGACTATCTTGAGAACCAAAGATGTAGCTTATTAAAGTATTACTGGGGAATAGAAATATAGGAGAGATGAATTGAAAAGAAAAGGATGATTCGAAGTCTAGATATCTTCAGTTGTCCCAGGCTCTACGATGATAGTATACAGACTCAACCGATTTCAGTTAAGGAATGACAGTTCTAGATGCTACACAGTTGACTTTGTTGCTATTATTACCAGTTGTTTACATACATATGGTATTACTGTGTTATTCAGCTGCAGATAGCATCTTGTGAGGCGCCTGTGTTGGACTCTTTTGCTTTTCAGGTTCTCAGATAGTCCATATTACCGAGGAGACTCTACCGAAATTTTTCTAGCAATAGAAAAAAGAGTCGAGTCCCCTAAGCTTAAGATTACATTCAAGGATGAATGTTCCCAAGGGGAGGGATGATGTTACATGCCGTAAGTTTCTATCGCTCAATCGACGTGCGTATGTATGTTGTGAGTTTTGGAGTATGACACATGTGAAAAAGGGCCTAGGGGATGAAAATACAAGCACGGTATCAAGCATGAAGGAGGTCGGGGCCGGAGGCAGGGCGCCCCAGGCGCCGCGTCGCGCTCCTCCCACGACGCAATGGCCAGCGCATCATGCCCCTCCCTTGGCGCGATAGGAGGCACGCTGCACCCATATGTTGGTGCGATGGGAGGCACGCCGCACGCCCCTGGACACCACCTCCCCCTATATATAGGTGTTAAGTGAAATTTTAATCAGTAAAACATTTCCCAATTATCAGAACACGATGACACGATGGGTTCTCTCTATTTTTCATTCGTTTCTTGCCGAATTACGCCGCTAAACTCCGCCCCAACTCAAATTCATCTTGGATAACGAGTTCTAGGCCTACTAGGAACATCCCTATGGAGATATTTCTTGATAATTCATTCGGAGTACTGGAACCCCGCCGAGTAAAAGCTGTAGAAATCACTTCTAATTGAGTCCTAAGCGGCTATAAGTGATAGGTAAGAATTTCTACCTTCTAGACTCTTGAGAGTTTATGAGTTTTCGGTCGAGTTAAGAGAAGTGGGTTTGTTGTTAATATTATTGAAAGATATCGCTATTTGCCAATTCTTACTATTGAAATAGCCTTGTTCTCTTAGCATAGAGGCTGCAATCGAGTGGAATTATCGGCCGCAGGTTAGAACTACTTGTATAAATGAGAATCAACATTCAAGGTATGTTAAGGCTTATCTATTCGACATGTTTATTCTCGTCATATGGTGACACGACCTATGCCCTCGAATGTAGATAATAATCTGGTATGTTGTGATTAGCTGCTTCTAGTAGATAATAATCTTATATGATGTAATTAGCTGCTTCTAGTAGATAAGGATTATGTATGTTGTGGTTAGTGATATAAGATGTATTGAGATTACACCACAGTATCCCTCATAAGGAAAAGGGTATGTTAAGTATGACTAGTGCACCATAGAGAGTTCCTCGTTCACCTGTTTACCATTTAGAGGTATTCTGATGTTTTGCTGTCATGCCAAGGCCTTAGAAGTTTATGGTTAGCTGTTTGGCCTAACTTAGTAAGTTGGACAGCATAGGGCGTAGCCGGGCAATATAACTTTCAGTTCGATGCCTATATTATCAGTAAAGCTCGCTCAGAGGCCGTTTGCGGTACCTTGACGCCTCCAAGGATAGAATTGGGATAGGATGGTCTTACCTTCGAGTCAGTGGCACCAGGTTTGTCCAAGGAACTGAGCGTCAGCTTGCCATTTGATTGGCTACTGTCAGCGACCATTATTTTTAGCTGACTCAATGCTTGTCCTATAGGTCGCTCAGGAAACCACTCCAGTTGTTACAAGTCTGATAGGCTAGTCGATGCCCTAAGAAGGGAACCTCATTAGAAGTGAGATGTGAGGCCAACGACCCAGGCTACTCTTATAGATGCCCAGGTATAGGTTTCCACGAAGGACTAGGTCTATATATACCTGCCTACGAGGCTATATGCCGTGTAGAGGAGCCATATGAAATTTGGACAGACTAAGTTAAGGTCCAAAGGGACTAGAACCAGAGTATCACATTGTTACTTCCAGGATAAAAGTTATAGTAATCTGCTTGAGGAAAGTTAGGGCCAACCACTTAGGAACATATCAAGTTGGTAGCAGCCCTGTAGTCGTTCCAAGCAAAGGAATCATTTAGACCATCGCCTATGACCTTGTTGTTCTCTTATGAACTATCATTATCCTAGCATGACCTTCAAAGTATCACTTAGGCCACTCTGGACCTCGTCCTATTCCATCCAGGCCGTTAGAGATTATAGTCACTGCCAGGACCCTTTAGTCTAGTGTAGACACACGGGATGTGCCAGTTGGCAGCTATACAGACAATTCTAGGGGCCAGTAGTGGTCTTGTTAGTCCTAAGGGGAATGATATGCCTTTCGAGTGGCTCAATTGAGACTAAAATATAGTACTTCGATCGGGATTGACCCCATCTAGTAGAGTCTTCTGTTGAAAACTTTAGGGTTACCAACTGTGTCGTTACCTACAGGGCTATGGATCGCTCATAGGAGCTATGTGATGTCGCTCAGAGGACCTTTGTGATGTTTGAAAGGACTCTATTCAGGAATATAAGTCTATATTTATGTCCATCCGCATGTGGACCTCTTTATGCCATACTAGCATTACTGACCCTCTGTCGAGCCTTGTGTGCCCAGGGTGCAGTTATAGGAGCCCAACGGGCTCAAACACAGTTACAGGAGTCTAGCCGGCTTAGTTGCACACCCAGAGGCCAGGTAGGTTGGCTATAGTTACCAGTAGAATCAGAAGGACCTGGTTAGGGGTATATAAATTTAATTGTACTTGTCAGGGCTTATGGGGGCCCTGATAGGTTATTTCTGTGTTGCTTTCTCCTTCTAGGCTTATAGGGGCAGGTTAGGGTCTTGTTTGTATAATTTCTTGTTAGATATAGTTTATGAATATATAGCCACACAGCTTCAGTTATTATTTGTGTAGGGTTTACTAGATGCAAGTTATGGATAAGAAAGCTTATAGGTTAACTTCTGTTAAATTCTGCCCTTGTCTCTTATTACTTTCAGTTCTTTATCAGCTTCTATTTAGCTTTTATTACTGCCTTACATATTCGGTACATTTTGTATTTACGCCCACGTGTGGGGCGCTGCATACTTTCCTGCAGGTTTAGACAAATAGGTTTCTAGACATCCGTTAGCAGTTGTTCGGAGTTAGTAGAGTAGTTAGCTCCTTTCATTCGGAGTTGCCACATTATATAGGTGTGCCCATATTTTGTTACATAAGTTTTGGGTATGCCGATCCCTGTCCCCACCAACATTTTCACTCATAGAGGCTTGCAGACTACATTTTTTAGTTAGTTGGTTTTTATTGCCCGTGTGGGGCCTTTGTATGTATATTTTGCGTGTTTGCCGTGTGGGGCTTAGTTTATCTAGTTAGTTAGCAGCCTTGTTGGCTGTAGCATGAGTATGACCGCCTATTTTCATTCTATTATGAGTAGACATCATGGTGTTCTTGTTGGCTCGCATAGGATCCCTTCACTGTTGTGTTGCTGGGTTAGCTATTTCCTTTTACAGGTTTACTGCGTGGCCTTTTCTGCCCGAGGATGTATTTATAGCCGAGATATAGCTGGTTTTTTTCTTGATTGAAGTTACTGGCTGGCACCAGAGGTGCATATGCCCAGCCAAGTCAGCCGAGGTCCCAGTGTGGCATTAGGTGCCAGTCATGCCTCCCAAGGTGGAGTGTGACATTCCTAAGGTTTTCCCTTAAGATCTACCTGGAGTCCCTCCCGAGCAGAAGATAGACTTCGGCATAGACCTTCTTCCAGACATCCAGCCCATCTCTATTCCTCCTTACCGAATGGCTTTAGCTGAGCTTATGGAGTTGAAGGAACAGCTGAAAGACCTTCTATATAAGTGCGTTATCAGACCCAACATCTCTCCTTGGGGTGCTCTAGTGTTGTTCATGTGAAAGTAAGACAGCACCCTCAGAATATGCATCGACTACCGTCAACTGAACTGTTACACCCCGTAAAATTCCCAACACATAGATGGCCTATTCGCGTGTTGGTTAAGAGTATTTGAAATCCATACATGCTAGAAAAAGGCCCGGGAAAAGACCGGACGAGAAACCTGTCGAACCATCGCGGAAGGAGCTGGGGCAGAGCCCCTCCGCCATGGCAATGTGTCACGGAGGTAGAGCCTCCGCATTGGCTCCGTGACACGTTGTCCCTATCCAGGCCCAAGTATATAAACCCCTCACTTCGGTTTTTAATGATATAACTCATATAATTTCCAGAGAAACCGAGGGAAAACAGGGAGGATCGAGAATCTCTTATAATATTCGTCCGATTATGCCATCAAATTCGGTCCAAACTCAAATTAACTCCAGATATCGAGGTATTAAGCAGTAAGGAGCATTCCTACGAATTTAGTTTCGTGAAATTTGGCCGGCGAATCATCGTGCTACCGAACTAAGGAAAATGGAATTGCTCCAAACTAGTGTCAATATACTCCTATCTCTAAAGTGAGTATTTCTCCCTTCTGGACTTTCGAGAAATAACAAGTTTTTGACTGTCTTTCGATAAGCCAAAGTTTAGGCTATAAATATATCGAAAGTGACGTTTTCTTTCAGAATATTGGTGTATTTAGTCCTAATTGACATATATGTAAATGCAGTTGGGAGAAATAGCTAGAGTACTAACCCAGCTTCATCCGTTAGTCGGATAAACCGAGGTTAAGGTATGTAAAGCCAGTTTCTTCGGCAAGTTACTAGTTTTAGCCTTGCATAGCACAGTAAACTCCATAGTAGAATTCCCGGAGTTGAATATTGAGTATTGTGCAAGTTCAGTAAATCTGGTTTGCGTTGTTATATCGTACTCAGTCCGAAAGTTAGTAAAGCATGCGCCAGAATGGCAAGTTAGCATTCCAGACTCAGTATAGCCCATTATGTGATTCGCAAGCATGTTTCTAGAATAATATGACAGATATTCAGAATAAGAGTTAGTAAAGTAAAATCAGGCAGTCAGATAGTATCTTGGCTACAGATTAGCCATACAGACAGATGATATCTTGGCTACAGTATAGCTATACAGTTAGATAGTATCTTGGATACAGATTAGCCATGCAGTTAGGTAAAGATCACATATTCAGTATAAAGTAGTATGAGAATCAGTATAATAAAGAAAGAGATCAGAATAAGAAATCAGAATTCAGATAGTATTTTTCAGTTTAAACATGCTTGCTATATATGTGCTTATTGTTTGTTGAGACTTGGTTGTGTCATGAGGGCACCCTTTTGAGCGTCCTCGCCGCCCCTGGGTTGGTAACTGTGTCACCCACTGAGCGGGTGGGTTTACGTCACTCCAAGGAGTGGCATGCCATCCCCAGTTTGGACGAAGATGGGATGAAGCTTTCCCCATATCAGGCTGATCAGCATTACAGTACAGAAAGCCCTGTTGTGCGCAAGCACCCAGGGAACAGATTCAGATATAGTTACAGTTACAGATACAGTATAGGAGTCCTCCGGACTCAGACACGGTTATTTATATCGGAGGCTATGGCCTGAGCTGGAGACCTAGGGGGCCGACAGAGGTGCTTGTAGTTAGCAGATGAGTGGAGTGACTTATTTTTGGATGGTTTTGACCCGGGTAGGGGTATATAGATTGTTTGCTTGCTTGGCGCCATCCGGCTTATGGGGGTTGGTATTGGCTCTTGTTTGCTATATATATATATATGTATTTATGTGCTATATATTAGTTAATAGACAGCAGGCCACCACGTGTATAGGTACGCTCCTGCCCTATCACAGCACAGAAAGTCTAATTCAGTTCATATCAGTTCTTACAGATTCAATTATCTCCTGCTATTCAGAATTGCTAGTTATGTTATTTGTATTCAGTTTTATCCAGTTGCTTTGCATACTCGGTACCAGTGGTACTGACGCCCGTTTGGAGCACTGCATTACTTGCCTGCAGGTACTCATAGATGAGGAGGCGATCCCTCGTGATTCTAGCCAGCTTATAGAGTCATCAGCTCCTGTCATCCAGAGCTTGATATTCAGAGGTATAGTTCATTTTCTTTTATTGTACAGCATGGGTAGGTCGGGGCCTTGTCCCGACCATTTCATCAGTACTCATAGAGGCTTGTAGATTGTATATATTCATCTCCCTGTGGTTAGTTGCATCGGTTGTGTGAGGCCGTGCGTTTTGTTTAGTTGTTTAGCATTATTGATTATGTTGGCCGTGTGGGGCCATAGTCTGATAGTAGTGGTGACCTTGCCGGTCACGTGGTTATTCAGTATTTTATTATTGAGTTACAGATAACTAGACAGCTTGCTGGCCTTGTCGGCCCGCATAGGTTTCCCCCTTTGTAAGTATGTTTCTGGTTAGCTGAAGTTTTATACAGGTGGCTATAGGCCCAGTCGGCCGGAGCCTATGTTTACAGCTGTTATATAGCCCGTTGTTTCTAGAAATCTGAGCTAGAGCTAGCCAGGCACCAGATGTGCTTAGGCTCACCGGTTAGTAGTCTAGGTCCTACTAGGGCACCACGTACCAGTCATACCCCCCAAGGCGGCGCGTGACATGAACAAAGTCACAGTTAAGAATAGGTATTCCCTACCCAGGATTGACAACTTGTTCGATCAGCTTCAGAGAGCTAGTAGTTTCTCCAAGATAGACCTCAAATTAGGATAGAATGTGACATTTCGAAAATAGCTTTCAGAACTCGGTATGGTCACTATGATTCGTAGTTATGTCTTCTGGATTAACCAATGCTCCTGCAACTTTTATGGATCTGATGAACAGGGTATTCAAGACGTACCTAGACATGGTCATTATTTTGTTCATAGATGACATCTTGGTATACTCTAGGAATGAGGAGGATCATGCTAATCACTTGAGGATAGTGTTATAGACTCTCAGAGATTGCCAATTGTTCACTAAATTTAATATGTTTGACTTCTGGTTGAAATTAGTGGCTTTCCTCAGTCATGTGGTCTCAGGTGAGGGTATTCAGGTTGATCCTCAAAAGATCACAGTGGGAAAGATTGGCCAAGACCTACTTCTCTATCATATATCAGATTTTCTTGGATTTATACGGTTATTACTGATGGTTTATAGAAGGGTTTTCTTCTATTGCATCCCCTTTGACTAAACTGACCCAGAAAAAGGTGAAGTTTCAGTGGTCAGATGCATGTTAGAAGAGTTTCCAAGAGTTGAAGAATCGACTCACTACAGCTCCAATTTTTACCATACCAGAAGGAATAGATGGGTTCATAATTTATTGTGATGCTTCTCGAGTTGGCCTCGTTTGCATCCTGATGCAGTGTGGTAAGGTGATAGCTTATTCCTCCAGACAACTCAAGGTTCATGAGAAGAACTATCTGACTCATGATCTTTAATTAGAGGCAGTGGTATTTTCTTTGAAAATTTGGAGACATTACCTCTATGGAGTTCACATGGATGTTTTCACTAACCACAAGAGCCTTCAGTATGTGTTTTGTCAGAAGGACCTGAACCTTCGTAAGAGAAGGTGGATAGAATTATTGAAGGACTATGACATGAGTGTACTGTACCATCCAGACAATGCCAATGTGGTGGCTGATTCCCTAAGGATGTCTATGGGAAGCATTGCTCATGTTGAAGAGGTCAAAAAGGAGCTGGCAAAAGATATCCACAGGTTAGCTCGATTGGGAGTGCAGTTAGTTGATTTAGCTGAGGGTAGAGTTATAGTCCAGAGTGGGTCAGAGTCCACATTGGTGGTAGAGGTTATGTCAAAGCAAGATGGAGACCTCATACTACTCAAACTAAAAGAAGAAGTTCCAAGTAAAGAGGTGGAGGTTTTCTCCAAAGGTGGAGATGGTGTACTTCATTAATAGGGAAGATTGTGTGCTCCAGATGTAGATGACTTGAGATAGCGAATATTGGCAGAAGCACATAGCTCCAGGTATTCCATTCATCTTGGTGCTACCAAGATGCACCGTGTCCTACGGGAAATCTATTGGTAGAATGGGATGAAGAAGGACATCGCAGACTTTGTAGCTAAGTGTCCGAACTGCCAGCAGGTAAAAGTTGAACATCAAACACCTGAGGGTATGACTCGGGAGATCAACATACCCATGAGGAAGTTGGAAGAAGTGAACATGATTTTCATTACAGGACTACCTCGTACTCGCCAACAGCATGACTCAATTTTGGTGGTTGTAGACCGGATGACTAAGTCAGCACATTTCCTACTGCTTAAGACTACAAACTCAGCTGAGGATTATGCTAGACTGTACATTCGGGAGTTAGTCAGATTGCATGGAGTTCCCTTGTCCATCATTTCAGATAGAGGTACTCAGTTCACCTCGCATTTTTGGAAATCATTTCAGAAAGGACTTGGCACCCAGGTCAAGCTCAGCACAACTTTTTACCCACAGACCGATGGACAAGCTGAACGGACTATTTAGACTTTACAAGTTGAGGGCTTTTGTGGTTGATTTCAAGGGTAGTTGGGATGATTACCTACCTCTCATCGAATTTGTATACAACAACAGTTACCACTCTAGTATTCAGATGGCTCCGTCTGAGATATTGTATGGTAGGAGGTGTAGATCTCCTATAGGATTATTCGAAGTTGGTGAAGCTACCACGATAGGACCAGACTCGGTTCATGAGGCTATGCAGAAGGTTCAACTTATCAATGGAAGGTTGAAAACATCTCAGAGCCAACAAAAATTATATGTAAATGTGAGGAGAAGAGAGCTAGAATTTGCTATAGATGATTGGATTTATTTGAAGATTTCACCTATGAAGGGGGTGATAATATTTGGGAAGAAAGGAAAGCTCAGTCCTAGATATATTGGCCCTTATAGAATCTTGAGATGCATTAGCAATGTGTCTTATGAGCTAGAGTTGCCCGCGGAGTTAGCCTCGGTGCACCCTATCTTCCATGTATCCTTGTTAAAGAAATGCCTCGGTGACCCGACCATAGTAGTACCTCTAGAGAGTGTTGGTGTAAAGGACAACCTCTCTTATGAAGAAGTTCCAGTTTAGATCCTTGACCATTAGGTTCGAAAGATGAGAAACAAGGAGGTTACTTCAGTAAAGGTTTTAAGGAGGAACCAGTTACTTGAGGGAGCTACATGGGAAGCAGAAGCAGACATGATGGCTAATACCCTCATTTGTTCCCTTCTAGTTCAACTTCAGCATCAGGTATTAAGTCCCTCCTCATTACTCTATTCAGTTCCATACTCATCATCTCTATTCATGTTTTAATATGCATCCTAGTTGCATCAACTCAATTAGTATGCTTGTATCAGTTCAAAGTCAGTCACTCCTTCAAAAATCAACTTATACTTTTCAGTTGGGATTGCAGCTCAATTCCCAGTCTTTTAGCTTATTTATCCTTTATTCGAGGACGAATGATCTCAAGGGGGAGATATTGTAACACCCCAAAAGTTTCCTAAACAAAACCTAGACTCAGCATGAGAAATCAAAAATAAACCAGAAAATCTTTTCTTAGAATGACCCAGACAACAAGTCATTGCCTACAATAATGACCCATCGCCTGAGTCGTTGTCAGCCCTACGGTTTGTATTTCTAGAACCAGCGGGCTCAGTAAAGGATCATAGGAGTGACCAATGATCCATCCTATTTAGCCATTGGGAGATGTTTGAGAAGGTGAGAAATCCCTTCCAGTGGAAATGAGTTGCAAGTATATCCCATTGTTCAACACAGCGAGTCGTTGTTTCCATCCATGAGCCAAGCCTAAGAATTCTTAAGAAATCCCAATGGCTAGTACGAGTGGTGACAATGACCCATTGGTTGAACTAATGACTCATTGTGTCGCCTTTTAGTAGAAGCCCAAGCTTTTGTTCAAAACTCCTCCAGTGACTGTGAGAGGAACCAATGACCCGTTGGTTCGTCCAGCGAGTCATGGTTCCCTCCCGTTGCCTGATTCCATTAAGCAAAGATTTTCGGCCCAGGACCAATGACTAGATCCACCGAGTCATGGTATCAACCAATGACTCGTTGTGTGACCCATTGGATCCCGACGTGCAGTTTTCTAGATTTTCTCTCAAGGGCTTTTTTGTAACTTCTCATATTTTTAACTCCTAAACTACGTCATTTTGGGTTATCTATCAGGGGTTAAAGGGAGTTAGTCGATCTTTCTCCCTCATTTCTCTCAAGATCTCTCAGAAAATAGTATGAGGAACTCAGACAGTTCATCTCAGAGCTAGAACTAGGGCTTGCAGATTCCTTCGCAGATCCTCAAGGTTTCTCCAAGAAATTCTGCTCTAGATATGTGGGCTTTCAAAAAGGGAATTTCTCTTCCCTTGTGCCCCGAAACCTTCCTAAAATCATTATCAGTTCTAGCCCTTTTAGTATCAAGGTTAGGGTTGTCTTTCGTTTAGATTACAAATTTCCTTCTTGTTATAATTTTCATGATTCTCGAAGGTTGTTGTTAGTTATAATTTATGTTGATATCTCTTTCCATGGAATATGAATTTAGCCCTAGTCTGTAAATGTGGTTTGAAGAGTCTTACATAATTGTCTAGATACATATATTTCTTGATTCTGATAGTTCTTGAAATCACCAGAATAGTACAGTTATATGATCAAGAAGTTGAATTGTTGATTGTTTAGTCGCATTTAGTACTTAGCATTTTCAGTATCTTACAGAAATGTCATCTGATCAGTTTTACTATATTTAGTTCTTGAGGAGTTCAGTAAGACTGCGTAGCCTCAATTATCAATTGTCAGGTTGTTCTTCAGACGGTTATGACACTCTTACATAAAACAACTCTGGCCAGTCTTAGAACAGTTAGTTTCAGTTATTAGGTCTTTCAGACTCTCAGGGTACTTCCAGATAAGTAATCCTGACTTAAGTCTTAGGACATCGGGTTCGAGCTATCAACCTAGTAATTATAGTTAGGACTTCTAGTGGGAGTAGGACTTAGCACCGAGGGGGCTGTGGTTCAGTGCACCCAGGTTCCCAGAACTACGTTGCTACCGTAGGTTATTAGCCCGAATGGGCCTCGGACAGTGGTGACACTAGCCATGCCTTTATACCTTGACAAGGTATGTTGGGTCCTATCGATAGGGTGTATACATCGAACTCCACGTTCAGCTCACATGGTTATATGTCGGTTAATAGACTCTCCCACTTATCTATGTAGTCTTAGTTTTTCAGCTTAGTTAAGTTATTCATATTTTAGGATATGTTTATGACCATCAATCAATGTCTGTACTTATATAGTTACACTTATATCACAATACTCATTAGTTTATAGTTGGTCATTTCATGTCAGCTCAGCTCAGTTATGTATTCTCCTTTTCTTACTTGTACATCACCTGCTCAATATATTTAAAGTACTGATGCATATTTTTCATGCTATATCATATTATGATATAGGGGCAGGTTCTCAAACGCAACCTCGTTAGTAGTTCCTTTCCGACGTTTTCAACAGCAGTATCTTTGGTGAGTCCTCATCTTTTGAGGACGAGAGCTTAGTTCTGTTATTCTATTTTTTCTTGTTTGCAGACTTTAGAGTTATCTGGGACTTGTCCCTAATGTCTCCCAAATTACACCTCATAATAATATATAAAGCGGTCGATGTTCAAATATAGAACCCAATCAGGGTTGGGGTCAAATCCCATGAGGAATATGGCGAGGACCTTAGTTGATGCGTTTAGCTGCTACTATTTGCTTACTTATTTCCTATGGGGGAAATTGTAACAAGAATTAATAGAAAAAATTAGAGAGTATTGAGTAGATCCTTGATTTAAAATTGATTGAATTCAAAGAGTGAGTTGACTAGAATTGTGTTCCCCATGACTTCATAACCACAAGGCATTTCATAATATTGATCTATTTCGGTGTCTAACATGCAATATTGGTAAGTCAACTTCACCTAAATGGTCGGTCCCCTACTTAGATTATTATCACCATGCAACTTGATCCGTATGCAGATGTATACTTGATTCCCCCTTACCCTTGATATCGGATTAGCTATTCCCGAACAAGGTCAAACTATTAGATGAGGATTGATAGCCTCAAATGTCCGTTGTTAATCCCTTTTCCCATTCATTACCCCGTTTGATCTAGTAAGTAAGAAGAAGGCAAATTCTAACATTTTCAGACGTTAAGAAATAATTAAAATGAAGAGAAAAATAATACATGCATAAACCCCGTTCAAGATTCACCAAGTATTTCTTACTATGTGTGTTAATTCATCAGGGTTCCAACAACCCTAGTTATGGGTTTATCTACTCATGCTTGAAAGATTACAATTAGAAATTAGAGAAGAAATTATAATTGAAACTTACAATAATTCGTAGAAGAAACTACGCGTCTTGAATAAATAACCAAGAATCTGAGATTAATACTCCAAAGTTGTTTGAATCACCGAATTCAAGAACAAAATTATGAAACTTGTTTCTTGAACCTTAATGTTGATCAACAACAATGAAAAATATGGTCAAAAGTCGTAATAATGCATAAACTGCAAGAAGAAACCTACATAAAGTATTTCTATACTTAAACAAATCCTTTCCTAATTTAAAACGGAATGCAGGTCGACAATGGTAATGACTCGTTAGGTATCCTAACGAGTGTGGAAAGTAGTGACGGCTCGTGCTCAGCATACATCTCCTTCTAGATGAAGGGTCACCTAATGACTCGTTAAGTGACTGGACGAGTCGTGAGGTCCTTTGTTTCTTCTGAGCCCTGAAACTTCCAGTGTTCTGGATGACTACTCCTGCCTATTCACGACGAGTCGTTGAGTCTTATAACGACTCGTTGCTCCTTTTGTCCTGACACTTATCCCATGATTCTTAACTTCTGAGCTTTACATGACGAGTACTCCTAACAAGTAATGAAGTCATACTATGACTTTTTAATCCTTCCATTCTGACTCCCAGGTCTTTTGATCAATTTCAAATCCTAGTCCTCACGACCTTCCTAATGACTCGTCGCCAGACAGGACGAGTCGTGATGTTAACATGTGGTCACCACTATTTCTAGCCTGGGTGTTGTGCCTTCAAACTCATTCTCCTAACGGCTCATGGAACAAGTTGTCCAGTAACACGACGACTCGTTACCTTGCTAGCATTCCACACTTATCCCATTTTAGCCTTGTTATGCCTATTTCACTATCCGAACCTGTTTTTCTACAACACCTAATAAAAACACATTGTATCTATATAAACATACCTAGGATTAGCGTATTTTCTTAATTTTAAGTGTCGAAAGTTTCATAAGATCCTAGCACATCAACACCCTCAACTTAGATATTTTGCATGTCCTGAGGCAAAAATAATAAAAATAAAACTAGCTCGATGCTTCGACCAAAAGAAATCTAGGGAACTTATGGTATCACAAGCTCATAGAATAATCAACTCAAACTTTCTAACACCTCCTATATAATCAAAAACCAAATCACAGTGCCTAAGGAAAGTTTTTCACCATGACAACAAAGGAATCATAGAATGGCATTACACTATCAACCTGTAACCATGCGCACAATACTATGACACTGACCTAGACAATTAGCAGACGATGTTCTTGCCCATATGTCCTCACTGCAAAGAAGTACCACTCATTCACAGCTCTCAATCACTACAATTTAATGTAGGACTATGTCAAGTACACTCACACTCACAAAGAAGTTCACACAATGCGCATACAAAATCATAGGTTGGCCCTTATTTTCTATATGTTAGTCGGTCAAAGAATTGCATTTGGATCGCGATAGGACTTTTTAAGGCTTGTAATATAATCTTGGGAATGGTTATGGTAGATATGGTCATAGTGACTCAACCCTCCTTGGCACTAACATTTGCTCCAATTGACCTTCTTTTCACTCTTCTCTCTTTCTCCTTTGTTTTCTTTATTCTTTTTTCAAAACCACGGGTGCGGGATATTCTTTTTCACTTTATCTTCTTTCTCTTTTTTTTCTTTTCTTCTCTTTTGTGAATTCTTCATTAGGTATACACATTTATTTCTCTTTTATATCTAAGCACACTGCACCCGCCCTTTTGTACGCATTATTCAATCCTTTTTTTCCCTACTCCTCTTATTCACCCCTATAATAGCCACCCTCAACTTAGGCAATTCGCCTGAGTTGAGGTTCACAGTATCCAAGGAGGGACTAGGCCAAAACAGGTTCATTTAATTAAAGTAGTAAGGAGAATTGGTTTAACAACAAAAAGGGTCAATTTTGGCTCAAACTCTGGATCAAGGGATATTCATACTCATTTGGTTGGTCATTTAGGCAAACTGCACTATTCTGAACAATGGCCTATGGTCATCTCCTCATCAACTATCTTATAACCTTGGTATGACTAACCGGGAAAGTTCTAGATTGTGTACACACTGTGAAACTAACACTAAATACCTTATCATACAATGGACAAGATAACATCACAACTACCAATAACTAGTTCATGCACAGTCACACAATGGTAAACACATTCACAGTATTAATGCCATGCAAAGATTCACAACGGTCATGCTTGTATACTTATCACGCACACACATAAAATTTAGGAGGGGTATTATTCACTTGCTTCAACATGAAAAACTTGGTATCATTCACTTGCTTCAACATGACAAACTTATAAAAAAAATTCCATTTTATTTGACTGCCCTAAGTTTACCTATTTTCCTTTCAATTGACACAAAAAACATGGACAACAAAAACCCTAAACATGTCGGTTCTACTAGATAAGGAACACTCAAGGGAAAAGATATCAGGCAATAAAAATCCTCGGGTCATGTTCAGCAAAACACCAGGTACCACACCCCACCCCCATCAAAAAAAACATGCGACATCCTCAACACATACAAAAAGTAAAACATGGGAATAGGGAACATACCTGTGCGACCTAGACTCTTGTGGCCTGGTCGGTGGAAGGCCTAGATGCACCCCCAATCTCCTCTCTTGTGGCACCGGGGATACCCGGTGCACTCTCTGAACCAACAGAGCTCGTATCTTCTCCACAAACTCTAACATCGTCAATCTCGGCTCTCTCTCTCGTCTCATCTCTAGACAGGTTCAGTGCTGCCTCCATGTCTCTCTTCTCCCATTTTCGCTCTCGTAGCAGATCATCACTCTCACCCTTGCTCACAACTTCTCGAGGTCTCTTCCCTTTTTCATGAGCTAAAAGCTCCTCGATGATGAAATCAAATACCGGAGGTAGCTCCTCCTCACTCTCATCCTCAACCACTAGGAGCACCGGCGGTGTTATAGCTGGTATTTTCCGTGCTGACAACTCTTGCAACTTAACTCTAAGGGCTGCCACCTCTGTGTACCATCGGGTTAGCTCAGGTGCCTGTAATTGAGCAAGGAACTCATCCATATACCTTTCAAAGAAGTCCAACCTATCATTCCATGTCCTAGATAGGACCTCTAATTCCTTCATTACCCAGGGCTTAACCTGCTCCATTAGCACTTTCACTTGAAGTGTCGTGTGAGCCTACTACTTTTTTTCCTTCGCCAGCCACCTAGCCATGTCGGTAAGAAAATCCTAGGATATTGTGACTAGGCCAGCCGGTGAGGAAAGAGGTGTTTTAATGGGTGTGAGAGATACTAGTGCAGTGGAGGATGAATCTGGGACCTCGACGGTCAATGGTATATCTGCTGCAGTGGTAGCATCAGGCTGGCTACCAGTCTCATGGGGTGCAAACGAATCTGTCTCAATCTTTTTGAACCTCGTAGCATCACTTTGAGGACCTCTACTCAATGTCTCTGCTAGTAATGCAGTCCCTATGGATATGGCTGCCTGACTCCAAGCCCTAGAAATTGGGTTCGTATAATCTCTGATCAACTCGATGTCTGTAATCTTGTGCACCTCAACTTTCTGATGTATGGATGGAAACTCTAGGACCTGTGACTCCTTACAAAGCTAGGCTATAAGGCATGGGAAGGGGATGCTTGTGTTGTCCATGATGGCTCTCTCCCTGATCTCCTCCACTATATATCTCAGGAAGTTAATTGCATAGCCCTCCATGATACTAGCTACCAGTACAGCTCAGTTTGGTGATACAACATTGTCATTGCTGGTTGATACCAGCCTGTGTTGCACTAATGACCACCATAGTTTGGCCTGAAAATTCAAAGTGGCCTTCTTAATCTGTACCTCCGGGGCATTCAGCCATTCCACTGATGTACCCCTAGTGGTTATGATTTGGTCCAGACATGTATACTGTCTTTTTATATTCTTGTGGCTCAACTTCTTGGTCTTGATTTTTTGTAGCTCACTCAGCCAATGATCGAACTCGACTGTGTTCATCGGAGGCTCATACTCTGGACCATATAACATACGAGAGATGGTGTGCTCAGAGATGTCCACTGGAGTCTCCCTTACCATAACACGGGTCAGTGCAGGATGTTTTCTCCAGTCTTGGCCTCTCAAGGCCTGATGTTGTAACGTGGCTGCATATGCTACATAAAATTCTCTAACCAACGGTGGGCTGTAACTATCGGACGGCTCACTTAACCACCCAAACTGGTTTTTGTGGAACAATGCTTGAATATCTGGGAGGTCCTTGAACCCTATAGTGACCAGCCTTGGCTCCTCATAAATTCTCCACTTTGTGGCCCTTATCATGGGAGTAATGTCCCAGTTGTGGATTGCCCTCATACCTGGAATACACCACCTTTTCACCATTCTCCGAGGTTTTTCTGTAGATGTGTGTGAGGTTCCAGTCTCCTCATTATCGGTGCTCTCCTATTAGGCATGAGATTCATTGTTATCCTCACCATTAGTCGCAACTGTAGTGCCCTCGTGATCATTTAGGGATGAGACCCCAGCATTTCCTTCCTCCCGGCTGGGTTGGCCTTTGCAAGGGGAGTCGAAGATGCGACCTTGGCTGTCGGTTTAATAGGGTGTTTATTCCTAGCCCTGGTCGATCGCCGCTCCAGTTGTTCTTCAGATATCTGATACTCCTCAACCAAGCCACTCGACTCTTCTGAGGATGATAGCTCATCTCTTAGTCTGCGAGTCGAGGGCTAGCCCTTCTCCTGCCCCTGTTGCTTCGCTGGACCCTTCTTGGGAGTTCCTTTCGGTGCCATTGTACCTGTGGAATAACCGTTAGTACCCAAGATTAGAGTATGTGAAAACGTTAAATTAGTGGTTTCCTACAGACAAGACGAGAGACCTAACAACTCGTTGCCACTAGCAATGACTCGTGAAGTCCTCCGTGGTCTGGAGGTTCAAATGTGTCATTTATTTCCAGTAAACATCACAAATTTACCTAACGAGCCGTTGCTTGTGGCAACGAGTCATTAAGTTAGTCATGGTCTATAGCTTCAGAATATCAACAAAATATTTGTCCCACATAGGACGAGTCACATCACAAGTTGTGAGGTGATACCACAACTCGTTACATGACTCATTCTCAAGAGTTCTAAGTTTCACTTTCTGCGTGTCAGTGATGACGAGTAATGTAACGACTCCTTTGGCAATCCCATGAATCGTTACATGAGGCGTCATCACTGAACAACCTATTGAGCCTTAGTTCGACATCACAATTATGTGGGGTTACTCAGACTTCACCCATGTGAAACTTTTGTATTTAATTCCAATAAGAGTTGGGCGGGAAAAATAACCAAAGCTTCGTTTCCAAAGCAATTACAGATTGTAATGCTCGCCGACTCAATGGGTGTAAGAAAGCCAAGACAACTGATACTCAATTTCAAATGGAAATCACTCATTCAATCAACACAGTCCACCAAAAACTTATCAACATGATTCTATTTAGTTCATGATTGTCTTTTTTCAGTAGATTAGGCAACTAAAATCATGTCACTTTAGGGTTTAATGTTTTATCCCAAACTTAAATAGTGACAAACACGTGCACACAAGATGATGCCAAATTAAATTTATGAAACATTACAAAACTCACAATTTCAAGATGTTCAAGAATAGAAGATAAGACTTTGAGCAGTTGTGAATCACAACGTATGGGTAGTGATGGTTGTCCGGTGCTGTGGTAGGGGTTAAAAACCGACACGCAAGTGCACGTGGTCAAACAAGTAATAAAGTGGCTAAGTAAGCCAAGTATCGAACCAAGGAGACTCTGGATAAGTAAAATTGCTCAAGTATACTATATTCTATCTTACTTCTAAATATGCTGACAATAACGTAACCAAAAGTTAAATAATTTTTGTTTATAAATTATATACTAAAACTATTAACAAATATTTACTTTGAATTGAAACTATGGATATGAGCATGCCAAGGTTAAGAACAAGTAATGAACTTGATTATCATCATAATTCGGTTATTCTTCTCTTCTAGTTGCTAGCCAAGAACATTAGCCAAGAGATTAAAACTCTCGTATTTAATCTCACTTAAGAATCATAAACCATCCGTCTACATTTCTGTGATCAAATGCAATCTATGACCTAGCAATACAATTCCGGTTCCTAAATTGACTAATACGGCTTTCAATTATATTTCTATCAGGAAAGCACATCAAAACCCAATTTTCCCAAATCAAGTTAAGAACAATACCCTATTAATTCACAACTTTCCAATTTCGTGCTCTCTCGAGTGAAATCGGACTTTTTAGATGTACATTAATGTCGGCCACACACTAATGCAGTAGAAACAAGAATTAATAGAACAACATAGAAGAAGAAGATGAAAAACCATACAATTCAATAATCAAAATTCATCACCATTGTTCATAACCTCAGCAAGGAAGAGAATTAGCCACTCATTTGTGGATTAATCATCCTAAAACAACTGTTAATCATACAAACAATTGATTGAAAGAAGAAAGAAAGAGAGAAAAACCCTTAGCTTTTTCGTCCCTCAACTGCCTGTAACCCACGTCCTTGCTCCACCAAGTCTGAATTAATTAAAAATAAGCCTAAGTGTTCTATTTATACTAGTGGGAATTTTTCCCGGAATAACAAGCAACGTGTCACGGAGGCCAACGCGGAGCACTGCCTCCGTGACACGGCGTGGACGCGGACCCTCACTGGAAATCTGGGGTCCAGGAATATAGCCTCAACGTGGCACGGCATGCAATGCGGTGGCTTGCCTCCGTGCCTCGGAGCTGTCGCGAGGCTTCACTGGAAATTGCCAAATTAATTCATCCTCCATGCAGTGTGCCTCTGCGATGGTAGCGTGGCATGGCTCCATCGCGGATCCCCTTTACATTGTGCATTCCAATGTCTTTTCCGTGCTCGCATCCAAGTCCAACTCCGATATTGTTCCAACATGCATTTTAGTTCCTCAAAATCATGTTTTACCTACAAAACAATGCTAATCATGTTGGTTAGTATACATTCACATTTTATTACCAATTACATGAAAATGTATACACATTGCACAACAAACAAGGCGAAAATGATACGTTTGAGTATCACTTGGGCATATAAATCTGCCCAAGATCACTTACCCCACACTTAAATCCTTGTTCGTCCTCGAACAACACATACACAACTCATGCAAATTACATCCCAACCTTTGCCACTATGGTGCGACAATTTATGCTACGGTCATACCGATTATTCAATTTTTGCAAATCATCAAGAAAACATGCATGGTCTTAACAATGCAATGACCTTTAATATATCAAGACTTCCTAGATTTTAAGAACCGACTCTTGATATCGGCAAACTCATGCAAATCATCTAATCAAGATATCCGACACGAAAATCAATCTTTCATCAAGCATGTGCCCTCGCAACTCAAGAGAGTCTCCCCCTTTATGTTCATGCGACTCACAAACATTCAAGTAGGGGCATGTAGAAATTAATTTCACTCTCTCTCCCAAAAGAATTCACATGCATCGTGTCATGACCCATAGGCTTGCCCTTAGTGTATTACTCCACTAATATAAAGAAATGCAATGTAAGATCACGTAGGACTTTAATGGGTTGTAATGGAAGCTATGGAACTAGTACCTAATGGATTAGCCAATAATAGCCACTAGCATCCTTAAGCGCCTTTTCAACACATTCCCATCAACTCATGACATTGTTTCTCTCTTTTCTTTTTTCATCATCCCACTCATGATGGTTTACTTTCGTATGGCCCATTTCATCCAACACACTTGACATGATACAAAGGGTTTTCATGTACCCTCAATATCATTTAATTATGATGAGTGCACCCTCCACCTTTTTCTTTTCTTTCCTCACTCTGCTTTTCTTTTTCTTTTCACCCTTCTCACTCTTTGACACTTTGGGAAAAATTTTTCTGTTCTTCTTAAGCGCTTAAGAGTTTTGTATAGACTTTACGGCTCATGAAAAGAAGGAATAAAGCTTAGTTTATACATTTTTGGACAAAAGGAAGAAAGAATCGGCTAAAGGCTCAACAGGCTGACTAGGGTATACAGTCACATAAAAATGAGAGTACGACAAAAAAAAAATAGAAACTCACGGTTAAAACAAAGAAATGCCTAAATCCTTTCTAACACTACACCTCCTTCATTTCGTTTTGTACACACACTAGGCAAGTTATAGACACTTCACAATAGCATGGAATAACAACACCTCACTTCACACTTCATGCACATGCTCGATTCAAGATGCATTCACAGACTCTTTAATTAGCTAATTACATGAATTCAAAAATTAAGCCTCAATCACACCAAATCGAATTCTACAGCTTAGGTAACTCAACATATTTACAAAATTGCATGCTTTCATACGAATCACTTTTACATTTTGAATATCAGTTACATCACGCAACCAAAATTTCACAACCATATAGTAACTACAGGTTCAGTGATGCAATCCACCAAAGAAAAAGACTGAAAACTAATTAAAATCACTAGTCCTACCGACTACATTTCCCTTAAGACGGTTGTCATCCATCCATCATAGGGAACGATCACTAACTATGACATCGGTTCAATGGGACTATTCTCGGTAAAAGAACCGAAAACAAACTCCGAGAAACCCAAAAATAAAAATTGAAAATTTTTTGCAAAACATCGATCATTTCGATGGAAAAATATTTACAAAATATTTTACTATGTACAAAATATTTTCGCAAAAAATTTAAAAATATCGATCATTTAGATAGAAAAAAAATATTTACAAAATTTACAAAATATTTACACTGGCAACCACAACCTTTCACAACACACATCAATTACCACAAAAATATGTACAGATACAAATACAAATCAGTTTGCACTCACAACCACAGGGGAACATAAACATACATACAAAACAAAGGAAGAACATACAGCAAATCAGCCCAGCCCCAGCACCTAGCTACTCCCCACCCCACACTTTTATCGAACACTGTCCCCAGTGTTCACAAAAATTAAAAATCACAAAAATTTCGGGTGGTGGAACTCCCTGATCAGTCAAAATATTCGACTTCTTCATCCGGTGCTGCTGCCTCATCGCCCATGTCCGAGTCACCTCCATCGTCGTCATCGGACTCCACATCGGAGTCCTCCCGACGTGTCTCCTCGTCTGTGGGGACATCATCATCAGTGGGCTCAACGAAGGCTGGCCCCACTCGGCACAAAGCTCTGGCATTTTTGCCAAATGGGTAATCCAGCTCCAGCTGCCATAACTCTTCCTCTGTGGCTGGTCTCCTACCCATCCGGAGCTGAAGCATTTGCATACCAAACATCCGTGCCATGTACTGATCGTCACGAGCATGTCGCTCGCCCAGTGTCAGCACTGGCCCGTGTGTGGTGTCCGGGGCCTTGGTTTTGGTCACATCAAGGGCCCTCCGCTCCAACTGCGGGATGTAGTCCAAAGCCTCTTCCTAGACGTCGAGGCCCCGGAGAGAGGTGGTGATGAGTCCGCCGAACCCATACCTGTGGCCCTGGTGTAGTCGGGCTCTCTTCATGGCGGATATGATGACCGCCCCAACATTAATCTCTATCCCTTTCATCAGGGCATACACCAGACACACACGGTCCCGGGTCACATCCGTCATGTGCACCCCCGGGATCAAGCACGAACAAACTATTTTCAGCCATATTCTGGCCTCCCTGTTCATTTGAGAATACGTCAGAGTCTGGTGGTAACCCCTCTACTTATGTCTACTCCATCGGGCTGTGGATCGAGCCCCACATAAAGTGCGTCTGATATCGGCGTATGGTGGGGTGATGTTCAGCTGGCGGAGAACATGGGCGTCTGTGTCCCGCGCTCCAATGATGGCATTTAATTTCTGGGGTTCCAGAGTGACAATCTGCCCTCTGATTTTTATTGTGTGGCTTCTGATTGCCGGGTTCCAATTTGCATAGAACTTCCGGACTAAATGTAGGTTGCACTCCTTGGGCTCCTGAAAGATGAAGCTGAGCCCAGCTGCCTCGATTCTCTGCACAATACGGGGGAACTCCTGTACTAGTGGTGCCCGTGCAATATGCTCCTCAGGGAAGTACTTATTCTCCTTATGTTTAGCGTACCACTTCTTCCCTTCATCGGTTACCCACCTCGTTTCGTACTGGCGGCATTGGCCGCGCGGAACAGCTGGTGCAGCTGGGACTGCTGTGCCCAATCTCATGCGTTTTCTCCCGGTGCCTGAAGTAGATGCACCTTTACCCTTATCCTGCCTACTTGCCATTGTACCTGTCAATACAAATAAACAAGCACCATGTCAAGCTAAATGCATATTAGCTTCGGCTAAGGTCGGGTTAAACTAAGTTTACCCCACACTTAGTCCTTAGCTACTCTTACGATACTACGGCAAGGATTACCTTATTTACAACCTAAACACAAACAACTATACAATTTATGCTTAGTGCGTTCACAAAAAATTTTCGACAGTATAACTTTTAGCGTACTACTAAGACTTCATACAGCTAATCCCAATCCTACCATCGCTAGCAATTCAACCATCGCACTTAGCAATGAAGACAACAAACAAAAACAACGACAAAAATTCTATATACATACGAATCCAAATAACCAAACCAATTTGAACAATTTTTACATTTTCCCAGAACCCGAGAATTCGTCGTCTATTACCTTCAAACAATATTTACAATGACTTATCTCAATTCACAAACACACACCGGCATATAATTCACCAATTTACCAAGTTACCCAATTCGATTTCAACAACCCCAGCCCTAGAATTCAATTTTACAATCAAATTCAAATCATTCACGCAATCGACAAGTTCAAACGCTAATTACAACATTCCGAACATTTATCAATCAAAGAATAATTCAATTTCATGATAAATTGCTAATTAGGGTGATTTATCTCACCTCCCATGCTCAAATTCGACTAAAATCGACAAAAACTTGAGAGACTAGAGGAAAACATACCTTTAAGTTGAATGATCGAAGAAACTCGACAATTTGGTTGCTTAATAGCGTGGCACGTTGGTTGGGGAGGGGGATTCGGGTGTTTGGTCGCAGAGAAGAGAGGAAATGGGGGAAAAGGGGCCTAAAATCGGGGTTAAAAATGAAGGGAAACACGCGGGTCACCCGGCAACCCGGTGTGACCCATCACAAAATATAGGGCAACGTGTCACGGAGGGTAACACGGAGCCCCTCCTCCGTGGCACGGAGCTAACGCGATGGCTCACTGGAATTTTAAAAAAATCCAGATTTAACCTCAACGTGTCACAGAGGGTAACGCGGAGCCATTCCTCCGTGACGCGGAGCCAACGCCCCAGTGCACTGTCTCTTCATTTTATTCATTTTTTCATACCTTGCCTTTTCCTTCCCGATTCCATGCATATTTTTCTCCGTTTGACCTGAAAATCACCTCACTAAACAAAATTGGTTAGATTAATAGATTTCCCTAACTAAAATGAAAAATATTAACTAAAACGAAAAATTTATACCACATCAAGAAAAAGAAAAATAAACTAAAAACTATTTACACTTAAAAAAAAAATTTATTTTTCACGGGTTCCCTCCCGTGCAGCGCCTGGTTTACCGTCGCGGCTCGACGTCCTTTATGCTCAATTATCCACTAGGGTGATGGACGATTTTTCACGATCATTGTCCTCCCCCCAGTAGTGCTCAACCTTATCCGGTGGTCTTCCTCTCAACTCTCGGGAATTATTCATTTGTTTAGTATTCCCATGATCAATCACATTGATCACCGAGAGTTCCTCATTTACCGTCGGGAGCTTGGATGCTTTGTACACATCGAACACTTCTACCTTGTCATGTGCTCGCATTGTAAGTTGACCCGCAGCTACGTCAATTAATGATTTTCCGGTTGCCAAAAAGGGTCGTCCCAAAATAAATGGGACTTCAGCATCTGGTTCAAAATCAAGAACAATAAAATCGACCGGAAAAATGAGGCAGCCCACTTGCACAAGCACATCCTCAACAATGCCATCCGTCCTAGCTAAGGATCTGTCTGCTAACTGCAAGATTACGGTTGTAGGTCTAGGACTCCCTTGTCACACCCCGCCCTGGGGGTATGACTGGCACCTGGTGCCCTACTAGGACCTGACATGCTGGACTGCTAAGCCTGGGCGCATCTGGCGCCTGGCTGGCTCTAACTCACATTTCTGGAAACAAAGGGCTATATAACGGCTGTAAATACAGCTCCCAGCCCATTGGCCTATAGCCTTCTGTACCTGTACTAACAGCTGACAAGAAACATAGTAATTCAGGGGAACCTATGCGGGCCGACAAGGCCACCATGCTGTCTAGTTATCTGCAATTCAATCATAATGTATTAAAAAGCTACGTGACCGGCAAGGTCACCACTACTGATAACTATGGCCCCACACGACCATCACAATAGAAAGAAGGAATGCTAACAACTATACAACTGCACGGCCTCTCACGACTGGCTCATCTGACCACAGGGAATATAAACAGACTGCAAGCCTCTAGGAAAGATAATAGAAATGATTGGGAAAGGGCCCCGACCTACCCGTACTGTACAACAAAAAGAACTGGACTACACCTCTAGAAATTCAGTCTCCGGATGACAGGAGCTGAATACTCAACCGCTGATGGGGATCACGTAGTATCGCCTGCTCGTCTATGGTTACCTGCAGGCAAGTAATGCAGCGCCCCACTAGGCGTCAGTACCGTTGGTACTGAGTATGTAAAGCAACAACTGAAAGAGATATCTGAAATCAATAACATAACTGACGAAACTGGAATAAGAAGAATTAGATTAACTATCTGATGATGTAGATCGTACCTGTTCTTAATCATGCTGAAGGGAATAGGAATCATACCTAGAGACGTATCATTCTACTACTAATCTGCTCGTATCTACTGTAATATAGCATAACATACGTAACATAACATGGCATACACAACCTTACCCGGCCCCCATAAGCCGAGAGGTACAATCAACACAGAATCTATACCCCTACCCCGGTCATTCCATCTCCTATACTGGCTGTAAGCATCCCGCCGATCCCCTGGTTATGCACTTGGGCTCACTGAGCCCCTGACTATAACTGCATCTGAGTCCGGAGGACTCCTGAATCTGCACCCGGGCGTATCCGCTCGAATGGGGTGTGTAAGGGTCGATCAAGGCACAAATATGGGGAAAACTGGCATCCCATCTTCGTCCCCTGGCGGGACGGCATGCCAATCCATAGAGCGACGTATCCTCGTCCTCTGGCGGACGAGTTGATACCGCTATTAACCCTGGGCGGTCGTGGATGCTAGGTAATCCAACCCCAAACAATACAACTGTCTCAACTGGTAATACTGTCTGTGTATCTCACATACTGGGGCTAATAAGGGTAAAGTACCGTATATATTACATGCTGAGCTAATGATAGTAATCTGTACGTATCTGTTACGTGCTGAGGCAGGTAAATATATAAGTATGAACATAATCCCCTGCCAACTATACTGGGGCAAATGCTATACAAGATAGTGTTTTTGCTGTTTACTAAGTTTCTGTATACACTATATGCTGGGCTAGAGATAGAAATATGTACATACTTAATACATGCTGAGGCTGGAAGTACTATATATGTATGTACGAATATAGTCTTTCTGCTGAACTATGTTGTGTACTGATTTTCTATAATAACATGATTTACTACTCCTGCCATGCTTTCTAAACTTTATTTTAGTCTGCTATTCTATTTCTGAAGTGCTTTACAGATACTGTACTACTTCGCAGGGTTTCAGCTAAACACAACAATATCTTAACATGGCATATTACATCACATACTAAATATACTGGGCAATCTTAATCACTTACGCCCGAATCTATATCATACTGATAAGCCTCGTACACGTTACAACCCAAAGCTTCTTACATTGTACCAATATTAATAATAATGCAATACTCGACTTCTGAACATTATACTGGTCTGTAAAATGCTATACTGTCTCAATATTACTTAACTTGCCGAGGAAACTAACTTTACATACCTTATCTTCGAACTATTCGTCCGTCAGATGAGGCTCGGCCGGTACTTCAACTATTTTCTCCCAACTTCATTCATAAATACGTCAATTAATACTAAATACAGCTCTATTGTAAAGAACGACGTTACTTTCGATATAGTTTATAGCCTAAACTTAGGCTTATCGAAATACGGTCAAAAACTCGCTATTTTTCAGCGGCCCAGAAGGGAGAAGTATTCACTTCTCAGCTAGGAACACATAGGCATTAATTTAGAGCAATTCTACTTACCTTAGTTCGGTGGCTCGCCGATTCGTCGGCCGTATTTCGCGAAACTAATTCCGTAGAAATGCTCTCTGCTGCTGAATACTCGGGTATCTGGGATTAATTTGAGTTTGGGCAGCGTTTGGCAGCGTAATCGGACGAAAATTATTTAATTCCTTTGTTCCTCTTTCTTTTCTCAGCGTTTGCCTCTGTTTTCTGGAAAGTTTTTAAGTGTGGAATGAGTTTAAACCGAAGTGGGGGCTTTATATACTTGGGCCTGAACTTGGGCAACGTGTCACGGAGCCATCGCGGAGGCCTCACCTCCATGACACGCTGCCATCGCGGAGGGGCTCTGCCTCGGCTCCTCCCGCGATGGTTCGATGGGTTTCTCGTCCGATCTTTTCCCGGGCCTTTCTCCAACACGTATGGCCTTCAAATATGCTTAACCAACGTGGGAATTGGTCACCTACGTGCCGGGAATTCTACGGGGTATAACATTCTCCCCCCTTTAAGAACATTCGTCCTCGAATGTACACTGTTATCTAGAGAACTGCTTACTTTACCTTCTAGAAAAATTTCGGCAGAGTTTCCCCTGTAATATGGACTATCGCAAAAACCTGAAACGCAGAAAAGTCCAACACAGGCACTGCATACAATATTCTAAAATCCACTGGACAGCTAAATATCACTTCTTTCTTTATCATTTACAACATACAACCATAAAGTACTGTATAAATATTGATACGGACGTACCTGTCGTCTGACTAGGCCTGAAATAGGTGAGGGTATCTGGTTTTCATATCTTCTTCAGCCTCCCACGTCATTTCCTCCCGATTTCTGTTACGCCACAATACTTTGACAGATGCAACATCTTTAGTTCTCAGTCTGCGAACCTGTCTATCTAAAATGGCTACGGGAACCTCTTCATATGCTAACTCTTCTGTGATCTGGACATCCTGAACTGGAACTACTGTAGAAGGGTCCCCTACGAACTTCCTTAGCATAGAAACATGGAATACTGGGTGAACCAATGCTAACTCTGGAGGCAAGTTTAACTCGTATGCCACGCGGCCTATTCTTCGCCGAATCTGATATGGCCCAATGAATCTCGGGCTAAGCTTGCCTTTCTTGCCAAACCTCATTACCCCTTTCATCGGGGACACTTTCAGATATACCCAGTCGTTTACCGAAAATTCTAGATTTCTGCGCCGCCTATCTGCGTATGACTTCTGGCGGCTCTGAGCGGTCAGTAAACGTTCTCGGATAAGCTTTATCTTTTCCTCGGACTGCCGAACAATGTCTGGGCCAACTAATGTTGATTCCCCTATCTCAATCCAGCCCACCGGCGGTCTACATTTTTGCCCGTACAATGCTTCGAAAGGCGCCATCTGGATAGCTGAATGGTAGCTGTTATTATAAGCAAATTCATTTAACAAAAGATGTTCATCCCAGCTACCCCCAAAATCTAACACACACGCTCGTAGCGTATCTTCGAGCGTCTGAATTGTACGTTCAGCCTGCCCGTCTGTCTGAGGATGGAATGCTGTGCTCAAATTAATCTGCGTCCCCAGACCTTTCTGAAATGACTGCCAGAATCTAGCTGTAAACTGTGCTCCCCTATCTGAAATAATAGATACCGGCACTCCATGCAATCTAACTATTTCTCTGATATATAATTCGGCATAATCAGCTGAGAAGGTAGCCCTTACTGGTAGGAAATGAGCTGATTTTGTCAGCCTATCAACTATTACCCAAATGGAATCATATCTGCGTCTAGTACAGGGTAACCCTGTTACAAAATCCATGTTTATCACTTCCCATTTCCACATAGGTATCATTATCTCTTGAGTCAAACCGCCCGGTTTCTGGTGCTCGGCTTTTACCTGCTGACAATTAGAACATCTAGACACAAATTCAGCTATCTCAGCTTTCATACCTGGCCACCAATAGATGTCTCTGATATCGTGATACATTTTCGTCGCCCCTGGATGAAGGGAATAGCGAGCGTAGTGTACCTTGTGCATGATCTGCCCACGAAGTCCTGTGACATTCGGGACACAAAGGCGGCCCTTACAATGTAGCACACCATCCTCGGTTATCTGAAAATCTGGCTCCTTACACTTCTGAACTCTATCTCTGAGCTGGACTAAGTCGGGATCCTCATACTGCTGTTCTTTTACCTCTGTAACTAACGATGACACTGCAGAATTCTGAATTACTGCTCCATTATTTTCTGTTTCTATTACTCGAACGGCTAGGCCAGCTAACAGATGAATTTCTTTAGCTAATTTCTGTTTCTCAGGTCGCAAATACGCCAAATTCCCCATTGACTTACGGCTCAGGGCATCTGCTACAACATTAGCTTTTTCGGGGTGGTATAGAATATTCACATCATAGTCTTTTAACAGCTCTAACCAGCGGCGTTGCCGTAAATTCAACTCCCTCTGAGTGAAAATGTACTGCAGGCTCTTATGATCTGTGTAAATATCAACATGGACGCCGTACAGGTAATGCCTCCACATTTTTAAGGCATGAATTACTGCGGCCAATTCCAGGTCATGGGTAGGATAATTCTTCTCGTGTTTCCTCAGCTGTCTGGAAGCATATGCAATCACTCTACCATGCTGCATTAACACACAACCCAATCCGACACCTGACGCGTCGCAATAGACTGAATAACCCTCTGTGCCTTCCGGCAATGCTAATACTGGGGCGGAGGTTAATCTATCTTTCAGTTCCTGGAAACTCTGCTCGCATGCCTCCGTCCATTGAAACTTTGCTGCTTTCTGTGTCAATTTAGTTAAAGGTGCTGCAATGGTTGAGAATCCCTCAACGAACCTCCGATAATATCCTGCCAACCCCAGGAAGCTACGAACTTCAATCGGGGTGGTAGGCCTAGGCCATGACTTAACTGCTTCTATCTTCTGCTTGTCTACCTGTATACCAGTGTCTGAGACAATATTCCCTAAAAAGGCTACTGAGTTAAGCCAGAATTCACATTTCGAAAACTTAGCATACAACTGGCGGTCCCTGAGAATCTGGAGCACTGTCCGCAAATGAGTCCAGTGATCTGCTTCAGAGCGAGAATACACCAGAATGTCATCTATGAATACTATCACGAACAAGCCCAGGAAAGGTCTGAAAATACTGTTCATCAGGTCCATGAAGACTGTTGGGGCATTCGTTAGCCCGAAGGACATAACTAGAAATTCAAAATGTCCATATCGGATCCTGAATGCTGTCTTAGGAATATCTCTCTCACATACTCGGACCTGGTGATATCCGGACCGCAAGTCAATTTTGGAAAAGTATCTGGCTCCCTATAGCTGATCAAATAAGTCATCAATTCTGGGAAGCGGATACTTGTTCTTTACTGTAACTTTGTTTAGCTGCCGATAACCTATGCACATTCGGAGCGAGCCATCTTTCTTTCTCACGAATAAAACTGGCGCACCCCACGGTGAAGTACTCAGCCTGATAAAACCTTTATCTAACAAATCTCTCAACTGCTCCTTTAATTCTCTAAGTTCTGCAGGAGCCATACGATAAGGAGGTATTGATATTGGCTGAGTGCCTGGTAACAAGTCGATAGCAAAGTCTATTTCCCTTTCTGGGGGAATACCAGGTAACTCATCAGGAAATACATCTGGGAATTCATTTACCACTGGGACAGACTGGAGTGTCGGAGATTCTTCTTGGACATCCTGAACTCTGACAAGATGGTAAATGCACCCCTTAGATATCAACTTTCTCTCCTGAAGGTAGGAAATAAACCTACCTTTTGGCGTAGCGGTGCTACCCTTCCACTCCCGTACTGCTTCTCCTGGGAAGTGGAATCGGACCGTCTTGGTCCAACATTCAACATTGGCAAAGCATGGTACTAACCAGTCCATACCCATTATGGCATCGAAGTCTATCATTTCTAACTCGACCAGATCTACTGTGGTCTGACGGTCAACAATCTCTACTGTACACCCGCGGTAGATTCGGCTAGCTGTGATAGAGTCACCGACGGGCGTAGATACTAAGAAGGGCTGCTGTATGATTCTGGTACAATACCAAACTTCCGTGCCACAAATGGAGTAATATAGGACAAAGTAGACCCTGGATCAATTAGCACATAAGCAGGGTGTGAGCAGATAGTTAGCATACCTGTCACAACATCAGGCGATTCTTCTGAATCTTGCCTCCCTGGTAAGGCATATGTGCGGCTTGGACCCGCACCTGTACTGGAGGCCCCTGATCTGCCCCGACCCCTGCCTGCTGAAACTGAGGGCCTGCGCCCAGTCGAAGATGCTGTAGCTTGTGATCCTATTGATGCCCTATCCTGTCTATCCCGGTCCTCTCGACCTCTGGATGGGCAATCTTTCATCAAATGGCCTTCTTGGCCACAATTATAACATGCGGTGGAGCCATATCTGCATGCTCTAGGATGGCGTCGATTGCATATAGGGCAAAGTGGTAGGGTATACCTACTCTGCTCCGCCCTCCTCTGTGATGGTGAATCTGCCATCTATGAGCCTCTACCAGTCCCTGACTGCCCCCTGCGGTTGAATCTACCCCCCTGTGGCTGTGGCGGAGGTGGGGGCCTGGGCGGCCTGTCTGACAATCGGGGCCAGGGTCCTCCCCGGGCCTCTCCCTGTAACTCAACTGGCCTGTCCCGGCGACGCTGTTCCTAATTAACCGTTCTGACCTCTCGTTGCCGCTGTCTGATGCCCTCAATATTCTGGGCAAATGCCTGAATGCGAGCAATATCCATGTCCTCTCGCAGTGTGGCTGTAGTGCAAATCTCAATATATTCTGGATTCAATCCCGTAATGAAGCGATGCACTCTGGATGCCATGGTATCAACGAAGGCCGGTGCATATCGGGCTAAGGAATCAAACTGCAAAGAATATTCCCGAACACTCATAGCCCCCTGTTCTAGATGTAGAAACTGGTTTACCCGGGCCTGTCGAATCTCCCGCGGCAAATAATGATCCAGAAAGGCTCCTGAAAAGCTGGCCCAGGTGGGAGGGGAAACATCTCTCCCTCTGGACCTCTCCTAGCTTTTATACCATAATACCGCAATATCCCGTAACCGGAAGGCTGCCAACTCAACTGACTCGGTAGACGTGGCATGCATAACCCTGAAGATCCTCTGCATTTGGTCCAGAAAATCCTGAGGGTCCTCTGCCCGGTCCGTGCCTGTGAACTGTGGGGGATTCAGGGCTAAAACCTCTCGGACCCTCGAACTACCGGGCCCTCCTAATGATTCTGCAACTGTAAATGGCATTGGCTGACGCTGAGCAGCCATCATCTGTGCTAACATAACTACAGCACTCCTAACCTCCTGATCAGAAGGAGTCAATATAGGGGCTGCTGAAGGTAGTGTCGCCCCAAGTGGCTCCTAACGTGGTGGAGACTGCTGAGGAGGCTGGGATGTTGCCTCTGTAGTGCCCTCTGATCGGGCTGTCTCCAAATGAGGGGGAGGCATCCTGCTGGTGCCTTCCCCTGCTGCAACATCTAAGTTCCGACCTGTGATAGGATGGCGCTGGTCTGACATTATTTGTAACCAAAGAATATCATAAGATTTTAGGGAATCAACCCTATACTGTACCGCTCTACAGCACGACTGAATAAGAAGAAAAGACAACCATCCTATCATGCCTCGCAGCCTCCTATCCATAGTATGTGGTGCACAACACATCCATGGACAAGACTCTGCTCAGCACGGCTTGCAGACTCCCTGGGATACGACCTGCTCTGATACCAAGTTTGTCACACCCCGCTCTAGGGGGTATGACTGGCACCTGGTGCCCTACTAGGACCTGACCTGCTGGACTGCTAAGCCTGGGCGCATCTGGCGCCTGGCTGGCTCTAACTCACATTTCTGGAAACAAAGGGCTATATAACGGCTGTAAATACAGCTCCCCGCCCATTGGCCTATAGCCTTCTGTACCTGTACTAACAGCTGACAAGAAACATAGTAATTCAGGGGAACCTATGCGGGCCGACAAGGCCACCATGCTGTCTAGTTATCTGCAATTCAATCATAACATATTAAAAAGCTACGTGACCGGCAAGGTCACCACTACTGATAACTATGGCCCCACACGACCATCACAATAGAAAGAAGGAATGCTAACAACTATACAACTGCACGGCCTCTCACGACTAGCTCATCTGACCACAGGGAATATAAACAGACTGCAAGCCTCTAGGAAAGATAATAGAAATGATCGGGACAGGGCCCCGACCTACCCGTACTGTACAACAAAAAGAACTGGACTACACCTCTAGAAATTCAGTCTCCGGATGATAGGAGCTGAATACTCAACCGCTGATGGGGATCACGTGGTATCGCCTGCTCGTCTATGGTTACCTGCAGGCAAGTAATGCAGCGCCCCACTGGGCGTCAGTACCACTGGTACTGAGTATGTAAAGCAACAACTGAAAGAGATATCTGAAATCAATAACATAACTGACGAAACTGGAATAAGAAGAACTAGATTAACTATCTGATGATGTAGATCGTACCTGTTCTTAATCATGCTGAAGGGAATAGTAATCATACCTGGAGACGTATCATTCTACTACTAATCTGCTCGTATCTACTGTAATATAGCATAACATACATAACATAACATGGCATACACAACCTTACCCGGCCCCCATAAGACGGGAGGTACAATCAACACAGAATCTATACCCCTACCCCGGTCATCCCATCTCCTATACTGGCTGTAAGCATCCCGCCGGTCACCTAGGTATGCACTTGGGCTCGCTGAGCCCCTGACTATAACTGCATCTGAGTCCGGAGGACTCCTGAATTTGCACCCGGGCGTATCCGCTCGACTGGGGTGTGTAAGGGCCGATCAAGGCACAAATATGGGGAAAACTGGCATCCCATCTTTGTCCCCTGGCGGGACGGCATGCCACTCCATAGAGCGACGTATCCTCGTCCTCTGGCGGACGAGTCGATACCGCTATTAACCCTGGGAGGTCGTGGATGCTAGGTAATCCAACCCCAAACAAAACAATGGTCTCAACTGGTAATACTGTCTGTGTATCTCACATACTGGGGCTAATAAGGGTAAAGTACCGTATATATTACATGCTGAGCTAATGATAGTAATCTGTATGTATCTGTTACGTGCTGAGGCAGGTAAATATATAAGTATGAACATAATCCCCTGCCAACTGTACTGGGGCAAATGCTATACAAGATAGTGTTTCTGCTGAAAACTCTGCTGTTTACTAAGTTTCTGTATACACTATATGCTGGGCTAGTGATAGAAATATGTACATACTTAATACATGCTGAGGCTGGAAGTACTATATATGTATGTACGAATATAGTCTTTCTGCTGAACTATGTTGTGTACTGATTTCCTATAATAACATGATTTACTACTCCTGCCATGCTTTCTAAACTTCATTTTAGTCTGCTATTCTATTTATGAAGTGCTTTACAGATACTGTACTACTTCGCGGGGTTTCAGCTAAATACAACAATATCTTAACATGGCATATTACATCACATACTGAATATACTGGGCAATCTTAATCACTTACGCCCGAATCTATATAATACTGATAAGTCTCGTACACATTACAACCCAAAGCTTCTTACATTGTACCAATATTCATAATAATGCAATACTCGACATCTGAACATTATACTGGTCTGTAAAATGCTATACTGTCTCAATATTACTTAACTTGCCGAGGTAACTAACTTTACATACCTTATCTTTGAACTATTCGTCCGTCGGACGAGGCTCGGCCGGTACTTCAACTATTTTCTCCCAACTGCATTCATAAATACGTCAATTAATACTAAATACAGCTCTATTGTAAAGAACGACGTTACTTTCGATATAGTTTATAGCCTAAACTTAGGCTTATCGAAAGACGGTCAAAAACTTGTTATTTTTCAGCGGCCCAGAAGGGAGAAGTATTCACTTCTCAGCTAGGAACACATAGACATTAATTTAGAGCAATTCTACTTACCTTAGTTTGGTGGCTCGCCGATTCGTCGGCCGTATTTCGCGAAACTAATTCCGTAGAAATGCTCTCTGCTGCTGAATACTCGGGTATCTGGGATTAATTTGAGTTTGGGCAGCGTTTGGCAGCGTAATCGGACGAAAATTATTTAATTCCTTTGTTCCTCTTTCTTTTCTCAGTGTTTGCCTCTGTTTTCTGGAAAGTTTTTAAGTGTGGAATGAGTTTAAACCGAAGTGGGGGCTTTATATACTTGGGATTGAACTTGGGCAACGTGTCACGGAGCCATCGCGGAGGCCTCACCTCCGTGACACGCTGCCACCGCGGAGGGGCTCTTCCTCGGCTCCTCCCACGATGGTTCGATGGGTTTCTCGTCCGATCTTTTCCTGGGCCTTTCTCCAACACGTATGGCCTTCAAATATGCTTAACCAACGTGGGAATAGGTCACCTACGTGCCGGGAATTCTACGGGGTATAACATCCCTAAACCTAACTTTCTGAATACTGAAGATGGCATCAGATTTATGCTCGCCCCCAAGTCATATAATCCACGAGCTCGGATACTCTGCCCGATAGTAAGCTGGATAGTAAAACTTCCAGGGTCTTTCAGCTTCGTGGACAGTCTATTTTGGATCCGAGAAGTGCATTCCTCCATCAAAGCTACCGTGGCATACTCAGTCAGACGACTTTTGTTGGACACGATGTCTTTAATATATTTGGCATATTTTGGCACTCCCTGCAAGACATCAACAAGAGGTAAATTAACATGTACCTGTTTAAGCACCTCCATAAATTTCTTGAAACACGCCTCCTCCTTGTGTTTCTTGAGTCGTTGAGGGAACGGGGGTGGAGGCCTTTCTGATTCAGCTTCTTTGGTCTTCCCCTTATCCGCAAGTTGCTCTCCCTCAACATCTGATGCTCCTGACTTTTGAGGCGGTCTTTCCGGTTCCAGCTCCTTCAGCTGCAAACCACTCCTCGTGGTCACTGCATTTACCTGCTTCGGATTAGGATCCATGTCGCTAGGCAGTCCTCCTCTGGGTCTTGTGTTTTGGGCACTAGCAAATTGCCCAAATTGATACTCAAGAGCCTTGGTCGCTAATTGATTATTCTTCACTTCGGCTTCCAATTTAACATAGTCAGCCTGCAATTGCGCCTGATTAGCGATCATTGTCTTGAACATTTCTTCAATGGTCGGTGATGGTGGTGGTGGAGGGGCATTGTGATTTCTGAATTGAGATTGGTAGTTCTGTTGCCCTCCTTGATTCCTGTGCATACCCTAACCCGAACTTTAGCCTTGTTGGTTGTTGCTACCCCACGAAAAATTTGGATGGTTCCTCCAATTTGAGTTGTAGCCGCTACCAAACTGCTGCTGATTTCTCTGTGCATTGCCCACAAAGTTAACCGAATCTGGGTTTGCTCCACAGCACTCAGCTGAGTGCTCACTGCTTCCACACACTTCACACCACATTTGCTGGACCGCATTGACTGAAGCTGAAGGCTGGTTCAAATTCATGTTGCTGAAGTGGTTGTTCAACTGATTCTGCAAGGCAGCTATCTGTGCAGCGAAAGCTGTAAATCCATCCACTTCAAGCACTCCTGCTGCTTTCCTTGCTCCACCTCGAGATGAATCTGCATTCCATTCTGGATTGCCCTGTGAAGTTCGGTTGAGCAAAGTGTACAGCTCCTCATAAGTCTTTTCCAGCGCTTGCCCTCCAGCTGCTGAGTCTAACAAAATTTTAGTATGGGGTTCCAAACCCTCAATAAATGTGTGTACCAACACCTCATTGGACTGATGATGATGAGGACAGTCCCACAACATGGATTTAAATCTTTCCCAGGCTTGATATAAATTTTCTCCCTCCCTCTGTTTGAAACTTAGAATTTGACTTCTAAGTCTGGCTGTTTTACTAGAGGGAAAAAATCTTATCAAGAACTTTCATGCTAGATCATCCCACGTTGATATAGAATTTGGTGGTTCAGCTTTTAACCACCTCTTGGCTTCACCAAGTAAGGAAAACGAAAATAGTGTGAGCCGAACATAATCAGGTGACACTCCAGCGGGTATATAAGTTTCACTTATCTCCAAACAATTCTGGAGATGTTGTTGTGGGTCTTCATGAGGGAGACCGGTAAATTGCCCGCTTGTGTGCAATAGTTGCACCATGTTCTGCTTTAATTCAAATCTCCCTCCAGGCTCTGGCCTGCGGATACTTGAATGTACATTGTTGGCATGTGGGATTTCCACCTCGCGAACCGGCCTTGCTGCTGCTTCGTCGGGCACTAACACTGCCCTCACAACCGGTGGATTTTGTTGCTCCATTATAGTCTGTCTGAGCAACTGCAGCTTCTTTTGTAGAGCTTCTCTGCGTTTACTATGAAATTCACGTTCAGGCTCTGTATAAGATTCCACCAGCTCCTTGTCCTTTGCCAGTGTTCACAGAAATCAAGTCTGCAAAATACAGGCTAAGACCAAGTTGTCAACACTTAAGAAAATAAAACAAAAATACAGTAAATTTACACTTAACACAATTTCACCAATTGCCTAGTCTCCCCGGCAACGGCGCCAAAAACTTGTCCGGTGCTGTGGTAGGGGTTAAAAACCGACACGCAAGTGCATGTGGTCAAACAAGTAATAAAGTGGCTAAGTAAGCCAAGTATCGAACCAAGGAGACTCTGGATAAGTAAAATTGCTCAAGTATACTATATTCTATCTTACTTCTAAATATGCTGACAACAACGTAACCAAAAGTTAAATAATTTTTGTTTATAAATTATATACTAAAACTATTAACAAATATTTACTTTGAATTGAAACTATGGATATGAGCATGCCAAGGTTAAGAACAAGTAATGAACTTGATTATCATCATAATTCGGTTATTCTTCTCTTCTAGTTGCTAGCCAAGAACATTAGCCAAGAGATTAAAACTCTCGTATTTAATCTCACTTAAGAATTATAAACCATCCATCTATATTTCTGTGATCAAATGCAATCTATGACCTAGCAATACATTTTCGGTTCCTAAATTGACTAATACGGCTTTCAATTATATTTCTATCAGGAAAGCACATCAAAACCCAATTTTCCCAAATCAAGTTAAGAACAATACCCTATTAATTCACAACTTTCCAATTTCGTGCTCTCTCGAGTGAAATCGGACTTTTTAGATGTACATTAATGTCGGCCACACACTAATGCAGTAGAAACAAGAATTAATAGAACAACATAGAAGAAGAAGATGAAAAACCATACAATTAAATAATCAAAATTCATCACCATTGTTCATAACCTCAGCAAGGAAGAGAATTATCCACTCATTTGTGGATTAATCATCCTAAAACAAGTGTTAATCATACAAACAATTGATTGAAAGAAGAAAGAAAGAGATAAAAACCCTTAGCTTTTTCGTCCCTCAACTGCCTGTAACCCACGTCCTTGCTCCACCAAGTCTGAATTAATTAAAAATAAGCCTAAGTGTTCTATTTATACTAGTGGAAATTTTTCCCGGAATAACAAGCAACGTGTCACGGAGGCCAACGCGGAGCACTGCCTCCGTGACACGGCGTGGACGCGGACCCTCACTGGAAATCTGGGGTCCGGGAATATAGCCTCAATGTGGCACGACATGCAACGCGGTGGCCTGCCTCCGTGCCACGGAGCTGTCGCGAGGCTTCACTGGAAATTGCCAAATTAATTCATCCTCCATTCAATGTGCCTCCGCGATGGTAGCATGGCACGGCTCCATCGCGGAGCCCCTTTACATTGTGCATTCCAATGTCTTTTCCGTGCTCGCATCCAAGTCCAACTCCGATATTGTTCCAACATGCATTTTAGCTCCTCAAAATCATGTTTTACCTACAAAACAATGCTAATCATGTTGGTTAGTATAAATTCACATTTTATTACCAATTACATGAAAATGTATACACATTGCACAACAAACAAGGCGAAAATGATACGTTTGAGTATCACTTAGGCATATAAATCTGCCCAAGATCAATGGTGATGTTCCAGCAGATGCTTTTGTCAATGTGTATATGTGTGCGCAATTGAAGACATGAAGTGATGAATGGGGAGGGAATCGTTTCTATCGAATTAGGAATTTGAAAGGTGCGGTAAGTTAGGGAAAAATCGTGGGTTCTAAATTTTAAGAAGTTAAATTACCCAATTTCACATGGGTCGGGCTGAGTGATTTAAAATGATGCATATGCACCAGGACCCATGTAACGAGTCGTTTCTTATGGGAACAACTCATTAAGTTGTCTATTATATTAGTCAATAGAGAAAGCTTACGTGGGTCTTAACGACCCAGGCAACGACTCGTGGTCTTACCCAACAAGTCGTGTCTGGAGTCGTTGGCCCTGTACATTTTATGGCCATTCAGTTGTGTTAGGATGAGACGATTGATGACTCACTGAGTGACCTCACGATATTTTAAGTCACTCGTCACTGACTTTCCAATTTTTACTATTTTTTGCTTCAGTGACCACAACTGGTCTTGACGAGTCTTCAGTCAGGTAATGACTCGTCCTGTGCTTTTTGGCACCAGATTCTAAGGTTTAGAAGTTTGGTTCCAGCTCCAAATTTCTCATCCTAATCACCTGCACATATCAACACACACAGACACTATACTGATATAACAATTACAACTTGGGTTGCCTCCCAAGAAGTGCCTGAGTTAACATCGTGGCATGACGCGGGTATCTTGATTACTCAGACTTCACCAAGATACCTCCATGGGTTACCTCACATGCAGTGTCTAATTGAACGGAGCGACACGAAACAAGGCCCCGAGTTACTCAGACTTGACCCAGAGCCCAAAGGTCCACCATCTTAATTTCTTCACTCTTCCCCAGATATTCTTTCACCAGTTGGTCATTCACCTTGAACCATTTGCCTTCATGATTTTCCAACTCAATTTCTGCATAGGAGAATACTTGGAAAACTCGAAATGGTCCAACCATTTGGACTTCAACTTGCCAGGAAACAAGCGAAGCCTAGAATTAAATAACAACACCATATCTCTAGGGCTGAACTCTCTTTACTCAATCTCCCGGTCATGCTGTATCTTCATCCTCATTTTGTAAATTTCTGAGCTTTCACAGGCTTGCAAACGAAATTCATCTAGCTCATTTAACTGATCAAGCCTCAAGTTCACAACATCACTCCAATTCAGATTTAGCTTCTTGAGCGCTCACATAGCTTTGTGCTCAAGTTCGACCGGAAGATGACATGCTTTCCCATACACAAGCTGATAAGGAGACATACCTATAGGGGTCTTGAATGCAGTCCGATAAATCCATAACGTATCATCCAGCTTCCTAGATCAATCTGTCATGTTAGCATTTACAGTCTTTGCTAAGATGGTCTTTATCTCCCAGTTGGAGACTTCAACTTGCCCACTAGATTGTGGATGATAAGGTGTTGCCACCATGTATTTCACCCCATATTTCTCAAGAAAAGTCCAAAACAACCGGTTATAGAAGTACAAACCCCCATCACTAATGATGGCTCTAGGAGTCTCAAAGTTGGCGAAAATATTCCTCTTGAAGAACGTTGTAACACTCCTACCTTCAATGTTTAGAAGGGAAATTGCCTCCACCCACTTAGAAACATAGTCCGTAGCTACAAGTATGTACTTCATCCCATTTGAGCTCATAAACGTGCCCATGAAGTCAATGCCCGAAACATCAAACAGCTCAATGATAAGGATGGGAGTAAGAGGGAGCTCATGTCTTCTTATGCCTCCTTGCCTTTGGCATGCATCACATTCCTTTGCAAAATCATGTGCATCTTGGTGAATGGTTGGCCAATAGTATCCACATTGCAGAATTTTGTGAGCTCTGCGAATTCCGCTATGATGACCCCCAACAGAGGATGAGTGACAAGCCTCCAGTATTCTCAACATTTCAGCCTCAGACACACATCTCCAAATTAACCTATCAACACACATGCAGAATAAGTAAGGCTCATCCCAGAAAAACATTTGCACATAAGACATGAATTTTTGTCACTAGTGAAAAGATATATCTTCTGGTACCACATCATTCACCAGATAATTAGCAAAGTACGCAAACCATGGGATGATATCCTGGGAAGCAACCAAGACCTGCTCGTCGGAGATTGTGTCATTAATATCAAGCTCATCTCTAAGTGTGGCATCTGCCTCTAATCTCGACAAGTGATCCGCCACCTGATTTTTGGTCCCCTTTCTATCCTTAACCTCAAACTCGAACTCTTGCAGTAACAGAAACCATCTAATCAACCATGGTTTGGCATCCTTCTTTGCCATCAAATAACACAGAGCTGCATGGTCTATATGAACTATCACCTTAGTTCCAAGCAAGTATGCTCAAAACTTCTCGAATGCAAATACCACAGCCAAAAACTCTTATTCTATCACGGTGTAATTTTTCTGGGCTGCATTAAGTGCCTTTATAGCATAATAAATTGGATGAATAATCTTTTCACGCCTTTGGCCCAAAACAGCTCCCAGGGCCACTCTGCTAGCATGGCACATAACCTTAAACGGTAAGGGCCAGTTAGGTGCCACTATGATCGGGGTAGTAGTCAATCTCTCCTTCGGTCATTCAAAAGCCTTCAAACACGCATCATCGAACACAAACTTAACCTCTTTCTCAAGTAGCTTGCACAAGGGATATGCAATCTTTGAGAAATTCTTGATCAATCTCAAATAAAATCCTGCATGACCCAAAAAGTTTTGAACACCCTTTATAGAAATTGGAGGTGGTAGACTAGCAATTACATCAATCTTTGCTCTATCTACCTCAATGCCCTTGCCAAAAATCTTGGGGTCGAGCACTATACCTTCTTTGTCCATGAAATGGTACTTATCCCAATTAAGCACATGTTGGTCTCTTCACATCGCTGTAGCACCTTGCTCAAGTGAGCCAAACAATCATCAAATGAGTCACCCACCACGGAAAAATCATCCATAAAGACTTCAATGGTGTCCTTCTCTATGTCGGAGAATACAGACATCATGTAGCACTGAAAATTGGCGGTTGCATTGCAAACCTGAATGACATCCTCTTGAAAGAAAATGTCCCATAAGGGCAGGTGAAAGTGGTTTTCTCTTGGTCTTCGGGGGCTATATATATCTAATTATACCCTGAATAACCATTAAGAAAGCAGTACCACCCTCTGCCTACAAGTCGGTCTAGCATCTGATCTATGAATGGCATAAAAAAATGATCTTTCTGCATCCAATGGTTTAGCTTTCGATTGTACATGCATACTCTCCAACCTGTGACTGGTGTCAATGGAATGAGCTCATTATTAGCATTTGGGACTACAGTGATTCCTCCCTTCTTTGGTACGCACTAAACTGGGCTCACCCATTTGCTGTCAGCAATAGGGTAAACCACACCTACATCCAACCACTTAATAATTTTCTTCTTGACCACCTCTTGAATAGGTAGATTCAACCTACACTTGATGCTCAATGCTCGAAATACAGTCTGGTTCAAGCTGGATCTTATGTGTGCAAATACCGGATATGATCCCAATAATATCTTCAATGGTCCACCCAATGGCCTTTTTATACCTCTTCAGAATGCAGATCAAAGCCTCTACTTTCCATTCCACCAAGTCAGCTACGACTACGACCGATAATGTGTTTCCGGTCCCCAGAAATACATATCATAAGTGAGATGGGAGTGCCTTGAGCTCCAATACTGGAGGCTCCTCAATAGATGGTTTGGCCGGTGGGGTCACATGATTTTTATATCAAGATCAATCTTCTTCAAAGCATAAGTGTACGATACCTACAAGCGCATTAACGATCTTATCACCTCCATTGATTTCTTCAGCATCAACATTCATCAACACTACTGCTAAGTCCTCAATACTTACCCTCTCATCAATAGGCGTGATTGGAAGCTCAGCCTCCACAATATCAATCACTGAAACCACCCACCTGTCATTTGGGTGTTTCATGGACCGGCACACATTAAATGTTACTTCTTTATTGTTCAATCGAAATTTCATTTGTCTGGTCTCCATGTCTGCAAGAGCACGCCTGGTGGTGAGAAATGGTCGCCCAAGGTTAATGGGGACCTCGAAATCAACCTCACAATCCAGAATGACAAAGTTGGCCTGGAAATATAAAGGACTCCACCTTCACTAGCACATCATAAAGAATCCCCACCGGATTTTCACCGTGTGATCTACCATTAATAGCTGCATTTTAGTTGGTTTGGGGGTTCCCAAGCCCAACTATCTAAACACTGCCAATGGCATTAGATTAATACTAGCACCCAGATAACAAAAATCCTTAGAAAAGTTAAAGGCTTCAATAGTGCATGGTATGGTGAAAGCTCATGGGTATTCTTTCTTCTTCACAAGAGACCGATATGCTATTGCACTACATGGTGTAAATTATCAGTAGGCTCAAAGCTCACGGTCCTCTTTCTAGTGACAAGATCCTTCATAAATTTAGCATAGCCAGGCATCTGTTCAAGTGCCTCAACTAATGGGATGTTTGTTTGCGCTCCAGCGCACACGCAAGCATACGCGGTCGTGCAAGTAATATAGTGGCCCTTTTTAAGAGCCGGACGTCGAACCCACAAAAACTGGACCAATTCAACAAATTATGAAGTTCAAGTGTGAGATTAACCTTCACAAGTGTTGATTATAGAAGTTTTCATTAAATTATAATTAAATCTAGGGGTGGTCACAGAAATAATCTGAAACAATATAAGAAGAAACTAGAGCTAAGGCCGGATAATCATGCAATGCTACCCTTTGTAATGGTTCAATTATGAAATTATCAATTTTTGTCTCACTTAGTTTGAAAATGCGATGTTCATGGTCTCTCGAGCCTCTAAACAAGACAAACTATCCTCACAACTACATCGTTGAGCGGGGATGTGACATCCTAGTTCGTGGGTAATTCAACTACATGGATGTGGTTTACGGGGTTTACGCTCTTGATTATGGACTTTCGTACCTCTAATTATTTAACTCAACTTAGCTCCACAACTACTTCTACGAGTGGTGGAGTGACAATTCTAAGCCGGTGTCTTGCTATCATCCCATTTTATCAACCAAGCAAGGCAAATTAGGTATAATTTCTATCCTAACCGCGAATCATATCGAAAGATAAGAACTTGCTCCCTACATTCTCTTGTTCTTGCCTAGGGTTGCTCTTTCAAGCTTTTACCTAAGCTTAATGCATTTGTTTTCATGGTGATCAAGAATAAAAATAACCATAATGTAGAATGTAAGACAAAACAACAATTAACAACTCAAACCAAAACAAATTCATGCAATTACAATCATATTACGTAGCCTCAACCCTAGAGGAAAGGGTTTAGCCACTCAAGTCGTACAAATACTCAAAAACATTGTTACGGTAATGTACTTACAAGCATAGATAAAAGAGAAGGTACATTTGGTGAACCCTAGGTGAGTTTTTCACTTCTCCCTTCGCTTCTTTATGGTTTTCAGAAAATATTTCGTGACAAAATGATTTTAGAAGCTAAGGGTTCAATTTATAGTAAATAGGGAATGTACAAAATTTTGCCCATCATGGAATGGCTCCGTGGCACGGAGGTGGTCTCGCCAATTTACCTTCGTGACACGGAGATATCGCGACAACACACTGGAAATCACCTAAAAATTGAGCCTCGACAGAAGCTTTCCGTGATGGCAGCGTGGCACGCTGCTTGTACAGTGCGATGGCTGGCGTGACACGGCCCCTGTCGCGCAGCGGTGCCTGGCGTGGCACGGTGCTGTCGTGCAGGTGGCCTGTTTTGCGTTTTTGCTTGCCGACTTTTGCGTTTTGCTTCCGATTTCATTCCTCCACTTCACTCGTCATAAATTAGTTCCTCAAATGCATTTTTAACATACAAAAACAAGGACTAGTCACGTTGGTTAGTACATATCCAAATTTACATAAAATCACATGACAATGTAAGTGCATAAATAGACAAACAAGACTAAACTAAGTTATAATATAGCACTTGGGCACGCAATTATGCCCAAGATCACTACCCCACACTTAAAGCTTTGTTCGTCCTCAAACAACCCTTTTACATCTCATGCATATGAAGAGTCCCACATAGCTAATTTAGCAAGACAATTCAAGCTACGGCTACAATCACTATTTAAGATAGAAAGTTAAAAATAGAGCACGCAAGAATTAACCATTAAAATCAAATTTAACTATGTTAAGACTTCCTAACCTCAAGAATCGACTCTCAATCTTAGCAAACTCATGCAAATAAACCGATCAAGAAATCCGACATGAATTTTTATCTTTCATTAAACATGTGCCGTCACAACACAAGAGAGTTACCCATTTTTACTCACAAAATTTCCGATCACATCATGTATGGGTATATAAATGGAAATTAAGCTCGCTCTCACAAAGAATTCACATGCATCATGTAGTGACCCATAAGCTTGCCTTTAGTGTATTACTGCACTAATTAAAGGATGTGTGAACGTAAGATCAAGTAGGACTTATTGGGTTGTAATATAAGCTAAGGGACGGGTAGGTAGTATTATGGATAATAATAGTGTCTATCTTTCCCAAGCGCTTTTAATACATTGCACCTTCATTATGGACATTTCTTCTCTTACTTCACCCTCCTTCTTTACACTCTTAAATTTCCTCTTCTTGTTCCCATTTCTTTAAGCACACTTATCTCATTAGTAAGGAGTACTTAAGCAACTTTTTCATTCATTTATTTTCTTACTCCCTACCAATACTCAAGCATTTTCAAACAAGTGCACCTTTGACCTTTCTCAACTTCCACAATTGTTATTTCTCCTTCTTTTTCCCGATTCTCACTCCTTTACTCTTTTAGATTTTTCACTTAAGCGCTTAGGATTTTAGGATCAAATTCAAGGCTAATGAAAGAAAAATGATTAATCTTATGTTGTAGCTATCAAAGAATAGGCTTAAGGCTCAACGGGGCTAACAAGGATTCAATATTCAAGGTTGGTAAGGCAAGGGTTAGAAATTTAGCTCATTCAAAGAAATTCCTAAATCATCTCCTACACTCAATCTCCTTCATTTCATTTTGTATACACACCAGGCAAGTTCTAGACACTCCACAATAGAATGGAATATTCAAAAACCTTACACTCTCAACACATGCTCAATTCAAGACATATTCAGCAGACTCTTAACTCAGCTAATCATATAAATTCAAAATTAAGCTTAGAATCACATGAAGTCACATTCACGAGCTTAGGTGTATCAAACAAAGTTATACACTTCTTACATGCTTCAACACTAACCACACTTGAATCATACAATCATGAATAGCACACAACAAGAACATCAAACAATCAATTAGCTACGGGTTAAAAACTAAAACCTATTCACTACTTTTCCCTCAAGACGGTCGTCATCCATCCATTGATGGAAATAGTCTCTAACTGTGACTAAAAACACTATATACAGACAAAGAAAATTTTTATTCTTCGGTTCAAAGACCCCCCATCGGAAAAGAACGGAAAAGAAAAACCAATGGGTGGTGAAGTCATGCTCAACTCAAAAATTTTTCCAATATGTATCAAGCACTACATTCACCAAAATCATTAAGCACAAAAGTTTTGAGATTTCCCTCACCCCACACTTGAATCATGCATGTGTTTCTTCAAATTTTCACAAGTGGGTGTTTGACCCCGCACTTTCCCTCTTCTATGCTTCTTCGCTTCCTCCTCCAAGGGTACTCAGATTTCCCCTCCATCTGTGCTTAAATTTCCACCAAAAACACAAACACGACGAAAATAAACAAAATAAACACAAACAACAATTACAAATAGTACCTATGGTACCCTTGTGTTGCATCCCAAGTAGCGTCTAATATTACGTTGTGACACGACGTGAACTATCCTTTTAAGGACATCCTCATACCTGGGTTCCCTTTCGAGAACCATCTTCTTCTCTTTTGATTTTTAGAGAGAACAACCTCCACTCTGTCCCTCTCTTCCTCCAACTTCTTCTCATACTAAAGCCCTTCATCATACTCGGGCTGAAAACTAATCAGTTCCTTTGACCGTGGACCTGTGGAATCTGCCACCCCACCCTTATCCTCTGACAAAAAACTGACCTTACACAGGTTTCTATAGTGTGTGGGTGGGTTAATCTCTTGGTATACTTGGAAGAGTTCTTCTTCATCCTCGACCCTCATTTTCAGGGTCCCTGCTCTCACATCGATAATGGCTCCTCCAGTGGCCAAGAATGGTCGTCCCAAGATTAAGGGTACCTGATCATCAACATGAAAATCCAATATGATAAAATCAGCGAGTATAATGAACTTACCCACTTTGATGAGAAGGTCCTCTATAATTCCATCCGGTGCCACTCGCGACTTATCTCCCAGCTGCAACATCAATCTTGTTGATCTCGGTTGACCCAACCCCAAGGTGTTAAATAAAGATAGAGGCATTAGATTAACTACTGCCCCTAGATCACTCAAAGCTCTTATCACCTCAGCTTTACCAATTTGTATGGGGAGGGTAAAACTGCTTGGGTCTTTGAGCTTTTTAGGTATATTGTTCATCACCCTGTGACTGCACTCCTCAGTCAGTGCTACCATCTGGACATCCACCAATCTGACTTTGTTGGCCATCACATCTTTCAAGTATTTGGCATACTTGGGCATTCCCTACAAAACACCAAGCAAAGGCAAATTTATGTGAAGTTCTTTGAAAATCTCGAAGAACTTTTTGAAGGATTCCTCCTCCTTGCTCTTTTTGAATCTCTGCGGGAATGGTGGTGGTGGTCTCTGTGCTGGTTGCAATGATGATTGTGCATTTTGTTGCGCAGCACTCTAATTCTCTCCCTTGTCAGTGGATGGTCCTTTTCTAACCAACTCCGGCTGCACATCATTTCTCTTCTCTTTCGGTGTCGCATCAGCTAATTGCTTGCCACTCCTCAGACTGATGGCATTGACCTAGCGGGGGTTAGTATCTGTGTCACTGGGTAGTCCTCCCTGCGGTCTCATGTGGTGAGCAGCTGCTATTTCACCCATCTATTTCTCTAGATTGCGGGTGGCTAACTGCTGATTTTTCAAATCTGATGTCATCCTTGCCTGATTCTCTGCTAATTGAGTCTGGGTTTCCATGATTTTCTGCAATGTCTCCTCAATGTTGCTGCTCAACTGGCCATCAATCTACCCGTTCTGCCGATACTGCTGGTGCTGAGGCTGTTGGTAACTTTGCCTTTAATTTCCACCCCAAGAAATATTTGGGTGGCTTTGCTAATTCTTGTTGTAATTGTTCCCAAAATTCTGATTGTTCCTTTGAACATTCCTAACATAATTGACTAATTCCAGATTGGCCTCGCATGATTCTGCATTGTGCCCATTATTGCTGAAGATTTCACACCAACTCGGAGCTTGCTGAATTGCATTTACCTAACCCTGTTGTTGGTTCATACTTAGTTTATTGAACTGAGTCATAATCTGATGTTGGAATGAAGCTAGCTGTGCTGCCAAAGAATTCATACCATCTACCTCTATCAGCCCTGCTCTCTTTCCTGCCCCTCTCGATGCCTCGCTGTGCCATTCTGGATTTCCCTGAGCAATTTTATTCAACAAAGTGTACAGCTCATCATAAGTCTTCTCTATGGCCTGCCCACCCGATGCAGAGTCTAGTAAATTTTTTGTGTGTGGGTCTAGACTTTCTAAGAAGGTATGGGAAAGCACTTCATTGGATTGCTGATGATGGGGACAGTCGCTCAGTAATGACTTGAATCTCTCCCAAGCCAAATATAAGTTCTCATCTGGCCTCTGCTTGAAACTCAATATCTCACTTCTAATTTTAGCAGTCTTGCCTGACGGGAAGAATCTGATAAGGAACTTCTTTGACAAATCATCCCAAGAAGTTATGGAGTTCGGTGGCTCAGACTTCAACCACCTTTTTTCCTTTCCCAACAATGTGAATTGGAAGAGGGTAAGTCGGACATAATCTGTGGACACTCCGGTAGGGACGAACGTGTCACTAATCTCAAGGAAGTTATGTAAGTGCTGTTGTGGGTCCTCATGTGTCATCCCAGTGAACTGGCCACTAGAATGTAGCAGCTGCACCATATTCTGTTTCAATTCAAAGTTTCCTCCAGGTTCCGGTTTGCGGATACTAGAGGTCACATTTGCCGCTAGTGGGATTGCCACTTCACGAACTGGTCTGGCTGCCAAAATCTCATGTGACAACTTTGCTTATCCTGCTGGTGGTTGCTGTTGTACCCTCTCTTCAAGTCTCTTTAGCTTTTGCTCTAGAGCTTCCCTCCTGCGTAAATGAATTTGACGTTCAGGTTCAACCAACGGTTCCACTAGCTCTATATTCCTTGCCAGCTCTGCAAGGAAAACCTGTTACCTGCAATATATCAGACTAAGACCAAGTTTCTCAACACTTAAGGAAATTAAAAATCATACAAAAATAGAAAAATTTACTAAACTTCACCTATCACCAACAACGGCGCCAAAAACTTGTTTGCGCTCCAGCGCACACGCAAGCGTACACGGTCGTGCAAGTAATATAGTGGCCCTTTTTAAGAGACGGATGTCGAACCCATAGGGACTTGACCAATTCAGAAAATTATGAAGTTCAAGTGTGATATTAACCTTCACAAGTGTTGATTATAGATGTTTTCGTTACATTATAATTAAATCTAGGGGTGGTCACAGAAATAATTTGAAACAATATAAGAGCAACTAGAGCTAAGGCTGGATAATCATGCAATGCTACCCTTTGTAATGGTTCAAGTATGAAATAATCAATTGTTGTCTCACATAGTTGGAAAATGTGATGTTCATGGTCTCTCGAGCCTCTAAACATGACAAACTAGCCCTCACGACTACATCGTTGAGCGGGGATACGACATCCTAGTTCCTGGGCAATTCAACTACATGGATGTGGTTTATGGGGTTTATGCTCTTGATTATGGACTTTCGTACCTCTAATCATTTAACCCAACTTAGCTTCACAACTAATTCTACAAGTGGTGGAGTGACAATTCTAAGCCGGTGTCTTGCTATCATCTCGTTTTATTAACCAAGCAAGGGAAGTTGCTTTGGTGAGTTTAGTGATCATGGCTGGCTCACCTGATCTATCAGCTGAGTAGTAAGCCTCCTTGGGATAATTATCAATATCTCTTCCTATCAAAATGAGATTAGGAGGGCGCCCTTCATATCGAAACATAAACACTTGCTCCCTACATTCTCTTGTTCTTGCCTAGGGTTTCTCTTTCAAGCTTTTACCTGAGCTTAACGCATTTGTTTTCATGGTGATCAAGCATAAAAACAACCATAATGTAGAATGTAAGACAAAACAACAATTAACAACTTAAACCAAAACGAATTCATGCAATTACAATCATATCACGTAGCCTCAACCCTAGAGGAAGGGTTTTAGCCACTCAAGTCGTACAATTACTCAAAAACATCGTTACAGTAATGTACTTACAAGCATAGATAAAAGAGAAGGTAAATTTGGTGAACCCTAGGTGAGTTTTCACTTCTCCCTTCACTTCTTTATGGTTTTCAGAAAATATTTCATGACAAAATGATTTTAGATGCTAAGGGTTCAACTTATAGTAAATAGGGAATGTACAAAATTTTGCCCGTCATGGGATGGCTCCTGATCTTGGGAAAATTTATATGCCCAAGTGATACTCAAAGGTATCATTTTAGCCTTGTTTATCTATCAATGTTTATACATTCTCATGTGATTGATAATAAAATGTGAATTTATACTAACCAACATGATTAGCGTTGTTTTGCAGGTGAAATATAATTTTGGGAAGCTAAAATACGTGTTGGGAGAGATTGGGGTTGGACTCGGATGTTAGCAAGGGAAAAAGCATTTGAAGGCACAAATTAAAGGGGCTCCGCGATGGAGCCGTGTCACGCTGCCATCGCGGATGCCTTCTGCGTGGATAGGGATTTTTTGGCCAAATTCCAGTGAGGGTGCGCATTGGGGCCGTGGCACGTTGGCCTAGCCCCGCGTTGCATGCCGTGCCACGTTGGGCCTTATTACCTGGACTATCAATTTCCAGTAAGGGTCCGCGTCAGTGGCGTGTCACGGAGGCAGTGCTCCGTGATGCACTCTGTGACACGTTGCTTGTTATTCCGGAAAAAATTTCCACTAGTATAAATAGAACACTTGGGTTCATTTTTATTTATTCTGACTTGGTGGAGCAAGAACGTGGGTTACAGGCAGTTGAGGGGACGAAATTATCAGGGTTTTTCTCTATCTCCTTCTTCTTTAATTCAATTGCTTGTATGTTTAACACTCATTTAACGATGTTTAATCCACAAATGAGTGGCTAATTCCTCTTCTTGCTGAGGTTAAGAACAATTGTATTGAAATGTAGTTATTGATCAATTGGGTTTTTCATCTTTTCTTCCATGGTTGTTCTATTGATTCTTGTTCTTACTGCATTGATGTGTGGCCAATGTTAATGTATATCTAAAAAGTTCGGTTTCACTCGAGAGAGCAAGAAATTGGAAAGTTATGAATCAATAGGATATGATCTTTTCTTAGTTTGGGAAAATTAAGAATTGATTTACCTTCAGGATAGAAATATACCTGAAAGTCGTATTAGTCAATTAAGGAATCGGTTTTGTATGGCTAGAACATGAATTTTGTTTTATCACAGAAATGTAGGTGGATGGTTCATGATTCTTAAGTTGGATTAAATTCGAGAGTTTTAATCCATTGGCAATAATTCTTGACTAGCAACCGGAGGGAAGATTAACCAAAAATTGTATCGATAATTAATTTCTATACATGTTCATTTAGCCTCAGCATGCTCACATTCATAGTTCAGACTCACATTAGATATTTGTTTTAGATTTAGCATACAATTAGAAATCAAAATATTGAACTCTTCTTTGTACTGTGGTCTTCATTTTTAGAGTAAGTATAGTAACACTTAAGCAGTTTGTTACCTTATCCCAGTCCCTGTGGGATAGATACTTGGCTTACTTAAGCCACTTTACTACTTGTTCGATCACGTGCACTTGCGTGTAGTAAATACCCCAGAGCAGACAGCGAACAAGTTTTTGGCGTCGTTGCCGGGGACTGGCAATTGGTGAATTTTTCTTAAGTGTAAATTTATTATTTTTTTTTTCCTAAGTGTTGACAACTTGGTCTTAGCCTGTATTTCGTAGATATAATCTCTATTGAACACTAGCAAGAGACAAGGAGCTGGTAAACTCATATTTAGAGCCTGAAAGACAATTTCATCGTCAGCGGAGAGAAGCTCTAGAGAAAAAGCTGCACAGTTGCTCAGACAAACAATCATGGAGCAACAACAGAATCCACCAGTAGTAAGGGCAATGCTAGTGCCCGAGGAAATGGCAGCTAGGCCGATTCGCGAGGTGGCAATCCCACATGCTAACAATGTCACATCTAGCATCCGCAAACCTGAGCCAGGAGGGAGGTTCGAGCTCAAACAAAACATGGTGCAATTACTGCACACCAGCGGGCAGTTCACAGGTCTCCCTCATGAGGATCCACAGCAGCATCTCCAAAATTTCTTAGAGATAAGTGACACTTACATCCCCGTTGGAGTGTCATCAGATTATGTCAGGCTTACATTGTTCCCATTCTCACTATTGGGAGAAGCCAAGAGGTGGTTGAAAGCTGAGCCACCTAATTCTATTACTACGTGGGATGATCTTGCAAGGAAATTCTTGATACAATTTTTTCCATCCGGTAAAACAGCAAGACTTAGAAGTCAAATTCTAAGTTTCAAATAGAGAGAGAGGGAGAATCTATATCAGGCTTGGGAGAGATTCAAGTCCATGTTGCGGGATTGTCCACATCATCATCAATCCAATGATGTACTGGTGCACACTTTTATAGAGGGCTTGGAACCCCACACAAAAATCTTGCTAGACTCAGCAGCTGGGGGACAAGCATTGGAGAAAACTTATGAGGAGCTGTATACCTTGTTAAATCGTATTTCGCAGGGAAATCCGAAGTGGAATGTTGATTCGTCAAGAGGAGGAACAAGGAAAGCAGCAGGAGTTCTAGAAGTGGATGGTTTTACAGCTATTGCTGCACAAATAGCTGCTTTACAGAATCAACTCAACACCCACTTCAACAATATGACAATGAACCAGACTCAAGCCCCAGTGAATGTAGTGCAGCAAATTTGGTGTGAAGTGTGCGGGAGTAGTGAGCACTCAGCTGAGTGTTGTGGAGCAAATCCTGACTCGGTGAACTTTGTGGGAAATGTACAGAGGAACAACCATCAACAGTATGGCAACAGCTATAATTCCAACTGGAGGAATCACCCGAATTTCTCTTGGGGTAGCAACAACCATCAAGGGCAAAGTTCGAGTCAGGGGGCGTAGAGGAATCAAGGAGGGCAGCAGAACTATCAAGCACAATATAGAAACAACAATGCACCTCCTCCCCCACTATCACCCAGCATTGAGGAGATGTTCAAGACAATGATAGCTAATAAGGCTCAATTGCAGGCTGACTATGTTAAATTGGCAGCCGAGGTGAAGAACAACCAGTTAGCTACTAAGGCACTTGAATATCAATTTGGGCAATTTGCTGGAGCCCAAAACACCAGGCCTAGAGGAGGACTTCCGAGCGACACAGATCCCAACCCCAAGCAGGTGAATGCGGTGACCACAAGGAGTGGGTTGCAGCTTAAAGAGGTGGAACCAGAAAGACCACCTCAACAATCGGGAGCAGCAGAAGTTGAGGGGGAGCAAAGTGATGAGAGGGGGAAGAAAAAGGAAGCTGAATCAGAAAGACCACCACCCCCGTTCCCTCAAAGATTAAAGAAACACAAGGAGGAGACGTGTTTCAAGAAATTCATGGAGGTGTTGAAACAGGTACATATTAACTTACCTCTTGTTGATGTTTTGCAGGGAGTGTCGAAGTATGCAAAATACATTAAGGACATCGTGGAGAACAAAAGTCGGTTGACTGAGTATGCTACGGTAGCTCTCACGGAGGAGTGCACTTCCCGGATACAAAACTGATTGCCCACAAAGCTCAAAGATCCTGGGAGCTTTACTATAAAAATTACAATTGGGCAGAGTATCCGAGCTCGCGGATCTTGCAACTAGCGGATTGGTCCTTAGCCAGACCTGATGGCATTGTGGAGGATGTGCTGGTGCAAGTGAGCTCCCTTATCTTCCCGGTAGATTTCATCGTGCTGGATTTTGAGCCAGACGCGGAAGTCCCATTTATTTTGGGACGTCCCTTCTTGGCGACTGGGAAAGCGCTGATTGATGTAGCTGCAGGGTAGCTAACCATGCGGGCTCATGACAAGGTGGAAGTGTTTGATGTATACAAGGCCACCAAGCTCCCGACTGTGTACAAGGAACTCTCGGTGATTAACGTGATTGATCGAGCTGATGATGCTCAGATAGTTGAATCACGAGAGTTAATGGGAAAACCACCGGAGTGATGTAAGCACTACTGGGGTGAGGACAGTGGTCGAGAGAAAATGTCTGTCACCCTAAAAGATGACTGAGTTGAATGACGTCGAGTCGCGACGGTAAACCAGGCGCTGCACGGGAGGCAACCCGTGAAATTTTTCTTTGTAAAACGTGAATAGATTTCTTTTTCTTTTTCTTTTTTGTGATTAACAACAAAATTTTTAGTTTTTATTTTTATTCTTATTTTTATTTTGAGTGAATCCTATAATTCTAACCAATTTCTTATCGTAAGATGAATTTCAGGTTGAACGGAGGGTAAACATGCAAGGAATCACAAAGGAAAATCCGAGGTATGAAAAATAATAAAAAGTGGCAAAACAGTGAGCCAGGGTGATGGCTCCGTGTCACGGAGGAGCACCTCCGTGTTACCCTCCGTGACACATTTAAGGTAATTCTGGAATTTTTACAAATTCCAGAACACCTATGCGATGGCTCCGTGTCACGGAGGGCAAGCTCCGCGTTACCCTCCGTGACACGTTGAGGTGTATATCGCGACGGGTCACACCGGGTCGCCGGGTGACCCGCGTGAAATTCCCACTTTTTAACCCCGATACCCCCTCATTTTTCCTCATTTTTCATACTCTCCGCGACCAACATCCCAAAAACCCCTTCCCTCTCAGCGTGACACGGACTTAGGCCCATAATTTCATCAAGTTTTCATCATTTCTTCGAATTCAAGGTATGTTCTTCAACTCTATCTCAATTCTTGTCGAATTTTTTTGATGTTGAACATGTGACATGAGCAAAACTTGCCCTAAGTAGAAATTAAGCTTAAATTCAATTGAATTATTGTTGATTGATGTTCGGAGTAACGGTGTGATTGCTTGAACTCGACAATTACATAGCTTAATCGAATGTTTGATAAAATCATAGCTAGGGCTTGACTTTGAGTTTGAAATGGAAAAAATTGAGTTGAACTAGTGAAATTCATACTGGGTTGTACATGTTGGGTGAGATGAGTCGATTGTGCTAACTGTGACTATGCTAAAAGACCGACGGATTCTCGGGTTAAGAAAATATTGGAAATTGCAAGAAATGGGTGAATTGTATAGGAGCATGTAGTTAAAAATTTTCTTTTGTTTTTCCTTGCTAAGTGCTATGGGATAAATTGTTATCGATAGGTAAGGATTGTGGTTAGCTGTACAAAGTCTGAGTAGTACATGGAATATATACCACCGAATTCTCCCAAGGCACTAAGCATATTTGTTATGTTTTGTTGTTTATTTGTGTAAATAAATACGATCTTGCCTTAATGTTGTAATTTTGGCTAAGGACTAAGTGTGGGGTAGCCTAGCTTAACCCAACCTTAGTCGAAGCTAATTTTAATTGGCTTATCACTGAACTTGTCTGTTTGGTTTGACAGGAACAATGGCAAGCAGGCAAGACAAGGGAAAAGGCGCATCAACATCTGGCGCCGGAAGAAAAAGAATCAAAATGGGCACAGCGGTTCCGATAACACCAGCGGTTCCAAGCGGCCAACGCCGTCAATACGGAACCAGGTGGGTGACATAGGAGGGGAAGAATTGGTACACAAAGCACAAGGAGAGCAAGTACTTCCCCGAGGAACACATAGCAAGGGAACCGTTGGCACAGGAGTTCAGGATTGTCCAAAGGATCGAGGCAGCTGGGCTGAACTTCATCTTTGAAGAGCCCAAGGAATGCAACTTGCACTTGATTCGGGAATTCTACGCCAACTGGAACCCGACTCTCAGAAGTCACACCATCAAAATAAGGGGGCAAATAGTCACTTTTGAGCCCCACCACCTCAATGCTATCCTAGGGGCGCGGGACACAGACGCCCATGTGCTGTGATAGCTAAATATCACTCCACCATATGCGGACATTAGACGCACTTTGTGTGGAACCCGATCAACAGCTCGGTGGAGCAGACATAAGGAGAGGGGCTACCATCAGACCTTGCCTTACTCACAGATGAACAGGGAAGCCAGGATATGGCTGAAGATTGTTTGTTACTGCCTAATCCCGGGGGTGCATATGACGGATGTAACCCAGGATCGTGTATGTTTGGTGTACGCCCTGATGAAAAGGCTGGAGATCAATGTGGGGGCGGTGATTATCTCCGCCATGAAGAGAGCCCATTTTCATCAAGGGCACAGATACGGATTTGGTGGACTACTCACCACGTTCCTGAGGGGCCTGGATATTGAGGAAGAGGCCCTTGACTACATCCCGCAGATGGAGCGGCAGGCCTTAGATGTCACTAAAACTAAGGCACCCGACACCACCCACGGGCCAGTTCTTACACTAGCCAAGCGACATGCTCGGGATGATCAGTACATGGCTTGCATGTACGAGATACAGATGCTCCAGCTGCGAATAGGCGGGAGCCCGGCAACAAAAGAGGAGCTGTGGCAGCTCGAGCTAGACTACCCTTTTGGCGAAAATGCCATGGCTCTATGTCGAGTGGGGCCAGCTTTTGTAGAGCCCACGGATGATGATGTCCCCATAGATGAGGAGACACGTCATGAGGACTCCGATGTGGAGTCCGATGATGATGATGGGGGCGATTCAAACATGGGAGATGAGGCAGCAGCACCTGATGAAGAAGTGGAGTATTTTGATTGATTAGGGAGTTCCGCCACCCAATTTTTGTGTTATGTTAATTTTTGTGAACACTGGGGACAGTGTTCGATATAAGTGTGGGGTGGGAGTAGTTAGGTGCTGGTTGTGTTGTTGTTTATGTTTCTGTTCTGTTGTTGTGCCTGTGGAAAAATTTTGTGACCCTGTGATTGTGATGTTTCTGTTTTGTATTGTAATTAAATGTGAAGCTGTTGTGTGCTGATGAATGTTGCTAGCTGATTTTGTACATATTTTTGTTTTATCGAAATAATCGATATTTTTAAAAATGTTTTCAATTCTTGGGTTTCTCGGCGTTTGTTTTCGGTTCTTTTACCGAGATTGGTCCCATTGAACCGAAGTCTTAGTTAGTGACCGTTCCCTATGATGGATGGATGACGACTGTCTTAAGGGAAATGTAGTCGTTAGGAGTAGATCTTTTTTTTCATTTATTTTTCAGTTGTTTTCTTTTGTGGGTTGCATCCCAAAACCTGTAGTTACTTTATGGTTGCAGAATTCTGGTTGCGTGTTGTACATGATATTTGAAATGTAAAGGTGATTCGTATGAAAGCATGCAACTCTGTAAATATGTTGAGATACCTAGGCCATAGAGTCGATTCAGTGTGATTGAGGCTTAATTTTGAATTCTTGTAATTAGCTGATTGAAGAGTCTGTGAATATGTCTTGAATTGAGCATGTGCAATAAGTGTGGGGTGAGGTTTTGTTTATTCCATGCTATTATGAAATGTCTAAAACTTGCCTGGTGTGTGTACGAAACGAAATGAAGGACGTGTATTGTAGGAAAAGATGTAGGCATTTCTTTGTTTTCAACCGAAAGTTTCTCTTTTTCATTATTGTACTCATCTTGATTGTACACCCTAGTTAGCCCGTTGAGCCTTTAGCCTATTATTTTTTTCTTTTGTCAAAAATGTGTAAACCGAGCTTAACCCTTTCTTTTCATTAGCCGTAAATTTGATCCAAAACTCTTAAGCACTTAAGAAGAGGAAATAATTTTCCCAAAGTGTCAAAGAGTGAGAATGGTGAAAAGAAAAGAAAAGAAGAGTGATGAAAGGAAAGAAAAGGTTGAAGGTGCAATTGTGATAAATAAAATATGATGAAGATGTATGAATACTCTTCGTGATTGAGTCAAGTGTGCTTAATGAGATGGGTCAAAATAAAGACAGACTTCAAGAATGGGAGGATGAAGGAAGAAACAATGCCCATGAGCTTGATGGGATGTATTGAAAAAGCGCTTAAGGATGCTAGTGGCTATTATTGGCTAGCCCAGTATTTACTAGTTTCGTAGCTTACATTACAACCCGTTAAAGTCCTACGTGATCTTACATCACACTTCCTTATATTAGTGGAGTAATACACTAAAGGCAAGCCTATGGTTCGTGGCATGATGCATGTGAATTCTTTTAGGAGAGAGAGAGCAAAATTGTTTCTATATTCCCCTGCATGTAATCGTTTGAGTTCATGTGATTAAAAAGGGGAAAATTCGCTTGTGTTGTGAGGGCACATGCTTGATGAGAGATTAAATTTTGTGTCAGATGTCTTGATCAGCTGATTTGCAGGAGTTTGCCAATATCGAGAGTCGATTCTTAAGTCTAGGAGGTCTTGATGTGTTGAAGGTCATTGCATTGATAGGACCATGCATGTTTTCTTGATGATTTGCTGTATTCAATAATCGGTATGACCGTAGCCTGAATTGTTGAACCAAAGTAGCAAGGATGGGGTGTAAAGTTCATGAGGTGTAAGATTGTTGTTCGGGGACGAACAAGTATTTAAGTATGGGGTAAGTGATCTTGGGCAAATTTATATGCCCAAGTGATACTCAAAGGTGTCATTTTAGCCTTGTTTATCTATCAATGTTTATACATTCTCATGTGATTGATAATAAAATGTGAATTTATACTAACCAACATGATTAGCGTTGTTTTGCAGGTGAAATATAATTTTGGGAAGCTAAAATGCGTGTTGGGAGAGATTGGGGTTGGACTCGGATGTTAGCAAGGGAAAAAGCATTTGAAGGCACAAATTAAAGGGGCTCCGCGATGGAGCCGTGTCACGCTGCCATCGCGGATGCCTTCTGCCTGGATAGGGATTTTTTGGCCAAATTCCAGTGAGGGTGCGCGTTGGGGCCGTGGCACGTTGACCTAGCCCCGCGTTGCACGCCGTGCCACGTTGGGCCTTATTACCTGGACTATCAATTTCCAGTAAGGGTCTGCGTCAGTGGCGTGTCACCGAGGCAGTGCTCCGTGATGCACTCTGTGACACGTTGCTTGTTATTCCGAAAAAATTTCCACTAGTATAAATAGAACACTTGGGTTCATTTTTATTTATTCTGACTTGGTGGAGCAAGAACGTGGGTTACAGGCAGTTGAGGGGACGAAATTATCAGGGTTTTTCTCTATCTCCTTCTTCTTTAATTCAATTTCTTGTATGTTTAACACTCATTTAACGATGTTTAATCCACAAATGAGTGGCTAATTCCTCTTCTTGCTGAGGTTAAGAACAATTGTATTGAAATGTAGTTATTGATCAATTGGGTTTTTTATCTTTTCTTCCATGGTTGTTCTATTGATTCTTGTTCTTACTGCATTGATGTGTGGCCAATGTTAATGTATATCTAAAAAGTTCGGTTTCACTCGAGAGAGCAAGAAATTGGAAAATTGTGAATCAATAGGATATGATCTTTTCTTAGTTTGGGAAAATTAAGAATTGATTTACCTTCAGGATAGAAATATACCTGAAAGTCGTATTAGTCAATTAAGGAATCGGTTTTGTATGGCTAGAACATGAATTTTGTTTTATCACAGAAATGTAGGTGGACGGTTCATGATTCTTAAGTTGGGTTAAATACGAGAGTTTTAATCCATTGGCAATAATTCTTGACTAGCAACCGGAGGGAAGATTAACCAAAAATTGTATTGATAATTAATTTCTATACATGTTCATTTAGCCTCAGCATGCTCACATTCATAGTTCAGACTCACATTAGATATTTGTTTTAGACTTAGCATACAATTAGAAATCAAAATATTGAACTCTTCTTTGCACTGTTGTCTTCATTTTTAGAGTAAGTATAGTAACACTTAAGTAGTTTGTTACCTTATCCTAGTCCCTGTGGGATAGATACTTGGCTTACTTAAGCCACTTTACTACTTGTTCGACTACGTGCACTTACGTGTAGTAAATACCCCAGAGCAGACAGCGAACAGCTCCGTGGCATCGAGGTGGTCGCGCCAATTTACCTCCGTGACACGGAGATATCGCGAAAACACACTGGAAATCACCTAAAAATTTAGCCTCAGCAAAAGCTTGCCACGATGGCAGCGTGGAAAGCTGCTTGTGCAGCGCGATGGCTGGCGTGACACGGCCTCTGTTGCGTAGCTGTGCCTGGCGTGGCACGATGCTGTCGCGCAGGTGGCTGTTTTACATGTTTTCTTGCCGACTTTTGGGTTTTGCTTCCGATTTCATTCCTCCACTTCACCCATCATAAATTAGTTCCTCAAATGCATTTTTAACCTACAAAAACAAGGACTAATCATGTTGGTTAGTACATATCCAAATTTACATAAAATCATATGACAATGTAAGTGCATAAATAGACGAACAAGACTAAACTAAGTTATAAAATAGCACTTGGGCATGCAATTATGCCCAAGATCAATGTTCACAGATAATTGTTTCAGCATTGAAATAAATTTGTGATACTTCCCATCTTCAACCTTCTTCTTCAGCCTCTGCGGGAAAGGGGGAAGAGGTCTACGAATGTGCGTTATCTTTTGAGTTACCTCCTTCTCTTTCCCTTTTTTAGACCCATGCTCCTTTGCATTACTAGGAGTTGTCTTCTCAATTGGATCATCAATCAAAACCTATTCCTCAGAGTCTACCACCATATCATCATCAATCACTGAGGGCTCAACGACCTTATCAGTCACAACCGACATAGGAGGATCAACTGTCGCCTTCCTACTCCTAGCAGTGACAGCCATGCATTTACTTTCATTTTTTGGATTCTGAACTGTGTTTCTGGGAAGTGTGCGCTTTTGCCTTTGCTTCAGAGCAACAGACATCTGACCAAACTTCTACTCAATCTGCTTAATGGAAACAGCACGTGACTCCACCTTTTGGTTCATACTGGAAATATCAGCGTGGGAGTTCCTTAAAATGGCCATCTGTCGCCTCCATATGCTTAAGTACCTTAGACAATATATCTTCCACCCTTGAACTGCTACTCTGGTTCACAATTCCTTGGAGGAAAATAGAGACTGCTTCCATTATTTTTGTCTCCTAACACTTTTTTCAGTCACCATTATCTCTGCCTCTGCTGCTATCCTTATATTGGCCCCGGTTCTGGTTGTTGTCTCTGTAATATTCCCGAACTTGGTTCCCTTAACCTTGATGCCAAGAGTCTTGGTTATACCCTTGTGTGTTTATCCAGAAACCGCTGCTTGATCATTCAAATAATTGGTTTCCTCCTCAGACTCTAACTAGCCTCCATCATTTTTCGGGGCCTTGCCCTGGGAACCAACTGCATTCATCTTTTCTATCCCGCCTCCCATAATATGTTTAGCAAGGAGGCCCATTGTGGTTTTGATCTCCGCAACATCATGATCTTGCTCTTCATCCTTTATTCTCTGCTCCGTAGACATACCTACCGCATAAGTACCAGCTGGGACTTTCAACTATCTTGTGTTCCATACGCGATTAGTTTTGGTGATCCTATCAAGGACCTCAGCAGCCTCAACATATGTATGATTCATGAATGTTCTATCAGAGACAGTATCTGCCACCACCTCGGTATTATCATTCAGAGACCTATAAAATATTTCCAAGAGTGTATCATCTGGGATCCTATGGTTGGGCACCTTTTTCAGCTTCTTGTTGAACCACGACCATGTCTCATGAAGTGCTTCAGAATTCAACTACCTGAAGTTATAAATTTCATCTTTTAGCTGCAATGCTCTGGAAGGTGGGAAGAATCTCTCAAGAAGATCTCTTTTAAGCTTCTTCCAAGTAGTGATAGAATCATTGGTAGTTCAGCCAACCACAATGTTGCCTCATTCCTTAATGAAAAGGGAAATAACCTCAGCTTTATTGCATCCTGACTTACCCCCGGTTGTTTGTATGCTTTGCAAATACCCACAAAATTTGTCATGTGAGTATGTGCATCATAAGTATCATGACCCGCAAATATCCACTTCATGTTGACTAATTGGATCATCGCACTGGTAATATCAAATTTTTCCCCAGCAGGCAAAGGGGGAGGAATGATAACTCCAATGGCACCAGCCTAATCAATATCATCATCATCATCATCATTGATGTACCAGTGTCTCTATTAGTCTTGACCTCTATTCCTTCTAGCTCACTCAACTTCGGTAGCTTGGCATTTTTCTTCAGCAAGCCTAGCTGCCTCTCTATCTCTCGCGTGAGCTTGTTCCTCAGCCAACATTCTGGCGGTCAAAATTTGATGTCACCCAAATTGCACCTCATAATGAGATATAAAGAGGTCGATGTTCAAATATAGAATCCAACCAGGGTTGGGGTCGAATCCAATGAGGAATATGGCGAGGACCTTAGCTAATGCATTTAGCTATTACTATTGGCTTATTTATTTCCTACGGGGGGAAATTGTAATAAGAAATAATATAAAACAGTAGAGAGTAATGAGTAGATCCTTGATTTAAAATTGATTGAATTCAAAGGGTGAGTTGACTAGGATTGTGTTCCCCATGACTTTATAACTACAAGGCATTTTATACTAGTGATCTACTTCATTGTCTAATATGCAATATCGGTAAGTTAACTTCACCTCAATGGTTGGTACCCTACTTAAATGATTATTACTATGCAACTTGATCCGTATATGGTTGTATACTTGATTCCCCTACCCTTGATATCAGATTAGCTATTCCTGGACAAGGTCAAGATATTAGATGAGGATTTATAGCCTCAAATCTCCGTTGTTAATCCCTTTTCCCATTCATTCCCCCTTGATCCGGTGAGTAAGAACAAGGAAAATTCTAACATTTGCGACCGCTAAGAAATAATTAAAATGAAGAAAAAAATAATACATGCATAAACCCCGTTCAAGATTCACTAAGTATTTCTGCCTATGTGTGTTAATTCATTATGGTTCTCACAACCCTGGTTATGGGTTTAGCTACTCATGCTTGAAAGATTACAATTAGAAATTAGAGAAATCATAATTGCAACTTACAATAATTCATAGAAGAAACCACGCGTATTGAATAAATCAACAAAAATATAAGATTAATACTCCAAAGTTGTTTGAACCACCGAATTCAAGAACAAAATTATGAAACTTGTTTCTTGAACCTTAATGTTAATCAACAACAATGAATAATATGGTCAAAAGTCATAATAATGCGTAAACTGCAAAAAGAAACCTACATAAATATTTATAGATTCAGACAAATTCTTTCCTTATTTAAAATGGATTACAGGTCGGCAGTGGCAACGACTCATTAGGTATCTTAACGAGTCATGGAAAGCAGTGACAGCTCGTGCTCAGCATAAAGTTCCTTCTAGACGAGGGGTCACCTGAAGACTCATTAAGTGAATGGATGAGCCGTGAGGTCCCTCATTGCTTCTGAGCCCTGAAACTTCTAGTGTTCTGGACGACTGCTCCTGCCTATTCATGACGAGTCGTTGAGTCTCATGATGACTCGTTGCTCCTTTTGTCCTGACACTTATCTCATGATTCTTAACTTCTAAGCTTTACCTGACGAGTGCTCCCAATGATTCGTGAAGCCATACTATGACTCGTTAATTATTCCATTCTAACACCCAGGTATTTTGATCAATTTCAACTCCCAATCCTCACAACCTTCCTAACGACTCGTCACCAGACAGGATGAGTCGTGATGTTAACTCGTGCTGACCACTGTTTCTAGCCTGGGTGTTGTGTCTTCAAAATATTTTTCTCCAAAAAGCTCAAGGAACGAGTCGTCCAGTGACATGATGACTCGCTACCTTGCTGGCAGTCCACATTTAGCCCATTTTAGCCTCGTTAAGCCCATTTCATTATGCAAACCTATTTTCCTGCAACACTTAACAAAAACACATTATATATATATATATATAAACATACCTGGGATTAGCATATTTTCTTAATTTTAAGCGTTGTAAGTCCCGTAAACTCACGGCACATCAGTCCCAGCAGCTCGTCAGTTTTTAGATGGCTTTCAGACATAGATATGTTTAGGATATTTTGTATTCGGGCATAAATTATAGTATTTTATTGGTCATTTCTATTTTTCCAAAAAGCTATTTAGTTATGTTTTTTTTCAGCCTCCGCTATGTTTAATTAAGTATACCAATGTGATGTTAAGCCATGGGATAGCTTGGGGTCACTTGTGGCACCAAGTACTGCGTTGCGTCTAGGGTGTAGACTCGGATCATGAAACGAATAAACTCTCCAAGAAGAAACATAAGATCTCAATATATTTACCAAAAATAATGCAAAAAATTGAATTTTCAAAAAGGCACGTGAATTGTAATCTATATATCTACTCGATAATCCAAAAATTTAGATGATTTTTAAATCAATCATATATACACGATTGATGTTGCTTCATGACTCACAAAATGATGATGGGATCAAAAGCTTCTTTTCTTTTGTTTTTTTTTTGAAAAAAGAAGCAGCAATATCTTGATAGTACAACAAGTATATATATTCGCAGAGCATGATAGGGTAAGTTATTCCACAGGCATAAGGTGATTGAAGTCCAGATTTGCTGCTTCAAAATCATCCAAGAACTTCTGTCCTAATATAGTGTTACCTTTACATTGGACACACAGTTATGCCTTTGGTTCCAAACTTGCTTCAGCCTTTCTTCTACATTTTGCCTCTTTAAACCTATCAATGGCTACTTGAAGTTCGTCTGAGCCTCTAACAACTCTCATATTGTAGTATTACAAACCGAAAACAAATCCCTCAAACCTCTCACAATAGCCAAATTCTTAGTCTTGGAAGCAAGGGCTCTGTATCCTGGAAGTCCAGCCATCTTCTTAGAAGGAACTAATCCCTAGACTTTGTACTCTGCTTTTTCCCCTGGAAATCTTGGTGAAGTAGATCAAAAGATTCTTCTGGGTGGTTTATGAACTATATATAAAGGCAAAACCTTTTTCTAAAAGCTTTTCAATAGGACATAAAGAGCACAGAGGTCATGCATTTTAATTTATTTGATCTATTCTTGCTGCTCAAAGCTGGTAAAGGTCTATTTCACTTCATTAATCTTTTTTACTATGTCATTATTCTCTGGAATTGAAAATCAAACATGTTTTCCAAGAAAAATTTAGGGCTAAATAAATTTTGTATGCTGATAAGAGGAAAACAGTTAAGACATAGATCATACAACTAATTTGGCAGAAGATAAGTTCTAAATTATGTGTTTGTCTATGAATATTTATTATTGTCTTACCATCACAAGAGGCTAAAACCTCCACAACTAGGGTTGTGGGAACCATGGTGAATTAATAAACTGGGGTTATAGAAAGTAATTCTAAACCAATGCTAAACACTTGTATTGTATTCTCTTCATCTTTAATATTTCTTAATGGAGCACAACATTAAGACTTCCCAAAATTCTTTACTTGCTTGAACCTAGAGAAGTAGAAATTAGGAAAAGAGAATTGCAATGAAGCCTTGATTTTTATGGGTCATTGTATGATCTGAACTGCGGTGGCAGGACAGTTAATTTGGGACAAATTGATAATGGTTGAAGTGAAATATCTCATGAGAACTAACCCAGTGATTGAGTATAATCATCTAATAGGGACGAACCAGTCATTTGGATGAACCCTAGTTTTCAAGTTCTATATGTAAGCATTGGGATAGATCCCAAGTGTAAGGCCCAAAGTAGTTATGAACTCATGGGAAAACTTACCTTAGTTAATTGCATAATCTTGATAAACAACAACCAATTCTAAATATTATCATATAATTTCTTTTATAAAACCCACATTCGGAGATAACATACTTAAAAGCTTAAATACTAGCATTATTCTATATCTTGAGTGTATTCCCTATGTGGTCGACCCCAAACTTTGTTGGGTTCTTTATTGACAATGTCAGTGTCATACTTATCTAGGGATGTGATATGGGTGTTATCAAAAAGTGGCGCCATTGCCTGAGAATATGACTTAGGATTAGAGTAATTGCCTAATCCTATGGTAGGGATGCTTCATGTCAGCCACATGTGGGAACATCCAGATGGAAGATAAGAGGCTGCTAGTGTCCATGGGAGAGATGATGAGTATTGATACACTAGCAGCTGTCCTGATGAATTATGAGGGAGATGAAGTACCAGGGTACACGGAGTTAGTAAATGCCCAAGAGGGAATGGGGTTGTATAACTTCTGGACAAACAAGTTAGACCTTGACATAAAAAACCGTGCAACTCCTCCAGCAAAAGCATCAATGAAGGTACCACCACTTCTAGAAATTAAGGAAATATCTCCCCATATAAAATATGCATTTTTGGGAGAAAACAACACCTTTCCAGCTATTATTTCTGCAGAACTAGCAGACTGGCAAGTGGAGGCTCTGGTTGCAATATTAAAAAAGCATAAAAATGCAATCAGATGGACCATTGTGAAAATCATTAGGATCCCTCCAAGCATATGCACCCACAAAATCCAGCTTTAGAGGAATTGTGTACCATGTATAGAGCATCAACGATGACTAAAAAAAGAGATTATCAAGTGTCTAGACACTGGTGTAGTTTACCCCATTACAGATAGAAAGTTGGTGAGTCTAGTGCAGTGTGTGCCAAAGATAGGTGGGATAACAGTGGTACGAAACGAGAAAAATAAGTTGATGCTGAAAAGACCTGTCATGAGTTAGCGTGTGTGCATGGATTATCAAAAACTCAATCACTGGACCCAGAAAGACCATTTTCCAATGTCGTTCATAGATCAGATGCTTGATATGTTGGCAAGTAGAGGTTGGTACTATTTTTCTGATGGATATTCGGGGTACAACCAGATCTCTATAGCCCTAAAAGAGCAAGAGAAGACCACCTTCACTTGCCCATATGAAACATTTGCTTTTATGAGAATGCTTTTTGGGTTGTGTAATTCACCAGTCACATTCCAACATTGTATGATGTCGATCTTCTCACATATGGTAGAGGACACCATCGAGGTATTTATGGATGATTTCTCAATTGTGAGTGAGTCATTTGAATCCTGTCTCAAGCATTTGAGCAAATTGTTGAATAGATCTAAAGAAACTAAACTGGCCTTAAATTGGGAGAAATGTCACTTCATGGTTAAAGAAGGGATAGAGCTGGGTTACACAATCTCAGGAAAGGGGATAGAGGTGTACAAGGCAAAAATTGAATCAATAGCTGGATTGAAACTGCCTTTTTCTGGAAAGGGGATCAGAAGCCTTTTAATGCATGCAAGATTCTATAGGAGGTTCATCAAGACTTCTCAAAGATTGCACAACCATTGTGCAAACTACTTGAGGAGGAGGTGAAGTTCGTGTTTGATGAGGCATGTTTTAAGGCTTTTGAATGCCTGAAGGAGAGACTCACCACCGCTCCTATAATTATAGCTCTAGATTGGTCTCTCCCATTCGAGGTAATATGTGATGCTAGTGCGGTGGCCTTTGGTGCTGTCCTGGGACAATGGAGAGCGAAGATTTTTCACCCCGTCTATTATGCTAGTAAGACACTTAATGCAGCTCAAAAGAACTATACAATCATTGAAAAAGAGCTACTAGCAGTGGTCTTTGCATTTGACAAGTTTCGAGCATACTTTCTTGAAACTAAGGTAATTGTCCGTACAGACCATTCTGCACTGAGGTACTTACTATCGAAAAAGGATGCTAAACCCAGACTGATCAGATCGATGTTGTTGTTCCAAGAATTTGAATTTAAGGTAAAAGACCAAAAGGGAATAGAAAATTAGGTGGTTGATCACTTGTCTAGACTAGAAGTAGATGCTAGAGTGAAGGATGAGATTGATATCGATGATGCCTTCCCAGATGAACATGTATTGGCTACATCTCAAGATTTGATCCTTTGGTTTGTTGACTATGCAACTTATTTGGTGAGCGACATGATTCTAGAAGATATGATGCTCCAGTAAAGGAAAAAGTTCCTGTTTGATGCTCGGAGGTACTATTGGGATGAACCATATCTATTTTGCATTTGTGTAGATGGGCTGATTCAGAGATGTGTGCCAGAGGTAGAGATGTTGAGAAATTTGGAGGCTTTCCACTGATCCCCAATTGGGGGTCATCATAGTGGTATCCGAACTGCGCATAAAATTTTGCAGTGCGGGTATTATTGGCCCTCTATCCACCAAGATGCTTACGATTTTGCCAAGTCTGTGATCAATGCCAAAGGCAAGGTGGCATTACTCGTAAGCATGAGCTACCATTAACACCTATCCTCTAAGTAGAGTTACTTAATATATGGTGTATTGACTTCATGGGGCCATTCATGAGCTCGTATGGGATAAATTACATCTTGGTGGCTGTGGACTATGTCTCAAAATGGGTGGGCACTAAAAATCAAATCCGAATAAAAGAGATACAAAAAGGTATAGATGGGAGAATAAATATAGAATAAATGGAAAATAAAACTACAATTTACTTAGATTTATTGAATCCATAATGGATTCAATCAAGTTAAGTGAAGCCATTACAGTCCCTAACAATGAGGAAAAAGTGTCATAGCATTTCTGCAGAAGCACATATTTGCTAGATTTAGTACTCCCATAGCATTCATCAGTGACGATGGGTCACATTTTTGTAATTTCCTCTTTATAAATTTGTAGGAGAAATATGGTGTGAAACACAAGGTGGCAAAAACTTACTATCCTTAATCCACTGGGTAAGTGGAAGTGTCCAACAGGGAGATAAAGACTATTCTAGCCAAAACAGTTATGTAATACCCCGGAAGTGCCTAAGAGTAGACCCGGGAATTAAAAAGTTGAAAACTGCTGAAACTGGGAAAAACATCACAAGATGAGAGGTGTAACGACTCATGGTTGGAAACCACGGGCTGTTGTTACAAGTCGTGGTTTCAGGAGTGCAGGTGGCAATAGAAGCAATGGCTGATGAAACGACTCATTATGGGAAACAACGAGTCGTCATTGGTAGTCGTGGTCAGAGATGGACTTTAGCTTTTGGGGAAATAACGGGTCATCCAATGACCTGTCATCAGTTACAATGAACCGTTGTCAGCAATCATTGTCTACATGGTCAGATTTCCAGTGCACTCAACGGATCAAGACCACAACTCATTGGAAGCAACCACGAGTCGTTGTGAGGCTCGTGGTAAGGGATGTTCAGGTTTAGCAGGGAGTTGACAACGACCGACCCAAACACCCATTGTTTGGACCAATGACTCATCCTATTGAGTCGTGGTAAGGATCTGAAGGTATTGATAAGATAGTGGATCCAACGACTGGGTACCACGAGTCGTGGTTTAACACAATGATTCATGCGATCAGTCGCTGGTTCGTCCAGGGCAGTTTTTTAGGGACTTTTCATTAAGGGTATTTTCGACCTTTCTATGCTATAAGGACCTAAACTACATCGTTTCAAGTATTTTCTAGGCATTTTTAGATAGGTTAAGTCCCTATTGCATAGATTATTCCCATGCATGCATATTAAGAGAAATTTTGAGGGATCAAGCTATTCCTCAAGCTTTTCCCTATCAATTCATCGTTGGGAATTCAAGAGCTTTAGAATCTAATCTTAACCAGGTATGTAGGGTTGCGAATGGATGTTTCTGTTCACACCCATGCCCATTCCCTTTTAATTTATGAAAATCTATAAAAAATCTTAGGGGGTTTTGAATTCAATTTTGTGAAAATCTAATTATTTGCTAATGGGCTTTTATGATTTATGAATTATATAGTATTTTTTAGATTTTTATTAGATTTTATAATTTATTTTACTTATAGAATTATTGCTTTCGATTGCAACTCAATTAAGCCTAATTATGCATGATCTATGATGAATCGATTTATGATCTACTCTTCAATTATTGATATTTACAAACCCAACATGATTTATGATTTGAAATATGGATTTATTCAATTACCCATCATGATTTGATGATATACAAGTTTTATGTATAGTCTACAAGTATGCATGAACCCTATGGTTTATAAATTAGGTTTTGGCCGACCCACGGGCCTTGATTCATGGCTAGTCCATGTATATACAAGAATGTTATGATTATCATGATTTAACTAGCCCATGAACTCATGAATATAATACTATGAGCATTATATATATTTTGGAAGTAGTATCGAACACTGAGTAGGTTCGGGGCTCAGTTTCTTCCCCGGATCTCATAAACTACGTGCCATCGTAGGTATGTTGGGACCTCTCTCGTGACTGTCCCCAACCCAAATGGCCCTTTTCACGTGATCACTCCCTTCATGGTTCTACCCTTGGCAGGTACGAACGACCTCCCGATTAGGTTTACAAGTCGGACTTTATGTGTGCTCATATGGGGTATGTCGGTTAAGAGAATCTCTCACTGTTCTTCATGATTTATGCATGTTTATGATTATGTATGTTCTCTCAAGGAATGTTTATTATGGATTTTCTCTTATGATTATGATTACTATTGTATTATGAATGCTTTGAAAACCTTGAGCCTTATGATATGTTATGTTACGATATTTATGATAGGAGCATTATGTCCCACTCTTATGATGTTTTATGAGATTTTACATATTTTAAATGTCCGCTTTACTTACCTTGCATACTCAGCTCATTCCACATACTGACCGCATACTTTCTATGTTGTATCATCTTATGATACAGGCGGCTCTCAGGCTCATCCTCACCTTTAAATCATCTCAGAGTTCACTTAAGCTTATTGATGAGTCCTCATGTTCCGAGGGCTGTCTCTTTAGACATTTACGTTATTTTATGTTTCAGTCTTGGCCGGGTTAGTTGGGGGTGTTGTTCCATCAACCCATCTTACATGTTAGAGGCTTTCAAACAGTATGTAGTACTCAGCTTGTCAGTATGTTCAGAGATTTCTTACCTTATGATATGCTATGATTATGTCAACATTTCCTCTATGCCTTATGTGTAATCTTTTGCTTAAAGTGAATGAAGTTAGATGTATACTTATGCCATGGATCGACTTGGGGCCTCTGGGGTTCATTGTCCCATGTTACAATCTGGGTCTACGTTCGGGTCTTGAAAAACTTGGATCAGAGAAATAGGTTTGAAGTGTCATAGGGTGTCTAAAACGACGTTTAGTAGATTCTTTTTCATGGGTGTGAAGCGCGCCACACTTATGACGTAAAGGCTACAAGACATTTAGGAAATGTTTCGTTCTTTCATGATCTATGTTTTGTGATGAAAAGTCCTTCTATCCTTCTAATTCGTGCTTTTCGCGATTTTAGAATCATGGTTCCTAGAAGAATAAATGGAAGAAGAAATGGGAACGGTAAAGGCCATAGAGATGGCATTGATCATGGGCATTAGTAGGCCCCACCTATTTAGGAGCCCCAGGCACTAGAGCTAGTTGCCCACGTGAAATTTCGGGCGGCTATCCAAAAGTTGGCGTAGGCCTTGACCGCTCAGGTCAACCAGCAGGCAGTTGCGTATATTCCTCAGAATGGCAATATAGCAATGCCCCGGATTAGAGATTTATTGAGGATGAACCCTCCATAGTTCCTTGCATCCAAGGTGGATGAGGACCCACACGATTTCATCGAGGAGATTCTAAAGATCACCCAGGATATGGGGGTGACCAATGGAGACTGCATTCATTTGGCCTCTTATAAGCTAAAGGGGGTGGCTCACATATGGTTCAAATAGTGGAGAGATGCTAGGGCAGTGGGTCCAGGCCCTATCGATTGGGAAGAGTTCCACACAACATTATTGGATTGATTCTTCCCTCGGGAGATGAGGGACCAAAAGGCAGACGAGTTTGTTAACTCTAAGCAGGGTGACATGTCGATTCTAGAGTATGCATTGGAGTTCACCCGACTATCAAAATATGCGCTAGAGTTGGTGGCAGACCAGCGGGGTGGGGTGAACCATTTTGTGCATGGAGTGGAGGACTATCTAGATAAGGACTACAGGATCGCCATATTGCATTGGGATATAGATTTTCCCTGCATTGTGTTGCATGCTCAGCATATGGAGTCGGTATATCAAAGGCAGAGAGAGGCTAAGAGGGCTAGGTCAGGGGGTGGACAGCGTCAACAGTCTCAGCACAGGTCTATTGCTCTAGCATCATCATCGTCTAGTATGCCATCTAGATTCCAAGGGGATTAGAGGAGCAGGGCTCCAGATTCGAGAGGCCAGGGTAGTATGCGGATAGAGCACACTTTCCCAACTTTTTCAGGATGTGGAAAGAATCATCCTGTGAGATGCCTAGTTGGTTCAGACGCTTGTTTCTAGTGTGATAAACTCGAACACAAACTCATGGATTGCCCTTCAGCCAGATCAGGGGACGGTGGAGCCCGTATACTAGAAGCACATCCCTCTCAGCAGGGTTCCTCGACTAGTTCAGTTGGAGGACAATGCCAAAATAGGTTTTATGCTTTAGCACCCCATCAGGAGCAGGAGGTCTCCCCAGATGTGGTCATTGGTATGTTGCGTGTTTATCATATTGATGTTTATGCTTTGCTAGATCCGGGAGCTACCTTGTCTTTTGTGACCCCTTACATTGCTAGTAGCTTTGGAGTTAGTCCCAAGACTCTGTTAGAACCATTTTTGATTTCTACTCCTATCGGTGATTCGGTTGTAGCTAGGCAGTTGTATAGAGGATGCTCGGTCACAATATTGCATAAAGTCACCACCACGGACCTTGTAGAGTTAGCCATGACTGACTTTGATATTATTTTTGGCATGGATTGGTTGTATGCGTGTTATTCTTCTGTAAATTGTAGAACCCGTGCGGTGGAACTTCATTTTTTAGGAGAATTAGTTTTGGAGTGGAAGGGTAGTTTGGTTGTACCAGTAGGTCGATTTATTTCATATCTTAAGGCCCATAAGATGATTTCTAATGATTGCATGTACCATCTAGTCAGGGTTAAGGATGTTGAGTCCGAGACCCCGACTATCCAGTCAGTTTTGGTGGTGCGTGAGTATCCAGAGGTCTTTCCCGATGATTTTCCAAGTGTTCCTCCCGAGAGAGAGATTGATTTTGGTATTAATCTTCTACCCGATATGCAGCCTATATCTATCCCTCCTTACAGGATGTCTCCAACCGAGCTAAAAGAGTTGAAGGATCAGTTGAAGGACTTGTTAGACAAAGGCTTTATCAGACCAAGCAAGTATCCATGGGGTGCACCAGTGTTATTTATCCAGAAGAAGGATGGTTCACTTTGGATGTGCATTGACTATCGGCAATTGAACAAGGTCACTATTAAGAACAGGTATCCTTTACCTAGGATGATGATTTGTTTGACCAACTTCAAGGTGCCAAGTGTTTCTCAAAGATAGATCACAGGTCCGGGTATCATCAACTCAGGGTTCGAGAATGTGATATCCCGAAGATAGCCTTCAGGATGCGGTATGGTCATTATGAGTTTGTAGTTATGTCTTTTGGACTAAGAAATGCTCCTGTAGCTTTTATGGACCTGATGAACAGTGTATTCAAGTTGTATCTAGACATGTTCGTTATTGTGTTCATTGATGACATCCTTATATACTCTCGGAGCGAGGAGGAGCATGCCGCTCATTTGAGAGTAGAGCTTCAGACTCTCAAGGATCGCCAATTATATGCAAAGTTTAGCAAGTGTGAGTTTTGGTTGAACTCGGTAGCATTTTTGGGCCATGTAGTATCAGGCGAGGACATAAAAGTAGATTCTCAGAAAATCGAGGCAGTGAAGAATTGACCTACACTGATGAATCCCTTGGATATTCGGACTTTCTTGGGTTTAGCTGGCTACTATCAGAGGTTTGTTGAGGGTTTCTCTTCTATTGCAGCACCTTTGACCAATTTGACTAAGAAAAAGGAAAAGTTCCAATGGTTGGAGGCTTGTGAGAAGAGCTTCCAAGAGTTAAAGGCTCGACTTACTACCGTGCCGATGTTGACCCTACCCGAGGGTAGAAATGGTTTTGTGGTGTATTATGATGCTTCAAGAGTTGAACTTAGGTGTGTAGTGATGCAGCGATGGAAAGTGATAGTATATGCCTCGAGACAGTTGAAAGTCCATGAGAAGAATTATCCGATCCACGATCTTGAATTGGACGCAGTGGTGTTTGCATTGAAGATATGGTGACATTACTTGTATGGGGTCCATGTGGATGTGTTTACGGACCACAAGAGCTTGCAATATGTGTTCAAGAAGAAAGACCTCAATCTTTGGCAAGGAGGTGGTCAGAGCTACTCAAGGACAATGATATGAGTGTCCTTTACAATCTGGGTAAGGCTAATGTGGTAGCGGACACACTTAGTGGGCTCTTTATGGAGAGTGTGTCCCATGTGGATGAAGGGAAGAAGGAGCTGGGGAGAGATGTCCATTGAATTGCAAGGTTGGTAGTTAGATTAGTCTACTCGACCGATGGCGGTGTTGTTTTACAAAATGGATCAGAATCGTCCTTGGTGACTGATGTGAAAGCTAGATAAGGTGAGGATCCAATTTTGGTAAAGATGAAAGAAGTTGTTCGAATTAAGAAGGTGGAGATCTTCTCCCAAGGGGGAGATGGTGTGCTTCGGTACCAGGGTTGCCTATGATAATTGCATGTTTCTATTTTCTGCTTGTTTCCTACATTAAAGGATGCATGTTCCCAAGGGGGAGATACTAAAATACCCCGAAAGTGCCTAAGAGTGGACCCGAGAGTTAAAAGTTGAAAACTGTTGAAATTGGGAAAAACATGACAAGACGAGAGGTGTAACGACTCGTGGTTGGAAAGCATGGGCCATTGTTACCAGTCGTGGTTTTAGGAGTCTAGGTAGTAGTGGAAGCAACGACCAATGAAACGACTCATTCTGGAAAACAACGAGTCATTGTTGGTAGTCGTGGTGAGAGATGGACTTTAGAATTTGGGGAAATAACGGGTCATCCAATGACCCGTCATGAGTTAAACGACCCATTGTCTAGTGCACTAAATAGATCAAGACCATGACTCGTTGGAAGCAACCATGATTCGTGGTGAGGCTCGTGGTAAGGGATATTCAGGTTTGGTAGGGAGTTGACAACGACCGACCCAATGACCCGTTGTTTGGACCACTGACTCTTCTTGTCGAGTCGTGGGAAGGATCTGAAGGTATTGATGAGACAGTGGATCCAACGACTGGGCACCACGAGCCTTGGTTTCACAAAACGACTCGTGGGATCAGTTGCTGGTTCATCCAGGGCAGTTTGTCAGGGACTTTTCATTAAGGGTATTTTCGACCTTTCCATGCTATAAGTCCCTAAACTACGTTGTTTTATGTATTTTATGGGAATTTTAATATAGGTTAAGTCCCTATTGCATAGATCATTCCCATGCATGCATATTAAGAGAAATTTTGAGGGATCAATCTATTCCTTAAGCTTTTCCCTATCAATTCATCCTTGGGCATTCAAAAACTTTAGAATCTGATCTTAACCAGGTATGTAGGGTTATGAATGAGTTTCTGTTGACACCCATGCCCATTCCCTATAAATATATAAAAATCTATCAAAAATCTCAAGGAGTTTTGAATTCAATTTTGTGAAAATCTAATGATTTGCTAATGGGCTTTTATGATTTATGAATTATATCATATTTTATGGATTCTGATCAGATTTTACAATTTATTTTACTTATAGAATTATTTATTACGATTCCTACTTAATTAAGCCTAATTATGCATGATCTATGATGAATCGATTTATCATAGATCATGTCATAGTTCACTTCAGCTTATTGGTGAGTTCTCATGTTCTAAGGGTCGTCTTGTCAGACATTTATGTTATTTTATGTTTCATTCTTGGCCGGGTTAGTTGCGGGTGTTGTCCCATCAACTCATCTTACATGTTAGAGGCTTTCAGACAGTATGTAGTACTCAGCTTGTGTGTATGTTTAGAGATTTCTTACCTTATGATATGCTATGATTATGTCTACTTTTTCGCTATGCCTTATATGTAATCTTTCGCTTAAAGTGAATGAAGTTAGATGTATGCTTATTCCATGGGTCAACTTAGGGCCTCTCGGGGTTCCTGTCCCATGTTACGATTGGGGTCTATGTTCGGGTCGTGATAAGTTAACATCAGCCGGACAAACTGGTCTTGGAAGCTTGATGATGCACTATGGGCATATAGAACAACTTATAAGACCCCCATTGGCTTATCTCCATATCAACTTTTCTATGGCAAGTCGTGACATCTGCTAGTAGAGTTAGAGCATAAGGCACTATGGGCACTGAAAAAGTTGAATTTGAATTGGAATGAAGCAGTCAAGTTTGGATTAGATCAGCTGAATGAGTTATATGAGTTACGGCTTCGAGCTTATGAGAGTGGAGCCATTTATAAAGAAAGGATGAAAATCTACCATGGACGGAAGATAGCAAAAAGGGAGTTTAACGCTAGTGATTTGTTCCTACTGTTTAATTTAAAGGCTTCGCCTGCATCCTAGTAAATTGAAATCTAGGGGGATGGGACCATATAGTGTCCCTATATGGTGCAGTTGTAGCTTGAAACAAATATTGTAAGAGGTTCAAGGTGAATAGGCAAATGATAAAGTTGTATATGGGAGACACCGAAGAGATAAGAGGGATTGAGTCGGTGTACCTTAATGACGCTAATGATCAAGGAATTTGCATTGTGCCACGACATTAAATCAGGCACTGCATGAGAGGCAACCCATGGAAGGTGGAGTTTGAGAAGCCAATGGTGTGTCCCTTTCCCTTGTTCTTATATTTGATGCTTCGGGGCGAAGCATGTTTCCAAAAGGGGGGATGTACTTGTATTTTTTAGGTTTTGTTCATCTGAGGGTTTTTCTTACCGTGTTTATTTTCCCTCAGACATGCTATCTAGTAGAACTGGCATGTTTAGGTTTTTATTTATTTATTTGTGTAATTAGAAGTAGCTTTGGATTACTTTCAACCAATAAATGCATTGGTTTTGATGTTTTTGAAAGAATGACCTTGTCTTAAAATTTTTTGGTGTTAGCTGTGTATGTTGACTGCAAAGTATGGCTTTTGTAGATCTTTTTATGGCATTTATATTATTATCATGTGTAGTTTTAGTTTAGTCGTGCATGAACTGGAAAGATAGAATCAATGCAAACACGTACCATGAGTGAGTGAGGATTCATACTCAGTTCAATACTGTGTTGAAGATCTAGAACTTGCTCGGTTGGTCCTTACATAGATTTTAGGATGGTTGGTTAGAAAAGGATCATAGGCCGTTTTTGTCATAGCCCACTTTAGCTTAAATGCCTTACCAAATGAAATGATTCCCTCTATCCCGTATTTGAGCCTAAAAGTTGACTTATTTTCTTTTATTACCCATTCAGCTTGACCAAGTTTATAATGAATTTGTTTGGCCCTGGTTCCTCCTTGGACATGTGAACCTAAACTCAGGAAGAATGCCTAAGTTAAGGATGGCTGTAGTAGGGTACGTAAGCTTTGTGAGGGTGGAGAAGAAAAAGGAAACAAAGTCAAAGAGGAGTGGGGTGTGGTCTGAAAAGAAAAGAAAAAGAGTTAAAAAGAATAAAAGAGAGAAAAAGGAAAAAAAGAGCTAAAAAAGATGATAAAAACACATCGTACCTACACATTGCATTTTAAAAGAGAAAAAGGGAGGACAAAGTTGAAAGATGAAAAAATGGGGTAAAAAGAGAAAGGTGGAGAAGAGTTGTGTAGTGCCAAGGATGGTTAGTCACTAAAATTTGTATCTATCATACCCAGCCTGAAGCCTACATTACAAGCCTGAAAAATTCCTATAATGATACTAGCTTAACTGCCCAAAAAAGCCAAAGTAGAGAAAATAAGGGCAAGCCTATGGTATCTGATGTGCAGTATTTGGAACTTCATTTTGAATGTGAAAGTCTTACTTGTTGGGTCCCAAGATTCATATTTATATATATTTGTGAGTGTTAGGGACTTCATTTGCGGTGAGGGTACATTATTTTTGTTATGTTCTGCCAATTGTCTGTGTGAATGTCATTGGTGATAGGTCAATCCTCTGCTAATAGTTGTATTGCATATCTTGATCCCTGTATTTCATAAGTTGTACCTATATGTGTGCATGGTTGAGTTAGTTTGAATGAAAAAAGGGTCCATAGTTGATTGTGTGCAAATTTTGTTGTGTTGGATGTAGGTATTCTAGGTTTACTTTCTAGTTAAGCGTCATTTTTAGTTTTGTTTTCTTTTCTTGAGGACATGCAAAAGTCTTAATTGAGGGTGTTGATGTTTTGTGAGATTACAACTCTTTCGGCACTTAAACTGAGGAAACAAGCATGGACTTAGATGTGTTTATATGGATATGAGGCACTTTTACTTTGTTTTCAGAGAAATTAGGTGTTGGAGTTGTAATGTGCAAAAAAAGGAAAAAATGCAAAAAAAGAGCTAATTATGGATCTCATTACGAATCATACCATCCTGGTATGAGCCGTACTGAGAGTTATGGAAAAGTCCAAACTAAGTGTTTGAGGCACCAGGGTTAATACACTTATTATACGAGTCGTACCATAGCAGTCGTGATAAATACCAAAAGATGCTGCACAAGACAAGTCTCCAGGTATAGATAGTAACTACGGATCATGATATCTACCTAAGACCCGTACCATGGAGTTGTGGTAAACTCCATAATAATTCAAGAATGGCAGATGTCAACGTACAACTAGAAGTCACGAGTCGTAGGATGAAGGTACGAGTTGTACCAAGCCACTCGTGAAAGAAAACAGAGAATGCTATAAGTAGCAAGTTCAACCTATGATCAGATCGTACGTCACATAGGTTTATGGTATGATTCATACTAGATTCCAACATTCTAACAAAATCTGAAGAAGCCAGTCAATGTATGAGTGAAGTTACGATCCATACAATCATATTACGGGTCGTAGGTGAAGTCGGCAACAGTTTTAGCAGTTTCCTTGTTAATTTAAGAAAAGTTTCTAATTATTTGTATAAATGCTTTTCCAGGTTATTTTTGTTAAAGAGAGTCAGATTTGGAGAGAGACAATTAGAGAGATACTGATTGTAGAGAGTTTGGAGTATTGGAGAACAACTTTTGGGATTTTCTTGAGTTGATTCTTCCGTTATTCTTGACTTGTTCTTTATTAATTATTGCAATAATCAAGTGGATTTTCTTCCAATCATCTTTGTAAGTTCTAAATTATGTGTTTGTCTATGAATAATTAAAATTCTCTTTCAATCATGAGAGGCTAAAACCTCCATAACTAGGATTGTGGGAACCATGGTGAATTAACAAACTAGGGTTGCACGAAGTGATTCTAAACCAATGTTAAACACTTTTATTGTATTCTCTTCATCATTAATGTTTCTTAACGGAGCGCAATGTTAGGACTTTCCCTTTAATACCCCCAAAGTGACTTGGGGTAGACCCGAGAGTTAAAACTTGAAAACTGCTGAAACTAGGAAACTATCACAGAACGGGTGATCTAACGACTCGTGGTACCAAACCACGGGTCGTTGAACACAGTCATGGTGATTGGGAAGTTCTGGTGGCAGTGGAGAAAACGGGCAATGCAACGACTCATTGCTTGCAAGAACGAGTCGTTGTTGGCAGTCGTAGGAGAGGCTAGGCTTAGCAGTTGAGGATACCATGGGTCATCCAACGACTCGTGGTAAGAAGTGATGATCCGTGGTCACCGGTCATCATTTGGTTGCAAGAATTTCCAGTGCATGTGATGGATTAAGACCACGACTCGTTGGAAGCAACAATGAGTCGTGGTGAGGCTCGTGGTCAGAAGGTCCAGTTTTTTGAAAGGGTAAACAACGGTCGACTTGATGACCCATTGGTCTAAAGGAAGAGTCGTCCTGTCCATCTATTGTTCTATTCCATAGGATAGTCTCAGCAGTGCTCACGATAATCCATACAATAGGTCGTTGTTTCTTCCAATGACTCCTTAGTACGACCCGTTGGACCTATCCGGACAGTTTTCAGGGAAGATTCATTAAGGGAATTTTCGAATTTTTCATGCTATGAGACCCTAAACTACGTCATTTTAGCCTAGTAAAGGTGGGGTTTTTATAGGGATAATCTATTCTAAGTCCTTATTCATGCATGCAAGAGTATAAAGAGGTGATCAAAGCGAGATTCAGGGCTTCCTTCTCCAATTCCTTTCAATTTCTTTTGGGCATTCAACGGAGAATAAGAATCAGTTATTTTCAGGTATATAAGTTTTCATGGGGGTTTTCTTCCACACCCATGCCCATTCCCTATCAATTTAAAAAAAATCTATTAACAATTCATTGGGGTTTTAATTCAATTCTTATGAAAATCTTATGATTTATTTATGGGCTTATATAATTTACGAATCTCATGGATTTTGATCAGGTTTTTCAATATATTTTACTTATAAAATCATAAATCCTGGTTTCTATTCAATTAAGCCTACTTATGGATGATCTATGATGATTTGATTTATGATATCCTCTTCGATTTTTGATATTTACGAACCCAACATGATTTGTGGTTTGAAACATGAAATTATTACATGCCCAACATGATTTGATGATTTACAAGTTATGTTCATGATTTCAAGTATGCATGGGCTTTATGATTTATGCACAATAAATGATGAAAAACATGTATTCAAGTTACCAAATGTTTATAACATGTCTTTGAGTGAATTTAGCATTGTAAATCATGGAAAAGTATTGGGCATTGCCCACATGTTCAAGAATGATATACGATTTATAAAACGGATCTCATGATTTATCGATTTATGATGTTGGCTGACTAAAGGGCCTTTGATTCTTTGTTAATCATGTTTAATGGGGACCAATGAATGGTGAATGTCACATTTTATCCAATGAATCTTAATGCATGATGTTATTGATTTACATATGAGCCTATATGCATGTTTTTGGGAGTCGTGTCTAGCATCGAGCAACTCGGCGTTCAAAGGACTTTACCGGTGTCTCATAATCACATGACACCGTGGGTGTTTATAATGATTTATTACAATGATAATGATCCCCTCTTTTCATGATATCACATAATGTACGTCCCTCGCCTGGCAAGCCAGGGGAGACTCTGCCCACTTGAGTTAGATAGTTGGAGCATAATGAAAGGCTCTACCATGATGGTGTCGGATGTGATGATTCCTCCCATTGTTCCGCATGTTTTTTATGCATTGTTATGTTTATGGTATTGGATCAAGTGATGATTTGATAAAGTTTCTGTTATGAATATGCTAATGAACGTTTCATGAATGATTTGAAAACCTTGAGTGTTACGTTATGTTACAATGATTATGATCCAAGCATGAAGTCCCCTTGTGATGTTTTATGAGTTTTCTATGCATTTTAAATATCCGTTTTACTTACCTTGCATACTGGATACATTCCACGTACAGATCGTATACTTTCTATGTTGGATCGTTTCATGATACAGGACCCAGCTCTCAGGCTCACCTTCCTTGGTAGCTCTTCAGAGTTTGCTATCAACTTATTTGGTGAGCCCTCATGTTCCGAGGGCCATATGTTCAGACGCTATTGTTCCATTTCAATTTCAGTATTGTAGGGTTAGTTGTCCCATCAACCCGTCCTTCATGAGTAGAGGCTTTTCAAACTATAAGTTGTATTCAGCCGTCATGTATGAATCATGTATTGTCTTTTCTCCATTATTATACCATGATTTCATTTCCTTATGTTAAGTTTTCTACTTATGTGAACGAATTAGATGTATGCTCATGCCATGGGTTGACCTGGGATCTCTCGAGGCTCCTTGTCCCATGTTATGATTTGGGTCTACGTTCGGGTCGTGACAAACTTTGTATTAGAGCCATAGATTTGAAGTGTCCTAGGGTATCTAAAAGCCGCATTGAGTAGATTCTTTTTCATAGGTGTGAAGCGCGCCACACTTATGACGAAGAGGCTACGAGAAATTTAGGAAATATTCCCTTCTTTCATGATCTATGTCGTGTGAGTCAAAGTTTTTCCTTTCCTTCAAATTCGTGCTATTCGCGTTTGCAGAATCATACCTCCATGCCGAGTGAACGTCAGAAGAAATAGCAATGGCAATGATCATGAGGGTGCCAATGGTGATGGGCATCAGCCAGCCCCACCTGTTCACGAGGGGCACACACCAGAGCCAGCTGCCCACGCTGAGTTTAGGGCAGCGATTCAGATGCTGGCATAGGCTATGGCTGCCCAGGTTCATAATATGATAGTGGTGCATTACCCACAGAATTGGAATGCAACGTAAGCTAGGGTGAGGGATTTCTTGAGGATGAACCCTCCTGAGTTCATGGGGTCGAAGGTGGACGAGAATCCACACGAGTTCATTGAAGGGATCTTGAAGGTCACCCAGATCATGGAGGGTGACAAATGGTGAGAGTGTTAACTTGGCCTCCTATCATCTAAAGGAGGTTTCTCATATTTGGTACAAGCAATGGAAAGACAATAGGGTAGCGAGAGCGATCCCTATCAGTTGGGATGAGTTCCATATGGCTTTTCTTAATTGACTTTTCCATCGGGAGATGAGGGAGTTGAAAGCAGCTGAGTTCGTGAATCTTAAGCTAGGAAAGATGACAGTGCTGGAGTATTCGCTTGAGTTCACTCGCTTGTCAAAATACTCCCCAGAGTTAATGATGGATCAGAGGACGCGGGTGAGCCGAATCATTCATGGTGTGTCTGGTTATATATAAAAGGATTGCATGACTTCCATGCTTCATTAGGATATGGACTTTCCTCATATAGTGTTGTACACCCAGCAAATGGAGGCTTCTCATGCGACAGAGAGGGAGGCAAAGAGGGCTCGGACAGATAGCCATGGGTTTTCACATCAGAGGTCTAGCGGTGGTCACCGCCCACAGTTTAAGCAAAGATCACTAGCCCCAGCATTGTCATCAGCTAGTGTTCCATCTAGACCCAAGGGTGATTTGAAGGGCAGGATTTCAGGATTCAGGTATCAAAGAGGCACGCAGATGGACCGCATCTCCCTAGTCTGCCGGAAGAGTTGAAAGAGTCATGCCGAGGAGTGTTTGCTCGGCTTAGATATTTGCTATAGGTGTGGTAGGTCTGGCCACATGCGCCGAGCGTGTCCATTTTCCAGACACGATGGTGACAGAGGCCATGCACAAACCACCAGGTCAGCAGCGGATCCATCACGTTCAGCTCCGCAGGGAGCATCTACTAGTGGGGGTGGCGGACAACGCCAAAACAGATTTTATGCCCTTGCCTCACGCTAGGAGCAGGAGACTTCACCAGATGTGGTCATTGGTATGTTGCTTGCCTTTCATATTGATGTTTCTTGCTAGATCTAGGAGCTACCTTTTCCTTTGTAACTCCTTACATTGCTAGTAGTTTTGGAGTTAGTCCCGAGACTCTGTCAGAGCCATTTTCGGTTTCTACTCCTATTGGTGATTCAGTTGTAGCTAGACGGGTGTATAGAGGTTTCCCCATTATAATGTTGCATAAGGTCACCTCCGTGGACCTAGTAGAGTTAGCCATGACTGACTTTGAAATCATTCTAGGCATGGATTGGCTGTTTGCATGTTATGCTTATGTTAATTGTAGAATCTGTGTGGTGGAATTTCACTTTCAAGATGAACCGGTCTTGGAATGAAAGGGTAGTTCGGCTGTACCTGCAGGCTGATTCATTACATATCTTAAAGCCCATAAGATTATTTCTAAGGGTTGCATGTATCATTTAGTTAGGGTTAAGGATGTTGAATCCGAGACCCAAACTATCCAGTCAGTCCCGATTTGTGTGAGTATCCAGAGGTCTTTCCCGATGATTTTCGAGGTATTCCTCCAAAGAGAGAAATTGATTTTGGTATTGACCTTCTACTTGATACGCAGCCTATATCTATCTCTCCATACAGAATGGCTCCATCTCAGCTGAAAGAGTTGAAGGATCAGTTGAAGGACCTATTAGATAAGGGCTTTATTAGGCCGAGTTAGTCTTTATGGGGTGCACCAGTGTTATTTGTTCGGAAGAAGGATGGTTCGCTTCGGATGTGCATTGACTATCGGCAGTTAAACAAGGTCACTATTAAGAACAGGTATCCTTTACCCAGGATCGATGATTTGTTTGACCAGCTTCAAGGTGCCACGTATTTCTCCAAGATTGATCTCAGATCCGGGTATCACCAGCTCAGGGTTCGGGAGAGTGACATCCCAAAAACTGCTTTCAAGACTCGGTATGTTCACTAGAAATTTTTTGTTATGTCTTTTGGACTAACCAATGCCCCTGCATCTTTTATAGACTTGATGAACAAGGTATTCAAGCAATATCTGGACATTTTTTTGATTGTGTTCATTGATGACATCCTTATATACTCTCGGAGCGGGGAGGAGCATTATCCTCACTTGAGAGTAGTGCTTCAGACCCTCAAGGATCATCAGTTGTATGCAAAGTTCAGTAAGTATGAATTTTGGTTGGACTCCGTGGCATTTTTATGCCATGAGGTATCGAGTGAGGGCATAAAGGTAGATTCTCAGAAAATCGAGGCGGTGAAGAGTTTGCCCAGACTGGTGAATCCTTCGGATATTCAGAGTTTTTGGGCTTAGATGGATACTACCGGAGGTTTGTTGAGGGCTTCTCATCTATTGCAGCACCTTTGACCAGGTTGACTCAGAAAAAGGTGACATTTCAATGGTCGGAGGCTTGTGAGAAAAACTTCTAAGAGTTGAAGACTTGACTCACTTCAGCACCATTGTTTACCCTACCCAAGGGTACCAATGGTTTTGTGGTGTATTATGATGCTTCGAGAATCGGACTTGGTTGTGTTTTCATGCAACATGGGAAGGTAATAGAATATGCCTCAAGACAGTTGAAAATCCATGAAAGAAATTACCCGACCCAGGACCTTGAGTTGGCCGCGGTGGTATTCTCTTTGAAGATATGGCGGCATTAGTTGTATGGGGTCCATGTGGATGTATTCACCAATCACAAGAGCTTTCAATATGTGTTCACGCAGAAAGATCTCAATCTATGACAAAGGAGGTGGCTGGAGCTACTCAAGGACTATGATATGAGTGTCCTTTACCACCCAGGTAAGGCTAATGTGGTAGCGGACGCACTTAGTAGGCTCTCTATGGAGAGTGTGTCCCACGTGGATGAAGGAAAGAAGGAGTTGGTGAAAGATGTCCATCGACTTGCAAGGTTGAGAATTATATTGGTCGAGTCGACCAATGGCAGCATTGTTTTGCAAAACGGATCTAAATCGTCCTTGGTGACTGATGTGAAAGCTAGACAAGATGAGGACCTGATTTTTGTAAAGTTGAAAGAAGTCGTTCATAGTCATAAGGTGGAGGTCTTCTCCTAAGAGGGAGATGGTGTGCTGCGGTACCAGGGTCGTCTGTGTGTTCAAGATGTAGAGGACTTAAGGAGCCGAATATTGCATGAGGCACATGGTACCAGGTACTCTATTCATCTAGGTTCCACGAAGATGTATCGTGATTTGCGAGAAATCTATTGGTGGGATGGTATGAAGAAGGATATTGCAGAGCTCATAGCCAGGTGCCCAAACTATCAACAAGTTAAGGTGAAACATTAAAGGCCGGGAGGAGTACTTCAAGATGTCAGCATTCCTACTTGGAAGTGGGAAGAGATTAATATGGACTTCATTACAGGCCTACCTCATACTCGCCGACAGTACGATTCTATTTGGGTGGTGGTAGACAGGTTGACCAAGGCTGCACACTTTCTACCGGTCAAAACCACAGATTCAATGGATGATTATGCCAAACTGTATATCCAGGAGTTGGTTTGATTGCATGGAGTGCCCTTTTCCATCATTTTAGACCGAGGTACTCAGTTTACCTCTCAATTTTGGCGGTCTTTTCAGAAAGGGCTTGGGACTCAGGTTAAGCTCAACACAGCCTTTCATCCGCAAATGGAAGGTCAAGCGGAATGAACAATCCAGACTCTCGAGGACATGTTGAGAGCTTGTGTGATGGACTTTAAAGGTAGTTGGGATGATCACTTGCCCCTGATCGAGTTTTCTTATAATAACATCTATCACTCCAACATCTAGATGGCACCGTTCGAGGCTCTTTATGGGCATCGGATGGTTTGAGGTTGGTGAGGCAGCTATGATAGGACCTGATTTGGTTTATGAGGCTATGGTGAAGGTTCAGTTGATAAGGGATAGGCTGAAAACCTCTCAGAGTCGTTAAAAGTCAAATGCTGATGTGAGAAGGAGAGAGTTAGAGTTCGAGGTGGACGATTGGGTATTTCTGAAGGTATCTCCCATGAAGGGAGTCATGTGGTTTGGGAAGAAAGGAAAACTCATTCCCCATTATGTTGGTCCCTACCAAATTATGAGAAGAGTTGGTAAGGTAGCGTACGAGTTGGACTTTCCCTCAGAGTTATCTTTCGTGCATCCCCTTTTTCATGTATCGCTTTTGAAGAAATGCTTGAGAGACACAACCTTAGTAGTTCCGGTGGACAGCAATGGCATAAAGGATAGCCTTAGCTATGAGGAGTTTCCGATGTAAATACTAGATCGACAAGTATGAAGGTTATGGAACAAAGAAGTAGCTTCAGTTAAAGTATTATGGAAGAATCAGCATGTTGAAGGAACTACGTGGGAAGTCGAAGCGGATATGATGGCTAAATACCCACATTTATCCTCTATCGGCTCAGTTCCAACTTGAGGTATCAGTTTTTTCTATGACTCTAATTAGTTTCATGTTTATTTCATGCACGCAAGTTTCTTTTATGTATATGGGTGTGTATGTGATTTGCGAATTTAGTTCAATTGTATATTTTGAATCGAAGGCAGTCATTCCATTAGTTTATGGGCTAAATGATCAGTATTTGCATATGATAATTGCATGTTTATGTTTTCTGCTTGTTTCCTACATTAGAGGACGAATGTTCCCAAGGGGGAGACATTGTAATACCTCGAAAGTGCCTAGGGATAGACCCGGGAGTTAAAAGTTGAAAACTGCTGAAACTGGGAAAATATCACAGAACGGTCGATGTAATGACTCGTGGTATCAAATCACGGGTCGTTGTATGGAGTCGTGGTGATTGGGAAGTTCTGGTGGTAGAGGAGACAACGGGTGATACAACGAGTCGTTGCTTGGAACAATGAGTCATTGTTTCCAGTCGTAGGAGAGGCTGGGTTTAGTAGTTGAGGATACCACGGGTCATCCAATGACTCATGGTGAGAAGTGATGACCTGTGGTCACCGATCATCGTTTGGTTGCAAGAATTTTCACTGCATGTGACGGATCAAGACCATGACTCATTGGAAGCAACAACGAGTCATGGTGAGGCTCGTGGTCAGGAGGTCCAGTTTTGTGAAGGGGCAAACAACGGTCGACTTGATGACTCGTTGGTCTAAAGGATGAGCCGTCCAATCCATCCGTTGTTCTATTTCGGAGGCTAGTCTCAGTAGTGCTCACGACGGGTCATACAACGGGTCGTCGTTTCTTCCAATGACTCGTTAGTACAACCCGTTGGACCGACCTGGACCGTTTTCAGGGAAGATTCATTAAGGGCATTTTCGAGTTTTTCATGCTATGAGACCCTAAACTACGTCGTTTTAGCCTAGGAAAGATGGGTTTTTAGAGGGATAATCTATTCTAAGTCCTCATTCATGCATGCAAGAGTATAGAGAGGTGATGAAAGGGTGATTCAAGGCTTCCTTCTCCAACTCGTTTCAATTTTTTTAGGCATTCAAGGGAGAGTAAGAATCAGTTATTTTCAGGTATGTAAGGTTTCAAATGGGTGTTTTCTTCCACACCCATGACCATTCATTTTCAATTTACGAAAATTTACCAACAATTCATTGGGGTTTTAATTCAATTCTTATGAAAATCTTATGATTTATTTATGGGTTTATATGATTTACGAATCTCATGGATTTTGATCAGGTTTTTCAATATATTTTACTTATAAAATTATAAATCCCGATATCTATTCAATTAAGCCTACTTATGGATGATCTATGATGATTTGATTTATGATCTCCTCTTCGATTGTTGATATTTATGAACCAGCATGATTTTTGGTTTGAAACATGAAATTATTTATGTGCCCAACATGATTTGATGATTTACAAGTTATGTTCATGATTTCAAGTATTCATGGGCTTTATGATTTATGAACAATAAATGATGAAAAGCATGTTTTCAAGTTACCCAATGTTTATAGCATGTTTTCAAGTTACCCAATGTTTATAGCATGTTTTCGAATGAATTAAGCATTGTAAAGCATGGAAAAGTATTGGGCATTTCCCACATGTTCAAGAATGATTTACGATTTATGAAACGGATCTCATGATTTATCGATTTAGGATGTTGGCCAACTAAAGGGCCTTTGCTTCTTGGCTAATCATGTTTAATGGGGATCAATGAATGTTGAATGTTATATTTTTGCCAATGAATCTTAATGCATGATGTTAACGATTTACGTATGAGCCTATATGCATATTTTTGAGAGCCGTGTCTAGCACTGAGCAGCCCGACATTCAAAGGACTATGTCGGTGTCTCATAACCACGTGCCATCGTGGGTTTATAACAATTCATTACAATGATAATGATCCCCTCTTTTCTCGATATCACATAATGCACGTCCCTCGCCTAGCAAGCCAGGGGCGACTCTACCCACTTGAGTGAGGTAGTTGGGGCATCGTGAAAGGCTCTACCATGATGGTGTCGGTTATGAAGAGTCCTCCCATTGTTCCGCATGTTTTTTTATGCATTTTTATGTTTATGATATTGGCTCAAGTGATGATTTGATAAAGTTTCTCTTATGAGTATGCTAATGAACGTTTTATGAATGATTTGAAAACCTTGAGCCTTACGTTATGTTACGATGATTATGATCCAGGCATGAAGTCCCCTTCTTGTGATGTTTTATGAGTTTTTTATGCATTTTAAATATCCGTTTTACTTACCTTGAATACTCGGTACACTCCACGTACTGACCGCATGCTTTCTATGTTGTATCGTTTCATGATACAAGACCCAACTCTCAGGCTCACCCTCCTCAGTAGCTCTTCAGAGTTTGCTATCAGCTTATTTAGTGAGTCCTCATGTTCCGAGGGCCATATGTTCAGACTCTATTGTTCTCTTTCAGTTTCAGTATTGTAGGGTTAGTTGGGGTATTGTCTCATCAACCCGTCTTTCATAAGTAGAGGCTTTTCATACTATAAGTTGTATTCAGCCGTCATGCATGAATCATGTATTGTCGTTTCTCCATTATTATACCATGATTTCGTTTCCTTATGTTAAGTCTTCTACTTATGTGAACGAATTAGATGTATGCTCATTGCATGGATCGACTTGGGGTCTCTCGGAGCTTCTTGTCCCGTGTTACGATCCGAGTCTACGTTCGGGTCTTGACATGCCCGAATTCTTTACTTGATTGAATCTAAAGAAGTAGAGATTAGGAAAAGAGAATTACAACGAAGCCTTGATCTTTATGGGTCATTGTATGACTTGAGCTGCGGTGGAAGGATAGTTAATTTGGGATAAATTGATAATGGTTGAAGTAAAATCACCAATGAGACCTAACCCGATGATTGAGTGTAGTCATCCAATAGAGACGAAGCAGTCATTTGGATGAACTCTAGTTATCAAGTTCTACAAGTATGCATTGGGATTGATTACAACTATCAAACCCGAAGTAGTTATGAACCCATGGTGAACACTTACCCTAGTTAATTGCATAATCTTGATAAACAACAATCAATTCTCAATATTGTCATATAATTGCTTTTATAAAACCCTCCCTTTGGAGATAACACACTTCAAAGCTTAAATACTAGCGTTATTCTATATCTTGACCATATTCCCCATGGGATCGACCCCAACCATTGTTGGGTTCTTTATTGACATCGTCCACATCATACTTTTTCAGGGGTGTGATTTGAGCGTTATCAGGCATGAGCCAAGATGCTATCAGGTTGAGACTCTACCTATTCTCTCTATCTGGAGAGGCCACACTATGGTTGTCGGAGTTGCCCAGTGACTCCATCACCAACTGGCGGGAGCTAAAACAAGCCTTCTTAGAATGGTTCCCACCTTCCAGGATGCTACAGCTAAAGGATGAGATCTACAATTTCTGACAATTGAAGACTGTGGCACTTCATGAGACTTGGCTGAAATTCAAGAAGAAGCTAACAAAGTGCCCAAAGCACAAAATTCCCGTTGACAGTTTGTTGGAAATTTCTTATAGGTCTTTGAACAACAACACTATGGTTGGAGTAGATATAGTTGGGGGAGGACCACTGATGATTCACTTGTGGGAGGAAGCAACCAACACGGTAGACCGAGTGACCAAGATGAACAGAGCCTGGCACACAAGGGAAGCTGAAGCAGCTGCAGGTACATATGCTATAGGGATGGCAGCGGAGCAACACAGAAAAGAGAAATAGAGTGATCATGAGTTGTCTCATATGAGGACACTTTAGACCTGCTCATAAAGCATATTATGGGGTCTGGAGCTCAAGAGGTAAATGCAGTGAGAGCTCAGGGTCAGGAAACATGGTTCGAGTAATATGATTCCGAGATGAGGAAAACTTCTTCGATAACCAAGTGGCGGGTTTTCGAGCCAATGCCTAGGAGTCTGGTCAGGAAACTTGGCGCCAAGGTTCCGAAAATCAAGGTTGGAACTAGTATAGAGACAACTACAATAAGAAAGGGTATAGGGGTTGGAGCAAAGGTCGTGAGCGAGAAGGTGAATGGAGAAAGATGAGGGCTACCACAACGACCACATAGGTTTATATGTTCCTCATAGGGCTCATGAGGGCGATGTTGGACCCTTGAAGTTGGAGAACATGATGGATGAGCTATTGAAGAAGAAAAATCCAAAAATGATTAGCTAAATGACATTCGGGGAGACATATCTAGCATGAGCTATAAAGTTGAATCGCATGCCACAACGATCAAGCAAATTAACCAGTAATTGGTCCATATGTCTACATCCCTAAACCAAAGGGTGAAGGGTACACTTCTTAGCAACCCCGTCCAAAATCTGAAAATTGACAGTCACTGCATGGTTGTGATGACTAGGAGTGGGAAGACTGACATTGACCCTCCATTACCAATTGCAGTTAAGATGCAAAGACAGAAGGAGATTAAGCTAGATGACGAGGAGGCTATTGCTGAACAAGGTATTACAGGTGAGGCTGAATTTACCAAGGCTTTAGATAATGCAAAGGAGTCTAGAGCGGACAAAGCAAAGGAAAAAGAGGCCATACAGATACTCAGGCCTATCCCTCTACTACTAATGTCTCCCAAGCGCACGGAAGCGCACGTGGTCATCAAATATATAGGACTGGATGCCCCGATTATCATACCCATAGAGACTTATCAGTTTAATAGTTCAAGGTTATTCCATATTTCACTATTCTGTGGGACAGTTGAAATGGAGAATGGTTTAGAGAATTAAACTACTAAAACTTTAAATGTAAAATTAATTAAAGTGGTTGCAAACATAGCTTTACTTCAAATGAGGATGAACATCTAGGGAAATGACACTTTTCAGTTTCAAGTAGAGTTTTCAAGTCGTGATTACACTATAACGATTCTTCCTATGATTTCTAGTTGCAAGTTACTATCTCATTCCTTGCCACTATCCCTTCCATCTAAGAACTATTTCGTGAACCCTAACGCCTATATCCATATGGTCACAGGAAAAACATGAAATGACGGTTATGCCTACTTGTATTTCAACTAAACAGGGTTGAAGGGTATATCCCTATCCTCAATAACAACTTCTATCCTCTCACCATTTGGTTCAGTAACATTCTTTATGTCCTAATCTGTAGCAATAGGAGGAACTGGAGGTCCTGTCCCCGTTGGAACATCTTTAGGTGGAGGTACAGGTGCAGGGAGACGAAGATGAAGCCTCGTCCCGAGCCTCTGATGGGTCAGTCTTAATATGTTATACTACCCTTACCAGCAGCCATATCTAGCCGCTGATCAACTACAGTTCTTCGATCACTAGCAGTCTCTGCATAAATCAACAAACAAGAGTCTAAAACCGACTCTAAAAACATCAGATTCCCGCACGATTTTGATCGTGAAACAAGGCTAATAATCCTAGATGCCTTATAGTCTCCTGCTTATAAGTATGTTGCTCTACACATACATACACAAGACTTCGACACAACCGCATACTCCCCAAGACACAACCTGCTCTGATACAAAATTTATCACGTCCTAAAACTCAGGGAGGCGCAATCGGTACCCGGTGCCTCACTTGACCAAGCGAACCTTGCAGCTAACCAACTATTAACCAATAAAATAGCCTGAGCGGACAAAGCTCGACTCGACCATACTATATATAACAGTAATAAAGAGGAATAGCAAATCGTCTGCTCATCTCTATAACAAAAGCTGGACCTTAAAGCCAAACACACACATACACACATATATATATATAGATTTAATAGGTCAAGAAGGCCAAATTCGAGACAATAACTGCATCAAAATCTAAAACATAAGTCTACGAGCCTCTAAGAATTCAATAGTAAATATATGATAGGGATAGGGCCTCGAAGTATCTAAATAGTCATATGTATACAAAACAAACCAACAGGTAACTTCAGACAACATGGAGCTTACCAACAACTAGAACGTCGCTCAGTTACAAAGATCACGAGCTAGCCAATTAGCACCTAAAGGTATATATGCAGTGCCCCCAGGCTAGGGCATCAGTACAAAGAGTGTATTAAGTATGTAAGACAATATAAAAGATAGATACAATATAATAGAAAAGAAACATAAGGGATACCAAAAGATCGGCCCCAACCTTAATCAACAACAATAACTCACTCCGTCTTATCTACCCTTGATGCAAGCTTTCAACAACAATAATAACCTCAGTCACAACTGACTCATATACCCAATATATAGTTACCCAGAACAAGTAACACTATGAATGCAATATAATGTAAAGTAACATACAGATCTAGCCCTAACAGATATAGTCACTGACTTGTAGGTTATCATATACACAAGCATGATCCTGCCAGAAATATCACGTACTTGCAGGTCCTCACAAGGCCACGGGCTTGACCCTCTCGAAACCGTCATGAAGTTGCAGGTCCTTACTGAGCCCCCAAAGGTAACGCAAACAACAACTATACTATAATATCAAATGAACATAAATATGCAATCAAAACATCCCACAATCCATATAACCAAGTTCTTCATCTGAGTTCTACAATGTAGCACTAGATCCACCTTACCAATCCGATTCACCGACAAACCATCAATCGTACGTCTCTCTACATAATTATGACTTCAACAAATATGACAATCAACACAATACAACCAATTATAATGATATGAGTACAACAAGGAAATACGAACAATCACGTTGCATTATTATATGTGGAGTTGAAATTCAACGGAAACATGGCAAAAAAATAGGAACGAGCTTTAACATATCCTACGATCAACGATAAAAACTTAGCTAAAACTTCACTAAAAGAAGCACCAACTTCTGCCACGAACAAGAAACTCAAAAACCAATACGAAACAATAATTATTCCAATTAAAAAAGACGTACAAACATGTATATGATAAGATAACAACAATTATTCCAATAAAAAAGGCGTACAAATATGTATACTATAAGATTTCTACGGAATCGATTCTTGAACCTCAAAAACAAGAATCTAACATAATCACATGTTCATACTTTCAATATAAGGCTAGAAGTCAAGAACAAGCCACCCTCATAAAGCTGCTTTATCTAAAATAGTCGCGAACTTAATGAGACAGTGACAACAACATGGGCTACACGGTAGATTCAATGATCTAAAGTTGAATTTGAAGTTGATTTATCTTCAATTTTAACCTATGACTATGATTTTAGGGATTTTAAAAAGGTTTTAAGCTGCATAGGTGTTCAAGAAAATGATTGGTAAATGGTATAAAACACAATACTTATACGCTAACCCGTATCACTACCGCATCATGGAAGGCCACCTGGCTGGGTCTTCCGAGCTTTTTCCTATTGTCTGACGCTCCGCACGTGATCTTGATCCCCGATTTTCTCTCGACGTACAATGTGTAGCAACAAACTAGACTTGTACATCTAAAATATAATGATAAGATCAATCTAAATGTACAAGATGTTACATTAATGATTCTTTGCCATGCAATGATAATATCTTTGTTGAGAGTGTTCATACACTAGTTGATCCTATTGATGACTGAATTGATCCTTCTTGTAAGATCGACTTTTGTCCACATAGTGTTGTCACTTTTGAGTTGAATGATAGTAAATTGTAATGTAAAACTTGTGTTGATCAACTTGTGTGTGATTCTAATCTACTAATTGAGAAATTCTATGATGTGATTAATGAGTCTCTAATTAGTGATGATGCTGATAAAGTTGGTCATTTGAATAGAAGTGACTCTATGAGCATAATTCTTGTTGAAGATCATATTGCATGTTTCGCTCATAGATCATGTGAATGAAAATGCTTTGAGATCATGTAAATTAAAATGCTTTGAAAGATGACATTTTTCTTGTTGAGAATGAGAATACATGCTTTAATTCTACTTTTTTGATTGATTATTCTCTCTTTTTAGTATAATGTCTTGTTTGATGACGATGAGATCATTCCTAATATAGTGCCTAGTGGTGCTAAAAATGATGATGATGTAGCTCTTATTGAGAGCTATAACTTGTATGATAACCCACTATGAGATATTAGAAAAGAAGATGATTATTATTTTCAAATTGCTACTTCTTCTTTGTGTTTTCAAATTCCTAATAATGCGCATGATTGTGTTCTTAAACCTACTAGAGATCTTATATGTGAAAACACCCTAAATGAAGTTGTTTTGCATGACACTTTTCTTTACTATCTATTTTTGCATGATGATTCTCACACGTGTTGGGGGCATATCTTATGTGTGAAGGAAATTTCATGGGGTGCTTGGTTATTCTCGTGACTAATATGGGTGGATAATTTTTTCTTTTAGCCTCGGTGACCCTTTGAATATATGTGAGTTGTCACAATATCATCTTTGACTAATTAAGTTCTTAGTGCTTCATGTGGAAGCTTGTCCTTTATGAGAATCGTTGATGCTTGGCTATACCACATGTTTGTGCATTCTTGACATGTTGATAGATTTAGTAACCCTTGTGCTAAGTCTCATGCTAGGATGTCCTTGCTGTTGTTTTTCTTTCCTGTTGCAAGGTTTAGATTTGAGGATGAATCCTTTTCAAGAATGGAAAAATTATACAAGCCAAGTTTTATCAAAATCTTGCAAAGTGAGTTCAAGGGCCTTTCATCAAAATCATTACTTTGGATACTTAGAGGGTACATTGAACGAATGCTTGAAACTCAAAAATATGCTAAAATGGAAGTACAAGACTTCACTTGGAAGACTACTTAGAGCGTAGAGAAAGAAGGCTATTTATGCAAAAATAGTTATCCTTAAAGACACAAGCCACATGCCTAAGAAGATTAAGAAGACCTTTATTTCATTAAAGGTATTTATGTGATAGTTAACTTAGGCTATAAATAGTGGGAGAATAGCTCCTTTAGGCTTAAGAGTGTTTGGATTATGTGATGATTTTGAGATGAGTGAAACTTTTTAGAAGAGTTGACGGCTATGGCGTTGGTTGCTAAATAATGTTGATAGGATTTCTCACTTGAGGAACCATTCCTCTTAAGGGTCATCTTAGTGATAGACTTCGTGCATGAGGAATTGTTCCTGTTATGTGTTTCTTATAGGGAAAAGGGTTAAATTTACCCTGTTATTTTAGTTTAATAACTAATTTTACCCTTCTTCATACTATGAGACTATATTTGCCTCAGCCGTCATCAAACTATTCACCTCTACCCCTCATTTAGCGAAAATCCCCAAATCACAATAAATTACCCATTTTAAAAAATAAAACCCATAAACTCATAATACAACCCACTCGCCTCAACCCCAACTTAACCAAAATGAGCCAATTTTCTAACCCGCCTTCCCTAACAAATAAACCCATTGCCTCACACAATTTCACCATGAGATGTACAAGCTGCTGCAGCTAAATCAGCTGCAATGGATGAGCTAGATTCTGTCTCTCCTTCTTCTTCATTTTCTTCTGTTAGTTCAACTGAGAAAATCATGTCAGCATCGAACGAGCTAGGTGAAATTATAGAGCTTTCTAGCTTGGACGGAAGCTTTGACTCGGATGAGTCAAAGATCGAGTTGAAGTTGAGCGACTCCGTTGTACCGTCATGGTAAAATTTTCATAAACATCCTTATTCAGTGCATTTGAAGCTGCAAATTTAGACGAGTTAATAAAATCATTTAACCATTTTTCTTTCTACTGGTTTTATTTTGCTTTAGACAAAAAAAAAACCTCCTTAAACTTGTGATGTATGAAGGCGAAGAAGAACTACATTTCCTTGTAATTCACTTTAATGAAAAAAAAATTAACAGAATCACTAAACACATTACACAACCTTAGGAGTGCAGCTGGAAACCATTCTATGCACAACAACACCAATAAGCAGAACACAATTTGTTGAAGTCAAAACACAACCATCTCACTTGGATCAAATGAGCGACTCAGTTGACGGGTGGCTGTACCTACCGGGTGGCAAGGCAGTGGGTTTATTTGTTTGGGTGGGTGGGCTAGAAATTTGGATTTATTTTAGTTAAATTTGGTTGGGGCGGGTGGGTTATATCGTGGATTTATGGATATTATTTTTTAAAATGGGTAATTGGCTGTGATTTGAAAATTTTCGTTAAACGAGGGGCAGAAGTGAATAGTTTGACGACGTCGGGGGTAAATATAGCCTCATAATATGACAGAGGGTAATATTAGCTATTAAACTAAAGTAGAAGGGTAAATTTGACCCTTTTCCCTTCTTTATAGTATAGGTGCTTGTTTTTGGATTCTTAATTAAAGGTTTTGATTTTCATATAACCATTATTGTCAATTAGTTCCTTACTTATGTCTTGTTCTATCCTATTATTTTTATTCGTGTTCTTCATTAAGGGATTCGATTTCCACGTACTTCAAATTGCATCAATAAGGGGCTTTCATGTTGGCACAGAAGAAAAACTAAAAGAAGTATAAATTGGATTCCATTCCATAATGTCTCTCTTTTTCTTCATTTGTTAAAGAAAATACAGATTTCAGTCGACAATTGGAAAGCAGACAAATAGAAAGAGTATATTGGATCGGACAAGTTAGAGAGCCAGTCATTCTTTCAGGGGTTGTCCTCACAAGAACTATGTGCTATTGGAGATTTTTTTTTTCTATGGAAACACTATTCTGGCATAATGCTCCTTCTCTAAGAACAAATTGCAGCTATAAGTTCTCTTTGCAGGAGTAGGAGAACCATTGCTTTGCTGCAACCCAGAAGAGTCCGCTTCATTCTTTTGGTGGAAGGTTGTATTATAGAAATTTCCTATTATTTTTTGTATTCGCTACAATTTTGCCAATCTTAATTGCAGGCAGCGGACTGTGAAGGAAAGGTTGTTACACTAATAACATTCAAGTTTGGACACCAAAGAATGGATTAACGGTCAACATGGCAGGACTAGAACCATGGGAGATTAGGGTTCAAATTCCAAAAAAAGAAAAAAAGTTAAGGTAATTTCTTCCCATCTGGCTAAAGCTCAGTTGGCAGAATTCATCAATACATATGCTGGTGGGAGAAAATGAGCACCCTGTGGAAAGTCAAAGTGCACGCAAGATGGTTTGAACACCACTATTATCAATGTTTTTAAAAGTGAAGCACACAAAAAGGCGACAATGTTCATGAGGCTTAAAGCGATAAGCGAGAAGTGAAGCGCATAATTTAGAAATAAAATTTACTTAATATATATGGATTTAGTACTATGATAATCAAATTGTAATTAAAATAACTAATTCCAACATACAATATACAATAATATCGATATTAATCCAACTCCTCAAAATTAAGATTCAAAGAACTTAACACTTTTCGTCTGGATCACTTCGCGTCATTATTTGTAGCGCACACTTCTTGAAGCACATGCTTCACCTATGAAGAGCCCCTTTCTTCACACAGCTTCATTGAGTTAAGTGACAATGTGATGGCTTATAACAGCGCTGGCTGTTATACAGAAACAAAGAAAAGGGTGTTGTCCAACACTTAGTTTTTCTTTTGATGAAGTGGTCCAACACTTCAGTTTGAGTTCCTGAAAAACTGTACTATAAGGAGAGTAGTTCAACTGAACTTACAGCCATCCTCTTGAGAACACATGATAACCTACATAATGTGAGGTCTACCATAAGATAACTACGAATAGTAACCTTTCATTCCAGTAGTGTGGATGATTCCATGTTGAGGGGCTTCTACTGCAATCAAAATATAGTCTGCAAAGCACCTGTGATTAGAACAGTTTACCATTGCTTAAGAGCTTCACAACTTAATTCACTATAAGACCAGTTCTTGAAGGATGCAAAGGAGGGGATTGGCTTTGACTGCATTTCTGATTATCCCACGTCAGAGCTTGGCCATCTTTCATGTTCCCAAGGAGGTCAGCTCTTCCTAGCTACTGATAAGTTAATATTATCCCGAGACTACAGTACTAGATGCTAATTTCAAGGTTTTCCACATCTGCACCAGGTTAGTGGCGTCCAATGCGATAAAGAGATTCCATTAGTATCCAAGCATATGAGGACAAAATTGGATGACTTCCAGAATCATTAGAGTTGAAAATCATAACACACTTTCTCATGGTTGAGCTAAGCATTACAGTTAAATTAAGAGAGACAATTTCATGGTTAATCCAGAGAAAAAAACTGAAAATACCGAACATAATAAATCACATTCAAAATGAATACTCGATGTCACAATGATTTGACCATTATCATATAAGCTTGTAGATGTTTCCTGTAACTTTCTGCGTCAATATTCAAATTGCCAATCCTAATTGAAGAAACTGACCGGGAAGGACTTCACAAACAATTGCTTCGGCAACAGATGGGCCATGAAGGTTGTCACACTAATAGCATGCAACCTTGATCCAACTCTTCGTACTGCCTGGCTTCCAAGTTAGTTCACAGGATATGTGACAAGTGACAAAGTTAATGAAGTCAATTGTTTGCTTGCACTCAGAGATCTCAACCCTTGCTTCATCTTTGAACCACCAACATCTTTAACATCGATTTTGGATTTTCTTGCGCAAGGAAAGTTGGGGCAAGATTGGAGTCAAAAATAAGAGCGAGACTCAGTTCATGCAGATCAGGCATAAGATCCAATAGTAGTCTGTTCGACCAGTTTTAGCATATACGTGATGTTATTTTATGTCACTCCTACAGTACTGTAGCCTGGTAGTTTTTTGAGTTCTCTTTCATCAATTGTTTCTCTGATTCTTTCAGCATCGTCCCATCTTCCTTGTCTAGCATAAAGGTTGGACAAAATCACAAAAGGAACAGGGTTTTCTGGCTCCAATTCTGAGAGCTTTTTGGTCATTTCTTCTCCCACCTTGGGATTAGAGAAATGCTCAGAAGCTGCTAATAAAGAAGCAAAAACAGATGCAGATGTTTCGGGAATGAGCTGTAGTAGTTCTCTTGCTTCATCCAGCTGACCAGATCGAGCAAGTAGATCAACCATAATATTAAGTTGCTTAGGAGTTGGGGTAAAGCCAAAGTCTGTGACCATCAAATTAAAAACTTGCCATGCTTTCTCAAATTTTCCGATGTGGCTGCACACAGACAACATGCAATTCAAAGTTGCTGAATTTGGTTGTACTTTCTCCATTAGCATCAGAGAGAATATCTCAAAAGCAGCTTCACCTTTCCCGTTCCTTCCATACCCTGAAATCATTACATTCCAGACAGCAGGATCATCATATTTTACTTCCAACTGATCAAAAACCTTCTGTGCCAAAGGAAATTGTCCACACTTCATGTACATATCAATGATTGCGGTGACAATAAATTCATCAATAATGCTTTCCGTCCTAAAAATATATCCGTGGATCTCTTGGCCGCAACGGAGTGAGGATAGAGATGAGCACGCTGTCAGAAGACTAGTAATAGATTTTACACTGGGAACAACACCGTCAGAAAGCATTTTCCTGAAGAACATAAAAGCTTCAGCCTGTTTTTGCAGCAGGGAAAACCCAATGATCATTGAATTCCATGTTGCTGAATCTGGTTTCAATCCTCCTGATTCTAGTTCCACGAAAAGATCAACAGCTTTCTCTGTTTGCTCATTCAACATCATTCCGGTGATCATCGAATTCCATGTTATCAAGTTCCTGTTGCCACCCAGCTCTTTGAAGATTTCATATGCACATAACCAGAAATAGCATTTCGAATACATGTCTACAAGTGCAGTTCCCACCATTGTATGAGATTGTAACTCAATTTTCACAATAAATCCGTGAACTTGCCTACCAAACTTTACATTCTTGAGATTAGCAGTAGCAGAGAGAACAGATATTAAAGTCACTGCATTCGGTTCTTTGTCTGGTAACATCTGCTTAAACACATCCAAAACCACTTCCTCCACCCCATTTTGCAGCAGCCCGGAAATAAATGCATTATAGCACACCACATTCTTGTTCGGAACCAATTCAAACAACCTCGTAGCAGAAACACAATCAGCACAATTCAAATACATAGTCAAAAGCGAAGTAGATGCATATATGTCCATTTCCACACCAATTTTTATAGCCCAGCAATGCATTTGAACACCATGATTAATATTTACACACCCTGATAAAACACTAGCTATAGTAACCGAATCCGGCCTAAGCTCTGAATCACTAAATAACCCAAACATCCGAAAAGCTTCAACATGATACCCATTTTGGGAAAACCCAGAAATGCCAGCATTTACTGAAGCAATACTTGGTTGAGGAATTCCATCGAACACCTTTAAGGCACTGTCTACTAGGGTGAGTTTCATGTACATATCAATAAGAGATGTGGCTGCGTATACATCGGAGTCGAACCCGTACTTTATCAACTGGGTATGGAGTATTTGGCCTTGTGGTATAGCCCTTAGCTTGGCGCAGGCTTTGAAGAGAGAGGGGAAGGTGAATTTGGAGTGACAGATAGAAGACGACAGGAGCTGGGAGTACAAGTTAATGGCTTCTTTGTACAGTCCATTGGCTACCAATTTCGTGATTTGATTCTTCATGGATAGCTCCCTTCATAGTAAGCTCACTTTTGGAGGACTGCCATGAATAGAAATAATTGTGAGCTGAAAATGGATTCTTTCGGCTCTGCCTTTGTCGAGAGATTGATTTTAGCGTCCTAGTGTTGGTGAATTTGCAGTCAGTCTCTGTTGGGAAGAAGGACCATTTATACGTGGGCCCGGTCGGGCAGATGTAAATGTTAGGTCTAGAGGAGGAACTCAAATCAAACAGATTACTCCCGCCGTTTCATTCGTGTGTGATGGGTGACTTTCATCTATGGCTGTCAAACGGCACGAAAAAAGACGAGTCCAGAACCCAAGTGACATGAAAAAAAAGGCTAAGATTGATTAAAGTAATGGGTGAAAATAAAGCTTCAACTTTTTACTTTTTGGGGTTACTTAATGGTAAATACGATATATGAGTAGCGGTCATATTAACAGGGTCGGTCATATTAACAGGGTGGCATGTATAAGAATTATGTTAAATATGATGTATGAGTAGCGGTGGTATTAACAGGGGGATTTTATATGTAAAAAATGAGACACGTGAATTTGTGTTTTTTTATAGAATTTAATATTTTATGTATATAAATTTTTAAAATTGATATAATATTATATCCTGACACTCATGTTATAAGAAGATTAGATTGTGCACTTGGTTAATGGTTAAGTTATGTACTTAGAGTATTTGGGACCAAATCCCACTTAATACATTTTTTTTAAGTTAAGCACCCATGTTGTCGGAATTCTAGAACCGCCTCTGGATATTAATAATGTTAGAATTAGTTATATTTGTATTAATTATATTGAGATTATTTTTTATGTATTACTTAAATTGATATATTAAACATAACATGCATTGCATAATTGTTAAAAGAATTATTTATTTATAAAAATACTCTCCACAAATATTATGAAAAGGATATGAAAAAGGTTTTGACCGACGCTAATTGTGTCTTTATCCATACTAATGCTTGCATTAAAAACTCTTGCATTTTTAATATCATGGTTTTTCATGTATTAGTTGTACATAACATAATACTAAATAGAATGTATAACGACTACATAGATTGAAAAAGTGTACCAAACAATATATTGGTAATATAAAAACTTAATACATGTATTTATTTTTCTAATGCATCCTACCAAACGATCCCTTACTGTACTAAATTAGTGCGCTATATGCTCTCTATGATAAAGACTAGGCTTTAGCAACCATTAAGGTCCATGGACTCGACATTAATTAAGTGTGCTACATGAGTCATTAAATTTAGAGCAAATATTGATTATACTCTAGTTCATCTCTTTCATCTTCAAACGTTTGTCTGTCCTCTACATTTTTTTGAAAGATTAGTCATGTATAAGAGTTCAAAACCTCAATACTTTTTTTAGACTATCCGATATTTATTTATGCGAAGATTATTGCAGGATCAAGACATCAACGACCCCTAGAAATTCGGATCATAAATTTTGGGATTGTAAAATGCTGAAAGTAAAATTTTGTGTTACCTTTTTTTGAGTAAAAAGCTTATAGATTATATACTTTAATTTCAAATACTGAAATTTTCTTTGTTATTTTTTGTAGGTAAATGGTGGATGTGATTATTTTCGTCAAGAAGAATTTTTCAACAAAGAGAAGCTCTTGGTTGACAGAGATACAACTACTTCATACAATAATGTGAGGTCTAGTATGCAGTCTAATTTGAATAAGATTTAAGAAGATAGGGATCTACTTAGGTCCTTGCTAAGAGACACTCTACATGAGACAAATATTTTGAGAGAAAATGAGAAAAAAATCAATCATTTGAGATTGATTTGTGATCTCTCTAGTCGTTGTTTTATTTTGAAAATATCACATAGTTGAATAGGTTTATTAGAGTTTATGTAATTTTTTTCGTTCATTTTAGTCGCATTTTTATGTATTATGTATTTTTTATGTAAATGTATTATGTAATCGACTTTTTGAATTCTAATGTAGTTTCTAAATATTTTCATAATGAAATGTTATCTTTATGTTTTATGTATTTTCTATGTATATAATATTTGACAATTCTAATATGTTTAAGTAATAAAAATTATCATCAAATCCTTAATCACCAAGATAGAAGTCCACTATATCGTCCTCAAATAAAAAATGCGAGTTTCTTAAGACACGTCATTTTTCATAGATGTTAGTTCCCTATGGTTGATAATGCTTGTTCCTTAGACAACTAGAGCTTGTAAAATCTATAACGTCATGCTAGTATTTAGTTGTTTTCTTTACTAATCCTCTTTATAGCCAACCCACAATACTTTTAATTAGTTCTAGATATGGCCATAGAGAACCTTGTTGGGATTGGAGCTTCGAGATTTTATAGTCACAAATGAGACGTTGTAATTCGGTGTACCGATGTGCCCATTCACGATGTAAGTCACAATAATATTCACATGGATCTGAAAACTTCACTTTACGAAAATCATCATTACTCTCTACTAGAAAGTGATGCTTGTATTCATTCACTAGTATCAGATGAAGAATCATCGAAATAACTTATAACAACCAAAAAATCCCTTAGATTAGACCCTAGATTTGGAGTTTGAACTTGCAAAAAACTGGAACTTTTCCCTCAATACGTGTATTAGTACGACTCATGACTTGGAGGGATGAGTCATACCAGGACCCGTAGCATCAAGTTCAGAGGAGCAACAGATTGTGGTCTAGAAACCACGACAGGAACCCACAAATTGTACCAAGATTGTACGGGTCGTAGGAAGGAATTCAAAGAAGTATTCATAGATTTTTGGGTAACCACGGGCCATGGTACGACCCGTAGTAAGATTGTACGAAGTAGTATACCCCCGTGGGATGAACTTCAATGAATTGTCCCGGGAAGGATCAGTAGCCACGAGACTCAGTATGAGTCGTGGTACTATCCTACAAGCCGTAGTATGAATTATAAGACCTGACAGTCGATTTTCCAAGTTATTTTCTTAAGGGCATCTAAGTAATTTCTTATACTTTTAATTCCTTACTTATGCCATATTGGTGTATTTTGGAGGGGAATTAAGCGGGGTTGGTCAACATTCTCCTCTCATTCTCTATTAAACTCTCAAGAACAATCATAGAACTTGAAGGTTTTCTCTTAAGGCCAAACTAGGGTTGTAATACCCTGAAAAGTCCCTAAGATCATATTCGAGACTTTCCGCAGAAACCAGCAGGAAAATGGCACCATACCATTGGATGAACCATATGATAGGTCATCTTATGTATCAATGACTCATTGTTTTCCCCATAGTATCGAACTTTTGAAAAATATCAAAATTCAGCCAGAACCGATGAATGGATTATATGAACCGTTGTTAGATTGTACCAGCTTTTGTTTCTAGTCGTTGGAGCAGGTTTAGAGAGTGATTCAGATGCAGAGTAGGAAACAATGATAGAATACAATAGATCATTTTATGCACCAACTATTCGTGGTTATGGTCGTTGGTTCTACCAGTTCATTTTTAAGTCCGACAGTTCAGGGGTATTTTGATAAAACTCTATGCTTTTAACTCCTAAGTGACTTCATTTTAGACTTCCAAAAGGTATAATTAAGGGGTTAATCTAAGCCAAATCCCTCACTCTTTCCAAAATACCATAGGTTGGATTGCTCTCTTAAGAAAAGCTAGGGTTTTTCATCATCTTCTTCCCAATTTCTCTAGGGTCTTCAAGTTTAGTTAAAAGTTCATCAAGACTAGGTATGTAGGGTCACGAATGGGGGATTTATTCCACCCTCATGCCCAATTTCATTTCAAGCTCATGAATTCAAGTCTCCAATCAAGTTTAATGAATTTCTAGGGTTAGACCCAATTTGAATGAAACTCTATGAGTCTCTTATGATTTCAAGTGTCTTATGATTCAACCCATGTTTTATGATCATTACTACATGTTTTCTACAAGTATTTCTCATGAACCTATGATTTTCAAATTATGATGATTTTACTCAAGTATGCATGATTTTTCGAATCTCAAGCTTATGTATAATGATGGCCGAATCAGCGGCATCGTTTTCATGGCTAGGTCATGTATGTCAAGTATGATTATGATTATCATGTTTTCTAACTATTCCATATAAAAGAAAGTATGTTTCATGATTATGACTATGATAAATATGCATGGTCTAGGAGTAGTATCTAACATCGAGTAAGCCGGTGTTCAACGCACTTAGGTCTAAAAACTATGCGCCACTGTTGGTTTATATATTCATATTTGGGGCCTCGCCAGAGAGTTTTTCCCCCAGCTCGACAGGGTTCGCTGATCACGGGCAAAAATATATGCTCGAGATACTCTTTATTACTTAAATTAGTCTTGTTTATCTAAGTTATTGTATACATTTTCATGTAACTTTATATAATGTGGAGATATGTGCTAACCAACATGATTAGCCTTTGTTTTGTAGGTTTTGATGATGTTTGAGTAACTAATCCATGAGTTGGTGAAGTAGAAGCTTGGAAACGGAATTAACACGCGAACGTCGGCAAGGAAGAGGCACAAAACAGCCCACCGGTGCGTCGACAAGGTGCCACGACAGGCAGGCCGCTCAAAACAGCCCACCTGCGCGTTGGCAACGTGCCACGGCAGGTGGCCTCCGTGACCAAGGGGCTGCAACGCGCTGCCCAGGCAGCGTGACACGCTGCCAACGCGGCAGGGTGCTGCCTGGGCCAATTTCGGGTGATTTTCCAGAGAGCCTCCGCGTCCGTAGCGTGTCACGGAGGCCGTTCTCCGCGATGCACTCTGTGACACGTTGCTTGTTATTCCGGGAAAGATTCCTACTAATATAAATAGCACACTTAGGTTTATTTTTTATAATTCAGACTGGGTGGAGCTAGGACGTGGGTTAGCAGCAGTTGAGGGACGAAAAAGCTAAGAGATTTCTTCTCTTCCTTTCTTCTTTCTATCAATTGTACGTATGATTTACACTCGTTTTAGGATGATCAATCCACAAATGAGTGGCTAATTCTCTTCCTTGCTAAGGTTTTGAACACTTGTAATGAATTTTGATTGTAAATGATATGGTTTTCTTCATCTTCTTTCATGTTGTACTATTAATTCTTGTTTCTACTGCATTAGTGCTTGGCCTACATTAATGTACATCTAAAAAGTCCAATTTCACTCGAGAGAGTAAGAAATTGGAAAGTTGTGAATTAATAGGGTATTGTTCTTAACTTGATTTGGGAAAATTGGGTTTTGATGTGCTTTCCTGATAGAAATATACTTGAAAGCCGTATTAGTCAGTTTAGGAACCGGAATTGTATTGCTAGGTCGTAAATTGCATTTGATCACAGAAATGTAGACGAATGGTTTATGATTCTTAAGTGAAATTAAATACGAGAGTTTTAATTTCTAGGCTATTGTTCTTGGCTAGCAACATGAAGAAGAGATAAACCGAATTATTACTACCATCGAATTCATTACTTGTTCTTAACCTTGGCATGCTCATATCCACAGTTTAAATTCACCGTAAATAATTGTTAATAGTTTTAGTATATATTTTATAAACAAAAACTCAATTAACTGTTGGTTACGTTGTTGTTAGCATAGTTAGAAGTAAAATAAGAATATAGTATACTTAGGCAATCTTTACATACCCTGAGCCTCCTTGGATCGATACTTGGCTTACTTAGCCACTTTATTACTTGTTTGACCACGTGCACTTGCGTGTCGGTTTTTAATATAAATTACCAACGAGCAGAGCAAGCCGAACACTCGCGAGTGATATCACGCCTTTATAGTTCTTTGTCTTGGCAAGGCTTAGGACGACTCTGTCCATTTGAGCGAGATAGTTGGGGCATCATCTACTCATTCATGATGATATCGGCTATAATGAAGTCTCCCACTGTTCCTCATGTTTTATGTCTGTCATGTTTAGGATTTATAATATCATGTTTTATAGTGTAATTTACCTATTAATCAGTTTATGAGCTTTCACATACAATTTCAAAAATGTTGAACCGTATGATTTTACTTTTAAAATCTTGGGTCATTATACTTCAAATTACGATGAATAACTCATGTTTAGAACTATCTCACTATCATGATTTTAGCATGTTGTCCCTACAATCATGTTTGGCTTGTTCTATGCTAACAATTTCAGAATATCATTTTACTATCATATTTACTTGCCCTATATACTCAATACATTCAAATTACTGACCACATAATCTATGTTATATCATCTTATGATATAGGTTCGGGCGATCAGTCTCAGTCTCAGCCTTGACGTTAGCTCCGCTCCCATTTCAATCCAGTCCAGCCCAAGTTTGGGTGAGTCCTCATCTTCCGAAGACACTTGCTAGATGATGTTCTATTTTATTTCTTTTAGTTTCAGACTTAGTCGAGCTAGTTGGGGCTATTTTCTTATCAGCTCATCTTATAACTAAAGGCTTTTTAGACAGCTATGTAGTAGATGATTCAACGTTGTTAACTTGTTGTCTCCATTCATGCTTTATGATATTCAAATTTCCATTTATGATATGTTTGTGATTCATTTCCTCTTAGTGTATGCTCTTAAATATGCTATGTATGTTCCATGGGTTAGCTTGAAGCCATTCGTGGTTCTGGGTCCCGTATCGTGGTCCGGGGTCCATGCTCGGATCATAAGAAACTTGGTGTCAGAGCATTAGGTTTAGGTGTATCCTAGAGTGTTTGAAAGCCACGCCACATAGAGTCTTTTTCATGAGTGTGAAGCGCGCCACACTTATGAGGAAGAGGCTTCGGGATATTTTAGGAAATTTTCCTTCTTTAATGATTCTATGTCGCATGATGAAGTCCAACACTCTCTATTTCTATAATTCGTACTATAAACATTTATAGTAATATGCATCCTTGCCGAGTCAATGGAAGAGGAAATAGAAACAACAATAGAGATAAGCATTAGCCAGCCCCACCAGCTCCAGCTGATCCTTTGCATGAGAAGGTGACTCATGCCGAGTTTAGGGTTGTTTTTTATATGCTGGCATAGGCTATGAAAACCCAAGTCAACTAGCAGGTAGTTGCCCATGTGACTCAAAATGGGAATATATCGGCGGCTAGAGTGTGAAACTTCACAAGGATGAATCCGCCTGAGTTTCATGGTTCTAAGGTGGACAAAGATTCACATGAGTTTATTGCAGAGATCCAGAAGATTATCCAGATTATAGGTGTCTCAGGGGAGTAGAGTGCAGACTTGGCCTCCTACCAGCTGAAGAGGGTAGCTCACATTTGGGTTCAATAGTGGAAGGAGAGTCATGGAGTGGGTGCAACTTCAATTGGTTGGGATGAGTTAGTTATGGAATTCTTGGATAGGTTCTTTCCCTGAGTGTTAAGGGAAGCAAAGGCAGCAAAGTTCATCAATTTGAAGTAAAATGATATGATTGTTTAGGAGTATGCCCTGAAGTTCACCCAGTTGTCCAAGTGTTCTCCAGAGATGGTTGCGGAGCCAAGGGCTCAAATGAGCAAGTTCGTGAATGGGGTCTCAAATTCTCTGGTCAAGGAGTACATGACTGCTATGCTTATCAACAACATGGCCATTTCTTGATTGATGATATTTGCTCAGCAAATAGAGGAGGAGCAGATGAAGGAGAGAGAGAGAGAGGCCAAGAGGGCAATGATAGGGAGCTTTGGGTATTTTCAGAAGAGGTCCAGTGGTGGACATTGCCCACAGTCCTATCAGAGGTCATCAACCCTAGCTCCATTATCAGCTAGTGTTTCATCCAGGAACAAAGGTGATAAGAGTTGTGTTCGGTGCTTTGGTAGGGGTTAAAAACCGACACGCAAGTGCACGTGGTCAAACAAGTAATAAAGTGGCTAAGTAAGCAAGTATCGATCCAAGGAGACTCTGGATAAGTAAAATTGCTTAAGTATACTATATTCTAGTTTACTTCTAATTATGTTGACAACAATGTAACCAAAAGTTAAATAATTTTGTTTATAAACTATATACTAAAACTATTAACAAATATTTACTTGAATTGAAACTATGGATAAGAGCATGCCAAGGTTAAGAACAAGTAATGAATTCGATAGTAATCATAATTCGGTTATTCTTCTCTTCATGTTGCTAGCCAAGAACATTAGCCTAGAGATTAAAACTCTCATATTTAATCTCACTTTAGAATCATAAACCATTCGTCTACATTTCTGTGATCAAATGCAATTTATGACCTAGCAATACAATTCCGGTTCCTAAATTGACTAATACGGCTTTCAAGTATATTTCTATCAGGAAAGCACATCAAAACCCAATTTTCCCAAATCAAGTTAAGAACAATACCCTATTAATTCACAACTTTCCAATTTCTTGCTCTCTCGAGTGAAATTGGACTTTTTAGATGTACATTAATGTTGGCCACACACTAATGCAGTAAGAACAAGAATTAATAGAACAACATGAAAGAAGAAGATGAAAAACCATATAATTCACAATCAAAATTCAATACACATGTTCAAAACCTTAGCAAGGAAGAGAATTAGCCACTCATTTGTGGATTGATCATCCTCAAATGAGTGTAAATCATACGTACAATTGATTGAAAGAAGAAAGAAAGAGAGAAAAACCCTTAGCTTTTTCGTCCCTCAACTGCTCCTAACCCACGTCCTTGCTCCACCAAGTCTTAATTATGAAAAATAAACCTAAGTGTGCTATTTATATTAGTAGGAATCTTTCCCGGATTAACAAGCAACGTGTCACGGAGTGCATCGCGGAGCACGGTCTCCGTGACACGCTACAAACGCGGAGGCTCTCTGGAAAATCACCCGAAACCGGCCTAGGCAGCACCTTGCCGCGTTGGCAACGTGTCACGCTGCCTGGGCAGCGCGTTGTAGCCCCATGGTCGCGGAGTCCACCTGCCGTGGCACGTTGCCAACGTGCAGGTGGGCTGTTTTGAGTGGCCTGCCTACCGTGGCACCTTGTCGACGCGCCGGTGGGCTGTTTTGTGCCTCTTCCTTGCCGACGTTCACGTGTTAATTCCGTTTCCAAGCTTCTACTTCACCAACTCATGGATTAGTTACTCAAACATCATCAAAACCTACAAAACAAAGGCTAATCATGTTGGTTAGCACATATCTCCACATTATATAAAATTACATGAAAATGTATACAATAACTTAGATAAACAAGACTAATTGAAGTAATAAAGAGTATCTCGGGCATATATTTTTGCCCTTTATCACAACCCCACACTTAAAGCCTTGTTCGTCCTCGAACAACCTTTTACATATCATGCAAATGGAGACTCCTACATAACTAATTTAGCAAGATAATTCAGGTTACGGCTATAATGATTACGTAAGATACAAGCTAAAAATAGAGCATGCCTGATTTGATCATTGAAATGAAGTACAACCATGTTAAGACTTCTTAACCTCAAGAATCGACTCTCAATTTTAGCAAACTCATGCAAATCATCTGATTAAGAAATCCCACATGAAATATATCCTTCTTTCAACATGTGCCCCTCACGGAAAGAGAGTTACCCGATCACACGCAAAAACAATTTTTTACATCACAACATGTGTGGGTACATGAATAGAATTACGCTCACTCTCACAAAGAATTCACATGCATCATGTAGTGACCCATAAGCTTGCCCTTAGTGTTTTATTCCACTAATATAAGGATGTATGAATGTAAGATCAAGTAGGACTTTTTAGGTTGTAATGTAACTCAGGTGCGGGTAGGTACTATTATGATCAGTAATAGTGACTATCTTTCCTAAGCGCTTTTAATACATCACGCCTTCATTACAAACTTCCCTTCCCTCACTTCACCTTTTTTCTCCTTTTAGTTTTCTTTTTCCTCTTTTGTTCCCCCATTTCTTTCGACACTTTTAGCTTATTAGTAAGGAGTATTTAAGCAATATGTTTCATTCCTTTTCTTACTCCCTACTAATAACCAACCATTTTCACACAAATGCACCTTTTTCCTTTTCTCAACTATTTACAACTTGCTATTTTTCCTTCTTTTCCATTCTTCTCACTCCTTTACCCTTTCGGATTTTTCCTTTAAGCGCTTCGGAGTTTTGGTTCAATTTCAAGGCTAATGAAAGAAAAAGGATTAAGCTTATGTTGCAGCTGTCAAAGAATAGGCTCAAGGCTCAATGGGGTTAACTAGGATTAATTTTTCAAGGTAGGTATAATGAGGGATAAAAAGTTGGTTCATTCAAAGAAATGCCTAAATCATCTCCTACAATTCACATCCTTCATTTCATTTTATATACACACCAGGCAAGTTCTAGACAATCCACAATAACACGGAATACTCAAAAACCTTACACTCATGGCACATGCTCAAATCAAGACACAATCAGTAGACTCTTACTCAGCTAATCACAAGAATTCAGAATTAAGCTTCCATTATATTGAGTCAAATTCAAGAGCCTAAGTGTCTCAAACAGAGTTATACACTTGCATGCTTCACACTGAACATACTTGCATCTTACAAACATTTATAGCACATAACAAGAACATCCAGCACCAATTAGTTATGGTTTCAAACACCCAAAACCTATCGACTAATTTTCCTCAAGACGGTCGTCATCCATCCATCGTCGGAAACAGTCCCTAACTATGACTAAAAACTTTATATACAGACCCAGGAAAGAAAGAAAAAAGAAAAGAAAAAAAAAATTTTATTCTTCGGTTCAAATACCCCCCGTCGGAAAAGAACCGAAAAGAAAAACCAACGGGTGATGAAGTCATGCTTAATTCACAAAAATTTTTCAAATTTTTCAAATTTTCAAATTTCTCACCAACTTTTGTACAAGCATTACATTCACCAAAAATCATTAAGCACAGAAATTTTGAAATTTCCTAGAAATTTCCCTCACCCCACACTTAAATCATGCTATGTTCGCATAGCATCAAACTAAAGGTTACAAAGGGTGAGAAATACTCCCTGAGGCCTTTAGGCCTAGCTGACAGCATGGTTTTCTTCAACTATGGACAAGTGGGTGTTCGACCCCACACTTTTTCTTTTCCATGCTTGTTAGCTTCCTCCTCCACGGGTACTCAGACTTCCCCTCCATCTGTGCTTAACTTTCCACCAAAACAACACAAGATTAAAAATAAATAAAATAAACATAAATGCAAGAAATTAAAATGGTACCCACGGTACCCTTGGGTTGCCTCCCAAGCAGCGCCTAATTTTACGTCGCGGCACGACGTACCAAGTTTCACCACTTTTTCCTCCACCTTGAGGATATGAATCTCACCCCTAATTTCTTCTCTAATTTCCTCTTATGCTCCAGGGGTGGTGGTGAAAAATTGTAAGGACCAAACAGTAGATGTTGCCTTTTGCATTTATTGGTCCTTAAGTAAGCGAAGTCATTTTGTCTTTCTGAGTTAGCAAATTTCAAAATATATGGTGCTTGGTCCTCCTCTAGACATTTCTCTACAAACTTGGAAGACTCTATTTCTATGTTGTCAACCAAATTTAATGTTGAAAAATGCGTAGAGTGTGGTCCAATACACCTCAACTCTGAAACTGCATTTTGCTTGACCTCCTTACTTGTATATACCTTCTCGACATCGACATCTATCTCACCATTAAAGTCGACTGGGGGATACGCTAACTCTTCTTCCAAGAATGGATTTTCCATAAGTGTGAGCCCATCACGGGGACACTCAAGAGATTCGAATTGTTGGGCTTCATCCAAAAATTCACCCTTGTCGTCCTCTTGTAGTTCCTCTTGAATATCGGCTAAAACTGTTGTCTGTGATTTATCACAAGCTTCAGCTTCAACGATCATCTCCGTGAATTTGATGGTCATCCTTTCTAGAGCCTCTGCATTCTCTTCTTGCTGATTTCTCAATACTGCCATCACCTCCTTCATTGCTTCTGATAATGCCTAAATCATCTCCTACAATTCACATCCTTCATTTCATTTTATATACACACCAGGCAAGTTCTAGACAATCCACAATAACACGGAATACTCAAAAACCTTACACTCATGGCACATGCTCAAATCAAGACACAATCAGTAGACTCTTACTCAGCTAATCACAAGAATTCAGAATTAAGCTTCCATTATATTGAGTCAAATTCAAGAGCCTAAGTGTCTCAAACAGAGTTATACACTTGCATGCTTCACACTGAACATACTTGCATCTTACAAACATTTATAGCACATAACAAGAACATCCAGCACCAATTAGTTATGGTTTCAAACACCCAAAACCTATCGACTAATTTTCCTCAAGACGGTCGTCATCCATCCATCGTCGGAAACAGTCCCTAACTATGACTAAAAACTTTATATACAGACCCAGGAAAGAAAGAAAAAAGAAAAGGAAAAAAAAATTTTATTCTTCGGTTCAAATACCCCCCGTCGGAAAAGAACCGAAAAGAAAAACCAACGGGTGATGAAGTCATGCTTAATTCACAAAAATTTTTCAAATTTTTCAAATTTTCAAATTTCTCACCAACTTTTGTACAAGCATTACATTCACCAAAAATCATTAAGCACAGAAATTTTGAAATTTCCTAGAAATTTCCCTCACCCCACACTTAAATCATGCTATGTTCGCATAGCATCAAACTAAAGGTTACAAAGGGTGAGAAATACTCCCTGAGGCCTTTAGGCCTAGCTGACAGCATGGTTTTCTTCAACTATGGACAAGTGGGTGTTCGACCCCACACTTTTTCTTTTTCATGCTTGTTAGCTTCCTCCTCCACGGGTACTCAGACTTCCCCTCCATCTGTGCTTAACTTTCCACCAAAACAACACAAGATGAAAAATAAATAAAATAAACATAAATGCAAGAAATTAAAATGGTACCCACGGTACCCTTGGGTTGCCTCCCAAGCAGCGCCTAATTTTACGTCGCGGCACGACGTACCAAGTTTCACCACTTTTTCCTCCACCTTGAGGATATGAATCTCACCCCTAATTTCTTCTCTAATTTCCTCTTATGCTCCAGGGGTGGTGGTGAAAAATTGTAAGGACCAAACAGTAGATGTTGCCTTTTGCATTTATTGGTCCTTAAGTAAGCGAAGTCATTTTGTCTTTCTGAGTTAGCAAATTTCAAAATATATGGTGCTTGGTCCTCCTCTAGACATTTCTCTACAAACTTGGAAGACTCTATTTCTATGTTGTCAACCAAATTTAATGTTGAAAAATGCGTAGAGTGTGGTCCAATACACCTCAACTCTGAAACTGCATTTTGCTTGACCTCCTTACTTGTATATACCTTCTCGACATCGACATCTATCTCACCATTAAAGTCGACTGGGGGATACGCTAACTCTTCTTCCAAGAATGGATTTTCCATAAGTGTGAGCCCATCACGGGGACACTCAAGAGATTCGAATTGTTGGGCTTCATCCAAAAATTCACCCTTGTCGTCCTCTTGTAGTTCCTCTTGAATATCGGCTAAAACTGTTGTCTGTGATTTATCACAAGCTTCAGCTTCAGCGATCATCTCCGTGAATTTGATGGTCATCCTTTCTAGAGCCTCTGCATTCTCTTCTTGCTGATTTCTCAATACTGCCATCACCTCCTTCATTGCTTCTGATTGCTCCAAGAGTTGTTTCAACATTTCTTCTATTCGAGCTTGGCGTCCCAAGTCCTCATTTTCAGCATGCCTATATTCAGAAAAAACAACAGAAGGATCATAGTAGGGGCTTGGGGGAGGGGAATATGCCTTTGGACAATCACCCCAATGGCCATATTGACACCCACATATATTGCACGTATTACAGTTTTGCCACAAGTGGGGTCCTCCACAGTTCAGACAAGATTCACTAAAATATGAGTATCCACCATTGAAACCATTTATATTCCATGATGTCATGTCAGTAAGGGTATACGAACAAGCAGAAAAATAAAATAAACTAAAGAAGAATTAAAACAAACACTAGACCAAGTTGTCAACACTTAAGAAAATAAAACAAAAATACAGTAAATTTATACTTAAAACAATTTCACCAATTGCCAAGTGTCCCCGGCAACGGCGCCAAAAACTTGTTCGGTGCTTTGGTAGGGGTTAAAAACCAACACGCAAGTGCACGTGGTCAAACAAGTAATAAAGTGGCTAAGTAAGCCAAGTATCGATCCAAGGAGACTCTGGATAAGTAAAATTGCTTAAGTATACTATATTCTAGTTTACTTCTAATTATGTTGACAACAATGTAACCAAAAGTTAAATAATTTTGTTTATAAACTATATACTAAAACTATTAACAAATATTTACTTGAATTGAAACTATGGATAAGAGCATGCCAAGGTTAAGAACAAGTAATGAATTCGATAGTAATCATAATTCGGTTATTCTTCTCTTCATGTTGCTAGCCAAGAACATTAGCCTAGAGATTAAAACTCTCGTATTTAATCTCACTTTAGAATCATAAACCATTCGTCTACATTTCTGTGATCAAATGCAATTTATGACCTAGCAATACAATTTCGGTTCCTAAATTGACTAATACGGCTTTCAAGTATATTTCTATCAGGAAAGCACATCAAAACCCAATTTTCCCAAATCAAGTTAAGAACAATACCCTATTAATTCACAACTTTCCAATTTCTTGCTCTCTCGAGTGAAATTGGACTTTTTAGATGTACATTAATGTTGGCCACACACTAATGCAGTAAGAACAAGAATTAATAGAACAACATGAAAGAAGAAGATGAAAAACCATATAATTCACAATCAAAATTCAATACACATGTTCAAAACCTTAGCAAGGAAGAGAATTAGCCACTCATTTGTGGATTGATCATCCTCAAATGAGTGTAAATCATACGTACAATTGATTGAAATAAGAAAGAAAGAGAGAAAAACCCTTAGCTTTTTCGTCCCTCAACTGCTCCTAACCCACCTCCTTGCTCCACCAAGTCTTAATTATGAAAAATAAACCTAAGTGTGCTATTTATATTAGTAGGAATCTTTCCCGGATTAACAAGCAACGTGTCACGGAGTGCATCGCGGAGCACGGTCTCCGTGACACGCTACAAACGCGGAGGCTCTCTGGAAAATCACCCGAAACCGGCCTAGGCAGCACCTTGCCGCGTTGGCAACGTGTCACGCTGCCTGGGCAGCGCGTTGTAGCCCCATGGTCGCGGAGTCCACCTGCCGTGGCACGTTGCCAACGTGCAGGTGGGCTGTTTTGAGCGGCCTGCCTGCCGTGGCACCTTGTCGACGCGCCGGTGGGCTGTTTTGTGCCTCTTCCTTGCCGACGTTCACGTGTTAATTCCGTTTCCAAGCTTCTACTTCACCAACTCATGGATTAGTTACTCAAACATCATCAAAACCTACAAAACAAAGGCTAATCATGTTGGTTAGCACATATCTCCACATTATATAAAATTACATGAAAATGTATACAATAACTTAGATAAACAAGACTAATTGAAGTAATAAAGAGTATCTCGGGCATATATTTTTGCCCGTTATCAAGTTGTAGAGCATTAGGCTCTAGGGGTCAAAGGAACATGACAGGGGAATGCACTTTCCCAACTTGCAAGAAGTATGGTAGGAACCACCAAGAGAGTGTTTGGTTGGATCAGATGCTTGTTTCAGGTGTGGAAAACCTTGAAATAGACTTATGGATTGCCCTTCAGTCAAACAGGGTGAAGGTAGAGGCCATGCCCTAACCACCACTTCAGCAGCTCTAGCAGCTCACCCACCTCAACAAAGCGTATCTTCTAGTGCAATTGGCAAATAGAGTCAGAACAAGTTCTATGCGCTTTCATCCTGTCAAGAGAAGGAGTGCTCGCTCGACGTGGTCACTGGTATGTTACGAGTCTTCCATCTTGATGTGTATGCATTGCTAAATCCATGAGCCGCATTATCCTTCGTAACTCGTTATGGTTCTACCAGTTTTGGTGTCAGTTCGAAATTCTCTTGGAACCCTTCTCAGTCTCTACTTCGGTTGATGAGTCAGTTATAGCTCGAGGGTATACAAAAATTGCCATGTCACAGTTCTTTATAAAGTCACCTCAGCTGGACTAGTAGAGTTAGGCATGACCGATTTCAATGTTATCTTCGATATGGATTGGTTGTATGCTTACTATGCTTCAGTTAATTTTAGAACCATATCAGTAGAGTTCTAATTTTTGGTTGAACCAATTCTAGAGTGGAGGGGTAGTCCAGTAGTTCCTATAGGTAGTTTTGTTTTCTATCTTAAGCCCCGAAAGATGATCTCTAAGGGTTATGTATACCATCAAGTTTAGGTTAAGGATTCTATGTTCGAGACCCCACCTCTCTAGTTAGTTTCTGTTGTATATGAGTATTTAGAGGTGTTTCTAGATGATCCACCAGGAGTCCCTCCCAAGGGGGAGATTGGCTTTGGTAATAACCTTCTCCCTGATATGCAACTCATATCCATTCCTCCTTACAGAATGGCTCCAGCCGAGCTTAAGGAGTTGACAGAACAGTTGAAGGATCTCCTACATAAGGGCTTTATCAGGCCTAGTAAGTCCCCTTGGGTTGTTCCAGTTCCCTTTGTATGAAAGAAAGATGGTTCTCTTAGGATGTGCATTGATTATCGCCATTTGAACAAAGTCACAATCAAGAGTAAGTATCCGCTCCACAAGATTCATGACTTGTTCCACTAGCTCCAGGGTGCTAAGTTCTTTTCGAAGATAGACCTCGGATCCAGCTATCACCAACTCAGAGTTAGGGAGAGTGACATTTCGAAGACAATCTTCAGAACTCAGTATGGTCACTATGAGTTTGTGGTTTTGTCTTTTGGACTAATCAATGTCCCTGCAACTTTTATGAATTTGATGAATAGGATGTTCAAGCAGTATTTGGATATGTTCGTCATTGTCTTCATACATGATATTCTCATATACTCTTGGAGCGAGGAGGAGCATGCAACTCATTTGAGGATTGAGTTGCAAACTCTCAAGGACCGTCAGTTGTTTGCTAAATTTAGCAAGTGTGAGTTTTGGCTACACTCAGTAGCATTTTTGGGTCATGTGGTGTCTAGTGAGGGTATGCAGGTAGAATCTCAGAAGATTGAGGCGGTGAAGAATTGGCCTAGACCTGTCAACCCTACTAATATTAGAAGCTTAGGTTTGTAGAGGGATTTTCATCTATCACAACACCTTTGGCTAAGTTGATCCAGGAGAAGGTCAAATTTTAGTGGTCCAATGCATGTGAAAAGAGTTTTCAGGAGTTAATTACCCGACTGACTTCAGCTCTAATTTTGACCCTACCCGAGAGCACAAATGGCTTTGTGGTGTATTGTGATGCTTCTAGGATTGACCATGGATGTGTGCTGATGTAGTATATAAAGGTGATGTTGGGCATATTTCTATGCCCATTTGCCTTGTTTTTGCCCATATTTTACCTTATTTTGAGTTCATAGTCCTTATGAAATACATAAATTCATGTGTTTATGTGTTTTGTACACTAACAAATGATTTGAGGTGTTTTAAGCAGGAAACCAAGGGAAAAGGACCCAAAATGAACCAAGGTTGAAGATTTGAAAAGCTGAGAAGAAGGTTTGGAGGCTATGGGTGGCGCCCAGCGCCTGACCCTCAACTCCTTGACATATTTTCATCATTTTTGGTGCTATGACACCATCTCCTTAACTTCAGAGGATGATCATTCAACACCTTGGTGAGATGGTGGGCGTGGAGCCCCAGAGTTTCCAAGACTTAGAGAAAATTCCTGAAGTTCTAGTGAGATATAGGAAGCCACGAGACACAGGGGTCATAATGTGCATATATTTGACTAACACTCTGGTGCTATGGTGAGAGTGGCACAACAGAGGTGCTAGAAGTGCAGAACAATTGGCTAAGTCCTTGGTGAGATAATGGGGTCGGCACACCAAGCCTATCTTGTGGCTGAAATTGATGGAAATTTGACTAACTCTATGATGAGATGGTAGGGGCGGTGTGCTAGACCCTTCTGGAGATGAAATTGCTAATTTTAAAGCTAAGTGTTGGAGGGCAGAAGCGTCATTTGAAGGCTCAACTATAAATAGAACCCCTAGGTCGTTTATTACACATTTTTTGTTCATTTTTTCATTTCGTAGTTCAGTTGTGGAGGCTTGTAAGCCGTTTTTAAGGAAGACAAAGTTATACACTAGGATTCTTCTCTTCTTTACTATTTTATTTTGAATGATGATGATTAAGTATTCATTTTTCCACTTGTCTATGAGTGGTTAAACTCATACTCTAAGGTTTTGGCTGTCACGCCCCACTTTGGAAGGCATGACTGGCACCTAGTGCCACACTGGGATCTGAACTGACCTGGCTGGGCTTAGGCACCTCTGGTGCCTACCAGTGACTCAAATTCAAGAAAACAAACTGCTATATCTCGGCTGTAAACACAACCTCAGGCCGACAAGGCCACCTGTAAAAGAAACCAGCTAACCAACAACAAGGTAATGAAGGGATCCTATGCGGGCCAACAAGACCACCATGCTGTCTAGTTATAACAAAAATAAAAACAGGTAGCTACACTGGGCCCCACATGACGGACATGTAAAATAAGACATACATAGGCCCCACACGACCAACAACAATCAACTAACTGACGAATGTAGTCTACAATCCTCAAAGAATATAACCTAGGACTACCCCAAATGCTATATAAATGAAAGACTGTAATCTCTACAACCTCGCAACTCCAAATGAAAGGAGCTGGCCAAACTGCTGATGCTGAACAACTGCTAATGGAGATCCCGAACTCTATCTGTCTAATCCTGCAGGCAAGTATGCAGCGCCTCCATAGTTGGGTATCAATACAATATGTACTGGATATGTAAGGCAATAATAAAAGCTGAGTAGAAGCTATTAAAGACTGAAAGTAAGTAGAGAGAAGGGGCAGAAGTTAACCTGGAAGTCTGCTTATTCATAACCTGCATCAAGTAAAACACTACACATATATGAGCTAAGGCTATATATCATATATTCATAAGCTATAACTAGTAGACAAGAACACAAACAAGAACCTAACCTGGCCCCCATGAGCTTGGAAGGTAAAATAAACACAGAATAACCCATTGGGACCCCCACAAGCCCTGACAAGTACACTTCAATCTATATGCCCCTATCCAGGTTCCTACGACTCTACTGGTGCTACAGCCAACCCACCTGCCCCCTGGGCCTATAACTGAACCCACTTGTCTCCTAATATATAGCTGTGTCTGAGTTTAGTGGACTCCTGGTAACTGCACCCTGGGCACTAGGCTCGATGAGGGTCAGTGATGCCGATACAACATAAAAATAATAGTCCAGCCATTGAATGGACTGTAATATGGCCCTTGGGCCTCTGCATTGTCCCTTGGGACAACATATCGCTCCTTGGAGCAATTTCATATAGACTCTATAGGCGACAATACAGCTAGTAACCCTGGGGTGATCACGGAAGGCTCCTAGGTGAGGCAATCCCAATCGATGTGCTATACTGAAGTCTCAATCTAGCCATTTAAAGGGCGTATTTGGCCTTCTAGGCCTAACGCGACTGCATCTCGCCCCTAGAATAATCTGTATAACTGCTAACAGGCACACCCCATGTACCTGTATCTGATTAGAGAATCCTGATAGTGATCATAATCTCTAATGGTCTAGACCGGATAGGGCGAGGTCTGGAGTGGCCTATATAATACTCTGTATGACATGTTCGAACACCTGTAGCTCATAAACAACTGTAGGGTCGCAGACGGCCAATTACTTATTTCCCTTGCTTAGAACAACTGTAAGGCTGCTACTGATCGGGCATGCTCCTGAGAAGTCAGCCCCTAACCTTCCCTAGGCAGCTTATGATAATTCTTAGCGCGAAGGTAATACTGTACGAACATGGTTCTAGTCCCTTAGACCTTAACTTGATCTGCTTAGATTTCCTACGTCTTTAATGGATGATTCTTAACCTCGTAGGTAAGTCTATATGGACATAGCCACTCACGGCAATCTGTACCTGAGTATTTTATGAGAGCAGGCAGGGGCGTTGGCCCCGCATTCAACTACTAATAAGGTCCCCACCTTAGGGTACCCATGGGTCTATATGACTTGGATAACTGGGATGACTTCTTGGGTGAGTTGTATGACAAGTACTAAGTCGACTGCAACTAATAGTCACTAGCGGTGGCCAACTATGTGGCAGGTTATCACTTATGTCACTTGGGCAATCTTGACACCCCCGATTCTAAGGTAAGACTATCCTATTCAGATCCTGGCCCTGGAGGCATCAAGGTATGCCAACAGCCTCTGGGCGAGCTTTGCTGACAACACCGGTGACAACTTTAAGTTATATTGCCTGGCTGCATGTTACGCCCCACCTTAGGAGGTATGAATGGCACCTAGTGCCCTATTGGTCTGAGCTAACCTGAATTAATTCAATAAATGAACGAGCTATATCTCGGTTGTAAGTACAGCCCCTGGCCGACAAGGCCACCTGTAAAAGAAGACAGCTTACCACAATAATGCCATAACAGGGATCCTATGCGGGCCGACAAGGCCACCATGCTGTCTAGTTATAACTGGAAAGTAAATCAGGCATTAAACTAAGTTATGGATGGCAAGGACGCCAACTAACAACTAAACAAGGCCCCACACGACCAACACAGGGAATAAAACATACACGGGCCCCACACGACCAATGACAACTAACCATAGGGAATGTACAACAGTTAGCAAGCCTCTAGGAGTGATATAATGGTCGAGACAAGGCCCCGACCTACCCATAAATTGTACGTCAAAAGAGTAAACCTCTACTAATTTTCAGCTCCAGAGGGAAGGAGCTGAATGAACTGCTAACCTCAGCTGAAGGCTAGGAACATCCCGAATCGTGTCTATCTGCACCTGCAGGCAAGTAATGCAGCACCCCAAGTGGTCGTCAGTACAACATGTACCGAATATGTAAGGCAGAAATATAGTAACTGACTGAAAGCTGGTAGAACTATAGTAAACAAAGAAAAAAGTAAGGATTTAACCTGAATACCTTCACCTCCTGAAATATCTAAACAAGTCTATCTATACGCAAACAAGAACCTAACCGGGCCCCCATAAGCCTGAAAGGTACAAACAACACAAAAAAATCTACCTGGGCTCCCCATAAGCCCCGATAGGTACAAATAAGGTATACTTCTACTACTTAGCTACTAAAACCTATGGGCCAACTATAACTCTGGATTACTTGTCCTCTGAATATACGTTTAGTCCTGATAGGATGCTGGGGTTGTATCGGTGTCTGAACTTTCTGGCTATGTAACTGGACCCCGAGCCTTGGCTCGACTATGGGTCATAGTGTAACCTCTGATAGCTGGACCCCAAGACTTGGCCCGACTATGGGTCATAATGCAACTACTGTATCTGGATCCCGAGCCTTGGCTCGATTATGGACCATGCTATGACTGTTGTAACTGGGCCCCAAGCCTTGGCTTGACTATTGGCTGTAATATAATCTCTAGTAGCTGGACCCCGGGCCTTGGCCCGACTGTGGGTCATAATGGAACTGCTGTGACTGGGCCCCGAGCCGTGGCTCGACTATGGGTTGTAATGTAATCTCTAGTAACTGTACCCTAGGCCTTGGCTCAATTGTGGGTCAAATGGAACCGCTGTGATTGGGTCCCGAGCCTTGGCTCGACTATTGGCCATAATGTAAGCTCTGAAACTGGATATGGTCCTCACGGCCTCACTCTGGTCTCTTGGCCATCATACTGCTCTTGTGAATATAACTATATAGGCAACAACATTCAAACCCCAAATACCATACACAACAAGCGAACTGACTAGGGTTAATTCTGAAAAGGGTTACTAATCATCGTTACTAACTCAATTCAATTCATAACATCTAACCCCAATCGGTGTACTCTGAAATACTATAGGCATATGTGTCGTACTAACTTTACGACGAACATAACTTGCCGAAAGAATATCTGTACATACCTTGAGTGTTGATTTCCTGTCTAACTGGTGAGTTTTAATCCGAATTCAACAGCCAGGGTGCTAGCCCTTGCGGCCTGGCCTCATTCGACCCGACTTCTGAGGTTTCTCACATGCATCATATATTCCTTATTTATCACAATTCCACATGTACGTTTATGAGTTACTAACTTTTATGGGGTGTAACATCTTTCCCCCCTAGGAACATTCATCCTCGAATGTCTGCTTCAACTCGTAAGAGTTTAACTCTTTTAACTATTATTCTAGAAAAATTTCAGCACAGTCTCCCCTGTAATATGGACTATCCGAAAACCTAAAACGCAGGAAAGTCCAATACAGGTATATCACATGACACTATCGCACTCTCGCACAATAGAATAGCAGTCAACTGGACAGTATCAATAACATGAATCATAAACAATAGCTAAATCAACAACCCTACCTTAACTGCATAATCGGAAGTAATCCTAGAATAGCTGAGGATATCTAGATCTCATGTCATCCTCAGCTTCCCAGGTCATTTCTTCTTTATTTCTATTTCTCCACAATACTTTAACAAAGGCAACATCTTTGGTTCTCAACCTGCGAATTTGCGGATCTAATATGGCTACTGGAACCTCTTCGTTGGCTAACTCCTCAGTAACCTGGACATCCTTAACTAGTACCACATGGGACGGATCTCCTATACATTTCTGTAACATCGACACATGGAAGACCGAGTGAACAGATTCTAACTCTGAAGGCAAATCTAACTCAGATGCCACCTGGCCTATTCTCTGAAGGATCTGATATGGCCTAATAAATCTTAGGGTAAGCTTATTTTTCTTGCCAAATCTCATTACACCCTTTATCGGTGATACCTTTAGGAATACCCAGTTGCCAACATCAAATTCTAAGTCTCTACGACGAACATAGGAATAGGACTTTTGATGACTCTAGGCTGTCAACAAGCATTCTCTGATAAGCTTTACCTTCTCCTCTGATTGGTGGATCATGTCTGTCCCAATTGGTTCTGATTCTCCTACCTCGAACCAACCAACTAGGGACCTACACTTTCGCCCATATAAAGCCTCATATGGTGCCATCTGAATTGTTGAGTGATAACTATTATTATAAGAGAACTCAATAAGGGGTAAATGTTCATCCCAACTACCCCCGAAGTCTAGCACACATGCCCGTAGCATATCCTCGAGCGTTTGAATCGTACGTTCTGCCTGCCTGTTAGTCCAAGGGTGGAATGGTGTACTAAGATTCACTTGTATCCCCAACCCTTTCTGAAATGACTGCCAGAATCTAGCTGTTTATTGTGCTCCTCTGTTTGAAATGATAGATAATGGGACACAATGTAGTCTAACTATTTCTCTAATGTATAACTCGGCATAGTCCTCGACTGAAAAAGTGGTCTTAACTGGCAGAAAATGAGCTGACTTCATCAATCTATCGACAATAACCCAGATGGACTCAAACCTGCTCCTGGTACGGGGTAGTCCTATCACAAAGTCCATATTAACTACCTCCCACTTCCACATAGGTATAGCTATTTCCTGAGTTAGGCAGTCGGGTTTCTGATGCTCAGCTTTTACCTGTTGGTAATTAGGACACTGCGCTACAAATTCGGCTACAGCTTTCTTCATTCCAAGCCATCAGTATATCTCTTTTATGTCGTGGTACATCTTTGTTGAACCTGGATGAAGAGAATAACGAGATTAGTGTACCTCTGCCATAATCTGCTGGCGAAGTCCTGCTATATCCGGGACGCAGAGGCGACCTCTGTACCTTAAAATTCCATCTCCGGCTACCTCAAAAACTGATACTTCACTTTGCTGAGCTTTATCTCTGAGCTGTGCTAAGTGAGAATCTTCATATTGCCGCTCTTTTACCTCCACTACCAGGGACGACACTGCTTTATTCTGGATTATGGCTCCATTATCCTCTGTATCAATTACCCGAACTGCTAGACTGACTAGCCAGTGCAATTCTTGAGTCATCTCTCGCTGTTCAAGACTCAAATACGCCAAACTGCCCATAGATCGGCAGCTAAGAGTATTCTCCACAATATTAGCTTTTTCTGGGTGATACAAGATGTTCACATCATAATCTTTCAACAGTTCTAACCAATGGCGTTGTTGCAAATTCAACTCTTTCTGTATGAAAATGTACTGAAGACTTTTATGATCAGTAAAAATATCCACATGCACTCCATATAAGTAATGCCTCCATATCTTTAAGGCGTGAATCACTGCAGCTAACTCTAGGTCGTGGGTGGGATAGTTCTTTTCATGTTTTCTCAACTGCCTCGATGCATAAGGAATTACCTTACCATGTTGCATCAGAACACATCCTAACCTAACACCTGAAGAGTCACAATACACCGCATAACCCTATGAGCCTTCCGGCAAGGCTACACTAGTGCCGATGTCAATCAGTTTTTCAATTCATGGAAACTCTGCTCGCAGGCTTCGGTCCACTGAAACTTAGCTTCTTTCTGAGTCAATTTAGTCAACGGTGCTAATAGAGTATAAAACCCTTCCACGAACCTTCTGTAATATCCGGCTAACTCCAGGAAACTGCGAACCTCTATTGGGGTCATAGGTCTAGGCCATGTTTTCACTTCCTCAATTTTCTGCGAATCAACCTAAATACCAGCCTCTAATATAATATGGCCCAAGAAAGCTACAGAATTCAACCAGAACTCACATTTAGAAAACTTTTCATACAACTGGAGGTCTCTAAGGATCTGGAGTACTGTTCATAAATGACCTTTATGTTCTGTTTCTGAGCGGGAGTAGACTAGAATATCATCAATGAACACTATTACAAACATATCCAAATATAGCCTGAAGATGCTATTCATTAGGTCTATGAGCACTACTAGCGTGTTAGTCAACCCAAAGGACATAACGATAAATTCAAAATGACCATACTTGATCCTGAAAGCTGTCTTCGGGATATCTTTCTTCTAAACTCGAACTTGGTGGTACCGGGATCTCAAATCAATTTTAGAAAAGTATTTCTCCCCTTGCAGCTAATCAAACAAATCATTGATCCTCAGAAGAGGATATTTATTCCTAACATTAACCTTATTTAGTTGCCGGTAATCTATGCACATGCGTAGGGAACCATCCTTCTTTCTCACAAACAGGACTGGTGCCCTCCACGATGACGTACTGGGTTTGATGAAGCCTTTATCCAACAAGTCTTTCAACTATTCTTTTAATTATTTTAATTTCAGTAGGGGCCATTCGATATGGGGGAATGGATATAGGCTGAGTATCTGGTAGCAAATCTATAAAGAAATCTATTTCCCGCTCTGGAGGAATACTGGAAAGTTCATTTGGAAACACATCTGGGAACTCATTAACAATTGGGATAGATAGGAGAGTCGGGGATTCTGCTTGCATATCCTGAACCCTGACAATATGGAATATACAACCCTTTGCTATTAACTTCTTCGCCCGAAGATAGGATATAAACTTGCCTTTTGGCGTAGCTTTATTACCTCTCCACTCTCGCACTACCTCTCCTGGAAAGTGAAATCGGACAATTCTGGTCCAACACTCTACAGTAGCATAACATGGTGCCAACCAATCCATGCCCATAATCACATCAAAATTAATCATTTCTAATTCTACCAGATCTGCTGAGGTCGGACGACCCACAACCTCTACAGTACAACCCCGGTAAATTCTTTTAGCAACGATAGAGTCACTAACTGGGGTAGATACCGCAAAAGGGTCGCTGAAGAAATTCTGGTGCTATATCAAACTTTTAGGCTACCAACGGAGTAACATATGATAAAGTGGAGCCCGAATCTATCAAGGCATAAACTGGGTGAGAAGAAAAATCTAATATACCTGTCACAACATCTGGCAATAACTCTGACTCCTATCGCCCTTGTAATGCATATGTGCGATCCTGACCGCTGCCTGCACCAGATGGCCCTGATCTACCTCAGCCTCTGCCATCTTTAACTGAGGGCCTACACCTTGCAGGAGGTGCTGGGGCGTATGAACCTACTGAGGATCTATTCTGCTAGTCCTGACCGCCCTGGCGTCTAGTCGGGCAGTCTCTCATCATGTGTCCCTCCTGCCCGCAGGAATAACAAGTGTTGGAACCATATCTGCATCTCCGCGGGTGTAGCCTATGACAGGTACTGCATCGTGGTACTACCAACTCTGTCTGATCTGGCCCCCTCTGATGTTGTGAGCCTGACACTCGTGAACTTTCCTCGGGGCCTAACTGCCTCAGATGATCTGACCTGCTGTCTGACTTCTGCTGAAATGGGGGCTTGGGTGGCCTACCTTAAAAATGGGGCCTGGGCCCACCTTAAAATTCTGCCTGAAAATCTGTGGGTCTGGCCCTCCGGCGCTGCTCCTAACCCGATCTCCCTATGACATACTGACACTGTTTGAGTTCTTCTATATTCTGGGCAAAGGCCTAGATCCGTGAAATGTCCATGTCCTCTCACAAGGTGGCTGTAATACAAGATTTTATATATTTTGGCGTAAGCCCCATGATAAACCGGTGCACCCTGGCTGGCATGGTGTCAACAAATGAGGGTGCATACTTGGCCAGAGAGTCAAATCTCAATGAATATTCTCTGACACTCATTCTGCCCTGCTCTAGATACAAAAACTTCTCTACTCTGGTCTGTCGAACCTCTCAGGGAAAATAATGGTCTATGAAAGCCTCAGAAAATATAGGCCATGTAGGTGGAGGTGCATCTCTGCCTCTGGATCTCTCCCGGCTCTCGTACCATAAAACCGCCACATCTCACAATCTGAATACTGCTAGCTCAACTGATTCTGTGGATGAGGCAAGTAGGACCCTGAATATCCTCTGCTGCTGGTCTATGAAGTTCTGAGGGTCCTCTTTCTGATCCGTCCCTGTAAACTGCGGGGCACTCAAAGCCAAAAACTCACGAACTCTCGAACTACTGGGCCCCTCAGCAGGCTCAACGACAGCTGGTACTACTAGCTGACGCTGACACTGGGCAGCCATCATCTGTATCAACATATAAAAACACCCTTGAGCTTTTGATCTAATGGCACAGGTATAGCTGGGGGTGGTGCTGATATATCTGCCGCCCTAGTGGGCTCCGAATGTGGTGGTGGGTGCTGGAGGGATCGAGGTGGTGTCCCCCTGTCGCCCTCAGACCGGGCTGACTCTGCTTGTGGTCCCCTACTAGTTCCCTCTCCTGCTTCATTATCCAACTCTCGACCAGTCGCGGTCTACTGTGTGTCTGACATTTCTTTGTAAATAAATAGGATAACATAAGCTCAGGAAGTTACCCTATATAGCACAACTCTATAGCACGACTGGAGGAGAAAGAAGAGTAACTACACTATTATGCCTTGCAGCCTCCTGCCTATGGAATGTGGTGCACAACACACCCATTGACAAGACACTACTGGGAATGGCTTGTAGACTCTTGGGATACGACCTGCTTCGATACCAAGTTTGTCATGCCCCACCTTGGGAGGTATGACTGGCACCTGGTGCCCTACTGGTCTGAGCTAACCTGACTTAATTAAAGAAACAAAGGGGCTATATCTCGGCTGTAAGTACAGCTCCTGGCGGATAAGGCCACCTATTAAAGAAGACAGTTGACCACAAAAATGCCATAACAGGGATCCTATGCGGGCCGATAAGGCCACCATGCTGTCTAGTTATAACTGGAAAGTAAATCAGGCATTAAACTAAGTTATGGCCGGCAAGGCCGCCAACTAACAGCTAAACAAGGCCTCACACGACCAACACAGGAAATAAAGCATACACGGGCCCCACATGGCCAATGAAAACTAACCACAGGGAATGTACAACAATCAACAAGCTTCTAGGAGTGATATAATGTTCGAGACAGGGCCCCGACCAACCCATAAACTGTACATCAAAAGAGTAAACCTCTACTAACTTTTAGCTGAATGAACTGCTGACCTCAGCTGAAGGCTAGGAACATCCCGAACCGTGTCTATCTACACCTGCAGGCAAGTAATGCAGCACCCCAAGTGGGCGTCAGTACAACATGTACCGAATATGTTAGGAAGAAAGATAGTAACTGACTAAAAGCTGGTAAAACTGTAGTAATCAAAGAAAAGAGTAAGGATTTAACTTGAATACCTTCACCGCCTGATATCTAAAAAACAAGTCTATCTATACACAAACAAGAACCTAACCGGGCCCCCATAAGCCTGGAAGGTACAAACAACACAGAAAAACCTACTTGGGCCCCCATAAGCCCCCGTAGGTACAAACAAGGTATACTTCTACCGCTTGTATACTAAAAACTGTAACTCTGGATTACTCGTCCTCTGAATACACGTTTGGGACTGATAGGCTACTGTGGTTGTATCGGTGTTTGAACTGTCTGGCTGTGTAACTGGACCACGAGCCTTGGCTCGACTATGGGTCATAGTGTAACCTCTGATAGCTGGACCCCGAGCCTTGGCCCGACTATGGGTCATAATGCAACTGCTGTACCTAGATTTCGAGCCTTGGCTCGACTATGGATCATGCTATGACTGCTGTAACCGGGCCCCGAGCCTTCGCTCGACTATGGCTGTAATGTAATCTTTTTGTAACTGGACCCCGGGCCTTGGCCCGACTATGGGTCATAATGGAACTGCTATGACTGGGCCCCGAGCCTTGGCTCGACTATGGGCTGTAATGTAATCTCTAGTAATTGGACCCCGGGCCTTGGCCCGACTGTGGGTCATAATGGAACTCTGTGACTAGGCCCAGAGCCTTGGCCCGACTATGGGCCATAATGTACTCTTTGAAGCTGGATATGGTCCTCACGGCCTCACTCTAGTCCCTTGGCCATCATACTACTCTTGTGAATATAACTCTATAGGCAACAACATTCAAACCCCAAATACCATACACAACAAGCGAACTGACTAGGGTTAATTCTGACAAGGGTTACTAATCATCGTTATTAACTCTATTCAATTCATAACAACTAACCCTAATCGGTGTACTCTGAAATACTATAGGCATACGTATTGTACTAAATTTACGACGAACATAACTTGCCGAAGGAATAGCCTTACATACCTCGAGTGCTGATTTCCTGTCTAACTGGCGAGTTTCAACCCGAATTCAACAGCCCTTTCCAACTGCAATTGTATTACTAGGAGAATAAGACTAGTTTCAGTACTAAATTCGGAAAAAATGATAACTTTTACTACTAGTATTAACATGGCCGAAAATGTATAATTTCTCAAGATTTTAGAAGGGAGAAATGCTTAGTTGAAGCCTGTGACCTTATAGAAGTTAGTTTGGAGTAATTTCGACAACTTTGGCTCGACGGGATATCGATTCGCCAGGCAAATTTTGCAAAAATAATTCCGTAGTAATGCTCCCTATGGCCTTAAACTTCGATACCCGAAGTTAATTTGAATTGGGGCGGTGTTTCATAGTGTAAACGGACGAAAATTATGTGAGAACTACATTTTCCCTCTTCTATGGATGTTTTAGGGTTGGAAAAATGATCACAAAGTGAACCAAGGGTCCTTATATACATCTAGGGGCGGTGGCAAGGGGGTGCCTCGCGCCACTCAACGTGGCATCCTTGCCCTACGTCGCTCCCCTCAACGCACCAAAGGGGCCGACGCGCCGTGCTGCCCAAAGCACCAGGGTGCTGGCGCGTCGCACTAGCCCTTGCGGCCTGGCCTCGTTCGTCCTGACTTTCGGGGTTTCCTACACACATCGTATATTCCTTATTTATCACAATTCCACGCGTACATTTATGAGTTACTAATATTTATGGGGTGTAACACTGCACTCAATGCTGTTTAACTTATCAAAGAAGGCCCAATAGGTACCCCTAAACTTCTAAGGCCCTAGGCATGACAGCAAGACATCAAAATCCTACGAACCTACTTAATAGAAGAATAAAGGGCTTATTACAACACTTCTAGTGTGGGTCACATCTAACATACTCTTTCCCGACGATGGATACTATAATCTATTTTAAATACATTTTCTAATTGCTATCGACAACATATATAAGCATTATCTACAAGCAACAACTAATACAACACATGGGATTTTTATCTATGTTTAAAAGCATAAGTCGTATCACTATACGATGAGAATAACTTACCAAAGGAATTTGCCTTAACATACCTCGAATGTCGACTTTTGTTTGTTTACGAAATCTTCCACCTAAAACCAGTAATTCCACTTAGTTGCCGCCTTTATACTGAGAGAATACAACTATTTTCAACAATAAGAATGACCAATAACAATATCTTTTCAAAAGAATTAGCATAACCTCAACTCCAATTTATTCGGTCGAAAACTTAAAATTTCTCGAGAGTTTAGAAGGGAGAAATAGTTACTATTGCCTGTGGCCGTTTAAGATTCAATTTGGAGCAATTTTGATAACTTTTATTTGGCGGAGCTCTGATTTTCCAAATGAACTTTTGAGAAATAACTCTGTATTAATGCTCCCCGTAGGCCTAGAACTCGTTACCCGAAGTTAATTTGCATTTGGACAGTGTTTGATAGCGTAATTTGGCAAAAATTGAAAGAAAATTACGTATTCCCTCTATTCTAACCAAAGTCTTATGTTATCAAACGAACCAACTTAACCTTTAAACATATATATATATATAGGAGGTAGTGGGCATGGGGGGGTGCAGCGTGCCGCCTGTAGCTCTAACCAAGGGGCGCGACGCGCCGGCCGTAGCGCCAGACTTGCTGCGCGGCGTGGCGTCCGATGCACTGGCCCTCCGGTCTCGACCTCCTGAACGCTCAATGCCATGCTCGTGTACTCGTTCCCTTGGGCCTTTTTCCGCATGCATCATACTCCAAAATTCTCACCATACGCATGCACGCATCGGTTAAATACTAGGAACTTACGGGGTGTAACATCCGCTATGTTGGATGGTTGATTGTTGAAAGATTGATTTAATCTAGATTTGATTCTTCATTATTGTGTTTTGCATTTACTTGTTTTGATTGCTTATCTATGAGATTGATTACCTTATAAGTAAACCTGTTGGCTTTTGATTAAACTTTGAAAAGAGAATCGAAAGGGTTAAAGGTAAATACAGAATGAAAATTCAAAGACTCTCGAACCCATTGGTGTGAGGACAGAAGTTGTTGTTGAGGATAGCGATATACCCTTCAACCCTGTTTAGTTGAAATACAAGTAGGAATATTCTTCATTTCATGTTTCTCCTATGACCATAGGGATGTAGTCATTAGGGTTCATAAAATAGTTCTAGGATGCTAGGGTTAGTGGCAAGGAATGAGATAGTAACTTGCAACTAGCAACCACAGAAAGAATTGTTCTAGTGTAATCACCTCTTGAGAACTCAACCTAAAACCAAACAAGTGCCATTTCCCTAGATTTTCATCATCATCAAAGTAAAATCAAGCTTGCAACTATTTTAGTTAATTTTTCATTTACAGTTTTAGTAGTTAATTCTTCAAACCAATTCCCATTTCAATTATTTTGTTAGAACAGAAAAATAAAGTAATAACCTTATAACGATTGAACTGACAAGTCTCTATTGGTATGATAATCGGGGCTTCTAGTCGTATATTACCTGATGACCACGTGTGCTTGCATGCGCTTAGCCGACACCAAGTTTTTGGCGTCGTTGCTGAGGAGTTGAATATTGTTTGATCATTTGTAGGTTAGAATTTTATTCCTCTATTCTATATTTTATGTTTGTTTCTTTGTTTTTGTGAAGTTACGGGGTTGTGTGCTCAGTGTATGCCAAGTACGAGAAGTCAAGAATCACTTTTGGCTTCTCTTGATAATGAAATTGAGAGGACCTTTAGAAGGTTAATCATGGAGAACAACAAGCAAGTACCGTGCAACATCCAAGAGATAGTTCCAATGTTAAAATTTGCTAGGCCAAACTTGGAGAATGCTTCTAAAGCGATTGTCAAGCCAACTATCACTGGGAACTTTGAGCTGAAGGAAGGGACTGAGCTGTTGGTCCAAAAGACTTTCCAATATCAGGGCAAGCCGCACGAGGATCCCCATAGGCATCTGATGACGTTCGTGGACCTGAGTGAAAATTTCCATTAATAGAATGTGTCAGATGAATATGTGAAGCTGACATTGTTTCTGTTCTCACTGATTGGTGAAGCCAAGGAGTGGCTTCAAAATGAGCCAACAGGTTCCATCACCACATGGAAGGTTCTTACCCCAACAAATTGTCACGACCTGAACATAAGCCCGAACTGAAACACGAAACAAGGTACCCTGAGAGACCCCAAGTCGTACCCATGGAATGAACATGATATCTAAAACTCAACATAAATAAGCGGAAGTCTAACGTACATAATAACGGAAGTATGCATACATATCAAGCTAATACTGCAAAAATGACAAGCTGATTTCTACATAATATCTGAATAGCCTCTAACATAACTGATGAGCTGATAGGGCAACATCCCCAACTAGCTCGACAAAAGTCTGTAACTGAAAGAACATAACTATAGATAACTGAATGTCTTCGAAGGATGAGGACTCACCAACACTAGTTGAGGGATGCGAACTCTGAGAATCGGCTAATGGCGAGGCTGAGCCTGAATGTCAGACCCTATGTCATGAAATGATACATCATAGAGTATGCGGTCAGTACTTGAAATGTACTAAGTATGCAAGGTAAGTAAAACGGACAGTTAAAATACACAAGAGTTCATAAGAGTAGGACAACATGATTATAAAGTAAATTTCATAATGTAAACATAAGGACTCAAGGTTTCCAAACCATTTGTAAACCAGTCATAGTCATAATCATAAGAGAAGACTTTATAAAATATAACTTGAGCCAAGGTAACATAAACATAACCATGCATAAGTAATCAGGAACAATGGGAGGATTCGTCTTAACCGACACAATCATGATAGAGCTTTACATGATGCCCCACTATTTTGTCCAAGTGGTTAGGACCATCCCCGTCTTGCTAGGCAGGGAGATATGCATTCATGGTGATATCATAGGGATCCAATAATAAATATATATACCTACAGTGACACGTATTTTTGAGACCACGGGATTTACCTGAACGCCGGGTCTACTCGGTGCTAGGCACTGCTCCCAAAAACATGTACGTGAGGGCTCATATAGTAACCGTAAAATCATTCATGAAATTCATGGACAAATAACTAATAACATGATGGATCTCACTTGAAATACATGATTAGCCATGAATAAGGGCCCATGAATCGGCCAGAGTCATAAATCCATAAATCATGAAAACCATGCATACTTGTAAAATATTTATATACTTGATATTCATAAATCCATGATGAGTACTTGAGAAAAATCATATCATAAATAATAAATCATAACTTGGGCTTAAAAAGTTCAAGATTATAATGGAATCATAACTTGACTTTTCATGAAGCATACATAATTGGGCATAATTTAACTAAAATTTGAAACTATAAATTAATAATCAAAATAGTTATAAAATTTTCCCATAGATCATAAAACTTGATTTGACACATGAAGGGAATTAACCTATAGATAGATCATAGAGAACTTCACAAGCATTGGGATAAACCCCATAAGATCATGAAACTAGATTCTAGAATTCAAATCCATGGGATTGAGAAGAATTTAGAGCATGAGAGTGAAAGGAACTCTCATTCATAGCCTCACATACCTGGATAAATCTAATTCACACTCCCACATGAAAGCCCAAAGTAAATTGGAGAGAATTTGAAGAAATTCTTCAAACTTGATCTTCAAGAAAAGGCTCTAAGTTGCATGCATGGAGTGGAGATACTTAGAATAGGTTTAACACCCTTAAAACCCTACTATATGAGCTTAAAATGACATAGTTTAGGAGTTAGGGCGTTGATATGATGAAAATACCCTTAATGAAAAACCTGGAAATTATGCACTGCCAGTGAAAATGACTGTTATGACAGGTCGTTACTTCTCTCGTTGCTTCATCCCATTTTCCAATCACAGGTTTGGTACCATAACCGGACACGACGAGTCATTACCAGTCCCAATGACTCGTCATTACCATCCATTGTCACCACTGCCCATTTTTCAGAAATCCTTCCAATGGGAGCATACAATGACCCGTTGCTCCAAATAACGAGTTGTTCCTTGACTCGTTCCTGCCTCCTTGATCATGAACACCCTCACAACAACTCCCTTTCAATGACATGTTACATCAACCAATGGTTCTTCCTTAGACTCCTTACAGCAGGCCCACCAACGACTCCTACTATGAGTCATTCTAAGAGAAATTTCAGAATTTTCTGCTACTTTTCATTTCAAATTTTGAGTCTAGTCTTAGGAACTTCCGAGGTATTACAATATCTCCCCCTTGGGAACATTCATCCTCGAATGTGGGAAAAGATACTGAAAAGCTGAGAAATGCAACTACCATGCCTAATACTGAACATTTAAGCTGAAAACTGACAGAGTGAATAACTCCGGACTAGAATACATGACTGAACTAAATTCATGAATCACACATACATACATTGACTTGAAAGAAACTGGGACACATAAACTGAATAGAATACTAAGGAGGAAACTGATACCTCAAGCTGAAACAGAGCTAAAATTGAATAAATGCGGGTATTTAGCTATCATATCTGCTTCAGCCTCCCAGGTAGCTCCCTCAACATGCTGATTCCTCCAAAAAACCTTTACTGAGGCTACTTCTTTTTTCTTTAGCTTTGGAACCTGACGATCAAATATTTCCACCAGAACCTCCTCATAGCTATGGCTATCCTTCACACCTACACTCTCTACCGGAACAACCAAAGCCGGATCACCCAAGCACTTCTTCAAAAGCGACACATGGAACACCAGATGAATTGAATCTAATTCTGAAGGAAACTCCAACTCAAATGCTACCTTATCAACCTATCTCACAATCCGGTATGAACCAACATAACAGGGACTAAGTTTCCCTTTCTTTTCGAACCTCATCACTCCCTTCATGGGAGATACCTTCAGAAACACCCAATCATCAACTTCAAACTCAAGCCCTCTCCTCCTCACATCCGCATAGGACTTTTGGTGACTCTGAGCTGTTTTTAACCTATTCCTTATAAGTTGACTTTCTCCATAGCCTCATGTACTAAATTTGGTCCTATTCACTGACTTCGAACCAACTAATAGGTGATCTACACCTCTGCCCATAAAGAGCCTCAAACGAAGCCATCTGAATGCTGGAATGGTAGCTGTTGTTATATGAAAACTCAGTGAGTGGAAAATGATCATCTCAATACCCTTGAAATCAATCACACACTCTCAACATATCCTCCAGAGTCTGAATGGTCCGCTCCACCTAACCATATGTTTGTGGGTGAAATGCTGTGTTAAGCTTGACCTGAGTACTGAGTCCCTTTTGAAATGATCTCCAAAACTGGAAGCTAAGTTGAGTATCTCTATCTAAAATGATGGACAAGGGCACTCCATGCAACCAAACTAACTCCCGAATGTATAATTTGGCATAATCCTCCGCTGAATCGGTAGTTTTGACCGATAGGAAATGAGCTTCCTTAGTCAACCCGTCCAAAATCACCCAAATAGAGTCATACTGTCGACATGTACAAGGAAACTCCATAATGAAGTCCATGTTTATTTATCCCATTTTCAAGTAAGGATACCAATGTACTAAAGCACACCTCCCGGTCTCTGATGCTCATCCTTTACCTGTTGACAATTCGGACACTTAGCCACAAGCTCTACTATGTCCTTCTTCATGCCACTCCACTAATAGATTTCCCGTAGGTCACGGTACATCTTGGTGGCACCTGGATGGATAGAATATCTGGAACCCTGAGCTTTGTGCAACATCTGCTCCCTCAAGTCACCAGCATCTGGTATACACAAATGACCCAGATGTCGGAGCACACTATCTCCCCCTTGGGAGAAGACCTCCACCTTCTAATTTCGAACAGCTTCCTTCAACATTACCAAAATAGGATCCTCATCTTGCTTAGCCTTAACTTTGGTCACTAAAGATGATTTTGATCCATTCTGAACAATGACACCACCATCCGTCGAGTCAACAAGATGAACTCCTAGTCGTGAAAGTTGATGCACATACTTCACCAACTCTTTCCTTTCCTCATGTACACGAGATACACTCTCTATAGAAAGCTTGCTAAGAGTGTCTGCCACCATATTGGCCTTGCTCGGATAATAAAGGACACTCATATCATAATCCTTAAGAAGCTCCAACCACCTTCTCTGATGTAGATGTAAATCCTTTTGGGTGAACATGTACTGTAGGCTTTTGTGGTCCGTAAACACTTCCACACAGACCCCCGTATAGATAGTGTCTCCAAATATTCAAGGCAAATACTACCGCCGCCAACTCGAGGTCGTGAGTCAGATAGTTCTTTTCATGGACTTTCAGCTGCCTGGAAGCATAGGCTATAACTTTACTGCGCTACATTAATACACAACCAAGGCCGATCCTTGAGGCGTTACAATATACCACAAACCCATCGGTACTCTTAGGTAGGGTTAACACCGGTGCTGAGGTGAGTCGAGTCTTCAACTCTTGGAAGCTCTTCTCACAGGCCTCGGACCATGGAAACTTCACTTTCTTCTGGGTCAACTTAGTCAACGGTGATGCAATGGCTTAAAACCCTTCAACAAACCTCTGATAATAACTAGCTAAACATAAGAAACTCCTGATATCCGAAGGACTGACAGGCCTAGGCCAATTTTTCACCACCTGTATCTTTTGAGATTCCACCTGTACACCCTCACTTGACACCACGTGACCCAAAAATGCCACTGAATCTAACCAAAACTCATATTTGCTAAACTTAGCATACAATTGGTGATCCTTAAGAGTCTGTAGCACCACCCTCAGATGAGCGGCATGCTCCTCCTCGCTCCGGGAGTATATGAGAATATCATTTATGATCACAATCACAAACATATCCAAATAAGGCTTGAATACCCTATTCATCAAGTCCATAAAAGCTGCAGGAGCATTCGTTTGTCCGAAAGACATAACTACAAACTCATAGAGACCATATCGAGTCCTGAAGGCTATTTTCGGAATGTCACTCTCCCGAACCCTAAGCTGATGGTATCTGGATCTGAGGTTTATCTTTGAGAAACACTTGGCACCCTAAAGCTGTTAAACAAATTATCAACCTTGGGGAGAAGATACATGTTCTTGATGGTGACTTTGTTCAATTGTCGATAGTCAATACACATCCGAAGGGAACCATCCTTCTTTTAGACAACGAGGACTGGTGCACCACACGGGGATATGCTAGGTCTGATGAAACCCTTGTCTACGAGGTCCTTCAACTACTCCTTAAACTCCTTTAGCTTAGCTAGATCCATTTAGTGAGGAGGAATATATATGGGCTACGTATCTGAAAGAAGGTCAATACCAAAATCGATCTCTCGTCGGGAGGAATTCCCAATAAATCATCTGGAAACACTTCTGGATATTCACACACTACAGGAACTGACTGAATAGTTGAGGTTTCAGATGTAGCATCCTTAACCCTAACTAAATGGTACACGCAACCCTTGGAAATCATCTTTTGCCTTAAGGTAGAAAATGAAGCGACCTACAGGCATAGTTGAACTACCCTTCCATTCTAGGACTGGCTCACCCAAAAATTGAAACTCTACTACACGGGCTCTATAATTTACTGAGGCGTAACATGCAAGTAACCAATTCATGCCAAAGATAATGTCAAAATCTGTCATGGCTAGCTCTACTAGATCTGCTGAGGTGACTTTCTAAAGGACCGTGACAGGGTAATTTTTATATACCCGTTGAGCTACCACTGAATCACAAATTGGAGTAGAGACTAAGAGGGGTTCTGATAGGATTTCGGGACTGACTCTGAAACTACTTGCAACATAGGGTGTCACAAGGGATAAAATAGCCCCTAGATCTAACAATGCATAAACATCAAGGTGGAATACTTGTAACAATCGGTGACCACTTCTGGTGAAGTCTCTTACTCCTGTTGAGATGCAAGGGCATAAAACCTACCCTGGCGCTGGCCACCACCTGCTCTTGTGGATGCACTTTGCTGAGCTGGGCGTGCTGGTGCTGCTGCTGAGCTGGTAGCCTGAGCAGGACCTCTACCATCACCCTGTCCAGCCAACGGACACTCCTGACGCCTGTGCCTAGGTCTACCACACCCAAAAAAGATATCTGACCCAATCAAGCAATCCCCTATGTGATTCTTGCCACACTTACTGCAGATCGGAAAGGTACGCTCTTCCTGCATGCCACTATGGCCCATCAAACCTGAGGCTCTGCTTCTATAATCACCTCGCGGTCTGGATGGTGCACTGTCCGATGATGGCGTTGGATATAATGACCTCTGATGAGACTACTGACAATGTCCGCTTCCCAATATATACTGAGAGAACCCATAATTATGTGTCCGAGACCTCTTGGCCTCTCTCTCTCTCTCTCTCTCTCTCTTAGGTGTACCTCCTCCTTATGCTGGGCGTACAAAACCAATCGAGGAAAATCAATGTCCTGATGAAGCATAGCAATCCTACAATCCTTGACCAGGTAGTTTGCTACTCCATGCACAAATCAGATCACCTGAGCTCTCTGATCAGCCACTGGCTCTGGTGCATACTTGGACAAACGAGTGAACTCCAAAGCATACTCCTGGACTGTCATGTTACCCTGCTTTAGGTTCACAAACTCAGTTGATTTAATCTCTCTCATATAACGAGGGAAGAACTGATCCAAAATGCGGTATGAAACTCATCCCAACCAATGGGGCCTGCTCTAACTATCCCGCTATTCGTCCATTGCCTAAACCAGATGTGCGCAACCCCTTTCAACAGACATGAAGCTAAATCTACGCATTCCTCCCTAGTCACTGATGAAGGGCATACTAACGCGCTCTTAGACATATTTTGCCCGTACTATACTATGTTTTGAGAACAAATTATGTGTGTTTGTATGTTTTTATGTTATATATTTGTGAAAATGGCTAACACACATGATTAGATGCTTTCAAGGATAAAAATGATGGATATAAACGTGTTTGAGACTTTTGGAATAAAGTTGAAGAAGATGGAATGTACAATGCAAGATCAAGGGCAAAATAATAGTGCACTGCCACGCCTGCGTGACCAGCATCTCGGCACAACCAGCCGCGCAACACAACACTACACTGGTTCTACCAGCCATGCAAAGCAGCAGTAGGACCGGTGCAATGCCAGACGCGACGCGGCAGTAGCATGTGCGCACTTCCAGGTGCGAGGCACAACACTCCCAACGCCATGCACCACGCGAGGCGCCCTTCTCCCAGTGTGATGGCAAGGGAGACACGGCGCTAGATGGACGCGTTGGCATAGGTGATGCGACAAGCATGTCACACGGCCAATAAATTCAACGCCCACTTCAACTAGGAAAAGGAGCTACAAAGTCCAAACCAAATTCGTCATGGAACAAGAAAAGTATAAATCTACTACTATAAATACCCTTTTATTTTTATGTAATAAGAAAGTTTGAAGCCATGTTTGGGAGAGAAGTTTTAGACAAGTCTATTAGTATGTGAAATACAATTGTAAGGTTTTATCTTTCACAAAACGCTTTGAGATACTTGTTATAAAATTGTTCTTCCTTATATTTGCAATAATCAAGAGAGTTTCTTCCTAGCATCGTTGTAAGTATTAATTTATACTTTTGTCTATGAATTTTATGAATTTACTTATAATTATGAGAGGCTAAAAACTCCACAACTAGGGTTGTGGGAACTATGATGAATTAACACACATAGGTAAAATACTTAGTAATTCTTGAATGGGGTTTATGTGTGTATTGTTTTTTCCTTCATTTTAATTATTTCTTAATAGTTGCAAATGTTGGAAGTTTCCTTATTCTTATTCCCCGGATCAAGGGAGTAATGAATGGGAACATGGATTAACAACGGAGATTTGAGGATATCAACCCTCATCTAATAGCTTGACCTTGTCCGGGAATAACTAATCTGATATCAAGGGTAAGGGTCAATTAAGTATACATCCGCATATGGACCAAGTTGTGTGGTGATAATCATATAAATAGGGGAACAACCATTTAGGTGAAGTTAACTTACCGATATTGTATGCTAAGCACCAGAATAGATCACTAGTATAAAACGCCTTGTGGTTATGAAGTCATGGGGAACACACACCCTAGTTAGTTGCATTAATTTGGAATCAACCTTCACTTTCTCTCGACGACATTGTTTGTTACTTTTATAATTCCCCCCCTCTTAGGAGATAATTGACTTAAAAGCTTAAGTACTAGCGTTCATCTATATCCTTCCATATTCCCTATGGGATCAACCCCAACCATGGTTGGGTTCTATATTTGACATCGACCGCGTTATATTTCATTACGAGGTGTAATTTGAGCAACATCAAATTTTGGCACCGTTGCCAGAGAATATGGCTTAGGATTAGATTAATTGCTTGTGTTTAACTTTTAGTTTTTATTTCCTATTTTTTCTTTTTCTTTTATTTTCTGAAGTGTCATAGGGGAGCATGGTAAAACAAGCGGTCAAGATGTGACGACGGTCTCAACAGGTATCTTGATGAAGTTTGAGTAATCAAGATACCTGTGTCGTTCCACGACGTTAAATCAGGCGCTACTTGGGAGGCAACCCAAGATAAATTTTTTGTTTTTATGTGTTTGTTCAAGTGTGCAGGTGATAGGTCATGACTTTGAACAAAAAATGGGGTGCAAAACTGTTGGACGAGCATAGATGGCATCGCGCAGGCCAATCAGCACAAGACCTGATGTGTGGAGAAGGCACAAGCACTGCACAGCCTGGCACAACGCGCAGGAGAGGCACCGCAGCAGCAGGTGCGATGCACATGCATTTCCAGCACTTTGAGTGCTGCGACGCAGAGCAGGTTCTCCAGGCAAAAAAATTAAGGGCAAAAATAGAATTTCCAACCTAGAGGAGTACTTTAAAAGGCCTAGACCTAATTTTTTCAGCTCATTCTTGTGAGAACCACACCGCACCCCTCAAAATTCCTAGGCAAACTCTCTCAAAAATTCATCTATTCATCAAAATCTTTCAAATATTTTCACCCAAATCACAAAGTATATCATTTTTCTTATGAAACCTCCACAAATGGCACCAAAATTTTAAAAAAGGGAAAGGAGTGGCTTCTTCAAGCCATGGTTCAAAAAGAACAAGGAGACCTAGTGAAGAGGAGCATGAAGATATGAGGACGGCACCACCACCATTGAGGCGATATGGTCTCCGTTGGGTCACAGAGAAAGAAGGTAAAAAACAGTTTAACGAACATAAGGAATCTAAATATTCATATGATATGTTTATTGATAGAAATTGCTTGTCACTAGTTTTCCCCCAAATGGTAGATAGAATACTCACCCTTGGTCTTGGTTTTGTGTTTGATGCACCGGGTGATTTTAATTTGAATATGGTGAAGGAATTCCTTGCAAATTGGATGCCAAAGGAAAGGTCAAACCAAGTTAAAATTAGGGGTAAAATTATTGAGTTTGCATCTATGCCTTTGAATAGATTACTTGGGACACCTAATGTTAACCCACAACCCTTTGTTTTCATGGTTAAGAAACCTCCAAATAGGAATATTAGATATACTCTATGTGGCCCTAACTCCGTTGCACGGTGGACTCGCCACCAACAATTCGGGTATCATGTTTTGCTTCCATATGCTCATTAATGTAGAGAGGCACGAGTTTGGTTAAAAATAGTATATGCTTGTTTAGTGCTCGGAAAACATGTAACCCATGTGGCTAGAGAAAGAGTGTATTGTTGTTACCCCGCAAGTGTACGGGTCGTACAAGTAATATAGTGGCCCTTTTTAAGAGCCGGATGTCGAACCCATAAAGACTGGACCAATTCAGCTAACTATCAAGTTCGAGTGTGATGTTAAATACCGCAAGTGTTGATTATAGAAGTTTTCGATATAGTTTAACTAAGTCTAATTGTGGTCAACGAAATATTCTGAATTCATTCAAGGAGCAACACAGAGTTAAAGCCGGATAATCATACGATACTACGATTTGCAATGGTTTAAGTATGAAACTATCAATTGTCATCTCACCTAATTAGAATTGCATGTTCATGTCCTTCCTGGCCTCTAAACACGAAAAACTAGCGTCACTACTACATTGAGGGCGAGGATGCTAATTCTAGTTTGTGGGCAATCAACTACGTGGATGTGGTTTATGGGGTTATGCCATTGATTAGGGTCCTTCCGTACCTCCAACCATTTAACCAAACTTATCTTCACAACTACTTCTTCGAGTGGTGGAGTGAAAAATCTAAGCCGGTGTCTTTCTCTCCTCCCATTTTATCAACCAAGCAAGGTATTAGGTATATTTCTATCCTAACCACAAAATCTTATCAAAAGACAAGAACTTGCCTCTTACATTCTTATGTTCTTCCTTAGGTTTTCTTTCTCAAGCATTTGCCTAAGTTTAACGTGTGTGTTTTCATGGCGATCAATCATAAAAACAACCATAATCAAGAATACAAGACAAAACAACAATCAATAACTTAATTCCAACACAAATTCATAAAAAACACAATCATAACTCATGGATTCAACCCTGGAGGAAGGGTTCTAGCCATTCATGTTCGTAAAATTACATGAAAACATTGTTAAAGTAACATAGTTACAAGAATTGGTAGAGGAGAAGATGAAATTGATGAACCCTAGGTGAGTTCTCCCACTTCTCCCTTCACTCCTAGGTGGTTTTTCAGAATAAAGTCATGACGAAATGATTTTAGGAGCTAAGGGACCTATTTATAGTAAATGAGAATTGTGCAAAATTATGCCTGTCATGGAATGGCTCCATGTCACGGAGTGTATCGCTGGGCACTGCCTCGGTGACACGGAGGCAACGTGGAAGCACACTGGAAACTCACCAACAATCGTCTCTAGGCAGCCCCTTGCCGCGTTGGCAACGTGTCACGCTGCTTGGGCAGCGCGCTAGGTGGCCTTGGTCGCGCGGCCTACCTGCCGTGGCATCAATGCGCAGGTGGACTGTTTTGCGCATCTTCCCTTCCGATGTTCGCGTTTTAATTCCGATTCCAAGCCTCCACTTCACCAACTCATGGATTAGTCCCTCAAATTCATTTTAAACCTACAACAACAAGAACTAATCATGTTGGTTAGTGTATATATTCACATTTACATAAAATTACATGAGAATGCGTATAATTAATTTGATAATCAAGACAAAACTAAGTTATAAAGCATCATTCGGGCATGCTATTTTGCCCGAGATCACAACCCCACACTTAAAGTCTTGTTCGTCCTCGAACAAACCTTTTACATTTCATGCACATGAAGACTCACACAAACCTTTTCAACTTTCCTTTTCCTCTTTGTTTCCCCATTTCTTTAGGAACTCTTAGCTTATTAGGAAGGAGTTCTATAAGTAACTTTTCATTAATTTGTTTTCTTACTCCCTACTAATAATCAACCACTTTCACACAAGTGCACCTTTGTCCTTTTCTCAACTTTTACAACTTGCTACTTTTCCTTCTTTTTCCACGCTTCTCACTCCTTCACTCTTTGGAATTTTTCACTTAAGTGCTTAGGAGTTTTGGATCAAATTCAAGGCTAATGAAAGAAAAAGGATTAAGCTTATGTTGTTGCTATCGAAGAATAGGCTTAAGGCTCAATGGAGCTAACTAGGATTCAATATTCAAGGTAGGTAAGGCAAGGATTAAATATTTGGCTCATTCAAAGAAATGCCTAAATCATTTCCTACACTCTACATCCTTCATTTCATTTTATAAACACACCAGGAAAGTTCTAGACACTCCACAATAGCACAAAATACTCAAAAACCTTACACTCATGGCACATGCTCAATTTAAGACACATTTAGCAGACTCTCAACTCAGCTAATCACAAGAATTTAAAATTAAGCTTCAATCACATAGAGTCAAATTCAAGAGCTTAAGTGACTCAAACAAAGTTATACTCTTCTCACATGCTTCAACACAAACCACACTTGCATCTTACAATCATGTATAGCACATAACAAGAACATCAAGCCATCAATTAGCTACGGGTTCAAAAACCAACACCTATTGACTAATTTTCCTCAAGAAGGTCGTCATCCATCCATCGTCGGAAACAGTACCTAACTATGACTAAAAACATTATATACATACAAAGAAAACAAATTTTTATTCTTCAGTTCAAAGACCCCCCGTCGAAAAAGAACCAAAAAGAAAAACCAACGGGTGATGAAGTCATGCTTAATTCAAAAATTTTCTTTCAACATTTTTTTTCCAAGCACTAATTCACCACAAATCATTAAGCACTAAAAAAAATTTTTAATTTTCCTTTTGAAATTTTGAAATTCCCTCATCCCACACTTGAATCCTGCTATGTCCTCATAGCATCAAATTAAAATTTAAAAAGGGTGATAAATACTCCCTGAGGCCTTTAGGCATAGCTAATAGCATGCTTTTCTTCAACTTTGCACAAGTGTGTGTCAACCCCACACTTTTTATTGTCCATGCTTTTTAGCTTCCTCCTCCGCAGGTACTCAGACTTCCCCTCCATCTGTACATAACTTTTCCACCAAAACACAAACACAATGAAAATAACAAAATCAACACCAACAAAAAAAATCACAATTTCTACCTGTGGTACCCTTGGGTTGCCTCCCAAGCAGCGCCTTATTTTACATCGCGGCACGACGTGGACTATCCTTTTTAGGACATCCTCATACCTGGGTTCCCGTTCGAGAACCACCTCCTTTTCTTTTGATTTTCAGAGGAAACAACCTCCACTCTGTTCCTTTCTTTCTCCAACTTCTTCACACTCTGAAGCCCTTTATCAGACTCGGGCTGAACACTTGTTATTACCTTTGACCATGGACCTGATGAATCCCCCACCCCACACTCATCCTCTGACAGCACACTAACCCGACAAAGGTTTCTGTAGTGTGTGGATGGGTTCATTTCTTGGTATACTCGGAAGATTTCTTCTTCATTCTCGACCCTCAATTTCAGGGTCCCTGCTCTCAAGTCAATCACTGCTCCTCCGGTGGCCAAGAATGCCCGTCCCAAGATTAAGGGTACCTGGTCATCAACATGAAAATCTAAGATAATAATTGGTATAATAAACTTACCTACTTTGATGAGAAGGTCCTCTATTATTCCATCAGGTGTCACACACGACTTATCTGCCAACTGCAGCATCAACCTTGTTTGCCTCAGTTTTCCCAACCCCAGGGTGTTAAATAATGATAGGGGCATTAGATTAACTACTGCCCCTAGATCACACAAAGCTCGTAGCACCTCAGCTTTACCAATTTGTATGGGGAGGGTAAAACTCCCTGGGTCTTTGAGCTTCTTCGGAATCTTGCTCAATACCCTGTAACTGCACTCCTCTGTCAGTACTACTGTTTGGACATCCACCAATCTGACTTTTTTCGCCATCACGTCTTTCAAGTATTTAGCATACTTGGACATTTCCTGCGAAACATCAATAAGAGGCAAATTTAAGTGAAGTTCTTTGAAACTCTCAAATAACTTTTTGAAGCATTCCTCCTCCTTGCTCTTTCTGAATCTCTGAAGGAATGGTGGTGGTAGTCTTTGTGCTGACTGCGATGAAGATTGTGCATTTTGTTGCCCAACACTCTGATTTTCTCCCTTGTCAGTGGATGGTCCTGGTCTAACCAACTCCGGCTGCACCTCCTTTCTTTTCTCTGTTGGCTCTGCATCAGCTAATTGCTTGCCGCTTCTCAGACTGATGGCATTGACCTTCCGGGGGTTAGGATTTGTGTCGCTTGGTAGTCCCCCCGTGATCTCATGTTTTGAGCAGCTGCCATCTGACCCATTTTTTTTTCAAGATTGTGGGTAGCCACTTGCTGATTCTTTAGGTCTGATGCCATCCTCGCCTGATTTTCTGCTAACTAAGTCTGGGTCTCCATGATTTTCTGCAATATTTCCTCAATGCTGCTGCTCAATTGACCATCATTCTACCTATTCTGCTGATACTGCTGTTGTTGAGGTTGCTGATTACTCTGCTTTTGGTTTCCACCCCAAGAAAAATTCGGGTGGCCCTTGCCATTTTCTATTGTAGTTGTTTTCAAAATTCTAATTGTTCCGCTGCACATTCCCAAAAAAATTGACTGATTCCGGATTGGCTCCACAAGATTCTGCATTATGGCTGTTATTACCACAAATTTCACACCAACTTGGAGCTTGCTGAACTGTATTAACCTGGCCCTATTGTTGGTTCATACTCAGTTTATTGAACTGAGTCATCATCTGATGCTGGAATGAAGCTAGCTGTGCTGCCAAGGCATTCATACCATCTACCTCTATCAACCCTGATCTCTTTCTTGCCCCTCTCGATGACTCGCTGTGCCACTCTGGATTTCCTTGAGCAATTCTGTTCAACAAAGTGTACAACTCATCATAAGTCTTCTCTAAGGCTTGCCCACCCGATGCAGAGTCTAGTAAAATTTACGTGTGTGGGTCTAGACTTTCTACAAGGTATGATCCAGCACATCATTCGATTAATGGTGATGGGGACAGTCTCTCAATAATGACTTGAATCTTTCCCAAGCCAAATATAAATTCTCATCAGGCCTCTTCTTGAGACTTAGTATTTCACTTCTCAACTTTGCAGTCTTGCCTGAAGGAAAAAATCTGATAAGGAACTTCTTTTCCAAATCATTCCAAGAAGTTATGGAGTTCGGTGGCTCAGCTTTCAACCACTTCTTTGCCTCTCCCAACAATGAAAATGGGAAGAGGGTAAGTCGGACATAATCTGTGGACACGCCGGTGGGAACAAACGTGTCACTAATCTCAAGAAAGTTCTGTAAGTGCTGCTGCAGGTCCTCATGTGCCATCCTAGTGAATTGACCACTAGAATGTAACAGCTGCACCATGTTCTGCTTCAATTCAAAGTGCCCTCCAGGCTCCGGTTTACGGATACTAGAGTTCACATTAGTCGCTTGTGGGATTGGCACTTCGCGAACTTGTCTAGCTGCCATTGATTCCGGTGACAATTGTGCTTGTCCTGCAGGTGGTTGTTGTTGTACATTCTCTTGAAGTCTCTTTAGCTTTTGCTCTAGAGCTACTCTCCTTTGCAAATGGATTTGACGTTCAGGTTCAAGCAACGGTTCCACAAGCTCTCTATTCTTAGCCAGCTCGGCAAGACAACCTGTCACCTGCAATAAATCAGACTAAGACCAAGTTTCTCAACACTTAAGGAAATTTAAAAATCACACAAAAATAGATAAATTATAAAAACTTTGCCTAGTCCCCTGCAACGGCGCCAAAAACTTGTTGTTACCTCGCAAGTGTACGGGTCGTACAAGTAATATAGTGACCCTTTTTAAGAGCCGGATGTCGAACCCACAGGGATTGGACCGATTCAGCTAACTATCAAGTTCGAGTGTGATGTTAAATACCGCAAGTGTTGATTATAGAAGTTTTTGATATAGTTTAACTAAGTCTAATTGTGGTCAACGAAATATTCTGAATTCGTTCAAGGAGCAACATAGAGTTAAAGCCGGATAATCATACGATACTACGATTTGCAATGGTTTAAGTATGAAACTATCAATTTTCGTCTCACCTAATTATAATTGCATGTTCATGGCCTTCCGAGCCTCTAAACACGACAAACTAGCCTCACTACTACATTGAGGATGAGGATGCTAATTCTAGTTCGTGGGCAATTAACTACGTTGATGTGGTTTATGGGGTTATGCCATTGATTAGGGTCCTTCCGTACCTCCAACCATTTAACCAAACTTAGCTTCACAACTACTTCTTCGAGTGGTGGAGTGAGAAATCTAAGCCGGTGTCTTTCTCTCCTCCCATTTTATCAACCAAGCAGGTATTAGGTATATTTCTATCCTAACCACAAAATCTTATCAAAAGACAAGAACTTGCCTCTTACATTCTTATGTTCTTCCATTGGTTTGCTTTCTCAAGCATTTTCCTAAGTTTAACGTGTGTGTTTTCATGGAGATCAATCATAAAAACAGCCATAATCAAGAATGCAAGACAAAACAACAATCAATAACTTAATTCCAACACAAATTCGTAAAAAAACACAATCATAACTCATGGATTCAACCCTAGAGGAAGGGTTCTAGCCATTCATGTTCGTAAAATTACATGAAAACATTGTTAAAGTAACATACTTACAAGAATTGGTAGAGGAGAAGATGAAATTGATGAACCCTAGGTGAGTTCTCCCACTTCTCCCTTCACTCCTAGGTGGTTTTTCAGAATAAAGTCGTGACGAAATGATTTTAGGAGCTAAGGGACCTATTTATAGTAAATGAGAATTGTGCAAAATTATGCCTATTGTGGAATGACTCCGTGTCATGGAGTGTATCGCAGAGCACTGCCTCGATGACATGGAGGCAACGCGGAAGCATACTAGAAACTCACCAACAATCATCTCTAGGCAGCCCCTTTGCCGCGTTGGCAGTGTGTCATGCTGCTTGGGTAGCACACTAGGTGGCCTTGGTCGCGCAGCCTTCCTGTTGTGGCACATTACCAACGTGCAGGTGGGCTGTTTTGCGTATCTTCCTTGCCGACGTTCGCGTTTTAATTTCGATTCCAAGCCTCCACTTCACCAACTCATGGATTAGTCCCTCAAATTCATTTTAAACCTACAACAACAAGAACTAATCATGTTGGTTAGTGTATATATTCACATTTACATAAAATTACATGAGAATGCATATAATTAATTCGATAAACAAGACAAAACTAAGTTATAAAGCATCATTTGGGCATGCTATTTTGCCCGAGATCATGTATCTTGTATATGCGCTAATGACTGGAATGCCAATTAATGTGGGGGTTCTCATTAAAAATGTGTTGATAAGAGCAAGAGTAAAAAAAGGTCAAAACTTTAGATTTGGGGGTCTCTTGACCCGATTTTCGCGGGGGCATGATATTGAGGAGGAAGAGGCGGACTATAGACCGACTTATGATCCTAGGGGGGTTGATATGACAAAAATAAAGGAACCCAAAGGTATAAATGGTCCAGTTCTTTCTATCAATGAGCGCAATGTGCAAATTGACAACATGTTGAGCCACTTGTATGGTATGCAAATGCTCCAGCTATGGATGAATGGTATGACTGAGGAGCAGCTATAGCAGCTTAAAATAGACTACCCTCTGAGCGAGTACTCACGAGCCCTTTGCAGAGTTGGGCCTGGATATGAGGAGCCTCTTGATGATGATATGGCCACGGAAGATGAGATAGAGAGAGTAGACTCAAAGATAGAGTCTAGTGATGATGATGATGATGATTTTGAGATGGGGGAAGCTGCTCTTGCCCCCCACAGATGAAGAGGAATAGAGGCCCAGGGAGTTCTTCTTTCACTCTATTACTTTATGCTTATTTATTTTAGCACTGGGGACAATGTGACTAATTTTCTGTGGGGTGGGAGATGTGAACTTCATATTACCATGCATTCCTTAATTGCTAAATCTGCACATGGTAGGCCTAGTTCTTTTTGGAATTTATGACTTATCATGCATGCTTGTTTGTTTGTAGTAGTTATTTTTGTTTTATTTTATTTTGGGTTCCTCCAGTTTTTGTTTTTGGTACTTTTCCAGTGGACTTAGAACCGACTAGAGAGTCTACATTTTTTATTTTTATTTTTTTAGTCATTGATTCATGAATTTGCCCGATGATGGATGGATGACGACCATCTTAAGGGTAAATTAGTCATTAGGAAGAACAAGAACTTGGACCCTACGAATGCTAGGTGCTTCACTTTAGGTATCATTGAGACTTTATTAAATTCACTCAAAAATGCATGAAAAATGTAGAAACACTTAGTCTTTTGGAACTTGACTCTTGTGCTTGAAAAGAAAAAAAAGGCTTAATTATGTTATGCATGCAATATGAATATATGTGTTTATGTGATCTTAATTTCCATTGTTAAACCATTTGTGCCAATGTGTGAGGAATTTTTTATATACTCCATGCTTGTAAATTGATGTCTAGAACTTGCCCAGTGTGTGTGCAAAGCGAAATAAGAATGATGAGTTTTGAAAGTTATATAGGCGTTTCTTTGGTAGCCTTATTTTTATCCTATTTTACCTACCTTTATGTAATTGTCCTAGTTAGCTATTTTGAGCATTAGCCTATTCTTTTGATAGTCATATTACAATCTTAATCCTTTTTGTTCTATTGACTTTTATTTGGTCCAAATGACTCATAGAGCACTTTAATGAAATTTTTTTGTATGAAAGGAGCATAATTGGAAAAGTGAAGGGAAAAGCCAAAAAGTGTGAAAATTAGAAGAAAAGAAAAGGATGAAATTTTGCTAAACAGGGAGGGTGATTGTTAGTGGGAAAACAAAAAAAAGAAAGAGCTTTGAAAAAATAAAATTTGATGATGAAAAAATATGTGAATGAGCTCAATGTTGAAAGAAAAAATCCCCACTAATCACCTAAGTTGAAAAATTGAAAAAGAAAAGGAGGTCTAAGGAGAAAATTTGGAAATTGAATAAAGTGCTAAAAAATCAAAGTGTTGTGAAGTATTGAAGTGTTTAGGGAAGTTAGTCACTATCTTGGACAAATTGTCCCTACCCGTCCTTTAGCCTACATAACAACCAAATTTAAGTCCTAATTGATCCTAGATTCAAAATTCTATATTAGTGGTGTATTACACTAAGGGAAAGCCTATGGGTCATCTTTTGCATGTATGTTGAGTTCTTTGGGAGAGTGAGTGAAAATTATTTTATGTATGCCCAAATTAATATTGTTTTATATCTTGAGTAAGAAAGGGAATCTCTCCAAATTATGAGGGGCACAATGGTAAGACTTTGGTAAATATTGATTGCTAAATTATATACAATTCATGTTGGTCCAAAATATGTCTTGATGAGTTAGTTTTCAAAAGCTAAGTGATTTGGAACTTTGACATTTTAATGTTGATCCTATATGCATGCGAGTGAATTGTTTGAGCTTCATTGATTTGTCTCATGATCCTAAGTGCAAGTATACCTATTTGTAGGATGAATTTTGTGCTTAAATGTGAAAAGGGAAGTAGTAGATTATTCGAGAATGAACAATAATTTAAGTGTGGGGTGTTGATGAAAGGCATACTAATGCACTTCTTAGACATATTTTACCCGTACTTTACTATGTTTTTATAACAAATTATGTGTGTTTGAATGTGTTTATGTTATATATTTATGAAAATGGTTAACACACTTGATTAAATGCTTCCAAGGCTAAAAATAATGGATTTGAACGTGTTTAAGGCTTTTGGAATAAATTTGAAGAAGATGGGATCAACAAACTAAGATCAAGGGCAAAAAAATAGTGCACGCCCGCGCCCACGCGACCAGCAGCGCGAGGCGCCAGCATCTCAGCACAACTAGCTGTGCAACACGACACTACACTGGTGCTACTACCGTGCGAAGTAGCAGCAGGACTGGCGCAATGCCAGATGCAATGCAGCAGCAGCACAGGCTGTAGAGCCACATGGGCTTACATAGTTTAACACACAGATGGAGGCCAAGTATGCTCCTGAACATTGGATCGATGAGGGTCGCCTGGCGCTTGAATTACCACCATCAAGGACAGGGTCCATGTGTTGGTTTAGGCTTCATCTTTGTTGAGCCGGAGGAGTGCAACCTCACCTTGGTGAGGAAGTTCTATGCAAACTGGGACACATAATTTGGAGAAAGCAATAAAATTAGATTTGGGGCCAGGTGGTGCGGTTCACCACCAAAACATTTAATGCCTTCCTTCTCACAAGAGTAGTAGACCCATTTGATTACTTCTTCATGTTAGAGAAGACTCTATACCGCGACATTCTCCATACTCTTTGTGGTGATAGATCAGTCATGCATTGGGAAAGAGACCATTAGGGCACTTGTTGTACACTTCCATTCTCCTACATGAACAAGGAGGCAAAGGTGTCAGTAAAAATTGTTTATGCCATACTTCTTCCTGGGACCCACATCACAGATGTCACTAGAGAGCGGGTAGTGCTGGTGTAAATGCTAATGAAAGGGCTACCACTAAATTTTGGTGCAGTGCATCGAGGAAACATGAGGATATTAAGGGACAACTTCAGGTTGAAATACTATTAAAGGTGGTATCTTAACTAAGTTTTTGCGAAGCCAAGGCATTAAAGAGGAAGAGTCAGAACTTTGTTACCTAGAGCAGGTCTCCTAGCTGGAAGGATAATGGATGTAACCAAGGTTAAGGAACCCAACAATTCCTCAAATCCATCCCTTTCCATAGTTGATCTTCAGGCTCGCGATGAAAGCTGTCAAGGTCGCATATTTGGCATGTTGGAGTTATAGTGGAGGTTAGGCGGCTGACTTGTCATAGCCAAGGAGATGGCAACCCTTGAGGATAGATACCCACTAATGGAGAATGCCATGAAGATGTGTAGAATGGGGCCTGCCTTTGAGGAGCCACTTGATGATGATGAGGCCACTGTGCTGACCAACAGTGTTGATGATCTAGATAACGATGATGAGGTGGATGATGCTACTACAGGCGCCATGCAGGTTAATGGTGATGATAATAAGGATGAGGATTAGGATTACAATCCTAATGATGATGCTTAGCGGCCTAGGAAGTTCCTTTTACCCTACCTTTTGATATGATTATTTGTACACTGGAGGATAGTGCAGTGTTTAAGTGTGGGGTGGAGGAAATATTCCTGTTTATTCTTTAATTGATATATTTGTAGAAGTCCGTAGCATAGTTTCTTTCCATGTAGTAGTAGCTCTATGATTTTTTAGGTCTTGTTTTGTAATAGCTACTATGATGATGATAGCTGTGATACCTTGGGATGTTGGACTCTCTGTTTGTCTTTACTAGTTGAGATTGGTAGTTTTAGTTTTATTTCCTTAGTTTGTGTTCTTTTAGTAAGGGTGATTATGTTCATTGAGATTTGTGTGAATTTTTTTTGAAATTGACATATCTCACCCACCCTTTGGTTTTCTTATGGCCTCGGTTTGTTTTCAAAGGGGAGTCCTTGGAACCGGGTAAATTTTTAATTCTTGTAGGAGTCACTGTAGTCGTAGAGTAGTGACCCTTCCCTATGATATATGGATGAAGACCATATTAAGGGAGTTTCATCACGTTTTTTTTTATTTTTTAGGATTGAGTGATAGATCATTCACTTGTGTTCTTGTGACATTCTACTTAGCTGCTATTCTAGGTCAGTAAAGTGTTCATCATGAATGCATAAATGAGGAATCCATGAAAGAAACACATATCTCTTTAATTTGACTCAAAATAATTCTAAGGGCTTAATAATAAAAAATGTCATTCTATATAATTGTGTGAATATGTAGCTATAGGAAACCGACTAGACTCTTGATTGCAATGAGAGGTGAGCTGAATTGTCTTATGTGTACGTATTGGGATATTTTGAACTTGCTTTAGTGTATGTAGGATAGCTAATTTTTAGGGAGTTAGGATATGATCAAGGCATTTCTTTGAAAAAGCCAAGTTTTTTCCCATATTTGTTTTACCCTCTTGTGCATTCTCTCTAGTTAACCCCATTTGAGCCATTAAGCCTTATTATTTCTCAGCCACGAGAGTAGCTTAATCCCTTTCTTTGTGATACCTCAGACTTGTTGATCCAAAGTAGTATTGGGCACTTTGAGACTTAAAAAGTAAAGGTCCACCGAAGTATAATGCTAAGGGAGAAAGGAAAAAGAAAAAAATTATGGTAAGAGAAGAAAAATGGGAAGAAGGGGTGCCCATAGAATTGTGTTATTTTCTTGCTGCTAGGACAATGAAATATGGAGCTTTAATTGCAAAATTATTATTGATTCTATAAGAAAAGACTAGCAGTCAAGTAGCGAAAAAGGGGCATGAGAAGAAACGAAAGAAAAAGGGTGAGTTAGTGAAGGGTGAACAAGCAAGAAAAAGACGGTGGACTTGAAAAATGAAAAATGTCTTAAAAGTGCTTAGTGCGGTAGTCACAAAAAAGAAATATCAATCCTACCCATCCCTTAGACGACATTACAACCAAGAAAAGACCTTGTGATCCAAAACTCTTGAAACCACTAAGTAGTCTAAATGTACACGAAGGGAAAACTCATGGTATGTTACATATCTGCGGTACATCATTTGTGAGCTTGAGAGTGCCCTTCTTTCTATGTTCCATGTGTTTGCATTGATAATCTGAAAGAGGAATATCACTAAAAGTGAGAGGCACAAGATGTCTTAGTCGGTGTACTATTTGTTGCATATTTCATACTTAATCATGTTGGCCCTAAGTTTTGAAAAGATGAGTTAGTTATAGAGATTGTGTAGTCTTGGTTGTGAGACATTTACATGTGCTTGTTGAGAAGTGTTGTATATTGATGAACCACTTGATTTATGCTCTTGCTAGTTAGTTGAGTAAATTTCTAGATGTACTGAGTGTGATAGTAAAATATGAGTTTAGGTGTGGAGTAATGGATTGTTCAAGGATGAACTATGATTTAAGTGTGGGGTGATGATGTTAGGCATATTTCTATGTAATTTGCCTTATCTTTGCCCATCTTTTACCTTGTTTTGAGTTCATAATCCTTATAAGATACATAAATTCATATGTTTGTGTGTTTTGTATGCTAACAAATGATTTGAGGTATTTTGAGCAGGAAACCAAGGGAAATGGACCCAAATTGAATCAAGGTTGAAGATTTAGGAAGCTGAGAAAAAGGTCCAGATGCTATGGGTGGCGGCCAGTGTCCGACCTTCAACTCCTTGACATAATTTCATCAGTTCCGGTGCTATGAGTGCCAGCTCCTTAACTTTAGAGGATGATCATTCAACACCTTGGCGAGATGGTAGGCGTGGAGCCCCAGAGTTTCTCAGACTTAGATAAAATTCCTAAAATTCTAGTGAGATAAAGGAAGCCACACGCCAGAGGGGTCCTAATGTGCATAAATTTGATGAACACTCTAGTGCTATGGTGAAAGTGGTGCACTAGAGGTGCTAGAAGTGCTAAAAAATTGGCTATCTTTGGTGAGATGATGGCGTCGGCGCACCAAGCCTATATCAGAGCTGAAATTGCTGGAAATTTGACTAATTCTTTGGTGCGATAGTGGGGGTGGCGCGCCAGACCCTTCCGGAGCTGAAATTGCTGATTTTAAAGCTAAATGCTAGAGGGAAAAAGAGTCATTTGAAGGCTCATCTATAAATAGAACCCCTAGGTCATTTGTTAAACATCTTTTGTTCATTTTTACATTTCGTAGTTTAGTTGTGGAGGCATGTAAGTCGTTTGGAAGGAAGACAAAGTTCTATACTAGGTTTCTTCTCTTCTTTACTATTTTATTTTGAATGATGATGATTAAATATTCGTTTTACTACTTGTCTATGAGTGGCTAAACTCATACTCTAGGGTTTTGGCCATGGTGGATGGTTGATTGCTTAAAAGACTGATTTAGTTTAGATTTGATTCTTCATTATGGTTTTTTGTATTTACTTATTTTGATTGCTTATTTGTGAGATTTATCACCTTATAAGTATACCTGTTGGCTTTCGATTGAACTTGGAAAAGGGAATCGAAAGGGTTAAAGATAAATACAGAACGGGAATTCAATGTCCTTCGAACCCATTGGTGAGAGGATAGAAGTTGTTTTTGAGGATAGGGATATACCCTTCAACCTTGTTTAGTTGAAACACAAGTAGGAATAATCTTCATTTTATGTTTCTCCTACGACCATAGGGATATAGCCATTAGGGTTCATGCAATATTTCTTGGATTCTAGGATTAGTGGCAAGGAATGGGATAGTAACTTGCAACTAGCAACCACATGAAGAATCGTTCTAGTGTAATACGTCTTGAGGACTCAACCTGAAACCAAACAAATGCCATTTCCCTAGATTTTCATCATCATCGAAGTATAATCAAGCTTGCAACTATTTTAGTTAATTTTCCATTTACAGTTTTAGAAGTTAATTCTTCAAACCAAAACCCATTTCAACTGTTTTGTTAGAATTGCAAAATAAAGTAATAACCTTATAACGATTGAACTGATAAGTCTTTGTGGGTATGATAATCGGGGTTTCCAGTCCTATATTACTTGACGACCACATGTGCTTGTGTGTGCTTGGGCGACATCAAAAGGTCATTGCTTATGCCTCAAGACAACTTAAGACTTATAAGAAGAATTATCCGACACACGATCTTGAGTTAGTGGCGATAGTGTTTGCCTTGAAGATTGGAGGCACTATTTATACGGGGTGCATATGGATGTGTTCACGAATCACAAGAGTCTTCAGTATGTATTTTCTTTGAAGGATCTAAATTCACAGCAAAGGAGATGGCTAGAACTTCTTACAGACTATGACATTAGTATCCTTTACCATCTGGGAAAGGCCAATATAGTGGAGGATGCTCTTAGTAGGTTGTCTATGGAGCGTGTATCCTATGTTGAGGATGGGAGGAGAGAGTTGGTGAAGGATGTCCACTGGCTTGCACGTTTGGGGGTTTGCCTTACTGATTCAACAGATTGTTTTGTTGTTCAAAATGGGTCGGAATCTTCATTGGTGATGGAAGTTAAGGCAAGGCAAAATGAGGATCCTATCTTAGTGAAGTTGAACGAAGCTGTCCAAAATTAGAAGAGGTTTTCTCCTAAGGGGAGATGTTGTACTTAGATATCAGGGTTGATTGAGTGTTTCAGATGTGTACAAATTTAGAGAGAAGATGTTGCAAGAGGCTTATAGCTCTTCATATTCTATCTATCCAGGTGCCACCAAGATATACCGTGATCTACAGGAAGTCCATTGGTGGAATACATAAAGAAGGACATAGTAGAATTTATGGATAAGTGTCACTGTCAACAGGTAAAGGTTGAGAATCAAAGATTGGGAGGTATGATACAAGACATCAATATTCCTAATTGGAAGTGGAAGGAGATCAACATGAACTTCATTATAGGGTTGCCTCGTACACGCCGAAAGTATGATTCTATATGGGTGGTGGTAGACAGGTTGACCAAGTCAGCACATTTCTTACCAGTCAAGATTACAGATTTAGGCAAGGACTATGCTAGACTTTGCATTCGGGAGTTATTTTGGTTGCATGGAGTTCCATTGTCTATCATCTCAAATAGAGGTACTCAATTCACCTCTCAATTTTGGAGATCATTTAAAAAGGGTCTTGGTACTCAGGTGAAGCTTGGCACAACTTTTGACCCACAAATCGATGGTTAGAGCAAGTGGACCATTTAGATCTTGGAGGACATGTTGAGAGCTTGTGCGATTGATGTCAAGAGTAGTTGGGATGATCACTTGCCTCTCGTCGAGTTTTCCTACAATAACAACTACCATTCCAGCATTTAGATGACTTTATTTGAGAATATTTATGGGCGGAGATGCAGATCACCTATCAGATGGTTTGAGGAGTGTTAGGCCACAACAATAAGGCGATGATCAGTTCATGAGGCTATGGAGAAATTTTAGCTTATTAGCTGAAAACAACTCAAAGTGAGCAGAAATCTTATGCAAATGTTAGGCGGAGAGAGCTTGAGTTTGAGGTCGATGAAGAGTGTTTTTGAAGGTGTCTCCCATAAAGGGAGTTATGAGTTTTGGCAAGAAGGGATGATTAGTCCCCTATATGTTGGTCCTTATAGGATTTTGAGACGTGTTGACAATGTGGCTTATGAGTTGGAGCTACCAGCGAAGTTAGCTTCGGTGCACCTAGTTTTTCATGTATCCTTGTTTAAAAAGTGCATGGGTGATCCAACTCTAGTTTTTCTGATAGAGAGCATAGGTGTGAAGGATATCCTTACCTATGAGGAAGTTTTGGTTGAGATCCTTGATCATTCGGTTCGAAAGTTGAGAAATAAGGAGGTAGCTTTCGTGAAGGTTTTATGGTGAAATCAACTAGTTGAAGGAGTTACATGGTAATCTAAAGCCGATATGATAGCTAGATACCCACATCTTTTCTCTGCTAGCTCAGTTCTAGCATGAGGTATTAGTTTTCTCCTTAGTACTCTAATTCGTTTCATATCAAGATTATGTCTCTCAGTTCCCTTCATGTTTTAGCAAGCATATATGTTTGATGACTTCCGTTTAGTCATGTATCTTAGTCCAAGTCAGTCACTTTGTGAGTTTTTAGCCTATAGCCTTTCAATTTGGGATTGCAGTTCCTTCCCTCCCCGTTCAACCTAGTTAGTCTACATTAGAGGACGAATGTTCCCAAGGGGCAGATATTATAATACCCCGAAAAGTCCTGATCATTAGGCTTTTAAACATGAGCTTTTTCTTGGTTTTCAAGTTATTTAGGAAGATTTTATGCCCTTTTTATTTTGGTTTTTGCAGGTATTCAATTTAGATAGAGAAAGCAAGAAGTTGAACAAAAAGCATGGAGATGGAAAAAGAGGACATGCGTTTCGCAGGATGAAACCTACGAAATGCAGGCCCAACGCAGGAGAGCACTGCTCGGAAGTTGAAGGCACACCTATGGAACATAGGTCAACACCTACGAAACACAAGTGCCAATGTAGGACCATGCCCAGACTTTTTGGCTCCCAACTCTGATTGAGCAGCGCCTTGCGGATGGGCACCTGTGAACGCAGGTGCCTCTCAAGTGAGCCCATCGTCAGAGCGGTAAAATCATCCAGCACAAGAAAAGAGGAGCAACTTTACCCTATTTTTTGTACACCCTTTGTAAAGAATAGAACATTCCATTTTCATAACATTGAATAGTTAGCTTTTGTATTTTAGAGAGATAAAAAGATGGAGGGAAGTGAGAGCTTTTCCTTCATCTTCTTCATCTTTCTAAGGTAAAAACCTCCATTGAAGAACAACTGAGCTTGAAGTTTCTTAATAATGGTGAATGATAGTGATTTATTTATTGGTTTTATCTCGTGTTCTATATTTATGAGTAGCTGAATACCCTGCTAGGGGTATGTGCTTGATAGGGCTAAAATGTGTTGGGTGTTGCTAGTTTAATCTTAGAATTACTTATTTATCATAAATCCATTGTTTTGTCTAAGTAATAACTAAAATATCTATAAATGCAAGTAGGATTGTGTTTACTTATTCTATTGTTACTTGAAAAAGAGGAATATAATATGAGTGAAAAACTAATGGCGGGTAATTGGGTTTTGATCATGTGGGGTTGGGTTAGAGATAGCCAAAATCTATTTTCATACACCCATTAAAGAATTAAGGCTAGATATAGCTTAACTCTTACCCAAGTTGTAGTGATTGATGTGTATGGGACCTTGGGGTTTGAGAAAATCCGAGGCAAAAGACACCCAAGTGGTTGAGAAGCATCAGGTGTCGCCTTGTCTACAACTATTTATGTTCTTAAGTAATGCTTTTATTTGCTAGTTAACCTAAATCCTATTAATTCCTTATTAACAACATGCCCCTAGTATTCACTCATATTGTTACTTCGAAATTGGTTGTCTTATTTTGTTAATTGAATTTGAATTCGTAGTATGATCTTACAACCCCCAACATTAACTTTCCTAGTTTTGATACAATGATGCTATTTGATTCAATTTGATAGATGACTTTTATTTCTATCAATCTTTAATCCTCGTGGATTCTATCCCGACTCACGAGTTAGGTAAACTATATTGCAACGACCGTGTACACTTTCTCCTTGTGAGGAGTGAATTTGGATGTCATCAATTTTGGCGCTATTGCTAGTGAATGAGATTTGATAACCTTTAGTTGTTTGTTGATTTGACTTAATTAACCATCTTGAGAAATTTTACATTCGTTGTTGTTTTTCACTGCTTGTTTAGGTTGGATCCAATGAGCCATGACTCGCAAGTAGGTTCTTTGGATGGACACATGGATCAAGACGAGGATGAGCCCATGTTGCCTAATGTAGCGGGTGCCATTTTCCTACCACCTACGGTAGGGAACGCGGTGTTTCATGTGATTAGCATGATGTTGCACTTGCTACAAATTAAAGCACTCTTTGGAGGGAAGCTAAGTGAAGATGCTAATAGACACCTTAACAACTTTCTTGACATATGCCAGCCCTTCAACATCACCAATATTAGCTAAGAGTCGATTCGACTAAGGCTTTTTCCATTCTCATTGACAGGAGAAGCCACTGTTTGTCTAGATGAGTTTCCCCAAGGTGTATTACTTCTTGGAAAGAGTTGACGGAGGCGTTCTTGGATAGGTTCTTTCCTTCATCGAGGATGTTGTAGTTGAGGGATGACATCACCAACTTTAGATAACTCCCTGGTGAACCGTTGCATGAAGCATGCCTTAGATTCAAGAAGAAAGTGGCCATATGTCTAAACCATGGGTTGTCTAATAGAGTTCTTCTTCAAAGCTTTTATCGTTCACTCAACTCCATCAATAAGTCCGTGTCCAATAATCTTGCTGGTGGGTCCTTTATGGACTAAACATATGGGTTGGCCAAAGCTCTTTTAGATCAGATGACCAAGACAAACCGAGCATGGCACATTAAGGACACCAAAGTATCCTCAAGTGGTGCTAGTTCTAGCCTTGTGATTGCGGATCTGAGGAAAAGAGATGAAGAAAGGGATGAGACCTTGGTCAAAATGATGACCCATCTTGAGTTAATGACAAAGCATATGATGGGAGTTGGTGCCAAGAGTGTAAAGTCCATTGCAACCCAAGGCCATATGCAATACGAAGGGGAGGCTTCACCTCCAAGATATGAGGAAGAGTGTTAATACGGCTAGCCAAGTGGGGGGTTCTCGTCCAGGATAACAAGGTGCTAACCAAGGCCCTTAGCTCCTCGTGACGAGAATCAAGGTTGGAGAAATTGACATAGTCAAGGCTGGAATGATAGGAATTAAAGGTGGGGAAATCGTGAACCTAACTATGAAGGGGAGCATTACCATAGAAGTTCAAACCCATTGTTCCCCCTCCTAAGGTTGAGGCCCCTCGAATGCAACCTGGAGTGAGCGATGTTGGCAACTCTAAGATATGAGGAAATGTTGGCTAGAGTTCTAGAGGAAGTTGAGTCTACAGACAGCGGCGCAAGGGAGCTAAACGGGGAGGTGTCTAACCTCTCCCAAATACTGAGTTCTCATTCAGCTTCTATTAAACACTTGGATTCTCAAATGAACCACGTGTCATCCCAAATGAATCCCCGAATGAAGAGAACACTTCTTAGTATTATAGTACCAAATCTAAAGAAGGATGGCCATTGTATGGAAATTGTTACTAGGAGTGGGAAAAAGTTGGCTGATGCAGGTGTGAAGGATAAACAAGTGGTTGATCCAATCACAAATGTGGAGGTGAAAGATGTGGTGCCAAAATCACCAAGTGTTGTTGATGCTGAAGAAGTACTTGATGAAGAAGGAGTGATGTTGCTCCCAAGGATGTTGATGATGAGAAAAAGATAAAGGAGGCCTCAAACGCACAAGGCTAGGATCCTAGAATCCCGCCTCCTTACCCTCAGCGTCTAGCAAATAAAAAAGAGGACAACCAATTCAAGAAAGTCATCGAGATGTTTAGCAAGTTGCTATAAACATACCACTAGTGGAGGCATTGCTTCAGATGCCGGGCTATCCAAAATTTATAAAGGAATTGTTGAAGAAAATCGTGGATGCAGGTACAGGGGAGGTGACTCACCACTGTAGTGCAGTGATGGTGAGGAATCTTGCTTCCAAAAGAGAGGACCCCAGATCTTTTACCATCCCTTGCACCATTGGAATTGCCATTTTCAAAAAGGCTTTGTGTGACCTCGGTGCAAGCATTAGTTTGATGCCTTTTTTTATTTTCAAGAAGTTAGGTTTGGGGAATCTCAAGCCTACTACTATGAGGCGATTGAATGGCGGACAGGTCAATTTGGGGGTAGGGGTGCGGAAGTGAGAGTTGAGAGAGAATTGAGGAATGCGGATGCCTTTGGCTTCCGACTGAAGTTGTATTTATAAACAAATTTACAATGACCTTTACTATTCATGACCTTTACTATTCATGAATAGTAACCGACCTCTACTATTCACATATCTGACTCTTACTATTTATGAATAGTGTTTGCCTTTTACTGTTTGCACAGTATTCGGCTTTTACTATTTATAAATAGTAACTGACCTTTACTATTTACTACTGTACACTTTACGACTTTAATAGCCGTCTTCTATGACTTTTATACAAAAAGTAAAAAAGAAACTTTACATATCTGTTTTTATATATTTTGGCCGACACTTTTGGTTGTTGGCCGACACTCTTTTTCTATTTTCTTTTCAGCTTGTCGTTTTCCTTCTTTATCTGCTTCTTTTCTTGTTGGCCGACATTGTTGGCCGACATCTTTTTCTTCTATCTTCTTTTTACTTTTTTCAATTCAGCTTCTTTCTTTGTCGTTTTCTTCCTGTCTTGTCTGTTTTTCTCAGCCGTTGGATTTATTCTAGCTGAACATCTGGTATTTGATCATTATCTTCACCATGGCACTTGGAGCAATGGTGGTCCGGATATTTTTGTCCGACTATCTTGCAGTATCTTGTTAACAGAGCTGGAGAGATGTAATTTTTCCGTATGGCTCTAGTTGTAGGTATTTCTTCTGGTTTTAGGAGGCTGATTATCCATTGTCTAAGTTCTTCCATGTCAGCTTCCTTATATTCTTTCGAGTTTGCATAGATAATTGTCTGGTCCCGTGAATAATAGTTCCAGACTGCATTCCCATTTAGATAATTGTTAGCTAATTCGTTTAATATTGTTGCGAGTCCTATTATCCTTTTGTTGGAGTAGAACTCTGGTATCTCTTCATATGATATCTCATTTTGTTGTTCTATTTTTTCAGGGATTATCATTTCTTTTGTAAGTCCTATCTTTACTACTTGTATAATAGGTTTTATTTCTGTAAGTAGTATCTCTGCTGGGGCTGAGTATATTTTTATATAAAAGAAAAATGTTCCTTTAGTAATTCTTTTGTATGTGGTGAAGGCCTTATGTAATTCGGGTATCGTTGCTATCTCGTCTCCTGTTGCTGTGTATACGGTGTTAAGTAATCCGTAGTCATAGCATGTTCTTACCAGATTAGCACTAGTTTTTGGTTGTGCGATTAATTTGTTGTATCCCTGTAGATGTTGGGTTACATAATCTTCTTCGGGTTTTGTTGTAGTGGCAGATCTTGGGTTTTTATTTAGGAAAGTTTGGATTCTATGTATGTTTTGTATATATTTGGTAGTGATATGGTTGTAGGTTTGTTTGTTTTGGTTCAAACTTTCTCTGTAGGTAGTTGTTTGTGGTGGTGGAGTAGGTGGTATGTTTTTCTTAGGTGTAAAAGGTTTATCAAATAACTGCTTTCTGATTATGTCTCTCCTTTCTTTAGGTCCTGATGTACCTGCAGAAGAAGTAGATGGATTGTTAGTTTGGGTTTTAAGGAGTTTCCCAACGTCTCCTTTTAGCTCTGGAAGTTTTTCGTCTTCCGATCGACATAGCTCCGCGTTTTTTGAGTCACGCTGCTGACTATTAGCTTTGCTTTTCAGCTGCTGTATATCTTCCTCCATACTTTCCACTTTTTTGCAAAGTGTAGTTAGGAGTCCGAGTATCTGATCCATTTTTCCTTCATCAGTCTTTGTATCTTGAGATGTAATCTGCAATTGTATTCTTTTCAGTCTTGATAACTTCAATTGTAAATGAAAAATTTAGTATATTTAATACCAATCTTCTTATTTCCTTTGTTGTTACAGAATCTTGTACTTTTTTAGTTATCCACCATTTTACTTGTGTATTATCTGTTCTAACAATAAATTTGTTATAAACAATATATGGTTCAAATGCAAGTAAACATTTATATAATGCAAATAGTTCTTTTCTATTTATTTCCCATTTTATTTGTGGTTCCGTGTATGATCCTGAATGGTATCTACAGTGGTGTTCTATTTTTTCATTTTCATATTTATATTTTAATACTCCTCCATAGCTATGATTACTAGAATCTGATTCTACTATGTAGGTGAATTTTTTGTTTTCATCCGGAAAATATAGTTTTGGTAGTTCTTTACACATTTCTTTTATCCTTTTTATGTATTTTTTGTCTTTTTCATCAAAGTGATATTCTATATCCTTTTTTAATTTTCGTTGTAATGGTTTTAGATTTTCTGCTAGTTTTGGTACATATTCTCTTACTTGATTAACTAATCCTAAAAAGGATTGTAATTTTTTCTTAGTATCTAGTAATTCTTCAGAATTTATTATTTTTTGTACTATATGTGTTTGCATTTTTACACCATTTCTGTCTATTTGTATTCCTAAGAATTCTATTTGATTTTTCAGTATTTCGGCTTTTTCTTTACTTAGGCTTATTCCTGATATTTCTACTATATGTATGAATTTTTCTAGTAGTCTTATATGTTCGTCTTTAGTTCTTGAATATAATAATATATCGTCTATGTATACAATACAGTTTTCTAATTGGTTGAAGTAATTATCCATAAAGTGTTGGTATCTACCTGGTGCATTTTTATATCCAAACGGTAATACGTTCCATTCGTAAAATCCTTGGGGTACGGTAAATGCTGTTAATTGTTTAGATTCTTCTTCTAGTTTTAAGTGGTAGAATCCTGATTTACAGTCAAATTTACTGAAATAATTATATCCTTGTATCTGTCTTATCTTTAAAATCTTATTTGGTATTGGGTAATTATATGTTTTAGTTTTTGCATTTAAATTTCTATAATCTATTACCATTCTGCTTTTCTTTCTTTTTTGTTCATTATGTTTATTTACTATAAATGCCGGGCTATTATGTTTACTATTACTTTCTCGTATGTAATTATTTTCTAATAATTCTTTTATATGCATTTGGAATTCTTTTTGGTCTTCAAAATTGTATCTTAGGGGTTTTTGTGTTATTATGCTATTTTCATCTACTAATTCAATTTTTATTTTTGTTTTATGTTTTTCCCATCCTTGTAATGGATTTTCATTATATAATAATTTTAATTTATCTTGTAATATTTGTTCTTTATCAATTGTAAATATTATCATTTCAATTTTTTGATCATTAGTTGTTATATTTTCTAATTTTTGAGTAATTTTTTCACTTCCTTTAATCCATGGTGTGTTTTTTCTTATTTTGTTATTTACTCTTTTTGCTCCTACTTTTTTATTACATGGGGTGGTAAACCACCAATGTGTTTTTGTTATAGTATGTGGGTATAGTTTTTCTAAAAATGGCATTCCTAATAGTATATCTCTATTAGTAAATTCGTAACTGTACATTTCTTCAATTGTTAGTATTTTATCCCATATTTGTATTTTTGTATTTTTGGTTTTGTGTGTTATCATACTTCCTTCGTTATTAAATCCAGTTACTATAAGTGGTGTTTTTAATTTTTCCCATTTTTCTTCTGGTAGGCAATTATGTTTACACATATTTGCTCCTGCTCCTGTATCTATCATAGGTGTATAATATCTGTTGTAATATCCTTCCACTATTATTTTCATTAGTATATAGATTTTTGTCATTCTTTCATATTAAAGTCCTTTTAATGGTTATCTTTTTATTTTCATAATGTATTATTAGTTGTTTTTCGTCTATATTATAAGGTTTTACTGTTTCCAGCCATTTTATTCCTAAAGTTATATTGTCTTTTCCTTGATATATTTTAAATTTTATTTTTATTGGTACTCCACCAATAATTAATTCTTGTTCTGTACTTTGTTCCATACTTGTCAATATTCCTGGTAATTCTGTATTTATACTTTCATTTTTTGTAATTTCTTCTTCTTTTATTAGTTCTCTTGTGACGTAACTTTCATTTTGTCCTGTATCTATTTTTATTAGGTATTTTCGCTGATTTAATATTCCTGTTATATAGTATTGGTAAGGCTGTATTTCATTTATACTTGGTTCTAATAATCTTGGTTGTATATCATATTCTATTCTTCTTGAGGTGCTATTTCTAGATGATGATGGTGTATCATAATTTATTCTTTTTGATGTACTTAGTCTTTCTTTTACTATTTCTAAATCTTCCTCAATATCCATATCTTTGTAACTATAGTCATTATTATCAATAACATTAACTATTTTGTCAAAAGGATTTTCTATTTTAATTCTTTGAATTTTATTTTTGGCTGTTATCTTATGTTTTGTAGTTAATACGTATAAGTTTTTACATCTAGCTGTAAATATTTTACTACCTGGTGCCAGTTCTATTCCTGACATTTTCCAGTATAGTACTAGAGATTTATCTATATTCTTGTCATCTAATGCTACTGAGTAGTTAGCACTTATGATAAATTTAAATTTTTGGTATATTAAATTTCCTCTAACTGCACTTATTATACTTTTTTCTATTGGGTGGATTATTCTATCATCCGCTAAATATAGTTCAATAGGTGTATCTATTCCTTCTCTAAAACAGGCTTTTATGAGTATCTCTGTTGCTCCTAGGTGTACGTATTTTATTGGATTTCTGGCTTTTATTTCTTGGATTTCCTTATTTATTATCTTTTTATTTATTATAGGTATTTTAGCTTTTCCTTGGGTGTATTTGCAGTCTATTATATGTTCTTTTTGGCTTACTACATAGTATTCTTCTTGTCTTATTTTAAAGAAATTTCTTAGTTTAGGTATTTCTAATATTTTGTCTACGCTTAAATCTAATTCTTTTCCTTTTATTTGTTCGAACATATTGCTATCAAATATTATTTTTTGTTCTGAGCTTTCTTTATCTTGATATTCTTCTTTACTTATAATCCTTACATCTGTTTCAGTCATTATCTGTTTCGTATTCATTTATCTCATTTTCATTATCTATCTCATTTTCATTATCTGTTTTTTCGTATTCTGTTAATTCATATATACTATCTTCATCATTTAGATCATAATCTATATAATCTATTTGTTTATATTCTTCGTCTTCAATTATTATTTCTACTTCTGAAATTTGTTTTTTATTTACGTTTTTAGGTACTCTACAGTCTCTAGCTAAATGTCCTAATTTGCCACAGTTGTAGCATTTACATTCTGATATATTTTTCTTAGGTCTATGGGGCCTTTTTTGTTTATAATTTTTTATATAATACCTTTTTCTTGGTCTTTTATACTTGTATTTTGTCCTAAATGGTCTGTATTTTTTAATTCTTTTCTTGTATTTGTATTTATTTGTACAACCAAATTGTGGTGCTGTTCTAGTTGTACAACATGCTAAGTTTTTTACTAATATTTTTTCCATTCTCATGTCTTCTTTATGTTTTTCACATAGTTCTGTAAACCATTTTTGTAGAAATTTTATTCTAGATCCTAGTGTATCTATTAATCCTGATTCTTGCCAGTCTTTAGTTATTTTTGAACTAAATGGTTCTGGTAATTTTGTATAATATAATTTCCTTATTTCTCTGCTTTCTTCATTTGTATATAATCCTTTATAATAATATTCTTTAAATGCACATGTATATTCATCCATATAACTCATTTTACATATGCTTAATTTATTCATTAAATTTCTGTTTAGTTCTTTATCTTTTTGTCGTTCTTCTATTTCGGTAGTCATACTACTAAATTCATTCCTTATTGCCATTTCATATTTGGTTAATATATCTATAGATGTTGTTGCTGGTTCATTATTAATTTTCTTATTATTTCTTAATGTTTCTAAACTTTCTGGTGATAAATTTTGTATCCATATTTTTGTTGTTCCTATTAATGTTCGTTCTATGTATCCAGGGGCATCTGCTATTAGTATTTTGTTATCTATTAACTGTTTTGAAATATATCCTATCCATAGCTGAATTGTTTTATTTGTATCTGCAACACAATCTAAATCTAAGAAATTATATTGATCTATATTTTGTCTAGGTGTCCAGTTTTTATTTAATCTTTTATTCCATAATGTTTTGCTTCTATTTTCCCTTTCGTAAGTATAATAGGTTGGACTAGTATTTGGTCTTCTTGGACTTCTAGTTCCTGATGTACTAGGTTTTTCGTCTATGTCTTCTACATTAATTTCTATGTTATTTTCCTTTTCTATTAGGTTAGTATAAGTTTCTGATGTTTCTGAATATTGATCTAGGTTTTCTTCATCATTTTGCTCACTTATGTCGTCTATTCCTATTTTAGGCAGATTTTCAACTGTACCTGATTCTTCTAGTAATATTTTAAATTTTTCTATTTCTTCTGTAAGTCTTAATTCTTCACGTTGTTTTTCTTTTGCTTTTAATTTTTTTTCATATAATTGTTTAAGTTTTTCTAGTTCTTTTTCTAGCTCTTGGATTCTAGTGTCTTTTTCTTCTTTAATTTGCTGAACTTCTATTTGTGCTTGTTTTTTAATTTTTTCTATTTCCTTTTTCCTATCTATTTCTTCATTTTCTTTATTAATCCTTACCATAGCTGTTAAGCTATCTTCTAGTTTTGCTGATTCTTTTTCTAACATTAAATATAATTGGTCTCCTATCTTTTTAAATCTTCTTCCTAAATTTGAGTGTACAATATTTATTTCTAATCCTTTTTGGCTTATATATTTTTCTTCTTCTATAACATATTCTTCCTTGTTCATTGTAAATCGTGTTGTAATTTATATTTTAATAGTTGTAATTGTAATTTTAGATAGGATATTAATTTTTCCTGTGTCTTTATAGGTGTTTGACATGCTTTTGTAATTATATAATAGTTTCCTTTTTCTCTTTTAGATTCTATTTCTGCGATTATACAGTAATTTAATCTTTCTTTCCTAAATTTTATTTCATTTGTTATTTCTTCTATTTCTTTTAATAATTGTTGTTTGTATTTTTCGTTGTTATTTATGTTAATTTTTTCTTCTTCAGACATTTTATATATTTATATTCTGTTTCTGAGATTAGATCTATTAGGTGTTCGAGTCTATTTTTATTTTTGTTATTTAAGCTTAGCTGTTTATATTCAGGATATAATATTTTTAACTGATTTTTTAATTTTTTAGCTTTTTTATGGATATGACCTTTCTTTGATTTATTCTGTGTTTGGTTCATTGGTTAAACATTTTATTATAGTATTCTATTTTTAATGGTTCTAATCTTTGTAACTCTTCTATACATCCATATGCATACTCTAAATATTCCAGATTACGTTCTAGATTACTATCTTTCATATATTCCCTTATATTATCTTGTAATAAAAGCTTTGTTAATCTTATACTTTCCATAGTATCTAACCAGTATTTCATATATTCATAATTTACCATTTTTTATTCTAAATCCTTATCTAATTTTCTAATTTCTTCTATAGTCATTTCTGTCCAATCTTGGTTAATTAACTTCATAGTTTCTTCTAATTCTATTATCTCTTCTAATATTTTAGACAATAATTTCATTATACATAAGACAAGTAACTCATATCTATGATTTCTATGTGATAGGTTTGAACTCATTTTATGAATTTTTCTAAACATGGTATTCCTTTTAATCTCCTTAGGCATTATTTAAGATTATCTAATTCTTATATCGTTATTCTGAATTATCCTTTTGGGTCATTACTATGCGTTTTCAGTTATAATCAGTTACCCTAACAATGACTTCAACTTCGTGTACTCCCCTAAAACGGCTCTCCTGGCCTAACTGGTTTCCACATTAGGATGTCTTAGTCTGGGCATACTTACTCATAACTTACTAAACACGTACATAGCAAACTTAATCAGGCATTCATAAAAACGATATAACAAGAAGATATTAACAAATAATACTTAGCAGATTATCAGGAATACAACAGTTTAGTTATTCATAATTATGAATAAACATACCTCAGTTTGTAACTTTGCATCATTGCTAGATTTTTCCATTAGATTATATTTTTAAAGTAGATTGTTTTTGTTTTTTTTTTTTTATCTTATAGCTCTGATACCAATTTGGGGGTAGGGGTGCGGAAGTGAGAGTTGAGAGAGAATTGAGGAATGCGGATGCCTTTGGCTTCCGACTGAAGTTGTATTTATAAACAAATTTACAATGACCTTTACTATTCATGACCTTTACTATTCATGAATAGTAACCGACCTCTACTATTCACATATCTGACTCTTACTATTTATGAATAGTGTTTGCATTGCAGATTACATCTCAAGATACAAAGACTGATGAAGGAAAAATGGATCAGATACTTGGACTACTGAGTACACTTTGTAAAAAAGTGGAAAATATGGAAGAAGAAATACAAAAGCTAAAAGGCAAAGCTATTAGTCAGCAGCATGACTCGAAACATGCGGAGATACGTCGAACGGAAGACGTAAAAAATCCAGAGCTAAAAGGAGACGTTGGGAAACTCCCTAAAACCCAAGCTAACATTTCACCTAGTGCAGTTGCAGGTACCTCAAGACCTACAGAAAGAAGAGAAGCCATCAAAAAACAATTATTCGATAAACCATTTACACCCAAAAAGAATATACCACCTACTCCACCACCACAAACTACCACCTACAGAGAAAGTTTGAACCAAGATAAACAAACCTACAACCATATTACTACCAAATACGTACAAAATATACACAGAATCCAAACTTTCCTGAACAAAAGTCCAAAATCTACCACTACAAATAACCCCGCAGAAGACTATGTGACACAGCATCTACAAGGATATAATAAATTAATTGCACAACCAAAAACTAGTGCAAATCTAGTAAGAACTTGCTACGATTATGGATTACTTAATACCGTATATACGGCAACTGGAGAAGAAGTAGCTATGATACCTGAAATACATAAGGCCTTCACTACCTACAAAAGAATTACCAAGGGAACTTTCTTTTATATAAAAATATACTCAGCCCCAGCAGAGATACTACTTACAGAAATAAAACCTATTATACAAGTAGTAAAGATAGGACTTACAAAAGAAATGATAATCCCTGAAAAAATAGAACAACAAAATGAGATATCATATGAAGAGATACCAGAGTTCTACTCCAACAAAAGGATAATAGGACTCGCAACAATATTAAACGAATTAGCTAACAATTATCTAAATGGGAATGCAGTCTGGAACTATTATTCACGGGACCAGACAATTATCTATGCAAACTCGAAAGAATATAAGGAAGCTGACATGGAAGAACTTAGACAATGGATAATCAGCCTCCTAAAACCAGAAGAGATACCTACAACTAGAGCCATACGGAAAAATTACATCTCTCCAGCTCTGTTAACAAGATACTGCAAGATAGTCGGACAAAAATATCCGGACCACCATTGCTCCAAGTGCCATGGTGAAGATAATGATCAAATACCAGATGTTCAGCTAGAATAAATCCAACGGCTGAGAAAAACAGACAAGACAGGAAGAAAACGACAAAGAAAGAAGCTGAATTGAAAAAAGTAAAAAGAAGATAGAAGAAAAAGATGTCGGCCAACAATGTCGGCCAACAAGAAAAGAAGCAGATAAAGAAGGAAAACGACAAGCTGAAAAGAAAATAGAAAAAGAGTGTCGGCCAACAACCAAAAGTGTCGGCCAAAATATATAAAAACAGATATGTAAAGTTTCTTTTTTACTTTTTGTATAAAAGTCATAGAAGACGGCTATTAAAGTCGTAAAGTGTACAGTAGTAAATAGTAAAGGTCAGTTACTATTTATAAATAGTAAAAGCCGAATACTGTGCAAACAGTAAAAGGCAAACACTATTCATAAATAGTAAGAGTCAGATATGTGAATAGTAGAGGTCGGTTACTATTCATGAATAGTAAAGGTCATGAATAGTAAAGGTCATTGTAAATTTGTTTATAAATACAACTTCAGTCGGAAGCCAAAGGCATCCGCATTCCTCAATTCTCTCTCAACTCTCACTTCCGCACCCCTACCCCCAACTGAGGTATGTTTATTCATAATTATGAATAACTAAACTGTTGTATTCCTGATAATCTGCTAAGTATTATTTGTTAATATCTTCTTGTTATATCGTTTTTATGAATGCCTGATTAAGTTTGCTATGTACGTGTTTAGTAAGTTATGAGTAAGTATGCCCAGACTAAGACATCCTAATGTGGAAACCGGTTAGGCCAGGAGAGCCGTTTTAGGGGAGTACACGAAGTTGAAGTCATTGTTAGGGTAACTGATTATAACTGAAAACGCATAGTAATGACCCAAAAGGATAATTCAGAATAACGATATAAGAATTAGATAATTTCGAATAATGCCTAAGGAGATTAAAAGGAATATCATGTTTAGAAAAATTCATAAAATGAGTTCAAACCTATCACATAGAAATCATAGATATGAGTTACTTGTCTTATGTATAATGAAATTATTGTCTAAAATATTAGAAGAGATAATAGAATTAGAAGAAACTATGAAGTTAATTAACCAAGATTGGACGGAAATGACTATAGAAGAAATTAGAAAATTAGATAAGGATTTAGAATAAAAAATGGTAAATTATGAATATATGGAATACTGGTTAGATACTATGGAAAGTATAAGATTAACAAAGCTTTTATTACAAGATAATATAAGGGAATATATGAAAGATAGTAATCTAGAACGTAATCTGGAATATTTAGAGTACGCATATGGATGTATAGAAGAGTTACAAAGATTAGAACCATTAAAAATAGAATACTATAATAAAATGTTTAACCAATGAACCAAACACAGAATAAATCAAAGAAAGGTCATATCCATAAAAAAGCTAAAAAATTAAAAAATCAGTTAAAAATATTATATCCTGAATATAAACAGCTAAGCTTAAATAACAAAAATAAAAATAGACTCGAACACCTAATAGATCTAATCTCAGAAACAGAATATAAATATATAAAATGTCTGAAGAAGAAAAAATTAACATAAATAACAACGAAAAATACAAACAACAATTATTAAAAGAAATAGAAGAAATAACAAATGAAATAAAATTTAGGAAAGAAAGATTAAATTACTGTATAATCGCAGAAATAGAATCTAAAAGAGAAAAAGAAAACTATTATATAATTACAAAAGCATGTCAAACACCTATAAAGACACAGGAAAAATTAATATCCTATCTAAAATTACAATTACAACTATTAAAATATAAATTACAACACGATTTACAATGAACAAGGAAGAATATGTTATAGAAGAAGAAAAATATATAAGCCAAAAAGGATTAGAAATAAAAATTGTACACTCAAATTTAGGAAGAAGATTTAAAAAGATAGGAGACCAATTATATTTAATGTTAGAAAAAGAATCAGCAAAACTAGAAGATAGCTTAACAGCTATGGTAAGGATTAATAAAGAAAATGAAGAAATAGATAGGAAAAAGGAAATAGAAAAAATTAAAAAACAAGCACAAATAGAAGTTCAGCAAATTAAAGAAGAAAAAGACACTAGAATCCAAGAGCTAGAAAAAGAACTAGAAAAACTTAAACAATTATATGAAGAAAAATTAAAAGCAAAAGAAAAACAACGTGAAGAATTAAGACTTACAGAAGAAATAGAAAAATTTAAAATATTACTAGAAGAATCAGGTACAGTTGAAAATCTGCCTAAAATAGGAATAGACGACATAAGTGAGCAAAATGATGAAGAAAACCTAGATCAATATTCAGAAACATCAGAAACTTATACTAACCTAATAGAAAAGGAAAATAACATAGAAATTAATGTAGAAGACATAGACGAAAAACCTAGTACATCAGGAACTAGAAGTCCAAGAAGACCAAATACTAGTCCAACCTATTATACTTACGAAAGGGAAAATAGAAGCAAAACATTATGGAATAAAAGATTAAATAAAAACTGGACACCTAGACAAAATATAGAACAATATAATTTCTTAGATTTAGATTGTGTTGCAGATACAAATAAAACAATTCAGCTATGGATAGGATATATTTCAAAACAGTTAATAGATAACAAAATACTAATAGCAGATGCCCCTGGATACATAGAACGAACATTAATTGGAACAACAAAAATATGGATACAAAATTTATCACCAGAAAGTTTAGAAACATTAAGAAATAATAAGAAAATTAATAATGAACCAGCAACAACATCTATAGATATACTAACTAAGTATGAAATGGCAATAAGGAATGAATTTAGTAGTATGACTACCGAAATAGAAGAACGGCAAAAAGATAAGGAACTAAACAGAAATCTTATAAACAAATTAAGTATATGTAAAATGAGTTATATGGATGAATATACATGTGCATTTAAAGAATATTATTATAAAGGATTATATACAAATGAAGAAAGCAGAGAAATAAGGAAATTATATTATACAAAATTACCAGAACCATTTAGTTCAAAAATAACTAAAGACTGGCAAGAATCAGGATTAATAGATACACTAGGATCTAGAATAAAATTTCTACAAAAATGGTTTACAGAATTATGCGAAAAACATAAAGAAGATATGAAAATGGAAAAAATATTAGTAAAAAACCTAGCATGTTGCACAACTAGAACAGCACCGCAGTTTGGATGCACAAATAAATATAAATATAAGAAGAGAATTAAAAAATACAGACCATTCAGAACTAAATACAAGTATAAGAAACCAAGAAAAAGATACTATATAAAAAATTATAAACAAAAAAGGCTCCATAGACCTAAGAAAAATATATCAGAATGTAAATGCTACAACTGTGGCAAATTAGGACATTTAGCTAGAGACTGTAGAGTACCTAAAAACGTAAATAAAAAACAAATTTCAGAAGTAGAAATAATAATTGAAGACGAAGAATATAAACAAATAGATTATATAGATTATGATCTAAATGATGAAGATAGTATATATGAATTAACAGAATACGAAAAAACAGATAATGAAAATGAGATAGATAATGAAAATGAGATAAATGAATACGAAACAGATAATGACTGAAACAGATGTAAGGATTATAAGTAAAGAAGAATATCAAGATAAAGAAAGCTCAGAACAAAAAATAATATTTGATAGCAATATGTTCGAACAAATAAAAGGAAAAGAATTAGATTTAAGCGTAGACAAAATATTAGAAATACCTAAACTAAGAAATTTCTTTAAAATAAGACAAGAAGAATACTATGTAGTAAGCCAAAAAGAACATATAATAGACTGCAAATACACCCAAGGAAAAGCTAAAATACCTATAATAAATAAAAAGATAATAAATAAGGAAATCCAAGAAATAAAAGCTAGAAATCCAATAAAATACGTACACCTAGGAGCAACAGAGATACTCATAAAAGCCTGTTTTAGAGAAGGAATAGATACACCTATTGAACTGTATTTAGCAGATGACAGAATTATTCACCCAATAGAAAAAAGTATAATAAGTGCAGTTAGAGGAAATTTAATATACCAAAAATTTAAATTTATCATAAGTGCTAACTACTCAGTAGCATTAGATGACAAGAATATAGATAAATCTCTAGTACTATACTGGAAAATGTCAGGAATAGAACTGGCACCAGGTAGTAAAATATTTACAGCTAGATGTAAAAACTTATACGTATTAACTACAAAACATAAGATAACAGCCAAAAATAAAATTCAAAGAATTAAAATAGAAAATCCTTTTGACAAAATAGTTAATGTTATTGATAATAATGACTATAGTTACAAAGATATGGATATTGAGGAAGATTTAGAAATAGTAAAAGAAAGACTAAGTACATCAAAAAGAATAAATTATGATACACCATCATCATCTAGAAATAGCACCTCAAGAAGAATAGAATATGATATACAACCAAGATTATTAGAACCAAGTATAAATGAAATACAGCCTTACCAATACTATATAACAGGAATATTAAATCAGCGAAAATACCTAATAAAAATAGATACAGGACAAAATGAAAGTTACGTCACAAGAGAACTAATAAAAGAAGAAGAAATTACAAAAAATGAAAGTATAAATACAGAATTACCAGGAATATTGACAAGTATGGAACAAAGTACAGAACAAGAATTAATTATTGGTGGAGTACCAATAAAAATAAAATTTAAAATATATCAAGGAAAAGACAATATAACTTTAGGAATAAAATGGCTGGAAACAGTAAAACCTTATAATATAGACGAAAAACAACTAATAATACATTATGAAAATAAAAAGATAACCATTAAAAGGACTTTAATATGAAAGAATGACAAAAATCTATATACTAATGAAAATAATAGTGGAAGGATATTACAACAGATATTATACACCTATGATAGATACAGGAGCAGGAGCAAATATGTGTAAACATAACTGCTTACCAGAAGATAAATGGGAAAAATTAAAATCACCACTTATAGTTACTGGATTTAACAATGAAGGAAGTATGATAACACACAAAACCAAAAATACAAAAATACAAATATGGGATAAAATACTAACAATTGAAGAAATGTACAGTTACGAATTTACTAATAGAGATATACTATTAGGAATGCCATTTTTAGAAAAACTATACCCACATACTATAACAAAAACACATTGGTGGTTTACTACTCCATGTAATAAGAAAATAGGAGCAAAAAGAGTAAATAACAAAATAAGAAAAAACACACCATGGATTAAAGGAAGTGAAAAAATTACTCAAAAATTAGAAAATATAACAACTAATGATCAAAAAATTGAAATGATAATATTTACAATTGATAAAGAACAAATATTACAAGATAAATTAAAATTATTATATAATGAAAATCCATTACAAGGATGGGAAAAACATAAAACAAAGATAAAAATTGAATTAGTAGATGAAAATAGCATAATAACACAAAAACCCCTAAGATACAATTTTGAAGACCAAAAAGAATTCCAAATGCATATAAAAGAATTATTAGAAAATAATTACATACGAGAAAGTAATAGTAAACATAATAGCCCGGCATTTATAGTAAATAAACATAATGAACAAAAAAGAAAGAAAAGCAGAATGGTAATAGATTATAGAAATTTAAATGCAAAAACTAAAACATATAATTACCCAATACCAAATAAGATTTTAAAGATAAGACAGATACAAGGATATAATTATTTCAGTAAATTTGACTGTAAATCAGGATTCTACCACTTAAAACTAGAAGAAGAATCTAAACAATTAACAGCATTTACCGTACCCCAAGGATTTTACGAATGGAACGTATTACCCTTTGGATATAAAAATGCACCAGGTAGATACCAACACTTTATGGATAATTACTTCAACCAATTAGAAAACTGTATTGTATACATAGACGATATATTATTATATTCAAGAACTAAAGACGAACATATAAGACTACTAGAAAAATTCATACATATAGTAGAAATATCAGGAATAAGCCTAAGTAAAGAAAAAGCCGAAATACTGAAAAACCAAATAGAATTCTTAGGAATACAAATAGACAGAAATGGAGTAAAAATGCAAACACACATAGTACAAAAAATAATAAATTCTGAAGAATTATTAGATACTAAGAAAAAACTACAATCCTTTTTAGGATTAGTTAATCAAGTAAGGGAATATGTACCAAAACTAGCAGAAAATCTAAAACCATTACAACGAAAATTAAAAAAGGATATAGAATATCACTTTGATGAAAAAGACAAAAAATACATAAAAAAGATAAAAGAAATGTGTAAAGAACTACCAAAATTATATTTTCCGAATGAAAATAAAAAATTCACCTATATAGTAGAATCAGATTCTAGCAATCATAGCTATGGAGGAGTATTAAAATATAAATATGAAAATGAAAAAATAGAACACCACTGTAGATACCATTCAGGATCATACACGGAACCACAAATAAAATGGGAAATAAATAGAAAAGAACTATTTGCATTATATAAATGTTTACTTGCATTTGAACCATATATTGTTTATAACAAATTTATTGTTAGAACAGATAATACACAAGTAAAATGGTGGATAACTAAAAAAGTACAAGATTCTGTAACAACAAAGGAAATAAGAAGATTGGTATTAAATATACTAAATTTTTCATTTACAATTGAAGTTATCAAGACTGAAAAGTGCGGAAGTGAGAGTTGAGAGAGAATTGAGGAATGCGGATGCCTTTGGCTTCCGACTGAAGTTGTATTTATAAACAAATTTACAATGACCTTTACTATTCATGACCTTTACTATTCATGAATAGTAACCGACCTCTACTATTCACATATCTGACTCTTACTATTTATGAATAGTGTATGCCTTTTACTGTTTGCACAGTATTCGGCTTTTACTATTTATAAATAGTAACTGACCTTTACTATTTACTACTGTACACTTTACGACTTTAATAGCCGTCTTCTATGACTTTTATACAAAAAGTAAAAAAGAAACTTTACATATCTGTTTTTATATATTTTGGCCGACACTTTTGGTTGTTGGCCGACACTCTTTTTCTATTTTCTTTTCAGCTTGTCGTTTTCCTTCTTTATCTGCTTCTTTTCTTGTTGGCCGACATTGTTGGCCGACATCTTTTTCTTCTATCTTCTTTTTACTTTTTTCAATTCAGCTTCTTTCTTTGTTGTTTTCTTCCTGTCTTGTCTGTTTTTCTCAGCCGTTGGATTTATTCTAGCTGAACATCTGGTATTTGATCATTATCTTCACCATGGCACTTGGAGCAATGGTGGTCCGGATATTTTTGTCCGACTATCTTGCAGTATCTTGTTAACAGAGCTGGAGAGATGTAATTTTTCCGTATGGCTCTAGTTGTAGGTATCTCTTCTGGTTTTAGGAGGCTGATTATCCATTGTCTAAGTTCTTCCATGTCAGCTTCCTTATATTCTTTCGAGTTTGCATAGATAATTGTCTGGTCCCGTGAATAATAGTTCCAGACTGCATTCCCATTTAGATAATTGTTAGCTAATTCGTTTAATATTGTTGCGAGTCCTATTATCCTTTTGTTGGAGTAGAACTCTGGTATCTCTTCATATGATATCTCATTTTGTTGTTCTATTTTTTCAGGGATTATCATTTCTTTTGTAAGTCCTATCTTTACTACTTGTATAATAGGTTTTATTTCTGTAAGTAGTATCTCTGCTGGGGCTGAGTATATTTTTATATAAAAGAAAGTTCCCTTGGTAATTCTTTTGTAGGTAGTGAAGGCCTTATGTATTTCAGGTATCATAGCTACTTCTTCTCCAGTTGCCGTATATACGGTATTAAGTAATCCATAATCGTAGCAAGTTCTTACTAGATTTGCACTAGTTTTTGGTTGTGCAATTAATTTATTATATCCTTGTAGATGCTGTGTCACATAGTCTTCTGCGGGGTTATTTGTAGTGGTAGATTTTGGACTTTTGTTCAGGAAAGTTTGGATTCTGTGTATATTTTGTACGTATTTGGTAGTAATATGGTTGTAGGTTTGTTTATCTTGGTTCAAACTTTCTCTGTAGGTGGTAGTTTGTGGTGGTGGAGTAGGTGGTATATTCTTTTTGGGTGTAAATGGTTTATCGAATAATTGTTTTTTGATGGCTTCTCTTCTTTCTGTAGGTCTTGAGGTACCTGCAACTGCACTAGGTGAAATGTTAGCTTGGGTTTTAGGGAGTTTCCCAACGTCTCCTTTTAGCTCTGGATTTTTTACGTCTTCCGTTCGACGTATCTCCGCATGTTTCGAGTCATGCTGCTGACTAATAGCTTTGCCTTTTAGCTTTTGTATTTCTTCTTCCATATTTTCCACTTTTTTACAAAGTGTACTCAGTAGTCCAAGTATCTGATCCATTTTTCCTTCATCAGTCTTTGTATCTTGAGATGTAATCTGCAATTGTATTCTTTTCAGTCTTGATAACTTCAATTGTAAATGAAAAATTTAGTATATTTAATACCAATCTTCTTATTTCCTTTGTTGTTACAGAATCTTGTACTTTTTTAGTTATCCACCATTTTACTTGTGTATTATCTGTTCTAACAATAAATTTGTTATAAACAATATATGGTTCAAATGCAAGTAAACATTTATATAATGCAAATAGTTCTTTTCTATTTATTTCCCATTTTATTTGTGGTTCCGTGTATGATCCTGAATGGTATCTACAGTGGTGTTCTATTTTTTCATTTTCATATTTATATTTTAATACTCCTCCATAGCTATGATTGCTAGAATCTGATTCTACTATATAGGTGAATTTTTTATTTTCATTCGGAAAATATAATTTTGGTAGTTCTTTACACATTTCTTTTATCTTTTTTATGTATTTTTTGTCTTTTTCATCAAAGTGATATTCTATATCCTTTTTTAATTTTCGTTGTAATGGTTTTAGATTTTCTGCTAGTTTTGGTACATATTCCCTTACTTGATTAACTAATCCTAAAAAGGATTGTAGTTTTTTCTTAGTATCTAATAATTCTTCAGAATTTATTATTTTTTGTACTATGTGTGTTTGCATTTTTACTCCATTTCTGTCTATTTGTATTCCTAAGAATTCTATTTGGTTTTTCAGTATTTCGGCTTTTTCTTTACTTAGGCTTATTCCTGATATTTCTACTATATGTATGAATTTTTCTAGTAGTCTTATATGTTCGTCTTTAGTTCTTGAATATAATAATATATCGTCTATGTATACAATACAGTTTTCTAATTGGTTGAAGTAATTATCCATAAAGTGTTGGTATCTACCTGGTGCATTTTTATATCCAAAGGGTAATACGTTCCATTCGTAAAATCCTTGGGGTACGGTAAATGCTGTTAATTGTTTAGATTCTTCTTCTAGTTTTAAGTGGTAGAATCCTGATTTACAGTCAAATTTACTGAAATAATTATATCCTTGTATCTGTCTTATCTTTAAAATCTTATTTGGTATTGGGTAATTATATGTTTTAGTTTTTGCATTTAAATTTCTATAATCTATTACCATTCTGCTTTTCTTTCTTTTTTGTTCATTATGTTTATTTACTATAAATGCCGGGCTATTATGTTTACTATTACTTTCTCGTATGTAATTATTTTCTAATAATTCTTTTATATGCATTTGGAATTCTTTTTGGTCTTCAAAATTGTATCTTAGGGGTTTTTGTGTTATTATGCTATTTTCATCTACTAATTCAATTTTTATCTTTGTTTTATGTTTTTCCCATCCTTGTAATGGATTTTCATTATATAATAATTTTAATTTATCTTGTAATATTTGTTCTTTATCAATTGTAAATATTATCATTTCAATTTTTTGATCATTAGTTGTTATATTTTCTAATTTTTGAGTAATTTTTTCACTTCCTTTAATCCATGGTGTGTTTTTTCTTATTTTGTTATTTACTCTTTTTGCTCCTATTTTCTTATTACACGGAGTAGTAAACCACCAATGTGTTTTTGTTATAGTATGTGGGTATAGTTTTTCTAAAAATGGCATTCCTAATAGTATATCTCTATTAGTAAATTCGTAACTGTACATTTCTTCAATTGTTAGTATTTTATCCCATATTTGTATTTTTGTATTTTTGGTTTTGTGTGTTATCATACTTCCTTCATTGTTAAATCCAGTAACTATAAGTGGTGATTTTAATTTTTCCCATTTATCTTCTGGTAAGCAGTTATGTTTACACATATTTGCTCCTGCTCCTGTATCTATCATAGGTGTATAATATCTGTTGTAATATCCTTCCACTATTATTTTCATTAGTATATAGATTTTTGTCATTCTTTCATATTAAAGTCCTTTTAATGGTTATCTTTTTATTTTCATAATGTATTATTAGTTGTTTTTCGTCTATATTATAAGGTTTTACTGTTTCCAGCCATTTTATTCCTAAAGTTATATTGTCTTTTCCTTGATATATTTTAAATTTTATTTTTATTGGTACTCCACCAATAATTAATTCTTGTTCTGTACTTTGTTCCATACTTGTCAATATTCCTGGTAATTCTGTATTTATACTTTCATTTTTTGTAATTTCTTCTTCTTTTATTAGTTCTCTTGTGACGTAACTTTCATTTTGTCCTGTATCTATTTTTATTAGGTATTTTCGCTGATTTAATATTCCTGTTATATAGTATTGGTAAGGCTGTATTTCATTTATACTTGGTTCTAATAATCTTGGTTGTATATCATATTCTATTCTTCTTGAGGTGCTATTTCTAAATGATGATGGTGTATCATAATTTATTCTTTTTGATGTACTTAGTCTTTCTTTTACTATTTCTAAATCTTCCTCAATATCCATATCTTTGTAACTATAGTCATTATTATCAATAACATTAACTATTTTGTCAAAAGGATTTTCTATTTTAATTCTTTGAATTTTATTTTTGGCTGTTATCTTATGTTTTGTAGTTAATACGTATAAGTTTTTACATCTAGCTGTAAATATTTTACTACCTGGTGCCAGTTCTATTCCTGACATTTTCCAGTATAGTACTAGAGATTTATCTATATTCTTGTCATCTAATGCTACTGAGTAGTTAGCACTTATGATAAATTTAAATTTTTGGTATATTAAATTTCCTCTAACTGCACTTATTATACTTTTTTCTATTGGATGAATAATTCTGTCATCTGCTAAATACAGTTCAATAGGTGTATCTATTCCTTCTCTAAAACAGGCTTTTATGAGTATCTCTGTTGCTCCTAGGTGTACGTATTTTATTGGATTTCTAGCTTTTATTTCTTGGATTTCCTTATTTATTATCTTTTTATTTATTATAGGTATTTTAGCTTTTCCTTGGGTGTATTTGCAGTCTATTATATGTTCTTTTTGGCTTACTACATAGTATTCTTCTTGTCTTATTTTAAAGAAATTTCTTAGTTTAGGTATTTCTAATATTTTGTCTACGCTTAAATCTAATTCTTTTCCTTTTATTTGTTCGAACATATTGCTATCAAATATTATTTTTTGTTCTGAGCTTTCTTTATCTTGATATTCTTCTTTACTTATAATCCTTACATCTGTTTCAGTCATTATCTGTTTCGTATTCATTTATCTCATTTTCATTATCTATCTCATTTTCATTATCTGTTTTTTCGTATTCTGTTAATTCATATATACTATCTTCATCATTTAGATCATAATCTATATAATCTATTTGTTTATATTCTTCGTCTTCAATTATTATTTCTACTTCTGAAATTTGTTTTTTATTTACGTTTTTAGGTACTCTACAGTCTCTAGCTAAATGTCCTAATTTGCCACAGTTGTAGCATTTACATTCTGATATATTTTTCTTAGGTCTATGGAGCCTTTTTTGTTTATAATTTTTTATATAGTATCTTTTTCTTGGTTTCTTATACTTGTATTTAGTTCTGAATGGTCTGTATTTTTTAATTCTCTTCTTATATTTATATTTATTTGTGCATCCAAACTGCGGTGCTGTTCTAGTTGTGCAACATGCTAGGTTTTTTACTAATATTTTTTCCATTTTCATATCTTCTTTATGTTTTTCGCATAATTCTGTAAACCATTTTTGTAGAAATTTTATTCTAGATCCTAGTGTATCTATTAATCCTGATTCTTGCCAGTCTTTAGTTATTTTTGAACTAAATGGTTCTGGTAATTTTGTATAATATAATTTCCTTATTTCTCTGCTTTCTTCATTTGTATATAATCCTTTATAATAATATTCTTTAAATGCACATGTATATTCATCCATATAACTCATTTTACATATACTTAATTTGTTTATAAGATTTCTGTTTAGTTCCTTATCTTTTTGCCGTTCTTCTATTTCGGTAGTCATACTACTAAATTCATTCCTTATTGCCATTTCATACTTAGTTAGTATATCTATAGATGTTGTTGCTGGTTCATTATTAATTTTCTTATTATTTCTTAATGTTTCTAAACTTTCTGGTGATAAATTTTGTATCCATATTTTTGTTTGTTCCAATTAATGTTCGTTCTATGTATCCAGGGGCATCTGCTATTAGTATTTTGTTATCTATTAACTGTTTTGAAATATATCCTATCCATAGCTGAATTGTTTTATTTGTATCTGCAACACAATCTAAATCTAAGAAATTATATTGTTCTATATTTTGTCTAGGTGTCCAGTTTTTATTTAATCTTTTATTCCATAATGTTTTGCTTCTATTTTCCCTTTCGTAAGTATAATAGGTTGGACTAGTATTTGGTCTTCTTGGACTTCTAGTTCCTGATGTACTAGGTTTTTCGTCTATGTCTTCTACATTAATTTCTATGTTATTTTCCTTTTCTATTAGGTTAGTATAAGTTTCTGATGTTTCTGAATATTGATCTAGGTTTTCTTCATCATTTTGCTCACTTATGTCGTCTATTCCTATTTTAGGCAGATTTTCAACTGTACCTGATTCTTCTAGTAATATTTTAAATTTTTCTATTTCTTCTGTAAGTCTTAATTCTTCACGTTGTTTTTCTTTTGCTTTTAATTTTTCTTCATATAATTGTTTAAGTTTTTCTAGTTCTTTTTCTAGCTCTTGGATTCTAGTGTCTTTTTCTTCTTTAATTTGCTGAACTTCTATTTGTGCTTGTTTTTTAATTTTTTCTATTTCCTTTTTCCTATCTATTTCTTCATTTTCTTTATTAATCCTTACCATAGCTGTTAAGCTATCTTCTAGTTTTGCTGATTCTTTTTCTAACATTAAATATAATTGGTCTCCTATCTTTTTAAATCTTCTTCCTAAATTTGAGTGTACAATTTTTATTTCTAATCCTTTTTGGCTTATATATTTTTCTTCTTCTATAACATATTCTTCCTTGTTCATTGTAAATCGTGTTGTAATTTATATTTTAATAGTTGTAATTGTAATTTTAGATAGGATATTAATTTTTCCTGTGTCTTTATAGGTGTTTGACATGCTTTTGTAATTATATAATAGTTTCCTTTTTCTCTTTTAGATTCTATTTCTGCGATTATACAGTAATTTAATCTTTCTTTCCTAAATTTTATTTCATTTGTTATTTCTTCTATTTCTTTTAATAATTGTTGTTTGTATTTTTCGTTGTTATTTATGTTAATTTTTTCTTCTTCAGACATTTTATATATTTATATTCTGTTTCTGAGATTAGATCTATTAGGTGTTCGAGTCTATTTTTATTTTTGTTATTTAAGCTTAGCTGTTTATATTCAGGATATAATATTTTTAACTGATTTTTTAATTTTTTAGCTTTTTTATGGATATGACCTTTCTTTGATTTATTCTGTGTTTGGTTCATTGGTTAAACATTTTATTATAGTATTCTATTTTTAATGGTTCTAATCTTTGTAACTCTTCTATACATCCATATGCGTACTCTAAATATTCCAGATTACGTTCTAGATTACTATCTTTCATATATTCCCTTATATTATCTTGTAATAAAAGTTTTGTTAATCTTATACTTTCCATAGTATCTAACCAGTATTCCATATATTCATAATTTACCATTTTTTATTCTAAATCCTTATCTAATTTTCTGATTTCTTCTATAGTCATTTCCGTCCAATCTTGGTTAATTAACTTCATAGTTTCTTCTAATTCTATTATCTCTTCTAATATTTTAGACAATAATTTCATTATACATAAGACAAGTAACTCATATCTATGATTTCTATGTGATAGGTTTGAACTCATTTTATGAATTTTTCTAAACATGATATTCCTTTTAATCTCCTTAGGCATTATTCGAAATTATCTAATTCTTATATCGTTATTCTGAATTATCCTTTTGGGTCATTACTATGCGTTTTCAGTTATAATCAGTTACCCTAACAATGACTTCAACTTCGTGTACTCCCCTAAAACGGCTCTCCTGGCCTAACCGGTTTCCACATTAGGATGTCTTAGTCTGGGCATACTTACTCATAACTTACTAAACACGTACATAGCAAACTTAATCAGGCATTCATAAAAACGATATAACAAGAAGATATTAACAAATAATACTTAGCAGATTATCAGGAATACAACAGTTTAGTTATTCATAATTATGAATAAACATACCTCAGTTGGGGGTAGGGGTGCGGAAGTGAGAGTTGAGAGAGAATTGAGGAATGCGGATGCCTTTGGCTTCCGACTGAAGTTGTATTTATAAACAAATTTACAATGACCTTTACTATTCATGACCTTTACTATTCATGAATAGTAACCGACCTCTACTATTCACATATCTGACTCTTACTATTTATGAATAGTGTTTGCCTTTTACTGTTTGCACAGTATTCGGCTTTTACTATTTATAAATAGTAACTGACCTTTACTATTTACTACTGTACACTTTACGACTTTAATAGCCGTCTTCTATGACTTTTATACAAAAAGTAAAAAAGAAACTTTACATATCTGTTTTTATATATTTTGGCCGACACTTTTGGTTGTTGGCCGACACTCTTTTTCTATTTTCTTTTCAGCTTGTCGTTTTCCTTCTTTATCTGCTTCTTTTCTTGTTGGCCGACATTGTTGGCCGACATCTTTTTCTTCTATCTTCTTTTTACTTTTTTCAATTCAGCTTCTTTCTTTGTCGTTTTCTTCCTGTCTTGTCTGTTTTTCTCAGCCGTTGGATTTATTCTAGCTGAACATCTGGTATTTGATCATTATCTTCACCATGGCACTTGGAGCAATGGTGGTCCGGATATTTTTGTCCGACTATCTTGCAGTATCTTGTTAACAGAGCTGGAGAGATGTAATTTTTCCGTATGGCTCTAGTTGTAGGTATCTCTTCTGGTTTTAGGAGGCTGATTATCCATTGTCTAAGTTCTTCCATGTCAGCTTCCTTATATTCTTTCGAGTTTGCATAGATAATTGTCTGGTCCCGTGAATAATAGTTCCAGACTGCATTCCCATTTAGATAATTGTTAGCTAATTCGTTTAATATTGTTGCGAGTCCTATTATCCTTTTGTTGGAGTAGAACTCTGGTATCTCTTCATATGATATCTCATTTTGTTGTTCTATTTTTTCAGGGATTATCATTTCTTTTGTAAGTCCTATCTTTACTACTTGTATAATAGGTTTTATTTCTGTAAGTAGTATCTCTGCTGGGGCTGAGTATATTTTTATATAAAAGAAAGTTCCCTTGGTAATTCTTTTGTAGGTAGTGAAAGCCTTATGTATTTCAGGTATCATAGCTACTTCTTCTCCAGTTGCCGTATATACGGTATTAAGTAATCCATAATCGTAGCAAGTTCTTACTAGATTTGCACTAGTTTTTGGTTGTGCAATTAATTTATTATATCCTTGTAGATGCTGTGTCACATAATCTTCTGCAGGGTTATTTGTAGTGGTAGATCTTGGATTTTTGTTCAGGAAAGTTTGGATTCTGTGTATATTTTGTACGTATTTGGTAGTAATATGGTTGTAGGTTTGTTTATCTTGGTTCAAACTTTCTCTGTAGGTGGTAGTTTGTGGTGGTGGAGTAGGTGGTATATTCTTTTTGGGTGTAAATGGTTTATCGAATAATTGTTTTTTGATGGCTTCTCTTCTTTCTGTAGGTCTTGAGGTACCTGCAACTGCACTAGGTGAAATGTTAGCTTGGGTTTTAGGGAGTTTCCCAACGTCTCCTTTTAGCTCTGGATTTTTGGTGCCTTCCGATTGGCATAGTTCCGCGTTTTTTAAGTCACGCTGCTGACTGCTATTTTTGCTTTTTAGCTTCTCCATATCATCTTCTAGCTTTTCCACTTTCTTGCAAAGTGTACTTAGCATTCCGAGTATTTGGTCCATCTTATTTTCATCTTTTTCCATATCTTGAGATGTAATCTGCAATCATATTTTTCTCAGTTTTGATAACCTCAATTGTAAATGAAAAATTTAATATATTTAATACCAATCTCCTTATTTCCTTTGTTGTTACGGAATCTTGTACCTTTTTGGTTATCCACCATTTAACTTGTGTGTTATCTGTTCTAACAATAAATTTGTTATAAACTATATATGGTTCAAATGCAAGCAAACATTTATATAATGCAAATAGTTCCTTTCTATTTATTTCCCATTTAATTTGTGGTTCTGTGTACGATCCTGAATGGTATCTACAGTGGTGTTCTATTTTTTCATTTTCATATTTATATTTTAATACTCCTCCATAGCTATGATTACTAGAATCTGATTCTACTATGTAGGTGAATTTTTTGTTTTCATCCGGAAAATATAGTTTTGGTAGTTCTTTACACATTTCTTTTATCCTTTTTATGTATTTTTTGTCTTTTTCATCAAAGTGATATTCTATATCCTTTTTTAATTTTCGTTGTAATGGTTTTAGATTTTCTGCTAGTTTTGGTACATATTCTCTTACTTGATTAACTAATCCTAAAAAGGATTGTAATTTTTTCTTAGTATCTAGTAATTCTTCAGAATTTATTATTTTTTGTACTATATGTGTTTGCATTTTTACACCATTTCTGTCTATTTGTATTCCTAAGAATTCTATTTGATTTTTCAGTATTTCGGCTTTTTCTTTACTTAGGCTTATTCCTGATATTTCTACTATATGTATGAATTTTTCTAGTAGTCTTATATGTTCGTCTTTAGTTCTTGAATATAATAATATATCGTCTATGTATACAATACAGTTTTCTAATTGGTTGAAGTAATTATCCATAAAGTGTTGGTATCTACCTGGTGCATTTTTATATCAAAAGGGTAATACGTTCCATTCGTAAAATCCTTGGGGTACGGTAAATGCTGTTAATTGTTTAGATTCTTCTTCTAGTTTTAAGTGGTAGAATCCTGATTTACAGTCAAATTTACTGAAATAATTATATCCTTGTATCTGTCTTATCTTTAAAATCTTATTTGGTATTGGGTAATTATATGTTTTAGTTTTTGCATTTAAATTTCTATAATCTATTACCATTCTGCTTTTCTTTCTTTTTTGTTCATTATGTTTATTTACTATAAATGTCGGGCTATTATGTTTACTATTACTTTCTCGTATGTAATTATTTTCTAATAATTCTTTTATATGCATTTGGAATTCTTTTTGGTCTTCAAAATTGTATCTTAGGGTTTTTTGTGTTATTATGCTATTTTCATCTACTAATTCAATTTTTATTTTTGTTTTATGTTTTTCCCATCCTTGTAATGGATTTTCATTATATAATAATTTTAATTTATCTTGTAATATTTGTTCTTTATCAATTGTAAATATTATCATTTCAATTTTTTGATCATTAGTTGTTATATTTTCTAATTTTTGAGTAATTTTTTCACTTCCTTTAATCCATGGTGTGTTTTTTCTTATTTTGTTATTTACTCTTTTTGCTCCTACTTTTTTATTACACGGAGTAGTAAACCACCAATGTGTTTTTGTTATAGTATGTGGGTATAGTTTTTCTAAAAATGGCATTCCTAATAGTATATCTCTATTAGTAAATTCGTAACTGTACATTTCTTCAATTGTTAGTATTTTATCCCATATTTGTATTTTTGTATTTTTGGTTTTGTGTGTTATCATACTTCCTTCATTGTTAAATCCAGTAACTATAAGTGGTGATTTTAATTTTTCCCATTTATCTTCTGGTAAGCAGTTATGTTTACACATATTTGCTCCTGCTCCTGTATCTATCATAGGTGTATAATATCTGTTGTAATATCCTTCCACTATTATTTTCATTAGTATATAGATTTTTGTCATTCTTTCATATTAAAGTCCTTTTAATGGTTATCTTTTTATTTTCATAATGTATTATTAGTTGTTTTTCGTCTATATTATAAGGTTTTACTGTTTCCAGCCATTTTATTCCTAAAGTTATATTGTCTTTTCCTTGATATATTTTGAATTTTATTTTTATTGGTACTCCACCAATAATTAATTCTTGTTCTGTACTTTGTTCCATATTTGTCAATATTCCTGGTAATTCTGTATTTATACTTTCATTTTTTGTAATTTCTTCTTCTTTTATTAGTTCTCTTGTGACGTAACTTTCATTTTGTCCTGTATCTATTTTTATTAGGTATTTTCGCTGATTTAATATTCCTGTTATATAATATTGGTAGGGTTGTATTTCATCCATTTTTTGTTCTAGTAATTTGGGTTGTATTTCATATTCTATTCTTCTTGAAGTACTATTTCTAGATGACGATGGTGTATCATAATTTATTCTTTTCGATGTACTCAATCTTTCTTTTACTATTTCCAAATCTTCCTCTATATATGGTTCTGGTAATTTTGTATAATATAATTTCCTTATTTCTCTGCTTTCTTCATTTGTATATAATCCTTTATAATAATATTCTTTAAATGCACATGTATATTCATCCATATAACTCATTTTACATATGCTTAATTTATTCATTAGATTTCTGTTTAGTTCTTTATCTTTTTGTCGTTCTTCTATTTCGGTAGTCATACTACTAAATTCATTCCTTATTGCCATTTCATATTTGGTTAGTATATCTATAGATGTTGTTGCTGGTTCATTATTAATTTTCTTATTATTTCTTAATGTTTCTAAACTTTCTGGTGATAAATTTTGTATCCATATTTTTATTGTTCCTATTAATGTTCGTTCTATGTATCCAGGGGCATCTGCTATTAGTATTTTGTTATCTATTAACTGTTTTGAAATATATCCTATCCATAGCTGAATTGTTTTATTTGTATCTGCAACACAATCTAAATCTAAGAAATTATATTGTTCTATATTTTGTCTAGGTGTCCAGTTTTTATTTAATCTTTTATTCCATAATGTTTTGCTTCTATTTTCCCTTTCGTAAGTATAATAGGTTGGACTAGTATTTGGTCTTCTTGGACTTCTAGTTCCTGATGTACTAGGTTTTTCGTCTATGTCTTCTACATTAATTTCTATGTTATTTTCCTTTTCTATTAGATTAGTATAAGTTTCTGATGTTTCTGAATATTGATCTAGGTTTTCTTCATCATTTTGCTCACTTATGTCGTCTATTCCTATTTTAGGCAGATTTTCAACTGTACCTGATTCTTCTAGTAATATTTTAAATTTTTCTATTTCTTCTGTAAGTCTTAATTCTTCACGTTGTTTTTCTTTTGCTTTTAATTTTTCTTCATATAATTGTTTAAGTTTTTCTAGTTCTTTTTCTAGCTCTTGGATTCTAGTGTCTTTTTCTTCTTTAATTTGCTGAACTTCTATTTGTGCTTGTTTTTTAATTTTTTCTATTTCCTTTTTCCTATCTATTTCTTCATTTTCTTTATTAATCCTTACCATAGCTGTTAAGCTATCTTCTAGTTTTGCTGATTCTTTTTCTAACATTAAATATAATTGGTCTCCTATCTTTTTAAATCTTCTTCCTAAATTTGAGTGTACAATATTTATTTCTAATCCTTTTTGGCTTATATATTTTTCTTCTTCTATAACATATTCTTCCTTGTTCATTGTAAATCGTGTTGTAATTTATATTTTAATAGTTGTAATTGTAATTTTAGATAGGATATTAATTTTTCCTGTGTCTTTATAGGTGTTTGACATGCTTTTGTAATTATATAATAGTTTTCTTTTTCTCTTTTAGATTCTATTTCTGCGATTATACAGTAATTTAATCTTTCTTTCCTAAATTTTATTTCATTTGTTATTTCTTTTATTTCTTTTAATAATTGTTGTTTGTATTTTTCGTTGTTATTTATGTTAATTTTTTCTTCTTCAGACATTTTATATATTTATATTCTGTTTCTGAAATTATATCTATTAAATATCCAAGTCTAATATTATTTGTTTTATTTAAGCTTAAGAGTTTATATTCAGGATATAATATTTTTAACTGATTTTTTAATTTTTTAGCTTTTTTACGGATATGACCTTTCTTTGATTTATTCTGTGTTTGGTTCATTGGTTAAACATTTTATTATAGTATTCTATTTTTAATGGTTCTAATCTTTGTAACTCTTCTATACATCCATATGCATACTCTAAATATTCCAGATTACGTTCTAGATTACTATCTTTCATATATTCCCTTATATTATCTTGTAATAAAAGCTTTGTTAATCTTATACTTTCCATAGTATCTAACCAGTATTTCATATATTCATAATTTACCATTTTTTATTCTAAATCCTTATCTAATTTTCTAATTTCTTCTATAGTCATTTCTGTCCAATCTTGGTTAATTAACTTCATAGTTTCTTCTAATTCTATTATCTCTTCTAATATTTTAGACAATAATTTCATTATACATAAGACAAGTAACTCATATCTATGATTTCTATGTGATAGGTTTGAACTCATTTTATGAATTTTTCTAAACATGATATTCCTTTTAATCTCCTTAGGCATTATTCGAAATTATCTAATTCTTATATCGTTATTCTGAATTATCCTTTTGGGTCATTACTATGCGTTTTCAGTTATAATCAGTTACCCTAACAATGACTTCAACTTCGTGTACTCCCCTAAAACGGCTCTCCTGGCCTAACCGGTTTCCACATTAGGATGTCTTAGTCTGGGCATACTTACTCATAACTTACTAAACACATACATAGCAAACTTAATCAGGCATTCATAAAAACGATATAACAAGAAGATATTAACAAATAATACTTAGCAGATTATCAGGAATACAACAGTTTAGTTATTCATAATTATGAATAAACATACCTCAGTTTGTAACTTTGCATCATTGCTAGATTTTTCCATTAGATTATATTTTTTTTTTTTAAAGTAGATTGTTTTTGTTTTTGATTTTTTTTTTAGCTCTGATACCAATTTGGGGGTAGGGGTGCGGAAGTGAGAGTTGAGAGAGAATTGAGGAATGCGGATGCCTTTGGCTTCCGACTGAAGTTGTATTTATAAACAAATTTACAATGACCTTTACTATTCATGAGTGTACAGTAGTAAATAGTAAAGGTCAGTTACTATTTATAAATAGTAAAAGCCGAATACTGTGCAAACAGTAAAAGGCAAATTATAAAGGATTATATACAAATGAAGAAAGCAGAGAAATAAGGAAATTATATTATACAAAATTACCAGAACCATTTAGTTCAAAAATAACTAAAGACTGGCAAGAATCAGGATTAATAGATACACTAGGATCTAGAATAAAATTTCTACAAAAATGGTTTACAGAACTATGTGAAAAACATAAAGAAGACATGAGAATGGAAAAAATATTAGTAAAAAACTTAGCATGTTGTACAACTAGAACAGCACCACAATTTGGTTGTACAAATAAATACAAATACAAGAAAAGAATTAAAAAATACAGACCATTTAGGACAAAATACAAGTATAAAAGACCAAGGAAGAAGATTTAAAAAGATAGGAGACCAATTATATTTAATGTTATTCAATTTTTATCTTTGTTTTATGTTTTTCCCATCCTTGTAATGGATTTTCATTATATAATAATTTTAATTTATCTTGTAATATTTGTTCTTTATCAATTGTAAATATTATCATTTCAATTTTTTGATCATTAGTTGTTATATTTTCTAATTTTTGAGTAATTTTTTCACTTCCAATTTGGGGGTAGGGGTGCGGAAGTAAGAGTTGAGCGAGAATTGAGGAATGCGGATGCCTTTGGCTTCCGACTGAAGTTGTATTTATAAACAAATTTACAATGACCTTTACTATTCATGACCTTTACTATTCATGAATAGTAACCGACCTCTACTATTCACATATCTGACTCTTACTATTTATGAATAGTGTTTGCCTTTTACTGTTTGCACAGTATTCGGCTTTTACTATTTATAAATAGTAACTGACCTTTACTATTTACTACTGTACACTTTACGACTTTAATAGCCGTCTTCTATGACTTTTATACAAAAAGTAAAAAAGAAACTTTACATATCTGTTTTTATATATTTTGGCCGACACTTTTGGTTGTTGGCCGACACTCTTTTTCTATTTTCTTTTCAGCTTGTCGTTTTCCTTCTTTATCTGCTTCTTTTCTTGTTGGCCGACATTGTTGGCCGACATCTTTTTCTTCTATCTTCTTTTTACTTTCTATTTATAAATAGTAAAAGCCGAATACTGTGCAAACAGTAAAAGACAAACACTATTCATAAATAGTAAGAGTCAGATATGTGAATAGTAGAGGTCGGTTACTATTCATGAATAGTAAAGGTCATGAATAGTAAAGGTCATTGTAAATTTGTTTATAAATACAACTTCAGTCGGAAGCCAAAGGCATCCGCATTCCTCAATTCTCTCTCAACTCTCACTTCCGCACCCCTACCCCCAAATTGGTATCAGAGCTAAAAGATCAAAAACAAAAACAATCTACTTTAAAAATATAATCTAATGGAAAAATCTAGCAATGATGCAAAGTTACAAACTGAGGTATGTTTATTCATAATTATGAATAACTAAACTGTTGTATTCCTGATAATCTGCTAAGTATTATTTGTTAATATCTTCTTGTTATATCGTTTTTATGAATGCCTGATTAAGTTTGCTATGTACGTGTTTAGTAAGTTATGAGTAAGTATGCCCAGACTAAGACATCCTAATGTGGAAACCGGTTAGGCCAGGAGAGCCGTTTTAGGGGAGTACACGAAGTTGAAGTCATTGTTAGGGTAACTGATTATAACTGAAAACGCATAGTAATGACCCAAAAGGATAATTCAGAATAACGATATAAGAATTAGATAATCTTAAATAATGCCTAAGGAGATTAAAAGGAATACCATGTTTAGAAAAATTCATAAAATGAATTCAGACCTATCAGGAACGAATCATAGATATGAGTTACTTGTCTTATGTATAATGAAATTATTGTCTAAGATATTAGAAGAAATGATAGAATTAGAAGAAACAATGAAGTTAATTAACCAAGATTGGACAGAAATGACTATAGAAGAAATTAGAAAATTAGATAAGGATTTAGAATAAAAAATGGTAAATTATGAATATATGGAATACTGGTTAGATACTATGGAAAGTATAAGATTAACAAAGCTTTTATTACAAGATAATATAAGGGAATATATGAAAGATAATAATCTAGAACGTAATCTGGAATATTTAGAGTATGCATATGGATGTATAGAAGAGTTACAAAGATTAGAACCATTAAAAATAGAATACTATAATAAAATGTTTAACCAATGAACCAAACACAGAATAAATCAAAGAAAGGTCATATCCATAAAAAAGCTAAAAAATTAAAAAATCAGTTAAAAATATTATATCCTGAATATAAACAGCTAAGCTTAAATAACAAAAATAAAAATAGACTCGAACACCTAATAGATCTAATCTCAGAAACAGAATATAAATATATAAAATGTCTGAAGAAGAAAAAATTAACATAAATAACAACGAAAAATACAAACAACAATTATTAAAAGAAATAGAAGAAATAACAAATGAAATAAAATTTAGGAAAGAAAGATTAAATTACTGTATAATCGCAGAAATAGAATCTAAAAGAGAAAAAGGAAACTATTATATAATTACAAAAGCATGTCAAACACCTATAAAGACACAGGAAAAATTAATATCCTATCTAAAATTACAATTACAACTATTAAAATATAAATTACAACACGATTTACAATGAACAAGGAAGAATATGTTATAGAAGAAGAAAAATATATAAGCCAAAAAGGATTAGAAATAAAAATTGTACACTCAAATTTAGGAAGAAGATTTAAAAAGATAGGAGACCAATTATATTTAATGTTAGAAAAAAATCAGCAAAACTAGAAGATAGCTTAACAGCTATGGTAAGGATTAATAAAGAAAATGAAGAAATAGATAGGAAAAAGGAAATAGAAAAAATTAAAAAACAAGCACAAATAGAAGTTCAGCAAATTAAAGAAGAAAAAGACACTAGAATCCAAGAGCTAGAAAAAGAACTAGAAAAACTTAAACAATTATATGAAGAAAAATTAAAAGCAAAAGAAAAACAACGTGAAGAATTAAGACTTACAGAAGAAATAGAAAAATTTAAAATATTACTAGAAGAATCAGGTACAATAGAAAATCTGCCTAAAATAGGAATAGACGACATAAGTGAGCAAAATGATGAAGAAAACCTAGATCAATATTCAGAAACATCAGAAACTTATACTAATCTAATAGAAAAGGAAAATAACATAGAAATTAATGTAGAAGACATAGACGAAAAACCTAGTACATCAGGAACTAGAAGTCCAAGAAGACCAAATACTAGTCCAACCTATTATACTTACGAAAGGGAAAATAGAAGCAAAACATTATGGAATAAAAGATTAAATAAAAACTGGACACCTAGACAAAATATAGATCAATATAATTTCTTAGATTTAGATTGTGTTGCAGATACAAATAAAACAATTCAGCTATGGATAGGATATATTTCAAAACAGTTAATAGATAACAAAATACTAATAGCAGATGCCCCTGGATACATAGAACGAACATTAATTGGAACAACAAAAATATGGATACAAAATTTATCACCATATGTTATAGAAGAAGAAAAATATATAAGCCAAAAAGGATTAGAAATAAAAATTGTACACTCAAATTTAGGAAGAAGATTTAAAAAGATAGGAGACCAATTATATTTAATGTTAGAAAAAGAATCAGCAAAACTAGAAGATAGCTTAACAGCTATGGTAAGGATTAATAAAGAAAATGAAGAAATAGATAGGAAAAAGGAATCCACCACCACAAACTACCACCTACAGAGAAAGTTTGAACCAAGATAAACAAACCTACAACCATATTACTACCAAATACGTACAAAATATACACAGAATCCAAACTTTCCTGAATAAAAATCCAAGATCTACCACTACAAATAACCCTGCAGAAGATTATGTGACACAGCATCTACAAGGATATAATAAATTAATTGCACAACCAAAAACTAGTGCAAATCTAGTAAGAACTTGCTACGATTATGGATTACTTAATACCGTATATACGGCAACTGGAGAAGAAGTAGCTATGATACCTGAAATACATAAGGCCTTCACTACCTACTTTCAGCCGACTTTGTAATACTGGATTGTGACATGGACGTTGAGTTTCCTATCATTTTGGGGTGACCACTGCTAGCCATGGGTAGAGCATTGGTGGATGTGGAGCTAGGAGAGCTAAAATCTAGAGTGGGAGGTAAGGAAGTCACCTTCAATGTATGTCAACCCACAAAACCCCTAGATGAATGCAAAGTGATGGGGGTCCTCGACGAAGAGGAGGAGAAAGAAAAAAATGGTGAGACTGAAGTTGATTCAGAGGATGACCCTCTGAAGAAGTGATGATAGAGGAGATATTCGTCATACCACAATGACAAATACGACGCTTCTTGGGAGGCAACCCAAGTTTTTTAATTTTGGTGCTTTGATATTTTTGTTATTTTTGTTTTGTAGGTCGATTAGATGAAGAACCAAGTGAAAGAAGAATAGGGCATGTACTACGCGAGACCTGCGAAATGTAGGTGCACAAGCGCGAGTCGCAGCCCAGGCACAAAAAAGGTCTAGAAAGCTGAGAGCAAAAGGAGGAATCTGGTTCCTCACCTACAAAACACAGGTGACAACCCGTGAAATGCAGGTTTGTTGCAGGCTTAAACCACTACACCTGGAAGAAATCAGGAAATCTGAGGGTGAACTACGAACCATCTGCGAAACACAGGTGGAAATCCATGAAGTGCAAGTCCAACATAGTTCATAGGCAGAAGACAAGTAAGAATAGGGGTCACCCGCGCTTGAAACTGCAAAACGCAGGTACCCACCTGTGGTTGCAGGTCTAACGCCATAGCAGGTAAGTATTTCATTTAAAATTTTGACCAAACCCATTAGCCGACCCAACCCATGTTCTTCCAAACCGGCAGAAATTCTTTTCAACTACCTTAAAACCCTTCTTCTTCACCTTTTCACCTTTCCCATGATCCCAATTACCAACCATTACACCCTTCCATCTTCCCTTATTAACTCCCATTAAATCCACCGTTTCAACCCACCAATAACTTTCACTCTCTTCCTCCTATAAAACCCCCCATTACCATTCTCTTCATCTCACCATCTCTTACTAAACTCTCACCAAGAAAAAGAAGTCCTTATTTTTGGGTTGGCCATTTTCAATCAAGAAGCCAAAGTTCTCAATCTCTTTGCTTTTATCTTTTCTCACTCGGTTTGTGTGTTTATTATTCTTATTTTTTTTTGTTATTTTGAGAATGTTAGTCTAAAAGAAAGTATGCTAGATTTGAAATTTTCTTAATCCATGTTCCCCATTTTCAATCTTGTGCTCTTCACTTTCTGAATGATTTTAAATGTTGTGGGTATGGCAGGGTAGTAAGCAGTGCAAAATATGGGTTTTGTTGTTCATTTTATGAAAGTTTCTATATGAGTTGTATGTTTCAAAATATTAGTTGGGGGGTGAAGTCTGAGTGACCCCGTGTGCTTAAAGTGCATGATTTTCCCGATGATAGATAGGTTGACACCTTTCTTAAGGGAAAAATTATCATTTTTGTTCTTTTGTGTTGCTTGAATTGGGTGAAACATGATGTGTGAGTGAGTTGAGTGAGGCATGAAATTGAAGTGTGATTGTTTGTTGGGTTGGGGTAAGTGATTTTGAACTGCCACTCACTTGTGGTTCATCAGTCAAGTGCAGCGAAATACTGGTTGAGGCACAGGTATAGGTTTGAAGCTTCAGGTCACTACCAATCACCTGTGTTTCACCTGCGAGTCACGAATCAGGACCGGCAAAATGCAGGTTCAGCGTAGGATAAGTTTGATTGGCCCAGTTTTTTGCGGCAGACCTGTGACGCACCGGCTAACCGCGGGTCCCTACATGTGAAACGCCGGTGCAGCGCATGTGCTACCAGTTATTGATTTTAACTCTTCCCATTGTTTGTCATCCAATCTTTAGAATTTTGTTCCTTAGCATAGGATAATTATCAGTTTTAATTTTCATTTTCAAAAAATACAAAAAGAAGTTTGTTTTGTTGTGGAACTAACATTATTTTGTAGAACCATGACTTCATCTAGGCAAGCCGACAAGGGAAAGGCACCTTCCTGTCATGACCCCGACGTAGACTCGGATCGTAACAGGGGACAAGAAACCCCGAGAGGTCCCCAGTCGACCCATGGAATAAGCAGACATCTAACTTCACTCACTTGAAGAGGAAGACTGAATATAAGGCATAGCGGAAACGTAAACATAACATAACATAACATAACATTCGAAAACTCTAGACATATACATAAGCCGAGTACTACATACTGTCTGAAAGCCTCTACTGTATAAGATGGGCTTATGAGAAAACACCCCTAACTAACTCGGCCAAATACTGTAACATAGAATAATATAAATGTCTAGTCAAACGGCCCTTGGAACATGAGGACTCACCAACAAGCTGAAAGTGAACTCTGAGATGATCTAAAGATGAGTATGAGCCTGAGAGTCGAGTCCTGTATCATGAAATGATACAGCATAAAAAGTATGAGGTCAGTACGTAGAACGTACTGAGTATGCAAGGTAAGTAAACGAACATTAAAATATGTAAAAATTCATAAAACACCATAAGAGTAGGACATCATGCTCATATCATAAATATCGTAACTTAACATAAGGCTCAAAGTTTATTTTAAAACATTCGTAATATAATCGTACTCATGATCATAAGAGAAAATCTTTATTAATCATGACTTGAGCCAAAATACATAATCATAAACATGTATAAATCATGAGGAACAGTGGGAGATTCTCTTATCCGACATACCCCATATGAGCACACATGAAGCCCGACTTGTAACCCTAGTAGGGAGGGTGTCCATACCTTGCCAAGGGTAGAACCATGAAAGTGTGATATCACCATGAAAAGGTCTAATTGGGCCGTGGACAGTTGGAAGGAGGTCCCAACATACCTACGATGGCATGTAGTTTATGAGATCCCGGGCAGAACCTAGGCTCGAAACCTACTCGGCGGTTGATACTACTCCCAAAACATATATAGTGCTCATAGTATAACATGCATGAATTCATGGGCTAGTTAAATCATGATAATCGTAAACATTCTTGTACATACATGAACTAGCCATGAAATAAGGCTGGTGAGTCAGCCAAACATAATTCATGAACCATAGGTTCCATGCATACTTGTAGATCATACATATAACTTGTACATAATCAAATCATGATGGATAATTGAATAAATCCATATTTAAAATCATAAATCATGTTGGGCTTGTAAATATCAACAATTGAGATGTATATCATAAATCAATTTATCGTAGATCATGCATAATTAGGTTTAATTTGGTAGAAATTGAAATTCATAATTTTATAAGTAAAAAAATTGTAAAATCTGATCAAAATTCTTAAAATATGATATAAATCATAAATCATAATATCCCATTAGTAAAACATTAGATTTTCACAAAATTTAATTCAAAACCCCATGAGATTTTTGATAGATTTTCATAAATTAATAGGGAATGGGCATGGGTGTGAACGGAAACACCCATTCGTAAACCTACATACCGGGGTAAGATCATATTCTAGAGTTCTTAAGTGCCCAATGGACAATTGATAGGGAAAAGCTTGAATCTATGCTTGATCTCTCTAGAATTCTCTTAATTTGCATGCATGGGAATGGCTAAAAGAAAGGGACTTAACCTATCTTATTATTCCCACAAAAATACATAAAACGACGTAGATTAGGGCCTTAGAGCATAGAAAGGTCGAAAATACCCTTAATGAAATCACCCTGAAAAGTTGCATTGGTTATTCCCACGGACATACCAACGAGTCATTGGTAGATATCACGACTCGTGGTACGATCTTTCATCTACACTATCTATAACATAATATCGGATCCCAACCACGAGTCAATAGGATGAGTCGTCCTTCCATGGGTCGTTAGATCGACCATTGTTAGCCCCTTCACAAACCTGAACATCCCTTACCACGAGCCTTACCATGACTTGTGGTTACTTCCAACGAGTCGTGGTCTCGATCCGTTACATGCACTGGAAATTCTAGCAACCAAACGACGAATGGTGACCACGGGTCATCACTTCTCACCATGACTCGTTGGATGACTCGCGGTATCCCCAACTGCTAAGGTCCAGCTTCTCCCACGACTGCAGACAATGACTCGTTGTTCAAGAAATGAGTTGTTACTTCATTCATTGTCTCCACTGACACCAGGACTCCCAAGACCACGACTGCATATGACGACCTGTGGTTTCAAACCACAAGTCGTTACGTCGCCCGTTTTGTGACATTTCCCAGCTTTTCAGCCAATCTTCAATTTTGACCGCAGGTCTAATCTTAGGAATTTTCGGGGTATTACAATATCTTCCCCTTGGAAACATTCGTCCTCGAATGTTGGAAACAAGAAGAAAAAAAAGGCATGCAATCCTTACACCCAAATACATCATTTAAGCCGAAACTAATGGAATAACCTCCTCCTATTCATATCACATAGCTGAACTGATTTCATTCTTCACATACACATCCACATACATAAAAGAAACTTGAACTCATGGTTTGGACATGAATACTAAATAGAGTTATAGGGAAAAACTGATACCTCAAGTCGGAACTGAACCGGTTGAGAATAAGTGTGGGTATTTAGCCATCATATTTGCTTCAGCTTCCCACATAGCTCCTTCAACATGCTGATTTCTCCATAGTACTGTAACTGAAGCTACTTCCTTGTTCCTTAGCTTCCGAACCTGACGTTCTAATATTCCCACCGGAACCTCCTCATAACTAAGGCTATCTTTTACACCTACGCTGTCTACCAGGACTACTAAAGCTGGATCTCCAAAACATTTCTTCAAAAGAGATACATGAAACACAAGATGCACAAAAGAGAACTCTGAGGGCAGTTCCAACTCATATGCCACCTTACCAACTCTTCTCATAATCCGGTAGGGACCAACATAGCGGGGAATGAGTTTTCCTTTCTTTCCGAACCGCATTACTCCCTTCATGGGAGATACCTTCAGAAATACCAAATCGTCCACCTCGAACTCCAACTCTCTCCTCCTTACATCAGCATATGACTTTGGACGACTTTGAGCGGTTTTCAACCTGTCCCTTATCAGCTGAACCTTCATCACAACCTCATGAACTGAATCTGGCCCTATGATAGCTGCCTCACCAACCTCAAACCATCCAATGGGCAATCTACATCTCCGCCCATAAAGAACCTCAAACGGTGCCATCTAAATGCTGGTGTGATAGCTGTTATTGTAAGAGAACTCGATCAGAGGAAAGTGATCATACCAACTACCTTTGAAATCCATCACACATGCTCTCAACATGTCCTCAAGAGTTTGGATTGTTCATTTTGCTTGACCATCAGTTTGCGGATGAAATGCTGTCCTAAGCTTAACCTGAGTCCCAAGCCCTTTCTGGAAAGACCGCCAAAACTGAGAGGTAAATTGAGTACCTCAGTCTAAAATAAAGGCACTCCATGCAATCAAACCAATTCCTGGATATATATATTGGCGCAATCCTCCAATGAGTCCGTGGTTTTTACCGATAGAAAATGTGCAGCCTTGGTCAACCTATCCACCACCACCCAAATGGAATCATATTGTCAGCGAGTACAAGGTAGTCCTGTGATAAAGTCCATATTAATCTCTTCCCACTTCCAAGTAGGAAAGCTGATATGCTGAAGTACTCCTCTTGACCTTTGATGCTCAACCTTTACTTGTTGACAGTTCGGGCACTTGGTTGCGAATTATGCAATATACTTCTTCATGCCATCCCACCAATAGATTTCTCGTAAATCACGATACATCTTAGTAGTACCCGAATGGATGGAATACCTGGATCCATGGGCCTTATGCAGTATCCAACTCCTAAAATCATCAACATCTGGAACACATAAGCGACCCTGGTACCGAAGCACACCATCTCCCCCTTAGGAGAAAACCTCCACCTTCTGACTCCGAACGACTTTCTTCAACTATACCAAAATTGGGTCCTCATCTTGTCTAGATTTCACATCAGTCACTTATGATAATTTAGATCCACTTTACACAACAAAACCGCCATCGGTAGAGTCAACCAACCTAACTCCTAACCTTGCGAGACAATGCACATCTTTCACCAACTCCTTTTTCCCTTCATCCACGTGGGACACACTCTCCATGGAAAGTCTACTAAGTGTTTCCTCTACTACATTAGCCTTATTTGGATGGTAAAGAACACTCATATCATAGTTTTCGAGTAGCTCTAACCACCTCCTTTGCCGTAGATTGAGGTCCTTCTATGTGAACACATATTGTAAGCTCTTGTGGTTCGTAAACACATCCACATGGATCCCATACAAGTAATGTCGCCATATCTTCAATGCGAATACCACCGTAGCCAACACTAGATCATGGGTCGGGTAATTCTTCTGATGGATCTTTAACTGTCTAGAGGTATATGCTATTACCTTCCCTCGCTGCATCAGTACACACCTGATTCTAATTCTCGAAGCATCACAATACACCACAAAGACGTTCCTACCCTCGGGTAGGGTCAAAATGGTGCGGTAGTAAGTCGATTCTTCAACTCTTGGAAGCTCTTCTCACAAGCTTCTAACCTTTGAAACTTAAACTTCTTCTGAGTCAACTTGGTCAAAGGTGTTGCGATTGATAAAAAACCCTCAAAAAATCTCTAGTAGTAGACAACTAGGCACAAGAAGCTCTGAATATCTGAAGGATTCACCGGTATAGGCCAATTCTTCACTGCCTTGATTTTCTAAGAATCTACTTTTATGCCTTCGCTTGTTACCACATGGCCCAAAAGTGCTACCGAGTTCAACGAAAACTTACACTTGCTGAACTTTGCATACAATTGGCGATCCTTGAGAGTCTAAAGCACTACTCTCAAATGAGCGGCATGTTTCTCCTTGCTCCGAGAGTATATAAGGATGTCATCAATCAACACGATCACGAACATGTCCAGGTATGGATTGAAATCCCTGTTCATCAGGTCCATAAAAGATGCAGGAGCATTTGTTAGTCCAAAAGACATAACTACAAACTCATAATGACAATATCACGTCCTGAAGGCTGTCTTCGGGATATCACCCTCCCGAACCCTAAGCTGATAATACCCGGACCTGAGATCTATCTTTGAGAAACACCTTGCACCCTGAAGCCGGTAAAAAAAAATCATCGATCCTGGGTAGAGGATACCTATTCTTAATGGTGACTTTGTTCAATTGCTGATAATCAATGCACATTAGAAGTGAACCATCCTTCTTTCGAACAAATAAGACTGGTGCACCCCATGGAGACTTTCTTTGTCTGATGAAACCCTTATCTAACAGGTCCTTCAACTGATCCTTCAGCTCCTTTACCTCGGCTAGAGCCATCCTATAAGGAGGAATAGAGATAGGCTGCATATCGGGTAGAAGATCAATACCAAAATCAATTTGTCCCAGGAGGAACACCAGGTAAATCATCCAGAAATATTTCTGGGTACTCACACACCATTGAAACTGACTAGATAGTTGGAGTCTCGAACTCAACATCCTTAACACTAACTAGATGATACATGCAACCCTTAGAAATAATCTTTCTGGACTTAAGATATGAAATAAATCGATCTGTCGGTACTGCCGAACTACCCTTCCACTCCAAGACTTATTCACCTGAAAAGCGGAATTCCACCGCACGGGTCCTACAATTTACAGATGCATAACACACATACAACCAATCCATTCCAAGGTAAGTTCTAAATGCTACAATATATATACACACACAGCAATTCAGCTCACCTCTCATGGCAACAAGAATCTAATTGGTTTCTACAGCTACACATTCAGACAATCATATTGAATGACAAGTTTATTTATAATTGAGCCCTAAGGATATGTTGAGTCAAATTAAAAAGACATATCTTTCTTTCATGGATACACTCATGCATTTAATATGACCAATTTATTGACTCTAGCATAGCAGCTAAGCAAAAAATCAAGCAGCATACAAGCGCATGACCTACCATTCAATGCTAAAAAATAAAAAAGTGATGAATCTTCCCTTAAGACGGTCATCATCCATCTATCACGAATCATTACTCTACGATGACACAAAACCCAAATAAAACAAAATATTTACCTAGTTCAAAGGTTCCTCATTCAAAAATGAACCGATGCCACAAAAAAAATTGAAGGTTGGATGAGACATGCCACTTTTAAAAATTTCAACTAAACTTGCTGGTATGCTCAACCTTAACCTCAAATTTTTAGGAGATATCCCCTCACCCCACACTTAAAATCATGCTCTGTCCTCAGAGCATCTAAACATAAAAATAAGATAAGAGTGAGAAATTACTCTCTGAGGCCTTCTAGGGCCTACCTAGCGGCTATGTCTCTTTGATTTGCGGGTCACATGACCCCATACTTAGGATCAGACCATTGCTCCTTAGACTTGATTTTCGGTACTCAGACATCCCCTTCTCTACACAGAAAATAAAATTTAAAAAATACAAAAGTGACACTGTATATAAAAATAAAATAAAAACTACATTATTAAAAATTGGGTTGCCTCCCAACAAGCACCTGATTTAACGTCGCGGCACGAAGCCATTAAGTTTCACCACTTTTCGTTCCACTTTGAGCTTATAAATTTCACCCCTAGTTTCTTTTCCAATTTTCTGTTATGCTCAAGGGGTAGTGGTGTAAACATGAAGGGACCAAGTAATAGATGTTTCATCTTACACTTCTTGGACCTCAAGTGAGGGATGTCATAATTTATCATTGGCATAATAAATTTTAGAATATAGGGCTGTTGTCCTCATCTACACATTTCTCCATAGGCTTGGATGGCTCTATATCTAGGTTGCCACCCAAACACAATGTTGAAAAATGTTTAGAATAAGGACAAGTATGGCTTAAATCCAAGATTACATTATGCTTGACATCCTCACTTTTATCCACCTCCTCAAAATCGACATCCTCCAATAAAGAATCGCCCAATAGTTGGCATTCTTCTTCTTGTTTCATGCTTGGCTAGTATCCATCACACTTTGTAGTTGGGCCTCAGGCGCCTCAACATTTTCATTCAAAATACCCTACATGTCATGGATACTTGAGCCAAATTGGATAATCTCTTGTCTGAGCTTCTTTTCTTCCCCTTGAGGTTCCTCTTGGGTATTGGCTAAGACCGTGACTTGCAAATCATTACAAGTTGTAGTCTCAGCCATCATCTCTGTGAGCTTGGAACTCATCCCTTTTAAGGCTCCTCCCTGTTCAGTAAGCTGCTCCCTCATTACTTCCATATGCTCTAGGATCATTTTTTCCATATCGCTCATTTGAGCATAATTTTCCTCCTCTTCATTATTCCTATAAGCATAAAAAAAATAGGAGGATCATAATAGGGGTTTGGGGAAGGGGAACAAAAATTTGGGCAACCATTCCAATGACCATCCAGACCACCGAATACACCACAAGTATGACAGTGTTGCCACAAGTGGGGTCCTCAACAATTCTGACAAGGATCACTATAATATGAATACCCATCATTCGACCCATTTACGTTTCAAGATGTCATGTTAAGAATAGTGGTATAATATTTAAAAAAGAAAACTAAAAATCTATACAATATATACAGAACAGCGGAATAAATTCCTAACCTACAAATGATCAAACAATATTCAAGTTCCGGCAAAAAGGTGCCAAAAACTTGATGTCGCCCAAGCACACACAAGCACACGTGGTCATCAAGAAATATAGGATTTGAAGCCCCGATTATCATACCCACAGAGACTTTTCAGTTTAATCATTATAAGGTTATCTCTTAATTTCACTATTCTACAAATTAGTTAAATGGTGATTGATTTGAGAAATTAAACTCTCAAAACTTTAAATATAAAATTAACTAAAAATAATTGTGAGCTTGATTGTATTTCGATGATGATGAGAGTCTAGGACAATTCTTCTTATAGTTGTTAGTTGCAAGTTACTATCCCATTCCTTGACACTATCCCTAGCATCCAAGAACTATTTCATGAATCCTAACGCGTATATCCCTGTGGTTGCAGGAGAACAATGAAATGATGATTTTGACTACTTGTATTTCAACTAAACGGAGTTGAAGGGTATATCCCTATCCTCAACAAAATTAAGAAATTTTGGTTGTGCAATTAATTTATTATATCCTTGTAGATGCTGTGTCACATAGTCTTCTGCGGGGTTATTTGTAGTGGTAGATCTTGGACTTTTGTTCAGGAAAGTTTGGATTCTGTGTATATTTTGTACGTATTTGGTAGTAATATGGTTGTAGGTTTGTTTATCTTGGTTCAAACTTTCTCTGTAGGTGGTAGTTTGTGGTGGTGGAGTAGGTGGTATATTCTTTTTGGGTGTAAATGGTTTATCGAATAATTGTTTAAAATAAGAAATTTCTTTAAAATAAGACAAGAAGAATACTATGTAGTAAGCCAAAAAGAACATATAATAGACTGCAAATACACCCAAGGAAAAGCTAAAATACCTATAATAAATAAAAAGATAATAAATAAGGAAATCCAAGAAATAAAAGCTAGAAATCCAATAAAATACGTACACCTAGGAGCAACAGAGATACTCATAAAAGCCTGTTTTAGAGAAGGAATAGATACACCTATTGAACTGTATTTAGCAGATGACAGAATTATTCACCCAATAGAAAAAAGTATAATAAGTGCAGTTAGAGGAAATTTAATATACCAAAAATTTAAATTTATCATAAGTGCTAACTACTCAGTAGCATTAGATGACAAGAATATAGATAAATCTCTAGTACTATACTGGAAAATGTCAGGAATAGAACTGGCACCAGGTAGTAAAATATTTACAGCTAGATGTAAAAACTTATACGTATTAACTACAAAACATAAGATAACAGCCAAAAATAAAATTCAAAGAATTAAAATAGAAAATCCTTTTGACAAAATAGTTAATGTTATTGATAATAATGACTATAGTTACAAAGATATGGATATAGAGGAAGATTTAGAAATAGTAAAAGAAAGACTAAGTACATCAAAAAGAATAAATTATGATACACCATCATCATCTAGAAATAGCACCTCAAGAAGAATAGAATATGATATACAACCAAGATTATTAGAACCAAGTATAAATGAAATACAGCCTTACCAATACTATATAACAGGAATATTAAATCAGCGAAAATACCTAATAAAAATAGATACAGGACAAAATGAAAGTTACGTCACAAGAGAACTAATAAAAGAAGAAGAAATTACAAAAAATGAAAGTATAAATACAGAATTACCAGGAATATTGACAAGTATGGAACAAAGTACAGAACAAGAATTAATTATTGGTGGAGTACCAATAAAAATAAAATTTAAAATATATCAAGGAAAAGACAATATAACTTTAGGAATAAAATGGCTGGAAACAGTAAAACCTTACAATATAGACGAAAAACAACTAATAATACATTATGAAAATAAAAAGATAACCATTAAAAGGACTTTAATATGAAAGAATGACAAAAATCTATATACTAATGAAAATAATAGTGGAAGGATATTACAACAGATATTATACACCTATGATAGATACAGGAGCAGGAGCAAATATGTGTAAACATAATTGCCTACCAGAAGAAAAATGGGAAAAATTAAAAACACCACTTATAGTAACTGGATTTAATAACGAAGGAAGTATGATAACACACAAAACCAAAAATACAAAAATACAAATATGGGATAAAATACTAACAATTGAAGAAATGTACAGTTACGAATTTACTAATAGAGATATACTATTAGGAATGCCATTTTTAGAAAAACTATACCCACATACTATAACAAAAACACATTGGTGGTTTACTACTCCATGTAATAAAAAAGTAGGAGCAAAAAGAGTAAATAACAAAATAAGAAAAAACACACCATGGATTAAAGGAAGTGAAAAAATTACTCAAAAATTAGAAAATATAACAACTAATGATCAAAAAATTGAAATGATAATATTTACAATTGATAAAGAACAAATATTACAAGATAAATTAAAATTATTATATAATGAAAATCCATTACAAGGATGGGAAAAACATAAAACAAAGATAAAAATTGAATTAGTAGATAAAAACAGCATAATAACACAAAAACCCCTAAGATACAATTTTGAAGACCAAAAAGAATTCCAAATGCATATAAAAGAATTATTAGAAAATAATTACATACGAGAAAGTAATAGTAAACATAATAGCCCGGCATTTATAGTAAATAAACATAATGAACAAAAAAGAAAGAAAAGCAGAATGGTAATAGATTATAGAAATTTAAATGCAAAAACTAAAACATATAATTACCCAATACCAAATAAGATTTTAAAGATAAGACAGATACAAGGATATAATTATTTCAGTAAATTTGACTGTAAATCAGGATTCTACCACTTAAAACTAGAAGAAGAATCTAAACAATTAACAGCATTTACCGTACCCCAAGGATTTTACGAATGGAACGTATTACCCTTTGGATATAAAAATGCACCAGGTAGATACCAACACTTTATGGATAATTACTTCAACCAATTAGAAAACTGTATTGTATACATAGACGATATATTATTATATTCAAGAACTAAAGACGAACATATAAGACTACTAGAAAAATTCATACATATAGTAGAAATATCAGGAATAAGCCTAAGTAAAGAAAAAACCAAAATACTGAAAAACCAAATAGAATTCTTAGGAATACAAATAGACAGAAATGGAGTAAAAATGCAAACACACATAGTACAAAAAATAATAAATTCTGAAGAATTATTAGATACTAAGAAAAAACTACAATCCTTTTTAGGATTAGTTAATCAAGTAAGGGAATATGTACCAAAACTAGCAGAAAATCTAAAACCATTACAACGAAAATTAAAAAAGGATATAGAATATCACTTTGATGAAAAAGACAAAAAATACATAAAAAAGATAAAAGAAATGTGTAAAGAACTACCAAAATTATATTTTCCGAATGAAAATAAAAAATTCACCTATATAGTAGAATCAGATTCTAGCAATCATAGCTATGGAGGAGTATTAAAATATAAATATGAAAATGAAAAAATAGAACACCACTGTAGATACCATTCAGGATCATACACGGAACCACAAATAAAATGGGAAATAAATAGAAAAGAACTATTTGCATTATATAAATGTTTACTTGCATTTGAACCATATATTGTTTATAACAAATTTATTGTTAGAACAGATAATACACAAGTAAAATGGTGGATAACTAAGAAAGTACAAGATTCTGTAACAACAAAGGAAATAAGGAGATTGGTATTAAATATATTAAATTTTTCATTTACAATTGAAGTTATCAAGACTGAAAAGAATACAATTGCAGATTACATCTCAAGACTCAAAAATTGAAGAAGGTAAGATGGATCAGATACTTGGACTACTGAGTACACTTTGTAAAAAAGTGGAAAATATGGAAGAAGAAATACAAAAGCTAAAAGGCAAAGCTATTAGTCAGCAGCATGACTCGAAACATGCGGAGATACGTCGAACGGAAGACGTAAAAAATCCAGAGCTAAAAGGAGACGTTGGGAAACTCCCTAAAACCCAAGCTAACATTTCACCTAGTGCAGTTGCAGGTACCTCAAGACCTACAGAAAGAAGAGAAGCCATCAAAAAACAATTATTCGATAAACCATTTACACCCAAAAAGAATATACCACCTACTCCACCACCACAAACTACCACCTACAGAGAAAGTTTGAACCAAGATAAACAAACCTACAACCATATTACTACCAAATACGTACAAAATATACACAGAATCCAAACTTTCCTGAACAAAAGTCCAAGATCTACCACTACAAATAACCCCGCAGAAGACTATGTGACACAGCATCTACAAGGATATAATAAATTAATTGCACAACCAAAAACTAGTGAAACTAAGAAATTTGAGGAATTTCTTAGTTGTAGGTTCGTTAGTCTCCATTTGAGGATGAATGTTTCCAAGGGGGAGAAAATGTAACAACCTAAAAGTCCTTAAAACTAGACCCTAAATTTATATTTTCAACTTACAGAAAAATGAAACTTTTCCCTTAGTACGATTCTTAATACAACTCGTGACTTGGAGGTACGACTCATACTAGGTCCCATAGCATGAAGTTTAGAGGAGCAACAGATTGTGGTCCAGATACCACAACAGAACCCTCGATCCATACCAAGATTGTATAGGTTGTACTAAGGGATCCAAGGAAGGGGTTGAAAGAAGAGTTTAGAGAATTTTAGGTAATCAAGAGCCATGGTACGATCCATCGTAAGATTGTACGAGCTGTGGTATGCTCCCGTGGGGTAAGCTTTAGAGAATTGTCTAGGGAAGAATCGATTGCCACAAGACTTAGTATCAGTCATAACACTATCCTAGGAGTCGTAGTACGATTCGTGAAACCTGGTAGTAGATTTTCCAGTTTGTTTTATTAAGGGCATCTGTCACTCCCTGAGACTACACCCTACATAACACGGTACTTGAAGTCACAAGTGACCCAAAGTCAACCCCTGGTCTATTATACACTGGTATTCTGAGTAAAACAATATAGATAGCGGAAGCTTTGAAATAACAACATAAGAGCATTGAGAAAATAAACTAGAAGGAAACATTAAAATTTAAAATATTTGAAATCTGAAATTAACTCTGTGTCTGAAAGCCTTCTAACTGATGAGTTGCTGGGACATGCCTCCAGCTAACTCTAAGTCTAACTAAAAATAATAACTCAACTGAAAGAAAGTAAAACAAGGCCCTAGAATGATGAGGACTCACACTTCGACTGCAGTGGAAGAGGATTTGAAGCGCAACAACTAATGATGCTAGGTCTGGGAATCTGTAGTTGTATCTTGAAATGATACAACATAAAAGTATGCGTTAGTACTTTGAATGTACTGAGTAAGTGGGAGAAAATATAACTGAATATAAAGTCTGAATTGAAATGACACACAATGGCCAACAAGTAAGCTAAACTAAGCTACTGATGTAATCTGAAATGGGCAAGATGACCCTATCTGATGGTCAAAGACATGCCCTAAGTCTGAAACACTAAGTCTGAGATGCTGTACTGAACTGAGCTACTTATTTTGAAACTGGACTGGACTGACTAGTGGGAGAGTCTCTAACCGACATATAACCACGTGAGCTAGATGTGGAGTTTGATGTATACACCCCACTGGTAGGACCCGATATACCATTCCAGGTATAAAGGCATCAACTAGGTGATCACAAAAGTTTGGGGCCAATCAAGCCAAGTAATACAATAACCTACGCTAGCAACGTAGTTTTGGGAACCTGGGTGCGCTGGAACCCTAGCCCGCTCGGTGCAAAGTCCTACTCCCACTGGAAACCTATACTGAACTGCTAAGCTGATAGCTCGAAAGTAGGGTCCAAGACTAGTCAGGGACCTATAACTGAAAGTACCCTGAGAGTCTTATTGGACCAGATTCTGAAACTAGGTTCTAGACTGGTCAGAGTTGCTTATTTTGAAGCATCGTAACTATCTTAGAACAAACTGTAAACTGAACTGGGGTCCTGGGGCTGGTCAGAGCTATATATCTAAAATGTCATGACCGACTAGTGGACCAAAACTAAATTCTGAGTCTGATTCTGATAACTGGGAGGTACCACTGACTCCTTGGAAAAAGACTGTAGTCAAACTGATCAGTTGACACTTTCTAACTGATATAGGATATTCTATTATTTTGTCTGACACTGTACTGAAAATATTCTAACTAGTTTAAATAAAATTAACAACATGGAAATTCTCAACACTGCTAGAATCAAGGAAAAATCTCGGGATGTTAACACTATTCCAAGATTCTAGTTTTCCTGTATCCAAAACTAGGGCAAGATTTCATATTTATTGGACTGAGCAACAACACAATCACAAATTGGTGGAAAAATATCAACAATTAACATAAACTATAATTCATAGGATTTAAGGGAGGTCTGACAATTAATTTCGTCACTATCAAAAGTCTCAGGGCTAAAACTGATAGAGAAAACAAAAGAAGGATTTTGGGGCACAAGGTAAGAACTATTCCCTTGTTGAATTCCCACATACCTAACTAAAATCCTTCCGGAGAAGAAGCTTGAACTGCTGCAAGAGATGAGAAGCCCTAGTCTTGTTTGGAGGGTTCTTGAGAGGAGACTTTTGATGTTTCTGAGAACTGAGAGTGGGGAATGAGGAATGAAACATTTTCCCCACTAAACGGTCTGAAATTATTACTAAAATGACATAGTTTAAAGTTTGAAAGAGTAGAAAATTACTAAATATCCCTTAGAAATTCGCTGGGAAAAACTGCTAGGTGCCCCTAATGGGTCGTTGTGGCTGACCACGACTCGTGGTTACTCTGATCAAGTACACCGGCAAAAAACTCAATAAGGCTGGTAACAGGGGACATAATGAGTTGTTACTGGGGACCATGACTCATTGCCCCCACCCGTGAAGTACACTGGTCAACAAAATGTATTCCTACTCAGGCTTGACCACGAGTGACCTAACGGGTCGTGGTTAGTGACCACGACCCGTGAAGACCCTCATTGGGTACACTGCCTCCCTTCTCCAAAAATTCAAACCTCCTTCTCACGACTCATCTAACGGGTTGTGGGGTCACTTAACGAGTCGTTAGGTGGGTTGTCCTGTAGCTTTTTTGCAGCTTTTCCAGATTTCCAAATTTAAGTCCCGAAATAAGATTTTGAGTTTTCGGGGCATTAAAATATCTCCCCCTTGTAAATATTTGTCCTTGAATGTTAGAAAACACATAGGAAGAAGAAAATAGCAATCAAAATTTCCAAATACTGTTCATTTCACTCCAGATTTGCCGGAATGACTACCTCCATTTCAAAACACATAGCTAATCTGAAATTACTTTTCATACATACATTCAAAAAAATAAAATAGACTTGAACATCTGAATTGATTCATGAAAACTAAATTGAGTTCTAGGGTCGAAACTAGTATCTCATGTTGTGCTAGAGCCAGTAGGGAACAAGTGCGGGTATTTGGCCATCATATATTTTTCGGCCTCCCACATAGCTCGATCAACCTGCTGATTTCTCCATAGGACCTTGACTGAAGCTATTTCCTAATTCCTCAACATACAAACCTAACGGTCAAGGATCTGGACTGGTACCTCCTCATATTAGAGACTATCCTTTATTCCCACGCTATCTAATGGCACAACTGAGGTTGGATCTCTGATGCACTTCTTCAAAAGTGACACGTAGAAAACTAGGTGCACGACTGCTAGTTCTAAAGGTAACTCTAGCTCATGGTCCACGTTGCCAATACGCCTCAAAATTCTATAAGGTCGCATATATCTCGGACTGAGTTTCCCCTTCTTTCAAACCTCATCACCCCTTCATGGGCAAAATTTTTAGGTTTACCCAGTCATCAATTTCAAACTCCAATTCTCTCCTCTGCATATCAGCAAAAGATTTTTGATGACTCTGAGCTATTTTCAACCTTTCTCGGATGAGCTAAACTTTCTGCACTGCTTCGTAAACCGAGTTAAGCCCTATCAAGGTAGCTTCACCAACTTCAAACCACCCTATAGGCGATCTACACCTTCTACCATAAAATGCTTCAAATGGGGCCATCTGAATGCTGGAATGGTAGGTGTTTGATCTTGGGCAGAATTGCATGCCCAAGTGATACTCAAATGCTTCATTTCGACTTGTTTATCTATTATTATGTGTATATTCTCATGTGATTATTTGATAAATGTAAATTTATACTAACCAACATTATTAGTGTTATTTTGCAGGTAAAAGGAAATTTTGGAAGCTAATATATATGTCGGTGAACTGTGGGAATGGACTTGAAAGCAAGAAGCGGAAGTTGACAAGGAAAGTGGCAAAAATAAGGGCTCCGCGATGGCGCCGTGTCACGCTACCATCGCGGAGGCATTCTGCCTCAGATGAATTATTTATGTCAAATTCCAGTTGAGGTTCGCATTACCTCCGTGGCACGGAGGCATTGCTCCGCGATGCACTCCGTGTCATGTTGAGTGTGATTACCTGGAACCTCAAGTTCTTGTGAAGGTGCGCGATAGCACCGTGGCACGGAGGCAAGGCTCCGCGATGCAAGTCGTGCCACGTTGAGGTGCAGTTACTTGGGAGCTGACTTCCAGTGAGGGTTCACGATATCCCCGTGGAACAGAGGGAGTGCTCTATGATACACTCCGTGCCACGTTGCTTGTTATTCCGGGAAAAATTCTCAATAGTATAAATAACACACTTAGGTTTTATTTTAAACATTCTGACTTGGTTGAGCAAGAACGTGGGTTGCAGGCAGTTGAGAGGATGAAAATTCTAGGGTTATCCTCTTCCTTTTTCTCTTTAATTTCAATTGCTTGTATGAATTCTACTTATTTGAAGATGTTTACTTCACAAATGAGTGGCTAATTCACTTCTTGCTGAGGTTAAGGATAATTGTAGAGGAATGTAATTATCGATCATTTCAGTTTTCATCTTTTCTTCAATGGTTGTTCTATCAATTCTTGTTTTTATTGCATTAATGTTTGGCCAATGTTAATGTATATCTTAGAAATCCAATTTTGATTTTGAAAAGGAAAGAAATTGGATAGATGTGAATTGGTAGGATATGATCTCTTCTTAGTTGAGAAAATTGAGAATTGATTTACATTCATAATAAAAATATATCTGAAAGTCTTATTAGTCAATCATGGAATCGGTTATGTATGGCTAGAGCATGAGATTCTAATATCAAAGAAATGTAGAATAAGGTTTCATGATTCTTTAATTGGATTGGAGTCGAAAGATCCAATCCATAGGCAATTAATTCCTGACTAGCAACCGAAGAGATGATTAGCTGAATTGAATTAATAAAGTATATCCCTGCGTGCCTGCCTTAACTTCAACTTGTTCATTGTTATTGTTCAGACTCAAATTATAATCTAGACTTAGATTCTTATTAATTAGTGATCTTAACTCATAAAACATTATTTATTTGGTTGTCTGCATTCACAGAGATATCATTCACTGATGCTTAAGTTAATTAATACCATAGTTGAGTCCCTGTGGGATCGATACTTGGCTTGAAATAAAGCCACTTTACTACTTGTACGACCACGTGCACTTGCGTGTAGTTTTGGAGTCGACCAAGTTTTTGGCGCCGTTGCCGGGGACTGGCAATTGGTAAATTTATTTTCTTAGTGTTAGATTACAAATTCAATATAAGTGCTGACAACTTGGTCTTAGCCTTTCTCTTGTAGGTATTGAATTTTTTTCTGAATGCCGGTAAGAGATAAGGGGTTGGTGGATTTATTTATAGAGCCGGAGAGACAATTTCATTGCCAAAGAAACGAAGCTCTAGAGAAGAAGCTGCAGTTGCTAAGACAGGCAATTCTGGAGCAGCAACAGAATCCACCACTTGTGACGGCAGTTTTAGTGCCTGAGGAGATGGAAGCAAGGCCGGTCCGCGAAGTGGCAATCCCACATGCAAATAATGTTACATCTAGTATTCGCAGACTAGAGACAGGAGGGAGGTTCGAGCTTAAACAGAACATGGTGCAGTTGTTTCACACCAGCAGGCAATTCACAGGTCTCACTCATGAAGATCCACAACAACATCTCCAAAACTTTTTGGAGATAAGTGACACTTACATTCCCGCTGGAGTATCATCCGACTATGTGCGGCTTACATTATTTCCATTCTCATTATTGGGGGAAGCAAAGAGGTGGTTGAAAGCTGAACCACCTAATTCTATCACCACTTGGGATGATCTTGCAAGAAAGTTTTTGATACGATTCTTTCCATCTGGTAAGGCATCCAGACATAGAAGTCAGATTCTAAGTTTTAAACAGAGAGAGGGTGAGAATTTGTATCAAGCTTGGAAGAGGTTCAAGTCTATTCTAAGGGACTGTCCTCATCATCACCAATCTAATGATGTGTTGGTGCACACATTTATTGAGGGTTTAGAACCACATACTAAAATTCTGTTAGATTCAACAGCTGGTGGGTAGGCATTAGAGAAGACTTAGAAGAGCTCTACACTTTGTTAAACCATATTTCACAGGGAAATCCAGAATGGAATGCGGATTCAACACGAGGAGGAACGAGGAAAGCTGCAGGAGTTTTTGAGGTGGATGGTTTTACAACTATTGCTGCACAGATTGCTGCGTTGCAAAATCAACTCAACACCCACTTCAGCAGTATGAATTTGAATCAAACACAAGCACCAGTCAATGCAGTTCATCAGGTATGGTGTGAAGTATATGGGAGTAGTGAACACTCAGCTGAGTGTTGTGGTGCAAATCCAGACTCGGTGAATTTTGTTGGGAACGTCCAGAGGAACAATAATCAACAGTATGGAAACACTTACAACTCAAATTGGAGGAATCATCCGAATTTCTCTTAGGGGAGTAATAGCCATCAAGGGCAAGGTTCAAATCACGGCGTGCAGAGAAATCAAAAGGGGCATCAGAATTTTCAGTCTCAATACAGAGGAAACAATGCACCTCCTCCACCACCCAACAACATAGAGGATATGTTCAAAACAATTATAGCTAACCAAGCGCAAATGCAGGCTGATTATGTGAAATTAGCGGCCGACAAGAAAAATCAACAGTTAGCTACAAAGGCGTTGGAGTACCAGTTTGGACAATTAGCTGGAGCTCAAAACACTAGGCCCAGAGGAGGACTACCAAGTGATACTGACCCAAATCCAAAGAAGGTCAATGCAGTGACCACAAGGAGTGGACTACAACTCAAGGAGGTGGAACCAGAAAGACCACCTCAGCAATCTGGAGCAGTGGAAAAAGATGGGGAACATGATGATGTGAGGGGGAAGGAAAAGACAGCTGAGACAGAAAGACCACCACCCGTTCCCTCAAAAATTAAAGAAGCACAAGGAAGAAGCTTGATTTAAGAAGTTCATGGAGGTGCTGAAACAGGTACACATTAATTTACCTTTGGTTGATGTTTTGAAGGGAGTGCCGAAATATGCCAAGTATATCAAGGACATCGTAGCAAATAAAAGCAGATTGACGGAGTATGCTACGGTGGCGCTTACTAAGGAGTGCACTTCCCGAATACAGAATAGGTTGCCGATAAAGCTCAAGGATCCTGGGAGCTTTACCATTCAGATTACAATCGGGCAAAGTATTCGAGCTCGCAGATTATGTGATTTGGGAGCGAGCATAAACTTGATGCGACATCGGTGTTCAAGAAGTTGGGGCTAGGAAGCCCTAGACCAACTACTGTGATCTTTCAGCTAGCTGACCGTTCTTTGGCCAGACCAGATGGCATTGTAGAGGATGTGCTAGTGCAAGTGGGCTCCTTCATTTTCTCGGTGGATTTTATTATCTTGGATTTTGAGCCGAATGCGGAAGTCTCATTTATTTTGGGACGTCCTTTCTTGGCAACCGGGAGAGCTTTGATTGATGTTGCTGCTGGGCAGCTAACCATGCGAGCACATGACAAAGTAGAGGTGTTTGATGTGTACAAGGCCATGAAGCTTCCAGCCATTTATGAGGAGCTGTCAGTGATCAATGTGCTAAATCAGGAAGAAATTCTGCAGATTGTTGACTCTCAGGACCCATTGTAGAGAGCCTTGATGGGATCCAATCATTTTGGAGACAGTGCTACGTGTAAGATGGTGCTGATGCTGAACGAGCCAAAATTGTTTCCCAGAAAGCAAGATTTTTAGCCATTGATGAGGTCCTTGGAACCATTGCCAAAACCATCAATTGAGGAGGCACCAAAAGTGGAGTTGAAGATATTGCCTTCACATCTAAAGTATGTATTTTTGGGGGAAGATTACACCTTGCCAGTCATCATTTCTGTAGAACTGACAGAGGCACAAGTGAGAGATGCATTGGTGGTTCTCAAGAGGCGGAAGAAAGCAATGGGTTGGCAAATATCGGACATCAGAGGAATTAATCCAGGTTTTTGCACACACAGGATTTTTATGGAAGAAGGATCAATGCCAACTGTACAACATCAGTGGAGGCTGAATCCAGTGATGAGGGATGTAGTTAGGAAGGAGTGATCAAGTGGCTGGATGCAGGTGTGGTATATCGCATTTCAGACAATGAATGGGTCAGTCCTGTTCAGTGTGTCCCAAAGAAAGGAGGGATTACTGTGGTCACCAATGAAAAGAATGAGCTAATTCCTACACGCACAGTCACAGGCTGGCGAATTTGCATGGATTACAGAAAGCTTAATGAGGCCACGAGGAAAGATCATTATCCTATCCCATTTATTGATAAGATATTGGACAGGTTGGCAGGTCAAGAATATAATTGTTTCCGTGGATATTCTGGCTATAACCAAATAGCTATAGCACCAGAGGACTAGGACAAGACCACTTTTACATGTCCTTATGGGACATATGCTTTCAGGCGGATGCCATTTGGTCTATGCAATGCACCAGCAACATTCCAGAGATGCATGATGGCGATCTTTCACGACATGGTGGAAGATTTTGTCGAGGTATTTATGGATGATTTTTTTGTTTTCGATAATTCGTTTGCCACATGTTTGCAAAATCTTGACAGGATGCTAGCTCGATGTGAAGACTCTAACCTTGTGCTCAACTGGGAGAAATGCCATTTTTTAGTCAAGGAGGGTATCGTCCTTGGCCATAAGGTGTCATGCAAGGGGTTGGAAGTCGATCGTGCGAAGATCGAAGTGATCGAAAAGCTACCACCACCAGTTTCAGTGAAGGGTGTTCGCAGTTTTCTCGGACATGCAGGGTTCTATTGATGGTTCATCAAGAACTTCTCTAAAATTTCTAGACCGATATCCCGGTTGCTAGAAAAAGAGGTGAAGTTTGAATTTGACGAGGAATGTGTTAAAGCATTCGAGGAGTTAAAACAGAAGCTGGTAGAAGCGCCTATTCTCATCTCTTCGGATTGGGAGCAACCGTTAGAATTAATGTGTGATGCAAGTGATGTGGCTATAGGAGCTGTATTGGGGCAGCGGAGGAATAAAATTTTTCATTCCATTTATTATGCAAGAAAAACACTTGACGCAGCCTAGGTCAATTATATAGTCACGGAAAAGGAGATGCTAGCACTGGTGTTCGCATTTGATAAAGTCAGGTCCTACTTGGTGGGTTCTAAAGTGGTGGTGTATACTGATCATGCAACAATTCGGCATCTATTTAACAAGAAGGATGCAAAGCCCAGACTAATCAGATGGATATTGTTTCTACAAGAGTTTGACCTAGAGATTCGGGACAAAAAGGGGAGCGAGAATCAAGTGGCAGATCACCTATTGCGATTGGAAAGCCGGTTGCATATAAAGGAAGGTGATATTATCAAAGAAGAGTTCCCATATCAGCAGCTCTTGGCAATAAGGGAAGCTGAAATCCCTTGGTATGAAGACATTGTGAATTTGCTGGTAAGTGGAGTCTACCCACTGGAGGCTACGACTCAGCAAGGAAAGAAGTTGAGACATGATTGCAGGTATTACATTTGGGATGAGCCGTATCTGTTTAAGCAGGGACCGGATCAAGTGATGAGACGATGCATCCCAGAGAGCCAGGTGACAGAAGTATTGAGGAGTTGTCATTCATCATTGTATAGAGGGCACCACGGAGGCGAGCAGACAGCTCACAAGGTGCTCTAGTCAGGTTTCTTTTGGCCTACACTGTTCAGAGATTCTATAGCAAATGTAAAAATGTGTGATAGATGTCAAAGAAGAGGCACAATTGGTAGAAGACAGGAGATGCCACTGCAACAGATATTAGAAGTAGAGATTTTTGATGTATAGGGAATAGACTTCATGGGCCCGTTTCCATCATCATTTGGTAATCATTACATCTTGGTAGCGGTTGACTATGTATCTAAGTGGGTCGAGGAAACAGCTTGTCCCAAGAATGACAACAAGGTGGTGACGAAATTTGTGAAAAAGCATATTTTCAGCAGGTTCGGGACACCCCGAGCTATTATCAGTGATGGAGGGGCTCATTTTGTGAATGCGAGTTTCAAGAATTTGCTAGCTAAGTATGGGGTGCAGCACAAGGTAGCAACAACGTATCATCCCCAAACTAGTGGGCAAGTGGAGGTGTCGAACAGAGAGATAAAGCAGATTCTATAGAATACAGTGAATGCACAACGAATTGATTGGTCAAGAAAACTTGACGATGCGTTGTGGGCTTATAGAACTGCATACAAGACACTCATTGGGACTTCTCCGTACATATTGGTCTATGGAAAGGCATGTCATTTGCCTGTGGAGCTGGAACATCGAGCTTTTTGGGCCGTGAGAAAGCTGAACATGGATCTGGAGCTAGCAGGGAAGAAAAGATTGATGCAACTTAGTGAACTACATGAGTTTCGATGGCATGCCTATGAAAGTGCCAAATACTACAAGGAGAGAACTAAATGATGGCACGACATACATATGGTGCATCGGATCTTTGAGACGGGGCAGAAAGTGTTGTTATTTAATTCAAGATTGAAGCTTTTTCCAGGTAAGTTGCGGTCCAAGTGGTCAGGGGCATTTGAAGTGGTGAGAATGACCCCACACGGGGTAGTGGAGTTGTGGCAAGAAGATAGAAGTGCCACATTTTTGGTGAATGGGCAACGATGTAAGCATTATTGGGGTGAGGACGTTATTCGAGAGAATATGTCCATCACTCTAGAGGATGATTGAGCATGAATAGCGTCGAGCCGCGATGGTAAATCAGGCGCTGCACGGGAGGCAACCCGTGAGTGTGTTGTAATAGAAGAGTAGAATTATTTGAAAAAAAATAAAAAAAAAAGAGAAAAATAAAAACAAAGAAAAATAAAAATAAAAATTGTTGCGTTGCAACCTATGATTTCTAATCAATTTCTTGTGGTGAAATGATTTTCAGGTGGAACGAAGGGCAAAAATACAAAAAAAAAAATGCAAAGGAAAAAAATCAAGGTAAGAAAATAAAAATTGGCACATTCCAGTGAGCCTGCGCGATGGCTCCGTATCACTGAGGAGGGCCTTCGCGTTACCCTCCGTGACATGTTGAGGCTTATTTCGGATTTTAAAAAAATCCAGAATACCTACGCAATGGCTCCGTGTCATGGAGGCAGTGCTCCGCGTTACCCTACGTGACACGTTGAGGGTTATTTCGCGTCGGGTCACCTCAGGTCACCGGGTAACCCGCGTGAAAAAACCTCATTTTAACCCCAAATTCCTTCATTTTTTTTCCTATTCTCTCATTTCCTCCGCGACCCACACCCAAAATCCCCTTCTCCCCCAACGTGACACGGACTTAGAGATCAACATTCTTCAAGTTGTTTTCAATTTCATTGAAGAAAAGGTATGTTCTTGAATTTTTCCTTATTATTGCTTAAATTATTGATTCTTGAACATGTTTGGTGATTAAACCTTTCCTTAAGTGAGAAATAAGCTTGAAATCACTTGAGTTATGATTGAATGATGTTCATAGTATCGTTGTTAGCAGATGAACTCAATGATTGCATGCTTTATTGAAATTCTTGTGAAATTGCTAGCTAGGGTTGAGGATTGAATAGGAAGAAGACTAAATGCTTTAAAATGTTGATAAATTGGGTTGTGTATGTTGGGTGAAGTGAAATATATTGTGATTGATGTTGAATATGCTAAGTTAGAAGAGGGATTTTCGGGAGAATGCAACTGGAGAATTACATAGGTTGTTGAAAAAAAGAAATTGCAAAGTGCTAGTGATGATGTAATTGAATCGATGAAGAAATTTTTATCCATTGTACGAAGTCAGAGTAGTACAAAGTAATTATCCCATTGAATTATATGAATGCACTAAGCATGTTGAATGCTAAGAATGGAAAGATCAGGAATGTCTTGTCGAATTGTGTTGATTGTGGCTTAAGACTAAGTGTGGGGTGATCCAATTAAACCCAACCTTAGTTGTAGCTAATTATGACTTGAATAACAATGAGACTGTATGATTTAATGTATAGGAACAATGTCGGGCCGACAAGACAAGGGCAAGGGCGCATCCACATTGGGCGCCAATAGAAAGAGGGTAAGATTGGGAACAGCAGTTCCAGCAGCACCAACGGTTCCTAGAGGTCAACACCGACAATACGAAACCAGATGGGTGAGTGATGAGGGGAAGAAGTGGTATGCCAAACATAAAGAAACCAAATACTTCCCGGAGGAGCAGATAGCACGGGAACCACTGGCACAGGAATTCCCACGGATTGTACACAGGATTGACACCGCTGGGCTTAACTTCATTTTCGAAGAACCCAAGGAGTGCAATCTCCTTCTTATCCGGGAGTTCTATGCCATTTGAAACCCGACCTTACGCAGCCACACCATAAAAATCAAAGGACAGGTAGTCACATTTGAGCCCCACCACTTGAATGCAATCCTGGGGGCGCGGGACACAGACGCTCATGTCCTCCGTCAGCTGAACTTCACTCCACCCTATGCGGACATCAAACGCACCTTATGTGGAGCCCGATCGACATCCAGGTGGAGCAGGAACAAGGAGAGAGGCTACCACAAGATATTGCCCTACTCTTAGATGAACCGGGAGGCCCGGATTTGGTTAAAGATAGTTTGTTCATGCCTGATCCCGGGGGTGCACATGACAGATGTCACCCGGGATAGAGTTTGTTTGGTGTATGCCCTAATGAAGGGGCTGGAAATCAATGTTGGGGTGGTGATCATCTCCGCCATGAAGAGAGCCCGACTGCATCAGGGGCATAGATACGGGTTCGGTGGTATGCTTACCACGTTCCTGAGGGGCCACAATATTGAGGAAGAGGCCCTAGATTACATCCCACAGATCGACAAGCGTGCTTTGGATGTCACCTAAACCAAGGCACCTAACACTACTTTTGGGGGGGTGAGCACACTAGCCGAGCGACATGCTCGGGATGATCAGTACATGGCCCGCATGTACGGGATGCAGATGTTGCACCTGCACATCGGTGGACGGCCCGCAACGGATGATGAGCTGTGGCAACTTGAGTTGGATTACCCATTCAACTAGAATGCCCGAGCTTTATGTAGAGTGGGGCCCGCATTTGTGGAGCCTATGGATGATGATATCCCTACCGATAAGGAGACACACCGGTAGGACTTAGATGTTGAGTCGGACGAGGACGACGGGGGCGATTCTGACATAGGGGACGAAGCACTAGCACCTGATGAAGAAGTTGAATACTTTGATTGATCAGGGAGTTTCACCACCCAACCTTTGTGATATTTTGAAATTATGTGAACACTGGGGATAGTGTTCGGCTTAAGTGTGGGGTGGGAGTAGTTAGGTGCTAACTATTTTGTTTATGTTTTGTTTATGTTTGTTGTGCTTATGCTGAATGTGCCCTTGTGACTCTATGTTTCGTGTTCTGTAATTAATGTTGGTGTTGTAATGAATCTTGAGCTGTTGTTGTGTTGCTGTTGTGTATGATGTGTAAATATTTTTCAAATTATATTTTTATCTTTTTTCTATTGATTTTTTCTATCGAATTTTTTTGTTGAATTTTTTATGTTGGGTTTCTCAGCTTTTGTTTTTGGTGCTTTTATCGAGAATAGTCCCATTGTACCAATGTCGTAGATAGCGACTGTTTCCTATGATGGATGGATGACGACCGTCTTAAGGGAAACATAGTCGATAGGAGTAGTTTTTTTCTTCTTCTTCTTTCTTTTGTTTGTTTCCCAAACGTATTGCTAAATAATGGTTCGAAATTATTGTTACGTGTTGTACATGATATTAAGATGCAAAGGTGATTCGTATGAAAGCATGCAAAGGTGTTAAACATGTTGAGATACCTAGGCTATAGAATTCGATTCGGTGTGATCAAGGCTTAATAGTGAATTCTTGTAATTAGCTGATTGAAGAGTCTGTGAATATATCTTGAGTTGAGCATGTGTAGTGAGTGTTAGGTGAGGTTTCGACTATTCCATGCTATTTTGAAGTGTCTAGAACTTGCCTGGTGTGTGTACTAAACGAAATGAAGGATGTGGATTGTAGGAAAGGATGTAGGCATTTCTTTGAATAAATCTAAAGTTTCTCCCTTATCATACCTACCTTGAATGTTACATCCTAGTTAGCCCCATTGAGCCTATAGCCTATTCTTTGAGAGGTACAAATCGAGCTTAATCCATTCTTTTCATTAGCCATGAATTTGATCCAAAACCCTTAAGCTCTTAAGAAAAAACTTTTTTTCCCAAAGTGTAAAGGAGTGAGAAGTGTGAGCCGGAAGGAAAGAGGAAGTTGTGAAAACTAAAGAAAAGGTCAAAGGTTCACTTGTTGAAATTGATTAATTAATAGTAGAGAGTAAGAGAATCCCTGAATGAGAAAAAAAAATAAAGATGCATAACTACTCTTTGCTAGTAAGTCGAGTGTGCTTAAAGAAATAGGAACAAAAAAAAAGAAGAAAATTCAAGAATGAGAGGATGGAGGAAGAAGCAATGCCCGTACTAAAGGTGGGATGTATTGAAGAGCGCTTAGGGAAGCTAGTTGCTATTATTTGTTAGCCCAGTATTGACTAGTTCCTCAGCTTACATTACAACCCATTAAGTCCTACATGATCTTACATCACGCGTCCTTATATTAGTGGAGTCAAACACTAGAGGAAAGCTTATGGTTCATGACATGATGCATGTGAATTCTTTGGGAGAGCGAGCGAAACTGTAATTGTATACCCCTACACATAGTGCTTTGGAAATCTTATGATGGAAAATGGGGTAATTCTCTTATGTTGTGAGGGCACATGTTTGACGAGAGATAAAATTTCGTGTCGGATGTCTTGATCAGTTGATTTGCATGAGTTTGCCAAGATCAAGAATCGATTCTTGAGGTTAGGAGGTCCTAATGTGGTGTACTTCATTGTATTGATGATACCATGCATGTCTTCTTGATGATTTGCTATCCTAAATAATCTGTATAGCCGTAGCTTGAATGGTCGAGCCAAATTAGTTATGCGTGGGTTTCAATTGCATGAGAGGTGAAAGTATTGTTCGAGGACGAACAAGATTTTAAGTGTGGGGTAAGTGATCTTGGGCAGAATCGCATGCCCAATCAAATGCTTCATTTCAACTTGTTTATCTATTATTATGTGTATATTCTCATGTGATTATTTGATAAATGTGAATTTATACTAACCAACATGATTAGTGTTGTTTTGCAGGTAAAAGGAAATTTTGGAAGCTAATATATATGTTGGTGAAGTGTTGGAATGGACTTGGAAGCAAGAAGCGGAAGTTCACAAGGGAAACTGGCAAAAATAAGGGCTTCGCGATGGCGCCATGTCACGCTACCATCGCGGAGGCATTCTGCCTCGGATGAATTATTTATGTCAAATTTCGGTGGAGGTTCGCGTTACCTCCATGGCACGGAGGTAGTGCTCCGCAATGCACTTCGTGTCATGTTGAGTGTGATTACCTGGAACCTCAAGTTCCAGTGAAGGTGCGCGATAGCACCGTGGCACGGAGGCAAAGCTCCACGATGCAAGTCATGCCATGTTGAGGTGCAGTTACCTGGGAGCCGACTTCCAGTGAGGGTTCGCGATATCCCCGTGGCATGGAGGGAGTGCTCCGCGATACACTCCGTGCCACGTTGCTTGTTATTCCGGGAAAAATTCTCAATAGTATAAATAGCACACTTAGGTTTTATTTTAAACATTCTGACTTGGTTGAGCAAGAACGTGGGTTGCAAACAGTTGAGAGGACGAAAATTCTAGGGTTATCCTCTTCCTTTTTCTCTTTAATTTCAATTGCTTGTATGAATTCTACTTATTTGAAGATGTTTACTTCACAAATGAGTGGCTAATTCACATCTTGCTGAGGTTAAGGATAATTGTAGAGTAATGTAATTATCGATCATTTCAGTTTTCATCTTTTGTTCAATGGTTGTTCTATCAATTCTTGTTTTTACTGCATTAATGTTTCGCCAATGTTAATGTATATCTTAAAAATCCAATTTTGATTTTGAAAAGGAAAGAAATTGGACAGATGTGAATTGGTAGGATATGATCTCTTCTTAGTTGATAAAATTGAGAATTGATTTACATTCAGAATAGAAATATATCTGAAAGTCTTATTAGTCAATCATGGAATCGGTTATGTATGGCTAGAGCATGAGATTCTTATATCACAGAAATGTAGAATAAGGTTTCATGATTCTTTAATTGGATAGGAGTCGAAAGATCCAATCCATAGGCAATTAATTCCTGACCAGCAACCGAAGAGATGATTAGATGAATTGAATTAATAAAGTACTTCCCCACATGCCTGCCTTAACCTCAGCTTGTTCATTGCTATTGTTCAGACTCAAATTATAATCTAGACTTAGATTTTTATTAATTAGTGATCTTAACTCATAAAACATTATTTATTTGGTTGTCTGCATTCATAGAGATATCGTTCACTGACGCTTAAGTTAATTAATACCATAGTTTAGTCCCTGTGGGATCGATACTTGACTTGAAATAAAGCCACTTTACTACTTGTACGACCACGTGCACTTGCGTGTAGTTTTGGAGTCGACCACTATTGTTGTGCGAAAACTCGATAAAGGGAAAATGGTCATCCCAATTACCCTTAAAATCGATTGCGCATGCTCTTAGCATATATTCTTGGGTCTGAATGGTCCGCTCAGCTTGCCCATTAGTCTGCGGATGAAAAGCAGTGCTGAGTTTGACATGAGTTCCTAGTCCCTTCTAAAAGGACTTCCAGAAGTGTGAGGTGAACTGCGTTTCCCTGTCTTATATGATACCCAAGAGCACCCCATGGAGTCTGACTAACTCTCGGATGTAATGTTTTTCATAGTACTCAGCTGATTCTGTGGTTTTGACTGGGAGAAAGTGAGTTGACTTAGTCATTCGATCTACTACCACCCAAATTGAGTCACACCGCCGATGAGTCCGGGATAGACCTGTAATGAAGTCCATATTTACTTCTTCCCACTTCCATGTGGGTATATTTACATCTTGAGTCATGCCTCCTTTCCTTTGATGCTCCACCTTGACTTGTTGGCAGTTTGGGCACTTGGCTATGAATTCAACAATGTCTCTTTTCATGCCGTTCCACCAGTAAATATCCCGCAAGTCGCGATACATTTTAGTATAACCTGGGTGAATGGAGTATCTCGAGTTGTGTGCCTCAGTGAATATCTGCTGTCTCAACTCACCAATATCTAGCACACACAATCTTCCCTGGTAATGAAGCACACTATCTCCCCTTTTTGAGAAAGCCTCAACCTCCTTTCTGAAAACTGCTTCTTTAAGTTTAAGTAGGACTGGATCTTCATCTTGTCTGGACTTAACTTCAACTACCAACGATGAATCCGACCTACTTTGCACTATCACCCCACCTTCAGCTGAGTCCACCAGATGCACCCCTAACCGGGCTAGTATGTGAACATCCCTTGCTAACTCTTTTTTGCCTTCCTCAGAGTGAGCCACACTCCCCATAGACCGTCGCTTAGGGCGTCAGCCACCACATTGGCTTTACCCCGGTGATACAGCACACTCATGTCATAGTCCTTTAGCAGCTCCAACCATTGTCTCTGCCGCAGGTTTAGGTCCTTCTGGATGAACACATACTGAAGGCTCTTGTGATCTATGAACACATCCACGTAAGCCCCATAAAGGTAATGTCTCTATATTTTTAGCGAGAATACCACCATTGCCAACACTAAGTCATGAGTTGGATAATTCTTCTCATGAAATTTGAGATGCCTGGAGGCATAGGCTATCACTTTGCCCTGCTGCATCAGAACGCAACTGAGTCCAACTCTAAGAGCTTCACAATAAACAACCAACCCATCTGATCCTTCTGGAAAGGTTAACACTGGAGCGATAGTGAGTCGAGTCTTCAACTCCTGAAAACTCTTCTCACACTCATCCGACCACTGAAATTTCACTTTCTTCTGAGTTAGCTTAGTCAGAGGAGATGCTATAGCGGAGAAACCTTCCAAAAACCGTCATTAATATCCAGCTAAACCTAGGAAACTCCTGATTTCAGTGGGAGAGGTAGGAATGGGCCAATCTTTCACTGCTGCTATCTTGTGAGGATCTACCTGTATTCCCCCACCCGAGACCACATTACCCAAGAAGGTCACAGACTTTGACCAAAATCCACACTTGCTAAAATTGGCGAATAACTGGCGATCTCTGAGGGTATGTAATGCTAACCTTAGGTGATTGGCATGCTCTTCATCATTTTTATCGTATTGTTATAGCTGGTTGTTTGATGTAAATAAAGTTATTCTTGTCGTATTGTTATAACTGTAGCTAAGGAGTAAGTGTGGGGTAACTTAGCGTAACCCGACCTTAGCCGAAGTTAATATTTATTTAGCTTAATATTGAGCTTGTTTACTTGGGTTGACAGGTAAAATGGCAAGCCGGAAAGATAAAGGGAAAGGTGCATCAACTTCAGGCACCGGAAGGAAGAGACTTAGACTGGGCACAGCAGTCCCAGCAGCACCAGCAGTTCCACGCGGCCAGCGCCGCCAATATGGAACAAGATTGGTGACGGACGAGGGGAAAAAGTGGTACGCCAAGCATAAAGAGAATAAATATTTCCCCGAGGAGCATATAGCATGGGAGCCTTTGGCACAGGAGTTCCCCAGAATAGTTCACCGGATCGAGGCAGCGGGGCTCAAGTTCATATTCGAGGAGCCCAAAGAATGCAACCTGCACCTGGTTCGGGAGTTCTATGCTAATTGGAACCCGTCAATCAGAAGCCACACCATCAAAATCAGAGGGCAGATAGTCACTCTGGAGCCCCACCAGCTAAATGCCATCAAAGGAGCGCGGGACACAGACGCCCACATCCTCAGACAGCTAAACATTACCCCACCGTATGCCGACATTAGACGCACACTGTGTGGGGCCCGATCTACAGCTAGATGGAGCAGGCACAAGGAAAGGGGCTACCACCAGACTCTGCCATATTCTCAGATGAATAGGGAAGCCCGTAATTGGCTAAAGATAGTCTGCTCTTGCCTCATCCCGGGGGTACATATGACTGATGTAACCCGGGATCGTGTTTGCCTGGTGTACGCCCTGATGAAAGGGTTTGAGATAAATGTCGGGGCGGTTATTATATCCGCCATGAAGAGAGCCCGGCTGCACCAGGGGCACAGGTATGGGTTCGGTGGACTACTTACCACCTTTCTCCGGGGCCTCGATGTTGAGGAGGAGACCCTCGATTATATCCCGCAGTTGGAGCGGCGGGCCTTGGATGTTACCAAAACTAAGGCTCCCGACACCACCCACGGGCCAGTGCTGACACTTGGCGAGCGACACGCTCGTGATGACCAGTATATGGCACGAATGTATGGGATGCAGATGCTCCAGATCAGGATAGGTGGGAGGCCAGCCACAGAGGAGGAGCTATGGCAGCTCGAGCTAGATTACCCGTTTGGCGAAAATGCCAGGGCTCTATGCCGAGTGGGGCCAGCCTTTGTAGATCCCACTGATGATGACGTCCCCACGGACGAGGAGACACGTCGGGAGGACTCCGATGTGGAGTCTGATGACGACGACGGAGGTGACTCGGACATGGGAGATGAGGCAGCAGCACCTGATGAAGAAGTGGAATACTTTGACTGATCAGGGAGTTCCACCACCCGATTTTGTGCTGTTTAATTTTTGTGAACACTGGGGACAGTGTTCGGATTAAGTGTGGGGTGGGAGCAGTTAGGTGCTGGGCTGGGCTGTTTTGTTTGTATGTTCTCCTCTGTTATTTTGTATGTTGTGTTTCCCTGTGTTTGTGAATTTTCAAACTGTTCTGTATGTGTAAATATTTGTGGAATTGATGTGTGTTGTTGAATGCTGCCAGCTGATTCTGTAAATATTTTAATTATCGAAATGCTCGATATTTTTAAATATTTTCGAAAATATTTTGTTCATATTTAAAATATTCTGTAAATAATTTTTCTATCGAAATGATCGATATTTTGCAAATTTTTCAACTTTTTAATTTTGGGTTTCTCGGCGTTTGTTTTCGATTCTTTTTCCGAGAATGGTCCTATTGAACCGACGTCATAGTAGTGACTGTTCCCTATGATGGATGGATGACGACCGTCTTAAGGGAAATGTAGTCGTTAGGAGTAGATATTATTTTTTCAATTATTTTTAGTTTTGTCTTGGTGGATTGCATCCCGGAACCTGTAGTTACTATATGGTTGCGAAAGTTTGGTTGCGTGTTGTGCATGATATTCAAAATGCAAAGGTGATTCATATGAAAGCATGCAATTTTGTAAATATGTTGAGATACCTAGGCTGTAGAGTTCGATTCGGTGTGATTGAGGCTTAATGTTTGAATTCATGTAATTAGCTTATTGAAGAGTCTGTGAATACATCTTGAATCGAGCATGTGCATAAAGTGTGTAGTGAGGTATTGTTATTCCATGCTATTGTGAAGTGTCTAGAACTTGCCTGGTGTGTGTACAAAATGAAATGAAGGAGGTGTATTGTAGGAAAGGATGTAGGCATTTCTTTGTTTTAATCGAGAGTTTCTATTTTTTTTTGTCATACTCCCCTCTTCCTGTGATTGTATACCCTAGTCAGCCCTTTGAGCCTTTAGCCTATTATCTCTTTCTTTGGTCCAAAAAGGGTAAACCGAGCTTAATTCCTTCTTTTCATTAGCCGTAAAGTCTATACAAAACTCTTAAGCGCTTAAGAAGAGAAAATAATTTTCCCAAAGTATCAAAGAGTGAGAATGGTGAAAAGAAAAAGAAAAGCATAGTGAGGGAAGAAAAGAAAAGGTTGAAGGTGCGCTTGTTATAAATAAACGATAATGAAGGTGCATGAATAATCTTTGTTATTGTGTCAAGTGTTCTTAATGAAATGGGCCATACTAAGGTAAATCATCAAGAATGGGATGATGACAAAAAAAAAAGAGAAACAATGTCCATGAGTTGATGGGAATGTGTTGAAAAGGCGCTTAAGGATGCTAGTGGCTATTATCGGCTAATCCAATATATACTAGTTCCATAGCTTCCATTACAACCCATTAAAGTCCTACGTGATCTTACATTGCATTTCTTTATATTAGTGGAGTAATACACTAAGGGCAAGCTTATGGGTCATGACATGATGCATGTGAATTCTTTTGGGAGAGAGAGTGAAATTGTTTTTACATGCCCCTACTTGAATGTTTGTGTGTCACATGAGCAAAAAGAGGAAGATTCTCTTGAGTTGTGAGGGCACATGCTTGAGGAAAGACTGATTTTCGTGTCGGATATCTTGATTAGCTGATTTGCATGAGTTTGCCGATATCAAGAGTCGATTCTTAAAGTCTAGGAAGTCTTAATGTATTGAAGGTCATTGCATTGTTAAGACCATGCATGTTTTCTTGATGATTTGCAATATTGAATGATCGGTATGACCGTAGCTTAAATTGTCGTACCATAGTAGCAAGGTTGGGATGTAAATTGCATGAATTGTATGTTTGTTGTTCGAGGACGAACAAGGATTTAAGTGTGAGGTAAGTGATCTTGGGCAGATTTATATTCCCAAGTGATACTCAAAAGTATCATTTTCGCCTTGTTTATCTAGCAATGTGTATACTCTTTCATGTAATTGGTAATAAAATGTGAATTTATACTAACCAACATGATTAGCATTGTTTTGTAGGTAAAATGTGATTTCGGGAAGCTAAAATGCATGTTGGATGATATCGGAGTTGGACTTGGATGCGAGCAAGGAAAAAGGCATAGGACTGCACGAATTAAAGGGGCTCCGCGATGGAGCCGTGTCACGCTGCCATCGCGGAGGCATTCTTCCTGGAGGGTGAAAAGTCATCCAATTTCCAATGGAGGTTCGCGTCTGCTCCGTGGCACGGTGGCTAGCCTCCGCGTTGCAGGCCGTGCCACGTTGGTGTTTAATTTCCCGGACCCCCAGTTCCAGTGAGGGTCCGCGTTCATGGCGTGTCATGGAGGCAGTGCTCTGCGATGCACTCCGTGACATGTTGCTCATTATTCCGGGAAAAATTCCCACTAGTATAAATAGAACACTTAAGTTCATTTTTCATAATTCAGACTTGGTGGAGCAAGGACGTGGGTTACAGGCAGTTGAGGGATGAATAGTTCAGGGTTTTTTCTCTCTTTCTTTCTTGTCTAATTCAATTGTTTGTATGATTAACACTCGTTTTATGATGATTAATCCACAAATGAGTGGCTAATTCCCTTCCTTGCTGAGGTTATGAAAACTTGTGATGAATTTTGATTATTGATTATATGGTTTTTCATCTTTTTCTTCCATGTTGTTCTATTAATTCTTGTTCTTACTGCATTGGTGTGTGGCCTACATTAATGTACATCTAAAAAGTCCGATTTCACTCGAGAGAGCACAAAATTGGAAAGTTGTGAATTAATAGGATATTGTTCTTAACTTGATTTGGGAAAATTGAGTTTTGATGTGCATTCAGGATAGAAATATACCTGAAAGTCGTATTAGTCAATTTAGGAACCGGAATTGTATGGCTAGAACATGAATTGCATTTGATCACAGAAATGTAGACGGATGGTTCATGATTCTTAAGTGAGATTAAATACGAAAGTTTTAATCTCTTGGCAATTGTTCTTGGCTAGCAACTGGAAGAAAAGATTAGCCAATTTATGATGAAAATCAGTTTCATTACATGTTCGTTAACCTCGGCATGCTCTTATTCATAGTCCAAATTCAAAGTAGATAATTGTTCTTAGTTTTAGTATAAAAATCTATAATACAAAATATCCACTTTTTGGTCACTTTGTTGTCAGCATATTCAGAAGTAAAATAGAGTAAACTTGAGCAAATTGCACTTAACCCAAGTCTCTGTGGGATCGATACTTGGCTTACTAAAGCCACTTACTACTTGTTCGACCAAGTGCACTTGAATGTTGTTTTATATACTCATATAACAAACAGACCGAACATCAACGCACTGCCCAAGCAGCGTGACACGCTACCAACGCGGTAGGGTGCTGCCGAGGCCAAATTTCGGGTGATTTCCAGTGAGCTTTCGCGTTGCCTCCATGTCATGGAGGTAGTGCTCCGCGATGCACTCCGTGACACGGAGCCGTTCCACGACAGGCTAAATTAAGCACGTTTTCCATTTACTATAAATAGGTCCCTTAGCTCCTAATTCTGGGGGTCACGATTTTATTCTGGAAAACTACCTAAGAGTGAAGGGAGAAGTGGGAGAACTCATCTAGGGTTTGTCAAATTCCCTTCTCATATACCAAATTCATGTAAGTATGTTAGTTTAGTAGTATTTAGTTGTAGTTTTACAAACATGAATGGCAAGAACCCTTCCTCTAGGGTTGAAGCCATGAATTATGATTGTGATTTTATGAAATTGTTTTGGAATTAAGTTATTGATTGTTGTTTTCGTCTTGCATTCTGGATTGTTGGTTGTTTTTATGATTGATCACCATGAAAGCATATTTGTTAGCTTGAGTAATAGCTTGAGAAAGCATTACCTAGGTCAGGACATGAGAATGTGAGGAGCATGTTTGTATCTCGGGAGAGATTTTTGTGTCAGGATAGAAATATACCTAACACCGTGCTTGGTTGAGACACAGGGGTAATGAAAGACCAACTTGGGATGTCACATCACCACTCGAAGAAGTAGTTGTGAGGCTAAGTTGAGTTAAATGGTTAGACGCATGAAAGTCCCTAATCGTTTCCCCGTAAACCACAACATAATTGATTGCCCGCGACTAGAAATTAAACTCCTCGCTCACAATGACGCAGTGAGGATAGATTGTCGTGTTTAGAGGCTCAAAAGACCATAAACATGCAATTCTAATTATGTGAAATAACAATTGATAGTTCCATGCTTAACCCATTGCAAATCGTAGTATCGCATGATTAATTGGTTTTAACTCTATGTTGCTCCTAGAGTAATTTCAGAATACTTCGTTGACCCAAACTTAGACTTAATTAATCTCAATCGAAAATGTCTATAACCAACACTTGAGGTATTTAAGATCACACTAGAAATGGATAGTTAGAGGAATGGGTCCAGTCCCTATGGGTTCGACAATCCGGTTCTTAAAAAGAGCCATTATATTACTTGCACGACCCGTACACTTGTGGACGCGTGAATTGGGCACGTCAAGTTTTTGTCGCCATTGGCGGGGAATTGACGAAGTTTTGATAATTTATCTATTTTTGTGTGATTTTTGAATTTCCTAAAGTGTTGAGAAACTTGGTCTTAGTCTATTTATTTGCAGGTGACAGGTTGTCCTGCCGAGCTGGCTAGAAATAGAGAGCTTGTGGAACTGTTGCTGGAACCTGAACGTCAAATCCATTTGCAAAGGAGAGTAGCTCTAGAGCAAAAGCTGAAGAGACTTCAAGAAAAGGTACAACAACAACCACCCGCGGGACAAGCACAATTGTCATCAGAAGCAATGGCAGCAGGACCAGTTCACGAAGTGGCAATCCCACTAGCGACGAATGTGACCTCTAGCATCCATTAAACCGAAGACCTATAAAGCACTTTGAGCTTAAATAGAACATGGTGCAGCTGTTACATTCTAGTGGTCAATTCACTGGGATGGCACATGAGGACCCGCAGCAGCACCTACAGAGCTTTTTAGAGATTAGTGACACGTTTGTCCCCACCGGCGTGTCCACAGATTATGTCCGACTGACCCTCTTCCCATTTTCACTGTTGGGAGAGGCAAAAAAAGTGGCTGAAGGCTGAGCCACTGGACTCCATAACTTCATGGAATGACTTGGCTAAGAAGTTCCTTATCAGATTCTCACTACAGAAACCTTTGTCAGGTTAGTGTGTTAACAGAGGATAAGTGTGGGGTGGAGGATTCCACAGGTGCAGGGCCAAAGGCAATGACAAGTGTTCAGCCCGAGTCTTATAGAGGACTTCAAATTGAGAAGAAGTTGGAGAAAGAGAGGAACAAAGTGGAGGTTGTTTCCTCTAAACAGCAAAAGAAAAGGAGATGGTTCTCGAAAGAGAACCCAGGTATGAGGATGTCCTGAAAAGGATAGTCCACGTCGGGCCACGACATAAAATAAGGCGCTACTTGGGAGGCAACCCAAGGGTACCTCAGGTACAATTTGTAATTTTTATTTTGTGTTCATTTTGTTATGTTTATTTTGTTTGTGTTTTTGGTGGAAAGTTAAGCACAAATGGAGGGAAGTCTGAGTACCGAGAAGGTGGAAGCTAAAGAGCATGGAATAGAAGAAGTGTGCGGTCGAACACCCACCTCTGAAAACTTGAAAGGAAAGCATGCTTTTAGCTTGGCATAGAGGCTCAGGGGGTATTTCTCATCCTTTAAATGTTAATTTGTTACTATGAGGACATAACATGATTTAAGTGTGGGGTGAGGGAAATTTCAAGAAAATTTCAATTTTTTTTGTGCTTAACGATTTTTGGTGAATGTAATGCTTGTGAGAAGAATTTTGAAAATTGTTTTATGAGTCAAGCATGACTTCATCACATGTTGGTTTTTCTTTTCGGTTCTTTTCCGACGGGGGGTATTTGAATCGAAGAATAAAATTTTTCTTTTTCTTTCCTTTGTCTGTATATATTGTTTTTAGTCATAGTTAGGGACTGTTTCCAACGTTGGATGGATGACAATCATCTTGAGTAAAATTAGTCATTAAGTTTTGGTTTTTGAAACCATAACTAATTGTTGCTTGATGTTCTTGTTATGTGCTATACGTGATTGTAAGAGGCAAGTATGTTCAGTGTGAAGCATGCAGGTGTATAACTTTGTGTGAGACACTTAGGCTCTTGAATTTGACTCAATATGATTGAAGCTTAATTTTGAATTCTTGTGATTAGCTGAGTAAGAGTCTACTGAATGTGTCTTGAATTGAGCATGTGCCATGAGTGTAAGGTTTTTGAGTATTCTGTGCTATTATGAAATGTCTAGAACTTTCCTGGTGTGTTTATAAAACGAAATGAAGGATGTGAATTGTAGGAGATGATATAGGCATTTCTTTGAATGAACCAAATTTTTATCCCTCATTTTACCTACCTTGAGAAATTAATCCTAGTTAGCCCCATTGAGCCTTGAGCCTATTCTTTGACAGCTGAAACTTAAGCTTAATCCTTTTTCTTTCATTAGCCTTGAATTTGATCCAAAACTCCTAAGCGCTTGAGTGGAAAAAATCCGAAGGAGTAAAGGAGTGAGAAGAATGAAAAGAAAGGAAAAGTAGTAAGTTGTAGAAGTGAGAAAAGGACAAAGGTGCACTTGTCTGAAAATGGTTGATTATTAGTAAGGAGTAAGAAAACAAATTAATGTAAAATTATTTATAAAGCTCCTTAATAATAAGCTAAAACTGCCAAAAGAAAGGGGGAACATAAGAGGAAAAAGAAAGTGGAAAAGAGGAAAAAGGTGAAGTAAGGGAAGGGAAGTTCGTAAGGAGGCGCGTGATGTATTAAAAGCGCTTAGGAAAGATAGTCACTATTACTGGCCATAATAGTATCTACCCGCACCTGAGTTGCATTACAACCTAAAAAGTCCTACTTGATCTTACATTCACACATCCATAAATTAGTGGAATAAAACACTAAGGGAAAGCTTATGGGTCATTACATGATGCATGTGAATTCTTTGTGAGAGTGAGCGTAATTATTCATGTACCCACACATGTTGTGATTTAAAAATTGTTTTTGCGTGTGAAATTGGGTAACTCTCTTTCCGTGAGGGCACGTGTTGAATGAAGGATATAATTCATGTAGTATTTATTAATCAGTTGATTTGCATGAGTTTGCCAAGATCGAGAGTCGATTCTTGAGGTTAAGAAGTCTTAACATAGTTGTACTTCATTTCAATGATCAAACCGTGCATGCTCTATTTGTAGCTTGTTATCTTACGTAATCATTATAGCCGTAACTTGAATTATCTTGCTAAATTAGTTATGTCGGAGTCTCCATATGCATGATATGTAAAAGGTTGTTCGAGGACGAACAAGGCTTTAAGTGTGGGGTTGTGATCACTGGCAAAAATAGCATGCCCGAGATACGCTTTATGACTTAAATTAGTCTTGGTTATCTAAGTTATTGTATACATTTTCATGTAATTTTATATGAATGTGAAGATATGTGCTAACCAACATGATTAGCCTTTGTTTTGTAGGTTTTGATGACTTTTGAGTAACTAATCCATGAGATGGTGAAGTAGAGGCTTGGAAACGGAATTAACCCGCGAACGTCGGCAAAAAGGAGGCACAAAACAGCCCACCTGCGCGTCGGCAACGTGCCACGGCAGGCAGGCTGATCACAACAGCCCACCTGCACGTTGGCAACGTGCCACGACAGGCTGGCTACGCGACATGGAGGTGTCAACGCGCTGCCCAAGCAGCGTGACACGCTGCCAACGCGGCAGGGTGCTGCCGAGGCCAAATTTCGGGTGATTTCCAGAGAGCTATTGCGTTACCTCCGTGTCACGGAGGCAGTGCTCCACGATACACTCCGTGACACGGAGCCGTTCCATGACAGGCTAAATTAAGCACATTTTCCATTTACTATAAATAGGTCCCTTAGCTCCTAATTCCAGGGGTCACGATTTTATTCTGGAAAACTACCTAGGAGTGAAGGGAGAAGTGGGAGAACTCATCTAGGGTTTGTCAAATTCCCTTCTCATCTACCAAATTCATGTAAGTATGTTAGTTTAGTAGTATTTAGTTGTAGTTTTACAAACATGAATGGCAAGAAACCTTCCTCTAGGGTTGAAGCCATGAATTATGATTGTGATTTTATGAAATTGTTTTGGAATTAAGTTATTGATTGTTGTTTTCGTCTTGCATTCTGGATTGTTGGTTGTTTTTATGATTGATCACCATGAAAGCATATTTGTTAGCTTGAGTAATAGCTTGAGAAAGCATTACCTAGGTCAGGACATGAGAATGTGAGGAACATGTTTGTATCTCGGGAGAGATTTTTGTGTCAGTATAGAAATATACCTAACACCGTGCTTGGTTGAGACACGGGGGTTATGAAAGACCAACTTGGGTGTCACATCACCACTCGAAGAAGTAGTTGTGAGGCTAAGTTGATTGAAATGGTTAGACGCACGAAAGTCCCTAATCGTTTCCCCGTAAACTACAACATAATTGATTGCCCGCGACTAGAAATTAAACTCCTCGCTCACAATGATGCAGTGACGCTAGATTGCCATGTTTAGAGGCTCAAAAGACCATAACCATGCAATTCTAATTATGTGAAATAAAAATTGATAGTTCCATGCTTAACCCAATGCAAATCGTAGTATCGCATGATAAATTGGTTTTAACTCTATGTTGCTCCTAGAGTAATTTCAGAATACTTCGTTGACCCAAACTTAGACTTAATTAATCTCAATCGAAAATGTCTATAACCAACACTTGAGGTATTTAAGATCACACTAGAAATGGATAGTTAGAGCAATGGGTCCAGTCCCTGTGGGTTCGACACTCCGGTTCTTAAAAAGAGCCACTATATTACTTGCACGACCCGTACACTTGCGGACGCACGAATCGAGCACGTCAGGTACCGTCCTTCTTACACATGAATAACAGTGGAGCACCCCAGGGAGAGATGTTGGGTCTGATAAAACCCTTATCAAGAAGGCCCTTTAACTGCTCCTTCAGCTCCTTAAGCTCAGCTGAAGCCATTCTGTAAGGAGGGATGGAGATGGGCTGAGTATCTGGGAGGAGGTTGATTCCGAAGTCTATTTCTCATTCAGGGGGAACTCTAGGATGATCCTTAGGAAATACATCTGGGAACTCGCTAGCAACAGGAACTGACTGGATAGTTTGGGTATCAGAGTTGGAATCGTTGACCCTAACTAGAGATTAATTCACCCCTTGGAGATGAGTTTCTAGGCCTTAAGTTAGGAAATAAACAGACCCTTAGGCTTTGAACTACTGCATGTCCATTTTAACATTGGTTCATTCGAAAACTTAAATTTGACAACTCTATTTCTGCAATCGACTGAGGCATAGCAGGAGTGTAACCAATCAATGCTGAGAATGAGGTCGAAATCGACCATGTCTTACTCTACAAGATCAGTTGGAATAACTTTACTCAGGACTGAGACTGGGCAGTTTCTATACACCTGGATGGTCCTAACTGACTCGCCAACTGGGTTGGAGAATGAGAATGGTTCTGAGAGGATCTCTGGATTGATGTTAAACTGGACTGCTATATATGGAGTCACGAACGAAAGAGTGGCTCCTAGATCTAAGAGTGCATACACGTCTAGATGGAAGAGACGTAACATACCAGTAACTACGGCAGGTGAGCTTTCATGATCCTAACGGAAAGATAGAGCATAGAAGAGATTTTGGCGCTGACTGCCATCTGTACCTGATGTGTCGGCCTACTGGAGCTGATGAGGTGGTAGATTGTGATCTCCCTCGCCCTGCTGACGGGAAATCCTTAAGCCGGTGTCCAATTTTTCCACACCAAAAACAACCCTCTCATCCTTGAAGGCATTCTCCCAGGTGATTCCTACCACACTTGGGGTAAGCTGGATACTTGTTCCCAGTACTGTGGTCCTGAGACTGAGTACCAGATGACCACCCCTCCGATGTTGGCAGGACCGAAAGGTTGGGGCACTGACTGAACTGGGTGCTGGGTTCTCTACTGTTGTTGCTGCTGCTGCTGTGGCAGCTACTACCGCTAGACCTCTGATGGCCTAAATTTGACTGGCCAGTCCTTGCCCGTTTGTTCTTACGCTGCATATCCTTCAGCTTTTCAGCCTCAATCTGTTGGTATACACAATCAAGCTCGAAAGGTCCATGTCCTTAATCAACATCGCGGTCCTGTACTCTTTGAGGACAAGAATTGACACTCCATTTACAAACTTCCGCATGCGAGCCCTTGGCTCAGCTACCATCTCTGTGGAATATGTAGACATCCTAGTAAACTACAGAGCATACTCCTCCACGGTCCTGTTGGCCCGTCGCAAATTCATAAACTCTGCCATCTTTGCCTCCCTCATCTCCCAAGGGAAAAATCTGTCCAAGAAAGTTGTGTGGATTGCTTCCCACTACACTGGTCCTGCTCCTGCTGGACGCCCCTCTTTCCACTGGTCATACCAGACCTAAGCCACCCTTTTTTATTGGTAGGCAGCCAGGTCAGCACTTTTAGAGGAGCTAACACCCATAATGTGGGTGATCTTCTTGACCTCATCCACGAACTCATGGAGATCCTCCCCTACTTTGGATCCTTGAAAGGATGGAGGGTTCATATGGGTAAAGTCCCGCACCCTACCAGCCGCTGCGGACCCTTTGGTGTTCATCGGTACCACCTGCTGGTTCACCTGGTTGGTGACTGTTTGGGCTAGCAGTGGAATGGCAGCCCTAAATTTAGAGATAGATATTGAATCATCTTGGGGAGCTGTCGGGGCTGGTGGGGTAGGTCTGTTGGCATTACCAGCCCTTCTTCTGTTACCGCGTCTAGGAGGCATGATTCACTGCATGAAACAAAGCATGACTTAGAAGGGCATTTCTGGAATTATACTTTAACGTATGATAAAGAGTATGAACAAAAGAGAGTTTTCCTAACAACATCTCATAGCCTCCTCATCATAAGTGTGGCGTGCTTCACACCCATGAAAAGGACTCGATTTGATGCGGCTTTAAGACTTTCTGAGGATACTCTAAACCTAGTACTCTGATACTAAGTTTGTCACGCCCCGAGACTACACCCTGGACATAACACAGTACTTGAAGTCACAGGTGACCCCAAGTCAACCCCTAGTCTATTATACACTGGTGTTCAAAGTAAAACAATACAGATAGCAGAAGCTTTGAAATTACAGCATAAGAGCATTTGAGAAAATAAACTAGAAGGAAACATTAAAATTTAAAACATTTGAAATCTGAAATTCACTTTGTGTCTGAAAGCCTTCTAACTGATGAGTTACTAGGACAAGCGCCCAGCTAACTCTAAGTCGAACTAAATAATAACTCAACTGAAAGAAAGTAAAACAAGGCCCTCGAATGATGAAGACTCACACTTCGACTACAGCGAAAGAGGATCTGAAGTGCAACGGATAACGATGTTGAGTCTGGGAACCTGTAGCTGTATCATGAAATGATACAACGTAAAAGTATGCGTCAGTAATTTTAATGTACTGAGTAAGTGGGATAAAATATAACTGAATATAAAGTCTGAACTGAAATGACACATAATGACCAACATGTAAGCTGAACTGAGCTACTGATGTAATCTGAAATGGTCAACATGAACCTGTCTGATGGTCAAGGACATGCCCTAAGTCTGAAATAATGAGTCTGAGATACTGTACTGAACTGAGCTACTTATATGAAATTGGATTGGACTGATTAGTGGGAGAGTCTCTAACCGACATATAACCATGTGAGCTAGACGTGGAGTCCGATGTATACACCCCACTGGTAGGACACAATATACCTTGCCAGGGTATAAAGGCATGAACTAGGTGATCACAAAAGTCTGGGCCAATCAAGGCAAGTAATACTGTAACCTACGCTGAAAACGTAGTTCTGTGAAGCTGGGTGTGCTGAAACACCAGCCTACTCGGTGCTAAGTCCTACTCCCACTGGAAACCCATAATGAACTGCTAAGCTGATAACTCAAAACTAGAGTCCAAGACTAGTCGGGGACATATAAATGAAAGTACCCTGAGAGTCTTATTGGACCAGATTCTGAAATTGGGTTCTAGGCTGGTCAGAGCTGCTTATCTGGAAGCATTGTAACCGTCTAAGAACAAACTGTAAACTGAACAGGGTCCTGGGTCTGGTCAGAGATATATATCTAAAATTTCATGACCGCCTAATGGACCAAAACTAAATTCTGAGTCTGATTTTGATAACTGGGAGGCACCACTGACACCTCCGGAAAAGACTGTAGTCAAACTAATCAGTTGACTCTTTCTAACTAACACTGGATATTCTATTATTTTCTCTGAAACTATACTGACAATAGTCTAACTAGTTTAAATACAATCAACAACATGAAAATTCTCAACACTGCTAGAATCAAGCAAAAATCTCGGGATGTGAACACTATTGCAAAATTCTAGTTTTCCTGTATTCAAAACTAGGGATAGATTTCATATTTATGGGAATGAGCAACAATACGATCACAAACTGGTGGAAAAATATCAGCAATTAACAAAAACGATAATTCATAGGATTTAAGGATGTCTGACAATTAATTGCATCACTTTCAAAAGTCTCAGGGCTAAAACTGATTGAGAAAATAAAAGAAGGATTTTGGGGCACAAGGGAAGAACTATTCCCTTGTTGAATTCCCACATACCTAACTAAAATCCTTCTGGAGAAGAAGCTTGAACTGCTGCAAGAGATGAGAAGCCCTAGTCTTGCTTGGAGTGTTCTTGAGAGGAGAACTTTTGATGTTTCTGAGAACTGAAAGTGGGGAATGAGGAATGAACCATTTTTTCCCACTAAAACATCTGAATTTATTACTAAGACGATGTAGTTTAAAGCTTGGCAGAGTAGAAAATTACTAAATATCCCTTAGAAATTCGTTGGGAAAAACTGCCAGGTGCCCCTAAAGGGTCATGGTGGCTGACCACAACTCGTGGTCACTCCCGTCAAGTACACTGGCTAAAAATTCAAGAAGGCTGGTAATGGGGGACATAACGAATCGTTATTGGGGACCACGACTCATTGCCCCCACCCATCAAGTATATTGGTCAACAAAATGTATTCCTACTCAGGCCTGACCACGAGTGACCTAACGGGTCATGGTTAGTGACCACGACTCGTGAAGTCCCTCATTGGGTACACTGCCTCCCTTCTCCAAAATCTCAAACCTCCTTCTCATGGCTCATCTAACGGGTCATGGGGTCACTTAACGAGTTACTAGATGTGTCGTACTGTAGCTTTTTTGTAGCTTTTCCAGATTCCAAATTTAAGTATTGGAATTATATTTTGAGTTTCCGAGGCATTACAACATCGTAGTAATTTCCTATGCTTTTAATTCATAAACTATAAACATTGTGTATAGGAATTTTGGAGGGGAATGAAGGGGGGATTAGTCAACATTCTCCTCTCATTCTCTTCTAAACACTCAAGAACAACCGCAGTACTTTAGGGTTTTCTCTCAAGGCCAAACTAGGGTTCTTCCTCAATGTTTAGAATTCAAGTTTCAATCCAAGGGATTTTCCTTCTCCAGGTATGTGGAACTTCAACAAGGGTCTTCTTCCATCCTTGTGTCCCAAGATTGTTACTAAACCCTAGCTTTGAAGTTTTCTAGAAATCATGACTTAGGGTTTTCTTCAAATTATTGAATTTCCCTATCTCCCCTATGTTCTCATGCTTTCATGATAAGAATTATGATATATCTATGAGGCTATTTTCAGTTTGCATAGTGGCTTCACATGATTTTGATTTTTACCTATTTCTTAAATAATCATTGAGAAATTAGCGCTATCTTAATTTATCATGATTTGCCAAAGTATACATGAGTTTCTAAAAGAATTATGATATCAGACTTTGAGCTATCAGTATAGTTATATATGGTTATGTCTTTATTTGGGAGTAGTACTTAGCACCGAGTGGGCCATGGTTCAGCGTACCCAGGTTCCCAAAACTATGTACTGTCGTAGGTTATTATCCTACAAAGGCCTTAGTTTAGTGATCACACATCCATGCATTTATACCCTGACAAGGTATATTGGGTCCTATCGATGGGGCACATACATCAAACTCCACGTCTAGCTCACGTGGTTATATGTCAGTTAACAAACTCTCCCATAGTACAGTTACTGTCTTCAGTTTAGTCTCAGTTTTCAGACTTCAGTATATGTGTTTGAACCTAAAACTAGATTTTACTAGCACTTACAGTATTTTCATATTTTCATGCTACTTTCAGTATTTTCATAGTTGCTTAATATGACGGGTGTGTTATGTGGTAATGCAGCTGATGATGCAAATCTCCACTTGATGAACTTTATGGGTATTTTTAAGGCTTACAAGTTGCCAGGAGTGAGCCAAGATGCTATCAGACTAAGTCTCTTTCCATTCTCCCTATCTAGTGAGGCTACTCTTTGGTTGTCGGAGATGCCAACAGACTCCATCACCAACTAGAGGGAGCTGAAACATGCCTTTTGGAGAGGTTCTTTGCACCTTCTGGGATGCTGAAACTCAAAGATGAGATCTACAACTTCCGAAAACTTAAGATATGGTTGAGGTTCAAGAAGAAGATGACTAAGTGCCCGAATCACAAAATTCCTAATGACAGCTTGTTGGAAATTTTTCACAAGCCTCTAACAATAGCATAAAAGCTATAGCTGACATAGTGGTAGGTGGAGAATCGATGAGTCACTTATGGGAGGAAGAAACCACCTTACTTGACCGCATGACAAAGACAAACAGATCCTGGCATACTAGAAAGGTGTAGACAACTGTGGGTACATATGCTATTGGGATGACTGAGGAGCAGTGCTGGAAGGAGGAAAAGTATGATAAGGAGTTAACCCATATAAGAACATCTATAGACCTGCTCACAAAACATATCATGGGGTTTGGAGCATAAAAGGTAAATGTAGTGGGAGCACAAGGTCAGGAACAGGGGTTCGAGCACTTAGATTTCGAGGAAGAGGCAAACTTCTTGGATAACCAAGTGGTGGGTTTTTGAGTAAATGCCCAAAGGTCTGGTCAATACACTTGGGCCCAAGATTCCAAAAATTAATGCCAAAACCAATATAGGGACAATTTTACATAGGAATGGTTACAGGGGTAGGAGCAGAGGTCAAGAGGGGGAAGGTGATTGGAGAAAGAATGACGATTACAAAAATGACCGCACAAGCCTTTATGTCCCTCCTAAGGCTCGAGAGGGTGATGCTGGGCCCTCAAAGTTGGAGAGTATGATGTCTTAGCTACTGAAGAAGGCAAAGTCGATAGATGATTAGCTGATGGACATTAGGGGATATATATTTGTCATGAGCCATAAAGTTGAATCGCATGCCATAGAGATCAAGCAGATTAAGCAGCAGCTAGGTCAGATGTTTGCATCCCCGAATTAGAGTTAGAAGGGCACACTCTTCCTAGCAATACCACATAGAATCCAAAGAATGACAACCACTACATGGCTTTGATGATTAGGAGTGAAAAAACTATAGTTGATCCGCCTATGCTAGTTGTCATTGAGATGAGAAAATAGAGTGAGATCATTATAGATGAGGAGGATAAGGGTGCAGAGCAGATGATTAAAGGTGATGCTAAGTTGACCAATACCAGATGATGTAAAGGAGGTTGAGGTAGAAAAAGGGAAGGCAAAAGAGTCCCCATAGGTTTTCAAACCCATCCCTTGACCACCTCCATCGTTCCTTCAAAGGATGAGGAAGAAGGTAGATGATGGGAAGTTCCAGAAGTTTTTGTCCATGCTGAAGCATTTGTTTGTGAACATCCCATTGGTAAATGCAATGGAGCAAAATCATAGGTATGCAAAGTTTATGAAGGGACTGGTAACTAGAAAGCTATCTGTGAGCTATGAGCCTATTGGAAATCTACATCATTGTAGTGCCATTGCCTCATGGGTTCTTGCTTAGAAAAAGAAACACTAAGTGCCTTCACTATCCCATGCATGATTGGAGACTTTGAGTTTGCAAGGGCATTATGTGATATAGAAGCTAGCATCATTCTGATGCCGCTAGCTGTGTTTAAACAATTGGGATTGGGAGCCCCCACACCGATGACAATGCGGCTATTGATGGCAGACCATATAGTGAAGAATCCTGTGGACATACTTCATGACATCCTAGTGAAAGTGGAAAAGTTCATCTTCCTAGCTGACTTCATGATCTTGGATGGCAAGGTAGATTTTGAGGTCCCCATCATCTTGGGGCGACCATTCCTTGGCACCAGGAGAGCTTTAGTGGACGTTGAAGCAGGCTTGTTGAAATTTAGGCTGAACTAAAAAGAGGTCACCTTCAATGTGTATAGGTCAATGAAGCAACCAAATAAGTTTCGTGTAGTCTTAGCAATTGATATGGATTCTGAGTTTCTTGATGAATTTTGAATAGTCAAGAGACTTGTGTCATGTCGCGACGTGAAATAAGGAACTATATGGGAGGTAACCCATGAGTTGGTTTGGTGAAGTCTTAGTAACCAAACTATCAGCGTCGTGCGACGATGTTAAATCAAGCACTTCTTAGGAGGCAACCCAAGGACCTTGACTAATGTATGTTCGGTGTGTAGGTGAAACAAGAATTGATGGGTGAAAATTTTAGTGCAGATCTAGACTACGAGCCTCAGTACGAAACGTAGCGTGATGGTAGAACTTGTAGTCCCATTTGTAGTGAGAGGTAGAGATTTAACAAGGTGCAGAAGTTCATACTATAGTTGGTCATTATGAACCGTACCTAGAAGGTACTAGTCGTAGTATCCACCGCAGTGATGAATTCTCCTAAGTGTCAAAGTGTAGAAATTCCAACCTGCAAGTTGTGGTATGGGTCGTGACATCTTGGTAGGAATCGTACCGGACACTCATAGGTCCCCAGGTATGTCTTCTGAATCTCCAGGTATGAGTTCAAGTGACGAGTCATAGGTAGGAACTATGACTCATGGTACGAGTTGTGATGGACCTATTAAATGGAAGACTTGATCTGACCTGACTCGACCTGAATTTTTAAATCCACCCAAAACCTATTTAAAATGAAAATTTGGTCCATAGTTTCTCATACAAACAGACTATCAAGTCCGCTCACTCTCTACTTACCCGTAATTCATTCCTCATTCCATTTGAGCATGAGTTTTTGCAATAAATTTGCAATTTCATATTAAACTCCCACTCCAACCCCGAAAGCAAGAATTATTCAAGAACTTCGCAAGTAAGATGAAAAATTTGCTTATTTCTTCTTGCTAACGATAGTCGAATGCACTGTGACTCCTCCACTTATGAAAATTAAGTGGAGGAATATGATTAGTAGGCTATGATGATGTTATATGATGGGTTGTGGAAAAATGCTCTGTGAATATTTGTTGTTTGTGGGTAATGAGTTATTGGGAAAATTAAATTATGGTAGTATGGGATAGTGAAATCTGGGTATTTTATGAGGTTAAGGGGTGGTGAAGTCTGAGTATCCACTCCAAAAATTTGATTGTCCACACATTTGTTGATGTACAGAGTGAGGATAGGCTTCACGGGCCATCCTACAACTCATGGTTTCATACTACGACTCATAGGATACTTCGTTGGGACTGTCCGAAGAATGCTAACATTTAAAAATCATGGTACAAAACCTGGTATAGATCGTGGTATCACACCAGGAGTCATACAAAAGAAACAGAAAGGGTCAAAATCAAAATTAAAATCGTGACCCATAGAATCCCACTATGAATCGTGAAAATCAGTCATACCAAAAATACTAAAAGTAATATTATTAGAAGTTCCTCATACGACCATTAGTAAGAATTGTACCACCTTCGTACGAGTCATAAAATGAGTCGTGGCTGCGATAAAAAGCACTACAAGTCACAGTACGGATCATAGCACCTTGGTACGACCTGTATTGATGATCCATAGTATGATATTGAACATGCTCCTTTTGGTTTCTTTCTCTGAGATCCTATATATTAACCTCTTCTCCACAGGTATAATGACTCAGAAAAGACGAGCAACAAAGGATTCCTAGGATAAGAGGGTGAGAGATTAGATTGTAGCTCAGAGGGCCATAAGAGATGAGACCTTTACATCCGAGCAGGAGAAAAATACACCTAGTGGTTTGTCAGAGGAGTATGAAGTTGACACCGATGAGATTGATGAGCCCTGAACCACTAGGGAACAGGCTAAGGATCAGGCCGTAGCTACCTTATCCACTTAAGTAGATGCTTCCCAGTCTGAGGAGGGAGATGATGTATAGCCTCAGAAGTCTGGTAGTGGTTCGAATATAGAGGAAACGTCATCTGAGGCCCACACTTAAGAGGGTTCAAGTGAGGCCGAGTTTAAGGATAAGGCATAGGATGAGAACGATGATAAGACCCTACCCCCAAAGAGCAGTACCATCAGGTGGGGTGGGCCAGGGGCTCAGGAGATTTATGAGCAAGGCCTCACCCTCACATTAAAGATGAACCCGAGGCGAAGCATACCAGAGGACAGGCAGATCTTAACCAGTGCCTTGAATGAGGTCGAGAAGATAAAGAAGCTATTCGATTTGTATGGGTTTGGGTTGATGGAAAGAACCCTTGACAGTTTCAATGCTGACATGGTTAGGAAGTTCTATGCCAACTACTTAGGTACTATGGAGCAGCACACTTCGAATAGGTAGAAAGTGAATGAGTAGCCTAGACTGAAGAGTATGATGGTCTGGGGGCGAGCTTTTGATATCTCAAAGAGGGTCATTGCCCTTTATGTGGGCCACATATCAGTCCCCAACCTCCACAGTAGAGTTTGATCACCGTGTCGAGACCTGATGTGCTATGGATTTAGAGTACTTTTGACGCTCAAAACTGAAGAAAACAGCATGGACTTAGGTGTGTTTATATGGATATGAGGTACTTTTCTTATGTTTTCAGGTAAACTTAGGTGTTGGAATAAGATTGGGCAAAAGAAGCTTAAAAGAGAAGAAAATGAGCCAAGATGACAGTCTCAGTACGAGTCGATACATCGGTGGTACGAATCGCACTAAGGCTCATGAAAATATTTAGAAAGATGAGTTGAGAAAGATGCACCCCACAACTCATAGTACGAGCCATATGATCGTGGTACGAGCAGTAATTTCAAGTCGTGGAAAGATTCAGAGAAATTTCACAAAGGTTGACTATGGATATAGATGACTATAGTACGAGTCGTGAAGGCAAGGTATGAGTCGTACCAAGACACTCGTGACAAACTTCAGAAAAATTAAAAGACTTCAGTTTTAAACCATTGGAAGCTTAGTACGACTCGTAGGAAGATGGTACGAGTCATACCAAAGCCCAACATTAAGCCAGATTTCAACAAGTTAAAGGCCTACGGATGGCAGGTACGACCTGTACAAGCTTTCTTTGGGTCATAGGTATGATTATGGCACGAGCGGCAGCAGATATGGAAGTTTACCCTGTTAGGTTAGGAAAAGGATTTTTATGTCTGTATAAATATGTTTTATGTTTTATTTTCACGGGAGAGTCGACTAGAAGTAATTAGGAGTTATTAGAATTGATTAGCAACGAAATTAAGGAGATATAAATGTGATAATTGAGTTGTTCAACTTGTGATCAACCTTTTGTCGATCTTCATATCATTCTTGAGGATTTTGCTAATTAATTGAAGGAAGTTTTTCTCTCAATTATAAATGTAAGTATTGATTCATGTCTTTAATTATGCAAACAAATTACAATCTTACAACTGTGAGAGGCTAAAATCTCCATAGCAAGAGTTTTGGGAATCATGGTGGATTAACAAGCCAGGGTTACATAAAAGTGATTCAAAACCAATGCAAGACACTTGTATTGTATTCTCTTCATGCTTAAACGTTTCTTAATAGTGTACAACGTTAGGACTTTCCCGAATTCTTTACTTGCTTAGGTCTATGAGGTAGACATTAGGAAAAGAGAATTACAACAAAGCCTTGATCTTGATGATCATTGTATTAACCTGAGCTGTGGTCGCAGGATAGTTAAAATATTCCGAAGGATGAACTGAGAAAGATGCACCTCACGACTCACAGTACGAGCCGTATGATCGTGGTACGAGCTGTAATTTCAAGTCATGGAAAGATTCAGAGAAATTTCACCAAGGTTGACTCTGGATACGGATGACAACAGTACGAGTCGTGAAGGCAAGGTACGATTCGTACCAAGACACTCGTGAAAAACTTTAGAAAAATTCAGAGTCTTTTGATTTAAACCACGAAATCTCAGTACGACTCATAGGATGGTTGTATGAGACGTACCAAAGCCCAACACTTAGCCAGATTTGAGCAAGTTATAGGCCAACGGATGGCAGGTACGACCGTACAATCCTGTTATGGGTCATAGGTATGATCGTGGCACGAGTGGAAGAAAATAAGGAAGTTTACCCTGTTAGCTTAGGAAAATGATTTTTATGTCTGTATAAGTACGTTTTATGTTTTATTTTCACAGGAGAGTCGACCAGAAGTAATTAGGAGTGATTAGAACTGATTAGTAATGAAATTAAGGAGATATAGACGTGAGAATGGAGTTGTTCAACTTATGATCAACCTTTTCTCGCTCTTCATATTGTTATTGAGGATTTTGATGATTAATTCAAGGAAGTTTTTCTCTCTATTATAATTGTAAGTATTGATTCATGTCTTTAATTATGCAAACAAATCACAATATTGCAACTATGAGAGTCTAAAACCTCTAAAGCTAGGGTTGTGGGAACCATTGTGGATTTATAAGCTAGGGTTACATATAAGCGATTTAAAACCAATGCAAGACACTTGTATTGTATTCTCTTCATGCTTAAACGTCTCTTAATGGTGTACAACATTAGGACTTGCCCGAATTCCTTACATGCTTAGGTCTAAGAGGTAGAGATTAGGAAAACAGAATTACAACAAAGCCCTGATCTTGATGATCATTGTATTAACTTGAGCTATGGTCGCAATATAGTTAAAATTTGGAACACATTGATAATGGTTAATTTACAATCGCTCATGAGACCTGGTCGGGTGATTGTATTTAGTCATTCAATAGGGACTGGTCGATCATTTGATTGAACCTAGGTTATCAATTCTACAAGTAAGCATTGGTGATGATCACGTATGTATACCCAAAGCAGTTATGAACCCATGGGGAACACAAAAGCCCTAGTTATCTTTAATTCTTGATTTCACCCATAATTTCAATTCTGTTTTTTTTAATTATTGTTTTCTTTAAATTCCTAATTTTGAGTAACTACCTAACAAGTTCACTTACTGACTTTAGTCTAGCTCTTCCATAATCCCTATGGGTTTAACCCCAACCTCTTAGTTGGGTTCTTTATTGAAAATGTCCGCTTCATACTTTGGTAGGAGGTACGGTTTGAGCGTTATCAGAAAGTGGTGTCATTGCCAGGGGATACGGCTAAGACTAGATTATTAGCTTGTATTTGACTTTTTGGTAGTTATATCCTTAATTCCGTTTTCTTTTTGTTTTTATTGATACCCGCAGGCTCTTTTCCGGTGAATGCCAAGCACTCGGAGTAGCGAAGATCCCCTTATTCCATTGAATCTAGAAATCGAATGAGCACTACACAGGATGGAGAACCAGGACCAAAGAGATGCCCGCAAAGCTGCACTTTAGGATGATGTTAGAGAAGAAGTAGTGAATGCTGGTCGACATGGGAGGGGCAACAGAGGTTACAGACTTGCCCGTCAGTTCTTCGATGATGAGGACCCAGACATTGATGAAGTTGTGTCTACTGGAGCAATTGTGCCACCACCACTACTCGCTGGGGCCAAATTTGATATCATGAGCATCATGATTCAATTGCTAAACATGAAGGGGGTGTTCAGTGGTCATGCAGCGGATGAAGCCAACCTGCACTTGATGAACTTCATACAAATATGCAAGGCGTACAGGTCTCCTAGAGTAAGCCAGGATGCCATAGGACTCATGCTCTTCCCCTTCTCTCTATCAGGGGAAGCCACCTTATGGTTATCAGAGTTGCCCAACGACTCCATAACCAACTGGAGGGAGCTCAAACAGGCTTTCTTGGAGATATTCTTTCCCCCTCCAGAATATTGCAGCTAACGAGATCTACAACTTCCGACAAAATAAGACAGAGGCACTTCGTAAAACCTGGTTGAGGTTCAAAAAGAAGTTAACAAAGTTCCCGAACCACAAGATCCCAGATGACAGTTTGTTGGAAATCTTTTATAGGTCTTTGAATAATAGCACCAAAGTTGTAGCGGACACGGTGGCAGGAGGAGCATTGATGAGTCACACCTAGGAGCAAGCTGACACTATCCTTGATAGGGTGACTAAGATGAATAGGGCTTAGCATACGAGGGAGGTTGATGCATTGGTTGGTACATATGTTGTTGGTTTGACTGTAGACCAACGAAGGATACAAGAAGAACACAACCAGGAGTTGGCTCATATGCGCATATCATTGGACTTGCTGACAAAGCATATTATGGGAGCTGGAGCCAAAAAGGTAAACTCAGTGGGAACTCAAGGAATGGAATAGGGAGCAGATCACTCTAATTCTGAGGAAGAGGCAAACTTCCTGGATAGCAAAGTGGCGGGTTTTCGAGCCAACTCCCAAGTGTCTGGAAAAGACAATTAGCGCCAAGGTTCTATAAATCAAGGTCGGAGCCAATATAGAGACAACTACTATAGAAATGGGTTCAGAGACAAGAGCCAAGGCCGTGAGCACGAAGGAGAATGGAGAAGAAACGACGGATACCGCAATGACCTGGATGGAGTTTATGTGCCTCCCCAATGCACGAGAGGGAGAGGCTGGGCAACCAAAGTTGGAGAGCATGATGGCTGAGATGTTGAAGAAGGTGAGGTCCACTGATGAGCAACTAAAGGAGATCCGAAGTGACTTATCAAGTATGGGTCAGAAACTGGAATCTCATGCTACAACCATCAAGCAAATCAAACATCAACTTGGGAAACTGTCAGCATCAATGAACCCTAGACAAAAGGGTACACTACCTAGTAACACTGTCCAAAACCCAAATAATGATACCCATTGCATGGCGATGATGACTAGGAGTGGTAAGACCATAGTTGACTCCCCGTTTCTAGTTGTAGTTGAACGGATGAAAGAAAGCATAATGAAGGAGAATGAGAAGAGTGTTGAGACAGAGCGTGCTAAGCATGTTGAGACCCCAAGAGGTGAAGAAGAACCCGACATTGACCAAGGAGAAACGCAAATATACAAAGCTATCCCGCAAACACCGCCAATATTCCCTCAAAGGATGAAGAAAAAGGTGGAGAATGGTAAGTTCCAGAAATTCCTTTTAATGCTTAAACAACTATCTGTGAACATACCATTGGTTGAGGCTGGAACAAATGCCTGGATATGCAAAGTTTATGAAGGACTTGGCGACTAAGAAGGGATCTGCGAGCTATGAGCCGGTTGACAATGTACATCGCCTGTAGTGCCATAGCTACAAGGGTCCTATCTCAGAAGAAGGAAGACCCAAGTGCTTTCACTATACCTTGCACCATTGGGAATGTTGAGTTTGCAAGGCCACTTTGTGATTTGGGAGCTAGCATCAATGTGATGCCTTTGGCAGTGTTCAAGAAATTGGGCTTGGGAGCCCCCACATTGACCACTATGTGGCTACTGATGGCTGAAAGATCTATTGAAAAGTCGGTGGGGATCCTATTTCATGTGCTTGTCAAGGTGGACAAATTTATATTCCCAACGGACTTTGTGATTTTGCACTGCGAGGTGGATTATGAGGTCCCCATCATTTTGGGGCGACTATTCTTTGCAATCGGGAGGGCCCTAATAGATGTGTAGGCGGGCCAGTTGAAATTTAGAATGAACAAAGAAGAGGTCACCTTTAACATCTGTCGGTCAATGCAGCAACCAAAGGAATTCGACGTAGTCTAAGCTCAAGAGGATGGATATGAGTCACTTGACGAATTCTGAGTAGTCAAGAGACTCATGTCATCCCACGATGTTAAATCAGGCACTTCTTGGGAGGCAACCCAAGTGGTGGTTTGGTTAAGTCTGAGTAACCGGGCCACCTATGTCGTGCCACGATGTTAAATCACGCCCCAAGTTATTGAAATAATGTGTGCTTTGTGTGCAGGAAAAACAAAAACAGGAGGCTAAAAAATGCTAAAACAACAGTTGTTACGACTCTCAATACGACTCGTGATAGCATCCTACGAGTCATAGCAACAGTCGTGGTGAGGTCCAGAGAAGCAATTCAAAGCTAAGACCTATGAGTCATCATACGAATCATACCCACATGGTATGAGTCGTAAGATTGCACTCGTAGGTACCCAGGTAAGTTCTTAAAATTCTGACTTATGAGTCGAAGGGACAAATCATAGGGGCTTCCTATGACTCGTGGTATGAGTCGTGACGGGTCAAAATAAAAAAATCTAACCCGACTTGGCCCAGATTTTAAAAACTTGCCCTTCACCTATTTGAAGCTCAGACCCCATGGGACCCTTCTTCCCGCAAACAACAATTCAAACCTACAAACCCTAAACAACGAATCCCTCACACCCGTGACTCAAAAGCAAGGAAGCTTCGAGCAATTTCTTGCTCAAATTTAGTATTTTTTTCACCCACATTTGTGATCATCGGTCAAAGAAAGAATCATCAACTAAGTAAAAGCTTTGAATATCAAAAATTTTAACTTGTTTGAAGTCATGACTACTAAACCCCTATAACTCACTGGTTGATGAAAAAATGTTAGTAATTCGATGGTTAGGGAAATTTTCAAACTGCGTATAAATTAGGAAAACATTGAAAGTTGATTGAAATACACCTATAAGATGGAAAATTTAAATTTCAGTCACGGGTTGTGAGTAGAAAGGGGAGGAATGAGTATGGGTTAATTTGATTGAATACTTGGCCTAGACTTGGGGAAAATTTGAGTACCCAAATTGCGAAAAAGAGAACCCCTGCAAAACTGAACAAGTTAAGAACATGGTATGAACCACTGTACAAATCGTGGTTTGCCAACACGAGTCATACTTTGCGTTCGTACTCAAGATCTGAACAGGGCTAAGACAGTTGAGGCAGACGAGTCCTTCCAACGACTCGTGGAATTAACCTATGGGTCGTACCATGAGTCGTGGAAAAGTACAGAGAAATAATAATGGTGGGGCCTTATCAGACGACTCAAGGTATCAGTCGTACCGTCGAGATGCGAGTCATACCTATGAGCCATAGTAATTACACTGAGTTTCTGGGCCTTCATACGAGTCGTACTATCTTGGTACAACTCGTACTATCGACCTGTGATGAGAATCTAAAACTTTCTTTTCCAATTCTTCTTTCTCAAATATGGAATTCTAACTCTTTTCTCTACAGGTACAATGACACAGAAGTGAAAGGCATCCAAAGAAATAGCCCGGAGAACATTAATTGATGAAACATCTAAGTCCGAGGCTGGGCAAGCAAGAAACTCCCCTAGTGGTTTGGTTGAGGACTACCAGATAGACACTTCAGAAACAGACGGAACTAGAACCACTAGGGCGAAAGCAAGAGCACAAGCTAAAGCAATCACTGCCACATCTGCCCAAGCTTCCCATTTTGAGGAGGGAGCTAGAGGAGATAATCAGGAGTCAAGAAATGACTCAAATGCAGAAGAAGGGTCTGAGGAGACCCAATCAGGTGAAGAAAGTGGTAGTGATGAATTAAAGGAGGAGGCCCTAGATGTTGTACAAGTACATACCCCACACAGAGAGAACCACACAGTCCCATGGAGAGTAACAGGAGCTAGAGAGATTTATGAGCAGGGCATTTCTCTCACCGCCAAAAACAAGCAAAGGCAGAGCATCCATAAAGAGTCGCGGATCCTCACTAACTCACTCAATGAAGTTGAGGAGATGAAGCAGATATTCAGTTTCTATGGTTTCGAGTGGATGGCCAAGACTCCATCTCAGTATACAGCAGAATTTGTCTGGGAGTTCTATGACAACTATTTGTCCACCATGGAGATAAAGGTGAAGGAGGGGAAGAAAATAAAATACCATCCTTGTCTAGATAGTGTTGTGGTTCAGGGTCTAGAGGTTGACATATCTTAGCAGACCGTCGCTCGGATTCTGTATGGACCACAGTTCCTGCCTACATGGATGATGCCATAATATCAGTACAGGGTGGAGGCAATGAAGCAAATTAGGCAGTTGGGCTTAGAAAAAATACAAAGGCAATTGAAATGGCTGGCAGAGGTGATTGCTGAGGATAAGAAGGGAGTTGAGTGGATTGTTGGAGGAAAGCAGGTTACCAAGAGTTCATTGAATTTTATTGCTAAGGCCTGCTGGACACTAGTACGCCACCAACTAGCACCCATAGTCAATGACAACACCCTCAGTGGTGATAGGGCAGCTTTGGTGGCATGCCTCATATGCTGCTATCCAATCAACATCCCGAGGATCATTGCAGATGAGATAAGAGATCGGGCGGTGGGAGCAAGCACTACCATCCCATTCTCGAGTCTAGTATTCAGGCTATGTATAAAGGCAGGGTGCCAGTATGATGAGGTGAGGAGCGTCAGATCAGAGGCCAGAGGATTGCAGATATCAGACTTATCCAGGATGAAATAAACCCGGTAAGCTGAGCCCGACTACCTACAACAATTCCATTGGATCAGCCAATAGGGGGCACATAGGTGAATGATCCTATTACACAAGAGCAGAGCGAGACATCGACTGTAGATGCCAGTCATTTGGAGGCAGCTCCTAGCACATCTACCACACCACCACCTAGCTTGTAGACTATGACTCTAGTAAGGCATGTTTTGGTGCCACAGGACTTCCTCCAGAAGCTGGCCAAACGGTTGACGATGGCAGAGCGAAAGATTCAGGTCATGATGGAAAATGTAAAGCCATGCGTCAAGGTGGAGATAGATGCAGTATCTCAGGCTCTACATGCTCGCCTAGATGGATTTGAGAGCCGATTCAATGTACGGATGGTGGAGACGACAAACACCAGCGGTCTCCGTGAGGAGTTGGGGGCTCTTCGAAGACAAGTAGTTGAGTCGTCATCATGACATCCAACAGTTATAGAAGACCCCACTCTTCCAAAGCTAGATGCAGAATTTGATGAGGAGATTGATTTGGTAGCTTATTGGGAGCCGACTGTAGCTGCTGGAGACAAGGGAAAAAAGAGAGTTGCTGAGGATGATGGAGAGAAGAGTCGGAGGAAGAAGAGGAAGAAAGAGAGGAGAGAATGCAAGCGGGCTAGAGCGGAGAGCTTGCAGACTCATGATGCACATATGTCAGAGTTGTCGGAATGAGCTAGAGGAGCGAGCATCCCCACCACGCCTCAGCCCGATTTAGCCCCTATTCACACTAAGGCCGTTGAAGCTGCCAAAATTACTGAGGGGGTAACCACTCCCCCTGTTGATACTTCAAGAAGTGTGCCATCCACTGCTAGCGCCACAATTACAGTGGAGGTACCTCCTCCATAGGGTGAAGTCTGAGTAGCCCCAGGTATGTTTCCTTCCCTGTGTTCTTCTATCTCATTCATCGGGGATGAAGCTAAATTTTCAAAAAGGGGAGGGGTGTACTTGTTATTTTTGGGATTTTTTATACGACCAAGGGTTTTTTCTTGCCGTGTTTCTTTTCCCTTGGACATGCTATCTAGTAGAACCAACATGTTTAGAATTTTTATTTTTAGTTTGAGATTTTTGTTTAATTAGTAAATAACTTAGGAGCACTCAACTAATGAAAATGCACTAGTTTTGGTTTTTGGAAAAAATTGACCCTATTTAAAATTTTTTGATGCATTAGCTATGTATTTGTGACAGCATGCATGTTTTCTATGATTCTTTTGATGTCATCCAGTTTATTAGCATGAGGATTCTTGTTAAGCCATGTGTAAACCATACAATTGAGGTGAATATAGTTCATGTTCCATGAGAGAGTGAGGTGAAGTACCTAGTTTAGTATTGTGTAGAAGATCTAGAACTTACTTGGTTGGTCTTTGCATAGGATAAGGATGGTTGGTTAGGATATGATCATAGGACATTTTTGTTTATCTCACTTTTAGCCTATATAATCCTACCAAAATCATATGAATTCCTTGATCCCAATTTTGATCCTTAATTGACCCATCTTTTTCTTTGATTAACTAATGAACCGTACCCATTTGTTTATAATGAACCTAATTTGGCCCTGTTCCTTCATTGGATATCGTGAACCTCAACATAGGAAAAATGCCTAAGTTGAGGGTGGCTAGAGTAGGGATGCGTAAATGGTGGGAACGAGAAAAAGGGAAAGAAAAGACAAAAAGGTGAAAAATGATGTGTGGTGTGGTAAAAAGAAAAGAGATGAATTTTTTTTTTGAGAATCTTGAAAAAGAAATTTCAAAAGAAAATAACAATGCTTAAAATGTTGAAAATACACCCCACCCATGTAAATGTATACAAAAGGGGTAAAAAGAAATGAAAAGAACAAAGGGTGAAGTAGGTGAAAGGTGAAGACAATGTACGTAGTGCCAAAGAAGGAATAGTCACTTAAAAAAAATCTCTCATCTTTATCATGTCCAATCCTAGGCCTACATTACAAGCCTTATCAGGTCCTACAGTGATCCTAATTTGACCATTCAAAAAATCGAAGCAGAGAAAATAAGGGCAAGCCTATGGTATCTGATACATGGTACTTGGAAATTCTTTGTGAGGGTGAGTGTTTCATTTGTGTAGTCCCATACATATTTGATACTATATCTGTGAGTCCAGACTTCATTTGTTGTGACGGTACATGGATTATGTTTACTCTTACAGTTGGTCTGTGTGAAAAACATTGGTGATGACTTGATTGCCTGTTGATAGCTAGATGATATGTCATGATCCCTGTTTATTATTTTTTGAGGTTGCTTGTAATACATTAGCTGATGTTGGTCCATGGAAAAGGGTCAGAAGTTGTTGTATGTAAAGTGACAATTTTGTTTAAGTATTAGCTGTAGTATCTTAGGTTTATTTTCTAGTTGAGTATCGTGTTTTAGTTTTTTTTTATATTTCTTTGCCTAAGGACATGCAAAAGTCTTAAGTTGAGGGTGTTGATGTGCTGTGGATTTACAGCACTTTCAACGCTCAAAACTGAAGAAAATAGCATGGACTTAGGTGTGTTTATATGGATATGAGGCACTTTTCTTGTGTTTTTAGGTAAACTTAGGTGTTGGAATAAGATTGCACAAAAGAAGCTTAAAAGAGCAGAAAATGAACCAAGATGACAGTCTCAGTACGAGTCGTACATTGGTGGTACGAATCTTACTAAGACTCGTGAAAATATTCAGAAGGATGAGTTTAGAAAGATGCACCCCACGACTCATAGTATGAGCCATATGATCGTGGGATGAGCCGTAATTTCAAGTCGTGGAAAGATTCAGAGAAATTTCACAAAGGCTGACTATGGGTACGGATGACTAGAGTACAAGTTGTGAAGGCAATGTACAAGTTGTACCAAGACACTCGTGACAAACTTTAGAAAAATTCAGAGTCTTCAGATTTAAACCAGGGAAGCTCAGCACAACTCATAGGAAGATGGTACGAGTCGTACCAAATACCAACACTTAGCCGGATTTCACCAAGTTAAAGGCCTACAGATGGCAGGTACAACCTGTATAAGCCTGGTAGGGTCGTAGGTCTAATCGTGGCACGAGCGGCAGCAAATATGGAAGTTTATCTTGTTAGCTTAGGAAAAGGATTTTTATGTCTGTATAAATACACTTTATGTTTTATTTTCACGGGACCGTCGACCAAAAGTAATTAGGAGTGATTAGAACTGATTAGCAATGAAATTAAGGAGATACAGATGTGAGAATTGAGTTGTTCAACTTGTGATCAACCTTTTCTCGATCTTCATATTATTCTTGAGGATTTTGATGATTAATTCAAGGAAGTTTTTCTCTAAATTATAATCGTAAGTATTGATTCATGTCTTTAATTATGCAAACAAATCACAATCTTGCAACTATGAGAGGCTAAAATCTCCATAGCTAGGGTTGTGGGAACCATGGTGGATTAAGAAGCTAGGGTTACATAAAAGTGATTCAAAACCAATGCAAGACACTTGTATTGTATTCCCTTCGTGCTTAAACGTTTCTTAATGGTGTACAACATTAGGACTTGCTTGAATTCTTTACTTGCTTAGGTCTAAGAGGTAGAGATTAGGAAAAGATAATTACAACAAAGCCTTGATCTTGATGATCATTGTATTAACTTGAGCTGTAGTCACTGGATAGTTAAAATTTGGGACACATTGATAACGGTTAATTTACAATTGTTCGGCTTGTTTGTTATATGGGTATAAAACTACACGCAACTGCACGTGGTCAAACAAGTAGTAAAGTGGCTTAAGTAAGCCAAGTATCGATCCTACAGGGACTGGGATGAAGTGCAATCTGCTCAAGTGTGCTATAATTCAATTCTAAAAATGCAGACAACAGTGTAACCAAGAGTTTGATATTTTGTTTTATAATTTTTATGCTAAAGCTAAAACAATTATCTAATGTGAGTCTGAACTATGAATGAGAGCATGCTGAGGCTAAACGAACATGTAATGAAATTAATTATCGACATAATTTGGTTAATCTTTTCCTTCGGTTGCTAGCCAAGAACTATTGCCAAGGAATTAAAACTCTCGTATTTAACCCCACTTAAGACTCATGAACCATCCACCTACATTTATATGATTAAATGCAATTCGTGTTCTAGCCATACAAACCCGGTTCCTAAATTGACTAATACGACTTTCAGGTATATTTCTATCCTGAAAGTAAATCAATTCTCAATTTTCCCAAACCAAGTAAAGATCATATCCTATTAATTCACAACTTTCCAATTTCTTGCTCTCTCGAGTGAAACCGGACTTTTTAGATATACATTAACGTAGGCCACACATTAATGCAGTAAGAACAAGAATTAATAGAACAACCATGGAAGAAAAGATGAAAAACCAATATGATCAACAATTACATTTCACTACAATTGTTCATAACCTCAGCAAGAAGATGAATTAGCCACTCATTTGTGGATTAAACATCGTTAAATGAGTGTTAAACATACAAGCAATTGAATACAAGAAGAAGGAAAGAGAGAAAAACCCTGATAAGTTCGTCCCCGCAACTGCCAGTAACCCACGTTCTTGCTCCACCAAGTCAGAATATTGAAAAATGAACCTAAGTGTTCTATTTATACTGGTGGAAATTTTTCCCGGAATAACAAGCAACGTGTCGCGGAGTGCATCGCGGAGCACTGCCTCCGTGACACGCTACGGACGCGGACCTTCACTGGAACTGGGGATCCAGGAAATAAAGCCCAACGTGGCACGGCGTGCAACGCGGAGCCAAGCCACCGTGCCACGGACCCATCGCGAACCCACACTGGAATTTGGCTGAAAATTTCCATCCAGGCAGAAGGCCTCCGCGATGGCAGCGTGACACGGCTCCATCGCGGAGCCCCTTTATTTTGTTCTTTCCAATGCCTTGTCACGTGCTCACTTCCGAGTTCAACCCCGATATCTTCCAACATGCATTTAAGCTTCCCAAAATTACATTTTACCTGCAAAACAATGCTAATCATGTTGGTTAGTATAAATTCACATTTTATTACCAATTACATGAGAATGCATACACATTGATAGATAAACAAGGCTAAAATGACCCTTTTGAGTATCACTTAGGCATATAAATTTGCCCAAGATCAACAATCGCTCATGAGAACTGGTCAGGTGATTGAGTTTACTCATTCAATAAGGACTAGTCGGTCATTTGAATGAACCTGGGTTATTAGTTCTACAAGTAAGCATTGGTGATGATCACATATGTATATCCAAAGCAGTTATGAACCCATGGGGAAAAAAGAACCCTAGTTATCTTTAAATCTTTATTTCATCCATAATTTCAATTGTTTTTTTAATTATTGTTTTCTTTAAAATCCCCAATTTGGAGTAACTACCTAACAAGTTCACTTACCGCCTTTAGTCTAGCTCTTCCATATTCCCTGTGTGTTCGACCCCTACCTCTCAGTTGGGTTCTTTATTGACAACGTTTGCTTCATACTATGGTAGGAGGTATGGTTTGGACGTTATCAAGGCCCTGAAAAGGGTCAAGCAGTTGAGTTTGGAGGAGAGGTAGATATAGGTGAGGTGGTTAGCTAGAGTTATAGCTAAGGAGAAGAAGGATGTGGATTGGGTGACTAGTGGACGGACGGTCACCAAAGACTTGCTTAATTTCATAAAAAAGCCTACTGGACATTAGTTCTCCATAGGTTGGTGCCAACGGCGAATGATAATACCTTGAGTGTTGATTGAGCAACACTGGAGGCGAGCCTCATGTCGGGGTATGCTATCAACATCCCGAGGGTTATAGTTAAGGAGATTCGAGATTGAGCTCTAGCTTTGAGAACAACGATTCCATTCCCAAGTCTCATATACAAACTCTGTAGAGAGTTAGGTGTTCGAGTTATTGCAGAGATAGATACCAGAGTTGGAGGCACATAGATAATTGATATTGGATTGATACAAGATAAGAGAACCCAGTGAGCTGGGTTTGAGAACCACCAGCAGTCCGAACACCATAATAAGTGGGGGCGAGCAGGTAGATGCCCCTACCTCAGTTTATTAGAGTGAGATGCCGCCTACTAAAGCCGATCACACAACAGCTAGCCCTAGTACTTCCTCTGCACCTCCACTAGCCACACTAGGCCAAGTCCCAGTTGGATACTTCCTTGTGCCTCTGGAGTTCTTACATAAGCTGGCCAAGAGGCTAACCTTAACTGAGAAGAAAGTCAATGTAATGATGGAGTAGGTCAAGCCTTGGGTCAAGGCTGAGATTGAGAGGTAGCTAAAGGGTTTCATAGCAAACTGGATAGCTTTGAGTTGCGGCTCAATAAGAGATTGGCTGAGCAGCTGGATGTATAGAGTTTGCGGGATGAGCTAGGGACGATTAGGAGTTAGGTAGACGAGCAATCATCTCGATAGCCAGCCATATTACCAGCCCCAGCCATTCAACTATTTGAGGATGAGCCTAATGAGAAGTTTGAATTAGGGGCCTTTAGGAGTCTGAGCAGGCTAGAGGAGACAGAGGAAAGAGGAAGTCAGTAGAGGCGGTTTATGAGGAGGCTGCCAGGAAAAGTAGGAAGAGAGAGAGAAAGGAGAACAATCGGGCAACAAAAGCTAGCCTACAGACTTATGACCAGCACATGTCTGAGCTGTAGGAGAAAGCTAGAGGAGTTGGGAGTTCATTTGATATGCCTAGTGAGCTTAAGGATGGCAAGGACCCTTCGGGTGAGCCACCTTCAGCCTAGAGAGATATAGAAGTCGCTGAGGTAGCCAAGATACCAATTTGGGGGTTGCGAAATTTAGAAGTAGGAATGAGAGGAAATTGTTGTCAAATATTATTTTTTGTTCTGTACTTTCACTGTCTTGGTATTCTTCTTTACTTATTATTCTTATATCTTTCTCAGTCATTATCTGTCTCGTATTCTTTTATCTCATTTTCACTCTCTGTTTTTTCATATTCTGTTAATTCATATATGCTATCGTCATCGTTTAATTCGTAGTCTATATATTCTAGTTGTTTGTATTTATCATTTTCTATTATTACTTCTGATATTTGTTTTTTAGTTATATTTCTGGGTATTTTACAATCTCTAGCTAAATGTCCTATTTTGCCACAGTTGTAGCATTTACATTCTGTTATATTTTTCTTAGTCCTATGAGGTCTTTTTTGTTTGTAATTTTTTATATAATACCTTTTTCTTGGTTTCTTATACTTGTACTTTGTCCTAAATGGTCTGTATTTTTTGATTCTTTTCTTGTATTTATATTTGTTTGTACATCCAAATTGTGGTGCTGTTTTTGTTGTACAACATGCTAAGTTTTTTATTAAGATTTTTTCCATTTTCATATCTTCCTTGTGTTTTTCACATAATTCTGTAAACCATTTTTGTAAGAATTTTATTCTAGCTCCTAGTGTATCTATTAATCCTGATTCTTGCCATTCTTTAGTTATTTTTGAACTAAATGGTTCTGGTAATTTTGTGTAATATAATTTTCTTATTTCTCCACTTTCTTCATTTGTATATAATCTTTTATAGTAATATTCTTTAAATGCTCATGTATATTCATCTATATAACTCATTTTACATATACTTAATTTATTTATTAGATTCCTATTTAGTTCCTTATCTTTTTGTCGTTCATCTATTTCATTCGTCATGCTACTAAATTCGTTTCTTATTGCCATTTCATATTTGTTTAATATATCTATAGATGTTGCTGCTACTTCATTATTGGGTTTCTTATTATTTCTTAGTGTTTCTAAACTTTCTGCTGATAAGTTTTGTAACCATATTTTTGTTGTTCCTATGAGTGTTCTTTCTATATATCCAGGAGAATCTGCTACTGATATTTTATTATCTATTAATTGTTTTGAAATATATCCTATCCATAATTGGATTGTTTTATTTGTATCTGCTACACAATCTAGATCTAAGAAGTTATATTGTTCTATGTTTTGCCTAGGTGTCCAGTTCCTATTCAATCTTTTATCCCATAATGTTTTACTTCTATTTTCTCTTTCGTAAGTATAATAAATTGGGCTAGTATCTAATCTTTTTGGGCTTTTAGTTCCTGACGTGCTAGGTTTTTCATCTACATCTTCGACATTGATTTCTATATTATTTTGTTTTTCTATTAGGTTAGTATATGTTTCTGAAGTTTCTGAATATTGATCTAGATCTGCTTCTGAATTTTCATTATTTTGTTCATTTATTTCATCTATTCCTATCGTAGGTTGGTCTTCTAATGTACTTGTTTCTTCTAGTAATGTTTTAAATTTTTCTATTTCTTCTGTGAGTTTTAATTCTTCACGTTGTTTTTCTCTAGCTTTTAATTTTTCTTCATACAATTGTTTAAGTTTTTCCAATTCTTTTTCTAATTCTTGGATTCTTGTATCTTTTTCTTCTTTAATCTGTTGTACTTCTATTTGGGCTTGTTTTTTAATTTTTTCTATTTCTTTTTTCCTATCTATCTCTTCATTTTCTTTATTAATTCTTACCATTGCTGTTAAGCTGTCTTCTAGTTTTGCCGAATCTTTTTCTAACATTAAATACAATTGATCTCCTATTTTTTTAAATCTTCTTCCTAAGCTTGAGTGTATAATTTTTATTTCTAGTCCTTTTTGACTCATATATTTTTCTCCTTCTAGGGCATATTCTTCTTTATTCATGGTAATTCGTGTTGTAATTTATATTCTAAGCTTTGTAGTTGTCCTTCCAAATAAAATATTTCTTTTCTTTGTGATTTAATTGATGTGCGGCATACTCCTGCAACTATGTTATAATTTAGTCTCTTTTTTTTCTAAATTTGATTTCATTTATTACTTCATTTATTTTATTAAGTAGTTGTTGTTTGTACTCTTCATTGTTATTGATATTGTCTTTCATGTTTTCTTTTTTTAGATATTTTACATAATTATATTCTGTTCTTGAAATTAGATCTATTAAGTATTCAAGTCTAACATCATCTATTTTGCTTGAGCTTAATTGCTTATATTCGAGATATAGTATTTTTAATTGCTTTTTTAATTCTGACTTTTTTGTGAATATGTCCTTTCTTTGGTTTATGTAGTTTTTTGTTATCCATTATTTGTTATTGGGGTCTTGTGTAAACATTTTATTGTAATATTTATTTTTTAATGACTCTATCCTTTGTATTTCTTTTATGTGTTCTAGTGCATATTCTAAATGTTCTAGATTTCTTTCTCTCATGTAATCACTTATATTAGTTTCTAACAAAATTACTAATAGTCTTATATTTTCCATAGTTTCTAACCAATATTCCATATATTCATAGTTTATCATTATTAATCTGAATTTATATTTAGTTCATATAGATCTATAATATCTGAATCAAAGGTTCTGAGTATATATAGGATAAGTATTTTATATCTATAATCTTCATCTAGTAGGTACGAATTCATTTTTTGAATATTTTCTAAACATAATATTCCCTCTAATCTCTTTAGGTATTATTAGAAATTATCTGGTTATTATAACGTTATTTTGAATAGTCTTTTTCGGTCACTACTATGCGTTTTCATCTTTGATCAGTTACCCTAACATCGCCTCAACTTTGTGTACTCCCCTAAAACGGCTCTCTTGGCCTCACCGGTTTCCACCTTAGGATGGCATAGTCTGGGCTTACTTATTCGCAGCTTACTGGCCTCGTACATAGCAAACTTAATCAAGATTTATTCATTATAACGGCATAATAAGAAGATAATATCACATAATACTTAGGAGATTATAAGGAATATAAAAGTTTAGCTATTCATATTCATGAATTTATATACCTTATTTTGTAGATCTGCATCGTTGCTAGTTTTCTCCATAGCTTGATATTTTCTAGGTAGTTTGTTTTATTTTGTGTGCTAGCTCTGATACCAATTTGGGGCTTGCGGAATTTATAAGTAGGAATGAGAGGAAATTGTTGTGAGGACGGATGATTGTTGCCTCCGTCTGGCTTCTCTATTTATAAACAAAAGAATCCTTTACAAATGACCTTTACTATTCATGAATGACATTTACTATTCATGAACAGTAACTGACCTCTACTATTTACACAGTAATATGACCTTTACTATTTATTAATAGTATTTGCATTTTACTGTTTGCACAGTATTTGGCCTTTCCTATTTATAAATAGTAACTGACCCTTACTATTTACTACTATTTACTTTACGACTTTTTTACATAAAAAACAAAAAACTTTACAGACACACATATCTTTTTTCTTCATATCTTTTTCTTTATGTCGCCTTCCTCTTTATGTCATTCCAGCTGGACTTCTGGTAGCTGTTTGTTGTCTTCACCATGGCATTTTGAACAATGGTGATCTGGATATTTTTGTCCTATAGTTTTGCAATATCTTGTCAGAAGTGCCGGAGATATATAATTTTTTTGTATAGCTCTTGTTGTAGGTATTTGTTCTGGCTTTAGCAGACTAAGTATCCATTGGCGTAGTTCTTCCATGTCTGCTTCTTTATGTTCTTTGGAGTTTGCATAGATCATTGTCTGGTCTCTTGAATAGTAGCTCCAAATTGAGTTGCCATTTAGGTAGTTGTTTGCTAGCTCATTGAGTATAGTGGCGAGTCCGATAATTCTTTTGTTTGCGTAAAATTCGGGTATCTCTGTACATTGTATCTCATTTTGTTGTTCTATCCTTTCTGGAATTATCATCTCTTTTGTCAATCCTATCTTTACAACCTGTATGATTGGTTTTATTTCATCATACAGTATCTCTGCTGGTGCCGAGTATATTTTTATATAAAAGAATGTGCCTTTAGTTATTCTTTTATATGTAGTAAATGCTTTATGTATTTCTGGTATGGTAGCTATTTCATCTCCTGTTGCTGTATATACAGTACTAAGTAGTCCATAGTCGTAACAAGTCCTTACTAGGTTAGCATTCGTTTTAGGTTGGGCTATTAGTTTGTTGTATCCTTGTAAATGTTGGGTTATATAGTCTTCTGTTGGGTTACTGGTGCTGGTAGATCTTGAATTTTTATTCAAAAAGGTTTGTATTTTATGGATATTTTATATATATCTGCTGGATATGTGGTTATAGGTTTGTTTGGCCTGGTTTAGGCTTTCTTTGTATGTGGTAGTTTGTGGAGTAGGGGTAATTGTTATATTTCTTTTTGGTGTAAATGGTTTATCAAATAGTTTATTTTTAGTGATATCTTTTTTATCTCCTCCAGTTCCTGATGTCCCTGCAGCTGCACTTAACAAATTGTTAGATTGGGTTTTTTGGTGTTTCCCATCGTCACCTTCTAGCTCTGGAATTTTAGCGTCTTCCAATCGACGTAGCTCCGCATGTTTAGAGTCATGCTGCTGACTGTTAGCTCTGCTTTTTAGCTGTTGTATCTCGGTTTCCATACTATCCACTTTTTTGTAAAGTGTAGTAAGGAGACTAAGTATTTGTTCCATTTTGTCTTTTCCTCCTTCAGTATTTGTATCTGGAGAGGTAGTCTGCAATTGTATTTCTTTCAGTCTTGATAATCTCAATTGTAAATGAAAAATTTAGTATATTTAAAACTAATCTTCTTATTTCTTTCGTTGTGACTGAATCTTGTACCTTTTTAGTTATCCACCATTTAACTTGTGTGTTATCTGTTCTAACAATAAATTTGTTATAAACAATATATGGTTCAAATGCTAATAAACATTTATATAATGCAAATAGTTCTTTTCTATTTATCTCCCATTTTATTTGTGGTTCAGTATATGACCCTGAGTAGTATCTACAATGGTGTTCTATTTTTTCATTTTTATATTTATATTTTAATACTCCTCCATAGCTGTGGTCACTGGAATCTGTTTCCACTATATAACTAAATTGTCTATTTTCGTCCGGAAAATATAGTTTTGGTAGGTTTTTACACATGTCCTTTATCTTTTTTATATGGTTTCTATCTTCTTCATCAAAATAGTATTCTATATCCTTTTTAAATTTTTTCTGTAATGGTTTTAAGTTTTCTGCTAATTTTGGTACATACTCTCGTACTTGGTTAAGTAGTCCTAAAAAGGATTGTAATTTTTTCTTAGTATCTAATAATTCTTTAGAATTAATTATTTTTTGTACTATATGTGTTTGCATTTTTATTCCATTCTTATCTATTTGTATTCCCAGAAATTCTATTTGATTTTTTAATATTTCAGCCTTCTTTCTACTTAAGCTTATTCCTGATATCTCTATTATATGCATAAATTTCTCTAATAATTTTATATGTTCTTCTTTTGTTTTTGAATAAAGTAGTATATCATCTATGTATACTATGCAATTTTCTAGTTGATTAAAGTAGATATCCATAAAATGTTGATATCTACCTGGTGCGTTTTTATATCGAAAAGGTAGTACATTCCATTCATAAAATCCTTGTGGTACAGTAAATGCTGTTAATTGTTTTGATCCCTCTTCTAGTTTTAGATGGTAAAATCCTGATTTACAATCAAATTTACTAAAATAATTGTATCCTTGTATCTGTCTTACTTTTAGTATTTTGTTTGGTATTGGGTAGTTATATGTTAAAGTTTTTGCATTTAAATTTCTATAATCTATAACCATTCTGCTTTTTCCTCTATTTTGTTCACTATGTTTGTTTACTATAAATGCTGGACTATTATGTTTACTGTTACTTTCTGGTATATAATTGTTTTCTAGTAATTCTTTTATATGCATTTGAAATTCTTTTTGGTCTTCAAAACTATATTTCAGTGGTTTCAGTGTTATTATACTATTTTCATCTATTAGTTCAATTTTTATCTTTGTTTTATGTTTTTCCCATCCTTGTAATGGATTTTCATTATATAATGAATTTAACTTATTTTGTAATGCTTGTATCTTATCTATTGTGAATATTATAATTTCTATTTTGTGATCGCTTGGCGTTATATTTTCTAATTTTTGGGTAATTTTTTCACTTTCTTTTATCCATGGTGTATTTTTTCTTACCTTGTTACTAACTCTTTTTGCTCCTACTTTCTTATTACACGGGGTAGTAAACCACCAATGTGTTTTTGTTATGGTATGTGGGTATAATTTTTCTAAAAAGGGCATTCCTAATAGTATATCTTTATTAGTAAATTCATAACTATACATTTCTTCTATTGTTAATATTTTATCCCATATTTGTATTTTTATGTTTTTAGCCTTATGTGTTATCATACTTCCTTCATTATTAAATCCGATAACTCTTAATGGTGTTTTTAATTTTTTCCATTTACTGTCTGGTAAACAGTTATATTTACACATATTTGTTTCTGCTCCTGTATCTATCATAGGTGTGTAATATCTATTATAATATCCTTCTGCTATTATTTTTGTTAATATATAGATTTTTTGCATTATTCTATATCAAAGTTCTTTTAATAATTATCTTCTTATTTTCATAATGTATTATTAGTTGTTTTTCATCTAAATTATAAGGTTTTACTGTTTCTAGCCATCTTATTCCTAAAGTAATATTATCTTTTCCTTGATATATTTTGAATTTTATTTTTATTGGTACTCCTCCAATAATTAATTCTTGTTCTGTACTGTGTTCTATATTTGTCAGTATTTTAGGTAATTCTGTATTTATATTTTCATTTTTATTGATTTCTTCTTCTTTTACTAATTCTCTTGTAATATAGTTTTCAATTTGTCCTGTGTCTATTATTATTAAATACTTTCGTTGATCTAGTATTCCTGTTATGTAATATTGGTAAGGTTGTATTTCGTTTATTTTTTGTTCTATTAATTTTGGTTGTAATTCATAGTCTATCCTTCTTGAGGTACTACTTCTAGATGATGATGGTGTATCATAATTTATTCTTTTTGATGTACTTAGTCTTTCTTTTACTATTTCTAAATCTTCTTCAATATCTATTTCTTTATAACTATAATCATTATTATCAATGATAGTAACTATTTTGTCAAAAGGATTTTCTATTTTAATTCTTTGAATCTTATTTCTAGCCATTATTTTATGTTTTGTTGTTACTACATATAAATTTTTACATCTAGCTGTAAATACTTTACTGCCCGGTGTTAATTCTATTCCTGACATTTTCCAGTATAATACTAATGATTTATCTATATTTCTATCGTCCAAGGCTACTGAATAATTTGCACTTATTATAAATTTAAATTTTTGGTATATTAGATTTCCTTTAACTGCACTTATTATACTTTTTTCTATAGGGTGAATTATTCTATCATCTGCTAAATATATTTCTATTGGTGTATCTATTCCTTCTCTGAAACATGCTTTTATTAGTATTTTTGTTCCTCCTAGGTTTATGTATTTTATTGGATTCTTAGCCTTTATTTCTTGGATTTCCTTATTTATTATCTTTTTATTTATTATGGGTATTTTAGCTTTTGCTTGCGTATATTTGCAGTCTATTATGTGTTCTTTTTGGCTTACTACATAATATTCTTCTTATTTTATCTTAAAGAAATTTCTTAATTTGGGTACTTCTAGTATTTTATCTATGCTTAAATCTAATTCTTAATTTGGGTACTTCTTGTTTTCCATTATACGATTGAGTGCACTGGCCACCGCTGGTGCCATGTTTATAGAGGCTGAGAGTGTGCCACCTTCATAGGAAGATAGGAGCACTTAGATCACCACAGGTATGTCCCTCTCCTAGTTTTTATTTCTTTTCTTTGGGACAAAGCATATTTTTCAAAGGGGGTGTATCTATTTTTGCTCGTCCAAGGATTTTTGCTGTCGTGTTTCTTTTCCCACAGACGTTCCATCTAGTGGAACCGGAATGTTTGGAAGATTTTGTTTTTATTTAACTAGAAATAGATTAGAAGTACTTAACAGCAAACAAAAATGCACATGTGTTGGATGCTTTTATATTTTCAAAAAAAAATGACCCTTTTTAAACTATTTTATGATTAAATGTGTTGGTTCACTGCAAAGCATGGCCATTGTGGATCTTTTTGTGGAAGTTGATTGATTAGCATGAGTAACTGTAGCATAGCTGTGCACGAATCAGATAGGTAGTGTGTGATGCAAACCTCTACCATGTGTGAATGAGTTCTTACTTAGTTCAATACTGTGTAGGTGATCTCGAACTTTCCTAGTTAGTCTTTGGTTAGGTGGTAGGATAGTTGATTAGGAAAGAATCATAGGCTATTTTTGATTTATCCCACTTTAGCTTAAATTGCCCTACCAAATAAAATGAATTCCCTGATCCCATGTTTGAGCCTAAAGTTGACCTTTTTGTTGATTAGCCCATTCACCTTTCCTATTTTATTTATAACAATCTATTTTGGCCCTGGTCCCTCCTTGGACATTGTGAACCTCAACTCAGGCGACATGCCTAAGTGGAGGGTGGCTATTGTAGGGGTGTATAGATGAGGTGGGGCAAAAAGAAAAGGCGAGTTACTAAAATGTGGGGTGTGGTGTGAACAAAAAGAAAAAGAAAAAGAAAAACAAAACATAAGAAAAGAAATAAATTTGAAAAAATATATATAAAAGTGAAAAATACACCACACCCACTAGTTGAAAGTTGAAAAAATGGAGAAAGGGAGAAAAAAAGGGAAAAAAGTTAAAAGTGAAAGCAAGAGTTGTGTAGTGTCAACAAGGGTTAGTCACTATTATCCATATGAACAACACCCATCCCTAATCCAAAATTACAATCCAATAAAAGCCTTATAGTGACCCTAACCTAACTGTCCGAAAAGCCATAGTAGAGATAATAAAGGCAAACCTATGGTATCACTTGTGCACTATTTGGAACTTCTTTGTGAGAGTGAGATCTTTGCTTGATAGTCCCAGTTTCAAACATATATAGACCATTGTGAGTGTTTGAGACTTCATTTGTTGTACGGGTACATAGGTTGCATTGCATTCTGTCAGTTGTCTACGTAAATAACATTAGTGATTGCTTGGTTGTCTGTTAATTATTTAATGCTATCTCTAGATCCCTTTGTGTCATGAGTTGAATACTTGGACATCATTCATCATTGTTCTTGGATTTTTGACAAGTAATTGTGCAATTGATTCTTGAGTTCTTGTTTCATCAATATTCTAAGTCTTAAATGATGTTTTCTTCCATGAAATTTGATTTTATTCTTGCAATTATGAATAACTAAACCCTCTTCAACTAGGATTATCAGAACCATGGTGGAATAACAAACTAGGGTTAACACAAAGTGATTCTAAACCAATACGAATGTCTGTATTGTTCTTTTCTTCATCATTAACGTTTCTTAATGATGTGCAATGTTAGGACCAGCCCGAATTCTCTTCTTGCTTGAACCTAGAGAAGGAGAGATTAAGAAAAGAAAAGAACAATAAAGTCTTGAATTTGAGTTTCATTGAATAACTTGAGCTGCAGTCACAGAAGAGTTAATCTGGAGCTATTGATAAAGATTAAATTGAAATCACTCATGAGACCTAACCCGCTTATTGAGTAGAGTCATCTAATAGGGACGAATTAGTGATTTAGATGAGCATAATTTATCAGTTCTTCAGGCTAAGTATTGGAATAGATCACGAGTGTAATAATCTAACCTAGTTAGAAAGTCATGGGGAACTCCTCCCTAGTTAGTTGCATAAGTATTGATCACAAATCTAGTTCAAAATAATGTTACTTGATTTGAAATCTCCCCTTTAGGAAATAATTGAACTAAAAGTGTGAATACTAGCATTAGTCAGTATCTTGACCATATTCCCTGTGAGATCTACCCCAACCTAGCTGGATTCTTTATTCACATTTTCCATGTTATACTTCTTCAGGGACTGTAATTTGAGCATTATTAGGTAGGAGTGAATAATTTAAAACAATTAACCCGATTTTGAGAAAAAAATGTTAGGACGTTACACCGATTTTTCGGATGAAAATTGATATGGTGTTATTTGTTTCTTTGAACCCCATTTTGAGAAAAAATAGATATTAGAATCAATATATATTTTAATATTGTATTTTTTCTTCTTATTTGATAGTAATTTATCATTTTATAAGACTAATTATTTATAAAATAAAAAGACAAATATAACTAAGACCAAAAGGTAAAATACATAAATTTGAAATAGATAAAATATATTCATACATTAGAAATACGTAATAATCAATACAATAACAATCAATGCCTTGAGGTACTTTCACCACGAGAGATACTTCCACCATGCTCTCGTAGGTTAAACTTATGCTTAACATAACCATATTAATTTTACAATGAGCACTTGCGAGAGTATGTCATGTCTGGAATATCTATTTTATTGGGAAGATAGGTGTTTGCTTGCACAAGTATTCTACCAAATACTTTTTGTTAGAAATTATAAAAATGGTTGTGGTAGCCAATATGCCTTATCAACAAGAGTTTGAATTGTTTGGAGTATGTTCTTTTATATTTACCACATTGTATTTTAGTGCCATATAATCCCATGCAGCTATCCCAACTACTAAAAACACTTGATTGCATAAGAACATGGAATATGATATGATTATCACTTATCATATTTACATGTTCTTTCTCTTTCATTATTTAGGTGAACATTACCTCCATGACCTTGGTGCTCATTTTTCTTGACTTCAATTATAAGGTTTACCAGATCATACTTCTTAATAGTGTGATGCTCTAACTTTTTTCTGTGATGATCAAATAGTTTGGTTGGGTCTAAACTCCATGTTGTGACAAAAACATTTTTCATACTCTAATCTACTCACAAACAGCTCCACAACCAGCCTGAATGCCATTCTCAGTAATGACCAGCCTTCGTGCAAACTTCAATAAGTCATTAAATGACTCAAAGTTGTTTATTGTAAGAATTCCATCTCCTACTACCATTCTTGTGCACGATTCATTTTTCGACTGACATATTAGTTGTAAGCTTCCTCAAATATCTTTCTGATCAATTTCATCTATTCCTTAAATGTCACGACCCGAGTCTATACCTTAGACGAGATACGTTACTTGGAGTCACAAGTAACCCCGAGCCAACCCATGGTCTATCATAAAATTGGTAATATGAGTAATCATAGCAGAAGCTTAAATAATAAAATCGTTTTAGAAGAACTAAATAATAAAAGTTTATACATTTGAAAGAAAAACTAAAAGTCCGAGTCTATGTCTGAAAGCCATCTACATATGAGGAGTTGCTGGGACAAGCCCCCAGCTAACACTAAAGTCTAATTGAATGAAAATAACTAAAAAAGTAAATATCGTCCTCAAAAGATGAGGACTTACCGCTGGTACTACTGATATCACCTGAAGAAGATCTACTAACGGTACTGAGGATTAGAACCTGTGCTTGTATCATGGTATGATCCATCATAGAAGGTATGCGTCACTACTTTGAATGTACTGAGTAAGTGGGAGAAAAATGTAACATAAAGAACAAATAACTGAAAAGTAATGACATGTAATGTCCAACTAAAATATAGTTGAGATGATCATTAATTACCCTGACTGGTGGTCATAAACATGCCCTGAATATGAGATACTGATCTGAGCTAACTGTACCAAACTGAACTGAGTGAAACTATTCTGACTAGTGGGAGAGTCTATAACCTACATATAACAACGTGAGCTAGACGTGGAGTATGATGTATACACTATATCGGTAGGACCCAATATACCTTGCCAGGGTATAAAGGAATGAACTGGGTCATCACAGGTTTGGGGCCATAGGGCAAATAAAATAACCTACGGTGTCAACGTAGTTCTGGGAGCCTAGGTGTGCGGGAATCCCGATACGCTCGGTGCCAAGTCCTACTCCTATTGGATAGTCCTAGATTGACTACTAAGCTGATAGCTCAAAACTAGGGTCCAAGACTTAGTCAGGGATACCTATTTTACAGTACCCTTAGAGTCTTATCAGATCGGGTTCTGTAATTGGTGTTCCAAGACTAGCCGGAGCTGCTTATCTAAAAGCATCATAACCATCCAAAGAAAAAACTGAAATATGATAATTGATATCTGAGTCAAATAACTGATAACTGGGAGGCACCACTGACACCTCAAGAAAAGATTGTAGTCAAATTTATCAGCTAACATTTCTAAAAAATATTGAACACGCTAACATTCCGACTGAAACTGGACTAGCATGCTAATGACTGAGATTTCAACTAATTTTAACAATATGGGAATCCCAACACTGGTAGAGTCAAGCAACATGAATAACTACTCAATTATGCTTGATCCTAATATATTGCATTTCTAGGGCTAAATCATTTCATAAGGAGCTAATTTCCACATGATTTCTAGGAATTTAGGAAAAACTTAGAAACTAATAACATGGATAATGTTCCACCTGAAACTTATAGAATTTTGTCTATAAACTTTCTAAATTACGAAACCACAGGGCTATAACTGATAGAATATTAGGGAATAGTTTTAGGGACACAAGGGCAGAACAATTCCCATATTGAATTCTGACATACCTGGTGAAGAAATCTCAGAGAAACTCCCTCGAGAATCTAAGAAGAAATTTGATTTCCCTAGCTCCTGCTCTGAGTTTTTCTGAGAGAATTTTTACGATCTAATTTTCTAAGTGAATGAGAGGGGTGAAGTAATCATTGATTACCCCTCTAAATTCCCTGAAAGTACCCTAAAACAATGTATTTTAGAGATTAAAAAGGTGGAAAATTACAAATATCCCTGGGGAAAAATTAGGAAAAAATGTTGACAGGGATTCTACATCGTGGGTCTCCTCGTTCCAGCATCTGAATTATGTTCTTCATGTAGCATTCATACCGAATGACTCTATGAACTTACATTGATACTTCAACATATTATGGGTAATGTAGGAGATATCTCCGACGGGTCACTCAACAAGTCATTGTAGGAGATCACGACTCGTTGGGACCAGTTGTTGTTCCTAGGGCCTGGGTTTTGGGCTCACTGGAACAGGCAACGAGAGGGACCACTACTCGTTGGTTGAACCGATGGGTCGCTAGTTCCTCCCATGGCCACTGGAAGAAAAAAATTGGGAAGCTTGACAACGGGCAACTCAACGACTCGTTGGTAGACCCAACAGGTCATTGTGTCGAGTCATCACCTCCACTGGAAAGGTTCCTAAGATCCCTGAACTTGGGACCACGGGTGGTCACAACGGCTCATTGTGTGATACAACGGGTCGTTTTTGCCACTCGGTGTCACTGAAGGAGGTTTCTGAGAATCCCAACCAACGACTCACATCACAAGTCATTGTATGACACGACGACTCGTTGGTTGGGTCATGGGTTCCTGGAAAAGAGAGTTCTGAGTTGGGGACCAATGGGTGACAGGACGACTCATTGTTTCTCACAACGGGTCATTCTATGTCTTGTTAGATCTCGAAGGACCAAGGCAGGGTTGACCACGACTGAGACAACGGGTAATTGGAGCTGACCACGACTCTTTGCTCAGTCGTTTTGGGTCAAATTTTTATGGTTTCTTTTGGATTTTTCTTGCAAGGTCTGAGTCTTGTCTAAGAAATTTTTGGGGTGTTACAATATCTCCCCCTTGGGATCATTCATCCTTGAATGAAGGCTAAAACTACTGGAAAATCCGGATAGAGCTGCAATTCCCAGACTGAGGCTATGAAATGATTTCTGAAGGAGTAACTGACTCTGAACTAACTTAACCATGCTAACAGAGTTGATGCAACTAGAATGCACATTGAAAATCTAAATAGAGCTGATGAGTGTGGAACTGAACAGAGCATTGAGGAGGAATTTAGTACCTAATGCCGAAACTGAACTGGAAGGGAATAAATGAGGGTATCTGGACATCATGACTTCTTCTGCCTCCCATGTGGCTCCCTTAACTAGCTGGTTCCTCCACAAGACTTTCACTGAAGAGACTTCCTTGTTTCTCGGGTTATGAACCTAACGGTCAAGGATCTAAACTGGAACCTCTTTGTAAGAGAGACTATCTTTCACTTCCACATTGTCTAGTAGAACAACTAAAGTTGGATCACCGATGCACTTCTTTAATACAGACACATGAAAGACTACGTGTACAGATGCTTAACTCCGAAGGTAATCCTAACTCATATGCCACACTGCCAATTCACTTTAGAATCCTGTAGTGTCCCACATATCTCAAGCTGAGTTTCCCTTTCTTCTCAAACCTCATCACCCCCTTCATGGGTGAAATTTTCAAATAAACGCAATCATCTACTGCAAATTCTGACTCTCTTCTCCTCACATCAGCGTAGGATTTCTGTCAGCACTATTTTAAACCTCTCCCTAATAAGTTGCACCTTCTGCATAGCTTCATGAATTCAATCTGGCCCTATCAAGGTAGCTTCAAAAACCTCAAACCACCCTATAGGAGACCTACACCTCCTCCAATACAATGATTCAAACGAGGCCATCTGGATACTGGAGTGGTAGCTGTCGTTGTTCGCAAACTCAATGAAAGGTAGGCGATCATACCAATTGCCCTTGAAATAGATCACACATGCTCTCAGAATATCTTTCAAGGTCTAGATAGTCCGTTTATCTTGTCCATCTATCTAAGGTTGAAAAGCTATGCTGAGCTTGACTTGGGTACTTAGTCCTTTCTGAAATGACTTCTAGAAATGCAAGGTGAATTGGGTACCTCTATCTGAAATAATGGACAAGGACACTCCATACAATCTAACCAACTCCCCGATATATAGTTAGCATAATCCTCAGCTAAGTCTGTAGTTTTAACTGGGAGGTAATATGCTGACTTGTTCATTCGGTCTACTATTACTTAGATTGAGTCATGCTGCTGACGAGTACCAGGTAGACCTATAATAAAGTCCATATTTACTTCTTCCCACTTCCATGTGGGTATGCTAATATCTTGAGTCATACCCCCCCAGTCTCTGATGTTCCACCTTAACCTGCTAGCAGTTCAGGCACTTAACCATAATTCTGCTATGTCTCTTTTCATACTGTTGCACTAGTAAATATCCCGTAGATCACGGTGCATCTTAGTGGCACTTGGGTGAATAGAGTATCTCGAACTGTGTGCTTCTACCAGTATCTTCCATCTCAAGTCACCTACATTCGCTACACATAGTCTACCCTGGTAACGAAGCACACTATCTCCCCATTTAGAGAAAGCCTCCATTTCTTTTTCTAAGAATTGATTCTTTTAGTTTAAGCAGTATGGGATCTTCATGATACCCTTGACTTAACTTCAATGACTAACGAGGAATCTGACCCACTCTGCACTACTATTCCCCCCTAAACTAAATCAACCAACTGCACTCTTAATCGAGCTAACCTGTGAATATGCTTTTCCAATTCTTTTCTGCTCTCTTCAACATGAGCCGCACTCCCTATGGACATCGTTCTTAGGACATCAGCCAGCACATTGGCTTTTCCCGGGTGGTATAGCACACTCATGTCGTAATCCTTCAATAGCCCCAACCACCTTCTTTGATGAAGATTCAAGTCTTTCTGATTGAACACATACTGAAGGCTCTTGTGATCGGTGAAAACATCGACTTGAGCCCCATAAATGTAGTGCCTCCATATTTTCAACACAAACACCACTGCTGCCCACTAAAGGTCATTACCCGAATAGCTCTTTTAGTGAACCTTGAGCTGTCTGGAGAGCTATAACCTTACCCCGCTGCATCAGAACGCAACCGAGTGCCACTCTAGAGACGTCACAATATACAACGAACCCATTTGTTCCTTCTGATAAGGTTAACACTAGAGCGGTAGTGAGTCGAGTCTTCGTCTCCTGGAAACTCTTCTCACACGTATCTGACCACTAAAACTTCACCTTTTTCAAAGTCAACCTAGTCAGAGGAAATGCAATAGAGGAAAATCCTTCAATAAAATGTCGGTAATAACCTGCTAGACCCAAGAAACTTCTGATTTCAATTGGGGAAGTAGGTCTTGGCCAGTCTTTCACCACTGCTATCTTTTGAGGATCTACCTGAATACCCTCACCCAAGACCACATGACCAAGAAAAGTCAAAAACTTCAACCAGAATTCACATTTGCTGAACTTAGCGTACAACTGACGGTCTTTGAGCGTCTGTAACACTATCCTCAATTGGTTAGAATGATCCTCCTTGTTCCTGGAGTACACCAAAATGTCATCAATGAACATAATGACAAACATGTCTAGATACGACTTGAAAACCCTGTTCATCAGGTCAATGAAAGTTGCAGGGGTATTAGTTAGTCTAAAGGACATAACTATGAATTCATAGTTACCATACCGTGTTCTGAAGGCTGTTTTCAGTATGTCACATTCTCTGACCCTTAGTTGATATATACCCCAATTTGAGATCTACCTTGGAGAAACAACTGGCTCCTTGAAGCTGATCGAACAAGTCGTCAATCCTAGGTAGCGGATACCTATTCTTAATTGTGACCTTGTTTAATTGATGGTAATCGATACATCTTCCGAGAGTACCGTCTTTCTTTTGCACGAATAATACTGGAACACCCCATGGAGAGATGTTGGGCCTGATGAAACCTTAATCAAGAAAATCTTTTATCTGCTCCTTTATCTCCTTAAGATTAGCTGGAGCCATTTTGTAAGGAGGGATGGAGATGGGCTGAGTATCTGGAAGAAGGTCTATGCTGAAGTCTATTTCCCACTCAAGAGGGACCCTGTGAAGATCTTTGGGAAACACATTAGCGAACTTGCTGACAACTAGAACTGACTGGATAGGTGGGGTCTTAGAGCTGGAATCTTTGACCCAAACTAGATGATAAATTCACCCTTTAGAAATAAGCTTTTTTGCCTTAAGGTAGGAAATAAACCAACCCTTAGGTGCTGACTACTGCCCATCCACTCTAAAACTGGCTAATTAGGGAATTAAAAACTGACTCTAGTTCTATAGTCGACTAAGGCATAACTGGAGTGTAACCAATCTATGTCAAGAATGAGATCGAAATCGACCATTTCTAACTCTACGAGATTAGCTGGAATGTTCTTATTCAAGACTGAGACTAGACAATTTCTATACACCTGGCTGGCTCTAATTGACTCACCAATTGGATAGAGACTAAGAAAGGTTCTAAAAGGTCTTCTGGAATGATTTCAAATTGAAAAGCTATATAGGGAGTCACTAACGATAGTGTGGCTATTGGATCTAGTAGGGCATACACATCAAGATGGAAAAGATGTAACATACCCGTGACCACGTCAGGTGAGCTCTCAAGATCCTAACGGGAGGATAAAGCATAAAAGCAGTTTTGGCACTGACTGCCATCCGTACCTAAAGTGTTGCCCTGCTGAGCTAGTCGGCCTGCTAGAGCTACTGAAGTGGTAGACTGTGAACTTCCTCGTCATGCTGATGGTCATTCTTTGAGCCGGTGTCCTAGCTGTCTACACCCAAAGCAACCCTGTCGGCCTTGAAGGCATTTCCTGGATGGTTCTTGCTACACTTAAGGAAAGATGGATAGCGATTGCTGGCGCTGTGACTCTAGGACTGCGAGCTATATGCTTCACCCTTTCAATCCTTGCGGGACCGGAAAGTAGGGGCGCCGACTAAAGTAGGTGTTGAAGCCCTCTGCTTCTGCTGCTGCAGCTACTGCCGCCAGACCTCTGGTGGCCATAATTTGATTGGCCAGTCCTAGCCTGCTTATTGTCCCTCTCCATGTCTTTCAGCTTTTCTGCCTCAATCTGCTAGGCATGAATGATAAGGTAGGAGTGGTCAATGTCTTTTATAAGAATCGCAGTCCTGCCCTCCTTAAGGGCCAAGTTTGATACTCCGTTGACAAACTTAAGCATGCAAGCCCTTGGCTCGGCTACCATCTCCTGAGCATACATATCTTGGCAACCTTGTGAATTCTTGTGCATATTCTTCCACCATCCATTGCCCTGCTTCAAATTCCTAAATTCTGTAACCTTAGCCTCCCTTAACTCCCTGGGGAAGAATTTGTCTAGGAAGGCTGTTGTGAAATCTTCCCACTCCACTGGTTCCGCTCCTACTGGTCTCCCTTCTTTCCACTGATCGTACCAAATTTGGGTGTCACGCCCCAAAACTGGGGTAGGATGCAACTGGCACTCGATTCATGATTGATTTAGAAGCCGGCTACATGACATCTATAACTGTAACACTTAGGCCATCCAGGCCACCTGTTAGGATCAACTGAAGAATAAACTGGACCCATAAGGTCTCAACAATACGGGGTAAACAATGGAAATACTGCCAAGGCAATTAATGTGCTAAACTAAGCAACAATAATCCAATGAGGCCACAAATTAAATAACACTGTACACACTAAGTCCACAAAGCCTCTAAGAGTAAACTGACTGATAGTCGGAACAGGGCTCCGACCTACCCATAACTGCATCTCAAAACTCAAGCATAAATAACTAAGCCCTAGCTCCAGGAAGAAAGGAGCATACCAACCATTTGTTAATCTCACGAACTGCTACTCAACTGGACATCCTGACCTTTACCTGCACCTGCGGCACGAACGCAGGTCCCCAAGCAAGGGGACTTCAGTACGAATGAAATGTACTGGTATGTAAGGCTAAAACTATAACAATCCTGTAATAACTAACTTAGCACATAAACATATAGAGGATAAATATAACCTGGAACTCTCCAACCTGTAATTGATAACAACTTACTATAACATAACTTAACTCAAGATAACTGAACCAGGAATAAGGAATGGTAACAACCTGGAATCCTGGAAACTGAAACCTGATAATAACTCTATAAAGAGATGAAAATGCAATTAAGAAATTCACAAGAAAGAAACTATAACTGTAATGCCAGCGACCAGCAAACCGTAAATCCATATATAAAATTCGTCCAGCCGGTGCACTACACCAGGGTAAAAGAAAAATATCTCCAGCCGATGTACCACACTGGGGTAAAATAAACATATCTCCTGCCGATGTACCACACCAGGAAAAAATAAAAATATCTCCAGACAATGTACCACATGGGGTAAAATTAAAAGATCTCCAGCCGATGTAGCACACCGGGGTAAAATAAAAAGATCTCCAGTCGATGTACCACACCGGGGTAAAATAAAAAGATCTCCCGCTGATGTAGCACACCGGGGTAAAATAAAAAGATCTCCAGCCGATGTAGCACATCGGGGTAAAATAAAAATACATCTTAATCACCATCATAAATGGAGCTGACAGAGCTCATACAAATTATTTGAATACTGGAAACCATAAAATATGCTGATCAGTAACTATAACATGTGTAGGATCTTACCACGACCCCTAATACTACAATTATTCCATTCACATATAGGTCTTTCATTTAGCATTTAAATACATACATATGCTGTGAATGAATTCTAGGGAAGTTCCTAGAACTGGAATATCGTAAAGACATGTGTAGACTCATATTCATGATTTTAAACATCTCCTTGCAATTCTAACACGAGGAGCAAAGAGGAATCACTTAACCTAACATTTTCTATTAACAATATTAGCATTCATTTCGTGCTTATACTCATTTGACTTTCATACTTTCATATCAAGAATTGTGAGCATACCTCATTCATTGAACATCATATCACATTTCCACCTAACTTAAGAACATGAATACATAACTTGTGTATCTCAAACCTGGAGCTCTTTAATATACAAATTTTAGGCAACTGTCTAGGGGATGCCTTAAAATAAATAAAGACTTATAGTCGTGTTTCAGACAGCGTAGGAAAAGCTCATGTGAAGCATTGCAATATATGTGGATCTTAGAAAAGCTTAGCAGCATTATAAACAGTTTAGAAACTTCCAAGAAAAATAAAATCCTTTAAAACTTGAAAAAAGTTAATCCAACTCTTAGAACAAATAATCAAAGATAATTGTTTAAAAGTACAATGAAGAACTTCTCTTTAACTTGAGTCACTATCTAAAAATATTCAATCCTAATTATTTCTTAAGGAGTTAACACTTTATTGACCTTTCATTAGCTTAACACAACTGAACATAAACAACTTTATTTATAACTCTTTTGCTAAACGTCTTTAGAATAGGGTAAATCTTGCTAGCTATTTGACTAATTCAGTAACAACCGTAACACTTATCATCAAATTTAACAACCTTTAGCTCTACTTTTCGTATTCATCTTAAATTCTTTTCCAAACAGGATTCGTCACTCCCTACCTAATATTTTACTCTCGTGTTCACTATTCCAGCAATTCTTGTACGCACTTACCTTCTTATCTAATTGCCAACCTTGTCTCTTAAACTAGTCTTGCTCATATTTTAACATCGCTCAAAGGTTCTTGAAATCAACTACGGGCATAAGGCATATTCCTCACATATTACCTTAAAAGGTCTAACATTTACTCTTATCTCTCCTTTGCTACTAGCGCCTCAACTTTTACACTTAGGTTAATTTCCTTACACATCTACAACTTTCAAAGAACATGCTACGTGTCTACTTAAAGCCTTAAGCAATTCTCAGGAGGTCTAGATAACTCAAGAGCTCTAATAAACATATAGTGACTTTCTAAAGGCAATCCTTGCCGCTTTAGCGTGTAATTGGAATGTAAGTATAACCATATATATATTATGATTTTCGTCTAACATGTTAACATCAATATATTGTGCATAACCTTCCAGTAAAGTTGGTCCCATAGAAATATCAATAGTTTACCCATTCGGGTTCTATCTTCCAAGTTTAATGTATCGGTTAATTAAGAAACGTATTAATTAGTCTCTTGGCTTAAGGAAGAGGGATCGGGGAATCACCTCATGGACCTAGGTACCTTAAAACATGAATATGAGAGCGTAGGTAACTGTCATAAGGAAATTTCACTTTGTTACCCTCGTTAGCCCTTATTGAGTTAAAACCCAATTTCAATTATTGGGTTTGTCTGCGCGTCGTTGTCTTGCCATTCTTACCAAATTTATTAGAAACAATAATGTGAAACAACTTTGACACCACAAATACATAACATAATGTAAAGGACCAGCTCACAGTGCCCACGCCGAGGGGACTTTAGACTCAATTTACAACTATGACCATAATTGAAGGCAATTGCCCTCTCCGCTTCACATTCATGCGTTCCAACTTTTTAGCAAATATGCACCATAATACCAAGTAATTCTAACAACTGGGAGGAACCATAATTTGATACTACAGAATCTCAAGTATAGGAGAATTCCGGATTAATCCTCGGCATGAATTCGTGCTTGAAAATCGAGAGATAAAGAACGCCTTACATACCTTTCTCCGATGAACGTTTCTCTAGCCGATTTCCTATTTCAATGATCAGCCTTCAACCTCATTAATCCAGTGGTTATATAGGACAATGGAAAGCTTAATCAATATCACAAAATTCATCCAAAATAACTAAACAATGGCAGTCACAATAGCAACAACAACACACGGCAACATCAACAACATTTAGCCATTTTCTCAACTAGTTTTCACTAACTTTTAAGGGAGAAACAAGAGGAAATTTTACCTTAGTTCTACTGTAAATATTTACCTCAATATGAAGTATAATTACAGCAAAATAAACAGACAAAAATCCTAAGGAAAATGAGCAATACTTAGCTCATAAATAGTCCATCGGCAGCTCACTTAGCTGCCAATTTCCACATTTTTTCTTTACAATTTGAGAGGTTTAAAGGGGGTGAAATACTTACCTTTTGCTGGGGATTTGTTCTTGGTTAAAAATTGGAGTAATTGGCCTCAACTTCTTGTACAAAAATACAGCAACCTTGCTGTCTAAAACGCCCCAAAATAGTTCACCAACACACCAAACACACCTCCAACTTCTAGTCTTGTAGTAAAACATTCAAGCAAGGATAGTAGTAGAATCCTTACCTTTTACACTTGTGTTTAATCCCTACCAAGAGTGAAAGTATATGTATCTTAGGAAAGCTTCAAAAACGCAGCAAATTCACCATAGCAACACTGCCCAAGTGCAGCCAAAACAACCACCAACACACCACCTTCACCTTATGGTAGATCCCCTTCACTTAGCTTTAGTTTAATGGAGTTTAGCTTAGTTTTTTCCTTAGTTGTTTGCTGGAAATTTGAGAGAATTTCAGAGGATAAGCTGGTACCTTAATTCTGGAAACATTGAAAATGATTTGATAAGTCATGACTTAAAATATAAAGCAAGTTGGGCGGTGGCCGTCTTTAGGGCGGTGGCCTCCATACTGCCCGACAGTGTCATGGTAAAATATCCATAACTTTTTACTCCAAACTCCGATTGACGAGCTATTTAATTTTCTGAAAACTAGACGCAAAGACTTTTAATTGGATAGGTAGTAAGGCTTATAATTCATTATATACTAGGAGATATGGTTATTTAAAATTGACCCTTGCTTATGAACTTTACATACTCTTCGGTTTTCTGTTCGTACACATTTCCCTTGTCATCTACGGCAAATATACAACCCATACTTCCCTTAACATATCATAAAAACATCAAATAATTACCAAAAATTTTTTGGGGTGTAACATTGGGCTACCCCTTTCAACTGGAAGGCAACCAGGTTAGCACTCTCAGCGGAGCTAACACCCATAATCCGGGGTGACCTTCCAAATTTCATCCACGAAATCCTGTGGGTCCTTTCACACCTTGGATCTATGAAAGGTTGGAGGGTACATTTGGGTTACGTCCCAAACTCTGGAAGTTGCTGCAGACCCATTTGAGTTAACTGGAACCACCCGTTGGTTCACTTGGTTTGTGATTGTCTATGCCAGCAGCTGGAGTATTGTAATACCCCAATAGTTCCTGAGACTAGACTTGAGATTTGAAGTGTGATCAACATGAAAAGTTGGAAGAATTTACTTCAGAACGACTCAACATACGAGTCGTAGGTTGGTAGTACGAGTCGTAGGAAGATCCATAGTCCAGATCAGTTAAGTTGTTTCCAGACCACGAGTCCCCACTACGAGCCATAGTATGTGGGTGCGACCGATGGCCAGAAGTCGTAGCAAGTCTTTGGAGTTATTATGTGAACGATTATACAGGCAATAGTACGACTCGTAGGATGGAGTTACGGATCGTGGTTCGAGTCGTTGAAATATTCAGAGAGTTGGGGAAGAATGGACTCATTAGTCATTGGAGGAAACCACAGGTTGGTGGTACGACTCATGATATGAGTCATAATATGATGGAGTGAGTCGTTGGTTCAGTCGTGAGTTGATATATTATAATGCCTCAGACTTTCAGGCTAAGTTAGGAACCATTCTAGGTATGTGGATAGACCCAAACCCAATGAATTTATGGAAACAAGGTGTTAAGATTAATTACAAAGTGTAATAAGTGCATTGGATGCAAATTAAGGTTATAAGGAACCTCTAGCATGAAGTTGAGTTAAGAGCCTTCTTACCAATTGGGTTTTTCGTATTGGTTCATATAAGGGTCAACTTAAACTGATCATAGCTCCCATGTTATAAAATGGTTTTGGTTGATTAAACATAAAATTTAATCCCTTTAATTTTTATTTCCAACGCATCTGGCCTTGCATCAATCGGAGTTTGGAGTAAAAAGTTATGAGTGATTTAGTGAAGGTGCAGCAGGCATGGTACGACTCTCAGTACGAGTCATACAAGCAACCTACTACCTATACTATTGGTTGTGGTAACTGCCAGTTACATGTTTTATTTCGTTAGTTTTGGGGTATTTTGGTAAACTCCTATGCTTCTAACTCCTAAATGATGATGTTTTAGGCTTCCTTAAGGACAGATTAAAGGGATTAACCTAGCCTAAATCCTTACTCTCTTCAACTTGCTTAGATTAGATTTACTCCCAAGAAGGAGCTAGGGTTCATCACCTCCAACTTCTCAATTCCTCTTGGATCTTCAAGACAAGTCAAAGAATCATCAAACTAGGTATGTAGAGTTATGAGTGTGTGTCTTCTTCCACACCCATGCCCAATTTCTATCTAAATATGAGAAATTCCAATGATCAAGTTATGGGGTTTTCACCCAATTGCATAATACTTCAATTTCTATACATGGGTACGATGAGATTATGTTTCTATTGATGAATTGTGAAGCATGGGAAGATATTAAATTATTTTCAATCAAAATTTAGTTTTCTAGTTTTATGAAATTAAAGGCCCATGGATGATAAGTTCATGAACGATGAGAATGATGATGAATGTATGATGACGATAAGATTTGTTGATGAAAAGCATGTTTCTAAAGCTACCCATAATTATGATATTATTTTCAAAATGAAGTGAGTAGATCCAAGCATGATAAAGTTTTGGGCAATGCCCTTATATCGAGTATGATGATGTAGTATCTCTAAAGTAGGCTTACCATATGGTTTTGGAGTAAAGGCTCTAACTTATCTTTGAGCTTGTGGTATCTTTCGAAATAAAGCTTCTCATATGCATGAATTCAGAATTGAGATGTATGCTTTTATTGAGATTCATTTTCATGTGATGTTGAGTCTATGCATGATTTCATTATTGAGCTTTGCCAATTGACAATGTTGAGCTTTGTTTCCATACGATGTAGAGCATTTCATGTTTGAGAGAAAAGTCTAGCACCGAGCGGGCTAAGGGCCGATCACCCTATTCCCCAGAACTACGTGTCAACGTAGGTTGATACTATATATACACATTGGGACCTCCCTTGTGAGCTATCCCCTGCCCTGATTGTGCCTCGAGCTTGATATCGATATCATGGTATCGTTCCTAGTCCTGGCAAGGTTTTGGACGACTCTACCCACTTGTATGTAATAGCTGGGACCACGTAAGCTCTATTGTGGTATGTCGGTTAAGTGATGAGTCTCCCATTGTCTATATGATTGAGATTTGCATATTCATTACTGATCTTGGGCAGATTTATATGCCCAAGTGATACTCAAACGTATCATTTTCGTCTTGTTCATCGTGCAATGTGTATACATTTTCATGTAATTGGTAATAAAATGTGAATTTATACTAACCAACATGATTAGCATTGTTTTGTAGGTAAAACATGATTTTGAGGAGCTAAAATGCATGTTGGAACAATATCGGAGTTGGACTTGGATGCGAGCACAGAAAAGACATTGGACTGCACAATGTAAAGGGGCTCCGCGATAGAGCCGTGCCACACTACCATCGCGGAGGCACACTGCCTGGAGGGTGATTTAATTATCAAATTCCAGTGGAGCCTCGCGATAGCTCCGTGACATGGAGGCAAGCCTCCGTGTTGCATGCCGTGCCACGTTGAGGCTATATTCCCGGACCCCAGATTTCAGTGAGGGTCCGCGTCCACACCATGTCACGGAGGCAGTGCTCTGCGTTGGCCTCCGTGAGACGTTGCTTGTTATTCCGGGAAAAATTCCCACTAGTATAAATAGAACAATTAGGCTTATTTTTAATTAATTCAGACTTGGTGGAGCAAGGACGTGGGTAACAGGCAGTTGAGGGACGAAAAAGCTAAGGGTTTTTCTCTCTTTCTTTCTTCTTTCAATCAATAGTTTGTATGATTAACACTTGTTTTAGGATGATTAATCCACAAATGAGTGGCTAATTCTCTTCCTTGCTGAGGTTATGAACAATGGTGATGAATTTTGATTATTGAATTGTATGGTTTTTCATCTTCTTCTTCTATGTTGTTCTATTAATTATTGTTTCTACTGCATTAGTGTGTGGCCGACATTAATGTACATCTAAAAAGTCCAATTTCACTCGAGAGAGCACGAAATTGGAAAGTTGTGAATCAATAGGGTATTGTTCTTAACTTGATTTGGGAAAATTGGGTTTTGATGTGCTTTCCTGATAGAAATATACTTGAAAGCCGTATTAGTCAATTTAGGAACCGGAATTGTATTGCGAGGTCATAAATTGCATTTGATCACAGAAATGTAGACGGATGGTTTATGATTCTTAAGTGAGATTAAATATGAGAGTTTTAATCTCTAGGCTAATGTTCTTGGCTAGCAACTAGAAGAGAAGAATAACCAAATTATGATTATAATCAAGTTCATTACTTGTTCTTAACCTTGGCATGCTCATATCCATAGTTTCAATTCAAAGTAAATAGTTGTTAATAGTTTTAGTATATAATTTATAAACAAAAATTATTTAACTTTTGGTTACGTTGTTGTCAGCATATTTAGAAGTAAGATAGAATATAGTATACTTGAGCAATTTTACTTATCCAGAGTCTCCTTGGTTCGATACTTGGCTTACTTAGCCACTTTATTACTTGTTTGACCACGTGCACTTGCGTGTCGGTTTTTAACCCTATAGCAAACCACCGGACAAGTTTTTGGCGCCGTTGCCGGGGAGACTAGGCAATTGATGAAATTGTGTTAAGTGTAAATTTACTGTATTTTTGTTTTATTTTCTTAAGTGTTGACAACTTGGTCTTAGCCTGTATTTTGCAGACTTGATTTCTGTGAACACTGGCAAAGGACAAGGAGCTGGTGGAATCTTATATAGAGCCTGAACATGAATTTCATAGTAAACGCAGAGAAGCTCTACAAAAGAAGTTGCAGTTGCTCAGACAGTTTATTATGGAGCAACAAAATCCACCAGTTGTGAGGGCAGTGTTAGTGCCCGATGAAGCAGCAGCAAGGCCGGTTCGCGAGGTGGCAATCCCACATGCCAACAAGGTACATTCAAGTATCCGCAAACCAGAGCCTGGAGGGAGATTTGAATTAAAGCAGAATATGGTGCAACTTTTGCACACAAGCAGGCAATTTACCGGTCTCCCTCATGAAGACCCACAACAACATCTCCAGAACTTTTTGGAGATAAGTGACACTTATATACCCGCTGGAGTGTCACCTGATTATGTGCGGCTCACACTATTTCCGTTTTCCATACTTGGTGAAGCCAGGAGGTGGTTAAAAGCTGAACCACCAAATTCTATATCAACGTGGGATGATCTTGCATGAAAGTTCTTGATAAGATTTTTTCCCTCTGGTAAAACAGCCAGACTTAGAAGTCAAATTCTAAGTTTCAAACAGAGGGAGGGAGAAAATTTATATCAAGCCTGGGAAAGATTTAAATCCATGTTGCGGGACTGTCCTCATCATCATCAGTCCAATGAGGTGTTGGTACACACATTTATTGAGGGTTTGGAACCCCATACTAAAATTTTGCTAGACTCGGCAGCTGGAGGGCAAGCGCTGGAAAAGACTTATGAGGAGCTGTACACTTTGCTCAACAGGATTTCACAGGGCAATCCAGAATGGAATGCTGACTCATCTCGAGGTGGAGCAAGGAAAGCAGCAGGAGTGCTTGAAGTGGATGGATTTACAGCTATTGCTGCACAGATAGCTGCCTTGCAGAATCAGTTGAACAACCACTTTAGCAACATGAACTTGAACCAGCCTTCAGCTTCAGTCAATGCGGTCCAGCAAATGTGGTGTGAAGTGTGTGGAAGCAGTGAGCACTCAGCTGAGTGCTGTGGAGCAAACCCAGATTCGGTTAACTTTGTGGGCAATGCACAGAGAAATCAGCAGCAGTTTGGTAGCGGCTACAACTCAAATTGGAGGAACCATCCAAATTTTTCATGGGGTAGCAACAACCAACAAGGCCAAAGTTCGGGTCAGGGTATGCACAGGAATTAAGGAGGGCAACAGAACTACTAATCTCAATTCAGGAATCACAATGCCCCTCCTCCATCACCATCACCTACCATTGAGGAAATGTTCAAGACCATGATCGCTAATCAGGCGCAATTGTAGGCTGACTATGTTAAATTGGCAGCCGAAGTGTAGAACAATCAATTAGCGACCAAGGCTCTTGAGTATCAATTTGGGCAATTTGCTAGTGCCCAAAACACAAGGCCCAGAGGAGGACTGCCTAGCGACATGGATCCTAATCCGAAGCAGGTAAATGCAGTGACCACACGGAGTGGTTTGCAGCTAAAGGAGGTGGAACCAGAGAGATCACCTCAAAAGTCAGGAGCAGCAGATGTTGAGGAAGAACAAAGTTCGGATAGGGGGAAGACCAAAGAAGTAGAATCAGAAAGGCCTCCACCCCCGTTCCCTCAACGACTAAAGAAACACAAGGAGGAGGCGTGTTTCAAGAAATTTATAGAGGTGCTTAAACAGGTACATGTTAATTTACCTCTTGTTGATGTCTTGCAGGGAGTGCCAAAATATGCCAAATATATTAAAGACATCGTGGCCAAAAAAAGACGTCTGACTGAGTATGCCACAGTAGCTTTGACGGAGGAATGCACTTCCCGAATCCAAAATAGACTGCCTGCGGAGCTAAAAGACCCTGGAAGTTTTACTATCCAGCTTACAATTGGGAAGAGTATCCGAGCTCGTGGATTGTGCGACTTGGGGGCGAGCATAAATCTGATGCCATCTTCGGTATTTAGAAAGTTGGGTCTAGGGAGTCCTAGACCTACAACCGTAATCTTGCAGCTAGCAGACAGATCCTTAGCTAGGCCGAATGGCATTGTTGAGGATGTGCTTGTGCAAGTGGGATCCCTCATTTTTTCGGTTGATTTTATTGTTCTGGATTTTGAACGAGACGCTGAAGTCCCATTTATTTTGGGACGACCCTTCTTGGCAACCGGAAAAGCATTAATTGACGTGGCTGCGGGTCAACTTACAATGTGAGCACATGACTAGGTAGAGGTGTTCGATGTATACAAAGCACCCAAGCTCCCGATGGTAAATGAAGAACTCTCGGTGATCAATGTAATTGATCATGGGAATGCTAAGCACATGAGTGATTCCCGAGAGTTGATGGGAAGACCACCAGATAAAGGTGAGCACTACTGGGGGGAGGACAAGGATCGTGAAAAATCATCCATCACCCTAGTGGATAATTGAGCATAAAGGACGTCGAGCCGCGACGGTAAACCAGGCGCTGCACGGGAGGCAACCCGTGAAAAATATTTTTTTCTTTTGTTTTGTAAAGTGTAAATAGAATTTATTTTATTTTTCTTTTCCTTGATTTAGTACAAATTTTTCGTTTTAGTTAGTATTTTTCATTTTAATTAGGGAAATCTATTAATCTAACCAATTTTGTTTAGTGAGGTGATTTTCAGGTCAAACGGAGAAAAATATGCGTGGAATCGGGAAGGAAAAGGCAAGGTATGAAAAAAATGAATAAAATGAAGAGACAGTGAGCTGGGGCGATGGCTCCGTGTCACGGAGGAGGGGCTCCGCGTTATCCTCCGTGACACGTTGAGGTTAAATCTAGATTTTTTTAAAAATTCCAGAGGACCATCGCGATAGCTCCGTGTCACGGAGGAGGGGCTCCGCGTTACCCTCCGTGACACGTTGCCCTATATTTTGTGACGGGTCACACCGGGTTGCCGGGTGACCCGCGTATTCCCTTCATTTTAAACCCCAATTTTAGGCCCCTTTTCCTCATTTTCTCTCTTCTCCGCGACCAAACACCCATATTTCCCTCTCCCAACCAACGTGCCACAGTAGTAAGCAAAGCAATTGTCGAGTTTTCTTCGATTATTCAAACTTAAAGGTATGTTTTCCTCGTCTCTCTCAAGTTTTTGGTGATTTTAGTTGAATTTGAGCATGGGAGGTGAGATATATCACCCTAAGTCGAAATTTAGCATGAAATTGATTTATTCTTTGATTGATAAATGTTCGGAATGTTGAAATACGTGTTTGAACTTGTCGATTGCGTGAATGATTCGAATTCGATTGTGAAATTCAATTCTAGGGCTTGGGTTGTTGAAATCGAATTGGGTAACTTGGTAAATGTGTGAATTATATGCCGGGGTGTGCTTGTACATTGAGAATAAGTCGTTGTAAATATTGTGTGAATGTAATAGACGACGAATTCTCGGGTTTTTGGGAAAAATGTGGAAAGTGTTTGAATTGGTTGGTTACATAGATTCATGTATATAGAAATTTTGTTGTTGTTTTTGTTTGTTATTTTCTTTGCTAAGTGCGATGGTTGAATTGATAGCGATGGTAGGATTGGGATTAGCTGTATGAAGTCTGAGTAGTACGCTAAAGTTATACTGTCGAAATTTTTTTTGTGAACGCACTAAGCATAAATTGTATAGTTGTTTGTTTTTGGTATAAATAAAGTGATCCTTGCCGTAGTATCGTAAACGTAGCTAAGGACTAAGTGTGGGGTAAACTTAGTTTAACCCGACCTTAGCCGAAGCTAATATGCATTTAGCTTGACATGGAGCTTGTTTATTTGTATTGATAGGTACAATGGCAAGTAGGTAGGATAAGGGTAAAGGTGGTTCTACTTCAGGCACCGGGAGAAAACGACTTAGACTGGGCACAGCAGTCCCAGCTGCACCAGCTGTTCCACGCGACCAACGCCGCCAGTATGGAACGAGGTGGGTAACCGATGAAGGGAAGAAGTGGTACGCTAAACACAAGAAAAATAAATACTTCCCTGAGGAGCATATTGCACGGGAACCACTAGCACAGGAGTTCCCCCGTATACTGCAGAGGATCGAGGCAGCTGGGCTCAGCTTTATATTTCAGGAGCCCAAGGAGTGCAACTTGCATCTAGTCCGAGAGTTCTATGCAAACTGGAACCCGACAATCAGAAGCCACACAATAAAGATCAGAGGGCAGATTGTCACTCTGGAACCCCAGCAATTAAATGCCATCATTGGAGCGCGGGACACAAACGCCCACGTTCTTCGCCAGTTGAATATCACCCCACCATATGCCGATATTAGACGCACTTTGTGTGGGGCTCGATCCACAGCCATATGGAGCAGACATAAGGAGAGGGGTTACCACCAGACTCTGCCGTATTCTCAAATGAACAGGGAGGCAAGAATTTGGCTAAAAATAGTTTGTTTGTGCCTGATCCCGGGGGTGCACATGACTGATGTGACCGGGGACCGTGTGTGCCTGGTGTATGCCCTGATGATAGGGCTAGAGATTAATGTTGGGGTGGTCATCATATCCGCCATGAAGAGAGCCCGACTACACCAGGGCCACAGGTATTGGTTCAGAGGACTTATCACCACCTTTCTCCGGGGCCTCGACGTCGAGGAAAAGGCTTTGGACTACATCCCGCAGTTGGAGCGGAGGGCCCTTGATGTGACAAAAACTAAGGCCCCCGACACCACACACGGGCCAGTGCTGACACTTGGCGAGCGACATGCTCGTGACGATCAGTACATGGCACGAATGTTTGGTATGCAAATGCTTCAGCTTCGGATAGGTGGGAGACCAGCCATGGAGGATGAGTTATGGTAGCTGGAGCTGGATTACCCATTTGGCGAAAACGCCAGAGCTTTGTGCCGAGTGGGGCCAGCCTTCATTGAGCCCACTGACGATGATGTCCCCACGGATGAGGAGAAACATCGGGAGGACTCCGATGACGACGATGGAGGTGACTCGGACATGGGCGATGAGGCAGCAGCACCGGATGAGGAAGTCGAATATTTCGACTGATCAGGGAGTGCCACCACCCAATTTTGTGATTTTAATTTTTGTGAACACTGGGATAGTGTTCGATTTAAGTGTGGGGTGGGAAGTAGTTAGGTGCTGGGGGCTGGGCTGATTTGCTGTATGTTCTTCCTTTATTTTGTATGTATGTTTATGTTTCCTTGTGCTTGTGAAATGCAAACTGGTCTGTATTTGTACATAATTGTGGTAATTGATGATGTGTGTTGTGTGAAATGTAGTGGTTTGCCAGCTAAGTCTGTAGAAAAAAAAAATATTTTTGTAAATATTTTCTTATGTGTTTTTTTCTCTATCGAAATGATCGATATTTTTAAAATTTTTGCGAAAATATTTTGTACATATTAAAATATTTTGTAAATATTTTTCCATCGAAATGATCGATGTTTTGCAAAAAAATTTCGATTTTTATTTTTGGGTTTCTCGGAGTTTGTTTTCGGTTCTTTTACCGAGAATAGTCCCATTGAACCGATGTCATAGTTAGTGACCGTTCCCTATGATGGATGGATGACGAACGTCTTAAGGGAAATGTAGTCGGTAGGAGTAGTGATTTTAATTTATTCTTAGTTTTTTCTTTGGTGGATTACATCACGGAACCTGTAGTTACTATATGGTTGTGAAATTATGGTTGCGTGTTGTAACTGATATTCAATATGTAAAAGTGATTCGTTTGAAAGCATGCAATTTTGTAAATATGTTGAGTTACCTTGGCTGTAGAATTCGATTCGGTGTGATTGAGGCTTAATTCTGAATTCATGAAATTGGCTAATTAAAGAGTCTGTGAATGCATCTTGAATCGAGCATGTGCATGAAGTGTGAAGTGAGGTGTTGTTATTCCATGCTATTGTGAAGTGTCTAGAACTTGCCTGGTGTGTGTACAAAACGAAATGAAGGAGGTGTAGTGTTGGAAAGGATGTAGGCATTTCTTTGTCTTAACCGAGAGTTTCTATTTTCTTCTTGTCATACACTACCTTTTTATGTGATTGTATACCCTAGTCATCCCGTTGAGCCTTTAGCCGATTATTTCTTTCTTTTGTCCAAAAATTGTATAAATTGAGCTTAATTCTTACTTTTCATTAGCCGTAAAGTCTATACAAAACTCTTAAGCGCTTAAGAAAAGAAAAATTTTCCCAAAGTGTCAAAGAGTGAGAATAGTGGAAAGAAAAAGAAAAGCAGAGTGAGGAAAGAAAAGAAAAGGTTGAAGAGGCACTTGTTATAATGAAATGATAATGAGGGTGCATGAAAAACCTTTGTGTCATGTCAAGTGTGTTTGATGAAATGGGTCATACGAAAGTAAACCAGCATGAATGGGATGATGAAAAATAAAAGAGAGAAACAATGTCATGAGTTGAGGGGAAGGTGTTGAAAAGGCGCTTAAGGATGCTAGTGGCTATTATTGGCTAATCCAATATATACTAGTTCCATAGCTTCCATTACAACCCATTATGTCCTACGTGATCTTACATTGCATTTCTTTATATTAGTGGAGTAATACACTAAGGGCAAGCCTATGGGTCATGACATGATGCATGTGAATTCTTTTGGGAGAGAGAGTGAAATTAATTTCTACATGCCCCTACTTGAATGTTTGTGAGTCGCATGAACATAAAGGGGAAGATTCTCTTGAGTTGTGAGGGCACATGCTTGATAAAAGATTGATTTTCGTGTCGGATATCTTGATTAGCTGATTTGCATGAGTTTGCCGATATCGAGGGTCGATTCTTAAAGTCTAGGAAGTCTTGATGTATGAAAGGTCGTTGCATTGTTAAGACCATGCATGTTTTCTTGAGGATTTACAATATTGAATGATCGGTATGACCGTAGCGTAAATTGTCGCACCATAGTGGCAAAGGTTGGGATGTAATTTGCATGAGTTGTGTATGTGTTGTTCGAGGACGAACAAGGATTTAAGTGTGGGTTAAGTGATCTTGGGCAGATTTATATGCCTAAGTGATACTCAAACGTATCATTTTCGTCTTGTTCATTGTGCAATGTGTATACATTTTCATGTAATTGGTAATAAAATGTGAATTTATACTAACCAACATGATTAGCATTGTTTTGTAGGTAAAACATGATTTTGAGGAGCTAAAATGCATGTTGGAACAATATCGGAGTTGGACTTGGATGCGAGCACGGAAAAGACATTGGACTGCACAATGTAAAGGGGCTCCGCGATGGAGCCGTGCCACGCTACCATCGCGGAGGCACACTGCCTGGAGGGTGATTTAATTATCAAATTCCAGTGGAGCCTCGCGACAGCTCCGTGGCACGGAGGCAAGCCTCCGCGTGCATGTCGTGCCACGTTGAGGCTATATTCCCGGACCCCAGATTTCCAGTGAGGGTCCGCGTCCACGCCGTGTCACGGAGGCAGTGCTCCGCGTTGGCCTCCGTGACACGCTGCTTGTTATTCCGGGAAAAATTCCCACTAGTATAAATAGAACACTTAGGCTTATTTTTAATTAATTCAGACTTGGTGGAGCAAGGACGTGGGTTACAGGCAGTTGAGGGACGAAAAAGCCAAGGGTTTTCTCTCTTTCTTTCTTCTTTCAATCAATTGTTTGTATGATTAACACTTTTTTAGGATGATTAATCCACAAATGAGTGGCTAATTCTCTTCCTTGCTGAGGTTATGAACAATGGTGATGAATTTTGATTATTGAATTGTATGGTTTTTCATCATCTTCTTCTATGTTGTTCTATTAATTCTTGTTTCTACTGCATTAGTGTGTGGCCGACATTAATGTACATCTAAAAAGTCCAATTTCACTCGAGAGAGCACGAAATTGGAAAGTTGTGAATTAATAGGGTATTGTTCTTAACTTGATTTGGGAAAATTGGGTTTTGATGTGCTTTCCTGATAGAAATATACTTGAAAGCCGTATTAGTCAATTTAGGAACTGGAATTGTAATGCGAGGTCATAAATTGCATTTGATCACAGAAATGTAGACGGATGGTTTATGATTCTTAGGTGAGATTAAATACGAGAGTTTTAATCTCTAGGCTAATGTTCTTGGCTAGCAACTAGAAGAGAAGAATAACCAAATTATGATTATAATCAAGTTCATTACTTGTTCTTAACCTTGGCATGCTCATATAAATAGTTTCAATTCAAAGTAAATATTTGTTAATAGTTTTAGTATATAATTTATAAACAAAAATTATTTAACTTTTGGTTACATTGTTGTCAACATATTTAGAAGTAAGATAGAATATAATATACTTAAGCAATTTTACTTATCCAGAGTCTCCTTGGTTCGATACTTGGCTTACTTAGCCACTTTATTACTTGTTTGACCACGTGCACTTGCGTGTCAGTTTTTAACCCTATAGCAAACCACCGGACAATTACTCATGGTTATTATTTTATACATGCATGTCCCAAAAGCAAGGTTTGACTCATTGTTCAGCTTTTCTTATAAATGTCATATTTTAGTTTTGAGTCACTCAAGTTAGTTATGATGTTATGAAGTTATATATTGTCATGTTATGAAAAGATTTTGATTTCAGAAAGAATGCATGCAAGCCCTCCTCTCAGATTTGAAAGCTTATGATATGTTTTAAATGATTTATTTTACTTAAGAGATTTTACTTACCTTACATACTCAGTACATTCCATGTACTGACCGCATACTCTCTATGCTGCATCATTTCATGATACAGGCCCCGTTTCTCAATTTCAGCCCCGCTCTTAGTCCACCTTCAAAGATTGCATTGTACGTTGTTGGTGAGTCCTCATCCCCCGAGTACTAGACCATTCAGATTTCTTATATGTATTTCAGTTTCAATTTTATTGTGTTAGTTGGGGTCTTATCCCATCAACTCATCATGTTTAGAGGCTTTTTATACATATGTATGTATTCAGCTTCGACTTTCGTATTCTGATGTTTTGGTTGATTTAGACTTCCTGTATGGTTATATTGTTGATTATTCAATTTCCCTAATTGAGTTAGATGTATGCTTATGCCATGGGTTGACTTGGAGCCTTTCGGAGTTCTTTGTCCCGTGTCTCGATCCGGGTCTACGGACCGGTTGTGACAAACTTGGTATTACAGCAATAGTTTTGAAGTATCCTAGGGTGTTTGAAAGCCACGCTAAGTAGTACCTTTTTTATTGGTGTGAAGCACGCCACACTTATGACAAAGGGGCTATGAAATGTTTTAGGAAATATCCCTTCTTTCATGATCTATGTCATGCGATGAACTATCTTTCTATCCTTCTAACTCGTGTATTCACACTCCAAAGAATAACGCTAGTCAGTGGAATAAGAGGCACTCTCGAGTCATTTTTCCCTGTAGGAGTTAAGAAAAGCTAAGGCAGAAGAATTCGTGAACTTGAAGTAAGGAACCAAAAGAGTGGGGGAGTACGACTGGAGAAGTATGAAGCCTTCCGTGATAGCCTTAGAGGCAAATGGGAAGTCAAGAGATAGTGATTTCTGTCTAGCCTTAAAAAGGGGACCAATCCTCAGAATGATGACCTTTATGCTAAGGGGGAGATTATAAGGTGAAGGACCAGGTCATGCCTTGAGTTTCATGTGTGAAGGTCCAGGATCAGTAACTATGGGAGATCGATCCACGTTTATTCAGGTGTCCTTCCGTACTCCAGTCTATGCGATACTCTACCCATGTCGTATGTGAACATGTTATGCCGATGTTTAAGTTCCAAGTACTCCTTACGTCTATTCGTACTCAGATTCATAGAATGAGAAGTAACTACTTTAGATGGTGATTCCAGTTTTCTTCCATAATTCCATAAATCTCAGCTTCATGTCATGTCCCTCATTATGTATGTAAACTCATGTCTCTCAGCATGCTCAGCTCTATGGACTCAGTCCTTAAGATTTTCCTTATCAGCTCATAAGATCGTGTTATATCAAGTATATGCCCAGTTTAGATTTCTTGAATGATTCCTGCTCATAATTTCCTTACTCTAAGCCCTATGAATGTTCCCCCATGACGGAAGTGATGGATAAAATGTGTACATTCAGGATTACTCCCTATCCCTGCCATAGATGTCGGGTATGTAAAAGTTGAGGAAGTGCAATTATTAGCAAAGCCTGTAACTGTAACAACCCAGATGGTCATTTTGTGATTGTTGATCCATTTCCCTGGGTTAAACCCTTTCCATATCCTTATTTTGTTACTTATGACTTGCAGAGATGGATGACACAATTTCCAAGATGATTCAATGAAGATTGGATAAGATTTTTGATTTTTGGAAGGTGAAGTTTGAGAGGTTTGACCAAAGTCAACATTTCAGGTTAACGAGCTTGAATTTGAGTTCTGAAAGTTCTGTTAGTTCCAGATGGTGATTTATGACTTATTTGGGTAGGTTTCATGGATCCCGAGGTGTTCGGGAGTGATTTGAATCTTTGGATGGATTTATTAGCTTTGAGAAAGCTAAGTTTGACCACAATCAACTTTCGATCAAAATGATCTCCTAACGGTGATTTGATGATTCCAACAGCTCTAGAATGTGTTATGACTGAATTGCATATTTGGTTTGTGACCGGAGGATTCTGGATGAGTTTCGGGTGGATTTGAATGTTTGTGTGTTTAGCATTATTTTAAGCATAAAATGTGGCAAATCAGAGGTTTGTTTTTAGTTTTTGAGATTGAAAAATTATTCTGAGATTTTCAAAATTCTTAGAATGAATTATAGGAGTTAGCTGAAAATTTTGATGCAATTTTGATAAGTCAAGATCGTGTTTTATTACAAAAGATGAAATAATTCTTAAATGAGTAAAAATGATATTTGACTAGTCAAACGAGCACCAAATGGAGTTTTGATTGAATGATTAGGTCCCTATCATTATTTGGGAACTATAGGAAAAAGAATCGTCGCATTTTGAGTTTGTATGATGAACTTATGGCCATTTTAGTAAAAATTAAAGTTGCTGGTGCAGCCCTATATAAATGCCTGAACAATGTATTTTTGCACAAACTGTGTTTATTTGATATTTTGAGTATATTTGGAGTTTTAGAATTCGGAATTGAGTGATTTTTGCGGCATTCTTCTCTATTTAATAAGGGGGTAAGTATCTAATCCTTATTTTGGTATATCTCCATGATTCCTTTAGTTGGTTTTCATTTTTATCTGTGAATTTATTGGAGGAAAATTGAGGATCCTGGGTCTAGATTTAAGAGACCGTATTTTGATGAATTCAATGTCGATTTGAGCTTCTTTTTGGATGAAATTTCATATTTGCCTTCTTTACATTATGGGTAACATGATTTTCAAATAAAATTCTAGTTTTGCCCCTGCGGGCTCGGGGTTGACTTTTGGGTTGAATTTTGGGGCCCGAGATAGAACTATATCAATATGGGTGTTCATGATTTTATTTTCTTATGTAGAATACATATTTGACCAGACTTTGATCATTCGGAATGGTTATGGAAGGGCAAATTCATAATTTGATACTTGAGCTTCATTCAAAAGGCAAGTAGAGATTTCTTGATTCTTTGAGGGTTCGAAAAAAAGGGGAAGCTTAGTCCCCAATATGTTGGGCCATATAGGATTGTGAGACGTGTTGGCAAGGTGACCGATGAGTTGGAGCTACCAGCGAAGTTAGCTTCGGTGCATCCGATGTTTCATGTGTCCTTGTTGAAGAAATGAATTGAAGATCAATCTTTAGTGGTTTCGGTAGAGGAAATTAGGGTGAAGGACAACCTTATCTATGAGGAGGTACTAGTTGAGATCCTTGATCATCAGGTTCGTAAGTTGAGGAACAAGGAAGTAGCCTCGGTGAAAGTTTTGTGGATTAATCAGCTTGTTGAGAGAGCTATGTGGGAAGTCAAAGAAGATATGATGGCTAAATACCGGTATCTTTTCCTACCAACTCAGTTCCAATAGGAGGTATGTCACGCCCCGCCTTGGGGGGTATGACTGGCACCTGGTGCCCTAGTAGGACCTGGACTGCTAACTGGCGAGCCTAAGCACAGCTGGCGCCTGACTAGCTCTAACTCAGATTTCTGGAGACAAAGGGCTATATAACGGCTGTAAACACAGCCTCCGGCCAACTGGCCTATAGCCACCTGTACCTGTAATAACAGCTAACCAGAAACATACTCATAACAAGGAACCTATGCGGGCCGACAAGGCCACCATGCTGTCTAGTCATCTGAGACTAAACAAATGGAATACTTAACAGCTACGTGACTGGCAAGGTCACCACTACTATCAAACCATTGACCCACGCGACCAACATAAAAGCAGAGATAATAAACAGCTGTACAACTGCACGGCCTCACACTATCGGCCTAACTGACCACAGGGAGATAATATATACAATCTGCAAGCCTCTAAGAGTAACAATAGAAATGATCGGGACAAGGCCCCGACCTACCCGTAATGTACATAAAAGGAAAAGAGGTACACCTCTGGAAATCAGACTTCGGATGACAGGAGCTGAATAGTCAGTAGCTGGCTGGAATCACGAGGGATCGCCTCCTCATCTATGAGTGCCTGTAGGCAAGTAATACAGTGCCCCGCTGGGCGTCAGTACCGCTGGTACTGAGTATGCAAAGAAACTGAAATAATATAGCTGAACAACTGAATATAAATAGCATATTTAGCAAATTTGTATGGCAGGAGATAATTGAATACGAAGGAACTGGTAAAAACTGAATCATGCTTTCTGTACTGATAAGGCGGAGGCGTACCTGTAAACGCGAAGGCCTACTGTCTAGTAGCTAGTATATAACATATAAATAAATATGCAAGTAGCAGGCAAGAGCCAATACCAACCCCCATAAGCCGGATGGCACCAAGCAAGAAAACAATCTATATACCCCTACCCGGGTCAAAACCAACCAAAAATAAGTCACTCCACTCATCTACTCACTTCGGAGCTCCTCTACCGGCCCCCTGGTTCTCCGGTTCGGGCCATAGCCTCCGATATAAGCAACCGTGTCTGGGTCCGGAGGACTCCTGTGTAGACAGTAACAGATAGGGTCTGGATCCCTGGACACAAACTCAACGGGGCTATCTGAAATCGGAGCTACACCTATAATAACTGAATGTACAGACAGTAACAGATAGGGTCTGGTTCCCTGGACACAAAACTCAACAGGGCTATCTAAAACCAGAGCTGCACTTGTAATGCTGATCAGACTACTATGCGGAAAGCTTCATCCCACCTTTGTCCAAGCTGGGGACGGCATGCCACCCCTCGGAGTGACGTAAAACCCACCCGCTCAGTGGGCGACACGATTACCAACCCAGGGGCGGCAAGGACGCTCAATAAGGGGCCCTCACGCCACAACAAGTCTCAACAAACAAATAGAACATATAAATAGCAAGCATGTATAACTGAAAAAGACTATCTGAAATCTGATTTCTTATTCTGATCTGTTTCTGTACTAAACTGATTCTTTACTGATTATACTGATTCTGAGATCTTTCTTTAACTGTTGGCTAATCTGTAGCCAGGGTACTATCTGTCTAAATGGCTAATCTGTAGCCAATATCTTGTCTGTTTGAATGGCTAGTCTGTAGCCATGAAATTGCCTATCTATCTGGTTTTACTTTACTAGCTTATATTCTGAAAATCTGTTTCTTTTTATTCTATAACATGCTTGCTAGTCATACAATAAGCTATACTGAATCTGGAATGCTAACTCGCCCTTTGGCGCATGCTTTTATATTTTTCGGACTAAAATACGATACGACAACGCAAACTAGAATTTACTAAACTTATTCAATTCTCAACATTCAACTACGAGAGTTTCAAATACGGAGTTTACTATGATTCACAAAGCTAAAACTTACTAACTTGCTGAAGAACAACTTCACATACCTGGTTTCTGAATACCTGACTGACCGATGTGATTTCCGTTGGTACTTCTGCTGTTTCTCCCAACTAAATTCATATACATATCAATTAGAACTAAATACATTAATATCGGGGAGAAATTATCACTTTTGATATATATTTATCCAAAACTTTAACCTTTCGGAAAACGGTCAAAAACTCGTTATTTCTCGATAGTCCAGAAGGGATAAATGCTCACTTCAACGCTAGGAACACATTGGTACTACTTTAAAGCAATTCTATTTACTTTACCTCGGTAGCATGACGTCTCGCCGGCCAAATTTCACGAAACCAACTCCGTAGGATTGCTCTCTGCAGCTTTATACCTCTGTATCTAAGCCGGAATGGAGTTTAGACCGCGTTTCATGGCGTAATTGGAAGGAAATTATGTATATTGTCATGGGTTTGACTTAAAAATAGCTACCCTCTGTTTTCTTTGGTTTTTTATGGATGAAAGTGGCAAAGGCCGACTTTGCTATTTATTCTTTTTTTTTATTTTAAAATCCCTTAACCAACATGCCATTAGACTATTTTATTCATTTAAAATTTACGGGGTGTAACATCCTACCCCCCTTAAGAACGTTCGTCCTCGAATGACATTTTGTCTAGAGGGCTTCTCAACTTACTCAACTTGTTTCTAGAAAATATTCGGCAGAGTTTCCCCTGTATTATGGACTATCTCAAAATTCCTGAAAGCAGAAAGGCCCAATACAGGTACTCCACACAATATAATAACATTCATGTATAACTATCTATAATCAATCGCCTGCTTTCATATATAAAGTATAAGCATTCACAAGGAAAAACAGTTCTAACATACCTCATGTTTGCCTATGCCTGGAATAAGTGAGGATATCTAGATTTCATATCTTCCTCCACCTCCCACGTCATCTCCTCTGGGTTCCTGTTACACCATAATACTTTGACAGATGCAATATTTTTAGTCCTCAATCTGCGAATCTGTCTGTCTAGGATAGCCACTGGAACCTCTTCATCGGCCAGCTCTTCTGTAACCTGGACATCCTGGACTGGGAGTACTCTGGACAGGTCTCCTATGCATTTCCTCAGCATGGATACATGAAAGATCGAATGAACGGATTCTAGCTCTGGAGGCAAGTTCAACTCATATGCCACTCGACCTATTCTTCGATGAATCTGATAAGGCCTAACAAATCTTGGACTGAGCTTACCTTTCTTGCTGAATCTCATCACCCCTTTTATCAGAGATACTTTTAGAAATACCCAGTCATTCACATCAAATTCCAGGTCTCTGCGCCGCACATCAGCATATGATTTCTGGCGGCTCTGTGCGGTCAGTAAGCGTTCTCTGATAAGCTTTATCTTCTCCTCTGACTGTTGAATAATGTCTGGCCCAATGAACACCGATTCCCCAATTTCAAACCAGCCAATCGGCGATCTGCATTTTCACCCGTATAAAGCCTCGAAAGGCACCATCTGAATAGTCGAGTGATAGCTATTATTATAGGCAAATTCAATTAACGGCAAATGTTCTTCCCAGCTACCTCCAAAATCTAGCACACACGCTCGCAGCATGTCCTCGAGCGTCTGAATAGTGCGCTCAGCCTGTCCATCTGTCTGAGGGTGGAATGCTGTGCTCAAATTAATCTGTGTTCCCAGACCTCTCTGAAACGACTGCCAAAATCTAGCCGTAAACTATGCTCCTCTGTCTGAAATAATGGATACTGGCACTCCGTGCTATCTGACTATCTCTCGGATATACAACTCAGCATAATCTTCGGCCGAGAAGGTAGTTCTCACTGGTAGGAAATGAGCTGATTTGGTCAATCTGTCAACTATCACCCATATAGAGTCATGTATGTGTCTAGTGCGGGGTAATCCTGCCACAAAATCCATATTTATAGCTTCCCATGTCCAGAGAGGCACAGCTATATCCTGAGTCAAACCGCCTGGTTTCTGATGTTCTGCTTTCACCTGTTGGCAGTTAGGACACTGGGCTACAAATTCAGAAATTTCTCTTTTCATACTTGGCCACCAGTAGTTTTCTTTGATATCATGGTACATTTTTGTCACGCCAGGGTGGAGAGAATAGCGGGCGCAATGTACTTCGTTCATAATCTGCTGGCGGAGGCTTGAAACATCTGGAACACATAGACGGCCTTTACAGCGTAGCACTCCATCCTCAGTTATCTGAAAATTTGGCGCTTTACCCTGCTGGATCCTGTCTTTGAGCTGGATCAGGTCAGGATCCTCATATTGCTGTTCTTTCACTTCCACAACTAATGATGACACGACGGTGTTCTGAATTACCACTCTACCGTCCTCTGTTTCTGCTACACGAACGACTAGGCTAGCTAACTGATGTATCTCCCTAACCAATTCCCGCTGCTCGGGCTGCAAATACGCCAAACTCCCCATGGACTTACGACTGAGAGCATCTGCTACAACATTGGCTTTTCCCGAATGGTACAGAATATTCACGTCATAATCTTTTAACAGCTCCAACCAGCGACATTGTCGCAGATTCAACTCCCTCTGAGTAAAGATATACTATAGGCTCTTGTGATCTGTAAAAATATCAACATGGACGCCATACAAGTAATGTCTCCACATTTTCAAGGCGTGGATCACTGCGGCTAACTCCAGGTCGTGGGTAGGGTAATTCTTTTCGTGTTTCCTCAGCTGTCTGGAAGCATATGCAATCACTTTACCATGCTGCATCAACACACAACCTAACCCAACACCTGATGCGTCGCAATACACTGAATAACCCTCTGTACCTTCCGGCAATGCTAGCACTGGGGCGGAGGTTAATCTGTCTTTTAACTCCTGGAAGCTCTGCTCACATGCCTCTGTCCACTGAAACTTCGCTGCTTTCTGTGTCAGTTTGGTCAGAGGTGCCGCTACAGCAGAGAATCCCTCAACAAACCTCCTGTAATAACCTGCTAACCCAGAAAACTACGGACCTCAATCGGAGTGGTAGGCCTAGGCCATGATTTGACTGCTTCTATCTTCTGCGTGTCAACCTGTATACCAGCATCCGACACAATATGCCCTAAAAAGGCTACTGAATTAAGCCAGAATTCACACTTAGAAAATTTAGCATATAACTGGCGGTCCCTGAGGATCTGGAGCACTGTCCGCAAATGAGTCCGGTGATCTTCTTTAGAGCGAGAATACACCAGAATGTCATCAATAAATACTATTATGAACAAGTCTAGGAAAGGTCTGAAAATACTGTTCATCAGGTCCATGAATATTGCCGGGGCATTCGTTAACCCAAAGGACATGACTAGAAATTCAAAATGTCCATATCGGGTCCTGAACACTGTCTTAGGAATATCTCTTTCACGTACTCAAACCTGGTGATATCCGGACCGCAAGTCAATCTTAGAAAAGTATCTGGCTCCCTGGAACTGATCAAATAAGTCATCAATTCTGGGAAGCGGGTACTTTTTCTTCACTGTAACTTTGTTCAATTGCCGATAATCTATGCACATACAGAGTGAGCCATCTTTCTTTTTCACAAACAGAACTGGCGCACCCCATGGTGAAGTACTCGGCCTAATAAAACCTTTATCCAACAAGTCTTTCAACTGCTCCTTTAATTCTCTGAGTTCTGCAGGAGCCATACGATAGGGAGTAATTGATATCGACTGAGTGCCTGGTAACAAGTCAATAGCAAAATCTATTTCCCTTTCTGGGGGAATACCAGGTAACTCATCGAGAAACGCATCAGGGAACTCTTTCACCACCGGAACAGACTAGAGCGTCGGAGATTCTGCTCGGACATCCTGAACTCTGACCAGATGGTAAATACATCCCTTAGATATCAATTTCCTCGCCCGAAGGTAGGAAATAAACCTACCTTTTGGCATAGCGGTACTGCCCTTCAACTCCCGCACTGCTTCTCCTGGAAAGTGGAATCGGACCGTCTTGGTCTAACATTCAACATTGCCAAAGCACGGCACTAGCCAATCCATACCCATTATGGCATCGAAGTCTATCATTTCTAACTCGACCAGATCTACTGTGGTGTGACAGTCAGCAACCTCTACTATACACCCTCGGTAAATTCTGCTAGCTACAATAGAGTCACCGACGGGCGTGGATACTGAAAAGGGCTGCTGCAATAATTCTGGTGCAATATTGAACTTTCGTGCCACAAATGGAGTAATATATGACAGAGTGGATCCTGGATCAATCAATACGTAAGCAGGGCATGAATAGATAGTCATCGTACCTATCACTACATTTGGCGACGCCTCTGAGTCGTGTCTCCCTGGTAGTGCATAAGTACGGCTTGAGCCCGTACCTGAGCTGGAAGCTCCTGGTTTACCTCGGCCTCTGCCTACTGGACCTGAAGGCCCACGTCCTGCTGGGGCTGCTGGAGTCCATGGCCCTGCGGATACTCTGTCCTGACTGTCTCTACTCCCCTGACCTCTAGTCAGACAATCTCTCATCCAATGCCCCTCCTGACCGCAACTATAACACCCAGTGAAGCCATATCTACAATCTCCGGAGTGTGGTCGATTGCAATAAGAGCAGGGTGAAGGTGTAAGTCTACTCTGCTCTCCCCTTCTCTGCTACGGAGATTCTACTGTTCTGGAACTGCCACTGGGCTCTGACTGCCCTCTACGGACATATCTACCTCGCTGCTGCTGCTGTGGTGGAGATGGGGTTCTAGGGGGGTCTATCTGATAGTCGAGGCCTGGGTCCTCTCTGAACTTCCCTTTGTATGTCATCTGGTCTGTCTATGCGGCGCTGTTCCTGACTGGTCTGTCTACTACTCTGCTGCCGCTGTCTAAGACCCTCTATGGTCTGAGCAAAAGCCTGTACTCGGGCAATGTCCATATCCTCTCGCAACGCCGCCGTCATACATGCTTCAGTATACTCCGGATTCAGACCCATGATAAATCTGTGAACTCTTGCTGGCATGGTATCAACAAATGCTGGAGCATAACGGGCTAAGGAGTCAAACTGTAAAGCATACTCACGTACACTCCTCGCCCCCTGCTCTAGATGCAGAAACTGGTCCATACGAGCCTGCCGGATCTCTCGTGGCAAATAATAATCTAGAAAGGCCTTCGAGAAGCTGGTCCAGGTCGGAGGGGTAACATCTCTCCCTCGGGACCTTTCCCAACTCTCGTACCACAATATAGCTATATCCCGTAACCGGAACACTGCTAGCTCAACAGACTCTGAAGGGGTCATATGCATAACTCGGAATATCCTCTGCATCTGATCTAGAAAGTCCTGGGGGTCCTCTGCCTGATCTAACCCTGTAAACTGCGGGGGACCCAGTGCCAAAAATTCTCAGACTCTGGAACTGCCTGACCCACCTGAAGGCTCTGCTGCTACAGGTGGCACTGACTGGCGCTGTGTGGCCATCATTTATGCTAACATAACTACAGTGCTACGAACCTCCTGATCTGATGGCGAAGGCACAGGAGCTATCGGGGGCGGTGTAGTGCCCAACGGCTCCTGATGTGAGGGGGACTGTTGAAAGGGTTGTGATGAAGCCTCTATATCGCCCTCAGATCGGGCTGACTCTGACTGAAGCTGAGGCATCCTGCTGGTGCCTTCTCCTGCTACTGTATCTAGTCTTCTGCCTGTGGCAGGGTGTCGCGGATCTGCCATTCTTATCTGTAGACAAAGAATACGATAAGTTTTAGGGACTCAACCCTATACTGTACCGCTCTATAGCATGACTGACTGAGAAAGAAGAGTGACCATTCGATCATGCCTCGCAGCCTCCTGCCAATAGTATGTGGTGCACAACACATCCATAGACAAGACTCTACTTAGCACGGCTTGCAGACTCCCTGGGACACGACCTGCTCTGACACCAAGTTTGTCACGCCCCGCCTTGGGGGGTATGACTGGCACCTGGTGCCCTAGTAGGACCTGGACTGCTAAACTGGCGAGCCTAAGCACAGCTGGCGCCTGACTAGCTCTAACTCAGATTTCTAGAAACAAAGGGCTATATAACGGCTGTAAACACAGCCTCCGGCCAACTAGCCTATAGCTACCTGTACCTGTAATAACAGCTAACCAGAAACATACTCATAACAAGGAACCTATGCGGGCCGACAAGGCCACCATGCTGTCTAGTCATCTGAGACTCAACAAAGGGAATACTGAACAGCTACGTGACCGGAAAGGTCACCACTACTATCAAACCATGGCCCCACGCGACCAACATAAAAGCAGAGATACTAAACAGCTATACAACTGCACAGCCTCACACGAATGGCCCAACTGACCACAGGGAGATAATATATACAATCTGCAAGCCTCTAAGACTAACAATAGAAATGATCGAGACAGGGCCCCGACCTACCCGTACTGTACATAAAAGGAAAAGAGGTACACCTCTGGAAATCAGACTCCGGATGACAGGAGCTGAATAGTCAGTAGCTGGCTGGAATCACGAGGGATCGCCTCCTCGTCTATGAGTACCTGCAGGAAAGTAATACAGCGCTGCGCTGGGCGTCAGTACCGCTGGTACTGAGTATGCAAAGCAACTGAAATAATATAGCTGAACAACTAAATATAAATAGCATATCTAGCAAATTTGTATGGCAGGAGATAACTAAATACGAAGGAGCTAGTAAAAACTGAATCATGCTTTCTGTACTGATAAGGCGGAGGCATACCTATAAACGCAATGGCCTACTATCTAGTAGCTAGTATATAACATATAAATAAATATGCAAGTAGCAGGCAAGAGCCAATACCAACCCCCATAGGCCGGATGGCACCAAGCAAGCAAACAATCTATATACCCCTACCCGGGTCAAAACCAACCAAAAATAAGTCACTCCACTCATCTACTCACTTCGGAGCTCCTCTACCGGGCCCCTGGGTCTCCGGTTCGGGCCATAGCCTCTGATATAAGCAACCGTGTCTGGGTCCGGAGGACTCCTGTGTAGACAGTAACTGATAGGGTCTGGATCTCCGGACACAAACTCAACGGGGCTATCTGAAACCGGAGCTACACCTATAATAACTGAATGTACAGACACTAACAGATAGGGTCTGGTTCCCTGGACACAAAACTCAACAGGGCTATCTAAAATCGGAGCTTCACATGTAATGCTGATCAGACTGCTATGGGGAAAGCTTCATCCCACCTTCGTCCAAGCTAGGGACGGCATGCCACCCCTCGGAGTGACGTAAAACCCACCCGCTCAGTGAGCGACACGATTACCAACCCAGGGGCAGCAAGGACACTCAATAGGGGGCCCTCACGCCACAACAAGTCTCAACAAACAAATAGCACATATAAATAACAAACATGTATAATTGAAAAAGACTATCTGAAATCTGATTTCTTATTCTGATCTGTTTCTGTACTAAACTGATTCTTTACTGATTATACTGATTCTGAGATCTTTCTTTAACTGTTGGCTAATCTGTAGCCAGGGTACTATCTGTCTAAATGGCTAATCTGTAGCCAATATCTTGTCTGTTTGAATGGCTAGTCTGTAGCCATGAAACTGCCTGTCTATCTGGTTTTACTTTACTAGCTTATATTCTAAAAATCTGTTTCTTTTTATTCTATAACATGCTTGCTAGTCATACAATAAGCTATACTGAATCTGGAATGGTAACTCGCCCTTTGGCGCATGCTTTTCTATCTTTCGGACTAAAATACGATACGACAACGCAAACTAGAATTTACTAAACTTATTCAATTCTCAACATTCAACTCCGAGAGTTTCAAATACGGAGTTTACTATGATTCACAAAGCTAAAACTTACTAACTTGCCGAAAAACAACTTCACAAACCTGGTTTCTGAGTACCCGAATGACCGATGTGATTTCCGTCGGTACTTCTGCTGTTTCTCCCAACTACATTCATGTGCATATCAATTAGAACTAAATACATTAATATCCGGGAGAAATTATCACTTTTGATATATATTTATCCCAAACTTTAAACTATCGGAAAACGGTCGAAAACTCGTTATTTCTCGATAGTCCAGAAGGGATAAATGCTCACTGCAACGCTAGGAACACATTGGTACTAATTTAAAGCAATTCTATTTACTTTACCTAGGTAGCACGACGTTTCGCCGGCCAAATTTCACGAAACCAACTCCGTAGGGTTGCTCTCTGCAGCTTTATACCTCTGTATCTAAGCCGAAACGGAGTTTAGACCGCGTTTCGTCGCGTAATTGGAAAGAAATTATGTATATTGTCGTGGTTTTGCCTTAAAAATAGCTACCCTCTGTTTTCTTTGGTTTTTTATGGATGAAAGTGGCAAAGGCCGACTTTGCTATTTATTCTTTTTTTTTAAATCCCTTAACCAACATGCCATTAGACTACTTTATTCATTTAAAATTTACGGGGTGTAACAAGGTATAAATTTCATCCTTAGAACTCTATTTAATTTTATGTCAAGTCGTGCATAACATTTCCATTCATGTCTTAGCATGTATGTATGTTTCATGAATTCAGTTCAACCTTGTGTAACAACCCGAAGTCAATCATTCCGTCAATTTTCAGCTTCAGATGTTCAGTATTTGGGATGGAAGTTCTTTTCCCAGTTCTTCATTATTCTTAACCCACATTCTAGAACGAATGTTCCCAAGGGGAAAATATTGTAATACCCCAAAAGTTTCTAAGACTAGACTTGAGATTTGAAGTGTGACCAGAAGGAAAAGTTGGAAATTTTTACTTCAGTATGACTCAACCTACAAGTCGTAGGTTGGTAGTATGGGTCGTAGGAAGACCTATTGTCTAGATTAGTTAAGTTGTTTCCCAACCACGAGTCCCCATTACGAGCCGTAGTATGTGGGTATGACCCATAGCCAGAAGTCGTAGCAAGTCTTTGGAGTTATCATGTGAATGATTGTACGGGCAATAGTATAACTCGTAGGATGGAGTTACGGATCGTGGTATGAGTCTTGGAAATATTCAGAGAGTTAGGGAAGAATGGACTCATTAGACACTAGAGGAAACCATATGTTGGTGGTACGACTCATGGTACAAGTCATAATATGATGGTGTGAATCGTTGGTTCAGTCGTTAGTTGATATATTATAATGCCTCAGACTTTCGGGCTAGGTTAGGAACACTTCTAGGTATGTGGATAGACCCAAACCCAATGAATTTATGGAAACAAGGTGGTTAAGATTAATTCCAAAGTGTAAGAAGTTCATTGGATGCAAATTAAGGTTATAAGGAACCTCTAGCATGAAGTTGAGTTAAGAGACTTCTTACTGATTGGGTTTTTCGTATTGGTTCGTATAAGGGTAAACTTCAACCAATCATAGCTCCCATGTTACAAAATGTTTTTGGGTGATTCAACATAAAAAAATTAATCCCTTTAATTATTATTTCTAACGCATCCGACCTTGCACCAATCGGAGTTCGAAGTAAAAAGTTATGAGTGATTTAGTGAAAGTGCTGCAGGCATGGTGCGGCTCTCAGTACGAGTCGTACAAGCAACCTACGACCCGTACTGTTGGTCGTGGTAACTGCCAGTTATAGGTTTTATTTCGTTAGTTTTGGAGTATTTTGGTAAACTCCTATGCTTCCAACTCTTAAATGATGACGTTTTGGGCTTTCATAAGGTCAGATTGAAGGGATTAACCTAGCCTAAATCCTTACACTCTTCAACTTGCTTAGATTAAATGTACTCCCAAGAAGGAGCTAGGGTTCATCACCTCCAACTTCTCAATTCCTCTTGGATCTTCAAAACAAGTCAAAGAATCATCAAACCAGGTATGTAGGGTTATGAGTGTGTGTCTTCTTCCACACCCATGTCCAATTTCTATCTAAATATGAGAAATTCCTATGATCAAGTTATAGAGTTTTCACCCAATTGCATAATTCTTCAATTTCTATGCATGGGTACAATTAGATTATGTTTCTATTGATGAATTGTGAAGCATGGGCAGATATTAAATTGTTTTCAATCAAAATTTCGTTTTCTAGTCTTATGAAATTAAAGGCCCATGGATGAGAAGTTCATGAACGAAGAGAATGATGATGAATGTATGATGAGGATGAGATTTGATAATGAAAAGCATGTTTCTAAAGCTACCCATGATTATGATATTGTTTTCAAAATGGAGTAGATCCAAGCATCATAAAGTTTTGGGCAATGCCCTTATATCGAGTATGATGATGTAGTATCTCTATAGTGAGCTTACCACATGGTTTTGGAGTAAAGGCTCCCACTTATCTTTGAGCTTATGGTATTGTTCAAAATAAAGCTTCTCATATGTATGAATTCACAATTGAGATGTATGTTATTATTGAGCTTCGTTTTCATACATGTTGAGTCTATGCAAGATTTCATTATTGAGCTTTGTCAGTTGACAATGTTAAGCTTCATTTTCATATAATGTTGAGGTTATGCATGACTTCATCTTTGAGCTTCGTCAATAGACGATGTTGAGCTTCGTTATATACGATGTAGAGCATTTCATGTTCTGGGAGAAGATTCTAGCACCGAGCGGGGTAAGGGCCAATCACCTATGCCCCAGAACTACGTGCCAATGCAGGTTGATACTATATATATACTTTGAGACCTCCCTCTTGAGCTATCCCCTACTCCGATTGGTCCTCGAGCTTGATATAAATATCATGGTACCGTCCCTATCTCTGGCAAGGTTTTGGACGGCTCTACCCACTTGAGTGTAATAGTTGGGACCACATAAGCTCTATCATGGTATGTTGGTTAAGTGACGAGTCTCCCATTGTCTATATGATTCAGATTTGCATATTCATTCCTCATGGTTATTATTTCATACACGCATGTCCCAAAAGCAAGGTTTGACCATTGTTCAGCTTTTCTTATTAATGTCATATTTCAGCTTTGAGTCATTTGAGTCAGGTATAATATTATGTAGTTATGTATTGTCATGTTATGAAAAGATTCTAATTTCATAAAGAATGCATGCAAGCCCTCCTATCAGATTTGAAATCTTATGATATGTTATGATATGCTTTAAATGATTTACTTTATTTAAGCGGCTTTACTTACCTTGTATACTCGGTACATTCCACGTACCGACCACATACTCTCTATGTTATATCATTTCGTGATACAGGCCCCAGATCTCAATTTCAGCCCCGCTCTTAGTCCGCCTTCAGAGATTGTATTGTACATTGTTGGTGAGTCCTCATCCCCCGAGGACTAGAGCATTCAGATATGTTATATGTATTTTAGTTTCAATTTTGTTGAGTTAGTTGGGGTCTTGTCCCATCAACTCATCATGTTTATAGGCTTTTCGGGCATATGTATGTATTCAACTTCGAATTTCGTATTCTGATGTTTCGGTTGATTTAGACTTCCACTATGATTATATTGTTGATTATTCAGTTTACTTGATTGAGTTAGATGTATGCTTATGCCATGGGTTGACTTGGAGCTTTTCGAGGTTCTTTCTCCCATGTATCGATCTAGGTCTATGTTCAGATTGTGACAAGTATCTACATATGATGAGTTGCTGGGATAAGCCCCCAGCTAACTCTAAAATCTAATTGTATGAAAATGACTAAAAAAGTAAATATCATCCTCGAAAGATGAGGACTCACCACTAGTACTGCTGATATCACCTGAAGAAGATCTACTAACGGTACTGAGGCTAAGAACCTGTGCCTATATCATGGTATGATACATCATATAAGGTATGCATAAGTACTTTGAATGTACTGAGTAAGTAGGAGAAAAATATAACATAAAGAATAAATAACTAAACTATAATGACATACAATGTCCAACTGAAATATAACTGAGATGATCAATAATGACCCTAAATGGTGGTCATAAACATGCCCTGAATTTGAGATACTGATCTGAGCTAACTGTACTGAACTGAACTGAGTAAACTGAAATTGTACTGACTAGTGGGAGAGTCTATAACCGACATATACCTACGTGAGCTAGACGTGGAGTATGATGTATACACCATATTTGTAGGACCCAATATACCTTGCCAGGGTATAAAGGCATGAACTGGGTGATCAAAAGTTTGGGGCCATAGGGCTAATAAAATAACCTATGGTGCCAACGTAGTTCTGGGAGCCTAGGTGCGCTGGAACCCTAGTACGCTCGTTGCTAAGTCCTACTCCTATTGGATAGTCCTAGATTGACTACTAAGCTGATAGCTCAAAACTGGGTCCAAGACTAAGTCAGGGATACATATTTGGAAGTACTTTGAGAGTCTTAGCAGATCGGGTTCTATAACTGGTGTTCCAAGACTGGCCAGAGCTTCTTATCTGAAAGCATCATAACCGTCTAAAGAACAAACTAAAATCTGATAACTGATATCTGAGACTAATAACTGATAACTCGGAGACACCACTAACACCTCAAGAAAAAACTGTAGTCAAATTGATCAGCTGACATTCCTGAAAAATATTAAACATGCTAACATTCTAACTGAAACTAGACTAGCATGCAATTGACTGAGATTTCAACTAATTTTAACAATATGGGAATCCCAACACTGGTAGAGTCAAGCAATATGAATAACTGCTCAATTATGCTAGATCCTAATATACTGCATTCAAAAGCTAGGGCTAAATCATTTCACAAGGAGTTAATTTCCATATGATTTCTAAGAATTTAGGAAAAACATAGCAACCAATAACATGGATAATGTTCCATCTGAATTTTATAGAATTTTCTCTAAAAACTTTCTAAATTATGAAACCACATGGCTATAACTGAGAAAATATTAGGGAAGTGTTTGGAGACACAAGATAAGAACAATTCCTTTGTCGAGTTCCCACATAACCGGTGAAGAAATCTAGGAGAAACTCATTTGAGAATCTGAGAAGAAATTTGACTGCCCTAGCTCCTACTCTAAGTTTTTCTGAGAGAATTTTTACAATCTAATTTTCTGAGGAGATGATAGGGGTGAAGTAATCATCAATTACCCCTCAAAATTCCCTAAAAGTAACCAAAAATGATGTAGTTTAGGGATTATAAAAGTGAGAAATTACAAAAAATATCCCTAGGGAAACATTTAAAAACACTACTGACAGGAATTGACAGGTCACTCAACGAGTCATTAGTGGAGACCACGACTCGTTGGGACCAGTCATTGGTCCTGGGCTCACTGGAACTAGCAACAAGAGGGATCACGACTCATTGGATGAACCAACGGGTCATTAGTTCCTCCTATGGCCACTAGAAGAAAAAAAATTGGGAAGCTTGACAATGGGCAAGACAACAACTCATTGGTAGACCCAATGGGTCATTGTGTCGAGTCGTCACCTCCACTGGAAAGCTTCCTATTATTCCTAAACTTGGCACCACGAGTGGTCACAAGGACTCATTGTGTGATACAACGGGTCATTGTGTCCCCTCGTTGTCACTGAAGGAGGTTTCTGGGAATCCCAACTAACAACTCACACCATTAGTCGTTGTATCACACGACGACTCATTGGTTAGGTCGTCGGTTCCTAGAAAAGAGAGTTTTCAGATGGGCACCAACGGGTGACAGGACGACTCATTATTTCTCACAACAGGTCATTCTATGTATCATTGGTTCTCGAAGGACCAAGGCAAGGTTGACCACGACCGAGACAACAGGTCATTGGAGCTGACCACGACTGGTTGTCTCTGTCATTCTGAGGCAACTTTTTATGGTTTCTTCTGAATTTTTCTTGCAAGGTCTGAGTTTGTTCTAGGAAAGTTTCAGGGTGTTACATTAAACTTCTTCTCCTTCTCATAAGTTATAGACAACCATAAAAGTTTGTTCAGTTAGTTACTTTTAAATGTCCTCTAATAGTTTGCCTTCAGATCTTTAAATAGTAACAATGGTAGGCAAATGGAGCTTGTCACTTATCCAATTAAAACATATTATCCAGTATGCCATGATGTTTGTTAGATAACAAACATATACTTGAATGATGATTCCCTACATACCACTTCAAATAACTCAAAAATATCCCTCGTGTCTCCATGATGTCATTAGCTGCAATTGCATCAGCTAGGGGGATATTCACCCGTTCGCATCCATTTTGATTGGTAATCAATAACTTTATATCATATATATTGTAGACATGTATTACTTTTATTAATTTATCCCATTAATAATGAACAAAATCATCAACACATAATTGGAAGGTGTAGAACAAAAAATTAAAAAAATACTTTCTACCACATCACCGTGTGTGTTGAGCTTTCATTCAAAAATTTTTCCTAGATTGGAGTTATAACAACCTTCAAGGTCATTTTGGACTTTTTACTTGCTTTACTTAGTTTCCCCCTTCCCTTAGCTCCTGTATGTTGTTTGTAACCTGTGGGGATGGGTAATATGATTTCTGAGGTGATCAAACAAGTATTGAGAGAGATTTTTTGAAAAGGGAAAATTTGAGAAGTTTAATCAAAGTCAACATTTTGAGTTAACGAACTCGGATTTAAATTTTGATAGTCTCATTAGGATCGGGAGGTAATTTCGACTTAGTTGAACGATTGTTATAGATACCGAGGTGCTTTGAAATTATTTGAGTCATTGGTTGAATTCTTAAAGTTCTAGAAATTTTAGGGTGACCATGATTAACTATTGATCAACATGACCCTAGATCAAAGATTTAATAATTATAACAAGTCAATAATGTAATTTTTAGTGAATTTGCATATTTGATTGTTTTCATAGGGTTTAGAATAAATCCCGAGGATCCATATAGAGTTTAAGTTGAATTTGAAATTTGCTTGTACTGTTGTATCTGGTGTGGTTCGCAATTGCAAACTTCAGCTTTGCAATTGCAAAGTCTTGATATTTGGGGAAAAAGTAGCAATTTCTAGATTTAGCATTGCAATGGTGAAGTCTGGAAGTTTTGGTAGAAGTCGCTTTTATGGTAATTGGGTTCGCATTTGCGACATCAAAGTGTTGACTGTTGAGTAACATTTGCGACATTTGGGTTAGCATTTTCTAAATCTGGTGGTGATAGGATAGGTTCGCAGCTATGACATTTGGAGTTCGCAATTGTGAGTCAGGTTGTTTGTAATTGCCATGACCCATTCACAATTGGAAAGTCCCTCACAATTTTAAGTGTGAGATTTCAGATTTATGAGATCCATTTCTATCTCATTTTTGGAGCTTTGGACCTCGATTTTGGGTGATCTTGGAGGGGTTTTGCTCATTTTCTTTGTGGGATAAGATTCAACCTCCTTATTACATTTTTCCTGCTTATTTATCATTGGATTTATGTCTTAATGGGTGGAATAAATTGGGAGTTGTGCCCTTAGGTTGAGTGTTTGAAATTTCTTAATTTAGGGGGCGATTTATGACCCGTTATAGCTGATTTTGGGCGCATAAGCTTTTCAGTTTATGAGTTTATCCTTTTTGATTTTTTTTCCAAATTCGACGCTAAGGCTTGAAGTTGACTTTTTGACTCAATTTTCAAGATGGTTCTTTATATAAAATTTGAGTTTCTACGGACTTGTGTACTCATGGAGATTTCATATTTGATCAAATTGTGATATTTCAGAGGAGTTGTGAAAGGCCAATCCATAATTTAAGTTTTTGGATCTTTGTTAATGAAAGTTGAGACTATTCCTCGAGTCTTTATGCAGTGTTAACATAATGATTGATTGTTTAACTGGGAGTAATGGGTAATAGGGTTCTCATATAAATGAATTAACGAGCATTTATATGGGTAATAGTGTATTATTGTGGAAATTTTGAAACTATCTATTTGAACCAATAAATTGCGTGACTTTATGAGCATTATTTTAGTTGTGGCATTGGATGGATGCGGTATTACTTATTTTGATATTGATATATATGATCTTTAAACTAAAAGTTTGTTTACGAAATTCCATTTGAGTGCTCTTTCATGTCCTATCTTGTGTTGCTTGTTGCTTGGGATGACTTCTGATTGCTGTGTTGTAGTGAAATTCAGTAAGGGATTCGAGCACTAGGATATTGAGATATGAAAATTTGTAAATCCCGATAAAGAGTCACCAAGAATATTTTCGGTATCTATGTTTATTCATTATCGGTTCTGGAATCCAGGATATTCTCGATGTCTAGGGTTATTCGATATTAGATATAGGATAAACATTCCTGGTAAGGAGTCATTCAGAATATTTTTGGTGTCTAGGATTATTTAGTATTGGATGCATGATAAACTCCTGGTAAAAGGTCATCCAAAATATTCTTAGTGTCTAGGGTTTATTCGGTATCGGATCCATGACAAATCCTGATAAAAAGTCATCTAAAGTATATTCCCAGGAGAGTTTACTCAGTATGAGATGTGCATATGCACATTGGAAGTTCTCAATGGGTCCCATTTGTTCAATAATAGGACTTGGGTATATACTAATTATTTCTAGCCAGTTCATGCTTGTGACATACAAATTAATTATCTTTAATCACCATAGTGTTGGGTTCATTATGGAAAGGGATATTATTAAATTGAAACATTGTAGATTTTAGCGATAAAGCTGAGGTGGTGACAGTTGAGGCACAATGAGACATTTTTAGTGGTATGTTCGCTGTCTACTCTGGGGTAATTACTACACGCAAGTGCACGTGGTCGAACAAGTAGTAAAGTGGCTTAAGTAAGCCAAGTATCGATCCCATAGGGACTGGGCTAGGGTACAATCTACTCAAGTGTCACTATATTTTAACTCTAAAAATGCAGACAACAGTGTGAAAAAGAGTTTGGTATTTTGGTTTCTAATTTTATGCTAATTATAAACGAATATATAAATTGAGTCTGAACTATGAATATGAGCATGCTGAGGTTAAATGAACATGTATAGAAACTAATTATCGATACAATGTTTGTTTAATTTTTCCTCCGGTTGCTAGTCAAGAATCATTGCCAATGGATTAAAACTCTCGTATTTAACCCAACTTAAGAATCATGAACCGTCCACCTACATTTCTGTGATTAAACGAAATTCATGTTCTAGCCATACAAAACCGATTCCTTAATTGACTAATACGACTTTCATGTATATTTCTATCCTGAAGGTAAATCAATTCCCAATTTTCCCAAACTAAGAAGAGATCATATCCTATTGATTCACAACTTTCCAATTTCTTTCTCTCTCGAGTGAAACCGGACTTTTTAGATATACATTAACGTTGGCCACACATCAATGCAGTAAGAACAAGAATCAATAGAACAACCATGGAAGAAAAGATGAAAAATCCAATTGATCAATAACTACATTTCAATACAATTGTTCTTAACCTCAGCAAGAAGAGGAATTAGCCACTCATTTGTGGATTAAACATCGTTAAATGAGTGTTAAACATACAAGCAATTGAATTAAAGAAGAAGGAGATAGAGAAAAACCCTGATAATTTCGTCCCCTCAACTGCCTGTAACCCACGTTCTTGCTCCACCAAGTCAGAATAATTAAAAATGAACCTAAGTGTTCTATTTATACTAGTGGGAATTTTTCCCGGAATAACAAGCAACGTGTCAGGGAGTGCATCGCGGAGCACTGCTTCCGTGACACACTGACGCAGACACTTACCGGAAATTGATTGTCCAGGTAATAAGGCCCAACGTGGCATGACGTGCAACGCAGGGCTTGGCCAACGTGCCACGACCCTAACGCGCACCCTCACTAGATTTTGGCAAAAAATTCCTATCCAGGTAGAAGGTATCCGTGATGGCAGCGTGACACAGCTCCATCGCGGAGCCCCTTTAATTTGTGCCTGCAAATGCTTTTTCCCTTGCTAACATCCGAGTCCAACCCTATTCTCTCCCAACACGCATTTTAGCTTCCCAAAATTATATTTCACCTGCAAAACAACGCTAATCATGTTGGTTAGTATAAATTCACATTTTATTATCAATCACATGAGAATGTATAAACATTGATAGATAAACAAGGCTAAAATGACACCTTTGAGTATCACTTGGGCATATAAATTTGCCCAAGATCACTTACCCCACACTTAAATCCTTGTTCGTCCCCGAACAATAATCTTACACCTCATGCAATTGACACCCCAACCTGGCTACTTTGGTTCGACAATTCAAGCTAAGGTTATACCGATTATTTAATACAGCAAATCATCAAGAAAATATGCATGGTCCTATCAATGCAATGACCTTCAACACATCAAGACCTCATAGACTTAAGAATCGACTCTCGATATTGGCAAACTCATGCAAATCAGCTGATCAAGATATCCGACACGAAATTTAATCTCTCATCAAGCATGTGCCCTCACAACACAAGAGAATTTTCCCCTTTTTCATCACATGAACTCAAACGATTACATGCAGGGGCATATAGAAACAATTTCGCTCTCTCTCCCAAAAGAATTCACATGCCTCATGCCACGAACCATAGGCTTGCCTTTAGTGTGTTACTCCACTAATATAAGGAAGTGTGATGTAGGATCACGTAGGACTTTAATGGGTTGTAATGTATGCTATGGAACTAGTAAATATTGGGCTAACCAATAATAGCCACTAGCATCCTTAAGCGCTTTTTCAATACATCCCATCAAGCTCATGGGCATTGTTTCTTCCTTCATTCTCCCATTCTTGAAGTCTGTCTTTGTTTTGACCCATCTCATTAAGCACACTTGACTCAATCACGAAAATTATTCATACATCTTCATTATATTTTATTTATAACAAGTGCACCTTCAACCTTTTCTTTCCTTTCATCACTCTGCTTTTCTTTTCTTTTCACCATTCTCACTCTTTGACACTTTGGGAAAATTATTTCCTCTTCTTAAGCGCTTAAGAGTTTTGGATCAAATTTACGGCTAATGAAAAGAAAGGGTTAAGCTCGGTTTACACATTTTTGACAAGAGAAAAAAATAATAGGCTAAAGGCTCAACGGCCTAACTACGATGTACCATCAAGATGGGTACAATAATGAAAAAGAGAAACTTTCGGTTGAAAACAAAGAAATGCCTACATCCTTTCCTACAATACACGTCCTTCTTTTCGTTTCGTACACACACCAGGAAAGTTCTAGACATTTCATAATAGCATGGAATAAACAAAATCTCACCCCACACTTATTGCACATGCTCAATTCAAGACACATTCACAGACTCTTCAATCAGCTAATTACAAGAATTCAAAATTAAGCCTCAACCACACTGAATCAACTCTATGGCCTAGGTATCTCAACATATTTACAGAGTTGCATGCTTTCATACGAATCACCTTTGCATTTCAAATATCATGTACAACACGCAACCAGAATTCCGCAACCATAAAGTAACTACAGGTTATGGGATGCAACCCACAAAAGAAAACAGCTGAAAAATAAATGAGAAGAAAAAAATCTACTCCTAACGACTACATTTCCCTTAAGACGGTCATCATCCATCCATCATAAGAAACAGTCACTAGCTAAGACTTCGGTTCAAAGGGACTATTCTCGGTAAAAGAACCAAAAACAAACGTCGAGAAACCCAAGAATTGAAAGAAAAAAAATTTAAAAATATCGATCATTTTGATAAACCAAAAATATGTACAAAATCAGCTAGCAACATTCAGCAGCACACAACAGCTTCACATTTAATTACAATACAGAACAGAAACATCACAATCACAGGGTCACAAAAAATTTTTTTTCCACAGGCACAACAACAGAACAAAAACATAAACAACAATACAACCAGCACCTAACTACTCCTACCCCACACTTATATCGAACACTGTCCCTAGTGTTCACAAAAACTAAATAGCAAAATAATTGTGTGGTGGAACTCCCTGATAAATCAAAATACTCCACTTCTTCATCAGCTGCTGCTGCCTCGTCTCCCATGTCTGAATCGCCCCCATCGTCATCATCGGAGTCCTCACGACGTGTCTCCTCATCTGTGGGGACATCATCATCCTTGCGCTCTACAAAAGCTGGCCCCACTCGGCATAGAGCCTTGGCATTTTCGCCATAAGGGTAGTCTAGCTCGAGCTGCCACAGCTCCTCTTCTGTCGCCGGCCTCCCGCCTATTCGCAGCTGGAGCATCTGCATCCCGTACATGCGAGCCATGTACTGATCATCCCGAGCATGTCGCTTGGCTAGTGTAAGAACTGGCCCGTGGGTGGTGTCGGGTGCCTTAGTTTTAGTGACATCTATGGCCCGCCGCTCCATCTGCGTGATGTAGTCAAGGGCCTCTTCCTCAATATCCAGGCCCCTAAGGAATGTGGTGAGTAGTCCACCAAATCTGTATCTGTGCCCTTGATGCAAACGGGCTCTCTTCATGGCGGAGATAATCACCGCCCCCACATTGATCTCCAGCCCTTTCATCAAGGCGTACACCAAGCATACACGATCCCGGGTTACATCCGTCATATGCACCCCCGGGATTAGGTAGGAACAAACAATTTTCAGCCATATCCTAGCCTCCTTGTTCATCTGTGAGTAAGGCAAGGTCTGATGGTAGCCCCTCTCCTTATGTCTGCTCCACCGAGCTATTGATCGGGTTCCACACAAAGTGCGTCTGATGTCTGCATATGGTGGAGTGATATTCAACTGTCGAAGCACATGGGCGTCTGTGTCCTGCGCCCCTAGGATAGCATTGAGGTGGTGGGGCTCAAAAGTGACTATTTGCCCTCTTATTTTGATGGTGTGACTTCTGAGAGTTAGGTTCCAGTTGGCGTAGAATTCCCGAATCAAGTGCAAGTTGCATTCCTTGGGCTCTTTAAAGATAAAGTTCAGCCCAGCTGCCTCGATCTTTTGGACAATCCTTGGGAACTCCTGTGCCAACGGCTCCCTTGCTATGTGTTCCTCGGGGAAGTACTTGCTCTCCTTGTGCTTTGCGTACCATTTCTTCCCCTCCTCTGTCACCCACCTGGTTCCATATTGACGGCGTTGGCCGCATGGAACCGCTGGTCCTGCTGGGACCGCCGTGCCCAGTCTGATTCTTTTTCTTCCGGCGCCAGATATTGATGCGCCTTTTCCCTTGTCTTGCCTGCTTGCCATTGTTCCTGTCAAAACAAACAGACAAGTTCAATGTTAAGCCAATTAAAATTAGCTTCGACTAAGGTTGGGTTATGCTAGGCTACCCCACACTTAGTCCTTAGCCAAAATTACACCATTAAGGCAAGATCGTACTTATTTACACAAACAAACAACACAACACAACAAATATGCTTAGTGCCTTGGGAGAATTCAACGGTATATATTCCCTGTACTACTCAGACTTCGCACAGCTAACCACAATCCTTACCTATCGATAACATGTTATCCCATAGCACCTAGCAAGGAAAAGCAAAAGAAATTTTTTAACTACATGATCCTATACAATTCGCCCATTTCTTGAAATTCCCAATATTTTCTTAACCCGAGAATCCGTTGGTCTTTTAGCATAGTCACAGTTAGCACAATCGACTCATCTCACCCAACATGTACAACCTAGCATGAATTTCACTAGTTCAACTCAATTTTTCCATTTCAAACTCAAAGTCAAGCCCTAGCTATGATTTTATCAAAAATTCGATTAAGCTATGTAATTGTCGAGTTCAAGCAATCACACTTTTACTCCGAACATCAATCAACAATAATTCTATTGAATTTAAGCTTAATTTCTACTTAGGGCAAGTTTTGCTCATATCACATGTTCAAAATCGAAAAATTTCAACAAGAATTGAGATATAGTTGAAGAACATACCTTGAATTCGAAGAGATGACGAAACTTGATGAAATTACGGACCTAAGTCCGTGTCACGTTGAGGGGGAAGAGGTTTTTGGGAGGTTGGTCGCGGAGAGTATGAAAAATGAGGGAAAATGAGGTGGGATCGGGGTTAAAAAGTGGGAATTTCGCGCGGGTCACCCGGCGACCTGGTGTGACCCGTCGCGATATACACCTCAACGTGTCACGGAGGGTAACGCGAAGCATGCCCTCCGTGACACGGAGCCATCGCGTAGGTGTTCTGGAATTTGTAAAAATTCCAGAATTACCTTCAACGTGTCATGGAGGGTAACGCGGAGGTCCTCCTCCGTGACACGGAGCCATCGCCTTGGCTCACTGTTTTGCCACTTTTTATTATTTTTCATACCTCGGATTTTCCTTTGCGATTCCTTGCATGTTTACCCTCCGTTCAACCTGAAATTCATCTTACTACAAGAAATTGGTTAGAATTATAGGATTCACTCAAAATAAAAATAAGAATAAAAATAAAAACTAACAATTTTGTTGTTAATAAATAAAAGAAAAAGAAAAAGAAATCTATTCATATTTTACAAACAAAAATTTCACCGGTTGCCTCCCGTGCAGCGCCTGGTTTACTGTCGCGACTCGACGTCATTCAGCTCAGTCATCCTCTAGGGTGACGGACGTTTTATCTCGACCACCGTCCTCACCCCAGTAGTGCTTACATCTCTGCCCATTGACTAAGAACGTGGCACTCCGATCTTCTTGCCACACTCTACTGCGGGGTCATTCTCACCACTTCAAATGGCCCCGACCATTTGGACCTCATCTTTCCTGGAAACAACTTCAATCTTGAATTGAAGAGCAATACTTTCTTCCCTGGCTCGAAGATACGATGCATCATGTTCGGGGTTTGTTATATGGGTGTATAACTACACGCAAGTGCACGTGGTCGAACAAGTAGTAAAGTGGCTCAAGTAAGCCAAGTACCGATCCCACAGGGACTGGGATAAGGTAACGACTACTCAAGTGTTACTATATTTTAATTTTAACAATGAAGACAACAGTGTAACCAAGAGTTTGATATTTTTGGGTTCTAATTTTTATGCTAAGTCTAAAATGATTATCTAATGTGAGTCTGAACTATGAATGTGAGCATGCTGAGGTTAAATGAACATGTAAAGAAATTAATTATCAATATCATTTGGTTAACCTTTCATCCGGTTGCTAGTCAAGAACTACTGCCAATGGATTAAAACTCTCGTATTTAACCCAACTTCAAAATCATGAACTGTCCACCTACATTTCTGTGATTAAACGAAATTCATGTTCTAGCCATACAAACCCGGTTCCTAAATTGACTAATACGACTTTCAGGTATATTTCTATCCTGAAGGTAAATCAATTCTCAATTTTCCCAAACTAAGAAAGGATCATATCCTATTAATTCACAACTTTCCAATTTCTTGCTCTCTCGAGTGAGACCGGACTATTTAGATGTACATTAACGTAGGCCACACATTAATGCAGTAAGAACAAGAATCAATAGAACAACCATGGAAGAAAAGATGAAAAACCAATTTAATCAACAATCACATTTCAATACAATTGTTCTTAACCTCAGCAAGAAGAGGAATTAGCCACTCATTTGTGGATTAAACATCGTTAAATGAGTGTTAAATATACAAGCAATTGAATTCAAGGAGAAGGAAAGAGAGAAAAACCCTGATAATTTCATTCCCTCAACTGCCTATAACCCACGTTCTTGCTCCACCAAGTCAGAATATTTAAAAATGAGCCTAAGTGTTCTATTTATACTAGTGGAAATTTTTCCCGGAAAAACAAGCAACGTGTCACGGAGTGCATCGTGGAGCACTGCTTCCGTGACACGCCACCAACGCGGACCCTCACTAGAAATTGGGGGTACAGGTAATAAGGCCCAACGTGGCATGACTTCAACTAGGGGTGGGCATAATAATCGGAAAACTGAAAAACCGAACCGAACCGAACTAATTCGGTTTTTCGGTTTCGGTTTTTCGGTTTTTTGGTTCGGTTTCATTTTTTTTTTAAAATTTTGATTTTTTGGTTCGGTTTTCGGTTTTCATATTTCGGTTTTTCGGTTTTTCGGTTTAACCGAAATTTTACATATATTTATTTTAAAATTATAACTTAATTTCAAAAAAATAAAAATACTACACCCAACCCAAATCTCAAAGCCAATTTAGAGAATTATTTATATAATTGATACAATTGCTTAAGTTTTTTTTACAAATAACAAGTTTTATAATAGTTTTAGCATGTTAAAAAAATTCTTACTATTATTAATATGCTTTGAAAGAAAAATGAAATATATAATATTTATTTAACAAGAAATTAGGGACCATAGATTATTAAAATCTTAAAAGGCCCTTAACTTTTTATTGGTTTTGTTATAAGGATATTAAACATATGAGAAAATTTATTATCAAAAATTCAAATGTTATGTATGTATTACTAAATGTAAATCAATTGATCCCACTATTTTCTTTATTTAAAAAGTTAAAATTAAGCTTAGTTGACTTAACCTTTAGAATTCAAACTTAAAATAATTTATTTTGAATTTAAAAAGATGAAACAACTCATTTTTAATTTAAAAAGTAGCTCATTTTGTAATTTAAAAAATAGCCCATTAATTAGGCCCATAACCGAAAAAACCAAATTAGAAAAACCGAAAAAACCGAACAGAATTTGAAAAAAACCGAACCGAACCGAATTAGTTTGGTTCGGTGTTCGGTACACTACAAGAAAAACCGAAAATCGAAAAAACCGAACCGAAATTTAAAAAAACCTAACCGAAAAACCGAATGCCCACCCCTACGTGCAACGCGGAGCCAGGCCACCGTGCCACGGACCCAACGCGGACCCTTACTGGAAATAGGCCGAAAATTCCCTATCCAGGCAGAAGGCCTCCGCGATGGCAGCGTGACATGGCTCCATCGCGGAGCCTCTTTATTTTGTGCCTTCCAATGCCTTGTCCTTTGCTCACATCCGAGTCCAACCTCGATCTCTTCCAACACGCATTTTAGCTTCCCAAAATTACATTTTACCAGCAAAACAATGCTAATCATGTTGGTTAGTATAAATTCCCATTTTATTATCAATCACATGAGAATGTATAAACATTAATAGATAAACAAGGCTAAAATGACACATTTGAGTATCACTTGGGCATATAAATTTACCCAAGATCACTTACCCCACACTTAAATCCTTGTTCGTCCTCGAACAACAATCTTACACCTCATGCAATTTACACCCAAACCTCGCTACTTTGGTTCAACAATTTAGGCTACAGTAATACCGATTATTCAATACAGCAAATCATCAAGAAAACACGCATGGTCCAATCAATGCATTGACCTTCAATACATCAAGACCTCCTAGACTTAAGAACCGACTCTCGATATTGACAAACTCATGCAAATCAGCTGATCAAGACATCCGACACGAAAATTAATCTCTCATCAAGCATGTGCCCGCACAACACAAGAGAATTTTCCCCTTTTTGATCATACGAACTCACAAAATTTCAAGCAGGGGCATAAAAACACAATTTCGCTCTCTCTCCCAAAAGAATTCACATGCATCATGTCACGACCCATAAGATTGCCTTTAGTGTATTACTCCACTAATATAAAGAAGTTTGATGTAAGATCACGTAGGATTTTAACGGGTTGTAATGTAAGCTACGGAACTAGTAAATATTGGGCTAGCCAATAATAGCCACTAGCATCCTTAAGCGCTTTTTCCATACATCCCATCAAACTCATGGGCAGTGTTTCTTTCTTTATCCTCCCATTCTTGAAGTTTCTCTTTAGTTTGGCCCATCTTATTAAGCACACTTGACACAACAACAAAGATTATTCATACACCTTCATTATAGTTTATTTATAACAAGTGCACCTTCAACCTTTTCTTTCCCTTTTTCACTCTGCTTTTCTTTTCTTTTCACCATTCTCACTCTTTGACACTTTGGGAAAATTATTTTCTCTTCTTAAGCGCTTAAGAGTTTTGGATCGACTTTGCGGCTAATGAAAAGAAGGGATTAAGCTCGTTTTACACTTTTTGACAAAAGAAAAAAATAATAGGCTAAAGGCTCAACGGGCTGACTAGGGTATACAATCAAGGTTGGTACGATAATGAAAAATAGAAACTTTCGGTTAAACCAAAGAAATGCCTACATCCTTTCCTACAATACACCTCCTTCATTTCATTTTGTACACACACCAGGCAAGTTCTAGACACTTCACAATAGCATGGAATAACAAAACCTCACTTCACACTTATTGCACATGCTCAATTCAAGATGTATTCACAGACTTTTCAATCAGCTAATTACACGAATTCAAACATTAAGCCTTAATCACACTGAATCAACTCTATGGCCTAGGTATCTCAACATATTTGCAAAGTTGCATGCTTTCATACGAATCACCTTTGCATTTCAAATATCATGTACGACACGCAACCAGAATTCCGCAACCATAAAGTAACTACAAGTTTTGGGATGCAACCCACAAAAGAAAAACAACTAAAAAAATGTAAATGAAAAAGAATCTACTCCTAACGACTACATTTCCCTTAAGACGGTCGTCATCCATCCATCATAGGGAATGGTGACTAACTAGGACTTTGGTTCAATGGGACCATTCTCGGTAAAAGAACGGAAAACAAACACCGAGAAACCCAAGAATTGAAAAAAAAAGAAAAAAATTAAAAAAAATATCAATCATTTCGATAAACAAAAATATGTACAAAATCAGCTAGCAACATTCAGCAACATACAACAGTTTCACATATAATTACAATACAGAACAACAACTTAACAATCACAAATCACAAGGTCAGAAAATTTTGTTCACAGGCACAACAACAGATTAGAACATACATAACAGCACAACCAGCACCTAACTACTCCCACCCCACACTTATCTCGAACACTGTCCCCAGTGTTCATAAAAATTAAAATAGCACAAAAAAGTGGGTGGTGGAACTCCCTAATCAATCAAAATACTCCAATTCTTCATCAGGTGCTGCTGCTTCATCTCCCATGTCTGAATCACCCCCATCGTCATCATCGGAGTTCTCCCGACGTGTCTCCTCATCTGTGGGGACATCATCATCCATGGGCTCCATAAAAGCTGGCCCCACTCGGCAAAGAGCCCTGGCATTTTCGCCAAAAGGGTAGTCTAGCTCGAGCTGCCATAGCTCCTCCTCTGTTGCCGGCCTCTCGCCTATCCTCAGCTGAAGCATCTGTATCCCGTACATGCGAGCCATATACTGATCATCACGAGCATGTCGCTCGCCTAGTGTAAGCACTGGCCCGTGGGTGGTGTCGGGAGCCTTAGTTTTGGTGACATCTAAGGCCCGCCGCTCAATCTGCAGGATGTATTCAAGGGCCTCTTCCTCATTATCTAGGCCCCTCAGGAATGTGGTGAGTAGTCCACCAAATCCGTATCTGTGCCCCTGATGCCACCGGGCTCTCTTCATGGCGGAGATAATCACTGCCCCCACGTTGATCTCCAGCCCTTTCATTAGGGCGTACACCAGGCATACACGATCCCGGGTTACATCCGTCATATGTACCCCCGGGATTAGGCAGGAACAGACGATCTCAAGCCATATCCTAGCTTCCCTGTTCATCTGTGAATAGGGCAAAGTCTGATGGTAGCCCCTCTCCTTGTGTCTGCTCCATCTAGCTGTCGATCGGGTTCCACACAAAGTGCGTCTGATGTCCGCATATGGTGAAGTGATGTTCAGCTATCGAAGCACGTGGGCATTTGTGTCCCGCGCCCCTAGGATAGCATCGAGGTTGTGGGGCTCAAAGGTGACTATTTGCCCTCTGATTTTGATGGTGTGACTTCTGAGAGTCGGGTTCCAATTGGCATGGAATTCCCGAATCAGGTGCAAGTTGCATTCCTTGGGCTCCTCAAAGATAAAGTTGAGCCCAGCTGCCTCGATCAAGTGGACAATCCTAGGGAACTCCTGTGCCAATGGTTCCCGTGCTATGTGTTCCTCGGGGAAGTACTTGCTCTTCTTGTGCTTTGCATACCACTTCTTCCCCTCTTCCGTCACCCACCTGGTTCCGTATTGGCGGTGTTGGCCACATGGAACCGCTGGTGCTGCTGGGACTGCTGTGCCCAGTCTGATTCTCTTTCTTCCAGCGCTATATGTTGATGCGCCTTTCCCTTTTTCCTGCCTGCTTGCCATCGTTCCTGTCAACCCAAACAGACAAGTTCAATGTTAAGCCAATGAAAATTTGCTTCGACTACAGTTGGGTTAAGTTATGCTACCCCACACTTAGTCCTTAGCTAAAGTGATAACATTACGGCTAGGTCATCCTATTTACACAAACAAACAGCCAAATATAACAAACATGCTTAGTGCATTCGAAGAATTCGACGGTATATATTCTATGTACTACTCAGACTTCGTACAGCTAACCACAATCATTACCATCGATCACATTTTGTCCCATCGCACTTAGCAAGGAGAAACAAAGAAATGAAAACAACAAGAATTTATCTACATGAACCTATACAACTCACCCAATTCTTGCAAATTTCAATATTCCCCTAACCCGAGAATCCGTCAATCTTTTAACATAATAACAATTAGCACATCGACTCATCTCACTCAACATGTACAACCCAGCATGAATTTCACGTGTTCACTACATTTTTCCACTTCAATTTCAAAAGCAAGCCCTAGCTATGATTGTATCAAAAAATTTGATTAAATTATGCAATTAACGAGTTCAAGCAATCACAATGATACTCCGAACATCCATCAACAATAATTCAATTAAATTTACGCTTAATTTCTACTTAGGGCAAGTTTAGCTCATATCACATGTTCAATATCGAAGAAAATCGACGAGAAATGAGATGGAATTGAAGAACATACCTTGAATTCGAAGAATTAAAGAAAACTCGATGAAATTCTTGGCCTATTCCGTGTCACGTTGCAGGGGGAGGGGTTTTGGGTGGATTGGTCGCGGAGTGTGTGAGAAATAAGGAAAATTGAGGGGGATTCGGGGTTTAAAAGTGGGAAATTTGCGCGGGTCACCCGGCGACCCGGGGTGACCCATCGTGATATACACAGCAACGTGTCACGGAGTGCATCGCGGAGCACTGCCTCCATGACACGGAGCTGTCGCGAGGGTGTTCTGGAATTCTTTTAAAATTTTGGATTTATACCTCAACGTGTCACGGAGGGTAACGCGGAGGCCCTCCTCCGTGACACGGAGCTATCGCCCTAGCTCACTGTTTTGCCACTTTTCATTGATTTTCATACCTCGACTTTTCCTTTGAGATTCCCTGCATATTTTCCCTCCGTTCGACCTGAAATTCATCTTACTACAAAAAATTGGTTAGAATTATAGGTTTCACTCAAAATAAAAATAAAAACAAAAATAAAAACTAAAAATTTTGTTGTTAATATAGAAAATAAAAAAAAAGAAAAAACTATTCACAATTTACAAGGAAAAATTTCACGGGTTGCCTCCCGTGCAGCGCCTGGTTTACCGTTGCGGCTCGACGTCATTTAGCCCAGTTGTCCTCTAGGGTGATGGACGTTTTCTCTCGACCACCGTCCTCCCCCCAGTAGTGCTTACATCATTCCGGTGGTTTTCCCAATAACTCTCGTGAATCCTTTATCTGCGCATCATCAACTCGATCAATCACATTGATCACCGAGAGTTCCTCATACACAGTCGGGAGCTTGGAGGCCTTGTACACATCGAACACTTCCACCTTGTCATGTGCTCGCATGGTTAGCTGCCCCCCAGCTACATCCATCAGCGCTTTCCCGGTTGCCAAGAAAGGACGTCCCAAAATAAATGGGACTTCCGCGTCTGGTTCAAAATCCAGCACGACGAAATCTACCTGGAAGATCAGGGAGCCAACTTGCACCAGAACGTCCTCCACAATGCCATCAGGTCTGGCTAAGGACTGATCCGCCAATTGCAAGATCACTGTTGTGGGTCTAGGACTTCCTAGACCCAGCTTTTTGAATACCGATGACGGCATCAAATTAATGCTCTCTCCCAAATCACATAATCCACGAGCTCAAATACTCTGCCTAATAGTAATCCGTATAGTAAAGCTCCTAGGATCTTTGAGCTTTGTGGGCAGTCAGTTTTGTATCCAGGAAGTGCACTCCTCCGTGAGAGCCACCATAGCATACTCAGTCAACCGACTTTTGTTTGCCACAATGTCCTTTATATACTTGGCATACTTCGGCACTCCCTGGAAAACATCAACAAGAGGTAAGTTAATATGTACCTGTTTCAGCACCTCCATGAAATTCTTGAAACACGCCTCCTCCTTGTGTTTCTTTAATCGTTGAGGGAACGGGGGTGGTGGTCTTTCTAATTCAGCTTCCTTTGTCTTCCCCCTCTCATCACTTTGCTCCCTCTCGACTTCTGCTGCTCCTGATTGTTGAGGTGGTCTTTCTGGTTCCACCTCTTTAAGCTGCAAACCACTCCTTGTGGTCACCGCATTCACCTACTTGGGGTTGGGATCTGTGTCACTCGGAAGTCCTCCTCTAGGCCTGGTGTTTTGGGCTCCAGCAAATTACCCAAATTGATATTCAAGTGCCTTAGTAGCTAACTGGTTGTTTTTCACCTCGGCTGGCAATTTCACATAGTCAGCCTGCAATTGAGCTTGGTTAGCTATCATCATCTTGAACATCTCCTCAATGCTGGGTGATGGTGGTAGAGGAGGTGCATTGTTGTTTCTAAATTGTGCTTGATAATTCTATTGCCCTCCTTGGTTCCTTTGCACACCCTGACTCGAACTTTGCCCCTGATGGTTGTTGCTACCCCAGGAGAAATTCGGGTGATTCCTCCAATTGGAATTGTAGCTGTTGCCATACTGTTGGTGGTTGTTCCTTTGTACATTTCCCACAAAGTTCACCGAGTCAGGATTTGCTCCATAACACTCAGCTGAGTGCTCACTGCTCCCGCACACTTCACACCAAATCTGCTGCACTGCATTCACTGGGGCTTGAGGCTGGTTCATTGTCATGTTACTGAAGTGGGTGTTGAGTTGATTCTGTAAAGAAGCTATCTGTGCAGCAATAGCTGTAAAACCATCCACTTCTAGAACTCCTGCTGGTTTCCTTGTCCCTCCTCTTGACGAATCAGCATTCCACTCTGGATTGCCCTGCGAAATACGATTCAACAAGGTATACAGCTCCTCATAAGTTTTCTCCAGCGCTTGTCCCCCAGCTGCTGAGTCTAGAAATATTTTTGTATGGGGTTCCAAACCCTCTATAAAAGTGTGCACCAGTATATCATTGGATTGATGATGATGAGGACAATCCCGCAACATGGACTTGAATCTCTCCCAAGCCTGATATAAATTCTCTCCCTCTCTCTGTTTGAAACTTAGAATTTGACTTCTAAGTCTTGCTGTTTTACCGGAGGAAAAAAATCGTATCAAGAATTTCCTTGAAAGATCATCCCACGTAGAAATAGAATTAGGTGGCTCAGCTTTCAACCACCTCTCGGCTTCTCCCAATAGTGAAAATGGGAACAATGTAAACCTGACATAATCTGATGACACTCCAGCGGGGATGTAAGTGTCACTTATCTCCAAACAATTTTGGAGATGTTGCTGTGGATCTTTATGAGGGAGACCTGTAAACTGCCCGCTAGTGTGCAGCAATTGCACCATGTTTTGTTTGAGCTCGAACCTCCCTCCTGGCTTAGGTTTGCGGATGCTAGATGTGACATTATTAGCATGTGGGATTGCCACCTCGCGAACCGGCCGAGCTACTACTTCTTCGGGCACTAACATTGCCCGTACTACTGGTGGATTCTGTTGTTGCTCCATGACTGTTTGTCTGAGCAACTGCATCTTTCTTTCTAGAGCTTCTCTCCGCTGATGATGAAATAATCTTTCTGGCTCTAAATACGAGTCCACCAGCTCCTTGTCTCTTGCCAGTGTTCAACAGAGATTAAATCTGCAAAATACAGGCTAAGACCAAGTTGTCAACACTAAGAAAATAAAAATACAGTAAATTAACACTTAAGACAAATTCACCAATTGCCAGTCCCCGGCAACGACACCAAACACTTGTTCAGGGTTTGTTATATGGGTGTATAACTACATGCAAGTGCACGGGTCGAACAAGTAGTAAAGTGGCTTAAGTAAGCCAAGTATCTATCCCACAGGGACTTGGATAAAGTAACAAACTACTCAAGTGTTACTATATTTTAATTTTAAAAATGAAGACAACAGTGTAACCAAGAGTTTGATATTTTTGGGTTCTAATTTTTATGCTAAGTCTAAAACGATTATCTAATGTGAGTCTAAACTATGAATGTGAGCATGCTGAGGTTAAATGAACATGTAAAGAAATTAATTATCAATATCATTTGGTTAACCTTTCATCCGGTTGCTAGTCAAGAACTACTGCCAATGGATTAAAACTATTGTATTTAACCCAACTTAAGAATCATGAACCGTCTACCTACATTTCTGTGATTAAACGAAATTCATGTTCTAGCCATACAAACCCCGTTCCTAAATTGACTAATACGACTTTCAGGTATATTTCTATCCTGAAGGTAAATCAATTCTCAATTTTTCCAAACTAAGAAAAGATCATATCCTATTAATTCACAACTTTCCAATTTCTTGCTCTCTCGAGTGAAACCGGAATTTTTAGATGTACATTAACGTAGGCCACGCATTAATGTAGTAAGAACAAGAATCAATAGAACAACAATGGAAGAAAAGATGAAAAACCAATTTAATCAACAATCACATTTCAATACAATTGTTCTTAACCTCAGCAAGAAGAGGAATTAGCCACTCATTTGTGGATTAAACATCGTTAAATGAGTGTTAAACATACAAGCAATTGAATTCAAGGAGAAGGAAAGAGAGAAAAACCCTGATAATTTCATTCCCTCAACTGCCTGTAACCCACGTTCTTGCTCCACCAAGTCAGAATATTGAAAAATGAACCTAAGTGTTCTATTTATACTAGTGGGAATTTTTCCCGAAATAACAAGCAACGTGTCACGGAGTGCATCGCGGAGCACTACCTCCGTAACACGCCACCGGCGCGGACCCTCACTGGAAATTGGGGGTACAGGTAACAAGGCCCAACGTGGCACGGCGTGCAACGCGGAGCCAGGCCACCGTGCCACGGACCCAGCGCGGACCCTTACTGGAAATAGGTCGAAAATTCCCTATCCAGGCAGAAGGCCTCCGCGTTGGCAGCGTGACACGGCTCCATCGCGGAGCCTCTTTATTTTGTTCCTTCCAATGCCTTGTCCTTTGCTCACATCTGAGTCCAACCCCGATCTCTTCCAACACGCATTTTAGCTTCCCAAAATTACATTTTACCTGCAAAACAATGCTAATATGATGGTTAGTATAAATTCCCATTTTATTACCAATTACATGAGAATTTATAAATATTAATAGATAAACAAGGCTAAAATGACACATTTGAGTATCACTTGGGCATATAAATTTACCCAAGATCACACCACATGCTTTTCATGCCACCTTTTCATTTTCTCCTTGTAGTACTTGGCACTATCATAAGCATGCCAGCGGAATTCTTCAAGTTCACTGAGTTGCATTAGTCTCTTCTTGCCCGCTAGCTCTAAGTCCATATTCAATTTCCTCACGGCCTAGAAGGCTCGGTGCTCTAGCTCCACCGGCAGATGACAAGCTTTACCATAGACCAATCGGTATGGTGAGGTTCCAATCGGTGTCTTATAAGCAGTTCTGTACACCCACAATGCATCATCAAGTTTGCTTGACCAATCATTCAATTGTGTGTTTACCGTTTTCTAGAGAATCTGCTTCACTTCTCTATTCGACACCTCCACTTGCCCACTAGTTTGGGAATGGTATGTTGTTGCCACTTTGTGGCGCACCCCATACTTGGCTAGTAGTTTCTTGAAACTTGCATTGACAAAATGAGCCCCTCCATCACGGATAATGGCTCGGGGTGTCCCGAACCTGGTGAGAATGTGTTTTTTCACAAATTTTGTTACCACCTTGTTGTCATTCCTGGGGCAAGCTATTACTTCCAACCATTTTGATACATAGTCTACGGCCACCAAGATGTAACGATTACCAAATGACGGTGGGAACGGGCCCATGAAATCAATGCCCCATACATCAAAGGTCTCTACTTCCAGTATATTCTGCAGTGGCATCTCTTGTCTTCTACCAATTGTTCCTGTACACTGACATCTATCACACATTTTGACGTATGCCATAGAGTCTCTGAACAGTGTAGGCCAAAAGAACCCTGACTATAGAACCTTGTATGCTGTTCGCTCGCCTCTATGGTGACCCCCATACAACGAAGAGTGACAGCTCCTCAACACCTCTGCCATCTGACTCTCCGGGATGCATCTTCTCATCACCTGATCTGGTCCCTGTTTAAATAAGTATGGTTCATCCCAAACAAAGTGCCGGAAATCATGCCTTAATTTCCTTCTCTGTTGGTCTTTTGCCTCAGGTGGGTAGACTCCACTCACTAGCAAGTTGACTATGTCTGCATACCAGGGAACTTCAGCTTCCCCTACTGCCAAGAGCTGCTCATCCGGGAACTCCTCATTGATGTTATCACCTTCCATCACATGCGATCGGCTCTCCAATCGCGATAAGTGATCTGCCACCTGATTTTCGCTCCCCTTTCTGTCCTTAATCTCAAGGTTGAACTCTTGCAATAATAGGATCCATCTGATCAGCCTGGGCTTAGCATCCTTCTTGTTAAATAGGTACCGAATCGCTGCATGATCGGTGTACACCACTACTTTTGACCCCACCAAATAGGACCTGAATTTGTCAAATGCAAACACCAATGCTAGCAATTCCTTCTTTGTGACTGTGTAATTGCTTTGGGCCGTATTCAGCGTTTTGCTTGCATAATGAATAGAATGAAAGATTCTATTTTTCCTTTGCCCCAATACAGCTCCCACAACCACATCACTCGCATCACACATCAACTCAAATGGTTGTCCCCAATCCGGAGAAGTAAGGATAGGTGCTTCTATCAATTTCTGCTTCAACTCCTCAAATGCTTTAACACACTCATCATCCAACTCAAACTTTACCTCTTTTTCTAACAATCTACATAATGGTCTAGAAATTTTGGAAAAGTTTCTGATGAACCGTCTGTAGAATCCTGCATGCCCAAGAAAACTGCGAACACCTTTCACCGACACAGGTGGTGGCAACTTCTCAATAACTTCGATCTTAGCACGATCAACTTCCAACCCCTTGCGAGACACTTTGTGGTCAAGGACAATACCCTCCTTAACTAGGAAGTGGCATTTCTCCCAGTTTAGTACAAGTTAGATTCCTCGCAGCGAGCCAGCACCCTGTCTAGATTCTACAAACAAGTAGCAAACGAATTACCGAAAACAGAAAAGTCATCCATAAATACCTCAACAAAATCCTCCACCATGTCGTGGAAAATAGCCGTCATGCATCTCTGGAATGTGGCGGGTGCATTGCATAACCCAAATGGCATCCGCCTAAAAGCATATGTCCCATAAGGACAGGTGAAAGTAGTCTTCTCTTGGTCCTCCGGAGCTATGGCTATTTGGTTATAACCAGAGTACCCATCAAGGAAACAATAATATTCCTGTCCGTCCAACCTATCCAATATTAGATCAATGAATGGGATATGATAATGATCTTTCCTTCTGGCTTCATTCAGCTTTCTATAGTCCATGCAAATCCGCCAGCCTGTGACGGTTCATGTAGGAATCAACTCATTTTTCTCATTGGTGACCATGGTCATCCCTCCTTTCTTTGGAACGCACTGAACGGGGCTGACCCATTCACTGTCTGAAATCGAGTAGACCACACCTGCATCAAGCCACTTAATTATTTCTTTCCTAACCACATCCTTGATTGCTGGATTTAGCCTTCGTTGCGGCTGAACGGTTGGTTTTGCTCCTGTCTCCATGAAAATCCTGTGTGTGCAAAAAGCTGGATTGATACCCTGAATATCTGACATTTGCCAACCCATTGCTTTCTTCCTTTTTCTGAGGACACCCAATACTTCCTTCTCCTTTGCCTCCATCAATTCTGCGGAGATGATGACTGGTAACATCTCATCTTCCCCCAAAAAGACATATTTTAAATGGGGAGGCAATTCTTTCAATTCCAGCTTTGGTGCCTCCTCAATGGATGGTTTCGGCAACGGTTCTAGGGACCTCATCAAGGATTGAAATTCCTGTCTCCTCGGATGCCTTTGTGACTCATTCAATATTTGGACCACCTCATAGGCGTCTCTATCTCCAAAATGATCAGAGTGCATCAACACTCTTTCCAGTGGGTCTTGAGATTTAAAAATCTGACGAATTTCTTCTTGTTCAACCACACTGATTGCTGAGAGCTCCTCATGTATGGCCGGCAGCTTCATGGCTTTAAACACATCAAATGCCTCAATCTTGTCGTGTGCTCGCATGGTTAGCAGCCCTGAAACTACATCAATTAGCGCTTTCCCAGTCGCCAAGAAGAGACGCCCCAAAATAAATGGGACTTCCGTGTCTAGCTCAAAATCTAGCATGACAAAATCTACCGGGAAGATAAGGGATCCCACTTGAACCAGCACATCCTCCACAATGCCCTCGGGTCTGGCTAAGGACCGATCCGCTAGTTGCAAGATCACTGTTGTTGGTCTGGGACTCCCTAGACCCAACATCTTGAATACCGATGACGGCATCAAATTAATGCTCACTCCCAAATCACATAATCCGCGAGCTCAGATACTCTGCCCAATTGTAATTTGTATAGTAAAGCTCCCAGGATCTTTGAGCTTTGTGCGCAATCGGTTTTGTATCCGGGAAGTGCATTCTTCTGTGAGAGCTACCGTAGCATACTCAGTCAACCGACTTTTGTTCGCCATGATGTCCTTAATGTACTTTGCATACTTCGGCACTCCCTGCAAAACATCAACAAGAGGTAAGTTAATATGTACCTATTTCAGCACCTCCATGAATTTCTTGAAACACGCCTCCTCCTTGTGTTTCTTTAATCTTTGAGGGAACGGGGGGGGGGGGGTCTTTCTAATTCAGCTTCCTTTTTCTTCCCCCTCTCATCACTTTGCTCCCTCTAAACTTCTGCTGCTCCCGATTGTTGAGGTGGTCTTTCTGGTTCCACCTCTTTAAGCTGCAAACCACTCCTTGTGGTCACCGTATTCACCTGCTTGGGGTTCGGATCTGTGTCGCTCGGAAGTCCTCCTCTAGGCCTGGTGTTTTGGGCTCCAACAAATTGCCCAAATTGATATTCAAGTGCCTTAGTAGCTAACTAGTTGTTCTTCACCTCGGCTGCCAATTTCACATAATCAGCCTGCAATTGAGCTTGGTTAGCTATCATTGTCTTGAACATCTCCTCAATGTTGGGTGATGGTGGGGGAGGAGGTGCATTGTTGTTTCTATATTGTACTTGATAGTTCTGCTGCCCTCCTTGATTCCTCTGTGCCCCCTGACTCGAACTTTGCCCTTGATGGTTGTTGCTATCCCAAGAGAAATTCGGGTGATTCCTCCAGTTGGAATTGTAGTTGTTGCCATACTGTTGGTGGTTGTTCCTCTGTACATTTCGCACAAAGTTCACCGAGTCAGGATTTTCTCCACAACACTCAGCTGAGTGCTCACTACTCCCGCACACTTCACACCAAATTTGCTGCACTACATTCACTGGGGCTTGATTCTGGTTCATTGTCATATTGTTGAAGTGGGTGTTCGGATGGAAAAAATCGTATCAAGAATTTCCTTGCAAGATCATCCCACGTAGTAATAGAATTAGGTGGCTCAGCTTTCAACCACCTCTTGACTTCTCCCAATAGTGAAAATGGGAACAATGTAAGCCTGGCATAATCTGATGACACTCCAGCGGGGATATAAGTGTCACTTATCTCCAAAAAATTTTGGAGATGCTGCTGTGGATCCTCATGAGGAAGACCTGTGAACTGCCCGTTGGTGTGTAGCAATTGCACCATGTTTTGTTTGAGCTCGAAACTCCTTCCTGGCTCAGATTTGCGGATGCTAGATGTGACATTATTAGCATATGGGATTGCCACCTCGCGAACCGACCTGGCTACCATGTCATCGGGCACTAACATTTCCCTTACAACTTGATATGAGGTATTTATGTGGGAATTATGATAAAAATGATTTGAGACAATAGTGACAGTATTGGCCATGTTATCATTCCAATTTAGCGTCAGTCGTAGATGTTGCTAAATATACATGTTAATCATACTCATTCTTACTTTTCAGCTCTTTTTCTGTAGGTTCTGAGCTTGATACTAGCGGTAGGTGTTCCCTTATGATATATCAAAGTCTGTTCAAAATCTTTGAGGTAGCTTCTTGGTTGTTATGCAGCATTTCTGACTTCTTGCTTCTATTTTATTTTATGTCTTGATGTATTTCTAGACAGTGCATTTCTCATATTTCACACTTTAATATTCTTTGAGGCTTGTATTTGCATCACCTAATTTTTGGGGTGTTGTTGTTGGATCCCAATTCTTTTACTTGATTGATGATAGGTCTCTTTTAAAGATTTACTTCTGCGTATTTATCTTCATTTGCTCGTCATATAATTGTTGACTGATGCATTGAGGGGTTGACTTACCTATCAATGAGATTAGGATAGGTTCCATCACAGACCCCAGTTTTGAGTTAGATAGAAGTGTTGTAGAGCAATCATCTACCTTGACAACATGTGGAAAGATCCCTCCCAATTGTCATTGATCATATCGAAAGCACCTCTGCTTTTGAATATGTCTTTTTCTGCTTATTGTTTTTCCATATGCTTTATGAACTACTGTTTGTCAATCTTTAATAGGGAATTTGAGAAGTTTCCATCTCAGCAATTAGAAAAATAATAAACATATTGATACTTAAAATGAAATGATCTAGAAAGAATGAAGTACTTGACTATTGATTTAAATATCAACAGTTAGCACAAAAGTCATCATATTGACATCTAAATTAAAATAATCTGGGGAGAGGGAGGGGGGAGGCACACACCCATATTACAACTGTGTCTGTCGTAGTATTTTTAATAATCCACATACTATCAACACACTCCCTGCCACAAACTTTTTTCCCATCCATCAATAACCTTATTCCCAACGACTTCAGATTACTCATCAAACTTTTTTCTGTGGATTCATCAATAGTGAAATCCCTCATCTTGTGGATACTCTAAAGTTTCATGACCCTTTGAAACGGTTTCATGAGTTGAAAAGAATACCCTTGAATAGAAAAACTGGTTCCCTTAGGAGATCATGTGGTTCAGTCCATATAGATTAACGAATTTCACCATTATCCCGAATGTAGATAAAGACATCATTTCAACCTTGAAGATGATCAAGATAGAAAATTTCATGAGAATGAAACTGAGGTATTGGATCTATTGGTGACATCGGTTCTTATTGATAAAATGGGCTTTTTGGCATTGATTCTTACTGGTGAAATAGACTTTGTGGCGTCGGTTCTTTCTAGTGAAAAGACTTTCTGGAAAAGGAGGCATCCTATATTCATCCTCATTTTTAGAGGCCGAGAAAGTGACTTCATCACTTGATACCTCTGTATTAAGCAAGTCATCATTGTTACTAGATGAGATTTCTATATTATTTGGATAAATAAATATCATTGATATCTACTAATACAATAGGATCATCTGTGTAACATTTTCCCCATACATATAAAAAATTATTTTTTTCTACCAAATATCAGAAGACATATACTAATTAATATCCAAATGACAGGCCTATTGATAATAGTCAGCAGCAGCGAAACTCGAGGAAGTAGCAATATTTTACTCTACTAAGGATGTTCCAGCATGATTCATAAATCTGACTGAGAAATTTTCCTGACATTATGCTCATGTCCATAAGTTCTAATATTATTCATATTATATTAATAGTTCCTAAAAAAATACAAACATCAGAATAATAATAAGAATAAGAATAACAACAACAACTAACAATGACAACAACGACAACAACGACAACGACAATAGTGACAACGACAACGACAACGGCAACGACAACGACAACAACAACGACAACAACAACAACAACAACAACAACCTGAATGAGGAAAACTTTGATAACTCTAAATTACTAGCAAGTAGCAACCTTCATATGACTCCATTAGAGTTTAACCAAGCGTAATTACAACAAACACTTAGTCCATAACATTGTTTGAGTGTATGAAAGCAAAATAGGCTCACTAGCCTTAACATAATAATTAAAAAATAGAAGGTATTCATCTTAAGTGGACCCTGGTCAGGGAACATAAATCGAATTATGATCTTGGGCATAATTACATGCCCAAGTGTTACTTTATAACTTAGTTTTGCCTTGTTTATGTACTTAATTATGTACATTTTCATGCCTTTTTATATAAATGAGAAGAAATATTAACCAACATGATTAGTCTTTGTTTTTCAAGGAAATAATGCATTGGAGGACCCAATCTATGATTTGGTGAAGTGAATAAATGATATCGGGAGAGAAACACCAAAGTTGGAATAAATTGGGCGATTTCTAGAGGGCTTCCGCGATACCTCCGTGTCACAGAGGCAGTGCTCCGCGATACACACCGTGTCACGGAGGTAATGCTCCGCGATACACTCCGTGCCATGGAGCCATTCCACGACAGGCATAATTTTGTACAATTCTCATTTACTATAAATAGGTCCCACAGCTCCTAAAATCAGAAGTCACGATTTATTTCTGAAAAACTACCAAGGAGTGAGGGAGAAGTGGGAGAACTCACCTGGGGTTCATCAATTTCATCTTCTCTTCTACCAATTCTTGTAAGTATGTTACTTTAATTATGTTTTCTTGAAATTATACGAACATGAGTGGCTAGAACCCTTCCTTTAGGGTTGAAGGCACAAGATATGATTGTGATTTTGCAATTTTGTTTTGGTTGTATGTTATTGATTGTTGTTTTGTCTTGCATTCTGCATTATGGTTGCTTTTATGACTGATCACCATGAAAACAAGTGGGTTAAGCATAGGAACATGCTTGAGAAAGATAACCTAGGAAAGAACAAGAGAATGTAGGGAGCAAGATTGTATCTCACGATATGATTTGTGTTAGGATAGAAATATACATAATACCTTGCTTGGGTGATAAAATGGGATGAGCTAGACACCAACTTAGAATTATCACATCACCACTCGAAGAAGTAGTTGTGAGGCTAAGTTGAGTTAAACAATTAGAGATATGAAAGTCCCTAATCAAGAGCATAAACCCCGTAAACCACATCCACGTAAATGAATTGCCCACGAACTAGAATGTCACATCCCCGCTCAACGATGTTGTTGTGAGTCTAGTTTGTCGTGTTTAGAGGCTCGAAAGACCATGAACATTCAATTATAATTATGTGAGATGACAATGGATAGTTTCATACTTAAACCATTGCAAATCGTAGTATCACATGATTATCCGGCTTTAACTCTAGTTGCTCCTTGAATTAATTCAGAGTATTTCGTTGACCACATCTAGACTTAATTAAATATCTCGAAAAAGTCTATAATCAACACTTGCGGTATTTAATATCACACTTGAACTTGATAGTTACCTGAATTGGTCCAGTCCCTGTGGGTTCGACATCCGGCTCTTAAAAAGGGCCACTATATTACTTGTATGACCCGTACACTTGGGGGCACACCATGTTTTTGGCGTCGTTGTCGGGGACTCGGCGAAGTTCAGTGAATTTGTCTATTTTTGTGTGATTTTTAAATTTCCTTAAGTGTTGAAATTTTTTTTTCTTTATTAATTTTAGATTTATTTTAAATTTTTCTTTTTATTTTTAATTTGATACCCTTCTTAACATGACATCATCGAATATAAATAGTTTAAATGGTGGATACTCATATTTTAGCGAATCTTGTCTGAATTCTGGAGGACCCCACTTATGGCAACACTATAACACTTGTAATATATGTGGAGGTCAAAATGGCCATAGGGATGGTTGCCCAAATGCATACTCTTGCAATATATGTGGTGGTCAAGATGACCATTAGGATGACTGTCCAAATGCATACTCCCCTCCCCCAATCCCCTACTATGATCCTTCTGTTGTTTTTGCTGATTATAGGCATGATGAAAATGAGGACTTGAAATGCCGAGATTGAATAGAAGACATGCTAAAACAGATCCTTGATCAAACAGAAGCAATGAAGGAGGAGAGGGAAGCATTGAGAATTCAGTAAGAGGAAAATGGAGAGGCCTTAGAATTGATAAGCAACAAGTTCATGGAGATGAGGGCTGAAGCTGAAGCATGCTCTGATTTGCAAGTGATGGTTTTATGCAATACTCAGGAGGGACTACGAGGAGAAGAAAAGAGTGAGTTCTTTAAACAAGCTCAATTATTGGAAGCTCCCGAGAGTTTCCATGATTGTCTCACATGTATAGCCGATCCATTCTTGAAAGAAGAGATAGAGTACCTACCATTTGACATTCATAAGGAGTTAGATGTTAATGTGGAGAAGGTATATACAAGTAAGAAAGTCAAGCAAAATGCAGTTTCAGAGTTGAGGTGTATTGTACCCCACTCGAATCATTTTTCGACATTGAGTTTGGTTGACAACCTAGAACTAGAGTCTTCCAAGCTTGTGGAGAAAGATATAGAGGGGGAACAAGCCCCATATATTCTGAAATTTGCTGATTCTGAAAGAAAGAATGACTTCACTTACTTAAGGGCCAATAAATGCCAAAGGCGACATCTACTGCTTGGTCCTTTCATTTTTTCACCACCACCTCGGGAACATAAGAGAGAATTAGAGAAGAAATTAGGGGTGAGATTCATATCCTCAAGGTGGATGAAAAAGTTGTGAAACTTGATACGTTGTGCCGCGACGTAAAACTAGGCGCTGCTTGGGAGGCAACCCAAGGGTACCATGGGTACCATTTTATTTCCTGCATTTGTGTTGATTTTATTTATTTTTCATCTTGTGTTGTCTTTAGTGGAAAGTTAAGCACAAATGGAGGGGAAGTCTGAGTACCCGTGGTGGAGGAAGCTAATGAGCATGGAAGAGAAAAAGTGTGGGGTCGAACACCCACTTGTGCAAAGTTGAAGAAAAACATGCTATTAGCTAGGCCTAAAGGCCTCAGGGAGTATTTCTCATCCTTTTTAATTTTAATTTGATGCTATGAGGACATAGCATGATTCAAGTTTGGGGTGAGGACAATTTCAAAATTTTTGTGCTTAACGATTTTTGGTGAATGTAATGCTTGTGAGAAATATTTGAAAAAAAAGTTTTTTTTGTGAGTCAAGAATGACTTCATCACCCGTTGGTTTTTCTTTTCGGTTCTTTTCCGACGGGGGGTCTTTGAACCAAAGAATAAAAATTTTCTTTGTCTGTATATAGTGTTTTTAGTCATAGTTAGAGACTATTTCCGACGGGATGGATGACGACTGTCTTGAAGAAAACTAGTCAATAGGTTGGTTTTTGAACTCGTAGCTAATTGATGGCTTGATGTTTTTGTTATGTGCTATACAAGATTGTAAGATGCAAGTGTGGTTAGTGTTGAAGCATGTAAGAAGTGTATAACTTTGTTGAGACACCTAGGCTCTTGAATTTGACTCTATGTGCTGAAAGCTTAATTTTGAATTCTTGTGATTAGCTGAGTTAATAGTCTACTGGATGTGTCTTGAATTGAGCATGTGTTGTGAGTGTAAGTTTTTCGAATATTTCGTGCTATTGTGGAATGTCTAGAACTTGCCTGGTGTGTATATAAAAAGAAATGAAGGATGTGAATTGTAGGAGATGATTTAGGCATTTCTTTGAATGAACCTAAATGTTATCCCTCACCTTACCTACCTTGAATATTTAATCCTAGTTAGCCCCATTTAGCCTTAAGCCTATTCTTTGATCGCTACAATATAAACTTAATCCTTTTTCTTTCATTAGCCTTGAATTTGATCCAAAACTCCTAAGCGCTGAAGGGAAAAATCCGAAAGAGTGAAGGAGTGAGAAGCATGAAAAAGAAGGAAAAATAGAAGTTGCGAAAGTTGAGAGAAGGACAGAGGTGCACTTGTGTGAAAATGGTTGATTATTAGTAGGGAGTAAGAAAATAAATGAATAAAAAAAATGCTTAAGTACTCCTTACTACTAAGCTGAGTGTGCTTAAAGAAAGGGGAACAAGAATAAAAAAATATTCAGGATTTAAAAGAATGAGGGTTAAGTAAGAGAAGAGATGTCTTTAATGAAGGTTGAAGTTATTAAAAGCGCTTGGGAAAGATAGCCACTATTACTGGCCAGAATAGTACCTACCCCTCCCTTAGCTTACATTACAACCCATTAAGTCCTACTTGATCTTACGTTCAGACATCCTTAAATTAGTGGAGTAAAACACTAAGGGCAAGCTTATGGGTCACTACATGATGCATGTGAATTCTTTGTGAGAGCGAGCGTAATTTTTATTCATATACCTATACATGGTGCGATTTGAAGATTCATGAGTTAAAATGGGTAACTCTCTTGTGGTGAGGGCACATGTTTAATGAAGGATAGCATTCATATTGGATTTCTTGATCAGTTGATTTGCATGAGTTGCTTAGATTGAGAGTCAATTCTTGAGGTTAGGAAGTCTTAACATAGTTGTATTTCATTTCAATGATTAAATCGTGCATGCTCTATTTTTAGCTTGCTATCTTAAACAATCATTGTAGTCGTAGCTTGAATTATCTTGCTAAATTAGCTATGTGTGAGTCTTCATGTGCATGAGATGTAAAAAGTTTGTTCGAGGACGAACAAGACTTTAAGTGTGGGGTTGTGATCTTTGGCATAATTACATGCCCAAGTGATACTTTATAACTTAGTTTTGCCTTGTTTATGTATTTAATTATGTACATTTTCATACCTTTATATATAAATGAGAAGAAATATTAACCAACACGATTAGTCTTTGTTTTAGATGGAAATAATGCATTGGAGGACCCAATCTATGATTTGGTGAAGTGGAGGAATGATATCAGGAGCGAAGCACCAAAGTTGGAATAAATTGGACGATTTCCAGAGGGCTTCCGCGATACCTCCGTGTCACAGAGGCAGTTCTCCGAGATACACACCGTGTCACGGAGGCAGTGCTCCGTGATACACTCTGTGCCATGGAGCCATTCCACGACAGGCATAATTTTGTACAATTCTCATTTACTATAAATAGGTCCCTTAGCTCCTAAAATCAGAAGTCACTATTTATTTATGAAAAACTGCCAAGGAGTGAGGGAGAAGTGGGAGAACTCACCTGGGGTTCATCAATTTCATCTTCTCTTCTACCAATTCTTGTAAGTATGTTACTTTAATTATGTTTTCTTGTAATTATACAAACATGAGTGGCTAGAACCCTTCCTCTAGGGTTGAAGCCACAAGATATGATTGTGATTTTGCGATTTTGTTTTGGTTGTAAGTTATTGATTGTTGTTTTGTCTTGCATTCTGAATTATGGTTGTTTTTATGACTGATCACCATAAAAACAAGTGGGTTAAGCTTAGGTACATTCTTGAGAAAGATAACCTAGGCAAGAACAAGAGAATGTAGTGAGCAAGATTGTATTTCATGATATGATTTGTGTTAGGATAGAAATATACCTAATACCTTGCTTGGTTGATAAAATGGGATGAGCTAGACACCAACTTAGAATTATCACATCACCACTCGAAGAAGTAGTTGTGAGGCTAAGTCGAGTTAATGATTAGAGGTATGAAAGTCCCTAATCAAGAGCATAAACCCCGTAAACCACATCCACGTAAATGAATTGCCCACGAATTCAAATGTCGCATCCCCGCTCAACGATGTAGTTGTGAGTCTAGTTTGTCCTGTTTAGAGGCTCGAAAGACCATGAACATGCAATTGTAATAATGTGAGATGACAATTGATAGTTTCATACTTAAACCATTGCAAATCATAGTATCGCATGATTATCCGGCTTTAACTCTAGTTGCTCCTTGAATTAATTCAGAGTATTTCGTTGACCACATCTAGACTTAATTAAATATCTCGAAAAAGTCTATAATCAACACTTGCGGTATTTAATATTACACTTGAACTTGATAGTTACCTGAATTGGTCCAGTCCCTTTGGGTTCGACATCCGGCTCTTAAAAAGGTCCACTATATTACTTGTACGACCCATACACTTGCGGGCACACCAAATTATTCAATCTATTCCTAGAAAATCAGTAGTAGCAGAAAGAAAAGTCTAGACAAGTGATCCACATTTTTACATCTCTTAACATGTGGAGTCAATACACCCAAACAACAAAAATCAGTATAATACAAGACATGATAAGAGATAAAGAGATGCAACTCATAGTGAGTAGAAACGTTTGAATATTTAAACTCAGCTTAGACTATATACAAAAGCTATCAGTACATTAACAAGCATGAGTTAGTGTCACAACCCGAGTTGAGATCCCGGACCGAGACACGGGACCTAGAACCACGAATGGCTCCAAGTCGACTCATTGCATGAACATAACGGCTAAAGAGAGCATAAATTAATGGAAACTCATAAACTAAACATCAATAAGTAGAAGTATACACACATAATAACATTAAACCGAGTCAACACAGACAAGCTGAGATTCTACAGTGTCTGAAAAGTCTCTAACATAACTGATGAGCTGATGGGACAGCATCCCCAACTAGTTCAGCAAAATTCTGTAACTAAAATAACATAACAACAAACTAAAATGAATGTCCTTGAAAGATGAGGAATCACCAACACTGGCTAAAAAGGACTGATACGGAAGCAGGACTAATGGCGCGGCTAAGTGTGATCTCTCGGACCTGTATCGTGAAATGATATAACATAGAGTATGCGGTCAATACTTTGAATATACTCAGTATGCAAGGTAAGTAAAATGGGCTAATAAAATACATAAGAGTTCATAAAAGAAGAACATTTCAAAACATGAAGTGATAATCATAACATAAACATGACGGCTCAAGGTTTTCAAAATCATTCATAAATTATCCAATATCATACTCATAAGAGTAACCTTGTAAAACATAACTTGAGCCAAAGGATAGTAATCATGATCATGTATAAAACATAAAGAACAATGGGAGGACTCGTCTTAACCGACACCATCATGATAGTGCTACATGATGTATCAAGTATCTCACTCAAGTGCTCAAGTGGGCATCATGCATAACACATAAGGAACAATGGGTGGACTCGTCTTAACCGACACCATCATGATAGAACTTACATGATGCCCCAACTATCTCACTCAAGTGGAAAAAGTTATCCCAAACTTGCCAGGTAAATAACGTAAATTGCATGATATCTCTAATGGGACCCACATAGGGTCCACGAATATAAACCTATGTTGCCACGTAGTTTCTTAGGCCTCGGAGTTTACCTGAACACCGGGCCTACTCATGGCTAAACACTACTCTAAAAACATGCACATAAGGGATCATATAATTATCGTGAAATCATACATGAAGTTCATGGCTAGTTAAATCATAACATACTGATCATACTTGAAATACATGATTATCCATGAAATAAGGGCTCGTGAGTCGTCCAAAATCATAAACTCTCAATTCATGAAGAACATACATGCTTGAGAAAATCACCATACTTGAAATTCATAAGGTCATGATGTGTACTTGTAGGGAATCATATAATATATCATAAATCATAAATTATGGCTCAGGAGAATCAAAATCATAATAGAATCATAAACTTGACTTTTCATAAAACTTGCATAATTGGGCATAATTTTCTTAAATTTGAAATCATGAATTAATAATCAAAATAGGTGTAAAATCTGCCCATAGATTTTAAAACATGCTTTGAAACATGAAGGGAATTGACACATAGATAAATCACAGAGAATTTCATAAAATTAGGACAAAGCCTCATAAGATAATGAACTTGATCTAGAAATTAAATTCATGGAATTAAGGAGAATTTTAAGCATGAGAGTGAAAGGAACTCTTATTCATAGCCCGACATACCTGGGTAAACTGATTCTCAACTTGTCTTTGAAATTCCAAGAGATTTGGAGGGTTTCAAGCTTGATCTTGAAAGAGAAACTTCTAATCTTGCATCCATGAGAGTTGAAAGAATTAGGATAGGTTAAACCCTCTTAAAGCCCTCCTAACATAGCTTAAAACGATATAGTTTAGGACTTAGGAGCTTAGAAATTATGAAAATGCCCTTAATGGTTCGACAAAAAACATCTCATACTGCCAGAAATGATGAGTCGTTTCATGACTTGTTAGAAAAATGACGATTCATTTACTTTATCCATGAAGTACACTAGAATTCCCCACTATTACTCAACTGACAAGTCACTTAATTAATGAGATGTTTACTTAATCCGTGATGACTGTTTGAAAAATAGCATTTTCCTAAACCACAATCATTTGATAACTCTTTAGGAAAATGACGAGTCATTTGATGACTCGTTAGGGGACATTCAGATATTTACAAATGATGGGCCATTTCCCGACTTATTAGGTAAAGGACAAGTCATTTGATGACTCATTCTGTGACCTAGTGCAGATTTTCCTGTTTTCTCCATTTACACTCTCGATTATTAAAATATATCCCTCTTGGGAACTTTCATCCTCAAATGTAGACTAAACATACTGAAAAGCTAGGGAAGGCAACTGAAATCTCAAATATTGAACATCTGAAGCTAAAAATGATGGAGTGACTGACTCCGGACTAATATACATGACTGAACTAAATTCATGAATCACATATAGATGCACTGACATAAAGGAAACTGAGAGACATGAACTAGACATGAAAAAAAATAGAGTACTAAGGAGAAAATTGATACCTCATATTGGAACTGTGTCGAAAGGAAATAAATGCGGGTATTTAGCCATTATATCTGCTTCGGCCTCCCACATAGCTCCTTTGACAAGCTGATTCCTCTACAAGACTTTCACCGAAGCTACTTCTTTGTTCCTCAACTTCTGAACCTAATGATCAAGGATCTCATCTGGTACCTCTTCATAGCTAAGGTTATCCATCACACCTATTCTCTTCACCGAGACAACTAAAGTCGGATTACCAATACACTTCTTTAACAATCATACATGGAAAATTGGATATACCGAAGCCAACTCCGCTGGTAGCTCCAACTCATAGGCCACCTTGCCAACATGCCTCACAATCTTGTAGGGACTAAAATATTGAGGGACTAAGCTTCCCTTTCATTCCGAACCTCATCACTCCCTTCATGGGAGACACCTTCAAAAACATCCAATCATCAACTTCAAACTCCAGTTCTCTCCTACTCACATCAGCATAGGACTTTTGACCACTCTAAGCTATTTTCAACCTTTCCCTTATAAGCTGAACTTTCTCCATAGCCTCGTGAACTAAATTTATACCTATCAATGTATCCTCACCTACCTCAAACCAACCAATAGGCGATCTATATCTCCACCCATAAAGAGCCAAAAATGGAGCCATCTGAATGCTGAAGTAGTAGCTGTTTTTGTAAGCAAACTCAATAAGAGGTAAATGATCATCCCAACTACCTTTGAAGTCAATCACACATGCTTTCAACATATCCTTGAGAGTCGGAATGGTCCACCGATGGATTGGTAATTTACCAACTCATTAGGCTCTTAAGCATGAGCTTTAGCTTAGTTTTTAATTCATTTAGATGAATTTTATGCCCTTTTTACCTTTATATGTACAGGTATCTAATTTAAAAAGAAAGAGAATGAATCGGAGGAAAAAACAATTAATTCAAGTGAAATCGGCATCCATCGAAGGACACTGGAGAAACACCGGTCAAGTGCAGGCAACAACTGGTTTGAGGAGAAAATGCAATCAGCGGCACGCGGACATCAATCAGTGATTCGCCAGTTCCATCATCAACAAGTGCTGGTTCTTGCAGGACCAAATATGAAATCAACCGGCGGATCGTGGATGGAAATCGGTGAACTACTAAAGGCATCACGAAAGGCCATGGAACTTCACTGGATTGCAGAAGAAAATGAACAGTGGCTCGCGGATAGCAACCAGCGAACTGCCGGTTCCGTCGCAAGTGAAAAAAATCCTGAACAAGGTCAATTATGTTTATAACTAAAAAAGAGGAGATTGGTTTCCCTATTTTTATGTATATTCTAGAGCCATCAAGCGTTGGGAAGCCCAAATGAACCACTTATCCTCTCAATGAACCCCTAAATGAAGGAAACACTTCCTAGTGATACAATGACAAATTCTAAGAAGGATAGTCAATGCATGGCTATTGTCACGAGGAGTGGTAAGATGCTTGGAGATGCGGGCATTAAGCCCAAGGAAGTTGTTGCCCCTAAAGTAAGTGTTGCAAAAGAATCAGATACGGTGCCACAAACACCAATTGGTTGTGATAATGTGGAGGATGAAGGTGAGGGAGATGTTGATGGGATTCTATCAAACGATGAAGAAGGAGATGCAGGCATGAAGGCCTCAAGTGTGAAAGAGAAAGAACCAAGAGTTCCACCTCCTTATCTACAACTACTGGCCAAGAAGAAAAAAATGATCAATACAACAACTTTCTTGACATGTTCAGCAAATTGTCCATAAATATACCATTTGTTGATGATTTACTTTAAATGCCTTGATATGCAAAGTCCTGAAAGTACTGCTGAAGAAGATAAAGGTTGTAAATGTTGGCACCAGAGAGACAACAAATCATTGTAGTGCTATGATGATGAGTAACCTTACCCCAAAACGGAAGAATCTGGGAGCCTTCACAATCCCTTGCACTATTGGGTTGTGTGTGTTCAAGAAAGCCCTTTGTGATTTTAGGGCGAGTATAAATTTGATGCCCCTCATAATCTTTAAGAAGTTGGGCTTGGGCACACCAAACCTATCTTAATGAGATTGTTAATGGCTGATCACTCTATCAAGAAACCTATGGGTGTTTTGGAGGATGTATTGGTGAGGGTAGATATGTTTATTCTACCAGCTGACTTTGTGGTTCTTGATTGTGAGATGGATGTGGAAGTTCCAATCATTTCGGGGAGACCATTGCTTGCCACGGGTAGAGTCTTGGTAGATGTGGATCTAGGTGAGCTTAATTTTCGAGTGGGAGGTGAAGAAGTTACCTTCAAGGTGTGTAAATCCGTTGAACCTCCTGATGAATGCAAAGTGATGGGAGTGTTGAATGGCGAGAATGATTATGGAGGAGCTGATATGGAGGAGGTTGAGTCGGAGGATGATCCTTCGGAGAATGAATTCTGAATGAGAGATACGTCATGCCACGATGTTAACTAAGGCGCTTCTTGGGAGACAACCCTAGTATTTTCATTTGAATGTTTTAATTCCATTATTGTTTTTGGTTTTGTAGGACTTAGTAGGTGAGAAGCAAGGAGGAGGAGCACAAAATAAGGAAGGAACTGCGCTAGACTAGTGAACCGCTGGTCCAAATACGTGGACCGCCGCGTCCTTAATGAATGGAGCCAGAAACCTGGGAACAAAATGGTCAAACCGGTAAGTCACTGGTGGAAAGCCAACACCAGTTCGCAAACCGCCGCTTGACCACCAGCTTAAGACAGAATACATGAGAAGTGGGAGCACAACTGCTGAGTCACTAGAAGAATCCAGAACCAAATCTATGAACTGCCGATTAAACACCAAAAATAAAGCAGAGAGTTGGGCATCAATTCAGGTCAGTAATGTTTAAATGGCTAGCCGCCATCTCCAATCGGTGACCACCAATGAAATGCCAGTGCTTGTACGTGCCTTATTTCAAATTTTTGACCAAACCAATGACCGACCCGACCCAGATCCCTTTTTAAACCGCCCCAATCCGACACTTTCCCTCCTTATTCTTCCAAAATCCCTTTTCTCTCACACCTTTTAATACTTCCCCATACACCTTTTCATCTTCCCAAACCCCTATTCCCCACTCTTTCATATTCCAACACTTTCCTTTTTCCCACTCCTTGCTCCATTTAATCACCATTAAACTTCCACCTTTTCCTAAACCAATCCCTTCCACATTCCCTCACATATAAAAAACCCTATAACCCATTTCCTTCATCTCCCTCTCACTATCATCCTACTCACTGATAGCAAGTTCCACTCTTCACCATTGTTGAGCTAATTGAAGTGTCCGTATCTTTCATCTTCTCTCAAGCTTTGTGTCCGGGTAAAATGCTCCTAACACTTTAATAATGTTACAAGTTATAGTCTTGATGCATATGAACTTTTTTGTATCATGTTTCTCCCTTCTTTTACTTCCCCTTTCCCCTAACATTTCCATTATTGTGCTTATACATAAAGAATGTGGTTGATTGATACGATGTGAAATTTGTGGTATAGTAGGGGTATGATGCTTAAGTGTGTGTGTGGAAATGATTTCTCTTGTGTAGTGTAGTGGAGTAAAGTCTGAGTAATCCCAAGGGATGAAAAGGACCGAATTTTCCCGATGATAGATCGGGCGACACCATTGTTAAGGGTAAATCGTCATTTTGTTCCTTTTAATTTGTGTAGACAATGCTTATATATGATGTGAGTAAGTATTTTTGAGATTTTGATGTTGGAGTGCATTTTAAAGAAATGGGGACAATGACCATCAGGTATTTGCCGATCAAGTTCGGCAAATTGTAGATGAAACACCGATTCGGGAAAAAGAAGGCTTCAGGCCACTACCTTGACCCGCCATCACATCAACACTTTATGATTCACTATCGGCGGCTCGCCGATAAGCCACCGATGGATAAGTTGTTGACCCAGTATTTTGCGTATCACAGCAGTTTATCAGCGGTCTGCGGATGACTTTCAGCGGTTCGCCGGTGCTGCCAAATTGTTCATACTAATTTCTCCTCATGTTTTTCATCTAATCTTTAGAGTAGTTGCTGTTTTCTTGTTTTATAATTAGAAAAATACAAAAGAAATATTGTATATGGCACTAACATTGTGATTCCAGAAAATGTCTTCATCTAGGACCCAAGCAAAGGAAAGGCCATCACCACTTCAAAGACAAATGGAAAAGGAAAAGCCAAAGCCACCTCAGCCTCCGCCAACACCAGTGAGGAGATAATATATTTGGTGCCCAACATGAAGGGAAACTATGCTATTTGTGAAGGACACTCCATCACTGTGGAGAAATGCTTTGATTTAGCGGGGCTAAGGGGTGACTTCCCTAACATCACTGCCCAATTCATCGACCACTAATGGCATGTCTTCGCCAACCCTCTTCCAGATTTTTAGGAGCCTGGTCCTTGAATTCTATGTTTCTTATCAGGCTAGACAGGAGAGTATGAATCAAAAAGGAAAAGTTAAGGACTTTCCATGCCTACCCTCAGTGTTAGTATGGGGGTTGAGGTTGACATAACCCCAACAACCATAAATTCATTGTTTTAGTAGGATGAAATTAATGAGGGTATGGGATATTTGGTCCACCTTGCCAACTAAGAGGCCTAATTCAGTGTTATAGCTCTATTCATTGCCACCAGCACACCTCTCTGGGCATCTATGGATGGTGAGATATCTCGCCATGACCTACGCTTCGAGGCCAAGTTGTGGCTCGACTACATTTGCGATAGAATCATGCCATCAAAGAACGAACATCGAGTGAATTTGGAAGACGCCATCCTTATTTTTTGCATCATGATAGGGAACCCAATTAACTTTGGAGATATAGTTGCCAATCAAATATAGAGAAAGGCCAGATAAGCTGGCACTTTAATGCCATATTCGGTACTGATATCGCAGCTATGCTTGAGAGTTGGAGTACACCTTTTCCCGGATGAGACCCCTAGCTCATCCTATGGTGTGATCTCTGTTACCAATAAAAGAGACCTGATTATCTCAAGAACAAGAGACAGAGGATGCAGTCCTTTAAGATCCTAGATGAGCCCGTCACCCGTGGTTCAAAGCCGACCCCCTGTACCCCCGATCTCAATATGCCATATCTTGAGGCATCGGGACAAGCTTCTAGAGGTGCATCAATTCGAGGCTCCTCACCTCCTCATACTTTCTTTATTATGCCCCGGAAACTCAAAGATTAGATCCAGGACTTAAATCAGAAAATTTAAAAGTATGTAGAAAATGCTTCATGACGACTCGTTAAATCAGTCATGGGAAGGGGATTGAGAAATGGAAAGGGATAGACAGTGTACCCCACAAGTCCTCACCACAACTCGTAATAAAACACCACAAGTCGGTGTCACACATGGGGAGCTTAAGACTTTTGGGAAATGTGGTCCCTGACAGGTGACAATGAGCAGTGGTCACTCACCATGAATCATTAGGTCCCTCGTGATGGCCTTCAGGGATTTCCATGCAGTGTACACAATGATTCTGACCACAAGCCATGGTCACTGATCACGGCCCGTTAAGACCACCTTATAGTGTTTCCCTACAATTTGCTAAGGGTTGTTTAGTAATTTCCTACTCTCCTAAACTTTAAACTACGTTGTTTTAGACGTAATTTCGGACCAATTAGTGGGAGCGAGTGACCTCTCCCATCATTCCCCACGTACATTCTCAGGAAAACTTCATAGCTCTGCTCTCAAGAAACTCTCAAGCAAGCTTAGGGTTTTCCTCCATTGCAGCAGTTTGAGTCTTCTTCTCCGGGGAATTCTTAGTCGGGTGTGTGGGAATTCAAAAAGGGAATAGTTCATCCCCTGTGCCCCCCAAAACCCTCTTATAGTTTCTCTATCATTGTTAGCCCTGACTGTTCGAGTATGAAAAGATTACATGTTTGTTTTCATTGATTTCACCTAGAATGATATTCATGCTTATTGCTGATATGATCTCCATCAGTTCTTGACCAAATTGTTGATGTTCCTGCAAAAGTGAATTTAAGCCTTGAGTTTTCGAATGAAATGTATTTATACATTAAATTCCCCATGGTTTGTGAAGTGTGATTTGGGCTGGTTTTCTAGTATTCCTTATTATTTAGATGCTGAGTAATTACTCCCTTGGTAAGAATGATTTCAAACCGGGCATGAATGAGAAAACTATAATTCAGCATGCCAGATGAGAATTCCCTATTTTTCTTGAAATTTTTGCCATATTTTAGATTCCCATGTTGTTGGGATAAGTTGAATTCTCTGTTAGCTGCTTAGTATCTCAATTCATTTAGAACGTAGAATCTCCTCAGAAATAATCAAAATTTGTCAACTAATCAGTCTGACTACAGAATTCCTTGAGGTATCTGTGATACCTCCTAGTTAGCAGGATCAGACTCAGAACTCAGTTTTGTTGGTCGACTAGGCATTCATGACACTTTAGATATACAGATCTAACTAGTCGTAGTACCCCAGTCAAGTTACAATTAGTTCTTAGATGATTACGACACTTCTAGATAAGCACCTTTAACCAGTCTAGAACCCAGTTTTAGAATATGGTCGGATAAGATTCTCTAGGTGCTTTTAGTTATGCATCCCTGACTAGTCTTGGACCCCAGTTTGGAGCTATCAGCTTTGTATTCATTTTAGGTAATCCAAGGGAGCAAGACATAGCACCAAGAAGACAGGGGTTCCAGTGCCCCAGGTTTCACGAACTACGTTGCCAGCATAGGTTACAATATTTATTAGCCTGATTGGCCCCAGACTTTGTGATCACCCAATTCATGCCTCTATACCCTAGCAATGTATATTGGGTCCTACCAGTGGGGCAAATACATTGGACTCCACGTCTAGGTCACGTGGTTATATGTCAGTTATGGACTCTCCCACTTATCAGCTCACTCCAATCTCAGTATAAGCAAACCAGTTTAGCTTCAACTCTATCAGTTTAGATCACTTCAGCACAGTATCTCAGACTCAGTACTTTTAGACTTAGGGCATGTCTTTGACCATTCGTCAGGGTCATCTTGACCATCTCAGTCTATTATAGTTATTCAGCTCAGTATATCAGTTGATCATTACATGTTATTTTTAGTTTAGTCTTTTATATTTTGTTATGTTCTCTCTTGGTTACTCAGTACATTCAAAGTACTGGCGCATACTTTTATTTTGTATCATTTCATGATACATCCGCAGGTTCTCAAACCCAGGGTCGTTAGCCGATTTTGTTCAGGTCTCTCTCCCAGCAGCATAAGTGTGAGTCCTCATCTCTCGAAGACGTTATTTCATTTCTTTCAGTTTTCTTTATTATTATTTCAGTTAGACTTAGAGTTAGCTGGGGGCTTGTCCCAGCAACTCCTCAGTTAGATGGCTTTCAGACACAAACATGGTTTCAGTTTATTATCATTGCTCTAATGTTTTAAGCTATGTGATTCAGAATTTCTTTCATGATTGTCTTACGTTATTATTTTAATGCTTCCTCTATTATTTTTACTCAGAATTCTAGTGTATCATAGAAAAAGGGTTGACTTGGGGTTACTTGTGACTCCATGTACCGCGTTCCGTCCAAGGTGTACACCCGGGGTGCGACAAACTTAGTATCAGAGCACTAGGTTTAAAGTATCCTCAGAATGTTGAAAAGCCGCATCGAGTAGAGTCGTTTTCATGGGAGTGAAGCGCACCACACTTATGACGAGGAGGCTACGAGATGTTATTAGGAAAACTCTGTTTTGTTCATACTCTTTATCGTGTGTTAAAGTTCAATTCTAGAAACGTCCTTCTAACTCGTGCTCTGTTTCGTTTCAATGAATCGTGCCTCCCAGACACGATAACGGAAGAAGGACTGGTAACCCCAACAGACCTGCCGCACTAGCCCCGGCAGCCCCTCAAGATGATTCACCCCAACAGACCTGCCACACTAGCCCCGGCAGCCCCTCAAGATGATTAAGTATCTATAGCCGAATTCAGAGCGGCCATTCAAATACTGGCCCAAACAGTCACCAACCAGGTGAACCAGTAGGTGGTGCCAATGAACACCAATGGGTCTGTAGGAACTGCTAGGGTGTGAGACTTCACCTGTATGAACCCTCCATCATTTCTGGGATACAAGGTAGGGAAGGACCCCCAAGAGTTTGTGGATGATATCAAGAAGATTACTCGTATTATGGGCGTCAACTCCTCTGAGAGTGTTGATCTGGTTGCCTACTAGCTAAAAGGGGTAGCTCAGGTCTGGTATGAACAATGGAAAGAGGGGCGGCCAACGGGAGCAGGACTGGTAGAGTGGGAGGAGTTCAACACATCCTTCCTAGATAGGTTTTTCCCTCGGGAGTTGAAGGAGGAAAAATGGCGGAGTTTATGAACTTGAGACAGGCAACATGACCGTGGAAGAATATGAATTGGAGTTTACCAGGCTGTCTAAGTACACTCCAGAGATGGTAGATGAGACAAGGGCTCGTGTGTTGAAATTTATGAACGGAGTGTCGAACCTAGTCCTCAAGGAGTGCAGGGCAGCAATGCTAATTAGAGATATGGACCTCTATAGCCTGATTATCTATGCCAAGTAGATTGAGCCCAAAAAACTAAAGGACATGGAGCGTAAGAAAAAACGGGCAAGGACTGGCCAGTCAGATTACGACCATTAGAGGTCTAGCAGTAGTAGTCACCCACATTAATATAAGCAGCAACAACAGTAGCAGAGAACCCCAGCACCCAGCTCAGCTAGAGCCCCAACCTCCGGTCCCGTCAGGATCGGAGGGGTAGAGCATCTGACACTCCTTCTCAGAGCCACAATGTCGGAAACAGATATCTATCTTGCCCTAAATGTGGAAACAACCACCCGGGAGAGTGCCTTCAGGGTTGAGAGGGTTGTTTTGGTTGTGGACAGCTCGGGCATCGGCTTAAGGAGTACCTATCAGCTGGGCGAAGGAGATCACAATCCACCACATCATCAGCTCCAGCAGGTCGACCAACCCAGCAGGCCAACACATCAGGTATGGATGGCAGTCAACACAAAAACCGTTTCTATGCATTGTCTTCCCGTTAGGATCAGGAGAGCTCACTTGACGTGGTCATGGGTATGTTACGTCTCTTTCATCTGGACATTTATGCCCTCCAAGATCTAGGAGCCACTCTTTCATTCATGACTCCCTACGTAGTAGTCCAGTTCAATATCAGTGCAGAGGTCCTCTTAGAACCTTTCTCAGTCTCCAACCCTATTGGAGAGTCAGTAAGAGCCAGCCGGGTATACAGAAACTGCCCAATCTTGATATTGAATAAAGTCATTCCACTAGATCTCGTAGAATTAGACATGTTCGTTTTGACCTTATCCTCGGCATGGATTGGTTACACTCCGGTTATGCCTCAGTTGACTGTAGAAATAGAGTTGTCAAGTTCCAGTTTCCAAATGAACTAGTGTTAGAATGGTCGGGCAGTAATTTAGCGCCTAAGGATAGGTTTATTTCATACCTTAAGGCTTAGAAACTCATCTCCAAGGAATGTATTTATCATCTAGTTCAGCTCAAGGATTCCAACTATGAGACCTCAACTATCTAGTCAGTTTCAGTGCTTAGAGAGTTTCCAGATGTATTTCCTGAGGATCTTCCCGGAGTTCCCCTTGAATGGGAAATAGACTTTAGGATAGACCTTCTCCAGATACTTAGCTCATCTCCATCCCTCCTTACAGAATGGCTCCAGTTGAGCTTAAGGAGTTGAAGGAGCAATTAAAAGATCTTCTTGATAACAGTTTTATCAGACCCAACATCTCTCCCTGGGGTGCTCCAATACTATTCATGCATAAGAAAGACGGTACCCTCAGAATGTGCATAGATTACCGTCAGTTGAACAAAGTCACAGTCAAGAATAGGTATCCTCTACCCAGAATTGATGACCTATTTGACCAACTTCAGGGATCTAGTTGTTTCTCGAAGATAGATCTAAGGTCGGGGTACCATCAGCTAAGGGTTAGGGAGTGTGACATATAAAAAACAACATTCAGGACTAGGTATGGTCATTATGAGTTTGTGGTGATGTCATTCGTGCTAACAAACGCCCCCACAACCTTCATGGACTTGATGAACAGAGTCTTCAAGAAGTATCTAGATATGTTTGTCATTGTATTTATTGACGACATTCTAGTATACTCTAGAGATGAGGAAGAGCATGTTAATAACCTAAGGATAGTGCTTCAGATGCCAGCTGTTCCCCAAGTTTGGCAAGTGTGAATTCTTGTTGAAGTTTATGACTTTTCTGGGTCACGTGGTCTCGGGCAAAGGTATTCAGGTTGATCCTCAAAAGATAGCTGCAGTGAAAGATTGGTCCATACCTACCTCTCCAACGGAAATCATGAGTTTTCAGGGCCTAGCTAGTTATTACCGACGATTTGTGGAAGGTTTTTCCTCTATAGCATCTCCTCTGACTAAGTTAACTCAGAAGAAGGTGAAGTTCTAGTGGTCGAATGCATGTGAGAAGATTTTCCAGGAGTTGAAGACTCGACTTACTACTGCTCTAGTGTTAACCTTGCTAGAAGGCATAGATGGGTTTGTTGTCTATTGTGACGCTTTCACGGTCGGACTCGGTTGTGTTCTGATGTAGTGAGGCAAGGTAATAGCCTACACCTCTAGACAGCTCTAAGTTCATGAGAAGAACTATCCAACTCATGATTTGGAGTTGGCACTAGTGGTATTTGCGCTAAAAATATGGAGACATTACTTATATGGAGCTCACGTGGATGTGTTTACAGATCACAAGAGCCTTCAGTATGTGTTCAGTCAGAAGGACCTAAATCATCGTAATAGAAGGTGGTTGGAGCTAATGAAAGACTATGACATGAGTGTAATGTATCACCCGGGCAAGGCCAATATGGTTGTTAATGTACTAAACAGGTTGTCTATGGGGAGCGTAGCTCATGTTGAAGAGGGTAAGAAGGAAATGGTAAAAAATATCCACAGGCTAGCTAGGCTGGGAGTACAGTTGGCGGGTTTAGCCGAGGGTGGAGTGGTAATGCAAAGTGGGTCAGATTCCTGTTTGGTAGTTGAAGTGAATTCCATACAGGATGAAGATCCTATCTTACTCAAGCTTAAGGAAGTAGTTCTAAGAAAAGAAATAGAAGCTTTCTCTAAAGGGGGAGATGGGGTGCTCCATTACCAGAGCAGATTGTGTGTACCTGATGTTGGTGAGTTGAGACAGCAGATACTGGATGAAGCACACAGTTCTAGATATTCCATTCACCCTGGTGCTACCAAGATGTACCGTGATTTATAGGAAATCTACTGGTGGAACGACATGAAAAGAGATATTGCTGAATTTGTAGTCAAGTGCCCGAACTACCAACAAGTTAAACTAGAACACCAGAGACAAGGAGGTATGACTCAGGATATCAGCATATCCACATGAAGTGGGAATAAATAAACATGGACTTCATTATGGGTCTACCTAGGACTCGTCAACAGCATGACTCAATCTGGGTAGTAGTAGAACAGATGACTAAGTCAGCACAAAGTCCGCACACTTCCTCCTAGTCAAAACAATGGATTCAGCTAAGGACTATGCTAGACTCTACATCCGAGAGTTAGTCAAACTTCATGGGGTTCCATTAGCTATCATTTCAAACAGAGGAACTCAGTTCACCTACACTTTTGGAAGTCTTTTCAGAAGGGGCCAGGCACTCAGGTCAAGCTCAACACAGCTTTTCACCCACAGATAGATAGGCAAGCTGAGCGGACTATTCACACCCTAGAAGATATGTTGAGAGCATGAGTGATCGATTTTAAGGGTAATTGGGATGACCGTTTGCCTCTTATTGATTTACGTACAACAACAGTTACCACTCCAACATTCAAATGGCCCCATTTGAGGCATTGTATGGTAGGAGGTGCAGATCTCCTATCGGGTGGTATGAAGTGGGTGAAGCTGCTATAATCGGGCCAGACTCAATTCATTAAGCTATGCAAAAGGTACAACTCATCAAAGAAAGATTGAAAACATCTCAGAGTCTTCAGAAATCTTATGCGGGTGTGGAGAAGAGAATTGGAGTTAATTGTGGATGATTCGTTTTACTTGAAAATTTTGCCCATGAAAGGGGTGATGAGATTTGGGAAGAAGGGAAAGATTAGTCCGAGGTATGTGGGACCCTACAGGATTTGGAGGAGAATTGGAAAAGTAGCCTATGAACTGGAGTTACCTACAGAGTTGGCATCTGTGCACCCCGTATTCCATGTGTCACTCTTGAAGAAGTGCATCAGAGATCCAACTTCAGTGGTCCATTGGACAGTGTAGAAATAAAGGATAGTCTGTCATATGAGGAGGTACCAGTCTAGATCCTTGATCGTCAGGTTTGTAAGCTAAGGAACAAGGAAATAGCTTCAGTCAAGGTCTTATGGAGAAATCAGCAGGTTAAGGGAGACACGTGGGAGGCCGAAGCAGATATGATGGCCAAATACCCACATTTGTTCTCTACCAACTCCATTACAGCTTAAAATATTAGTTTTTCTTTAGAAACTAATTTAGTTGTTGGGTTCAATTTATGTGTTTAAGTTTCCTTTATGATTTTGGATGTATGTGTGAAAGGTGAATTCAGTTCAGTTATGTATGTTGAAACGTGGGTATTCATTCTTCAGTTTTGGAGTTGAATGAGCAGTATTTGATCATTATGATTGTTATTCCCTGCTTTTCTGTGTGTTTTCCAACATTCAAGGATGAATCTTTCCAAGGGGGAGATATTATAATGCCCTTGAAACTCAAAGATTAGATCTAGGACTTAAATCATAAAATCTAGAAGTTTGCAGAAAATGCTTCAGGACGACTCCCCTAATAAGTCATTAGGAAACCTAATGACTCGTCAGTCGTGAGAAGGGGGATTGAGAAATGGAAAGGGATAGACAATGTATCCCCCGAGTCCTTACCACGACTCCTTATGAGACACCACGAGTCGCGGTGTCACTTGTGGGGAGCTTCAGACTTTTGGGCAGTGTGGTCCACGACAGGTGCCCACGGATCGCGGTCACTAAGCACGAATTGTTAGGTCCCTCGTGGTGGCCTTCAGGGATTTCCAGGAAGTGTACTTAACGAGTGTGACCACGAGTCGTGGTCACTGATCATGACCCATTAGGACCACCTGACAGTTTTTCCCTATGATTTTTTAAGGGTTGTTTAGTAATTTCCTACTATACTAAACTTTAAACTACGTAGTTTTTAATGTAATTTCAGACTTATTAGTGGGAATGAACGGCCTCTCCCTTCATTCCCCATGTACATTCTCGGAAAACATCGTAGCTCTCCTCTCAAGAAACTCTCAAGAAAGCTTAGGGTTTTCCTCCATTGCAGCAGTTCGAGTCTTCTTCTCCAGGGAATTTTTAGTCAGGTATGTGGGAATTCAATGAGGAAATAGTTCTTTCCTTGTGTCTCCCAAAACCCTCTTATAGTTTCTCTATCATTCTTAGCCCTGAGTTTTCGAGTATGAAAATATTACATGTTTGTTTTCATTGATTTCACCTAAAATGATATTCATGCTTATTACCCATATGATCTCCGTCAGTTCTTGAACAAATTGTTGATGTTCCTACAAAAGTGAATTTAAGCTCTCAGTTTTCAAATTAAACGTATTTATACATTAAATTCCCCATGGTTTGTGAAGTATGATTTGGGTTGATTTTTTAGTATTCCTTATTGTTTAGATGCTGAGTAATTACTCCATTGGTAAGAATTATTTCAGCCCTGGCATGAATGAGAAAACTATAATTTAGCTTGCCGGATGAGAATTCCATATTTTTCTTAAAATTTTTGCCATTTGTAGATTCTCATGTTGTTGGGATAAGATGAATTCTCTATTAGCTGTTTAGTAGCTCAGTTCAGTTAGAACGTAGAATCTCCTCAGAAATATTCAGAATTTTTCAATTGATTAGTTTGACTACAAAATTCCTTATGGTGTCTGTGATACCTCCCAGTTAGCAGGATCAGACTCCGAACTCAATTTCATTGGTCCACTAGGCATTCATGACACTCTAGGTAGACATATCTGACTAGCCGTAGGACCCCAATCAAGTTACAATTTGTTCTTAGATGGTTACGTCGCTTCTAGATAAGCAGCTCTGACCAGTCTAGAACCTAGTTTCAAAATCTGGTCTGATAAGACTCGTTGGATTCTTTCAGTTAGGCATCCCTGACTAGTCTTAGACCCTAGTTTGGAGCTATCAGCTTAGTATTCAGTTTAGGTAATCTAGTGGGAGTAGTACTTAGCACCAAGCGGACCGGGGTTCCAGCACCCCAGGTTCCCAGAACTACGTTGCCAGTGTAGGTTACAGTATTTATTGGCCTGATTGGCCCCAGACTTTGTGATCACCCAGTTCATGTCTGTATACCCTGGAAAGGTATATTGGGTCCTACCGGTGGGGCGTATACATCGGACTCCACGTCAAGCTCACGTGGTTATATGTCGGTTGCAAACTCTCCCACTAGTCAACTCAGTCCAGTCTCAGTATAAGAAGTCCAGTTCAGATTTAACTCTATTAGTTTAGGTCACATCAGCACAGTATCTCAGACTCAGAACTTTCAGACATAGGGCATGTCTTTGACCATTAGTCAGGATCATCTTGACCATCTTAGTTTATTACAGTTATTCAGCTCAGTATATCAGTTGGTCATACATGTCATTTTAGTTTAGTCTTTTATATTCTGTTATGTTCTCTCTTGCTTACTCAGTACATTCAAAGTACTGACCATACTTTTATGTTGTGTCGTTTAATGATACACCTACAAGTTCTCAGACCCAGCAACATTAGCCGATTTCATTTAGTTCTCTCTCCCAGTAGCAGAAGTGTGAGTCCTTATCTCTCAAGGACGTTATGTCATTTCTTTTAGTTTCCTTTATTATTATTTGAGTTAGACTTAGAGTTAGCTGGGGGCTTATCCCAGCAACTCCTCAGTTAGATGGCTTCAAACACAAACATGGTTTCAGTTTATTATCATTGCTCAAATGTTTTAAGCTATGTGATTCAGGATTTCCTTCATGCATGTCTTACATTATTATTTTAAGGCTTCGGCTTTTATGATTACTCAGATTTCTAGTGGATCATAGACCAAGGGTTAACTTGGGGTTACTTGTGACTCTAAGAACCGTGTTCCGTCCAGGGTGTAAATTCGGGGCGTGACATTCTCACATCCCAATGGTCTTCAAAAGCTTGCATAAATGACCCACTCCCATGAGAGCCAACTCCAACGCTAGCTAAAAGCCTCCCGAAACTTATCATGAAAACAGTAAAAAAGGAGTTGAAGTTAATCAAAGACAACTTGGGTAAGCTATGTGCTCATGTGAAAGTGGTGGAAGGAGCTGTCACCGCTCTCCGAGCTAAGGTTCAGGAATGGAAGAGTCGGACACCTATGCCAGCACCCAACATTAGTGCTCTTGATGCAGTTATGGTTGCCTCTTCAACAGCTTGAGGCCCTATCAATGATTTGTTTAAGGGCTTAGGTGATGAGGAGGAGGATGGGGATGAGGTTGGCCAAGTTGGAGGTGATGATAATGTTGAAGAGTGAACACACTAGGAAGTCCCTTTCCCCTTTTTTAATTGCGTGCATATATTGAAGATAATGAAAATTTTTTAGTTGGAGGCAGGGTGAGTGTGGTGGTTTGTGATGAATTTATTTTGATAAATTTATGCCCTTGTCGGGCTTGTTTTTTATGAAGTTGTGCCCTTGTCGAGATAGTTAATTGACGGTTTGAAAGCCTTTGTTGGGCTTGAAATAAAATGAACTGTCTTTGATGTTAGTGCCATTGAATGGGTCCTTGTTCTTATAGCCTAAATTTATGACTTATGTCTGATTTTATTCGCCTTTGTAAATAATAGTTAGTAATAAAACTCCAAGGGTTTTCTTCATACCACGGTTCTTTCCTATGGAGCATTTTTGTTTTTCTTTTCTTTTGGTTGTCAAATCGGGTTGACATTTTTCAATGATAGATTGTAAGGCGACTCTCCTAAGGGAAAATGCCATGTCTTTCTTTGAGTCTTTTGTGGAGCTGTTTTGAATAGTACCGCCAAAATTTTTTTGATGTGGCATGAAAATAAAAAAAAAGGGACATTTGAAATTACCCTCTTTAACTTCTATTCTAATGGACTGAATATCATTTATAAGGAATCAGAGGAATATGCGACGATTTTTGCCTGGAAATCCCCAACGAAAAATACAGACTATTCCTTCCTTTCTATCGAATCAATCATAACCACTACCTACATTTCAGGAAATTGTGCACCACAAATAAGAGCTAATAAAGGGACCCACAATTCCATAGAAAGACATCACGATTCCTTATGGAAAAAAATGATTTGTTGAGGTGGAAAAAAAGATATCAAATTTCTACCAAGATAACTGGAAGTTCCAACTAATAAGAAGCCTAATGAACCTAAAAAAAGCATAAAGGCCCAGCATAAATTACTTATTTTTCGGGACCCCGTTAATGTAGCACTCTCTTGTCATACATTTTAGATTCCTTGTTTGGCTTGTGAATTTGCATGCTCTAGTGTCTTGAATCAAAATTTTGTGATGATAATAACTTGTGTGGACTCTTTGGGTGTGATACCTTGTGTGGTGAGGATCTTTGTGAATCTCATGCATCTCTTCTTGTCTAGAACTTGCCCTAACTATGACTCAAGGCGAAATCCTAGAAGTAGATGCAGTTAGGACATGATTTTAGGCTTTCATTTGACTAGTCACTCTACCCAAAATGACCTCCGAAAATGTCTTCCTTTGTAAGCTAATATTGAGCCTCTTGGACTGTTTGTTCTTGGAAACCACATTACAAACCAACGACCCTTTTTGATCCCCTCTTCTTGGCGCCTATCCTCCCTAATTTCTAGTGATGAGTGAATGAGAATAATGGAGGAAAAAGCCCAAAGAGATAGGGAGAGATAAGGAAATCAGTGGGAAAGAGGCAAATAACCTAAGTTGGGGGGTTTTCAAGAAAGGGAGAAATATGAGAATCCTAAATTTGAGGTAGAACTAAATTGTGAGAAAAAGGAATGAAATGATGAGTTGAGAAACCTTAAGGTAACAAAAGAGAAAAAAAGTGAAATGGTGTTACCTCTTGCTTAGACAAGGCTTAATGTGATAGCCAAAGGATCTACAAGAAAGGTCTTTGAGAAATAGAAGAGGAAGATGGTTGCAAAAGGAGAAATAAGGTGGAGTGACATAAAAAGTTGGATGGGAAGGGTTAAAGTGTTCACATAAAGGCATTAGTGAAATTCTAGTCACTAGAGCCAAATAATTGTCCTACCATTACCACTAGCCTTCATCATGACCCGCAAGTCTTAATTGATTTTGAGTGTAGTTGCTCTATATTTGTGGTGAATTATACGAAAGGCAAGTCTATGGGTAAGTTGTGTGCATGAAGGTTTCTTTTGGGAGAGCGAGTGTGATCATCCTTTTATATAATCCCTTATGTGTGCATGAATCATGATAAAAAAAAGGGATTTTCTCTTTTAGTGAGTGACGTCATTCCCTTTTGAGGACACACTTGCATTGAGGTAAAGGTGTGATTCAGGCATGAGTAATGTGAGCTCTAAGGAAAACTTTGAATATGCAGTAATTATGAATTGAGATGCTATATGTATTTGAGTGGATAAGCCATGCCCTTGTTTTACAAAATGAAAGCATTTGTGAATCATGCCTTTGAATTATGGTTGCCTCTTGAAACTTTTCATTGGGGGAAATTGTTTCTCTTTTTTTGTGAGTTGGTGAGCATTTTTGGGTTGTCATAGATTAAATGGTCATTGATGCATAAACTCTGGCAGAGTGGCATATCATTCCTTTTGCTCGACTTACAAGAATTGCATTACATGAGGATAACCAATGGTTCAAGTTTGGGGGTTTAATGAGTTGGTAATTTATCAACTTATTAGGCTCTTAAGCATGAGCTTTAGGTTAGTTTTCAAGTCATTTAGATGAATTTTATGCCCTTTTTTCCTTTTTATGTGCAGGTATCTGATTTAAAGAGAAAGAACATGAATTAAAATAAAAAGGATGAATTCAGGTGAAAATTGGTGCTCCACCAATAAACACCAGCGAAATGCCGATCAAGTATAGAAAACCACTAGTTTGAGGAGAAAATGCAACCGGCGGCCTGCGAACATCAACCAGCAACTCACCGGTTCCATTGCCAATAGTTGCTGGATCTTTTTGGACCAAAGATGAAATCAACCATGGCTCGTGGATGGAAATTGGTGAATTGCCAAAGGCATTGCTTAAAGGCTATGGAACTTCACTGGATTGCAAAAGAAAATGAATGGCGGCTTGCGGATAGCAACCGTTGAACTGCCGATTTCGTTGTAAGTGAAAAAAATGCTTGAACAGGGGAAATTACATATAGAACTGAAAAAGAGGAGATTGGTTGCCCTATTTTTGTATATATTCTAGAAGAAAGCACTCTATACATAACTTTTGAGTATTCCTTTTGCTTTGAAAAAAGAAGATTCCCATTGGAGAAGAAAGTTGAATATTGCTCTCTCCTATTTTCATCTTCTTCCCAAGGTATAACCATTGTTGTAGATATATTTTGAGTTTGATTTTTCTTACTCTTAGTAATGAAATCGTTGAGTTTATGAATGAATATGCTCATTAGTTTATGAATTATGAGTAGCTAAATCATTAGTTTGAGGTGTGTGATGATGAGTGTTAAATTAGATTGGGTATTGCTACATTCATCTTAATATTGTCTAATTAGTATAAATTTGTTGAATTCTCTTTAAATTATAATTGATTGTCCATAGTTGCAAATATGGGTTTAGTTCTCTTACTTGATTTGGCTTGAAAAGATTAGAATTAAGTATTGGGGGGAATTTGATTGTGGGAATGGATGTGATTGTGTGGGGTTGGGCTAGAAATATTCAAAACCCATATTCATAATCCTAATTAGTGGTTGATGGCTAGAAATATATCATCTACTAATCCAAACAATATTAGGCTAATTGAATTATATCTTGAGATTCAAAATGACTCGAGAAAAAGGCGCCCAAGAGGTTGAAAAACATTGAGCGCCATCTCGTCCAAAGTTATTTACACTTATTCGCAATAATTTAATGATCTAGCATATATTCATATGATTAGCACCCATCTACACCGCACCTCTAGTCTTAACTCATCATTGTCTCTCAATTTTGGTTATTTTTCTATCTTGGCTAGCTGATTTAGAATCCACAATATCACTGACTTCATTTTTCTCCAAAAATTTACCATTTCATTCCCCTTGACTTGGTGCGAATTAATTAAAATTTTCTAAACAACTCTTACGCAAATCATTCACTAATCTCTGTGGGATTCGACCCCACATCTGTCGGGAATATTTGTTTTAAGCAACGACTATTTACTCTCTCTCTCTTGTTAAGAGGGGTGTAGTTTGGACATTATCATTCTCTCCTCTTGACCATCTGTTTGAGGGTGAAAAGTGGTGCTTAGCTTAACTTGTGTACCAAGTCCCTTATGAAATAATCTCCAAAACTTTGAGGTGAACTAAGTACCTCTATCAAAAATGATGTACAAGGGAACCCCATGCAACCAAACTAACTGCTGAATGTACAATTTAGCATAATCCTCCACTAAGTTGGTAGTTTTGACCGGTAAAAAATGGGTTGCTTTAGTCAACTTGTCTACAACCACTCAAATAGAGTCATACTGTCGATGTGTGCGAGGTAACCCTTTGATGAAATCTATACTAATCTCTTCCCAATTCCAAGTTAGGATACTGATGTCTTGTCGCACACCTCCTAGTCTTTGATGCTCCACTTTCACTTGTTGACAATTTGGACACTTGGCCACAAACTCCGCTATGTCCTTCTTGATACCATTACACCAGTAGACTTCCCATAGATCACGATACATCTTGGTTGCACCTGGATGGATAGAATATCGCGAACCATGAGCCTCATGCAACATCCACTCTCTCAAATCATCGACATCCGGAACACATAAATGACCCTAATATCAAACTACACCATCTCCCCCTTAGGAGAAGACCTCTACCTTTTGATTCTGAACCGCCTCCTTGAACTTTACAAAAATAGGATCCTCATCTTGCCTAGCCTTGATCTCAGTCACCAAAGAAGATTCTGGACTATTCTGAACAATGACACCACAATCCATCGAATCCACGAGGCGAACCCCTAACTGTGCAAGCTGATGTACATCCTTCACCTACTCTTACCTTTTTTTCTTCCACATGAGAAACACTCTTTATAGACCGTCTGCTAAGGGCATCCGCCACTACATTTACCTTGTCTGGATGATAAAGGACACTCATATCATAGTCCTTGAGCAGCCCTAACCATCTCCTTTGTCTCAAATTGAAATCCTTTTGGGTGAACACATACTGTAGGCTCTTGTGGTCTATAAACACATCCACATGGACCCCATAGAAATAGTGCCTCCAAAACTTCAATGCGAGCACCACTGCTGTCAATTCTAGGTCATGCGTCGGGTAATTCTTCTCATGAGTCTTAAGCTGTCTAGAGGCATACACAATGAACTTATCATGTTGCATCAACACACACCCAAGACCAACTCTAGAAGCATCACAATACACAACAAATCCATCTGTACCCTCAAGTAAGGTCAACATTGGGGCTGAAGTCAGTCAAGTATTTGACTCCTGAAAACTCTTCTCATAGGCATCTAACCATTAAAATTTGACTTTCTTCTGGGTCATCTTAGTTAATGGTGCAGCAAAGGATGAAATTCCTTCAACAAACCCCCTATAATAGCCAGCTAAACCGAATAAACTCTGAATATCCGAAGGACTAACTTTTCTAGGACAATTCTTCACCATTTCTATCTTTTGAGACTCCACCTGCAAACCCTCACTTGACAACACATGGCCCAAAAATTCTACTAAGTCCAACTAAAACTCATGCTTGCTGAATTTAGCAATAGCTAGCGATCCTTGAGAGTCTATAGCACAATCCTAAAATGAGCGGCATGCTCCTCTTCGCTACAAGAGTATATGAAAATGTCATCTATGAAGACAATCACGAACATGTCCAAATATGGCTTGAATACCCTGTTCATCAAATCCATGAAAGCTAGAGGAGTATTCATTAGTCGAAATGACGTAACTACAAACTCATAGTGACCATACTGTGTCCTAAAAACTGTCTTTGGAATGTCACTCTCCCTAACTCTGAGATGATGATACCCGGATATGAGGTCTATCTTTGAGAAGCACTTAGCACCCTAACGTTTGTCAAACAAGTCATCAATTTTAGGGAGGGGATACTTGTTCTTGATTGTAACCTTGTTCAACTACCGGTTGTCAATGCACATTCTAAGAGACCCATCATTCTTTCGAACAAAGAGAACTGGTGCACCCCACATAGACTTGCTAGGCCTGATGAAGCCCTTATCCAAAATATCCTTTAATTGTTCTTTCAACTTCTTTAGCTTAGCTGGAGACATTCTATATGGAAGAATAGATATACGCTGCGTATCAGGAAGAAGGTCAATACCAAAGTCAATCTCCCTCTCGGAAGGGACTCCTGGTAGATCATCAAGGAAAACCTTTGGATACTCACACACTATAGGGATTGATAAGGGAGTCGGGGTTTCAGACGTTGCACCCTTAACCTGAATTAGATGATACACACAGCCTTTATAAATTATATTTCTAGCCTTATGATAACAAACAAAGCGACCTATAGGCAATATTGAACTACCCTTCCATTGTAGGACTGGCTCACCTGGAAATTGGAATTCTACTGTATGGGTTCTACTATTCATTGAGGTATAACATGCATGTAATCAATCCATGCCAAAGATAACATTGAAATCAGACATGTATAACTCTACTAAATATGCTGAGGTAACTTTCTAAAGGACTATGATAGGGCAATTTCTGTATACCCGTCAAGCTATAACTGAGTCACCGACTGGAGTAGAGACTGAGAAGATTTTGATAGGATTTCGGGACTAACTATGAAACTAATAGCAACATAAGGAGTAACAAAAGATAAAGTAGCCCTTGGATCTAGTAATACATACACATCAAGATGAAATACTTGCAACATACCAACGACCACATCTAGAGAGACCTCCTGCTCCTAACGAGATGAGAGGGCATAAAATTTGTTCTGATATTGACCACCACCTGCGCTAGTGGATACACCCTACTGAGAAGGACGCGCTACTGGAGCTACTATTGAACTGGTAGTCTTGGCACAACCTCTTTTATCACCCTGCCTAGCCAAAGGTCACTCCCTGTGTTCCTGGGTTTTGCACACCCTTAGCAAATATATGATCCATCTAGGCACTATCTTATATAGTTCTTACAACATTTTCCGCAAACTGGAAAGGTGTGCTCTATGGGTGTGTCCCTATGTTCCCTCGAACCTGATGCCCTACTCTTTCGATCAACCTGAGGTCTGGATGGGACACTGGCTGATGATGGCGCTGTGGCCGATGACCTCTAGTGGGACTATTGACGATGTCCTCTATTGGACCCCTATTGGAAAAATCCAAAGCTTCCTGTCCTGGCTCTCATGGCCTCACACACCCTTTTCCTCATCTGATCTGCCTCAATCTACTGGACGTATATCACCAATTGGGAGAAATCTAAATCACTGTTCAACATCGCGGTCCTACACTCCTTGACCAGTCAATTTGACACCCCATACACAAACCGGTTCATATGAACTCTCTGATCTCCAGCTATCTCTGGCGTATACTTGGACAACCGGGTGAACTCCAAGGCTTACTATTGGACAGTCATATCATTTTGCCTCAAGTTGACGAACTCCGCTGCCTTTGCCTCCTACAACTCCCTATGGAAGAGTCTGTCTAAGAAGGATGTCATGAACTACTCCCAGCTCATGAGAACTGCGCCCACTGCTCTACCGTCCCTCCACTGAAGGTACCAAATATAAGTAACCTCCTTCAGTTGATAGGGGGCTAAGTTTGTGTTGTCTTCTCCCATCACCCCAATAATGTGTGTGATCTTCTGTATATCTTCCAGAAACTCATGTGGGTTCTCATCCACTCTCGGCCGAAGGAATTCAGAGGGATTCATCCTAAGGAAATCCCAAACTCAAGCCGTCGCTACATTCCTATTTTGAGAGACATGGGGCCACTGCCTGCTGGTTGACCTAAGTGGTCAAAGTGCGCCAACATCTAAAATGCTTCTCTAAACTCAGCATGAGAGACCTGCTTGGGTAAAGGACCTACCGGTGTTAGCGGGGCTAGTTGGTTCCCATCTCTATTACCATCTTCATGGCTATTTCCATTCCCGTTCCTTCTTCCATTCGTATGGCATGGAGGCATGATTCTGCAAACGCATGTAGCATGAGATAGAAGGACAGAGAGATACTTCATCATACGACATAAATCATGAAAGAAGGGAAATTTCCTAAAACGTCATGTAGCCTCTCCCTTATAAGTGTGGTGCGCTTCACACCCGTGGAAAATACTCTACTCAACGCGGATTTTAGACACCCTAGGACACTCTAAACCTTTGCTCTGATACCAAGTTTATCATGACCCGATCTAAGAGTCGAACTGAGACACGGGACCTAGGACTACGAATGACTCCAAGTTGATCCATGGCATGAACATAGTGGCTAAAAAGCATAAATTAACAAAAACTGGTAAAATAAACATGTATAACAAATGTCTACACACATAATAATCTTAAATCGAGTCAACACGGATAAGCTGAGATTCTACATACTATCTAAAAAGCCTCTAACATAACTAATGAGATGATAGGATAGCATCCCAACTAGCCTGACAAAAGTCTGTAACTAAAATAACATAAAAACAAACTAAATTGAATGTCCTCGAAAGAAGAGAACTCACCAACACTGGCTAAAAAGGACTGATACGGAAGTAGGACTAATGGCATGGCTGAGTCTGATCTCTTAGACCTGTATCATGAAATGATACAATATAGAGTATGCGGTAAGTAATTTGAATGTGCTGAGTATGCAAGGTAAGTTAAACAAACTAATAAAATACATAAGAGTTCATAAGAGTAGGACAATTCAAAATATGAAGTGATAATCATAACATAAACATGAGGGCTCAAGGTTTTCCAAACCATTCATAAACTAGTCATAATCGTAATCATAAGATAAACCTTGTAGAACATAACTTGAGCCAAAGTATCATTGTCACGACCCGAGAGTACGCCAAGATCGTAGACACGGGAAAAGGGACCCCGAGAGACCCCAAGTCAACCCACCACATAGGCATTAACTAACTTATTCAATAAACATAAAGGAAACATAAACATAAAATCAGCACAAGACTAACTTTACATAACAACAGAATGAACATCTGAAGCTGAATACATGTCTAAGCCTGATAAGCCTCTAATCTGAACGAGCTGATGGGAAAACACCCCCAACTAGCTCAGAAATAATGAAACTGAAAGTACACTCAAAATAACTGAAAGTATAGTCCTCAGAGTGTGAGGACTCACCAAGCAAGCAAATTCTAACTCTGATAAGCTGAACCTGAGAACCTGATCCTGCATCATGAAATGATGCAGCATAGAAAGTATGCGATCAATATGTGGAATGTACCGAGTATGCAAGGTAAGTAAAACTGCTTGATCAATAATAGCCTTTTAAAACAAGTCCTACATATATGATAGCTTTTAATGATAAGAAACGATCACAAGCATTCATTGTGAAATCATTCATATTTAATACATGGTCATGCATGGTTTTAGAACATCATGACTAAATTGAATTACTCAAAGCTAATTCATAACATTTATATCAAAAGATGAACAATGAGTCAAACCTTGATTTTCACACATGCATGCATAAGGTAATTATCATGGGTAATGGGTATGCAAACTCGAATGATATAGATAGTGGGAGACTCGTCACTTAACCGACATAACACGATAGAGCTTACATGGTCCCGACTATTGCACTCAAGTGGGCAGAGTCGTCCATAACCTTGCTAGGTCTACGAACGATACAATGATATCAATATCAAGCTCAAAGAGCCAATCAATCCGGGGATAGCTCACAAGGGAGGTCCCAATAATATAATAGAATCAACCTATATTGGCGCGTAGTTTTGGGGCATAGGGTAGTGACCCTTAGCCAGCTTGGTGCTAGACTCTTCTCCCAAAACATGCAATGCTCTACATCGTATAAATACGAAGCTCAGTATCGTCTAGTGACGAAGCTCAACATGAAATCATGCATAAACTCAACATCGTATGAAACTAAGCTCAACATTGTCTATTGACAAGGCTCATTATGAAATCATGCATAAACTCAATATCGTATGAAATGAAGATCAACATTGTCTATTAACAAAGCTCATAATGAAATCATGCATGCATTAGACATCATATAGATATGAGGCTCAACAATTTCTTCTCGACAAAGCTTAGAATAGAATCATGCTTAAAGTCAACATCATGTGAAATGAATCTTAATGACGACATACATCTCAATTATGAATTCATGCATATGAGAAGCTTTACTATGATACATATCACAAGCTCAAAGAATAATGGGTGACTTTAATCCAAAAGCCATGTGGTAAGCCTACTTAGAATTATCACTTCATCATCATCAATATAAGGGCCTTGCCCAAAACCTTATCATGCTTGAACTCATACAATTTATTTGGAAACACTCCAAAACAAAGTAATAATGTCAATTCATGAAAATCATTATTCGTACTCAACATTGGGCACTACCCAAAGCTTCATCATACATGGGTCTATTTAATATTCTTTGAAAACATCATCAAAATCATGGGTAAGATTGGAAACATGCTTTTCATCATCTACTCCATCATCATCACATTTTATTAGGAACTCCCCAAACATGGGCGTTTTAGATTCAATTTTTAGAAAATAATTTTGTAAAAGAAATTAAGTTAGATTCCGCCCAAGCTCGATAAATCATCAATATCAACTCAATTAATCATACTCATGAGTACAAATGTGAGAATCATGCAATTGAATGAAAAATCATACTTGATCATCACAAATTGGTAGGGAATGGGCATGGGTGTGGAAGAAAGCACTCACTCATAGCCTTACATACCTGAGAAGGAAGAGTCCTAACTCTTCCTAATTTCCCAACTGAGATTTCCCTTGAAAACCTTGAATTTCTCCTCACTTTCTTCCCTTCAAGCTCTCACCCTTGCATGCGTGAAGAAAATGGCCTAGATGGGTCTTTCTCATCTTAAAACCCTCTATTACAAGCTTAAAACGACGTAGTATAGGCCCTTAGAACTTAAGAATTATGGAAAAGCCTTTGCTGAAAATGCTGAAAATAACTATCAGGGGGTCCTAATGAACGACTTGATGACTCGTTACTAGGGCTCACGATCTGTTGGTTCACCCGTCAAGTGCACTGCCTCATCATTCATGAAAACTCCACTGGCTTGGTAACAGCCCACCTAACGGGTCGTTAGGACTGACGAAGAGTCGTTGGGTACCATCCGTCAAGTACACTAGATAAGCTTCACTATCTTTCTCTAGGACCTCCCCACGACTGACCTAACAACTCGTGGTGACTGACCATGAGTCGTTGCATCACCTATGAGGACCTCGAGTCCTTTTACATCTCAGGCCTTCCCCACAAGTCACTTGACGACTCGTTTGGCCTCTTCACGAGTCGTTAAGTGACCCATTCTGCAACTGCTGCAACATTTTCCAGTTTTTCTCCTGATTTACTTCCGGGTACGATTCTTGAATTCCTGGGGTATAAAAATCATAATCATGATCATGCATAAAACATAAGTAACAATAAGAAGACTCATCTTAACTGACACCATCATGATAGAGCTTACATGATGCCCCAACTATCTTAGTCTAGTAGGCAAAGCCATCCCAAGCTTGCTAGAAAAAGGACGTAAATTGCTTGATAGTACTAATGGGACATACCTAGGGTCCATGAATAAAAACCTACTTTGGCACGTAGTTTTGAGACCTCAGAGTGTACCTGAAAGTCGTGCCTACTCGGTGCTAGATACTACTTCCAAAAACACATGCACATGAGGGATCATATAATTATCGAGAAATCATACATGAAGTTCATGTCTAGTTAAATCATAACATACTTGATCATAATTGAAGTATATGATTATCCATGAAATAAGGGTCGGTGAATCGGCCAAAATCATAAACTCATAAATCATGAAGCACATACATGCTTGAGAAAATTACCATACTTGAAATTCATAAATGCATGAAGAGTAATTGTAGGGAATCATATCATAAATCATGAATCATAAATTAGGGCTTAGGAGAATGAAAATCATAAACTTGACTTTTCATGAAAGTTGCATAATTAGGAATAATTTTTTAAAATTTAAAATCATGAATTAATAATCAAAATAGGTATAAAATCTGCCTATAAATCTTAAAACATGCTTTGAAACATGAAGAGAATTGACCTATAGATAAATCATAGAGAATTTCATAAAATTAGGATAAAGTCCCACAAGATCATGAACTTAATCTAGAACTTAAATTTATAGAATTGAGGAGAATTTTGAGCATGATTGTGAAAGGGACTCTCATTTATAGCCCTATGTACCTGGGTAAACTGGTTCCAACTTGTCTTTGAAAGCCCAAGATATTTGGAGGAGAATTGGAGGGTTTCAAGCTTGATCTTCAAATGAAAACTTCTAATCTTGCATGCATGGGAGTTGAATAAATTATTATAGGTTAAACCCTCTTAAGCCCTCCTAATAGTGCTTAAAACAACGTAGTTTAGGACTTAAGAGCTTAGAAATTATGAAAATGCCTTTAATAATTTAATAGAAAATCTCATACTGCCAGAAATGATGAGTCGTTTGATGACCCGTTAGGCAAATGACGAGTCTTTTACTTAATCCGTGAAGTACGCTGGAATTCCCAACTACTTCTTAAATGACGGGTCACTTAGTGACTCATTAGGAAAATGATGAGTCATTTACATAATTTGTGAAGTACACTAGAATTGCCCACTGCTGCTCAAATAATGGGTCACTTAACGACTCGTTAGGCAAATGACGAGTCATTTGCTTAATCTATGATGACTGCTTGAAAAATAGCATTTCTCCAAACCACAAGTCATTTGACGACTCATTAAGGGACATTCTAATTTTTACAAATGATGAGTCATTTGCTGACTAGTTAGGTAATGGATGAGCCGTTTGATGACTCATTATGTGACATGGTGCAAATTTTCCTATTTTCTCCCTTTCAACTCTTTGGGATTACACTCAATTTCAATTTTAAATGTTGCTAGATAATGTTCAGATTAAATGCAATACCCGCATAAGAAACTTAAAGCTATATGAGTTCCAAAAGATCTTGGACTCCATGGTGAAAAAGTATGTTAATTATTTTTAGAAAATACATGAGCTTATGTTCAACAGCAACAGAATATGGAAGAAAGAAAAATTTATAGTCAAATTTCCTGAAAGAAATTGGTCTTCACACCACAGTATCTTATAGATACTTTTTAGTTTATCTAGTTGAAAAATAATCATGGGTGAATGTCTTGGACATTATCATGGAGTTTCACCTGCGAAATTGGAAACTCATGATAGTTGCTAGTTTTTCAAAGACAGTGCCAAGAAGTGGATAATGGATGCTATTTATATATTGTGAGTTTCTTATTTTAAGGAACATAGCTAGCACAATTTTCAACGAATGAAAATAATTCTATGACAGTGTGACGTACAATTCTTCTGTTAGGTTTGTGCTAGGATATGAGTTTGTCCTTGAGTTTTAAGTGATTTTCTAATGCACCCTTCACTTTACTAGGAATCACCGAAAGCTCATTCTTTTAGATATTATCTTTCCCTATAATACTTTTTTAAAATATCAACTTGGCGGTATTTCTGAAAATGGTTTTTGATGAGCTGGTAATTACCAACTCATTAGGCTCCCAAGCATGAACTTTTGCTTAGTTTTAAGTCTTTTAGTGTATTTTATGTCCTTTTTCCTTTGGATGTTGCAAGTATCTTATTTGAAGAGAAGGAGAAACAAAATTGAGCAAACAGGAGGAAATTCAGGTGAAAATCGGCGCTCCACCGGAGGACACCGGCGAAATGCCAGTTGACCTCAGATATCTACTGGAGTGGAGAACAAATGCAACTGGCGGCTTATAAAATCATGAACGGAGAACCGCTGGTGCCCACTTCCTAACTACCCTGGACTTCACTAGACACAAGCTTCAACCAATCAGCGGTCCATGGATAGACACTAGCGAATCGCCAGTTCTGCCACAAGTGAAAGATACCTGAAAAGGGAAAAAAATGTCCAGCCCTAAAAAAGAGGAGAATGTTATGACCTACTTTTGTACGTATTCTAGAAAAAGTACTCCATACATATTATTGAATAGAGAAAGAGAAAGAACTCTATTGGAGAAGAGAAGAATTATTTTTGAGTATTACTTTTTCATCTTCATCTTCTTCATCAAGGTATAACCACCATTGTAGAGATATTTTGAGCTTGATTTTGCTTACTCTTAATGATGAAATTGTTGAGTTTATTGATAAATATGCTCTTGTGTTTCTCAATTATGAGTAGCTAAATCTATAGCTAGAGATGTGTGAGGATGGGTGTTTAATTTTATTGGGTATGGCTAGATTTGTCTTGTTATTACTTAATTAGTGTAAAGCTATTAAGTTGTCCTCAAATTATAGTTTATTTCTCATAGTTGCAAATATGGGTATTGTTTTTTTACTTGATTTGGTTTTAAAAAGAAGAATTAAGTAATGGGGGAGAATTTAATAGTGGATTGGGATTTGATTATGTGAGGTGCTAGAAATATCCAAAACCCATGATCATAATCTCTTTAGAGGTTGATGATTAGAAATAGCTTAGCCCCTAACACAAACCATATATGGAATAGTTGAATTATACCTTGAGGTCCGAAAGGACTTGGGGATAAGGAGCCCAAGTGATTAAAGAACATTTTGCTCCATCTTTTTTCAAAGTTATTTACACATCTTAGTAATGATTTGATTGTCTAGAAAATCCTGATTTGATTTACATTCCATCTACACCACACCTCTAGCCTTTGCTCATTATTGTTTCTCGATTTTGGTTATTTTGCTCAGTTGATTAGCTGATTTTAGAGTCTACAATATTATTGCATTCATTTTCCCCAAATTTACTTTCATGTTTTCATTACTTGGATGTGAATAAATTCAATTCACAAACAACTCTTATGCAAATCATTCTCTATTCTCTATGGGAGTCGACCCTGATACCCATGGAGTTATTTGTTTTGATACAACGATCACTTACATTCTCTCTAAACAAGGAGTGTAGTTTGAGCATTATCAAAAATGGCGCCGTTGTCGGGGAATAGCGCATGATATCCTTGAGTTATTTGTTAATTTGACATGATCTTGCATCTTAATTATTTCGACTTTACTATCTTAGTGGTGCCTTATATTTATGTTTGGGTTGTTGATGATATGCTAATGAGTCCCTTTGAAAGCCTGTTGAGAGATCCCGAGAGGGGCACTTTATGTTGAGACCCTCCAATTGATGGACAAGATGTAAAGGAGAGAAGGAAGAAAAAACACAATGCTGATGGTCATGATGAAGAAAATGGAGTTACTAACAAATTGTATGATGGGTTTTCATATAAAGGTACCAACAAGCCAATCAAGGCTATGGGTATTCTTACAATGAAAATCAAGGTCGGAACAATGTTTGTTTAGCTGAGACTAGTAGCCAAGGAAGTGATGAGTCCCTCTCATCTCACATGGAAAACACCCTTGAGGTGGTGCTTGAGAAAGTTATTTCAACTAATTTAGGAATTCAGGAGTTGCGGCATGAGTTGTTGGACATCACAACAACAGTGAAGAATCATGATATGAACTTGTTAGCATCTCAAGTGGTAGCTCAACAGGAACAAAGGAAATAAAGGTTCTACACCCCCAGCCAACATGGATGAAGAAGTATTGGGATGGGAGGTGGAAGAAGAAATTTTGAAAGAAACATTCACTAGCCTTTTCTTGAGCAATGAAGGATTAGAGGAGGTGTGTCAAGTGAGTAAAGGGCTAGGAACTTACACCTTCCAACCGAGGAAACTCGATCTTGACCCTAAAAATTGGACAACCCCATGATCACAGCCATCCATCATTGTACCTTTAGTCTTGGCACTCAAACCATTACCTGCCTATTTGCGATATGAATATTTGGGGGCAAATGAGACACTCCTGGTGCTTATCTCAGCAAAGCTCACTCCTCAACCAGTAGAAAAACTCATAGAAGTGTTTAAAAGGAATATTCGAGCAATAGGATGGTCTATAGCTGATATCATTGGTATTCCTCTAGGTATTTGTACTCACAAGATCAACCTTCAAGAGGATTGCAGCCCTGCAGTTGAGTATCAAATGCATTTGAATCCACCTATGCAAGAGGTGGTTAAGAAGAAAATTATTAAATGGTTAGATGTAGGAGTTGTGTATCCTATCACTGGTAGCAATTGGTTATGTCCTATCTAATATGTTCCAAAGAAAGGGGGAATTACAGTTGTACTGAATGAAAACAATGAGTTGATCGCAACTCGCCCAATTACCAAATGGAGGGTGTGTATGGATTACCATAAGTTAATCTCCTGAAAAAAAAAAGATCACTTTCCAGTCCCCTTCATTGATCAAATGCTAGATCATTTAGCTGGGAAAGAATATTATTGTTTCTTGGATGGATGATCAGGATACAATCAAATTTCTATTGCGCCTGAGGATCAAGAAAAACCACATTTACATGCCCTTATGGGACTTTTGCATTCAAGTGGATGCCTATTGGAATCTACAATGCTCCTACCACTCTTTAGAGGTGTATGATGTCAATTGTTTTGGATATAATGGAGGATACTATGGAAGTCTTTATAGATGATGTTCGGCTGTTTGGAACAACAACACGCAAGTGCACGTGGTCGAACAAGTAATAAAGTGGCTCAAGTAAGCCAAGTATCGATCCCAGACTGGGCTAGGGTAACAATCTACTCAAGTGTCAATAGCCTTAACTCTAAAAATGCAGACAATAGTGTTAAGAAAAGTTGATATTTTGGTTTCTAATTTTATACCAATTATAAACGAATATACAATTTGAGTCTGAACTATAAGTATGAGCATGCTGAGGTTAAACGAACATGTAGAGAAATAAATTATCGATACAATTTGGTTAATCTTTCTTCTGGTTGCTAGTCAAGAATTATTGCCTATGGATTAAAACTGTCATATTTAACCCAACTTAAGAATCATGAACCTTCCACCTACATTTCTGTGATAAAATGAAATTCATGTTCTGGCCATACAAAATCGATTCCTTAATTGACTAATACGACTTTCAGGTATATTTCTATCCCGAAGGAAAATCAATTCTCAATTTTCCCAAACTAAGAAAAGATCATATCCTATCAATTCACAACTTTCCAATTTCTTTCTCGCTCGAGTGAAACCGGACTTTTTAGATATACATTAAAGTTGGCCACACATTAATGCAGTAAGAACAAGAATCAATAGAACAACCATGGAAGAAAAGATGATAAACCAATTTAACAATAATCACATTTCAATACAATTGTTCTTAACCTCATCAAGAAGAGGATTTAGCCACTCATTTGTGGATTAAACATCCTTAAATGAGTGTAAATCATACAAGCAATTCAAATCAAGAAGGAGATAGAGAAAAACCCTAATATTTTCGTCCCCTCAACTGCCTGTAACCCACGTCCTTGCTCCACCAAGTCAGAATAATTAAAAATGAACCTAAGTGTTCTATTTATACTAGTGGGAATTTTTCCCGGAATAACAAGCAACGTGTCATGGAGTGCATCGCGGAGCACTGCCTCCGTGACACGCCACTGAGGCAGACCCTTACTGGAAATTGGTCGTCCAAGTATTAAGGCCCAACGTGGCACGGCGTGCAACGCGGGGCTAGGCCAACGTGCCACGGCCCCAACGCACACCTTCAGTAGAATTTGGCAAAAATTCCATATCCAGGCAGAAGGCATCCGCGATGGCAGCGTGACACGGCTCCATCGCGGAGCCCCTTTAATTTGTGTCTTCAAGTGCTTTTTCCCTTGCTAGCGTCCGAGTCCAACCCCGATTTCTCCCAACATGCATTTTAGCTTCCCAAAATTATATTTCACCTGTAAAACAACTCTAATCATGTTGGCTAGTATAAATTCACATTTTATTACAAATCACATGAGAATGTATAAATATCGATAGATGAACAAGGCAAAAATGACACATTTGAGTATCACTTGGGCATATAAATTTGCCCTAGATCTCTTACCCCACACTTAAATCTTGTTCGTCAGCAAATCAGCTGATCAAGATATCCGACACGAAATTGAATCTCTCGTCAAGCATGTGCCCTCACAATACAAGAGAATTTTTCCCTTTTTAATCACATGAACTCAAAAGATTACATGCAGGGGCATATAAACAAAATTTCGCTCTCTCTCCCAAAAGAATTCACATGCATCATGTCATGAACCATAGGCTTGCCCGTAGCGTATTACTCCTCTAATATAAGGACGTGTGATGTAAGATCACGTAGGACTTAACGGGTTGTAATGTAAGCTATGGAACTAGTGAATACTGGGCTAACCAATAATAACAACTAGCATCCTTAAGTGCTTTTCCAATACATCCCATCAACCTTATGATCATTGCTTCTTCCTTCATCTTCCCATTCTTGAATTCTGTCTTTATTTTTGACCCCATTTCTTTAAGCACACTTGACCAATAACAAAGATTATTTATACATCTTCATTCTATTTAGTTTATAACAAGTGCACCTTCGACCTTTTCTTTCCTTTCATCACTCTGCTTTTTCTTTTCTTTTCACCATTCTCACTCCTTGACACTTTGGGAAAATTCTTTTCTTTTCTTGAGCGCTTAAGAGTTTTGGATCAAATTCACGGATAATGAAAAGAAGAGGTTAAGCTCGGTTTACGCCTGTTTGACAAAAGAAAAATAATAGGCTAAAGCCTCAATGGGATAACTAGGGTGTACATTCAAGGTGGGTATGATAATGAAAGAAGAAAAAGTTCGGTTAAAGCAAAGAAATGGCTACATCCTTTCCTACAATACACATCCTTCATTTTGGTTTGTACACACACCAGGCAAGTTCTAGACATTTCACAATAGCATGGAATAAACAAAACCTTACCATACACTTATTGCACATGCTTAACTCAAGACATATTCACAGACTCTTCAGTCAGCTAATTACAAGAATTCCATCATTAAGCCTCAATCACGCTGAGTCGAACTCTATGGCCTAGGTATCTCAACATATTTACAAAGTTGCATGCTTTCATACAAATCACCTTTGCATCTCAGACATCATGTACAACACGCAACCAGAATTCCGCAACCATAAAGTAACTACAGGTTTTGGGATGCAACCCACAAAAGAAAAACTAAAAAATAAATGCAAAAAATCTACTCCTAACGACTACATTTCCCTTAAGACGGTCGTCATCCATCCATCATAGGGAATGGTCACTAACTAAGACTTTGGTTCAATGGGACTATTCTTGGTAAAAGAACCGAAAACAAACGCCGAGAAACCCATAAATTTACAAATTCAAAAAAAAAATTTAAAAAAATATCGATCATTTTGATAAAACAAAAGTATGTACAAAGCCAGCTAACAACATTCAACAGCACACAACAGCTTCACATTAATTACAATACAAAACATAAACATCACAATCACAGGGTCACAATTTTCCACAGGCACGACAACAGAACAGCAACATACATTAAAAACAACAGCAACCAACACCTAACTACTCCCACCCCACACTTAAATCGAACAGTGTCCCCAGTGTTCACAACAATTAGCATAGTACAAGAGTGGGTGGTGAAACTCCCTGATCAATCAAAGTATTCCACTTCTTTATCAGGTGCTGCTACCTCGTCTCCCATGTCTGAATCAGCCCCATCGTCATCATCTGACTCCACATCGGAGTCTTCATGACGTGTCTCCTCATCTGTGGGGACATCATCATCCGTGGGCTCCAAAAAAGCTGGCCCCACTCGGCATAGAGCCCTGCCATTTTCGCCAAAAGGGTACTCTAGCTCGAGCTGCCACAGCTCCTCTTTTGTTGCCGGCCTCCCGCCTATGTGCAGCTGGAGCATCTACATCCCAAACATGCGAGCCATGTACTGATCATCCCGAGAATGTCGCTCGGCTAGTGTAAGAACTGGCCCGTGAGTGGTGTCGGGTGCCTTAGTTTTGGTGACATCTAAGGCCCGCCGCTCCATCTGCGGGATGTAGTCAAGGGCCTCCTCCTCGATATCCAGGCCCCTCAGGAACGTGGTCAGTAATCCACCAAACCCGTACGTATTCCCCTAATGCAAACGGGCTCTCTTCACGGCGGAGATAATCACCGCCCCCACGTTGATCTCCAGCCCTTTCATCAGGGCATATACCAAGCATACACGATCCCGGATGACATCTGTCATATGCACCCCCAGGATCAGGCAGGAATATACGATCTTAAGCCATATCCTGGCTTCCCTGTTCATCTGTGAGTAGGGCAAGGTCTGATGGTAGCCCCTCTCCTTATGCCTGCTCCAACGTGCTGTAGACCGAGTTCCACATAAAGTGCGTCGGATATCCATGTATGGTGGAGTGATATTCAGCTGTCGAAGCACATGGGCGTCTGTGTCCCGCGCCCCTAAGATAGCATTAAGGTGATGGGGCTCAAAAGTTACTATTTTCCCCCGTATCTTGATGGTGTGACTTCTGAGAGTTGGGTTCCAGTTGGCGTAGAATTCCCGAATCAGGTGCAGATTGCACTCCTTGGGCTCTTCAAAGATGAAGTTCAGCCCGGCTGCCTCAATTCTGTGGACAATCCTGGGGAACTCCTGTGCCAACGGTTCCCTAGCTATGTGTTCTTCGGGGAAGTACTTGCTTTCCTTGTGCTTTGCGTACCATTTCTTCCCCTCCTATAGCACCCATATGGTTCCATATTGACGGCGTTGGCCGCATGGAACCACTGGTGCTGCTGGGACTGTTGTTCCCAGTCTGATTCTTTTCCTTCCGGCGCCTGATGTAGATGCGCCCTTCCATTTTTCTTGCCTGCTTGCCATTGTTCCTATCAAACCCAAAAGACAGTCCCAATGTTATTCCAATTAAAATTAGCTTCGACTAAGGTTGGGTTAAGCTAGGCTACCCCACACTTAGTATTTAGACACAAGCACAACATTATGGCAAGATCATACTTATTTCCAAAAAAAAAAAAAAAACATAACAAATATGCCTAGTTCTTTCAGAGAATTTGACGGTATAAATTCTATGTACTACTCAGACTTTGTACATCTAGTCACAACATTACCATTGATAATATTTCATCACATAGCACTTAGCAAACATTTCTATCAACACAACCGATACAATTCCCCCAATTTCTTATGCAATTCCAACAATTTCATTAACCCGACAATCCGTCGCGCCTTAATCGTCTTAACGTTAAGCACGACATCATTTACTTCATTTAACATGCACCCACTAAGAAGAATTTCACATTTCAACCCAATTTTTTACTTCTTCATCTTTGAATTCTAACCCTAGCTACAATTTCGCAAGAATTTCAATCAACCATGTATTTATCGAGTTCATACTGTTACATCGATACTATGAACTTCAATCAATCATAATTTACATGAATTCATGCTTAATTTACACTTAGGGCAAGTTTTCCTCAATTCCTATGCTAAAAATCGGGAAAATAAGGTAAGAAATGAGATGAAGTTAACAAACATACCTTAAATTCGATGATATCGAAGAAAAGTTGAAGAAATTCAGCTCCTATGTCCGTGTCACGTTGGGGAAGGGGGGTTTAGGGAGGTTTATTGCGGAGGGAATGAAAAATGAGGAAAAATGAGGGGAAATCGGGGTTAAAAAGTGAAGAATTCGCGCGGGTCACCCGGCGACCCGGTGTGACCCGTCGCGATATACACCTCAACGTGTCACGGAGGGTAACGCGGAGCATGCCCTCTGTGACATGGAGCCATCGCGCAGGTGTTCTGGAATTTGAAAAAATTCCAGAATCACCTTCAACGTGTCACGGAGGGTAACGCGGAGGCCCTCCTCCATGACACGGAGCCATCGCGTGGGCTCACTGTTTTGCCACTTTTTATTATTTTTCATACCTCAATTTTTCCTTTGCGAATTTATCCTCCGTTCAACCTGAAATTCATCTTACAACAAGAAATTGGTTAGAATTATAGGTTTCAATTAAATAAAAAAATAAAATTTTTATTCATAATTAAATTTTTTTCTCTATTTTTTCATTTTTTTCTACGAAATCTAATAAAATATTACAACAAAAATTTCACGGGTTGCCTCCCATGCAGCGCCTGGTTTACCGTCGCGGCTCGACGTCATTAAGCTCAGTCATCCTCTAGGGTGACGGACGTTTTCTCTCAACTACCGTCCTCACCCCAGTAATGCTTACATCTTTCCGGTGGTTTCCCCAATAACTCTTGTGACTCAAATCTCTGGATATCATCAGCTCGATTAATCACATTGATCACCGAGAGTTCCTCGTACACAGCCGGGAGCTTGGTGGCCTTGTATACATCAATCACCTCCACCTTGTCGTGTGCTCGCATAGTTAGATTCCCTGCAGCTACATCGATCAGCGCTTTCCCAGTCGCCAAGAAAGGACGTCCCAAAATAAATGGGACTTCCGCGTCTGGCTCAAAATCCAGCACGACGAAATCTACCGGGAAGATAAGGGAGCCCACTTGCACCAGCACATCCTCCACAATGCCATCAGGTCTGGCTAAGGAATGATCCGCTAGTTTCAATATCACTGTTGTTGGTCTAGGACTCCCTAAACCCAACTTCTTGAATACCGATGTCGGTATCAACTTAATGCTCGCTCCCAAATCACATAATCTGCGAGCTCGGATACTCTGCCCAATTGTAATTTGTATTGTAAAACTCTCAGGGTCCTTGATCTTTGTGGGCAACCTGTTTTGTATCCAGGAAGTGCATTCCTCCGTAAGAGCCACCGTGGCATACTCAGTCAACCGACTTTTGTTCGCCACGATGTCCTTAATATACTTTGTGTACTTCGGCACTCCTTGCAAAACATCAACAAGAGGTAAGTTAATATGTACCTGTTTCAGCACCTCCATGAATTTCTTGAAACACACCTCCTCCTTGTGTTTCTTTAATCTTTGAGGGAACGGGGGTGGTGGTCTCTCTGGTTCAGCCTCTTTTTTCTTCCCCCTCTCTTCACTTTCTACTGCTCCCGACTGTTGAGGTGGTCTTTCTGGTTCCACCTCTTTAAGCTGCAAGCCACTCCTTGTGGTCACTGCATTCACCTGCTTAAGGTTGGGATCCGTGTCGCTCGGGAGTCCTCCTCTAGGCTTGGTGTTTTGGGCTCCAGCAAATTGCCCAAATTGATACTCCAGTGCCTTGGTAGCTAACTGGTTGTTCTTTACCCCGGCTGCCAATTTCACATAGTCAGCCTGCAATTGAGCTTGGTTAGCTATCATTGTTTTGAACATCTCCTCAATGCTGGGTGATGGTGGTGGAGGAGGTGCATTGTTGCTTCTATATTATGCCTGATAGTTCTGTTGTCCCCTTGATTCCTCTGCGCCCCCTGACTCGAACTTTGCCCTTGATGGTTATTGCTACCCCAAGAGAAATTCGGGTGATTCCTCCAGTTGGAATTGTAGCTGTTGCCATACTGTAGATGGTTGTTTCTCTGTACATTTCCCACAAAGTTCACCGAATCAGGATTTGCTCCACAACACACAGCTGAGTGTTCACTACTCCCGTATACTTCACACCAAATCTGCTGCACTACATTCACTGGGGCTTGAGATTGGTTCATGCTCAAGTTACTAAAGTGGGTGTTGAGTTGATTCTGTGTTTCCCTCAACTCTCGGGAAAAGAACTAATCCAAAAACGTGGTATGGACCTCATCGCAACCAATGGGGTCCGCTCCGACTGGGAGAAGTCCCAATTGGTTAAAAAGTACGGCTCATCCCAAATATAATACCTGCAATCATGCCTCAACTTCTTTCTTTGCTGAGTCGTAGCCTCCGGTGGATAGACTCCACTCACTAGCAAATTCACAATGTTTGCATACCAAGGGATTTCAGCTTCCCTTATTGCCAAGAGCTGCTCATTCGGGAACTCTTCTTTGATGTTGTCACCTTCCTTCACATGCGACCAGCTTTCCAATCGCGATAGGTGATCTACCACTTGATTCTCGCTCCCCTTTCTCTCCCGAATCTCTAGGTCAAACTCTTGTAACAACAAGATCCATCTAATTAGCCTGGGCTTTGCATCCTTCTTGTTAAACATATACCGAATCGCTGCATGATCGGTATACACCACTACTCTAGAACCCACCAAGTAGGACCTGAATTTATCAAATGCGAACACCAATGCTAGCATCTCCTTTTCTTGGGATGTGTCCAGTGTTTTGCTTGCATAATGAATAGAATGAAAAATTCTATTCCTCTGCTGCCCCAATACAGCTCCTACAGCCACATCGCTTGCATCACACATTAGTTCAAATGGTTGTTCCCAATCCGGAGAAATGAGGATAGGTGCTTCTATCAACTTCTGTTTCAACTCCTCAAATGCTTTGACACAATCCTCATCAAACTCGAACTTCACCTCTTTTTCTAGCAACCTGCATATTGGTCAAGAAATTTTAGATAAGTTCTTGATGAACCATCTGTAGAACCCTGCATGTCCGAGAAAACTGCGAACACCCTTCACTGACACGGGTGGTGGTAGATTTTCAATAACCTCGATCTTTGCACGATCGACTTCCAACCCCTTGCAAGACACTTTATGGCCAAGGACGATACCCTCCTTGACTAAGAAATGACATTTCTCCTAGTTGAGTACAAGGTTGGATTCTTCACAACGAGCTAGCACCCTTTCAAGATTCTGCAAACAAGTAGCAAAAGAATTATCGAAAGCAGAAAAATCATCCATAAATACCTCAACGAAATCTTCCACCATATCATGGAAGATCGCTATCATGTATCTCTGGAATGTGGCGGGTGCATTGCATAACCCAAATAGCATCCGCCGGAAAGCATATGTCCCATAAGGACATGTGAAAGTAGTCTTCTCCTGGTCCTCCGATGCTATAGCTATCTGGTTATAGCCAGAATACCCATCAAGGAAACAATAATATTCTTGACCTGCCAATCTGTCCAATATCTAATCAATAAACGGGATAGGATAGTCATCTTTCCTTGTGGCCTCATTAAGCTTTCTATAGTCCATGCAAATCCGCCAGCCTGTGACTGTGCGTGTAGGGATCAACTCATTTTTCTAATTGGTGACCACGGTCATCCCTCCTTTCTTTGGGACACACTGAACGGGGCTGACCCATTCGCTGTCTGAAATAGGATAGACCACAGCTGCATCAATCCACTTAATCACTTCCTTCCTAACCACATCCTTCATCATCAGATTCAACCTCCGCTGATGTTGTACCATTGGCTTTGCTCCTTCCTCCATAAAAATTCTTTGTGTGCAAAAAGCTGGATTGATAGCCCGTATGTCTGACATCTGCCAACCCATTGCTTTCTTTCTCCTCTTGAGAACCACCAATGCATCCTTTACCTGTGCCTCCGTCAATTCTGCGGAGATGATGACTGGCAAGGTGTCATCTTCCCCTAGAAAGACATATTTCAAATGTGGAGGCAATGTCTTCAACTCCAGTTTTGGTGCTTACTCAATAGATGGTTTTGGCAATGGTTCCAGGGACCTCATCAGTGGCTGAAAGTCCTGCTTCCTAAGATAGCATTTTGATTCATTTAGCATTTGCACCATCTCATAAGTATCTCTATCTTCGAAATGATCGAATCTCATCAACGCTCTCTCCAATGGATCTCGAGAATCAACATTCTGAAGAATTTCTTCTTGGTTTAGCACATTGATTGCTAAAAGCTCCTCATAGATAGTCGGAAGCTTCATGGCCTTATATACATCAAATACCTCCACTTTTCATGTGCTCGGATGGTTAGCTGGCCTGCAACTACATCAATCAAAGCTCTCCCGGTTGCCAAGAAAGGACATCCCAAAATAAATGGGACTTCCGCATCCGGCTCAAAATCTAAGACAATAAAATCCACTGGGAAGATGAGGGATCCCACTTGCACCAGCACGTCCTCCACAATACCATCTGGTCTGGCCATAGAACGATCTGCTAACTACAAGATCACAGTAGTTGGTCTAGGACTACCTGGCCCCAACTTCTTAAACACCGATGTTGGCATCAAGTTTATGCTCGCTCCCAAATCACATAATCCGCGAGCTCGAATACTTTGCCCGATTGTGATCTGAATTGTAAAGCTCCCAGGGTCCTTGAGCTTTGTTGGCAACCTATTCTGAATCCGGGAAGTGCACTCCTCAGTAAGCGCCACCGTAGCATACTCCGTCAATCTGGTTTTGTTAGCTACGATATCCTTAATATACTTTGCATATTTCGGCACTCCTTGCAAAACATCAACCAAAGGTAAATTAATGTGTACCTGTTTAAGCACCTCCATGAACTTTTTAAATAAAGTTTCCTCCTTGTGTTTCTTTAATCTCTGAGGGAACGGGGGTGGTGGTCTTTCTGCTTCAGCTGCCTTCTCCTTCCCCGTCTCATCATCATGTTCCCTTTCTTTTTCCACTGCTCCTGATTGCTAAGGTGGTTTTTCTGATTCCACCTCCTTGAGTTGTAAACCACTCCTTGTGGTCACTCTATTAACCTACTTGGGATTCGGGTCAGTGTCACTCGGTAGTCCTCCTTTGGGCCTGGTGTTTTGAGCTCCAGCTAGTTGTCCAAAGTTGTACTCCAATGCCTTTATAGCTAACTACTGGTTTTCGAAGTCTACCACTAATTTCACATAATCAGCCTACATTTGAGCTTGGTTTGCTATCATTGTTTTAAACATTTCCTCAATGTTGATGGGTGGTGGAGGAGGTGAATTGTTTCCTCTGTATTGAGACTGATAATTTTGATGCCCCCCTTGATTTCTCTGCATACCCTGATTCAAACTCTGCCCTTGATGGTTGTTACTACCCCAAGAGAAATTCGGATGATTCCTCCAATTTGAGTTGTAATTATTGCCATACTGCTGGTGATTATTTCTCTGGACGTTCCCAACAAATTTTACTGAATCTGGATTTGCACCACAACACTCAGCTAAGTGTTCATTACTACCACATACTTCACACCAAACCTGCTGCACTACATTAACTGGGGCTTGTGGTTGATTCAAGCTCATATTGCTGAAGTGGGTGTTGAGTTGATTTTGCAGCGCAGCTATCTGTGCAGCGATAGCTGTAAAACCATCCACCTCAAAGACTCCTGCCGCTTTCCTTGTTCCTCCTCTTGAAGAGTCCGCATTCCAATCTAGATTTCCCTGTGAAATACGATTTAACAAAGTATAAAGCTCCTTATAAGTCTTTTCTAATGCCTGTCCTCCAGCTGCTGAGTCTAGCAAAATTTTTGTTTGTGGCTCCAAACCCTCTATGAAAGTATGCACCAACACATCATTGGACTGGTGATGGTGAGGACAATCCCTTAGCAATGATTTGAACCTTTCCCAAGATTGATACAAATTCTCCCCCTCTCTTTGTTTAAAACTTAGAATCTGACTTCTAAGTCTTGCTATTTTCCTGGATGGAATGAATCGTATCAAAAATTTTCTTCCAAGATCATCTCAAGTGGTGATAGAGTTAGGTGGTTCAGCTTTCAACCACCTCTTTGCTTCCCCCAATAATGAAAATGGGAATAATGTAAGCCTTACGTAGTCGGATGATACTCCAGTACGAATGTAAGTATCACTTATCTCCAAAAAGTTTTGGAGATGTTGTTGTGGATCTTCATGAGGGAGACCTGTGAATTGCCCGCTGGTGTGCAACAATTGCACCATGTTCTGTTTAAGCTGAAACCTCCCTCCAGGCTCTGGTCTTCAAATACTAGATGTAACATTGTTAGCATGTGGGATTTCCACTTCGCGAACCGGCCTTGCTGCCATTTCCTCGGGCACTAAAACTGCCCTCACAAGTGATGGATTCTGTTATTGCTCAAAAATTTCCTGTCATAGCAACTGTAGCTTCTTCTCTAGAGCTTCCCTTCTTTGACGATGAAATTGTCTTTCCGACTCTATATATGAATCCACCAACTCCTTGTCTCTTGCCAGTGTTCAACAAAATTCAATATCTGCAAGAGAAAGGCTAAGATCAAGTTGTCAGCACTTAAAATAGAATTTGTAAACTAACACTAAGAAAATAATTTTACTACTTGCCAGTCCCCGGCAACGGCGCCAAAAACTTGTTCGGCCTTGTGGTGACTACATGCAAGTGCACATGGTCGAAAAAGTAGTAAAGTGGCTTAAGTAAAGCCAAGTATCGATCCCGCAGGGACTGAGATACAGTACTAATTTAACTTAAGTGTCAGTGAGCTATATCTTTAAGAATGCAGACAACCAAATCAATAATATTTTGAGAGTTTGAGTTTACTAATTAATAAGAATCTAAGGCAAAATTATAAAGTGAGTCTGAACAATAGTAATGAGCAAGCTGAGGTTAAAACGAACATGCAGGGAAGTAATTTATCAATACAATTTAGTTAATCTTTCCTTTGGTTGCTAGTCAAGAATTATTGCCTATGGATTGGAACTTTCGACTCCTATCCAACTTAAGAATCATGAGCCTTAATCTACATTTCTATGATAAAAGAATTTCATATTCTAGCCATACATTCTCGATTCCTTAATTGACTAATAACACTTTCAGATATATTTCTATTCTGAATGTAAATCAATACTCAATTTTCCAAACTAAGAAGAGATCATTACCTACCAATTCACATCTCTCCAATTTCTTTCCTTTTCAAAATCAAAATTGGATTTTTTAGATATACATTAAGATTGGCCAAACATTAATGCAGTAAAAACAAGAATTGATAGAATAACCATTGAAGAAAAGATGAAAACTAAATTGATGAACAATTACATTCCACTACAATTGTTTTTAACCTCAGCAAGAAGTGAATTTAGCCACTCACTTGTGGATTAAACATCATCAAATAAGTATAATTCATACAAACAATTGAGATAAAAGAGAAAGAGATAGAGAAGAACCCTAGAATTTTCGTCCCCTAAACAGCCTGTAACCCACGTTCTTGCTCAACCAAGTCAGAATGTTTAAAATAAAACCTAAGTGTGTTATTTATGCAATTGAGAATTTTTCCCGGAATAACAAGCAACGTGGCATGGAGTGTATCGCAGAGCACTCCCTCCGTGCCACGGAGGTATCGCGAACCTTCTCTGGAAGTCGGCTCCCAGGCATTTTCACCTCAATGTGCCATGGCCTGCATTGCGGAGCCTGGCCAACGTACCACGGTGCTATCACGCACCTTCACTGGAAATTGACCAAATTATTTCATTTGAGGCAGAGTGCCTCCGCGATGGCAACGTGACAGGGCTCCATCGCGTAGCCCTTGTTTTTGCTGATCTTCCATGTCCTTTTCCACTCCTTATTTCCCAGTCCATTCCCGATCTTCACCAACATGTATTTTAGCTTCCAAAATTTCCTTTTACCTTCAAAACAACACTAATCATGTCGGTTAGTATAAATTCACACTTCTACTAAAAATCACATGAGAATGTATACATAACAATCGATAAACAAGACGAAATGAAGCATTTGAGTATGACTTGGGCATGCAATTCTGCCCAAGATCAATACGAAGGTATCATCTCGACCTCCCCAGCAGCCTCCACCACGTCAGGAGCCGCTTGGGATAGCCGGTATGACGGCACCGCCTCCGATAGTTTCTATACCCGTACTCATTCGACCAGGAGGTCAGGAGCGCAGTGGTTATGTTAGCACAGATGATGGCTGCTCAACACCAGCCAGTGCCACCTACAGTTGCTAAATCTTTAGGAGGGCCTGGTAGCTCGAGGGTCCGAGAGTTCCTAGCACTAAGTCCTCCTTAATTCACAGGGACAGATTGGACCGAGGACCTTCAAGACTTCTTAGAACAAATGCAGAGGATTTTAAGTGTGATGCATGCTACGCCCATAGAGTCAATTGAGTTGGCGGTATTTCGGTTACGGGACATCATTGTACTATGGTATGAGAGTTTGGAGAGGTCCTGAGGTAGAGATGTTTCCCCTCTAACCTGGCCCAGCTTCTCAGAGGCTTTCTTAGATCATTACCTACCGCGGGAGATTCAACAGGCCTGGGTTGATCAGTTCCTACACTTGGAGCAGGGGTTGCTGAGTGTTCTGGAATATGCTATGCGGTTTGACTCCTTGTCTTGATATGCGCCAGCCTTTGTGGACACAATGCCATCTAGGGTACACCACTTTATTATAGGGATGAACCCAGAATATATTGAGACTTGAATCACAGACACACTGCGAGAGGATATGGATATCACCCGTGTGCAGGCTTTTTCTTAGAATATTGAGGGTATCAGACAGTGGGAAAGCGAGATTAGGAGGACAAGTCAGGAGTAGCGCCGCAGGGACAGACCAGATGAATTCTAGGAGGAGTCCCGGGGAGGACCTAGGCCACGGTTATCAAATAGACCACCTAGACCCTTGCCTCCACCTCAGTGGTAGAGGAGCAGGTCTAGTCGCCGAGGGCAGCCAGAGCCCGGCGATGGTTCGCGGGCAGTAGGTTCACAACAGCAGAGGGGAGTGGAGCATAGTGGGTTTACAATACCACTTAGCCCTATTTGTAGTCGACGCCACTTTGGAGCATGCAGGTATGGTTCCACAACATGTTACATTTGTGGACAGGAGGGTCATCAGATGAGGAATTGTCTAGCTAGGGGTCAGGCGGACCGAGATCGACAGGATAGGTCCTCGGTAGGATCACGAGCTCCAGCATCCCCGACAAGGCGTAAGCCCTCAGTTTTAGCTGGCAGAGGCCGAGGCAGATCAGGAGCCTCCACTTCATGTGCCGACCCAGACCGTACTTATGCATTACCGGGGCGATAGGAGTCAGAGTCATCACCAGATGTTGTGACAGGTATGCTAAACATTTGCTCTCATCTTGCTTATATGTTGATAGATTCGGGATCCACCTTGTCCTATGTTACACCGCTAGTGGCTCGGAAGTTTAGTATTATGCCAGAATTTCTTCGGCGACCTTTCTTAGTGTCTACACCCGTTGGTGACTCTATTATAGCCAGAAGGGTCTATCGGGGGTGTACAGTAGAGATTGCCAATCATCAGACTACAGCTGACTTGATAGAACTAGAAATGGTTAATTTTGATGCCATTATGGATATGGACTGGCTAGCTCCATGCTATGCCAATGTTGAGTGTTTGACCAAGATTATCGGCTTCCACTTTCAAGGGGAGGTAGTACGGGAGTTGAAAGGTAGTATAGCTACGCCAAAAGGTAGGTTTATTTCCTATGTTCGGGCGAGAAAATTGATAGAAAAAGGGTGGATTTATCAAATTGTCAGAGTTCAGGATGTTCGGGCAGAGCCTCCGACCCTTTAATCTATTCCAGTGGTTAATGAATTTCCCGATGTATTTCCAGATGAGCTTCCTAGTATTACCCCAAAAAGGGAAATTGATTTTGCAATCGATTTGTCACTAGACACTCAGCCTATACCTATTCCTCCATATCGAATGGCTCCTACTGAACTCAGAGAACTAAAGGAACAATTGAAGGATTTGCTAGACAAAGGCTTTATCAGGCCGAGTACCTCACCATGGGGTGCGCCAGTTTTGTTCGTGAGGAAGAAGGACGGCTCCCTCCATATGTGTATAGATTATCAGTAGCTGAATAAAGTCACTATCAAGAATAAGTACCCGCTTCCCAGAATAGATGATTTATTTGATCAGTTACAGGGAGCGAAGTATTTTTTAAAGATTGACTTAAGATCAAGATATCAGCAGGTTTGGGTTCGTGAAAGAGATATTCCAAAGACTGCCTTCAGAACCAGATATGGCCACTTTGAATTTCTAGTCATGTCCTTCGGACTGACAAACACTTCAGCAGTGTTCATGGACCTGATGAACAACGTTTTCAGACCATACCTGGACTTGTTCGTAATAGTATTTATCGATTATATTCTGGTATATTCTCGCTTTGAGGCAGATCATCGGGATCATCTACGGACAGTGCTCCGAATTCTCAAGGATCGCCAACTATATGCAAATTTTTCTAAATGTGAATTTTGGCTGAATTCAATAGCATTCTTTAGCAATATTGTGTCAGATGCTGGTATACAGGTAGATACGCAGAAGATAGAGGCAGTCAAAACATGGCCTAGACCTACCACTCCGACCGAGGTACTTAGTTTCTTGGGTTAGCTGGGTATTACAAAAGATTTGTGAAAGGATTTTCCACTTTAGAAGCACCTTTAACCAAAGTAGAAGGCAGAAAATTCCATTGGAAATTGAGGCATGTGAGCAGAGCTTTCGGGAACTGAAAGACAGATTGACATCAGCAGCGGTACTAGCATTGCCAGAAGGAACAGAGGGTTATGCAGTCTATTGTGACGCTTCAGGTGTTGGGTTAGGATGTGTTTTGATGCAGCATGTAAGGTGATTGCCTATGCTTCCAGGCAGCTGAAAAAGCATGAGAAGAATTACCCTACCCATGACCTGGATTTAGCCGCAGTTATTCATGCCTTGAAAATTTGGAGACATTACTTGTATGGTGTCCACATAGATATTTTCATTGATCACAAAAGCCTGCAGTATATTTTCACCCAGAAAGAGTTGAATTTGCGGCAGCGTCACTGGTTAGAGCTGTTAAAGGATTATGATGTGAATATTTTATATCACGCGGGAAGGGCCAATTGTAGCAATGCGCTTAGCCATAAATCAATGGGAATCCTGGCATATCTACAGTCCGAGCAGTAGGAATTGGCCCGAGAATTTCATCAGCTAGGCACTTTAGTCATTTGTATAGTAGCATTAGGAGACAATGAAGCGATAATCCAGAATACCGCAGTGTCATCATTAGTTGTGGAAGTGAAAGAACGGCAGTATGAAGACCCTAGCCTGGTTCAACTCAGAAATAGGGTCCAGCAAGGGGAGGTGGCAGATTTCAAGGTAACCGAGGATGGAATTCTGAGAAATAGGGATCGCCTCTGCGTTCTAGACGTGGCAGGGATTCGCCCGAAAATTATGGGCGAGGTACACTATGCCCATTACTCTCTCCATCCAGGTTCGGCAAAAATGTACCATGATGTAAAAGAGATTTACTGGTGGTCGGGAATGAAAAAGGGGATAGCAGAATTCGTATCTCAATATCCCAATTGCCAACACGTGAAAGTTGAGCATCAGAAACCAGGCGGACTGACACAGGATATAGCTGTGCCTTTATGGAAATGGGAGGCAGTTAATATGGATTTCGTAGTAGGGTTACCTCCTACCAGGCGTAAATATGATTCTATCTGGGTAGTTATTGAAAGGGTGACAAAATCAGCTCACTTTGTGCCAGTAAGGGCTACCTTTTTAGCCAAAGATTATGCAGAGTTTTATATTAGAGAAATAGTTCGGTTGCATGGTGTTCCGCTGTCAATTATCTCGGACAGAGGGGCGCAGTTTACAGGTAAGTTTTGGCAATCTTTTCAAAGGGGCCTGGTGACGCAGGTTAACCTGAGCACAACCTTCCATCCTCAGATAGACGAGCAGGTAGAACGTGTAATCCAGATGCTCGAGGATATGTTACGGGCGTGTGTGCAAGATTTTTGAGGCAGCTGGGACAAACATCTACCGCTTATTGAATTTGCCTATAATAACAGTTATCATTCAACAATTCAGATGGCGCCTTATGAAGTGTTGTATAGGCGAAAGTGTAGATCTCCAGTTGGTTGGTTTGAGGTAGGAGAATCAACATTGATTGGGCCAGAAATTATTCGTCAGTCAGAAGAGAAAGTAAAGCTTATCAGGGAACGTCTGTTGACTGCTCAGAGCCTCCAAAAATCTTATGCTGATATGCGGCGAAGGAACATAGAATTTAATGTGGATGACGGGGTATTTCTGCAGGTTTCACCAATGAAGGGTGTGATGAGATTCGGTAAGAAAGGCAAGTTCAACCCGAGTTTATTGGGCCTTATCAGATTCGCCGAAGGATAGGCCAGGTGGCATATGAATTGGATTTACCTCCAGAATTAGAACCGTTCACCCAGTCTTTCATGTATCAATGCTGAGGAAGTGCATAGGAGATTCCTCCCGGATTATTCCAATCCAAGGCGTCCAAGTCACTGAGAAGTTTGCTTATGAAGAAGGTCCAGTAGCCATACTAGACCGGTAGATCCGTAGATTGAGAACTAAGGATGTCACTTTTATTAAAGTATTATGGCGAAATATGAACCGAGAGGAGATGACCTGGGAGGCAGAAGACGATATGAACACCAGATATCCTCAGTTATTTCAGACTTAGTCAGATTGGGCAGCTAGAGGTATGTTGTTATTATTGTTTCATAAGTTGCATTATATACATGTATATGTGGAGTAGTTGACTTCGGTCTATTGTGAAATGAATGCCATAATCTTGTGTGGAGTATCTGTATTGGACTTTTCTACATTTCAAGGTTTTTGGATAGTCCATATTACAGGGGGGGACTCTGCCGATATTTCTTCAGAATAAGTTTTTGCAAGGTTAACGTTCTTGCAAGTAGAAGTTAACATTCGAGGACGAATGCTCTTGGAGGGGGAGGATGTTATACCCCCTAAGTCTCTAATGTTTAGTCGACCTATTCGTATGTTGGTTGAGAGTTTTAGAGTGCCATACATATGAGGAAAGGGCCTGGGGAAAGGTCGAACGAGTGCCATGTTGGGATTTTGCGAGAGGAGGACGAACCAAGCTACCAGAGGGGCAAAGTGGCACGGAGCCTGGTTCTCCGCGTTAGCCAACGTGGCACGGAGGTGAAACGACGCGTTGGCCAACATGCCATGTTGCCTTACATCCTGCTTCAAGTATATATAGGCCTCATCCTTAGAATTAATGTTAATTTCCATATTTAACTCGGCCAGAACAAAGAAGGGACAAAGGAGAATTATAATTTTCAACCAATTACGCCGCTAAACACCGTCCAAATTCAAATTAACTTTAGGTATCGAAGTATAAGGCTGCAAGGAGCATTTCTACGGAGTTAGTTTCGTGAAATTCGCTCGGCGAATCATTGTCCCGCTGAGCCGTAGTTGTTGGAATTGCTCCAAACTAGTGTCAATACGATCCCAGGCTTAAAGTTAGTATTTATCCCTTCTAAATTCCCGAGAAATTACAAGTTTTTGATCTTCTTTCGATAAGTTGAAGTATAGTCCGTATATATATATATATATATATGTTATTGTTTTCTTCAAATATAGTAATAAAGTTAGCCCTATTCTTCCGTTAATATGATTATAGTTGGGAAGAACAGCTGAATACCAGCTGAACCTCGCCAGTTAATCGGTAAATAGCGAATGAGGTATGTTAAGGACTTCTCTTTCAGCAAGTTAGCTTCTTCAGCATAGCAATCTAGTAGGAATCTTAGTAAAGCATGTTAGGAGTAGGTTATCATGTGTAGTTGTTGTTATCAGTTGAGACTTGTAAATTGTGTTGTTTTGGGCTAGATTACCTGTATAGCTTCTGTGACCGCCGTAGGGTTAATAACTGTGTCAACTCGTCCGCCATGAGCGAGGATACGTCGCTCTACTGAGCGGCATACCATCCGCAAGGGATGAAGATGGGGAGCCAGATCCTCATATTTGCCATGGTTGGCCTTATACACACACCCGCCGAGCGCTTACGCTTCGGGTGTAGATATCAGGAGTCCTATGGACTTGGGTACAACTATAGTCAGGAGCCCAGCGGGCCCAATTGTAGACCCAGGGGATCGGCAGGACACTTATAGCTGGTAGTTGACTTAGTATGACCTGGATAGGGGTATATGGATTGAGATGTACTCACTAGGGCTAATGGGTGCCCAGGTGGGTTGTTCTGTGCTGATTGTACCTTCCCGCTTATGGGGGCCAGGTAAGGTTTATGTTTTCTTTAGTTACTAATAGTTATACAGTAAGACGCCTCGTTTGTCGGGTATGATCCCTACCCTCCTCATTACAGTTATGTTTAGCCTTGATTTCACTACTTCAATCAGCTTCAGTCCGTTTTCCTTACTTCAGCTATTGTCAGTTCTATTTATTACTTTCAGTCATATAAAGTTATTGCTTTACATACTCAGCACCTGTGGTACTGACGCCCTCTCTTGGGGCACTGCATTACTTGCCTGCAAGTATGCATAGACAAGGAGCAGATCCCTCGTAGTTTCAATCAACCGCATAGAGCCATCAACTCCCTTCTTCTGGAGCTTATGTGATAGAGCTTTACTTCTTTTTGGTTGTATAGTATGGGTAGGCCGGGGCCTTGTCTCGACCATCTTATTACTCCTAGAGGCTTGCAGATTGTATTATTTCCCTGTGGTAAGTTGATATCGGCCATGTGGGGCCTTGTGTAGCTGTTGATTGATGGCCTTGTCGGTCATAGCTTAGTTTAGTATCTGATTTTACCCTACAGTTATAACTAGATATCATGGAGGCCTTGTCGGCCCGCATAGGACTCTCTATGTTTTCTTGTCTCTTGTTAGCTATTTATCTTCACAGGTGGTCATAGGCCTTGTCGTCCGGGGGTTGTATTTACAGCTGCTATATAGCCCGTTGTTTTCTTGATTCTAGAGTTAGGGCCAGCCCTGCACCAGAGGTTCTTAGGCTCAGTCATCTCAGTAGCTCGGGTCCTAGTAGGGCACCAGGTGCCAGTCATGCCTCCCAAGGTGGGGTATGATAGTTAGGCCATCAGAAGAGTCGTTCCTTGCTTTAACACAGCTGTCCTCAACAACATACCCAGGCTTGGCAACGGGTCACCTAACGACTCGTCATACCTTAGCACGAGTCGTTAGGTCCCTTGTGGTCTACTTCCTCAGTAAATCCAGTGCACTTCACGGATGGTTCCAGTAGCTTGCGAATGAATCATTCCTTTAGGTGACGACTCATGATGTTGATCATCAACTCCAATGGACACTTGGTTGAATTTTCCTCTTCAAAGCCTAATGGTTGACCTCATGACTCGTTACCAAGGGTAACGAGTCATTCCTCCAACTCGTCAAGTGCACTGTCTCACTTCTTCAAAACTTCATCTTTTTGCCAACGCCTCAAGTTACGGGTCGTGCCTCCTACCAACGACTCGTTGAGTGCCTGGCACTCACCTTTCAGTTGTTTTTAACATTTAATTTTCCAAATTGACTTCCATACCTATTTTCTTGTACAGTAATCACAAAATACCTTATACCCATAAATAAACGAACCTGGAATGTGCATAATTTCTTAGTTTTAAGCGTCGAAAGTTCCATAAAATTACGACATATCAACACCCTCAACGTAGAACTTTTGCATGTCCTCAGGACTAAAAAACAAAACAAAACAATACAAAACAATCTACTTTGATGCTTCAATCGGAAAAAGTTTTGGAAACTTACAATAGTCACAATTTCTTATCAAAGTCAAATTTTATAACCCCTCCCTCATCATATTAACTCAAACACTATGCATATGAAAAATTTCCAACCATACCTCGGAGTAACCAAAACATGGAAAAATACTGTCACCTGCAACCACGCACATAAATCCATAGCACAGCCCCAGACAATTTGTAGACGATTTTGTTGACCAAGTGCTCTAACCTCAAAGAAGTCCCACACTCACACATGTGTATATAATTATATCGTATATTTCTCATGGGACTAGGTAAGATCCACTCACTCTCACAAAGAAATTCAAATTGTATGTAGACAATACCATAGGCTTGCCTTTACTTCCAATACCTCAATTTTGGGACGAATAACAAGGATCAATATAGGACTTTCTCGGCTTGTATCATAGGCTCGGGCTTGGTTATGGTACATATGGATTTTAGTAGCTCAACCCTCCTTGGCACTACATCTTTTTACTCCACTTTTCACCTTTATTTCTATTTTCTCCCTTTTTCCCTTTTTTTTTTGCTTTTTCTTCTCTTTACTTTAGACACTACGGATGCGGTTACTTTTTATTCAACAAAAGCTTCTTGATGTAAAACATTATTTTTCTTTTCTTTTCATTCTTTTTGAAAACAACAATTTTTTTTTATTTTTTTCCTTTTCATCATGCATACCGCACCCGCTCTTTTTCTTCTTTTTCATTACCCAACTTTACTTCCACCCGACTCTTCTTACTCACCACTATCATAGCCACCCTCAACTTAGGCGATTTGCCTAAGTTGAAGTTCACAATGTCCAAGGAGGGACCAGGGCCAAACAGGTTCATTCATAATTAAATCAGGAAGGTGAATTGGTGTAAATGAAAACAAAGGTCAATTTAAGCTCAAACATTTGGATCAAGGGATTTTTATTCACTTTGGTAGGTCTTTTAGGCTAAAGTGGACACATAAATCGAAAACGGCCTATAATCCTTTACTAGATTTATCCTCTATCTCGGTATGACTGACCAGGCAAGTTCGAGATTGACACACACAACCGAATTCAGCTATCAAACCTCACATCACACATAGCATTGGTCAACATCATCAATTCTACTAATTACTAGTTCAGGTACAACCATACTATGGTAAACAAATTCATAATTCCAATGCCATGCAAAGGTTCACAAAGGTCATAATTTTCAACTCTCACATACACATATACAAAAAATTTTGGAGGGGTATCAAATCATCAATGATCAAAATATCAAATAATTTTAGCTCTTGACTGCTTTCAGTTTTCCTAACATTCTTTCGACTAACACACAAAAAACAAAAACATAAAAAGAAGTCCTAAACATACCGGATCTACTAGATATGGAACACCCGAGGGAAAAGATATCTAGCAAAAAAAACCCTCGGGTTATGTTCAGAGAAATAGAATGCACAGGTATTCCTCCCCACCCCCATCAAGAAAGCATGTTTCTTCCTTGATGCATATATATACAAGACAAAAACAAAGGGAATAGGAAACATACCTATGCGACCTAGGTGTCAGCTACCTGGTCGGTGGAGGGTGTAGATACGGCTCCAACATCAACTCCAATATTGCTGGCTTGACCCGGCACATTTTCAGATCGAACTAAGCTCGTTCCTCCACCACGAGCTCTTGATGCCTCAGTATCGGCTCTTAGTTAAGCCTCCTCTCTTTATTTGTGCAGCGCTCTCTCCATCTCACTCCGCTCCCGTTTTTGCTGACGGAGCAGAGATGTATCAACATCATCACTTGCCTCCTCATGAGGCCTCTTCCCGTTGGCACATGCTACTGGATGATGAAATCAAAAATCAGTGGTAGATCCTCCTGAAACTCATCATTAATCACAAGAAGTACCGGTGGAGGTACCGCAGCTATCTGTCGTGAGGCCAAGTGTCGCACCTTGGATCGTAGTGCTCCCAGCTCTGCGTGTCATTGAGATAACTCTGGCTCCTGTAACTGTGCAAGGCGCTTGTTCATCCTTCACTCAAAAGCATCCAGTCGTCCATGCACCGAACTGGACAATGTCTCCAACTCCCTTGACACCCACGGCTTGACTTTCTCCATCAAGACTTTGACTAGTAGAGCCGTGTGAGCCTGTTGCTTCTCTGCTTTTACCAATCGCATAGCCATATCAACCAAAAACTCCTGTGAGACCATGACTATGCCGTTTGTGCTAGATCTTGGAGGTGCGACTGATGGTCTGGATGCTGCTGCTGCTGTAGATGATGATTTAGGAACATCGGCAGGTGTGGAGGCATCCGCTGCATCTGCAGCCTCAGCCTGGCTACCTATCTCTCTGCCCTCAGTAGGCTCGACCACTAACTCAAAAAACTGTACTGCATCAGTCTGCATCCAGCTACCAAATGCCTCTGCTATTATGGTCGCTCCAGGGGATGCAGATGCCTGAGTCCTCGCCCTCGATATCGGGTTTGTATCATCTCTAATCATCCTGATATCAGTAGTCTTATGAACCACCACTCTCTGATCAACTGATGGAAATTCTGGCACTCGAGACTCTCGACAAAGTCTATCAATCAAGCATGGGAAAGGAATGATCGTTCCATCATATACAACCCTCTCCTGAATCTCCTTAACGATGAACCGCGGGAAATTGATTGTGTACCCCTCCATTATGCTGGCTAGCAGTGTTTCTCTATTGGGGACATTATATTTTCATTACTTGTTGGTACCAACCTATGCGTCACCAGTGACCACAAAAATTTAGCCTGAAAGTTCAAAGTGGCCTTTTGTATTTGTGACTCAGTACCATGCAGCAATTCAACTAACGACCCTTTTGTCTAAATGATGCGGGAAAGAGAAGTGTACTACTGTATCCACTCCATGCTATTCAACTTATTAGTTTTAACTTTCCACAACTCAGATACCCTGTGATCAAACTCTTCCATGTTCATCGGGGCCGGTAATCAGGCCCGTACAGCATCTTGGAAATCGTTTCTTCAGAAATATCAACTGAGGTCTTATGCACCATCGCTTGATTCAAGGCAGGCTAGACATTTTTCAAATAGGTCCAGTGTACTTGACGATTTGTCCTAACAAGCCTTTACCAGAGGCAACGAGTCGTTTCACTCATCAAGTACACTGCCTCAGCAGTTTATTTTTCCCACTCAGCACGAGCTACATGACGAGTCATTTGGTGACCCAACGACTCGTGATGTGGCTCGTGCTCAAGAGTTCCTGTTCATCTTCTTGTTCTTTCCAGTTTTTAATTCCACAAACACACAACTTCAAGCAAACATCAACCTAGGTGACTACCTGATCAAAAATCAACGTTTTATACTTCATAGGGTTTATCTACATCAATAGGCACGTAGGAACATAATATAAATTGAAATGCATTAAAGCTCACTCATACATGGGTCTTCGCAAGATCTTCATGGAATGTAAAAAATTATTCGCAGTGTTTGTGTGGCAAAGATTACTTATAATGTTAAACTAGCTGTGGTGGAGTGCAATATCAATTGATTGCGCTTCCATGAGTGAGTGATGAAGTGATTTCAATGGTGTTTTTGATGGGTTTGCATGAAGAAGGGGAAGAAGAGAAGAGGGAAATTTGAAGTGAGTTTAATGAGGAGTATGTAATTGTGTTCCTTAATTTTAATTTTTAACTTTTCCCAATTTACAGTCGTGGGTCGGGTTAGGTCAACTTACCTGGGGACCTGACGACTCATGTAACGACTCGTGGTGTTACCCAACGAGTCGTTCCCTGAGTCGTGGTTCTTTTCCTGTTATAGTTTCAGGACGGGCCACTTAACGCCTAGTTTGGTTTCCAATGATTCGTTGAGTGAACCTTCATCACCCTTTATCTTTAATATTAAACTTTGATCCAGTGTACTTGGCCGCGGACTAAACAATTTTTTCCTTGGAGAAAGAATTCATAAAGTAACCCGTTGCACCCCTATTTTCTGTAGTTCTCTTCAGGACTGGCTAAATGATTCGTCAAGTCGGACGACGACTCATTTTGTGATTTTCTACACCAGAACTGAAGTTCCAGCTTTTGGTTCCAACTTCAGATTTTCCATCTTATTCACTTGCACCCATCAACAAACGTTAACACTAACTTCTTATTACATTTACACCTTGGGTTGCCTCCCAAGCTCTTGATTTAACATCGCAGCACGACGTGGGTGTTTTGTCTACTCGGGGTTCACCAAAACACCTCCATGGGTTGCCTCGCATGCAGTGCCTGATTTAACATCACGGTACGATGCAAGTCACTTGACTACTTAGAATTCGTCAAGTGACTCTTCCCCATCCTCCAATGCAGAAATTATGCTGAATTCCTTGGGCTGTTTCATGGTTCAGCTAATGTTGAAGGTAACATCTTCTTTGTTCAACCGAAATTTCAGTTGCCCTGCTTGCACATATACTAGGGCCCTACCTATTGCAAGGAATAGTCACCCCAAAATAATAGGGACCTCTGAATCGACTTCGCAGTCCAGAATCATGAATTCTGCTGGGAATATGAATTTGTCTACTTTGACTAGAACATCAAACAAAATCTTCACTGGCTTTTTAACTGTTCTGTCAGCCATCAGTAGCTGCATCAAAGTGGTGTGGGGGTTCCCAATCCTAACTTTTTAAATGCTACTAGCGGCATTAGATTTATGCTAGCTCTCAAGTCACAAAGTGCCCTTGAAAACTCAACCTCCCCAATGGTGCAAGGTATAGTGAACTCACCTAGGTCTTCCTTCTTCTGTGCTATGACCCATGTAGTGATGGCACCACAATGGTGCAGATTATTAGCAGGTGTCAAACTTACGGTTCTCTTTTTGGTGACTAGGCCCTTCATAAATTAAGCATATCCGATCATTTTCTCAAGTGCCTCCACCAATGGGATATTCACCGACAGCTTCTTGAGCATAGAGATAAACTTCTATTATTTTCCATCTTCAGCTTTCTTCTTCAAGCGATGGGGTTATGGAGGAGGACGTCTAGGAATTTTTGTGATTTTTTGTTGTGCCTCCTTCTCCTTCCCATGGGCATCTCTATGCTCCTTTGCACTATCTAGAGCAGTTTGCACATCTGAGTTCCCAACCAAAGTTGGGTTGTCAACATCCGCTACATCATCAACATTTATGAACATGGGCCTTTCTGGCTCTTCAACTACAACTGGCCTTGGTGGATCAACTGTTGCCTTTCCACTCCTAGTAGTGACCGCCATGTAGTGACCGTTATTTTTCGGATTTTGAACAATATTGCTGGAAACTGTGCCTTTCTGCCTTTGATTTACTGCAATAGACATTTGACTCATCTACTTCTCAATTTTACTGATTGCCATAGTATGTGACTCCACCTTTTGGTTCAAACCCGAAATATCAGCGAGAAGCTCCTTAAAGTGGTTGTCTGTTGCCTCCATCTGCTTGAGCACTTTGGAAAACATATCTTTGACCTTGAGCTGCTTGACTCTAGCTCTCGATTTCATGGAGGAAAATATAGACCACCCCTATCATTTTTGAACTCCTCTCACTTCTTCCAGTCCCCATTGTCCCGGTATTGGCCCCGGTTGAAATTATTATCCTTGTAGAAGTTCCGACCTTGGTTCCCTTGACATTGATGCCAAGAGTCTTGGTTAGACCCTTGGGTATTGGTTTGGCAACCATCCTCTGATCATTCAAATAATTTACCTCTTCTTTAGACTCAGACTCGCAACCATCATTTCTCGTGACCTTGCCCTGAGAACCTACAACGTTCACCTTTTCTGCTCCCATTCCAATTAAGTGCTTGGTAAGCAACCCCATGGTGGTCTTTATCTCTGAAATGTCCTGGACATGCTCATCATCTTTTCTCCGCTGTTCGTGAGACATACCAACGATGTAAGAACCATCTGGAACCTCCGACTCTCTAGTGTGCCAAGCTCGGCTGGTTTTAGTGATCCCGTCTAGCGACTTCGTAGCCTTTGAATAAGTATGACATAAAGGATCCTCCTAAGATGGTATTAACAACCACCTTTGTGTTGGCATTCAAGGACCGATAAAATATTTCCAATAGTTTATCATCGGGAATCCTGTGGTTTGGCACCTTCTTGAGCTTTTTGTTGAACCGCAGCCAGGTCTCATGGAGTGCCTTATAATTTAACTGCCTAAAGTTATATATTTCATCCTTTAGCTGCATCGCCTTGGATGGTGGGAATAACCTTTCAAGAAAAGTTCTCTTGAGCTCTCCCTAAGTAATGATGGAGTTGTTTAGCAGCTCAACCAACCACATCGTCGCCTCACTCCCAGGAGAGAATGGAAATAATCTCAATCTGATTGTGTCCTAGCTAACCCCTGGCTGCTTGTATGCCTTGCATATACCCACGAAATTTGTCAAGTGAGCGTGGGCATCATCGGAAACATGAACTGCAAATATTCCCTTTACATTCAGCAGTTGAATTATTATACTTGTGATATCAAACTTTTCCCCAACAGGAAAAGGAGGAGGGACTATCGCTCCAGTGGCACCGATTTCATCTATGTCCGCATCTTCTTCCTCATCAAAGAATCAGTGTCGCTAGTTTTTGGCCCTCTAGGTTGTCTAGCTCGTTAAGCTTCTGCAGTTAGATGCTTCTCTTCAGCAACTCTGGCTAACTCAAGATCTCTAGCCCGAGCTTTCTCTTTGGCCAACATTCTTGTAGTGGCTTGTTCCACGGTTTATTTCCCTTGTAGGTTGGCCATTCTCCTCAGGTTCCTTAACGTTAGCTCAAGTTCGTGATCAATTAGTATCAAGGGATTTCCTTGACTTCTAGTGTCGGGCATGCACAAACCTAAGACCTGTTAAGCAACCAAAGCAACAAAAGAAAAATAAAACAAAGAAATAAGAACCATAGTAATGTTAACACAATCAACGAAAGCCTTAGTCGTATTCCTCGGCAACGGTGCCAAAATTCGATGTCGCTCAAATTACACCTCACAATTGAGATAAAAGAGGTCGATTTTCAAATATAGAACCCAACGAAGGTTGAGGTCAATCTCACAGGAAATATGGTAAGAACATAAGTTAATGGGAATAACTATTACTATTGATTTACTTATTTCCGAAGGAGGAACATATAGAATAATAAACAAAAGTAAAACTAATGAATGCTTGTATAAAATTTGGTTTCTATTCAATTTACAACTAGACTAGGATTGTGTTCCCCAAGATTTCATAACCACAAGGCTTATACACTAGTGATCTATTCCGGTGTTTAACATGCAATATTGGTAAGTTAGGTTAACCTAAATGGTTGGTCCCCTATCTATCATGGATTTTCACCACGTAACTTGGTCTGTATACGGGTGTTCTTTAGTTAACCCTTACCCTTAATATTGGATTAGCTATTCTTCGAACAAGTTCAAGCTATTAGATGAGGGTTGGTAGCCTCAAATCTCCATTATTAATCCCTTTTTCCCATTCTTTACCTCCTTGATCCGGTAAGTAAGAATAAGGCAAGTCCTAATATTTGCAACCGTCAAGAATCAATCTAAACGAAGGGAAAAACAATACATGCATAAAACTCCATTCAAGAATCACTAGGTATTTTTACCTATGTGTGTTAATTAATCTTGGTTCCCCACAAACCAAGTTTATGGGTTTAGCTACTCATGTTTGTGTTATTGCAATCACAAAATATAGAAGAAATCATAATTGCAACTTACAAAGTATTGTAGAATAAAAACCAAGTAGATTGAATAAAATTCCAAAAGAGCTTTGGTGTCTTGAATCAAGAACAATTGTATGAAAATTTTCTCAGAATATCATCCTAGATTCTCTCTCAAAATCAGCTTAAATCCTTCCAGAAATCGTTTTGAAAAATCTCTCCTAAAAAAATCGTTCTCCAAAAATAAACCTAAAACTGGGTATTTATAATACAAAGAAATCCTTTTTCCTAAATAAATCTAGAAACTAGGTCGGCAGTGGCAACAGGATATGTGAAGGATTGGTAGGCCTTCAGATGAGTCGTTCCTTGCTTTAAAACAATCGTCCTCAACAACATACCCAGTCTTGGAAATGGGTCAACTAACGACTCATCGTGCCTTAGCATGAGTTGTTAGGTCCTTCGTGGTCTACTTCCTCAACAATTCCAATGCACCTCACGGAAGGTTCCAGCAGCTTGCCAATGAGTCGTTCCTTCAGGTGATGACTCGTGATGTTGATCGTCAACTCCACTGGACACTTGGTTGAATTTTCATCTTAAAAGCCTAATGGTTGACATCAAGACTCTTTACCAAGTGTAACAAGTCATTCCTCCAACTCATCAACTGCACTGTGTCACTTCTTCAAAACTTCATCTTTTTGCCAACGCCTCAAGTGACGTGTCGTGCCTCCTGCCAGTGACTCGTTGAGTGCCTGACAGTCACCTTTGAGTTGTTTATAACATTAGTTCGACAAAATTCACTTCCAAACCTGTTTTCCTGCATATTAAGCACAAAATACCTTATACCCATATAAACATACCTGGAATATGCATAATTTCTTGGTTTTAAGCGTTGAAAGTGCCATAAAATCAACGCACATCAGGACCTCATAATCAACCTCGCAATCCAGGATCATGAAGTCTGCTGGAAATATGAATCTGTCAACTTTTTCAATAAAATCAAACAGGATCCCCACTAGCTTCTTCACAGTTTTGTCGGCCATTAGTAGCCACATTGTAGTCAGTGTGGGGGCTCCCAAGCCCACCTGCTTGAACACAGCCATTGGCATCAGATTGATGCTTGCTCCCCAATCACATAGTGCCCTTGCAAACTCGACATTGCCAATAGTGCAAGGTATAGTGAAAGCACCCGGATCTTCCCTCTTCTGGGCTAGGACTCGTGTAGCTATGGCACTACAGTGTTGTACATTATCTACAGGCTTATAACTCACGAGCCTCTTCTTTGTCACTAGGTCCTTCATGAACTTAGCGTATCCCAACATTTGTTCAACCGCCTCAACCAATGGTATGTTCACAGATAATATTTTTAGCATTGAAAGGAATTTATGGAACTTACCATTCTTCGCCTTCTTCTTTATTCTTTGGGGGAACAATGGTGGTGGTCTCAGGATAGCCTTGTAAATCTGTGTTGCACCTTGTTCAACGTCAAACTCTTTTTCACTAGATGGGGACTTGGGCAACTCAACATTCTCAGCACCTTGCATCTCAGCATCACTTTCACCATCTTCAACTACACTCTCTTTCTTCCGTTCAACTACAACCGGTAGAAGGGGGTTAATTATGGTCTTATCACTCCTAGTCATCACAACCATGCAGTGACCATCATTCTTTGGGTTCTGGACTATGTTGCTAGGTAGTGTACCATTTTGTCTAGGGTTCAGTGACGCTGACAGTTTCCCCAGCTACTGTTCGATTTTCTTGATAGCTGTTGCGTGGGATTCTACTGTCTGATCTATGCTCGATATATCACCCCGTATTTCCTTTAACTGATGATTAGTGGACCTCACCTTTTTCAGCATCTCAGCCATCATGCTCTCTTGCTTTTACTTTCCAGCCTCCCTCTCTTGTGCATTGGGAGCCACTTATATTCTAGCTCGGTTGATGCGATGGCCGTCATTCCTTCTCCATTCTCGTTAATGCTCACGACCTCATCTCTTATCTCTATACTCATTTCAGTTTTAGTTATCTCTGTATTGGTTCGAACCTTGGTTTCCAGAACCTTGGCGCCAATTGTCTTGTCCAGACGCTTGGGCGTTGGCTCGAAAACCCGCCACCTGGCCATCTAGGAAATTTGCCTCCTCCTTGAAATCAGAGTGATCTACCCTCGGCTCCAGTCCTTGTATCCCCATTGTGTTTACCTTTTTGTCTCCAGCTCCCATAATTTGCTTTGTAATCAAATCCAACAATGTGAGCATATGAACTAACTCCTGGTCATGTTCTTCTTCCTTCCTAAGTTGGTCTGCAGTCAAACCAATAGCATATGTACCGGCCGCTGCATTTGCCTCCCGGGTATGCCATGCCCTGTTTGTTTTAGTCAGCCTGTCAAGAATAGGGGGAGCTTGCATCTAGGTGTGACTCATCAGTGCTCCTCCCACCACTGTGTCTGCTACATTTTTGTACTATTGTTTAAAGACCTATAGAAAATTTCCAACAAACTATCATCTTCAATTTTATGGTTTGGGCATTTTGTCAACTTCTTCTTAAACATCAGCTAGGTTTCATGAAGTGCCTCAGTTTTAAGCTATTGGAAATTATAAATTTCATTCTTAAGAAAAATTCTGGAGGGGGGAATGAATCTTCTAAAAAGTCTTTATTGATTTCCATCCAGTTTGTTATGGAGTCATTGGGAAACACTGATAACCATAAAGTGAGCTTCCCTTGAGAGAGATAAGGGGAAAAGTCTGAGTTTGATGGCATCTTGGCTAACTCCAAGAAACGTGTACACCTTGCATATTCAACAAAGTTCATCAGGTGCAGGTTGGCGTCATCTTGGCTAACAGTTGGTTCATTCCTGTTGGATTACTATACTAAATCATCGAGTCAGGTATCATAAGCGATTTCAATTTAACCATTATCAATTAGTCCCAAATTTAACTATATTGCGACCACAACTCAAATTAATACAATGATCATCAAGATCAAGGCTTTGTTGTAATTCTCTTTTCCTAATCTCTACCTCTCTAGGCTCAAACAAGTAAAGAATTCGGGAAAGTCCTAACTTTGTGCACCAATAAGAAACGTTTAAGCATGAAGAGATTACAATACAAGCATTTTTCATTAGTTTTGAATCACTTTTTTGTATCCCTAGCTTGTTAATCCACCATGCTTCTCACAACCCTAGTTATGGAGGTTTTAGCCTCTCATAGTTGCAAGGTTGTGATATGCATTCATAATTAAACATATAATTCAATACATAAAATTATAGATGAGAGAAAATCTTCTTTAATTATATTCGAAATAACTCAAGAACAATTCACAAAGATCAAGAAAGAAATCAAGAAAATGTTGATCATAAGTCAATCAACTCAATTCTATGTTTTCTATCACCTTTTCTAACTTCTTCCAACTACGTCTAACTATTTCCAACGTTGTCTACTGAAAATAGAGCATAAAAGGTATTTATACATACATAAGAATCCTTTTCCTAAGCTAACAAGGTAAATTTCCATAACTGTCACCGCCTGAGCTATGATTGATCATACGACCTATAGCAGGATTGTACGGGTCGTACCTGCTATCAGAAAGTTCTTGGATTGTTGAAATTTGGCTAAGTTTTGGGCCTTGGTACGAATCTTACATGCTTCCTATGAGTCGTACTTTTCTTCTGTGGCTTGATTCTGAGAACTCTGAATTTTTCTAAAGTTTGTCACGAGTGTGATTGTATGACTCGTACCTCTCCGCCATGACTCGTACTGTCTATCGTATCAGGAGTCTGCCTTTGTGAAATTTTCTCTAAATATTTCCACGACCCAGTGTTATGGCTCGTACAGAAAGTCATACGTTGAATTCCTCACAATCCACCCATTGGAATATTTTCCCGATTCTCAGTATGGCTTGTACCATCAACATACGGCTCGTACTGAGGCTGTGACTTTAGCTCATTTTCCGCACTTTCAGGCTTCTTTTGCACATTCTTGCTCCAACACTTATTTTTCCTATAATCAAATAAAAAGTTTGTTATATCTATATAAACACACCTAAGTTCATGCTATTTGCTTAGTTTTGAGCATCGAAAGTGTTGTAAACTCACAACACATCATGCATCATCATATTTAAGCCCTGTTTAGCATTTTTCACCTACAAACATGGGCTAATCACATCAGTTAGTTCATGCACACGATTATACATAAAACACATGAGATTATACTCAATTTAGTTGATGAATATGGCTTAGAACAAGATATAAAATAGCACTTGAGCATGTAAATATACCCAAGACCACTACCCCACACTTAAACCCTTGTTCATCCTTGAACAACTCCATTACATCTCATGCACACAAAGGACTCACATATCACCAATAGACACAAGACAACTCAAGTTAAGGCTACAATGCTGACTCAGATGGCGAGTTCACACAGAGCATGTTATATATTGCACAATTAACTTCATGAAAGCTAAGTTAACACCTCTTAGCCTCAAGAATCAACTCTAAGAACCACAGCTAACTCATGCACATTAACCAATCAGGAAGTCTGATATGAATTCTACCTTTTGTCAAACACATGCCCTCACAACAAGAGAGATACCAGTTTCAATCATAGATTTTCAATATGACAAGTATAGGTACATGAATAACAATTACGCTCACTCTCACAACGAATTCACATGCAACATGCAACAACCCATATACTTGTCCTTAGAGTATTACTTCACTAATATAGTAACGTCTAAAAGTAAGATCAATTAGGACTTCATGGGTAGTAATGTAATCTAAAGGACAAATAGGTACTATTCTGGCCAATAATAGTGACTATCTTCCCTAAGCTCTTTTAATACATCATCTTTTTCTTATTAACCACCTTCTCTTCTTGTACTTCACCTCTTGCTCTTTTCAACTCTAAATTTCCTTTTTGTTTCCCCAATTTTTCAAGAACACTTATATTATTAGTAGGGACTACTTAAGCATTAGTCACTTTCTTATTCTTTTGTTCATTTACTCCCTGCCAACACTTACTCATTTTAAACAAGTGCACCTTTAATCTTTCTTCAACTTCCACAACCACTCTTTCCCTTCTTCTTTAAGATTCTTTATGAGTTGGTTATTTACCAACTCATTAGGCTCCTAAACATGAGCTTTAGCTTAGTTTTCAATTCTTTTAGTGGATTTTATGCCCTATTTCCTTTGGATGTTGCATGTATCTGACTTGAAGAGAAGGAGCATGAAATTGAGCAAAAAAGAGGAAATTCAGGTGAAAACCGGTGCTCCACCAGGGGACCCCAGTGAAATGCTGGCTGACTGTAGATATCTATTGTAGAGAAGAAAAAATGCAACTGGAGGCTTGTGGAATTGCATCTAGTGAACCCCCGGTTCCATTGCAAGTGGAAGACGCTTGGAAATGGCAAAAATGTCTCGCCCTAAAAAGGAGAATGTTATCACTTACTTCTGCACATATTCTAGAAAAAGTACTCTAAACATATTATTGAATATTCCCATTACTTTTGAAAAGGAGAGAACTCCATTAGAGAAGAGAAGAAATATTGGAATATTACTTTTTCATCTTCATCTTCTTCAACAAGATATAATCACCATTATAGAGATATTTTGAGCTTGATTGTTCTTACTCTTAGTGATGAGATTGTTGAGTTTATTGATAAATATGCTCTTGTGTTTCTCAATTATGAGTAGCTAAATCTATAGCTAGAGGTGTGTGATGATGGGTGTTTAATTTAATTTGGTATTGCTAGACTTATCTTGTTATTACTTAATTAGTGTAAATCTGTTGAATTCACATAAAATTGTAGTTGATTGCTCATACATGGAAACATAGGTATTTTTTTCTTACTTGATTTTGGCTTGAAAAAGAAGAATTATGTAATGAGGGAGAACTTAATAGTGGAACGGGATTTGATTATGTGGGGTTGGGCTAGAAATAGCCAAAACCCATGGTTATAATCCCTTTAGAATTTGATAGCTAGTAATAACTCAGCCCCTAACCCAAACCATATTAAAATAGTTGAATTGTACCGAGGTTCCAAAGAAACTTGAGGTTATAGAGCCCAAATGGTTGATAAACCTTGGGCTCCATCTTTTTACAAGGTTATTTACACATATTAGTAATAACTTGACTGGCTAGTAAATCTCGATTTGATTGACATCCCATCTACACCACACCTCAGCCTTTGCTCATTATTATTTCTCAATTTTGGTTATCTTGCTCTCTTGATTAGCTAATTGTAGAGTCCACAATATTATTGCATTTACTTCCCCCAAAATTTACTTTAACGTTTTCATTGATTGGATGCAAATCATTCAATTCACTAAACAACTTTTGTGTAAATCATTCTCTACTCTTTGTGGGATTCGACTCCGACACCCGTTGGATTATTTATTTTTATACAATGATCTCTTACATTCTCTCTAAATGAGGAGTGTATTTTGAGCGTTATAAAAAATTGCGTCGTTGCCGAGGAATAGAGCTTGATATCCTTGAGTTGTTTGTTAATTTTAACTGATTAAGCATCTTCTTTGTTTTGACATTGTTCGTGTTATTTCTCATTTAGGGTGTATTCATATGAGCCATCATTCACAAGCGGATGATAGTTCGGTAGAAGGAAACATAGAACATGAAGAGGATAACCCCGTCATGCCTGACGTTGCAGGTGCCATTCGCCTACTAGATACGGTAGGGAATGCGATGTTTCACGTCACTAGTGCGATGTTGCACCTGTGGTGTATGAAAAGGATCTTTAGGGGTAAATCTACTGAGGATGCAAACCGCCATTTGAGGAACTTCCTCGAGATTTCCCAACCTTTTTATATAACTAATATAATCTAAGAGTCTATCAGGTTGAGACTCTTCCCATTCTCCTTAACTGGAGAAGCAACTATGTGGTTAGAAGAGTTGCCTCTGGGATGCATCACCTCATGGCAAGAGTTGATAGAAGCATTTTAGGATTGATTTTTCCCATGTTCAAGGATGTTGCAGCTGAGGGATGACATTACAAACTTTAGGAAAGAGCCGGGTGAGCCTTTCATGAAGCATGGCTTAGGTTAAAGAAGAAGGTGTCTCTTTGTCCTAACCATGATCTTCCCGATAGAGTGTTACTTCAAAGCTTTTATCGAGCCCTAGAGCCTAACAATAAATTAGTCACCAATAAGCTAGTCGGAGGATCAATCATGGATCAGAAGTATGGTCTAGCTAAAGCCCTTTTGGCTAGGATGACAAAGACGAATAGGGCGTGGCATATAAGGGAGACAACTATATCTTCACATGATTCTTGTTCTAGTTTACTAAAAGGTGAAATGAGAAAGAAAGAGGAAGAGCGAGATGAAAATCTTGCCAAAATGATGACTCAGCTGGTGCTAATGACTAAGCATGTGATGGGAGCTGGGCCTAAAGGTGTAATGTTGTGGGAATATCAGGTCCTTAAATGCATTTTGAGGGAGAGTCTTCACTACCAAGGTACGAGGAGGAGTGCCAATATATGAAAAATCAAATAGGGGGTTCTCGACCTGAATACCAAGGGACTAGTCAAGGCCCTTGACTCCCAAGGGAAGAGAACCAAGGTTGGACTAATCGCGACACACAAGGGTGGCCTGATCAGAATGGGAGATGGGGCAATAGAGAGCAAAACCATAAGGGGGACCGCTATCATATAAGCACAAATATGTATGTTCCTCCTCATAAAGCTGAGAATGCGCAAACCCAACCTAGTCTGAGTGATGTAGGGAACTCAAAAATTGAAGAAATGCTTGCAAGAATTCTCAAGAAAGTTGAGTCAATGGATAGCGGGGTCAAAGAACTTAAAGGGGAGATGTCTAACCTTGCCCAAACAATAAGTTCACACTTGGCTTCTATCAAGCATTTAAAAGCCCAAATGAACCACTTATCTTCTCAAATGAACCCCAAATGAAGGGAACACTCCCTAATGATACAATGCCAAATCCCAAAAAGATAATCAGTTCATGGCTATTGTCACTAGGAGTGGCAACATATTAGGAGATACTGGTGCTAAGCCCAAGAATGTTGTTGCCCCACCGACAAGTGATATGAAAAATTCAGATGAGGTACCACAAGAAACTCATGGTTATGATGATGTTAAGGATCAAGGTGAAGGAGATGTTACTGAAACTCCCTCAAATGATGAGGAAGGAGATGCAGGCATAAATGTCTCGAATGAGGAAGAACAAGAACCACTAGTTCTACCTTCTTATCCACAATGGTTAACCAAAAAAAAAGGCTGATCAATTCAGCAAGTTTATAGATATGTTTAGCAAATCCTCCATAAACATACCGTTGGTGGATGCTTCACTCTAAATGCCTGGATATGCAAAGCTTATGAAAGAGCTTCTGAAGAATAAGAAGGTAGTGGATGTTGGCACTAGATAGACAACACATTATTGCAGCGCTGTGATGATGAGCAATCTTGCCCCAAAAAGGGAGGATCCGGGAGCCTTCACAATCCCTTGCACTATAGGGTTGTGTGTGTTCAAAAAAGCCCTTTGTGATCTAGGGGTGAGTATAAATTTGATGCCCCTCATAATCTTCAAGAAGTGAGGGCTTGGAAACACCAAACGTACCTCGATGAGATTGTTAATGGTTGATCTCTCTTTCAAGAAACCGGTGGGTTGTTTGAAGGATGTATTGATAAGGGTAGATAAGTTCATTCTACCAGCTGACTTTGTGGTTTTAGACTATGAGATGGATGTGGAAGTTCAAATCATCTTAGGGAGACCATTTCTCGCAATAGGTAGAGCCTTGGTAGATGTAGATCTAGGAAAGCTCAAGCTTTATGTGGGAGGTGAAGAGGTTACCTTCAAAGTATGCAAAACCACTGAGCCTCTAAACGAATATAAGGTTATTGGAGTGTTGAATGATGAAAATTGAAAATGGAGGAGTTGATATGGACGAGGATGATTTAGATGATGGTCCTCTGAAAAATGGAATACGAATGAGAAATGCGTCGTGCCACGACGTTAACTAAGGTGCTCCTTGGGATGCAACCCAAGTATTTTATTTTGAGAATTTTGATGTTTTGTTGTTTTTAACTTTACAGGTACCTTGGATACACAAACAATGGAAATGAAAAAAAATAAGTAGTTAGACTGGAGAAACGTCGGTGACAACATGCAGAATGCCGCCCTATCGCAGGGCATGAACAGAGAAAGGGGAGAAATGAGAGGAGACCGATGACTTGCAGGTGGAATGCCTATACCAATTTGCGAACCACCAGAAAATGGTTGACTCAAAACAATGCACCTGGAAGTTTCAAGGTGCTCGACTATCCAACTGGTGTCTTCCCAGTTCTAATCTACAAGTTGCCATTTAACCATCTGTCGTTAACCAGTGAATCGAAAAGGTATGGGGCACCGACTATAGAACTGGCGAGCCGCCATTCCTACCAGCTATCATTGCTTAAGAGCAGGTGCATGTAAGTTCAATTTTTTTAGGATTTTTAACTATTCCATGGATAAACCTGACCCAAAAATTTAAAAAGGTCAAACCCCTACAGATTCCGATAAACCCCATTCTTCAACCTTCACACTTCCCCATTACACCTTTCCACCTACCCAACATTAAATGACCTTTTCACCTACTAATCCCCTTTCCTCCTCTCCTATAAAACCCACATTCCATCCCTTAACTTCTTCACTACTTACTCTACTCTCACATTCACTAAAGCAAGAAAAAAGTTAGTGAAGCTTTTTTGTGCAAACTTTGATCCTTCACATCTTTGTGCTTTCTAATCCATCTGTTGTAACACCCTGAAACTTCCATAGACCAAGCTCAGATCTTGCAAGAAAAATCTAGAAGAAATCAGGAAAAAAATTCCTTAGAACGACTGAAATAACAAGTCGTGGTCAGCTCCAATGACTCGTTGTGTCAATCGTGGTCAGCAGAATTTTGATCTCTAGGGAAATAATAAGAAAAAGTATGACCCGTGGTGAGGAACAACGAGTTGTCTTATCAGTCATTGTTTCCTTGGTGCAGAAATCATTCCAGGACTGCACGACTCAACCAATGAGTCATTGTTAGAAACAATGACCCGTTGCGTGAGTCGTTGAGTGAGAACCCTAGAACCCCTTTCAGAGGTGAAGAGTGGGAACAACGACTGGTTGTATCCCACAACAAGTCGTGGTCACGACCCGTCGTGTCAACTTTTGGAATTTTTAGAATTCATCCAGTGAAGGTGACGACTGAACACAATGACCTATTGGTTCCACCAATGAGTCGTTGCGTCACCCGTTGTCAAGCTTACCAGGTTTCCTTGACTAGTGGCCACGGGAGGAACCAGCAACTTGTTGGTTCATCAAACAAGTCGTGGTGAACCCCATTACCAGATCCAGTATTTCCTAGTCCCAGGCAGTGGGACCAACGAGAGGTCCCAATGAGTCATGGTCACAAACAATGACTCGTTGAGTGACCCGTTGGGACCCTGTCGGTCAGTTTTTAGATTTAATTTCCAAGGTTATTTTTATAATTTCCAACCTACTTAGTCCCTAAAATTTGTCATTTTGGGTTTTAATCAAGGGTTTTAGAGGGGGCAACCAACGGATTCTCTCATTTCTCATCCCTTCAACAGATAGAACGTAAAGTTTCTCTCAGAAAGGCTCAAAGTAGAAGTTAGGGAAATCAATCCTCCACAGATTTTTTCTCAAGGAATTCTCTCAGGGATTTCCATCACCAGATATGTAGGAATTCAACAAGAGAATAGTTCTTCCCATGTGTCCCCAAAATCTTCTCTATCGACTCTATCACTTCTAGCCGTAAAACATTTGAATGTAAAGAAATTATATGTAAGACTTCATTTAATTCATATGGAATAATATTTATGTTAATTTCGGATATTTTTCCACCAGTTTGTGACTATATTGATGCTTGTCCTTGTAAAGTGAATTCTAGCCCTAGCTCTTGAATGTAGGAAAGCTAGAGTCTTGCATAATTGATTAATTATCCAAATTGTTTGATTCTATCAGTGTTGTTGATTTCACATATTGCAAGTATGTATTAAAATTTTAGGTAGATGCATGTTAGTTCAGTTTTAGTTAAAATGTTAGAAAATGCATAGTGTTACTTAGAAATATCAGCTGATCAGTTTAACTATAGAAATTCTCGAGGTGTCGGTGGTGCCTCCCAGTTATCAGTATTTGACATAGTATTAGAGTTTAGTGGTTCTTTAGGTGGTCATGACACTTTTAGATAAGAAGCTCTAACCAGCCTTAGTACCCCAGCATCATATTACAGTTTGTTCTTTAGATGGTTATGACGCTTCCAAATAAACAGCACTAACCAGTCTTAGAACCCTATTATAGAATTCGGATCGATAAGACACTTAGGGTGCTTCTAGATAGGTATTCCTGACATAGTCTTGGGCCCCAGTTTCGATCTATCAGCTTAGTAGTCAGTCTTGGACTATCTAATGGGAGTAAGATTTTGCACTGAGCAGATGGGGTTCCAGTGCACCCAGGTTTCTAGAACTATGCTACAACCATAGGATGTATTTTATTGTCCTCATGTCCCTAGACCTGTGATCACTCAATTCATGCCTTTATACCCCTGCAATGTATATTGGGTTCTACCGATGGGGTGTATACATCGGACTCCACGTCTAACTCACGTGGTAATATGTCGATTATAGACCCTCCCACTAGTCAGCTTAGTTCAATCTCAGATTAGTCAGTTTAGTACCATATTTTAGTTTAGTATCTCAGATTTAGAGCATGTCTTTGACCATCAGATAGGGTCATTTTGACCACCTCAATATATAATAGTTATTCAGTTTCAGTACTTTCAGTTGGTCATTGTATGTCTTTCCACTTCAGTTATATTATTCCTTGTGTATGGTTTCTCTTACTTACTCAGTACATTCAAAGTACTTACGCATATCTTTTAGTCATTGGTTACACTCCGGTTATGCCTCAGTCGATTCCAGAACTAGGGTTGGCAGGTTTCAGTTCCCTAATGAGCCAGTTTTAGAGTGGATGGGTCGTAGTTCAGCACCTAAGGGTCAATTTATTTCCTACCTTAAGGACAATAAACTTATTTTCAAAGGGTGTATTTATCATCTAGTTTAGGTCAAAGATTCCAGCTTTGAGATCCCAACTATCCAGTCAGTCCCAATGGTTATCCAGTTCCCTAGTGTGTTTTTCTAAGATCTTCCCGGAGTCCCTCTTGAGCGGGAAATAGACTTCAGTATAGATCTTCTCCTAGATACTCAGGCCATCTCCATCCCTCCTTACAGAATGGATCCACTTAATCTTAGGGAGTTGAAAGAGCAGCTAAAATACCTTCTTGATAATGTTTTATGAGACCCAGCATCGCTCTCTAGGGTGCTCCAATACTATTCGTGCTAAAGAAGGACAATACCCTCAGAATGTGCATCGATTACCGTCAATCGAACAAGGTTACAGTCAAGAACAAGTATCCTCTAACCTGGATTAATAACTTGTTCGATAAGCTTCAGAGAGCTAGTTGTTTCTCCAAGATAGATCTCTACTCGGGATATCATCAATTGAGATTCAGAGAATGTGACATACCGAAAATAGCTTTCAGAACTCGGTATGGTCACTACAAATTCATGGTTATGTCCTTTAGACTGACTAATGCCCTGCATCTTTCATGGACCTGATGAACAGAGTCTTCAAGCAGTATATAGATATGTTCGTCATTGTATTTATCGACGATATTCTGGTATACTCTAGGAATGAGGAAGAACATGCTAACCACTTGACAATAGCGCTTTAGATGCTCAAAGACCGCCAGTTGTTCGCTAAGTTTAGCAAATGTAGATTTTGGTTTAAGTCTGTGACTTTCCTTGGTCACGTGGTCTCGGGTCAGGGTATTTAGGTAGATCCTCAAAAGATAGCTGCAGTGAAAGATTGGCCCAGAACTACCTCCACAACCTAAATAAAAAGTTTCTTAGGTTTAGCCAGTTACTACCGAGGTTTTATGGAGGGCTTTTCCTCTATAGCATCCCCAATGACTATACTAACTCAAAAAAAGGTGAAATTTCAGTGGTCAGATGTGTGTTAGAAGAGTTTCCAAGAGTTAAAAACTCGACTCACTACTGCTCCAGTATTGACCTTTTCGTACGGAATAGATGGGTTCGTGGTATATTATGACACTTCCAGAGTTGGACTTGGTTGCATTCTGATGCACTGGGGTAAGGTATAGCCTATGCCTCCAGATAGCTTAAGGTTCATGAGAAGAACTATTCAAATCATGACATGGAGTTGGCAGCAGTGGTGTTTGCATTGAAAATATGGAGGAACTACCATTATGGAGATCACTTGGATGTTTTCACCGATCACAAAAGCCTTCAGAATGAGTTCAGTCGAAAAGATCTAAATCTTCAACAGAGAAGGTGGTTGGAGCTACTAAAGGACTATGACATGAGCGTGCTTTATCACCCAGTCAAACCCAATGTGGTGGTTGATGCCCTAAGCAGGATGTCTATGGCGAGCGTGGCTCATAAAGGGGGAAAAGGAACTGGCAAAGGATATCCACATATTAGCTCGGTTGGGAGTACAGTTAGTTGATACAACGAGGGTGGAGTCATGGTACAGAGAGGATCAGATTCATCATTGGTGGTTGAAGTTAAGTCAAGACAAGATGAAGATCCAATACTGCTTAAACTGAAGGAGGCGGTTCTCAAAAAAGAAGGGGAGGCTTTTTCCCAAAGGGGAGATAGTGTACTCCGTTACTAGTGTAGATTGTGCATATCAGATGTGGGTGAATTGAGATAGAAGATACTGGCCGAAGCACACAGTTTGAGATATTCCATTCACCCAGGTACTACTAAGATGTACTATGATTTACGGGATATTTACTGGTGGAACGGAATGAAGAGAGACATCACAAAATTTATAGCTTTGTTCCCTAACTATCAGCAAGTCAAAGTAGAACACTAGAGACCGGGAGGTATGACTCGGGATATCAACATACCCACATGGAAGTGGGAAGAAGTAAATATGAATTTTATTTCGGGTCTACCTCGAACTCATCGGCAGCATGATTCAATCTGGGTGATAGTAGACCCGATGACCAAGTCAACACACTTCCTCCTAGTTAAAACTACAGACTCAACTATGGACTATGCTAGGATTTATATTCGAGAGTTGGTTCAACTTCATGGGGTACCCTTGTCCATTATCTCAAATAGAGGTACCCAGTTCACCTCTCATTTCTGGAAGTCTTTTCAAAAGGGACTCGGTACCCAGGTAAAGCTCAGCACATCTTTTCACCCATAGATAGATAGACAAGTGATCGCACTATCTAGACCTTGGAAGATATGTTGAGAGCATGCGTGATCGATTTCAAAGCCAGTTAGGATGAACACTTTCGTCTCATTGAGTTTGCATATAAAACAACTACCACTCCATTATCCAGATGTCCCCGTTTGAGGTATTGTTCGGTAGAAGGTGTAGATCTCCTATCGGGTGGTTTGAGGTCGGTGAAGGCAACCATTCGGGCCAAACTCAGTCCATGAAGCTATGTATAAAGTACAACTCATCCAAGAGAGATTGAAAACAACTCAGAGCCATTAGAAATCTTATGTTGATGTGAGAAGAAGAGAATTAGAGTTTGTAGTGGATGACTGGGTTTATCTAAAAATTTCATCCATGAAAGGGGTGGTGAGATTTGCGAAGAAAGGAAAACTCAGTCCGAGATATATGGGACCCCACAGAATTCTGAAATGAATTGGCAATGTGGCATATGAGTTAGAACTACTTCCAGAGTTAGCATCGGTGCACCCAATCTTCCATGTGTCACTATTGAAGAAGTGCATCGGTGATCCAGCGTCGGTTGTGCGTGGGAATAAAAGATAGTCTCTCTAACGAAGAGGTACCAGTTTAGATCCTTGACCATCAGGTTCGTAAGTTGAGATACAAGGAAGTCGCTTTGGTGAAAGTTTTATGGAGGAACCAGCTAGTTGAGGGAGCCACATGGGAAGAAGAAGCAGACATGATGGCCAGATATCCTCACTTATTCCCTTCCAGTTTAGTTCCGGCATCAGGTACTAAATTCCTCCTTGGTAATCGGTTCAGTTCCATATTCATTAGCTCTATTTATATTTTGTATGTGAATTCTAGTTACATCAACTCTGTTAGTACGGTTAAGTAAGTTCGGAGTCAGTTACTCCTTTCAAAAACCAGCTCATAGTCTTAGTCTAGAAACCTCAGCTCTTTTCCTAGTTTTCATGCAGCTTTAGCCTTCATTCAAGGACGAATGATCCCAAGGGGGAGATATTGTAACACCCCAAAACTTTTCTTGACCAGCCTCAGACCTTTCAAGAAAAATCCAGAAGAAACCAGGAAAAAATGGCCTCAGAATGACTGAGACAACAAGTCTTGGTCAGCTCCAACGACTCGTGTCAGTTGTGGTCAGTAGAATTTTGGTCTCTAGGGAACTAATGAGACAAGGTACGACCCATGGTGAGGAACAATGAGTCGTCCTATCAGTCATTGTTTCCCAGGTGCAGAAATCCTTCAAGGACCCCATGACTCAACCAATGAGTCGTTGTCAGAAATGACGACCCGTTGTGTGAGTCATTGGGTGAGAACCCTAGAAACCCCTTCTAGATGTGACGAGTGGGAAAAATGACTTGTATCCCACAACGAGTCATGGTCACCACCCATCGTGTGAACTTTGGGAATTTTTTAGAATTCGTCCAGTGAAGGTGATGACTGGACACAAAGACACGTTGGTTGAACCAACGGGTCGTTGTGTCACCCGTTGTCAAGCTTACCAGGTTTCCTTGACCAGTGTCCATGGGAGGAACCAATGACCCGTTGGTTTATCCAATGAGTAGTGGTGACCCCCGTTTCTTGATCCAGTGTTTCCTAGTCCTACCTAGTGGGCCCAAAAAGAGGTCCCAATGAGTTGTGGTCACAACCAATGGCTCATTGACTGCCCTATTGGGACCCTGACGGTCAGTTTTCAGATATAATTTCCAAGGTTATCTTTGTAATTTTCAACCTACTTAATCCCTAAACTATGTCATTTTGGGTTTTAATCAGGGGTTTTAGAGGGGGTAACCAATGATTCTCTCATTTCTCATCCCTTCAGCAGTTAGAACTAAAGTTTCTCTCATAAAGGCTCAAAGCAGAAGTTAGGGAAATTGATCCTCCTCAGGTTTTTTTTCAAGGAATTCTCTCAGGGATTTCTATCACCAGGTATGTAGGAATTCAATAAGGGAATAGTTCTTCTATGTGTACGCAAAATCTTCTATATCTTCTCTATCAGTTCTAGCTCTAAAACATTCGAATGTGAAGAAATTATATGTCAGACATCATTTAATTCATGTGGAATATTATTTATGTTAATTGTAGATATTTTTCCACCAGTTTGTGACTATATTGATGCTTGTCCCTATAAAGTGAATTCTAGCCCTAGCTCTTGAGTGCAGGAAAACTAGAACCTTGCATAATTGATTGATTATCCAAATTTTTTGATTCTACCAGTGTTGGGGATTTCCCATATTGTTAGTATATATTAAAATTTCAGTCAGATGCATGTTAGTTCAGTTTCAGTAAAAAAGTTAGGATACTCAGTGTTACTCAGAAATGTCAGCTGATTAGTTTGACTATAGAAATTCTCGAGGTGCCAGTTTTGAGCTATCAACTTAGTAGTCAGTCTAGGACTATCTAGTGGGAGTAGGACTTAGCACCGAGTGGACTAGGGTTCCAGTGAACCTAGGTTTTAAAAACTACGTTGCCACCGTAGGATGTATTTTATTGGCCTCATGGCCCCAGACCTGTGATCACTCAGTTCATTCCTCTATATCCTGGCAAGGTATATTAGGTCCTACCGATGGGATGTGTACATCGGACTCCATGTCTAGCTCACATGGTAATATGTCGGTTATAGAGTCTCCCACTAGTCATCTTAGTTTAGTTTCAAATTATTCAATTCAGATCAGTTCAGTATAGTATTTCAGTTTAGTAGCTCCGATTTCTAGCATGTCTTTGACCATCAGATAGGGTCATTTTGACCACCTCAGTATATCACAGTTATTCAGTTTCAGTATTTTCAGTTGGTCATTGTATATCATTCCTCTTCAGTTATATTATTCCTTGTGTATGGTTTCTCTTACTTACTTAGTACATTTAAAGTACTGACGCATATCTTTTATGTTGTCTCATCTTATGATACAGCTACAGGTTCTCAGTCACAGCACTGTTAGCCGACCTCACTCAGACTTTCCCAGCTGCATCACTAGTGAGTCCTTATATTTTGAGGAAGGGGATTATTTGTTTCAGTTCTATTTTTTTTATTTAGACTAGAAGTTAGCTGGGGGCTTGTCCCAACAACTCATCAGTTGTAGTTGGCTTTCGGACACAGACATAGTTTAGAACCTTCATCTTTGTTTTAGGTGTTTTTAAACATTATGATCCAACGTTGTTTTCATAGATGTTTTATAATATTATTTTAAAGCTTTTGCTATGTTTAACTCAGAATGCTAGTGTTATGATAGACCATTGGTTGACTTGGGGTTACTTGTGACTCCAAGTATCGTGTCCCGTCCAGGGTATAGACTCGGGGTGTGACATTAGGTATGTCACTTTTACTCTTTTTTAACTATAAATTGGCATAATATGATTGTTTATGTGAATGTGATCACCAAGAAATACCCCCAAATCATGTACCCCCATTACACTCTTGCTGCTTTGCCATTTTTTTTCTTGAGTATGTGCGGGTAGTGATATCATGTGAATACCAAAGTGGGTTTGACCTTTGATAAAATGCTTGTTTCTTAGTGTGTTGATTTTCAGTTTAGGGTTAAAGTCTGAGTAACCCCACGTATGCTTATAATGCCCGATTTGCCCAATGATAGATCTGGTGACGTCATTCTTAAAGGAAAATCATTTGTAGTTAATGCTAAAATGGTATGAGTATGTGTTTGTGAGGGTAAGATGTGTGGCTGATATTTTTGGGCATTTGGGACAATGACCATCGGCTAATCATAAGTCAGGTCCGGTGAAACACCGGATAGAACGCTGATTCAGGCAAAATGGCTTTAGGCTACTACCTTGAACCTGCGTTCCATCGGCGCCTCGCGGATTGTGACCGGTGACTCGCCGATGAGTCTTTGGTTACCATTGTAATTTACCTGCGTTCTGCCAAGCGCCGACGATTTATCGATGTTTCACAGATCTCCTTCTACATTTCACCGATGTCTTGCCGGTACAGCCAGTGCTCCACATTTCAAAAATTTCTACTTGTTTGAAATCCAATGATTACAATTCCTTGTCTTAATTTAGGATAGTTGATAGTTCTTATTACTTTTGATTTATTTTATTTTGTCTTATCCAGAAATAGAAAAAAGAAAATATGATTGCATGGCACTAACATGGTTTTTGCAGAATACGACTTTATCGAGGAATCTAAGAAATTGTAAGCCCCAACCTCCTCTTCCACAAAAGGAAAGGGGAAATTAAAGGCATCCGCAACACCCACCAACTCTCAAGAGGCCATAATTTTCTGTGTGCCCAACATGAAGGGGCACTACGCCATTTGCAAGGGCCATTTAGTCACCGTGAGGAATAGGTTTGACTTGGTGGGACTGAGGGGAAACTTCCCCAACATCACGGCTCAGTTCACTGATAGGCAATGGCATGTTTTTGCCAATCTCCTCCTGGATTACTACCCCAGCCTCCTCCATGAATTTTACGCTTCCTACTAAGCTAGGCAGGAGAGCATGCATAATAAGGGCAAGGTGGATGAATTTCCCTGCCTGCCTTTAGTTAGGGTGCGAGGTATGGAGGTTGACATCACTCTAATATCCATTAATTATCTATGTTTGGAGGATGAGCTTGAAACCGGGTCGGAATATATGGCAAGAATTACTGACAAGGAGAATCAGTTCTCATGGATAGCTCCATTGATTTTCCCAGACACGCCCTTCTGGGCCACAATGGGTAGCGAGATTTCTCGCCATGACTCAAGTTTGAGGCCAAGCTGTGGTTAGATTTCATTTGAGGCCAGATCATACCTTTGAAGAACAAGAAGTGGGTCAGCTTTGAAGCAACTATCATTATCACCTGCATCATGAGAAGGGTCCCCATAAACTTTGGGGAAATTGTGGCTGTTCAAATAAAGAGGAAAGCAAGGCAAACCAACACCTCCATTCCATATGTTGTACTCATCTCTCAACTTTTCCTGCAGGCCCAAGTACCAGTATTCCTAGACGAAGCCCCTAGCTCCGCTACTGGTGTAATCACAACAGATTGAAAAAGGGACGTGGATGCACCCAAAAGTAAGCAGAAGTGGATGCAGGCCTTTTATATTCCATAAGGTTCTTTCTCCCATGGTTCTGAACAGGCTCTACTGGCTCCCGATCTGAACATACCACCCCCAGAGGCATCGGGGACAAGCCTTAGGTGAAGCCTCTATTATGGGAGCATCACCTCCTCCAACATCCTCCCAATGAAGCAGTCTCCACAGGCTCATGGAAATGACTAACTCTTATGAGATCTAGCTTAAGAAGTTGGCTAAGAGTCTCCCTGCCCTTATCGCCCGAACGAATAAAAAGGAGATGAAAGTCTATGTATGAGAGTCTGACCAAGTTGTGCAAGCAGGTGGATGTTATGGAGAGGGTTATTACATCTCTCTAGATTGAAGTAAGGGAGTGGAAGAGTCAGATATCCATGCAGGTGCCTAACTTGAGCACCCTTGATGCAGCGACGGCTGCCCCCTCTACAGTCCGAGGCTCCATTGATGACTTGTTCGAGGGCTCAATAGATGAGGCAGAGGATCTGGGTAATGAAGGCCTTGTTGGGGAGGCTAGACATGACATTGATGATGATGAGGATAATGAGTAGTGACCAACACAGGGAGTTCTCTCCCTCTTTGTTCTGCATGCTTACATTGGGGACAATGTAATGTTTGAGTTGGGGGTGGAATGAGTGTTCTTTTTGGGTGGTCATTTGTCATTTGTTCTGCTTATGATTTGATGTGGCCCTTATCATGCTTGTGTTTTATAGCTTGTAAGGAGTTGTGAGCCTTTGTCAGGCTCATTTTAACTATGTTTGATGATTTCCCTTACCAGACTATTTGTTCGGTTAAAATTGTAAATGAATGAATAGAAAAAAATTGTCTAGGTTGTTAATGCATGAATAGGTCCTTGCTTTAATTGTCAAATGTTGCATTGTGATCCAAATTTTTATTGTCTCCTTTGTAAATAGTAGATAGTAATTAAACTCCAAGAATTTTCTTCATAACCTGGTTCTTTCCCAAGAAGCATTTTCTTTTTCTTTTCTTTTTGTTGTCGAACTAAGTTGACATTTCCCAATGATAGATTATGAGGTGACTCTCTTAAAGGAAAATGCCATGTCTTTATTTGAGTCTTTTATGGAACTGTCTTTGAGAGGTACCACCGAAAAATTTTGTGTGGCATGAAAAAAATGAAAATGTACATTTGAAATGGAAAATGTAGCATTCTCTTGCATACATTACATATTCCCAGTTTGGCTTGTGGATTTGCATGCTCTCATGTCTTGAATCAAAATCTTTTGATAATAATGACTTATGTGAACTCTTTGTGTGTGATGCCTTGTGTGGTAAGGATTTTTAAATGAATCTCATATATCTCTTCTTTTCTAGAATTTTTCCCTAAGTGTGACTGAAGGCGAAATCCTACATGTAGATACACTTAGAACATGATTTTAGGCTTTTGTTTGATTAGTCACTTCACCTAAAATGACCTCCGAAAATGTCTTCCATTGCTAACCAATATGGAGCCTTTGGACTGTTTATTCTTGGAAATAACATTACAAGCCAATGTCCCCATTGTGTCACCCTCTTCTTGGCACCCATCCTCCCTAATCGCTAGTTATGAATTAATGAAAATAATGGGGACTTGAAGGCCAAGACATAGGAAGAGATAAGAAAATCAATGAGAAAGAGGCAAAAAGCCTAAGTTGGGGGGGTACAAAAAAGGGGGACATGTGATGAGTACCTTACCAAATTATGATCAAAGGAATGAAATGATGGGTTGAGAAACCTTGAATTACAAAAAGAGAAAAAGAATAGTAAAATGGTGCTACCTCTTGCTGAGACAAGGCTTAATGTGAGAGCAAAAAGAGCTACAAGGAAGGCCTTTGATAAATTAAAAATTGAAGATAGAGGAAAAAGGAGGAATAAAGTGAAGTGATCTAAAGAGTTGGATGGGGAGAATAAAAGAGTTCACATAAAGGCATTACGGAGGTTCTAGTCGCTAAAGCTAAAACATTTGTCCTAGAATCACCCCTAGCCTTCATCATGAACCGCAAGTCCTAATTGATTTTTAGCGTAGTTGCTCTACATTATAGGCGAATTACATGAAGGGCAAGCCTATGGGTCATGTTTTGTGCATGGAGATTTCTTTTGTGAGAGTGAGTGTGATCATCTTATTCTATAATCCGTTATATGTGCATGGATTTATGATAAAAAATGAGGGATTCTCTCTTGTAGTGAGTGACATCACTCCCTTTTGAGATCATACTTGCATTGAGGTAAAGGTGTGATTGAGGCATGAGCAATGTGAGCTCCAAGGAAAACTTTGAATGTGAAATGATTATGATTTGAGATGCTATATGTATTTGATTGGATAAACTATGCCCTTGTTTTACAAAATGAAAGCATCTCTGAATCATGCGTATGATTTCTGGTTGCCTCTTGACACTTTTCAACAATTTTATGGGGAATTTCTTCTCTTTTTCTATGTGTTGGTGAGCATTTTTGGATTGCCATAGATTAAGTGGTCATTGATGCATAGACTCTTGTGGAGTGACATGCTATTCCATTTGCTCAACTAATAAGAATAGCATTACTTGAGGACAAGCAATGGTTCAAGTTTAGGGGTTTGATGAGCTGGTAATTTACCAACTCATTAGGCTCTTAAGCATGAGCTTTAGCTTAGTTTTCAAGTCTTTTAGTGAATTTTATGTCCTTTTTCCTTTGGATATAGAAGGTATCTGGCTTTAAAAGAAGGAGCATGAAATTGAGCAAAAAAGCGGATATTCAAGTGAAAATTTGTGCTCCACTGGAGGATACCGTCGAAACAACAGCTGACCGCAGATATCCACTAGAGCGAGGAACAAATGCAACCGGCGGCTTGTAGAATAATGTCAGGCAAACTGTTGGTGCCAAACATTGAATTGACCTGGACTTCACTGGACACAAGCCTCAACAAATTGGCGGTCCATGAATAGACATTAGCGAATCGTCAGTTCCATCACAAGTTAAAGATGCCTGAAAAGGGAAAAAACGTCCAGCCCAGAAAAAGAGGAGAATTTTACTTTTGTACATATTCTAGAAAAATTACTCTGAACATATTATTGAATATTCCCATTACTTTTGAAAGGGAGAGAACTACATTAGAGAAGAGAAGTAATATTCGAATATTGCTTTTTCATCTTCATCTTCTTCAGCAAGGTATAACCACCATTGTAGAGATATTTTGAGCTTGATTGTTCTTACTCTTAATGATGAAATGTGTTTATTGATGAATATGCTCTTGTGTTTCTCAATTATGAGTAGCTAAATCTATAGCTAGAGGTTTGTGATGATGAGTGTTTAATTAATTGGGTATTGCAAGATTTGTCTTGTTATTACTTAATTAGTATAAATCTATTGAATATTCCTCAAATTATAGTTGATTGGTTGTAGTTGCAAATATAGGTATTATTTTCTTACTTAATTTTGGCTTGAAAAAGAGGAATTGAGTAATGGGGGAAAACTTAATAGTGGATTGGGATTTTATTGTGTGGCGTTGGTCTAGAAATATCCAAAACCCATGGTCATAATGCCTTTAGAGGTTGATGACTAGAAATAGCTCAGCTCCTAACCCAAACCATATTGGAATAGTTGAATTGTACCTTGAGGTTCGAAAGGATAAGGAGACCAAGTGGTTGAAAAACATCAGGCTTCATCTTTTTCCAAGGTTATATACACATATTACTAATAACTTTATTGTCTAGTAAATCTCGATTTGATTGGCATCCCATCTACACCACACCTCTAGCCTTTGCTCATTATTATTTCTCAATTTTGGTTATCTTACTCTCTTGATTAGTTGATTGTAGAGTCCATAACATTATTGCATTCACTTCCCCCAAAATTTACTTTTACTTTTTCATTTCTTGGATGCGAATTAGTTCAATTCACTAAACGACTCTTGTGTAAATCATTCTCTATTCTCTGTGGGATTCGACCCCGACACCTGTTGGGTTATTTGTTTTGATACAAAGATCACTTACATTCTCTCTAAACGAGGAGTGAATTTAAGCATTATCAATTCTCACTCCTTTAACTCTTTTGCATTTTCACATAAATGCTTAGGAGTTTTTGATCAAATTCAAGGCTATTGAAAGAAATGGATTAAGTTGTTAATGTGGCTATTCAAAGAATAGGCTAAAGGCTTAATGGGGCTAACTAGGATTATACCTCAAGGGTAGGTAAATCAAATGATAAAAAATAGGTTTATTGAAAGAAATGTCCAAATCATCTCTTACAATTAATATTCCTCATTTCGCTTTGCAAACATGCCAGACAAGTTCTAGACTCTATATAATATCATGGAATAAACAAAATCTCGCACTCACTACAGATGTTTAATTCAAGATAGACACATGCAAACTCTTAATACAACTAATCACATGAATTCAACAATTAACCATACACCATCCAGAGTCATATTCCTAAGACTAAGTGTATCAAACAAAGTCATACAGTATGCTCAACATGCTTCCCAATTTCAAATCTACTTGCCTCTTACAGTCATGTACAACACACAAAAAGAGCATCAAGCAATCAACTAGTTAAGGGTTCTAAAACAAAAATCTACTGACTAATTTTCCCTCAAGATGATCGTCGTCCATCCATCATCGGAAAAAGTCCTTGACTATTACTACACCATCTATTTCCAGAAAAAGAAATTTTTTTATTCTCGGTTCAATTTTTCCCCATTCAAAAAAGAACTGAAAACGAAAATCAAAGGGTGGGTAAATTTTGCTCAACTCGGACTTCACATCATACAATTTTCAAACCAAGCACCAAATTCACCCTAAATCAACGTCACAAAATTTTGAAATTTTGAAATTTCCTTCACCTTATAATTAATTTATGCTATGTCCCCAAAGCATGAATGAAACTTAAAATCAAGGGTTAGGGATACTTTTTAATACCTCAAGACCTAGCTAGCAGCATTTTCTGTCCATTTTTCATCACATAGGTCACCGACACCGCACTCATGTTTTTCTATGCTCTTAAGCTTTTGCTTCCAAGGGTACTCAGACTTCTCCTGAATCTGTTCTCAACTCTACAAAAACAACAACAAAAGTGAAGATAAACAAAATTAAAAATAAATGAAAAAAATTGTACATGTAGTACCCTTGGGTTGCCTCCCAAGTAGCGCCTGATTTTACGTTGCGAAATGACATGAACTATCCTTTTCAAGATGTTCTCAAATAGCTCTTCCCTTTAAGGAACCATCTAATCTTTTTCTTTACTCTTGAGGGAACAGCCCCCACAAACTCCCTCCTTACTTCCATCACTTCCCTCATCAACAAATGCTTTAGTCCTTCCTCGCCAGTAGACTCAAGCTCATTTATTAAGGGATCTTTTAGAAATGTATATTTGGAATCCACAACCCCAAATTCATCCTCTGTCAATATATTGATATTTCAAAGATCTCTGTAGTATGTTGGGGGTGGATTTCCTAATACACTCTAAACATCTCCTTCTCATCATTCACCCTCATTTGTACGGGGTTAGCTCGAGCATCAATTGCCACTCCACCAATGGCCAGGAACGAACAACCCAAAATAAGTGGCACCTTGTCATCTACCTCAAAATCAAGAATTACAAAATTTTCTTGTATGATGAATTTACCTACTTTGATGAGCAGGTCCTCAATAATTCCCTCTGCGGCCACCTTTGACTTGTTAGCTAGCTGCAACATCTCTGGTGGCCCTTGGTTTTCCCCAACCAAGTGAATTTAATAGAGATAGGGGAGTTAAATTCACTCCCACCCCTAAATCACACAAGGCCCTCATTATATTTGTTCCATCTTTTTGTACGGGGAGTGTGAAACTCCCTGGGTCTTTGAGCTTTTTGAGCATCTTGCTCGTCACCTTGAAAATACACTCCTTCTAAGGGCTATAGCATGAAAATCCACCGGCCTCACCTTGTTAGCTACCACGTCTTTCAAGTACTTGTCGTACTTAGGCATTCCCTGCAAAACATTAATGAGAGGCAAATATATGTGAAGTTCCTAGAAAATGTCAAAGAACTCATGAAAACATGCATCCTCCTTGCTTTTTTGAAGCCTTTGGGGTAATGGTGGTGGTGGTATCTATATGGATTGTTGCAGTCTTCCTCTCTGTGCTCTTGTACGCTAATGGATCAGGTCTAACCAACTATGGCTACACATCATTATTCTTCTTTTTTTCCAATGCATCAACCATCTATTTGCCACTTCTCAAACTGATGGCCATGACCTGTTGTGGCTTTGTGTCTGTATCACTGGGTAACCCCCCGGTGATCTATTATGTTGTGCAGCTACCAATTGACACATCTACTTCTCCAAGTTCCTGGTGGTCAGCTACAGATGTCTTAACTCTGCGTCCATCTTTGTCTGATCAACTACCATCTAAATCTAGTTGGCAATTATTTTCTATTAGCATCTCCTCAATGTTGATAGATTGGCTACTAGCCTATCTATTCTACTGTTGTTACTACTGTTACGGCTACTGGTAACTCTTACTCTACCCCTAATTTCTACCCCAATAGAAATTTGGGTGATTTTTCTAGTTCCAGTTATAGATGTTCCAAAAATTCTAATTACCTCTCGACGCGTTACCTATAAAGTTGATTGACTCTGAGTTGCACCGCAAGAGTCTGCAGTATGACCATTGTTGCCACATATCTCACACCATCTTGGAGCTGATTGTACTGCATTGACCTGTACCTATGGATATGCTAAATTCAACTTAATGAATTGAGTCATCATCTAGTGATAGAACTATTAAAGCATTCACACTATTGACTTTGATCAACCCAGCTTATCTCTTGCCTACTCCTCTGGATGAATCACTATGCCACTCTGGATTTTCTTGTGCAATCCTATTCAACAGAATGTATATCTCATCGTAAGTCTTCTCAAGTGCTTGCCACCTGATGGAAAGTCTAGCAAGATATTTGTATGTGGTTCTAGACTCTCCACAAAAGTATGTGTCAACACTTCATCACTTTGCTGGTGATTAGGGTATTCTCTCAACAAGGACTTGAATCTTTACCAAGCCAAATAAATATTTTCCTCCAGCCGCAGCTTGAAACTTAGGATTTCACTTCTCAACTTCGTTGTTTTACCTGATGGAAGAATCAGATGAGGATCTCTCAGGACAAGTTATCCCATGTGGTGATGGAGTTCGGTAGCTCTACCTTCAACCATCTCTTTACTTCTCCCAAAAGTGAAAATGGGAAAAGCATTAGTGTCACATAGTCAGTCGATATTCTTGTTTGGATGAAGTTGTCACTGGTCTATAGAAAGTTTTGTAGGAGCTGTTGTGGGTCCTCATGTGTCATCCCTGTGAATTACCACTGGAATGCAGCAACTGCACCATATTCTGTTTGAGCTCAAAATTACCTCCAGGCTCCGGTCTGCGGATACTAGAATTAACATTCGTCGCGAGTGGGATTGCCACTTCGTGCACTGGTCTGGTTCCATAACCGCTGGTGCAACCTCACCCTACTTAGATGGTAGAGTTTCTACTAATGGAGCCTGTGGAATTAGCAGAATAGGATTGTGAAGAACTTCCCTCCTTGATAGATGTAATTATCACTCAGGATCCAACTACGGCTCCACCAATTCTCTCTCACATGCCAGATTACTGTAAGGACAACTTGTTACCTGCAAAGTAAAGTACCAAGACCAAGTTTTTAACACTTAAGGAAAATTAAGAACAACACAAAAAATAATAAATTCACCAAACATTTCCTGTCCCCCGCAACGGCACCAAAAACATGACTGCACTCTGGCGCGTGTGCAAGCATACGCAATCTTACAAAGTCACTCTTTAAGAGTTAGGTTTCGAACCCACGGGGACTAGACTTTTTAGTGAACTACAAGTTCAAGTATAATTTTAAAGTTCAAAGGTTCTAGTTTTCAAGAGTTAAAGTTTGTTGGTTTCGAAATCTAAGTGTGATCACAAAATAATTCAAAAGAAAATATTAAGAAGCATCTAGAGTTAAGCCCAAACAATCATACAATGCTACATTCATATTGGTTCAAGTATATGATTTCATTTATTGTCTCACATGATAAATGCAATGTTCATGGTTTTTCAAACCTCTAAACATAAGCGAATTAGCCTCAAAACTACATCATTGAGCGGGGATGTGACAACCTAATTCCTAAGCAATTATCTACATGGAGTGGTTTATGGGGTTAATGCCCTAAGCTAAGGACTCTCAAACCTCTAACCTATTAACCTAGAATTAACTTCACAACTACTTCTTTGAGTTTTGATAGACAATTTAATCCCGAGTGTCTCGCTATCTTCCCGTTTATAACCAAGTACGGCGAATTTAGGTATATTTTTATCCTAACCGCGAATCAAGTCTTGAAGACTTGAACTTACTTCTTGAATTACTAGTTATAACCTAGGTTTTTCTTTTTCAAGGTTTTCTTAAGCTTAAAAATACATTTTAATGGTGATCAAGCATTAAAATGATAAAAAGCAAGAATGCAAGACAAGCAATAATGAAAAATTGAACCAACTACGGATTTAAACAATTACAATCATGTCATGTCCTCAACCCTAAAAGAAGGGTTTTAGCCACTCATTCTAGAACAAGAATTTAATATTATACTTGAATTCTTGTAAAAGAAGAGTGTAAAAATATAAGAAATTGAACCCTAGGTAGAGTTTCCTTCGTCTCTCCTTCGCTTCTCTACATTTCCAGAAAATAATACGTGATAAAACAATAAAATAAAACAAGTGTTTAAGTTATAAGAACTGGAGTTTGGTCTTGCCCAAATTGCCTCTGTGACACGCTGCTGGTCGCACCAACCAGGCAGCATGGCATGTCTTTATCATGCAGGATTATTGGAATGGGCATCTTGGCATGGTATGCACGAGTACCATCAGGCGTGGCACTGCCTTTGTCGCGCAGCAGGGTTGGCGTGACACTTTGATGAACGCACCCATTGCTAGGCATGGCACGGCGCCATCGCGCGCATCTACTGCTTAGGCTTCCATCTCGCACGCACACACATGGGCGTGACACGACACTTGGCTAGGCATGCTGGGCAGTGCGACAACTCACATTTTATGCCAACTTCATGCACTCTTCATCGTACTTCAATCCGAACTTCATTTTTTCTTGTGCATCATCATATTTAACCCTCTTTAGCATTTTTCACCTACAAACATAGGCTAATCATATAGGTTTGGTCATGCACACGATTATAAACAAAACACATGAGATTATACTCAATTTCGTTGATAAACATGACTTAGAACAAGATATAAAATAGCACTTGAGCATGTAAATATGCCCAAGATCAGGGGCATCACTTCCTTGGGGAGCATGTTTGCACATACCAAAATAGGTGATTGAGACAAGAATGCAGTGAGTTTTGAGGAAAACTTTGAATGTAAATTTTTAATGATTTAAGATGCTATATAAACTTGCTTTAATCAACCATGCCCCTTCTTTTGAATGAAGGAATCAACTGTGAATCATTCCAATTAATTGTGGTCATCTCGTGAAGCATTTGCATAGTCTTTTTCTTTGAGTTGGTGAGTGATTTTTGGGTTGTCTGAGAACTAGTGGTCCCTTGTGCAAATTCTCATATAAAATGACATGATTACTCTAATGGTTTAGCTGTAAAGAATTTCGTTACTTGAGGACAAACGGTTCAAATTTGGGGGTTTAATGAGTTGTTAATTTACCAACTCATTAGGCCTTCAAAAATGAGCTTTTTGTTGATTTTCAAATCATTTAGGAGGATTTTATGCTCTTCCCCTTTTGTTTTTGCAGGCATTCAACATAAAGAGAGAAATCAAGGAATTGGAGAAAAGCATGGAACTAAAGAAACAGACTGGCGTTCCACCAGATGGGACAGATGAAATGCTAGCCAACTGCAAGAGCCTGCTATGTTGAAGTGGAAGGTGCACCGGTGAAACGGGGATCAGCACCTACGAACCGCTAGTACCAATGTTGAACCATAGCAGTAGTCACTGGCCCCCAGCTACATTTAAGCGGCGTTTCGCAGATAGGCACTGGCAAAAACGTCGGTGACTCGCAAGTGAGGCCATCGTCAGAAGGGAAGTACCATTCGATGAGCATTTTTTAACCTACTTTTGTACATTCTTTAAAAAGTATTGAACATTCCATTCCAGAAGAGGAGAATATTGTATTGTATTAAATATCTTTTAATTTTCTAGAGAGAGAAAGAATAAAGTTAGCTTTTCTTCACTTTCTTCTTCTTCTTCTTCGTTAAGGTACAAACCTCCATTGAAGACATATTTGAGCTTGCTATTTACTCTTAATGATGGATTTTATGAATTTATTTGTCAATATGATTTTATATTATTTATCTATGAGTAGCTAAATATTTTTCTAGGGGTGTGTGCATGATTGGGGATAAATTGAATTGGGTATTTCTAGATTGATCTTATAATTACTCATTTAGTATAAATCTGTTTTCTCCAAGTTATAACTGAATTATCCATAGTTGCAAATGTAGATTATGTTTACACATTCTATTTTTGCTTGAAAACGGGGAAAAGAATATGAGTGAAAAAATAATGGTGGATATTTGGGATTTTATTATATGGGGTTCAGCTAGAGATAGCCAAAACCCATTCTCATACACCCATTAAAGAGTTGAGGCTAGAGATAGTTCAATTCTTGCCCAAGTTGTTCGGTGCTATTTCGATTGGTATTATATATTATAAACTGACACGCAAGTGCACGTGGTCAAACAAGTAATAAAGTGGCTAAGTAAGCCAAGTATCGATCCAAGGAGGCTCAGGGTATGTAAAATTTGCCTAAGTATACTATATTCTTATCTTACTTCTAACTATGCTAACAACAACGTAACCAACAGTTAATTGAGTTTTTGTTTATAAAATATATACTAAAACTATTAACAATTATTTACCGTGAATTTAAACTATGGATATGAGCATGCCAAGGTTAAGAACAAGTAATGAATTCGATTGTAATAATAATCCGGTTAATCTCTTACTCATGTTGCTAGCCAAGAACAGTAGCCTAGAAATTAAAACTCTCGTATTTAATTTCACTTAAGAATCATAAACCATTCGTCTAATTTCTGTCATCAAATGCAATTTACGACCTAGAAATACAATTCCGGTTCCTAAATTGACTAATACGGCTTTCAAGTATATTTCTATCAGGAAAGCACATCAAAACCCAATTTTCCCAAATCAAGTTAAGAACAATACCCTATTAATTCACAACTTTCCAATTTCTTGCTCTCTCGAGTGAAATTGGACTTTTTAGATGTACATTAATGTTGGCCAAGCACTAATGCAGTAAGAACAAGAATTAATAGAACAACATGAAAGAAGAAGAAGAAAACCATATCAATTACAATCAAAATTCACTACACATGTTCAAAACCTTAGCAAGGAAGAGAATTAGCCACTCATTTGTGGATTGAGCATCCTAAAACAAGTGTAAATCATACGTACAATTGATAGAAAGAAGAAAAGAAGAGAAGAAATCCCTTAGCTTTTTCGTTCCTCAACTGCTCCTAACCCACGTCCTTGCTCCACCAAGTCTGAACTAAAACTGAACTAATTAAAATAAACCTAAGTGTGCTATTTATACTTGTGGGAAATTTTTCCCGGAATAACAAGCAACGTGTCACGGAGGCCAACGCAGAGCCTTGCCTCCGTGACACGGCATGGACGCGGACCCTCACTGGAAATCCAGGGTCCGGTAAATTAGCATCAACGTGGCACGGAGGCCAACGCGGAGGCCTATCTCCGTGCCACGGAGCTGTCGCGAGGCTTCACTGGAATTTGTCCATTAATTCTCTCTCCAGGCAGTGTGCCTCTGCGATGGTAGCGTGGCACGGCGCCATCGCGGAGCCCTTATACTCTGCACATTCTAATGTCGTCTCCATGCTCGCATCCAAGTCCAACTCCGATATTTTTCCAACATGCATTTTTGCTCCTAAAAATCATATTTTCCTGCAAAACAAATGCTAATCATGTTGGTTAGTATAAATTCACATTTTATTACCAATTACATGAGAATATATACATATTGCACACAAACAAGGCGAAAATAATACGTTTGAGTATCACTTGGGCATATAAATCTGCCCAAGATCACAAGCCATACTGGATGAATTAATTGAGACCTTAGAGTTTGAGAAAACTCAAGAAAAAAGGCACCCAAGTGGTTGAAAAACATCGGGCACCACATTATCCACGGTTATTTATGCTTGTGAGTAATAATTTGATCTTCTAGTTAATTCCAATCCAATCGATGCCCCATCAATAGCACACCCCTGACCTTGCTAGTATTTCTTCATTCAATTTGGTTGCCTTGTTTTAGTTGGTAGTTGATTTTAATTCAAATTGTGATATCACTTTCCCCCAACATGTATTTTTCCATTTTTAATGCATTGATGCAATTTAGTTCAATGAAATAGACAACTTTTGTGTCATCCAATCGCTATTCCTGTGAATTTGACCCCAACTCTTGTTGGGTATTTTTATTGCGATGATCGTTTACACTTACTCCTTATAAGGAGTGGATTTGAACGTCATCAGAAATAAAAAAAATAATAGAGTATATACGTGTACGAAAAAAATAAAGTATACACAAATATGGAGAATAAACTGGTAAACTGCTAGAATAACTCAATAGATAAGCTTTGGGCACCCCCTGAGCCCTCTTCTTGATCATATCATTGTGAAAAGAGGAAATCTCAGTTAGATCCAAGGAGGGGCAGGTAGCTTCCACAACGGCCTCTCAAGTTGGTCCAATCTCCTTCTCTACTAAAGAAGGATCGGCATGAATCTTCTATAACAGAGTTGATTGATCTTCCCAAACACTGCTCCGCCGAAGGGTTAAAAATGGTGCTTCAGAACTGAATTCCCAGTCTTGTTCTTGCCTAAAACTTCCCACAAGGTATTACTCTTCTATTTCTTCTCATATAAAGCCTCGTCAGTAGAGTGGAGAGACTTTACTCTACCCTCAAGAAAGTGTGCCTCTGTGTTGGTGCAGCTTTAGCAACACTTTCTTTCGGGTGGATTAGTAGTACAGAAACCATCTTCTTAGCTTTATCTACCATATCAATAGTTTTTCTCCCTTTCTCAATAGAGATCTCGAGCTCCTTACTCTGATGCGCAAACTAGGACTGAAGCTCGGACAACCAAAGCTTCTTTCTCGACAACAGATTAACCTTCCAATAATTTGATTTGTTTCTGTAGAAAGGTGATCACGTTAGTATCTCCTCTCCTGAAGAACAAGAGAAAAACTCAGACATACGGTGGTATCATTGTGAATAATAAACTGTTACTCAAAAAGAAGTAGAAAGGGGAGACAGAGAGAGAAAGGAAGAAGCAGGAGGACGTGTAAAAGTACCTACTTAATACCCAAAAAGTTTCTAAGACTAGACTCTGAATTTGAAATGTTACCAGTAGAAAAATGGGAAGAATCACCTCAGAATGACTAGTGGTAAGAGTCATGGGAAGAAGTAACTGGTCGTAGGATCGCTCTTGGTTAACAATCTGCTGAGGAAAAGTTGATAGCAATGAGTCCAATAACAAATCGTGGGACCTAGTAACGGTTAGTGGATTGAAGTCGTTGTTTGGTTCTAGACTGTTAGGATAGAAGGTACGAGTCGTGACATAATTCATGGTGAGGAACCACGGATTATGTTAAGGACTTATTAGTTGGATCTAAGGCGATAGGGCTGGAAAGTACGGGTCAAGGTACCACTCGTTGTGAGGAACAACGTGTTGTTACACACACCCATAGGAAGGAGGAGGGAAATTTCCCAATTGTGGTAACAGATGGGTCCAACGACTCATGCGATGGAGGTATGAGCTATTTGTGACTCATGAAAAACTCCAAAAATCTAGGGATAAAGAAGTAGTAACAATCGAAGGAACCCACGAGTCGTGGTATCAGGGTACGACTCACACCGTGATCGTTGCTTTGGTAGTGAACAGTGTTTCTGTGTATTTAATAAGAGCATTTCCATAATTCCTAAGCTCCTAAGCCCTAATATGTTTCATTTTAAGCTCAGTTAGGAGGATTTTAAGAGAGTTTAGCCTATTCTAACCTATTCCCTCCCCATGCATGCAAGATTAGAGAATCCTAAAGGAGATCAAGTCCAGAATTCTTCAAGTCCTTCCCCAAATCTCTTGGGCTTTTCAGGAAGGGTGTAGAATTATATTACCCAAGTATGTAGGGTCATGAATGAGAATTTCTCTTCACTCTTATTGTAATATCTCGAAAACCCTAAGATCAAACTCGAGGGTTCAAGCGGAGAAAAAAGGAAATTGTGCACCGGGTCACAGGACATGTCATTAAGTGACTCGTAAAGTGAAGGTAGAATTGGCAGGAGCATGCAGTTAGGGGTTACCACGAGAGAAAATACAAGTTGTGGTCCGGGCAATGAGTCATTAAGTGAGTCGTGGTCAAGATGGTCAATGGTTCAAGGGTTAAGTTTCGGAGATGGTACGAAAGGAAGCCATGAGTCGTGAAGTGACTCCATGACTCGTGGAGTTGGTCGTGATTACGAGTAGGCTGGACATTTAAATTTTGTGCAGTGTTCATCACGACTAGGTCACCACGAGTCGTGGTGTACCTCGTGGTGACTGGCAGTGTGTATTTTTCCTACATTTTAGTAAGGGTATTTTCGTAATTCTTAAGCTTCTAAGTCCTAAACTATGTCATTTTAAGCTCAGTTAGAAGGGTTTTAAGGATACTTAGCCTATTCTTAACCTCCCCATTCTATGCATGCAAGAGCAAGGAGTTTATTGAAGATCAAACTAGAAGATTATTTATGTTCTTCCTCAATTCACTTAGATTCTCAAGAGAGATTGTGAATTTCAAAGTATCCAGATATGTAGAGTTATGAATGGGAGAATTCCTTCACTCTCATGCCAAAATCCTTTTCCAATTCATGGAATTCTAAGTTGATGAGTCTATGGGGTTTAACCCAAATGTGAAATTCTCTAAGTATCTATCATGGGTAACATCTATTCATGTTTCTAATGTTGTTTTAAGATTCATGGGCATGTTTTATGATGATTTTTATTACAAATTTATGATTTCAAAGTCTCTCAATTATGATACACAATTATGAAAGTTCATGAAAGTTTGATATTATGATCTAGGTTTTCAAGTATGATGAGATGTATATGATGAAAGTATTATTTTGAATTACCCATGTTTATATCCATGATTTTAACTATCTCAAAGCATGTATAAGTTTGGGCAAGCCCATATGATCAAGTATGTTTCATGATTTACTTCAATTTCATGTTATTAGCTTCCCATATGGTTTTGAAGTCTAGACTCCCACTTTTCAGCTTGTGGTGTGGTTGAGACGAGGCTGCTCATGATATGTTTTCAGATTATGCATGTACTATTATGATTCATCTTCATCGTAGGATGATGATTTAGCTTTATTGGAAAACAATGGAGAGCATATGCATGGTTTTGGGAGTTGTGTCTAGCATCGAGTAGGCTAAGGGTCTAGTCAACCCTGTTCCTTAGAACTACGTTCCTACCTAGGTATGTTCAGATTATTTGGAACATCTCTTGTGAGTTTTCCCTGCCCCCGAGGGGCCTTCAGCTTGATATTAATATCATGGTAGTGCCCTTAGCCCTGGCAAGGCTTTAGACGTCTCTGTTCACTTGAGTGTAATAGTAGGGACCACATAAGCTCTATTGTGGTAATCTCAGTTATATGATGAGTCTCTCATTATTCCTCATAGTTTTCAGTTATGCATGTTCATCAGTTATGATATTATTTCTTCAACAGGTTTTACCCAATGTTCAATTTTACTTAAGATTATCAGTTTCTATTTTGGGTCATTCAAATCAGTTATAATACTCAGTCATGTTTAAATCATGTTTTCAGATAATAGCATGCAAGCCTTATTCTCTGAATCTTATCTTGAATATATTTTATGATATGCATGATTCCAGTTTTATTTACTTAGCAGTTTTACTTACCTTGAATGCTCAGTATATTCCAAGTACTGACCACATACTCTATGATATATCATTTCATGATATAGGCTCGGACATTCAGGTTCAGTCCCATCACTAGCCAGAGTCTCAGAGTTCTAGCATACTTAGTCGGTCAGTGAGTCCTCATCCTTCGAGGACCTTTTTATTAGTGTAACAATCCGAACATAAGCCCGAATTGAGACACGGGACAAGGAACCCCGAGAAGCTCCAAGTTGACCCATGGCATAATCTTAGCATAACATTAACAAGACAACAACTAATAGAATCATAACTGAGCGGAAGCTAACTTATACATAAGAAATAATCTAATGAAGCTCTAATACATAAACTGAATCTGTTTACACCAGTCTAAAAGCCTCTACTACACTGACGAATTCCTAGGACAAGCCCCTAGCTAACTCCTATAGTCTGAAAACTAAAACATGAAATAGAAAATATAAATCACGTCCTCGAGAGATGAGGACTTACCACAAGCAGCTGAGAAATGGAGCGGAGTGTATCTAACCACGTGGCCGAGTCTGGAAACCTAAAGCTATATCATGAAACGATATAGCACATAAAGCCTGCGGTCAGTACTTGGAATGTACTGAGTATGGGAGAGGCGTAAGTAAACTAAACATGTAAGTATACAAAGGGAAGTAAACTGAATGCATCACTGAACATATAACTGAGCTAAAATACATGACCCTATCTAATATATTCATATGTTTTGTCATGAAGCTTTTATTTGAAAACATTTACTAAGTATAATCAAACTGATGCATAAGGGTCATGTGCTATACATATACTGAGAACTGAAGCTGTAACTGATATCATACACTATAGTGACTATCTGCTGAAAGTTGAGTCTGAATCCTGCTAAACTAATTTTAATTGAAATCTAAAATTATACAGATCTGAGCTGAACTAATATCATAGACTAAGGGAGACATTCTCTGATATGGAGAGTCCCTGACTGACTAAGGAAAACATTCTCTACTATAGAGAGACCCTGACTGACTAAGGGAAACATTCTCTACAATTTAAGAGTCCCTGACTGACTAAGAAAAACATTCTCGTCTATGGAGAGTCCCTAACTGACTAAGCGAGACATTCTCGACTATGGAGAGTCCCGATTATACTAGAACAGGGAGGTTACTAGTCTGGCGTCATTCGTCTAGTCTAAGTTGCGTTAGCTAATCAAAGATATGAGAATTCAACTAATTACATCATACTGAATTCATTTAGAGTTGATTAAGGCTACTTTCTACTAACAACAAGTCCAAAAGTCTAAAGGAGCATTCTCATACTTTATCATCATAATTCATATCATCATAGTCCTGAATTATTGTTTGACTCATACATTCTACATTCATGAGACATCAATAGGATCGGATCATACTTTAAACATATCCACAATATTTAAATCCCATGTTCATAGAATATGAACATGACGTATATCTTAGATTCATGTAAGATTCATAGGTCAAATTCATACTTTATCACATACCCGAAATCATAGTGAAAGCATATACGTAATTCATATTCTCCCAAGCCCATAAGTTCTAATCGTATCTCAACATATTTATTCAATCAGATATTCTAGATTTACGGAACCCATATGATTGACACATACTTAAAACACATATAATGAGTTCATGGTAAGAGTATGTTAATGTTAATGGAACCCCATTTTGAAATTTATGCTAAATCATGATGAAAGTTCTAAAATCATTCTTTTCACATATCATGTACATATTTCGAGAAGGTGTAAGGAACTTCATCAGTATACAGGACTATTAACTATGACGGGTTTTAGAATTTAGGGAGAACATATGAGAATTCATGCATAAATTGAAACCCTAGAACATGCTTTTCTAGAATCAAATGTTTTGGGTTTTTAGAATAAAAGTTTGGGGCACAAGGATGAAAGGATGTCCCTGTTGAAAACCCACATACCTAATTAGAAGAAAACTTCCACTCGAACTTGAACCTTGAAGCCCTTGAAGAAGACCTAGATGATCCTTTGAGTTTTTGAAAGAGAGGAGGAAGAAGTGTTTTAGAGGATATTCTGATGGAATGAGGAGTTAGGGTAGGAGGAACCCTTAAAAACATCTCATCTTATACTCAAAACGGTGTAATTTAGGAGTTATAAACATAGGATTTTACAAAAAAAACCCTTGAAAATTCATAGGAAAAATCCATCTGCCAATGCGCATGAGGCATTCCACGAGTCATGGGGTTGTCAACAACTCATGGTGCAAAGTCGTGGAGTACATTGGAAAGATTCTCAAAAATTACTCGAATCTACTGATGACTGACTTCACGAGTTGTTAGCTGACTTAACGACTCGTGACTCCTTCCATTATCACAAAGCCTAAAAATCCTTCTCTTCATCCCACGACTGACATGATGAGTCGTTACTTCATATGATGACTCATCATGTCCTCTCATTGTCACCACTGCCTGGTATCCCTTTTTAATTCGAGCATTCTTTCGACAACAGACGTAATGAGTCGTTGCCTGCCTAACGACTTATCGGATCATCTGTTGTCACTGAACCTCACTTGCACCTCTTGACTACTTGCCATGAATCTGACCATGACTCGTTAGGTCACCTAACGAGTCGTACCATGACTTGTTTTGAGGTGAAATTTCCACTTTATTTATGAATTCTTTCTTAAATTCTGCGGTCTGATCTTAGAAACTTTCGGGGTGTTACAACCAACTTGTATTCAGTATCTTCAGTTTCAGTCTTTAGTGAGTTAGTTGGGGTCTTGTCCCATTAACTTGTCAGGTTGTAGAGGCTTATTAGACATAACATGTATTCAGCTTCAGATTAGTATTATGTTTTATGTTGTTCAAATGTTAATAGATTCTCAGACTTTTGCTATTTCAAATGTTAGATTTTCGCATTTATTATGTTGAGCTTTAGTTGTTATGTTCATGCCATGGGTCGACTTGGAGCCTCTCGGGGTTCTTTGTCCCGTGTCTCGATCCGGGCCTATGTTTGGTTCTTGACAAAATTGGTATTGGAGCCTTAGGTTTTTAAGTGTCCTAGGGTGTCTGAAGGTTGCGTTAAGTAGAGTCTTTTTCATCGGTGTGAAAAGCGCTACACTCATGACGAAGAGGCTATGAAACATTTTAGGAAATTTTCCTTCTTTCATGATATATGTCATGCGAAGAAATGTCTCTCTTTCCTTCTAACTCGTGCTATACACATTTGCAAAATCATGCCTCATCGCCAAGTTAATGGAAGAAGAAACGCAAACGGAAATGGCCATTAGAATGGCAACGAAGATGGGCACTAGTAGGCCCCACCAGCCACCAAGGATCATGTTCTCGAGCAAGTAGCTAATGCTGAGTTTAGAGAAGCCATCCAGATGATGGCACAGTCATTGACTGCCCATATCAAACAGCAAGCGGTAGCACATGTCCCTTAGAATGGGAATGCGGTAGTAGCAAGAGTCAGGGACTTCCTCAGGATGAACCCTCCGGAGTTCCTCAAATCAAAGATAAACGAGGATCCACATGAGTTTATTGATGAGATCTAGAAGATCACTCAGATTATGGGGGTGACAAGGGAGGAGTGTGTAGATCTAGACTCTTATCATTTGAAAGGGGTTCCACGTATCTGGTTCAGACAGTGGAAGGATAGCAGGGCAGTTGGAGTAGGTCCTATTTGTTGGGATAAGTTTCTCACCGCCTTCTTGGATAGGTTCGTTCCGTAGGAGATGAGGGAGATCAAAGTAGCTGAATTTTTTAACATGAGGCAAAACAACATGACAGTCTAGCTGTATGCTTTAGATTTCACCCACTTATCCAAATATGTACCAGAGATGGTGGCTGATTGGAGGGCTCGAGTGAGTAGGTTCATACATGGGATAGCGGACTATTTGGTCAAGGATTGCAGGACCGCTATGCTTCATCGGGATATGGAATTCTCGCGGTTGGCTCTATACGCCCAGTAGGTTGAGGCAGTACAGGTGAGTGAGCGGGACAGAGAGGCCAAGAAGGCTAGGATCGACATTTTTGGGTTCTTCCAACAAAGGCCTGGTGGTGGGCATCATCAGCAGCCCCATAAAAGCTCATCATCCCTAGCGCCATCTGCAACAAGTGTGCCATCCATATCTTGGCGGGACCATATGGGATGAGCATCAGGCTCTCGGGGTCAAGGGAACAGATCCGTAGAGCCCAGTATTAAAGGTTGTGACAGGTGCGACAGAAGGCACACGGGTCAGTGCCTAGCAGGTATAGGTGCTTTTTTCGGGTGTGAAAAGACCGTACATATGCTCAGAGATTGTCGAGAAGCTAGACAGGGACATGGAAACTAGTTCAGCAGCCCTTCCAACATGCTCAGCTCAGTAGGGTGCATCCACTAGTGTAGGTGGTGGTCAGTATCAGAACAGATTCTATGCCCTCGCATCTTGTCAGGAGCGGGAGGCCTCTCCAGATGTAGTCACTGGTACGTTACGAGTATTCCACTTTGATGTATATGCTTTTTTAGACCCAGGGGCTACTTTATCTTTTGTGGCGCCCTATGTTTCTAGTATTTTGGAGTCAGTCCTAAAATCCTATCAAAACCTTTCTCAGTCTCTACTCCAGTCGATGATTTAGTTATAACTCGATGGGGATATAGAAATTTCTCTGTCATAATCCTTAAGAAAGTTAGCTCAACAGATTTAGTACAGCTATCCATGACAGATTTTGATGTTATCTTTGGTATGGATTGGCTACACGCATATTATGCCTCAATAAATTGTAGAACCCATGCGGTAGAGTTCCGATTTCCAAGTGAGATAGTCCTAGAGTGGAAGGGTAGTTCAGTTATGCCTGTAGGTTGCTTCATTTCCTACCTTAATCTCTAAAGGTTGTGTGTACCATCTAATTCAGGTTAAGGATGCTATATCCGAAACATCAACTATCTAGTCAGGCCCTGTAGGGTGGGAGTATCCATAAGTGTTTCCAGATGTTTTACAAGGAATTCTTCCCGAGATGGAGATCGACTTTGGTATTGATCTTTCTTTCGGCATGTATCCTATATCTATTCCTCATATAGAATGGCTCCAGATGAGTTAAAAGAGTTGAAGGAGCAGTTGAAAGATCTCTTAGACAAGGGTTTCATCAGACTTAGCAAATCCCCATGGGATGTACCAGTTCTCTTTGTCCGTAAGAAGGATGGTTCCCTCCGGATGTGCGTTGACTATCGATAGTTGAACAAAGTCACAGTAAAAAATAGTATCCCCTCCCTAGGATTGATGACTTGTTTGACCAACTTCAGGATGCATAAGTTCTTTTGAAATATAGACCTTAGATTCGGATATTATCAGCTCAGGGTTAGAGAGAGTGACATCCCGAAGACAGTCTTCAGGACTCGGTATGGTCACTATAAGTTTGTAGTTATGTCTTTTAGACTAAAGAATGATCTTGCGACTTTTATAGATTTGATGAACAGGGTGTTCTTTACCATATTTGGACATGTTCATAATTGTATTCATAGATGACATTCTCATATACCCTCAGAGCAAGGAGGAGCATGTCTCTCATTTGATAGTGGTGATACAGACTCTTAAGAAACACCACCTGTATGCTAAATTCAGCAAGTGTGGGTTTTGGTTGGACTTGGTAGCATTTTTGGGTCATGTGGTGTTGAGTGAGGTGTGCAGGTGGACTCTCAAAAGTTAGTCCTACAGATATCAGGAGTTTCTTGGGCTTATCTGGTTACGTCCAGAGATTTGTTGAAGGATTTTCATCCATTGTAGTAATTTTGATTAAGTTGACCCAAAAGAAACTGAATTTTCAATTGTCAGAGGCCTGTGAGAAGAGCTTACAACAGTTGAAAACTCAACTCACCTTAGCGCCAGTTTTGAATCTACTTGAGGGTACTGATGGGTTTGTGCTATATTGTGGCACCTCAAGAATAAGCCTTGGTTGTGCATTTATGTAGCATGGTAAGGTTATAGCCTATGCTTCTAGGCAGATAAAAATCCATGAGAAGAACTATCTGACTCACAACCTTGAGTTGGCGGTGGTAGTATTTGAGTTGAAGATTTGGAGACACTATCTATATGGGGTCCATGTGGATATGTTTATGGACCACAAAATCCTATAGTATGTGTTTAATCAGAAGGATCAGAATCTACATCAAAGAAGGTTGTTGGAGAATCATAAAGATTACGATGTGAGTGTCGTTTACCATCCGGGCAAGGCCAATGTGGTGGCAGACGCCCTTAGCAGGATTTATATGGAGAGTATGTCCCATGTAGATAAGGAGAGCAAGGAGTTAGTGAAGGATGTGCATTGTCTTGCATAACTAGAAGTTCGTCTTGTTGACATGAAAAATGGTGGTCATTGTTTAGAATGGATCAGAATCTTCCTTTGTGACCGAAGTCAAAGGTAGGCAAGATGAGGACCATACTTTGGTAATGTTGAAGGAAGCTGTTTAGAATCAGAAGGTGGAGGTTTTCTCCTAAGCAGGAGATGGTGTACTACAATATCAGGGTCATTTGTATGTTCGGTGTGTTGATGACCTAAGGTAGTGGATGTTGCATAAGACTCATGGTTCCAGATATTCTATGCATCCAAGTGACACCAAGATATACCGTGAACTACGGTAAGTCTATTGGTGGAATGGCATGAAGAAGGACATAGTAAGTGTTCGAATTGTCAACAGGTGAAGGTTGAGCATTAAAGTCCTTGGGGCATGCTGCAAGAAATCAGCATCCCTACTTGGATGTGGAATGAAATCAATATGGAATTCATCATAGGTTTGCCTCATACTTATCGACAGTATGATTCTAAACCATTCCAATATTCAGATGGCTCTGTTTGAGGCTCTTTATGGGCAGAGATATAGATCACCTATAGATTGATTGGAAGTCGGTGAAACTACATTGATAGGACCAGATTCATCTCATGAGGCTATGGAGAAAGTTTAGCTTATAAGGAAAAAGTTGAGAACATCTCAGAGTCGCCAAAAGTCCTATGTGGATGTGAGGAGGAGAGAACTTGAGTTCAAAGTTGATGATTGGGTATTTTTGAAGGTGTCTCCCATGAGGGAAGTGATTAGGTTAAGAAATAAGGGGAATCTTAGTCCCCAATATGTTGTCCCATATAGGATTGTGAGACGTGTTGCCAAGGTGGCTTATGAGTTAGAGTTGCCCTAGAAATTGGCTTCAGTACATCCAATTTTCCATGTGTTGCTTTTAAAGAAGTGCATGGGTGATTCGACTTTGGTTTTTCTAGTAGAGATCATAGGTGTGAAAGATAGCCTTAGCTCGAGGAGGTTACAGTTGGAATACTTGATCGTCAGGTTTGGAAGCTATGAAAAAAAGAGGAAGCTTCAGTAAAGGTTTTGTGGAGAAACCAACATGTTGAGGGAGCTACATGAGAAGCTGAAGAAGATATGATGGATAAATACCTGCATCTATTCCCCTTCTGGTTCAGTTCCAGCTTGAGGTACTAGTTTCCTCCTCAGTACTCTATTCAGTTTCATGTTCAGTTCATGTGTTCCAGTTTCTTCCATGTCAATGCATGTACGTATGATTCTTGAATTCAGTTCGGTCATGTATTTTAGTAATTGGTATGATAGTCTATTCCCCAGCTTTTTAGTATGTTCATTCATATTCGAGGACGAATGTTCCTAAGGGGGAGATATTGTAATCCCCGAAAACCCTAATATCAAACCCGAGGATTCAAATGGAGAAAACAAGAAATTTTGCCCCAGGTCATAGGATGAGTCATCCAGTTGACCTGTGAGGAGACTTCACGGGTCGTTAAGTGACTCGTGAAGTGAAGGGGGAATTGGAAGGAACTCGTAATCATGGGGTGACCACAAGAGAAAAAACAAGTCGTGGTTAGGGCAACGAGTCATTAAGTGAGTCGTGGTCAAGATGGTCAATGGTTCAAGGGTTGAGTTTCGGAGATGGCACGAAAGTAAGCCACGAGTCGTGAAGTGACTACATGACTCGTGGAGTTAGTTGTAGTTAGGAGTAGGCTGGACATTTAAATTTTGGGTAGTGTTCATCACGAATAGTTCACCACGAGTCGTGGACCTCGTGGTGACTGGCAGTGTGTATTTTTCCTACGTTTCAGTGAGAGTGTTTTTGTAATTCCTAAGCTTCTAAGTCCTAAACTACGTTTCTTTAAGCTCAGTTAGGAGGGTTTTAAGGATACATAGCCTATTCTAAACCACCCCAGACCATGCATGCAATATCAAGGAGTCTATTGAAGATCAAACTAGAAGATTCTTTAGGTTCTTCCTCAATTCACTTGGATTCTCAAGGGTAGTTGAAGGATGACGATTGATTTAGCAGTGTAACCCACAATTGGACACCACGAGTTGTGGTCAAACGCCACAATTTGTTGGGTGAGTCATGGTCAGCATTTGGTTAATAACCTGAGGTTTTGGGCAGTGGAGGTAACAAGAAGTGACCACGAGTCGTGGTCATGGGTGACGAGTCTTTAGGTCCCTCGTGGGGAACCTTTGAGGAATAGTGGAAATGCAGTTAACAATAGAAGAGGACGACTCGTGCCCAGTGGTAATGACTTATCCAATCCCTCGTTGGGACTGGCAGTCAACTTTTCCCTGTGAATTTGGTAAGGGATTTTTTATAATTCCAATGATCCTAAAGCCTAAACTATGTCATTTTAAGTTTTGAATAGTGAGTTTTAAGAGGGGTAAGTTCATTCAAGGCTATTCCTATACATGCACGCAAGAGTAAGGGTCTAGAGAGGTGATCAAGCTTAATCCCTTCATGTTTTTTATCAATTCTTCATTGGGCAATCGGAGAAATTATAGAATCATATTCTCTCAGGTATGTAGGGTTATGAATGGGTGAATTTGTTCACACCCATGCCTAATCCCTCTCTAATTAATTAAAATCCATATGTTGATCCTATGTGGTTTTAACCCAATGCATGAATTTCCTAATTTTCTACATGGGTATGATCTAAGTATGTTTTTATTATTCAATTATGATTCATGGGCAAGCTTTACAATGTTTTCTATTATAAATCGTGTTTTCAAGATTTATGAATTATAATGCCCATCCATGAGAAGTTCATGAAAGTTGATATTTATGATGTATATTCAAATATGATGAGATATTCATGATGAAAAGCATGTTTTCAAGTTACCCATGTCTATGATCATGTTTTCAAGTGAATCAAGTTTTTTCAAGCATGTTTAAGTATTGGGAAAACCCATATTTTCAAGCAAGATGTATGATTTCAAACAAATTAGCTTATCGTGTAGTTTTGGAGTCAAGTCTCCCAATCAAGTTTAGCTTGTGGTGTGGTTTAAGCCAAGACTCCTCATGTATGATTCCAGATTTATATATATAGCTTATTATTCAGCTTCGTTAATAGACGATGGTCAACTTTATTGAAAAATGATGGAGAGCATATGCATGTTTTTGGGAGTAGTTTCTAGCACTGAGTAGGCTAAGGGTCAATCAACCCTATGCCTCAGAACTACATGTCAATGTAGGTATGATTAGATTGTTTGGGACCTCCTTTGTGAGCTTTCCCCTGCCCCAAGGGGCCTTCAGCGTGATATCAATATTATGGTAGCGTCTTTAGCCCTGGAAAGGCTTTAGAGGGCTCTTCCCACGTTACTGTGATAGTCGGGACCACGTAAGCTCTATCGTGGTAATGTCGGTTATATGACGAGTCTCTCATTGTTCCTCATGATTTCAGTTATGCGTGTTTATCATTCATGATATACATATATGTTCTAAAGCAAGTTTTACCCAATGTACAGTTTTACTTATGATTATCAGACTTCAGCTTTGGGTCATTCGATTAAATTCTGATATTCAGTAATGTTCAGATCATGATTTCAGAAAATAGCATGCAAGACCTACTCTTAGATGCTTACCTTTATTGTGTTTTACATTATGCATGTTTTAAATGATTTTACTTATTTAAGGGGTTTTACTTACCATGCATACTCGGTACATTCTACGTACTGACCGCATACTTTATGCTATATCATTTTATGATACAGGCTCCGATCTCCAAACTCAGCCCGTCACTAGCCATTTTTCGGAGTTAGCCTTCAACTTCAGTGGTGAGTCCTCATCCCCCGAGGACCCTTATATATTAATTATCTTGATTTTTTAGTTTTTAGCCTTATCGGTTAGTTGGGGGTGTTGTCCCATCAACCCATCAAATATGTTAGAGGCTTTCAGACTATATGTAGTAATCAGCTTGTCCTGTATGAAGTGAATTCTGGTTCCGATGTTATGATAGGAGTAGAGTTCCACTATGTTTATTATGTTAAGTCTTCCTCTTTATTTGATCAAGTTAGATGTATGTCCATGCCATGGGTCGACTTGGAGTCTCTTGGGGCTCCTTGTTTCGTGTCTCTATCCAAGGCTATGTTCGGGTCGTGAAAAACATGGTATCAGAGCCTTAGGTTTTGAAGTGTCCTAGGGTGTCTGAAATCAGCATTAACTAGAGTCTTTTTCATAGGTGTGAAGCGCGCCACACTATGAAGAAGAGGCTACGAGACATTTAGGAAATGTTCCCTTCTTTCATGATCTATGTCATGCGGTGAAGTGTCTCTTTATCCTTCTAAGTCATGCTATTCGAGATTGCAGAATCATGCCCCCCGTAGAGTTAATGGAAGAAGAAACGGAAATGGAAATGGCCATGAGGATGGCAATGGAGACGGGCACCAACAAGCCCCACCAGCTCATGAGCACCATGCACCGGATTCGGTTTCCCACACAAAATTCAGGGCAGCCATTCAGATGCTAGCACAGGCCTTGACCGCTCGGTTCAACTAGAAGGCAGTAGCAGTATGTTTCGTAGAACGGGAATGTGGCAACAACACGAGTAAGATATTTCTTGAGGATGAACCCTCCAAAGTTCCTTGGGTCAAAGGTTGACGAGGATCCACATGAGTTTATTGATGAGATTTTTAAAATCACCCAGGTCATTGGGGGTGACTGGAGAGGAGTGTGTTGATTTGGCCTCAAATCAGTTGAAAGGGGTCACACACATTTGGTTTAAACAGTGGAAGGATAGTAGGGTAGTCAGAGCAGGTAGTAGGGCAGTTGGAGCAGGCCCTATAATTGGGATGAGTTTCATGTCACTTTCCTAGATCGGTTCTTCCCTCGTGAGATAAGGGACTGAAGGCAGCAAAGTTCATGAATCTAAAACACAGTAAGAGGACAGTGCAGGAATATGCCGTAGAATTCACTCATCAGTCAAAGTATGCCCCAAAGTTAATGGTTGATCAGAGAGCGCGAGTGAGAAGGTTTGTTCATGGGGTGGCGGACTACCTAAACATGGATTGCAGAACTGCCATGCTCCACCAGGATATGGATTTTCGTTGGATAGTATTGTATGCCAGCAGAAGGAGGTAGCACATCTGAGGGAGAGAGAGACCAAGAGAGCCAGGACAGACAGCTATAGGTTCTCTCAGTAGAGACCGGCTGGTAGGAATAGACAGTAGTCCCACTAGAGATCTTCTGCCCCAACATCTTCAGCTATGAGTATCCGATCCCAAACTAGGCATGACCAGATAGGACGAGCATCATGCTCTAGGGGTCATAGCAGCAGGCCCACAGATTCTAGTATTCCAGTTTGCGACAAGTGTGGTCGGAGGCACACAAGTCAGTGTTTGGCGAGTACAAGTGCTTTCTTTGGGTGCGGGAAGCCCGTACATATGCTTAGAGATTGCCTAGCAGCTAGATAGAACCATGATAGAGGCCGAGGCCCAACTTCTAGTTAAGCATCTCCACTAGCCCACCCATCTCAGTAGGGTGCATCTACTAGCACAGGTGGCGATCAGCACCAAAATAGATTCTATGTCTTAGCATCGCGCTAGGAGTAGGAGGTCTCCCCGTATGTAAGTCACTGTTATGTTATGAGTTTTCCATCTATATGTGTATGCTTTGTTAGATCCAGGGGCTACCTTGTCTTTTATGATGCCCTATGTGGCTGGTAGTTTCGGAGTCAGTCCAGAGATCTTGCCTTCTCAGTCTTTACTCCAGTAGGTGATTCAATAGTAGCTAGACAGGTGTATAGAAGTTTTCCGGTCCCAGTTTTTCAGGAAGTCACCTCAGTAGATCTATTAGAGTTAGCCATGATCGATTTTAATGTTATCCTTGGCATGGATAGGCTATTTGCATGTTATGCCTCAGTTAGTTGTAGGATCCAGGCAGTAGAGTTTAGATTTTGGGATGAGCCAGTCATAGAATGAAAGGGTAGTTCAACTGTACCTGTAGGTCGTTTCATTTCCTATCTTAAGGCAAAAAAGATGATCTTTAAGGGTTGCGTGTACAATTTAGTTAGAGTTAAGGATACCACGTCCGATACCCCGACTATCCAATCAGTCCCAGTAGTCTGTGAGTACCCAAAAGTCTTCCTAGAAGATCTACCAAGAATCCCTCTTGAGAGGGAGATCAATTTTGGTATTGACCTTTTTCCTAATACGCAACCTATATCTATTCCTCCTTATCGAATGGCCCCAGCCGAGTTGAAGGAGATGAAGGACAGTTGAAAGACCTTTTGGATAAGGGATTCATCAGACTGAGCAAATTCCCATGGGGTGCACCAGTTCTCTTTGTATGAAAGAAAGATGGTTCTCTTCATATGTGTATTGATTATCGACAATTGAACAAGGTCACCATCAAGATCTGGTATCCTCTTCCTAGGATTGATGATTTGTTTCACCAGCATCAGGGTGCCAAATGCTTTTTGAAGATAGATCTCAGGTCCGGATACCATCATCTCAGGGTTCGAGAGAGTGATATCCCGAAAACAGCCTTCAGGATGTAGTATGGTCATTATGAGTTTATAGTTATGTCTTTTGGACTAACAAATGCTCTTGTAGCTTTTATGAATTTATTGCACAGGGTGTTCAAGCCATACTTGAGATATGTTTGTGATCGTGTTTATTGATGATATCTTGATATACTCTCGGAGCAAGGAGGAGCATGTCGCTCATTTGAGGGTGGTATTATAGACTATCAAGGACCACCAATTATATGCTAAATTTAGCAAGTGCGAGTTTTTGTTGAACTCAGTGGCATATTTGGGCCATATGGTCTCAAGTGAGGGCATAAACGTGGAATGCCAGAAAATAGAAGCGGTGAAGAATTGGCCTACACTGGTGAATCCTTCAGATATCAGGAGCTTCTTGGGCTTAGTTGGATACTATCGGATATTTGTTGAGGGATTTTAATCTATTGCAGTGCCATTGACCAAATTTACCCAAAAGAAAGTGAAGTTCCAATGGTCGGAGGCTTGTGAGAGGAGCTTTCAGGAGTTGAAGACTCAACTTACCTCAGAACCGGTGTTAACCCTACCTGGGTGTACCACTCGGTTTGTGGTGTATTGCAATGCTTCTAGAATAGGCCTGGGTTTGTGTATTGACGAAGCATGGTAAAGTTATACATACGCTTTTAGGCAGATGAAGGTTTCTGAAAGGAATTACCCAACCCATAATCTTAAATCGGGGCGGTGGTATTTGCATTAAAGATTTCGAGACACTATTTTTATGGGTCCATGTAGATGTGTTTATGGACCATAAGAGCCTACAATATGATCTTACACAGAAGGATCTAAATCTACGTCAAAGGAGGTGGTTGGAGCAACTCAAGGATTATGATATGAGTGTCCTTTACCATCTGGGTAAAATGTGGTGGCAGACGCACTTAGTAGACTCTCTATGGAGAGTGCATCCCATGTAGATGAGGGAAAGAAGGAGCTGGTGAAGGATGTGCATGGACTTGCACGGTTGGGAGTTCATTTGGTTGACTCGACTGATGGTGGCGTTATGGTTTAGAGAAACGTCCTTGGTGACTGATGTGAAATCTAGGAAAGACGAGGACCCTATCTTTGTAAAGTTAAAGGAAGCCATTCAGAATCAGAAGGTAGACGTCTTCTCCAAAGTGGGAGATGGTGTGCTTCGATATCAAGGTTGCTTGTGTGTCCAAAACGTTGATGATTTGAGAAGTCGGATGTTGCATGAGGCTCACGGTTCCAGATATTTGATACATCCAGGTTCCACCAATATGTACCGTGACCTATGGGAAGTGTATTGGTGGAATGGCATGAAGAAGGACATCACAGAATTTGTAGCTAAGTGTCCAAATTGTTAACAAGTGAAGGTTGATCACCAAAGACCGGGAGGTGTGCTTCAAGACATCAGTATCCCTACTTGGAAGCGGGAAGAAATAAATATGGATTTCATTACAAGGTTGCCTCGCACTCGTCAGTAATATGACTCCATTTGGGTTGTTGTAGACAGGTTGACCAAAGCCTGTCATTTTCTATGGGTCAAAACCACTGATTCAACAGAGGATTATGCAAAGCTATACATTCGAGAGCTAGTTCGGTTGCATGAAATTCCCTTATCCATCATATCAGACAGAGGTACTCAGTTTACCTCTCAATTTTGGAAATCGTTTCAAAAGGGACTTTGTACTCAGGTCAAGCTCAGTACAACATTTCATCCTCAAATCGATGGTCAGGCAGAGTGGACTATTCAAACTCTCGAGGACATGTTGAGAGAGTGTGTGATTGACTTCAATGATAGTTGGGATGATCATTTTCCTCTTATTGAGTTTTCATATAACAACAGCTACCATTCCAACTTTCAGATGGCTCTATTTGAGGCTCTCTATGGGCGGAGATGTAGATCCCCTATTGGTTGGTTTGAAGTCAGTAAAGCTGCAATGATACTACCAGATTTAGTCAAAGAGGCTATGGAGAAAGTTTAGCTCTTACGGGATAGGTTGAAAATAGCTCAGATTTGCCAAAAGTCTTATGCGGATGTGAGAAGGAGAGAGCTCGAGTTCAAAGTGGATGTTAGGTGTTCTGAAGGTGTCTCCCATGAGGGGAGTGATGAGATTCGGAAAGAAAGGGAAACTAAATCACCGTTATGTTGGCTCGTACCAGATTGTGAAATGGGTGGGCAAAGTGGCATATGAATTAGAGTTTCCCTCAGAATTATCTTCAATCCATCTAGTTTTCCATTTATCGCTCCTAAAGAAGTGTTTGGGTGATCCAACTCTAGTTGTTCCGGTGGACAGTGTCGGTGTGAAAGACAGCCTTAGTTATGAAGAGGTTCTGGTGAAGATGCTAGATCATCAGGTTCGAAGGCTAAGGAACAAAGAAGTATCTTTAGTTATGGTTTAATGGAGGAATCAGCATGTTGAGGGAGCTACGTGGGAAGCCAGAGAAGACATGATGGCTAGATACCCATATCTATTTCCTACCAACTCAGTTCTAGCTTGAGGTTTTAATTTTTGCCCTAAAACTCTATTCAGTTTCATGTTCGATTCTTGTGCCCCAGTTTTTATCATGTATATGGATGTATGTATGACTCATGAATTTAATTCAGTCATGTAGTTTAAATCGAAGTTAGTAATTTAGTCAGTTTTCGGCTTATATGATAAGTATTTGAGTATGATGATTGCATTTCTCTGCTTTTCTATTTGATTTTCAACATTTGAGGATGAATGTTCCTAAAGGGGAGCTATTGTTTTAACTCAAAAACCCTAACATCAGACGCGGGATTTGAAACGGAGAAAATAGGATTTTCTGCACCAGGTCACAGAACGAGTCGTCATGTGACCCATCAGATTTACCACAAGTCGTTAAGTGACTAATGTTGAGGAGTGTTGACTTGCCTGGAAATTTTGAATTTGGGGTGACCACAGATGTGACCACAAGTCGTGGTAAAAAAAACGAGTCGTCATGTCACCCATGGTCAAGGGAAGTTGAAGGATGAACGTTGAGTTGGCAGTGTACCCCATGATTGGACACCACGAGTCGTTGTCAGATGCCATGATTCATTGGGTGAGTTGTGGTCAATAATTGGTTAATGACCTGAGGTTTTTGGCAGTGGAGGTAACGAAAGGTGACCACGAGTCGTTATCACCAGTGACGAGTCATTTGGTCCCTCGTAGGGACCCTTTGAGGAAAAGTGGAAGTGCACTTAAAGACAGCAGATGATGACTCGTGCCTAGTGGTAACGACGCATCCAGTCCCTCGTTGGGATTGGCAATCAGCATTTCTCTGCGAATTTAGTAAGGGCTTTTCCGTAATTTCTATGATCCTAAGGCTTAAACTATGTTGTTTTAAGCTATGAATAGCGAGTTTTAAGAGGAGAAAGTTCATTCTAGGCTATTCTTATTCATGCATGAAAGAGTAAGGGTTTAGAGAGGTGATCAAGCTTAATCCCTTCAAGTTTTTCATCAATTCTTCATTGGGAAATCAGAGAAATTATAGAATTAGATTCGCTTAGGTATGCAGGGTTATGAATGGGTGAATTTGTTCACAACCATTCCCAATCCCTCTCTAATTCATGAAAATCCATATTTTGATCCTATGGGGTTTTAACTCAATGCATCAATTTCTTAATTTTCTACATGAGTATGATCTAAGTATGTTTCTATTATTGAATTATGATTCATGGGAAAGTTTTACAATGTTTTCTATTATAAATTGTGTTTTCAAGTTTTATGAATTATAATGTCCATCCATGAGAAGTTCATAAAAGGTGAGATTTATGATGTATATTCAAGTATGATGAGATATTCATGATGAAAAGCATCATTTCAAGTTACCCATGTCTATGATCATGTTTTCAAGTGAATCAAATATTTTCAAGAATGTTTAAGTATTGGACAAGCCCATATTTTCAAGTATGATTTATGATTTCAAGTAAATTGGCTTACCATATGGTTTTGGAGTCAAGATTTCCAATTATGTTTAGCTTGTGGTATGGTTTGAGCCAAGGTTCCTTATATATATACATGATTATTCAGCTTCGTCAATAGACAATGGTTAGCTTTGTTGAAAAATGATGGAGAGCATATGCATGTTTTTGGGAGTTGTGTCTAGTATCGAGTAGGCTAAGGGTCAGTCAACCCTATGCCTCAGAACTACACGCCAACCTAGGTATGATCAGATTTTTTACGCCCTCCTTTGTGAGCTTTCCCCTGCCCTAAGAGGCCTTCAACTTGATATAGATATCATAGTAGTGTCTTTAGCCCTGGCAAGGCTGTAGACGGCTCTGCCTACTTGAGTGTGATAGTCAGGACCACGTAAGCTCTATCGTCGTAATGTCGGTTATATGACGAGTCTCCCATTGTTCCTCATGATTTCAGTTATGCATGTTTATTATTCATGATATACATATATGTTCTATAGAAGGTTCGACCCAATGTACAATTTTACGTATGATTATTAGACTTCAGCTTTGGGTCATTCGATTCATTTATGATGTTCAGTTATGTTCAGATCATGATTTCAGAAAATAGCATGCAAGCCCTATTCTCATATTCTTATCTTGATTGTGTTTTACATTATGCATGTTTTAAATGATTTTACTTATTTAAGCGATTTTACTTACCTTGCACACTCGGTACATTCCATATACTGACCGCATACTTTATGTTGTATCATTTTATGATACAAGCTTTGATCTCCAGACTCAGCCCTGTCACTAGCCAATTTTCGAAGTTAGCTTTTAGCTTCAATGGTGAGTCCTCATCCCTCGAGGACCCTTCAATATTAATTATCTTGTATTTTCAGTTCTCAAACTTGTCAGGTTAGTTGGGGGTGTTGTCCCATCAACTCACCGGATATGTTAGTGGCTCTCAGACTGTATGTAGTAATCAGCTTATCATGTAAGAAGTGAATTCTGGTTCTGATGTTATGATATGATTAGACTTCCTCTATGTTTATTATGTTAATTCTTCCGCTTTATTTGATCGAGTTTGATATATGTTCATTCCATGGGTTGACTTGGAGTCTCTCAGGGCTCCTTGTCCCGTGTCTCAATTGGGTCCTATGTTTGATTATGACACGCGGTAATGTCAGTTATATAACGAGTGTCCCATTATTCCTCATGATTTTCAGTTATGCATGTTCATCAGTTATGATATTATGTTTTCAACAGGTTTGACCCAATGTTCAAATTTACTTATGATTAACGGTTTCAGCTTTGGGTCATTTGAATCAATTATAATGCTTAGTCATATTTAAATCATGTTTTCAGATAACAGAATGCAGGTGTTGCTCACAGAAGCTTATCTTTAATATATTTTTTATGGTATGCATGATTTCAGTTTTACTTACTTAGACGTTTCATTTACCTTGCATACTCAGTATATTCCAAGTACTGACTGCATACTCTATGTTGTATCGTGTCATGATACAGGCTCGGACGTTCAAGCTCAGTCCCGCTGCTAACCAGATTCTTAGATTTCTAGAATACTTAGCTGGTCAGTGAGTACTCATCCTTCGAGGACATTTTTATCATCTTGTATTCAGTATCTTCAGTTTTAGTTTTTAGTGAGTTATTTGGGGTCTTATCCCATCAACTTGTCAAGTTGAAGAGGCTTATCAGACATAGCATGTATTCAGCTTCGAATCAGTATTATGTTTTCCGTTGTTTAGATGTTAATAGATTCTAAGACTTCTGTTATTTCAAATGTTAGATTTTCACATTTATTATGTTGAGCTTTAGTTTTCATGTTTATGTCATGGGTCAACTTGGAGCATCTCGGGGTTCTTTGTTCCGTGTCTCGATCTGGGCCTATGTTCGGGTCGTGACACTCATGCCCAAATCCCATCTCAAGTTCATGAATTCAATTGTATGATTCTATGGGGTCTTAACCCAATTATATGAGATTCTTTGTGATTAATTCATGGGTCGATTCCCTTCATTTTTAAATGAAATTTTAAGATTCCTAGGAAAGTTTTATACCTATTTGATTATAATTCATGATTTCAAGTTTTAAGAACATGATTACTAATTATGCAAGTTTCATAAAAAGTTGATTTTATTACTTAGGCTCCCAAGTATGATGATATTTCTAATATATATGAATATTTTAAAATTACCCATGAATATATTTATGATTTAACTTGTGATGTCTATTTCATGCAAGCATGATGTTAAGCTTTGGGCAAGCCCACTCAAGTTAAGCAAGATTTCATGATTTAATCAAGACTAATAAGTTCAGTTATATCATGTGTTGGAGTCAAGAATCCCCATATGTTAAGATTCAAGTTATGTTTTGACCTATGATTTTATGAGCATTATACATGTTTTGGGATTGGTGTCTAGTATCGAGTAGGCTTGGGGTTCCAAGGTTTCCCAGTCTCAGAACTACGCGCCAATGTAGGTATACTTCGGGGCCTCTCAAGCGAGCGTTTCCCCTAGCCCAAGGGCCCACCATGATATCACACCTAACTTAATCCTTCGCCCTAGCAAGTCTTAGGATGACTCTCCTCCACATAGACACGATGTGGGATGATCATAAGCTCATACATGGTGGTTGTCGGTTAAGAAGAGTCTCTCATTGTTCCACATGATTTCATTAATGGATGTACTATAAGATATTATATACATTTTACAGCAGGTTTGATCCAAGGATCAGTTTATGAACTTTTACCTATGATTTCAGATATGCAAAGCCATATGCACTTACTTCAGTTTATGTTTACTCATGTTTTCAGATATCAGCATACAACCTTTACTCTCAAAATCTTATGATGTTATGATTTAAGATATGCATGACTTCAGTTTTACTTACTTAACTTATTTTACTTACCTTGCATACTCAGTACATTTCAAGTACCGACCGCATATTATAAGATGTATCATTTCATGATACAGGCTCATACATTCAAGTTCAGTCTCGTCGCTAGCCAGTTTCCAGAGTTTAGCCCAAACAACGTGTTAGTGAGTCCTCATCCTTCGAGGACTTTTAGCTAGTTGAGTTGTTGTCATTTTCTGTTTCAGACTTCTAGTGAGCTAGTTGGGGGCGTTGTTCCATCAGCTCATTAGTATGATAGAGGCTTATCAGACTTGGTTTGTATATCCAGCTCCGGTTTTAGTGTTTTGAGATTTTCATTGTTTAAATGTTTTATTATTCAGACTTCCGCTATTTCAAAATTTAGTCTTCCGCTTTATATATATTGAGCTTTGTTTTCGTGTTCATGTCATGAGTTGACTTGGAGATATTTATGGTTCTAGGTCCCGTGTCTAGATTCGGGCCTATGTTCGGGTCGTGACACTTGAGAAAGGAATTAAAGAGTCTGCTTGATATGGAGCTGCTCAAGTTGAATCAGTAACCCCCTCAAAATGCCTTTCTGTACTTGGAGAACAGGGTGAGGGTAAAGGCTCTACCATTCCTCGACCGTCGTAGGAGTACTAAGATCCTAAATTTTATCAGTACTCGGGAAACCCTCCCAATGAATGGAAGGAGAGTGTTTTGGGGCAGCCCCCAATATAGGGACTGAGATTCCAACCTCTTCCTCAACTTACTTGTCTTTTCTGGGCAGTGCCCCTGACTACTCTTCTCTATTCTAAGGATAAGAATTTGTAAAGAAGATGAAGCCACCTGTTCACGATTGGTTAATGGTTCACCTACAATGGAGGCTTTCTTTAAGGGAGCCCCTCCCCTACTTTTCTTGAAGAACCTCATTGAAGGAGAAAACTCACTGCAGGCATCCTTCATTTTTCTCTTTATTCATAATGCCTTTTTCAAGAGATTTTCTCTATCTCACCTCAATTTTCCAATTCATTTGGCTTTTAAGCATGAACTATTTCCTTGTTTTCAATCAATTTAGGAAGGGTTTATGCCTTTTCTCTTCTTTTGTACAGCCATTTAACTTAGACACAGAAAATGGAAGAATTGAATTAAAAGCAATCTGCTGGAAGAAAAAGGACATGTGTGCTGTATAAGAATGAACCTGGAGTCTAGTTGAATTCAACTTGCGAGCCATAGATTGGAATTTGTGAAGTGCAGGTGCCACCGCAGATTGGCATCTGCGAAATGCAGGTTCTACCGCAGATTGGCATCTGCAAAACACATGTGCCACTCAAGTGACCCATGTTATTTTCTTAAGGGTAGAATCATCTAAAATAATCACAAGTGCACCTGCTACGCTTCCTAGGGCATTTTTGGAATCTATGCAAAAAGGAATTTTAGATATTTAACCCCAGTTGTAAATATTATGAAAAGAAATTGAAAATTGAATGGAGAGTACATCATAGAGATAGAGTACATTTTCTGTATTTTTTCTGCATTAGGGAAACCACCATTGTTGCAGACCTTGAGCTTGAATTGAGATTTGATTACTTAATATGATGAGTTTAGAGAAATTCTTTATGGGTATAGTTTCTCTCTCTTTGATTATGATTAGCTAAATTTCTTGCTAGGGGTCTGTGTGCATGAGGGGTGTGTTGACTTGAGTGGATGTTGATTACTTGTTCTTACAATTGATTAGCAAGCACAGATCTATTGTTTTCTTTAAGTTTTAATTCAATAATTGATGGTTGCAAACACTAATTTTATCTTCTAATCTTGCTTTTGCTTGAAAGATGGAAGTAAGGTCGGCTAAGGATTCAATAGTTAGCGAAATAGAGTTTGTATATATGGTTTGGAGCAAGAGATAGTCAAAATCCAAATTCATACTTCATTAATGGATTAGAGCTAGAAATAGTCTAACCCTTCCTCAAGCTTATTGGTTGTTTTGTGATTATGGCTTTGGGGTTTGAGAAAACCCTAGTTACATATATTCTTTTGGATGAAAAACATAGTGTGTAGCCGTAACCAAGGCTATCCATACCCTAATCAAGTCTAATGCTTTTAATCAATCCCTCTCTCATTGACACCGCATCAAACATACACCCCTAGTCCTTCTCATTTGATTGCATCAGGTCGTTTTCCCCTCGTTTTGTTCTACATTTGAACTTGATATGTGATTGCTCTTCTCCCCCAATTTTTACTTTATGTTTTTGAGACATGACTTTGTCTTATGTAAGTTGATTTACTATATTTGGATAATCCAACCCCAATCTTCATATGATTCGACCCTGACACTCATTGAAAATTTTATTTTTTGTCAACGACCGTAGCCACCTCCCTTATTGGAGAAGTGTTTTTGGAAGTTATTGAAAAAATGGCATCACTGTTGAGGATTGGCTTATGATTACCATTTGTTTTTTTTTAATTCACACTTATTTTACTTTGTGTTTTGCTTTTACATTGTTTGTTTGTCTTTGCCGATTGACAAGGAGAAAGATGAGCCACACTAGTGATGTTGGTAGCGTGGATGGTTTTATGAACATGGAAGATGAGCCTATTGCTCATGATGTAGCTGGTGATATTCACTTACCTCCCGTAGTGGGGGACATAGTATTCTACATCAATAACACTATGCTCCATCATTTATAGATAAAAGGCTTTTCTGGGGGCGTTGCGAGTGAGAATGCAAATCAACACATCAAGAAGTTTGTCTATGTTTTCCTATCCTTAATTGTAGGCAATGTGAATCAAGAATCTATCAGGTTGAGGTTATTTCCTTTCTACTTGATGGGAGAAGCTGCAATGTGTTTTGAAGAGCTCCCTAATGGGGCAATAACCACTTGGGATGAGCTGCTTGATGTTTTTCTTGACAGGTTTTTCCCCCATGTCAGATGCTATAATTACGAGACGAGATTACTATTTTTGTGCAAGCATAAGTAGAACCTTTCCATGAGGCGTGTACAAGATTTAAAAGGAAGGTTGCACAATGCGTAACACATGGCCTTCCATATGTCATGCTCCTTCAATAATTCTATCACTCGTTGGACCCTAGAAACAAAACTATCATCAACAACTTAGTTGGGGGTGCTCTAATGAAACAAACTTTCGAGTTTGCATGAGTCTTGTTTGAAAAATGGTGAGAAAAAATCATGCATGGGGTGCATGGGTGCTGAGATGGCAATGGGTGGTATCTCCACAAAAATGATCCAAGAATGGGAAAGGAGAAGTGAATTGCAAGATAAAAAAAGGAAACCACCATGGAACTTCGCAAAATGTTTACAAGGAAAGTGATGGAAATAAAAGTAATGAGTGTGAAAGACATTAAAACAATTGATAAGTCAGAGAACATTGAAGGTGAGGTTTATTTCCTCTATGCTAGTCAGGAGGTTATTACGACAATCTATGGTATGGATTTCCATATCAGTCATCAAGAAGCCAGTCAAAGCTCTTAAGGACAGGGATATGGAAATCAAGGTCAAAACTATAAGCATGTAGGTGATTTGGGAAGTAATGGAATACAAGAGTTCATCCATTCAAAAATTGAAATCTTTGTTGAAAGGTTTTCGAAAAGGATGACTTCAAAAGATTTATGAGTCTGGGAGTTGATGTATGATTTACAATCCCCTCACATAGACCGTGGAATCTAACGACATTTCCATTAAGAAGCTTGAAGAAAGAATGAATCAATTGGCATCTCAAATGGAGTCAAGATTAAAAGAGGATGCAAGGGTCCCACCGGTGGAAATGATAACGACTAATTTTGAATGTGGTGAAGGCTATTGAAATAGAATCACCCTGAGTGAAAAACCTCCTTGTGATTGGGTGGAGAGTGATTATGGAGAAGATGATGACCAAGATTATGAGACAATTCTCTTCAGGAAGTCCCTAGAAGACATTTTGGTGAGTTGTGAGGGTGAAGGTGTTGAAGGGTGTGAAGAAGTATGTCACACTTTGACAGGACTAGGATCCTATTCTTAGCAACCAAAAAATCTTGATCTTGATTTAAAAAATCAGCAAACTCCTCTATCACAACTATCAATCATTGAACTTGCGGTGTTGGAGCTCAAGCCGCTGCCCACTCACTTGAGGTACACATACCTTGGTGTAAATGAAACCTTGTCGGTGATCATTTCTTCTCAATTAGAATACTGGTAGAGGTTTTGCTAGTAGTATTGAGAAAGCATATTCGTGCAATTTGTTGGATGATTGCCGACATAATTGGTATACCTCCAGATATTTTCACTCACAAGATTAACCTTCAAGAGAATTGTATTCCATCCATCAAGCATCAAAGGAAATTGAATCCACCTATGCAAGAGGTGGTAAATAAATAGATCATCAAGTAGTTGGATGCAGGAGAGGTACACCCGATAGCCAATAGTACTTGGGTATGTCGGGTGCAGTATGTACCAAAAAAGAGGGAATCATGGTAGTTCCAAATGAGAAAGATGAAATGATGGCTATACAACCAGTCACTGGTTGGATGGTATGCATGGAGTATTGGAAGTTGAATTCATGGACCAAGAAGGATCATTTCCCTGTCCCCTTTATAGACCAAATGCTTGATTGACTAGCCGATCGAGAGTAATATTTCTTTCTTGATGGATAGTCGGGGTATAATAAAATTTCAATTGCCCCAGAAGATCAAGAGAAAACTACTTTTACATGTCCCTACTAGACATTTGCTTTCAAAAGGATGTTGTTTGGGCTTTGCAATGCCCCAGCCATGTTTCAAAGATGTATTATGATCATCTTCTCGGATATGATGGAAGATACCTGTTCGGCTGGTTTTTGCTATGGGTATAAAGCTACACGCAAGTGCACGTGGTCGAACAAGTAGTAAAGTGGCTTAAGTAAGCCAAATATAGATCCCACAGGGACTGGGATGAAGTGCAATCTGCTCAAGTGTACTATATTTTGATTCTAAAAATGCAGACAACAGTGTAACCAAAAGTTTGATATTTTGTTTTATAATTTTTATGCTAAATCTAAAATAACTATCTAATTTGAGTCTGAACTATGAATGAGAGCATGCTGAGGTTAAACGAACATGTAATGAAATTAATTATCGACATAATTTGGTTAATCTTTTCCTCCAGTTGCTAGCCAAGAACTATTGCGAAGAGATTAAAACTCTCGTATTTAACCTCACTTAAGAATCATGAACCATCCACGTACATTTCTGTGATTAAATGCAATTCATGTTCTAGCCATACAAACCCGGTTCCTAAATTGACTAATACGACTTTCAGGTATATTTCTATCCTGAAAGTAAATCAATTCCCAATTTTCCCAAATCAAGTAAAGATCATATCCTATTAATTCACAACTTTCCAATTTCTTGCTCTCTCGAGTGAAATCGGACTTTTTAGATATACATTAACGTAGGCCACACACTAATGCAGTAAGAACATGAATTAATAGAACAACATGGAAGAAAAGATGAAAAACCACTATGATCAACAATCCATTTCACTACAATTGTTCATAACCTCAGCAAGAAGAGGATTTAGCCACTCATTTGTGGATTAAACATCGTTAAATGAGTGTTAAACATACAAGCAACTGAATTAAAGAAGAAGGAAAGAGAGAAAAACCCTGATATTTTCGTCCCCTCAACTCCCTGTAACCCACGTTCTTGCTCCTCCCAGTCAGAATATTGAAAAATGAACCTAAGTGTTCTATTTATACTGGTGGAAATTTTTCCCGGAATAACAAGTAACATGTCACGGAGTGCATCGCGGAGCACTGCCTCCGTGACACGCTACGGACGCGGACCATCGCTGGAACTGGGGGTCCAGGAAATAAATCCCAACGTGGCACGGCATGCAACGCGGAGCCAAGCCACCGTGCCACTGAGCTATCGCGTACCCTCTCTGGAATTTGGGCGAAATTTCCCTATCCAGGCAGAACGCCTCCGCGATGGTAGCGTGACACGGCTCCATCGCGGAGCCCCTTTATTTCATGTTGTCCAATATCTTGTCCCTTGCTTGCATCCAAGTCCATCCCCGATATCCTCCAACATGCATTTTAGCTTCCCAAAATTACATTTTACTTGCAAAACAATGCTAATCATGTTGGTTAGTATAAATTTACATTTTATTACCAATTACATGAGAATGCATACACATTGATAGATAAACAAGGCGAAAATGGTACTTTTGAGTATCACTTGGGCATATAAATTTGCCCAAGATCACTTACCCCACACTTAAATCCTTGTTCGTCCTCGAACAACAATCCATCACTTCATGCAATTTACATCCCAACCTCGCTACTTTGGTTCGACAATTTAGGCTACGGTCATACCGATTAATCAATACAGCAAATCATCAAGAAAACATGCATGGTCCTATCAATGCAATGACCTTCAATACATCAAGACCTCCTGACATTAAGAATCGACTCTCGATATTGGCAAACTCATGCAAATCAGCTGATCAAGATATCCGACACGTCTTTCATCAAGCATGCGCCCTCACAACACAAGAGAATCTTCCCCTTTTTTTCTCATATGACTCACAAAATTTTAAGCAGGGGCATGTAAACACAATTTCGCTCTCTCTCCCAAAGGAATTCACATGCATCATGTCATGACCCATAAGCTTGCCGTTAGTGTATTACTCCACTAATATAAAGAAGTGTGATGTAAGATCACGTAGGACTTTAACTGGTTGTAATGGAAGCTACGGAACTAGTAAATATTGGGTTAGCCAATAATAGTCACTAGCATCCTTAAGCGCCTTTTCAACACATCCCATCAACTCATGGACATTGTTTCTTTTTTTCATCATTCCATTCTTGATGTTTTTCTTTAGTTTGGCCCATCGTATTAAGCACACTTGACACAACAACAAAGATTATTCATGCACCTTCATTATTGTTTATTTATAGCAAGTGCACCTTCAACCTTTTCTTTTCTTCTATCACTCTGCTTTTCTTTTTCTTTTCACCATTCTCACTCTTTGACACTTTGGGAAAATGATTTTCTCTTCTTAAGCGCTTAAGAGTTTTGTATAGACTTTAAGGCTAATGAAAAGAAGGGATTAAGCTCAGTTTACACTTTTTGACAAAAAGTAAAAAATAATAGGCTAAAGGCTCAACGGGCTGACTAGGGTATACAATCAAGGTGGGTACGACAAGGAAAATAAAAAACTCTCGGTTAAAACAAAGAAATGCCTACATCCTTTCCTACAATACACCTCCTTCATTTCGTTTTGTACACACACCAGGCAAGTTCTAGACACTTCACAATAGCATGGAATAACAACACCTCACTTCACACTTTTTGCACATGCTCAATTCAAGATGTATTCACAAACTCTTCAATCAGCTAATTACAGGAATTCAAACATTAAGCCTCAATCACACTAAATCGAACTCTATGGCCTAGGTATCTCAATATATTTACAAATTTGCATGCTTTCATACGAATCATCTTTGCATTTTAAATATCATGTACAACACGCAACCAAAATTTCGCAATCATACAGTAACTACAGGTTTTGGGATGCAACCCACCAAAGAAGAAAACTGAAAAATAATTAAAAACTACTCCTAACGACTACATTTCCCTTAAGACGGTCGTCATCCATCCATCATAGGGAACGGTCACTACTATGACTTCGGTTCAATGGGACCATTCTCAATAAAAGAACCGAAAACAAATGCCGAGAAACCCAAGAAGTAAAAAAATGTCGAAAATATCGATCATTTCGATAACAAAAATATGTACAGAATCAGCTAGCAACATTCAACAACACACATCAATTTCACATAAATTTACAATACAGAACAACACTTTAACAATTCACAAATCACAGGGAACGTAAAATTTCACATGCACGACAACAGATTAGAGCATACATACATAACAGCACAGCCCAGCACCTAACTACTCCCACCCCACACTTAGTTCGAACACTGTCCCCAGTGTTCACAAAAATTAAAATAGCACAAAATCGGGTGGTGGAACTCCCTGATCAATCAAAGTACTCCATTCTTCGTCCGGTGCTGCTGCTTCATCTCCCATGTCTGAATCACCCCTGTCATCTTCATCGGACTCCACATCGGAGTCCTCCCGACGTGTCTCCTTGTCTGTGGGGACGTCATCATCCGTGGGCTCTACAAATGCTAGCCCCACTCGGCATAGAGCCCTGGCGTTTTCGCCGAAGGGATAGTCTAGCTCGAGCTGCCATAGCTCCTCCTCTGTCGCCGGCCTCCCGCCTATCCTCAGCTGGAGCATCTGCATCCCATACATTCGAGCCATATACTGATCATCATGAGCATGTCGCTCGCCAAGTGTAAGCAATGCCCAGTGGGTGGTGTCGGGTGCCTTAGTTTTAGTAACATCTAAGGCCCGCCGCTCCATCTGCGCGATATAATCAAGGACCTCCTCCTCGACATCTAGGCCCCTGAGGAAGGTGGTGAGTAGTCCACCAAAGCCATACCTGTGCCCCTGATGCAACCAGGCTCTCTTCATGGCGGAGATAATTACCGCCCCCACGTTGATCTCCAGCCCTTTCATCAGGGCGTACACCAGGCATACATGATCCCGAGTTACATCTGTCATATGTACCCCCGGGATGAGGTAGGAACAAATAATCTTCAGCCATATTCTGGCTTCCCTGTTCATCTATGAATAGGGTAAAGTCTGGTGGTAGCCCCTCTCTTTGTGTCTGCTCCATCTAGCTGTCGATCAGGTCCCACACAAGGTGCGTCTGATGTCCGCATATGGTGGGGTAATGTTCAGCTGTCGGAGTACATGGGCGTCTGTGTCCCGCGCTCCTATGATGGCATTGAGGTGGTGGGGCTCCAAGGTGACTATTTGCCCTTTGATTTTGATGGTGTGACTTCTGATCGTCGGGTTCCAGTTGGCATAACATTCTCGAACCAAGTGCAGATTGCATTCCTTGGGCTCTTCAAAGATGAAGTTGAGCCCAGCTGCCTCGATTCGGTGTACCATCCTAGGGAACTCCTGTGCCAATGGTTCCCGTATTATATGCTCCTCGGGGAAATATTTATTTTCTTTGTGCTTTGCGTACCACTTTTTCCCCTCATCCGTCACCCATCTTGTTCCGTATTGGCGGCGTTGGCCGCGTGGAACTGCTGGTGCTGCAGGGACTGCTGTGCCCAGTCTGATTCGCTTCCTTCCGGCGCCCGAAGTTGATGCGCCTTTCCCTTTCTCTTGCCTGCTTGCCATTTTACCTGTCAACCCAAGTAGACAAGATCAATGTTAATCCAATGGATATTAACTTCGGCTAAGGTCGGGATTAGCTAGGTTACCCCACACTTAGTCCTTAGCTACAGTTACAACAATACGGCAAGATCATACTTATTTACACACCATAACAAACTATACAATCATTCTAAGTGCGTTCGAAAAATTCGACGGTATATATTCTATGTACTACTCAGACTTCATACAGATAATCACAATCACTACCATCGCTAACAATTTAACCCATCGCACTTAGCAAGGAAAACCAAAGAAACGAAAACAACAACAAGAATTCATCTACACGAACCTATACAACAAACCAAATTCTTACAATTTCAACATTCCCTTAACCCGAGAATCCGTCGTTCTATTAACATCCTAAAAATTAGTACATCGACTCATATCATTCAACATGTACATCCCGGCATGAAATTCACAAGTTCACTACATTTTCAACTTCACATTAAAAAACAAGCCCTAGAAATGATATTGTCAAGAAAATTCGATTAATTTATGCAATTAACGAGTTCAAGCAATCATAACGACATTTCAAACATTCATCAACAACAAGTAAATTGAATTCATGATTAATTTCTACTTAGGGCAACCTTAGCTCACCTCACATGCTCAATATCGAAGAAAATCGACAAGAAATAAGATGGAATCGAAGAACATACCTTGAAGTTGAAGAATTTACGCAAATTTGATGATTTTCTTAGCCTACTCCATGTCACGTTGAAGGGGGATGGGTTTTGGGGGTTTTGGTCGCGGGGTAATTGAAAAATAAGGGAAAGGGAGGTTTTTTTGGGGTTAAAAAGTAGTAAAATCACGCGGGTGACCCGGCGACCTGGTGTGACCTGTCGCGATATACACGACAACGTGTCACAGAGTGCATCGCGGTGCACTGCCTCCGTGACACGGAGCCATCGCGAGCCTGTTCTGGAAATTTTTAAAAAAAATCCGGATTATACCTCAACGTGTCACGGAGGGTAACATGGAGGTTCACCTCTGTGACACGAAGCTATCGCCCGAGCTCACTGTTTTGCCACTTTTTGTTAATTTTCATACGCAAGTGCACGTGGTCGAACAAGTAGTAAAGTGGCTTAAGTAAGCCAAGTATCGATCCCACAGGGACTGGGATGAAGTGCAATCTGCTCAAGTGTACTATATTTCGATTCTAAAAATGCAAGACAACAGTGTAACCAAAAGTTTGATATTTTGTTTTATAATTTTTATGCTAAATCTAAAATAACTATCTAATTTGAGTCTGAACTATGAATGAGAGCATGCTGAGGTTAAACGAACATGTAATGAAATTAATTATCAACATAATTTGGTTAATCTTTTCCTCCAGTTGCTAGCCAAGAATTATTGCTAAGAGATTAAAACTCTCGTATTTAACCTCACTTAAGAATCATGAACCATCCACCTACATTTCTGTGATTAAATGCAATTCATGTTCTAGCCATACAAACCCGGTTCCTAAATTGACTAATACGACTTTCAGGTATATTTCTATCCTGAAAGTAAATCAATTCCCAATTTTTCCAAATCAAGTAAAGATCATATCCTATTAATTCACAATTTCCAATTTCTTGCTCTCTCGAGTGAAACCGGACTTTTTAGATATACATTAACGTAGGCCACACATTAATGCAGTAAGAACAAGAATTAATAGAACAACATGGAAGAAAAGATGAAAAACCACTATGATCAACAATCCATTTCACTACAATTGTTCATAACCTCAGCAAGAAGAGGATTTAGCCACTCATTTGTGGATTAAACATCGTTAAATGAGTGTTAAACATACAAGCAATTGAATTAAAGAAGAAGGAAAGAGAGAGAAACCCTGATATTTTCGTCCCCTCAACTCCCTGTAACCCACGTTCTTGCTCCACCCAGTCAGAATATTGAAAAATGAACCTAAGTGTTCTATTTATACTGGTGGAATTTTTCCCGGAATAACAAGCAACATGTCACGGAGTGCATCGCGGAGCACTGCCTCTGTGACACGCTACGGACGCAGACCTTCACTGGAACTGGGGGTCCAGAAAATAAATCCCAACGTGGCACGGTGTGCAACGCGGAGCCAAGCCACCGTGCCACGGAGCTATCGCGTACCCTCTCTGGAATTTGGGCAAAATTTCCCTATCCAGGCAGAACGCCTCCGCGATGGTAGCGTGACATGGCTCCATCACGGAGCCCCTTTATTTCATGTTGTCCAATATCTTGTCCCTTGCTCGCATCCAAGTCCATCCCCGATATCCTCCAACATGCATTTTAGCTTCCCGAAATTACATTTTACCCGCAAAACAATGCTAATCATGTTGGTTAGTATAAATTCACATTTTATTACCAATTACATGAGAATGTATACACATTGATAGATAAACAAGGTGAAAATGGTACTTTTGAGTATCACTTGGGCATATAAATTTGCCCAAGAGCACAGATACCATGGAGGTATTCATGGATGACTTTTCAGTTGTAGGAAATTTGTTTGAGGAATGTTTGATGCAGTTAAATGATGTGTTGAAATGATGTGAAAAAACAAATTTAGTCCTCAATTGGGATAAATTCAATTTCATGGTGAAGAAGGGTTTTGTGTTGGGTCATAAAATTTCAGAAACAAGGATAGAGGTGGACCAAGTGAAGATTGAAGCCATCTCTAACCTGCCTCCTCCAAAGACCATGAAAGGAATAAGAAGATTATTGGGTCAAGAAAGATTTTACTGACAGTTCATCAAGGACTTTTCAAAAGTGGCTCACCCGTTATTTAAACTATTGCAAAAGGATGCTAAGTTCCATTTCATGACACTTGAATGAAGGCATTCCATGATTTAAAGGAAAAACTCATACAAATCCTATCATTATTGCACATGATTGGTCCAACCCATTCGAGTTAATGTGCGATGATAGTGGTGCTGCCTTGGGGATAGTGCTTTGGCAAACGAAATATAAGGTCTTCCATTATATGTACTATTCTAGCAAGGCCTTGAATGAAGCTCAAGACAGCTATACTATTACAGAGCAGAGTTGCTTGCGGTGGTGTTTGCTTTTTAAAAGTTTTGATCATATATGTTTGGGTCAAAGGTGGTGGTTAACATGGACCATACAACTCTTCAATATCTCATGAAGAAAAAGGATGCAAAACCTAGACTCATCCGGCGGGTTCTCTTTCTGCGAGAGTTTGACTTTAAGGTAAAGTATAGGCAAGGATGTGAGAATTAGGTGGCTGGTCATCTTTCTCGATTAGAGGAAGATGGTAGGCTTGTTGAAGACCATTACATAGATGATGCGTTTCCCGATGAACACATCTTGGCTGCTACTCATGATTTGATACCTCAGTTTGCTGACTTTTTCAACTTCTTACTAGTGATATAATGCCTGAAGGCCTTAACATCCACCAGAAGAAAAAGTTCCTGCATGACGTCTGCAAATTCTATTGGGATAGACCATATCTCTTCTGCATATGTACTAACAGCATCATCCGATGATGCGTATCGGAAGTAAAAATGATTCCTATCCTCAAGGCTTGCCACTTTAAATATGTTGGGGGCCATTATGGGACAGTAAGGATAGCCATAAAAGTATTGCAATATGAATTCTATTGGCCTACTCTCCATATTGATGCTCATGATTTGATCAAGCAATGTGATCACTGCCAGCGTTTCGGTGGCATCTCAAGGCATCATGGGCTTCCTCTAACACCTATCTTGGAAGTCGAGTTATTTGATGTACGAGAAATTAATTTCAAATGATATTTTGTGAGCTCTTATGGGAATACATATATTCTTGTAGTTGTAGACTACGTGTCTAAATGGGTGGCGGCAACGACTTTGCCAAATAATGCGGGGAGAAGTGTGACTGCATTCTTAAAGAAACATATTTCTTCAAGGTATTGGCACCCCTCGTGCCATTATCAGTGATGGGGGGTCTCATTTTTGTAATTAGCTATTCAGTGTATTTCTTGCTAAATATGGGGTGAAACATAGAGTCGCTACTACTTATCATCCTCAAACGAGTGGTAAATCAGAGGTGTCCAATAGGGACATCAAATCCATCTTGACAAAGATAGTAAATCCCAATAGAACCGATTAGCCTAGAAAGTTAGATGATTCATTGTGGGCATACCTAACTGCTTTTAAAACACCCATTGGTATGTCTCCCTATCAGTTGGTTTTTGGTAAAGCTTGCGATTTACCTATAGAATTGGAACATAAAGCTTTGTGGGCATTGAAAAAATTAAATCTTGATTGGGGGAATGCCACCCAATCACGGGTGGAGAATCTTAATGAACTTGATTAGTTTAGAATGCAATCTTATGAAAATGATTCTCTATATAAGGCTCGAACCAAGTGCCTCCATGATCAAAAGATAATGAAATAGGAGTTTATTCTAGGGGAATGAGTGCTTCTATTCAAAATCAACACTCTGTATATTCTCGAGAAAATAGAAATCCAAGTGGTCAGGTCCATTCAAAGCATCCCAATCTTTTGAAAATGGAGCCATCAAGCTTGAAAGGAAAAATGGGTTGAAGTTTAAGGTGAATAGTCAACGAGTTAAGAAGTATCTGGGTGTTCCGGAGGAATTCACTATAATTGGAGTCACTTACCTTGATGAGCCTTAACATGAGGTCTTCCCATCGTGCCACAACATTAACTCAAACTCTTCTTCATAGGAAACCAAAGGGTTTATTTTGATCTTAATTCTTTTCTTAATTTGCTATTGTTTTTGGGTATGACGTTAGGTGGCATAGATCTCAATGCAAGCCAGCTCAACAGAAGACTAGAGGGTACCTACGAACCACATCTAGAGTTCTGCAGCTCACAGATATAGCGCACCCCTCAACTAGAAGCTCCACAATAACGCAACTTTCACCCATGGTCAAGTGCGCTACATATTGCATCTGCAGTTCCAAATCTGCGCCCTGCAGATATCATGCTTACAACAAGCCAGGAAGTCCTTACTTAGAGCTTAAACCTTCAAAGCATTTATGCTGGGGATGTGACTCCTAGATACCCATGTGCAGCACGTAGGTCCGGCACAAGTGACAACCAGAATACTTTAAAGCAACCTTCCAAGAGCAGTGCATCTTTGTTCCATCTGCGGCGGACACATGTTAATGTGAAGTCCACAAGTCAAATGCAAGTCGTTAAGAAGATCACTGAAGCTCATCGTGCATAATTCTTCTCTGCTCACTTGCACTAAGCATGCGACCATCGGGATAAATCTGCGACACGAATGTCTTCATTAATCTAGGCAGTTTTTCACCCATTCTTCCCTTTTTTTGTGATTTTATGTATGAGGACAATGCATTATTTTTGTTGGGCATGAAGTCTGACTAACCCACTCATCGGTAATGCATGATTTGTCCCTATGATAGATTGGTTGAGGTCATTTTAAAGGGTAAATCATCATTTTATGCCACTTAACAATCTTCTTGGGGATGGTAGTTAGTAAATAAACTCTAAGGGTTTTCATTATACCACGGTTCTTTCCCAAGGAGCAGAATTTTCTTTTATTTTATTTATGTGTTAAATCGGGTGATATTTCCTATAAAAAATTGAGAGGAAACTTTCTTTAGGGAAAATTCCATGTCTTAGGTTTCATTTTTGAGTCCTTTTTGCACTTATTTTGACAGGCACCACCAAAATTATACTGGCATAGGAAAGGTGATTTTTAAGATAAAAAGGGACAAATGAATTTAGAAAAGAGTATTCCTCTGTCATGATAACCACATTCCTTGTTTGACTTCTTGATTCACAAAATGAGTATGCAAAACTCAAAATAACTTGTCAAAATTCATGCCTTTTAATTAATCTTACAAATAGCTAAAACTCCTTAGAGTGTGATTCCTTATGTGATAAGGTTTTTGCTTTATTCTTGTGTATGCATATCGTCTAGAACTTGCACCATAAAGGAAAAATCCAAGAAGTAGCTGAGCTTGAAAAATGACCTTAGGCCCTTTTGGGATAGTCACTTAATAGAAAACAAGGCCTTCCTTTAATATTTATGCTAGTCAACCAATTTTTGACCCTTAAGCCTTTTTCTAGGAAACCACAGTACTAGCCTTAAATCCTTCTTGAATCCTCTACTTTGGTACCCAGTCCTCCCTAATTGCTTGTGATAAGAGAAAAGTGGGGGCTTGAAGCCCATGATTCGGGGAAGAATAAGAAAATAAAATGTGATGTAGGCAAAAGACTAAGTTTGGAGGTGTGCCCAAGTACTTAGGCATTCCAAATTTGGTAACTCTACATTAGTGGCGAGTTACATAAGGCAAGCCTATGGTTTGATGTTGTACACTTGAATGTCTTTGAGTGATTGGGCATCCTCCAATCATCTTATAATCCCTTTTTTTGTGAATTTCATGAATTTGAGTGAAATTCTCTATTTTGGTGAGTTTTATTACATCTTTGGAGTGAACGTAAGAATTGTGATTTCAACTAAGAGGTATGGATGAAACAAGTTGTGCAGTGAACTTCTAGGCTAACCTTGAATGTTGATTGTCAATGACTTGAAATGCTTATTGATCTTAATTTGAATAAAAATGTCCCCCATTTTGAATTGAAAGAATGATGGTGATAGGGCCAAGTGCTTGTGGTGGTGCCAATTGAAGTTTGTGCATTTGTTTGAGTTTTTCAAAAAAATTTGAGTATGTATGTGATTTTTATGGTTGTCTTGAGTCTTAATGGTCTTGTGTGCAGCTCTCATGATGTCATATGCTTATGTCAATTCTACTTGTGAGATAATGCTTTGCTTGAGGACAAACAATTGTTCAATTTTGGGGGTTTGATGAGTTGTTAATTTACAAACTCATTTGGCTTTAAAGCATGAGATATTGCCTTGTTTTCACTCAATTTAGTAAGGTTTTATTCCTTTTATCTTCTTTTGTCTAGGCATTTAACTTAGAAAAATAAAATGGAAGAATTGAACCAAAAGCAATCTGCTGGAAGAAAAAGGACAGGTGTGTCACATATAGGCACTTGAAAAGATGATGTGTTGTGGATTTATAGCACTTTCGAAGCTCAAAACTGAGAAAATAGAATGGAATTAGGTGTGTTTATATGGATATAAGGCACTTTTTCTTTGGTTACAGTACAAATTGGTGTTGGAGAAAGAATGTGCGAAAGATATCTTGAAAGTGTAGCAAATGGGCTAAAGTCACAAGTCTCAGTACGAGCCGTAGGTTGATGGTACGAGTTGTACTGAAGATCGTGAAAAGTTTCAAGCGGCTGAGTTATGTAGACTGCATCATACGACTCTCAATATGAGTCGTACAACACTTGTACGAGCCGTAGCATTGAATCATAGAAATATTCAGAAGTGTTGCACAAGAAGCTGACTCCTGACATGGATAGGCAGTACGAGTCATGGTGTCAAGGTATGAGTCGTACCATCACACTTGTGACAAACATCAGCAAAATTGAGAATTCTCAGAGTCAAGCCACAAAAGAACAGTATGACTCATAGAAAGCATGTACGAGTTGTACCAAGGCCCATCACTTAGCCAAATTTCAGCAAGCCAAGGACATATAGATAGCAGGTACGACCCGTACAATCCTACTATGGGTCGTACCATCTGTCGTGGCTCAGGAGGCCCTAGTTATGGAAATTCACCCTGTTAACTTAGTAAAAGGATTCTTATTTCTGTGTAAATACTTTTTATGTTTTATTTTCATGAGAAGTAGTTAGAAAGTTGTTAGTTTACATAGGAAAACTTAAGGGAGCATCGAGACAACATAGAATTGAATTGATTGACTTGTGATCAACCTTTTCATGATTGCTTCTTGATCTTTGGGAATTGTTTTTGAGTTATGTTGGATATAATCACAGAAGTTTTTCTCTCATCTACAATTGTAAGTATTGATTTATGCATTTATTTATGAATGCATACCACAACCTTGCAACTATGAGAGGCTAAAACCTTCATAGCTAGGGTTGTGGGAACCATGGTGGATTAATGAGCTAGAGTTGCACAAAAGTGAGTCTAAACCAATGCAAAACGCTTCTATTGTATTCTCTTCATGCTTAAACATTTATTAACTGTGTAAAACGTTAGTACTTGCATGAATTCTTTACTTGCTTGAGCCTAAAGAGGTAGAGATTAGGAAAAGCGAATTGCAACTAAGCCTTGATCTTGATGATCATTGTATTAAGTAGAGTCGTGGTTGCAATATAGTTAAATTTGGAACATATTGATAACGAATAGTTTAAAATCGCTCATAAGACCTGACCTGGTGATTGAGTATAGTCATCCAATAGGGACAAACCAGTCGTTTGGGTGAACCCTAGTTATCAGTTCTACAAGTAATCATTAGTATTGATCACGTACGTATACACGAAGCAGTTATGAACCCATGAGAAACACAAACTCTATTTAGTCTTAACTCTTGATTTTATATCACAATTTTAATCATTGTTTTTAATTATTATTTTTCTTAAAATCCCCCAATTGGAGTAACTAACCAACAAGTTCACTTATTGGAATTAGTATAGATCTTCCATATTCCATGTGGGTTCGACCCCAACATCTTTGTTGGGTTCTTTATTGACAACTTGTGCTTCATACTTCAGTAGGAGGTGTGGTTTGAGTGTTATCAAAGTGTGGCGCCGTTGCCGAGGAATACGGCTAAGACTAGATTAATTGCTTGTATTTGACATTTGGTAGTTATTTCCCTATTTAGGTTTTCTTTTGTTTTTCTTTTGTGATTCTATCAGGATACGTCAAGGGAATGATCCCTCGTTCAAACACCCAGATGGAATGTGATAAGCTGCCAATGCCTGTGGAGGAGATGATGACTATTGATACATTAGCAGCTGTGATGATGAATTATGAGGGAGACGGGATCTCGGAATACACAGAGATGGTGAACGCTTTAAATAGAATGGGGTCATATAACTTCAGCCCAAAGAAGTTAGACCTGGATTTAAAGAATCATTCAACGTCGTCGGCCAAGCCATCCGTGGAGGTACCACCAGTCCTTGAGCTAAAAGCACTACCTTCCCAACTCAAGTATACACTCCTCGGTGAAGACAATACTTTACCTGTAAAAATCACAGCAGATCTGTTAGATGATTAGGTGGGAGCTTTGGTCAACATATTAAGAAGGTACAAAAAGGCAATTAGCTGGACCATAATTGATACTATCGGAATCCCGCCAGGCATATGTACTCACAAAATCCAATTCGAGCCAAATTGTAAACCAAGTATAGAACATTAGCGCCGCCTGAACCCCCCAATGCAAGAAGTAGTAAAGAAGGAGATCATCAAGTGGTTGGATGCTGGAGTGATATATTCCATTACAGATAGCATGTGGGTAAGCCCAGTAAAATATGTACCAAAGAAAGGTGGGATTACAGTGGTGCCCAATGAAAAGAACAAGATGATACTAACACGACCAGTCACAGGGTGGCGTGTATTCATGGATTAAGGGAAACTCAACTACTAGACCAAAAAGGATCACTTTCCAATGCCATTATTGGATCAGATGCTTGACAAACTGGCAGGTAGAGATTGGTATTTTTTTCTTAATTGTTATTCGGGATATATCAGATTACCATCGCTCCAGAAGACTAGGAAAAGATGATATTTACTTTTTCATATGGAACATTCACTTTCAGAAGAATGCCATTCGGATTGTGCAATGCACCAGCCACATTCCAGAGCCGCATGATGCCTATATTCTCAGACATGGTGGAGGACACCATTGAAGTATTTATGGACGACTTCTCTATTATTTGTAACTCATTAGAATCTTGCCTCGACCACTTGGGCAAAGTATTGAAAAGATTTGAAGAAACTAATCTGGCCTTAAAATAGGAAAAATGTCATTTTATGGTTAAGGAGGGAATAATGTTGGGTCAAAAAATCTCAGGAAAGGGGATTGAGGTGGACAAGGCAAAAATTGAGGTTATAGCTGGTTTGCCACCCCCTATTTCCATAAAAAAGGTCAGAAGCTTTCTAGGGCATGCAGGATTCCACAAATGATTCATCAAGGACTTTTCAAAAATTGCACAGCCACTGTGCAAATTTCTTGAGAAGGAGGTAAATTTTGTGTTTGATGAAGCACGTCTAAGGGCTTTTGAGTTCTTAAAAGAGAAACTCACCATTGCTCCTATCATCATAGCTCCAGATTGGTCTCTTCCATTTGAGGTAATGTGTGATGCTAGCGGTGTTGCTCTTGGTGATTTTTTGGGCCAAAGAAGAGCAAAGATTTTTCATCTGATCTACTACGATATTAAAACATGAAATATAGCCCAGAAGAATCACACAGTCACAGAACAGGAGCTATTAGCGGTGGTCTTTGCATTCCAAGAATTTCGAGCATACTTTCAAGGAGCCAAGGTGATCATTCATACAGACCATGCCGCTTTGAGGTACCTAATGTCAAAAATAATGCTAAACCCAAAATTATTTTGTGGGTGCTCTTGCTCCAAGAATTTGAGTTTGAGGTTAAAGATCGGAAGGGAATGAAAAATCAGGTAGCAGATCATATATCCAGGCTCGAGTGTGAAGCTAGGGCAAGGGAGGAGGTTGATATTGATGATGCCTTCCCAGATGAACAGGTACTAGTTGCACCTCAGGATTTGATTCCCTAGTTTGCTGACTTTGCGAGTTACTTGGTTAGCGATATGATACCAGTAGACCTGACTCCTCAATAGAAGAAAAAGTTCTTATTCGATGCCCCAAGATACTACTGGGATGAGTCATACTTATTTCACATTTGTGCAGATGGGATCATTCACAGATGTGTGCTTGAAATAGAGATGCTGAGCATTTTGGAGGCTTGTCATTCATCTCCAGTTGGCAGTCATCATAGTGGTATCAGAACTGCACATAAGATTTTACAATGCAGATATTATTAGCCCTCTATTCACTAAGATGCATATGATTACGCCAAGTCTTGTGATCAATGCCAAAGGTAGGGAGGTATTACCCGTAAACATGAGTTGCCATTGACCCCCATCTTTTAAGTTGAGTTGTTTAATGTGTGGGGCATCGATTTCATGGGCCCAATCGTTAGCTCATATGGAATGAAATACATCTTGGTGGCAGTGGATTGTGTCTCCAAACGGGTGGAGTCTATTGCACTATCAAACAGTGAAGGCAAAAGTGTTACAGCATTCCTGCGTAAGCACATCTTCGCCAGGTTTGGCACCCCCAAAGCTATTATCACTGATCGTGGATCTCACTTATGTAACCGTCTCTTCAAGACCTTATTGGAAAAATATGGTGTCAAGCATAAGGTGGCCATACCTTACCACCCTCAGTCAAGTGCACAAGTGGAAGTTTTGAAAAGGGAAATCAAGACCATCCTGGCCAAAACAGTGAATACTAGCCGGACAGATTGGTCTAGAAAGCTCGATGATGCACCGTGGGCTTACCGAACAGTTTATAAGACCCCCATTGGTTCATCACCATACCAATTGGTTTATGGAAAAGCATGTCATTTACTGGTCAAACTAGAGCATAAGACTCTATGGGCTCTCAAAAAGATGAATATGTACTGGAATAAAGCAGCCAAGCTGAGGCATAACTAGCTCAATAAGGTGGATGAGTTTCGACTTAGGGCTTATGAGAGTGCGGCCATTTATAAAGAAAAGATAAAGATTTAACATGATAAAAAGATTGAAAAAAGGGAGTTTAGCGCAGGTGATTTGGTCCTACTGTTCAATTCAAGGCTCCGGTTGCACCCTGGAAAGTCGAAATCTAGATGGATGGGACCCTATAGAGTGGTACATGTGTCCCCATACGGTGCAGTGGAACTTGAGAATAAGGAAGGAAAAAGGCTCAAAGTGAATGGGCAAAGAATCAATATATCATTTAGTTTATTAGCATGAGTAGTCTTGTTAAGCCATGTGTAAACCAGACAGGTAAAGTGAATATAAGTCATGTGCCATGAGCGAGCGAGGTTGGATACTTAGTTCAATACTATGTTGAAGAGCTACAACTTTCCTGGTTGGTCTTTGCATAGACAAAGGATGGTTGGTTAGGATATGATCATAGGCCGTTTTTTTGTTAATATGACTCTTAGCCTAAATGAACCTACCAAAATCATATGATTCCCTTGATCCTAATTTAGAGCCTTTAATAGACCAATATTTTTTTACTAACCGATGAATCGTACACCTTTTTTTTATAATGAACTTATTTTTTCCCTGGTCCTTCCTTGGACATTGTGAACCTCAACATAAGAAAAATGCCTAAGTTGAGGGTGGCTAGATTAGAAGTGCATAAATGGTGGGAATGATGAAAAGGGAAGGAAAAGAGAAATGGTTTAAAATGAGGTGTGGTGTGACAGAAAAAAATTTGAAAAAGTTGAAAATCTTGAAAAAGAAAATTCAAAATAAATAAATAAATGCTTGAAAAGGTTGAAAATACACCACACCCATACCAATGCATAAAAAAAGTGGTGAAAAGGGAGGAAAAGGAATGAAAAGAAAAGATGGTGAAATAGGTGAACGGTGAAGCCAATGGATGTAGTGCTAAGGAAGGGAGAGTCACTGAAAAATCTCTCATCTTTATCATGTCCATCCCTAAAGCCTACATTACAAGCCACAAAAAGTCCTATAGTGATCCTAATCTGACCATCTAACAAACCAAAGCAGAGAAAATAAGGGCAAGCCTATGGTATCTTATGCACAGTACATGGAACTTCTTTATGAGAGTGAGAGTCTTTCTTGTTTAGTCCCATGCAATATCTGACAATATATATGTGAGTGGGGACTTCATTTGTTGTGAGGGTATATGGGTTATGTTCACTTTTGTCACCCCCCACCTTGGAGGGTATGACAGGCACCTGGTGCCTACTAGACTCTGGATTGCTAGATGGTCCAGCCTAAGCACGTCTGGTGTTTTTGGCTGGCCCTGGCTCTATTCCAAGAAACCAACCGGCTATATAACAGCTGTAAATACAGCCTCCGGCCAACTGGCCTATAGCCACCTGTACCTGTACTATCAGCTAACCAGAACACATTCAATATAGGGGAGACTATGCGGGCCGACGAGGCCACCATGCTGTCTAGTTATCTGTAACTCAACAATGAAATACTAGAAAGCTACGTGACCGGCAAGGTCACCACTACTGTCAAGCTATGGCCCCACATGGCCAACATAAAAGAAGTAAAAGTACTAACAGCCATACAACTGCACGGCCTCACACGACCAGCTCAACTGACCACAGGGAAATATATACAGACTGCAAGCCTCTAGGAATAACAATAGAAATGATCGGGATAGGGCCCCGACCTACCCGTACTATACAACAAAAGAAAACGAAATACACCTCTGGAATTCAGTCTCCGGATGACAGGAGCTGAATACTCGATCGCTGACAGGAATCACGAGGGATCGCCTCCTCGTCTATGAGTACCTGCAGGAAAGTAATGCAGCGCCCCACCGGGCGTCAGTACCGCTGGTATTGAGTATGTAAAGCAATAACTGAAAGAGATATCCGAAAACAACAATACAACTGGTAAAACTGAAATAGGAAGCAAAAGATTAACTGTCTGATAATGTAGAACTATGACTACTCTTAACTATATTGGAAGGAGTAGGAGTCATACCTGGAGATGTATCGTTCTACTGTCGATCTACTCATATCTAATGTGACATGGCATAACATGACATAACATAACATAGCATACACAAACCTTACCCGGCCCCCATAAGCCGGGAGGTACAACCAGCACAAAATCTATACCCCTACCCCGGTCATCACATCTCCTAAAGTAACTACAAGCATTTTGTCGGTCCCCTAGGTATGCACTTGGGCTCGCTGAGCCCCTGACTATAACTGTACCTGAGTCCGGAGGACTCCTGAATCAACACCCGGGTGTATCCGCTCGACAGGGGTGTGTAAGGGCCGACCAAGGCACAATATGGGGAAAACTGGCATCCCATCTTCATCCCCTGTGGGATGACATGCCACTCCATAGAGCGACGTATCCTCTTCCTCTGGTGGACGAGTCGATACAGCTATTAACCCTGGGGCGATCAGGGATGCTAGGTAATCCAACCCCAAGACAATACAATGGTCTCAACTAGTAATACTATCTGCATATATCACATGCTGAAGCTAATAATTATAATGTATCTGTGTCTACTGTATGCTGAACTAGTGATAGCGATATGTATGTACTTAATTCATGCTGAGACTGATAATAGTGTATATGTACAAATATAATCTTCTGCCATACTGTACTGTATACTGAGTTTCTGTAATAACATGATTTGCTATCTCTAACATGCTTCGTAAACTTCATTTTTAACCTATCATTCTACTTCTGAGATGCCTTACAGATATTACATTGTTTTACTGGGTTTCAACTGAATGCGATAATATCCTACATTCTGTATTACATCACATACTGGGCATGCTGTACTGGTCCTAACACTTGTATAGAATCTATATCGTGCTAGCAAGTTTCATGCTAATTATAACATAATGCTTCTAATATCGTACCAACATTCATAATAAACATAACACATGACTTCTGAATATTCTACTGGCCTTTAAATTACTTTACTATACCGAGCTTACTAACTTGCCGAGGAAACTAACTTTACATACCTTATCCTCGACTATTCGTCTGTCGGACGAGGCTCGGCCAATACTTCAACTATTTTTCCCAACTGCATTCAAAAATATGTCAATTAATACTAAATACAACTTTATTCTGAGGAACGACATTACTTTCGATATAATTATAGCCTAAACTTAGGCCTATCGAAAGATGGTCGAAAACTCGCTATTTTTAAGAAGTCCAGAAGGGAGAAATACTCACTTCACATCTAGAAACTCATAGACATTAGTTTGGAGTAATTCTACTTACCTTATCTTGGTAGCTCGACGATTCATCGACCGTATTTTATGAAACTAAATCCGTAGGAATGCTCTCTGCTGCTAAATACCTCAGTATCTGAGGTTAATTTGACTTTGGACAATGTTTGGCAGCGTAGTCGAACGAAATTATATTACCCCCTTCGTTCTCTCCTCTCCTCTGGTTTTTCCTCTCTGTTTCACTGGAAATTTATAAGTTTAAATGAATTAAAACCGAAGTGGGGCTTTATATACTTGGGCCTGGACAAGGCCAACGTGTCACAGAGCCAACTCGGAGGCTCCACCTCCGTGACACGTTGCCATCGCAGAGGGGCTCTGCCTTGGCTCCTTCCGCGATGGTTCGACAGGTTTCTCGTCCGATCCTTTTCCCGGGCCTTTCTTTAGCATGTATGGCCTTCAAATATGCTTAACCAACGTGCGAATAGGTCATCTAGGTGCCAGGAATCCTACGAGGTATAACAACTTTTACCATTGGTTTGTGTGAGAAGCATCGGTGATGACTTGATTTCCTGTTGATAGATAGATGACATGTCTTGATCCCTGTTTAGCATGTTTTGTGATTTCTTGTAGTACATTAGTTGATATTTGTTCATAGAAGAAGGGTCAAAAGTTGTTGAATGTATAGTGCAAGTCTTTTTTGGTATTAACTGTAGTATTTTAGGTTTATTTTCTAGTTGAGCATCGTGTTTAGTTTTTTCTTTTATTTGCCTGAGGACATGAAAAATTCTTAAATTGAGGGTGTTGATGTGTTGTGCATTTACTGCACTTTCAATGCTCAAAACTGAGAATAGCATGGAATTAGCTCTTTTTATATGGATATAAGGCACTTTTTCTTCGGTTATAGGACAAATAGGTGTTGGAGCAAGAATGTGCCAAAGATTGCTTGAAAGTGCAGAAAATGGGCTAAAGTTACAAGTCTTTGTATGAGCCATAGGTTGATTCTACGAGCCATACTAAAGATTGTGAAAAGTTTCAGATGGCTAAGTTATGAAGAGTGCATCCTACGACTCTCAATACAAGTCGTAAAATGCTTGTACGAGCCGTAGAATTGAGTCCTGGAAATATTTAGAAGAGTTGCACGAGAGGCTGACTCCTGACACGGATAGATAGTATGAGTCGTGGTGTCAAGGTACAAGTTGTACCATCACACTCGTAACAAACTTCAGCAAAATTGAGAACTCTCAAAATCAAGCCACAGAAGAACAGTACCACTCAGAGGAAGCATGTATGAGTAGTACCAAGGCCCAGCACTTAGCAAAATTTCAGCAAGCCAAGGACATACAGATAGCAGGTATGACCTGTACAATCCTGCCATAGGTCGTAGGATCTATCATGGCTCAGGCGGCACCAGTTATGGAAATTTACCCTATTAGCTTAGAAAAAGGATTCTTATATCTGTATAAATACTTTTTATGTTTTATTTTCGTGAGAAGTAGTTAGAAAATTATTAGTTGACATAAGAGAACTTGAGAGAGCATCGAGACAACATAGAATTGAGTTGATTGGCTTGTGATCAACTTTTTCTTGATTACTTCTTTATCTTTGTGAATTGTTTTTGAGTTATTTTGGATATAATCACAGAAGTTTTCTCTCATCTACAATTGTAAGTATTGATTTATGTGTTTTATGTGTTTAATTATGAATGCATACCGCAACCTTACAACTATGAGAGGCTAAAACCTCCATAGTTAGGGTTGTGGGAACCATGATGGATTAATGGGCTAGGGTTGCACAAAAGTGAGTCTAAACCAATGCAAAACGCATATATTGTATTCTCTTCATGCTTAAACATTTTTTAACAGTGTACAACATTAGGACGTGCCCTAATTCTTTACTTGCTTGAGCCTAGAGAGGTAGAGATTAGGAAAAGAGAATTGCAACAAAGCCTTGATCTCGATGATCATTGTATTAACTTGAGTTGTGGTCGCAGGATAGTTAAATTTGAAACATATTGATAACGGATAGTTTAAAATCGCTCATGAAACCTGACCCGATGATTGACTATAGTCATCCAATAGGGACGAACCAGTCGTTTGGATGAACTCTAGTTATCAGTATTACAAGTAGCATTGGTATTAATCACGTGTGTATACCCGAAAAAGTTATGCACCCATGGGGAACACAAACCCTAGTTAGTCTTAACTCTTGATTTTATATCACAATTTTAATCATTGTTTTTAATTATTATTTTTCCTTAAAACCCCCAATTGGAGTAACTGACCAACAAGTTCACTTACCGGCATTAATCTAGATCTTCCATATTCCCTATGGGTTCGACCTTGACCTCTTTGTTGGATTCTTTATTGGTAACATCCGCTTCATACTTCAATAGGAGGTATGGTTTGAGCATTATCAAAAGCGCAAGTGCCAAGTAGATAAATCTGGAGACTGGTTGAATTAGGCCTGCAAGCCACATCACAGGTGCAGATGACATGCAGAGGGAACTAGTTAGGCTTTAACAAGGACATGCGAGCCCCAGATTGGCATCTGCGAAATGTAGTTGCCATGCAAGTGACCCCCATCATTTGCTGAAGGGAAGAATCATCTAGAATGATCGCAAGTGCACCAAAGAACCTTCTAAGGGTATTTTTGGGAGCTGTGCAAAAAAGAATTTTAGATATTCAACTCCATTGTACATATCATGAATGGAAATTTAACATTGAATGGAGAATACTTAATAGAGATAGTTAAAGTACTACTTTTTCTTTTCTTCTTCATTGGGAAAACCACCATTGTTGCAGACCATGAGCTTGAACTAAGATTTGATTACTTATTATGAAGAGTTCATTGAAATTTCTCATGGGTATAATTTCTCTCTGTGATTACGACTAGCTAAATTTCTTGCTAGGGGTGTGTGTGCATGATGGGTATCTAGACTTGAGTGGGTGTTGATTCTTTATTTTTTGAATTGATTAGCAAGCAAGGATATATTATTTTCTTCAAGTTTTAATTCAGTAATTGATGGTTGCAAAAATTTATTTAGCTTTCTATTCTTGTTTTTGCTTGAAAGAGAGAAGTAAGGTTGGGTAAGGATTCAATAGTAAGGAGTTGGAGTGTGGATATATGGGTTAGAGATACAGATAGTCAAAACAAAAATTCATGCTTTATTAAAGGATTAGAGCTAGAAATAGTCTAACCCTTCCTCAAGCTTATTGATTGTTTTGTGATTATTGCTTTGGGATTTTAGAAAATCCAAGTTATACACATCTTTTTGGTTGAAAAACATAGGGTGTAACCATAACCAATGCTATGTATTCCCTAATCAAGTATAAGTCTCTTAATCAATCCCTCTCTAATCAAGGTCCATCGAATACATACCCCTAGTCCTTCTCATTTGATTGCATCAAGTCGTTTTTCCCTCATTTTGTTCTACATTTGAAATTGATACATGATTACTCTTTTCCCTCAGTTTTTACTTTATATTATTGAGGCATGACGTTTGCTTGTGTGAATTAATTTATGACATTTGTATAATCTAATCCCAATCCTTGTGGGATTAAACAAACGACACTTGTTGGAAAATTTATTTTTGTCAATGACCATAGCCACCTTCCTTATTGAAGAAGTGTTTTTTGAAGTTATCATCGTCTACGCCTGCCTTTTTCCCGGAGCCGACTGAATGAGTTAAAAATGGCGGTAATAAGAAGAGATAGGGAAAAAGAAATCTAGAAAGGATTCGAGTGGAACTCTATCATGGTCTTTGAAAGACCAGTCCTTCTTCTAGGAGATGTAACCCCAACTATGCTCCTTAGACTTCACGAAGCTTCGAATCCTCTAAATCCAAGGCTGAATCTCAACGGGAGAAGGAGTACAGGGTGTGGCTAAAGAACAAAAGAATCTCTTGAAGTAAGATTGAAACTTCTTTATTGTTATTTTCTAAAGAAAGAAAATAGAGAGGAAAATGGGCCATTTACATTGACAGTTCCATTCCTTCGGTAAGGTGGAGCTGCAGAAGAGATGCTCCATACAGATGAAGACATATTTATCAATCTCTAGACGATCCAAATTTTTAATCAAAAAGGTTTCCTTTCACTCCTCAGCACTTAATCATGAAGAACTTCTCTCTACTTATTAGAGGAGCATAAAGCTAAATGAAGTGATGTGGAGTAAGTTCGAGCCCCAAGGCCAAGGTGATCACCAGGAGATGAGAAACTGCTCTCTAGATAGTAGGGGCCACCTAACCAATGGAGATGGTGTACTTTCTACAAAATTGGATGATGAACTTTAAAATAGTGCCCATTTAAATCCCATTGCAAAAGGGTAAGTATACACCTTCATGAAGCCTGACTTGGAGGAAGAAATATTCTTCGAGGGAAGAGGGAGAGAATATCGATATCATCAGACCAATCGTAGACAATTTTTACTTGTGGTATGCCACCTTCATAATCTTCCAAAACATAGTGAATGACATAATGGAGTGTGGAAGATGTGGTGTCATCCCCAAAGAAATGATAAGAAGAATACTTTTTGAACTTGAACTTCTTGGCGATCATTGAGTTAATCAAAGACTCAACCTCCTTTGGATCCGCCAACTAGGGGCTGAAAAACCCCTATGTCAAAGAAGCATAAAATCGCCACCACCAGTGGTCTCAACGTTAGCAGCAATAATATTAAATCAGAAATGGAGGTGACATCTGAATACATGACTATGAATGTTAATTCTTTCTTTATGAAGAAAGAAGTTGGTTGAATATTGTGAATGCTAAAAATTAGGGAGCCAGAACGGGGAAGAGAAAGTAGGAAGAAGGAGTTCTTGTCTAAGGAATAAAAGAAAGGGCATGAACTAGAGAGTACATTTATTAGGAGAGCTGGCGACATTTGCATTCTCCTAAGTCCCCTTGATATTATGTAAGGGCTAAACGTCTCCTCAAGTATTGAAAGGAGAAGGATGAAACGCACAGTGATAAGGTTGTTACATCGAGTTCTTGCTTAAATTTTTTTGAAAGGTAATTATTTTTTTTCTTTTTGGAGTTGCATGCCTTATCCTTCACGAAGAGGATGGACTATTTGTATGAGGAAAAATAGAAGTGAGGACACATGGCACCGTTGATGGGTCATGAATAGGATTCATAGACCATAAGGTCTAAGGACCCTGGGGAGTGGCTTTCTAAGATAGTAACAATGGAATTACCATCTCGCACAGGATAAGGATCGGGGAATTATCACCCCCGATGACATGGCATAGAAAAGTCGGGGACAAGATTGTTAGAAGCTCAGGCGCATAGACAAGCTCGTATGGGTCTGAGATAGTCAGGAATATTAGTTAGCACCTTCCAACGGCTTGGCACTGTAATGCAAGAAAACATAAAGTAGTACTTTAGGGATTTAGTGGTATTCCCCTATTGGTTGAGGCCTTAATTTTGTAACCTATAAATAGCCGACCCTTTTTTTTAACAGGATCCAGACTCTATTCTCTTAAAGAAATGTATTGGTAAAAAACTATTTTCTTGGGCTCAAAGCATTTTTATTTACATTGTCTTGAATTTGTTCAAGTTATCTAAAGTAGTTGATCTCGAGCCAGAGGCTAAGATTTTGGGTATTTTTGCGGTTACTTCGAATACGTCTAGATTTGTTCTCTTTACCTTGTCTCGTTTCCCTATGTTGTGATGTAGTTGTTTTCATCACATATTACAAACCAAGCCCTAGTAAATTGAATATAAGATAGGATAGAATCGTAATGTGTGTTCTTGGCCCTATTTAACGATACTGATTTCAGGAAAACATGCAATATAAAAAAAAGAACAAGTAGTAATTCTATTACCCAATATATTAATTTTGGAATCCATTAGCCTTACATAAGCTTGGCAACCCACACTTCTAAATATTCCAAATTTTACTTGTGATATTTTCTCAAGTGGTGTTAATTTTTTCTTCTTATGAGGCACCTGATTTAACATATAACAAAATGTCAAAATAGCTTCACCCCACAAATTTTGAGGTACACTCGACTCAATAAGCATGAAATTGTACAACAACATTAAAGTTCTATTTTTGCTTTCTATGACACCATTAGATGCAGGAGCATATGATGGAGTAGTTTCATGAATTATTTCTAATGATCTAATAAAAGAATTAAACTCATTAGATTCATATTAACGGTGTCTATCACTTCTAATTCTTTTTTTTTCTATCAAACTTATTTTCAAGCTCATGGAAATAAATTTTAAAATTTTTACATGCCTCATTTTTATTTTTAATCAAGTAAGCATATGCATACTTAGAAATATCATCAGTAGAAGTGTCACGCTACACCTGGGGAGGCATGACTATCACCTGGTGGCATACTGAGATCTAAACTGACCTGACTCGGTTATGCACTTCTGGTGCATGCCTACTCTTCAAATTAAGAAAACAACGAGTTATATCTCCGCTATAAACACAGCCTCCGGCCAACAAAGCCGCATAGCTACCTGTAAAAAGAAAACAGCTGACAAACAACACTCAATAAAGGGGATCTTATGCGGGCTGAGAAGACCACCATGTTCTCTAGTTATATCATAACTAAAATAGGCAATCAAAACTATAATATAGCCGACAAGGCTGCTAACTAATAGCTAAACTAGGCCCTACATGGCTGTCACGCAAAAGGAAACATACATAGGCCCCACAAGGCCAAAAACAAAACTAATAATTGCGAATTTGTAGCCTACAAGCCTCTAATAGTGGAATAATGGTCGGCACAGGGCCCTGACCTACCCATAAACTGTACAACAAAAGAAAAAATCTTCTAGCTAACAACTATGGGGAAAAAAGAGTTGATTAGACTACGGACTCGACTGATGACTAGGGAGGTCCTGATATGCATCTAACTGTACCTGCAGGCAAGTAATGCAGTGACCCAAAGATGGGCGTCATTACAATATGTACCGAATATGTAAGGCAGTAAATGAAAATGACTAGGTAATGCTGATAATGAAACTGAAAATAATTCAATAACAGGGATAAAGATATAACCTGAATAACCTTACAACTTGCTATATAACTGAAAATAAATAATACAAACAAGAACCTCACCTAACCCCTATAAGCCCGGAAGGTACAACAAGCACACAATAACCCTCCCGGGGTCCCCCATAAGCCTTAACGAGTTCACTTCAATCTATATACCCCTATCTAGGTCAAAATGGGTCAACATGTAACTATAGCCATCCTTCCGGTCCCCCTGGGTCTCCAAGCTCACTCGACTCCTGTAGCAGTGTTTGAGTCCGGTGGACTCTTGTAACTGCACCCTAGGCATCGGGCTTGAGGAGGGTCAGTGATGCCGATACGACATAAGAATAATAGTCCAGCCATAGAATGGACTGTAATACGGCCCTTGGGCCTCTGTGTAGTCCCTTGGGACAACATCTAGCTCCTTAGAGAGACCTATATAGCCCTGTAGGCAATGACACTGCTAGTGACCCTGCGGTTGGTCACGGAAGGCTATACATGGCAGGGTCAATCCCAATCTGAACAGAAAATCTACTCTCAGACTTAATAATAGAAGCTAACCACAACAATCATTCTTCTGGCGTTCTTACGAGAGTCTAGGTCGTATTACGACACGATAGGAATAACTTGCCAAAGGAATTTGCCTTAACATACCTCGAATGCTAATTTTTGATTTACTTGGTGAGGTTTAACTTGCAATCGGCAGTTCTTTCCAATTGTAGCTTTTATGCTGAGAGAATAGGACTAATTTCAATACTAAATTTGGCAAATAACGATGACTTTCAATTATCATATCAACTATAATTCAACTTCGAATAACTCAGCCAAAAACCTATAATTTCCCAATAGTTCAGAAGGGAGAAGTGCTTACCTAATGTCTGTGGTCGTTTAGGATTCAATTTGTAGTAACTCTGATGACTTCTACTCGGTCGAGTTTCAATTGACCAAGCAAATTTTCAAGAAGTAACTCCTTTGTAATGCTTCCATAGGCCTACAACTCATTAACCGAAGTTAATTTGCTATTGGACGGCATTTTGGTAGCATAATCGGATGAAAATCGATGAAACTTGCGTGCTCTTTCTATTTTTGGTCGTGGGTTTCTTTTAACGAATTATTTAAAATGAAGGAGGGGGTTTATATATAACTAAGGGCAGTGGCAGGGGGCACCCCACGCTGCCCAAAGCGCTAGCCTCCCTGCCACGCCGCGCCTCCTACAGTGCCAATGGGCCCGGAGTGTCGTGCTGGCCAGTGCACTACCGGCTGGCGTGTTGCCTGGCCCCTCACGGCCTAGGCTCGCCCGACCCTGCTTCTAAGGCTCTTTCCACACGCGTTGAGATCTCTTTACTCGTCACAAATCCATGTGTATGCCTACTAACCAATAATATTTTATGGGGTGTAACATCCTCCCCCCTTAGGAACATTCGTCCTCGAATGTCATCTTCAGGCTTAATGGAGTTAACTCATTTAACCCACACTTTTAAAAATTTCGGCAGAGTTTCCTCTATATTATGGACTATCCGAAAACCTGAAACGCAGAAAAGTCCAACATAGGTGCCTCACATGATGTTATAAACAACTATTTCACAACCAAGAGGTAGCTAACTAAGCAATACTAATAACATAAGTAGTAAAATAACAATTGAATAACAACACCACCTTAATTGGATAATCTGAATTAATCCTGGAACAGGTAAGGATATCTAGAACTCATGTCATCCTCAGCTTCCCAGGTCATCTTTTCTTTATTCTTGTTCCTCCATAGTACTTTAACAGAGGCTAAATCTTTAGTTCTTAACCTACGAACTTGCTGATCTAGTATGGCAACTAGAACCTCTTCGTAGGCTAACTCCTCGATAACATGAATTTCCTCAACTGGCACAACTCGAGACGATTCCCCTATACACTTTGGCAACATTGACATGTGAAAGACTAGTTGGACAGATTCTAGCTCTGGAGGCAATTCTAGCTCATATGCCACTCAGGCGTATCCTCCGGAGGATGCGATACAGGACAATGAACCTCAGGCTAAGCTTCCTCTTCTGGCCAAATCTCATCACGCCCTTCATCGACAATACTTTAAGGAATACCCAATTATTTACATTAAACTCCAAGTCTCTACGCCACATATCAGAACAGGACTTCTGGAGACTCTGGGCTGTTAACAAGCGCTCTCTGATGAGTTTTACATTCTCTTCTGACTGGTGAATCATATCAGATACAACCAACTCTGACTCCTCTATGTCGAACCACTCGATAGGGGACCTGCATTTTTTCCCGTACAAGGCCTTATAAGGCACCATTTGAATTGTGAAATGATAACTGTTATTGTATGCAAATTCGATAAGGGGTAAATGCTCGTCCCAACTTCCTTTAATATCTAGCGCACACACCCGTAACATATCTTACGAGCGTCTAAATTATGCATTTTGCCTAACCGTCCAGCTGAGGATGGAATGATGTACTTAGATTAACCTGTGTCCCCAATTCTTTCTTAAAAGACTGCTAGAATCTATCTGTAAATTGCACCCCTCTGTCAGAAATGATAGAGGCGGGGACACCATGTAGTCTGACAATCTCTTTAATATACAACTCAGCATAGTCTTCGTTGGAGAAGGTAGTCCTGAGTGGTAAGAGATAAGATGACTTTGTAAATCTGTTGACATTAACCCAAATAGAATCGAATCTACGCTTGGTATGGGGTAATGCTGTCAGAAAGTCCATGTTGATCGCTTCCCATTTCCACATAGGCACTGCTATATCCTGAGTTAATCCGTCGGTTTTTTGATGGTCGGCTTTACCTGTTAATAGTTAGGAGATTGTGCTACAAATTTCCCTACCCCTTTTTCATTCAAGGCCACCAGTATATCTCCTTTATGTCATGATACATCTTCATCGAACCTGGATGAAGAGAGTAATGATAATAATGTACCGTTGTCATGATCTACTGGCAAAGTCCTGCCACATCTGGAATGCAGATGCGACCCCTAAATCTCAAGATCCCATCTTCCATTAATTTGAAGGTCGTTTATTCGCCTTGCTAAACCTTACGTCTGAGTTGTACAAGGTTAGGATCCTCAGACTGCTACTCCTTAACCTCTATAACCAGGGATGATACTGTGGTATTCTGAATCACAACCCCATCATTGTTATACCCCAGAAGCCCAAAAATCAGACACGGGAGTTGAAAGGGAGAAAAACTAAAATTCTGCACCAGGTCACAAAACAGGTCGTTAGGTGACTCGTGAGGAGTGAACACGAGTCGTGAAGTGACTCGTGGTCAAGAAAAGAGGTATCATGGTATGGGGAAGACCACGGGAATTACCATGAGTCATGGTAAGACCACACAACTCGTGAGGTCACCCGTGGCCTGGACTAGATGCTTTGCAAGGAGTTTTGGATAGTGGGGATAATGGGTGGTGACCATGAGTCATGGTCAGGAACCATGATTTGTAGGGTCCCCTAATGAATTTTTGGTAGTGTACATCATAGATTGAGGCCATGAGTCGTGTCCAGTGAGGATGAGTCGTTAGATCCCTTGTTGGGACCTCCTAGCAATCTTTTCCTGTGAAATTAATAAGGGTCTTTTCGTAATTCCATAGTTCCTAAAGCCTAAACTATGTCGTTTAGCCTATGAAAGGTGCGTTTTAGAGGGGGAAACTATCCTAAAGTCTTCATTCATGCATGCAAGAGAATAGAAGAGTGATAGAAAGTCACCACGATTCATGGGGTCCCCCGATGAATTTCTTGCAATGTACATCACGGATTGAGGCCACAACTCATGGCCAGTGAGGATGAGTCGTTAGGTTCCTCGTGGGGACCTCCTGGCAATCTTTTCCTGCGAAATTAGTAAGGTTATTTTCATAATTTTTAAGTTCCTAAAGCCTAAACTACATCGTTTTAGCCTATGAAAGGTGAGTTTTAGAGGGGGAAACTATCCTAAAGTCTTCATTCATGCTTTCAAGAGAATAGAAGAGCGATAGAGAGGTGATCAAAGGGTGATTCAAGGTTTTCTTCTTTGATTTCTTTCAATTCCTTTTTGGGCATTCAAGGGAGAGTAAGATTCAGTCTCCATCAGGTATGTAGGGTTATGAATGGGTGGTTTCTTCAACACCCATGCCACATCCCTCTCTAAAAAGTATGCAATTCTATGATTGATCTATGGGGTTTTTACCCAAATGCATGAGTTATCTATTTCTACACATGGGTATGAATTACATAGGATTTTATTATCGAAATGGGAAGCATGGGCTAATTTTATAATGATCTCAATTAACATTTTATTTCTATCCTTATGAATGTTGAAGCCCATTGATGATATGATCATGAAAAGTGAGATATGTGAAGTATACATGATAATGGTGAGACATTACGATGAAAAGCATGATCTGAAGCTACCCATGTTTATGAATATGTTTTCGATGAGAATTGAGTATTTCTATGTATGATAAAGCTTTGGGCAATGCCCACATGTTAAGTTTTAAATGATGATTTTCCCAAACTAAGCTTCCCACATTGTTTTGGAGCGAAGTCTCCCAAATTTATATTCTAGCTTGTGGTATATTTTGTGTTATGTCTTCATATGCATAGCTTACCACATGGTTTTGGAGCAAAAGCCCCCAAGTATGTTTTCATCTTGTGGTATCTTTTGGACTAAAGCTTCTCATATGCATGATTTTATATTTGAGATCTATTTGATTATCGAGCTTCGTCAAATAACGATGTTGAGCTTTGTTATATACGATGTAGAGCATATGCATATTTTTGGGAGTGTTTCCTAGCACCGAGTAGGCTATAGGTCGATCACCCTCTACCTTAGAATGACGCTCTAATGTAGGTTGATACTATTATATGATTTCGGAGCTCCCTTGTGAGCTTCCCTAGTCCGAATGGGCCTTCGGCTTGATAGAGATATCATGGTAGCGTCCTTAGCCTTAGCAAGGTTTTGGACAGCTCTGTCCACTTGAGTGTAATAGTCGGGACCACGTAAGCTCTATCGTGGTATGTCGGTTAAAAGACGAGTCTCCTATTGTTCCTCATGATTTCACATATGCATATTCATTATTTATGAGATTTATATAAATGCATGTTCTTAGGCAGATTTGACTCAATGTTCAGCTTTTACTTATAAATGTCATAATTCAGCTTTGAGTTAATTGATACAGTTATGATGTTATGAAGAGGTCATGATTTCAGAAAGAATGCATCCATGTCCTACTCTCAGTTTTCTGATGTTATGTTTTAATTAATGCATTGTCTTTAAATGATTTTACTTAAATTAGCGGTTTTACTTACCTTGCATACTCGGTACATTTCACGTACTGACCGCATACTTCTATGTTGTATTGTTTTATGATACAAGACCCGGCTCTCAGCTTCAGCCCCGCTCCTAGTCAGCTTATCTGAGTTAGTGTTGCTTTATTGATGATTCCTCATTTTCCAAGGACTAGACTATCCATCTTTTCTTTATGAATTTCAGTTTCAGCTTGTTGAATTAGTTGGGGGTCTTTTCACAGCAACTCGTCTTGATTAGAGGCTATTCAGAGATATATATATATTCATCTTTTGATTTTATATTCAGATGCTATATCAAAGTTAGACTTCCGCTATGATTGTATTGATGGTTATTCAGTTCTTGGTTGAGTTAGATGTATGCTTATGACATGAGTCGACTTGGGCTCTCTTGGGGCTCCTTGTCCCATGTCGCAATCCGGGCCTTCGTTTGGGTCGTGAAAAACTCAGTATCAGAGCAATAGGATTGAAGTGTCCTGTTCGCGGTCTGCTGCTCAGGTTGGTATTATATATTATAAACCGACATGCAAGTGCACGTGGTCAAACAAGTAATAAAGTGGCTAAGTAGCCAAGTATCGATCCAAGGAGGCTCAAGATACGTAAAATTGCCTAGTTTACTATATTCCTATTTCACTCCTAATTATGCTAACAACAATGTAACCAATAGTTACTTGAGTTTTTGTTTCTAAACTATATATACTACAATTAATAACAACTATTTACTTGTGAATTTAGACAATGGATATGAACATGCCAAGGTTAAGAACAAGTAATGAACTTGATAATCATGATAATTTGGTTAATCTCTTCTTCATGTTGCTAGCCAAGAACATTAGCCTAGAAATTAAAACTCTCGTATTTAATTTCACTTTAGAATCATAAACCATCCGTCTACATTTCTATGATCAAATGCAATTTATGACCTAGCACTACAATTCCGGTTCCTAAATTGACTAATACGGCTTTCAAGTATATTTCTATCAGGAAAGCACATCAAAACCCAATTTTCCCAAATCAAGTTAAGAACAATACCCTATTAATTCACAACTTTCTAATTTCTTGCTCTTTCGAGTGAAATTGGACTTTTTAGATGTACATTAATGTTGGCCAAATACTAATGCAGTAAGAACAAGAATTAATAGAACAACATTAAAGAAGAAGAAGAAAACCATATCATTTACAATCAAAATTCATTACACATGTTCAAAACCTCAGCAAGGAAGAGATTTAGCCACTCATTTGTGGATTGATCATCCTAAAATGAGTGTAAATCATACGTACAATTGATAGAAAGAAGAAAAGAAGAGAAGAAATCCCTTAGCTTTTTCGTTCCTCAACTGCTACTAACCCACGTCCTTGCTCTCCACTTCTGAACTCAGTCTCCAAACTAAAAACTAATTAAAATAAACCTAAGTGTGCTATTTATAATAGTGGGAAATTTTTCCCGGAATAACAAGCAACGTGTCACGGAGGCCAACGCGGAGCACTGCCTCCATGACACGGCGTGGACGCGGACCTTCACTGGAATTTCAGGGTCCGGTAAATTAGCCTCAACGTGGCACGGAGGCCAACGCGGAGGCCTCTCTCCGTGCGACGGAGCTGACGCGAAGGCACACTGGAATTTGCCATTTCAATTCCTGTTCAGGCAGTGTGCTACCGCGATGGTAGCGTGGCACGGCTCCATCGCGGAGCCCCTATAAAATGTGCATTCCAAGGTCTTTTCCACACTCGCATCCAAGTCCAACTCCGACATAGTTCCAACATGCATTTTAGCTCCTAACAATCACATTTACCTGCAAAACAAATGCTAATCATGTTGGTTAGTATAAATTCGCATTTTATTACTAATTACATGATATTATATACACATTGCAAAACAAACAAGGTAAAAATGATACGTTTGAGTATCACTTGGGCATATAAATCTGCCCAAGATCACTTACCCCACACTTAAATCCTTGTTCGTCCTCAAACAACATATACACAAATCATGCAAATTACATCCCAACCTTCGTCACTATGGTGCAACAATTTACACTCCGGTCATACTGATTATTCAATTTTTGCAAATCATCAAGAAAACATGCTTGGTCGTACAATACAATGACCTTTAATACATCAAGACTTCCTAGACTTAAAGAATTGATTCTTGATATCGGCAAACTCATGCAAATCAGCTAATCAAGAAATCCGACACGAAAATCAATCTTTCATCAAGCATGTGCCTCACAACTCGAGAGAAACTTCCCCTTTATGTTCATGCAGCACACAAACATGCAAGTAGGGGCATATAAAAATTAATTTCACTCACTCTCCCAAAAGAATTCACATGCCTCATGTCATGACCCATAAGCTTGCCCTTAATGTATTACTCCACTAATATAAAGAAATGCAATATAGGATCACGTAGGACTTTAATGGGTTGTAACGGGGCTATGGATCTAGTATATATATATTGGATTAGCCAATAATAGTCGCTAGCCTCCTTAAGCGCCTTTTCAACTCATTCCCATCGACTCATGGACATTGTTCCTCTCTTTTCTCTTTTTCTCCCATTCATGCTGGTTTACTTTCATACAGCCCATTTCATCAGACACACTTGACACAAAACAAAGGGTTTTCAAGTACCCTCACTATCAATTAATTACAACAAGTGCCTCTTCAACATCATCTTTTCTTTCCTCACTTTGCTTTTCTTTTTCTTTTCACTCTTTAACACTTTGGGAAACATTTTCTTTTCTTTGTAAGCGCTTAAGAGTTTCTTATAGACTTTAAGGCTAATGAAAAAAAGGAATAAAGCTTAGTTTATACACTTTTGGACAAAAAAAAGAAATCGGCTAAAGGCTCAACGGGCTGACTAGGGTATACAACATATAAAAAAGTAGAATTTGACAAGAAAAAAATGGAAACTATCGGTTAAAACAAAGAAATGCCTACATCCTTTCCAACACTACACCTCCTTCATTTCGTTTTGTATACACACCAGGCAAGTTCTAGACAATTCACAATGACATGGAATAGCAAAACCTCACTTCACACTTCATGCACATGCTCGAATCAAGATGCATTCACAGACTCTTTAATTAGTCAATTACATGAATTCAAGATTAAGCCTCAATCATACTGAATCAAATTCTATAGCCTAGGTAACTCAACGTATTTACAGAATTGCATGCTTTCAAACGAATCACTTTCACATTTTGAACATCAATTACAACACGCAACGAAATTTTAGCAACCATAAGCAACTACAGTTCATTGATGCAATCCACCAAAGAAAAACTAAAAACAAATAAAAATCCTACTCCTACCGACTACATTTCCCTTAAGACGGTCGTCATCCATCCAGCATAGGGAACGGTCACTAACTATGACATTGGTTCAATGGGACTATTCTCGGTAAAAGAACCGAAAACAAACTCCGAGAAACCCAAAAAAATAAAAATCGAAAAAATTTTGCAACACATCGATCATTTCGATAGAAACATATTTACAAAAGATTTTGATAATTTCAAAATATCTTCGCAAAAATTTTGAAAAATATCGATCATGTCGATAGAAAAAAATATTTACAAAATTTACAAAATATTTACACTAGCAACCATAAGTTTCAACAACACACATCATTAACCACACACAAGTATATACACATACATGACCAGGCAAGTTCTAGACAATTCACAATGACATGGAATAGCAAAACCTCACTTCACACTTCATGCACATGCTCGAATCAAGATGCATTCACAGACTCTTTAATTAGTCAATTACATGAATTCAAGATTAAGCCTCAATCATACTGAATCAAATTCTATAGCCTAGGTAACTCAACGTATTTACAGAATTGCATGCTTTCAAACGAATCACTTTCACATTTTGAACATCAATTACAACACGCAACGAATTTTTAGCAACCATAAGCAACTACAGTTCATTGATGCAATCCACCAAAGAAAAACTAAAAACAAATAAAAATCCTACTCCTACCGACTACATTTCCCTTAAGACGGTCGTCATCCATCCTGCATAGGGAACGGTCACTAACTATGACATCGGTTCAATGTGACTATTCTCGGTAAAAGAACCGAAAACAAACTCCGAGAAACCCAAAAAAATAAAAATCGAAAAAATTTTGCAACACATCGATCATTTCGATAGAAACATATTTACAAAAGATTTTGATAATTTCAAAATATCTTCGCAAAAATTTTGAAAAATATCGATCATGTCGATAGAAAAAAATATTTACAAAATTTACAAAATATTTACACTAGCAACCATAACTTTCAACAACACACATCATTAACCACACACAAGTATATACACATACATGACCAGGCAAGTTCTAGACAATTCACAATGACATGGAATAGCAAAACCTCACTTCACACTTCATGCACATGCTCGAATCAAGATGCATTCACAGACTCTTTAATTAGTCAATTACATGAATTCAAGATTAAGCCTCAATCATACTGAATCAAATTCTATAGCCTAGGTAACTCAACGTTTTTACAGAATTGCATGCTTTCAAACGAATCACTTTCACATTTTGAACATCAATTACAACACGCAACGAAATTTTAGCAACCATAAGCAACTACAGTTCATTGATGCAATGCACCAAAGAAAAACTAAAAACAAATAAAAATCCTACTCCTACCGACTACATTTCCCTTAAGACGGTCGTCATCCATCCAGCATAGGGAACGGTCACTAACTATGACATCGGTTCAATGGGACTATTCTCGGTAAAAGAACCGAAAACAAACTCCGAGAAACCCAAAAAAATAAAAATCGAAAAAATTTTGCAACACATCGATCATTTAGATAGAAACATATTTACAAAAGATTTTGATAATTTCAAAATATCTTCGCAAAAATTTTGAAAAATATCGATCATGTCGATAGAAAAAAATATTTACAAAATTTACAAAATATTTACACTAGCAACCATAACTTTCAACAACACACATCATTAACCACACACAAGTATATACACATACATGACCAGGCAAGTTCTAGACAATTCACAATGACATGGAATAGCAAAACCTCACTTCACACTTCATGCACATGCTCGAATCAAGATGCATTCACAGACTCTTTAATTAGTCAATTACATGAATTCAAGATTAAGCCTCAATCATACTGAATCAAATTCTATAGCCTAGGTAACTCAACGTATTTACAGAATTGCATGCTTTCAAACGAATCACTTTCACATTTTGAACATCAATTACAACACGCAACGAAATTTTAGCAACCATAAGCAACTACAGTTCATTGATGCAATCCACCAAAGAAAAACTAAAAACAAATAAAAATCCTACTCCTACCGACTACATTTCCCTTAAGACGGTCGTCATCCATCCAGCATAGGGAACGGTCACTAACTATGACATCGGTTCAATGGGACTATTCTCGGTAAAAGAACCGAAAACAAACTCCGAGAAACCCAAAAAAATAAAAATCGAAAAAATTTTGCAACACATCGATCATTTCGATAGAAACATATTTACAAAAGATTTTGATAATTTCAAAATATCTTCGCAAAAATTTTGAAAAATATCGATCATGTCGATAGAAAAAAATATTTACAAAATTTACAAAATATTTACACTAGCAACCATAACTTTCAACAACACACATCATTAACCACACACAAGTATATACACATACATGACCAGGCAAGTTCTAGACAATTCACAATGACATGGAATAGCAAAACCTCACTTCACACTTCATGCACATGCTCGAATCAAGATGCATTCACAGACTCTTTAATTAGTCAATTACATGAATTCAAGATTAAGCCTCAATCATACTGAATCAAATTCTATAGCCTAGGTAACTCAACGTATTTACAGAATTGCATGCTTTCAAACGAATCACTTTCACATTTTGAACATCAATTACAACACGCAACGAAATTTTAGCAACCATAAGCAACTACAGTTCATTGATGCAATCCACCAAAGAAAAACTAAAAACAAATAAAAATCCTACTCCTACCGACTACATTTCCCTTAAGACGGTCGTCATCCATCCAGCATAGGGAACGGTCACTAACTATGACATCGGTTCAATGGGACTATTCTCGGTAAAAGAACCGAAAACAAACTCCGAGAAACCCAAAAAAATAAAAATCGAAAAAATTTTGCAACACATCGATCATTTCGATAGAAACATATTTACAAAAGATTTTGATAATTTCAAAATATCTTCGCAAAAATTTTGAAAAATATCGATCATGTCGATAGAAAAAAATATTTACAAAATTTACAAAATATTTACACTAGCAACCATAACTTTCAACAACACACATCATTAACCACACACAAGTATATACACATACATGACCAGGCAAGTTCTAGACAATTCACAATGACATGGAATAGCAAAACCTCACTTCACACTTCATGCACATGCTCGAATCAAGATGCATTCACAGACTCTTTAATTAGTCAATTACATGAATTCAAGATTAAGCCTCAATCATACTGAATCAAATTCTATAGCCTAGGTAACTCAACGTATTTACAGAATTGCATGCTTTCAAATGAATCACTTTCACATTTTGAACATCAATTACAACACGCAACGAAATTTTAGCAACCATAAGCAACTACAGTTCATTGATGCAATCCACCAAAGAAAAACTAAAAACAAATAAAAATCCTACTCCTACCGACTACATTTCCCTTAAGATGGTCGTCATCCATCCAGCATAGGGAACGGTCACTAACTATGACATCGGTTCAATGGGACTATTCTCGGTAAAAGAACCGAAAACAAACTCCGAGAAACCCAAAAAAATAAAAATCGAAAAAATTTTGCAACACATCGATCATTTCGATAGAAACATATTTACAAAAGATTTTGATAATTTCAAAATATCTTCACAAAAATTTTGAAAAATATCGATCATGTCGATAGAAAAAAATATTTACAAAATTTACAAAATATTTACACTAGCAACCATAACTTTCAACAACACACATCATTAACCACACACAAGTATATACACATACATGACCAGGCAAGTTCTAGACAATTCACAATGACATGGAATAGCAAAACCTCACTTCACACTTCATGCACATGCTCGAATCAAGATGCATTCACAGACTCTTTAATTAGTCAATTACATGAATTCAAGATTAAGCCTCAATCATACTGAATCAAATTCTATAGCCTAGGTAACTCAACGTATTTACAGAATTGCATGCTTTCAAATGAATCACTTTCACATTTTGAACATCAATTACAACACGCAACGAAATTTTAGCAACCATAAGCAACTACAGTTCATTGATGCAATCCACCAAAGAAAAACTAAAAACAAATAAAAATCCTACTCCTACCGACTACATTTCCCTTAAGACGGTCGTCATCCATCCAGCATAGGGAACGGTCACTAACTATGACATCGGTTCAATGGGACTATTCTCGGTAAAAGAACCGAAAACAAACTCCGAGAAACCCAAAAAAATAAAAATCAAAAAAATTTTGCAACACATCGATCATTTCGATAGAAACATATTTACAAAAGATTTTGATAATTTCAAAATATCTTCGCAAAAATTTTGAAAAATATCGATCATGTCGATAGAAAAAAATATTTACAAAATTTACAAAATATTTACACTAGCAACCATAACATTCAACAACACACATCATTAACCACACACAAGTATATACACATACATCACTAATCAGTTCGCCACAGGGAAAGCACAAACATACATACAAACCAAGGAAAAAACATACAGCAATTTAGAGCCTATGTCCCCAGCACCTAGCTACTCCCCACCCCACACTTAAATCGAACACTGTCCCTAGTGTTCACAAAAATACAAAGCACAAAATTTTGGGTGGTGGAAATCCCTGCTCAGTCGAAATATTCGACTTCTTCATCCGGTACTGCGGCCTCGTCGCCCATATCTGAATCAGCTCCATCATCGTCATCGGACTCCACATCGGAGTCCTCACGACGTGTCTCCTCATCAGTAGGGACATCGTCATCTGTCGGCTCCACGAAGGCTGGCCCTACCCGACATAAGGCTCTGGCATTCTCGCCAAAGGGGTAGTCCAGCTCCAGCTGCCATAATTCTTCCTCGGTGGCTGGTCTCCCACCTATCCGTAGCTGCAGCATCTGCATGCCAAACATACGGGCCATGTACTGATCGTCACGAGCATGTCGCTCACCCAAAGTCAGTACTGGTCCGTGTGTAGTGTCGGGGGCCTTAGTCTTTGTCACGTCGAGGGCCCTCCGCTCCAACTGCGGAATATAATCCAAGGCTTCTTCCTCAATGTCGAGGCCTCGGAGGAAGGTGGTGATGAGTCCGCCAAACCCGTATCTGTGGCCCTGGTGCAGTCTGGCTCTCTTCATGGCGGATATTATGACCGCCCCCACATTAATCTCAAGCCCTTTCATAAGGGCATACACCAAGAAGACACGGTCCCGGGTCACGTCTGTCATATGAACTCCCGGGATCAAACACGAACATACAATCTTCAGCTATATTCTGGCCTCCCTGTTCATCTGTGAATAAGGCAGAGTCTGGTGGTAACCCCTCTTCTTATGTCTACTCCATCGGTCTTTGGATCGAGCCCCACACAACGTACGTCTGATGTCGGAGTACGGTGGGGTGATGTTTAGCTGGCGGAGAACATGGGCGTCTGTGTCCTGCGCTCCAACGATGGCATTCAGCTGCTGGGGTTCCAGAGTGACAATCTGCCCTCTGATTTTCACTGTGTGGCTTCTGATGGTCGGGTTCCAATTTGCATAAAATTCCCGGACCAAGTGAAGGTTAGACTCCTTGGGCTCCTGAAAGATAAAGCTGAGCCCAGCTGCCTCGATTCTCTGTACAATGCGAGGGAACTCCTGTGCGAGTGGTTCCCTTGCAATATGTTCCTCGGGGAAGTACTTGTTTTCTTTATGTTTCGCGTACCACTTCTTCCCTTCATCGGTGACCCATCTTGTTCCGTATTGGCGGCGTTGGCCGCGCGGAACAGCGGGTGCAGCTGGGACTGCGGTGCCCAGTCTCATCCTTTTCCTACCTGTGCCTGAGGTAGAAGCACCCTTGCCATTATCTTGTCTGCTAGCCATTGTACCTGTCAATTTACACAAACAAGCACAAAGTTAAGCTAAACACTTGTTAACTTCGGCTAAGGTCGGGTTACACAACATTTACCCCACACTTAGACCTTAGCTACTTCTACAAAATTACAGCAAAGATAACTCTAATTACACTACAGACAACACCATAACTTCATGCTTAGTGCGTTCACAACAAAATTTCGACAGCATAACGGTTAGCGTACTACTCAGACTTCATACAGCTAATCACAATCCTACTATCGCTAACAATTCACACATCGCACTTCACAACAAAACAACAACAAAATAAAAACAACAATAAAAACATTCTATATACAAACGAATCCAAACAATCTAACCAATTCACACATTTTATGCATTTTCCCACAAAAATTCGAGAATTCATCGTCTTTTAACATTTACACAATATTTACCACGACTTCTCTCAAATAATAAACACACCCCGACATCTAATTTGCCGACTTATCAAGTCGCCCAAGTCAAATTCAACAACCCAAGCCCTAGAATACAATTCTATGATCAATTTCGAATTATTTACGCAATCGATAAGTTCAAACACTAAATACAACAATCCAAACATGTATCAATCACAAATAATCCAACATTCATGTTTAATTTCTACCTAGGGTGATGTATCTCACCTCACATGCCCAAATTTGACAAAAATCGCCAAAAAATTAAGATAGACGATGAAAACGTACCTTTGAATTGAAGAACCGAAGAAAATTGATGTTTTTCCTTGCCTAGGAACATGGAACGGTTCTTGGGGAGGGGGAAATGGGTGTTTGGTCGCGGAGGGAAGAGGGAAATGGGGAAAAATGGGGCGAAATCGGGGGTTTATTTAAAGAAAACACGTGGGTCACCCGGCAACTCGGTGTGACCCGGCACTGAATAAGGGGCAACGTGTCACTGAGGGTAACGCTGAGCCCCTCCTCCGTGACACGGAGCCAACGCGTTGGCTTACTGGATTTTTGAAAAATCCGAATTTTGCCTTCAACGTGTCACGGAGGGTAACGCGGTGCCTTACCTCCGTGACACGGCGCCAATGCGCCAGTGCACTGTTTCTTCAATTAATTTGATTTTTCATACCTTGCCTCATTTTCTCGATTCCATGTATATTTCCTCCGTTATACCTGAAAATCACCTCACTAAATAATAATTGGTTAAATTAATAGATTTCCCTAACTAAAATAAAAAAATACTAACTAAAATGAAAATCTAAACCTAATCAAGAAAAGAAAAAGAAAAATAAAAATTGGAAATAAACAAATAAAAAGAAAAATAAAGATAAAAACTAACTACACTGTGTAAAAGAAAAAAAATAAAATATTTTTCTCACGGGTTGCCTCCCGTGCAGCGCCTGGTTTACCGTCGCGGCTCGACGTCCTTTAAGCTAACTTGTCTACTAGGGTGATGGACGATTTGTCCCGATCATGGTCATCCCCCCAGTAGTGCTTGCATCTCTGCCCATTTACCAAGAACGTAGCACTCCTATCTTCTTGCCACAGTTCTACTGCCCCGTGAGGGGTCATTTTCACCACTTCAAACGGTCCAGACCATTTAGACCTCAGCTTACCAGGAAACAATTTCAATCTTGAATTAAAAAGCAAAAATCTCTGTCCTGGTTCGAAAATGCGATGCACCACATGCTTGTCATGCCATCTTTTGGTTCTTTCCTTGTAGTACTTCGCACTCTCATAGGCATGCCAGCGAAATTCATCAAGTTCACTGAGCTGCATCAGTCTCTTTTTCCCCGCTAGCTCTGAGTCCATATTAAGCTTTCTGACAGCCCAGAAAGCTCGATGTTCAAGTTCAACCGGGAGATGACATGCTTTTCAATAGACCAATCGGTATGGTGACGTTCCAATCGGTGTCTTATAAGCAGTTCGGTAGGCCCACAACGCATCATCAAGTTTACCAGACCAATCATTCCGTTGTGTGTTCACCGTTTTCTGAAGAATCTGTTTTACCTCCCTATTTGACACCTCTACTTGCCCACTAGTTTGTGGGTGATATGTTGTGGCCACTTTATGGCGCACCCCATACTTAGCCAGTAATTTCTTGAAACTTGCATTGACAAAATGAGCCCCTCCGTCACTGATAATTGCTCGGGGTGTCCCAAACCTTGTGAGAATGTGTTTCTTCACAAACTTCGTTACTACCTTGTTATCATTCCTGGGGCAAGCTATTGCTTCCACCCATTTTGATACATAATCTACAGCCACCAAGATGTAACGATTTCCAAATGACGGTGGGAATGGACCCATGAAATCAATGCCCCATACATCAAAGGGCTCAACTTCCAGTATGTTCTGCAAAGGCATCTCTTGTCTTCTGCCAATTGATCCTGTCCGCTGACATTTATCACACATTTTGACATACTCCATAGAATCTCTGAACAGGGTTGGCCAAAAGAAACCTGACTGAAGAACCTTGTGTGTTGTTCTCTCACCTCTGTGATGCCCTCCATACAACGAAGAATGGCAGCCCCTTAACACCTTTGCTATCTGACTCTCTGGGATGCATCTTCTCATCACCTGGTCTGGTCCCTGCTTGAACAAATATGGCTCGTCCCATACATAATGTCGGTTGTCATGCCTCAATTTTCTTCTTTGCTGGTCTGTTGCTTCCGGTGGGTAAACTCCGCTCACTAGCAAGTTGACTATGTCAGCATACCAGGGAACTTCAGCTTCTCCCACTGCCAAGAGTTGCTCATCTGGGAAGTCCTCATTAATGTCATCACTTTCAATCACATGCGACCGACTTTCCAGTCGTGATAGGTGATCTGCTACCTAATTTTCACTCCCCTTTCTGTCTCGAATCTCAAGGTCAAACTCCTGTAGCAATAAGATCCATCTGATTAATCTAGGCTTAGCATCTTTCTTGTTGAATAGGTATCGAATAGCTGCATGATCAGTGTACACCACCACTTTCGAACCCACCAAATAAGACTGGAACTTGTCAAATGCAAACACCAGAGCTAGCATTTCCTTCTCTGTGACTGTGTAATTGCTCTAAGCCGTATTCAGTGTCTTGCTTGCATAATAAATAGAATGAAAAATTCTATTCTTCCTTTGTCCCAATACAGCTCCCACAGCCACATCACTGGCATCACACATCAGCTCAAATGGTTGTTCCCAATCAGGAGAGGTAAGGATGGGTGCTTCTATCAATTTCTGCTTCAACTTTTCAAATGCTCCAACACACTCTTCATTCAACTCAAACTTGACCTCCTTTTCTAGCAGTCTGCATAGCGGTCTAGAAATGTTGGAAAAGTTTTTAATGAATCGTCTGTAGAATCCTGCATGTCCCAAAAAACTGCGTACACCTTTCACTGATACTGGTGGTGGCAATTTCTCAATAACCTCAATTTTAGCACGATCGACTTCCAACCCCGTTTTAGACACTTTGTGGCCCAAGACAATCCCCTCCTTCACTAAGAAGTGGCATTTCTCCCAGTTTAACACAAGGTTGGATTCTTCACATCGAGCCAGCACCCTGTCAAGATTCTGCAAACAAGTAGCAAACGAATTACCGAAAACAGAAAAATCATCCATAAATACCTCAACAAAATCCTCAACCATGTCATGCAAAATAGCCATCATGCATCTCTGGAATGTGGCGGGTGCGTTGCATAACCCAAACGGCATCCGCCTGAAAGCATATGTCCCATAAGGACAGGTGAAAGTCGTCTTCTCTTGATCCTCAGGAGCGATGGCTATTTGGTTATAGCCAGAGTACCCATCAAGGAAGCAATAATACTCTTGCCCTGCCAATCTATCAAGTATTTGGTCAATAAAAGGAATGGGGTAATGTCTTTCCTCGTGGCTTCATTGATTTTCCTGTAGTCCATACAAATTCGCCAGCCTGTGATGGTTCGTGTAGGGATCAACTCATTTTTCTCATTAGTGATTATAGTCATCCCCCCTTTCTTAGGAACACATTGAACGGGACTGACCCACTCACTATCTGAAATTGAGTAGACTACACCTGCATCAAGCCACTTGATTATTTCCTTCCTTACCACATCTTTCATTGCTGGATTAAGTCTCCTCTGCGGCTGAACAGTTGGCTTGGCTCCTGTCTCCATGAATATCCTGTGTGTGCAGAAAGCTGGATTTATACCCTGAATGTCAGACATTTGCCAACCCATTGCTTTCTTCCTCTTCCTTAAGACCCCCAAAGCTGCCTTTTCCTGTTCCTCTGTCAAGTCTGCAGAGATAATAACTGGTAACATCTCTCCCTCCCCCAAAAAGATATATTTTAAATGGGGAGGCAATTCTTTTAGCTCCAATTTCGGTGCCTCCTCAACAGATGGTTTCGGCAACGGCTCTAGTGATCTCATCAATGACTGAAATTCCTGTCTCCTAGGATGATTAGGTGCTCCATCCAACAATTGAACCATTCCACAAGCTTCTCTATCCCCAAAATGATCAGAATGCGTCAACGCTCTTTCCAATGGGTCTTGAGATTCAACAACCTGCCTACTTTCTCCATGTTCAACCACACTGATTTCCGGAAGCTCCTCATGTATAGCCGGCATCTTCATGGCTTTTAACACATCAAATACCTCTACCTTGTCATGTGCTTGCATTGTAAGTTTACCCGCAGCTACATCAATTAATGCTTTTCCAGTTGCCAAAAAGGGTCGTCCCAAAATAAATGGGACTTCAGCATCTGGTTCAAAATCCAGAAGAATGAAATCGACCGGAAAAATGAGGGAGCCTACTTGCACTAACACATCCTCAACAATGCCATCCGGCTTAGCTAAAGACCTGTCTGCTAGCTGCAAGATTACCGTTGTAGGTCTAGGACTCCCTAGACCTAACTTTCTGAATACCGAAGATGGCATTAGATTTATGCTTGCCCCCAAGTCGCATAATCCACGAGCTCGGATACTTTGCCCAATAGTAAGCTGGATAGTAAAACTTCCAGGGTCTTTCAGTTTTGTGGGCAACCTATTCTGAATACGGGAAGTGCATTCCTCCGTTAAAGCTACCGTGGCATACTCAGTCAAACGACTTTTGTTAGCCACGATGTCTTTAATATATTTCGCATATTCTGGTACTCCCTGCAAGACATCAACAAGAGGTAAGTTAACATGTACCTGTTTAAGTACCTCCATGAATTTCTGGAAACACGCCTCCTCCTTATGTTTCTTAAGTCGTTGAGGGAACGGGGGTGGAGGCCTTTCTGGTTCAGCTTCTTTAGTCTTCCCCTTATCTGAGATTTGCTCTCCCTCAACATCTACTGCTTCTGACTTTTGAGGCGGTCTTTCCGGTTCCACCTCCTTTAACTGTAAACCACTCCTCGTGGTCACTGCATTTACCTGCTTCGGATTAGGATCCGTGTGGCTAGGTAGTCCTCCTCTGGGTCTAGTATTTTGGGCACTAGCAAATTGCCCAAACTGATATTCAAGAGCCTTGGTTGCCAACTGATTGTTCTTCACTTCGGCTGCCAATTTGACATAGTCAGCCTGCAATTGTGCCTAATTAGCGATCATGGTTTTGAACATCTCCTCAATGGTAGGTGATGGTGGTGGAGGAGGGGCATTGTGATTTCTGAATTGAGCTTGATAATTTTGTTGCCCTCCTTGGTTTCTGTGCATACCCTGCCCTGAACTTTGGCCTTGTTGATTGTTGCTACCCCACGAAAAATTCGGATGGTTCCTCCAATTTGAGTTGTAGCCACTACCAAACTGCTGCTGATTTCTCTGTGCATTGCCCACAAAGTTAACAGAATCAGGATTTGCACCACAGCATTCAGCTGAATGCTCACTACTACCACACACTTCACACCACATCTGTTGAACTGCATTGACTGAAGCTGAAGGCTGGTTCAAATTTATATTGCTGAAGTGAGTGTTTAACTGATTTTGCAAAGCAGCTATCTGTGCAGCGATAGCTGTGAATCCATCCACTTCAAGCACTCCTGCTGCTTTCCTTGCTCCACCTCTTGAAGAATCTGCATTCCATTCTGGATTGCCTTGTGAAATCCGGTTGAGCAAAGTGTACAGCTCCTCATAGGTCTTTTCCAGCGCTTGCCCTCCAGCTGCTGACTCTAACAAAATTTTAGTGTGGGGTTCCAAACCCTCAATAAATGTGCGTACCAACACCTCATTGGACTGATGATGATGAGGACAGTCCTGCAACATGGATTTAAATCTTTCCCAGGCTTGATATAGATTTTCTCCTTCCCTCTGATTAAAACTTAGGATTTGACTCCTAAGTCTGGCTGTTTTACCAGAAGGGAAAAATCTGATCAAAAACTTCCGTGCAAGATCATCCCACGTTGATATAGAATTGGGTGGTTCAGTACGCCCAGCAAATAGAGGTGGCATATCAAGGAGAGAGTGAGGCCAAGAGGGACAAGACCGAGGACCACAGATTCTCTTAGCAGAGGTTCGGTGGTGGGTATCGATAGCAGACCCACCAGAGATTATCAACCCCAGCATCTTTAGTGTTGATTGTGCCATCTAGGCCCAGACACGATAAAAGAGGGCAAGCATGAGTCTCGAGGGGTCATATAAGTAGACCCACAAATTCCAGCATCCCAACTTATCGCAGGTGTGGTCGAGGGCACACAGGCTAGTGTTTGGTAGGTTCAGGTGCTTGTTTCTGGTGTGGACAGCCCGAACACATGCTTAGAGATTGTTCAGCTGTGAGGTAGGATCAAGTTGGTGGCCGAGGCCCAAAATCTAGTTCAGCAGCCCCTCTCGCATGCACTACACACCAGGGGCATCTACTAGCACAGCTGGCCGTTAGCGCCAAAACAGATTCTATGATTTAGCATCCCAGCAAGAGCAAGAGGTCTCCCTAGATATAGTTACTGGTATGTTGCGAGTTTTCCATATCGATGTCTATGCTTTGATATATTCGAGGGCTACCTTATCTTTTGTGACACCTTATGTGACCAGTAGCTTCGAAGTCAGTACCGAAGTCTTGTCAGAACCCTTCTCAGTTTCCACTCCAGCAGGTGACTCAGTTATATCTAGACGGGTGTATAGAGGTTGCCTACTCTCAGTCCTTCATAAGGTCATCTCAGCATATTTGATAGAGTTAGCCATGACGGATTTTGATGTTATTCTCGGCATGGATTGGTAATTTTCAAGGTATGCTTCAGTTAATTGTAGAACCCAGGCAGTAGAGTTCAGATTTTCGGGTGAGCCAGTCTTAGAATGGAGAGGTAGTTCAGTTGTGCCGGCAGGTGGTTTCATCTCTTACCTAAAGACCATGAGGATGATTTCTAAGAGGTGTATGTACCATCTAGTTAGGGTTAAGGACGTGAGTCCGAGGCCCCGACCATCCAGTCCGTAGCAGTCGTACGTGAGTATCCAGAGGTCTTTCCTAATGATTTACCAAAAATTCCTCCCGAGCGTGAGATTGATTTTGGTATAGATCTTCTTCCTGACAACCACTCTATATCTATTTCACCCTATCGGATGGCTCCAGCTGAGCTAAAGGAGTTGAAAGAGTAATTGAAAGACTTGTTAGATAAGGGTTTCATTAGACCTAGCAAGTCTCCATGGGGTGCACCAGTTCTCTTTGTCCGAAAGAAGGATAGTTCTCTTCGCATATGTATTAACTATCAACAATTGAACAAAGTCACCATCAAGAACAGGTATCATTTACCCAGGATCGATGATTTGTTTGACCAGCTTCAAGGTGCCAGGTGTTTCTCAAAGATAGATCTCAGGTCCGAGTATCATCAGCTCAGAGTTCAGGAGGGTGATATCCCGAAGACAGCCTTCAGGAGGCAGTATGGCAATTATGAGTTTGTAGTTATATCTTTTGGACTAACGAATGCTCCTGCAGATTTCATGGACTTGATCAACAGGGTTTTCAAGCAATATCTGGACATGTTCGTGATTGCGTTCATTGATGACATCCTTATATACTCTCAAAGCGAGGAGGAGAATGTCGCTCACTTGAGAGTAGTACTTCAGACTCTCAAGGGTCACCAATTGTATGCCAAGTTCAGCAAGTGTGAGTTTTAGTTGGACTCCGTAGTATTTTTGGGCCATGTGGTATCGAGTGAGGGCATAATGGTAGATTCTCATAAAATCGAGGTAGTGAAGAATTGTCCTAGACGGTGAATCCTTCAGATATTCAGAGTTTCTTGGGTTTAGCTTACTACTATTGGAGGTTTGTTGAGGGTTTCTCATCCATTGCAGCACCTTTAACCAAGTTGACTCAGAAGAAGGTGAAATTCAAATGGTCGGAGGTTTGTGAGAAGAGCTTCCAGGAGTTGAAGACTCGACTCACTTCAACATCGGTGTTGACCCTACCCGAGGGTACCAATGGATTCGGGTTGTATTGTGATGCTTCAAGGATTGGACTTGGGTGTGTATTGATGCAGCATGGGAAAGTGATAGCATATGCCTCAAGACAATTGAAAGTCCATGAGAAGAATTACCCGACTCATGACCTTGATTGGCCGCGGTGGTATTCGCCTTGAAGATATGGCGGCATTATTTGTATGGGGTCTACGTGGATATATTTACGGATCACAAGAGTTTAAACTATATATTCACGCAGAAGGATCTCAATCTTCAGCAAAGGAGGTGGTTGGAGCTACTCAAGGACTACGATATGAGTGTCCTTTACCATCTGGGTAAGGCTAATGTGGTAGCGGACGCACTTAGTAGGATCTCTATGGAGAGGGTGTCCCATGTGGATGAACGAAAGAAAGAGTTGGTGAAAGATGTACATCGACTCACAGGGTTGGGAGTTAGGATGGTCGACTCAACCAATGGTGGTGTTGTTGTCCAGCACGGGTCAGAATCGTCCTTGGTGACTGATGTGAAAGCTAGATAAGATGAGGACCCGATTTTTGTAAAGCTGAAAAAAGATGTTTGATGTCAGAAGGTGGAGGTCTTATCCCAAGGGGGAGATGGTGTGCTGCATACCACGGTCGCCTAAGTGATCCGGATGTCGATGATTTAAGGAGTTGGATTTTGCATGAGGCTCATGGATCCAGATATTCTATCCATCCGGCTGCCACCAAGATGTATCATGACTTGCGGGAAATATATTAGTGGAACGGCATGAAGAGGGATATTGCAAAATTCGTAGCCAAGTTCTCGAACTATCAGCAAGTAAAGGTTGAGCATCAAAGGTCGGGAGGCGTACTTCAGGATATTACCATTCCCACTTGGAAGTAGTTAGATATTAATATGGATTTCATTACAGACCTACCTCGTACTCCCCGACAGTATGATTCTATAGGGGTGGTGGTAGACAGGCTAACTAAAGCTGCTCATTTTTTATCGGTCAAAACCACGGATCAGCAGAGGATTATGCAAAGCTATACATCCAAGAGTTGGTTCAATTTCATGGATTGCCCTTGTCTATTATTTCAGACTGAGGTACTCAATTTACCTCTTAGTTTTGGCGGTCTTTTCTAAAAGGGCTTGGGACTAAGGTTAAGCTCAGCACACCGTTTCATCCACAAATGGATGGCCAAGTAGAGCAGACAATTGAAACTCCCGAAGACATGTTGAGATCTTGTGTGATGGACTTTAAAGGTAGTTGGGATGATCACTTGCCCCTGATCGAGTTCACTTACAATAACAGTTACCACTCCAGTATCTAAATGGCACCATTCGAGGCTCTCTATGGGTGGAGATGTAGATCGCCCATCGGATGGTTTGAGGTTGGTGAAGTAGCTATGATAGGGCCAGATTCTATTCATGAGGCTATGGTGAAGGTTCAGTATATAAGGGACAAGATGAAAGCCACTCAGAGTCGTCAAAAGTCCTATGTGGATGTAAGGAGAAGGGAGTTGGAATTCGAGGTGGACGATTGGGTGTTCTTGAGGGTATCTCCAATGAAGGGAGTAATGCGGTTTGTGAAGAAAGGAAAACTCAGTCCCCATTATTATGGTCCCTTCCGGATTGTGAGAAGAGTTGGGAAAGTGGCGTATGAGTTGGAGTTGCCCTTAGAGTTATCTTCTGTGCATCCTGTGTTTCATGTATTGCTCTTGAAAAAGTGCTTGGGGGACCCAGCTCTAGTTGTCCCGGTGGAGAGTGAGGGTTTGAGAGATAGTCTTAGCTATGAGGAAATTCCAGTTGAAATATTGGATCTTCAGGTTCGGAGGCTAAGAAACAAGGAAGTAGCTTCAGTAAAGTTGTTATGGAGAAATCAACATGTTGAGGGAGCGATGTGGAAAGCCGAAGCAAATATGATGGCTAAATACCCTCAACTGTTCCCTACCAGATCAGTTTTAGTTTGAGGTATCAGTTGTTGCCCTAATACTCTATTTAATTTCATGTCCGATTCATGTGCGCAAGTTTGTTTTACGTTATCGTAAATGCATGTGATGCCCGAATTAAGATCAGCAATGTAGTTCTGTTTGGAGGTAGTCATTCCGTCAATTTTCAGCTTAAATGATCAGTATTTTCATATAATGATTATATGTTTATGCCTTTTTTGTGTGTTTTCCAACATTCGAGGATGAAAGTCCCCAAGGGGGAGATATTGTTATGCCCGGAAGCCCAAAGATCAGACCCGGGAGTTGAAACGGAGAAAATTGAAATTCTGCACCAGGTCAAAGAACGGATCGTTAGGTAACCCGAGAGGAGTGACCATAAGTCATTAAGTGACTCGAGGTCAAGCAAGGAGGTGGTATGGTCTAGGGAAGACCACGGGCATGACCATAAGTCGTGGTCAGACCACACGACTCGTGAGGTCACCAGTGGCTTGGACTGGATGCTTGGCAAGGAGTTTTGGACAGTGGGGATCATGGGTGGTGACCCCGAGTCATGGTAAGGCACCACGATTCGTGGGGTCCCCTGATGAATTTCTTGCAATGTACATCACGGATTGAGGCCACAACTCGTGGACAGTGAGGACGAGTCGTTAGGTCCCTCGTGGGGACCTCCTGGCAATCTTTTCCTGCGAAATTAGTAAGGTTATTTTCGTAATTTTTAAGTTCCTAAAGCCTAAACTACATCGTTTTAGCCTATGAAAGGTGAGTTTCAGAGGGGGAAACTATCCTAAAGTCTTCATTCATGCTTGCAAGAGAATAGAAGAGCGATAGAGAGGTGATCAAAGGGTGATTCAAGGTTTTCTTCTTCAATTTCTTTCAATTCCTCTTTGGGCATTCAAGGGAGAGTAAGATTCAGTCTCCATCATGTATGTAGAGTTATGAATGGGCGGTTTCATCCACACCCATGCCCAATCCCTCTCTAAAAAGTATGAAATTCTATGATTGATCTATGGGGTTTTTACCCAAATGCATGAGTTATCTATTTCTACACATGTATGAATTACTTAGGATTTTATTATCGAATTGGGAAGCATGGGCTAATTTTATAATGATTTAAATTAAAATTTTATTTCTAGCCTTATGAATGTTGAATCCCATTAATGAGATGATCATGAAAAGTGAGATTTGTGAAGTATAGACAATAATGACGAGACATTATGATGAAAAGCATGATTTTAAGATACCCATGTTTATGATTATGTTTTCAATGAGAATTGAGTATTTCTAAGTATGATAAAGCTTTGGGCAATGCCCACATGTTAAGTTTTAAATGATGATTTTCCTGAACTAAGCTTACCACATTGTTTTGGAGCGAAAACTCCCACATTTATATTCTAGCTTGTGGTATGGTTTGTGTTAGGTCTTCGTATGCATAGCTTACCACATGGTTTTGGAGAAAAGGCTCCCAAGTATGTTTTCATCTTATGGTATCTTTTGTACTAAAGCTTCTCATATGCATGATTTCGTATTTGAGATATATTTGATTATTGAGCTTCGTCAAATAACGATGTTAGGCTTTGTTATATACGATGTAGAGCATATCCATGTTTTTGGGACTGTTTCCTAGCATCGAGTAGGATATGGTTCAATCACCCTATGCCTCATAACTATGCGCCAACGTAGGTTGATACTATTATATTATTTGGGAGCTCCCTTGTGAGCTTCCTTTGCCCGAATGGGCCTTAAGCTTGATAACGATATCATAATAGCGTCATTAGCCCTGACAAGGTTTTGGATGGCTCTGCCCACTTAAGTGTAATAGTCGGGACCACCTAAGCTCTATCGTAGTATGTTGGTTAAAAGATGAGTCTCTCATTGTTCCTCATGATGTCAGATATACATATTCATTACATATGAGATTTATTTAAATGCATGTTCTTAAGCAGATTTGACTAAATGTTCAGCTTTTACTTATAAATGTTAGAATTCAACTTTGAGTCAATCGATTGAGTTATGATGTTATAAAGCATGTTATATCATGTTATGAAGAGGTCATGATTTCAGAAAATATGCATGCAAGTCCTATTCTCAGTTTTCTGACGTTATGTTTTAATTAATGCATTGTGTTTAAATGATTTTACTTACATTAGCGGTTTTACTTACCATACATTCTTGGTACATTCCACGTACTGACCGCATACTTCTATGCTGTATCATTTCATGATACAGGTTCCGACTCTCAGCTTCAGCCCCTCTCTTAGTCAGCTTATCGGAGTTAGCGTTGCTTTATTGGTGAGTCCTCATCTTTCGAGTACTAGACTATCTATCTTTTCTTTATGTATTTCAGTTTTAGCTTTTTCAGTTAGTTGGGGGTCTTGTCCCATCAACTCGTCATGATTAGAGGCTATTCATACATATGTATGTATTCAGCTTCGGATTTTATATTCTGATGTTATATTCAAGTTATACTTCCACTATGATTGTATTGATGGTTATTCAGTTCTTGACTGAGTTAGATGTATGCTTATGCCATAGGTCAATTTGGGGTCTCTCGGGGCTCCTTGTCCCATGTCATGATCTGGACCTCCGTTCGGATCATGACAATTATCCTCTAAGTCTTCCATTCGGATGGCTAAGCCAGCTGACCGGTGTAGTTCTCGAGCCATTTCCCACTATTCTAGCCTCAAATGTGCTAAACTCCCCATTGATCTATGGCTAAGTACGTCTGCTACAATATTAGCCTTCCCTGGGTGATACAAAATTTTTATGTCGTAGTCCTTCAGTAGTTCTAGCCAACGATGCTGCCACAAATTCAATTCCTTTTGCATGAAGATGTACAGGAGGCTCTTGTGATCAGTAAAAATTTCCACGTGCACCCCATACAGGTAATGTCTCCAGATTTTCAAGGCATGAACTACTACAGCTAACTCCAGGTCGTAGGTGGGATTGTTCTTTTCATTCTTCCTGAGCTTCCTCGACGCATAAGCAATTACCTTATCGTGCTGCATCAGGACGCATCCTAACCCAACGCCTGAAGCGTCATAATATACAATATAACCCTTTGAACCTTCTGGCAAAGCTATGCTTCTAACTCCTAAACTTCATCATTTTGAGTGTTTTATGGGACATTTTAAGGTTTTCTTCTAGCCTAATCTCTCATTCTCTCAAGATACCCTCTCAAACTCTTCTTCCTCCCCTCTTTCAAGACTTAAGGATTCAAGTAGGATTCTTCAAAGGCTTCAAGGGTTAAGTTCAAGTGGGGATCTATCCTAATCAGGCATGTGAATTTTCGACAAGGATTTTCTTCCATCCTTGCACCCCAAATTTTTATACTAAAAACCCAAATCCTTTGATTCTAGAAAAACAAGTTCTAGAGTATCAAATTATGCATGAATTCTCATATGTTTTTCCTAAATTCTAAGAACCATCATGGTTAATAGTAGTGTATGCTTATGAAGTTACTTGAACCCTCTTGAAATTTGAATATGATATGTGAATAACATGAAAGTGGAATTTTCACCATGAATTAGTCTAGAATTTCAAATGGGATTTCATAAATTATTCACATGCTCTTATCATGAACTTGTATTCTTGTTTAAAGTATATGTATATCATATGGGTCCCTGCAAATCTTGAACATATGTTGTATTATATGTGTTGGAACACAATTAGAATGTATAGGCTTTGACCGATGTGAAGTATGTGCATGTTTTCACTATGATATCGATGTAAATGTTTTGGGTATGAGTTGAACCTATGAAATGCCATGATTATCGAATTTTCATCATGATTTAGAGTAAATTTCAAAATGGAATTTCATGAGATATTCATATGCTTCCACCATGATCTCATTGTACATGTTTAAGGTATGAGTGGATTATATGGGTTTTCCGTAAATCTAGAATATATAATTTAATGTATACATGTTAAAGTATGAATTTGACCTAGGTATCTTACCTGAATCTAAGATATACGTCATATGTTATGAACTCGAGATTTGAAGGTTGTGGATGTGTGTAATGTATGATCTTATCCTATAGGTTTTTCATGAACATAAAATGTGTGGTTTAAATGATGATTCGGAACCATGATAATATGAATTTTGATAATAAAGCACGAGAATGATACTTCAAACATGTGAGCTTGTTTTAGTATAAAGTACCCGAATCATAATGAATTCAGTATGATGTAATTAGTTGAATGCTCATGTCTCTGATTAGCTGCAGTAATTTAGACTAGATGAATGACATCGGACTAATGCTCTCCATGTTCTGGTATAGTCGGGACTCTCATTAGCTGAGAATGTTTCCCTTAGTCTGTTAGGATTCTCCTTAGCTAAGAATGTTTTCCTTATTCAGTGGGGACTTTCAGTAGCTGAGAATATTTCCCTTAGTCAGTGGGGACTCTCAAAAGCTGAGAATGTTTCCCTTAGTTAGTCGGGTCTCTCATTAGCTAAGAATGTTTCCCTTAGGCTATTGAGATTCTCCTTAGGTGAGAATGTCTCCCTTTTTTAGTCAGTGACTCTCTATATTAGAGTATGTTCTCCTTTAGACTATTAGGGACTCTCCATGATATTAGTCACGGCTTCGGTCCTCAGTATATGCACATTACATGACATTTGTGCATCAGTTGATTATACTTGGGTAATATTTTTCAAATAAAATCTTCATGTTAATATATATTTGTATCTTAGATAGGGTTGTTGTATCTCCGATCAGTTACACATTCAGTAACATATTTAGTTTACTTTCTTCTTGTATACTTGCATGTTTTAGTTTATTTACACTTCTCATATACTTGGTACATTCCAAGTACTGGCAGCATACTTTATGTGCTATATCGTTTCATGATATAGATTCGGGTTTCCAAACTCAGCCACGTGGTTAAATATGCTTCATTCCCCTCTCAGCTGCTTATGGTGAGTCCTCATCTCTTGGGAACGCGATTTATATTTTCATTTATGTTCTGTTTTCATACTTTAGGAGTTAGCTGGGGGCTTGTCCCAGCAACTCATCAGTTTAGTAGAGGCTCTCAGACTTGTATAGACAGATTCAATTTTGTATTGGAGTTTATGAAATTTTGTTATTTTGAGGTTTTAAATTCGACTCTTTCAGTTAGCTTCCGCTTGGTTATGATTTCTGTTAGTTGTTAATTTGATAATGTTATGCTATAATCATGCCATGGGTCGACTTGGAGCCTCTCAGGGTTCCTTGTCCCATATCTCAATCTGGGCCTATGTTCATGTCGTGACAAACTTGGTATCAGAGCAAAGGTTTAGAGTGTCCTAGGGTTTCTGAAAGCCACGTTAAGTAGTGTCTTCTTCATGGGTGTGAAACGCTCCACACTTATGACGAAGAGGCTATGAGAAGTTTAAGGAATGTTCCCTTTCCTTAATGATTCTTATCTTGCGTAGAGTATGAAACTCTAACAGTTCCTCTCCTGAACTGTGCTTTATGCGCTCGCAGATAATGCCTCCCAGAAGAGAGAATGGAAGAAAAATGGTAATATGCACCAGCAAGCCCCACCAGCCCCAGCAAACCCGATAGACAATCATGTTACTCATACCGAGTTCCAAGACACCCTTAATATGTTCATGCAGGCTTTAACTGCCCAGATTACTAAATAGGTGATTACCCATGTTCCCCAGAATGGGAACATAGCAGCGGCAAGGGTAAAGGATTTCTTACGGATGAACCCACCCGAATTCCTAGGGTCAAGGATGAACGAGGACCCGTATGAGTTCTTGGAGAAGATCCAAAAGATCACCCAAATCACGGGAGTGATGGGAGCTCAGTGCGCAGACTTAGCCTCCTACCAGCTGAAAAGAGTCACTTATATATGGTTTTGCTAGTGGAGAGACAGTCGGGGAGTTGGAGCAGCCCCCGTAAGTTGGGAGGAGTTTATGATGGCTTTCTTGGATAGGTTTTTCCCTAGGGAGTTGAGGGAGGAAAAAGCGGTAGAGTTCACCAACTTAAAGTAAAATAGCATGACTATCCAGGAGTATGTACTGGATTTTACCCGATTGTCCAAGTATGCACTGGAGATGGTAGCTGACCAGAGGGCTCATGTGAGCAGGTTCGTTAATGGAGTAGCAGACTCCTTGGTCAAAGAGTGCAGGACCGCCATGTTGCACAAGGACATAGACTTTCCACGTTTGTTGATATTCACTGAACAAATAGAAGCGGAACACGTGAAGGAAAAAAAAAGAGAGGCCAAGAGGGCTAGAACCGAAGATTTAGAGTTCTCCCAGCAAAGGTCGAGTGGTAGACACCACTCACGCTACCAATAGAAATCATCAGCCCCAGCACCTTCGTTAGCTAGTGTTCTGTATAAACCCAGGGTAAGAGAGATTACATACCCGTTGTGTACAAGCTGTGGGAAACACCATTTTGGAGATTCCATAAGGCTCCTCCTTATGTTATAAACCAGCTATGTGTGTAGAATCATGTCTTACAGTTCGTTCAGCTCGTACTCAGTCTTTAGAAGTTGCTTTAGTAGCTGGTTAAATAAGGTTACCTCATGTATGTGCTCAGTTTTAGATGTTATGAATGACTATTTCTCATGAATTCCTTACTTTCAGTTAGACCAGATATCATGAATTCTGTCTCAGTATCAAAAAGTAATTTGAGAACAATAGCTTAGTCCATATCAGGCCAGTGCCAGTTAGAGGGAGAGAATCCTTCTCAGTGTTCTATCTAGTTTCATTTCCATTTCATGACTTTCGGTCCCTCTCACATCTGAGAATGCATGTACGACTTAGATGTTCACATCAGATATGTAGAATCAACCCGGGGTCAGCTACTCCATTTGTTTCAGCTATAATTGATCAATTTTGGGATTTCAGTTCCATCCCTATACTTTTAGTATGCTTAGTCTGCATGCGAGGACGAATGTTCCTAAGGGGGAGATATTGTAACACCCGAAAGTTTCTAATATTAGGCCCCAAACATAAAGAAAGAATTCAGAAGGGAAGTGGAAATTTCACCTCAGAACGAGCCATGGCCATACTCGTGGTAAGAAGCCGAGGAGTGCAAGGGTGTTACAGTGACCACGGACAACCCAACGAGTCATTAGGTAGGCAATGACTTATTAGGGATAGGCCGTTGGGTGGATGTTGGAGATCAAAGCGGGTTCGCGACAGCTTCTAGGGTTCGAGACTTCACCTGAATGAACCCTCCATCCTTTCATGTATCTAAGGTGGGAGAGGACCCATAGGAGTTTGTAGACGAGGTGCGGAAGATCACCTGAATTATCAGTGTTAGTTCGGCGATGAGTGTCGATCTGGCTGCCTATCAGTTAAAAGGGGTGGCTCAGATTTGGTATGATCAGTGGAACGAAGGGAGACCAGCAGTGTTATACCCTGGGAACCCAAGGATCAAACTCGGGAGTCAAAATGGTGAAAAACTGAAAATTCAAGTTGCAAGCATAGAATGAGTCATTGGACAACTTGTGAGACCATCCCACAAGTCGTCAGTGACTCGTGGGGAGGACTAGTGGAGAGTAGGAAGTTTTGAGGAAAAGGGTTCCCCACGAGCGTGGAAACGACTCGTGGTTGGTCACCACGAGTCATTAGGTCAATCGTGGGGTAAGGGAGAAGAAATATAGAAGAAGTCAGACCAATGTACTTGAAGATTGGTGACCACGAGTCGTGTCACCCCTGATGAGCCGTTACATGATCCGTTACCAGCCCAAGAGTTAGACAAGGTAGTGTACTCAACGAGCAACATGACAATTCTTCCCCTCCAGTGACGAGTCATCGGGTCGTCCATTAGGACCACATGAAAATTATTTTCTGCAAATTCAGTGAGGGTCTTTTTGTAATTTCTAAGTTCCTAAGACCAATAAGACGTAGTTTAAGGCTCGTTTTACAGGGTTTTAAGAAGGAAAAACCTATTCTAAGCTAATTCATTCCATGTATGCAAACTTGAGTGTTTAAAGAGAGGATTTAGAGCAAGTTTTGAAGGTTTCCATGGGAACCACTCCTTGGGCAATTAGAGAAGTGGTAAAATCATCCCTTCCAGATATGTAGGGTTATGAGAGGGTATTTCCTTCCTTCTCATGCCCAAATGACTGGCTAAGTATAAGAAATTCATATGATCAAGTTATGGGATTTTTACCCAATTGCATAATTCTTCAATTTCTATACATGGGTACGATAAGATTATATTTCTATTGATGAATTCTGAAGCTTGGACAGATTTTAAATTGTTTCCAATCAAAAAATTGTGTTTTCTAAGTTACGAAATTAAATGGTCATGGATGAGAAGTTTATGAAAGAAGAAAATGATGATGAATGTATGATGATGATGAGATTTGATGATAAAAAGCATGTTTCTAAAGCTACCCGTGATTATGATATTGTTTTCAAAATGAATTGAGTAGATCCAAGTATGGTAAAGCTTTGGGCAATGCCCACATGTTAATTTAAAAATGAAGATTTTCCCAAAATAAGCTTACCACATTGTATGGAGCGAAGTATCCAAAATTTCATATTATTAGCTTGTGGTATGTTTCAAATTAAAGCTTCTCATATGCATAAGTTCATAATTGAAATGTATGTTATTGTTGAGCTTTGTCACAGGACAATGTTGAGCTTCGTTCATACGATGTTGAGTTATGCATGATTTTATCTTAAGCTTCATCAATAGACGATGTTGAGCTTCGTTATATACGAGGCTAAGGTTTGATCACCCTATGCCCCAGAACTACGCGCCAACATATGTTGATACTATTACGTTACTAGGATCTCCCTTCTGATCCATCCCCGACCCTAATTTCCCATGAGCTTGATATTGATCTCATGGTAGCGTCCTTAGCCCTGGCAAGGTTTTGGATGGCTCTGCACACTTGAGTGTGATAGTTGAGACCACGTAAGCTCTATCGTGGTATATTAGTTAAGTGACGAGTCTCCCATTGTCTACATGATTCAGATTTGCAAATTCTGATCATTACTTTAAGCATGCATGTTCTAAAAGTAAGGTTTGACTCATTGTTCAGCTTTTCTATGAATGTCATTATATTCCATCTTTGAGTAATTCGAGTCAGTTATGATGTTATAAAGCTATGCATGCTCATATTATGAACAGATTATGATTTCAGAATGAGTGCATATAGTTCTTCACTCTCAGATTTGAAAGCTTATGATACATTATGAAATGTTTTAAATGATTTATTTTACTGGAGCGATTTTACTTACCTTGCATACATGTACATTCCATGTATTGACCGCATACTTTCTATGTTGTATCATTTCATGATACAGGACCCGGCTCGCAGCTTCAGCCCCGCTCTTAGACAACTTACCGGTATTAGTATCTGCTCATATTGGTGAGTCCTCATCCTTCGAGGACTAGACTATCATTTTCCTTTATGTATTTCTAGTTTCAGTATTGTTGAGTTACTTGGGGTCTTGTCCCATCAACTCGTCCAGACTAGAGACTTTTCAGACTTATGTATGTGTTAGCTTCGGAAGTTATTCTAACGTGATGTTGAATTAGACTTCCATTGAGATTGTATTGATGTTTTCTTCAGTTTATTGAATGAGGTAGTTGTATTCTTATGACATGGGTCGACTTGGGGTCTCTCGGGGTCCGTTGTCCCGTGTCTACGATCCGGGCTTCCGTTCGGGTCGTGACAAACTTGGTATTAGAGAAATAGGTTTGAAGTGTCTTAGGGTATCTGAAAGTCGTGTTAAGTAGAGTCTTTTTATGGGTGTGAAGCATGCCACACTTATAAAGAAGAGGCTATGAGACATTTAGGAAATGTTCCCTTCTATCATGATCTATGTTGTGCGATGAGAAGTCTTTCTATCTTTCTAATCCGTGCTAATCGCGGGCTCCCCGAAGAATGAACGGAAGGAGGAATGGTGGTGGTGGGGGACACGAGAATGGAAATGGTTATGGGCATCAACTAGCCCCACCGGTTCAGGAGCCTCAGCCGCTCATGCTGAGTTCCGGGCCGCTATTCATATGCTTGCGCAGGTCGTGACTGCTCAAATCAACAAGCTATTGCGCATGTTCTGCAAAATTGCAATGTAGTGGTGGCTCAAGCCAGAGACTTCTTAAGGATGAACCCGTCGAAGTTCTTGGGGTCCAAGGTAGATTAGGACCCATATGATTTCATTAATGAGATTGTCAAGATCACCCATGTCATGGGGGTGAGTAGTGTTGAGTGCACAGAGTTGGCCTCCTACCAGTTGAAGGGGGTGGCACATATCTTGTTTCACCAATGGAAGGAAAGCAGGGCAGCAGGAGCAGGTCCAGTGTGATACCCCGGGAAGGCCTAAGAATAGACCTGAGAGTGTAATTAGAAAAGTGCAGAAAAACTGGAAAATACCACAGGACGGACCACAGAATGACTCGTTGTATCAAACCATGAGTCGTTGAATTTTGTCCTTGGTCAGGGAAAGGTTAGTGGCAGTGGAGACAACAAGAGGTATGATGACCCGTTGTGGGATACAACGGGCCATCCTTTGCAATCGTGGTTAGGGTCAGGCTGGGTGACAGGGTAAACAACGGGAGACCCAACAACCCGTTAGGAGAAGCCATGGGTCGTTGGTTGTGGTAGTTGTTGGAGGTTGATAATTTCCAGTGTAGGCAATGGGTTGAGACCACGACTCATTGGAAGGAACAAGGAGTCGTGGTGAGGCTCGTGGTAAGTGGGTTCAGATTTTATGGTGAGCAAACAACGGACGGTGTAATGGACCATGGTTTCAAAGGATGAGTCATTCTATCCGTCCGTTGGTTAGTTCCGAGAGAAAGCATTCAACAGTCCATTCAATGAGGGACATGATGGGCTGTTGGTGGTTCCCACGACCCATTGGTACCACTCGTGGGTTCCATCTGGCCAGATTGCAGTGCAGGTTCATTAAGTGTATTTTCGACTTTTCCACACTTTTAGACCCTAAAATATGTCATTTTGGATATTTTTCTGATTGAGATAAGATGAGTTAAGTCTTTTATGCATGCCCATTCTCATGCAAAAGCTTAGGGAGATTTTTGGGAGATTCAAGGTCTTCTTCCCCAAGTTTCCATCAATTTCTTTGTGGGTATTCAAGGAACTTTGAGTCAATCCATTTTCAGGTATGTAGGGTTTTAAAATGGGTGGAATTCGTCCTCACCCATTCCCAAATTTCTATTTAGATCATGAATTCTCGTATTCAAGTTTTATGAAATTTTATCCAAATGCATGACAATTTGATTTCACTTTATGAGTATGATTTAATTGAGTTTTAATCATTGAATTATGAATGATGGGCTGGTTTTATACTAATTTCTTCTAGAATCATGTTTCAATCTTTTAAATCTAAAATGCCCATTTGATGAAAGTTCATGAAAGTTGTGATTTATGATGACTACTCTATAATTTGAGTTTATTGATGAGGGAAAAGCACGATTTCCAAGTTACCCATGTTTATGAGCATATTTTGAAAGAATTGAATATGATGAAGTATTGGAAAATGCCCACTTGTTGAAGAATGATTTATGATTTACGAAGCGAATTATATGATTTATCGATTTATGATGTTGGCCGATGAAAAGGGGCCTATGATTCTTGTCTAAGCATGTTTTAAAGGGGATCAATGATAATTAATTCTATGTTTAAGCCAATGAATCTTAATGCATGATGTTATTGATTTATGTATGAGCCTATATGCATGTTTTTGGGAGCCATGTCTAGCACCGAGCAGCCCGACATTCAAAGAACTACGCCGGTGTCTCATAATCATGTGCCACCATGGGTTTCTAAATGATATGACATATTGGTAATAATCCCCTCAAATGTGATATTACGTTAAATGCACGACCATCTCCTGGCAAGCCAGGATCGGCTCCGCCCAGTTCTGCATGTTTTATGAATTGTTATGTTTATGTTGTAGCTCAAGTTATGTTTTGATAAAGTTTACTTATGATTATGAAAATAAATGATTATGAATGATTTGAAAGCCTTGGGCCTTATGTTTATTTTCAAAGATTTTGATGTAAGCATGATGTCCTTCTCTTATATTGTTTATGAGTTTTATTTACTTTGTTGTTTTACTTACCTTGCATACTCAGTACATTCCACATATTGATCGTATACTTTCTATGTTGTATCGTTTTATGATACAGGGTCTGGATCTCAGGCTCATCCTCATCCTTATTCCATCTCAGCTTGCGTTCCAGCTTATTGGTGAGTCCTCATGTTCCAAGGGTCATTTGATAGACTTTCATGTTGATTATGTTTCAGTATTGGTCGGGTTAGTTGGGTATGTTGTCCCATCAACCCACTTATGTATTAGAGGCTTTCAGACAATTATGTAATGCTCAGTTGTGTATATGTCCAGTATTTCCTGATGTTGTGCTATCATTACGTTTCTGTTATGTTAATATGATTATCATTCTGCTTATTTGAGTGAGATTAGTTGTATGCATGAACCATGGGTCTACTCGGGGTCTCTCGGAGTCCCTTATCCCATGTCTACAATCCGAGTGTATGTTCGGGTCGTGAAAAACATGGTATCAGAGCAAACTTGGTATCAGAGTCATAGGTTATGTGTCCTAGGGAGTTTGAAAGCTGCGTTAAGTAGAGAATTTTTCATGGGTGTGAAGCGCGCCACACTTATGACAAAGAGGCAACTAGAAGTTTAGGAAATATTCCCTCCTTTCATGTTCTATGTCGTGCGATGAAAAGCCTTTCCATCCTTCTAATTCGTGCGATTCGCGATTGAAGAATTATGGCTCCTAGAAGAATGAACGGAAGGAGGAATGGAAAGGACGAAGGCCACAGAGATGGAAATGACCATGGACATCAGCAAGCCCCACCTGTTCAAGAGCCCCAGGCACCAGATCCAACCGCCCACGCGAAGTTTCGAGTGGCTATTCAGATGTTGGCGCAGGCCTTGACCACTCAGGTCAACCAGCAGGCCGTTGCGCAGGTTCCACAGAATGGCAATGCAGCGGTGGCTCGGATTAGAGACATCTTGAGGATGAACCCTCCTAAGTTCACGGGATCAAAGGTGGATGAGGATCCACATGAGTTTATTGAAGGGATCTTGAAGGCCACTCAGGTTATGGGGGTGACAAATGGGGGGTGTGTTGACTTGGCCTCTTATCAGCTAAAAGAGGTCACTCATATTTGGTACAAGCAATAGAAGGACAGCAGGACAGCGGGAGCGGGCCCTATCAGCTGGGATGAGTTCCACATGGACTTTCTCGATAGGTTCTTCCCTCGGGAGATGAGGGAGTTGAAAGCAGCTAAGTTTGTGAACCTCAAGCAAGGAAAGATGACAGAGCTAGAGTATTCGCTTGACTTCACTCATTTTTCAAAGGAAGCCCCAGAGCTAATGATGGATCAGAAGGTGTGGGTGAGTCGATTCATTCACGGTGTGGCTGGTTATTTAGAAACGGATTACAGGACTTCTATGCTCCACCAGGATATGGACTTTCCTCTCATAGTGTTGTATGCCCAGCAGATAGAGGCAACTCATGTAAGGGAGAGGGAGGCAAAGAGGGCTCGAATGGACAGCCGTGGGTTTTCACATTAGAGGTCCGACGGTGGCTACCATCCACAGTTTCAGCAGAGATCACTGGCTCCAGCACCATCATCAGCCAGTGTTCCATTCAGACCCAAGGGTGATCAGAGGAACAAAGCTTCAGGGTCGATGGATCAGAGGAGCACCCAGTTAGAGTATACCTCTCCAGCCTGCGGAAAGTGCAGCAAGAGTCTTGCCGGGGAGTGCCTGCTCAGTTTAGATGTTTGCAATAGGTGTGGTAGATCTAGGCAAATGCACCGAGCGTGCCCATATGGTAGACAGGGTGATGATCAGGGTCGTGCACATACCACCAAGACAGCAGCAGCTCCAGCCTGTTCCGCTCCGCAGGGAGCATCGATTAGTGGGGGTGGCGAACAGCGCTAAAACCGATTATACGCCCTTGCTAGCGTTAGGAGCAGGGAACTTCGCCAGATATGGTCACTGGTATGTTGCGTGTCTTTCATATTGATGTTTATGCCTTGCTAGATTCGGGAGCTACCTTGTCTTTCATGACTCCTTACATTGCTAGTAGACTTGTAGTTAGTCCCGAGACCTTATCAGAACCTTTTTCAGTTTCAACCCCTGTTGGTGATTCAGTCATAGCTAGACAAGTATATAGGGAATGCTCGGTCACTATGTTGCATAAGGTTACCTCCACAGACCTTGTAGAGTTATCCATGACTAACTTTGACTTTATTCTTGGCATGGATTGGTTGTTTGCATGTTATGCTTTGATAAATTGTAGGACTCGTATGGTGGAATTTCGTTTTTCGGGTGAATCCGTCTTGGAGTGGAAGGGTAGTTCGGCGGTACCAGCGGTCGGTTTATTTCCTACCTTAAGGCCAGGAAGACGATTTCTAAAGGTTGCATGTACCACCTAGTTAGGGTTAAGGATGTGGAGTCTGATGCCCCGGCTACTCAATCAGCTCCAGTGGTGTGCGAATATCTGGAGGTGTTTCTTGATGATTTGCTAGGTGTTCCATCAGAGAGGGAAATTGATTTCGGTATTGATCTATTACCCGATACACGGCCTATCTCTATTCCTCCCTACAGGACGGATCCAGCCGAGCTAAAGGAATTAAAGGATTAGTAAAAGGATCTATTGGATAAGGGATTCATTAGACCGAGCCAGTCTCCAGGGGGTACACCAGTTCTATTTGTTCGAAAGAAGGACCATTCCTTTCACATGTGTATTGACTATCGGCAACTTAATAAGGTCACCGTCAAGAACAGGTACCCCTTTGTTACACCTCGTAAGTTCTTGACACTTAGTTGTCCTATTCACAAGTTGGTTAAGAGTTTTAGAATGCCATACATGCGAGAAAAGGGCCCAGGGAGAGACCGGACAAGCGCCAAGTCATAGCATCGCAAGGCAAATGCGACTTATAAATCGCATTCGACAAATGCGACTTAAAGGGGGTTCAGGTCCCAGTATATAAAGCCTTTCAGTTTGTTTTTAAATCATTTCATCTGATAATTTCCAGCAAACACGAACAGAAACAGAGGAAAATGAAGGGTTTGATTAAATATTCGTTCAATTACGCCGTCCAAACTCAAATTAACTTTAGGTAGCGAAGTATAAAGCTGCAGGGAACATTCCTACGGAGTTAGTTTCGTGAAATTCGGCAGGCGAATCATCGTCACGCCGAGCCAAGGTAAGTGGAATTGCTCCAAACTAGTGTTAATATACTCCCAGCATGAAAGTGAGTATTTCTGCCTTCTAGACTTCCGAGAAATAGTGAGTTTTCAACCGCTCTTCGATAAGTCGAAGAATAGGCAGTAGGTATACCCCTAAATATGGTTTCTTTTTGAATAATAGTAGAATTAATTCTATTCTTTCATGAATATGAATACAGTTTGAAGAAATAGCTGAACAAGAGTTGAGCTGCGCTAGTTAATCAGAAAGTCGCCAGGCGAGTTATGTAAAGCCAATTTCTTTCGGTAAGCTAGTAGTTCTAGTATAGAAAAATAGTACGAATTTCAGTAGAGTGTTTCAGAAGTCATATATTATATTCAGTATGAAATTTAGTAAGCATGTTAGAAATATAATACAGCGTTCAGCAAGAAATTCAGTAAAAAAATATAAGTCCCAGTAGAATATTCTAGAAATATTATTACAGATTCAGTATATTTCAGTATCAGATTCAGTACATTTCAATATGAGATTCAAAACAGAATACCAAAACATAAATATTATTATCAGATCCGGTATATATATTACATGTGCCTATTGCTATCTGTGGAGACATGATTGTTCTGTGTTGGGCACCCTTAGAGCTTCCTTGACTGCCCTAGGGTTAATAGCTGTGTCGACTCGCCCGCCAGAGGGTGAGGATACGTTGCTTTCCGGAGGATACGTTGTCGACTGCTTGCACCCAGGGTGTAGATTACAGTTTTCAGATTACAGATTTAAAATTTCAGATTTCAAATTTCAGGAGTCCTCCGGACTTAGATACAGCTATAGTTAGGGGCCTAGCGAGCCCAAGTTGCATACCCAGGGGGGCGGATAGATGCTCATAGTTACTAGGTGGATGGTATGACTTGGGTAGGGGTATATAGATTGTATGCTTGTTGGTACCTTACAGCTTATGGGGACTGGTAAGGTTCTTGTATGCTATGTTGTGTTAGTTATTAATAGATAGAAAGTAGACCGCCATGTTATCAGGTATGACTCTTACTCTCTTTAGTAAAGTTACGCTCTTTTCAGTCAGTCTCAGCCTATCTCCTATTGCTCGGTGCTTTGGTAGAGGTTAAAAACCGACACGCAAGTGCACGTGGTCAAACAAGTAATAAAGTGGCTAAGTAAGCCAAGTATCGATCCAAGGAGACTCTGGATAAGTAAAATTGCTTAAGTATACTATATTCTAGTTTACTTCTAATTATGTTGACAACAATGTAACCAAAAGTTAAATAATTTTGTTTATAAACTATATACTAAACTATTAACAAATATTTACTTGAATTGAAACTATGGATAAGAGCATGCCAATGTTAAGAACAAGTAATGAATTCGATAGTAATCATAATTCGGTTATTCTTCTCTTCATGTTGCTAGCCAAGAACATTAGCCTAGAGATTAAAACTCTCGTATTTAATCTCACTTTAGAATCATAAACCATTCGTCTACATTTCTGTGATCAAATGCAATTTATGACCTAGCACTACAATTCCGGTTCCTAAGTTGACTAATACGGCTTTCAAGTATATTTCTATCAAGAAAGCACATCAAAACCCAATTTTCCCAAATCAAGTTAAGAACAATACCCTATTAATTCACAACTTTCCAATTTCTTGCTCTCTCGAGTGAAATTGGACTTTTTAGATGTACATTAATGTTGGCCCCACACGAATGCAGTAAGAACAAGAATTAATAGAACAACATGAAAGAAGAAGATGAAAAACCATATAATTCACAATCAAAATTCAATACACATGTTCAAAACCTTAGCAAGGAAGAGAATTAGCCACTCATTTGTGGATTGATCATCCTCAAATGAGTGTAAATCATACGTACAATTGATTGAAAGAAGAAAGAAAGAGAGAAAAACCCTTAGCTTTTTCGTCCCTCAACTGCTGCTAACCCACGTCCTAGCTCCACCAACCCTTCCTTCTGAAAAATAAACCTAAGTGTGCCATTTATATTTGTAGGAATCTTTCCCGGAATAACAAGCAACGTGTCACGGAGTGTATCGCGGAGCACGGCCTCCGTGACACACTACGGACGCAGAGGCTCTCTGGAAAATCACCTGAAATTGGCCCAGGCAGCACCCTGCCGCGTTGGCAGCGTGTCACGCTGCCTGGGCAGCGTGTTGCAGCCCCTTGGTCGCGGAGGCCACCTGCCGTGGCACATTGCCAACGCGCAGGTGGGCTCTTTTGAGCGGCCTGCCTGCTGTGGCACCTTGTCGACGCGTCGGTGGGCTGTTTTGTGCCTCTTCCTTGCCGACGTTCACGTGTTAATTCCGTTTCCAAGCTTCTACTTCACCAACTCATGGATTAGTTGCTCAAAAGTCATCAAAACCTACAAAACAAAGGCTAATCATGTTGGTTAGCACATATCTCCACATTATATAAAATTACATGAAAATGTATACAATAACTTAGATAAACAAGACTAATTTAAGTAATAAAGAGTATCTCGGGCATATATTTTTGCCAGTGATCACCTATTACTTCAGTATCTATCAGTATTATTGTTTGCTTTCAGTTATTGCTTTGCATACTCAGTACCAGTGGTACTGATGCCCGTTTTGGGGCGCTGCATTACTTGCCTGTAGGTACTCATAGACGAGGAGTAGATCCCTCGTAGTTCCAGCCAGCATATAGAGTCTTCAGCTCCTGTCATCCGGAGCTTGACAACTAAAGGTTTACTTCCCTTTTTGTTTGTACAGTATGGGTAGGCCGGGGCCCTATCCCCACCATATTATTATTCTTAGAGGCTTGTGAATTTTATATTCCCTGTGGTTAGCTGTACCGGTTGTGTGGGGCCGTATGTATGTTTCAGTTTGCATATGATGGCCGTGTGGGGCCTTGTTCAGTTGTCAGTTGGGTACCTTGTCGGTCACAGATCAGTTCAGCACTTGATTATACTTTTCAGTGATAACTAGTCAGCATGGTGGCCTTGTCGGCCCCCATAGGTTCCCTTATGCTTAGTTGTTCTGGTTAGCTATTATATTTCTACATGTGGCTATAGGCCTAGTCGGTCGGAGGCTGTATTTACAGTTGTTATATAGCCTGTTGTTTTCATAAATCAAGAATTAGAGCCAGCCTGGCACCAGAAGTGCTTAGGCTCAGTAGTCCAGCAGTCCAGGTCCTAGTAGGGCCAGGTGCTAGTCATGCCTCCTAAGGCGGGGTGTGACAAACTTGGTATCAGAGCAGGTCGTATCCCAGGGAGTCTGCAAGCCATGCTAAGTAGAGTCTTGTCTATGGATGTGTTGTGCACCACATACCATAGGCAGGAGGCTGCAAGGCATGATAGGATGGTTACTCTTTCTTCACATTCAGTCATGCCATAGAGCAGTACAGTATAGGGTTGAGTCCCTAAAGCTTACTATACTCTTTGTTTACAGATAAACTGTCAGATCAGTGACACCCTATCACAGGACGAAGATTGGATACAACAGCAGGAGAGGGCACCAGCAGGATGCCCCAGTCTCGATTAGAATCAGCCCGATCTGAGGGCGATACAGAGGCATCGTCCCAACCTTCTCAACAGTCTCCACCCCATTAGGAGCCACCCGGGACGACACCACCTCCGACAGTTCCTATACCTACACCATATGACCAGGAAGTCAGGAGTGTAGTAGTTATGTTAGCACAAATGATGGCTACTCAGCGCCAATCAATGCCACCTACAACTGCAGAGTCATCAAATGGGCCTTGTAGTTCGAGGGTCCGAGAATTCCTGGCACTAGGTCCCCCACAGTTTACCAGGACAGATTGAACAGAGGACCCCTAGGACATCCTGGATCAGCTGCAGAGGATCTTCCAGGTAATGCATATTACATCTGCAGAGTCGGTCGAATTGGCGGTATTCCGACTGAGGGATATTGTTGTGTTGTGGTGTGATAGTTGGGAAGGGTCTAGAGGGAGAGATGTTGCCCCTCTGACCTGGTCTAGCTTTTCGGAGGATTTCCTGGACCGTTATCTACCACGAGAGATCCGACAGGCCCGGATGGATCAGTTTTTACACCTTGACCAGGGGGCGATGAGTGTTCGAGAATACGCCCGACAGTTTGATTCTTTGGCCCGATATGCTCCAGCCTTTGTAGACACCATGCCATCTAGAGTCCACCGATTTATTATGGGGCTGAAGCCAGAGTAGATTGAGGTATGTACGACAGCTACTTTGCGGGAAGATATGGATATTGCTCGAGTACAGGATTTTTCTCAAACTATTGAGGGCCTCAGACAGAGGCATCAGGATAGCAGATGAACAAGTCAGGAACAGAGCCGCAGGGATAGGTCAGATGAGTTACAGGGGGAGATTCGGAGAGGGCCTAGGCCACGGTTGTCAGATAGGCCACCTAGACCCGCGCCTCTATCACAACAACAGAGGGGTAGATTAAGTCGCCGAGTACAGTCAGAGTCCAGTGGAAGTTCTCGAACAGTAGAATTCACCCCAGCAGAGGAGGGCAAAATAGAGAAGGTATACACCACCACTTTGCCCTATTTGAAATCGATGCCACTCTGGAGCTTGCAGATATGGCTCCACAAGGTGCTATATATTTGGACAGGAGGGTCATGTGATGAGAGATTGACTAACCAGGGGTCCGGGTGACCAGGATACATAGGACAGGGCATCAGCAGGGTCGCGAGCTCCAACAGCCCCGGCAAGGCGAAGGCCCTTAGTTTCAGCAGGTAGAGGCCGAGGCAAATCAGGGGCCTCTACTTCAGGTGCGGGCCCAAGACGTACCTATGCATTACCAGAGAGACAGGATTCAGAGGCGTCTCTAGATGTTGTGAGAGGTGTGATCACTATTTGCTCTAACCCTGCTTATGTATTAATCGATCCGAGATCTACCTTTTCCTATGTTACCCCATTAGTGGCTCAAAAGTTTAGTATTGTACCATAATTGCTCTGGCAACCCTTTTTAGTATCTACACCCGTCGGTGACTCTATTATAGCCAGAAGGGTTTATCGAGGGTGTACAGTAGAGGTTGCTAACCGTCAGACCACAACAGATTTGGTAGAGTTAGAAATGGTTGATTTTGACGCCATTATGGGTATGGATTGGTTAGCTCCATGCTATGCCAATGTAGAATGCTGGACCAATATGGTCCGATTCCACTTTCTGGGGGAGGCAGTACGAGAGTGGAAGGGTAGTACAGCTACGCCAAAAGGTAGGTTTATTTCCTATCTTCGAGCGAGAAAGTTAATAGCCAAGGGGTGCATTTACCACATTGTCAGAGTTCAAGATGTTCGGGTAGAGCCTCCGACTCTCCAGTCTGTTCCAGTGGTTATCGAATTCCCCGATGTATTCCCAGATGAGCTACCTGGTATTCCCCCAGAAAGGGAAATTGATTTTGCAATTGATTTATTACCAGGCACTCATCCCATATCAATTCCCCCTTATCGCATGGCTCCTGTTGAACTCAGAGAACTAAAGGAGCAGTTGAAAAATTTGTTAGACAAGGGCTTTATCAGGCCGAGTACTTGACCTTGGGGTGCGCCAGTTCTATTTGTAAGAAAGAAGCATGGTTCCCTCCGAATGTGTATAGACTATCGACAACTGAATAAACTTACTGTCAAGAATAAGTATCCGCTTCCCAGGATAGATTCTGTTTGATCAGTTACAGGGAGCTAGATATTTCTCCAAAATTGACTTAAGGTCCGATATCATCAGGTTCGGGTTCGTGAAAGGAACATTCCAAAGATTGCCTTCAGGACCAGATACAGCCATTTTGAATTCTTAGTCATGTCCTTTGGGCTGACGAATGCTCCAGACGTGTTTATGGACCTGATGAATAGTATTTTTAGACCATACCTGGACTTGTTCGTGATAGTGTTTATTGACGATATTCTGGTGTATTCTCGCTCAGAGAAAGACCACCAGGATCATTTGCGGACAGTGCTCCAGATTCTCAAGGACCGTCAACTATATGCCAAGTTCTCGAAATGTGAATTCTGGCTGAATTCAGTAGCCTTTTTGGGTCATATCGTGTCGGATGCTGGTATACAGGTAGATACCCAAAAAATAGAAGAAGTAAAAGCATGGCCCATACCTACCACTCCGACCGAGGTACGCAGTTTCCTGGAGTTAGCAGGGTACTACAGGAGGTTTGTTGAAGGATTTTCCACCTTAGCAGCACCTATGACTAAACTGACACAGAAGGTAGCAAAATTTCAGTGGACTGAGGCTTGTGAGCAAAGCTTCCAGGAATTGAAAGACAATTTAATGTCAGCTCCATTGTTAGCATTGCCAGAAGGTACAGAAGTTTATGCAGTTTATTGTGATGCTTCGGGTGTTGGGTTAGGATGTGTGTTGATGTAGCATGGTAAAGTAATTGCTTATGCTTCGAAACAACTGAGGAAACTTGAAAAGAACTATCCTACCTATGACCTAGAATTGGCCGCAATGATTCACGCCTTAAAGATATGGAGACATTACTTGTATGGCGACCACGTGGATATTTTCACTGATCATAAGAGCCTACAATATATCTTCACCCAGAAAGAGTTGAATTTGCGGGAGCATCGCTGGTTAGAGCTATTTAAAGACTATGATGTGAATATTCTGTATCACCCAGGGAGAGCTAATGTGGTGGCAGATTCCCTTAGCCGTAAATCTATGGGAAGTTTGGCACACTTACAGCCTGAGCAGCGGGAATTAGCCTGGGAATTACATCAGTTAGCCAATTTAGCCGTTCGTGTAGTAGAAATAGAGGAGAACGGAGCGGTAATCCATAACACTTCAATGTCGTCTTTAGTCGTGGAAGTAAAGGAGTAGCAGTGTGAAGATCCTAGCCTAGTTCATCTTAGAAACAGAGTTCAGCAAGGAGATGTGATAGATTTTCAGATAATCGAGGATGGGTTATTGCGATATAAAGATCATCTTTGTGTTTTAAATGTTGCAGGGATTCGCCAGCCGATTATGGGCGAGGTACATTATGCCCATTATTCTCTCCACCCAGATTTGACGAAAATGTACCACGATATAAAAGAAATCTATTGGTGGCCAGGAATGAAGAAGGGGATACTAGAATTCATAGCTCAGTGTCCCAACTGCCAGGAGGTAAAAGCTGAACATCAGAAACCAGGCGGAATGACTCTGGATATAGTTGTGCCTCTATGGAAATGGGAAGTAGTAAATATGGATTTTGTAGCAGGATTACCCCGCACCAGGCTTAGATATGATTCGATCTGGGTGATTGTTGACAGACTGACAAAACCAGCTCATTTTCTGCCAATAAGGGCTACCTTTTCCGCCGAGGATTATGCTGAGTTGTATATCTGAGAAATAGTAAGGTTGCATGGTGTTCCAGTGTCCATTATCTCCTACAGAGGGGCACAGTTTACAGCTAAATTTTGGAAATCATTTCAAAGAGGCTTGGGGATGCAGGTTAACCTGAGCACAACTTTTCCTCCTCAGACAGATGGGCAAGCAGAACGCGCCATTCAAACGCTTGAGGATATGTTGCGAGTATGTGTGTTGGATTTCAGAGGTAACTGGGATGAACATTTACCACTCATTGAGTTCTCCTATAATAACAGTTACCATTCATCTATTCAGATGGCGCCTCATGAGGCATTATATGGGCGAAAGTTCAGATCTCCAGTTGGTTGGTTTGAGGTAGGAGAATCAGCATTGATTGGGCTAGATATCATTCATCAGTCAAAGGAAAAAGTAAAGCTTATCAGATAACATTTACTGATGAGCCGCAAGGAATCTTATGTTGACGTGCGCCGAAGAAACTTGGAATTTAATGTGGGTGATTGGATGTTTCTGAAAGTTTCACCGATGAAGGGTGTAATGAGATTTGGCAAGAAAGGCATGCTCAGTCTGAGGTTTGTTGGGCCTTATGAGATTCGCCGAAGAATAGGCCAAGTTGCATATGAGTTAGACTTACCTCCAGAGTTAGAATCTGTCCACCCAGTTTTCGATGTATCAATGCTGAGAAAGTGCATAGGAGATCCCTCCAGAATTGTCCCAGTCAAAGATGTTCAGGTTACAGAGGAGTTGGTCTATGAAGAAGTTCCAGTATCCATACTAGACCGGCAGATCCACAGATTAAGAAATAAAGATGTTGCTTCTGTCAAAGTGTTATGGCGTAACTGGAACCGAGAGGAAATGACTTGGAAAGTAGAAGAATATATGAAAGATGGATACGCTCAGTTATTTCAAACTTAGTCAGCCAGAGGTATGTTGATATTGTTCTTTTATGAGTTTCTTTATATTCATGTTTATAAGTGAGATGTTGACTTCAGTTTATTATGAAATAAATGTTATAGTATTCTATGGAGTACCTGTATTGGACTTTTCTATGTTTCAGGATGTTTGAAATAGTCCATATTACAGGGAAACTCTGTCAAAATTTTTCCAGAATAAGTAGAATTAGTTATAATTTCTATAAACAGAAGTTAAGATTCGAGGACGAATGTTCTTAAAGGGGGAAGGATGTTACACCCAGTAAGTTCTTGACACTTAGTTTGCCTATTCGCATGTCGGTTAAGAGTTTTAGAATGTCGTACGTGCGAGAAAAGGGCCCGGGGAGAGACTGGACAAGCGCCAAGTCGGAGCGTCGCAAGGCAAATGTGACTTATAAATTGCATTCGACAAATGCGACTTAAAGGGGTTTCAGGTCCAAGAACATAAAGCCTTTCACTTTATTTTTAAATCATTTTATCAGATAATTTCTAGCAAACACAAACAGAAACAGAGGAAAATGAAGGGTCTGATTAAATATTCCTTCAATTACGCCATCCAAACTCAAATTAACTTCGGGTAGCGAAGTATAAAGCTGTAGGGAACTTTCCTACAGAGTTAATTTCGCAAAATTTGGTGGACGAATCATCGTCACGCTGAGCCAAGGTAAGTGGAATTTCTCCAAACTAGTGTTAATATACTTGCAGCATTAAAGTGAGTATTTGTCCCTTCTAGACTTCTGAGAAATAGTGAGTTTTCGATCGCTCTTCGATAAGTCGAAGAATAGGCAATAGGTATACCCCTAAATATGGTTTCTTTCCAAATAATAGTAGAATTAATTCTATTCTTTCGTGAATATGAATATAGTTGGAAGAAATAGTTGAACATTAGTTGAGTTGCTCCAGTTAATCAGAAAGTCGCCAGGCGAGGTATGTAAAGCCAGTTTCTTTCGGCAAGCTAGTAGTTATAGTATAGCAAAATAGTACGAATTTTAGTAGAGTGTTTGAGAAGTCATATATTATATTCAGTATGAAATTTAGTAAGCATGTTAGAAATATAATACAGTGTTCAGCATGAAATTCAGTAAAACAGTATAAGTCCCAATAGAATATTCTAGAAATATTATTACTGATTCAGTATATTTCAGTATCAGATTCAGTACATTTCAATATGTGATTCAGAACAGAATACCAGAACATAAATATTATTATCAGATCTAGTATATATATTACATGTGCCTATTTCTATCTGTGGAGACGTGATTGTTCTGTGTTGGGCACCCTTAGATCTTCCTTGACTGCCCCAGGGTTAATAGCTGTGCCGATTCGCTGGCCAGAGGGTGAGGATACGTTGCTCTATGGAGTGGCATGTCGTCCACCAGCGGACGAAGATGGGATGCAGATTCCCCATAGCAGGCTGATCAGCACTATACTACACCCCCTATCGAGCACTTGCGCCTGGGGTGCAGATAACAGTTTTCAGATTACAGATTTAAAATTTCAGATTTCAAGAGTCCTCCGGACTCAGATACAGCTATAGTCATGGGCCCAGCAAGCCCAAGTTGCATACCCAGGGGGCCGACTAGATGCTCATAGTTACTAGGTAGATGGTATGACCTGGATAGGGGTATATAAATTGTGTGTTGGTTGGTACCTTACGGCTTATGGGGGCTGGTATGGTTCTTGTATGCTATGTTGTGTTAGTTATTAATAGATAGAAAGTAGACCGCCATGTTATCAGGTATTACTCTTACTCTCTTCAGTAAAGATACGCTCTTTTCAGTCAGTCTCAGCCCGTCTCCTATTGGTTCAGTATCTATCAGTGTTATTGTTTGCTTTCAGTTATTGCTTTGCATACTCAGTACCAGTGGTGAAGCCCATTTTGGGGCGTTGCATTACTTGCCTGTAGGTACTCATAGACAAGGAGCAGATCCCTCGTAGTTCCAGCCAGCGTATAGAGTCTTCAGCTCCTGTCATCCAGAGCTTGACAGCTAAAGGTTTACTTCCCTTTCTGTTTGTACAGTATGGGTAGGCCCGGGCCTTGTCCCCACCATCTTATTATTCTTAGAGGCTTGCGGATTGTATATTCCCTGTGGTTAGTTGTACCTATCGTGTGGGGCCATATGTATGTTTCATTTTGCATGTTATGGTCGTGTGGGGCCTTGTTCAATTGTCGGTTGCTGACCTTGTCGGTCACAGATCAGTTCAGCACTTGATTATACTTTTCAGTGATAACTAGTCAGCATGGTGGCCTTATCGGCCCGCATAGGTTCCCTTATGCTCAGTTGTTCTAGTTAGCTATTATATTTCTACATGTGGCTACAGGCCTAGTCGGCTGAAGGCTGTATTTACAACTGGTTATATGGCCTGTTGTTTTCATAAATCCAAAATTAGAGCCATCCTGGCACTAGAGGTGGTTAAGCTCAGTAGTCCAGCAGTCCAGGTCCTAGTAGGGCACCAGGTTCTAGTCATGCCTCCCAAGGCGGGGCGTGACACCCTTGCCAAGGATTAATAATTTATTTGACCAGTTCCAGGGTGCTAGGTGTTTCTCGAAGATAGATCTCAGGTCTGGGTATCACCAGCTAAGATTCCGGGAGAGTGATATCCCAAAGACAACTTTCAAAACCCGGTATGGCCATTATGAGTTTGTAGTTATGTCATTTAGACTAACCAATGCTCCTGCATCTTTTATGGATCTAATGAATAGGGTATTCAAGGCATATTTGGACATGTTCATGATTGTGTTCATTGATGACATACTTATATACTCCCGGAGCGAGGAGGAGCATGCCGCTCATTTGAGAATAGTAGTTCAGACCCTCAAGGATCGTCAGTTGTATGCAAAGTTTAGCAAGTGTGAATTTTGACTAGACTCAGTGGCATTTCTAGGCCATGTGGTGTTGAGTGAGGGAATAAGGGTGGATTCTCAGAAAATCGAAGCGGTGAAGAATTGGCCTAGACTAGTGAGTCCTTCAGAAATTCAAAGTTTCATGGGCCTAGCAAGCTACTACCAAAGGTTTGTTGAGGGTTTCTCATCTATTGCGGCACCTTTGACCAATTTGACTCGGAAGAAGATAAAGTTCCAATGGTCAGAGGATTATGAGAAAAGCTTCCAGGAACTAAAGACTCGACTCACTTCAGCACCAGTATTGACTTTACCCGAGTGTACTGATGGCTTTGTTGTATATTGTGATGCTTTGAGATTCTATCTGGGGTGTGTGCTTATGCAGTGTGGGAAGGTAATAGAATATGCCTCGAGATAACTAAAAGTTCATGAAAAGAATTACCCGACCCATGATCTCGAGTTGGCCACGGTGGTGTTTGTATTGAAGATATGGTGGCATTACTTGTATGGGGTCCACATGGATATGTTTTTGGATCACAAGAGCTTGCAATATGTGTTCACACAGAAGGATCTAAATCCTCGGCAAAGGAGGTGGTTGGAGTTGCTAAAGGACTACGACATGAGTGTGCTCTACCACCCGGGAAAGGAAAATGTGGTTGCGGATGCGCTTAGTAGGCTCTCGATGGAGAGTGTGTCCCATGTGGATGAGGGGAAGAAGGAGTTGGTGAAAGCTGTTCACCGACTTGCAAGACTAGGAGTTAGATTGATCGACTCGACCGATGGCGGTGTTGTTGTACATAACGGGTCAGAATCATCCTTGGTGGTTGATGTTAAATCTAGTCAAGATAAGGATCCAATATTGAGGAAGCTGAAGGAGGCATTGCAAAGTTAGAAGGTGGAGGTTTTCTTCCAAGCGGGAGATGGTGTGCTACGATACCAGGGTAGACCATGTGTTCCGGACATTGATAATTTGAGGGTTTGGATATTGCATGAGGGCACATGATACCCGATATTCCATCCATCCAGGATCCACGAAGATGTATCGAGACTTGCGAGAAATATATTGGTGGGATGTTATGAAGAAGAATATTACGGAGTTGGTAGCTAAATGTCCCAACTGTCAGCTATTGATAGTCGAGCATCAAAGGCCGGGAGGTGTACTTCAGGATATTAGCATTCCCACTTGGAAATGGGAGGAAATAAATATGGATTTCATTACAGGCCTACCTCGTACTCGTCGACACTATAATCCCATTTGGGTGGTGGTAGACAGGTTAACAAAGGCTGCACACTTCCTACCGGTCAAGACCACGAATTCGGCAGATGACTATGCCAAGTTGTATATTTGGGAGTTGGTTCGACTTCACGGAGTGACCTTGTCTATTATTTCAGACCGAGGTGCTCAGTTTACCTCCCAGTTCTGGTAGTCTTTTCAGAAGGAACTTGGGACTCAAATTAAGCTCAAAACAGCATTTCATCCGCAAATGGATGGCCAAGCAGAATGGAAAATCTAGACTCTTGAGGATATGTTGAGGGCATGTGTTATGAATTTTAAAGGTAGTTGGGATGATCATTTGCCCTTGATCGAGTTTGCTTATAATAGCAGTAATCACCCTAGTATCCAGATGGCACCGTTCGAGGCCCTCTATGGGCGGAGGTGTAGATCCCCCATCAGGTGGTCTAAGGTTGGTGAGGCGGCTATGATAGGGTCGGATGCGATTCACGAGGCGATGGTGAAGGTCCAGTTGATAAGGGATCGGTTAAAAACCGCTTAGAGTCATCAGAAATCGTATGCTGATGTGAGGAGAAGGGATTTGGAGTTTGATGTGGACGGTTAGGTATTTTTAAAGGTATCTCCTGTGAAGGGAGTCGTGCGATTCAAAAAGAAAGGGAAACTCAGTCCCCGCTATGTTGGTCCCTATCGGGTTGTAAGAAGAGTTGGAAGGGTGGCGTATGAGTTGGCCTTGCCATCGGAGTTATCTTCATTTCATCCCGTCTTCCATGTGTCTCTTTTGAAAAAGTGTCTGTGTGATCCAGTCTTGGTAGTCCAGGCAGACAGCATTGGAGTAAAAGACAACCTTAGTTATGAAGAAATTCCCGTTAAAATCTTGGATCGTCAGGTTCGGTAGTTGAGGTACAAAGAAGTAGCTTTAGTTAAGGTCTTATGGAGAAATCAGCATGTTGAGGGAGCTACGTGGGAAGCCGAAGCGGATATGATGGCTAAATACCCACATTTGTTCTCTATCGGCTCAGTTCCTACTTGAGGGATCAGTTCTACTCTACGATCCCATTTAGTTTTTATGTTCAGTTCATGTGTGCAAGTTTCTTTTATGTGTATGAATGTGTATGTGAAGCACGAGATCAGTTAAGCTATGTGTTCTGGTTCGGAGGTAGTCATTCCATGAAAATTTTGGTTAAAATGATCAGTATATAGATGTGATAAATTGTATATTTCTGTTTGCTGCTTGTTTCCTACATTCAAGGGAGAATGTTTCTAAGGTGAAGATATTGTAATACCCCGGGAAGGCCTAAGAATATACCCGGGAGTGTAATTGGAAAAGTGCAGAAAAACTGGCAAATACCACAGGACGGACCACATTATGATGCATGGTATCAAACCACGAGTCGTTGAATTCTGTCGTTAGTTAGGGAAAGGTTGGTGGAAGTGGAGACAATGAGAGGTATGAGGACCCATTTTGGGATACAAGGGGTCGTCCTTTGTGATCGTGGTTAGGGTCAGGTTGGGCAACAGGGTAAACAACGGGAGACCAAATGACCCGTTAGGAGAAGCCACGGGTTGTTGGTTGTGGTCGTTGTTGGAGGTTGATAATTTCCATTGTAGGTGACATGTTGATACCACAACTCGTTGGAAGGAACCACGGGTCTTGGTAAGGCTGGTGGTAAGTGGGTTCAAATTTTATAGTGATCAAACAATGAACGATGTAACGGACTGTGGTTTCAAAGGATGAGTCGTCCTGTCCGTCCGTTGGTTAGTTCCGAGAGAAGGCATTCAGCCATCCATTCAATGAGGGACATGAAGGGCCGTTGGTGGTTCCCATGACCCGTTTGGTACCACTCGTGGGTTCCATCCGGCCAGATTTCATGGCAGACTCATTAAGGGTATTTTCGATTTTTCCATGCTTTTAGACCCTAAACTACGTCGTTTTGGATATTTTTCTGAGTGAGATAAGATGAGTTAAGTCCTTTATGCATGCCCATTCTCACACAACAGCTTAGGGAAATTTTTGGGAGATTCAAGGTCTTCTTCCCCAAGTTTCCATCAATTTTTTGTGGGTATTCAAGGAACTTTGAGTCATTCCATTTCCAGGTATGTAGGGTTTTAAAATGGGTGGAATTCTTCCTCACCCATGCCCAAATTTCTATTTAGATCATGAATTCTCCTATTCAAGTTTTATGGGATTTTATCCAAATACATGAAAATGTGATTTCTCTTTATGGGTACGAATTAATTGAGTTTTAATCATTGAATTATGAATGATGGGCTGGTTTTATATTCTTTTCTTCAAAAATCATGTTTCGATCTTTTAAATCTAAAATGCCCATTTGATGAAAGTTCATGAAAGTTATGATTTATGATGACTACTCTATAATTTGATTTTATTGATGAGGGAAAACATGATTTCCAAGTTACCCATGTTTATGAGCATATTTTGAAAGAATTGAATATGATAAAGTATTGGGCAATGCCAACATGTTGAAGAATGATTTATGATTTATGAAGCGAGTTATATGATTTGTCGATTTATGATGTTGGCCGATGAAAAGGGGCCTATGATTCTTGGCTAAGCATGTTTTAAAGGGGATCAATGATGATAAATGCTAGATTTTAGCCAATGAATCTTAATGCATGATGTTATTGATTTATGTATGAGCCTATATGTATGTTTTTGGGAGCCATGTCTAGCACCAAGCAGCCCGGCGTTCAAAGGACATTGTCGGTATCTCATAACCACGTGCCACCTTGGGTTTCTAAATGATATGACGCATTAATGATGATCCCCTCAAATGTGATATCACACCTAATGCACGACCCTCGCCTTGCAAGACAGGGTCGGCTCTGCCCACTTGAGAGAGACAGTGGGGCATCATGAAAGGCTCAACCATGATGGTGTCAGTTATGATGAGTCCTCCCATTGTTCTGCATGTTTTATTCATTGTTATGTTTATGTTGTGGCTCAAGTTATGTTTTAATAAAGTTTACTTATGATTATGAAAATGAATGATTATGAATGCTTTGAAAGTCTTAAGCCTTAAGTTTATTTTCGAAGATTTTGATGTAAGCATGATGTCCTTCTCTTATATTATGTTTGAAATGTCTGTTTTACTTACCTTTCATACTCAGTACATTTCAAGTACTGACCGCATAATTTCTACGCTATATCATTTCATGATACAGCATCCAGATCTCAGGCTCATCCTCATCCTTAGTCCATCTCAGCTTACGCTTCCAGCTTATTGGTGAGTCCTCATGTTCCGAGGGCTGTTTGATATACTTTCATGTTGATTATGTGTTAGTATTGGTCGGGTTAGTTGGGGATGTTGTCCCATCAACCCATCTTATGTATTAGAGGCTTTCAGACAAGGATGTAATGCTCAGCTGTGTATATGTCTAGTATTTCCTGATGTTATGCTATCATTATGATTCCACTTTGTTTTTATGATTATCATTCCGCTTATTTAAGTGAGATTAGTTGTATGCATGAGCCATGGGTCGAATCGGGGTCTCTCGGGGTCCCTTGTCCCATGTCTACGATTCAAGTGTACGTTCGGGTCATGACATCCGGTAACTTGGGAAGTGTTCCAGGTTGCATTTTTAGACCGGTTCTTCCCTCGGGAGATGAGGGAGTTGAAAGAAGTCGAGTTTGTGAATTTGAAACAGGGGAGAATAATTGTCCAAGACTATGCCCTTGAGTTCACTCACCTATTGAAATATGCCTCAGAGTTGGTAACAGATCAGAGAATGCGAGTGAGTAGATTCATCCATGGAGTTGCAGGTTATTTGGACAAGGACTATAGAACAGCCATGCTACACCAGGTTATGGACTTTCCTTGGATAATGTTGTACGCCTAGCAGATGAAGGCGGCGCATTCGAGAGAGAGAGAGGCCAAGAGGGCTAGGACCAAGGATCCCAAATTCTCTCAGCAGAGGTCCGATGGTGGACACCAACAGTAGACCCACTAGTGATCATCAGCCCCGGCATCTTTGGCATTGAGTGTGCCATCCATGCCTAGACATGATCAGAGAGGGAGAGCATCAGGCTCGAGGGGTCAGTGCAGTAGACCCGCAGATTCCAGTATACCGGCCTGTCGCGGATGTGGTTGAGGGCACACAGGCCAGTGCTTGGCAGGTTTAGGTGCTTGTTTTGGGTGTGGGCAGCCCAGACACATGCTTCGAGATTGTCCAGCTACAAGGAATGATCAAGTTGGGGGCCGAGGCCCAACTTCTAGTTCAGCAGCCCCTCCCACACACTCAGCACATCATGGGGCATCTACTAGCACAGCTGGCGGTCAGCGCTAGAACAGATTCTATGCTTTAGCTTCCCATCAGGAGCAGAAGGTCTCCCTGGATGTGGTCACTAGTATGTTGCGAGTTTTACATATTGATGTATATTCCTTGCTCGATCGGTGGGCTACCCTGTCTTTTGTGACACCATATATGGCCAGTAGCTTCAAAGTCAGTCCCGATGCTTTGTCAGAACCCTTCTCAGTTTCCACTCCAGTAGTTGAGTCAGTTATAGCTAGACAGGTGTATAGAGGTTGCCCAGTCTCAATCCTTCATAAAGTCACCTCATCAGACTTGATAGAGTTAGCCATGACAGATTTCGATGTTATTCTCATCATGGATTGGCTATTTGCATGTTATGCTTCAGTTAATTGTAGAACCCGACTAGTGGAGTTCATATTTCCAGGTGAGCCAGCCTTAGAATGGAAGGGTAGTTCAGTTATGCCTGTAGGTCGATTCATTTCCTACCTTAAGGCCAGGAAGAGGATTTCCAAGGGTTGCATGTACCATCTAGTTAGGGTTAAGGATGTCGAGTCCGAAACCTCGACTACCAGTCAGTTCCAGTAGTACGTGAGTATCCAGAGGTCTTTCCTGATGATTTGCCAAGTGTCTCTCCCGAGCAGGAGATTGATTTTGGTATAGATCTTCTTCCCAACACGCAGCCCATATCTATTCCGCCCTACAGAATGGCTCCGGCTGAGCTAAAGGAGTTGAAGGATTAGTTAAAGGACCTATTAGATAAGGGCTTTATTAGGTCGAGTAAGTCTCCATGGGGTGCACCAGTCCTATTCGTTTGAAAGAAAGATGGTTCTCTTCGGATGTGCACTAATTACAGGCAGTTGAACAAGGTCACTGTTAAGAACAAGTATCCGTTACCCAGGATCGATGATTTTTTTTACCAGCTTCAGGGTGCCAAGTGTTTCTCCAAGATTGAGCTCAAATTCGGGTATCACCAGCTCAGGGTTCAGGAGAGTGACATCCCGAAAACCACTTTCAGGACTCGATACGGTCACTACGAATTTTTTGTTATGTATTTTGGACTAACCAATGCCCCTGCAACTTTTATGGATCTAATGAACAGGGTGTTCAATACATATTTGGACATGTTCGTGTTCATTGATGACATGCTTATATACTCTCAGAGCGAGGACGAGCATGCCACTCACCTGAGAGTAGTGCTTCAGACCCTCAAGGATCATCAATTGTATGCAAAGTTCAACAAGTGTGAATTTTGGTTGGAGTATGTGGCCTTTTTGGGCCATGTGGTATCGTTGTGAGGGAATAAGGGTGGATTCTCAGAAGATCGAGGCAATGAAGAATTAGCCCATGCCGGTGGACCCATCGGATATCAGGAGCTTTTTGGGCTTAGCGGGTTACTATCGAAGATTCATTGAGGGCTTTTCATCTATTGAAGCACCTTTGACCAAATTGACTCAGAAGAAGGAAAATTTCCAATGGTCGGAGGCTTGCGAGAAAAGATTCCAAGAGTTGAAGACTCAACTCACTTCAGCACCAGTGTTGACCCTACCCAAGGGTACCGATGGATTTGTGGTGTATTGTGATGCTTCGATAATCGTACTTGGGTGTGTGTTGATGCAGCATGGGAAAGTGATAGCATACGCCTCAAGATAATTGAAAGTCCAAGAGAAGAATTATCCGACCCATGATCTTGAGTTGGCCGTGGTGGTGTTTGCATTGAAGATATGGCGACATTACTTGTATAGGATCCACGTAGATGTATTCATAGATCACAAGAGCTTCCAATATGTGTTCACGCAGAAAGATCTCAATCTTCGGCAAATGAGGTGTTTGGAGCTACTAAAGGACTATGACATAAGTGTCCTTTACCATTCGGGTAAGGGTAATGTGGTAGCGGGCGCACTTAGTAGGCTCTCTATGGAGAGTGTGTCCAACATGGATGAAGGAAAGAAGGAATTGGTTAAAGATGTCCATCAACTTGCAAGGTTGGGAGTTAGATTGGTTGATTCAACTGAAGGCGGTGTTGTTGTGCAAAATGGATTGAAATCATCCTTGGTAATAGACGTGAAAGCTAGGCAACATGAGGATTCGATGTTGGTAAAGCTGAAGGAAGTCGTTCGGAGTCAGAAGGTGGAGGTCTTCTCCCAAGGAGGAGATGGGGTGTTGCGGTACCAGGGCCTTCTATGTGTTTCAGATATTGATAATTTGAAGGACCGGATATTTCATGAGGCACATGGATCGAGGTAATCTATCCATCCGGGTTCCACCAAGATGTATCATGATTTGCGAGAAATATATTGGTGGAACGGTATGAAGAAGGATATTGCAGAATTCGTAGCCAAGTGCCCAAACTGTCAGCAAGTGAAAGTCGAGCATCAAAGGTTGGGAGGCGTACTTCAGGATATTAGCATTCCCACTTGGAAGTGGGAAGAGATTAATATGGATTTCATTACAGGCCTACCTCGTACTCGCCGACACTACGACTCTATTTGGGTGGTGTTAGACAGGTTGACCAAGGCTACACACTTTCTACCGATCAAAACCACAAATTTAATAGATGATTATGCCAAACTGTATATTTGAGAGTTGGTACGATTACATGGAATTCCCTTGTCTATCATCTCAGACAGAGGTACTCAGTTTACCTCTCAATTTTGGCGGTCTTTCCAAAAGGGGCTTGGGACTCAGGTTAAACTCAGCACAGCATTTCATCCGCAAATGGATGGTTAGGCGGAGCGGACAATCCAAACTCTCGAGTACATTTTGAGAGCTTGTGTGATGGACGTTAAAGGTAGTTGGGATACCACTTACCCTTGATCGAGTTGGCTTACAATAACAACTATCACTCCAGCATCCAGATGGCACCGTTCGAGGCTCTTTATGAAAAAAGGTATAGATCACCAATTGGATGGTTTGAGGTTGGTGAGGTAGCTATGATAAGTCCTGATTCAGTTCATGAGGCTACGGTAAAGGTTTAGTTGGTAAGGGACCGGTTGAAAACCACTCAGAGTCGTCAAAAGTTATATGCGAATGTGAGGAGAAGAGATTTGGAGTTTGAGGCAGACGATCAGGTATTTTAAAGGTATCTCCCATGAAGGGATTCATGCAGTTTGGGAAGAAAGGAAAACTTAGTCCCCGCTATGTTGGTCCCTACCAGGTTATGAAAAGAGTTTGTAAGGTAGCGTATGAGTTGGACTTGCCATCATAGTTATCTTCAGTTCATCCCGTCTTTCATGTATCGCTCTTGAACAAGTACTTGGGTGATCCATTTTAGTTTTTCCGATGGAAAGCGTTGGTGAGGAAGATAGCCTCAGTTATGAGGAAATTCCAGTTGCAATCTTGGATCGTCAGGTTCGGAGACTGAGGAATAAAGAAATAGCTTTGGTGAAGGTGTTATGGAGAAATCAGCATGTTGAGAGAGCTACATGGGAAGCCGAAGCAGCCATGATGGCTAAATACCCTCACCTGTTTCCTACCGGCTCAGTTTCAGTTTGAGGTATCAGTTTTTTCCCTAATTCTTTAATCAGTTTCCATGTTCAGTTCATGCACAAGTTTGATTTATGATATGACAAATTTATGTGATGTCTGAATGTGGTTTATCTATGTAGTTCTTTTCGGACTTTTTGATTTAAATGATCAGTATCTGAATATGATGATTGCATGTTTCTGGATTTTCTGTGTGTTTCCAACATTAAAGGATAAATGTTCCGAAAGGGGAGATATTTTTATACCCCGAGAACCCAAGATCACATCCGGGAGTCAAAATGGTGAAAAACTAAAAATTCAAGTTGCAAGCATAGAACGAGTCGTTGGATGACTCGTGAGACCATCCCACGAGTCGTCAGATGACTCATGGGGAGGACTAGTGGAGAGTAGGAAGTTTTGAGGAAAAGGGTTCCCCACGAGCGTCGAAACGACTCGTGGTTGGTCACCACGAGTCGTTAGGTCAACCGTGGGGTAAGTGAGAAGAAATATAGAAGAAGTCAGACCAGTGTACTTGAAGATTGGTGACCACGAGTCGTGGTCACCCCTGATGACCCGTTACATGATCTGTTACGAGCCCAAGAGTTAGACAAGGTAGTGTACTCAACGAGCAACATGACAATTCTTCCCCTCTAGTGACGAGTCATCGGGTCGTCCGTTAGGACCACATGACAATTATTTTCTGCAAATTCAGTGAGGGTCTTTTTGTAATTTCTAAGTTCCTAAGACCAATACGACGTAGTTTAAGGCTCGTTTTACAGGGTTTTAAGAAGGAAAAACCTATTCTAAGCTAATTCATTCCATGTATGCAAACTTGAGTGTTTAAAGAGAGGATTTAGAGCAAGTTTTGAAGGTTTCCATGGGAACCACTCCTTGGGCAATTAGAGAAGTGGTAAAATCATCCCTTCTAGGTATGTAGGGTTATGAGAGGGTATTTCCTTCCTTCTCATGCCCAAATGACTGGCTAAGTATAAGAAATTCATATGATCAAGTTATGGGATTTTTACCCAATTGCATAATTCTTCAATTTCTATACATGGGTACGATAAGATTATATTTCTATTGATGAATTTTGAAGCTTGGACAGATTTTAAATTGTTTCCAATCAAAAAATTGTGTTTTCTAAGTTACGAAATTAAATGGACATGGATGAGAAGTTTATGAAAGAAGAAAATGATGATGAATGTATGATGATGATGAGATTTGATGATAAAAAGCATGTTTCTAAAGCTACCCGTGATTATGATATTGTTTTCAAAATGAATTGAGTAGATCCAAGTATGGTAAAGCTTTGGGCAATGCCCACAAGTTGATTTAAAATGATGATTTTTCCAAAATAAGCTTACCACATTATTTGGAGAGAAGTATCCCAAGTTTCATATTATTAGCTTGTGGTATGTATCAAATTAAAGCTTCTCATATGAATAAGTTCATAATTGAGATGTATGTCATTATTGAGCTTTGTCAAAGGACAATGTTGAGCTTCATTTCATACGATGTTGCGTTATGCATGATTTCATCTTGAGCTTCGTCAATAGACGATGTTGAGATTCGTTATATACGATGTAGATAATTTTATGTTTTTGGGAGAAGAGTCAACTACCGAGCGGGCTAAGGGTCGATAACCCTATGCCCCAGAACTATGCGCCAACATAGGTTGATACTATTATGTTACTAGGGTATCCCTTGTGATCTATCCCCGACTCTAATGGCCCATGAGCTTGATATCGATATCATGGTAGCTTCCTTTGCCTTGGAAAGGTTTTGGACGGCTCTGAACACTTGAGTGTGATAGTCGGGACCACGTAAGCTCTATCGTGGTATGTTGGTTAAGTGATGAGTCTCCCATTGTCTACATGATTCAGATTTGCATATTCACTACTCATGATCATTACTTTAAGCATGCATGTTCTAAAAGTAAGGTTTGACTCATTGTTCAGCTTTTCTATGAATTTCATATTTTAGCTTTGATTCATTCGAGTTAGTTATGATGTTATGAAGCTATGCATGGTAATATTATGAACAAATTATAATGTCAGAATAAGTGCATGTAGTTCTTCCCCATCAAATTTGAAAGCTTATGATATGTTATGAAATGTTTTAAATGATATATTTTACTGGAGAAGTTTTACTTACCTTGCATACTAGGTACATTCCACCTACTTACCGCATACTTTCTATGTTGTATTGTTTCATGATACAGGACCGGGCTCACAGCTTCAGCCCCGCTCTTAGACAGCTTACTAGTATTAGTATCTGCTCGTATTGGTGAGTCCTCATCCTTCGAGAACTAGACTATCATTTTCCTTTATGTATTTCTAGTTTCAGTATTGTTGAGTTAGTTGGGGTCTTGTCCCATCAACTCGTCCAGACTAGAGGCTTTTCAGACTTATGTATGTGTTAGCTTCGGACCGCAATTCTCATAAAGGATATTGACCTCTCCAGACTCATCATACATGCCCAGCAGATTGAGGCAGAAAAGTTGAAGGATATGGAGCGAGAGAACAAGTGGGCTAGAACTGCTCAAATTGATTATGCCCACCAGAGGTCTAGTGGTAGTAGCCACCCACAACAACAGTAGCAGAGGACTCCAACACCCATCTCAGCCAGTGCCCCTACTTTCCGGTCCAGCAAGGATTGGAAGGGTGGAACATCTGGCTCTCAGTCTCAGAGTAACAACGCCAGCAACTGTTATCCAGCTTGCCCTAAGTGTAGCAAGAATAATCCAAGTGAATGCCTCCATGGCAAAGAAGGTTTCTTTGAGTGTGGATAGCTAGGTCACCAACTAAGGGAATATCCGTCAACAGGATGGAGGAGATCACAGTCTACCACTTCAGCAGCTCCAGTAGGCCGACCAGCTCAGTAGGCCAACACTTCAGCTACGGATGGTGGTCAACTCCAAAACCGTTTTTATGGTTTTTCCTGTCATCAGGATCATGAGTGCTTACTTTACATGGTCACGGGTATGTTACGTCTCTTCCATATAGATGTGTGTCCCTACTTGATCAAGGAGCCACACTATTATTCGTGACTCCCTATGTAGATGTCCAGTTTGAAATCAGTCCAGAAGTCCTCCCAGAACTATTCTCAGTCTCTACCCTAGTTGGCGAGTCAGTTAGAGACAGCCGGGTGTATAGAAACTGCCAAGTCTCAGTATTGAATAAGGTCATTCTAGCTAATCTAGTAGAGTTAAACATGGTCGATTTCAATCTCATTCTTGGCATGGATTGGTTACACTATGGTTATTCCTCAGTCGACTGTAGAACTAAAGTCATCAGATTTCAGTTTCCAAATGAGCCAGTTTTAGAATGGATGGGCAATACTTCAATGCCTAAGGGTCAGTTTATTTCCTACCTTAAGGCAAGGACACTCATTACTAAAGGGTGCATTTATCACCTAGTTCGGGTCAAAGATCCCAACTCTGAGACCCCAACTATTCAGTCAGTTCAAGTTGTGAGCGAGTTCCCTGACATGTTTCCCGAAGATCTTCCCGCGGGAAATAGACTTTAGCATAGACCTTCTTCCAGACACTCATCCTATCTCCATTCCTCCTTGCAAAATGGCTCCAGTTGAGCTTATGGAGTTGAAGGAGCAGCTAAAAGACCTTCTTGATAAAGGTTTCATCAGGCCTAACATCTCTCCATGGGGTGCTCCAGTATTATTCGTGCGAAAGAAATACGGTACTCTCATAATGTGTATCAATTACCGTCAACTAAACAAAGTTACAGTTAAGAACAGGTATCCCCTACCCGGGATTAATGACTTGTTCGATAAGATTCGAGGAGCCAATTATTTTTCCAAGGTAGATCTCAGGTCGGGGTATCATCAGCTTAGAGTCAGAGAATGTGACATACCGAAAATAGCATTCAGAACTCAGTATGGTCATTACGAATTCATGGTTATGTCCTTTGGATTGACTAATGCCCCTATAGCTTACATGGACCTGATGAACAGGGTTTTCAAGTAATATCTAGACATGTTCATCATTGTATTCATTGATGACATTCTAGTATACTCTATAAACAAGGAGGAATATGCTAACCATCTGAGGATAGTCTACAGATGCTCAGAGACCACCAATTGTTCGCTAAATTCAGCAAATATGAATTCTGGTTGAAGTTTGTGACTTTCCTTGGTTACGTGGTCTCAAGTGAGGGTATTCATATAGATCCTCAAAAGATATCAGCGGTGAAAGACTGGCCAAGACCTACTTCCCCAACCGATATCAGAAGTTTCCTGGGTCTAGCCGGTTATTATCGACGGTTTGTAGAAGGATTTTCCTCTATTGTGTCTCCTGTGACTAAGCTAACTCAGAAAAAGGTGAAGATTTAGTGGTCAGATGTGTGTGAGAAGAGTTTTCAGGAGTTGAAGACTCGACTCACAGCCGCTTAAATTTTAAACTTACCAGAAGGAACAGATGGGTTCATGGTATATTGCGGAGCTTCCAGAGTTGGACTCGATTGCGTTCTAATGCAGCGGGGTACGGTAATAGCTTATGCCTCCAAACAACTCAAGTTTCATGAAAAGAATTATCCGACTCATGATCTCGACTTGGCAGCAGTGGCATTTTCCTTGAAGATATGGAGGCATTATCTTTATGGGGCTCACGTGGATGTTTTCACCAATCACAAGAGCCTTCAGTACGTGCTTAGTCAGAAGGACTTTAATCTTTATCGGAGAAGGTGGTTGGAACTACAGAAGGACTTCGACATGAGTGTGCTTTACCACCCGAGCAAGGCCAATGTGGTGGTTCATGCCCTAAGAAGGATGTCCATGGGGAACATTGCTCATATTGAAGAGAGCAGAGAAGAGATGGCAAACGATACTCACAAGTTAACTTGGTTGGGAGTGCATTTGATTGATTCAGTTGAGGTCAGAATAGTGCTACAGAGTGGGTCAGATTCCTCGTTAGTTGTCGAAGTTAAGTCAAGGCAGGATGAAGATGCCATACTGCTTAAGCTAAAAGAAGTAGTTCTAAGAAAATAAGTGGAGGCTTTCTCCAAAAGGGGATATGGTGTGCTTCATTATCAGGGAAGACTTTGTGTACTAGTTGTAGGTAAGTTAAGATAGCAAATACTGGCAGAAGCACACAGTTCCAGATATTCTATCCACCCAGGTGCAACTAAAATGTACCGTGACCTATGGGATATCTAGTGGTGGAACGACATGAAAAGGGACATTGCAGAATTTGTTAAGAGCCCAAACTGCCAGCAGGTTAAGGTGGAACATCAGAGACGTAGAGATATGACTTAGGATATCAGCATACCCACCTGGAAGTGGGAAGAAGTGAATATGGACTTTATTACAGGTCTACCTCGTACTCGCCGGCAACATGATTCAATTTGGGTGATAGTGGATCGGATGACCAAGTCAGCATATTTCCTCCCAAATTAAAACTATAGACTCAGCTGAGGATTATGCTAGGCTGTACATTTGGGAGTTAATCAGGCTACATGGGCTCCCCTTGTCCATCATTTCAGATAGAGGTACCCAGTTCACCTCGCATTTCTGCAAATCATTTTAGAAAGGGCTCGGTACTCAAGTCAAGCTCAGCACAACCTTTTACCCTCAGACAGATGGACAAGCTGCGCGGACTATTAGACCTTAGAAGATATTCTGAGATCTTGTGGGATTGATTTCAAGGGCAGTTGGGATGATCATCTACCTCACATTGAGTTTGCATACAACAACAGCTACCACTCCAGTATTCAGATGGCCCCGTTTGAAGGATTATATGATAGAAGGTGTAGGTCTCCTATAGGGTGGTTTGAAGTTGGTGAAGCTACCTTGATAGGGTCAAACTCAGTCCATGAAGCTATGTAGAAGGTGCAACTGATCAAGGAAAGGTTGAAAACAACTCAAAGCCGATAGAAATCCATTGCTGATATGAGGAGGAGAGTGTTAGAATTTTCTGTAGATGATTGGGTTTACCTAAAAATTTCACCATGGAAGGGGTGATGAGGTTTGATAAGAAAGAGAAACTCAGTCCGAGGTATGTAGGACCCTACAAGATTTTGAGGCTAATTGGCAAGGTGGCCTATGACTTAGAATTACCTCCAGAGTTACCATTTGTGCACCCAGTTTTCCATATGTCACTATTAAAGAAGTGCATCGGTGATCCAACATTAGTTGTGCCACTAGACAGTGTGGGAGTGAAGGATAGTCTCTCTTAAGAAGAGTTCCTAGTTCAGATCCTAGAACGTCAAGTTCGTAAGCTAAGAAACAAGGAAGTCGCTTCAGTGAAAGTCTTGTGTAGGAACCAATTAGTTGAGTGAGACACATGGGAGGCAGAAGCAGACATGTATGCCAAATACCCTCATTTATTCCCTTCTAGTTCAGTTCCAGCATCAGGTACCAAATTCCTCCTCAATACTCTGTTCAGTTCCATACTCATCAACTCTATTCAGATTTTCAATATGCATCGTAGTTGTATCCACTCTGTTAGCATGGTTAAATCAATTTGGAGTCTGTCATTTCTCCAGAAATCAGTTCATAGTCTCAGTCTAGGAATTGCGACTCTTTTCCCAGTTTTCTAACAGTTTTAGCCTTCATTCAAGGACGAATGATCCCAAGGGAGAAATATTGTAACACCCCAAAATTTTCCTAGACCAAACTCAGACCTTGCTTGAAAAACTAAGGGAAAACCAGAAAATTTTTCCTAGAACGACAGAGACAATGAGTCGTTGTCAGCAGTAACGACCCGTTGTCTTAGTCGTGGTCAACCTTGTCAGATGTTTATGGGAACCAACGGGACATGGAACGACATGTTGTGAGAACCAACGAGTTGTCCTATCACTCATTGCATTCCCAACTCAAAACCCAGTTAATCCCTTTTAGGAACCCACGAGTCAAATGATGATTCGTCGCTTGGTATAACGACTCGTGGTGTGACTCGTTACTTAGGGCTCCCAGGCATTTTCGACCAACTCTTTTAGTTACAACGAGTGGCAACAAGTACCCGTTGCATCACACGACGAGTCATTATCTCCACCCGTGGTGTCAAGCCCCAAACTTTCTCCAGGATTTCCAGTAGCCTGGATGAGAGGTGACAATGACTCATTGCCTCAATCAACGAGTTGTGGTGTCACTCGATAGAGAGGGGGTCTAGTGTTTTTGCTTGAATTCCTGTCAGTGGCCACAGGAGGTACCAACGACCTATTGGTTCATCAATCGAGTCGTGGTCCCCCTCGTTTCCAAGTTCAAGTAAGCCAAAAATCCAAGACCAGGACCAACGATGGTCCCAATGAGTCGTGGTATCAATCAACGACTCATTGTGTGACCCGTTGATCCCTGTCGGGCAGTTATCCAGATTTTTTTCCAGGTTTATTTTTAGTAACTTCTCACCTTTTTAATCCCTATACTATGTCGTGTTGGGTTATATTCAGGGGATTTATAGGGGTAATCGACGTTTATACTTTATTCCTCTCATTTCCTTAGAAGTCAGAACATAGAATCTCAGTCAGGAAGCAAAGAGCAGGGCAAGGGTTTTGACTTCTTCTTCTCTGAATTTCTCAAGGATTTTCTCAAGAATCCTACACCAGGTATGTGAGAATTTAGCGAGGGAATTGTCCTTCCCTTGTATCCCAAAATCCAATTAAATTTTCTTATCAGTTCTAGGCCCTGAATTTTGAATGTGAATAAATTTTCAACTAGATTTCATCTATATCATGTGGAATATTGTTCATGTCAATTGTTACTAAAATTCCACTACCTAGCTACCGTGTTGGTACTTGTTCTTGTAAAGATAGTTTTAGCCCTGGTTTTGAATGCAGTAAATTAGAGTCTTGCACAATTGATTTGTTATTCATGTTTCTTGATTCTATCAATGTTGCGATTTCCATATTGTTAATATCAGTTGAAATCTCAGTTAGTTGCATGCTAGTCCAATTTTAGTTAGAATGTTAGCATGTTCAGTATTTTTTTCAAAAATGTCAGCTGACCAGTTTGACTATAGTCTTTTCTTGAGGTGTGAGTAACACGTCCTAGATATCAGTTATCAGTTATTAGATATCAGTTTGTTCTTTAGACGATTATAACGCTTCCAGATAAGCAGCTCTGACCAATCTTAGAATACCAGTTATAGAATCTAGTCCAACAAGACTCTCAGGTGTACTTCCAGATAGGTATCCCTAATTTAGTCTTAGACCCCAGTTTCGAGCTATCAGCTTAGTAGTCAGATTAGGACTATCTAGTGGGAGAAGGACTTAGCATCGAGTGGACCGGGGTTCTAGCGCACCCAGTTTCCCTGAACTACATCACCACCATAGGTTATTTTATTGGCCTTATGGCCCCCAGATTTGTGATCACCCAGTTCATGCCTTTATACCCTATCTTTGTAGCCCTAGAATGTTTCAGTTTAGGTCATATCGATAGGGCGTATACATCGAACTCCACATTTAGTTCACGTGGTTATATGTCGGTTATAGACTCTCCCACTAGTTAGTAAAATTTCAGTTTAGCTCTGTTCAATTCAATTTAATTCAGCTCAAATCAGTATCGCAGATTCAGGACATGTCTATGATCATCAGCTAGAGTCATTATTGACTATATAAGTTATTTTTTAGTTGTTCAGTTTTCAGTATTTCAGTTGGTCACTTCATGTCATCTCAGTTTAGTTACTTGTTCTTTCATGTTTGTTATATCTCTCGCTTACTTAGTACATTCAAAGACTAACGCATACCTTCTATGATATATCGTATCATGACACAAGCTCAGGTTCTCAGCCCCAGCATTGTCAGTAGACTTTCCTCAGATGAAACTACCAGTAGCTTTTGTTGAATCCTCATCTTTCGAGGACGATATTTATTTTCAGTAAATTTCTTTCAGATAGACTATAGAGTTAGTTGGGGGCTTGTCCCAGCAATTTATCATTAATAGATGGCTTTCAGACATAGACTCAGATATTCAGTATTGTTTTCAGATGTATGGACTTGTGTGTTTTATATTTTCTTAAATGATCTTATTTATTTAAAGCTTCCACTTATGTTTACTCAGTTTACCAGTGTTATGATAGACCATGGGTTGGCTTGGGGTTACTTGTGACTCTAAGTACCGTGTCTCATCCGGGTTATAGACTTAGGCCTTGACAATGGTACTATTTTCTGGATGGTTATTGAGGGTATAATCAGATCTCCATAGTGCTAGAGGATTAAGAGAAAACCACCTTCACCTGCCCTTATGAAACTTTTGCTTTTAGGAGGATGCCTTTTGGGTTGTGCAATTCATCAGCCACATTTCAGCGCTTCATGATGTCCATCTTTTTAGACATGGTAGAAGATATCATTGAAGTGTTTATGGATGACTTCTCGATTATGGATGATTTATTCAAAGATTTCCTTGAGCATTGATTGTGCTCAAATTACATGTCTCTATGAAGTATAAAGCGGTCACTGTCAAATATAGTAACCCAACAAAGGTTAAGGTCGATCCCACAGGGAATAGGTAGATATAATATGTTAATGGTAAATAAACTAACTTTTAATCAATTTACAAAAGGGGGGTTTTCAGATAAAAAGAATAACATAATGCTAGAAATTGTTGAGTTGTGTATCAGATTAATGAAGATAAGCTAGGGTTGTATTTCCCATGATTTCATAACTTAGTAAGCTTTTACTAGTAATCCATCCTGGTGAATTTTGTGTAAGACTTACGTTTAATGCATCTAATTGTCTCGACTTAAGAATTACACTTATCTCCTCTCGGTCTCAAAGTGCATGTGTTAAGTGCACAAATAGACAATAGATGTTTTACACCCATCTCCTCTCGGTCTTAGAAATGTGTATATTTATCTTTGTAGTAAATCTTGACTTTAAGTATCCTCGGTTAGAGCTCAGGTTAATTAGATGAGAATTATTCATCTCAAGTTGCCATTGATACTCTCTTTTCCTAACTTCAACCTCCACCGTCACACAAGTTGAAGATACGGGCTTGTTTCAATATTTGCAACTGCTAAAACTTTAATTAAGATGAAGTGAATAACAATCCACTTAATTCACCATTCAAGAATCACTATTTTATTATGCCTACATTTGTTAATCCATCATGGTTCCCACAACTCTAGCCTAAGAGATTTAGCAGCTCATGTTTATGAGAAAACTAATAGAAGATGTAGAAAAATTCATAACTAAATACTTACGAGAATAAATAACTGAGTAGAAAATCTCCAAGACTTTATTGAGTCACAAGAACTTGATGATATTCCAACAATTGTCAACTAAACTATTACACAAATTCTCAAAAGGTGAACTGTGCAAAACTATGAATTAGATTCTATGTTATGGTATTCCCCTAAAACATGTTATGAGAGGGTATTTATAATAGTATATTCAGCCTTCATTGTTCCTTCTTGGATTTGAATTGGGTTTACATCTTTTGTTCCTAGTAGAATTGGGAATTGACTTTTCTAGACGACTGACACACCCCTGTGCACCGTGACCCTCCATGTGTCACCTGCCTGGCACTTCACGCTACTCAAGGCGCCACTTTACATGTGCGTTGCACAGGCCATGGCACATCTGCACCTACACGATGCCAACTTCTATATGTTTGCTCTGTCAATCCCGGTTTGCCATTTTTTTCTCTTCTAAGCCTTAAACAAGCCCAATTTACACTTTAAGCCCTGGCAGAATCTAATCATGTGTGTTAGCTCTATTTCAAAAATATATCATAAATCACATGCAAACACACACAATTTATTCTCAAAATATATTAAAGTATGAGCAAAATATGGTTAAGAAACACGTAAATTCACCGTTCATTGAGTAAAGTGCTGAGTAGGTGTGAAGAAACTAATCTTGCCCTCAATTGGGAAAAATGCCATTTTATGGTCAAAGAGGGGATTGTGTTAGGACGTAGAATCTTAGAAAAGGGATAGAGGTGGACAAAGCTAAAATCAAGGTGATCATTGGATTGACACCACCTATTTCTGTTAAAGGTATCCGGAGCTTTTTGGGGCATGCAGGGTTCTATAGGAGGTTCATCAAGGACTTCTCAAAAATTGCATAACCATTATGCAAGCTACTTGAGAAGGAGATGAAGTACGTCTTTGATGAAGCATTTTTGAAAGCCTTTGAATGCCTGAAGGAGAGTATCACGACCCCAAATAGGTGAGTCGTGCGGGCACCTACATCGACTCTACTCGATAAGAGAACCCTTTTCAAAACATTACATAAAATACCCAAAATTTCTCATTAATTTACACGAATCAACAATAATTTGAAATACAAAAAAAAGTTTTCCAAAACCTTGATTCTCTCAAGATCTAGTGTAGACAGGTATAAGAGCACGAATAGAACACTTTACAAGAAAAATGATACAATTTCGTCTAAGAAGAAGAATACGGAAGCTGATGTTGAGTACTCCACGCCAATAAAGGAACTTAAAAATTGGCCACAACCTACATCCAAAAGGTATAGCAAAGTAGTATCAATACACCACACATACCAGTAAGCATCATCGACCGACTAGGATTAGTTTACATAACAACATAATAATCAACATACAATCGATATTAATAAATTCAGCAACAACTTCGCCTATGCAACAATCCACTATGTTTATTAGATACATTACCATTTCTTATGTCTCATCAAGGTTCACGAAGCTACCCTACCACCCTAGCCATTCATTAGTCTCTCAATCTGCCGCTCTCTTATCCCACTGCAGTGAATGTTTAGATCGCTCCCGCTGTAGTGGTACCCCAGAACAGTTAGCAACCCGGTGTCCTTTATTTAGTTCTCTTTATTTCCATCATGTAATTTTATAACATGTCTACCTCTTTTTAGTCATCTCACTATCATTGGCCCAGTTCATTTCTACCAATTATTTACCTATTTAATTACTTACAGGAGTTCCTGAGCTTCCTTAATTTAGTATATTAAATAATAAAGTCAAACGCGCTGTCTCTAGGTAATTCACTACCTTTTGTTAAATCCGTCAGGTTACCTTCTATAACCCAACAAACTCACTTTAATCAAAAATTCAATCATAAATACAGATTAATTAGCTCAATCACGCATAAGGAAAGCATCAAACCACACCAATGGAGCTAATCCTCCACGATCAAATACACATATATACCTATTTTCCCCCATCACCATTATGTCATATAGTACCATACCTGCACCGTATCATCATGTATTGCATTCTAACCGTGTCTCTCACCTCAAACTCAAATCATGTTAGTATATCTTGTATTGCACCTATATACCTGTACCTCTTTGTCACTGCAGCCGTATGTATATCAATACCCGCATAATTCCTATCTCACAATTATACCATTGGTGATACGCCGGGTATACGCCTCTTTCACGTCACTGTGCACACATGCCAAAAGGTCTTAAGCTTATCCTTCCAGTCATGACCTGCAGGGGACTCCAGAAATCCATGTACTGTACACCCATCCGTATGAGACCTTCATCATACTTGTTTGTGTACTCATATTTGTACACCCAGTTGTATAGTCTTTTAGCCACAACTATTTTTGTATTCCCTCATACCGCTTGCCCCGATGCTCATCTCGGGCACAAGCCACTCATGTCCTCAACCCTCATTCAGAGTCTGATCATACCAGTCTGCTTGTCAAGTTCTCTCCCTTCGGCCCCAGGCCCCATATTAACAATCACTTTAATGGTTTACCGTCCTATATTACATAATATCTCGTTCACGTATCCGATCAATATAACCTCACCCTATAATTTCAGGACCACACATCATAGAATACAATCAACAAATCACACACACAACAAGAGATACATATCAATAATTATTAGTTCCGAGCTCAATTTCCTACCCAAATAATTGTAACACCAATTATATGCATAACTTCACAAGAAAATGTAGCCTGCCCTGCTCGCAAGATTGGGCTCCGCTGCAGCGGCACTACTGCCGCCACAACGATCTCGCTGCAGTGGTTCCAAACCCACTGTAAAGGTACTGTTTGACAGTACTTCAAACCAATTCTTCTTCTAGTTTCTCCCACAAGTCATTTCTTTGTAATTTTTTAACTCATCACTGTATCGCCCACCATAAACGAGACAGCATCATACCAAGTCTATTTCAACAAGTAATTTTAATAGGGCAACCATCATCACAAATAACGTCCATAGTCCCAAGCAACAATATTATCTTTCACAAATATACAGGTCATTATGTAAAGTCCAACTCCTCTAATTCATGGGTTTTAACTCACTTTTGCAATAATCACAATCCACCCTTAAATGTTCAGTTACCGCATTCTATAAACATGATTTATATGATAAACTAGACTTTGATCATTCAACTTTAGCTTTTGAAGGAGGAATCATATCACTTGGAATTTCGGAAAGTGAATCCTCTCTTTCAGATCATGCACCTCTCTTTCTTTCGCGAGATCATGCACCTCTTTTTCCTACTTATAATGTAAAAGGGTACAGCTGGTTGGTCCAGCCTATTCTTGAAATAAACAACTCACACACACTCCCTTTCCAAAAAAAAATCAATACACCAAGATTATAATTCTAGAAGAATGACTATATAATTATATATGTATATATTCAATGACAATGTCCAAAGATCCTTCCATATACGATCAATTCACTCTCACATACCCCTTCATGCATAGACTATTTTTATGGTAATCTCTACCTATGGGTTTTCACATTATGGGTATATCACCACCCCTTTTCTATTTCTTTGATTCTCAGAATCTCACCGACTTTTAATATTCAATAACAATTTATTCCAAAGTTCTACCCATCAAAAGCACATCAACTATATGCACGTATAAATTTAGCTAATCAATATCTAACATAAAAGTGAGTAAGCCATATCCTACCTGGGCTCCAAGCTATCGTCGAGACATTTCCAATTGCATGCCTGCACCGATTCCTATGTACTAGCGGAAATTCCTAGCTATGGAGGATGAATCCCTGCCTCCTTTCCTCTTGTTCCAAAAATTTATTTCCTGTTTATGGAATTTTTGTTAATCCTTTTTTGACAGAATAGGTTTTTTAAAATCCTAACTGGAATAGGATAGCAAAATTTTGTTCTGCATCATCCCCCTGCAGCGAAACTAATTACCACTGCAACCGTTCTGCTATGGCGGAGGGCATCCCGTCATGGCGAACACACGTTTGGGCCCACCCAATTGTGACTCAGCCTTTCAAACTTTTTCATCTCGCACTCTTTATTTTTTGGGGACTTCATTCCTGATTTTGAAAATTTTAAATCGTCCACTGTTAGGTTGTCAAGGTGTTATAACGACCAGGCGGGTCGTTACAGAGAGACTCACCTCAGCTTTCATTATAATATCCCCAGATTAATCTCTTCCGTTTAAGGTAATGTGTGATGCTTGGGGTGGCCCTTGGTGCTGTCTCGGGCCAAAGGAGAGCAAAGATATTTCACCAAATCTATTACTCCAGTAAGACACTCAATGCATCTCAGAAGAATTACACATCGACTGAATAGGAGCTGCTAGCAGTAGTCTTCGCATTCGAAAAGTTTCGGGCATACTTGCTTGAAACTAAGGTGATTTTCCATACAGACCATGCAGTATTAAGGTATTTGATGTCAAAGAAGGATGCTAAACCGAGGCTAATCAGATGGGTATTGCTCTTACAAGAATTTGAGTTTGAGGTAAACGACCGAAAGGGGTCTAAGAATCAAGTAGCTGATAACTTATCCATACTAGAGACAGAGGTAAGATTGAAAGATGAGATTGATATTGATGATGATTTCCCTGATGAGCATGTGTTGGCTGCATCTCAAGATTTGATCCCATGGTTTGCCAATTATGCAAATTATTTGGTGAATGACATGATCTCAACATATCTGACTTTACAGTAGAGGAAGAAGTTCTTGTTTGATGCAAGGAGGTACTAGTGGGATGAGCCATAGTTGCTTCATATTTGTGTGATTGGCTGATTTGTAGGTGTGTTCCAGAGGTTGAGATGCTGAGCATACTTGAGGTTTGCTACTCATCCTCGATTGAGGGTCATCATAGTAGTATCTGAACTGCACATAAAATTTTATAGTGTGGGTACTATTAGTCCACAATCCACTAGGATGCTTATGATTTTTCCAAAGCCTATGACAAATGCCAAAAGCAACGTGGCATCACCTGTAAGCACGAGCTACCATTAACTCCGATTTTGGAAGTAGAGTTATTCGATATATGGGGTATTGACTTCATGGGTCCATTTGTGAGCTCATATGATATAAAGTATATTTTGGTGGTTGGATATTATGTATCAAAGTGGGTGGAAGCCATTGCTCTCCCTAACAATGAAGAGAAAAGTGTCACAGTGTTTCTGCGGAAGCACATATTTGCTAGATTCGATACTCCCAAAGCCATCATAAGCAATGGTGGATCACACTTTTGTAACCGCCTTTTCAGATTTTTGCTTGAAAATATGGTGTAAAGCATAAGGTGACACCACCTTACCATCCTCAGTCAAGCAGACAAGTGAAGGTCTCCAACCGAGAGATCAAGATGATTTTGGCCAAAATAGTGAACGCCAATTGGACGAACTGGTCTAGAAAGCTGGATGATGCACTGTGGTATAGAAAGCATATAAGACACCTATTGGAACCTCACCATATCAGCTTGTTTATGACAAGTCATATCACTTACTGGTAGAGCTAGAGCATAAGGTATTGTTGGAACTCAAGAAGCTGAACCTGCACTGGAGTGAAGCAGCCAAATTAAGGCTAGATCAGCTAAATGAATTAGACAAATTCCGGCACCGAGCCTATGAGAGTGCAGCCATCTGTAAGAGAGAATGAGATCTATCACAACCAGAAGATTGCGAAGACGGAGTTTAATGCTAGTGATTTGGTACTGTTGTTTAACTCGAGGCCCTGCTTGTGTCTAGGTAAATTGAAGTCTTGATGGATGGAGCCATATAGAGTGGTGGAGGTATTTCCATATGGTGCCATTGAACTAGAAAACACATATGGCAAGAGGTTTAAATTAAATAGGAAACGAGTGAAGTTGTACATGGGAAACACTGACGAGGTAAAGGGAATCGGGTCGGTGTGTCTTGATGAAGCCTGAATAGTCAAGAGACTTGAGTCGTGCCGCGATGTTAAATCAAGCGCTGCATGAGGGGAAACTGATGAATGGTCAGTAAAGTTTGAGTAGCTGACTGAATCTCTTAGAGCACCACAAGTATGTCCCTCTCCTAGTTGTTTTTTCATTTTTTACTTCTTTGGGACAAAGCATGACTTTTGAAAAGGGGAGGGGTGTACCTTTCTTTTGAGTTTTTGATCATCCGAGGGTTTTTGTTAGTGTGTTTCTTTTCCCTCAGACATGCTATCTAGTAGAACCAGCAGGTTTAGGTTGTTTTGTATTTTTGTTTAACTAGAAGTAGTTTAGAAGTATTTACAGCTAATAAATGCACATGTGTTTGATGTTTTGAAAATTGTTGAAAAAATGGTCCTTTTTAAATTTTTTGTGTTTAGTTATGTATGTTGAATACAAAGCATGACTACTATGGATCTTTCAATGGCACTTGATAGATTAGCATGTTTAATTATAGTTTAGTTGTCCATAAACCAGATAGGTAAAATAAATGCAGGCTTGTACCATGAGGGAGTGAGGATTCTTAGTTAGTTCAATACTGTATAGAGGATCTAAAACTTGGTCGGTTGGTCTTTATGTAGGTTGCAGGATAGTTGGTTAGGAAAGGATCATAGGTCGTTTTTGATATTAGCCCACTTTTAGCTTATATTGCCCTACCAAATAAAATGAAATCCTTTGATCCCATGTTTGAGCCTAAAAGTGACCTTTTTGTTGATTAACCCATTCACCTTCTCTATTTTATTTATAATGAACCTATTTTGGCCCTGGTCCTTTCTTGAACATTGTGAACCTCAACTCAAATAAAATGTCTAAGTTGAGGGTGGCTATTGTAGGGGTGCATAGATGAGGTTGGGGAGAAAAATAGAAAAAGCTAGTTAATTCCATGTTTTGCAAGCCTGTTTTTGTGCTTTATCTAACTTTCTACATATTTTGAGAAGGCCCAGCTCTGTCAAATTAGTAGTTCTTCATGTTAGTTTTGTTTGTGAGAAGGAAAACTAGAAAATAGAGATGTAACTTTAACAAATGGGCATTTACCAATGGTGAAGAGTAGTAGCGAGGAGACTTAATTGAAGGCCTTCACCAAGTTTATGCACCGTAAGTTCAGAGAATTGACTTTAGTAGAGATAACCCAAAGAGAATAATCCCCATGGAAAAAAATAGGAAAGTTCCAATGCGGGGTCTTGATTACTACTGTGCAAGGACGTTCAACACCTGCAACATTAATTAATTAGTGCAAATTAACAACAGTTCAAGAATCAATCTCTAGTTTATAAGCAAACAAAAGATAAGGATATAAAGGAAGATCACAACTAGCTAGCCGCATAGTAATTACCATTAACCGCAAAGCAGTCCATGACAATGTCCGTTCCAAATTTCTGGAATCCAATAACAACCATATGTTTTCCTTTGACAAAGTTGGCTGCATTTTTAGAATCCATATTAGAGTAGTCCATCGAATGGATTACTTGGCCCTCAAAAGCTTTGGGGCCTTTGTTTGGATGAAATTTAGGTATGTTTGGAACCTGGCTAAACCTTCCCACGCAAACTACTACAAAATCAACTTGGTATACCTGCACGCTATTTCAATTTCCAACCAACCATGAGACATTATAGTGGTATGTTAATTTCTCGTTAATACTTTGTAACATGTATCCTTTGTTTCCAACCTATATATCTTGAGGACTTGGTGACCTTTTGGGTTCAAACAGCTTATTCTCAGTGTTGTTTTTTGAAAAAGATTTGCAACTTATAATATGGCTGTAAGAATGAATAAAAATATGAAGTTAAGTAACATCATATGTGAATCTCAATTGTTTTGTAATAATATGTTGAGTGCTGGAGTTTGGCATATCATTGGTAGGATGAAACATATATCCCTTGTTCCAAAAAAGTTTTGATGATTGTGATATGGAAACAAGTGTTTTTGCTCGTTGATGTAATGTGTTGTTGCTCGGTTCTCTTTCCTATTGTTTGGTCCATTAAGAATATGTGTGAGGCTGCTAAATCTGATAGAAAAGTTGATGTGAATTTGATGAAACTGACACTCTTTAGGCAGAAGTACGTCATGGTTATGCTATATATACTTTATGAGTATTGTGGGGCAATTTTTTTAACAAATTATAGGACCATCTAAAATTAGAGGCTGGAGACTATATACATGAATGAAAGAGTGAAGTAAAAAATTTCCGGTTTATTTTCACTGAATCCACCATTTACATATTACACATATACCCTCTTTATATTTTTTTCTTTTCTAAAACCACGGCCATTACCTGATATTGATACACTTTTTGGCGTCACAGTGGATTTTTGCGGTCTCACTGAAATCATCAACAATCTACCTTCGTCAAGGTCAAATCGTCGCTTATTTTTGTCAATCTTCTCCGGGTTTGTGAAGCGATTGTCACTGCTGCTTGGCTTCAAAGAGCCCTAAAACTCGCTGGGTAGAAATCCAATAATCGCTACTAGAGCTCCGGAAATCATTGATCAAATACACTGGTCGACTTCACAGAGCTTTAATTCTAGGTATCTTCTCTATTTTTTAATGTTTGTTTTGTATATATTTTACATTTTCTTCCTGGCTGAACTGCTTCTTTAAACTGTAAAACCTATCTGGTTGATATTGAGTATGGATGGAGATTTTATCCTGAGGAAATCGACAGCAGTAGCTGAGGAAGAAATCGACCAGTAACTAAGGGAGAAATCTATCGCTGGATAGTTTTGGGGTATGGATTTTATGATTTCTTTACATTCCTTTAAATTATTTAGTTTTGTTCTTGTGTTTTCCCCTCAATTTTAGTCCTTAGAAATCTAAAGCTCAAAACTTTAATTCAAAACCTCACAAAAACTTAAGCTAGTCAAATAAGAAATAGAAAAGAGCATCAAGAATTTAAACTTCATAATTTTTTAAATTGTTTCAAAGTCTCTGCAACACCTCAACCCACAAAAACTAAGTTATTGCAGACACGTAATAAAAAGAAAATCTAAAGCTCAAAACTTTAATTCAAAAAATTAAGCTTTTTGAAGATACATAAGAAAGGAGAAAGAAGCAACAGCTTAGCACAAGCTTAAAGTGAAAAAAGAAAAAAGCAAAAAAAAAGAAAGAAATGCACTCTGCCAACAACAATACGAGGATGCATATGTGTGTGTGTGTATATATATATATATATATATATAGGTTTGAAGAAAGTGAGAAAAAAGAGTCAAATCTCCAAGAATGGTGTCTACAAAAAGTAATGTGGCGTTCTGGAAAATGGGATTAAACAATTGGAGATCACAAGGTTTGAAATAATAGGGGAAGTTATAAGGGTCAAAAGGGTGTAATTTTAAATGAAAGCAACTGTTAGTCAGAATCTCTAGAAGAAGCTTTTTTTTTGGTTCTTTGCGTGTTAACTTTCCATTTGAATGCCAAAACAAAGATACTTTCTCAGAATATTAAATAAAATAATTTTTTTTTAAAAATAGAGAACTTCTCACTTTTTTCTTGAAATTTTCACTTGTGTTCTTGTTCATGGAGAAGCGAGTTACGCAATGATGGATTTAATTGATGAGAAAAAGAAAAATGTTGGTCTGTATTTACACAAATTTATTAAGTAGACTCATGAATGGGAACGTAAGAACTCGGTCTGTAGTACAATGACATTCCTGAAGTTGGAAAAGATAATGCTTTGAGAACAATTCAATGAGCTTGGAGAAGGTATAAAAATTGGTTGAAGGAGAATCACTTCTATGCATATGCTAATGACGAAATTCGAATAGCAAAAAGGCCTCAAAATATTCCAGAAAATGTATTTAAGGATCTTCCTGAATATTGAAAGTCTGATGGAGCTCGGGTAAGATAATAATTCAATATGTTCAAAACTAATATAGAGAAATAGAACTAACTCATTTATTTGCAGAATATTTCTAAACTAATGCAAAGAACCGAAAAAAGTTAAAGTATCCGCACACTGTTGGCAAAACAAGTTTTGCTATCATCCGCGAGGTTTAGTGTTTTCTCTTATTGTTAATTTATTATGAACTTATTGGCTTAGGAAGATTTTAATGCCTACTTGTATGTAAATAGAGAAAAAAGAATGAAAGTTCTTATGCTTTGTCAAGTAAGGGGTTCTCTGTGGCTACTAGAAGAAGGAAACCTGACCGAGAATATAAGGACTCATATGAAGATACGACTAGCAAAATAGTACGAAATTTTCTAATTCAAAGTTTATCAATATCATTTGTTTATTATTAAATATTGGATCAGTGTAAATTACTTTAACTCTCTATGTAGTATCTGATTTGTAAGCGGAAATGGAGAGACTAGAAACTCAAGAAAGTGAAGATGATAGTCAATCATCAATTGATGCATTTGCAGTAGTTATTGGACCTGATCATCCAGGTCGAGTAAGGTTGTATGGACGTGGATTTACCATGACTCTCTTGAAACAGAAAATGGGAGCTTCTAGACCCTCTTCAAATGAGACTGATGAAATGATGCAGAAAAAAATAGAGGAAATGGAAGAGAGGATGCAACAAAGACTGCAGAAAAAATTCAATGCGCAAAGGGACTCAATGGAACAAGATATTACAATGAACATCATTGTACAACTTCAGCATCTACATTCAGGATTAATGTTTGATCCTAACATGCTAAGATCACTCAATGTTCGCTCACCAGGAGAAGGGGCTGCTATCCAACTAACCAATCGTCCATCTGCCAGTAGTAACAATCAAGGTCAGTACTACTTCTTCTTCTTTCTCCTCCTTCTGCTGCTTCTCATCCTTCTTCCTTCTACTTCTTCTTCGACCACTATTTTCTACTCTCCGGTTGAAGATTTTTTATTCTTCTTATGCTCAATATCAAGTAACTGTGTGATCTTTATTCGTGCACGCTACCTATTAATAAATTTTTCTTAATCTTTGTGTTCAAAATATTTTCTTTCTTGCCTGAACTTGATGAAATTTTATGTCTGCTGGTTGTTTTATAAAGAATGGACGGAATATGTACTACCAGCTTTTTTATTTTCTTATGTCGGCTGATTTTTTCTTGCTGGTTCATTGGACTGCTAGATCAGTTTTCTAGTTGTTCATGTAAATAAAACCTTTCACTTCCTTTAGCTTTCTGGTTATTTTTTATCTTTGCTCAACAGTTTTCTGGTTGATCTTCTTACCATGCTTGTTGGATGTTTTATCCTTGATGATTCATTGAATTGCTGAATTGCTAGATCGGTTTAAATAACATATTTTCGCTGCCTTTAGCTTGTTGGTTGATTTTTTATACTATGTGGAATGCCAGAGACAACTTGTTTCAGGAAATGCTTGCTCCATCCAAAAAGAAAATAATACATTATTAATTTTAAATGTAGATGATACATCAATGTTCATTCTAGCATTTTAAGCAGTTTTGTAATGGAAGACCTTGAGTTATATAGGTCAACTGTTCTGACCTAAGGGGATTTCTGGAGTACTGGATAATCAGCTTTTCTTGAAGTCGGTAGCATTAGTTTGCGGTTACTCTCATTTCTGGTATCTGAGAAGATTAGCCAAAACATGATTGGCAAGTAGTTTTGTGTTACCCAAAAGAAGTCTAGTTTGTTGTGTGCAGTAGAGACGGATGCAAAGAATGATTCATGTCTGGTAAAATTCAGATGTTACATCTTCGTAAGGTTTGTAGTACAAAAAGTCAGCATTTAAAGTGACATGTTTGAAACGGCAATACAAATTTTTCAAGATAGACAACTGCCTATTGTTTATACAAACTAAAGACAGATTAGGCAAACATTACACTTACTCAGTTGATGACACTAAAGACCTAATTAGTGGTTATAACAGATATCGTCTCTATAGCTTTATAATTTATATTTACCTTCCCCAAGGGGAAATGATGTTTAGTGTCTTTTCAGCATCATCTCCATGAAGCTTCATGCTAATATTCACATGCAAAGTAGTCTTGATATACAATAATTGGAAATTGTTTAAATTTACTTTAGCATTAATTGTCAAGTAAGCAGCACTCAATTGTAGATAATTATATTTATTAGTACTGATTGATAACCTAGAATAAGCTTCAGATAGATAACTATACTTATCAGTTGCTAGCACTCACTAGTGCATAACGACTCTAATGGAAAAGTACTGGAAACTAAGTCAATATTTGCCTCCGCGCTGTACTAGTTTTTAGGATTTAACTTTAGCTAATAATTATTTTTTTCTATAATAACCATTTGAGTTTCATACTATATGCTACTTCTTTGTATGGTGTACATGGGCTTGAAGGGTAATGATATTATTTATCCTCTTTTACAGGCATCGAAAATGAAGTGAAGAAGAAAGAAATAAAGACCTTGACCTTGCTTAAGATCTTTGGATGGCTCATAGATATAAATATTCTTTAAGTTATGGAACATTATTTTGAATATATCTCCCAACTCTCGAGATCATGTAAAACTTAATTGATTGCTTGGAGTTTGAAGATATTTCATATGTTGGACAATGAATGTTTATGAAAAAGTTTGTTTTGTAATTTATATAATTTATGGTGTATAGAGTTTATTATATATGTAACCAAGGTTGCAATATCTAAACCACTGTAATAGGTCCAATATGTCATTGGAACCGTTGCAATAGGTCAATGGAACCGTTGCAGTAGGTATTATAAACCGTTGCAATAGATACAACCCATTGCAATAAAGAAAAAAATTGTTGTAATAGCCTTAACGAACCGCAGCAATAAATACACATAGCGTTGCGATAAAGTCCTATTGGGACGGTTAGGGACCGTTCCAATTTGAAAAAAATTTCGTCCCACTAAAAATAAGAATAACCATTGCTATAGCAACAGATTTTGTAACCGTTGCAAAAACCATTTCCATAGGTCAATGGCCACGCGAGCAGATGAGACGCACGGTAAACCGTTGCGTTAGATCCATGGCAACAGTTTCCCTGTCTAAGGTAATGATTTTTGTTGTGTTGCCATAGACCCAATTTCCAGTAATGTATATGCAAAGCTGACTTGATATTGAATGAAAAAAGTGTCAATATCTGATAATGATTGTATGCACAAATTTTGATATGTTGGATGTAGGTCTTCTACTTTACTTTCTAGTTAAGTGTCATTTTATAGTTTTGTTTTATTCGCCTAAGGACATGAGAAAATTTTAAGTTGGGGATGTTGATATGTTGTGGATTTACAACACTTTTGATGCTTAAAACTTAGAAAAAATGCTTGTTCTTGGGTATGTTTATACAGATATAAGGTGTGTTTACTTTATTTTTAGGGGAATCATGTTTCAGAGTTGAATTCTAGAAAAGGAGAAGAAAAGTGCGGAAAATGGGCCAAGCACAGTCCTCAGTATGAGTCGTACCTTATTGGTACGAGCCATAACATGCAGCCGTGATGTGAACCAGAGGCTATGTACAAACATCGGGGCCACGTACAACTCTTGGTACGAGCCGTACAATCATGGCACAAGTTGTAAAATCATGGTACAAGTCATACGATCATGGTACGAGTCGTACCAAGGAGTCGTGAAATGAAGCAGAAGTTTGCAATTGCTTGAGATCCTGGTACGAATGGAAAGCACGAGCCGTAACAATATCATATGACTTGTACCAAGGAGTCGTGGTGAAGTCCAGTGAATATGTCAGGTTGGTAGGTCGCAGAGTACAAACAGGAACCACGAGTCATAACAACAATGTAAAGACTGTACCATGAACTCATGATAAATTCCAGAGGATGCCAGACTTTACAAGATCAAACCATGAAAGGAAACCTATGACTCATAGTGTCATTGTACGGTCGTACCTTCTCTGAGGACTTAGAAGATTTCAAGACTGCTTGACATAGTATGAGGAAATGCCATGGCTCGTAGCTTCATGCTACGTCATATGATCTAGCAGCAGTTTTACTAGTTTCCCTGTTAATTTAGAAAAGGTTTCCAATTATTTATATAAATATTTTTTTATGTTATTTTCTTTATAGGACCAATTCATTATTGTTGTAATCGTGTTTCTTGATTTTTCTAACGTTACTTGGAGTTCTAATTCACAAATTGCTTTGAGATTCCATTGATTATTCTTTAATTGATCATACTTTTGATTGTGCTATAATCACTTGGGTTTTCTTCAATCATAGTTGTAAGTTATTAATTATACTTTCTTTTATGAAATTTAATCCTTCTATTGCAACCATGAATAGCTAAAACCTCCACAATTAGGGTTGTGAGAAATATGGTGAATTAACTAACTAAGGTTTAACATAAAAGTGAATCTAAATCCACACACATTCTTGTATTGCTCATCTCTTCATCTGAAAAATTTCTTAACAATATGCAACGTTAGGACTTGCCCGAATTCTCTACTTGCTTGAACCTAGAGAGACGGAGATTAGGAAAAGAGAAGAACAACAAAGCCTTGAACTTTAAGTTTCATTGAATAACTTAAGTTGCAATCACAAAATAATTAATTTGAAATAGTTGATAACGGTTAAATTAAAAACACTCAAGAGACCTAATCTGGTGATTGACTATAGTCATCTAATAGGGACGAATCAGTCGTTTGGATGAACCTATGTTATCAATTTTGCAAGCAAAGTATGGGGATACATCACTAGTTTAATAACCCGAAGTTGTTATGAATCTATGGGGAACACTTCCCTAGTTAATTGCATAAATTTGATCACAACCACAATCTACTCCTTTCTTGCTTAATTCTTTCTTTAAAACTCCCCATTAGGAAATAACTGTACTAAAAACATAAAAACTAGCATTATTCTACATCCTAACCATATTCCTTGTGGGATTGACCCAAACCTAGTTGTGTTCTTTATAGACAACATCTGCATCATACTTTTATAGGGGCATGATTTGAGCTTTATCAGCCAACCCAGTTCATCGGTCTTAATAAATTAAAAATCGATATAGAGATTTTAAAAAACCGGCAGACTGGGTCGATTTTTCAGAAATATACATAGAAAAGATAGCTACTTGGAATCAAAATTAAATTATTTATTATTACTCTAAACAATTCTACCACTCAACAACACATTTTTTGATGAAATATTTTTATCATTTTTATATATAACTACTAGTAATAGATATTTTTTCTGGCGCAAATCAATGAGAAATTTATGTTATAAAATATGATTTTCCCACCCATTTTCCACCGACCAATTCACTAGGAAAACGCATGGTGGAAAACAGATTCTCACTAAAGTAGTGAAAAAATTCATGATTTTTTCATGTGAAAACACTATTATTTTTTCTTTTCCCACCGATATCAGTGGGATTAATCACTTAATATATTTTGGTGAGAAATTTTAATGAAAAAATAGTAATTTTTTAGTAGTGTATATTTTTTAGCTGCAATGATGAACTTCAAAAACTGGCAAAGTAGGGTTTACGAAAGGTAGAGTATACCAGACCTTTCCCTACATCTTGGAGGAAGGGAGATGTTTCAGAAAGACCCTTGACTCAAATATTATCCTAAAATATTTATATATAATTTAGATAAAAAATCTAGGAGGTGGGAGCAGCGTTGAAGATGAGGTATATTGAAGAATGGACATACCAATGTGAAATGCCACTTTGAAACTTGTGTTTCCTATATTACTGAAAAATTATTTTATTCATTTTTAAGAAACTTATAACAAATACATTTCAAAAATTTTAATCAATTGAACGTAGAAAAATTGGATACGAAATAATAAATTATTCGAGGAACCACTTCAGCGGCTGATTAATGTATAATAATTATTCTGCATTTCTATTAATTTTTTTTATTTTTATATTATGGTATCAATTTTTGTTATATTTTTTAAACATAGTAATATCATAAATATTAAGATAAATATTTTAATTTATTTATATTAATTTTTTACTTTTATATTTTATTATTGTAAAAAATTATAATAATTGAACAATAATGAATCTGTTAATATTTAAAATATTCTTTTATTCCATCCACACTTTTTAAAAAGAAATTTCAAATTAAAATGTTCATATATCTAAAGGTAATTTAAGAAGTAAGTTTTGCTAAACTTCAATATATTTCAAATTGTAATATTCTTATTATCCTAGGAGAACAAAAGTTATAAGTTTAATCGATATGAGAATCTAATTATGTAATATCTACTTAATAAAAGAGTCAAAATGCTCTTATACTATGTGAAATTGATTTAATAATCATCTATTAATAGTTTGGTCCAAAAATATATTTGTCGTTAATAATTTGATTCAAAATGTGTTTGTCATTAATTATTTGGTCAAAAAATACTCCTACTATTACTTTTGATCAAAATATCTTTTTTCTAATAAGCATATTATTTTTTATTTTTAAACACTTATTTTATTAATAAAATATTATTTGTAAAAAATTATTTTATTTTTTTTAAAGTTTCTTTAACTAATAAAAAATGAGAAGTAATCTTTTTTCTTCTTAATCTCATTTTATCAATTAAAATGGTCAAGCCCCACCCTGGGAGACATGACTGGCACCTAATACCACATTGGGATCTGGGCTAACCGGGCTGGACATATGCACCTCTGGTGCCTACCAGCGACTCAAAACCAAGAAATAAACTGCTATATCTCGGTTTTAAATACATCCTCAGGCCGACAAGGTCACGCAACACCTGCAACAGAAAACAGTTAATCCAGCAACACAATAGTAAAGGAATCCTCTGCGGGGCGACAAGACCACCATGTTGTCTAGTTATAACGGAATGAAAAAAGGCAGTCCTATTCGTACTATAGCCGACAAGGCTGCTAAAAAACTAACAAAACTAGGCCCCATATAGCCAACATGCAAAATAAGACATACATAGGCCCCACACGACCAACAACAACCAACTAACTGAAGACTGTAGTCTGCAAGCCTCCAAGAGTGAAATTATTGGTCCGGATAAGGCCCCTGCCTACCCAAATGCTATACAAATAAAAGACATATAAACCTCTACAACCTGGCAACTCCGAATGAAAGGAGCTGGCCAATCTGCTGACACTGAATAGCCGCTAGGAGACCTTGCAATCTGTCTGTATAGACTTGCAGGCAAGTATGAGCGCCCCACAGTTGGCCATCAGTACAATATGTACCGAATATGCAAGGCAGTAAATAAGACTAAATAAAAGCTGATAAAGAACTGAAAGTGAATAGCAAGAAGGGACAGAAGTTAACCTGTAAGATTTCTAATCCATAACCTGCATTTAGTAAAACACTACACGTATATGAGCTGAAATTGTTCGACTATACATTCCTAGGCTATAGCTAAAAGCAAGTATACAAACAAGAACCTAACCCGGCCCCCATAAGCCGAAAGGTGCAAGCAACACAGAAACAACCTATTGGTGCCCCTATAAGCCCTAGCAAGTACAATTCAATCTATATACCCCTATTCAGGTTCATATGATTCTACTGGTGCTATAGCCAACCTACGTGGTTTCTGGGTCCGCATCTAAGCCCGCTGGACTCCTGTAACTGTATCTGAGCCCGTTGAGCTCCTGTAACTATGTCTGAGCCCGTTGGGCTCCTTTAACTGCACCCTGGGCACACAAGGCTCGATGGAGGGTCAGTGATGTCGATACTGCATAAAAGTAGAAGTCCATTCGTGGATGGACTGTAATATGGCCCTTGGGCCTGAATATAGTCCCTTGGGACATCACATAGCTCCTTTGAGCAACATCATATAGCTTCGTAGGCGATGATATAGTTAGCAACCCTGAAGTTGGTCCACGGAAGGCTATCCTAGGTGGGGTCAATCCTAACCGATATACTACAATTAAGACTCACTCTAGCCACTCAAAAAGCTTATCTGGATCTTAAGGCCTAACACGACCACTACTCGCACCTAGAATAGTCCACATAGCTACCAACAAGCACACCCCATGTGCCTACGTTTGATCAGAGGATCCTGGCAGTGATCATAACCTCTAATGGTCTAGACAGGATAGGGAGAGATCTGGAGTGGCCTACACAATACTCTGAACGTTATTCTAGGATAGTGATAGTTCATAAGCGAACCATAAGGTCGCGGAAGACCAACTATTTAGTTCCTTTCCTTAGAACAACTGTAGGGCTGCTACTTAATCGGACATGCTCCTGAGCAGTCAGCCCCTAACCTTCCCCATGCAGTTTACTGTAATTCTTAGCCTGAAGGTAATACTGTACTAACATGGTTCTAGTCCCTTAGACCTTAAGTTGGTCTTTTCAGATTTCATATGTCTTCTCTAGGCGATTTCTAGCCTTGTAGGTAAGTTTATCTGCACTTAGCCACTCACGGCAACCTGTACCTAAGTATCTTATAAGAGTAGGCTGGGGCGTTGGCCCCGCATTCAACTACTAATAAGTTTCCCTCCTTAGGGTACCCATGGATTTGTCTGATTTGTACAACTGGAATGACTTCCTGGGTGACCTATATGATAAGAACTAAGTCGACTGAAACTAACAGTCACTAACAGTAGCTAATTAGATGGCAGGCTGTCACTCAGTTCACTAGGCAACCCTGGTGCTGCTTCCTCTATGGTATGACCATCCTATCCAAATTTCTGGCCCTAGAGGCGTTATGGTACGCCAACGGCCTCTAGGTGACCTTTACTGACAATACAAGTGTCAAACTGAAAGTTATATCGCCCGACTGCGCCCGATGCTGTCCAACTTACCAAATCAAGCCCAATAGCTAACTATAAGCTTCTAAGGGCTTGGCATGACAGCAAAAGATCATAATTCTACTAATACAGTGAACGGAAGAACAGAGGAGTTTCTATGACGATCCTAGCGTGAGTCACACTTAACATACTCTTTCCCGATAAGGAATACTGTAATACACTCGCAATACATTTTCTAGCAGCTAACCACAACATATATAATCATAATCTACTAACAGCAGCTAATCACAACATACATGACTCTTATCGACTAGCAGCAGCTAATTACAACATACATGATCCTTATCTACTAGCAGCAGCTAATTACAACAGATCATTGTCTACTTTCAAAGGCATAGGTCATACCACTATACGACGAGAATAACTTGCCAAAAAGATAAGCCTTAAAATACCTCGAATGTCGATTCTCATTTAACTAATTAGTTTCAACCTGTAACTGGTAGTTTCACTCAACTGTAGTCCTTACACTGAGGGAATAGTGCTATTTTCAATACTAAATTCGGCAAACGATGATATCTATCGCTAATAATAATTATTATTATATTCAACTTTGTTTAACTCATCTGAAAACCCACAATTTCTCGAGAGTTTAGAAGGGAGAAATTCTTACCTATTACCTGTGGCTATTTAGCACTCAATTTGGAGTAATTCTGACAAGCTTTACTCGGCGGGGTTCCGGTATACCAAGCGAATTTTTAAGAAATAACTCCTTAGAGATGCTTCCCATAGGCCTAGAACTTTTTATGTGAATTTGCATTTGGACGGGTTTGACGACGTAATTTAATTAAAATTCGATGAAATTCCCATGTTCTCTCTATTTTTTGTCAAGGGCTTCTTTAAAATGATTTAAATTCATTAAATAAGGCTTTATATAGGAGTAGGGTGGTGGCAGGGGGCGCCTCTCGCAGGCCACCGCGCCTGGAGGCTTGCCGCGCCGCGTTGCCCAGTGTGCTGGGTGGCTGCCCCACTGCGCTGCCCATCGCGCAGGAAGGGTTGGCGCGTCATGTAGGCCCTTGTGGTCTAGACTCACCCGACCCTGCTAATTCACTCCATGATTTCCTCGCTCGTCCTGCCTTTGAGGCTCCTCCCACACGCGTCATGCTCTCATTGCTCACCACAAGCCCACACACACCCACACTAGCCGCTAACATCTTATAGGTTGTAACATCATACCCCTTTTAGGAATATTCATCCTCGAATGTGATCATTAGGCTTAAAAGACTCAACTCTTTTAACTAATGCTAGACAAAATTTTGGCAGAGTCTCCTCTGTAATATGGACTATCTGAAAAACTAAAACATAGAAAAGGTCCAACATAGGCATCTCACAGGATGCTACAAACAATGATACAACATAGCTTCATATCATAAAGGTGAATAACAAAACAATATTGATATTATACGTAAGACGCAATAGCCGAACAACAATCTCACCTCAACTACTCAATCTGGATCAAGTCTGGAATAAGCGAGGATATCTACACCTCATGTTGTCCTCAGCTTCCTAGGTCAGCTCTTCTACCTTTTTGTGCCTCTATACGATTCTACTAGGCTACAACTTTGGTTCTCGAGATAGCCCCTATGGATCTGCCAATCTAGTATAACTATTGGAGGCTCCTCATGGGACAGTTCTTCTGTGACTCGAGCATCCTCGACTGTGATAACTCAAGAAAGGTCTCTTGCACACTTACGTAACATTGATGAACAGATCCTATCCTCGAAGGCAACTTTATCTCATAGGCCACTTGGCCGATGTTTTGGAGGATCCGGTATTGCTTAGTGAATCTAGGGCTGGACTTGCCCTTCTTGTCAGTTCTCATAATGCCCTTCATATGTTAGACTTTGAGGAATACCTAGTTGTTTTTTCCATCCCTAACTCTCCACGCCATATGTTAGAATAAGGCTTCTGACGACCCTGGGCTGCTAGCACATATCTTCTAGTGAGTTTAACGTTTTCCCCCTAACTGATGTAGTACGCCAGGTTCAGTTATCCCTAACTTACCTACTTCAATCCATTATATAGGGGGCATGTACCTCCACCCGTAACACATCTCTGGGTATCTGAGTTGTGTACTTTGTTCATGCATTCATTTGGGGATGAGAAGTCGTACTCAAACTAACATGCATTCCAATCTGTTCTGAAAGCCCTTCCAAAACCTAATTGTGAGTTGTGCCCCTTTTTTAGAAGTTAATAGACATTGAGACGCCACATAGCTGGAATGTTTCTTTAGTATTTAATTCAGTGTAATCTTTAGCTGAAACATAATTCTGACCAGCAAGAGATGTTTTGATCTCCTTAGCCTTTCAATAATGACCCAAACGGGGTCATATTTACACTTGGTACGAGGTAACCCTGTAGCTATTTCCATATTTTCTACTTTCCCTTTTCACACAGGCATGGCTATTTCCTTAATTATCCTTCTCAGTTTCTGAGGTCTTGCCTTTCCCTTGCTAGTTATTGAAGTTCTGTGCTACAACTCGATAGTTTCTTTTTTCTTCCTAATACCATCAGTAGATCTCCTTCATAACCTAATGACATTTTCATCAAACCCGGGCGGAGGAAATAATGGACATGGTGTACCTTGCTACAGTCTACTGACAAAGCCCGACCACATTTAGGATGCATAGTCGGCCTCTGGGTCTCAAGACTCTATCCTGTACTATCTCATAGGCCGACGACTCCCTGTTGGGCCTCATCTCTGGGCTGCACTAGACTAGGGTCTCCATACCATCACTCCTTTACCTCCAAAACTAAAGGTGGTACTGCAACATTCTAGGTCACAATCTCACTACCCTTTAAATGTCAACTTGATGTTTATTCCTCGACATTCAGTGGCGATTTCAAGCTCTATTAGCCCGCTACAATATGGAGATGGTTTTGTTCTCCTTCCAAGCTCGATGCTCATGTCTTGCTCTTACTTTTATAAGCTGAAAATGGGGGCTCGTGGCCCACACATTATACTAACAACGATACTATTGGCTAAGTATACCAACCTATATCATCCTGACCAGTACTCAGGCCAGTTCCCATCACATAGTCTCTCTATCCCTTAACATGATAAGCTGGGGGTTGTAGGATCTGTGCTCTAGGTATCTCCTACCGCCATCCATACACTGCAGTGGGATTAGTCTATTTCTGATCTGAGCTTTACTGTTACTGGGGGTTTATTGCTTATGGACTTCCACACGTACTTGGGTGCTATTGGCAATCTTATCTGCCCCCCTGATTTACTATCGTAAAGGTCTAGCTGACTTATTTAAACACTAGGGGTCTCAACCACTTTTTAACACTTTTCAGGAGTCAACGAATCTAGCCCTCCTTCACTATTTACTTTGGGCAACATTGCCTCAATACTTACACTCTTTGTTATACTGAGAAAAAAGTTGGGAGGCGGAAATTAGCCATACCTTACTACGGTAGGACTGAGTTATGGAACTTTACAACATCCGAAGGGTTGGAGGTAAGAATCCTGCAATTTCCCCCTTCTTTTGTACCTTTCAAGTAATCCAACATTAATTGTCGCCCCTGTATAATTCCAAATATCTAGTAGGTAAGACAACTCATATATATATACTATACTCCTGACCTCCTACTCTAAGGCTGTAGAAAGAACTGGGGATGATGCTACCATATCTATTAACTTATGAGGTTCCTGGTGTCCCGGGAGGATGATGGGGAGATTAAAAGACGTCTGCTCCCACCCTTAGTCTGACTGTCCCCTAACTGTGGCACCTCACTGGTACCCTCTCCTGCTGTTGTAGCTTACTTTTGGCTAACTAAAGTCTGTCCCATATCAAACATTACTCTAGACAGACATAATAATGAAAGCTTAGGGACTCATCCCTATAAAACTCGGCTCTATAGCACGATCTGAGAAGAAGGAGGGTAACCATCCTATTATTCCTCGTAGCCTCCTGCTTATAAAATGTGGTGTACAATATATTTATAAACAAGACTCTACTAGACATGACTTGCAGACTCCTTGGGATATGACCTGCTCTGGTACCAAGTTTGTCACGTTGGGAGGCATGACTGGCACCTAATGCCATACTGGGATCTGGGCTAACCTGGCTGGGCATATGCACCTCTGTTGCCTACCAGTGACTCATAACCAAGAAAACAAACTGCTATATCTCAGTTGTAAACACAACCTCAGGCCAACAAGGCCACCCAACACCTGCAATAGAAAACAGCTAATCCAGCAACATAATAGTAAAGGATCCTCCGCGGGCCAACAAGACCACCATGCTGTCTAGTTATAACAGAATGAAAACAGGTCATCCTATTCGTACTATAACTGACAAGGCTGCTAACTAACTAGCGAAACTATGCCTCACACGGCCAACACGCAAAATAATACATATATAGGCCCCACACAGCCAACAACAACCAACTAACTGAAGACTGTCGTCTGCAAACCTCTAAAAGTGAAAATATTGGTCGGGACAGGGCCCAGGCATACCCAAATGCTATACAAATAAAAGACAGATAAACCTATACAACCTGGAAACTCTAAATGAAAGGAGATGGTCAATCTGCTGACTCTGAATAGCTGCTAGGAGACCCCACAATCTATCTGTCTGAACCTGCAGGTAAGTATGCAACGCCCCATAGTTGGGCGTTAGTACAATATGAACGAAATATGTAAGGAAGTAAATAAGACTGAATAGAAGTTGATAAAGAACTGAAAGTGAATAGCAAGAAAGGGAAAAAGTTAACCTGTAAGTTTTTTTTATCCATAACCTGCATCTAGTAAAACACTACCCATATATGAGCTGAAACTGTACGACTACACATTCCTAGGCTACAACTAACAAGCAAGTATACAAACAAGAACCTAACTCGTCCCCCATAAGCCAAAAGGAGCAAGCAACACGGAAACAACCTACCGGGGCCCCCATAAGCCCTGGAAAGTACAATTCAATCTATCAATCTATATATCCCTTCCAGGTTCTTATGATTCTAATGGTCCTATAGATAACCAACCTAGCTTTTGGGTCCACATCTGAGCTTGTTGGAATCCTGTAACTGTGTCTGAGCCCGCTGGGCTCCTGTAACTATGTTTGAGCCTGTTGGGCTCCTGTAACTGCACTCGGGGCACACAAGGCTCGATGGAGGGTCAATGATGTCGATACAACATAAAAGTAGAAGCCCATTCGTGGATGGACTATAGTATGGCCCTTGGGCCTGAATATAGTCCCTTAGGAAATCACATAGCTCCTTGGAGCAACATTATTTAGCTCCTCTGAGCAACATCATATAGCCCAGTACAGCCCCGTACGTGATGACACAGTTAGCAACCCTGAAGTTGGTCCACGAAAGGCTATCCTAGGTAGGGTCAATCCAATTGATATACTACAATTAAGTCTCAGTCTAGCCACTCAAAAAGCATATCTGGCTCTTACGGCCTAACGCGATCGTTACTCGCCCCTAGAATAGTCCACATAGCTGCCAACAGTCACACTCAGTATGCCTACGTCTGATTAGAGGATCTTGGTAGAGATCATAATGTCTAATGGTCTAGATAGGATAAGGTGAGATCTGGAGTAGCTTAAACGATACTCTGAATGTCATGCTAGGACAGTGATAACTCATCAGCGAACCATAAGGTCGCGGATGACCAACTATTTAGTTCCTTCGCTTAGAACAACTGTAGGGCAGCTACTTAATCGGACATGCTCCTGAGCAGTCATCCCCTAACCTTCCCCAGGCAGTTTACTATAATTCTTAGCCTGAAGGTAATACTATAATAACACGGTTCGAGTCCCTTAGACCTTAACTTGGCCTGTTTCAGATTTCATATGTCTTCTCTAGGTGATTCCTAGCCTTGTAGGTAAGTTTATCTGGACTTAGCCACTCACGACAATCTCTACCTGAGTATCTTATAAGAACAGGCTGGGGCGTTGGCCTCACATTCAACTACTGATAAGGTTCCCTCCTTAGGGTACCCATGGGTCTATCTGATGTACAACTGGAATGACTTCTTGGGGTACCTGTATGTCAAGCACTAAGTCAACTTAAACTAATAGTCACTGGTAGTAGTTAACTAGATGGTAGGTTGTCACTCAGTTCATTAGGAAACTCTGGTGCCACTACCTCAACGGTTTGACCATCCTATCCAAATTTCTTGCCCTTGAAGTGTTAAGGTACGCTAATAGCCTCTGGGCGAGCTTTACTGACAATATAGGTATCAAATTGAAAGTTATATCGCCCGACCACGCTTGATGCTATCCAACTTACCAAATCAGGCCTTATAGCTAACCATAAGCTTTGAAGGCCTTGGAATGATAGCAAAACATCAGAATTCTACTAATATAGTGAATGGAAGAACAGAGGAGTTTCTATAATGCTTCTAGAGTGAGTCACACTTAACATACTATTTCCCGACAATGGATACTGCAATACAATCGCAATACATTTTCTAGTAGCTAACCACAATGTATATAATTATAATCTACTGACATCAGCTAATCAGAACATACATGATCCTTATCTATTAGCAGCAACTAATTACAACATACATGATCTTTATCTGCTAGAAACACCTAATTACAACATATATGATCATTGTCTACTTTTGAAGGCATAGTTTGTATCACTATACGACGAGAATAACTTGCCGAAGAGATAAGCCTTAACATACCTCAAATGCCGATTCTCGTTTAATTGATTAGTTTCAACCTGTAACCGTCGGTTCCACTTAACTGTAGCCCTTACACTGAGGGGATAAGGCTATTTTCAATACTAAATTCGGCAAACAACGATATCTTTCGATGATAATAATAATTGTAACTCAACTTTGTTTAACTCGACAAAAAATCCAAAATTTCTCAAGAGTTTAGAAGGGAGAAATGCTTACCTATTGCTTATGGCTATTTAGGACTCAATTTGGAGTAATTCTGAAAACCTTTACTCGGCGGAGTTTCGATATGCCGAGCGAAATTTCAAGAAATAACTCTACAAAGATGCTTCCCATAGGCCTAGAACTTGTTATCCAAGGTGAATTTGCATTTGGACGGAGTTTGACGGCGTAATTTGATGAAAATCCAATGAAATTCCCGTGTTCTCTCTATTCTTGGTCGAGGGCTTCTTTAAAATGATTTAAATTCATCAAAGAAGGCTTTATATAGTAGTAGGGCAGTGGCAGGGGGGGCCTCGTGCAAGCTATTACGCCAGGAGGCTTGCTGCACCGTGCTGCCGAGTACGCTGGTTGGCTGCCGCGCTGCGCTGCCCATCTCATAGGCAGGGTTGGCACTTCACGCAAGCCCTTACGGCCTGGCCTCGCCCGACCCTGCTAATTCACTCGAAAATGTCCTCTCTTGTCTTGCCTCCAAGGCTCCTCCCTCACGCTTCATGCTCTCATTGCTCACCACAAGCCCACACTAGCCGCTAACATCTTACAGGGTGTAACAAAAATAGAATAACCCCATGTACTTTTTAAATGAATAATAGATTAAGAATAATTCTATCAACAATATTTTAAAGATATTTCATGATTTTTGTGTTTCATAGCACTATGATTGTTGCATCTTACAAATCAAGAATTATATTACCAAATGCTCGTTCTTCTTCCATTCGGAAAAGCAAAGAAATAAAAATCTTCTATTTTATTTAAAAATAATAATTTTATCATCATCTAAATGAAAACTAATGTTCAGTTACTATAATATTTTATATATAAAAATTTCTTAGGGGTTACAATATTCTTATTTTAAAAATGTGTTTAAAAAAATATGTTTATTAAGAAAAATATTTTAATCTAAATTTAATAATAGGGATATTTTGGACTAAATTATTAACCGAAGATTTTTTTCTTCAATATCACATATTTTAAAAATATTTTCACACATATGCGTATATACTTGTTTTTCCACAATAAATATCCAACTATCAATAAACTCTCTTAAACATTACAATGAAAAGTAATACATATATTATAAAATAATAAAGCAAGAGGAAAAGTATTGTAGAGAAAGAAAGAAGAGAGAATAATTTTTATTTCTCTTGAGGGATGAAATACAATGAAGGAGAATCCCTTTATTTATAGAAAAAAACTAACCCTAACTTTTCTCCAAATAAACAAGATAAACATTCACTACAATACAAATACTTTTATAGACATTCACTATAATACAAATACATTTATAACACTCATCCTTGAATGTCTATGTGATAGATATTGTGCCTCGTTAAAATATTACTAGAAAAAACCCAGTGGAAAATTTTAGGAAAAAAGAGTACATATCTACTAATACGCATTTTGGTAGCCTCATTAAAAACCTTACAAGAAAAATCGAGAGGGACAAAACCTCGTAAGAGAAAAAGAGTACAGGGTGTATTAACTCCCCCTAATGAGAACATCCTTGAATCTTTGCATCCCGATCTTGCGCACCATCTTCTTAAAAGTTGCAGTTGGTAGAGATTTGGTGAATAAATCAGTCACATTGTCACTTAAATAAATCTATTAGATGTTGATATCACCATTCTTTTGGAGCTCATGTGTGTAGAAAAACTTTTGCAAGATGTGGTTCTTTCTATCTCCTTTTATGAATCCGTCCTTTTAATTATGCTATGCATTCTGCATTATCTTCATATAAAATTGTGGGTATTTTGTCACATTTCAAACAACATTTTTCTCTAATTAGATGTATCATAGACCTCAACCACATATATTCTTAGCTTTCTTCATGAATAGTTATTATCTCAACATGATTTGATGAAGTGGCTACGAGAGACTGCTTTGTAGATCTTCAGGATATGGAAATACCTCCACATATGACATGTCCAGTTTGAGATCGAGCATTGTGTGGGTCAGATAAACACCTTGTATCAGAATAGCCAACAAGATTGAAACTGCAATTGTTAGAATAAAATAAGCCCATATCGGTAGTCCCTTTTAGATACCGCATTATATGTTTAATCCCATTCCAATTCCTCCTAGTAGGAGCAGAACTATACCTTGCTAACAAATTAACCGAAAAGACTATATAAGGTCTTGTAGTGTTAGCAAGATACATTAGCCCACCAATTGCACTAAGATATGATACTTCAGGATCAAAAATTTCCTCGTTCTTTCTTTAGGTCGGAATGGATCCTTATTCACATCAAGTGATCGAACAACCATCGGTAGTACTTAATCGATGTGCTCTATCCATATAAAATATTTTCAACACTTTTTCTGTATAGGCAGATTGATGAATAAAGATACCGTTTGTCAAATGCTCAATTTGCAAACCAAGATATAATTTCATCTTTCCAAGGTCTTTCATCTCAAATTCCTTATTTAAATAATCAATTGCCCTTTGAAGCTCTATTGGAGTTCCAATTAAATTTATGTCATCAACATAAACAACAAGTACAACAACTTCGATGTCGTTTTCTTTATAAAAACACATGGGAAAATTTCATTATTTATATAACTGATAACACTCAAACCATACCTCCTACCGAAGTATGAAGCGGACGTTGTCAATTAAGAACCCAACTAGAGGTTGGAGTTGATCCCACAGGGAATAGGGAAGAGCTAGATTACAGCCAGTAAGTGAACTTGTTAAGTAGTTACTCCAAAATTAGGGGATTCTAAAGAAAAGAAATAACAAAAACAATTATCAAAAGTTTGGTTTTAAATCAATATTAAAGGATAACTAGGTTTTATGTTCCCCATTGATTCATAACTGCTTTAGATATACACTCGTGATCATCAGCAATACTTACTTATAGAACTGATAAGAAAGGTTCATTCAAACAACCGACCAGTCCCTATTGAATGACTATACTCAATCACTCGACCAAGTCTCATGAGCGGTTTAAAACTATTCATTATCACTAAGTTCCATATTTAACTGTACTGCGACCACAGCTCAAGTTGATACAATGATCATCAAGATCAAAGCTCCATTGTAATTCTCTTTTCCTAATCTCTACCTCTTAGAACTAAGCAAGTAAAGTATTCGGGCAAGTCCTAACATAGCCCACCATTAAGAAATATTTAAGCATGAAGAGAATACAATATAAGCATTTAGTATTGGTTTAGAATCACTTTGTGCAACCCTAGCTTGTTAATCCACCATGGCTCTCACAACCCTAGCTATGGAGGTTTTAGCCTCTCATAGTTGGAAGGTTGTGATTTACATTCATGATTAAGAACATAAATCAATACTTACAATTCTGGGTGAGAAAGAAACTTATTTTAATAAATCAGCAAAATCTTCAAGAACAAGTAGCAAGAACAAGAAGAATTCAAGAAAAGGTTGATCACAAGTCAAATCAACTCAATTCTCTCCTTTCTCAATGTTTTCTAATTATTCTCTCACCTCCACACACGTTCACTTGAAAAATAAAACATAAGACGTATTTATACAGACATAAAAATCCTTTTCCTAGGCTAACAGGGTGAATTTCCATATCTGGTTCCACCAGTGCAACGACCAATCCTACGATCCATACCATGAACCTATGAGTCGTACCTTCCCCTCGTACATTATTGACTGGCTGAATTTTGGCTAAGTGTTAGATCCTAGTATGACTCATACCTGCGTCCTACGAGTCGTACTGTACTTCTGTGGCTTGACTCTAAGACTTTGCAATAATTCTAAAGTCCATCAAGAATGTTATGGTACGAATCGTACCTTTATTCCACGATTCATACAGTCTATCCGTAGCAGGAGTCAGCCTCTTGTGCAAATATTCTGAATCTTTTCACGACTTCTTCACCACGACTCGTACAAACTTTGTATGACTCATACGAAGACTCGTATAATACACCTCTTCATCCTTAGACTTTTGAAACTTCTCACGACCAACAGTACGACTCGTAAGACCTTCCTACGGCTCGTATTGTGAACTGTAAGTTGAGCCTATTTTGTACACTTTCAGGCTAACTTTTGCACATTTTAGCTCCAACACCAATTTATCTTGTAACCAAAGGAAAAGTGCGTTATATCCACATAAATATACCTAATTCCAATCTATTTTCTCAGTTTTGAGCGTCGAAAGTGCTGTAAATCCACAGCACATCAAACCCTTAACTTAAGACATTTGCATGTCCTCGGGCAAAGAAAAGAAAAACTAAATACAATTCTCAACTAGAAAATAAACTTAAGATACTACAGCCAATACTTAAACAAAACTTGCACTTTCCATACAACCTCTTCTGACCCTTTTCCATGGACCAACATCAGCTAATGTATTACAAGCGACCTCAAAACATAATAAACAGGGATCAAGACATGTCATCTAGCTATCAACAGGCAGTCAAATCATCACCAATGTTTTTCATACATACCATCGGCAAAAGTAAACATAGTCCATGTACCCTCACAACCAATGAAGTCCCCACTCATAGATGTAATATAAAATATGTATGGGACTAGACAAATGAAGCACTCACCCTCACAAGGAAGTTCCAAGTACCATGTATCAGATACCATAGGCTTTCCCTTATTTTCTCTGCTTCGATTTATCAGATGGTCAAATTAGGATCACTATAGGACTTTATATAGCTTGTAATGTAGGATTCGGGTTGGACATGATAAAGATGAGGGACTTTTAAGTGACTATCCCTTTCATGGCACTACATACATCAGCTTCACCTTTCACCTACTTCACCCTTTATTCTTTCATTCCCTTTTTTTTTCTTTTCACCTATTTTATATACACTTGCATGGGTGTGGTGTATTTTCAACTTTTTCAGCATTTTCATTTTCTTTTGAAATTTCTTCTTCAAGATTCTCAATATCTTTCATCTCTTTTCTTTTCACCTCACCACACCTCATTTTCACCCTTTTTCTCTTTTCTTTCCCTTTTTCTCGTTCCCACCATTTACGCACCCCTACTCTAGCCACCCTCAACTTAAGCATTTTGCCTATGTTGAGGTTCACAATATCCAAGAAAGGACCAGGGCCAAAATAGGTTCATTATAAACAAATAGGTACAGTTCATTGGTTAATCAAAGAAAAAATATGGGTCAATTAAGGCTCAAATTTGGGATCAAGGGATTCATGTAATTTTGATAGGGTCACATAGGCTAAAAGTGAGCTAAACAAAAATAGCCTATGATCATATCCTAACCAACCTCGTTGGCCTATGTAAAGACCAACCAGGCAAGTTCTGGATCTTCAACATAATACCAAACTAAGTACTATATCTCACTCCCTCATGGTACATGAACTATTTTCACCTCACCTGTCTGGTTTATACATGGCTTAACAAGACTACTCATGTTGATAAACTAAATGACATCAAAAGATCCACAGAAATCATGCATGCAGTCACAAATACATAGTTAATGCATCAAAAAAATTTTTAAACAGGGTCAAATTTGAACTTTTCAAACATCAAAACTAGTGCAATTTATTGGCTAAGTAATCCTAAGCTACTTTCTAATCAAACAAAAATCACAAACTAAGAAAAATAAAAATCCTAAACATGTCGGTTCTACTACAGAGCATGCCTGAGGGAAAAGAAACACGGCAAGAAAAACCCTCAGATGAATCAAAAATTCCCCAAAATAACAAGTACACCCCTCCCTTTTTTTGAAAAGTAAGCTTCGTCCTTGAAGAATGAACTACAAGAACATAGGGAAGAGAACATACTTGAGGCTACTCATACTTCACCTTCCATGGGTTGCCTCCCATGTAGCGTCTAATTTAATGTCGTGGCATGACATGGCTTTTGTGATTCCTCACACATCATCAAGGTATACTTCCTCTATTCTTTTTAATTCTTCCTCATCTCCCAATACAATTTTATTCTTTGCCCATTTACTTTAAATCTTTTTCCTTCATTGTTCTCAAGTTCCACTGCACCATATGAAGACACTTGTACTACTCTGTAAGGTCCCATCCATCTATATTTCAACTTCACAGGATGCAGCCGGAGTCTTGAGTTAAACAGTAGGACCAAATCACCTGGGCTAAACTCCTTTTTTGCAATCTTTTTGTCATGGTAGATCTTCATCCTTTCTTTATAAATGGCCGCACTCTTAGAAGCCTTAAATTGAAATTTATCCAACTCATTAAGTTGGTTAAGTCTTAGCTTGGCTGCTTCGTTCAAGTTCATATTCACCTTTTTCAGAGCCCATAATTCCTTATGCTCTAGTTCAACTGGTAAGTGGCACAATTTTCCATAAACCAGTTGGTACGGAGATGAACTAATAGGAGTCTTATAACATGTTCCGTATGCCCACAATGCATCATCGAGCTTCCTAGACCAATCCGTCCAGCTAGTATTCACTGTCTTGTCCAGGATGGTCTTGATTTCCCTGTTCGAAATTTCCACTTGCCCACTCGATTGAGGGTGGTAAGGTGTGGCCACCTTGTGGTTGAAACCATATTTTTCCAACAAGGTCTTGAAGAGGCGGTTGCAGAAGTGAGATCCACCATCACTGATAATAGCTCTGGGAGTACCAAACCTGGCGAAGATATGCTTTCGAAGGAATGCTGTAACACTCTTGCCTTCATTGTTTGGTAGTGCAATTGCCTCCATCCATTTGGAGAAATAATCCACTGCCACCAAAATGTACTTTATTCTATATGAGCTAATAAATGGGCCCATAAAATCGATCCCCCACACATCGAACAACTCTACTTTCAAGATGGGGGTTAGTGGCAACTCGTGTTTATGTGTAATATTTCCCTTCTTTTGGCATTGATCACAAGACTTGGCGAAGTCATATGCATCTTGGTGAATAGATGGCCAGTAATATCTGCATTGTAAAATCTTATGTGTTTTTTTGATACCAATGTGATGACCCCAAACAGCAGATGAGTCATAGGCCTCCAAAATGCTCAACATCTTTACTTCTAGAACACACCTATGAATGATCCTATCTGCACAAATTTGAAATAAATATGTCTCATCCCAGTAATATCTTCGGGCATCAAATAAGAACTTCTTCTTTTGTTGAGGAGTTAGGTATGCTGGCATCATATCGCTAACTAAGTAATTTGCAAAGTCGACAAACCAGGGAATCAAATCCGCGATGCAGCTAGTACCTATTTGTCTGGGAAGGCATCATCAATATCAATCTCCATCCTTACCCTCGCTTCAGAATCGTGCCTGGATAGATGATCTGCCACTTGTTTTTCTGTTCCCTTTCGATCCTTCACCTCAAACTCAAATTCTTGGAGAAAGAGTACCCACTGAATCAATCTAGGCTTGGCATCCTTTTAAGACATTAGGTACCTCAATGCGGCATGGTCTGTATGAATGATCACCCTAGTTCCAAGAAAGTATGCTCGAAATTTTTCAAATGCAAATACCACTGCTAGTAGCTCTTGCTCTGTGACTGTATAATTCTTTTGGGCCGTATTGAGTGTTTTGCTAGCGTAATAGATTGTATGAAAGATCTTTTCTCTTCTTTGGCCTAAAACAACACCAAAAGCAACATCGCTAGCGTCACACATTATCTCAAATAGAAGAGACCAATCTGGAGCTATGATGATAGGTGCAGCGGTGAGTTTTTCTTTTAAACACTCAAAAGCCTTAAGACATGCCTCATCGAACATGAACGTTACCTCTTTCTCCAGTAATTTGCACAATGGCTGTGCGATTTTTGAAAAATCCTTGATAAAGCGCTGATAGAATCCTGCATGCCCTAAAAAGTTTCTGACTCTTTTTATGGAAATAGGGGGTGGCAATCCTGCTATAACCTTGATTTTTGCCTTGTCCACCTCAATCCGCTTTCCCGAGATTTTATGACCCAACACTATTCCCTCTTTAACCATGAAATGACAGTTTTCCCAGTTTAGGACCAGATTGATTTCTTCACATCTTTTCAGTACTCTGCCATATGATCAAGTCAGGATTCAAATGAATCACCAACAACCGAAAAATCATCCATAAATACTTCAATGGTGTCCTCTGCCATGTCTGAGAATATGGACATCATGCAGCGCTGGAATATGGCTGGTGCATTACACAATCCGAATGGCATTCTTCTGAAGGCAAAAGTTCCATATGGACAGGTAAAAGTTGTCTTCTCCTGATCTTCTGTAGTAATAGTGATCTGATTATATCTTGAATATCTGTCAACAAAACAGTACCATCCTCTACCTGCCAGTGTATCAAGCATCTGATCTAAAAATGGCATTTGAAAGTGGCCCTTCTGGGCCCAGTGGTTGAGTTCCTGTAATCCATGCATGCACACCATGTTGTGACTGGTTGTGTCAGTATCAGCTCATTCTTTTCATTGGGCACCACTGTAATCCCTCCATTCTTTGGTACGCACTGAACTGGACTTACCCACTTGCTTTCTGCTATGGGATATATCACTCAAGCATCCAACCACTTGATGATATCCTTTTTTACCACTTCTTGCATTGGAGGGTTCAGGCGGATCTGATGTTCTATACTTGGCTTACAGTTTGGTTCCGGTTGGATCTTGTGGGTACATATGCCTGATGGGACTCCGATGATATCAGCTATGGTCCAGCCAATTACCTTTTTGTATCATTTCAGTATGTTGACCAAAGCTTCCACCTGCTCATCTAACAGGTCTACTGCAATTATGACCAGCAAAGTATTGTCTTCTCCGAGGAATGCATACTTAAGATGAGGAGGTAGTTCTTTCAGCTCAAGGATTGGTGGTACCTCCACGGAAGGCTTGGCCGGCGGTGTTGAATGATTCTTTAAATTCAGGTCTAACTTCTTTGGGTTGAAGTTATATGAACCTACTCCATTTAAAGCGTTCACCGTCTTTGTGTATTCTGGGTTCCCATCTCCCTCATAATTTATTATCACAGCTGGCAATGTATCATTAGTCATCATCTCTTCCACAAATTTTGGCATCTTATCATGTTCCATTTGAGTATTCGAGTGAAAGGTTGTTCCCTTGATGTATCCTGAGAGAGTCACAAAAGAAAAACAAAGAAAAGCATAAAAAGGAACGTAACTACCAACAAGTCAAATACAAGCAAAAAATCTAGTGTTAGCCGTATTCCCCGGCAACAGCGCCACTATTAGATAAAGCTCAAACCATATCTCCTACCAAAGTATGAAGCAGATGTGGTCAATAAAGAACCCAACTAGAGGCTGGGGTCGATCCTACAGGGAATAGGGAAGAGCTAGATTACAGCCGATTAGTGAACTTGTTAGGTAGTTACTCCAAAATTGGCGGATTCTAAAGAAAAGCAATAACAAAAACAATTATCAAAAGTTTGGTTTTGAATCAATATTAAAGGATAACTAGGGTTTGTGTTCCCCATGGATTAATAACTGCCTTAGATATACATTCGTGATTATCACCAATACTTACTTATAGAACTGATAACAAAGGTTCATTCAAACGTTGAATGACTATACACAATTACTCGACCAAGTCTCATGAGCGGTTTCAAACTATCCGTTATCACTAAGTTTCAGATTTAATTGTCTTGCGACCACTTTTTAAGTTAATACAATGATCATCAAGATGAAAGCTCCGTTGTAATTCTCTTTTCCTAATCTCTACCTCTTAGACCTAAGCAAGTAAAGAATTCGTGCAAGTCCTAATGTTGCGCACCATTAAGAAATATTTAAGCATGAAGATAATATAATATAAGCGTTTAGTATTGGTTTAGAATCACTTTGTGCAACCCTATCTTGTTAATCCACCATGGTTCCCACAACCCTAGCTATGGAGGTTTTAGCCTCTCATAGTTGGAAGGTTGTGATTTACATTCATGATTAAGAACATAAATCAATACTTACAATTCTGGGTGAGAAAGAAACTTCTTTTAATAAATCAGCAAAATCTTCAAGAACAAGTAGCAAGAACAAGAAGAATTCAAGAAAAGGTTGATCACAAGTCAAATCAACTCAATTCTCTCCTTTCTCAATGTTTTCTAACTATTCTCTCACCTCCACACACGTTCACTTGAAAAATAAAATATAAAACATATTTATACAGACATAAAAATTTTTTTCCTAGGCTAACAGGGTGAATTTCCATATCTGGCTCCACCAGTGCCACGATCGATCCTACGATCTGTACCATGAACCTATGAGTCGTATCTTCCCCTCATACATTATTGACTGGCTAAATTTTGTCTAAGTGTTGGATCTTGGTACGACTCATACCTACATCCTACGAGTCGTACTGTACTTCTGTGGATTGACTCTGAGACTTTGAAATAATTCTGAAGTCCATCACGAATGCTATGGTACGACTTGTACCTTCATTCCATGATTTATACTGTCTATCCATAGAAGGAGTTAGCCTCTTGTGTAGATCTTCTGAATCTTTTCACGACTTCTTCACCACGACTGGTGATAACGGGCAAAAATATATGCTCGAGATACTCTTTATTACTTCAATTAGTCTTGTTTATCTAAGTTATTGTATACATTTTCATGTAATTTTATATAATGTGGAGATATGTGCTAACCAACATGATTAGCCTTTGTTTTGTAGGTTTTGATGATGTTTGAGTAACTAATTCATGAGTTGGTGAAGTAGAAGCTTGGAAACGGAATTAACACGCGAACGTCGGCAAGGAAGAGGCACAAAACAGCCCACCGGCGCGTCGACAAGGTGCCACGGCAGGAAGGCCGCTCAAAACAGCCTACCTGCGCGTTGGCAACGTGCCACGGCAGGTGGCCTCCGCGACCAAGGGGCTGCAACGCGCTGCCCAGGCAGCGTGACACGCTGCCAACGCGGCAGGGTGCTGCCTGGGCCAATTTCGGGTGATTTTCCAGAGAGCCTCCGCGTCCGTAGTGTGTCACGGAGGCCGTGCTCCGCGATGCACTCCGTGACACGTTGCTTGTTATTCCAGGAAAGATTCCTACTAATATAAATAGCACACTTAGGTTTATTTTTCAGAATGAAGACTTGGTGGAGCAAGGACGTGGGTTAGGAGCAGTTGAGGGACGAAAAAGCTAAGGGTTTTTCTCTTTTTCTTTCTTCTTTCAATCAATTGTACGTATGCTTTACACTCATTTGAGGATGATCAATCCACAAATGAGTGGCTAATTCTCTTCCTTGCTAAGGTTTTGAACATGTGTATTGAATTTTGATTGTGAATTATATGGTTTTTCATCTTCTTCTTTCATGTTGTTCTATTAATTCTTGTTCTTACTGCATTAGTGTGTGGCCAACATTAATGTACATCTAAAAAGTCCAATTTCACTCGAGAGAGCAAGAAATTGGAAAGTTGTGAATTAATAGGGTATTGTTCTTAACTTGATTTGGGAAAATTGGGTTTTGATGTGCTTTCCTGATAGAAATATACTTGAAAGCCGTATTAGTCAATTTAGGAACCGGAATTGTATTGCTAGGTCATAAATTGCATTTGATCACAGAAATGTAGACGAATGGTTTATGATTCTAAAGTGAGATTAAATACGAGAGTTTTAATATCTAGGCTAATGTTCTTGGCTAGCAACATGAAGAGAAGAATAACCGAATTATGATTACTATCGAATTCATTACTTGTTCTTAACCTTGGCATGCTCTTATCCATAGTTTCAATTCAAGTAAATATTTGTTAATAGTTTTAGTATATAGTTTATAAACAAAATTATTTAACTTTTGGTTACATTGTTGTCAACATAATTAGAAGTAAACTAGAATATAGTATACTTAAGCAATTTTACTTATCCAGAGTCTCCTTTGATCGATACTTGGCTTACTTAGCCACTTTATTACTTGTTTGACCACGTGCACTTGCGTGTCGGTTTTTAACCCCTACCAAAGCACCGAACAAGTTTTTTGCGCCGTTGCCGGAGAGGCTAGGCGATTTGTAAAATTGTGTTAAGTGTAAATTTACTGTATTTTTGTTTTATTTTCTTAAGTGTTGACAACTTGGTCTTAGTATTTGTTTTAATTCTTTGTTCATTTTAATTTTTCTCTCTTTCGGATACCCTCATTGACATGACATCTTGGAATATAAATGGTGGATACGCATATTTTGGCGAATCTTGCATGAATTGCGGAGGACCCCACTTGTGGCAAAACTGTAACACGTGCAATATATGTGGGTGTCAATATGGCCATTGGGGTGATTGTCCAAAGGCATATTCCCCTCCCCCAAGCCCCTACTATGATCCTTTTGTTGTTTTTGCTGAATATTGGCATGTTGAAAATGAGGACTTGGGACGCCAAGTTCAAATAGAAGACATGTTGAAACAACTCTTGGAGCAATCAGAAGCAATGAAGGAGGCGATGGCAGTATTGAGAAATCAGCAAGAAGAGAATGCAGAGGCTCTAGAAAGGATGAGCATCAAATTCACGGAGATGATCGCTGAAGCTGAAGCGTGTGACAAATCACAGACAACAGTTTTAGCCGATATTCAAGAGGAACTACAAGAGGACGACAAGGATGAATTTTTGGATGAAGCCCAACAATTCGAATCTCTTGAGTGTCCCCGTGATGGGCTCACACTTATGGAAAATCCATTCTTGGAAGAAGAGTTAGCGTATCCCCCAGTTGACTTTAATGGTGAGATAGATGTCGATGTCGAGAAGGTATATACAAGTAAGGAGGTCAAGCAAAATGCAGTTTCAGAGTTGAGGTGTATTGGACCACACTCTACGCATTTTTCAACATTAAATTTGGTTGACAACATAGAAATAGAGTCTTCCAAGTTTGTAGAGAAATGTCTAGAGGAGGACCAAGAACCATATATTTTGAAATTTGCTAACTCAGAAAGACAAAATGACTTCGCTTACTTAAGGACCAATAAATGCAAAAGGCAACATCTACTGTTTGGTCCTTACAATTTTTCACCACCACCCCTGGAGCATAAGAGGAAATTAGAGAAGAAATTAGGGGTGAGATTCATATCCTCAAGGTGGAGGAAAAAGTGGTGAAACTTGGTACGTCGTGCCGCGACGTAAAATTAGGCACTGCTTGGGAGGCAACCCAAGGGTACCATTTTAATTTCTTGTATTTATGTTTATTTTATTTATTTTTCATCTTGTGTTGTTTTGGTGGAAAGTTAAGCACATATGGAGGGGAAGTCTGAGTACCCGTGGAGGAGGAAGCTAACAAGCATGGAAAAGAAAAAGTGTGGGGTCGAACACCCATTTGTCCATAGTTGAAGAAAACCATGCTGTCAGTTAGGCCTAAAGGCCTCAGGGAGTATTTCTCACCCTTTGTAACCTTTAGTTTGATGCTATGCGGACATAGCATGATTTAAGTGTGGGGTGAGGGAAATTTCTAGGAAATTTCAAAATTTCTGTGCTTAATGATTTTTGGTGAATGTAATGCTTGTACAAAAGTTGGTGAGAAATTTGAAAATTTGAAAAATTTGAAAAATTTTTGTGAATTAAGCATGACTTCATCACCCGTTGGTTTTTCTTTTCGGTTCTTTTCCGATGGGGGGTATTTGAACCGAAGAATAATTTTTTTTTTTCTTTTCTTTTTTCTTTCTTTCCTTGGTCTGTATATAAAGTTTTTTTAGTCATAGCTAGGGACTGTTTCCGACGATGGATGGATGACGACAGTCTTGAGGAAAATTAGTCGATAGGTTTTGGGTTTTGAAACCATAACTAATTGGTGCTGGATGTTCTTGTTATGTGCTATAAATGTTTGTAAGATGCAAGTATGTTCAGTGTGAAGCATGCAAGTGTATAACTTTGTTTGAGACACTTAGGCTAATGAATTTGAATCAATATGATGGAAGCTTAATTCTGAATTCTTGTGATTAGCTGAGTAAGAGTCTACTGATTGTGTCTTGATTTGAGCATGTGCCATGAGTGTTAGGTTTTTGAGTATTCCGTGCTATTGTGGATTGTCTTGAACTTGCCTGGTGTGTTTATAAAACGAAATGAAGGATGTGAATTGGAGGAAATGATATAGGCATTTCTTTGAATGAACCAACTTTTTATCCCTCATTATACCTACCTTGAAAAATTAATCCTAGTTAACCCCATTGAGCCTTGAGCCTATTCTTTGACAGCTGCAACATAAGCTTAATCCTTTTTCTTTCATTAGCCTTGAAATTGAACCAAAACTCCGAAGCGCTTAAAGGAAAAATCCGAAAGGGTAAAGGAGTGAGAAGAATGGAAAAGAAGGAAAAATAGCTAGTTGTAAATAGTTGAGAAAAGGAAAAAGGTGCATTTGTGTGAAAATGGTTGGTTATTAGTAGGGAGTAAGAAAAAGAATGAATGAAACATATTGCTTAAGTACTCCTTACTAATAAGCTAAAAGCGCCTAAAGAAATGGGGGAACAAAAGAGGAAAAAGAAAGATGAAAAGTGAAAAAGGTGAAGTGAGGGAAGGGAAGTTTGTAATGAAGGCGTGATGTATTAAAAGCGCTTAGGAAAGATAGTCACTATTACTGATCATAATAGTACCTACCCGCACCTGAGTTACATTACAACCTAAAAAGTCCTACTTGATCTTACATTCACACATCCTTATATTAGTGGAATAAAACACTAAGGGCAAGCTTATGGGTCATTAAATAATGCATGTGAATTCTTTGTGAGAGTGAGCGTAATTCTATTCATGTACCCACACATGTTGTGATGTAAAAAAATTGTTTTTGCGTGTGATTGGGTAACTCTCTTTCCGTAAGGGGCACATGTTGAAAGAAGGATATATTTCATGTGGGATTTCTTAATGAGATGATTTGCATGAGTTTGCTAAAATTGAGAGTCAATTCTTGAGGTTAAGAAGTCTTAACATGGTTATACTTCATTTCAATGATCAAATCAGGCATGCTCTATTGTTAGCTTGTATCTTACGTAATCATTATAGCCGTAACCTGAATTATCTTGCTAAATTAGTTATGTAGGAGTCTCCATTTGCATGATATGTAAAAGGTTGTTCGAGGACGAACAAGGCTTTAAGTGTGGGGTTGTGATAACGGGCAAAAATATATGCCCGAGATACTCTTTATTACTTCAATTAGTCTTGTTTATCTAAGTTATTGTATACATTTTCATGTAATTTTATATAATGTGGAGATATGTGCTAACCAACATGATTAGCCTTTGTTTTGTAGGTTTTGATGATGTTTGAGTAACTAATCCATGAGTTGGTGAAGTAGAAGCTTGGAAACAGAATTAACACGCGAACGTCGGCAAGGAAGAGGCACAAAACAGCCCACCGGCGCGTCGACAAGGTGCCACGGCAGGAAGGCCGCTCAAAACAGCCCACCGGCGCGTTGGCAACGTGCCACGGCAGGTGGCCTCCGCGACCAAGGGGCTGCAACGCGCTGCCCAGGCAGCGTGACACGCTGCCAACGCGGCAGGGTGCTGCCTGGGCCAATTTCGGGTGATTTTCCAGAGAGCCTCCGCGTCCGTAGCGTGTCATGGAGGCCGTGCTCCGCGATGCACTCCGTGACACGTTGCTTGTTATTCCGGGAAAGATTCCAACTAATATAAATAGCACACTTAGGTTTATTTTTCAGAATGAAGACTTGGTGGAGCAAGGACGTGGGTTAGGAGCAGTTGAGGGACGAAAAAGCTAAGGGTTTTTCTCTCTTTCTTTCTTCTTTCAATCAATTGTACGTATGCTTTACACTCATTTGAGGATGATCAATCCACAAATGAGTGTCTAATTCTCTTCCTTGCTAAGGTTTTGAACATGTGTATTGAATTTTGATTGTGAATTATATGGTTTTTCATCTTCTTCTTTCATGTTGTTCTATTAATTCTTGTTTTTACTGCATTAGTGTGTGGCCAACATTAATGTACATCTAAAAAGTCCAATTTCACTCGAGAGAGCAAGAAATTGGAAAGTTGTGAATTAATAGGGTATTGTTCTTAACTTGATTTGGGAAAATTGGGTTTTGATGTGCTTTCCTGATAGAAATATACTTGAAAGCCGTATTAGTCAATTTAGGAACCGGAATTGTATTGCTAGGTCATAAATTGCATTTGATCATAGAAATGTAGACGAATGGTATATGATTCTAAAGTGAGATTAAATACGAGAGTTTTAATCTCTAGGCTAATGTTCTTGGCTAGCAACATGAAGAGAAGAATAACCGAATTATGATTACTATCGAATTCATTACTTGTTCTTAACCTTGGCATGCTCTTATCCATAGTTTCAATTCAAGTAAATATTTGTTAATAGTTTTAGTATATAGTTTATAAACAAAATTATTTAACTTTTGGGTACATTGTTGTCAACATAATTAGAAGTAAACTAGAATATAGTATACTTAAGCAATTTTACTTATCCAGAGTCTCCTTGGATCGATACTTGGCTTACTTAGCCACTTTATTACTTGTTTGACCACGTGCACTTGCGTGTCGGTTTTTAACCCCTACCAAAGCACCGAACAACTGGTACAAGCTTTGTATGACTCGTATAATGCACCTCTTCATCCTTAGACTTTTGCAACTTCTTACGACCAGCAGTACGACTCGTAAGACCTTCCTACGGCTCGTACTGTCAACTGTGAGTTGAGCCTATTTTGTACACTTTCAAGCTAATTTTTTCACATTTTAGCTCCAACACAAATTTATCCTGTAACTAAAGGGAAAATGCCTTATATCTACATAAATATAAATAATTCCATGTTATTTTCTCAGTTTTGAGCGTCAAAAGTGCTGTAAATCTATAGCACACATCAATAACCGTTCTTAGATAAATATTCACTAAGACAGTTATACCACATGCATCCAAATTACTTCAAATCATACAATAATCTTTGCAATATAATTAAATACATTTTCTGAGACTTTGAATGATATGCTTCAGGCATCTTAAATCTTTTGTGAATTTTTATATATATCTCATTATCAAGTGATCCATATAGACTAACCACATCCATCAAATGCATTTCAAGCCTCTCATAGACAGTGAAACTAATAAGATAATGCAATGTTATTGCATCCATAACTAGTGAGTATGTCTCTTCGTGGTCGACACTAGGCCTTTGCGTCACAACCCGAACATAGACTTGGATTGCAACACGGGACAAGGAGTCCCAAGAGATTCCAAGTTGACCCATAGCATGAACATACATCTTACTCAATCAATAAAGCGGAATACTCAACATAATAACATAGCGGAAGCATAATCATGACATAACATAGGAAACAAAAGGCACTTCATACATGACAGTTGAATACCACATATAGTCTGAAAGCCTCTAACATATCTAATGGGTTGATGGGACAACACTCCAAATAACCCGACGAGTCTAGAAAACTGAACATAAAGGATAACTAATATCAATGGTCCTCGGGAGATGAGGACTCACCAATGAATGGATGCTAACTCTGGGAACGAGCTAAAGACGGTGTTAGGTCTAAAGATCGGAGCCTGTATCATGAAGCGATACAGCATAGAGTATGCGGTCAGTACGTGGAATGTACCGAGTATGCAAGGTAAGCAAAATGAACATATTAAATACATAAAAGTTTATAAGAGTAGGAAAACATGCTCATAACATAATTATCATAATGTAACATAAGGCTCAAGGTTTTCAAAACATTCTAAATCAGTCATAATCATAATAATAGGAGAAAAGCTGCATTAAACATAACTTGAGCCAAAGTAATATAAACATAACCATGCATAAATCATGAGGAACAATGAGAGGACTCATCATAACCACACCATCATGGTAGAGCCTTACATGATGCCCTAACTATCTCACTCAAGTGGGCAGAGTCGTCCCAGGCTTGTCAGCCAAGGGACTTGCAGTATGTGATATAACGAAAGAGGGGATCCATTAACATTGTAATGTAACAATATGGACCTACGATGGCACGTAGTTATGAGACACCAGCATAGTCCTTTGAACGCCGGGCTACTCAGTGCTAGACACTGCTCCTAAAAACATGCACGTTAGGCTCGTATGTAAATCATACACATCATTCATGAGATTCATGGCCAAATAAACATTAACATCGTTCATCCCCATTTATATACATGTTTAGCCATGAATCAAGGACCCATGAATTGGCCAACGTCATAAATCGATCAATCATGAAATCCATATCATAAATCTAAATCATACTTGAACATGTGGGTCTTGCCCAATACTTTAACACGCTTGAAAATACTCAATTCACTTGAAAACATGATTATAAACATGGGTAACTTGAAAACATGTCTTTCATCGACAAGATCTCATCATACACAAATATTCATCATAAATCTCAAATTTCATGAACTTCTCATAAATGAGCATTTAAATTTATAAAGCTTGAAACATGATTTAAATGGAAAGCACGTAAAACTTGCCCATGATTCATAATTCAATAGTAAAAACTCATTTAGATTATACCCATGTAGAGAATTAGAAATTTCATGCATTGGGTTAAAAACTCATAGAATCAACATAGGAATTTTTATGATTTAGAGGGAGATTGGGCACGGGTGTGAACAGATTCACCCATTCATAACCCTACATACCTGGGGAAAATCTGATTTTACCACTCCTTGAAATCCCAATAAAAGATTGAAGGAAAGCTTGAAGAATACTAACTTGATCACCTCCTAAACCCCTTCAATATGGATGCATGGATGTGAATGAGCCTAGGATAGATTTTTCCCTCATAAAACACTGCATTTAGAGCCTTAAACAACGTAGTTTAGGACCCTAGGACTTAGGAATGAAGAAAATACCCTTAATGAATTTTCTAAAAATTCTGCACTGGCAGCGATGACGACCAATCCTACGAGTCGTACCAAGATACCACGACTCGTGGTATCCGTCCGTGACAACTCCTTCCAATTATTAACTTCTTAGATTTAATCCCATGACTCGACAGGATGGGTCATTAAACCAGACGATGAACCGTTGAATCCTTCCATTATTTCCCTTGAAGACCTACACCTGCACCTTCCCATGAGCCATACCACGGTGCCTACTTCCAACGAGTCGTGGTTTCCATCCATCACCTTGATTGGAGATTTTTCCTACTCCTTCCAATGGTTACTTACCACGATCCGTTGTTACTTGTAATGAGTCATTCCACGACTTGTTACTTTCTCATAGACTAAGGACCATCCTCACCATGACCACAAACAACGACTCATGACATCAAATCACGGGTCATTCCTTGACCCATTAATCCCAACTCCAACCCTATTGCACCTCACCACGAACACCTTCCACGGGTCGTTGGTGAGACCAACGATCCGTGGCGTGACCCGTTTTGTGAAAATTTCCCAGATTTCTTCCATTTTCCATTTTTAAATTCTGGTTCTAGTCTTAGGTACTTCCGGGGTATTACAATATCTCCCCCTTAGGAACATTCGTCCTCAAATGTGGGAAAGCATACAGAAAATGGAGAAATGTAACCATCATACTCAATTACTGATCATACAAGTTGAAAACTAACGAAATGACTAACTCCAATTTAATCTGCACGGCTGAACCGAATTCATGAATCATACATACATCCATATACATGAAAGAAACTGGGGCACATGAACAGAACATGGAACTGAAAAGAGTTTTCGGGCAAGAACTGATACCTCAAGTTGGAACTAAGCTGGTAGAGAATAAATGTGGGTATCTAGCCATCATATTTGCTTCGGCTTCCCATGTAGCCCCCTCAACATGCTGGTTCCTCCACAAAACCTTGACTGAAGCTACTTCCTTATTCTTTAACCTTCGAACTTGACGGTCCAGTATCTCCACCAGAACCTCCTCATAACTAAGGTTGTCTTTCACACCATCACTATCCACCGAGAAAAATAGAGTTGGATCACCCAAACACTTTTTCAAGAGAGATACATGAAAAAAAAAAAGATGAACAGAAGCTAATTTTGAGGGCAATTCCAATTCATATGCCACCTTACCAACCCACCTCACAATCCAGTAGGGCAACATAACGAGGACTGAGTTTTCCTTTCTTTCCAAAGCTCATCACTCCCTTCATAGGAGACACCTTTAGAAACAACCAATCAACCAATTCAAAATCAAGTTGTCTCTTCTCACATCAGCATAGGACTTTTGGCAACTTTGAGCTGTTTTTAACCTGTCCCGTATAAGCTGAACTTTCTCCATGGCCTCATGGACTGAATCTGGTCCTGTCATCCCAGCTTCACCAACTTCGAACCAACCAATAGGCGATCTACATCTCCGCCCATAGAAAGCCTTAAACGGAGCCATCTGAATACTGGAATGGTAGCTGTTATTGTATGCTAACTCAATAAGAGGTAAATGATCATCCTAACTACCTTTGAAGTTAATCACGCATGCTCTCAACATGTCCTTGAGAGTATGAATCGTCCGCTCCACTTGACCATCCATTTCGGGTGAAATATTGTGCTGAGCTTAACCTAAGAACCTAGTCCTTTTTTAAACGACCTCTAAAACTGAGAGGTAAATTGGGTACCTCTATCTGATATGATGGACAAGGGAACTTCATGCAATCGAACCAACTCTCGAATATATAGTTTGGCATAATCCTCTGCAGAATCAGTGGTTTTGATTAGTAGAAAGTGAGCGGCTTTAGTCAACCTATCTACAAAACCCAAATGGAGTCATATTATCGACGAGTGCGAGGCAATCCTATAAAGAAGTCCATATTGATTTCTTCCCACTTTCACATAGGAATGTTGATATCCTGAAGCACGCCTTCTGGTCTATAATGCTCAACTTTCACCTGCTAACAGTTTGGGCACTTAGCTACAAACTCTACGATGTCCTTTTTCATTACATTCAACCAATAGAATTTCCGTAAGTCACGATACATCTTGGTGGCACCTAGATAGATAGAATACCTGGATCCATGGGCCTCATGCAACATTCGGTTCCTCAAATCATTAACATCCGGAACACATAAGCGACCCTGATATCAAAGCACACCATCTCCCCCTTTGTAGTAAACCTCTACCTTTTGATTTTGAATGGCTTCCTTTAACTTTACCAAAATGGGGTCCTCGTCTTGCCCAGCTTTTACATCAGTCGCCACGGATGATTCTGATCCGTTCTGAATAATAACACCGTCATTGGTCGAATCAACCAAACAAACTCCCAACCTTGCAAGTCGATGCACGTCTTTCACTAGCTCCTTCTTTCCCTCATCTACATGGAATACACTTCCCGTGGAGAGTCTACTAAGTGTGTCTGCTACTACATTAACCTTTCTTGGATGATAAAGGACACTCATGTCTTAATCCTTAAGTAGCTCCAACCACCTACTTTACTGAAGATTGAGATCCTTTTGGGTAAACACATAATGTAGACTCCTATGGTCTGTAAACACATCCACATGGACTCCGTACAAATAGTCTCTCCATGTTTTGAAGGCGAATACCACTGCTTCCAATTTGAGATCATGAGTCGAGTAGTTCTTTTCATGCACTTTTAGCTGTCGAGAAGCGTAAGCTATAAATTTTCCATGTTGCATCAATACACACCCAACTCCGATCCTTGAAGCATCACGATACACCACGAACCCATCGGTACCCTCGGGTAGGGTCAACACTGGTGCTGAGGCGCCTTCAGCTCTTTGAAGCTCTTCTCACAAGCCTCCGACCATTGGAACTTTACCTTCTCTAGGTTAGTTTAGTCAACAGTGCTGCAATATATGAAAACCCCTCGACAAATCTTTGATAGTAGCCAGCTAAGCCCAAGAAATTTTTGATATCTGAAGGATTCACCGGTCTAGTCCAATTCTTCACCGCCTCTATCTTCTGTGAGTCTAATTTTATGCCCTCACTTGACACCACATGGTCCAAAAATGCCATTGAGTTCAACCAAAACTCGCACTTGCTAGATTTAGCATATAGTTGGAGATCTTTAAGAGTCTGTAGCACCACCTTCAAATGAGCAGCATGCTCCTCCTGGCTCTGAGAGTATATCTGGATGTCATCAATAAACAATCATGAATATATCCAAGTATGGCTTGAACACCCTGTTCATCAAGTCCATAAAAGTTGCAGGAGCATTCGTTAGTCCAAAATACATAACTACAAACTCATAATGACCATAACACATTCTAAAGGCTGTCTTGGGGATGTCGCTCTCCCGAACTCTGAGATGATAGTACCCGGATCTGAGATCTATCTTCGAAAAGCACTTGGCACTCTGAAGCTGATCAAACAAATCATCAATCCTAGGTAGAGGATACCTGCTCTTGATGGTGACATTGCTCAATTGCCGTAATTAATACACATATGAAGAGAACCATCTTTCTTTCGGACAAATAGAACTTGTACACCCCTTGGGGATTTGCTCGGTCTTATGAAACCCTTATCTAAAGGGTCCTTCAACTGCTCCTTCAACTCCTTTAGCTCGGTTGGGCCATTCTATAAGGAGGAATAGATATAGGCTGCATTTCGAGAAGAAGGTCAATACCAAAATCCATCTCCCACTCGGGAGGGATTCCCAGTAGATAATATGGGAAAACTTCTGGATACTCACATACTACTGGGACTGACTGGATAGTTAGAGTCTCGAACTCAACATCCTTAACCCTAACTAGATGGTATACACAACCCTTAAAAATCATCTTCCTGGCCTTAGGATAAGAAATAAAATGACCTACAGGCACGGCTGAAATACCCTTCAACTCTAAAACTGACTCACCCAGAAAGCGGAACTCCACCGCATGGGTTCTACAATTAATGGAAGCATATCATGCATACAACCAATCCATGCTGAGAATAATATCAAAGCCAATCATGGCTAACTCTACTAGGTTTGCGGAGGTAATTTTCTGCAATACTATGACCGGGCGACTTATATACACCCGCCTAGCTACAACTAAATCACCAACGGGAGTAGATACTGAGAATGGTTCTAACAGAATTTGAGGATTGACACCAAAGCTACTAGCAATATACAGTGTCAGAAAAGACAAGGTAGCCCCTAGATCTAACAAAGCATAAGCATCAAGGTGAAACACTCGTAACATACCAGTAACCACATCCGATGAAATCTCCTGCTCCTGACGCGAGGCAAGGGCACAAAATCTGTTTGGCGCTGCCTGCCACCGCCACTAGTGGATGCCCCCTGCGGAGATGAGTGTGCTGGAGCTGCTGCCAACCTGGTAGTTTGTGCACAGCCTCTATCATCACTCTGTCTAGCCAATGGACACGCTCAGCGTATGTGGCCAGATCTCCGCACCTATAACAGATATCTGAGTCAAGCAAACACTCCCCGGCATGACCCTTGCCACACTTCCTGCAGGCCAGAAATGTGTGCTCTACCTGCATGCCCCTCTGGTCCCTCGAACCTGAGGCCCTACTCCTCTGATCACCCTTAGGTCTGGATGGAACACTGATAGATGATGGTGCTGGGGCTAGTGACCTTTTCTGAATCTAAGGGTGGTGACCACCACCGGATCTCTTCTAAGTGAACCCATAGCTGTCTGTCTAGACCATTTTGGCCTCTCTCTCCCTCATACACGCCGCCTCCATATGTTGGGCGTATAAGACTATCCGAGGGAAATCCATATCCTGGCAGAGCATAGCGGTCCTGCAATCTTTCTCCAAATAGTTTGCCACCCCATGAACAAACCTGCTCACTCACACCTTCTGATCGACCACTAACTCTAGGGCGTACTTTGATAAGTGAGTGAAATCAAGAGCATACTCCTGTACCGTCATCTTCCCCTGCTTAATATTCACGAACTCGATTGCCTTCAACTCTCATCTCACGAGGGAAGAACCGATCTAGGAAAGCAACATGAAACTCCTCCCAAGTGACAAGGCCTGCTCCGGCGGCCCTACTATCTTTCCACTGTCAAAACCAGATGTGGGTGACCCCCTTCACCTAATATGAGGCCAATTCATCACACTCAACTCCATTCACCCCTATGACCTATGTGATCTTCATAATCTCATAGTTAAACTAATGTGGATCCTCGTCTACCTTAGAACCAAGAAACACTGGCAGGTTCATCCTAAAGAAATATCTTACTCGAGCTGCCGCTGCATTTCCATTTTACGGAACATGCTCCACTGCCTACTCGTTGACTTGAGCTGTCAAGACCTGCGGTAACATTTGAATAGCTATCAGAAAATCAGCACGGGCAACCGGCTCTGGTGCATGGTGCTCCTAGACTGGTGGGGCTTGTTGGTGCCTGTCTCAATTGCCATCCTCGTGGTCGTTTCCATTTCCACTCCTCCTTCCGTTAACTCTGCGGGGAACCATGATTCTGCAATCGCGAATAGCACGAGTTAGAAGGATAAGGAGGGATTTCATCGCACAACATAGATTATGAAAGAAGGGAACATTTTCTAGACGTCTCATAGCCTCTTCGTCATAAGTGTGGCCCACTTCACACCCATGAAAAAGACTCTACTCAATACGGCTTTCAAACACCCTAGGACACATCAAATCTATGGCTCTGATACCAAGTTTGTAATGACCCAAATGTAGATCCGAATAGCAACACGGTACAAGGAGCCCCGGGAGAGACCAAAACGACCCATAGCATGAACATACATCTAACTCAATCAATAAAGCGGAATACTCAACATAATAACATAACGGTAGCATAATAGTGACATAACATAGGAAACGAAACGCACTTCATACATGACAGCTGAATACCACATATAGTCTGAAAACCTCTAACATATCTAATAGGTTGATGGGACAACACCCCTAACTAACCTGGCGAGTCTAGCAAACTGAACATAAAGGATAACTTATATCAACTGGTCCTCGGGAGATGAGGATTCACCAATGAATTGGATGCTAACTCCGAAAATGAGCTAAATACGGTGTTAGGTTTGAAGATCAGTGACTGTATCATGAAGCGATACAACATAGAGTATGCATTCAGTATGTGGAATGTACCGAGTATGCAAGGTAAGTAAAGCGAACATTTTAAATACATAAATGTTCATAAGAGTAGGACAACATGCTCATAACATAATTATCATAATGTAACATAAGGCTCAAGGTTTTCAAAACATTCGTAAATCAGTCATAATCATAATAAAAGGAGAAAAGTTGCATGAAACGTAACTTGAGCCAAAGTAATAAAAACATAACCATGTATAAATCATGAGGAACAATGAGAGGACTCGTCATAATCACACTATCATGGTAGAGCCTTACGTGATGCCCCAACTACTCACTCAAGTGGGCAGAGTCATCCCAGGCTTGCCAGGCAAGGGACGTGCAGTATGTGATATCACGAAAGAGGGGATCCATTTAACCTACGGTGGCACCTAGTCATGAGACACCATCGTAATCCTTTGAACGCCGGGCTACCGGTGCTAGACACTGCTCCCAAAAACATTTACATTAGGCTCGTATATAAATCATGCACATCATTCATAAGATTCATAACCAAATAAACATTAACATCATTGATTCCCATTTATATACATGTTTAGCCATGAATCAAGGGCCCATGAATCGACCAATGTCATAAATCGATCAATCATGAAATCCATATCATACATCATAAATCATACTTTAACATGTGGGCCTTTCCCAATACTTTAACATGCTTGAAAATACTCAATTCACTTGAAAACATGATTATAAACATCGGTAACTTTAAAACATGCCTTTAATCAATAATATCTCATCATACACGAATATTCATCATAAATCTCAAATTTCATGAACTTCTCAAAAAATGGGCATTTAAATTTATAAAGCTTGAAACATGATTTTAGTGGAAAGCACATAAAACTTGCCCATGATTCATACTTCAATAGTAAAAACTCATTTAGATCATACCCATGTAGAGAATTAGAAATTTCATGCATTGGATTAAAACCCCATAGAATCAACATAGGAATTTCTATGATTTAGAGGGAGATTGGGAATGGGTGTGAACGGATTCACCCATTCATGACTATACATACATAGGGAAGATCTATTTTTATCACTCCTGGAAAGCCCAATGAACGATTGAAGGAAAGATTGAAGAATTCTTACTTGATCACCTCCTAAACCCCTTCAATATGCATTCATGGATGTGAAAGAGCCTAGGATATATTTTTTCCTCATAAAACACTTCATTTCGAGCCTTAAATGACGTACTTTAGGACCCTAGGACTTAGGAATGACAAAAATACCCTTAATGAATTTCCTGAAAATTCTACTCTGGCTGCGACAACGACCACTCCTATGGGTCATACCTGGATACCACGACTCGTGGTATCCGTCCGTGACATCTCCTGCCAATACTTCTCAGATTCAAATCCCACGACTCGACAGGACGGGTCGTTACGCCAGACAATGAACCGTTGAATCCTTCCATTATTTCCCTTGACGACCTACACTTGGATCTTCCCACGAGCCACACCACGACTCGTGCCTACTTCCAACGAGTCGTGGTTTCCATCTGTAACTCAACTGGAGATTTTACCTACTCCTTCCAACGATTACTTACCACGATCCAATTTTTACTTACAACGAGTCATTCCATGACTCGTTACTTCTTCATAAACTAAGGACTAGCCTCACCATGACCACAAACAACGACTCGTGACATCAAACCACGGGTCGTTCCTGGACCTATTAATCCCAAGTCCAACCCTACTGTACCCCACCACGAACACCTCCCATGGGTCATTGGTGAGACCAACAATCTGTGGCATGACTCGTTCTGTGAAAATTTCCCAGATTTCTGCCATTTTCCATTTTTAAATTCTGGTTCTAGTCTCAGGTACTTTCGGGGTATTAAAATATCTCCCCCTTGGAAACATTCATTTTCGAATATGGGAAAGCATACAGAAAATGGAGAAATGCAACCATCATACTCAATTACTGATCATACAAGCTGAAAACTAACGGAATGACTAACTCTGATTTAAACTACACGGCCGAAACGAATTCATGAATCATACATACATCCATATACATGAAAGAAATTATGGCACATGAACTGAACATGAAACTGAATATAGTTTTAGGGAATGACTAACTCCTTCTCACATCAGCATAGAACTTTTGGCGACTTTGAGTTGTTTCCAACCTGTCCTATATGAGTTGAACTTTCTCCATGGCCTCGTGGACTGAATCTAGTCCTATCATTGCAGCTTCACCAACTTCGAACCAACCAATAGGCTATCTACATCTCGCCCATAGAAAGCCTCAAACGGAGCCATCTGAATACTGGTATGATAGTTGTTATTGTATGCAAACTCAATAAGAGGCAAATGATCATTCCAACTACCTTTGAAGTCAATCACGCATGCTGTCAACTTGTCCACGAGAGTCTGAATTGTTCGCTCTGCTTTACCATCCATTTGCAGGTGAAATGTTGTACTGAGCTTAACCTGAGTACCTTGTCCTTTTTGAAACGACCTCCAAAACTGAGAGGTAAATTAGGTACCACTTTCTGATATGATGGACAAGGGCACTCCATGCAACCGAACCAACTTCCGAATGTATAGTTTGGCATAATCCTTCGCGGAATCAGTGGTTTTGACTGGTAAAAAGTGAGCGGCTTTAGTCAACTTGTCTACAACAACCCAAATGGAGTCATATTGCCGACAAGTCTGAGGCAACCCTGTAATGAAGTACATATTGATTCCTTCCCACTTCCACGTAGAAATGCTGATATCCTGAAGCACGCCTCCCTGTCTCTAATTTTCAACTTTCACTTGCTGACAGTTCGGGCACTTAGCTACAAACTCCGCAATGTCCTTCTTCATGCCATTCCATCAATAGACTTTCCGTAAGTCACGGTACATCTTGGTGGAGCCTAGATGAATAGCCTACCTGGATCCATGGGCCTCGTGCAACATCCAGTTCCTCAAATCATCAACATCCAGAACACATAAGCGACCCTGATATCGAAGCACACCATCTCCCCCTTTGGAGAAGACCTCTACCTTCTGATTCTAAATGGCTTCCTTTAACTTTACCAAAATGGGGTCCTCGTCTTTCCCAGCTTTTACATTGTAACCAAGGAAGATTCTGATCCGTTCTGAATAATAACACCGCCATCAGTCGAATCAACCAAACGAACTCCCAACCTTGCAAGTCGATGCACGTCTTTCACCACCTCCTTCTTTCCCTCATCTACGTGGAACACACTTCCCATGGAGAGTCTACTAAGTGCGTTTTCTGCTACATTATCCTTTCCCGAATGATAAAGGAAACTCGTGTCTTAATCCTTAAGTAACTCCAACCACCTCCTTTGCCAAAGACTGAGATCCTTCAAGGTAAACACATATTGTAGACTCTTATGGTCTATAAACACATCCATGTAGACCCTGTACAAATAGTGTCTCCATATTTTCAAGGTGAATACCGCCGCTGCCAATCAAGATCATGAGTCAGGTAGTTCTTTTCATACATTTTCAGCTGTCTAGAAGCGTAAGCTATGACTTTTCTATGCTGCATCAATACACACCCAAGTCCGATCCTTGAAGCATAACAATACACCACGAACCCATTGGTACCCTCGGGTAATGTCAACGCTGGTGCTGAGGTGAGTCAAGCCTTCAACTCTTGGAAGCTCTTCTCACAAGCCTTCAACCATTGGAACTTTACCTTCTTCTGGGTCAGTTTAGTCAACGGTGCTGCAATAGATGAAAACCCATCGACAAACCTCCGATAGTAGCCAACTAAGCCCAAGAAACTTCTTATATCTAAAGGATTTCACTGGTTTGGGCCAATTCTTCACCGCCTCTATCTTATCTGAGTCTACCTTTATCCTCTCACTTGAAACAACATGGCCAAAAAATGCCACTGAGTTCAACCAAAACTCGCACTTGCTGAATTTAGCATATAGTTGGAGATCCTTGAGTGTCTGTAGCACCACCCTCAAATGAGCAGCATGCTCCTCCTCGCTCCGAGAGTATATCAAGATGTAGTCAATAAACACAATCACAAACATATCCAAGTATGGCTTGAACACCCTGTTCATCAAGTCCATAAAAGCTGCAGGAGCATTCATCAGTCCAAAAGACATAACTACAAACTCATAACGACCATACCGCATTCTGACGACTGCCTTTAGGATGTCACTCTCCCAAACTCTGAGCTAATGGTATCTGGATCTGAGATCTATCTTCAAAAAGCACTTGGCGCCCTGAAGCTGGTCAAAAAATCATCAATCCTGGGTAGAGGATACCTGTTCTTGACGGTGACCTTGTTCAATTGCCGATAATCAACACACATACAAAGAGAACCATCTTTCTTTCGGACAAAGAGAACTGGTGCACCTCATGGGGATTTTCTCGGTCTAATGAAACCCTTATCTAAAGGGTCCTTCAACTGCTCCTTCAACTTCTTTAACTTGGTTGGGGCCATTCTATAAGGAGGAACATATATATCCTGCATATCTGGAAGAAGGTTAATGCCAAAATCCATCTCCCGCTCGAAATGGATTCCTGGTAAATCATCTGGGAAAACATTTGGATACTCACATACTACTGGGACTGACTAGATAGTTCGGGTCTCGGACTCAACATCCTTAACCCTAACTAGATAGCATACACAACCCTTAGAAATCATCTTCCTAGCCTTAAGATAGGAAATAAAATGACTTACAGTCATGACTAAACTACCCATCCACTCTAAAACTAACTCACCCATAAAGCGAAAATCCATTGTACGGGTTCTACAATTAAAAGAAGCATAACATGTATAAAACCAATCCATGCCGAGAATAATATCAAAGTCATTCATGGCTAACTCTACTAGGTCTGAGGAGGTGACTTTCTGCAATACTGTGACTGGGCAACTTCTATACACCTGCCTAGCTACAACTGAATCACCAATGGGAGTAGAGACCTGCCTGCCACCCCCATTAGTGGATGCCCCTAGCGGAGCAGAGCGTGCTAGAGTTGCTACCAACCTGGTAGTTTGTGCACGACCTCTATCATCACCCTATCTAGCCGATGGGCACGCTCGACGCATATGGCCAAATTTACAGCACTCATAACAAATATCTAAGCCGAGCAAAAACTCCCCGGCATGACTCTTTCCACAGTTCCCGCAAGCCGAAAATGTGCGCTCTCCCTGCATGTCCCTCTGGTCCCTCGACCCTGAGGCCCTGCTCCTTTGATGACCCTTGGGTCTAGATCGAACATTGGCGAATGATGGTGCTGGGGCTAGTGACCTTTGCTGAATCTGAGGGCGGTGACCACCACCGAATCTCTACTGAGTGAACCCATAGCTATCTGTCCGGGCCTTTTTAGCCTCTTTCTCCCTCATATGTGCTGCCACCATCATCTAGATGTATAATACTATCTTAGGGAAATTCGTATCCTTGTGAAGCATAGCGGTCCTGCAATCGTTGTCAAAATAGTTCGCCACCCAATGAAAAAACCCGACTCACTCCCTCTGATTGACCACTAACTCTGGGGTGTACTTTGATAAGCGAGTGAAATCAAGGGCATACTCCTGTACCTTCATCTTCCCCTGCTTAAAATTCATGAACTCAGCTGCATTCAACTCCCTCATCTCATTAGGGAAGAACCGATCTAGGAAAGAAAAATGAAACTCCTCCCAAGTGACAGGGCCTGCTTTGATGGCCCTACTATCTTTCCACTGTCAAAACCAGATGTCGGTGACCCCCTTAAACTGATATGAGACCAACTAAGCACACTCAACTCCATTCACCCATATGACCTGGGTGATCTTCAATATCTCATCGATAAACTCATGTAGATCCTCTACCTTGGAACCAAGAAACTCTGGCAGTTTCATCCTCAAGAAATCTCTGACTTGAGCTACCGCCGCATTTTCCTTTTGCAGAATATACATCACTGCCTGATGTTTGACCTGAGCTCTAAAGGCCTGCACTAGCATCTGAATAGCTTCCTTAAATTCAGCATAGTCAACCGGCTCTAGTACATGGTGCTCCTGGACTGGTGGGGCTTGTTGGTGCCCGTCTCCGTTGCCATCCTCGTGGTCGTTTCCAATCCCATTCCTCCTACCATTAACTCTGCACGGATCCATGACTCTACAATCGCGAATAGCACGAGTTAGAAGGATAAGGAGGCATTTCATCACACGAAATAGATCATGAAGGAAGGGAACATTTTCTAAATGTCTCATAGCCTCTTCATCATATGTGTGGCGCGCTTCACACCCATGAAAATGACTCTAATCAATGCGACTTTCAGACACCCTAGGACACTTTAAACTTATGGCTCTGATACCAAGTTTGTCATGACCCGAACATAGACCCGAATCGAAACACCGGACAAGGAGACCCGAGAGACTCCAAGTCGACCCATAAGATGAACATACATCTAAATCAATCAATAAAGCGTAATACTCAACATAATAACATAGAGGAATCATAATAGTGAAATAACATAGGAAATGAAATGCACTTCATACATGGCAGCTGAATACCACATATAGTATGAAAGCCTCTAACATATCTAATGGGCTAATGGAAAAACACCCCCAACTAACCCGACGAGTCTGGAAAACTGAACATAAAGGATAACTGATATCAACCGGTCCTCGGGAGAAGAGGACTCACCAATAAACTAGATGCTAACTCCGGGAACGAGCTAAAGAAGGTGTTGTGTCTAAAGATCAGAGTCTATATCATGAAACAATACAACATAGAGTATGCGGTCAGTACGTGGAATGTACCGAGTATGAAAGGTAAGTAAAACGAATAATTTAAATACATAAAAGTTCACAAGAGTAGGACAACATGCTCATAACATAATTATCATAATGTAATATATGGCTCAAGGTTTTCAAAACATTCGTAAATCAGTCATAATCATAATAATAGGAGAAAAGATGCATTAAATGTAACTTGAGCCAAAGTAATATAAACACAACCATGCACAAATCATGAGGAACAATGAGAGGAGTCATCATAACCACACCATCATGGTAGAGCCTTACGTGATGCCCCAATTATCTCACTCAAGTGGGCAGAGTCGTCCCAGGCTTGCCAGGCAAGGGACGTGCAGTATGTGATATCACGAAAGAGGGGATCCATTAACATTGTAATGTAACAATATGAACCTACGGTAGCACATAGTTATGAAACACCGGTGTAGTCCTTTGAATGCCGAGCTACTCGGTGCTAGACACTGCTCCCAAAAACATGCACATTAGGCTCGTATGTAAATCATACACATCATTCATGAGATTCATGGACAAATAAACATTATCATCACTGATCCCCATTTATATACATGTTTAGCCATGAATAAAGGGCCCATGAATCAGTCAACATCATAAATCGATCAATCATGAAATCCATATTATAAATCATAAATCATACTTGAGCATGTGGGCCTTGCCCAATACTTTAACATGATTGAAAAATACTCAATTCACTTGAAAACATGATTATAAACATGTGTAACTTTAAAACATGCCTTTCATCAACAATATCTCATCATATGTGAATATTCATCATTAATCTCAAATTTTATGAACTTCTCATAATTGGACATTTAAACTTATAAAGCTTGAAACATGATTTTAATGGAAAGCACGTAAAACTTGCCCATGATTCATACTTCAATAGTAAAAACTCATTTAGATCATACCCATATAGAGAATTAGAAATTTCATCCATTGGGTTAAAACCCCATAGAATCAATATAAGAATTTCTATGATTTAGAGGGAGATTGGGCATGGGTGTGAATAGATTCACCTATTCATGACCTTACATACGTGGGGAAGATCTGATTTTATCACTCCTTGAAAGCCCAATGAAAGATTGAAGGAAAGCTTGAAGAATTCAAACTTGATCACCTCCTAAACCCATTCAATATGCATGCATGGATGTGAATGAGCCTAGGATAGATTTTCTCCTCATAAAACACTGCATTTCGAGCCTTAAATGACGTAGTTTAGGACCCCAGGACTTAGGAATGATGAAAATATCCTTAATGAATTTCCTGAAAATTATGCACTGGCAGCTACAACGACCGATCCTACAGGTCATAGCAGGATACCACGACTCGTGGTATCCCTCCATGACATCTCCTGTGAATTCTTAACTTCTCAAATTCTAATTCCACAACTCGACAGGACGGGTCGTTACACCCGACGACGGATCATTTAATCCTTCCATTATTTCCCTTAACGACCTGCACTTGGACCTTCTCACGAGCCACACCACGACTTGTGCCTACTTCCACCGTTATGGTTTCCATCGACTGGAGATTTTTTCTACTCCTTCCCACGGTTGCTTACCATGATTTATTATACTCACAACGAGTCATTCCATAACTCATTACTTCCTCATATAGACTAAGGACTAGCCTCACCACAACCACAAACAACGACTCGTGACATCAAACCATGGGTCGTTCCTTGACCCGTTACTCCCAACTCCAACCCTGCTGCACCTTACCACGAACACCTCCCAAAGGTCGTTGGTGAGACCAACGGTCCGTGGCATGACCCATTCTGTGAAAATTTTTCAGATTTTTTCCATTTTTTATTTTTAAATTTCAGGTTCAGTCTCAGGCACTTCCGGGATATTACACTTTGTGAAAATCTTTGTGCAGCAAGGCGTTCCTTATACCTTTGTATTTTATTTTTCTTATTTTTTCCGCACAAAGACCCATTTATAGGCAACAGGTATAATAACATTAGTTGTTTGAGCTATAGGTCCAAGAACTTCACGTTTGACAAGTGAATTCAACTCTGATTAAATTGCTTCTTGCCATTTTAGCCAATCATTTCTTTGTTGATGTTTTGTGATAGATTAAGGTTCAAGATCCTTACTATCTTGTATGATTTTTGTTGCAACATTATATGCAAAGACATAGTCCACCATTATTTTCGATCGATTAATTCCAGCATCACTTGAATTTATGGATAGTTTCTTGTTTTCTTGATTCTTAGGCTCATTGGTTCTTTCATGGATATCAAAATTTCTCAAGTCTTAAACTTCCATATGTGGTTTTTTTATAGTTTCCTCTTGATCATTTATTTTTTTCTAGGATTTCAATCCTTAGAATCCAATGGTCTACCATGCTTTAGGTATGCTTTGGACTCATTAGCTATGGCACTAGTAGATGGTCCTTTAGGAACATCAATTCAAATTGGGACATTCTCTACTAGAATATGTGATTTAATAATCCTTGTCAAATTTGTAAATGTTTCTGGCATTTAATTTATAATTTTCTGTAGGTGAATAATCTTTTGTACTTCTTGCTCACAAATAGAAGCACGTGGATCAAGATGAGACAGTGATGGATTTTTCTACAAAATTTTTCTTTTGATTTCACTATTTTCTCCCCTTAATTTTAAAAAGTACTGTCTTATCAAATCGACAATCTGTAAATCGAGCAGTGAACATATCTCCAGTTAATGGTTCAAGGTAGCGAATAATGAAAGGTGATTCAAACCCAACATAAATTCCTAACATTCTTTGGAGATCCATCTTTGTGCAATGTGGTGGTGCCACAGGCACTTATATAGCACATTCAAAAAATTTCAGATGAGATATATTGGGCTCTTGACCCAAAACCAATTGCAACGGAGAAAATTTATGATAATTCAGTTTGAGACGAACAAGTGGTGCAGCATGCAGAACGCATGACCCCAAATAGAAGCGGGCAGCCTAGTTTTCATGAGCAATGGTCTTCGATCAATTACAGATGTTTAATTAATGACTCGACAAGGCCATTTTGAGTGTGAACATGAGCTACAGGATGTTCAACTTTTATCCCAATTGATAAGAAATAATCATTAAATGCTTGGGATGAAAACTCTACAGCACTACCAAGGCGAATAGAGTTAATTTGATTATCAGAAAATTATGCCTATAATCATATTTTTTGTGCAAATAATTTTGCAAACGCCAGATTGCGAGATGACAATAACACACATAAGACCATCTAAAAGAAGCATTTATTAGGATCATAAAATATCTAAATGACCCACTAGGTAGGTGGATAGGTCCACAAATATCCTCATGTATATGTTCCAAGAACATAGGGGACTCAATATCAACCTTTGTTAGTAATGGTCTCACAATAAACTTTCCTGGAAAACAAGAAGTACAAGAAAATTCACCATTTGATGGAACCTTCAAGTTCATTAATGGATTGCCATTTGAATTTTCTATAATTCGTCTCATCATTATAGATCTAGGATGTCTCAAATGATCATGCCGAAGTAAGGAAGTATTGAAATTAGTAAACTTCTTATTTATTATAGAATGTGCTTCAATTGCACTAATCTTTGTCCAATACAAGCCAGAAGATAAAGAAGAGAACTTTCCTATAATACATGTGTGTCGTGAGACATTCTTGGTGATACCAAGATATTCAAGATTCATCTCATCTATTATATTGATATGATAACCATTTTCACGGATATCTTTAAAACTCAATAAGTTTCTCCAAGACTTCGGAGAAAACATATCATTATTTATGATGAGTTTAGCTCTCTTAAGCAAGATTATAATGGTTTTTTCAAAGCCTTCAATTAAATTGGTACTGCCAGAAATAGTAGTAACATTTATCTTGCCCGTGTTTAAATGAGAAAAATATTTCTCATCTTTGAATATCATATGTGTTGTACCAGAATCGATCAAACAAATGTCTTCATAATTGGACAACTTTCGTTGAGAATTATCCATATCTTAGCCTTCAAATTTTGAGATGGTAGAGTCTCAAGCAGATAATATGTTACAAAATAATAAAGCAAGAGGAAGAGTATTGTAGAGAAAGATAGAAGAGAGAATAATTTTTATTTCTCCTGAGGGATGAAATACAATGAAGGAGAACCCTTTTATTTATAGGGGAAAACTAACCCTAACTTTTCTCCAGATAAACATTCACTACAATACAAATACTTTTATAGACATTCACTATAATGCAAATACATTTATAATAATATAATATATATTTTCTCTATTTCAAAATAAATGGTATTTTAGCTTGAGTACACCCTTTAAGAAAATTATCCATTCCTATAAATTAAGATGTATTTTTTAATAATTTATTTTTAATAAATATATTAAAAAAGATGTAACTCTTTAATACTTTATTTGACTATGTAATTTTTTAAGTAAATAAGGATAAAATTGAAAGTGCATCATTAATATCTACTTGATTAGGTGAGACACATCTATTTTGAAATAAAATTTTTTAAAAAAATACTTATTTTGAAATAGAGAGGGTATATATTTATCTCCTTAAATAACATAATTTATTCACATTTACTTCTAAATTAAAGAAAATTGTATATATTTAGACTGAAAAAACTTAAAAGGTATATGTATAAATTATCACATCTAGTTACAATTTATATCATATTAATAATTATCAACGTCTTTTAATTTTTTAGTGAAAGTACTATATTGTCTCATTGGGTATGTAAATCTGTTTCGAACCAATTTTTTTTAATTTATGTAATAAATTATTATCTTAATTTTAGTATATACAAGACATAAATGAAAGCAATGGTACTCTTTTATTTTCATCTTCTATGATCACATAGTAGTTTTCTTTTAAAAAAAACTAGTAATACATACGATACTTACATTTTTTAATCTATCTAAAATGCTCAAATACAAAATGTAAAAGTATGTCATTTAAATTAAATGTTCAATTCAATATTTGAATTTAATACTGAGTGAATATTTAAATAATAAGCAATAAAACATGTAATTCTTTTAATTTAGTTGAATTTAATATATTGTAAACTATTACTTAGTTTGATAAATTAGAAAAAAAAATATTTATTAAGAAGTATAAATGAAGAACTTTATTATTGTTTTTATGTGCTTAAATAAAAAGAACAAAAATTAAATAATTTTTATTCAAAAATAAATAAATTAAACTTTACGGGCCCAACATTGTAATTTTTAATTTATTTATGAGAAAATTACATAAATGGTCACAGTTTGGCCAAAAATAGGTTTATGTAGCAATGTTTTCATTATTTACAAAATATGGCAATACTTTAATGTATCATGTGTTGTATTTCTATTATATAAATGCGTCAAACACAAATACAAGCATTTAGTTAGTTGAGCAATTTAGAAATTGTATTTTTTTAAATTGTCAATTACCATGAATCACACCTTCCTTGAATAAATAGATTCCATATTTATTAGGACTCTAAAAACAGTTGGAATTCAATTTTCACATTACCATCTTGAGAAAAATTGAACGTTCCTACCAAACTTAAAAATTATTTATCAATAATACATATACTTACTAAATATACAAGAATTTTTCTTTTTCTTTTTCTTGTATTTGCAGTTAGAAAAAATAATAAAAACATACAATTTTTTTGTATTTCTTTTTCTATTCGCAATTTTAGAAGAAAAATTAAAGCAGTTAATTTTTTTTTGTATTCAATGTTTTAGGGGAAAAAATTTAACAAAAATTTGTATTTGTTGCAATTTAAATAGAAAAAAAGAAAAGAATCAATGGCTTGTAATGCATAATTGTGTAAATGTTAGTATATATATATATATATATATATATATATATATATATACTTGTTATGTCTGTAAGTGTTCAATATGTATTTATTGTATCAGAAATATAATCAAATACATATATATATAAAATAAATTTTAAAAATTACAAAAAGGATTATGTATGTAAATGTATCAAAAAGGGCTGCTTGAGCAACTGTCAATGCAATTTCACCATGTGTTTGTATGGTTAATAAATCAAAAGACGGTGCATGTCCATGAATTGAACATTTTAAGATATACCTCTTGTTAATTGCTTAGATGGTATATTGTTATCCATTGAAGAAGATTTGAGAATTACAAACAAAAACCCTAAAATTAAAATACACCCAGATGAAGATTTTTGTCGAAATACATATAATACATATCTTTAAAATATACTAATAGCAATTTTAAATTATAAATGTAACTTACCTGTATTAAAGGGATTTTAGAATCTATTTGAAACCGCAAAAATCGTGCAAATTTGATTAGAATTTGTTTTAAAATTCCTAATTGAAGATTTGCGTCGAAATACATAGAATACATATCTTAAAAATATACTAATAGAAATTTCAAATCATAAATGTAACTTACTTGTATTAAAGGAATTCTAAAATCTATTTGAAAATGCAAAAATTGTGCAAATTGGAGTGAAGTAATTCCGAAAAATATGTGTTAATGAGCAAAAGTTGAGAGAGAAGTAAGAGGGAAGATGGGTTGATTGGTTATTGGAGAAAAATATGGTGTCTTTGCAGTGACTGGATAAAACATAATCAAATATACAGTAAAAAATAAATAGATGACCAATTAAATGAAATAAAGTTATATTATGTAATTATTTGAAACTGTGGTCATAATTCGTAAATATTTTCATAATTGTGCTATACTATGTAATTTTCTCTTTATTTTTGTCTGCCGAACCGTTAAGGAGAATATGAGGAACTGGGTTCATGGAGTTGAGCATATTGTAAGACATCATCTGTAAAAAATGAGTTTCATGAAATGAAGTTGAGATATTCGAAATCATGGTGTAAGACTGATATCGCTGTTTGAAGTGGTTATCTATAATTCTAAGAGTATGAACATAAACATAAGTAGATTGCAGTGTCAACTGAAACACAAGAGAAAATAGCTGAATAGGAAGGATTGACATCCCATAGTTTCTATTTCTAGAGCCCTTCTACTAGAACACTTAGGACTTGAATTGGCCTTCTTAACTTTTCATCTCCCCCTTAGTTTAAAGCCATCATTCTCAGGCTCATAGATCATTTCTTAAGTCTAGGTTAGCATCACTAACTTCTTGACTTCTCATTTACCTCGAAAGCTATCACTGAAGGCTTTATATGTATAACCATTTCAAATCATCCACGTGATAATTCTCATATTGGCATTCTAAAGGAATCTCATACCTTATATTGTGGCTCCTGGGCTTAACAAAATACAAGGATCAACATAAAAACTTCATAACATACTTGTGACTATATTTGGAACTGTCTGCCATCTGCACTAGATGTTGTGCCCTGCTGAAATGGGCGAGCTGCTAGGGCTGCTGGAATGGTAGGCTAAGTCTTCCCACGTCCAGCAAAAGGGCAATTCTTTATTCTATGGCCTAACTAATCACATCCAAATAATCCTTTATTATGGAGCAAACAGTTAACGGGGTGCTCCTTCCATATTTATCGCAAGCTGGGCGATCTAACAAGGTTGTAGAAGAGATAGCCGAGGCGCTGCCTTTGTCCTATTTGGATGATGAACAATCTCTGTGTTTATGGTCTAAATTGTCGCACCGAAAGCAACCACCTAACTTTCCATGCATTCTCCCAAATGGTTCTTCCCACAATTCTTACAAGTTGGGTATGCAATCTCCCTTACTTTGGGTTTGGTTGGAGCACTGACTATCGGTGGAGCTGGGGCAGATGATCTTCGATGATATTGGAAACGAGGTCCACCACTTATCCTCTGTTGGGAATACCCCGAGTCCCCTGTCCTTTCTCTTTTGCTCCCCTTTTCTTCTCCCTTGAACTTTCCATCCTCTTTTGAACTATGAAACTCAGATGGACTCTTTTTTGTAACATTCTGAACCCTAGTAGCTATCGTCTCCTTGGTAGGTTTCCCAGGTGCGACTACCTGCTGGTTAAGCTGAGTGATTGTGGACCATGTTAACACTATGAGGGCAGCCCCGAGGTCCGCATCTGTCACTTGCCCACTAAGGGGGCATACTGGAGTTGGTGGAGTTGGTGGATTCCCGTTATTGTTTTCTCTTTCACTATCTCTTCTAGAAGGCATTGTATGCGTATGCGTAAAGCACGAGTTAGAAGAGAAACTTTAGAGTTTACACTCTATAGCACGATAAGAATAATGAAAGAAAGGAATTTTCCTAAAAACGCCATGTAGCCTCCCTCTCATAAGTGTGGCGCGCTTCACACCCAAGAAGAACTTTACTTGACACGGCTTTCAGACATCCTAGGATACTCTAAACCTAGTGCTCTGATACCAAGTTAGTCACGACCCAAATATACACCCTGAACGAGACAACGATACTTGGTGCCACAAGTGACCTCAAGCTAACCCATGGTCTAACATCACACTAGTAAGCTAAATAAACATAAGCAAAAGTTGTATAACAATAGTCATCCAAGTAAAACTGTTCTGAAAAGAATAAACATAATTGTACTGAATATTAAACATCTGTGACTGAAAGCCAACTACTACTGACGAGTTTCTAGGACAAGCCCCCATCTAACTCTAAAATTCGACTAAGTACTAAACTACTGAAAGGAAAACATCGCCCTCGAAACATGAGGACTCACTAATAGTACTGTAGCTGGAATTGTCGGGAGGAACTACTGACGATGCTGAGGCTGGGAACCTGCGCCTGTATCATAATACAATACATCATGGAAAGTATGTATCAGTACTTTGAATGTACTGAGTAAGTGAGATATACATAAAACATGGAAAAGTAAGTACTGAACTGAAACAACATGAAATGGCCAACTGATACTGAATACTAATAAAAGCTGAGCTATAACTAATATGGTCAGTAATGACCCTGGCTGACGGTCATAAACATGTCCTTAAACCAAGTGACGAAACTGAAATAAATTGAAGCTGAGCTGAACTGATACTGAACTGAACTGATACTAAATTGAACTAAACTGAACTGACAAGTGGGAGAGTCTATAACTGACATATAACCATGTGAGCTAGACGTGGAGTTTGATGTATACGCCCCATCGATAGGACCCAATATACCTTTCTAGGGTATAAAGGCATGGACTACGAGATCATTTTCTGGGGCCCATTGGGCTAATAACCTACGGTGGCAATGTAGTACTGGGAACCTAGGTGCACTAGAACCCCGGTCCTCTCGATGCTAAGACCTACTCCTACTGGATAGTCCTAATCTGACTACTAAGCTGATAGCTCGTAGCTGGGGCCCAAGAATAAGCTAGGGATACTTATGTGGAAGCACCCTGAGAGTCTTATTGGATCAGACAACAGTAACTGGTGTTCTAAGACTAGCTAGAGCTGCTTATCTGGAAGCGTCGTAACCGTCTAAAGAACAAACTGATACTGGCGGTTCTAAGAATGGTCAGAGCTGCTTATCTGAAAGTGTCGTAGCCATCTATAGAACTAACTGATCATAATATGAGCGGAAAACAATCTACTAAAAATAAATAAAAGCCGACTTAGAAAATCGACCTCTTGAGGTCAATTTTTATTTTAAATAATGACCTAATTAAAAATCAACCTCATGAGATTGATTTTCATTAAAAAGAGATCTAAAAATTGATCTTAAACATAGGTCACAAAAAATCAATCTCACCACTTTGGTTTTTAAAATATATATTTTTTAAAAATGTGAGGTTGATTTTAAAATTACACAATTATTAAATACACAATTCATGACCCAAACTCTCATCTTGATCGTGGAGTAAATTTCATGGGTGGTGATAAGTCGATGCCTTGACCAAGTTATCTGGTCTATCAGCTTAGATTTTTGTGATAATTTGTTTGAAAAAGAAGTACTTCTCATCATTTTCTTTCATATATATAGGGAATTACCATTCGGAAGAGAGTGAGAAGAAATCGAGTAAAAATAATTGAAGAATCAAGAAAAGAAGCTAAAATTCAGTGAAGAATCCTCATTTGCGGACTGTGGATGGCTTAGTGCGGACCGCGGATCCGCCACATCACAAATCAGAAGATATTTTCTTAGCCATGACATCCACGATCAAACCGCATACCACGAATTGAAAGATGCGGAGCGTGAGTCAATCACATTTTCAGCCAGACTCATCTGTTTACTGGCTCGCCAAATGCTGCCAAAGCATGACCGCAGTTGACTAAACATAGAATGTGGATGGTCAGCACTTGAAAATAGAAGAACATCTATTACCCTATCAGCAATGAATCCAAATTGCAGTCCACAAATGGTTAACGGTGGTCGTGGATCCACAACGAATGCTGTGATGGTGGCATTTTTTGTAAATATAAGTATGCTAGTTATTTCCTTTTTAAATTTTTATAGGGGTTTTAAAGGGTTATATGGGGAATAAAAAACACATCACGATTATTACGTTAGAAATACTTGAGAGAGGGAAAAGAAAGAAACATATTTCTAGAGTTTTATGAAGAATATTGCATCATTATTTTAACCGATTGCTTTTGTGTTCGTCATTGTGAGTATATGTCTATCATCTTTTCTCTTTCCAAGATTGTTATTATCTTTGTTATGAGTAGCTAAGTTTTATATCTAGGGTTGTGTGAACCTTCATCTATTAACATTTATGGGTCTATGAATATAAATATTTAGGTTAGAAAGCCACGTATATTATCAATTCTATCGTTTTGATTATTGTTTAACGGTTATAAACGTTGAATCTTGTCTAAAGTCTGATTTTATTGATTAAATATTTTATGATTAGAAAGAAGAATTGATAACGAATATTTAAGGCTTTCAACCCTCATCTAATGACTTGAGTTGTTATAAGAATAGTCAATCCGAAACTTATGACAACATTTATATCAAGAATCACCCAAAGTCCGAAAGGATTGAGGGTGATAATTTTCTAAGTGGGTCAAAAGACTTTAGAGAAGTTTCTAGAACTGTCTGTTCTGCATGTGCAATGTTAGCCTAGATTTGAATAACATATAGACCTGTCATAGTTAAGAAATCTTGGGAATCACAACCCTAGTTTATTTAAATTATTGAAACAAATTGGAAATTCTCTCTAATTGTTACTAATAAAATCTTCGATTCTAAGTGTGATTTTATTTCCTCCTTTGAAATATCGACTAAATAAATTTGAGTCTTTGCTTTTGATAAATTTTGCACTTTATTCCTTGTAGGATTCAACCCAACCTTGTTAGATTTTATATTTGATACAATAACCATTTTATACCTATTTAACATGTGTAATTTAGGCGTATCAAATTTTGGCGCCATTGCTGGGGAATTTGGTTTTCAAAATTTATAGTTAGTGTAAATTCAAACTTTCTTTAGTCTGTATTTTGTAATTTACTTTATTTTGTTGTTTTTGTTCTTTGGCAAGCTCAATGGAGAATCTTGATGATGTTGATTTGACTGAAGCTCAACTTGCTGCAGCAACAACTTGAATTGCTCAACAAGGGTTGAGAAATCAACCCCTATTAACAGGCGTGCTCCTCTTGCAGAGGAGCCTGATTTGGAGCAAACAGGGTATGCAGGTGCCATTGTACTGCTTAAACTTGGTGGACATGCCAAGTTTGACATCACCAGCACCATGATGCATTTACTGAATATAAAGGGGCTGTATGGAGGTTTGGTTCTTGAGGATCCAAACCAGCATTTGCAGAATTTCACAGAGATCTGTAGTGTACACAGGTTGCCTGGCGTGTCACAGGAGGCAATGAGGCTCAGATTGTTCCTCTTCTCATTAATTGGAGAAGCAACTGTATGGCTTGGGGAACTGCTGGATGAATCAATCACATGTTGGGGAGAAATGACAGTTTCATTCCTAGAAAGATTTTTTCCTCCTCTCGAATGATCTACTTGAGAAAGGAAATCAACAATTTTTGTCAGCTACCAAATGAAGCATTGCATGAAGCTTGGTTGACATTCATGAAAAAGATCAAGCAGTGCCCAAACCACAGACTTCCTAATGATTTCCTCCACCAATCATTTTACAGGTCGCTGGATGGCCTGAATAAAGTAGTAGCAAACAACATTGCTGAAGGTTCACTGATGGACCAATCATCTGCTATTGCTAGTGCAAAGTTAGATAAAATAACTAGAACTAACAGAGCATACACACAAGAGGCAGAAGTTGTAAGTGGTGTGCAATCTAAAGGAATGCCCAGAGAACAATTGAGAAGAGAAGAGGAAAAAGATGAGGATATGGATCAACTCAAGAGTCAGATGAACTTTCTCACAAAACACCTGATGGGAACTGGATCACAGAAGGTGAATTTTTTGTCAAATCAAGAGCAGGTGCCTCAACATAATGAATATTATCAGAATTATTAAGAAGGGGCTAGCTTTATTGCTAATTAGGGTAGCTTTCCCAACCTACAACTCAAGGATCTAACCAAGATTCTTGGAAGTAGGGTCAAGGAAATCAAGGTTGGAACAGGTATCGAGATAATAGTTGCTATAACAGATCTGGATGGAGACATCAGATCAACTAGAGGGATAGAGAACAAGGCAATTGGAGAGATAAAGATCAAGGGTTTAGGAACAATTGAGGAGGTGCTTATGTTCCCCCGAAAGGAAATCAACAAAACTCCAATGCACCTTCGAGTAGTGAGCCAGCTTAGTCTAAAATGAAAGAAATGTTGGCAAAAGTGTATGAAGAAGGTTGAGTCCATAGATTCTGGAATCAAAGAAATAAGAGGAGATTTGTCCAATATAAATCATCTAGTGAACTATCACTCCACAACGATTAAGCAGCTGGAACAATAGATGAATCAAATTTTAGTAGCCCTTAATCCCAGACAGAAAAGAACACTACCAAGTGATACCATGCATAATCCCAAAAATGATAATCATTACATGGTGATCACCACTAGACGTGGTAGAGTTTTGGGGATAATAGAGGAAACAAGAGTTGAGGAGATTGATGATGGAAAGGAGAGTATGCCTAAACCGATTGTAGCTGATAAGTTGGTAGTTATTAATGTGGATCCAGATAAGACTGAGAAGCATCCTGTTGAAGCTAAAAAGGATATATGTGAAAAAGAAAAGGAGAAGGAGACACCAAAGGTGATGTCTCAAATACCTAGGCCTCCTCCTCCATTTCCTCATTGGCTCAAGAAGAAGGAAGAAGATTGCAAGTTTTGCAGGTTTATTTCCAAGCTAAAACAACTTTTCGTAGACATTCCACTAGTGGATGCATTGGAGAAAATGCCAGGATATGCGAAATTCATTAAGGACTTGGTGACTAAGAAGAGAACTATGACATATGAATCCATTGATAATACGCACTACTCCAGTATGATTGTGTCAAAATCTCTTGTTCAAAAGAAGGAGGATCCTCGAGCATTCATAATCCCATGCACAATTGGGATGTTCAACTTTGCTAAAGCTCTGTACGACTTGGGTGGAAGTATCAACCTCATGCTGCTTGCTATCTTCAAGAAACTGGGTTTAGGTATTCCTAGACCAACAACAATGAGGTTGCTGATGGCTGAAAAAACTATGAAAAGACCAGTGGGCATCTTGTATGATATATTGGTAAAGGTGAACAGGTTTATATTTCTAAAAGAATTCATGATTTTGGATTGCAAAATGGATTTTGAGGTGTTGATTATATTAGGGAGTCCATTTCTAGCAACATGCAGAACACTAGTTGATGTAAAAAGAGGTGAATCGAAAGTCAGGCTAAACAATGAAGAGATTGTCTTCAATGTGTGTTAGTCTATGAGGCAGCCCAAGGATATGAGTGTCATCTAAGTGATTGATACAATTGATGAAGTAGTGGATGATGCCACAGAGGAGAAGTTTGTTGCTGAAGCTTTGGTGGCAGTCATCATGAATTATGCTGGTGACTCAGTAGAAGAGTTTGAAGAAATGGTGCATGCAATGACAGGCATGGGGTCTTTCTCCTTAGTGCCTAAGAAGCGTGATTTAGATCTAAAGAACAGAGAAAACCCACATATGAAAAAATCTGTGGAAGAACCCCCACTCTTGGACCTAAAACCACTGCCAGCTTATTTGAGGTATGCATATTTGGGGCCACATAAAACCTTACCAGTGATCATATCTGTAAAGCTGATGGAGTGTCAAGTAGAAGCCTTGTTGTCTATCTTAAGAACTTACAAATGGGAAATTAGGTGGACCATCACAGATATCATTGGCATCCCTCCAGGTATTTGCACTCACAAGATTCAGCTATAGGAGAATTGTATTCCTAGCAATGAGCATCAAAGGAGACTGAATCCACCCATGTAAAAGGTGGTGAAAAAGGAGATCATAAAATGGTTGGATGCTGGAGTGATTTATCCTATCTTTGACAGTCATTGGGTCAGCCTGGTGCAAGCATGCTGAAGAAAAGGGGAATGACTGTGGTCCCCAATGAGAAGAACGAATTAGTGGAAACCCGCACAAATATGGGTTGGAGGGTATGCATGGATTACTGGAAGCTGGACCGGTGGACTTAGAAGGATCATTTTCCCATGCTCTTCATGGATCAAATGTTGGATGGACTAGCAGGAAGGGCTTATTACTGTGTCTTAAATGGATACTCTTGTTACAACCAGACCATTGCTCTTGAAGATCAAGAGAAGACCACATTAACATGTCCTTATGGGACATTTGCCTTTAAGCGAATGTTGTTTGGGTTGTGTAATGCACCTTCCATATTCTAGAGGTGCATGATGTCAATATTTTTAGATATGGTGGAGGACACAATGTAGATCTTTATGGATGACTTCTCTGTAGTAAGGATACATTTTAAGATTTTTTAATCTCACTTAGCTTCAGTATTGAAGTGTTGTGAGGAAACAAATTTGGTATTGAACTGGGAGAAGTGTCACTTCATGGTAAATGAAGGAATTGAGTTGGGACATCGAATATTAAGTGAAGGCATTGAAGTCACAAAGCAAAGATCGATGTCATATCCAGATTGCCAAATCTTATATTAGTGAAAGGGGTCAGATGTTTCTTGGGTCGTGTTGGATTCTATAGGAGATTCATCAAAGACTTCTCCAAAATAGCTAACACACTGTAGGTTGTTGGAGAAGGAAACAAAATTTGAGTTTGATGCGACATGTCTGAAGGCATTTGAATGCTTGAAAGAGAAATTCACCACAACTCCGATCATTATTGCACCTGGCTGAACCAAACCATTTGAAGTCACTTGTGATGCAAGCGGAGTTGCATTAGGAGCCTTTCTAGGAAAGAGGAGAGAAGTTCTTTAATCCAACATACTATGCAAGCAAGTCTCTCAATGGGGCATAAAAGAACTATACCGTTACTAAGCAAGAGGTTCTAGCAGTGCTGTATGCTTTTGAGAAGTTTAGGGAATATTTTGTAGGAACTAATGTCATCATCCATACAGATCATGCAGCCATTTGTTAATTGATGGCCAAGAAGGATGCAAAGCCAAGGCTAATCCGATGGGTCTTGCTTTTGCAAGAGTTTGATTTTGAAGTTAGGGAAAAGGGGGTATGAAAACCAAGTGGTTGATCATCTTTCAAGGCTTGAAGATGAGGGGAGACCAAATAATGAAGTAGAGATAAATGAAGCATTCCAAAATGAATGGGTGTTGGTAGCCTCCAAAGACTTGATCACATGATTTTCCGATATTCCTTATTTTCTAGTTAGCGAGGTGATGCCGGATGACATGAGTTTCCAACAAAGAAAGAAGTTTTTTCATGATGTAAAGAAGTTCTACTGGGATGAACCTTTTTTGTTCAAAGTGTGAGCCAACAAAATAATTAGGAGGTGTGTACTGGAAGTGGAGATGATGCATATCCTTGAAGCTTGTCACTCTTTTCCTGTTGGAGGACATCACAGTGGGGTGAGAACAGCTCAGAAAATTCTGCATAGTGGATATTATTGGCCAACGATCTATTAGGACTGCCACAATTATGTCAAAACTTATGATCGGTGCCAACGATGTGGTGGCATCTCAAGAAGCATGAATTACCACTGACCCTAATTTAGAAGTGGAACTATTCAATGTGTGGGGTGTAGATTTCATGGAACCCTTCATTAGTTCCTATGAACTAAAATACATTCTTGTAGCTATGAACTATGTGTCCAAATGGGTAGAAGCGGTTGTGTTTCCTGACAACAAAGGAAAGAGTGTGACAACATTCCTTAAAAGGAATTCTTTCTCTAGGTTTGGCACATCGCGAGCAATCATAAGTGATAGAGGGTCACATTTCTGCAACAAGTTGTTCACTGGTCTGCCAAAGAAATATGGGGTCAAGCATAAGGTGGCTACCCCGTATCATCCTCAAACTAGCGGTCAGGTGGAGGTTTCAAACCGTGAGATTAAGACTATCTTGTCCAAAACTGTTAATGCAAATAGAAAGGATTGGTCTCACAAGTTAGATGATGCCTTTTGGACATATAAAACAACTTATAAGACACCCATTGGGATGTGTCCATATCAGTTGGTGTTTTGTAAGGCATGTCACTTGCCTGTGGAACTGGAACACAAGGCCCTACGGGCTTTAAAGAGTTAAATCTTAATTAGAGCGAAGCTGCAAATATGAGGGTTGAACAACTAAATGAACTAGATGAGTTTAAACTTAAGGCTATGAGAGTGCAACCTTGTATAAAGAGAGGATGAAGTTGTACCATGACAGGAGGTTGTTGAAGAGAGAGATTGCCCCTGGGGACTTAGTAATGTTGTTTAACTCCAGACTTTGGTTGTTTGTGGGAAAACTGAAGTCAAATTAGTGGTCGGGACCTTTCAAGGTAGTACATGTTTCTCTATATGGAGCGATGGAACTTGAAAATCAAGATGACACCAGGTTCAAGGTGAATGACCAAAGGGTCAAACAATATTTGGGAGTGCAAGATGAGGTGAAATGGGTGGAAATGATTTACCTTGACAAAGCCTGAGTAGTCAAGGAAATTGCATCGTGCTGCGATGTTAAATCAGGTGTTGGGAGGCAACCAAAAATTTTAATTAACATTATTTGTTCATTTTGTAGATTACTCAGGAATGGAAGGGCAAATCGAGAAGTTGGAAGGAAATGCGAGAAGAACCACAGACCGCGAATAGTCAATCATGAGACCCGGATCTACCGCGTTTAAGTCCAAAAATTGATGAAAATCTAGTTGGTCTCACATCACATACGCGATCAATGTTTAGGGAACCGTGGCCACGTTCTATCCACACTTTCTTCCAGAGCTCATCTTATCTAAAGTCTTTAAAACCTCGCAATTCATGTGTGAATCTTGTTCGGTTGGTTCCTTAGGTATCTACACCGACACGCAAGCGCACGTGGTCGAACAAGTAGTTTGTGGCTTTAGTAAGCCAAGTATCGATCCCTCAGAGACTCGGATTAAGTGAAGTTTGCTTAAGTATACTATACTATATTTTAATTAACTTCTAAATATGCTGACAACAATGTAACCAAAAAGTGAATAATTTGTTTTATAAATTCTATACTAAAACTACTAACAATTATCTACTTTGAATTTAAACTATGGATATGAGCATGCCGAGGTTAAAGAACATGTAATGAAACTGATTATCATCATAAATTGGTTAATCTTTTCTTCCAGTTGCTAGCCAAGAACATTAGCCAAGAGATTAAAACTCTCGTATTTAATCTCACTTAAGAATCATAAACCATCCGTCTACATTTCTGTGATCAAATGCAATTCATGACCTAGCAGTATAATTCCGGTTCCTAAATTGACTAATACGGCTTTCAAGTATATTTCTATCAGGAAAGCACATCAAAACCCAATTTTCCCAAATCAAGTTAAGAACAATATCCTATTAATTCACAACTTTCCAATTTCGTGCTCTCTCGAGTGAAATCGGACTTTTTAGATGTACATTAATGTAGGCCACACACCAATGCAGTAGAAACAAGAATTAATAGAACAACATGGAAGAAGAAGATGAAAAACCATATAATTCAATAATCAAAATTCATCACAACTGTTCATAACCTCAGCAAGGAAGGGAATTAGCCACTCATTTGTGGATTAATCATCCTAAAACAAGTGTTAATCATACAAACAATTGAGTGAAAGAAGAAAGAAGGACAGAAAAACCCTGAACTTTTCGTCCCTCAACTGCCTGTAACCCACGTCCTTGCTCCACCAAGTCTGAATTATGGAAAATACATTTAAGTGTTCTATTTATACTAGTGGGAATTTTTCCTGGAATAACATGCAACGTGTCACGGAGTGCATCGCGGAGCACTACCTCCGTGACACGGCGTGGACGCGGACCCTCTCTGTAAATTGGGGGTCCAGGTATAAAACATCAACGTGGCACGGCGTGCAACGCGGAGGCTTGCCACCGTGCCACGGAGCTGTCGCGAGGCTCCACTAGAATTTGACTATTATTTCACCCTCCAGGCAAAATGCCTCCGCGATGGCAGCGTGACACGGCTCCATCGCGGAGCCCCTTTATATTGTGCAGTCCAATGCCTTTTCCGTGCTCGAATCCAAGTCCAACTCCGATATTTTTCCAACATGCATTTTAGCTCCTCAAAATCACATTTTACCTACAAAACAATGCTAATCATGTTGGTTAGTATAAATTCACATTTTATTACCAATTACATGAAAATGTATACATATTGCTAGATAAACAAGGCGAAAATGATAAGTTTGAGTATCACTTGGGCATATAAATATGCCCAAGATCACTTACCCCACACTTAAATCCTTGTTCGTCCTCGAACAACAAACACACAATTCATGCAAACTACATCACAGCCTTCGCCACTATGGTGCGACAATTTGAGCTACGGTCATACCGATCATTCAATACTGCAAATCATCAAGAAAACATGCATGGTCTCAACATTGCAATGACCTTTAATACATTAAGACTTCCTAGACTTTATGAATTGACTCTCGATATCGGCAAACTCATGCAAATCAGCTAATCAAGATATCCGACACGAAAATCAATCTTTCATCAAGCATGTGCCCTCACAACTCAAGAGAATCTTCCCCTTTTTGCTCATGTAACACACACACATTCAAGTAGGGGCATGTAAAAATTAATTTCACTCTCTCTCCCAAAAGAATTCACATGCATCATGTCATGCCCCATAAGCTTGCCCTTAGTGTATTACTCCATTAATATAAAGAAATGCAATGTAAGATCACGTAGGACTTTAATGGGTTGTAATGGAAGCTATGGAACTAGTACATATTGGATTAGCCAATAATAGCCACTAGCATCATTAAGCGCCTTTTCAACACATTCCCATCAACGTATGGACATTGTTTCTCTCTTTTCTTTTTTTCATCATCCCATTCATGATGATTTACTTTCGTCTGGCCCATTTCATCAAGCACACTTGACCAAAAACAAAGGTTTTTCATGCACCTTCATTATCATTTAGTTATAGCAAGTGCACCTTCAACCTTTTCTTTTCTTTCCTCACTCTACTTTTCTTTTTCTTTTCACCATTCTCACTCTTTGACACTTTGGGAAAATTTTTGTTCTTCTTAAGCGCTTAAGAGTTTTGTATAGACTTTACGGCTAATGAAAAGAAAGAATTTAGCTCAGTTTATACATTATTTGACAAAAGAAAGAAATAATAGGCTAAAGGCTCAACGGGCTGACTAGGGTATACAATCACATAAAAAGGGGAGTATGACAAGAAAAAAATAGAAACTCTCGGTTAAAACAAAGAGATGCCTACATACTTTCCAACACTACACCTCCTTCATTTCGTTTTGTACACACACCAGGCAAGTTCTAGACACTTCACAATAGCATGGAATACAATACCTCACTTCACACTTTATGCACATGCTAGATTCAAGATGCATTCACAGACTCTTTAATTAGCTAATTACATGAATTCAAAAATTAAGCCCCAATCACACCGAATCGAACTCTACAGCCTAGGTATCTCAACATATTTACAAAATTGCATGCTTTCATACGAATCACCTTTGCATTTTGAATATCAGGTATAACACGCAACCAACATTTCACAACCATATAGTAACTACAGGTTCCGTGATGCAATCCACCAAAGAAAAAAACTGAAAATAAATTAAAATAACTACTCCTACCGACTACATTTCCCTTAAGACGGTCGTCATCCATCCATCATAGGGAACAGTCACTAACTATGATGTCGGTTCAATGGGACTATTCTCGGTAAAAGAACCGAAAACAAACTCCGAGAAACCCAAAATAAACATAGAAAAATTTTGCAAAACATTGATCATTTCGATGGAAAAATTATTTACAAAATATTTTAAATATAAACAAAATATATTCGCAAAATTTTAAAAATATCGACCATTTCGATAGAGAAAAATATAAGAAAATATTTACAAAAATTTTTACAGACTTAGCTGGCACAACATCATTCCACAACACACATCAATACCACATATAATTATAAATACAGAACAACTTGCAATTCACAACCACAGGGAAACATACATACATAAATATAGAGGAAGGCATACAAGCAAACCAGCCCAGCCCACCACCTAACTACTCCCCACCCTACACTTAAACCAAACACTGTCCCCAGTGTTCACAAAAATTAAAAATGACAAAATTGGGTGGTGGAACTCCCTGATCAGTCAAAGTATTCCACTTCTTCATCAGGTGCTGCTGCCTCATCGCCCATGTCCGAGTCGCCTCCGTCGTCATCATCGGACTCCACATCGGAGTCCTCCCGACGTGTCTCCTCGTCCGTGGGGATGTCATCGTCTGTCGGCTCTACAAAGGCTGGCCCCACTCGGGATAGAGCCCTGGCGTTTTCGCCAAACGGGTAATCCAGCTCGAGCTACCATAGCTCCTCCTCCGTGGCTGGTCTCCCACCAATCCTGAGCTGAAGCATTTGCATTCCAAACATCCGTGCCATGTACTGGTCGTCACGAGCATGTTGCTCGCCAAGTGTCAACACTGGCCCGTGTGTGGTGTCGGGGGCCTTAGTTTTGGTCACGTCCAAGGCTCGCCGCTCCAACTGCGGGATGTAATCCAAAGCCTCTTCCTCGACGTCGAGGCCCCGGAGAAAGGTGGTGAGTAGTCCACCGAAACCATACCTGTGGCCCTAGTGTAGTCGGGCTCTCTTCATGGCAGATATGATGACTGCCCCAACATTAATCTCCAGCCCTTTCATTAGGGCATACACCAGGCAAACACGGTCCCGGGTCACATCAGTCATGTGTACCCCCGGGATTAGGCACGAGCAGACTATCTTCAGCCAGATTTGGGCCTCCCTGTTCATTTGAGAATAAGGCAGAGTCTGGTGGTAACCCCTTTCCTTATGTTTGCTCCATCTGGCTGTGGATCGAGCCCCACACAATGTGCGTCTGATATCAGCATATGGTGGGGTGATGTTCAGCTGGCGGAGAACGTGGGCGTCTGTGTCCCGCGCTCCGATGATGGCATTTAGCTGCTGGGGTTCCAGAGTGACTATCTGCCCTCTGATCTTTACTGTTTGGCTTCTGATTGCCGGGTTCCAATTAGCATAGAACTCCCGGACTAGATGTAGGTTGCATTCCTTGGGCTCCTGAAATATGAAGCTGAGCCCAGCTGCCTCGATCCTTTGAACTATGCGGGGGAACTCCTGTGCTAATGGTTCCCATGCAATATGCTCCTCGGGGAAGTATTTGTCTTCTTTATTCTAGGCATACCACTTCTTCCCCTCATCAGTTACCCATCTAGTTCCGTATTGGCGGCGCTGGCCGCGTGGAACTGCTGGTGCAGCTGGGACTGCTGTGCCCAACCTAAGTCTTTTCCTCCGGGTGCCTGAAGTTGATGCACCCTTACCTTTATCTTGCCTGCTTGCCATTTTACCTGTCAACACAAGTAAACAAGCGCAATGTCAAGCTAAATTAATATTAACTTCGGCTAAGGTCGGGTTAACTAAGTTTACCCCACACTTAGTCCTTAGCTACAGTGATAACAATACGGCAAGAATAACTTTAATTACACCAAAATACCATCTATACAATTTATGCTTAGTGCGTTCAACAAGAAAAATTCGATGGTAGAACTTTAGCGTACTACTCAGACTTCGTACCACTAATCCCAATCACTACTATCTCTAGCAATTCAACCATCACACTTAGCAAAGAAAAACAACAAAACAAAAACACAACAAAAAATATATACATGAACCTATACAACCAACCCAGTTCGAATAATTTTCAACATTTTCCCAAAAACCCGAGAATTCGTCGTCTATTTCATTCAAACAATATTCTTCAATGACTTATCTCATTCAATACATACAACCCGGCATATATTTCACAAATTTAACAAGTTACCCATTTCGATTCCAACAACCAAGCCCTAGAATTGAATTTCGCAAGCAAATTCGAATAATTCATGCAATCGACAAGTTCAAACGATCATTACAACAATTCGAACTTTTATCAATCAATAAATAACTCAAATTCATGCTAAATTTTGACTTGGGGTGATTTAGTTCACCTCCCATGCTTAATTCGAATGAAATCGACAAAAACTTGAGAGATAATCGGAAAACATACCTCGTAGTTGAAGAACCGAAGAAAACTTGATAATTTTTTGCTTTAGACCGTGGCACGTTAATGGGGGAGGGAATTTTGGGTGTTTGGTCGCGGAGAAATGTAAAAATGAGGGGAAAAGGGGAGAAATCGTGGGTTTAAAATGTAGAAAACACGCGGGTCACCCGGCAACCCGGTGTGACCCGTCACAATTTATATGGCAACGTGTCACGGAGTGCATCGCGGTGCACTGCCTCCGTGACATGGAGCCATCGCGATAGCTTACTGGAATTTTTTTAAAAATTCCAGATTACACTTCAACGTGTCACGGAGGGTAACGCGGAGCTATCGCCCCAGCTCACTGTCTCTGCATTTTATTAATTTTTTCATACCTCGCCTTTTCCTTCACGATTCCGTGAACATTTTTCTCCGTTTAACCTGAAAATCATCTCACTAAATAAAATTGGTTAGATTAATAGGTTTCACCTAACTAAAATAAAAAATAACTAACTAAAATACAAAATTTGTACTGAATCAAGAAAAAGCAAAATAAAAATCTATTTACACTTTACGAAATGAAAAGAAAAATTTTTCACAGGTTGCCTCCCGTGCAGCGCCTGGTTTACCGTCGCAGCTCGACGTCCATTATGCTCAATTGTCCGCTAGGGTGATGGACAATTTCTCACGATCATTGTCCTCCCCCCAGTAGTGCTTACACCTCTGCCCATTTACTAAGAACGTGGCACTCCGATCTTCTTGCCACAATTCTACAGCCCCGTGAGGGGTCATTCTTACCACTTCAAATGGTCCCGACCATTTAGACCTCAGCTCTCCAGGAAACAACTTCAATCTCGAATTGAAGAGCAAAACCTTCTGTCCCGGCTCGAAAATGCGATGCACCACATGCTTATCATGCCATATTTTGGTTCTTTCCTTGTAGTACTTAGCACTCTCATAGGCATGCCAGCGGAACTCATCAAGTTCACTGAGCTGCATTAGTCTCTTTTTGCCCGCCAGCTCTGAGTCCATATTTAGCTTTCTGATAGCCCAGAAAGCTAGGTGCTCTAACTCCACCGGGAGATGACATGCTTTGCCATAGACCGATCGGTATGGTGAGGTTCCAATCGGTGTCTTATAAGCAGTTCGGTAAGCCCACAACGCATCATCGAGTTTGCTTGACCAATCATTTCGTTGTGTATTTACCGTTTTCTGAAGAATCTGCTTCACCTCCCTATTTGACACTTCTATTTGCCCACTAGTTTGGGGGTAGTATGCTGTTGCCACTTTATGGCGCACGCCATACTTGGCTAGTAATTTCTTGAAACTTGCATTGACAAAATGAGCCCCTCCATCACTGATTATTGCTCGGGATGTCCCGAACCTTGTGAGGATGTGTTTTTTCACAAACTTCGTTACTACCTTGTTGTCATTTCTGGGGCAAGCTATTGCTTCCACCCATTTTGATACATAATCTACAGCCACCAAGATGTAACGATTACCAAATGATGGTGGGAATGGACCCATGAAGTCAATGCCCCATACATCAAAGGGCTCAACTTCCAGTATATTCTGCAAAGGCATCTCTTGTCTTCTGCCAATGGATCCTGTACGCTGACACCTATCACACATTTTGACATACGCCATAGAGTCTCTGAATAGTGTTGGCCAAAAGAAACCTGACTGTAGAACCTTGTGTGCTGTTCTCTTGCCTCCGTGATGTCCTCCATACAATGAAGAATGGCAGCCCCTCAACACTTCTGCAATCTGACTCTCTGGGATGCATCATCTCATTACCTGATCTGGTCCCTGTTTGAACAAATATGGTTCATCCCAAACATAATGCCGGCTGTCATGCCTCAATTTGCTTCTCTGCTGGTCTGTTGCCTCAGGTGGGTAGACTCCGCTCACTAGCAAGTTGACTATGTCTGCATACCAGGGAACTTAAGCTTCTCCCACTGCCAAGAGTTGCTCATCTGGGAATTCTTCATTTATGTTAGCGACTTTCCAGTCGTGATAGGTGATCTGCTACTTGGTTCTCGCTCCCCTTTCTGTCTCTGATCTCAAGGTCGAACTCCTGCAACAATAAGATCCATCTAATCAATCTGGGCTTAGCATCCTTCTTGTTGAATAGGTACCGAATAGCTGCATGATCGGTGTACACCACAACTTTCAAACCCACCAAATAAGACCTGAATTTGTCAAATGCAAACAACAAGGCTAGCATCTCTTTCTCTGTGACTGTGTAATTGCTTTGGGCCGTATTCAGTGTTTTTCTTACATAATAAATAGAATGGAAAATTCTATTTTTTCTTTTCCCGAATACGGCTCCCACAGCCACATCACTGGCATCACACATCAGCTCAAATGGTTGTTCCCAGTCAGGAGAAATAAGTATCGGTGCTTCTATCAATTTCTGCTTCAACTTTTCGAATGTTGTAACACACTCATCATTCAACTCGAACTTTACCTCTTTTTCTAGCAGTCTGCATAATGGTCTAGAAATGTTGGAAAAGTTTTTGATGAATCGTCTGTAGAATCCTGCATGCCCAAGAAAACTGCGCACACCTTTCACTGACACTGGTGGTGGCAACTTTTCAATAACCTCGATCATAGCACGATCGACTTACAACCCCTTTTTAGAGACTTTGTGGCCAATGACAATTCCCTCCTTCACTAAGAAGTGGCATTTCTCCCAGTTTAATACAAGGTTGGATTCTTCACATCGAGCCAGCACCCTGTCAAGATTCTGCAAACAAGTAGCAAACGAATTACCGAAAACAGAAAAATCATCCATAAATACCTCAACAAAATCCTCAACCATGTTATGGAAAATAACCATCATGCATCTCTGGAATGTGGCGGGTGCGTTGCATAACCCAAACGGCATCCGCCTGAAAGCATATGTCCCATAAGGACAGGTGAAAGTAGTCTTCTCTTGATCCTCCGGAGCTATGGCTATTTGGTTATAACCAGAGTACCCATCAAGGAAGCAATAATACTCCTATCCTGCCAACCTATCAAGTATTTGATCAATAAAAGGGATGGGGTAATGATCTTTCCTCGTGGCTTCGTTTAGCTTTCTGTAGTCCATACAAATCCGCCAGCCTGTGACGGTTCGAGTAGGGATCAACTCATTTTCTCGTTGGTGACTACAGTCATCCCCCCTTTCTTTGGAACACATTGAACGGGGCTGACCCACTCGCTGTCTGAAATTGGGTAGACCACACTTGCATGAAGCCACTTGATTATTTCTTTCCTTACCACCTCCTTCATTGCGGGATTAAGTCTCCGTTGTGGCTGAACGGTTGGTTTGGCTCCTGTCTCCATGAATATCCTGTGTGTGCAAAAAGCTGGATTGATACCCTGAATGTCAGACATTTGCCAACCCATTGCTTTCTTCCTCTTTCTGAGGACACCCAATGCTGCCTTTTCCTGTGCCTCCGTCAAGTCTGCAGAGATGATAACTGGTAACGTCTCCCCCTCCCCCAAAAAGATATATTTTAGATGGGGAGGCAATTCTTTTAGCTCCAGCTTCGGTGCCTCCTCAACGGATGGTTTCGGCAAAGGCTCTAGAGATCTCATCAATGATTGAAATTCCTATCTCCTCGGATGATTCTGTGCTCCATTCAACAACTGGACCATTCCACACGCCTCTCTATCCCCAAAATGATCAGAGTGTGTCAACGCTCTTTCCAATGGGTCTTGAGATTTAACAATCTGCCTAATTTCTTCATGCTCAACCACATTAATTTCCGAAAGCTCCTCATTTATAGCTGGCAGCTTCATGGCTTTTAACACATCAAATACCTCTACCTTGTCGTGTGCTTGCATTGTAAGTTGACCCGCAGCTACGTCGATTAATGCTTTCCCGGTTGCCAAGAAGGGTCGTCCCAAAATAAATGGGACTTCCGCGTCTGGTTCAAAATCCAGAACAATAAAATCTACCGGAAAAATGAGGGAGCCCACTTGCACTAGAACATCCTCAACAATGCCATCCGGCCTAGCTAAGGATCGATCCGCCAATTGCAAGATTACTGTTGTAGGTCTAGGACTCCCTAGACCCAACTTTTGAATACCGAAGATGGCATCAGATTTATGCTCGCTCCCAGGTCACACAATCCACGAGCTCGGATACTCTGCCCAATAGTAAGCTGGATAGTAAAACTTCCAGGGTCTTTTAGCTTCGTGGGCAGTCTATTTTGGATCCGGGAAGTACACTCCTCCGTCAAATATACCGTGGCATACTCAGTCAAACGACTTTTGTTGGCCACTATGTCTTTAATGTATTTGGCATATTTAGGCACTCCCTCCAAGACATCAACAAGAGGTAAGTTAACATGTACCTGTTTAAGCACCTCCATGAATTTCTTGAAACACGCCTCCTCCTTGTGTTTCTTGAGTCGTTGAGGGAACGGGGGTGGAGGTCTTTCTGATTCAGCTTCTTTGGTTTTCCCCCTTTCCGAACTTTGCTCTCCCTCAACATCTGCTGCTCCCGAGTTTTGAGGTGGTCTTTCTGGTTCCACCTCCTTCAGCTGCAAACCACTCCTTGTGGTCACTGCATTCACCTGCTTCGGATTAGGGTCCGTGTCGCTAGGCAGTCCTCCTCTGGGCCTTGTGTTTTAGGCACTAGCAAATTGCCCAAATTGATACTCAAGATCCTTGGTCGCTAATTGATTATTTTTCAATTCGGCTGGCAATTTAACATAGTCAGCCTGCAATTGCGCCTGGTTAGCGATCATGGTCTTGAACATCTCCTCAATGCTAGGTGATGGTGGTGGAGGAGGGGCATTATGATATCTGAATTGAGATTGGTAGTTCTGTTGCCCTCCTTGATTCCTTTGCATACCCTGACCCGAACTCTAGCCTTGTTGGTTGTTGCTACCCCATGAAAAATTTGGATGGTTCCTCCAATTTGAATTGTAGCCACTACCATACTGCTGCTGATTTCTTTGTGCATTGCCCACAAAGTTAACCGAATGTTGGTTTGCTCCACAACACTCAGCTGAGTGCTCACTGCTTCCACACACTTCACATCACATTTGCTGGACCGCATTGACTGAAGCTGAAGGCTGGTTCAAATTCATGTTGCTGAAGTGGTTGTTCAATTGATTCTGCAAGGCAGCTATCTGTACAGCGATAGCTGTAAATCCATCCACTTCAAGCACTCCTGCTGCTTTCCCTGCTCCACCTCGTGATGAATCAGCATTCCATTCTGGATTGCCCTGTGAAATCCGGTTTAGCAAAGTGTACAGCTCCTCATAAGTCTTTTCCAGTGCTTGCCCTCCAGCTGCTGAATCTAGCAAAATTTTAGTATGGGGTTCCAAACCCTCAATAAATGTGTGCACCAACACCTCATTGGACTGATGATGATGAGGACAGTCCCGCAACATGGATTTAAATCTTTCCCAGGCTTGATACAAATTTTCTCCCTCCCTCTGTTTGAAACTTAGAATTTGACTTCTAAGTCTGGCTGTTTTACCAGAGGGAAAAAATCTTATCAAGAACTTCCGTGCTAGATCATCCCACATTGAAATAGAATTTGGTGGCTCAGCTTTTAACCACCTCTTGGCTTCACCAAGTAATTAGAACAGAAACAATGTAAGCCGAACATAATCAGGTGACACTCCAACGGGTATATAAGTGTCACTTATCTCCAAAAAGTTTTGGAGATGCTGTTGTGGGTCTTCATGAGGGAGACCGGTAAATTGCCCGCTTGTGTGCAACAGTTGCACCATATTTTGCTTGAGTTCAAATCTCCCTCCAGGCTCTGGTTTGCAAATACTGGATGTTACATTGTTGGCATGTGGGATTGCCACCTCGCGAACCGGCCTTGCTGCTGCTTCTTTGGGCACTAACACTGCCCTAACAACCGGTGGATTTTGTTGCTCCATAATAGTCTGTCTGCGCAACTGCAGCTTCTTTTGTAGAGCTTCTCTGTGTTTACTATGAAATATACGTTCAGGCTCTATATAAGATTCCACCAGCTCTTTGTCTCTTGCCAGTGTTCACAGAAATCAAGTCTGCAAAATACAGGCTAAGACCAAGTTGTCAACACTTAAGAAAATAAAATAAAAATACAGTAAATTTACACTTAACACAATTTCACCAATTGCCTAGTCTCCCAAGATTGTTATTATCTTTTTTATGAGTATCTATGTTTTATACCTAGGTTGTGTGAACCTTGATCTATTAAAGTTGATAGGTCTATAAATATAAATATTTAAGTTAGCAGGTCACATGTATTATCAATTCTTTCATTTTGATTGTTGTTTAATGGTTGCAAATGTTGAATCTTATCTAAAATTTTGATTTGTTTGATCAATGATTTCATGATTAGGAGAAAAATTGATAACGGATATTTGAGGCTTTCAACCCTCATCTAATAACTTGAGCTATTATAAGAATAGTCAACTTGGAACTTATGACAACATTTAAATCCAGAATCACCCAAAGGCCGAAAGGATTGAGGGTGATAATTCTCTAAGTTTAACAACCCGTATGTCATTACGGGAAGGGAATAGACTAAGAACGCTGGAAACAGGCTAAGAGAAGGATAGAAAAAGCTGTGAAATAACCTAAGTATAAAACTGGATGAAATTGGGGAGTTACTGGTTTAGGAGACCACTGCAGCAGTGGAATACCCATCGTAGCGAGACCATGGTAACGGTCGGAGTCCAGTCATGATGAATTTAGGAAGTAATCACTGTAACTGCCGTAGTGGTGCTCTGGCTGCTGTAGTGGGTCTGCTGCAGTGGAAATACAACCACTGTAGCGGACGACGGGAATCAGAAAGTGGGTTTAGGTGGGACTTTTAGAGTTTTATCCTATTATTTCCAAAACACGATCAAAAGGTATAGAGAACGGAAATTTTCTCCAAAGCAGTGAACTCTTCTCCCAAGGTAAGATTCTTGATTTTCTATCCTTACAACGAGTATTGTTAATCCTAGAATTCTTGTAGACCTTTAGTGGTAGAGTTTTTAGTGGAGAAAACCCTAGACTGTTAGACTAAGGCTAAATTATAAGGAGTTTATGGGGTGGTTTGATTTTATGTTTGAGGAGTATTGATCATTGCCCTAGGATTATTTGTTTGAGAACGAGAGTTATGCGAGAATTGAGACCTATAACTAAGTAGAATTGGGGATATACTTTCGAAAGTGCCCTCAAGGGGAGGGTTTGATCTTCTAAAACCCTTATTTGAAGAGTGAGTAATGAATTACTCTCTATTGTGTTATGGATTTTGAGCATTCTGAAACTGTGAGAAAGGGCAAGGCTCTAGTGGAGTAACTGACTCTTTGTGTCCAAAATTGAGGTAGGTTATGGTTAAAGGGATTAGACCCTATATAATAGCATATACATTGTGCGCATTGTTGATATACAGTTGGTCTCGGACATTATTTGTTGTGAGAAGTTATTATTGATAACTTGTTGAAAGAATGTGAACATGATATGGTGTTAAACTGTGGTAACTGTGAAGTAAGGATATTATACTCATTTAATGATATGGTTATTTGTTTGTAGTTGTTTCTTAGAGGAGTAGATTGTAACCTCCTATTTGTTAAATAATGTACCTTGATATGTTCATTTGATGAGAATGATGTAGGATAGTATTAACATCCTAAGATAAGAGGCTTGATGAGAATGATGTAGGACAGTATTAATATCCTAAGATAAGAGGCTCATGCCCGAGGGGAGCATCCGAGCGAGCGATATTATTGAGTGGCTCGTGTCTGAGGGAGCATCCAAATGAGCATATGAGTGAGAGCGGATGCCACATTGGCATAATACATAGATTTCTAGAGTCCCCTACAGGTCATGATTGGAAGGAAAGAAATAAGACCCTCTAGCATGTGTGTACACTGATTTTGAGGAAGGAGTGTTTGTGGTGATATGGTAGTGGCATGTGCCCGACATGTCACCATTTGTTTTATTTTATGTTGTGTGTGTAACTTGTGAACTTTTGGAGTGAGTATGTGCTAAGTGGATGAATTTAATTGATAATCTATAAGTGTGATGAAAAGAGAAAAGTGGGAAGAGATCCTAAATGTATTATGGGTTAATGACTAAAAATGTTGAGTTGGTTACTATGAATAGATATTTTAAATTGTATGTTGAGATGAATTGTTACCATTTGATGTGAATACTCATGTTATATCTGAATGAGATGTAGAGTGTCAACTGTTGTAAACTATGAGCTGATGAGGGTGCAGCTAAGTCGAGTTACTGCCTCGAGCAGTATCACTGCAGCGGAACTACTTTCGCCACGGCGAGACCACTGTAGCGGTCCAGTGACGTTGCAATGAGAGGCCCAATCCTGTCAGTAGGCCAGCTATCACCTGTGTAGAGCTAGGGCTGCAAAATTGTTTTTGTGATTCGGTATGATGTTGAGGACTTTTTTTATATAATGTTTGCATTAATTATATGTTATTATGTAAGGTAGGCCGATGATTCCTACAAGTACCGTGTTTTGTATTGACCCTACGCCTTCTCTTCTTTTCTGAGTGTAGAATTCGATAAGGGAAGATCCTCTCATCCCCACCTTAAGTTTGCAGCAGTTTCTTTGAAAGGTGAGAGGCACAAGATGGGCTGATTCACTTCCCTCAAGAAGATGTCCCTCCTCTAGAAATTGTAGTTTTCTTTTATTTTCTCTTTGGTTAAACATTCTAAAACTGTATTTAGACGTTGAGGTGCAATGACAATCAGGTATTGGGATTATTTTTTTGTTCGTTTTAAGAAGAATTTATCATTTTATGATTCACTTTGTTTTATTATAAGTTTTATTTCTTTATTAATTTTTGATGTCGAGTTAAGTTTTGAGATCACTGGTTTGCCTATCGGGGCGTTAGTGCAGGTCCCAATCACGGTCATTTTAGGTCGTGAAAAAGTTAGTATCAAAACCCTAGGCTCGTTGATTTCATTTTACTAAGACGGGTCTAGTAGAGTCACGCAAATCGGTGCAGAGATGTCCATAACTTATCTTCAAGAGGCTACAGGACTTTAGGAAAACTCCCTTCTTCCTTTATTTCGTGCGATTACTTGATTCCAATTGGTATTTGATGATCCAAATTGGTATCCAACAACTATTCTTTCTTTCCTTCTCAGATGGTGAGAATACGCGCAAATGGTAACAGAAATACAACACGCAAACCAGTAGTGGCAGCCACAGTTTGAGGTAGAGGATGGGTCAAAGGTCATGGATGGAAGCTTGTTGCTTCTAGAGAAGGGGCTCGTGGTCCTGCTCCAGTCAGGGAGAGGTCAGCATCTCCCGTACCACCAGTAGTATAGGAGCAGGTGGCTATTGAGGTTGAAGTTCCGACATAGGGAGAAGCTCCTGCCGCTCCCGCATCCTCTAAGGTTCTGGCTCAAGTACTCAATCTCCTGAGTGGCCTCATGGGTACTGGGGCAGCGCTAGCAACTCCTGCGAGGTAACATTGGGGGATATAGCATGCAGTTATTGTGGCTCCTCGAATTGATGACTTGTCAGAGACTGTCATGTTCCCGAGACTGATAGGAGTGAGATATAAGGGATATGCAAAGAATGCCGAGAATAAGGCTCAGAGGGTGGGTTCCTTTACTAGTTCTTTTACCAAGGCTCTGGCACCACAGGGTTTCTATAGGCACCCTATTCAGTCCACATGCAGGTATCAGCTGGAGATCCACCAGGGACAGCTCCGTGACCATTAGGTGCAATTGGGAACACTCAGATTGTTCGTTCAGACTTTGGAGCTCGCTCTATTTCCTCTATTCTGGCTCAGAGTCCAGTGATTGAGAAGGTCTATCATGAGTGTGGACAGTATGGACACATCCGAAGATGGTGCCCTAGGTTCAGACAGGGAGGGCAGATTGTTCTTCACTCAGCTCCTCAAGCTTCAGCCCCTGCCAGTGAGGAGGTATTGTTTAGTCAGGATCTTCCATAATTGAACGAGGTAGTCAGCCATCCGTTAGAAGTCGTGCTCAGCAGAGTAGAGAAGGTGCTCAGATGAAGAGAAGTGGCACCCAGTCAAGTAGAGGGGTGGCACAGCCCAACTGGTATGGTTCTCAGGCGGGTAATCAGGACAATATCTATGTTTTTCCTAGTAGGCCAGAGGTAGAGGCTTCAGACGCCGTTGTTACAGATATGATGTTCGTGTATGATAAAATGGCTACTGCGTTGTTTGTTCAAGGCTCTACCTTTTCTTATATGTCTAATTATTTTGCCTTGGGTTTGGATCTTGTCTATAATATGCTTGATACTCCAATCCGTGTGTCTACTCCTGTTAGGAATTCAATGATGATGGATAAGGTTGTTCGTGATTGCATTATTAATTTTATGGGGTTTGACACTATGGCAAACTTAGTAATCTTGGACATGGTTGATTTTGATATAATTTTAGAAATTAGTTGGTTGTCCCCTTACCATGACATTCTAGATTATCATGCTAAGACCATTACTATACTGGAGCTAGGGGTGTCTAGGTTGGAGTTGAAAGAGAACTGTAGCCCTGCTAAGAAACTCATCTCTTATATTCGTGCCCATAAGTTGATAGAGCGGGGTTTTTTAGCGTATCTGGCACATATTAAGGACACTAGTTCTGAGGGTCCTTCCATAGAGTCGGTCCCAGTTGTTTGGTGAGTTTTTAGAGGTATTCTTTACAGATTTGCCCGGCATGCCGTCGGACTGTGAGATTGATTTTTGTATAGATGTAGAGCCAAGGACTCAACCCATTTCTATTCTTCCACACTGAATGGAACCTACTGAGTTGAGAGAACTCAAGGAGCAGTTGTAGGAGTTGCTTAGTAAAAGGTTTATTAGACCATGTGTGTCACCATGGGGTACACCATTATGTTTGTGAAGAAGAAGGATGGTAGTATACGAATGTGCATCGACTACCGTCAGTTGAATAAGGTAACTATTCAGAACAAGTACCCTCTTCCTCAAGTAGATGATTTGGTTTATTAGTTATAGGGGGCAGCTATGTTCTCAAAGATCTACTTGAGGTCAGGTTATCACCAGCCGAAATTTCGGGATGAGGATGTTCCTAAAACAACCTTTTGGACCAGGTATGGGCATTATGAGTTTCTGGTCATGTTGTTTGGACTCACTAATGCCCCAGCTATGTTTATGATTCTGATGAATGATATTTTCAATACTTACTTAGACTCCTTTATGATTGTGTTTATTGATGATATCTTGGTGTATTCTAACACCAAGCAGAGCATAAAAATCATCTAAGAATTGTGTTGGGATTGCTGAAGGAGAAACAGTTATATGCAAAATTCTCTAAGTGTGAGTTTCTATTGGAATAAGTGTCTTTTCTAGGGCATGTGATCTCCAAGGAGGGAATCCAAGTTGACCCAAAGAAGGTGGAGGCAGTCAGAAACTGGGTGAGGCCAACTAACGTGATGGAAATTAGAGTTTTGTGGGGCTCGCCAGTTATTACCGTCGGTTCTTGAAGGGTTTTGCATCCATCCCTTCGGTGCTGACCAAGTTGACTCAAAAGGATGTACCCTTCCAGTGGTTAGAGGAATGTGACTTTGATAAGCACAACACCTATCTTGGTGTTACTAGTGGAAGTTAAAGACTTTGTTATTTATTTTGATGCCTCACTATCTGAGTTGGGTGCTGTATTAATGCAGGAAGGACAGGTCATTACTTATGCCTTAAGACAGTTGAAGGTGCACGAGAAGAATTATCCCACGCATGACCTTTAGCTAGCAGCGGTGGTGCTCACTCTAAAATTCTGGAGGCACTATTTATACGGGGCTCGTTGCAAGGTGTTCACAGACCATCACAACTTGTAGTATGTGTTCTCCTAGAAGGATATCAACTTGAGGCAGAGAAGATGGATGGAATTGATTAAGGACTATGATATCACTATTTTATACCATCCAGGAAGGACAATATGGTGGCAGACACATTGAGTCAAAAATCAATGAGCATGGGCAGTCTAGCTTGCCTGAAGGTTACCCAGCGACCGATGGCAAGAGAAGTTCAGACTTTGTCCAATATCTTGGTGAGATTATCATTGACTAAAACATGTGGGATATTAGCTAGCATGGATTCTATGTCATACTTTTTAGAGGAAATCAAAATTAAGATAATTTGAGGATGAGAAATTGGGTAAGATTCGAGATAAGGTCTTGTGGAGAGAAGCTAAAAAAGCAGTTTTAGATGCTGAAGGGGTCCTGAGAATAAAGGAAAGGGTGTGTGTTCCCCTAGTTGGTGAGCTAATACAGACTCTCCTGGTAGAAGCTCACCACTCGAGGTACTCCATTCACCCAGAGTCACCAAGATGTACCATTATCTAAAATAACACTATTCATGGGGTAGAATGAAGAGAGACACTGTTGACTATGTCGCTCAGTGTTTGAAATGCTAGCAGGTGAAGTACGAGCACCAAAAGCTGGGAGGAGTACTTCAGCGGATGCACATTTCGAAGTGGAAGTGGGAGAGAATAGCGATGGACTTTGTGGTAGGTCTTCCAAAGACATTAGGAAAATATGACTCCATTTGGGTCATAGTTGACAAACTGACCAATTCTGCCCACTTCTTGCTGGTTCAGGTGACTTATAATGCCGAGAAGTTGGCCAACCTGTATGTGAAAGAAGTGATTCGGTTGCAAAGGGTGCCAGTGTAGATTGTGTCTGACAGGGGCACCCAGTTCACTTCACATTTTTGGAGAACCTTGTAGGCAAAGTTAGGCACGAGGTTGGACTTAAGCACAAACTTCCCCCCTCAGACAGATAGATAATCAGAAAGGACTATTCAAGTGTTAGAAGAGATGCTACGGGCGTGTGTGATAGATTTTAGGGGCCTTTGGGATATACTCTTACCCCTAATAGAGTTTGCATATAATAACAACAATCACTCGAGCATTGGCATGGCGCCATTTGAAGCTCTCTACGGGAGGAAATGCAAGTCCCCAATTGGTTGGTTTGATGCATTTGAGGTAAGATCCTGGGGAATTGATTTGCTGAGGGAGTCCTCGGAAAAAGTCTAAATAATTTAGGACCGTGTAGTAGCTGCTCAAATTAGACAAGAGTAGTACACTGACAAGAAGGTGAGGTATATGGAATTCATGGAGGAGAGCAAGTGTTGCTCAACGTATCCTCTATGAAGGGGGTGATGAGGTTCAGGAAGCGGGGAAAGCTTAACCTGAGGTACATCAGACCGTTTGAAATCCTACGACGAGTAGGGGAAGTAGCTTATGAGATGGCATTGCATCCAGGATTGTCGGGAGTCAATTCGACATTTCATGTATCAATGTTGAAGAAGTATCATAGAGATGGAACTTACATTATTAAATGGGACTTTGTTCTACTAGATGAGAGTTTGTCTTATGAGGAGGAGCCAGTAGCGATATTGGCTAGAGAGGTTCAGAAGCCGAGGTTAAAAGAAATCACGACAGTAAAGGTCCTGTGGAAGAATCGTCCTATAGAGCAAGCTACTTGGGAGATCGAAGATGATACGCGGACCAAATATCCTAGTTGTTTGTGGAATCTAGTATGTTCTCTTCCTTACTTTTATTATAGGCCATTTAGGGATGAATGATGTTTTAATTGCTATGTGATGTAACGACCCGCATATCATTACGGGAAAGGAATGGACTTATAAAGCAGGAAATAGGCTAAGAGAAGGATAGAAAAAGCTGTAAAATAATCTAAGTGAAAAACTGGTTGAAATTAGAGAGTTACTGGTTCGTGGGATCGCTGCAGCGGTGGAATGCCCGCTGCAGCGAGACCATGATAACGGTTGGAGTCCTGCCGTGATGAATTTGGGAAGTAACGACTGGAATCGCCACAACGGTACTCTAGAGGTTGAGGTTGTACTTGAGCATCGCCGTCCATCCTCAGACGGATGAGCAATCAAAATGGAAAATCCAGGTATTGAAGGACATGCTCCGAGCATGTGTGACAGATTTTGGGGGCCATTGTGATAAATTCTTACCCTTGACAGAGCTTGCTTGCAATAACAGTTATCACTCGAGCATTGGCATGGTGCCATTTGAATCCCTCTATGGGATGAAATACAGGTGTCTAATCAGGTGGTTTGATGCATTCGAAATGAGACCCTGGGGAACTAATTTGCTGAGAGAGTCCTAGGAAAAATTTTGGATAATTCAGGACTGTATGGTAGCTGCTCAAGTAGATAGAAGAAGTACGCAGATAAGAAGGTGAGGGATATGGAATTCTTAAAGGGAGAGCAAGTGTTGCTCAAGGTATCCCTATGAAGGGGGTGATGAGGTTTGGGAAGCAGGGCAAGCTTAGCCCGAGGTACATTAGACCATTTAAAATACTCCGACGTGTGGGAGAAGTAGCTTATGAGCTGGCATTACCGCCAGATTTATCTGGGGTGCATCCGATCGATGTTCTATGTCTCAATGCTAAAGATGTATCATGGGGATAGGACATACATTATCAAATGTGACTCTATGATACTAGATGAGAATTTTCCTTATGAGGAGGAGCCTGAATCAATACTGGCTAGAGAGGTTTGAAAGCTGAGGTCAAAAGAAATCGCGACAGTAAGGGTCCTATAGAAGAATCGTCCTATAGAGGAAGCCACTTAGGAGATCGAGGCTGATATGCGAATCAAGTATCCTCCGTTATTCGTGGATTCTGGTACTTATTCTCCCTTTCTTTATATAGACTGTTCGGGGATGAATGGTGTTTTAATTGGTATCTGATGTAATGACTCGAATATCGTTGCGTGAAGAAAATGGACTCAAAGCATTGAAAACAGGCTAAGGGAGGGATAGAAAAAGCTACGAAATAATCTAAGTATAAAATAGGTCAAAATTGAGTAGTTACTGGTTTGAGGGACCGCTGCAGTGGTAGGATGTCCGCTATAGAGATACCGTGGTAATGGTCGGAGTTCCGTCGGGATGAATTTGGGAAATAACCATTGGAACTGCCGAAAATGCGATCACTGTAGCGGATGATGGGAATCAGAAAGTGGATTTACGTGGTATTTTGAGGGTTTTTACCCCATTATTTCCAAAATGCGAGAGAATAAGGTCTAAAGGCAATTTCTTCTCTTGAGCTGTGAAGTTATATTTTAAGGTGAGTTTCTTGATTCCTTCTTCCTTCAATGGGTATTGTTGATTTTGGGAAGCTAAGGGGACCTTTTAATGGTAGATTTCTAAGCTAAGAAGCCCTGGTTGATGTACTAGGGCTAGATCATGGGGAATTAATGGGATGATTAGATTAGAAGTTTTATGAGTAACCACTGTTTCCCAAGGCTTCCTTGCTAACAAATATAGGTTAGATGACAATGAAGACCTAGAACTAGGTTGAATTGGAGGGTTTTACTGTCAAAGTGCCCTGTAAAGGAGCGCTTGATCTATTTAGACCCTTATTTGAAAAGTAAGTAATGAAATACTCTGGCTTTGTGTAGATTTTGAGCATTCCAAGGATTTGACAAAGGGCAAGCCTCCAGTAGAATAGCTAAATTTCCACATTTGATATTGAGGTAGGTTATGGTTAGGGGGTTCGACCCTATATAATGACATGTATGTGTGTGTGATGATGATATGTGATTGATCTTCGGACATTATTTGTTATGGAATTGCCTTATTGAGTAAATTGTGAAAATCATGTTATTATGAAGTGATTTTGAACTTATGTGAACTATGTGGAGTTGTGAAGTGAATTATGTTTATGTTGGTTCATAATGATAGATGGTCAGTAATTGTGCGAGTGAGGGAGTAGATTGTAAACTCCTAAGTGTTTATATGTTGCACCCTGTTATATTCAGTGGATGAAAAATGAGTAAGACGGTAAACATATCCTAAGATGAGAGGCTCGCCGCTGAAGGGAGTATCTGGGAGAGCAATACTACTGAGTGGCTCATATCCGAGGGGAGCATCGGGACGGGCATATGAGTGGGAGTGGGTACCACGCTAGTATAGTACATGAATATCTAGAGTCCCCTAAAGTCATGAATAGAAGGATAAAAATAAGACCTTCTAATATGTGTGTACACTTCTATTATTGTCTGAGTGGTTACGGTGATATGGCGGAGGCGTGTGCCTGACATGTCACCACCTCTTTTATTTTATGTTATTTTGTAATCCTATTAAAGACTGGATCTAGTATGTTCTAAGTGGTTGTCTGAATTGCTGATCATGTGTGTGTGTGTGTGTATATATATATATATATATATATATATAAAACTTGAACGAAGAATATGGATTTGATATTAATTGTGTCATGGTCACAATGTTTGTAGGTGTTGAGTTAATTCTTTTTGTGATTAACTGTGGAACCTGTATGGATAATGAGTTGTACTAATTGTTCTCTAGATTTGTGATTACAACTGAATTAATCCGTAGAGTATGTGAATTTCTAAAGTGATGAACTGATGAGCTGATAAGGGTGCAGTTAAGTCGAGCTACTGCCTAAGGCGGTACCACTGCAGCGGACATTATTCCGCTGCAACTGTAAAGACCCAATTAAGTGAGCAGGTAAATTGTCTCTTGTGTGGTGTTAGTGTACTTGATATGGCTATTGTACTTATGTATGATGTTGATGACTCATTTTATATTGTTGTTGCAATGCTTATAGGTTATTATGTAAGGATGGGTGATGATGTCTACCAGTATCGTGTTACATACTAACCTACTCCTGCACTTCTTTTATGAGTGCAGAGTTCGAACCAGAAAGTTCCTCACGTCCTCACCTATAGAGAAGCAACAGTTTATTTGAAAGGTGAGCAGACTAAGAAGGCAGTACCACTCCTCCGTCGAATATATCTTTCCTCTCCGAACATTCATTTCTTTACTTTCTATACTTATTAATCTTAGTGTTATACATAGACATCTGGTGCAGTGATAATCAGGTCTTGGGATTATTTATTGCAATTTTATTTTTTAATGGTTTTGTTATTGCTCCAATGTTCACTTCGTATTATTATAATAAATGTTTTCCTTCTGAATACTTACTTAAGAGGATACTATTAGGAATCATTGGTTCGCCCACTGGGGGGAGGGGAGGGGTTAGTGTGGGTGCCAATCACGGCCATTCGGGGTCATGACATTTGTCAAGTCTATGGGAAATTACCAAGTGTGGCGGCACCCTTTCACTGTAGTCGTCGGTGTACTCGTCTTCAAAAAGGTTGGACTTTTTCTCCATGCACTTGAACCGTGAAGCATTATTGTTGGGAATGATCACTGGGAGGGAAATGGAATTGTTCTTAATTAGTTTTTTAGTTGTTGATGTTAGGGAGAGTTTGAAAGTCGTCCTCGTCTTCATCATCAGCTACATCTTCAACCTCTTTATGCTCTGCATTCTCTGGAAAAAACACTTCATATTCTTTAAATTCTTCATCATCAGCTACATTTTGAACCTCTTCACTCCTTGTATCCTTTGAAAAAAATACTTCATGCTCCTGAAATTCTTCATCATCAGCTAAACATTGAACCTCAACATACCTTGCATTCTCTGGAAAAAGCAGTTCATGTTCCTGAGATTTTTCAGCAGCTACATTTTGAACTTCTTCACGCTCTGCATTCTCTTGAAAAACCACTTCATGTTTCTAAAACTTTTTAGCCATTGAGAAAAGGGGTTTTGGTTACTGGAGGGGAGTGAAATTATGTGTTGGGGAAAAGGAAGAAGAGAGGGATTTATAGGGAATTGGGAGGTTTTGGGTGCTGGGGGCAAGCGAAAATTTAAGAAGTGATTGGATGGACTGATCTGAAACTTAGTGCGGACACTTTTTGGTTGGGTTTTCTTCATATTCATTTTCACTGAGTGTGGTCCCATTTTTCTCTCTCTAGAAACTAAAACTATTTTTTCTCTCTATTTGTCAGTTTCTTGCAAGTTTACGTTTTTGTTGTATGTATTTATGATTTTGTGTATGTGTAAGATTTTAATACACCTCATATTTTAAATAATTCTTTGATCCTTTTTAATGATTATGCCAGGCCAACATTAGATTTTCATATTTATATTGTTTTGGAAATAGTTTAAATAATTTTCCTTATTTAGTTTAATATAAGCTCACAATGTATATTTGTATACAAGATGAACTATAGGGTGTATACGTTTTGGTATTTTTACACTCCAATGAAGGAGGAGTTAGGATTTTCATTAAAAGATTTCAGAATATAAAAAAATAAAATGCACGAACAAATAATGGAATTTAACATCTACCATATATATATAAAAAGTAATTTTGATCTTATATATATAAATATAATTTTTGAATGATGAACACCCTTGTAATACTCCAATTTTGCCATCGACTACGATACAGTTTGAATGAATGATAATGGTATCCTTTAGATTTCAGAAAATTTATTGCTCCAAATACGATATATACAATCAAATCTTGTTATAACAATCATTCATTATAATGATATTTCACTATAACAACCGGATTTTCTCCAGAATTAATTTTTTATGATATTTCTTACTTCTCTATAACAACAATATATCTATAACAACAATGACATTCATGACAGTGGTACACTTTTTGTAAAACTGCTCCTCTATAATAGTTCTATTCAAATGTTATATAATAATATTTTATAAGAAATATTTTATGTATAAAATAAAATATTATGATAATCATTATTATTGTCATGCACGTAAATTTCAATTACAAATATCTAAAAATAATAAAATTATATTTAAAATAACATCACGAAAAAAATACTACTGACGTTTGTCATTTTTACATTTATACTCTTTCTAATTTTTTCATTAAATTGGTTAACAAATACATTTCTTCTTTTTGATATACAAAATGATTAAATAAATTTTTTATATACTTTTATTAATAACAACTAAATGAGATCTAAATGTTAAATATATATATATGTATGTATGTATGTATGTATGTATGTATGTACACCTCACTATAGTAGCTACAAAAATTTTAGATGAATGTTGCCATTATAACGAGATTTATCTGTATTAAATTACTACTTTCTCTGTTTCAATTTATGTTATACTCTTTAATTTTTAATTAATCCAAAAAAATAATTTCTCTCTATATTTAACAATAATTTAACTTTAATTTTTTTATTTTATCTTTTATCATTAATTAAGGTAGGTTTCTGAAATATATACTTTAATTCTTTTTAAAAAGAAAAAAAATGACCTTTTGAGATTGGTATTTTGAATATATATCAAAGATTGGTCTTAATTTTTTGATTTTTGACGTTGAACAAATTAATCTCCAAAAATAAATTTTTTAAATTATCTATTACAAAAATTATCTTCCAAAGATCAATTTTTTTTGAACTTATTTTGAGGTCTATTTTAATAGGGTAAAAATAAATGTAACTTTATAAACCTCTCAATTTTTATGTGTAATGTGGACACACAATATATAAATTTGAATTGAGATAATATTTAGTAACAACCTTCAAGTGGAATCTATTTAGCTTTCAAAAAAGTATGATTAATATTCCAATAACATCCAAATAAAAAGTAGAGTTACAAATCATGTCAGGATATGATCAAATTCATGTTATATGCTGAATTTTAGGATTGACACCTAATACAGCTAAATAAAAATAATTATTATTGTTATATAGAATCATCGCAATTTAGCACCTTCCAAACATCTATCAGATTTCGAGATTCAAATCATTATATACAATTTTTTAAAATAAATTATTAGTATAACATAGATTGTGTATTAACTTATTTTCTTTAGCAAGAAATGAACTAATTAATGATTCTTATATTATACTATATATAATACTTGATCCCTTAAATTAGAATCAAACTGAAATTATTAATATAAGAATTAATCAGTAATTACTTATTTAATAGTGGTGCAAAGATCTTTTTGGCAAATCACCTACACTCTTTTTCTTCACCCATAACTGGCTCCTATGTATCATATTATTATATAAGTGGAAAGTCAAAAAGTAAAAAGTTAGATTATCATTTTGTCTCTCCATTAAATTAAAATTTAATTAAATATTAATATTTTATCATATCATATCATATTTAAATATTTATTATTATATAACTGGGAAGCCAAAAAGTGAAAAGTTAAAATAAATAAATAAATATACATAATAAATAAATAAATAAATTGTTACACCCCGTAAATTCTTGACATTTAAATGGCCTATTCACATGTTGGTTAAGAGTTTTAGAATGCCATACATGCTAGAAAAAGGCCCGGGGGAAGACCGGACAAATGCCGCGTCAAACCATCGCAAGAAAAGGCCGGGCAGGCCCCTCCGCGATGGCCAATGTGCCACAGAGGGCTCACCTCCGCGATGGCCAACGTGCCACGGAGGTGAGATGCAGTCCCAAGTATATAAAGTCCCACTTCGGTTTTTAGTGATAATTATCAAATATTTCCAGTGAACAAACCAGAGAGTAACCAGAAAACAGAGGCCATGAGGGTTCCATTGAAATTTTCTTCCGATTACGCTATTAAACGCGGTCCAAACTCGAAATAACTTCGGGTAGCGAAGTATTGAGCGGCAGGGAGCATTCCTACGGAGTTAGTTCCAGTAGTTCAAGTTCCATTAGAATGTTTCAGAAGCCGCATATTATGTTTAGTATAAATTTTAGTAATTATGTTAGAAACATCATGTCATATGTAGCGTGAAACTTACTAGCACAATATAAATTTCAGTAGAGTATTTCAGAAATAGTATAGTATATCAATACGAAATTTAGAAACCATGTTAGAAATAGTAAATCATGTTTACCATGAAACTTAGTTATACAACATGATTTTCAACTGAAATATTATATCTTGTTTCAGTATCAAATTCAACACAGTATGACATAAATGATATATATGCTATCATTAGTTTCAGCATGTAGCGTACGCAGTTAGTATTATTAGCTAAGACTTGACTGTATTGTTTTGGGCTGGATTACCTAGCATTCATGACCGCCCCAGGGTTAATAGCTGTATCGACTCATCTTCCAGAGGGTGAGGATACGTCGCTCTACGGAGTGGCATGCTGTCCCCTAGGGACGAAGATGGGATGCTAGTTTCCCCATATTTTGCCTTGGTTGGATTTTATACACCCCCGTCGAGCGGGTACGCCAGGAATGTTGATTCAGGAGTCCTCCGGACTCAGGTACAGTTATAGTTAGGGGCTCAGCAGGCCCAAGAGCATACCCAGGGGACCGGCTGGATGCTTATAGTTACTATGGGAGATGGGATGACTGGGGTAGGGGTATAGATTGCGTGTTGGTTGTACCTTCCGGCTTATGGGGGCCAGGTAAGATTTATGTATGCTATGTTATGTTATGTTACTCTATATTATGCCATGTTATGTTAGTTATTAACAGATAGACAGTAGAATGCCACGTTACCAGGCACGACTCTTACTCCTTCAGCATAGGTGAGGACAGTCTTGAATTCATACTTTTAGCCAGTTACAGTCTATTTCTTTCTACTTCAGTTCTATCAGTTATATTGCTTGTTTTCAGTTATTTTTTAGCTGTTGCTTTGCATACTCAGTACCAGCGGTACTGACACCCATTTTGGGGCGCTGGATTACTTGCCTATAGGTACTCATACACGAGGAGCCGATCCCTCGTAATTCCAGCCAGCACATAGAATCATCCGCTTTTGTCATTCGGAGCTAGACAGCTAGAGGTTTAATCCTTTTCTTTTGTTGTACAGTATGGGTAAGCCGGGGCCCTGTCCCGACCATCTTATCAGTATTCTTAGAGGCTTGCAGATTGTATATTTCCTGTGGTTAGCTATACCGATCGTGTGAGGCCGTGTGTATGTTTTAGTTTGTTTATGATGGTCGTGTGGGGCCTTATTCAGTTGGTAGTGGTGATCTTGTTGGTCACGTAGCAATTTAGCACTTGTTTTCTTGATTCAGAAATAACTAGACAGCATGGTGGCCTTATCGGCCCGCATAGGTTCCCTATTGATTCAGTTGTTCTGGGTAGCTGTTGTTTTCATACAGGTGTCTATAGGCCTAGTCAGCCGAAGGCTGTATTTACAGCCGTTATATAGCCCGTCGTTTTCTTGAATCCAGAGTTAGAGCCAGTCTGGCACCAGAAAGTGCTTAGGCTCAGCTAGTCCAGTAGTCCAGGTCCTAGTAGGGCACCAAGTGCCAGTCATGCCTCCCAAGGCAGGGTGTGACAAAGTTGGTATCAGAGCAGGTCGTATTCCAGGGAGTCTGCAAACCGTGATAAGTAGAGTCTTGCCTATGGATGTGTTGTGCACCACATGCTATAGGCAGGAGGCTGCAAGGCATATTAGGATGGTTGCTTTTTTATTCTTATTCAGTCGTGCTGTAGAGTGGTACAGTATAGGGTTGAGTCCCTAGAGCTTACTATATTCTTTGGTTACAGATAAAATGTCAGACTAGCAACATCCTACCGCAGGCTGAAGATTGGACACCGCAGCAGGGGAAGGCACCAGCAGGATGCCTCACCCTCATTTAGAATCAGCCCGATCAGAGGGCGATATAGAGGCATCATCCCAACCATCTCAGCAGCCTCCACCACATTAGGAGCCACTTGGGGCGACACCACCTCCAGCAGTCCCTATACCGATACCTTTCGACCAGGAGGTCAGGAGTCCAGTAGTCATGTTAGCACAAATGATGGCTGCTCAGCGTCAGCCGATGCCGTCTACAGTTGCAGAGTCGTCAGGAGGGCCCGGTAGTTCAAGGGTCCGGGAATTTTTGGCTCTGAATCCCCCACAGTTTACAGGTACGGATCGGACAGAGGACCCTGAGGATTTTCTAGACCAGATGCAGAGAATTTTCAGGGTTATGCATGCCACACCTACAGAATCGGTTGAATTGGCAGCATTCCGGTTACGGGACATCGCCGTGTTGTGGTATGAAAGCTGGGAAAGGTCCCGAGGGAGAGATGTTTCCCCTCCGACCTGGTCCAGCTTCTCAGGAGCTTTTCTGGATCACTATTTACCACGGGAGATTCGACAGGCCTGGGTGGATTAGTTTTTACATTTGGAGCAGGGGGCCATGAGTGTTCGAGAATAAGCCTTGCGGTTTGATTCTTTGGCCCGGTATGCACCAGCTTTTGTTGATACCATGGCGTCCAGAGTACACCGCTTCATCATGGGGTTGAATCCAGAGTTTGTTGAGACTTGTATTAAGGCTACTCTGCGAAAGGACATGAGGGCATCATGCAGCAGCAACGGGAGAGCAGGAGGACCAGTCAGGAACAGCGCCGTAGGGATAGGCCAGTCGAGCTACAGAGGGAGGTCCGGGGAGGACCCAGGCCATGATTGTCAAATAGGCCGCCCAGACCCCCACCTTCACCACAGTCGCAGAGGGGCAGATTTAGTCGTAGGGGGCAGTCAGAGACTGGCGGAGGCTCGCAGACCGCAGATTCACCACTATAGAGGAGGGCAGAGCAGAGTACGTATACCCTACCACTTTGACCTATATGTAGTCGATGCTATTCTGGAGCTTGAAGATACGACTCAACCAGATGTTATATTTGTGGCCAAGAGGGTCATCTGATGAGAGATTTTCCAGCCAGAGGTCAGGATGACCGGGATAGAAAGGACAAGGCATCCGTAGGGTCACGAGCTTCAGCATCCTCGGCAGGGCACAAACCCTCAATTTCAGCAGGCAAAGGTCGGGGCAGATCAGGGGCCTCCAGTGTAGGTGTGGGTCCAAGCCGCACATATGCTTTACCAGGGAGGCAGGATTCAGAAGAGTCACCTGATGTTGTGACAGGTATGACGACTATTTTCTCTTACCCTTCTTATGTATTGATAGATCCGGGATCTACCTTGTCCTATGTTACTCCATTAGTGGCTCGAAAGTTCAGTATTGTGCCGGAATTGCTTCGGCAACCTTTTTCAGTATCTACACCCGTCGGGGACTCTATTATAGCCAGAAGGGTCTATTGAGAGTGTACAGTAGAGGTTGCTAACCGTCAGACTATAGTAGATTTAGTAGAGTTAGAGATGGTTCATTTTGACGCCATTATGGGTATGGATTGGTTGGCTCCGTGCTATGCAAATATAGAATGCTGGACCAAGACATTCCGATTCTACTTTCCAGGGGAGGCAGTAAGAGAGTGGAAGGGAAGTATAATTACGCCAAAAGGTAGGTTTATTTCCTATCTTCAGGTGAGAAAGTTGATAGCCAAGGGGTGAATTTACCATATTATCAAAGTTCAAGATGTTCAAGTAGAGCCTCCAACTCTCTAGTCTGTTCCAGTGGTTAATGAATTCCCCGATGTATTCCCAGACGAGCTACCTGGTATTCCCCCAGAAAGGGAAATAGATTTTGCAATTGATTTACTACCAGGAACTCAGCCCATATCAATTCCTCTGTATCGTATGGCTCCTACTGAACTCAGAAAATTAAAGGAGCAGCTGAAAGATCTGTTAGATAAGGGCTTTATCAGGCTGAGTACTTCACCTTAGGGTGCGCTAGTTCTATTTGTGAGAAAGAAGGATGACTCACTTCGCATATGTATAGACTACCGGCAGTTAAATAAGGTTATAGTCAAGAATAAGTATCCGCTTCCCAAAATAGATGATTTGTTTGATCAGTTACAGGGGTCTAGATATTTCTCCAAGATTGACTTACGGTCTAGATACCATCAGGTTCAAGTTCGTGAAACAGACATTCCAAAGACTGCCTTCAGGACCAGATACGGCCATTTTGAATTCCTAGTCATGTCCTTTGGGCTGAAGAATGCCCTAGCAGTATTTTTGGACCTGATGAACAACATCTTCAGACCATACCTGGACCTATTTGTGATAGTGTTTGTTGATGATATTCTGGTGTATTCTCGCTCAGAGGCAGACCACCAGGATCATTTGCGGATAGTGCTCCAGATTCTCAGGGACCGTCAGCTGTATGCCAAGTTCTCTAAATGTGAATTTTGGTTGAACTCAGTAGCCTTCTTGGGGCACATCATGTTGGACGCAGGTATACAAGTAGACACATAGAAAATAGAAGCAATAAAATTATGGCCCAGACCTACCACTCCGACCGAAGTACGCAGTTTTCTAAGATTAGCAGGGTACTACAGAAGATTTGTTGAGGGATTCTCCACCATAGCGGCACCTCTGACTAAGCTGACGCAAAAAGCAGTAAGTTTCAGTGGACAAAGGCATGTGAGCAGAGTTTCCAGGAATTAAAAGACAAGTTGACCTCCGCCCCATTGTTAGCATTGCCAGAAGGTACAGAGGGTTATGCAGTTTATTGTGACGCTTCGGGTATTGGGTTAGGATGTGTGTTGATGCAACATGGTAAAGTAATTACTTATGCTTCCAGACAGTTGAGGAAACATGAAAAGCATTATCCTACCCATGACCTGGAATTAGCCACAATGATCCACGCCCTAAAGATATGGAGACATTACTTGTATGGTGTTCATGTGGATATTTTCACTGATCATAAGAGCCTACAGTATATCTTCACCCAGAGAGAGTTGAACTTACGACAGCGTCGCTGGTTGGAATTGTTGAAAGATTATGATGTAAATATTCTGTATCACCCAGGAAGAGCCAACGTAGTAGCAGATGCCCTTAGCCATAAGTCTATGGGGAGTTTGGCATAATTGCAGCTCGAGCAGTAGGAATTGGCTCGAGAAATAAACTAGTTAGCCAATTTAGCCGTTCGTGTAATAGAAACAGAGGACAACAGAGTGGTAATTCAAAAAACCGCAGTGTTGTCATTAGTTATGGAGGTAAAGAAATGGCAATATGATGATCCTGACCTGGTTCAGCTTAAAGACAGAGTTCAACAAGGAAAAGCGTCGGATTTTCGGGTAACTGAGGATGAAGTGTTGCAATGTAAGGGCCGCCTTTGTGATCCAGATATTTCAGGGCTTCGCTAGCAGATTATGAGCGAGGCACATTATGCCCGCTATTCTCTCCACCTAGCCACGACGAAAATGTACCACGATATTAAAGAAATCTACTGGTGGCCAAGTATGAAGAGGGAAATAGAAGAATTCGTAGCCTAGTGTCCTAACTGCCAGCAAGTAAAAGCGGAACACCAGAAACTAGGCGGATTGACTCAAGACATAGCTGGGCCTCTTTGGAAGTAGGAAGCAGTAAATATGGATTTTGTAGCAGGATTACCCCGTACCAGACATAGAAATAACTCAATTTGGGTAATTGTTGACAGACTGACAAAATCAGCCCATTTTCTGCCAGTAAGGGCTACTTTCTCCATCGAAGATTATGCTGAGTTGTATATCAGAGAAATAGTCAGACTGCACGGTGTTCCAGTGTCCATTATCTCTGACGGGGGGCACAATTCACAGCTAAATTTTGGCAATCATTTAAGAGAGGCTTGGGGACACAGATTAACCTGAGCACAACTTTTCACCCTCAGACAGATGGGCAGGCAGAACGCACTATTCAGATGCTCAAGGATATGCTGCGAGCGTGTGTGTTAGACTTTGGAGATAGTTGGGATGAGCACTTATCACTTATTGAGTTTGCCTATAATAACAGTTACCATTCAACTATCCAGATGGCGCCCTATGAGGCATTGTACGGGTGAAAGTGCAGATCGCCAGTTGGCTAGTTTGAAGTAGGAGAGTCAGTGCTGATTGGGCCGGATATTATTCATCAGTCAGAGGAAAAGGTAAAGCTTATCAGAAAATGCCTACTGACTACTCAGAGACGCCATAAATCATATGCTTACGTGCGGCGAAGAAACTTGGAATTTAATGTGAATGACTGGGTATTCTTGAAAGTCTCTCTGATGAAAGGAGTGATGAGATTTGGCAAGAAAGGCAAGCTCAACCCGAGATTTTTTGGGCCTTATCAAATTCGCCGAAGAATAGGCCAAGTGGCATATGAGTTGAACTTACCTCCAAAATTAGAGTCTGTTCACCCAGTTTTCCACGTGTCCATGCCGAGGAAGTATATAGGAGATCCCTCCAGAGTTGTCCCAGTTCAGAATGTCCTGGTTACGGAGGAGCTGGCTTATGAAGAGGTTCTTGTAGCCATACTAGACCAGCAGATTCGTAGATTGAGAACTAAAGACGTGGCTTCGGTCAAGGTATTATGGCGTAACAGGAACCGAGAGGAAATGACTTGGGAAGCGGAGGAAGATATGAAATTTAGATATCCTCAGTTATTTTAGACTTAATCAGCCAGAGGTATGTTAGTATTGTTGTTTTATGAGTTGCCTTATATTTATGTGTATAAATGAGATAGTTGACTCTAGCCTACTGCGTGATGAATGCTATAGTATTGTGTGGAGTACCTATATTGGACTTTTCTGCATTTCAAGAATGTTGAGATAGTCCATGCTACAGGGGAAACTGCCAAAATTTTTCTAGAATAAGTAGAGTAAGTTAAAAAAATTCCTACAAGCAGAAGTTTACATTCGAGGACGAATGTTCTTAAGGGGGGGAGGATGTTACACCCCATAAATTCTTGATATTTAGATGGCCTATTCACATGTTGGTTAAGAGTTTTAGACTTCCATATATGCTAGAAAAAGGTCCGGGGGAAGATCGGACAAACGTCGCGTCAAACCATCTCAAGAAAAGGCCGGGCACGCCCCTCCGCAATGGCCAACGTGCCACAGAGGGCTCACCTCCGCGATGGCGAACGTGCCACGGAGGTGAGATACAGTCCCAAGTATATAAAGCCCCCACTTCAGTTTTTAATGATAATTATCAAATATAGTGAATAAACCAGAGAGTAACCAGAAAATAGAGGGAATGAGGGTTCCATTGAAATTTTCTTCTGATTACCCTATTAAACGCGGTCCAAACTCAAAATAACTTCGGGTAGAGAAGTATTGAGCTGCAGGGAGCATTCCTACAGAGTTAGTTTCGTGAAATTCGGCCGGCGAACCGTCGTCCTACCGAGCTAAGGTAAGTGGAATTGCTCCAAATTAGTGTCAATATACTCCTAGTCCTAAAGTGAGTATTTTTCCCTTCTGGACTTCCGAGAAATAGCGAGTTTTCGGTTGTTTTTTGATAAGTCAAAGTTTGGGTTATATATATGTTCAAAGTAGTGTTTTCTTCCAGAATATTGATGAATTTAGTTCTAATTGCTATAAATATGAATGCAGTTGGAAGAAATAGCTAGATATTGGCCGAGTTACGCTAGTTAGTCAAGAAGTCGGTAACTGAGGTATGTAAAGCCAGTTTCTTCGGCAAGCGAGTAGTTCCGGTATAGTAAAATAGTTCAAGTTCCAGTAGAATGTTTCAGAAGCCACATATTATGTTTATTATAAATTTTAGTAATTATGTTAGAAACATCATGTCATGTGTAGCATGAAACTTACTAGCACAGTATAAATTTCAGTAGAGTATTTCAGAAACAGTATAGTATATCAATATGAAATTTAGAAACCGTGTTAGAAATAGTAAATCATGTTTACCATGAAACTTAGTTATACAACATGATTTTCAGCTGAAATATTATATCTTGTTTCAGTATCAGATTCAGCACAGTATGACTGAAATGATATATATGCTATCATTAGTTTCAGCATGTAGCGTACGCAGTTAATGTTATTAGATAAGACTTGACTGTATTGTTTTGGGCTGGATTACCTAGCATTCATGATCGCCCCAAGGTTAATAGCTGTATCGACTCATCTGCCAGAGGGCGAGGATACGTCACTCTACGGAGTGGAATGCCATCCCCTAGGGACGAAGATGAGATGCCAGTTTCCCTATATTTTGCCTTGGTTGGCTTTTATACACCCCCGTCGAGCGGGTACGCCCGGAGTGTTGATTCAGGAGTCCTCCAGACTCAGGTACAGTTATAGTCAAGGGCTCAGCTGGCCCAAGTGCATACCCAGGGGACCAGTAGGATGCTTATAGTTACTATGGGAGATGGGATGACCTGGGTAGGGGTATAACTTGCGTGTTGGTTGTACCTTCCAACTTATGGGGGCCAGGTAAGGTTTATGTGTGCTATGTTATGTTATGTTATGCTATATTCTGTCATGTTATGTTAGTTATTAACAGATAGACAGTAGAATGCCACGTTACCAGGCACGACTCCTACTCCTTTCAACATAGTTGAGAACAGTCTTGAATTCATACTTTTAGCCAGTTACAGTCTATTTCTTTCTACTTCAGTTCTATCAGTTATATTGCTTGTCTTCAGTTATTTTCTAGCTGTTGCTTTGCATACTCAGTACCAGCGGTACTGACGCCCGTTTTGGGGCGCTGCATTACTTGCCTGCAGGTTCTCATAGAAGAGGAGCCGATCCCTCGTAATTCCAGCTAGCACACAGAGTCATTCGCTCTTGTCATCTGGAGCTAGACAACTAGAGGTTTATTCCTTTTCTTTTATTGTACAATATGGGTAGGCCGGGGCCCTGTCCCGACCATCTTATCAGTATTCTTAGAGGCTTGCAGATTGTATATTCCCTGTGGTTAGCTGTACCGATCGTGTGAGGCCGTGTGTATGTTTTAGTTTGTTTATGATGGCTGCATGGGGCCTTATTCAGTTTGTAGTGGTGATCTTGTTGGTCACGTAGCAGTTTAGCACTTGTTTTCTTTATTCAGAAATAACTAGACAACATGGTGGCCTTGTCGGCCTGCATAGATTCCCTATTGATTCAGTTGTTCTGGGTAGCTGTTGTTTTCTTACAGGTGGCTATAGGCCTAGTCGGCCGAAGGCTGTATTTACAGCCGTTATATAGCCCATCGTTTTCTTGAATCCAGAGTTAGAGCCAGCCTGACACCAAAAAGTGCTTAGGCTCTGCTAGTCCAGTAGTCCAGGTCCTAGTAGGGCACTAGGTGCCAGTCACGCCTCCCAAGGCGGGGCGTGACATAAATAAATAAATAAATAATAATAATAATAATAATAATAATAATAATAACAACAACAACAACAACAACAACAATAATAATAATAGTAATCATAATAGTAATAGTAATAGTAACATGTTATGAAATAATAAATTAAGAGGAAAAATATTTTAGCGAAAGGGAGGAGAGAGAAGTTCTTATTTCTCTTGATGGGATAAAATACAATGAAGGAGAACCCCTCTACTTATAGAGATAATTTATCCTAACTTTTCTCCAAAAGATAGACTTTCACTATAATATAAACACATGTATCCACTACAATATAAATACCTTTATAGACATTCATTATAATATAAATATATTTATAATACTCCCCCTTGAATGTCTACTTGATAGATAATGTGCCTCGTTAAAGCCTTACTAGAAAAAACCCAGTGGAAAAAAATCTAGTGAAGGAAAAATAGTACACATATCTAATAATACACATTTTGGCTGCCTCGTTACTAGAAAAATCCAGTGGGACAAAACCTCGTAAGGGAAAAAGAGTACAACGCGTATTAACTCCCCCTAATGAGAATATCCTTGAATCATTGCATCCCAATCTTATGCATCATCTTCTTGAAGGTTGCAGTTGGTAGAGATTTGGTGAATAAATTAGCCACGTTGTCACTTGAATAAATCTGTTGCACATTGATGTCACCATTCTTTTGGAGTTCATGTGTGTAGAAAAACTTTGGCGAGATGTGCTTCGTTCTATCTCCTTTTATGAATCCTCCCTTTAGTTGTGCTATGCATGTTGCATTATCTTCATATAAAATTGTGGGTACTTTGTCACATTTCAAACTACATTTTTCTCTAATGAGATGTATCATCGACCTCAACCACATATATTCTCGGCTTGCTTCACGAATAACTATTATCTCAGCATGATTTGATGAAGAAGCTACGAGAGACTGCTTTGTAGATCTCCAAGATATGACAGTACCTCCACATATGAACATGTAGCCAGTTTGAGATCAAGCTTTGTGTGGGTCAGATGAATACCCAACATTAGCATAACCAATAAGATCGGGACTGCAATTGTTAGAATTATATAAGCTCATATAGGTAGTCCGTTTTAGATACCAAATTATGTGTTTGATCCCATTCCAATGCCTCCTAGTAGGAACAGAACTATATCTTGCTAACAATTTAACCAAAATGGCTATATCAGGTCTTGTAGTGTTAGCAAGATACATTAGTGCACCAATTGCACTAAGATATGGTACTTCAGGACCAAGAATTTCCTCATTCTTTTCTTGAGGTCGGAATGGATCCTTATTCATATCAAGTGATTGAACAACCATCGGAGTACTTAATTGATGTGCACCATCTATATAAAAGCTTTTCAGCACCTTTTCTGTATAGGCAGATTGATGAACAAAGATACCATTTGTCAAATGCTCTATTTGCAAACCAAGACATAATTTTTTCTTTTCAAGATCCTTCATCTCAAATTCTTTCTTTAGATAATCAATTGCCTTTTGAAGCTCTGTTGGAATTGCAATGAGGTTTATGTCATTAGCATAAATAGCAAGTACAACAAACTCTGATGTTGTTTTCTTATTTGATTGTCCTCATATAAGAATTATGAACAAGTTTAAAGAAACTTGTAAATGCTTCAGGCATTTTGAATCCTTCATCATTTTCATATAAATTTTATCAAGTGATAAAATCATTAGTATTTAAATGCGTGACATCTTCTAGTGTCTGGACTACAGGTCCAATAAGCTTTACGCTTATCAATACTTATCATTTCACTTGATAATTATTTCTACATCAGCATGCTTTAATAGACGTAGAATTCAGATCCTCACAATCTTTTATAATATTGTGCGCTATATTGTATCAAAGATATCATCGACGGTATATCATTTATATCGATTTGCAATTGGACATAACCTATTGAGATTTCATCACTTTCAATGTATTTCTTAGGTACCTAAACCTCTCAAAAGGTTTTATGAAGTATTATGTGACAAGATCTTTAAGAGCACATTGCCTCCTTATTATGGTTATTTGCTCCATTCTTTTTTTAAAAATTATTGCAGAAGAAACCGATTGATCTACAATGCTTCATGTATACTATAGAGACTATCCTTCAGGGACATAAATTTAATAGGAGCTTTTGTAGCTAAAATATAAAATTAATTTTAGGTCAGCAAATGCTTTGGGCGTTTGACTTGAATTATTTTGAATGAGGATCACACTAATTATAATTCACAATATATTTCTTAGCTGCTTATTCTCCCCCTCGTGTTAGTAGAACTAACATGCATCCTCGATCTTCTTTGGGGAATTCATCTATGTGCATCATGATAGATTGATAATAATATATTACACATAAAAAAATTATTAGACGAAAATATTTGGTTCCTGACTTTAAACCAATTGAGTGGGGGGGGGGGAACCTTGTTGGCTTGATGCATTCAAGTGTCGCTATACGTTAAATAAATATATCTTATACAAAAATTTATTTAGGAGTTTTGTTCTCATAACTAATGGTTTAGCTATAATTGGAGGCATACAATTTTTGCTAAACCAATATAGATATGAATCAGCATTATCAACATGATTTTATGATTTGGAACTATGCTCTTAATTTAACAATTCGAGCAAATAACCTTGCAAGAACCAATTGCAAGTTGATATCAAAGCACATGTGACCATACCATAGATGCATCTATTAGCAAACGGTTCACATGGTAGGTGAACAGGCCCATATTCACCATTTTATAAGTTCCAAAATTTCAGGGAATATAATTCCAATTTTAGCTAATCAAGATCATTCTATCATGAGAACAAGCAACACAAGAGAATTCTTGAAGAATCTTTTATTTCTTCAACATATAGCCACGTAAATTCTCAATTATTTTTGCATCACATTTGAACCGGGATGGCCAACCAGTTATGCCAACTTTCTTTATTTAAGTTAACTTCTAGTTTACTTTCGTATGTGATTTTTTCATCATACTCATATTTATGTACTACAAACAAAAGAAAACGCGGGTAATCTTTTACATAAATATTTATAACCCGCTTCAATTGTAGTAATATGAAGATATTAGATCTTCCCATAATTTATAGTCTCAACTTTTTTTTCAATATCTTTGAAACTTATAAGTTTCCTTTTGAGATTTACTACAATAATTTTATTCTTTCAGGTAGTAATACATTAGCTCTTCCGGAGCTCTCAATTAATTTTGTGTACTACTATATATTCAATCATATCAACATCATTAATAGTTTCTCCACATAGTTTCAACTTAGAAACAATTTTGAATGTTGATGAGCTATACTCATGAACAGACTTATCGTCTTGATGGATCCAATCATATCGTGCCTTTGGGTGGATGACCATCTTCAGGTGGTCATACCTTTCTTTTTAGGATATTCCAAAAAATAAGTGGATCCTTAATCGTGAGATATTCAATTTTAAGAATTTCGTCAAGATGATGACGTAAGAATATCATAGCCTTAGCACGATCTTGGTTTGATGCTTTATTTTTCCTTTTAATGATGTCTCCAAGACCCATTTCATCCATATGAATTTTAGCATCTAACACCCATGAAAGGTAGTTCTTTCTCAAACTTTGAAGGGCAACGAAATCAAGTTTCGTAAGGTTAGCCATATTAAAAGAAAGAGAAAAATAATACCTTTGCCTCAGATCTTTCAAAGTGAGTGCTCAAGCCAGAGACTCGTGCTGATAACGTGTTATGAAATAATAAAGCAAGAGGAAGAATATTTTAGAGAAAGGGAGAAGAGAGAAGTTCTTATTTCTCTTGATGGGATGAAATACAATGAAGGAGAACCCCTCTATTTATAGGGATAATTTCTCCTAACTTTTCTCGAAAAGATAGACTTTCACTATAATATAAACACATGTATCTACTACAATACAAATACATTTATAGACATTCATTATAATACAAATATGTTTATAACATAATAGCAATAGTAGTAGTAATAGTAATAGTAGTAGTAGTAGTAGTAGTAGTAGTAGTAATAATAATAATAATAATAATAATAATAATGATAATAATAATAATAATAATAATAATAATAATAATAATAATAATAATAATAATGATGATGATAATGATAAAGATAATAATGATAATGATAATAATAACAATAATGATAATGATAATAATAATAATAATAATGATAATACTAATAACAATAATAATAATGATGATAATGATAATAATGATAATGATAATATAATTATAAATAATAATAATAATAATGGTAATATAATAATAAACAATAATAATAATAATAATGATAATGATAATGATAATAATAATAATGATAATAATAATGATGATAATAATAATAATGATAATAATGATAATGATAATAATGATAATGATAATGATAATCATAATAATAATAATAATGGATAATAATTATAATCATAATTATAATAATGATAATCATAATGATAATAATAATAATAATAATAATAATAATAATAATTATTATTATTATTATTATTATTATTATTATTATTATAATAATGATAATGCTAATTATAATAATAATGATGATGATAATGATGATAATAATAATAGTAATGATAATAAGAATAGTAATAATAATAATAATAATAACACTTTATACTAAAAATGAATAATAATAATAATACTTTATATTAAAAATTGGGGATAGCTCAAATTAAAAATTAAATTATCAAATTGGCCATTAAAAGTTAATGAACCTTTTTTAATATTGTGCGAAATAAAAATACTTACAATTAAGAAAAGCCTATTTGCTTTTCCAATTCTTTTCCACAGACGAAATTTTTACAATTAAAACCATTGAATATCTATTTAAGATATTCAATTAGATTGTCAAGAAATTGATGAAGTCTAAAGGTGAGAGCAATTAAATACGAAATTGATGGATCTTTGTCACGATCCCAAAATGATCGTGATGGTATCCACACTACCACCCTAGTGCACGAACCAATGAATCCCGATACTAATCCCTACATCAAGACATTCATAAAGATAAATGCTTGCTTTAATCATTGAAACAAACTTCACAACATAGATCAACTATTTAAAAATCGGCACTATGAAAATATACCCAAGACTTGATTATCATTGCACGATACGTCTGCTTAAAACTTTAAGAAAATGTTAAATCTAAAACAAAAAAGAATCAAATGTCTGAAAAAGAAAGGCATCTTCAATGGGAGAGTGGTGTTTCCTTCTTGATCTGCTCACCTCTCAAACTACGTTGCTGCTCTATCGGTGAGGACGTGAGAGACTATCGGGTTCAGAATCTGCATTCTCAGAAAAGAAGTGCAGGAGTAGGGTCAGTGCATAACAAAGTATTGGTAGGCATCATTACCCGATCCTAAATAATAACAAGTATACACAGTAATAACAATACAAGAACGGTCTTCAACATAAAAAGAAAGTACAGAGCATTTCAGACACACTAGCTCTACACAGGGGACAACCGACCTGCTTATTGGATTGGGCCGTTTGCTGCAGTGATCACTTAACCACTACAGCGGTTTCACTGTAGCGGAAATAGTTCGTTGCAGCGGTACTGCCTTGACAGTAGCTCGACTATGTTGCACTCTATCAATTCATCGTTTATCAATTTCACAATTCACATATTCCATAGAATCTCTCAGATAATACACACTTAAGGGAAATAAATAATAACATCTAGTATTACTTACGAGTTCAGCAGGTAATTACAACATAATCCACTCATCAATTACCAACATTGTGATAGGGTCACACTTTGAAATTGAGACATGTTCTTCATTGTCAAACTCACATAACATAAACAGTAATTGACACAACTTCTTAGCACATTCTTCATACAACTTCATTTGCATATAATTACAACACAATATAACATAACATAACATGAAAACCAATGATGGCATGATGGGCACGCACCTCCACCACCTCATCACAATTACTCAACCACATAATCAGTGTACACACATGCCAGATGGTCTTATTTCTGCCTTTCAATCATGACTTGCATGGAACTCTAGAAATCCATGTGCTATACCGGCGCGGTACCCGCTCCCACTCATATGCTCGTTCGAATGATCTCTTTAGACACAAGCCACTCAATAATATCCCTTGACTGGATGCTCCCCTCGGGCACGAGCCACTCATCTTAGGATACTTTTATTATCCAAATCATTCTTCATCCATTAAATTTAACAGAATACAACTCATATATATACATATATAATTCAACACTTAGGAGTCTACATTCCACTCCCTCACTTGCACATATTTAAATCATCGGTTCACATTATAGCATTCTTAAAAGAAACTCGCTTCATAATTCCATGAAATTTACACAACGGCTCCAAATCATCTCACTTTAACATGATCTCCCCTAATTATTCAAATAAACCATTTCACAATAGATAATGTCCAAAGATCAATCTCATATCATTATCACACATGCATATAAGTCAGTATATATGGTCTAATCCTCTAACCATAACCTACCCCCAAATTCAAAGATAATGATTCGGCTACTCTGCGGGAGCCTTGCTTTTCTTCAAAGCTTTGGATCATTCAAAATCTACACAAAAAGAGTAATTCAGTACTTATTATTCAATCATAGGTCTAAATAGATCAAACCCTCCCCTTCGGGGAATTTTCGAAAGTGAAACCCCAATCCTACTCAATTCTAATATCAAATCCACGCGTAATCCTCGTTTCCAACACGTAATTCTAGGAGCGTGATCAAAACTCTTCAAATAACAACCTGAATCACCCCCTAATCATTCCCACAATCTAGCCCTAGTTTAACAGCCTAGGATTTTCTCTACAAAGTTTCCACCATTAAAGGTTCACAAGCAATCTAAGATCAACATTAATCGTAGTACAGATAGAAAAATCAAAATTCTTATCTTAGGAGAATAGTTCACTGCTCTGGAGAGACTTTTCATTCTCCAGCCCTTTTGATCAAGTTTTTGAAATAATGAGATAAAAATTCCATAATTCCTACTTAAATCCACTTTATGACTCCTGTCGTCTGCTGTAGCGGTCACATTTCCGCTATAGCGAGCCCGCTACAGTGATCGAAGTGTCACTGCAGCAGTTCCATCGGTTATTTCTCAAATTCATCACGACGGGGCATAGACTACTACTACAGTCTCGCTGTAGCCGAAATTCCACCGCTACAGCGGTCCCCCGAACCAGTAGCCACCTAAACTCAACCAGTTTCACACTTAGAATATTTCACAACACCTTTTATTCCTACCTTAGCCTGTTGCCAGTGTTCTAAGCCCCTAACTATCTCATAACAACGTTCGAATCCTTACATCAGATACCAATTAAAACACCTTCATCCCCAAATGGTCTATACAAAGAAAGGGAGAGTACTTACCAGATTCCACGAATAGCTGAGGATACTTGATCCGCATATCTGCCTTATTCTCCCATGTGGCTTTCTCAATCAGACGACTCTCTCACTTGACCTTTACTTTCGCAATTTCTTTTGACCTCATCTTCCAAACTTCTCTAGCCAATATTGCTACAGGCTGCTCTTCATAAGACAAATTCTCATCTAATAGCACAGAGTCCCATTTGGTAATATACATTCCATCCCCATGGTACTTTTTCAACATTGAGACATGGAACGTCGGATGCACCCTGACAACCCTGGCAATAAAGCCAGCTCATACGATACTGTAAGTTTACAACACTTTCGATGCTTAAAAATGAGAAAATAACATGGACTTAGGTATGTTTATATGGATATAAGGCACTTTTACGTTGATTTAAGGGAAAATAATTATTGAAGCAAAAATGTGCAAAAGAAGCCTAAAGATGTAGAAAAACAGCCAAGTACAAGTCTCAGTACGAGCTGTACCTTGATTGTACAAGTTGTACTGAGAGCCATGGTGAAAGTCAGAAGGCTGGATTAAGAGGAAGGCAACATACAACTCTTAGTATGAGCCGTAATTGGAGTAATGGAATTGTTCAAAGAAATTTGCACAAAGACAATCTCTTTTTACGGGTGGACTCACGGATTGTAGCATCATGGTCTGTACCATGAGCTGTGGTGAGATTTATAAGATTCTTCAATACCTGGTATAACTTCAGACAAAACAAACAGTACGAGTCATTGGAGGAAAGTATGAGGCATACCATAACACTCGTGAAAAACTTCAGAAGATGTAAAAGTTTCAGGGCCAAGCCACGGATGCATTGTATGACTCGTAGGACTGTGGTACGAGTCATACCAACTTTTCAATACTTAGAAAAATTTGCAGTAGTCAAGAACGTACAAGAAACAGGTACACCCCGTATAATCTTTCTACGGGTCATAGGTCCAGTCGTGACACAATCGATGCCAGATATGGAAAATTCCCTGTAGCTTAGGAATAGATTTCTAATATCTGTATAAATAGCTTTTATGTTTTATTTTAGTCAGGGAATGTAGAAACAAAGTAGTAGATGTGTGAAGAGTATTATTTGTGAATTTTTATCAAGTTTTGGAGAGAAATTCTTGGGATAAAATTCTCGATTTCTTACATTGTTCTTAAGATTGTTCTTTGATATTCAAATCTGGTTTTATTCCAATTGTTGTTCTAAGTGTTTAATTATGTATTTGTCTATGAATGTAAATTGTAAAATCTTACAACCATGAGAGGCTGAAACCTCCACAACTAGGGTTGTGGGAACCATGGTGGATTAACGAAATAGGTTACACAAATGTGATTCAAAACCAATGCTAAACACCTGTATTGTATTTTCTTCATATTTAAACGTTTGTTAACAGTGTACAGTATTAGGAATTGCCCGAATTCTTTACTTGCTTGACCTAGAGAAGTAGAGATTAGGAAAAGAGAATTACAACAAAACGTTGGTTTTTATGATCATTGTATTAACTTGAGTTTTGGTCGGAGGATAGTTAAATTTGGAACATATTGATAACGATTAGTTTAAAATCGCTCATGAGACCTGACCTGGTGATTGAGTATAGTCATCCAATAGAGACGAACCAGTCATTTGGATAAACCCTAGTTATCAGTTCTACAAGTAAGCATTGGGATTGGTCCCATGTATATACCCAAAGTGGTTATGAACCCATGGGTAACACTTACCCTAGTTTCTTGCAAATCTTGATTTAAATCACGAATAGAATCTTATTTTAAAATTGTTTTGTTTAAAACCCCCAATCTAGAGATAACTTACCAATTACCAGTATTAATCTAGATCTTATCCTATTCCCTGTGGGTTCGATCCCAACCTTTTAGTTGGGTTCTTTATTGACAACGATCGCTTCATACTTTTTCAGAAAGTGTGAGTTTGAGCATTATCAAAAAGTGGCACTGTTGCCGGAGAATACGACTAAGATTAGATTAATTGCTTGTATTTGGCTTTTGGTTGTTATTTGCAGAATTACATTTTCTTTTTGTTTTTTGATATCCACAGGTTGCCACTTGGTGAATGCCAAGTACTCGTCAGAGTGGAACCCCTTGATCCCGTTGGATCTCGAAATCGAAAAAATACTACAAAAGATGGAGAACCAAGAGCAAAGAGATGCCCATATTGTTGAATAAGCTAGGCAATTCGAGCTCGCTCATGTAATGCCCTGGAAACCCTAAGATCAGGCTTGGGAGTTGAGATAGAGAAAATAGGATTTTCTACACCAGGTCACAGAACGAGTCATCCTGTGACCCGTGGGGTAGGCCATGAGTCGTGGAATGACTCATGGGGAAGGGTCTAGAGTTAGTTAAAAAATTGGGAAATTGAGTGATCACGGGTGTGACCACGAGTCATGGTCAACACCACGAGATCGTTATGTGAGTCGTGGTCAAGGGTTGACTGAAAGTTGAAAAATTTGGGCAGTGCACTTAACGGGTCCTCACCATTACTCATTTGAGACACCACGAGTCGTGGTGTCGCCCGTGGTGACCCCCAAGTGGTTTTTGGCAGTGAGGACTACGGGAGGTGACCACGAGTCATGGTTACCGATAACGAATCGTCAAGTAGCCCGTGGTGACCCTTGAAGAGAAATTTTGGTTCAGTGGCAATGGGAGACTTCACGAGTCGTTAGGTATCCTGATGACTCATGAAGTCTCCCATTGCCAGGTTAGGGAATCTGTAGAAAATTTCTGATGCACATCACAATTGGGCACCACGAGTCATCCCTAACCTCACGACTCGTAGAGTGCCTCATAGGGACTGGCAGGGTCCTTTTTCCTGTGAATTTCCTAGGGAGTTTTATGTAATTTCCTAAACTCCTGGACTCTAAACTACATCATTTGGGGTTTTAGTTAGGGGTTTTAGTTAGGGGTTTTAGAGGGGGTAATCGATGGTTTATTTCATTTCTCACATCCCTTCAAAAGTCAGAACGTAGGATTCTGTTAGAAAGACTCAAATCAGAAGCTAGGGCAACTGAATTCTCCTCAGATTTTTAAGGGATTCTCTCAGGGATTTCCATCGCCAGGTACGTGAGAATTCAACAAGGGAGTAGTTATTCCATTATGTCCCCCAAAAATCTTCTCTATCTTCTCTATCAGTTATAGCCCCGAACTTTCGAATGTGAATAAATGATATGTCAGACTTCGTTTATAGCATGTGGAATATGGTCTATGTTGATTATTGTCATATTTCACTACCTAGTTATCATATTAATACTCATTCTTGTAAGAATGGCTTTAGCCCTAGCTTTGAATTCAGTAAACTAAAGTTTTTCCTGTAGGACTAGTTATTCCTTGTGGCTTGATTTTATTAATTGGGTTTCCCATATTACTAGAAAATGTGGAGAATTCAGTCAGATGTTTGTTAGTCCAGTCTTAGTCAATTATTAGCATATCCGGTATAATACAAAAACGTCAGCTAATCAATTTGACTATAATTAATCCTTAAGGTGTCCGTAGATAGACTCAGTATAAGATTTTAGTGGTTCTCTAGGCAGTCATGACACTTTTAGATAAGACACCCTGACTATCCTTAGGACCTAGCTTCAGATTACAGTTTGTTTTTTAGACGGTTACGACTCTTCCAAATAAGCATCTCTGACCAGTCTTAGACCACCAGTTATAGAATCCGGTCTAATAAGACTCTCAAGATACTTTCAGATAGGTATTCCTGACTTAGTCTTGGGCCCCAATTTCAAGATATCAACTTAGTAGTCAGTCTAGGACTATTCAGTGGGAGTAGGACTTAGCATCGAGTGGATCGAGGTTCCAACGCACCCAATTCCCAGAAATACGTTGCCACCGTAGGTTATATTTTATTGGCCTCATGGCCCTAAACCTGTGATCACTTAGTTCATACCTTTATATTCTGACAAGGTATATTGGGTCCTACCGATGGGGTGTATACATCGAACTCCATGTCAAGCTCACGTGGTTATATGTCGGTTATAGCCTCTCCCACTAGTCAGCTCAGTTCTATCTCTGATTAGTCAATTCAGATCAGTTCTGTACAGTATTTCATATTAGTGTCTCAGATTTAAGGTATGTCTTTGACCATCAGACAGGGTCATTTTGACCATCTCAGTATATCATAGTTTATCCAGTTTCAGTATTTCAGTTGGTCATTGCATGTATTCCCAGTTCATTTATTTATTTCTTCGTGTTATGGTTTCTCCTACTTACTCCGTACATTCAAAGTACTAACCCATACCTTTTGTTCTGTATCATTTTATGATACAACTACAAGTTCTCAGACTCAGCACCATTAGTAGATCTCACCCAAAAGTTTTCAGCTGCATCCTTGGTGAGCCCTCATCTTTCAAGGACGAGGACTATTTCTTCTCAATTATATTTCTTTCAGTTAGATTTAGAGTTAATTGGGACTTGTCCCAGCAACTCATCAGTAGATGGCTTTCAGACACAAATATAAATCCAGATTTTCAGCTTTGTTTTAGTTGTTTCAAACTTTATGATTTAGTTCTTCTTCATAAATGTTTTATCTTATTATTTTAAAGCTTCCTCTATGTTTTTACACAGAATGCCAATGTTATGATAGACCATGGGTTGACTTGGGGTTACTTGTGACTCCAAGTACCGTGTCCCGTCCAGGGTATAGACTCGGGGCATGACAAACTTGGTATCATAGCCCAAGGTTTAAAGTATCCTAGGATGTCTGAAAGCCACTTTGAGTAGAGTCCTTTTCATGGGTGTGAAGCACGCCACACTTATGACGGGGAGGCTACGAGATGTTATTAGGTAAACTCCCTTTTGTTCATACTCTTTATCGTGCGTTGAAATTCAATTCTAGAATCGTTCTCCTAACTCGTGCTCTATCTTTTTTCAGTGAAATCATCCTCCATGACGTGGTAACGGAAGAAGGGCCGGTAATGCTTACCAACCTACGCCACCAGCTCCAGCAGCCCCTCAGGACAACTCAATGTCCTCTATAGAGTTCAGGGCGGCCATCCAGCTGCTCGCACAGACAGTTACTACTCAGGTAAACCAACAGGTGGTTCCAGTCAACAATAATGGGTCCGTAGCAGCTGCTTGAGTTCGGGACTTCACTCGAATGAACCCTCCAGTTTTTTATGGATCTAAGATGGGAGAGGACCCACATGAGTTTGTGGATGAGATTAGAAAGATGATCCGAATTATGGGTGTCAGCTCCTCGGAGAGTGCCGACCTAGCTGCCTACCAGCAAAAAGGTAGCCTATATCTGGTATGAATAGTGGAAGGAGGGGAGACCAGCTGGAGCAGGACCACTTGAATGGGAGGAGTTCACTATAGCCTTCCTAGACAGTTTCTTTCCCCGGGAGCTCAGGTAGGCTAAGTGGCTGAATTAATGAATCTGAAACAAGGAAATCAGACAGTGGAAGAGTATGCACTGGAGTTCACAAGGTTGTCCAAATATGCTCTAGAGATGGTAGCCGAGCCAAGGGCTCGTATGCTGAAATTTGTTAATGGGATGTCTAACTTGGTCCTCAAGGAGTGAAGGACTACAATGCTTATTAAGGACATCGATCTCTCCAGCCTCAGAGTTCATGCCCAACAAATTGAGGCAGAAAAATTAAAAAATTTAGAGTGGGAGAACAAAGGAGTAAGAAACAGCCAGTCAGATTATGGACACCAGAGATCTGGAAGTAGTAGCCGCCCACTGTAGCAGAAACAGCAGAGGGCTACAACACCCACTTCAGCTAGTGCCCCAACCTTCCGGTCCCGCAAGGATCGGAGGGGTGGAGTATCTGGCTTACAATCCCAGAGTCATAGCACCAGCAACTACTACAGCTACCCAGCTTGCCCTACGTGTGGAAAGAACCATCCAGGAAAATGCCTTTAGGGTCAAGAGGGTTGTTTTGGTTGTGGACAACTTGGTCATTGGCTCAAAGAATACCCGTCAACAGGGAGGGGGAGATCACAATCCACCGCTTCAGCAACCCCAGCAGGCTGACCAGCTCAGCAGGCCAACGCTACGGATGGCGGCCAGCGCCAAAACCATTTTTACGCTTTGTTATCTCATCAGGATTATGAGAGCTCACCTGACGTGGTAACGGGTATGTTATGCCTTTTTCATCTAGACATGTATGCCCTACTAGATCTAAGAGCCACACTTTATTTCATGACTCCCTATGTAGCAGTCCAGTTTGATATCAATCCAGAGGTCCTCTCAGAACCATTTTCAGTCTCCACCCCAATTGGCGAGTTAGTTAGAGCCAGCGGGGTGTATAGGAACTGCACAACCTCAATCTTCAATAAAGTCATTCTAGCTGATCTTGTAGAGTTAGACATGGTTGACTTTGAACTCATTCTTGGCATGGATTGGTTACATTCCGGTTATGCCTCAGTCGACTGCAGAACTAGGGTCATAGGTTTCAATTCCCTAATGAGCCAGATTTAGAGTGGACGGGCAGTAGTTCAGTGCCTAACGATTGGTTTATATTATACCTTAAGGCCAAAAAGCTTATTTCCAAACGATGCATTTATAATCTAGTTTGGGTCAAGGATTCCAGCTCTGAGACCCCGACTATACAGTCAGTTTCAATTGTTAGTGAGTTCCTTGATGTGTTTTCCAAAGATCTTCCTGGAGTTCCCCTTGAGCGGGAAACTTTGGTATAGCCCATCTCCATCCCTCACAGAATGACTCCAGCTGAGCTTAAGGGTTTGAAAAAGCAGCTAAAAGGCCTTCTTGAGAAAGATTTTATCAGACGCAACATCTCTCCCTGGGGTGCTCCAGTACTGTTTGTGCAAAAAAAAAAGACGCTACCCTCAGAATGTGCATTGATTACCGTCAGTTGAACAAGGTTACAGTAGAGAACAGGTATCCCCTACCCAGGATTGACGACTTGTTCGATCAGCTTTAGGGAGCTAGTTGTTTCTCCAAGATAGATTCAGGTCGGCGTATCATCACTTATGAGTCAGAGAGTGTGACATACCAAAAACAACTTCTAGAACTCAGTATGGTTACTATGAATTTATGGTTATGTCCTTTGGACTAACTAATGCTCTTGCAGCTTTCATGGACCTGATGAACAGAGTCTTCAAGCAGTATCTAGATATGTTTGTCATTGTATTTATCGACGACATTCTGGTATACTCCAGAAATGAGGAAGAACATGCTAATCACATGAGAATAGTGCTTTAGATACTTAGAGACCGCCAGTTGTTCGCCAAGTTCAGCAAATGCTAATTTTGGTTGAAGTTTGTGACTTTTGTTAGTCACGTGGTCTTAGTTGAGGGTATTCAAGTGGATCCTCAAAAGATATCACCGGTAAAAGACTGGCCTAGACCTCCTGCCCAATCAAAATGAGAAGTTCCTTGGGTCTAGCCGATTATTACCGACATTTTGTGGAAGGTTTTTCCTCTATTGCATCTCCTCTGACTAAGTTCGCTCAGAAAAAGGTGAAATTTCAGTGGTCAAATGTGTGTGAGAAGAGTTTTTAGGAGTTGAAAACTCGACTCACTACCTTTCTAGTTTCGACCTTACCAGACGGAACAGATGGGTTTGTAGTGTATTGCAACGCTTTCAGAGTTGGACTTGGTTGCGATCTGATGCAGTGGGGTATGGTGATATCCTATGCCTCTAGATAGCTTAAGGTTCATGAAAACAACTATCCAACTCATGACCTGGAGATAGCAGCGGTGGTGTTTGCATTTAAAATATGGAGGCTCAACCTGTACTAGGATCATGTGGATGTTTTCTCCGATCATAAGAGCCTTCAGTATGTGTTCAATTAGAAAGATCTGAATATTAGTCAAAGAAGGTGGTTAGAGCTACTGAAAGACTATGACATGAGCATGTTGTATCACCCGAAAAAAGCTAATGTTGTGGCTAATGCCCTAAGAAGAGAGTCTAAGGGGAGCGTGGTACATGTTAAAGAGGAAAAAAGAAAATGGCAAAGGATATCCACAGGTTAGTTCGGTTGGGAGTACAGTTGGTTGATACAGTTGAGGGCGGAGTAGTTGTGCAGAGTGGATCAAATTCCTCGTTGGTAGTTGAAGTTAAATCAAGGCAGGATGAAGATCCCATACTGCTTAAGCTGAAGGAGGTGGTTCTTAGAAAAGAAGTGGAGGCTTTCTCCCAAGGGGGAAATGGTGTACTCCATTACTAGGGTAGGTTGCACGTACCGGATGTGGGTGATTTTAGACAAGAGATATTGGCTGAAGCACATAGTTTGAGATATTTCATCCACCCAGTCTACTAAGATGTACCATGATTTACGAGATATTTACTGGTGGAACAACATGAAGAGATACATCGCAGAATTTGTAACTAAGTGCTCGAACTGCCAGCAAATTAAGGTGGAACACTAGAGACTGGGAGGTATGAATCAGGATATCAGCATACCCACATTAAAGTGGGAAGAAGTAAATATGGATTTTATTACAGGTCTACCTCGGACTCGTCGGTAGCATGACTCAATCTGGGTAATAGTAGATCGGATGACTAAGTCAGCACATTTCTTCCCAGTTAAAACTACAGACTGAGCTGAGGATTATGCTAGGCTTTATATTCGGGAGTTGGTCAGACTTCATGGGGATCCCTTGTCCATCATTTCAGATAGAGGTACCCAGTTCATCTCTCATTTCTGGAAATCTTTTTAGAAGGGACTCGGTACCCAAGTCAAGCTCAGCACAGTTTTTCACCCGCAGATAGATGGACAAGATGAATGGACTATCTAGATCTTGGAAGATATGCTGAGAGCGTGCGTGATCAATTTCAAGGGCAGTTGGGATGATCACTTGCCACTCATCAAGTTTGAATACAACAACAACTACCACTCCAATATTCAAATGGCCCCGTTTGTGGCATTATATGGTAGAAGGTGTAGATCTCCTATCGGATGGTTTGAAGTTGGTGAAGCTACTCTGATCAGGCCAGATTCAGTTCACGAGGCAATGTAGAAGGTGCAACTTATTAGAGAGAGGTTGAAAATAGCACAAAGCCATCAGAAATCTTATGTTGATGTGAGGAGAAGAGAATTAGAGTTTGCAGTGGATGACTGGGTTTATCTAAATATTTCACCCATGAAAGGTGTGATGAGTTTTCCGAAGAAAGGAAAACTCAGTCTGAGATATGTGGGACCATACAGAATTCTGAAGCGAATTGGCAGTGTGGCATATGAGTTACAACTACCCCCAAAATTAGCATTAGTGCACCCAGTCTTTCATGTGTCACTATTGAAGAAGTCCATCGGTGATCCAGCCTCAGTAGTGCCACTGGAAAACATAGGAGTGAAAGATAGTCTCTATTACAAAGAGGTCCCAGTTAAGTTCCTTGACCGGCGGGATCAGAAAATGAGGAACAAAGAAGTAGCTTCAGTCAAAGTCTTGTGGAGAAATCAGCATGCAGAAGGAGCTACGGGGAAGCCAAAGCAGATATGATGGATAGATACCCACACTTATTCTCTTCCAGCTCAGTTTCAGTTTAGGGTATATATCTTTAAGTTGACTCAACATATCCTTAGGGATTAATTATTAATTTAACTTTTCATTCAATATGATTGTGTGAATGTGTAGCTACAGAAACTGATTATATTCTTGTTTTCATGAGAGGTGAGATGAATTTCTTTGTCTATATATATTGTAGTATCTAGAACTTTTCTTAGTGTATGTAGGATAACTGGTTGATAGGGAGTTGCGCCATGCCCCGAACATAGGACCGAATCGAGACACGGGACAAGGAGCCCCGAGAGACTCCAAGTTGACCCATGGCATGAACATACATCTAATTCAATCAACAAAATAGGAAGAATCAACATGAAAAATATAGCAGAAGTCTAAATATAATATGAAATCTGAGATACACCACATGAGTTTAAAGTTGAATATAAACTATGTCCGAGAAAGCCTCTACCACTGACGAGTTGATGGGACAATACCCTAACTAACTCTCTAAAACTGAAACTGAAAAAAAATACAAGATAGCTGATAAGAGATTGTCCTCAGGAGGTGAGGACTCACCAACTGAGACAGGTTGCTAACTCTGAAAAACCTAGCTAGTGCTGAGGCTGAGTCTGAGTTCCGAAGCCTATATCATGAAATGATATAGCATAGAGTGCGCGGTCAGTGCATGGAATGTACCGAGTATGCAAGGTAAGTAAAACATACAATTTTAAATACATAAATGTTCATAACAGTAAGACAACATGATCATAATGTAAAATACAATAATGTAAGATAAGGCTCAATCTTTTCAAAACATTCGTAAATCAATTATAATCATAATCATAAGAGAAAAGCTTTATTGAACATGACTTGAGCCAATGTGCATAATAATAAACATGCGTAAATCATGAGGAACAGCGGGAGATTCTTATAACCGACAGAACCCATATGAGCACACATGGGGCCCTACTTGTAAACCCCTAGTCGGGAGGGTGTTCATACCTTGCCAAGGGTAGAACCATAAAAAAGGTGTGATATCACTCATGAAAGCCTATTTGGAAAAAGGGGACAGTCTTAAGGGAGGTCCCATCATGACCTACGGTGGCATGTAATTTTGAGACTCAGGGCAAAACCTAGCCTCCCAAAACATATATAGTGCTCATAGGATAATACTCCTGAAATTCATGGGCTAGTTAAATCATGATAATCTTAAGCATTCCTTAAAATACATGAACTAGCCATGAATAAGGCCTGTGAGTCGGCCATAGTCATAAATCATAAATCATGAGGTTCATGCATACTTATAAAACATGTATATACTTGATATTCATAAATTCATGATGAGAATTTGAGATAAATCATATCATAAGTCTTAAATCATAATGGGTTCATGGACATCAACATCATAGTAGAATCATAACTTGACTTCCATAAAACATGCATAATTGGTCATAGTTTTGTAAATATTTAAGTTCATGAGTTTATAATTGAAATAGTTGTAAAATCTTCCCATGATTCATATAATACAAATTGATACATGAAGGAGATCAACCCATAGATAGATCATAAGGATTTCATAGAATTGGGATAAAACGCCATAAAATTTTCAATAGATTTTGATGAATTAGAGAGCGATTGGGCGTGGGTCTGAACAAATTCACCCATTCATAACCCTATATACCTGAGATGGACCGATTCTATAACTCCTCTAATTTCCCAATTAAACATTGAAGAAAATCTTGAAGGTATTAAGCTTGATCACCTCCTTCGCTATCATATTTGCATGCACGAGTAGGAATAGTCTAGAATGAATTTATCCCTCTTAATACTCACTATTCATAACTTAAAATGACGTAGTTTAGGCCTTAGGATCATAGAAATTACGGATAAGAGCTAACTAAATTCGCAAAAAATAACTGACTGCCAGTCCCCATGAGGGACTGGACGAGTTGTTATCAGGGGAAACGAGTCGCCATCTGTTGTCATAAAGTGCACTGCCACCTTTTCTCCAAGGGTCCCCATAAGGTACCAAACAAATTGTCATTTGTGACCACGACTCGTGGTCACCACTCATTACCTCCACTTTCCCACTCCTCAATTCCTTAATCAATTGTTAGCCACGACCAACCTAACAAATTGTGGTGTCTCACCACGACACGTGGGGTCAACTCGTGAGATACACTAGCAACTACCCCTTCACCTTCCAATTGCCCTTGACCATGGTTGACCTGACGACTCGTGGGGATGACCACTACTCATGGTCCATGCAACTCTAAGTTTTCCAGGTAAGTCAACATCCCTCACCACGATTCACTTAACAACTCGTGGTAAACTTGACGGGTCATATGATGACCCGTTCTGTGACCTGGTGTAGAAAATATTATTTTCTCCATTTCAACTCTCGGATTTGATTTTAGGGTGTCCGAGGTATAACAATATCTCATCCTTGGGAAAATTCGTCCTTGAATGTTGAAAATCACACAGAAAAATAGAGAAATGCAATCATCATATTCAAATACTGATCGTATAAGATGAAAACTGACAAAATGACTAACTCCGGTTTAAACTACATGACTGAACTGAATTGATGCATCATATATACATTCATACACATGAAAGAAACTGGCGCACATGAACTGAACATGAAACTTAATAGATTCATAGGGAAAAAACTGATACCTCAAGCTGGAGCTGAGCCGGTAGGGAATAAATGTGGGTATCTAGCCACCATATCTGCTTTAGCTTCCCACGTAGCTCCATCAACATGCTAATTCCAACATTAAACCTTGACTGAAGCTACTTCATTATTCCTTATCTTCCAAACCTGATGATCCAATATCTGCACCAAAATCTCTTCATAATTAAGGCTGTCTTTCACTCCTACGCTCTCCACCAGAATAACTAAAGCCGGATCACCTAAGAACTTCTTTAAGAGCGATACATGGAAAACGGGATGAACTGAAGCTAACTCTGAGGGAAACTCTAATTCATATGCCACCTTGCCAACCCGCTTCACAATCCAATATGGGCCAACATAACGAGGGTTGAGTTTTCCTTTCTTTCCAAACCTCATCACTCCCTTTATGGGAGACACCTTTAGAAACACCCAATCATCAACTTTGAACTCAAGCACCCTCTTTCTCACATCAACATAGAACTTTTGGCGACTTTGAGCTATTTTCAACCTGTTCGGTATGAGCTAAAATTTTTCCATGGCCTCATGAACTGAATCTGGTCCTATCATCGTAGCTTCACCGATTTCAAACCAAACGATTGGCGATCTACATCTCCGCCCATAGAGAGCCTCAAACGGAGCCATTTGACTACTGGAATGGTAGCTGTTGTTAGACGCAAACTCAAAAATAGGCAAATGATCATTCCAACTATCCTTGAAGTCAATCACACATGCTCTCAACATGTCCTCAAGAGTCTAAATAGTCTTCTCCACCTAATCATCGGTTTGTGGATGAAATGTTGTACTGAGCTTGACTTGAGTACCAAGTACTTTTTGAAATGATCTCTAAAACTGAGAGGTAAACTGAGTACCTCTATTTGATATGATAGACAAGGGAACTCCATGAAATCAAACTAGCTCTCAAATGTACAATTTGGCATAATCCTCCATTGAATTAGTGGTTTTAACCAGTAGAAAATGAGCGGCTTTGGTCAACCTTTCCACGACCACCCAAATGGAGTCATAATGTTGATGAGTGTGAGGAAACCTAGTGATGAAGTCCATATTGATTTCTTCCCACTTCCATGTGGGGATACTAATATCCTGGAGCACACCTCCCGGTCTCTGGTGCTCAACCTTCAATTGCTGATAGTTTGGAAACTTAGCCACAAATTCAACGATGTCCCTCTTCATGCCATTCCACTAATAGACTTCCCGTAGGTCACAGTACATCTTTGTGGAACCCGGGTGTATCGAATATCTGGAACCATAAGCCTCATGCAACATCCAACTTCTCAAATCATCAACGTCCGAAACACATAAGTGACCTTGATATCAAAGCGCATCATCTCCCCCTTTGGAGAAGACCTCTATCTTCTGATTCTAAACGGCTTCCTTTAACTTTACCAAAATGGGGTCTTTATCTTAGCTAGCTTTGAAATCAGTTGCCAAGGAGGATTCAGACCCGTCCTGAACTATAACACCACCATCGGTCGAGTCAACCAAAGAACTCCTAACTATGCAAGTCGATGCACATCCTTCACCAGCTCCTTCTTTCCCACATCTGCATGGGACACACTCTCCATAAAGAGTTTACTAAGTGTGTCTTCCACCACATTAGTCTTACCTGGATAATAAAGGACACTCATATCATAATTCTTTAGTAGCCCAAACCACCTCCTCTATGTAGATTTAGATCCTTCAGTGTAAACACATATTGTAGGCTTTTGTGGACTGTAAACATATCTACATGGACCCCGTACAAATAGTGTCTTCATATTTTTATACTCCAGAAGCCCAAAGGTCAGACCTAGGAGTTTAAATGGAGAAAAGCCTACAAACTGGCAGAAGGCACAAAACAAGTCGTGGGATGACTCGTTGGTGCAACCTACTAGTCGTGATGTGACTCGTGGGGAGGCTAGTGAGGAGTTTGGAAGTTTGTGGAAAAGGATCCCCATGGGCGTGACAATGACTCGTGGTCAGACCCCATGAGTCGTGGTCACTAGTAACGAGTCGTGAGGTTGTCCATGATGAGCTCAGATGATCAGATAAGCAGCGTACTTAACAGACGACTCCATGAATCATGACCTTAAGCAACGAGTTGTTAGGACCCTCATTCGGACCACCTGGCAATTAATTTCTGCGAATTTAGTAAGGGTTTTTCCGTAATTCCTAAATTTCTAAGGCCTAAACTATGTTGTTTTGACTTATGAATAGTGGATTTTAAAAGGGTTAAGTTCATTCTAGGAATCATTCATCCATGTATGCAAGATAGAAAGGCTAAAGAGCGTGATCAAGCTTGTATTCATCAATTTCTTTTCAATTTCCTATTGGGCATCTAAAGAAGTGTAAGAATCAGCTACCAATAAGTATATAGGATTATGAATGGGTGATTCCCTTCACACCCATGCCCAATCCCTCTCTAAAGTAAGAAATTCCTATATCTACTCTATGGGGTTTTAACCCAAATGCATGAATCTCCTATTTAAATACATAGGTATAATTTAATTATGATTCTACTATTGAATTATAAAGCATGGGCAATTTTTATAATATTTTCATTTAAAATCATGATTCTAATTTTATAAATTAAAAGTCCATTGATGAGATGTTCATGAAAGATGAGATTTATGATGAATATATGATGATGATGAGATAGTATGATGAAAAATATGTTTTGAAGATACCCATGTTTACAATTATGTTTTCGATTAGAATTGAGTATTTCTAAGTATGATAAAGCTTTGGGCAATGCCCACATGTTATGTATGAATGATGATTTTCCTGGGTTAAGCTTACCACATTGTTTTGGAGGAAAGACTCCCATTATATTTTCAGCTTGTGGTATGTTTTGAGTTGAAGTTTTCCTATGGACAGCTTACCACATGGTTTTGGAGCAAAGGCTCCCAATTATATTTTCATCTTGTAGTATGTTTAGAGCAAAAGCTTATCATATGTGTGATTTTATATATGAGAAGTATTTGAGTATTGAGCTTCACCAATAGATGATGTTGAGCTTCATTATAAAATGATATAGAGCATATGCATGATTTGGGAGTAATGTCTAGCACCGAGCAGGCTAAGGGTCGATCACCCTATGCCTCAAACCTGCGCGCCAACGTAGGTTTATACATTATGACTCTAGGACCTCCTTGTGAGCTTCCCCTGCCCGAATGGACCTTCAGCTTGATATCGACATCATGGTATCATCCCTAGCCCTGGCAAGCTCTATCATGGTATGTTGGTTAAAAGATGAGTCTCCCATTGTTCCTCATGATTTTAGATATGCATATCCATTACTCATGAGATTATGTAAATGCATGTTCTAAAATAAGTTTGACCCAATGTTCAGATTTACTTGTAAATGTCAAAATTCAGCTCTGAGTAAATCGATTCAGTCATGATGTTGTAAAGTTATGTTATGTCATGTTATGAAGAGATCAGGATTTCAGAAAGAACGCATGCAAGCCCTACTCTCAGACTCTTAATGTTTATGTTATATTGTGCATTTTCTTTAAATTATTATCTTTACTTAAGCGATTTTACTTACCTTGCATACTCGGTACATTCCATGTATTGATCACATACTCTATGTTGTATCGTTTCTTGAAACAAGACTCGACACTCAAGTTCAGCCCAGCTCATAGTCAGCTTATCAGAGTTAGTGTTTGCATTGTGGGTGAGTCCTCATCTCCTGAGGACTAGACTATTCATATTTCTTATATGTATTTCAATTTCAATTTTGTTGAGTTAGTTGGGGTCTTGTCCCATCAACTCATCATGTTTAGAGGCTTTTCAGATATATGTATGTATTCAGCTTCGGATTTCGTATTCTGATGTTATGTTTAAGTTAGACTTCCGCTATGAGTATATTATTGATAATCCAGTTTCTTGATTGAGTTAGATGTATGCTTATGCCATGGGTCGACTTGGTGTCTCTCGGGGCTCCTTGTCCCGTGTTATGATCCGGGCCACCATTCAGGTCGCGAAAATATATTTAAGGCAAATGCCACCGCGTCAATTCAAGATCATAATTTGGGTAATTCCTTTCATGAACCTTCAGCTATCTGGAAGCGTATGCTATGACTTTACCGTGCTGCATCAATACACAACCAAGGACAATCCTAGAAGCATCGCAATACACCACAAACCTATGGGTACCCTCGGGTAGGGTTAACACAGGAGCTGACGTAAGTCAAGTCTTCATCTCTTGAAAGCTAATTTAACAAGCATCCGACCATTGGAATTTCACTTTCTTTTCAGTCAATTTGGTCAATGGTGCTGCAATAGCTGAAAATCCCTCAACAAACCTCTGATAGTACCCAGCTAATTCCAAGAAACTCCTTATATCTGAGGGATTGACTGGTCTAGGCCAATTCTTCACCACTTCTATATTTTGAGAGTCCACCTAGACACCCTCACTAGACACCTCATGGCCTAAAAATGCCACTGAGTTTAACCAAAAATTATATTTATTGAATTTAGCATATAATTGGCGATCCTTGAGAGTCTGTAGTACCACCCTCAAATGTGCGGCATGCTCCTCCTCGCTCCGTGAATATATCAGGATGTCATCAATGAACGCGATCATGAACATATACAAGCATCGTTTTAACACCTGTTCATCAAGTCCATAAAAGTTGCAACAGCATTCGTTAGTCCAAAAGACATAACTACAAACTCATAATGACCATATCGCGTCCTAAAGGATGTCTTTGAGATATCACTCTCCTGAACCCTGAGCTGATGGTATCCGAATATGAGGTCTATCTTTGAAAAGCACTTAGCACCTTAAAGTTGGTCAAATAAATCATCAATCGGGGGAAGAGGATACCTGTTCTTGATGGTGACTTTGTTCAATTGCCGATAATCAATGCACATCCGAAAAGAACCATCCTTTTTTCGGACAAATAGAACTGGTGCACCTTATGGAGACTTGCTAGATCTGATGAATCCCTTGTTTAGCAGGTCCTTCAATTGCTCCTTCAACTCATTTAGCTCAGCTGGAGCCATTCTATAAGGAGTAATAGATATAGGTTGCGTGTCGGGAAGAAGGTCAATACAAAAATCAATTTTCCTCTCAAGAGGAATACCCGGTAGATCATCAGGGAAAACCTCTGCATATTCACATACTACCAGAGCTGACTGGATAGTCAGCATTTCGGATGTAGCATCCTTAACCCTAACTAAATGGTACACACATCCTTTGGAAATCATCTTTCTGGCCTTAAAATAGGAAATGAAGCGACCTACAGGCACAACTGAACTACCCTTCCACTCTATGACTGAGTCACCTGGAAATTTGAACTCTACTGCTCGGTAACTACAATTAACTGAGGCGTAACATGCAAATAGACAATCCATGTCGAGGATAACATCAAAAATATCTCATGGCTAAATCTACTAGGTCTACTGAGGTGATTTTTTGAAGAACTAAGATCGGGCAATTTCTATATACCCGTCGGGCTATAACTGAATCACCGACTGGAGTAGAGACTGAGAAAGTTTCTGATAGGATTTTGGGACTGACTCCAAAACTACTAGCAACATAAGGCTTCACAAATGACAAGGTAGCCTATGGATCTAAAAAAGCATAAACATCAAGGTGGAAAACTCATAACATACCAGTAACCACGTCTAGGAAGTTTCCTGCTCCTGGAGCAATGTAAGGGCATAAAACTTGTTCTGACGCTAACCGCCAGCTTAACTAGTTGAAGCACCTTGCTGGGACGGATGTGTTACTCGAGCTGATGAACTAGCGGCCGGTATACGAGCTCCACCACCCTCTAATCTAGCTGAATGGCAATCCTTGAGTCTGTGTCTGGATTTGCCACGCCCAAAACAAGCATCTAAGCCAACTAAACACATCTTTGGGTGATTCTTCCCACACTTCGCATAGGATAGAAAGGTGCGCTCTATCTGTATTGTACCCTCGCCCCTCAAATCTGAGGCCCTGCTCCTCTGGTCACCTTGTGGTCTAGATGGTGTACTAACTGATAATGGTTCTAGAGAAAAAGACCTATGATGAGATTGCTGGTGATGTCCACCCCCTGATCTAGGCTAAGAAGCCCCACAATTGTCTGTCCAGGTCCTCTTGGCCTATCTCCCCCTTTAATATACCGCCTCCATCTACTAGGCGTGTAAAACTATGCAGAGAAAATCCATTTCCTGATGTAGCATAGTGATCCTCCAATCCTTATCCAGGTAGTTCGCCACCCCATGTACAAACCTACTCACCCAAGACCTCTGATCTGCCACTAACTCTGGTGCACACTTGGATAAGCGGGTGAACTCTAAAGCGTACTCCTGAACTTTCATGTTACCCTGCTTTATATTCACAAACTCGGCGCTTTCAGCTCCCTCATCTTATGATGGAAGAACCAATCTAAAAAGGCAACATGAAACTCATCCCAACTGATAGGGCCTGCTCCCACTGCCCTACTATCTTTCCACTATTTGAACCAGATATATGCAATCCCTTTTAGCTGATAAGAGGCCAAGTCGACGTACTCCCCATTTGTCACCCCCATGACATGGTGATCCAAGTGGGTCCTTATCCACTTTTAACCCAAGGAACTCTGGTGGGTTCATCCTTAGAAAATCCCTAGCCCCAGCTGCCACCACATTCTAGTTCTGAGGGAGATGCGCTACTGCTTGTTGATTGAACTAGGCGGCCAAGGACTATGCTAGCATCTGTATGGCTACCCTGAATTAAGCGTGGGCAGCTGGCTATGATGTATGCTCCTTATGGGCTGGTGGGGCCTAATGGTACCCATTTCTATTGTCGTTCTCGTGGCCATTTCCATTTTTGTTCCTTCTTCGTTAACTCTTCAGGAGGCATGATTCTGCAATCGCGAATAGCACGAGTTAGAAGGATAGAGAGACATTTCACCGCATGAAAAAGATCACGAAAGAAGGGAACATTTCCTAAATGTTTCGTAGCCTCTTCATTATAAGTGTGGCGCACTTCACACCCATAAAAAAGACTCTACTTAACACGTCTTTTAGACACCCTAGCACACTTCAAACATAGTTCTCTGATACCAAGTTTGTCACGACCCGAACATAGGCTCGGATCAAGACATGGGACAAGGAGCCCCGAGAGACTCCAAATCGACCCATGGAATGAACATACATCTAATTCAATCAACAAAAGCATAAGAATCAACATGAATAACATAACGGAAGTCTAAACATAATATAAATTCTGAGATACATCACATGAGTTTAAAGAAAAATATAAACAATGTCCGAGAAAGCCTCTACCATTAACGAGTTGATGTGACAAGACCTCAACTAACTCTCTAAAACTGAAACTAAAAAAAGATACAAGATAGCTGATAAAAGATGGTCCTTGGGAGATGAGGACTCACCAACTGAGACAGGCTGCTATCTCCAAAAAAGCTAGCTAGGACCGAGACTTAGTCAAAGTGCCAGAGTCCGTATCGTGAAATGATACACATAGAGTATGCGGTCAGTGCGTGGAATGTACCGAGTATGAAAGGTAAGTAAAATGGACAATTTTAAATACATAAAAGTTCATAATAGTAGGACAACATGATCGTAATCTAAAATACCATAATGTAACATAAGGCTCAAGGTTTTCAAAACATTCATAAATTAACTATAATCATAATCATAAGAGAAAAGCTTTATTGAACATGACTTGAGCCAAAGTGCATAATCATAAAACATGCGTAAATAGGCAGGGCGGCACAACCCTCAACCAAGGGAGTGGTTACGTCCAGTATGTCCCCCCTTATTCCCGACATGCTATAGTACCCTCATGAGGAATAGTGGGAGATTCTTATAACCGACATACCCCATATTAGCACACATGGTGCCCGACCTGTAAACCCCTAGTCCAGAGGGTGTTCGTACCATGCAAAGTGTAGAACCATGAAAAAGGTGTGATATCACTCATGAAAGGCCCATTTGGGCAAAGGGGACAGTCCCAAGGGAGGCTCCATCGTGACCTATGATGGCACGTAGTTCTGAGACTCGGGGACAAACCTAGGCCTACAACCTACTCGGTGTCAAAATACTACTCCCAAAACATATATAGTGCTCATAAGATAATATTCATGAAATTCATGAACTAGTTAAATCATGATAATCTTAAGAGTGCCTAAAAATATGTGAAGTAGCCCTGAATAAGGCCCCTGAGTCGGCCATAGTCATAAATCATAAATCATGAGGTTGATGAATACATGTAAAACATGTATATACTTGATATTCATTAATTCATGACGAGCATTTGAGAGAAATCATATCATATGTCATAAATCATAATAGGTTATGGGACATCAACATCATAGAAGAATCATAAGTTGAACTTTCATAAAACATGCATAATTGGGCAAAGTTTTGTAGAGATTTAAATCAATGAGTTTATAATTGCAATAGTTGTAAAATTTACCCATGATTCATAGAATATAAATTGATACATGAAGGAGATTAACCTATAGATAGATCATAAGGATTTCATAAGAATTAGGATAAACCCCCATACAATTTTTAATAGATTTTCATGAATTAGAGAGAGATTGGGAATGGATGTGAATAAATTCAGCCATTCATAACCCTACATACTTGAGATGGACTGATTCTACAACTCCTCTAACTGCCTAATTAAAGATTGAAGAAAAGCTTGAAGGTATTAAGCTTGATCACCTCCTTAGCTCTCTAAGTTTGCATGCATGAGTAGGAATAGTCTAGAATGAATTTACTCTCTTAATAATCACTATTCATATCCTAAACCGACATAGTTTAGGTCATAGGATCATAGGAATTATGGATAATTCCTTACTAAATTCGCAAAAAATAACTAACTGCCAGCCCCTACGAGAGACTGGATGAGTCGTTATCAGGGGAAATGAGTTTACATCTGCTATCGTGAAGTGCACTGCCACCTTTTCTCCAAAGGTCCCCACGAGGGACCAAATGAATCGTCATTGGTGTCCATGACTCGTGATCACCACTCTTTGCCTCCTCTACCCCACTCCTTGAGTCCTTAATCAATTGTTGGTTACGACCAACCTAACGAATTGTGGTGTCTCACCACGAATCGTGGGGTTAACTCGTGAGATACACTCCCAACTCCCCCTTCACCTTCCAATTTCCCTTGACCATGGGTGACCTGTCGACTCGTGGGCTCACCATTAATCGTAAGGCTGAACAGGACTCATGGGGACACACGTGGTCATCCCAACTCTGAATTTTCTAGGTAATTCAACATCCCTCACCACGAGTCACTTAATGACTCGTGGTCAACCTGACGGGTCACATGATGATCTGTTCTGTGACCTAGTGCAAAAAATCCTATTTTCTCCGTTTCAACTCCCGGATCTGATATTAGGGCTTCCGGGGTATAACATTGAGAGATGATCAAGGCACTTTTTTGTAGAAGACAATTTTTTTCTTATAGTTAATTTACCTTCCTAGTCATTCTCCCTAGTTAACCCCTTTGAGCCTAAAAGCCTTATTCTTTCTTAGCTTCAATAGTAGATTAATCCCTCTTTTTTATGAGACCTCATACTTATTGATCCAAACTAGTCTTAAGCACGTTGAGACTTGAAGATAGGTCCACAAAAGTATAATGTTAAGGGTAAAAGAAATAGTTTTGGTAAGAAAAGAAAAGTGAGAAGAAGGAGTGCTCATAAAAATTGTGTTGTCTACTTTCTGCTAGGGAATAGAAAAAGAGAGATTTAATTGAAAAATCCTTAGTTATCCTATGATTATAAAACTAGTAGCCATGTAATGAAAAAATGGGGCAAAAATAAAAGACAAGGGTGAGAGGAAAGGTGAACAAGCAAGGAAAGAGGTGGTGGAAGAGAAATTTGAAATATGTCGTAAACTGCTTAGGATGGTGTTCACTATAAAATGAAATATCAATCTTATCCGTCCCTTAGCCGACATTACAACCAAGAAAAGTCCTTGTGATCTTAATCTCTTGAAGCAATTAGGTAGTCTTAACGTATATAAAGGGCAAGCCTATGGTACGTTGTATATGTGCATTACATCATTTGTGAGAGTGAGTGTGCCTTACTTATTGTTCCATGTCTTATATTGATGAAGTTGAGAGAGGAACATCACTAAAAGTGAGGGGTACAAGAAGTCTAATTCGGTGTACTACTTGTTTCTTGTGTCAAACTTAATCATGTTGGCCCTTTGTGTTGAAAGGATGAGTCATTTATGGAGGTTGTGTGTTCTTAATTGTGAAATCTTTCTATGTTATTTGTTGATAGTTGTAATGATGATAAACCACTTTATTTATGCTATATGCTTGTTGGTTGAGTATAAGTTGCTAGAGGTGTTAAGTGTGATGGTGAAACATGATTTTAGGTATGTTTTAAGGATTATTCGAGGACGAACAATGGTTTAAGTGTGGGGTGGTGATGTTAGGCATATTTTCATGCCCATTTTCCATGTTTTCACCTATATTTGATCATGTTTTGAGTTCATAATTCTTAATTTATGCTTAAATTCATGTGCGTGTATGTGTTTTTTATGTGCTAACGAACGATTTGAGTTGATTTGAGCAGGAAACTATGAAAAATGAGCTCAAAATGACGCAAGGAATGAAGATTTGAGGATCTAACAAGTTTGGTGCTATGGCTGGCACCCCGCACCAAGTCCCAAACTTCAGACAAAAAAAATCTTAGTCTGGTTCTATGGTTGGCGCCTTGCACCAGCCCTCAAACTTTAGAGAAACAAAATCTCAGTCTGGTGTTATGGCTGGGGTGGCGCGCCAAACTCTATTTGGAGCTGAAATTGCTAAAAAAAGGACTAAGTCTGTGGATAGATAGGAGGGGCCTCGCCAGTGTCATTCCAGGGAGAAAAGTGCTAATTTTTAAGCCAAGTCTTGAAGGGCAGAAGCGTCATTTGTAGGCTCATCTATAAATATGAACCTTAGGTCATTTTTTACATAGTCTTTGACGACTCGGAGTAGTTTTGGACTTGTTTAAAGCAGTCTTTACTCATTTTTATTCTGTAGTTCATTCGTGAAAGCTTCTAAGGCCTTTGGGAAAACGACAAGGTTCTACAACTAGGTTTTCTCTTCTTTACTTCATATTTTCACATGATGATTACTAAGTATTTGTTTTTCCACTTGTCTAGTGGCTAAATTCATATTCTAGTGTTGTGGCCATGGTGAATGGTTTATTGTTTGATAGACTAAATAAACTTAGTTTTCATTAGTGAATGGTTTATTTTTTGATAGACTAAATAAACTTAGTTTTAATTCATCTTTTGTGGTTGTCTATATTTATGTGTTAATTTATTTATTATGAGATTGATTACCTTGCAAGTAATCTATTGGCTTTTGGTTGAACTTGGGAAAGGGAATTGAAAGGGTTAAAAATAAATACAGAATGGGAATTCAAAGACCCTTGAAACTATTGGTGATAGGATAGAAGTTGTTGTTGAGGATAGGGATGTACCCTTCAACACCATTTAGTTGAAACACAAGTAGGCATAATTGTCATTTCATTGTTCTCCTGTGACCGTAAGGATATAGGCATTAGGGTTCATAAAATAGTTCTTGGATGCTAGGGATAGTGACAAGAAATGGGATAGTAACTTGCATCTAACAACCGTAGGAAGAATCATGTTTTTTTATTACATCTGGAAAACTAAAACTGAAACCAACCAAGTGTCACTGCCCTAGTCTATCATCATTATCAAAATCCAATCAAGATTGCATTCGTTTTAGTTAATTTTCATATTTGAAGTTTTAGTATTTCAATTTTCCAAACCAATCTTCATTTTACTTGTTTCGTAGATTAGTGAAATTAAAGTGACAACCTTATAACGATTAAATTGACAAGCCCCTGTGGGTACGATATCTGGACTTAACAATCCTATATTACTTGATGACCATGTTCCTTGCGCAACATCAGTACACATCACTGCTACCTTCTGATCACTTTCCTAATCCTTATTCGCATGAGTTTTGAGGCATCATAGTGTAGTTTTATTAGTCGCATAGAGAGATTTTTAAATTTAGCACATTTACTTACTTGAATTTGTCAAGTTCTTGTTTGACTCTAGCTTGCCTCAATTTTGAGTTATGAATTTGAAGTGCTCATGCAGATTGATTACACAGATTTGAGATTCAACAAATTTTTAGCTCGAGCTATGGGTGTGAGGAATGTGGGTGAGAATCATTGATTGAAGTTATGTTTCTGTGGGAGTTAAAGTCTGAAAATTTTTAATTTAAATAGATTAGGGTAGATTTTTAAAAGATCTGGGTCGAGTCAGGTCAATTTCATTAATTTATCCCATCCACTCATACAATGACTTGTAGGTTTGACCTACGACTCGTCCTTGGACTCATAGCAGAAGAATTTAGGAACTTACCTGGGGACCTACGAGTGCATGGTACAACTCGTACCATGAAGATACGATCCGTGCATTGCCTTATAATTCAATGTCTCTACAATTCCACACTTAGCATAGTTCATCCGTACAGTGAGTACTATGACTCTTACCATAGAGGTACGAGTCATAATGACCAATTGTGAGAAGGGGCTAGGGAAAGCTTGAACCCAATTCCTACGGTAATGAATATGAGCGCAACTGAAATTCCTTCTTCTGCTTTTCACCATGACTGGTAGTACAACCCGTACAATGCTCTTACAAGTCATACTGAGGCTCGTACTATTGGTCTTGTCTGATATTTTTCTCTCACCCGATTTTATTTCACCTACACACTGAACACACAAAAGTTAAGTTACTTGGGTTGCTTCCCAAGAAGCGCTTGATTTAACGTCGTGGCACGATACCAGTGGTTTGGTTACTCAGACATCACCAAACCACCACATGTGTTGCCTCCCAAGAAATGTCTGATTCAACTTTGCGGCACTATGCAAGCCTCTTGACTACTCAGAATTCACCAAGAAACTCAGATTCATCCTCCATTGCTGAGACAACCCTAAACTAATTGAGCTTCTTCATAGACCGGCAGACATTAAAAGTGACCTCCTCTTTATTTAGCCAGAATTTTAGTTAGTCAGCCTCAACATCTACCAAAGCTCTCCCAGTGGCAAGGAATGGTTGCCCCAAAATTATGGGGACCTCAAAATCAACCTTGCAATCTAGGATCACGAAGTCCATTGGGAAGATGATATTGTCCACCTTAACTAGCACATCAAATAAGATCCCCACTAGCTTTTTGACTGTGTGGTCTGCCATCAATAGTTGCATTGAAGTTGGTGTGGGGGATCCTAAGCCTAGCTATTTGAACATAGCCAAAGTCATCAAGTTGATGCTAGCTCCTAAGCCACACAATGCCTTCGCAAACTCAAAATCACCAATCGTACACGCAATGGTGAAGGCACCTGGATCCTTCTTCTTTTGAGCAAGGACCCGTGAGAAATGCCACTACAATGATACAAGTTACCAACTGGCTCATAGCTCACAGAACTCTTCTTAGTCACAAGATCCTTCACTAACTTGGCATACCTGGACATCTTCTCCAATGCTTCGACCCATGGTATGTTCATGGATAACTGTTTGAGCATAGAGAGAAATTTTTGGAACTTACCATCTTCTGCCTTTTTCTTCATCCTTTGGGGGAATGATGGTGGTGGTCGAGGGATAGCCTTATAAATTAGCATGGCCCCTTAATTCTTACCTTTATCAGCTTCAGACTCCTTTGCACCACCTGGAGCCTCAGTCAATTTAGCCACACCTGTAAGCTCATGTCAGCAACCTCATCTTCCTCACTAAGCTCAATCTCCTTCTGTCTTTCCATCACAACTACAACTAGCAGAGGAGGATCAACTATGGTCTTTCCACTCCTAGTCATCACAATCATATAGTGACCATCATTCTTTTGATTTTGCACTATGTTTCTAGGAATTGTTTCCCTTCTGCCTTTGGTTGAAGGAAGCCGACATTTGACCAAGCTGCTGCTCAATCTATTTGATCGTTGTGACATGCGATTCAACTTTTTGGCTCATGCCAGATATATCTCCCTGAATCTCCCTCAACTAATCATCGGTGGATTTTACCTTCTTGAGCATCTCAATCATCATGTTCTCCAATTTTGATTGTCTAGTCTTACTCTCACGCGCATTAGGAGGAATATACAAACTTATGCTGTCGTTGCGATATCCATCATTCTTTCTCCATTCTCCCTTTTGCTCATAAACTTGACTTCTATCCCTATACCCATTCCTGTTATAATTGTCCTAATATTGGTTCTGACCTTGATTTCCGAAACCTTGACGCTAAATGTCCTGTCCAGACTCTTGGGCGTTGGCCTGAAAACCCACTACCTAGTTGTCCAAGAAGTTTGCCTCTTCCTCGAAATTTGAATGTTGTTGCCCCGGTTCATGAACCTGAGCTTCCACTACATTTACCTTTCTTACATCAGAGCCTATGATATGTTTCGTTAGCAGGTCTAATGATATCCGCATATGAGCCAGCTCCTGATCATGCTCCTCCTTATTTCTGCGTTGGTTCGCAGACATACCAACAACATATGTACCTGTAGCTACTTGCGGTTCCCTAGTGTGTTAGGCCCTGTTCATCTTAGTCACTCGATCAAGAATAATGGCAGCTTGCTCCCATGTGTGATTCATCAATGCTCCTCCCACCACAGTATCTGCTACTGCTTTTATGCTGTTATTTAAGGACATAAAAAAATTTCAACAAACTATCATCTGGAATTTTATGGTTCAGGCACTTGGTCAGCTTCTTCTTAAATGTCAACCATGTCTCATGAAGTGCCTCCATTTTTAGTTGTTGGAAGTTATGAATTTCGTCCTTTAACTGTAGAATGCTTGAGGGGGGAAAGAAACTTCCCAAGAAGGCCGACTTCATCTCCCTCTAGTTGGTTATGGAGTCATTGGCCATCTTCAAATAAAGTCTTTTCTACGGTAGCACCATGAATGGCGCATAACAAAGCAGCGCCCAATACACTGGCAACTCCCATCATATGAAAGGGGTTCAAGGTCCAATTATGAAACCCTTGAAAAAAGAGGATGAATCAAAATATAGCAACTCCGATAACCAAAGTGTATCCTCTCCAGTTAGAGAGAATGAGAATATTCTCAACCGTATAGCATCTTGACTCACAGCAAGTAACTCGTATGCCTCTGGTATACAAATAAAGTTCATCAAGTCTAGGTTAGCATCATCGATTGCATTACTACTGAACACCCCACTCATAATCAACAGTTGTATCATGGTGCTAGTGATATCATATTTTTCCGCAGCATGCAAAGGTGGTAATACGATAGCTCTATTTGACCCGACTTCATCAATATCTGACTCATCCTCATCATTGAACGGAGGAGCATATCTCTGGCCTCGATTGCCCTTCCATGGAAGCCAGCATTTACGACCTCCTCTCGAGCATCTTCTAGTTCCTGAAGTGCTGCTATATGAGCTAACTCAACTTGGCGAGCTTCTTCAGCCAACCGTGCCTCTCTCTGCTCAGGGTTCTCCATTCTCCATAAAGTTTGCTCTAATTCAAGATCAAGAGGAATCAGGGGGTTTTTGCTCCATTGAGTAATTGACATTCATCAAGAGACAACATGTGGATCTCAAAAACAAAAAGGAAACGTAAATGAGGAAATAACAACTAAAAGGTAAATAAAAAAATTACTCTAATCCTAAGACATATTCCCTGGCAACGGCGCCATTTTTTGATAATGCTCAAATCATACTCATGTAAAAGTATGACATGGATGTTGTCAATATATAGCCCAACAAAGGTTAAGGTTGATTCCACAGGGAATATGGTCTAGATATAGAATAACGCTAGTATTTAACCTTTTATGTTTCTTATCTCCTAAAGGAAGTTTTGTAAAAGCAAATATGTAACAATGCTGAGAATTAATTGTTGTTTACAAGTTTATGCGAATAACTTAGGGTAAGTGTTCCACACGGATTCATAAATACTTTGGGTTTTACACTTGTGATCTATCCTAGTGCTTACTTGTAGAACTGATAACTAGGGTTCATCCCTATTGGATGACTATACTCAATCACCTGATTAGGTCTCATAAGTGATCTCACTTCAATTGTTATCAATTTGTTCCAAATTAACTATCCTGCAATCACAACTCAAGTCATACAATGACCCATAAAGATCAAGACTTTGTTATAATTCACTTTTCCTAATCTCTACTTCTCAATATTCAAGCATGTAAAGAATTTGGGCAAGTCCTAACATTGCGCTCCATTATGAATCGTTAAAGATGAAGAGAATGCAATACAAGCATTAGCATTGGTTAGAGTCACATTGTGCAAACACAAATTTGTTAATTCACCATGGTTCTCACAACCCTAGTTGTGGAGGTTGTAGCCTCTAATGGTTGTAACAGAATTATAAGCATACATAGACAAACACATAATTTAGAACTTACGAAGATGATTGGAAGAAAACACACTTGGTTATTGCAAGAATTAAGAAAGAACACTTCAAGAACAATGAGAAAATCAATTGAAGAAAGTCTCTCCAAAACTTGAATAGAAAATCAACAAAAATTATTTTTCTCCAAATCTTACTCTCTCCCATTGAAAATAATCTAAAAAGTATTTATTGAAATATTTAGAACTCTTTCCTAAGTTAATAGGGAAAACTGTTGATCTATCACCGGATTCACTTATGACCTGTAACCTGATTGTACGGGTCATACCTTTACTCGTATAATGCTTGGCAACTTCTGATTTTTGCCAGACTCGTACCATGAACCTACGAGTCGTACTGTCTTATCGTGGTTTGATCCGGAGAGTTCTAGCATCCTCTGAATATTTTCATCGGTGGCTTGGTATGACTCATACCTGCATCTTACAACTTGTGACTTCCAATCGTTCATTGAGATCTGCCATTCTTTAATTCTTCTAAAGTTTACCACGGGTCATTGGTACGGTTGTTAGGTAGATATCATAATCCGTGGTTACTACCCATACCTGAAGACTTGTCCTGTGCAGCATCATTAGAACTTTTCTACGACTGCTGTGGTACGACTTGTGCCAGGATGCTACGAATCATACCATAAGTCGTACTTTTCCTTTGCCTCAAAAAAATGTTCTGGACTTTTATATGACTCTCAGTATGGCTCGTACCAAGATGGTACGACTTGTACTGAGGTCCGTACTGATCCTTTTATCTACATTTTGTCCTTCTTTTGCACATTTCAATTCAAACATCTATCTTCCTTAAAAAAACAAAGTAAAAGTGCATCATATCCATATAAACACACCTAAGTCCATGCTTATTTCCTCATTTTTACGCATCAAAAGTGCTATAAACCCACAATACATCAATCAGCACGATCATCCACCAAAAACATAGCTACAAGAACCAAACAAGAAGACAACACAAACCGGCTTGAATGACTAGATTCCAATGGATATAATCATCGAAACTATAACCTGAAACTCTAATGATACCTCCATGTTACTAACAAGAATAAAAAGATAGAAATAAAAGGGAAGGAATTCTTACCTAGCTGGTACACCTGAAATAGCCACAAAACACCCAAGAAAGGCACCAAAATGCAAGCTTCACAAAGCTCCCGACATCAAGAAGTATGTTAAACCTTGGCTTCCAGCCCCAAAACCATCAAGACCGTGTTGGAACAACTAGGTAGAGTTTTATTTACTAGATATTTCTAGAAACGAGAAAAGGATATGAAATAAACGATCAAATGGACTTGAATAGTACTCCACCGCCTTAGCCGCTTGTGACGTGTCTGCTTGCACAGTCTTGCAAAATTGTGAATATATCTCTACTCAGAAGTTGGATTGATGAATGATTTAATACGCTAGAAACTAGACTCATAGATATTCAATTTGATAGGTCGTGCACCCCTTAACTCCTTATACATTGTTGAGAAAAGCCTTGAAACATCTGATCTACATGTCAAGGAATCTCAAGAATGATATTTTGCAATAACTTGTCGAGTTTCATTTTACAACTTGATCGACGTCCAATATTAGATACGATCATAGAGTGACTTAAATACCTCATAAGACTTCCTTCTTAGCCTATTATCTACTCTAAGTCCTATCTCAAAAGTATGAATTTATTGCTCAAATTATCAGAGGGGTTACATCCCTCCCATATTAGAATCATTCGTCCTTGAATGTTGGCAGACAGACAAGGCTCCAACTCAAGGATCGACATATCAAGACATAGCCTCACATGACAAGCCTACCACAAATAACTCCAAACAACAAAACCTTACACCATGCCGAGGCGTGACACAACTTTGACCATAATCAAAATAAGAATCTTACCTGCAATCACGTTTAGCCACTGGACGACTATAATTCATCAGGTCATAATCATTGCCCAAGCCAGCAAACATGAGTCCAGACTCGACTGCTATGACAACTGACTTCTCGCACGATTTCAATTCAGAAAGAATGGTAGCAATCCTAAATGTCATATAGCCTCTTGTTTATAAATACACTGCACAATGCACATATAAATAAAACTGTACTAGAGACAGCTCATAAACTCCCTAAGTCATGAACTACTCTGATACCAAGTCTTTCGTACCCCAAGCCCGGGGAGGCGTGACTGGCACCCAGTGCTGCACTTGACCGAGTGAACCATGCAATCTTCTAAGTACAACAAGTAAGAAACGATGAGGTTCGACATTACAATAAAAGTTAGATCAGAGTAAAATGGAAGCTAGCTCATAGACCAACTAATAGATACAAAATAGGCTGCCAAGGTTGTTGAATAGAAAACAATTATATAATATGGCCCACCTGACCTACAACAACGCCACGACCACAGTAGACGTCGCCTCTATGAATACAACAATAGTCAATTATTTGGGACAGGGCTCCGAGCTACTCTTAACTCAAACACCTAGCAACTCCAAAAGACGTGGAGTGCATCGACACAGCTGAAACTCCACTCAGCAACCAAGAACTTGATCTACCATCCCACCATCACCTGCAGGCATGAGTGTAGTGATCCCACTAGGGCATCAGTAAAATAATGTACCAAGTACGAAAGGAAAAATAACTACAAGACTCAGATTAGAGATCAATATATATACTGAATATCGCAGGAGGAAAAACTCAACTTAAGTAAACACATAGAACCTACCTAACCCCTATAAGCCTAGAAAGTACAAGCAAGCACACAAACAGAACCTACCTGGCCCCATAAGCCTGCCAAGTCCAACAGGTAAACAAATTTACATAGCACATAGCCGACATCGCTCATCTATCATCACTTTTATACCTCTCGACGACCTCAGCTAACACCAGCCAATATCTAGAATCTACTGCTATCATATAACAGATAAAATGAGTAGTAATTACAATATGATGCCAAGCATTTCAAAAGTAAACACCAGTCAATCAACATCATCAAACAAGCATTGTTGGACCCTCTCTCGGCTGCTCACAATTAGCATAGCTCCATCCATTTGGGAGAGCCAATCGCGATCCTAGGAAGGCTCAAACATGTCAGACCACTCTCGGATCATATCTTAACTCGACACTACAGAAGAAATCATTCTCAACCCGTAGGATATTTAAGTCCTTGGGCTCAACCCCTCGGTCGAAAACACTGTGTCGGGTATCCACAAGCCACAAGGTGCCCCAGACTCGACCACTAGTTGGAACAACTCCCATGCATTGGATAACCGCAAGACCCAAGGCCTTAAACACAACACACACACACAATCACAACATTCACAATCAATAAAAATAATAATACATGTTCAAACAGCCCTCAACCGGCTCTTAAACCCCACCAACCAACTAACACAATATAGTACTATTCTCACACATTTAGCCATCCACCAATGAGAAATTAACTAAGCTAAGGATCATTATCCTAACCAGTCTATCCCCAAGCTTTACAAACCACTATAATCCCCACTAACAACAAGGGACATGGACAAGCGAATCCACGCATCACCCCGACCGTCAAAGTGTCATCGACATGGACGACATGACCGCTGACTCTAATATAAAAAAAGTTCATTACAACAATTAATCTTAACCACTGTAAACCCTCATTCACTTGTCAATATCATCACCTAATATTATTTACACAAGAATCCCATAAACTTCTACAAGAATTACATACCTTACACATGGCATCTCGGCATGAACCTAATAATTTTCCATGACTACAATTCTTCGCACTACAACCCGAGCCACAAACCAAACCAGTACCTCATACACACACTTATCACCATATAAACAACATCACCAAAGTTCAATAATAACATAACACAAGCCTTCACAAAACTACCAACACACACGTTAACACAGACGACAACGGCTACAGATTCACGCCAATAAAGGGAAGGACAAGCCTAACATACCTTAGTTTTAAGCCTAGCCTTATTCGAGCCTTCAACACCATGAACCTACTTCGTAAATGTAGTTCAATATTCTTCTAGGAACACACACAACAAACTCAACAAAGAAACAACACAAGACAACACTTATTCATCTAGTTTTTGATGAAATAGGCGGTAGAAAATCTAAGATATCAACCTACTAACATCAACAACCTGCTAAGAGACCCAACATACTAAGAATAAAAAATGCGAGGAATCTTACAAATTATTCACTACGAACAACCACCAAAATTGCAGCTACAAGAACCAAATAAAGACAACACAAACACGGCTTAAACGATGACATTTCTTATGATATAATTATAGAAACTTCAACACAAAACTCTAATAATACTCCCAAGTTAATAAGAAGAATAAAAAGATAGAAACAAATTGGAATGAATTCTTACCTAGATGGTACACCTGAAACAGCCACCACAACACCTAAGAAAGGCACCAAAATGCAAGATTCACAAAGCTCCCGACTTCGCGACATCAAGAACCATGTTAAACCATGGTTTCAAGCTCCAAAACCATCAAGAACTTGTTGGAACACCTTTAGGGAGAGTTTTAACACTTCCCTTTTAGCTTATTAGGTACTCTTAGTCCTATCTCTAAAGTAAGAATTTATCTCTCCAATTATCCAGGGTGTTACATGTGTAGTTGTGAAGAAAGGGTTGATATTCCAGTGTTCAGAATAGATTAAGGGAATGATTTTTCATGTACTTAATTACTCATTAAGTTACTCATTAGTGGGAAAGATCAGAAAGTTGTATTTGTTGCCAGTGGCGATGAGAATACTTGACAAGCCGTCAAGTTACTCAACGAGTCATCCAGTCCCTCATTGGGACTGGCAGGTCATTTCTCCAGTCGATTTATTAAGCGTGTTTATGTAATTTCTTAAGTTCCTAGCTCCTAATGATGTTATTTAGAGCCTTGTAATGCATGTTTTAAGAGGGTTTATCCTATAATAAGTCATTAGGCTCCCATGCATGCATTGTGTTGAATTTCTCTTCCAAGATCAAACTAGAATTCCTCCTCAATTCTCTTGGGCTTTGAAGACTAGTTTGAAAATTAGTTTAACAGGTATGTGGAGAAATGAATGGGGCATTTCTTCCACCCTCATGACTAAATTTACCCTCTAATTCATGAATTCTAGTTTCTAATCAAGTGTATTAATTTATGGGGTTTCAACCCAATTCTATGAAACTATCTATGATATGTTTATGGGTCCAATCTCCTCATGCACTAATGCATGAATTAAGTCCAATGGGAAGATTTTACACTTAATTTGATTATATGATTTCAAGTTATTAGAAATTATGCCCTATTATGCAAGTTTTATGAAAATTCAAGTCTATGATCCATGATTTCAAGCATGACGAGACATCTAGTATGTATGTATGAAATCGCAACTTATGATTCCATAATTTTGACTTATGAAGTCTATTTCAAGTATGCATGCTTTTATGATTTGGGCAAGCCTATGCAAGTTAAGTATGCTTATTATAATTTTGCCAAGACTAAAAAGATCAGTTTATGATATGATTTGGAGTCAAGACTCCCAATGCAGTTTATGAAATAACTTGGAGTGAAGACTCCCGATGTTCAAATTTAAGCTATGATTTTGAGAATATGATTACATGAGCACTATGCATGTTTTGGGAGTTGTCTATCACCGAGTAAGCCAGGGGTTTCGAGGTTCCTCAATCTCATAAACTATATGCCAACGTAGGTATATATATGGGACCTCTCAAGAGAGTGCTTCCCCCTCTTAAGGGCACGTCGTAATATCACACCTTATTCATCCTTTTCCCTGGCAAGGCTTAGGAAGGCTCTTCTCTATGTGGGAAGGACGTGGGATCATCATGCACTCATACATGGTCGTTGTCGATTATGACGAGTCTCCCATTATTCCTCATGATTTCAGTTACTTATGTTCATGATTTATGATATTATGTTTTATAGCATGTTTGTCCCAACGATCAATTTCTGAGCTTTTACTTATGATTTCAAGCATGAAAAGTCATATACTTTCTATTTCTAAATATTGGGCCATTATGTTTAGTTATGATAAATAGCTTATGATTATGTATATTTTAGATACGTGGCTTTTAGCATGCAATCCTTTCTCTCATGATCTATTTAATTTATGTATAGTTTCAGCTACGTTTTCCTAAGCATGTTTTACATACCTTATATACTCAGTACCTTTAATGTACTAACCGCATACTCTGTGCTATATTGTCTCATGATATAGGTTTGGGTTATCCAACTCAGTCTCTCCGATAGCTTGCTCCCATATCAGTCCATTTCAGCCCCTACTTTGGGTGAGTCCTCATCATCTAAGGACATCTATCAGTTTAGACTTGTTATGTCTACTCAGTTAAAGACTTGGAGTTATCTAGGGTCTTATCCCAACATCTCATTAGATAGTAGAGGCTTTTCAGACATAGACTAGTATATTTAGTTTTAAGATTCAGCGTTATGATATTATCGCTTGATATACACTTTATGATATTTAGTCTTCCTCTTAATCATGTTCATGTTTCTTTCCACTTGATTATGTTGTTAAGTCTTGCTATATATATACCATAGGTTAGCTTAGAGCCATTCATTGTTCTATGTTCCGTGTCTCGATCCGAGGTCTCAGCTCAGGTCGTCACAAACTTAGTATCAGGGCGAAGGTTTAGGTATGTCCTAGGGTGTCTGAAAGCCACCTTAGGTAGAGTCTTTCCCATGGGTGTGAAGCACGCCACACTTATGGGAAAGAGGCTACAAGTAAATTTAGGAAATTTTTTTTATTTCATGATTTATGTTGTGCGACAAACTACCTCTCTATTCCTTTGACTCATACTATACATATTTGGTGAAGTATGCCTCCAAGCCGAGTAAATAGTAGAAGAAATGGCAATGAGAATGGCCATGGAAATGGCAATGGAGATGGGCATCAGCAAGCCCCACCAGCTCCAGCGGATCCCTTTCCCAAGTAGGTTACTCATGCCGAGTTCAGGGTGGCATTTCAAATGTTGGCACAGGCCATAACCGCTCAGTTCAAACAGTAGGTGGTGACACATGTTCCACAGAATGGAGACGCAACAGCAGGGAGAGTGCGAGACTTTCTTATGATGATTCCACCTAAGTTTCTTAAGTTCGAAGGTGGATGAGGGCCCACACAAATTCCTTGAGGAAGTGCATAAGATCACCCAGATTATAGGAGTGATGGGAGAGGAGAGTGTAGACTTAGCCTCCTATTAGCTGAAGGGGGTTGCTCACATATGGTTCCATCAGTGGAAGGATAGCAGGGAAATTGGGGCAGTTCTCGTGGGTTGGAAGGAGTTTGTGATTGCTTTCTTGGATAGGTTCTTCCCTAGGGAGTTGAGGGAGGCAAAGGCGATGGAGTTCGTCAATTTCAAGCAAAACAACAAGACTGTCCAGGAGTATGATTTTGAATTTACCCAGTTGTCCAAGCATGCACCGGAGATGGTTGGTTGCTAGTCCTAGGACTCGTGTGAGTAAGTTTGTGGATAGAGTAGTATATTCCTTGGTCTAGGAGTAAAGAACCACAATCTTGACCAATGACATAGATTTCTCCCGATTGGTCATATATACCCAGCAGATAGAGGTGGAGCAGATGAAGGAGAAGGAGAGAGAGGCCAAGAGTGAGAGGATAGGGAGTCATGGCCACTTTCAGTAAAGGTCCGATGGGGGACATCGACCTTAGTTCCACCAGAGGTCATCAGCCCCAGTTCCCTCATTGGCCAGTGTTCCTTCCAACTCTTGAGGAGATCAGAGAGGTAGAGCGTCAGGCTCTATGGGTCAGAGGAGCATGACAGGAGAGCACCTTTTTACAACTTGTGGGAATTGTGGAAAGAAGTACCCTGGTGAGAGCTTGGTTGGTTCAGATGTTTTCTTCGAGTGTGGGAAGCCCAGACATATGCACAGGGATTATCCTTTGGCTAGGCAGGGCAACAATGGAGGTCGTGCCCCATCCATTACTTCAATAGCACAAGCAGCTCGCCCATCTCAGCAGGGCACTTCTTTTGGTGTAGGTGGCAATTAGCCCTAGAAAAGGTTCTATGCATTATCTTCTTTCTGGGAGCAGGAGGTCTTTCCCGAAGTAGTGACTGGTATGTTGCGAGTATCCCATCTTGATTTATATGCATTGTTTGATCCAGGGGCTACTTTATCTTTTGTGACTCCTTATGTTTCTATTAGTTTCAGATTCTGTTTGCACCCCAGCGCACGCGCAAGCGTACACGGTCGTACAAGTAATACAGTAGCCTTTTAAGAGCCGGATGTCGAGCCCACAGGGACTGAACTAATTCAGCAAATATTCAAGTTCAAATGTTAATTTAACCTTCAAAAGTGTTGATAATAGAAATTTCTAAAATTTTTGATTAAGTATAGGGTTGATCACAAAATACTCGAGAAACAATACAAGAAGCAACTAGATTTAAGGCCTAATAATCATGCAATGCTACAATTCATAATGGATCGAGTATGAGAGCTTTAATTGTTGTCTCAAATAATTAAAATGCGATGTTCATGGTCTTGAGAGCCTCTAGACACAAAAACTAGCCTCACACCTACATCGTTAAGAGGGGATGTGACGTCCTAATTCGTGAGCAATTTAACTAGGTGGATGTGGTTTACGGAGTTTGTACCCTTGATTATGGACTTTCGTACCTCTAAACATTTAGCCGGACTTAACTTCACAACCACTTATATGAGCGGTGATGTGAAAATTCTAAGTCAGTGTCTAGCTCATCCCATTTTAGTAACCAAGCGAGGCAAATTAGGTTTAATTTTATCCTAACCGCTAATCCTATCGTAAAGGTAAGAACTTGCTCCCCACATTCTCTTGTTCTAGCCTAGGGTTACTCTTTCGAGCATTTACTTGAGCTTAACGAGTGTGTTTTCATGATGATCAATCATGAAAACAATAATAATAAAGAATGTAAGACAAAACAACAACTAAAAACTCAAACCAACGAAGAATTCATGCATTTACAATCATATCTTGTGGCCTCAACCTTAGAGGAAGGGTTTTAGCCACTCATGTTCATACAAATACTTAAAAACATGATTCAAGTAGAGAACTTACGAGAATAGTTAAAAGAGAATGAAAATTATTGAACCCTAGGTAGAGTTCTTCCTTTCTTCCTTTGCTCATTTCTGTTGTTCTCAAGAAGTTTCGTGATAATATGATTTTAGGAGCTGAATGTTCTATTTATACTTAGTGGGAAAATTACAAGTTTGGCCGGCCATGGACCAGCCCCGTGCCACGCTTCCCATCATGCAGTAGTAGCTCCGTGGCACGGACTGGTTGCGCAGGTGCACTGTACGGGTATCCTTGGCAAGGGATGGGCGAGCGCATCAGGCGTGGCACGGAGGCCATCGCGCCTCTAGCACGATGTGGCACGAACTGGACGCACAACATCGCTGGACTATCGACAGTTGACATCCCCTCGCGCGTGCATGGCATGGGGCATGACATGCCTGTTTGAGGAGAGCTTGCTTTTCGTGGCACGACACTATCGCACAGGCCCACTGCCTGGCACTCCTCGCGTGCACTCTTGCCTGCATGACATGGTGTTGGTCGTGCAGGTCTGCCGGCGTGGCATGCTGGTCAGTTGACCATGATATTTTCGTGCACATTTCATGTGATCTTCCTCCAAATCATTCCAATGGTTCATCTTGTTCATGCATCATTAGTTTTAATCCCCTCATAGAATTTTTCACCTACAAAACAAAGAGCAAATCACATTGGTTAGTTTATGCATGAAATTATACAAAATCACACGAGAATACAATTAATTAAATTGACACGCTTGACTAAACTAAGTTATAAAATAGCACTTGAGCATATAATTATGCCCAAGATCACTACCCCATACTTAAAGCCTTGTTCGTCCTCAAACAACTCCATTCCATCTCATGCACATGAAGAACTTATACATAACTAATTGAAGAAAGATAATTCAAGCTAAGACTACAATTATTGTTTTATATAGAAAGTTAAAAACAGAGCATGCAAAATCTAATCACTTAAATCACATATAGCTACGTTAAGACTTCCTAGACTGAAGAATCGACTCTCAACCTCAACAAACTCATGCGAATTAACCAATCAAGAAATCCGACATGAATTTTCTCCTTCATCAATCATGTGCCCGCACAACAAGAGAGCTTCCCATTTTTTCACTCATTAGTTTTCAAATCATGACACATGGGTGTATGAATAAAAAATACGCTCACTCTCACAAAGAATTCACATGCGACATGTATTGACCCATAAGCTTGCCCTTAGTGTTTTACTCCACTAATTTAGGAATGTTCGAAAGTAAGATCAAATAGGACTTATTTGGGTTGTAATGTAAGCTAAGAGCGGGTAGGTATTATTATGGCCAGTAATAGTGACTATCTTCCCTAAGAGCTTTTAATACATCACCCTGTCATTACGAGTATCTATCCTTTTACTTCACCTTTATTCTTTTCAACTCCATTTTCCTCTTTATTTCCCCATTTCATTAGGCACACTTAAGCTATTGGTAAGGAGTACTTAAACAAATTTTTTTGATGTTTTCTTCTTTTACTTCTTACTAAATCTTATGCAATATTTTTTAACAAGTGCACCTCTAGTCTTCTCTTCAACTCCCACTACTACTGTTTTCCTTCTCATTCCAACTTCTCACTCCTTAACTTCTTTTGCATTTTCACTTAAGTGCTTAGGAGTTTTAGATAAAATTCAAGGCTATTGAAAAGAAAGGATTATGCTCATTTTGTGGCTAGCAAAGAATAGGCTAAAGGCTCAATAGGGCTAACTAGGATAATACATTCAAGGTAGGTAAGGCGAAGGATAAAAATTAGGCTCATGCAATGAAATGCCTAAATCATCTCCTACAATCGACATCCCTCATTCCGCTTTGTATGCACACCAGGCAAGTGCTGGACACTACACTATAACATGGAATATTCAAAATCCTTACACTCACAGCACATGCTCAATTCAAGAAAAATTCAGTAGACTTCTTAACTCAGCTAATCCCAAGAATGCAGAATTCAGCTTTAAGCACATCAAGTCACATTCAAGAGCGTAGGTGTCTCACACAAAGTTATACAACTGTTAAGAATGCTTCAAAATTAACAACACTTGCATCCCACAATCATGTATAGAACATTAGAAGAACATCAAGCCATCAATCAGCCAAGGGTTCAAACAACAAAAACCTATTGCATCCTACAAGACGGTCGTCATCCATCCATCATCGGGAAAAGTCCCCAACTATGACTAAAAACAACTATGTCCAAACAAAGAAAATTTTTATTCATCGGTTCAAAGTACCCCCCTTCAGAAAAGAAGTGAAAATAAAAATCAATGGGTGAGAGAATAATGCTCAACTTAAACTTTTTCATCAATCAATACCATACAAAGCACTATTTTCACTCGAATTCATTTAGCACGAAAATTTAGAATTTTCCTCACCCCCCACTTAAAATATTGTATGTACCCAAAGAATCAAATAAGAATACTAAAAGGGTGAGAAATGCTCCCTGAGGCCTCTAGGCCTAGCTAACAACATGTTTTCTTTTGTTTTTGCACAAGTGGGTCATTAACCCCACACTCATCCCCTTTCCATGCTCCTTAGATCTTGCTTACTCGGGTACTCAGACTTCCCCTCAATCTGTGCTTAAATAAAAAAAAAACAACAAAAAAGTGAAAATAAACAAAATAAAAAAAAAGGAAAATAAAATTGTACATGTGGTACCCTTGGGTTGCCTCCCAAGCAGTGCATGATTTTACGTTGCGACATGACGTGGACTGTCCTTCTCAAGACATCTTCAAACCAGTGATTCCTTTCGAGAACCATCTTCTTCTCTTTTTATTTTTTGAGGGAATAGCCTCCACACTATCCCTCTATTCTTCCAACTTCTTCTCTAACATAAGCCCTCCATCAGATTCGGGCTGAAATGTGATCATCTCCTGTGGCCGTGGACCTACGCCATCTACCACCCCACATTTATCCTCTGACAACACACTGACCTTACAAAGGTCTCTGTAGTGTGTGGGTGGGTTGATCTCTTGGTAAACTCTGAAGAGATCTTCTTCATCATCGACCCTCATTTTAAGGGTCCCTGCTCTTACATTTGTAATTGCTCCTCTAGTGGCCAAGAATGGCCGTCCCAAGATCAGGGGTACCTTGTCATCAACTTTAAAGTCAAGTATGATGAATCAATGGGTATAATGAACTTACCCACTTTGATGAGAAGGTCCTCAATTATTCCATCTTGTGCCACTTGGGACTTGTCTTCCAACTGCAGCATCACTCGTGTTAGCTTCGGCTGACCCAACCCCAAGGTATTTGTCACGACCCAAATGTACACCCGGATCGTAGAAAGAGGTCAAGGGACCCCGAGAGACCCTAAGTCGATCCATGTCATAAGCATGCATCTAATCTTAATCAAGTAAGCGGAATACTTAGCATATCATCATAGCGGAAATGTAATCATAGTGTAACACCCAGAAGTACTAGACATATACATAAGCTGAGTTCTACATCCTGTCTGAAAGCCTCTACTACATAGGATGGGTAGATGGGACAACATCCGCAACTAACCCCACCAATACTGACACATAAATAACATGAAAGTCTGTCAAACGGCCCTCGGAACATGAGGACTCACCAATAAGCTGAGAGCGAGAGCTGAGATGAACTAAGGATGAGGTTGAGACTGAGATCTAGACCCTGTATCATAAAACGATACAACATAGAAAGTATGCGGTCAGTACGTGGAATGTACCGAGTATGCAAGATAAGTGAAACGGACATTTAAAAGGAAATAAAACTGATAAATAATCATAGGAGAAGGACATCATGCTTATATCATAAATTCCATAAGAAAACATAAGGCTCAACACTTTCAAATCATTCATAAATTATTCATTATCATAAGCGTAAGTATCAAAACATAACTTGAGCCAATAACATAAACATAATAATACATAAATCATGCAGAACAATGAGAGGACTCGTCATAACCGACATCATCATGGTAGAGCCTTTCATGATGCCCCAACTATCTCACTCAAGTGGGCAGAGCTGACCTTGGCCTGCCAGGCGAGGGTCGTGCATTAGGCGTGATATCACATTTGGGGGGATCGGTATCAATACAATATATAACATTAGAACCCATGGTGGCACGCAATTATGAGACACTGGCATAGTCCTTTAAACGTCGGGTTGTTCGATGCTAGGCACGGCTCCCAAAAACATGCATGTAAGCTCATACATAAATCAATAACATCATGCATTAAAAATTCATTGTCTAAAATATAACATTTATCATCATTGATCCGCTTTAAAAACATGTTTGGATAAGAATTAAAGGCCTTTTTATCTGCCGACATCATAAATCAATAAATCATGCAATTCTTTCATAAATCGTAAATCATTCTTCAACATGTGGGCATTGCCCAATACTTTGACATACTCAATTCTTTCGAAAATATGCTTATAAACAAGGGTAATTTGAAATCATGTTTTTACATCATCAATAAACTCCTAATATTGAATATTACTCATAAATCATAACTTTCATGAACTCTCATCAATGGGCATTTTAGATTTAAAAAGCTTGAAACATGATTTTAAAGAAAGTGATATAAAATCTTCCCATCATTCATAATTCAACAATTAAAACTCATTTAAATCAATCCCATAAAGAGAGAACACATTTTCACGCATTTGGGAAAAACCCCATGGAAATGAATAGGAGGATTCATGATTAAATTCGAAATTTGGGAATGGGTGTGGAAGAAATCACCCATTATAAACCCTACATACCTGAGGTACACTGATTTTTTACTTTTGAGAAGAAGACCTTGAATCTCCCTAAAACCTCTCTAAAAACTCTTGCATGGGAATGGATATGCATTAGGGACTTAACCCATCTTATCATACTCAGAAAAATACACAAAACACCATAGTTTAGGGCCTCAAAGCATGGAAAAATTGAAAATGCCCTTCATAAAAATTCCCTGAAAAATTGGTCTGGACGGACCATCAATCGATCCCACAGGCCGTTGCAATATACCATGACTCGTGGTACCGAGTCATTGAGTCCACTGCTTCACTTCATGCTTTAGGTTCTTCCCACGAGTCGATAGGACAATCGTTGTTTCAGTCGACGGGTCCTTGGATCGACTGTTGTCTGCTCCTTGAAAATTCTGAACTTCCCTTACCATGAGCCTCACCACAACTCATGGTTGCCTCAAACTAGTCGTTGTCTCCATCCGTTAAATGCATTGGAAATTCATTTCCCCTACCACGACTTCAAACAATGAGTCGTTGTAACTAATGATGGGTCATTGGATGACCCGTTACTTCCCAAACCTGCTTAGGTCAATGCTTCCCACGGATACAAACAACAATTTGTTGTTTCAAGCAACGAGTCATCACTTCGCTTGTTACATCCACTGCCACCTGAACCCTTCAAATGACGACTGGCTCCAACGGACCATTGGTTGGACCCACGATCCGTTGGGTCATCCGTTCTGTGGTGTTTCTTCCAATTTTTACAATTTTAGCTTCCAAATTCTCGGGTCTATTCTTAGGCCTCCCGGGGTATTACAATATCTCCCCCTTGGGAACATTCATCCTCGAATGTAGGAAACAAGCAGCAACAGAAACATACAATTCATCATATTCAATACTAATCATTTTAACCCAAAAATTGATGGAATGACTACCTCCGAAAAGATCCACATAGCTGCACCAAATTCTGACCTCACATACATTCATCATAACATAAATCGAACTTGTGCACATGGACAGAATCATGAAAACTAAATAGAGTCATAGGGCAAAACTAATACCCAAAGTCGAAACTGAGCCGGTAGAGAACAAATGTGGGTATCTAGCCATCAAATCCTCTTTGTCTTCCCACGTAGATCCTTCAACATAGTGATTCATCCATAATACTTTAACTGAAGCCGCATCCTTGATCTTTATCCTCCAAACCTGCCAGTCCAATATTTCCACCGTAACTACCTCGTAGCTAAGACTGTCTTTTACACTGATGCTGTCCACTAGGACAACTAAAGCTGGATCTCCCAAACTCTTCTTCAAAAGCGATACATGAAACTTAGGATGTACAGAAGATAATTCTGAGGACAACTCCAACTTATATGCGACCTTACCAACCCATTCCACTATCCGGTAGGGACTAACAGAGTAAGGGTTGAGTTTCCCCTTCTTTCCAAACAACATCACTCCCTTCATGGGGAATACTTTCAAAACACCTAATCGTCAACCTCAAACTCAAGATCCCTCCTTCTCACATCCACATAAGACTTTTGGAGATTAGGAGTTGTTCTGAATCCTTCCCTTATTATCTGAACCTCCTCCGTAGCTTCATGAATTTAATTGTCCCTAGCATTGCTGCCTCAACAACCTCGAACCATCCGATGGGCAATCTTCGTCTCTGCCCGTAAAGAGCACTAGAATGGTAACTATTATTGTTGGCAAACTCAATAAGAGGCAATGATCATCCTAACTACCCTGTTATTGAAGTACCCAATCTCCCCCTTTGGAACAACCTCTACCTTCTAAGCTGAACGACCACATTCGACATTACTAAGATAGAATCCTCACCTTACCTAGCTTTTCCCCCGGTCATCAAGAAACATTCTGATCCATCCTAACCATGACACCACACCTTATACTTAAAATCATGCTAAACACACAAAACATTCAAATCCACCTGGAGCTCATCCGGAATCCTCCGGACACAACCCAAATATGCAATTCAACCGTAAAACACATTCCAGACCTATTGGAATCATCAACCACCGATATTAGGTTGTTTTATCAAAAATTGACCATGGTTAAACTCAACCTACTTAAAGCTCCCGACTCAACTAGAAAGTTCAAATTACTCCCGAATCACCTCAGGACCCATGCAACTACCCAACTAAGTCATAAATCACCATCTGGTACTAAGAGAACTTTTAGAACCCAAATTCAAGCTCGTTAACCTGAAATGTTGACTTTGGTCAAACCTCTCAAACTTCAGACCTCCCAAAAACTGATAATCTTATCAAATCTCCACTGGATCATCTTGGAAATTGTGTCATCCACCCCCGCAAGTCATAAGTAGCAAAATACAGATACGGAAAGGTTCGAACAAGGGAAACAGGTCAAAATCACGAGATGACCATGTTAGTTGTTGCACTTCTAGGTTTTGGCTGGTCATTGCAGTTTCTGAACTTCTACATGCCTGGCACCTATAGCAGGGGTAGGGAATTATCCTGGACGTACACATCTTAACTATCATTTACATCGTGGGGAACATCCATAGAGCCTAGAGTAAGGAAATCATGAGCACGAATTATTCAAGGAATCAAAGTTGGGCATGTACTTAATATAACATGATTCTCATGAGCCGATAAGGTAGATCTTTAGGACTGAGTTTATAAAGCCGAATGTACTAAGGGATATGAACTCACATACGCAACGAGGTTCATGACATGAAGCTGAATTTATGGAGTCATGGAGTAATGTTGGAATCGCTGAATGACGGGGTTGCCCATCATCTTAGAGTTCTAAACGTAAGCATGGGTTGACCGTAACATCAAGTGACATTTGAGAGAAACATCTAGAAGAGAATGGGTTGATTATCCCTAAGTACCATCTCTAGAACTTCTTTGCTAAAACTTAAGAATCAATATGACGCTTCATTTACCATCTCTCTCATAGATTAGAGTTATCATTCTAAGGCTCTAGGACCCTTTGTTAATGTTGCACTAATATCATTAGCTCCAAACTGCTCATTCAGCTCCAAAGCTATCGCTGAATATTTCATACTCTTAGCCATTTCTACCTCCTACAAAATATATCTCATACTAAGGTGCATATAGGAATCTCGTACCTTGTATAGTAGGCTCTCAGAACTAGAGATCATGGTAGGGTCGATGGAAAAGCTCATAACATACCTGAGACGTACATCTGAGGTCAACCACCACTCGCTCTTGACACCCTGTGTTGTGGAGGTGGGCGACTTGCTGGAACTGAAGGAGAGGGATTAAGAGCACGGCCTTTTCGACCATCTCTCTTGGTTGCAGCGCAATCCTTGTATTTATGACCGAGTTGTCCATAATAAAAGCAAACATCTGAACCTGCCTAGCATTCTCCTATGTGGTGCTTCCGTAACGCTCGCAAGTTGGGTAAGTAATCTCCCCCTCACGCGGGGCTTGTATCCCCGAGCTTGGGATTGAGATTCTGACGGAGTTGAGAGTGACTCCCCCTTCTCGACCCTTGTTGGGACCCCTCAAGGTCACCGGCCCTAGGCCTCTTGTTCTCCCTCCTACCCTCTCTATACATCCCAACCACATTCGAGTTACCAACCCCCGATGGGCTCTCCTTCATGAGTCCTTGAGTCCCAATAGCTGTTGCTTCTCCGATATGGTTCATCGGTGCAATAGCCCGCTAGCCAGGCTAGGTGATCATAGCTCACATCAACACTTTAAGAGCAGCTCTGAGCTCTGCATCAGTAACTTTCATGAATTCCATTGGAGTTGGTGGTGCTGGCTGACATCCATCGTTGTTCTGAGAAAACATGTTTTTGCACATGCGTATAGCATTAGTTAGAGGAATGGAGAGAGTTAAACTTATGGCACGAACTAGAATCATGAGAGAAGGGATCATTTCCTATACGTCTAGTAGCCTCTTTGTCACAAGTGTGGTGCACTTCACACCCATGAAAAAGACTCTACTTAACGCGGCTTTCAGACACCCTAGGAAACTTCAAACCTATGGCTCTAATACCATGTTTTTCATGAACCATACGTACACCCGGATCGTAGACTCAGGAAAAGGGGCCCCGAGAGACCCCAAGTCGACCCATGGCATAAGCATGCATCTAATCTTAATCAAGTAAGCGGAATACTTAGCATATCATCATAGAGGAAATGTAATCACAATGTAACACCCAGAAGTACTAGACATATACATAAGCAGAGTTCTACATCCTATCTAAAAGCCTCTACTACATAAGATGGGTTTATGGGACAACATCCCCAACATGAGGACTCACCAATAAGCTGAGAGCGAGAGCTAAGATGAACTAAGGATGAGGTTGAGCATGAGATCGTGACCTAGTATCATAAACGATAAAACATAGAAAGTATGCGGTCAATACATGGAATGTACCGAGTATGCAAGGTAAGTAAAACAGACATTTAAAAGGAAATAAAACTCATAAATAATAATAGGAGAAGGACATGAAGCTTATATCATAAATTTCGTAAGAAAACATAAGGCTTAAGATTTTCAAATCAATCATTAATCATTCATAAACATAAGCGTAAGTATAAAAACATAACTTGAGCCAATAAAATAAATATAATAATGCATAAAACATGCGGCACAATGAGAGGACTCATCATAACCGACATCATCATAGTAGAGCCTTTTATGATTCCCCAATTATCTCACTCAAGTGGGCAGAGCTGACCTTGGCTTGCTAGGCGAGGGTCGTGCATTAGGCGTGATATCACATTTGCGGGTATCGGTATTAATACAATATATAACATTAGAACCCACGGTGGCACGCGGTTATGAGACACTGGCGTTGTCCTTTGAACGTCGGCCTGCTCGATGCTAGGCACGACTCCCAAAAACATGCATGTAGGCTCATACATACATCAATAACTTCATGCATTAAAAATAAATTTGCTAAAATATAACATTTAGCATTATTGATCTCCTTTAAAAACATGCTTAGCCAAGAACTAAAGGCCCTTTTCATCGGCCGATATCATAAATCGATAAATCATGCAATTCTTTCATAAATCATAAATCATTCTTCAACATGTGGACATTGCCCAATACTTTGACATAATTAATTCTTTTGAAAATATGCTTATAAACATGGGTAATTTTAAATCATTCTTTTCCATCATCAATAAACTCCTAATATTGAATATTCATCTTAAATCATAACTTTCATGAACTCTCATCAATGGGTATTTTAGATTTAAAAAGCTTGAAACATGATTTTAAAGAAAGTGATATAAAATCTACCCATCATTCATAATTCATCAATTAAAACTCATTTAAATCAAACCCATAAAGAGAAATCACATTTTCATGCATTTGGGTAAAACCCCATGGAATTGAATAGGAGGATTCATGATTAAATTCGTAATTTGGGCATGGATGTGGAAGAAATTACCCATTCTAAACCCTACATACCTGAGGTAGACTGATTTTACTCTCCCTTGAATGCCCACAAGAAATTGATGGAAACCTTTGAAAAGAAGACCTTGAATCTCCCTAAAACCTCTCTAAAAGCTCTTGCATGGGAATGGGTATGCATTAGGGACTCAACCCATCTTATCATACTCAGAAAAATACACAAAATGCTGCAGTTTAGGACCTCAAATCATGGAAAAGTCAAAAATGCCCTTAATAAAACTTCCTTAAAAAACTAATTTTGATGGACCCACGACTGATCCCATGGGTTGTTGAACGATACCACGATTCGTGGTACTGAGTCGTTGAGTACACTGCTTTACTTCATGCTTCAAGTTCTTCCCACGACTCGACAGGATGAGTTGTTGTTTCAGTCGATGGGTCGTTGGATGGACCGTTGTCATCTCCTTGAAAATTCTAAACTTCTCTTTCCACGAGCCTCACCATGACTCATGGTTGCCTCCAATGAGTCCTGGTCTCCATCCGTTATACGCACTAGAAATTCATTTCCCCTACCACGACTTTAAACAATAGGTCGTTGTAACTAACTACGGGTCGTTGGATGACCCGTTACTTCCCAAAGTTGCTCGGGTCAATGCTTCCCACGGGTACAAACAACAACTCATTGTTTCAAGAAATGAGTCGTCACTTCTCTCGTTACATCCACTGCCACCCAAATCCTTGAAACCACGACAGGCTCTAACGGACTATTGGTTGGACCCATGATCCGTTGGGTCCTCCGTTCTGTGGTGTTTCTTACAATTTTCTGTAGTTTTAACTTCCAAAATCTCGGGTCTATTCTTAGGCCTCCTCCGGGGTATTATAGTGTTAAACAAAGATAATGGCATTAGATTTACTGCTGCCCCTAAATAACAGAGAGCTCTTATCACTTCAGCTTTACCGATTTGTATGGGGAGCATAAAACGCCCTAGGTCCTTGAGCTTTTGTGGTATCTTGCTCATTACCCTATACATGCACTCCATAGTTAGTGACACTGTATAGACATACACCAATCTAACTTTGTTGGCCACTACATCTTTTAAGTACTTAGCATACTTTGGCATTCCCTACAAAACATCAAGTAAGGGAAATTTTATGTGAAGTTCTTTAAAAATATCAAATCATTTTTTAAAGCATTCCTCCTCCTTGCTCTTCTTGATCCTTTGTGGGAATGGTGGTGGTGGTCTCTGTGCTGGCTACAATGATGATTGTACATTGTGTTGCACAACATTCTGATTATCTAGCTTGTTAATAGATGGACCCTGTCTGACTAGCTCTAGGTGCACATCATTTCTCTTTTCCTTTGATGGTGCATCATCCAAGTGCTTTCCACTCCTCAAACTGATGGCATTGACCTATCGGGGGTTTGTATCTATGTCTCTGGGTAACCCTTCCTGAGGTCTGGTGTGCTGAGTAGCTGCTAATTGACCCATCTACTTCTCTAGATTGCGGGTGGCCAACTGCTGATTTTTCAAATATGAAGCCATTCGTGCCTGAATCTCTGCCAATTGGGTCTAAGTAGCCATAATCTTTTGCAACATCTCCTCAATGTTGCTGCTACTCGACTGGCCACCGTTCTGCCTGTTCTGTTGTTGATACTATTACTACTGAGGTTGTTAGTAGCTCTGACTCTGATTGCCACCCCAAGAAAAATTTGGGTGACTCTGCCAATTCTTATTATAGGTGTTCCAAAAAATTCTGATTATTTCTCTGAACATTCCCCACAAAGTTAATAGATTTCGGATTTGCCCCACAAGATTCTGCATTGTGCCCATTGTTACCACAAATTTCACACCAACTGGGAGCCTGCTGAACTGGATTCACCTATCCCTGCGGTTAGTTCATACTCAGTTTGTTGAATTGAGTCATCATCTGATGCTGAAATGATGCTAGCTGTGCCGCCAAAGCATTCACACTATCCACCTCTATCAGCCCTGCTGCTCTCTTTCCTGCCCCTCTCGATGATTCGCTGTGCCACTCTAGATTTCCCTAAGCAATCCTGTTCAACAGAGCGTACAACTCATCATAAGTCTTCTCAACGCTTGCCCACCCGATATATAGTCTAATAGGATCTTCATATGTATGTTTAGACTCTCCACAAAGGTGTAAGCTAACAACTCATTTGGCTGCTGGTATGGGGACAGTCTCTCAACAGTGACTTGAATCTTTCCCAAGCCAATTAGAAGTTCTCCTCCGGCCTCTACTTGAAGTTTAATATCTCCCTTCTGAGCATGGTAGTCTTGCCTAAAGGGAAGAATCTGATGAGGAACTTCCTTGCTAGGTTGTTCCAAGAAGTAATGGAATTTGGTGGCTCAGCCTTCAACAACCTCTTTGCCTCTCCCAACAATGAAAATGGGAAGAGTGTAAGTCGAACATAGTCAGTTGACAATTAGATGGGGACAAAAGTGTCGCTAATCTCTTGGAAATTTTATAAGTACTGTTGTGGGCCCTCATGACTCATTCCAGTGAACTGACCACTAGAATGTAACAACTGCACCATGTTCTGTTTAAGATCAAAGTTCCCTCTGGGTCCGATTTGCGGATACTGGAGGTCAAATTGGTCACTAGTAGGATTGCCACTTCACGAACTGGTCGGGCTGACATTTGATTAGGTAACAACTCTGCTTCCCCCACTGGTGGATGTTATTGCAACTACTCTTGTAACCTTTTCAACTTTCGCTCTAGAGCTTCCCTTCTGAGCAAATGCAGTCAGGTTCCAACAAAGGTTCCACTAGCTCTCTATTCCTTGCTAGTTTTGCAAGGACAACCTGTTACCTGCAATATAGCAGACTAAGACCAAGTTTTTCAACACTTAAGGAAATTAAAAATCACAAAAAAAATATAAAAATTCACTAAACTTCGCCAGTCCATGTCAACGGCGCCAAAAACTTTTTTGCGCCCCAGCGCACGCGCAAGCGTACGCGGTCGTACAAGTAATATGGTGGCCCTTTAAAGAGTCGGATGTTGAACCCATAGGGACTGGACTAATTCTGCGAATATTCAAGTTCAAGTTTTAATTTAACCTTCACAAGTGTTAAAAATAGAAATTTTAGAAATTTCTAATTAAGTCTAGGGGTGATCATGAAACGCTCGAGAAACAATACAAGAAGTAACTACAGTTAAAGGCCTAATAATCATGCAATGCTACAATTCACAATGGTTCGAGTATGAAAGGTTTAGTTGTTGTCTCACATAATTAAAATTCGATGTTCATGCTGTTGCGAGCCTCTAAACACAACAAACTAGCCCCACACCTACATCGTTGAGCGGGGATGTGACGTGCTAATTCTTGAGCAATTTAATTACATGGATGTGGTTTACGAAGTTTGTGCCCTTTATTATGGTCTTTCGTACCTCTAATCATTTAACCGGACTTAGTTTCACAACTACTTCTACGAGCGGTGATGTGACAATTTTAAGTCGATGTCTAGCTCATCCCATTTTAGTAACCAAGCAAGGCAAATTAGGTATAATTTCTATCCTAACCGCTAATCCTATTGTAAAGATAAGAACTTTCTCCCTACATTCTTGTGTTCTAGCCTAGGGTTACTCTTTCAAACTTTTACCTAATCTTAACGAGTGTGTTTTGATGGTGATCAAGCATAAAAACAATAATAATAAATAATGTAAGACAAAACAACAACTAAAAACTCAAACCAACAAAGAATTCATGCATTTACATTCATATCGTGTGGCCTCAACCCTAGAGGAAGGGTTTTAGCCACTCATGTTCGTACAGGTACTTAAATACATGATTCAAGTAGAGCACTAACAAGAATAGTTAAAAGAAAAAGAAAATTATTGAACCCTAGGTAGAGTTCTTCCTTTCTCCCTTTGCTCCTTTTCGTTGTTCTCAAGAAATTTCGTGATAAAATGATTTTAGGAGCTAAGTGTTCTATTTATACTTAGTGGAAAAATTACACTTTTGGCCGGCCATAGACCAGCCCCGTACCATGCTGCCCATCACGCAGCAGCAACTCTGTGGCACGGACTGGTTGCGTAGGTGCACTGGGTGGGTGGCCATGGCAAGGCATGGGCGAGAGCATCAGCCGTGGCATGGAGGCCATCGCGCCTTTCGCACGTCGTGGCATGGACTCGATGCGCAGCATCACTGGACTCTTGGCAGTTGACATCCCCTCACGCGCGCACGACATGGGGCATGACTCGCCTATTAGCGCGGAGCTCACTTTCCGTGGCATGTCACTTTCGCATAGGCACACTTCCTAGCACTCCTCGCACGCACTCTTGCTTGTGTGACACGGCGCTGCTCGCGCAGGTCTGCCGGCGTGGCACGCTGGGCAGTGTGACCATGATATTTGTGTGCACATTTCATGCAATCTTCCTCCAATTCATTCCAATGCTTCATCTTGTTCGTGCATCATTAGTTTTAAGCTTCTCCTAATATTTTTCACCTACAAAACAAAGAGCTAATCACATTTGTTAGTTTATGTACGAAATTATACAAAATCACATAAGAATACAATTAATTAAATTGTAAAACTTGACTAAACTAAGATATAAAATATCACATGGGCACGTAATTATTCCCAAGATCATATTCAGTCCAAAATTTCTGTCAGAACATTTCTCAATGTCTACTCCTATCGGTGAGTCAGTTTTAGCTCAATGGGTGTACAAAAATTGTCCTATCAAGATTCTTTAGAAAGTCACCTCAGTTGATCTAGTCGAGTTAGATATGACTGATTTCGATGTTATAGAAGTATGGATTGGTTAAATGCATGTTATTCTTCAGTCAATTGTAGAACTTGTACAATAGAGTTTCGATTTTCTAGTGAGCCAGTCCTAGAGTGGAAGGGTAATTTAATTGCACCTGTAGGTCGCTTTGTTTCCTATCTCAAGGATATAAAGATGATCTCTAAGGTTTGTATCTATCATCTAGTTTGGGTCAAGAATTCCGACTCTTCAATTTGCCCCTGTTGTATATGAGTATCTAGAGGATTCCCAAATGATCTATCAAGAGTCCCTCCCAAGCAGCAGTTCACTTTGGTATTGACCTTCTCCTTAATATGCATCCTATATCCATTCCTCCTTATAGAATGGCACCAATCGAGCTAAAGGAGTTGAAAGAGCAATTGAAAGATTCCTACATCAGGGTTTCATCAGGACCAGTAAATCCCCATAAGGTGCTGCAGTTCTCTTTGTTAGGAAGAAGGATGGTTCCCTTAGGATGTGCATTGATTATTGATAGTTAAAAAAGGTCATGATCAAGAATAAGTATTATCCCCTTCTCAGAATCAATGACCTATTTGACCAACTTTAGGGTGCTAAGTGCTTTTCCAAGATATACCTTAGATCCTGCTATCACCAGCTCAGAGTTAGGGAGAGTGACATTCGAAAGATAGCCTTCAAGACTCGGTATGGTCATTATAGGTTTGTAGTTATGTCTTTTGGACTGACGAATGCTCTTGTGGATTTTATGTATTTGATGTATAAGGTGTTCAAGCAATATTTGGATATATTCGTAATTGTCTTCATAAATGATATTTCCATATACTCTCGGAGAGAGGAGGAGCATGTTGCTCATTTGAGGATTGTATTGCAGACTCTCAAGGATCACCAGTTGTTTGCTAAATTCAGCAAGTGTGAGTTTTTGTTGAACTCAAGAACATTTAAGGGCCATGTGGTGTCTAGAGAGGGTGTGCAGGTGGACTTTGAAAAGATAGAAGTGGTGAAGAATTAGCCTAGACCTGTCAGTCCTACAGATATTAGGAGCTTTTTGGGTTTAGCTGGCTACTACAGGAGGTTCATAGGGGGATTTTCATCCATTGCAGCACCATTGACCATGTTGACCATAAAGAAGGTCAAATTTCAATGGTCGGATGCGTGTGAGAAGAGTTTTCAGGAATTAAAGACTCGAGTCACTTCAGCCCCACTATTGACCCCATCGGAGGGCATGGATGGTTTTGTTGTGTATTGTGATGCCTCTAGGGTTGGTATTGGTTGTGTGTTGATTCATCATGGTAAGGTCATTGCGTATGCCTCTAGATAGCTTAAGACCCATGAGAAGAATTTCCCAATGCATGACCTAAAGTTGGCAGCCGTCGTTTTTGTTTGAAGATTTGGAGACACTATTTGTATTGGGTGCATGTAGATGTATTCACAGACCATAAGAGCCTTCAGTATGTGTTCACTCTGAAGGACCTGAATTTACAGCAAAGGAGTTGGCTAGAGAATCTCAAGGACTATGACATGAGTGTTCTTTATCATCTAGGCAAGGAGAATATAGTGGTGGATGCTCTTAGCAGGATGTCCATGGAGAGTGCGTCTCCTCTGGAGGATGGGAGGAAGGAGTTGGTGAAGGATTTCTATAGGCTTGCTCATTTGGGGGTTTGATTTACAAATTCCACGAATGGTGGTGTGATTGTTCAGAATGGATCGAAATCTTCTTTTGTGATGGAGGCCAATGCTAGGCAAGATGAATCCTATCCTAGTGAAGCTAAATGAAGCTATTCATAATCAGAAGGTGGAGGTTTTCTCCCAAGAGGGAAATGGTATATTCCGATAATAGGGTCGATTGTGTGTGCTAGTTATAGATGACTTGAGAAAGAGGATGTGAACGAGGCTCATAGCTCTCAGTACTTTATCCATCCAGGTGCCACCAAGATATATCGTGATCTATGGGCAGTCTATTGGTGGAATGGCATGAAGTAAGACATAGCGGAGTTTGTGGATAAGTGTCTGAATTGCTAACCGGTGAAGGTTAAGCATTAGAGATCTGGAGGTATGCTTCAGGACATTAGCATTCTTACTTAGATATGGGAAGAGATCAACATGGAATTCGTTATAGGTTTTCCTCATACCCACCTACAATATGACTCTATATGGGTGATTATGGACAGGTTGACCAAATCATCCCATTTCTCTTTAGTCAAAACTACCGATTTGGCTAAGGATTATGATAAATTGTACATTTAGGAGTTAGTTCAGTTGCATGGAGTTCTCTTGTCCATCATCTCAGATAGGGGTACTCAGTTTACCTCTTAGTTTTCGAGGTCATTTCTGAAAGGCCTTGGTACTCAGGTAAAGCTTAGCAAAACTTTTCACACTCAGATAGATGCTAAAGCCTAGCAGACCATTCAAACTCTTGAGGATATGTTGAGAGCATGTGTGATTTATTTCAAGGGTAGTTTGGATGATCACTTACATCTCATTGAGTTTGCCTATAGTAACAGTTATCACTCTAGCATTCAGATGGCTCCGTTTGAGGCTCTTTATGGGTGGAGTTGATATCACCTATTGGATGTTTGAGGTAGGTGAGACTACGTTTATAGGGATAGATTCAATTCATGAGGCGATGAATAAATTTCAGCTTATTAGAGAAAGGCTGAAAACACCTCAAAGTCATCAGAAATTGTATGCGGATGTTACACGGAGAGAGCTTGAGTTTGAGGTTGATGATTGGGTGTTTCTAAATGTGTCTTCCATGAAGTGAGTGATGAGGTTCAAAAAGAAAGGGAAGCTCAGTCCCCGATATGTTGGTCCTTACAGGATTCTGAGGTGAGTTGGCAAGGTGTCATATGAGCTGGAGCTACCAGCTGAGTTAGCTTCGTCGCATCCAGTTTTCCATGTATCTCTTTTAAAGAAGTGCATTGGTGACCCAGCCTTAGTTGTTCTAGTGGAGAGCATATGTGTGAAGGATAGCCTTACCTATAAGGAGGTTCAAGTTGTGATCCTCGATTGTCAGGTTCGGAAATTAAGGAACAAGGAAATAGCTTCTGTGAATGTTTTATGGAGGAATCAGCTTGTTGAAGAAGCTACATGGGAAGCCAAAGCAGATATGATGGCAAGCTACCTACATCTTTTCTCTTCCAGTTCAGTACCAGCATGAGGTACCAGTTTCGTCCTTAGTACTTTATTCAGTTTCATGTCAAGTTCTTGTCTCTCAGTTCCTTTCATGTTATTGCATGTGTGTATGTTTCATGAAGTCAGTTCAGTCATGTATATAAGTCCAGAGTTAGTCACTCCATCAATTCTATCTATAATCATTCAATTTTGGGATTGGAGTTCTTTCCCCAACCTTTTAGTATGCTTATTCTACATTTGAGGATGAATATTCCGAAGGGGGAGATAATGTAACACCCAAAATCTCCTAAGATCATACCCAAGGGTTGAATCAGGGAAAAATAGGAAATCTACACTAGGTCACAGAATGACTCATCAAGTGACTCTTTAAGACACTTGACGGATTGTTAAGTGACCCATTAACTGGTGATAATTCGGAGAAGAAGTTATTTCTCAGAAAATAGGACAGATGGGATAACGAGTCATCATGTCACACCATGAGTCATGGTGTGACCTGATAAGTGTGTAGTGGTGAAAAAGGATCTTCCAGTATTCAAAGCTGATTAACGGAATGCGTCATCATATTCTTAATGACTCATTAAGTTACTCGTTAGTGGGAAAGATCAGAAAGTTGGAATTACGACCAGTGATGACGAGAAAACTTGACGAGTCATCAAGTGATCTAATGAATCATCCAGTCCCTTGTTGGGACTGGCAGGGTCATTTTTTAGTTGGTTCATTAAGGATGTTTTCATAATTTCCTAAGTTCCTAACTCCTAATGACATCGTTTTGAGCCTTGTAATGAGTGATTTAAGAGTGTTTACAGTAGCCTAAGTCGTTAGGCTCCCATGCATGTATAGTATTGAATTTCTCTTCCAAGATCAAACTAGAATTCCTCCCCGATTTCTTCCTCAATTCTCTAGGGCTTTCAGTACTAGTTTGGAAACCAGTTTACCTGGGTATGTAGGGCTACAAATGGGGGATTTCCTTCCGTTCTCATTCCCAAATTTCCTGTCTTATTCATCATTTCAAGTTTCTAATCAAGTGTATTAACTTCTAGGGTTTACCTAATTCTATGAAACTATCTATGCTACGTTTATGGGTCGAATCCCCTCATTTTCTAATATATGAATTAAATCTAAAGGGAAAATTTTACACTTAATTTGATTGTAAATTCATGATTTCAAGTTATCAAAAATTATGCCCTATTATGCAAGTTTTATGAAAATTCAAGCATATGATCCATGATTTCAAGCATGATGAGACATCTAGTATGCATGAAAATTTATGAACTCTCAACTTGTGATTCGATCATTTTGACTTATGAATTCTATTTCAAGTATACATGATTTTATGATTTGGGCAAGCCCATTTAAGTTAAGTATGCTTATTATGATTTTAGCCAAGGCTAACAAGATTAGTTTATGATGATTTGGAGTCAAGACTCCCAATGCAATTTATAATATGACACTGAATCAAGACTCCCAATGTTCATATTAAACTATGATTTTGAGAATATGATGAGCACTATGCATGTTTTGGGAGTTGTGTCTAGCACCTAGTAAGACAGGGGTTTCGAGGTTCCCCCATCTCATAAACTACAAATCAATGCAGGTATAGATTTGGAACCTCTCAATAGAGTTCTTGCCCCGCCTAAGGTCACATCGTGATATCATACCTTATTCTTCCTTTACCCTGTCAAGGCTTAGGATGGCTCTCCTCCACGTGAGAAGGACGTGGGATCATCATGCGCCCATACATGGTGGTTGTCGATTATGACGAGTCTCCCATTGTTCCTCATAATTTCAGTTAATCATGTTCATGACTTATGATATTATGTTTTATAGTTATGATGAATAGATTATGATTATGTCTATCTCAAATACATGGCTTTTAGCATGCAATCCTTATTCTCATTATCTATTTTATTTGTATGCATGATTTTAACTACATTTTACTAAGCATGTTTTACTTACCTTACATACTCAGTACATTTAATGTGCTAACCATATACTCTGTGTTGTATCATCTCATGATATAGGTTCAAGTGATCCAGCTCAGTCTCTCCGATAGCTTGCTCCCATATTAGTCCAGTTCAGCCCCTGCTTTGGGTGATTCCTTATCATCTGAGGACATCTATTAGTTTAGATATGTTGTGTCAGTTTAGTTTCAGACTTAGAGGCGGTTTGTCCCAGCATCTCATCATATAATAGAGACTTTTCAGATATATATTAGTATATTTAGTTTTGCGATTCAGCATTGTGATGTTATCTCTCGATATACACTTTATGACATTTAGTTTTTCACTTAATCATGTTCATGTTTCTTTCCTCTCAATTATTCTTTTAAGTCATTCTATGCATGTACCATGGGTTTTCTTGGAGTCATTCATGGTTCTAGGTTCCGTGTATCAAACAGGGGTCTCAACTCAGGTCGTGACATGAATCCTCATGATCCGAGGATGTCAGTTTGGAGTCATTCGTTGTTCTTTCTTTATGTCTTTCAGTTGTCACATCATTTTATCTATGACTAGAGGGTTTTCAAATAGTTATGTGTAGATGTTCAATGACTTTGGCTTGTAACCATTCATGTTTTATGAGATTCTAGACTTTCACTTAGTTTATGTTCAAGAATGTTCTATGCATATGCCATGAGTTAGCTTGGAGCCAATCGTGGTTCTAGGTCTCGTGTGCGGTCCGGGGTCCATGCTCGAGTTGTGAAAAAATAGATTCTTATGAATAATATTATTGATTACTAGCCTTAAAGTATTATAGAAAAGAACTAATTGCATAGCGCGTTAAAGAGGGTGATGTAGCATCTATCCAAAAAATGGGTTTTGGTTGTATATGAATTAAGAGAGCGGATGTTGAGGGAGGCTCATGGCTCTCGGTACTATATCCATCCAGGTGGCACCAAGATGTACCATGATCTACGGGAGTCTATTGGTGGAATGCCATGAAAAAGGACATAGCAGAGTTTGTAGCTAATTGTCCAAATTGCCAACAGGTGAAGGCTAAGCATCAGAGACCTAGAGGTATTCTTTAGGATATTATCATCCCCACTTGGAAGTGGGAAGATAGCATATGGACTTCATTATAGGATTTCCTTATACACACCGACAATATGACTCTATATGTGTGATTGTGGATAGATTTACGAAATCAGCCTATTTTCTACCAGTTAAGACTACATATCTAGTCGAGAATTATGCTAGGCTCTACATTCATGATTTGGTTCGGCATGGAGTCCCGTTATCTATCATCTTAGATAAGGGTACTCAGTTCACCTCTCAATTTTGGAGACCGTTTTAGAAGGGACTTGGTACATAGGTGAAGCTTAGCACAACTTTTCACCCGCAGATAGATAGGCACGACAAATAGACCATTTGGACTCTTGAGGATATGTTGAGAGATTGTGTGATTGATTTCAAGGGTAGTTGGGATGATCACTTGCCTCTCATTGAGTTTTCTTACAATAACAGTTATCACTCCAGCATTAAAATAGCTTCGTTTGAGGCTCTTTACTGGTGAAGGTGTAGATCACCTATTCGATGATTTGAGGTTGGTGAAGCTACATTCATAGGGCCAAATTTATTTCATTATGTGATGGAGAAAGTTCAGCTTATTGGGGAAAGGCTAAAAATAGCTCAAAGTCGTCAGAAATCTTATATGGATGTTAGGCGAACAAAGATTGAGTTTGTGGTTTATTATTGTGTGTTTCTGAAGGTGTCTCACATAAAGGGGTTTATGAGGTTAGGTAAGAAAGGGAAGCTTAGTCCCCAATATGTTGGTCCTTATAGTATTCTGAGGCGATTTGGCAAGGTGGCATATGAGTTGGAGTTACCAGCAGAGTTAGGTTCAGTGCATTCAGTTTTCCATGTATCTCTGTTGAAGAAGTGCCTTGGAGATCTAGCCTTAGCTGTTCTGGTAGATAGCATTGGTGTGAAGGATAGCCTTATGTATGAGGAGATTTCGGTTGAGATTCTTTATCATCAAATTAGGAAGTTGAGGAACAAGGAAGTAGCTTCAGTGAAGGTATCATGGAGAAATCAGTTGATTGTGGGAGCTACATAGGATGCCGAAGTAGATATGATGGCTAAATACCTGCATCTTTTCCTTTCCCGCTTAGTTCCTGCATTAGGTACTAGTTTCCTCCTTAGTACTCCATTCAGTTTCATATCAAGTTCATTTCTCGCAATTCCTTCCATTTTATAGCATGCACGTATGTTTCATGAATTAATTCCGTCATGTATTTAGTCTAGAGACATTCACTTCATCAGTTTCATCTTTTGGTTATTTAATTTTGGGATTGCAGTTCATTCCCTAGACCTCTAAAATGCTTAAATCAACATTCGAGGATAAATATTCCAAAGGAGGAGATATTGTAACACCTCAATTCTTGAAATGGCTCCTTGAAGGAAAAAGAACTAAAATTTTAGATCTGGTGCAGGTGCTACGCTGGGGCCGATTGCTCATTAGGTAGCTGATGGACTATTGTGCGTGGTGTCGTGGCTTAATAGCGAGGATGACAGCCCGTCAGACTAGCAACACACCATTGCATGAATCATCATGTATTATCCTTAATGTCCCTAGGTGATGGAGGACCTCACGAACCATCCAGGGTGTGACGGTCCGTCGTGGATACCGTCATTAAGGTCCAGTCAGGATCCTCCATAAGTTAAGAATTGACAGTGAGGGCGACGGGCCATCAAGTGAGTGATGGCCCGTCACAGCCACCATCAGGACGTTCATTTGTTCCATTCATCTCGATTTCCAGGGGCAATTTAGGCTTCTAAAATCCCTAAGTAACGTCATTTTGGGGATCCTTAAGGGTATAATTGTGGGTGTTACTTAGCTTATTCCTTACTCCTCTCATTCACCAAGATTGGGGAAAGGCCAAGCTCTCATGGAATAAAGGATTTCTCAATTTCTTCTTCTTCAATTGCTCTTGCGCATCAAACCCTAGAAAGAATCTCATCAAGCCCATGTATGTAGAGTCATGAACGGAGGAATTCTTCCACCCTCAAGTCCAATTTCATCCCTATTCTATCATTTAAAGTCTCTAATCATGTCATGTTGAAATTCCAAGGTTTTACCTAATTTCATGAAATCTTCCATGCTGCCTCTATGGGTTCAATACTCTCATGTTTAAATTGATGATTTATGGATAATAGGGTAGATTTGACTCTCAATTTATTTTCCAATTTATGATTTCAAGTTTATGAAGATTATGCCCCATTATGAATGATTTATGAATTTCAAGCTTATGAGCCATGATTTCATGTATAATGAACAATCTAGTATGTATGAATATTTATGAAATCCTAAACTTATGATTCCATGATTTTGAAGATATGAAGCTTTATTCAAACATGTTTTATTTTCATGAAATTCAAGTTCAAGTATCACGACCAATTCTATGGCATCTTTTCATGAATATTTCACGCATGTCAAGTATGATTATGATTTCATGTTATGGCTAGCCCATTCAAGTTCGACTATGTTTTTGTGATAATGACTATGAGCCCTGTGCATGTTTTTGGGAATGGTGTCGAGCACCGAGTAGGCTAGCGTTTCAAGCAAATCCCGAGTCTCAGAACTATGTGCCACTATAGGTATATATTCATGTTCAAACCCTATGGAGACTCATACATGATATCACACCTTAATTGTTCCTAACCTTGGAAATCTTTAGACGACTCTACCACTTGAGTGAGAAAGTTGGGACATCATGTAAGCTCTATCATGATGGTGTCGTTTAAGACAAAGCCTCCCATTGTTTCTCATTTTTTTAGATACTCATATTCATGTCTTATGTTGTTATGTTTTATAGCATATTTGATCCATTGATCAGTTTATGAGTTTTCACTTATCTTTTCAAGTATGACACACTATATGATTTTTATTTCCAAACCTTAGGTCATTATGTTAAGATTATGATGAATAACTTATGATTATGTATACTTCAGATATATGGCTTTTAGCATGTTTTCCTTACTCTCATGATCTACCTTGGTTTATACTCATGATTTCATACTATCATTTTTATATCATGTTTTTATTTCCCTACATACTCAGTACATTTAAAGTATTGACCGCATACTCTATGCTATATCATCTCATGATAAAGATTCAGTGATCCATCGCAGTCTCATCATTAATTCGTTCCCATTTCAGTCCAGCTCTATCCCTACTTGGGTGAGTCCTCAAACTTCGAGGATGTTATCAGTTTTATGTTTCTAGAATTTTTATTCAGTTTTAAACTTAGTGAGCTAGTTGGGTGTATTATCCCATCAGTTCATCGTAGATGTGGAGGTTTTTCAAACAACTATGTATAGACAGTTCAGCATTGTTGACACATGTGCATGCTTTTGTCTCTATGTTCTGTAGACTTTCACTTATATAACTATCATGCTTTATTTCTGCTTTGGTGATGCTCTTATTCATGCTATGTATGTGTCATGGGTTTCCTTGAAACCATTCATGATTCTAGGTCCCGTGTCGCAGTCCGAGGTCTATTCTTGGGTTATGACAGGATATGACATGAGTGACTCGTATCTAAAGGGAGCATCTAAACGAGCAAATGAGTGGGAGCAGGTACCATACTAGTCCAGTACATATATTTCTAGAGTCACCTATAGTTCATGACTGGAAGGTAGAAATAAGACCCTGTGGCATGTTTGGAGAGTGACATTTAGTGATATGCAATAATATGCCCATAATTTTTACTCCAAACTCGTATTGATGAATGGTATGATGAGTAGGAAACTTGATTCATAGGGATTTGATTTTATGGGTAGAATACCCAAAAACACTTCGTAGATTTGGAGATATAATCATTTAAAGTTGACTCTTCCTCATAAACTTCACATACTCTTCACTCTTCTCTTTGTACATATTTTCCCTTCTCACATACGGCCCGCACAATCCATGTATGTTATCCATGTAGCTTCATGATTAGGAATAGTATCTCTCAAGTCTTGCATCTCATTTACTGTGCCAGGTATGGTTTGTACATCCATTTTACGATCTACACTTTTACTCATTCTTAGTGAAAGTCACAAAAAAATTGATCTTTTCAATTCCTAACCATATCCAAACTTCTATAGCAATATTATAACTCATAATTTACTCCTTCAAACACTTAATAATCATTAAAAAATATGGGTTGGTTTTACCGACATACATAGAATGTTTGAAATCTTAGTACGACAGTACAAGGTGTTACACACGGTCCAAAAGAACTTATTTCTAAAATTTATGAGAATTTAGAAATTCTAGAAGATGAAAGCCCAATTGATTTGGAATCTCAAATAGCATATATGTTCATGCCAAAATAATATTTGAAAATTATAAACCATGAAAGAAATAATAATGCAGTTCTTCCTCCAACTTCTAAGGCTAGATTTGACAAAGAAACTTTTGAAAGTATGGAGGAGTTGTTTACCCTTACAAGGGAACAATTGAATTTGTGTGGTTTAAGAGTTCGTGAATTAAATTGACCTGATAATAAAAGTACAATGATAAAAACCATAAGAATTGAATAATGAAAATGATCAACAAAGAATTAAACTATCGCGCCACTGGCAAGGAGAAACTTAAATGCTTGAGCTGTGAAAATAAGACTTTTAATATAGATAAATTTCTTATATTATGCATATGTATCAGTACGTATGTGATTCCTTGCAAATAATTATTAAAGGACTATTTATATCTAAACCCTAGGGTTTGTTTTCATGAATGTCACCCTTATCAGATTCCTTGATTTTAGGTCTCTCTCCATCCTATAAGAATTGAAGGGGATTTCAACAATTCGAATAATATCTAATTAACTATCCTTCATTGATTCAAACTATTCTTAGTGCCCGGTATCATACCTCAAGATCTATATAAGCTTACACCTTAATATCAGACTCAAATGTTCTCATACTCGACCCTTATGTTGACTCATGTCTAGCTTGCTATATCTACCATGCGTTGAACCTTGATTTAAACATCAGTTGAATTTAGGTTTCACCCTATATAGATAGTCCCCCTACTTTCGGTTACTCATTGAATTGAAATCGAAAAGTGGAAAAACTTGTATATTTTTAGTGGAAAAGTAAGTAGAAAGCTATCTGATACTTTGATGGGATGCACATCTCGTCTCATTTATGCTTCAAACATTCTCCCTCCTTAGATTTGTTTATGAGAAGCCTATTAACAAGGTAATGATGGCCTTTTATTTTTCCTATACTATTTAAACCATCTCTCACAGGCTTTCTCCTTTATCTTTCTTCAATTTCAACACCAGCCTTCTACTCTACAATTTCTTGTCTTCCACACCCTTGCTAGAGCTTTATCTAGAAACACCACTTCTTTATCATTCTCTTCTATATTTAAACATCATGTCTTCTCCCTCTTATCCTTATCAAGGTGTGCCACCTACTGGACAAGAAGAATATCTAACACCACATGGATCGATCGGTAGTAAGCCTCTCGTCAGTAAAGGTCTGACCAAATATAGGAAGAAAAGTAGGAGAGGTGATTTTATCTAGTCCACTATCGATATGATCCTACCAAGTCAGTGGTATATTGATAAAGACCTTCAAGTTTTCAATCCATCATCTAAGCAATCTAGAGCCCATGACAACTTAGCTGTTGGATAATTTTCTGTCATCCACACTAGTAATCTTTCCACTATCCGGAAAGAATGTAAGTGGAAGGAAAATGTTTGAATTTATGACCTTGAAAAATTTGAGAGAGTCACTTTGATAAAATAGACTAGTCATATGTACAAATATACCCTTTTACTCTCAGATTGGGTGATCCAGCTAGGGACCTCATCATTCTGGATCTTTGCCTAGTTTACAGGATCTACCTGGACTAGGTTGGCCCTGCCAATTGAAGGGTTGTTGCATGTCTGTGTCACTTGGCCAAAAATTTCAAGTTTCAATAACTTGTGCACTTAGTCCTTCTCTACTTCTCCTAGCTCTTCCGAGATAGAATCATTATTTTATAGCACTGTGGATTGAAAGCCACCCTCTCTAATTTAGAGGATGATCATGATCGGAGCTGGATGAAGAAATTCATGATATTCTCCATCAAATACATAATTTTGGATGCCAAAATGCCATTTCCAGAAGCATGGAACTATGCTCAAAAGTATTTACTATCAAAGTCAATTTTCCTACTTTTCTATGTTATTATTTTTAACTCTATCAAAAAATATTTACAGAACCAGCATATGAAAACCTTCCATTGATCTGAACATCACTGATCGTGTTCAGGCGATACGAAGCACCCCAAGGGTAGAGAAAAGTACTATTTTCAATGACAAGTGCTGAAAAACAAAGAACCACAGTAATAACCCTTATGCTAATGTGCGAATTATTACTACTTTTTGACCTACCAAGGCACTGAAGTGTCAGTTATCCCAAAGAAAGCTTGAAGGATAATATATTAGGTCCTTGACTGGAAGAGGCTTTATGATGAGCCAACATAATGGAAAAACCTTCTCCTTTTCTAAGACATCAACAAAAAGAGAAAAAGGCATGGAAGGATCCTTCTGGCAGCCACGAAGGAGATTCTTGCGTGCCTATTCCATAAGCCCAATCCTCTCCATCAATGATGGTAAACCTCAAAAGCGACAAGGGAGAGGAAAAGGAATTTCCCCTCGAAGGGAGGGTTTCAAATATTAAGCAAAGGTGCCCAATGAAGTTTTGTAACTCTTGGCAGAGTTCAATATTGTAAAGCAGGCTGATTCACTGCACAACCTTTGTTTACTCCTACGAGGTCAAGGAGAGCTTATCCAGTAGCCAGCTTTGTCAATACTACTCCCTCTTCATTAATGACTACTCCTCTAGCTTCCTTTATTGCTGCTCCTATGCATTCCTCAGCCAACTGGTCTCAACACTCATCGGGGTTCATCTGGTGTGGTCACTATTTTTCATACTCTGATGTCGAACACCTTAGGAAAATGCTCTATCTCTATCATGATCCCAAATAAAATCTATTTTCTTTCTAAGACTATTGGCATGGCCACTTTCATGAAGTTCTTAGTCACTAAAAAAGACCAAGGAAAGATTACTATAGGTTCCTTCAAATGTCTCCTTAACGAAGGTATTCATGCTACCGCCAAGTCGCATTCACCTTTCTTTCTTGCTACCTGTTGGTGTTTGGTCTTTTTATGCTTAATTTTCATGTTGGCTTTCATAGGCCAATGGCTTGATATAAGAAGGACTCACAGAGTGGTTGTAAAAAAAAGATGAACTGAGCTTTGAGCGGGACTTGCTGCGGGAGCTTATTTCAATCTTAGAGTCCAAGCTTGCTCTAATAGAGGTTTTAGAGACTAATCTTACCCAGTGGTGCAAGAGAAAGAGGCATGCATCTAGGAGGCTAGCCTTCTTAGTTCAGAACTACTGGATTTAAAGAGAGAATGGGTTGTTCACCTAGAGATTCTTAATGCCTATTGTGAAAGGGAATTAAAAATTGAGTATGAGGTTTCAAGCTTGAAAGCTGCCCTCAAATACAAAAATGAGAAGGCTGCACGAGTAGAGGCACGAAAGGTGCTGGTCAAAGAGAGGTTAGTTGTGGAATTGTCCCACAACAAGGAACATGTCTCTGTCAATATGTACAACACAAACAATCTCAAGGTTTCACTAGAGGTAAATGTTAAGATGCAAGTTGCCAATGACATAGCTGAAGCCAAGCTTCACTCTCAAGAGAACTGGTTCATGCTAGAAAAAGCTTAGGCCATTTGGAGCATGAGGAGAAAGACCTTAAGGGAGGTCAAAGATATATTGAGGATAAATGCTGGAAAAACTTTTTGATTATGTTCTTATAGTGGCTAGGATTTAGATGCAAGACAAATCAATAGTGCACTTTATCGTGGTGCAAATCATAGGCTTTGGGATCGGAACTCGGTAGTTGCAAAATATGGTAGAGACGACAAGATAGAGGTTGAATTGAGGAGTTGTCACTGGAGTTAAATTAAGTCATTATTAAAGGTATTTTGACCCCTAAATATTTATTAAATTAGTAGTAGGGGAAAAATTAAAGACCATATACTGAACAGGTAAAAATTAATCATCGCCCAAAATAGAAGTATTTGTGTGAATGACCCAAAAAATAATTACAGATAATTGTTAATAATCTTTAACTGATCTATTTCATTTATAGGAAAAAATCATGGACTTCATGAAAATAAATCTAGACAAACATTGTCTGAAGTTGCAATAACCAACACAAGCTAATAAGGGAATTGTTTTCTAAGCTACTGTAAAGCTAACTTTATGATTCCTATGGTGACAATATTCCATTTCATGTTTGTGTCACGCTTTTGGTTTGTTTTTTTTATATGGAATTTTTATTTTTATGTAAGAAAAAATATCTTCCGAGGCTAATGAGAAGGATTATGAGGAATCTTGTGATATTAGTTTGTCAGTCCTTTCAAAATGATCCAAAAAAAATACATCTGATGTTTGAAAAAGATTTCTGAAATTGCCTTGTACTAAAAGTAATGAAAGATTAAAAGCTAAATGTAATATCTGTTAGAGGATCTATCTAGCAGACCCTATTTATGGAACTTAAAATTTAAAATAGCATATGAATACACACTTAGACAAAATACAAGAGCGTAGGGTTGAGTCAATTGATCAAGCAATTTATCGTGAGAAAGTATTTATGGTCATTCTGAAGCATAATTATCCTTTTAGCTTTGTCGAGCATCAATAAAACAGGAACATACATTTCTACCTAAATCCAACTATGAAAACTAATAATGATCAAACTACACTTTTCATTTAGAGAGAATGTAAGAGATAGTTATATCAAAACAAATAACCCGACGAGTGTCGGGGTCAAGTCCCACAGAGAATAGAGAATGATTTGCACAAAAGTTGTTTAGTGAATTGAATTGATTCACATCCAAGCAATGAAAATGTAAAAGTAAATTTTTGGGGGAATGAATGTAATAATATTGTGGACTCTAAATGAGCTTATCAAGAGAGAAAGATAACCAAAATCGAGAAACAATAATGAGCAAAGGCTAGAGGTGTAGTGTAGATGGGATGTCAATCAAATTGGGATTTGCTAGACAATAAAATTATGACTAATATTTTTAAATAACCTAGGAAAAAGATGGAGCCCGATGTTCTTCAACCACTTGGGTCGTTTATCCCCAAGTCCTTTCGAACGTCAAGGTGTAATTCAACTATTCCAATATGATTTGGGTTATGGGTGAGCTATTTCTAGCCATCAACCTCTAAAGGGATTATGAGCAAGGTTTTTGGCTATTTATAGCCCAGCCCCACATAATCAAATCCCAATCCACTATTAATCTCCCCCATTACTTAATTCTTCTCTTACAAGACAAAATAAAGTAAGAAAGCAATACCCATATTTGCAACTATAAGCAATTAATTAAAATTTGAGGAGAATTCAATAGACTTACACTAATTAAGTAATAAAAACAAATCTACCTACACCCAATCAAATTAAACACCCATCATCACACACCTCTAGCTATAGATTTAGCTACTCATAATTGATAAATACAAGAGAATATTAATCAATAAACTCAACAATTTCATCATTAAGTGTAAGAAAAATCAAGCTCAAAATATCTCTACAATGGTGATTATACCTTGATGAAGAAGATGAAGATGAAAAAGTAATATTCAAAAATAATTCTTCTTTTCTCCAATGGAGTTCTCTCTTTCAAATGTAATGGAAATATTCAATAATATGTTTGGAGTACTTTTTCTAGAATATGTACAAAGTAGGCCATAACATTCTCCTCTTTTTTAAGGATGGACATTTTTGCCCTTTTCAAGTGTCTTTCACTTGCGATGGAACCGGCGGTTCACCGGTGTCAATTCGTGGACTGCCGATTGGTTGAAGTTCATGTCCCTTGAAGTTCACGGCAGTTCAACAATAGGTACCAACAGTTCATTGGGAGTGATTCCATGAGCCTCCGGTTGCATTTGTTCTTCACTCCAGCAGATATCTACGGTCAGCCGGCGTTTTGCCGGTGTCCTCTGATTGAGCATCGGTTTTCACCTGAATTTCCTCTTTTTTACTCAATTTTCATGCTCCTTATCTTCAAATTAGATACCTGCAACATCCAAAGGTAAAAGGGCATAAAATACACTAAAAGACTTGAAAAATAAGCTAATGTTCACGCTTATAAAGAGCCTAATGAGTTGGTAAATTACCAACTCATCAAACCCCTTAACTTAAACCATTGTTTGTCTCAAGTAATGCAATTCTTATCAGTTGACCAATGAAAAATCATGTCAGTCCACAAGAGTCTATGCATCAATAACCACTTAATTTACGACAACCCAAAAAAAACTCACCAAATCACAGAAAAAGAGAACCAATTCCCCATAAATATGTGAAAACATTTTGAGGGGCAACCACAATTCATAGGAATGATTCACAACTGCTTTCATTTTTCAAAACAAGGGAATAGTTTATTCAATCAAATACATATAGCATCTCAAATCATAATCACTTCATATTCAATGTTTTCCTTTGAGCTCACATTGCTCATGCCTCAATCATACCTTTACCTCAATGCAAGTATGTCCTCAAAAGAGAGTGATGCCACTCACTACAAGAGAGAATTCCCTTTCTTTATCATAAATCAATGCACACATAAGGGATTAAAAATTTTTGAAAAAAATCTACGTTTTGTGAAGGCGAAGTTTGGAAATAAAATGATTACTTCTGTCGTGTATCTTCAATTAGTGCCATCTAGAAAAAGATCATCACACTTACTCTCACAAAAGAAATCTCCATGCACACAACTTGATCCATAGGCTTGCCCTTCGTGTAATTCGCCACTAATGTAGATCAACTACACTCAAAATCAATTAGGACTTGCGGGTCAGAATGAAGGCTAGGGGTAATGGTAGGAAAAATATTTAGATTTAGTGACTAGAACCTCCCTAATGCCTTTATGTGAACACTTTTATCCTCCTCATCCAACTCTTTAGATCACTTCACCTTATTTCTCTTTTTTCATCCACCTTCATCTTTTATTTCTCAAAGATCTTCCTTGAAGGTATTTTGGCTCTCATATTAGGCCTTGTCTAAGTAAGAGGTAACACAATTTCACTATTCTTTTTCTTTTTTGGTTATTCAAGGTTTCTCAACCTATCATTTTCATTTCTTTTGATCACAATTTGGTGCGACCTCACATTTTCCCTTTTTTTTAAACCCCCAAACTTAGGATTTTTACCTCTTTCTCATTGATTTCCTTATCTCTCCATATGTCTTGGGATTCAAGCCCCAATTATTTTCATTCATTCACCACTAGCAATTAGGGAGGATGGGTTCCAAGAAGAAGCTTACAAAAAGGGACATTGGCTTGTAATGTGGTTTCCAAGAATAAATAGTCCAAAGGCTCAATATTAGCTAGTAAGGGAAGATATTTTTAGAGGTCAATTTGGTTGAACTGACTAGTCAAATAAAAGCCTAAAATCATGTTTTAAGTGCAGCTACATCTAGAATTTCGCCTTGAGTCACACTTAGGGCAAGTTCTAGGCAAGAAGAGAAGCATGTTCATTCAAAAATCCTTACCACACAAGACATCACACCCAAAGAGTTCACACAAGTCATTATTATCACAAGATTTAAACTCAAGACATGAGAGCGTACAAATCACAAGCCAAATAGGGAATATGTAATGTTTGACTAGAGAATGATATATTTTTCATTTCAAATGCTCATTTTCATTTTTTTTTCATGCCACACAAAAACTTTTGGTGTAACTCTCATAAATAGTTCCACAAAAGACTCAAAGAAAGACATGAAATTTTCCCTTAAGAGAGTTGCCTCACAACTATCATTGGAAAATGTCAACCCGGTTCGATAACAAAAAGAAAATTCTTCTTGGGAAAGAGCCATGGTATGAAAAAAACCCTTGGAGTTTGATTACTATCTACTATTTACAAAGGTGACAATCATAATTTGGATCACAATGCAATATTTGGAAATTAAAGTAAGGACCCATTCATTAGCACTAACATTTCATTTCATTTCATTGTTTCATAGCTCAACAATCACAAAGAATAGATACACACTCCCCTCCCCCTAACTTAAAATAACACATTGCCTCCAATGTACAAAAAAAGAAGAATAACAAGTTGAAGGGGACTTCCTGGAAGATTTAGTGATTCGGACGAGGAACCCATAGTACGTGGATTTATTAAAATTCCATGAAGCAATTTCCGCTGCAGATGGCATTATCAGATCAGGTGGGAGTTCCAACGGTTTCCCTAGTTTTGGGACCACCTATTTATCCGTCAGGGTTCTAAGCTCATATATGAAGTGGTATCCACCCCACAGGGTTTCTATGAGGGATTTACTTCTCTCACAATGAGCATCCGACAGGGTGGTGGCCGACTATGATATATCTCTTCATCAAACACATTTTCTGATGAATTGTCAAACCCTACCCACTAATCATCTGGTGGAATTTTGGGCCCCTCAAATTAGCTAGGCATGGCTGCAGGTTCATGGAGGTCGAAATTGCTTGAGGGTAGAGGATCTGTATGACTTACCACCTCATTCCTCAAGGTGATCACTTCATTTTCTAAGACCTCAACTTTAGCATAAAGGCATCGCAACTTTTCTCTTGTAGGTTGCATGGCTTTCTTAATGGCTTTCTGGATTATGGAAGATATTTCTTTGGCTAACTTTACGATCTGACTCTCATGAGCTTGGGCCATTTGTGATAGCTTTAGCAGGTTAGTTGGGGGAGAGGTAATGATTGTGGCTGCTTGGGAAGACCCTGTGGTTGTGTTAGAGAACATAGAGGGTGGCGGGTTAATTTTGTCCCCCATTGCTTTGGGCCGCTTTCAAGATGGAGCGTCCTTATTAGTTTTTTTGTCTAAAGTAATCACTCCCTCAACCGTCACTGCTTTATGTAGTGGTCGAAAGAGGGGGCATGAGGCACGCATGTATAGTATACTCACAAGGCTAGGATACGACAACGACATTGCATGTTGCTTGGCCTTCCTTTTTAATTGCTCCATAATGATTTCTTTGACATTGATGTATGTATAATCTATGATGTAGGTAACAAAATTGCAACCTCAATGGGGACCTGCGTTGTATTCTTTGAAGGGATAATCCAAGAACATACCAAATCTAGTCAAATGCGAGCTTCAAATTTTAGATCATGGAGTGAATCATTCCCTTTAAAGTGGCCCATTGTGGTTGATCTCTTGCAATTATGCCAGCTACCCATTGAAATTTATTTTTTAATCTTCCACCTTGCTCCTGAATAATGAACTTGGTTGGATTGGTTCAGCCCAATAGATGGAATTTATCGCTTTCAGGGTGATGTTTACTTTTTGGCTCCGCACCCACATAGACAGCAGGCTTGGCATTGTCTCTACTTGGACCTTGTGCTTCAAGATGCTTTGCTGCACCCTGTAGGATGCATAGAACTCCCACACCAACTCAGAGAAATAGGGGCCTATGGGTATTGTAAATGGACCGCAATCCCAAATGCCGATCTGATAGTAAATATTGGGGAAGTCATCTTTGAACGATTCCACCACAAATTGTGTTTCTGCATGGATGGACCTTTTCTCTTTGAAGGACACATAATAATCTTCCATTCTAGCCAACCCAAAGCGAAGTTGTGCAATACAATGGACCTCATCAGAAGTTACATCATGTATGTAAGTATTGGTCATTGGGGCTTGCCCTGTGCTATTCTATCTAGAGGTAGAGATATTGCAGGCTAAGGTTAGTATCATATAAAGATTTAAAAGGAGAACAATCAAAAAATTTAAAAACTGAATGATATCGAAGTAGAAGTAGAGAAAAGTTGTCGCAGGTGACACCGGCGGAAAATTGGCAAAACACAGGTATTCATCCACGAAGCGCATGAGCCTCTGCCATGAATTAGTAAGCTGGGCAGAGACATAAATCACTATTGTCACACTGGTGAATCAAGTTCCTCAAATCCCAAAGCACCAATAGAATGCGGGTTTGTGGAAATGGCCTATAGTCTCACAATTGAACCCGCGTTTCCGTCAGTGTGTTTCCGATGGGCTACCACTCATTCAGTCGATCCAAATTTCTTCTAACATCAATATTCCTCCTCTAGTTACACCTCACTCTCCCTTACATAATCATTTACAATCCAAAATGATGATTTTCCCTTAAGAAAGTCGTCATTCTATCTATCATTGGGAAAATCATAAATGTGAAGCACACGGGGCTACGCAGACTTCACCCCCAAATAATATCAAGAAAACAAATCAGGAAGCACACACAACAACTAAGATTCCCATAGTAACATGTGAAACTCATGATGGAACCACCAACATACCCGCTATATGAATATTAATCAATCAAGTAAAATCAAAGGATGATGAACATGACTGGTAGCAATGTCTATTTGAATATGCACGAGGTCAGATTTCCATTCTCAAATAAATATAAACCAGGAGATACCTACCAAGTTGAGAAGGAAGAATGAGTAGAGAGAGAAACTTTATGACTTGTTCACCTGTGTTGCCTCTAATTTTATGGGACTTCAGGTGAGGTGATATGGGTAATGAGGGAGAGATATTTAATGGTTAAGAGAGGGGAAAGTTGTTATACCCCAGAAGCCCAAAGATCAGACCGAGAGTTGAAAGGGAGGAAAAGTGAAAATTCTGTAGCAGACTCAGAACGAGTCATGAGGAGACTCGTGAGATCCACCCACGAGTCATGATGTGACTCGTGGGGAAGGCCAAGGGATGAAATTTAAGGCTTGAGAAGAGGAGACCCCACGGGCATAACCACGACTCGTGGCCAGGCCCCACGAGTCGTTGGGTCAGTCATGGGAAGGGGGATTAAGAAAAGGAAAGGAAAGAGGCAGTACATCATGGAAGGACCCCATGAGTCATGGTCAGTCCCTACAATTTGTAGGGTGAGTCGCTATCCAAGCAGGGAAAGTTTTAGTCGAGGCTCAGGCAGTGTACCTCACCACTGGGTCCACGAGTCCTGACCTGTGACCACGAGTCGTGAGGTCCCTCATTGGGACTCCCCTGACAATTAATTTCTTCAAATTTAGTAAGGGCTTTTTCATTATTCCTAAGTTCCTAGGGCCTAAAATACGATGTTTTTAGGTATGAATAGTGACTTTTAAAGGGGTTAAGTTCATTTTAGGCCTCCTTCATTCATGCATGCAAGGTAGAAGACTTGAGAAGGTGATCAAACTTAGCATTCATCAATTTCTTTTTAATTTCCTATTGGGTATCTAAAGAAGTGTTAGAATCAGCTACCAACAGGTATGTAAGGATATGAATGGGTGATTTCTTTCACACTCATGCCCAATCCCTATCTAATGTATGAAATTCTATGCCTAATCTATAGGGTTTTAACCTAAGTTCATGAACCTTCTATTTCTATACATGGGTATGATTTGATTAAGATTCTATGTTTGAATTATGAAGCGTGGGAAAATTTTATAATGTTTTCAACTTAAAATTATGATTTTAGTCTTATGAATTAAAAGCCCATAGATGAGTTGTTCATGAAAGATAAGATTTGTAATGAATATATGATGATGATGGGATATTATGATGAAAAGCATGATTTCAAGCTACCCATGTTTACAATTTTGATTTCAATGAGAATTGAGTATTTCTATGTATAATAACGCTTTGGGCTATGCCCACATGTTAAGTATGAATGATGGTTTTTCCAAGTTAAGCTTACCACATTATTTTGGAGCAAAGACTCCCAATTATATTTTCAGATGGTATGTTTGAGTTAAAGTTTTCTATGTATAGCTTACCATATGGTTTTGGAGCAAAGACTCCCAATTACATTTTTAGCTTGTGGCATGTCTTGAGCTAAAGCTTTATATATGCATGATTTCATATTTGAGATGTATTTTATCATTGAGCTTTGTCAATAGACGATGTTTATCTTTATTATAAAATGATTTAGAGCATATGCATGTTTTCGGACTAGTGTCTAGCATCGAGCAGGCTAAGGATCGATCACCCAGTGCCCCAAAACTGCTCACCATCGTAGGTTTAAACATTATGACTTTGGGACCTCCCTCATGGGCTTCCCCTACCTGAATGGGCCTTCAGCATGATATCGATATCATGGTATTGTCCCTAGCCTTGGCAAGGCTTTGGATGGCTCTACCCACTTTAATGTGATAGTTGGGACCACGTAAGCTTTATCATGGTATGAAGGTTAAAAAATGAGTCTCCCATTGTTCCTCATGATTTTAGATATGCATATTTCATTACTCATGAGATTTATGTAAATGCATGTTCTAAAGAAGGTTTGACTCAATGTTCAGCTTTACTTATAAATGTCTGAATTCAACTTTGAGTCAATCAATTTAGTTATGATGTTATAAAGTTATGTTATATTATGTTATATAGAGATCTTGATTTATGAAAGAATGCATGCAAGCCCGACTCTCAGATTCTTATGTTTATGTTTACATTATGCATTGTCTTTAAATGATTTTATTTGTTTTAGTGGTTTTGCTTACCTTGCATGCTCGGTACATTCCACATACTGAACGCATAGTCTATGCTGTATCATTTCATGATATAGGACCCGACTCTTAGGTTCAGCCTCGCTCGTGGTCATCTTATCAGAGTTAATTCTTATTGTGGGTGAGTCCTCATTTCCCTAAGGACTAGACTATTCAGCTTTCCTTTATGTATTTCATTTTCAGTTTTGTTGAGTTAGTTGGGGTCTTGTCCCATCAGCTCGTCATGTTTAGAGGGTTTTCAGACATATGTATGTATTCAACTTCGGATTTTTTATTCTGATGTTATGTTCAAATTAGACTTCCGCTATGAGTGTTTTATCGATTATTCAGTTTCTTGATTGATATTAGATGTATGCTTATGTCATTGGTCGACTTGGGGTCTGTCGGGACTCCTTATCCCGTGTTACGATCCGGGCCTCTGTTCGGGTCGTGACAAACTTGGTATCAAAGCCATAGTTTTGAAGTGTCCTAGGGTGTCTAAAAGCCGCATTAAGTAGATTCTTTTTCCTGGGTGTGAAGCCCGCCACACTTATTAGAAAGAGGCTATGAGACATTTTGGAAATGTTCCCTTCTTTCATGATCTATGTCATGCGATGAAAATTCTTTATATCCTTCTAATTCATGCTATTTACGATCGAAGAATCATGGCTCCTCAAAGAGTGAATGGTAGGAGAAATGGGAATGGTGAAGGCCATAAGGATGGAAACGGTAATGGGCACCAGCAAGCCCCACTTGTTTAGGAGCACCAGGCACCGGAGTCAGTTGCTCACATTGAGTTTCGGGCCGCTATTCAGATGCTTTCGCAGGCCTTGACCAATGAGGTCAATTTGTAGGCCGTAGCACATGTTCCGCAAAATGGCAATACAGCGGCGGCCCGGGTCAGAGACTTCTTAAGGATGAACCCACCGGAGTTCCTTGGGTCCAAAGTAGATAAGGACCCGCATGAGTTCATAGATGAGATAGTGAAGATCACCCAAGTCATGGGGGTGAATGGAGTTGAGTGTGCAGAGTTGACCTCTTACCAGTTGAAGGGTGTCGTGCATATCTGGTTCCGCCAATGGATGGACAGCGGGGTCACTGGAGTAGGTCCTGTCACTTGAGTAGAGTTCCATGTTGCCTTTCTAGACCGGTTCTTCCATTGTGAGATGAGGGAGCTGAAGGCAGCTGAGTTCGTGAATTTGAAGCAAGTGAGGATGACTGTACAAGAGTATGCCCTCGAGTTCACTCGCTTATCGAAATATGCCCCAAATTTAGTTGCTGATCAGAGGGTGTGGGTGAGAAGGTTCATGCATGGAGTAGTGGGCTATTTGGACAAGGATTGTAGGACCTCCATGTCCATCGGGATATGGATTTCCCATGGATAGTGTTGTACGCCCAGTAGATAGAGGCAAAACATCTGAAAGAGAGGGAGGCCAAGAGGGCCAGGAACGATGACCACAGATTCTCCCAGCCGAGGTCAGGTGGTGGACACCGATAACAGACTCATCAAAGATCATTAGCCCCAGCATCTTTGGAATTGAGTGTGTCATCCAGGCCTAGACATAATTAGAGAGAGCGAGCATCATGCTCGAGGGGTCAGAGCAGCAGACCCGCAGATTCTAGCATCCCAGCTTGTCACAGATGTGGTCGGGGACACACAAGCCAGTGCTTGGTAGGTTCAGGTGCTTGTTTCGGGTGTAGGAAGCCCATAAATATTCTTAGATATTTCTCAGTAGCGAGATAGGATTAGGTTGGGGGCCGAGGCCCAGATTCTAGTTCAGCAGCCCCTCCCGCACATTCAGCCCATCAGGGGGCATCTACTAGCACAGCTGGCGGTTAGCGCTAGAACAGATTTTATTCTTTAGCATCCCGCCAAGAGCAGGAGGTCTTCCCGAATGTGGTCACTGGTATGTTACAATTTTTCCATATTGATGTTTATGCTTTGCTAGATCTGGGGGCTACCTTGTCTTTTGTGACATGTTACGTGGCTAGTAGCTTCGGAGTCAGTCCTAAAGTCTTGTCAGAACCCTTCTCAGTTTCTACTCCAGTAGGTGACTCAGTTATAGCTAGACGGGTGCATAGAGGTTGCCCAGTCTTAGTCCTTCAGAAGGTCACCTCAGCAGAATTGATAGAGTTAGTAATGACCGATTTTGATGTGATTCTTGGCATGGATTGTCTATTTGCAAGTTATGCTTCAGTTAATTGTAGAACCTGGGTAGTAGAGTTCAGATTTTAGGGTGAGCCAATATTAGAATGGCAGGGTAGTTCAGTTGTGCCTGTAGGTCGTTTCATTTCCTACCTTAAGGCCAGAAAGATGATTTCTAAGGGTTGTGTGTACCATCTAGCTAGGGTTAAGGATGTTGTGTCCTAGACTTCGACTATCCATTTAGTTCCAGTAGTACGTGAGTATCTAGAGGTCTTTCCTGATGATTTGCCAGATGTCCCTCCCGAGCAGAAGGTTGACTTTGGTATTAACATTCTTCCCAACACACAACCTATATTTATTCCTCCCTACAGAATGGCTCTAGCCGAGCTAAATAAGTTGAAAGAGTAGTTGAAGGACTTGTTAGATAAGGGTTTCATTAGACCAAGCAAGTCTCCATGGGGTGCACCAGTCTTATTTGTTTGAAAGAAGGATGGTTTCCTTCACATGTGCATTGATTATCGGCAATTAAACAAAGTCACTGTCAAGAATAGGTATCCTTTACCCAGGATTGATTATTTATTTGACCAGCTTCAGGGTGCCAAGTATTTCTCGAAGATAGATCTCAGATCTGGGTACCATCAACTTAGACTTTGGGAGAGTGACATCTCGAAGGTAGCCTTCAGGACGCTGTATGGTCATTATGAGTTTATAGTTATATATTTTGGACTAACGAATGCTCCTACAGCTTTTATGGATTTGATGAACAGGGTGTTCAAGCCATACCTGGACATGTTTGTGATTGTGTTCTTTGATGACATCCTTATATGATCTCGTAGCGAGGAGGAGCATGCTGCTCATTTGAGAGTAGTGCTTCAAACCCTCAAGGATCGTCAATTATATGCCAAGTTCAGCAAGTTCGAGTTTTGGTTGAACTTTTTATCCTTTTTGGGCCATGTGATATCAAATGAAGGCATAAGGGTAGATTCTCCAAAAATTGAGGCGGTGAAGAATTGGCCTAGACCAGTGAATTCTTCAGATATTCGGAGTTTCATGGGTTTAGCTGGCTATTGTCAAAGATATGTTGAGGGTTTCTCATCTATTGCAGCACCTTTGACCAAATTGACTCAGAAGAAGGTGAAGTTCCAATGGTCGAAGGCTTGTGGGAAGAGCTTCCAAGAGTTGAAGACCCGACTTACTTCAGCACCGGTGTTGACCCTACGAGGCTACCGATGATTCATGGTGTATTGCGATGCTTCAAGGATTGGACTTGGGTGTGTATTGATGCATTGTGGGAAAGTGATAGCATATGCCTCTAGACAGTTGAAGTCCACAAGAAGAATTACTCGACCCATGATCTTGAGTTGGCCATAGTGGTATTCGCCTTGAAGATATGACGACATTATCTGTATGGGGTTCATGTGGATGTATTTACGGACCAAAATAGTTTGCAATATGTTTTCATGCAGAAAGATCTCAATCTTTGACAAAGGAGGTGGTTGGAACGACTCAAGGACTATGATATGAGTGTCCTTTACCATCTGGGTAAGGCTAATATGGTAGCGGATGCACTTAGTAGACTCTCTATGGAGAGTGTGTCCTATGTGGGTGGAGGGAAAAAGGAGTTGGCGAAGGATATGCATCGACTTGCTAGGTTGGGAGTTAGGTTGGTCGACTCAACTGATGACGGTGTTGTTGTACAGAGTGGATCAAAATCGTCCTTTGTGACTGATGTGAAAGCAATAAGATGAGGACCTGGTTTTGGTAAAGTTGAAGGAAGTCGTTCAAAGACAAAAGGTGGAGGTCTTCTCCCAAGGGGGAGATAGTGTGCTTCGATATCAGGGTCGCTTATGTGTTCCGGACATGGGCAATTTGAGGAGATGGATGTTGCATGAGGCTCATGGATCTAGGTATTTTATCCATCCATATGCCACCAAGATGTACCATGACTTACGGGAAATCTATTGATGGAATGGCATGAAGAAGGATATTGCAGAACTCGTGGCCAAGTGCTCGAACTGTCGACAAGTAAAGGTTGAGCATCAGAAGCGGGAAGCGTACTTTAGAATATCATCATTCCTACTTGAAAGTGGGAATAAATTAATATGGATTTTATCACAGGTCTGCCTCGTACTCGTCGACAATATGATTTCATTTGGATTGTGGTAGACATGTTGAACGAGGCTGCACATTTTCTACTGGTTAAAACCACGAATTTAGCAGAGGATTATGCCAGACTATATATTCGGGAGTTTGCCTGATTGCATGGAGTGCCCTTATCCATCAGATCAGATTGAGGCACTCAATTTACCTCTCAATTTCGGAAGTCGTTTCAAAAAGGATTGGGTACGCAGATTAAGCTCATCACAACATTTCACTCACAAACAAATGGTCAAGTAGATCAGGCAATCCAGAGCCTCAAGGACATGTTGAGGGCATGTGTAATTGACTTCAGAGGTAGCTGGGATGAGCATTTGCCACTTATCGAGTTTGCCTACAATAATAACTATCACTCTAGTATTAAGATGACTCCTTTTGAAGCTCTTTATAGGAGGAGATGTAGATCACCCAGTGGATGGTTTGAGGTTGGTGAGGCAGCAATGATAGGGCCTGATTCGATTCATGAAGCAATAGAGAAGGTTCAGTTTATAAGAGGTAGGTTGAAAACTACCTAGAGTCTCCAAAAGTCTTATGCAGATGCGAGAAGAAGAGAGTTAGAATTTGAAGTCGATGACTGGGTATTTTTGAGGGTGTCGCCCATGAAGGGAGTAATGTGGTTTGGGAAGAAAGGGAAACTTATTCCCCGCTATATCAACCCGTATCGGATAATGAGATGTGTTGGCAAGGTGGCATATGAGTTGGAGTTGCCTACATAATTAGCTTTTGTGCATCCTGTGTTTCATGTATTGCTTTTGAAGACGTGTTTGGGTGATCCAGCCTTAGTTGTCCCGATGGACAGTGTTGGTGTACAAGACAGCCTTAGCTATGAGGAGGTTCCAATGGAGATATTGGATCGACAGATACAAAGGCTAAGGAACAAGAAAGTAGCTTCAGTTAAAGTGTTATGGAGGAATCAGCATGTTGAAGGAGCAACATGGGAAGCTGAAGCGTATATGATGGCTAGAAACCCACATTTGTTCTCTTCCGACTCAGTTTCAGCTTGAGGTATCAATTTTTCACTTAGACTTTATTTAGTTTCATTTTTTGTTCATGTGCGCAAGATTCGTTTAGGTATATGGATATGTGTATGATGCATGAAATCAGTTCAGCTATGTGATTCGAATCAGAGGTAGTCATTCCGTCAGTTTTCGATTTAAATGATCAGTATTTGAATATGATGATTGCATTTTCTCTGCTTTTCTTTGTGTTTTCTAACATTCGAGGATGAATGTTCCCAAGGAGGAGATATTGTTATACCCCGGAAGCCCAAAGGTCAGACCTGGTTTTTGAAACGGAGAAAAAGTGAAAATTCTGCAGCAGACTCAGAATGAGTCATGAGGAGACTCGTGAGATCTATCCACGAGTCGTGATATGATTTCTGGGGAAGGATAGGGGATGAAATTTAAGGATTGAGAAGAGGAGAGCCCACAGAAATTACCACAACCCATGGACAGGACCCACGAGTCGTTGGGTCAGTCGTGGGGAGGGGGATTAAGAAATGAAAAGGAAAGAGGCAGTGGACATCACGGAAAGACCCCACGAGTCGTGGTCAGTCCCCATGATTCATGGGGTGATTCATGGTCCAAGCAGGTAAATTTTTAGTCGAGGCTCAGGCAGTGTACCTCACGATTGGCTCCACGAGTTGTGACCTATGACCACGAGTCGTGAGGTCCCTCATTGGGACCCCCTGGATAGTTAATTTTTGTGAATTTAGTAAGGACTTTTCTATAATTCCCAAGTTCTTAGGGCCTAAACTACGATGTTTTGAGTTATGAATAGTGACTTTTAAAGGGGTTAAGTTCATTTTAGGCCTCCTTCATTCATGTGTGCAAGGTAGAAGACTTGAGAGGGTGATCAAGCTTAGCATTCATCAATTTCTTTTCAATTTCCTATTGGGCATCTAAAGAAAGGTTAGAATCAGCTACCAACAGGTATGTAAGGATATGAATGGGTGATTTCTCTCACACTCGTGCCCAATCCCTCTCTAAAGTATGAAATTCTATGCCTAATCTATAGGGTTTTAACACAAGTGAATAAATCTTCTATTTCTAAACATGGGTATGAGTTGATTAAGATTCTACATTTGAATTATGAAGCATGTGCAAATTTTTTAATGTTTTCAACTTAAAATCATGATTTTAGTCTAATGAATTAAAAGCCCATGGATGAGATGTTCATGAAAGATGAGATTTGTGATGAATATATGATGATGACAGGATATTATGATGAAAAGCATGACTTAAAGCTGCCCACATTTACAATTTTGATTTCGATGAGAATTGGGTATTTCTATGTATAATAAAGCTTTGGACTATGCCCACATGTTAAGTATGAGTGATGATTTTCCCGAATTAAGCTTACCCCATTATTTTGGAGCAAAGACTCCCAATAATATTGTCAGCTTGTGTTATGTTTGAGTTAAAGTTTCTATGTATAGCTTACCACATGGTTTTTGAGCGAAGACTCCCAATTATGTTTTCAGCTTGTGTTATATCTTGAGTTAAAGCTTCTCATATGCATGATTTCATATTTGAGATGTATTTTATCATTGAGCTTCGACAATAGACGATGTTGAGTTTCATTATAAAATGATGTAGAGCATATGCATGTTTTGGGAGTAGTGTCTAGCGCTGAGCAGGTTAACGGTCGATCACCCTGTGCCTCAGAACTACGCGCCAACGTAGGTTTATACATTATGACTTTGGGACCTACTTCGTGAGCTTCCCCTACCCGAATGGGCCTTCAACTTGATATCGATATCATGGTATCGTCCCTAGCCCTGGCAAGGCTTTGGACCACTCTACCCACTTGAGTGTGATAGTTGGGACCATGTAATCTCTATCATGGTATGTCGGTTAAAAGACGAGTCTCCTATTATTCGTAATGATTTCAGATATGCATATTTCATTACTCATGAGATTTATGTAAATGCATGTTCTTAAGAAGTTTTAACTCAATATTCAGCTTTACTTATAAATGTCGGAATTTAGCTTTGAGTCAATCAATTCATTTATGATGTTATGAAGTTATGTTATGTTATGTTATGAAGAGATCATGATTTCAGAAAAAATGCATGCAAGCCCGACTCTCAGATTCTTATGTTTATGTTTACATTATGCATTGTCTTTAAATGATTTTATTTGCTTTAGCAGTTTTACTTACCTTGCATACTCAGTACATTCCACGTTCTAACCGCATACTCTATGTTGTATCATTTTATTATAGAAGACCGGACTCTCAAGTTCAGCCCCGCTCATAGTCAGCTTATCAAAGTTAGCATTCTTATTGTGGGTGAGTCCTTATTTCCTCGAGGACTAGAATATTCAGCTTTCCTTTATGTATTTCAGTTTCAGTTTTGTTGAGTTAGTTGGGGTCTTGTCTCATCAGCTCGTCATGTTTAGAGGGTTTTCAGACATATGTATGTATTCAACTTCAGATTTTGTATTATGATGTAATGTTCAAATTAGACTTCCGCTATGAGTATTTTATAGATTATTTAGTTTCTTGATTGAGATTAGATGTATGCTTATGCCATGGGTCGACTTGGGATCTTTCGGGGCTTCTTGTCCCGTGTTATGATCTGGGCCTCTATTCGGATCGTGATAAAAGTGATTGGGAAAGAGGAAGGTGGATAGTAATGGAGTTTAGATGGGGAAGGTGGTTTGTTGGGAATTTAAGATATGGTGGGTTAAAGAAAAAGTGTGGGAAATTGGAAAAGTAGGAAGGGTTTAATAAAATAAGGGTTGTTTTGGGGAGTTTCATCAGGTTTAAGGTTTTTGGGTTGGTTGGTAAATAGTTAGTCAATATTTTAATAGGAATAAATACCTGGATCTGTGCTTACCAGTGATAGCTGGTGAGGACTGGCAATCCGCCGATTTGATCGTTGGTGATCATCACCTGTTTAGTTCTCTAATTCATAACCAGTGATTCACCAGCATCTCGCAGGTTAACACCAATGATCCAATGGATGAGATGCCGATGTTATTCTAACTCCCATGTATACTATCTAAAACTGGCGTCTTTCTGACGATTCACGCATTGGCAGTGGCGATTCCCGGTTGGATCATCGAACATGCTCTAAACTTCCAGGTGAACTGGCTAGAGCCAGCAGTTCGTGAATTGAAATCAGCGTTCTGTTGGCAATTTGCCGATCTCTTCTCTGCTCTCCCCTTATTTTGCTCATACCTCGCGGTAGATCGACACCTTGAACTTTTGCACCAGCGGTCCGCTGGCTTGGCGCCGATCATGCCTTGGTCTTCTTCTCCTTGCTTCAAATCTACCTACAAAAATCAAAAACAACAAAGCATCAAAATGTTCAAAGTAAAAATGATTAGGTTGCCTCACAAGAATCGCCTTAGTTAACGTTGTGGCGAGACAGAGGCTCCTTATGTGTTATGGCTCATCCAGCAACATGACCTCTATTCGACCAACCTCCTCCAACACTCTGAGATATTTTTTACCCTTTGGCCATTCACCTTGAATTTTGACCCATCTTCTCATTGATGTTCTATGGCATCATTTCCAAAAAACATGGGACACCTTAAATGGTCTTAACCATTTAGATTTAAGCTTCCCTAGGAATAACCTTAGTCTTGAATTGAACAACATACGAAATCTCCTGGAACAAAATTTTGATGCAAGATTTTCTGATCATGGTAGTGCTTCATGCGGGTCTTATAAATAGTTGTGTTCTCTTATTCCCACATTCTAAATTCATCCAACTCATTCAGATTTTTCTCTTGCCCTTGAACGGCTCTCCCCCAAATCAAGGTTCAAAATCTTTAGTGCCCACTAGGCTTTATGTTCTAGTTCAAAAGAAAGGTGGAAAGATTTTCCAAAGCCAAGCTAGTATGAGGATAATTCAATAGGTGTCTTATATGAAGTTCGATACACCAACAAGGCATCATCTCGCTTCTGAGCTCAATCTGTTATGTTTCGCATTGATTGTTTTAGTTAAGATAGATTTCATTTCTCAATTGAAAACATCTACTTATCCATTGGTCTGTGGATGATAAGGGGTGACCACTTTGTGCTTCACACCATACTTGGCTAGCTAAGTGTTGAACAGTCTATTGCAAAAGTGTGATCCTCCATCACTGATGATAGCTTTGGAGGTGCCAAATTGCGAGAAAAGGTTCTTTTTTAAAAAGGCTATTATACTCTTCCCCTCATTGTTGGGAAACGCTACAGCTTCTACCCACTTAGAGACATAATCAACTGCCACCAAAATGTACGTTTTCCCATAGGAGCTCACAAAGGGGCCTATAAAATTGATCCCCCACACATCAAACAATTTCACCTCTAACATTGGTGTCAAAGGAAGTTCATGCCTCCTTGAAATACTCCCTGTTAATTGACACCAATTGCATATTTCAAAAAGTCATGGGCATCCTGATGCAGGGTAGGCCAATAAAATTCATACTGTAGCACTTATGATGTTGTCTGAATGCTCCCATAATGGCCACGAACAGGTGATAAATGACAGCCTATAGAATTGGTACCATTTCTACTTCTGGGACCCAGCTACGCATTATAGCATCAGCACAACTATAGAAAAGGTAGGGCTCATCCCAATAAAACTTCTGAACATCATGCATGAATCTCTTCTTTTTCTGCGAGGTCAACCCCTCGGGTATGATATTTCTTGCCAAATAATTAGAAAAATCCCCAAACCACAATGTTAAGTCATGGGTTTCAGCCAAAATATGTTCATTTGGGAAGTCATCATTAATCTTCTCATATACTCTCGGCTGACCACTTGTCTCTAGGTGCGATAAATAGTCAGCCACTTGATTCTCACATCCTTTATGATCCTTCACTTCAAAGTTGAATTCCTGCAATAACAGGACCCACCTAATAAACCTAGGTTTAGCATCTTTCTTGGTCATCAAATATCTGAGTGTCGCATGGTCCTTGTGCACCACCACTTTGGTCCCCAATAAATATGCCCAAAATTTTTTAAACGCAAACACTACAGCGAGTAGCTCTTGTTCAATCACTGTGTAGTTAGTTTGTGCATCATTTATAGCTTTACTAGCATAGCAAATAGGGTGAAAAATCTTTTCCTTCCGCTGACCAAGGACTGCCCTTAATGCTATGCCACTGGCATCACACATTAGCTCAAAGGGCTTTCACCAATCCGGTGCCATGATGATTAATGTGTACAACAACTTTTCTTTCAATTCCATGAAAGCCCTCATACACCCCTCATCAAAATTGAACTTTTCCTCTTTTTATAACAATTGAAATAAAGGATGGGCTATCTTGGAGAAATCTTTGATGAAACCGCAGTAAAATCCCACATGCCCTAAAAAACTCCTAATACCCTTCACCGTGCTTGGTGGAGGTAACTAAGCAATTGCATCAATCTTGGCTTTATCTACCTCAATCCCTTTCCCAGAAATTTTGTGTCCCAAACCAATCCCTTCTTTCACCATGAAATGACACTTTTTTCCAATTAAGTACAAAGTTTGTCTCTTCACATCTCTTCAACAACTCTTCTAGATGTACCAAGCAATCTTCAAATAAATCTCCCACAACTGAGAAGTCATCTGATCTTGGGCAAATTTATATGCCCAAGTGATACACAAATGTGTCATTTTAGCCTTGTTTATCTATTGATGTTTATACATTCTCATGTGATTTGTAATAAAATGTGAATTTATACTAACCAACATGATTAGCGTTGTTTTGCAGGTGAAATATGATTTTCGGAAGCTAAAATGCATGTTGGGAGAAATCGGGGTTGGACTCGGACGCTAGCAAGGGAAAAAACACTTGAAGACATGAATTAAAGGGGCTCCGTGATGGAGCCATGTCACGCTGCCATCGCGGATGCCTTCTGCCTGGATATGGAATTTTTGCCAAATTCTAGTGAAGGTGCCCGTTGGGGCCGTGGCACGTTGGCCTAGCCCCGCGTTGCACGCCGTGCCACGTTGGGCCTTAATACCTGGACGACCAATTTCTAGTAAGGGTCTGCGTCAGTGACGTGTCACGGAGGCAGTGCTCCGTGATGCACTCCGTGACACGTTGCTTGTTATTCCGGGAAAAATTCCCACTAGTATAAATAGAACACTTAGGTTCATTTTTAATTATTCTGACTTGGTGGAGCAAGAACGTGGGTTACAGGTAGTTGAGGGGACGAAAATATCAGGGTATTTCTCTATCTCCTTCTTCTTGATTTGAATCGCTTATATGATTTACACTCATTTAATGATGTTTAATCCACAAATGAGTGGCTAAATCCTCTTCTTGATGAGGTTAAGAACAATTGTATTGAAATGTGATTATTGTTAAATTGGTTTATCATCTTTTCTTCCATGGTTGTTCTATTGATTCTTGTTCTTACTGCATTACTGTGTAGCCAACTTTAATGTATATCTAAAAAGTCAGGTTTCACTCGAGAGAGCAACAAATTGGAAAGTTGTGAGTTGATAGGATATGATCTTTTCTTAGTTTGGGAAAATTGAGAATTGATTTACCTTCAGGATAGAAATATACCTGAAAGTCATATTAGTCAATTAAGGAATCGGTTTTGTATGGCTAGAACATGAATTTCGTTTTATCACAGAAATGTAGGTGGAAGGTTCATGATTCTTAAGTTGGGTTAAATACGAGAGTTTTAATCCACAGGCAATAATTCTTGACTAGCAACCGGAAGAAAGATTAACCAAATTGTATCGATAATTTATTTCTCTACATGTTTGTTTAACCTCAGCATGCTCATACTTATAGTTCAGACTCAAATTGTATATTCGTTTATAATTAGTATAAAATTAGAAACCAAAATATCAACTTTTCTTAACACTGTTGTCTGCATTTTTAGAGTTAATGTTTATTGACACTTGAGTAGATTGTTACCCTAGCCCAGTCCCTGTGGGATCGATACTTGGCTTACTTGAGCCACTTTATTACTTGTTCGACCACGTGCACTTGCATGTTATTGTTCCTAACAGCCGAACAAGTTTTTGGCACCGTTGCTGGGCTGGCAATCGGTAAATTTTTCTTAAGAATTAGTTTGCTATTTCTTCTTAGTGTTGACAACTTGGTCTTAGCCTATATTTTGTAGATACTAATTTTTGTTGAACACTGGCAAGAGACAAGGAGCTGGTGGACTCATATTTATAGCCGGAAAGACAATTTCATCATCAAAAGAGAGAAGCTCTAGAGAAAAAGCTGCAGTTTCTCAGACGAACAATCATGGAGCAACAACAGAATCCACCAGTTGTAAGGGCAATGCTAGTGCCCGATGACATGCCAGCCAAGCCGGTTCGCGAGGTGGCAATCCCATATGCTAATAATGTCACATCTAGCATCCGCAAACCTGAGCCAGGAGGGAGGTTCGAGATTAAGCAAAACATGGTGCAATTGCTGCACACCAGCGGGCAGTTTACAGGTCTCCCTCTTGAGGATCCACAGCAATATCTCCAAAATTTCTTGGAGATAAGTGACACTTACATCCCCGCGGGAGTGTCATCAGATTATGTCAGGCTTACATTGTTCCCATTTTCACTTTTGGGAGAAGCCAAAAGGTGGTTGAAAGTTGAGCCACCTAATTCTATTACTAAGTGGGATGATCTTGCAAGGAAGTTCTTAATACGATTTTTTCCATCCGGTAAAACAACAAGATTTAGAAGTCAAATTCTAAGTTTTAAATAGAGAGAGGGAGAGAATCTGTATCAAGCATGGGAGAGATTCAAATCTATGTTGCGGGATTGTCCTCATCATCACCATTCCAATGAAGTGCTGGTGCATACTTTCATAGAGGGTTTGGAACCCCACACAAAAATCTTCCTAGACTCAGCAGCTGGGGGGCAAGCATTGGAAAAAACTTATGAGGAGTTGTATACCTTATTGAATCATATTTCGCAGGGAAATCCGTAGTGGAATGCTGACTCGTCAAGAGGAGGAACGAGGAAAGCAGCGGGAGTGTTAGAAGTGGATGGTTTCACAGCTATTGCTGCACAGATAGCTGCTTTGATGAGGTCCTTGGAACCATTGCCAAAACCATCAATTGAGGAGGCACCAAAGTTGGAGTTGAAGACACTGCCTCCACATTTGAAGTATGTATTTTTGGGGGAAGATGACACCTTGCCAGTCATCATTTCTGCAGAACTGACTGAGGCACAAGTAAAGGATGCATTGGTGGTCCTCAAGAGGCGGAATAAAGCAATGGGGTGGAAAATGTCAGACATTAGGGGAATTAATCCAGTATTTTGCACACACAGGATTTTTATGGAAGAAGGAGCAAAGGCAACTATACAACATCAGCGGAGGTTGAATCCGGTGATGAAGGATGTAGTTAGGAAGGAAGTGATCAAGTGGCTTGATGCAGGTGTGGTCTATCCCATTTCAGACAGTGAATGAGCTGATTCCTACACGCACAGTCACAGGCTGGCGAGAAGAATGAGCTGATTCCTACACGCACAGTCACAGGCTGGCGAATTTGCATGGATTACAGAAAGCTCAATGAGACCACGAGGAAGGATCATTATCCTATCCCATTTATTGATCAGATATTGGACAGGTTGGTAGGTCAAGAATATTATTGTTTTCTTGATGGATATTATGGCTATAACCAAATAGCCATAGCACTGGAGGACCAGGAGAAGACCACTTTTACATGTCCTTATGGGACATATGCTTTCAGGCGGATGCCATTTGGTCTATGCAATGCACCCTCCACATTCCAAAGATGCATGATAGCGATCTTTCATGATATGGTGGAAGATTTTGTCGAGGTATTTATGGATGATTTTTCTGTTTTCGGTAATTCATTTGCTACATGTTTGCAGAATCTTGACAGGGTGCTAGCCTGATGTGAAGACTCTAACCTTGTACTCAACTGGGAGAAATGTTGTTTTTTAGTCAAGGAGGGTATCGTCATTGGACATAAGGTGTCATGCAAGGGGTTGGAAGTCGACCGTGCAAAGATTGAAGTGATCGAAAAGCTACCACCACCTGTGTCAGTGAAGGGTGTTCGCAGTTTTCTCGGACATGCAGGGTTCTACAGATGGTTCATCAAGAACTTCTCTAAAATTTCTAGACCGATAAGCCAGTTGCTAGAAAAAGAGGTGAAGTTCTAGTTTGATGAGGATTATGTTAAAGCATTAGAGGAGTTGAAACAGAAGCTGGTAGAAGCACCTATTCTCATTTCTCCGGATTGGGAGCAACTATTTCAAATAATGTGTGATGCAACTGACGTGGTTGTAGGAGAGGTATTAGGGCAATGGAGGAATAGAATTTTTCATTCCATTCATTATGCAAGCAAAACCCTAGACACAACCCAAGTCAATTATACAGTCAAGAAAAGGAGATACTAGCATTGGTGTTCGCATTGGATAAATTCAGGTCCTACTTGGTGGGTTCTAAAGTAGTGGTGTATACCGATCATGCAACAATTCGGTATCTGTTTAACAAGAAGGATGCAAAGCCCAGACTAATCAGATGGATATTGTTGTTATAAGAGTTTGACCTAGAGATTCGGGACAAAAAGGGGAGCGAGAATCAAGTGGAAGATCACCTATCGCGATTGGAAAGCCGGTTGCATATAAAGGAAGGTGATATTATCAAAGAAGAGTTCCCAGATGAGCAGCTCTTGGCAATAAGGGAAGATGAAATCCCTTGGTATGCAGACATTGTGAATTTGCTGGTAAGTGGAGTCTACCCACCGGAGGCTATGGCTCAGCAAGAAAGAAGTTGAGACATCATTGCCGGTATTACAAATGGGATGAGCCGTATCTGTTTAAGCAGGGACCGGATCAGGTGATGAGAAGATGCATTCCAGATAGCCAGATAGCAGAAGTATTGAGGAGTTGTCACTCATCATTGTATGGAGGGCACCACGGAGGCGAGCGGACAGCTCACAAGGTGCTACAGTCAGGTTTCTTTTGGCCTACACTATTCAGAGATTCTATAACATACGTAAAAATGTGCAATATATGTCAAAGAACAGGCACAATTGGTCGAAGACAGTAGATGCCACTGCAATAGATATTAGAGGTTGAGATTTTTGATGTATGGGGAATAGACTTCATGGGCCCGTTTCCACCGTCATTTGATAATCGTTACATCTTGGTAGCCGTTGACTATGTATCTAAGTGGGTCGAGGAAACAACTTTTCCCAAGAATGACAACAAGGTGGTGACAAAATTCGTTAAAAAGCATATTTTCACCAGGTTCGGGACACCCCGAGCTATTATAAGTGATGGAGGGGCTCATTTTGTGAATGCGAGTTTCAAGAATGTGCTAGCTAAGTATGGGGTGTGGCACAAGGTGGCAACAGCGTATCATCCCCAAACTAGTGGGCAAGTAGAGGTATAAAATAGAGAGATAAAGCAGATTCTACAAAAGACAGTGAATACACAATGAATTGATTGGTCAAGCAAACTCGATGATGCGTTGTGGGCTTATAGAACTGCGTAAAAGACACCCATTGGGACTTCTCCGTACAGCTTGGTCTATGGAAAGGCATGTCATCTGCCTGTGGAGCTGGAACATCGAGCTTTTTGGGCCGTGAGAAAGCTGAACATGGATCCAGAGCTAGCAGGGAAGAAGAGGCTGATGCAACTCAGTGAACTAGATGAGTTTTGATGGCATGCTTATGAAAGTGCCAAATGCTACAAGGAGAAAATGAAGAGGTGGCACGATAGGCATATGGTGCATCGAATCTTTGAGCCGGCGCAAAAAGTTTTGTTATTTAACTCAAGGCTGAAACTTTTTCTAGGTAAATTGCAGTCCAAATGGTTAGGGCCGTTTGAAGTGGTGAGAATGACCCCACACGGGGCAGTGGAGTTGTGGAAAGAAGATAGAAGTGCCACATTTTTGGTGAATAGGCAACGATGCAAGCATTATTGGGGTGAGGACATTATTCAAGAGAAGACATCCATCACTCTAGAGGATGATTGAGCACGAATGGCGTCGAGCAAAGATGGTAAATCAGGCGCTGAGCGGGAGGCAACCCATGCATGTGTTGTAATAGAAGAGTAGAATTATTTAAGAAAAAAAAAACAAATAAAAAGAAAAATTAGAATTTTTTGCGTTGAAACCTATGATTTCTAACCAATTTCCTGTGGTGAAATGATTTTCAGGTGTAACGGAGGCCAAAAATACAAAAAAGTGCAAAGGAATAAAATCAAGGTAAGAAAATAAAAATTGGCACATTCCAGTGAGCCTGCACGATGGCTCCGTGTCACGGAGGAGGGCCTCCGCGTTACCCTCCGTGACTTGTTGAGGCTTATTCCGGATTTTTAGAAAAATCCAGAATGCCTATGCGATGGCTTCGTGTCACGAAGGCAATGCTTCGCGTTACCCTCCGTGACACGTTGAGGGTTATTTCGCATCGGGTCACCTCGAGTCACCGGGTAACCCGCGGGAAAAACCCCTTTTAAACCTTAATTTCCTTCATCTTCTTCCTTCTTTCTCATTTCCTCCGCGACCCACACCCAAAATCCCCTTCTCCCCCAATGTGACACTGACCTAGTGATCAAATTTCTTCGAGTTTTGTTTGATTTCATCAAAGTAAAGGTATGTTCTTGAATTTTTCCTTACTTTTTCTCAAATTTTTGATTCTTGAACATGTTTGGTGATTAAAACCTTGCCCTAAGTGAAAAATAAGCTTGAATTCAATTGAGTTATAACTGAATGATGTTCATAGTATCTTTGTGAGTATATGAACTCAATGATTGCATGTTTTGTTGAAATTCTTGTGAAATTGATAGCTAGGGTTGAGGATCGAATAGGAAGAAGATTAAATGCTTTGAAATGTTGATTAATTGGGTTGTGAACATTGGGTGAATTGAAAGGCATTTTGATTAAGGTTGAATATACTAAATTAAAAGAGGGATTTTCGGGAGAATGCAATTGGAGAATTACATAGGTTGTTGAAAATTGCTAAGTGCAATGATGATGTAATTGAATCTATGGAGAAATTTTTATTCGTTGTATGAAATCTAAGTTGTACATAGTAGTGGTTCCATCGACTTATATGAATGCACTAAGCCTATTGAATGCTAAGAATAGAAAAATCATGAATGTCTTGTCGAATTGTGTTGATTGCGGCTAAAGACTAAGTGTGGGTTGATCCAATTAAACCCAACCCTAGTTGTAGCTAATTATGACTTGCATAACATTGGGACTGTATGTTTGAATGTACAGGAACAATGTCAGGTCAACAAGACAAGGGCAAGGGCGCATCCACATCGGGCGCCAGCAGAAAAAGGGTAAGATTGGGAACAACAGTTCTAGCAGCACCAGTTGTTCCTAGAGGTCAACACAGACAATACGGAACTAGGTGGGTGAGCGATGAAGGGAAAAAGTGGTATGCTAAACATAAAGAAACCAAATACTTCCCGAAATAGCAGATAGCACGGGAACCGCTGGCACAGGAATTCCCGCGGATTGTACACCGGATTGACACCGCTGGGCTAAATTTCATTTTTGAAGATCCAGGGAGTGCAATCTTCATCTTATCCAGGAGTTCTATGCAAATTGGAGCCCGACCTTACGCAGCCACACCATAAAAATCAAAGGGCAGGTTGTCACTTTTGAGCCCCACCACTTGAATTCAATCCTTGGGGCGCGTGACACAGAGCTCATGTCCTCCGTCAGCTGAACATCACTCCACCCTACGCGGACATCAGAAGCACCTTATGTGGAGCCTGATTGACAGCCAGGTAGGGTAGGAACAAGGAGAGGGGCTACCATCAGACATTGCCCTACTCTCAGATGAACCGGGAGGCACAAATTTGGTTGAAAATTGTGTGTTCGTGCCAGATCCCGGGGGTGCACATGACAGATGTCACCCGGGATAGAGTTTGTCTAGTGTATGCCCTGATGAAGGGGCTGGAAATCAATGTGGGGGCAGTGATCATCTCCGCCATGAAGAGAGCCTGACTGCATTAGGGGCATAGATACGGGTTCGGTGGTCTGCTTACCACGTTCTTGAGGGGCCACGATATTGAGGAGGAGGCCCTAGATTACATCCCACAGATCGACAGGCATGCCTTGGATGTCACCAAAACCAAGGCACCTGACACTACTTTTGGGCTGATACTCACACTAGCTGAGCGACATGCTCGGGATGATCAGTACATGGCCCGCAAATACGGGATGCAGATGTTGCAGATGCGCATCGGAGGACGGCCCACAACAGAGGATTAGCTATGGCAGCTCGAGTTGGATTACCCATTCAACGAGAATGCCCGCGCTTTATGCGGAGTGGGGCCCACATTTGTGGAGCCCGTCGATGATGATGTCCCTATCGATGAGGAGACACTCCGGGAGGACTCAGATGTTGAGTCGGACGAGGACGGCGGGCGTTATTCTGACATGGGCGACAAAGCACTAGCACCTGATGAAGAAGTTGAATACTTAGATTGATCAGGGAGTTTAACCACCCAACCTTTGTGATATTTTGAAATTATGTGAACACTAGGGATAGTGTTCGGCTTAAGTGTGAGGTGGGAGTAGTTAGTTGCTAGCTGTTTTGTTTATGTTTTTGTTTTTGTTTGTTGTGTTTGTGCTAAATGTGACCTTGTGACTCTGTGTTTTGTGTTTTGTAATTAATTTGGTGTTGTAATGAATGTGGAGCTGCTGTTGTGTTGTGTTGAGCTGCTGTTGGTTGTGTTGTTTAAATATGTTTCAAATTAATATTTTTATCTTTTTCTATAAAAATGTTTTGTTGAATTTTTTATGTTGGGTTTCTCGGCTTTTGTTTTCGGTGATTTTACCGAGAATAGTCCCATTAAAACGAAGCCGTAGATAGCGATTGTTCCCTATGATGGATTGATGACGACCGTCTTAAGGGAAATGTAGTCGATAGGAGTAGTTTTTTTCTTTCTTTTCTTTCTTTTGTTTGTTTCCCAAACGTGTCGCTACTTAATGGTTTGGAATTCTTGTTACGTGTTGTACATGATATTAAGATGCAAAGGTGATTCGTATGAAGGCATGCAAATGTGTTAAACATGTTGAGATACCTAGGCCATAGAGTTCTATTCGGTTTGATCGAGGCTTAATAGTGAATTCTTGTAATTAGCTGATTGATGAGTCTGTGAATATGTCTTGAGTTGAGCATGTGCAATGAGTGTGAGGTGAGGTTTCGACTATTCCATGCTATTGTGAAGTGTCTATAACTTTCCTGGTGTGTGTGCTAAATGAAATGAAGGATGTGGATTGTAGGAAAGGATGTAGGCATTTCTTTGAATAAATCGAAAGTTCACCCTTATCATACCTACCTTGAATGTGCATCCTAGTTTGCCTCATTGAGCCTTTAGCCTATTTTTTTCTTTCTTTGATGAGGTACAAATCGAGCATAATCCTTTCATTTCATTAGCCGTGAATTTAATCCAAAACACTTAAGCGCTTAAGAAAAACAATTTTCCCACAGTGTAAAGGAGTGAGAATTGTGAAACGGAAGGAAACCGGAAGTTGTGAAAGTTAAAGAAAAGGTCAAAGGTGCACGTTGAAATAAAAAAATAAAGATGCATAACTACTCTTTTCTAGTATGTCGAGTGTGCTTAAAGAAATGGGAACAAAAACAAGGAAAAAAAATTTCAAGAATGAGAGGATGGAGGAGGAAGCAATGCCCGTGATGAAGGTGGGATGTATTGAAAAGCGCTTAAGGAAGCTAGTTGCTATTATTGGTTAGCCCAGTATTTACTAGTTCCTTAGCTTACATTACAACCCATTAAGTCCTACATGATCTTACATCACGCATCCTTATATTAGTGGAGTAAAACACTAGGGGCAAGCTTATGGTTCATGACATGATGCATGTGAATTCTTTGGAAGAGAGAGCGAAATCATATTCATTACCCCTACATGTAGTGCTTTGGAAATCGCATGATGGCAAATGGGGTAATTCTCTGGTGTTGTGAGGGCACATGCTTTACGAGAGATAAAATTTCATGTCGAATGTCTTGATCGGTTGATTTGCACGAGTTTTCCAAGATCGAGAATCGATTCTTGAGCTTAGGAGATCTTAATGTGGTGTACTTCATTGTATTGATGAGACCATGCATGTTTTCTTGATGATTTGCTATCTTAAATAATCTGTATAGCCGTAGCTTGAATGGTGGAGCCAAATCAGCTATTCGTGGGTGTCAATTGCATGAGATGTGAGTGTATTGTTCGAGGACGAACAAGGTTTTAAGTGTGGGGTAAGTGATCTTGGGCAGAATTGCATGCCCAAGTGATACGCAAATTCTTCATTTCTACTTGTTTATCTATTGTTATGTGTACATTCTCATGGGATTCTTAGTTAAATATGAATTTATACTAACCAACATTATTAGTGTTGTTTTGCAGGTAAAAGGAAATTTTGGAAGCTAATATATATGTTGGTGAAGTGCGGGAATGGACTTGGAAACAAGGAGTGGAAGTTGACAAGGGAAAGCAGCAAAAATAAGAGCTCCGCGATGGAGCCGTGTCACGCTACCATCACGGAGGCATTCTGCCTCAGATGAATTAATTATGTCAAATTCCAGTGGAGGTTCGCGTTACCTCCATGACACGGAGGCAGTGCTCCGCGATGCACTCTGTGTCACATTGAGTGTAATTACCTGGAACCTCAAGTTCTAGTGAAGGTGCGCGATAGCACCGTGGCACGGAGGTAAGGCTCCGCGATGCAAGCCGTGCCATGTTGAGGTGCAATCACCTGGGAGCCGATTTCCAGTGAGTGTCCGCAATACCCCTATGGCACGGAGGGAGTTCTCCGCGATACACTCCATGCCACGTTGCTTGTTATTCCGGCAAAAAATTCTCAATAGTATAAATAGCACACTTAGGTTTTATTTTAAACATTCTGACTTGGTTGAGCAAGAACGTGGGTTACAGGCAGTTGAAAGGACGAAAATTCTAGGGTTCTTCTCTTTCTCTTTCTCTTTAATTTTAATTGCTTGTATGAATTCTACTTATTTTAAGATTTTTAATCCACAAATGAGTGGCTAATTCACTTCTTGCTGAGGTTAAGAATAATTGTAGAGGAATATAATTGTTGATCATTTCAGTTTTCATCTATTCTTCAATGGTTGTTCTATCAGTTCTTATTTTTACTGCATTAATGTTTGGCCAATGTTAATGTATATCTAGAAATTCAATTTTGATTTTGAAAAGGAAAGGAATTGGACAGAGGTGAATTGGTAGGATATGATCTTTTCTTAGCTGTAAAAATGGAGAAAAGATTTACATTCAGAATAGAAATATATCTGAAAGTCTTATTAGTCAATTACGGAATCGGTTATGTATGACTAGAGCGTGAAATTCTTATATCACAGAAATGTAGATTTAGGTCTCATGATTCTTAAATTGGTCAGGAGTCAAAAAATCCAATCCATAGGCAATAAATTCTTGACTAGCAACCGAAGAGAAGATTGGCTGAATTGAATTGATAAATTACATCCCTGCATGTTTGTCTTAACCTCAGCTTGTTCATTGCTATTGTTCAGACTCAAATTATGATCTTGACTTAGATTTTCATTACTTAGTAAACTTTAACTCTTAAAACATTATTTATTTGGTTGTCTGCATTCATAGAGATATAGTTCACTAACGCTTAAGTTAATTAATGCCGTAGTTCAGTCCCTGTGGGATCGATATTTGTCTTGAAATAAGCCACTTTACTACTTGTTCGACCATGTGCACTTGTGTGTAGTTCACACGCCGAACAGGGATTATGTTATGAGAGCATACTGACTTAGACTAGGTTAAACCCTCTTGAAACACTCTTTAAGAAGCCCAAAACAACGTCATTAGGGAGTTAGAAGCTTAGGAATTTAAAAAAATACCCCTAGGAACACATAATTAAAAATTGACTGTCAGGCACCAGGGGTCGTACCACGAGTAGTACCCACAAACAACGAATTGTGGACTCCTTCCATTGCTAGCCCATTAAATTTTCTAGGATCAATTTTTCTCACTCCATGGGTCTCACAACAACTCGTTGTTTCCTACAATAGTCGTACCATGGCTCATGGTTAGGGGTCCCCATCCCCCATACTATCATCTCACAACTGCATACAATGACTCATTATTTCCTACAACAAGTTATACCATGACCCATTACTTACCCAAAGTCTTCCACACAACAGATACCATGACCCTTGCCCTTGACCCGTCACACCATACAACGAGTTGTACCTTGATTCATAGGTTAAAGATCTAACATCTAGTAGCTTATCACTACTCCAAACCACGACTCATTACATCAACCTATGAATCATTCCATGAGGTGTTAATACTGATTGAGGAAACCTCTGGCTCATAATGACTCCCTCTTACGACTCATAACAAGGAACAACGACTTGTGCCACGAGTCATTCTAAGAGAAAAATGCAGATTTTTTCGTTGAATCTACTACAAATCTAGGACTTGGTTATAGGGTCTTTTGGGGTGTAACATTATTTTTCCCTTGGGAACATTTGTCCTCGAATATAGATTAAGCATACTCATAGGCTGGAGAAGGAATTGCAATCCTAAAACTTAACAACTATCACTGAAAACTGATGGAGTGACCGACTCCAACTGATATACATGAATGAACTGAATTCATGAAACATACATACATGCTATGACATGAAAGAAACTTAGATACATGAGCTTAACATGAAACTGAATAGAGTATTACGGAGGAAACTAGTACCTCATGCTGGAATAAAGCCGAAAGCAAAAAAGTGTGGGTATCTAACCATCATATCTGCTTCAGCTTCCCATGTAGCTCTCTCAACAAGCTGATTTCTCCACAAAACCTTCACTGAAGCTACCTCTTTGTTACTCAACTTCCAAACCTAACGATCAAAGATTTCAACCAAAATCTCCAAATACGTAAGGCTATCCTTCACACCAATGCTTTGTACTGGAATAACCAAGGCCGGGTCACCAATGCATTTCATTATAGAGATACATCAAAAACTGAGTGCACCGAAGTTAACTTTGATGATAGCTCTAACTCATAATCCACCTTACCAACTTGCCTTAGAATCCTATAATAACCAACATATAGGGGACTAAGCTTCCCTTTCTTACCGAACCTCATCACTCCCTTCATGGGAGACTGTCACGACTCGAGAATTGAGAATGAATTTGGTAAGGAACCCTAGCTTAATCCTAGAAGGGGATGAAGTTATGAGAGCATAATGACTCAGGTAAGGTTAAACCCTTTTAAAACACTCTTTAAGAAGCCTAAAACAATGTCATTGGGGATTTAAGATCTTAGAAATTTACAAAAATACCCTGGAAACACGTAATTAAAAATGGACTATCAGACACCATGGGTACCACCATTAGTCGTATCCACAAACAACTACTCTTAGTCTCCTTTCGTTGGTATCCCATTGAATTTTCCATGCTCGCTGTTTCTCACACCACGGGTCTCCAAACGACTCATTGTTTCCTACAACAAGTTGTACCATGGCTCGTGGTTGGGGGTCCCCATCCCCATACTATCACCCATACAACGACCCTTTCCCATGACCCAACACACTATACGACGAGTCGTACCTTGACTTGTAGGTTCAAGATCTGACATCCAGTAGCTTATAATGACTCCTGAGCACGACTTACTACATCAACCTACAACTCGTTCCATGAGTCTCTAACACTGACTAGGAAAACTGTTTGCTCACCACAACTCCTTCCTACGACCCATACCATGGAACAACGACTCATACCACGAGTCATTCTGAGAGAAGAATGTAGTTTCTTATATTGAATCAACTACAAGTCTTAGACTTGATCATAGGGACTTTTGGGATGTTACACCCTGCCAGTGGGATGATGTTCATTTTCCAAGCTTCCCTTAGGTCTCCCCCGATCTGCCTTATCCCGATCGGCGTAGGGAGCTTGAGCACCTAATGATAGGTTGAAGGTACGACCCTCCTAAAATAAATCCACAGCCTCCTCAGGATAATATTGTAGCCCATTTCTCCATCAAGGATGTCAAATCTAGTGGCCCTCTCAACCACCTCGACACTGGTCGATAGTACAATTTCTCCCTTCATGGTTTCGCTGGCCATATTGAAACCAGTAAGCGATTTTACCACTGGGATCATAGGGGTTGTTGATTCTATCTACTCGAGGAATTGTTCATGCATAATGTGTATCGAACTACCTAGATCAACTAACACATGCATCACATTATAGTTATCAATTCATAAAGAGATTACCAAAGTGCTGTTATGCGGGTCCTCTAGTAGATCGAAGTTTCGTTATGCAAAGATCATATCTCCATTGATAGACTCTTTTCCTCGTGGGTTCTCTTCTTATGACTGAAAACGATCTTCTCCTCCCTTGAGTTTGGGACCTTGATCCCCTTGACTTTGGCAGACATAACTAGGTCTTTGTTTTTAGCTATAACCTATTGCCTATAAAATAGGACACAACCAAGCTACCAAGAAAAAATAAATTTAAACCCATACAGTTGCTCTAGTCCCACGATGGTGCCAAACTATTTACATAAAATCGATACAACTGAATTTATTGAGAGTCAAGAACACGCATTACGATTCAATCCTATTTTAGATTTACTTTACTAGTGGTTTGGTTAGTAGTATGTGATCAAAATAACTAGAGAACAACATAAACAAGTGAGATAAGGTAAAGAGAACAAATCTAAGCAAATTCGGAGCAATCATGAGCATGCCCAAGATCTTAGCCTTCGGCTCGAGATTAGCTACTTTAGATAACTTAAGAAAATTCAAGACAATATAAGGAAAAATGCTTGGAGACTAAAAAATAGTGTATTGCCAATATATTTTTCTGACAGAGAATAGATTCTGGATCCCTTTATAAAAGAGGAGGGCCTAATATTTATAGGCTACAGAATTAAGACCTCAACCAATAGAAGAACTCCATTAAAGCCCTAAATTATTATGTCCTATATTTTTGCGCTACGCATCCAAGCTGTTGGAAGGTGCCATCAATATTCCTGACTGGGTCAGACCCGTACGAGCTCATCCATGCACTTGAGCCTTCTAACACATTTGCCCTTTACTTGTCTTTTATGCCACATTAGATGGTAACTCCACCTCATTATCTAAAAGAGAGCCGCTCCCATAGACCCCTATGTTTGACATTCTTGATAAGGTGTATAAATCTGGATGAAAAGGATTGGTAATAGGGATTCAAGGTGTTAACCCTTGACTGATGATTAATATTGTAATATGATTAATCAACCTAGGTTAATTATTGTAACTAATTGATTATAACCCTTAGTCTGAGAAGATAAGAGCGATACCTTTCTGAATAGTTTGATAAACATTTGGATAGGATAATTTAGTTAATAACCTGCACACATAGCATTAAATCATTCCAATATAGTCATTCACCAAATATCATTATGAAAATGTGATGACCCTAACCCTTTTTTACTTTCTTCTTGAACTTAATAGTAATAAATCATAGTTGGTATTTCTTGTATTTGACTGATAGCGAATTGAAACATAATTCCCAAACCCCTAGTTTTACAAAAATATTTTACTAAAAGAAAATACTCACATAAGCCATAGGTTACACCATATTCCTTATGGGATTCGAGCCCAACCTTGTAGGGTTCTATAGTTGACATGGACCTTATTATACTTCTTATCGTAGAGGTGTAATTTGGGAGTATCAAATTTTGGCGTTGTTGCCGAGGAGTAAGATTTTAGATTAAGTTAAGTGTGCTTATTAGACTCTTAGTCTTATTTCCTAATTTTACTTTTATTTGTTGTTTCTATCTATACAGGGTACAAGATAGTTGATGTGAATGAGTTTACAACACTTTCGACACTTAAAACTGATGAAAGATGCATGGTCTTAGGTGTGTTTATATAAATATTGTCAGGACCCGAACATAGGCTCGGATTTAGACATGGAACCTAGAACCATGAATGGATCCAAGTCGACCAATGGAATGAACATGATAACTAAAGATCAACGTATGCAAAACTGGTAACTAAATTTTGAAATAGTGGAAATCAAAATAACAAAATGTCTAGCCAACAGTAATATCACAACACTGAGTCCGAAGCCCAATATACAAATCTATGTCTGAAAAGCCTCTACTAACTGATGCGATGTTGGGAAAATCCCCCATCTATCTCTAAGTATCAAACCAATTGATAACAATACTAAAAGATGGATGTCCTCGGAGGATGAGGACTCACCCAAAGCAGGGTCTGATCTGGAATGAAAGCAAGACTAATGGCGCGTCTGAGTCTGATCGCTAGGACCTGTATCATGAAACAATACAACATAAAATATGTGGTCAGTAAATGGAATGTACTGAGTATGCAAGGTAAATAAAACAGGCTAAGTTTGTATAAACTGAAATCATGCGTTTCATAAATCATAACATCATAAGATTTTGAGACTAAGGTCTATATGTTGATATCTGAAAAACATGAATAGAGATAAAGTGGACCTCATAACTAAATCGAACGAACCAAAGCTTAAATTGACTTTCATATGTAAAAACATAAAACCTGATCATTGGTTCAAACCTGCTAAAAACATAATATCATAATTGATAAACATGCATAACTGAGATCAAGAGGAACAATGGAAGATTCATCATATAACCAACACTATCATGATAGAGCTTACGTGATCCCAAATATTACACTTAAGTGGCCAGAGCCGTCTGAAGCCCTGCCATGGCTTAAAGAGCTATCATGATATCGATATCAAGCTGAAAGCTCATTCGGGATGGGGAAAGCTCACAAGGGAGATCCCAAAGTAAAATGTGAAATCCTACATTGGCACGTACTTCTAATACCCAGGGTTTTCATGATCTCCTAGCCTACTCGGTGGTAGACATTGTTCCCAAAACCATGCAAGGTGCTCTCCATCATTTTTCAATGAAGATGAAATCATTATTTATCAACAAAGTTGATAATGTAATTACATGCATAGTCTAAAATCTAAATATAGGGAGTCCTGACTCCAAACATACCATAAGCTAAAAATGGGAGTATAGACTCCAAAATCATATGGTAAGCGAATTTATAGAACTATACTGAACCATTTAAAACATGCTAAATCTAAGTGGGATTACCCAAAATCTAGAGATCATGCATACTTGAAATAAACTTCACTAGTCAAAATCATATATTCATATATGGGTAATTTGTAAACATACATACATGCTAGATACTTCATCATACTTGAAATCATCAATCATAGACTAACTTTTTTTATGAACTTGCATAATTGGGCATAATCTTCTAAAATTCGAAAATATGAATTTGTAATCAATTAGTGCATAAATGGAGAATACCATCCGAGGTGACCTCCTGACAATGGCACCTTACCAGCTTGGCACCCCTTAATGAGTTACTCAATGATTCATCGGATGACCTGATCACCTGGCGAGTCGTTCAATGGCCTGTGCTGGTTTTCCTTGATTTGTCTGATTAAACCCTCAGATCATAGGGGCTTTCAAGGTATTTCAATATCTCCACTTTGGAACATTTGTCCTTGAATGTGGCTGAACATACTGAAAAGTCTGGGAAAAGAACTAAAATCTCAACTACTAAACATATGAGCTAAAAACTAATGGAATGATTGACTTCGAACTAATATACATCGTTGAACTGAATTCATGAGTCATCCATATATGCACTAACACGAAAGGAACTGAGAGACATGAATTAGACATGAAACTGAATATAGTACTATGGAAGAAACTAATACATCATGCTAGAACTGAGTCGAAAGGGAATAAATGCGGGTATCTATCCATCATATATGCTTCGTTCTCTCACGTAGCTCTATCAACAAGCTAATTCATCCACAAGACTTTCATTAAACCTACTTCTTTATTCCTCAACTTCTAAACGTGACGATCAAGGATCTCAAGGGTACCCTCCTCATAGCTAAGGTTATCCTTCACACTTACGCTCTCCACAAGGAAAACCGAAGTCGAATCACCAACGCACTTCTTTAACAATGATACATGGAAGATTGAATGCACCAAAGCCAACTCCACTGGTAGCTCCAACTCATAGACCACCTTGCCACACGTCTCACAATCTAGTATGGGCTAGAATATCTGGGACTAAGCTTTCCTTTATGGGAGACACCTTTAAGAATACCCAATCATCAACTTCAAATTTGAGTTCTCTCCACCTAACACCTACATATGACTTTTGACGACTCTGAGCTATTTTTAGTCCTTCTCTGATAAGCTAAACTTTCTCCATAGCCTCATGAACTGAATCTAGACCTATAAACATAGCTTAACCTACCTCAAACCAACCAATAGGAAATCTACATCTCCACCCATATAGAGACTCGGACGGAGCCATCTGAATTCTATAGTGATAGTTGTTGTTGTAAGCAAACTCGATAAGAGGTAAATGATCATCCAACTACCTTTGAAGTCAATCACACATGCTTTCAATATATCCTCGAGAGTTTGAATGGTCCATTCAGCCTGACCATCTGTCTGTAGGTTAAAAGTTTTGCAAAGCTTGATCTGAGTACCAAGTCTCCTATAAAATGATCTCCAAAATAGAGAGGTGAACTGAGTACCTCTATCTAAAATAATGGAAAAGGGAACTCCATGCAATAGAACTAACTCCCAAATGTACAATTTAGCATAATCCTCCACTGAGTCGGTAGTTTTGACCGGTAGAAAATGGGTTGCTTTCATCAATTTGTCTACAACAACCCAAATAGAGTCATACTGTCAACGTATGCGAGGCAACCCTATGATGAAGTCAATATTGATTTCCTCCCACTTGCATGTAGGAATAATGATGTCTTGTAGCACGCCTCTGGGTCTTTGATGCTCCATCTTCAGTTGTTGACAATTTTGACACTTAGCCAAAAACTCTGCTATGTCCTTCTTCGTGGCATTCCACCAATAGACCACCCGTAGGTCATGGCACATCTGGGTGGCACCTGGGTGGATAGAATACTGGAGCCATGAACCTCATGCAACATCTGTTCTCTCAAGTCATCAACATCCGGAACACACAAGTGACCCTGACAATGAAGTACACCATCTCCCCCTTGGGAAAGACCTCCACCTTTTGATTTTGAACCGCTTTCTTCAACTTCACCAAAATAGAATCCTCATCTTGCCTAGCCTTGACCTCAGTCACTAAAAAAGATTCTGAACTATTCTAAACAAAGACACCACCATCCATCGAATCATTCAAGGTGAACCCCTAATCATGCAAGCTGATCCACATCCTTCACCAAATATTTCTTCCATCTTCCACATGAGAAACACACTCCATAGACAGTCTTCTAAGGGCATTGCCACTATATTGGCCTTTCCCAGATGATAAAGGAAACTCATTTCATAGTCCTTGAGCAGCTCTAACCATCTCCTTTGTCACAAATTCAAATCCTTCTAAGTGAACACATATTATAGGCTCTTGTGGTCTGTAAACATATCCACATGGACCCCATACAAATAATGCCTTCAAATCTTCAATGTGAACACCACCACTGCTAATTCTAAGTCATGTGTCGGGTAATTCTTCTCATGACTCTTAAGCTATCTAGAGGCATATGCAATGACCTTACCATGCTACATCAACACACAACCAAGATTGATCCTAGAGGCATCACAATACACAACAAATCCACATGTACCCTCAGGTAGGGTCAATACAAGGGTTGAAGTGAGTTGAGTCTTTAATTCCTTAAAACTCTTCTCACAGGCATCTGGCCATTGAAATTTGACTTTTTTCTAGGTCAACATAGTACAAGGTTCTACAATGGATGAAAATCCTTCATTAAACCTCCTATAATAGCTAGGTAAACCCAAGAAACTCCTGATATCCAAAGCATTAATTGGTCTAGACCAATTCCTTATAGATTTTATCTTTTGAGAGTACACCTGCACACCCTCACTTGTCACCACGTGGCCCAAAAATGCCACTAATTCCAACCAAAACTCACACTTGCTGCATTTAGTGAACAATTGACAATCATTGAGGGTCTGTAGCACAATCCTCAAATGAGCGACATGCTCTTCCTCGCTCTGAGAGTGTATGAGGATGTCGTCTATGAAGACAATCACAAACATGTCAAAATATAGATTGAACACCTTGTTTATCAAATCCATAAAAGTTGCAGGAGCATTCGTTAGTCCTAAAGACATAACCACAAACTCATAGTGACCATACCGAGTCCTAAAAGTTGTCTTCGGAATGTCACTCTCCGTAACTTAGAGTTGATGATACCCGGATCTGAGGTCTTTCTTTGAGAAGCACTTAGCACCCTAAAGTTGGTCAAACAAGTCATCAATTCTGGGGAGGGGATGTATGTTCTTAATGGTGAACTTGTTCAACTACCAATAGTAAATGGACTTACGAAGGGACCCGTCCTTTTTTTGAACAAAGAAAACTAGTGCACCACATAGGGACTTTCTAGGTCTGATGAATCCCTTATCTAAAAGATCCATCAACTGTTCTTTCAATTCTTTTAGCTCATCTGGAGCCATTTTGTATGGAGGAATAGATATAGGATGCATATCAGGAAGAAGGTCAATACCAAAGTCAATTTCCCACTCAGGAGGGACTCTTAATAGATCATCTAGGAAAACCTCACGATACTCACACACTATAGGAACTGACTGGAGAGTCGGGGTTTTAGACGTTGCATCCTTAACCCGAACTAGATAGTAAACATAATCGTTTGAAATTATCTTTCTAGCCTTAAGGTAGGAAACAAAGCGTCCTACAGGCACAACTGAACTACCCTTCCATTCTAAGACTGTCTCACCCGAAAACTGGAACTCTACCATACGGGTTCTACAGTTCACTGAGGCATAACATGAATACAACCAATCCATACCAAAGATAACATCAAAATCAGTCATGTCTAATTCTACTAGATCAGCTGAAGTGACATTCTGAAGGACTTTAACAAGGCAAGTTATGTATACTTGTCAAGCTATAACTTAGTCACCGACTAGAGTAGAGACTGAGAATGGTTTTGATAGGATTTCGGGACTAACTCCAAAACTAATGGAAACAAAAGGAGTCACAAAAGATAAGGTAGCCCCTGTTAACAATGCATATACATTAAGATGAAATACTCGCAACATACTAGTGACCACATTCGGGGAAACCTCCTGCTCCTAGCGTGATGAGAGGGAATAAAACCTATTTTGATGCTGACCAACTACACTAGTGGATGCACCCTGCTGAACTGAGCGTGCTGGTGGAGCTGTCGAACTAGTAATAGGGTCATGGTCTCTCCCATGGCCGCTGGACAATTTTGAGCATGTGGTCGGGCTTCCCACACCCAAAATGGGCCCCTAATCTTGCTAGGCACTATCAGGTGTGCCTCCAACCACACCTTCCACAAACTAGAATGCTGGGCTTTGCTGACCTGCTCCCCTAAACTCGAGAGCCTATTGTATTTCCCCTCTTATCGCGCCTAGACTTGGATTGCATATTAGCTGATGATGCCGCTGGGGCTGATGACCTCTAGTGGGACTATTGACGATGTCTGCCACCAGATCCCTACTGGGAAAACGCAAAATTGTTTGTCCTGGCCCTCTTGGCCTCTCTCTCCCTCTCCCTCATTTTCACCGCCTCTATTTACTGGGCATACACAACCAATCAGGAGAAGTCAATGTCCTAATGTAACATGGCGATCCTGCAGTCCTTTACCAGGGTGTCCTCTACTCCATTCATAAATCTACTCACTTGAGCCCTTTGATCGGCCACCATCTCTGGCACATATTTGGACAACTAGGTGAGCTCTAGAGAATACTCCTCAATGATCATGTTGTTCTATTTCAAATTCACGAACTCGGCTGCCTTGATTTCCCTTATCTCTTAGGGAAAGAATCGGTATAAGAATGCAGTGTGGAACTCATTCCAAACAATGGAATCCGCTCCAACTCCCCAGCTATCCTTCTACTACCTATACCATATATGAGTGACCCCCTTCAACTGATAGGAGGATAAGTACGCATACTTCTCTCTCGTCAACCCCATAATCTAGGTGATCTTTTAGGTCTCCTTAATGAACTCATATGGGTCCTAATCCACTCTCAACCCAAGGAACTCAGGAGGATTCATCTTGAGGAAATTCCGGACTCTAGCTGTTGTTGTGTTCCCGTTCTGGAGAACATGAGCCACAGCCTACTAATTGACCTATGTGGTCAAAGCTTGTGCCAACATCTGAATGGCTACCCTAAACTCATTATGGGAAACTGGCTCTAGAATGGGATCTGCTGGGGCTGGTGGGACTTGCTGGTGCCTATCTCCATTGCCATACTCATTATAATTTCCATTTCCGTTGCCATTTCTTCTTCCATTAACTCAGCGTGGATGCATGATTCTACAAACACGTAAAGAAGGAGTTAGAGGAATAGAGAGAGTTGAATTCATGGCATGAAATAGAATCATGAAAGAAGGCAAGTTTCCTAAAATGTTTCATAGCCTCTTTGTCATAAGTGTGGCGCACTTCACACCTACGGAAATGACTCTACTTAACGCGTCTTTCAGACATCTAGGACACTTCAAAACCTAATGCTCTGATACCAAGTTTGTCAAGACCCGAACATAGGCCTGGATCTAGACGTGGAACCTAGAACCATGAAGGGCTCCAAGTTGGCCCATCGCATGAACATGATAACTAAAGATCAACGTATGGAAAACTGATAACTATATTATGAAAAAGTGGAAATCTAAATAACAAAACATCTAGCCAAAGGTAATATCACAACACTGAGTCTTAAGCTGAATATAAAAATCTATGTCTGAAAAGTCTCTACTAACTTATGAGATGCTAGGACAAGGCCCCAGCTACCTCTAAGTATGAAACCAACTGACATAACAATATTAAAAGATAGATGTCCTCGAAGGATGTGTACTCATCCAAAGAAGGGTAAATCTGGAACAAGACCAGGACTAATGGCATATCTGAGGCTAATCTCTAGGACCTGCATCATGAAATGTTATAGCATAGAGTATGCGGTCAGTAATTGGAATGTACTGAGTATGCAAGGTAAGTAAATAGGGTGAGTAAGTATAAAATGAAACCATTCATATCATAAATCATAATATCATAAGATTTTGAGAGTAAGGTCTGCATGCTGATATCCAAAAAACATGAATAGACATAAAGTGGATATCATAACTAAATTGAATGATCTAAAGCTGAAATTGAGATTCATATGTAAAAATTAATAACCTGATCATTGGGTCAAACCTGCTGAAAACATAATATCATAACTGATAACATGCATACTGAGATCATGAGAAACAATGGGAGACTCGTCATATAACCGACATTATCATGATAGAGCTTATGTGATCCCAAATATTACACTCAAGTGAGCAGAGCAATCCGAAGACTTGCAAGGGCTAAGGGTGCTACCATAATATCGATATCGAGTTGTAGGCCCATTCTGGGCAAGCTCACAAGACAGATCCCAAACTAAAATATGAAATCCTACATTGGCACGTAATTCTGAGAGCCAGGATTTTCATGATCCCCTAGCCTACATGATGCCAGACACAGTTTCCAAAAACATGCAAGGTGCTCTACATCATTTTTCAACGAAGCTGAAACCATCATTTTCAATAAAGATTATAGTGTAATTATATGCATAGTCATAAATATGAATACTGGGAGTCTTGGCTCCAAACACACCAAAGATAAAAATGGGAATATAGACTCCAAAACTATATGGTAAACTGATTTATAAAACTATATTGAACCATGAAAACATGCTAAATCTGAGTTGGATTACCCAAAATCTGAAGATCATGCATACCTGAAATAGACTTCACCAGTCAAAATAGCATATTCATATATGGGTAATTCGTAAATATAAATACATGCTAGATACTTCATCATACTTGAAATCATCAATCATAGACTAACTTTTTTTATGAACTTGCATAATTGGGCATAATCTTCTAAAATTTGAAAATATGAATTTGTAATCAATTAGTGCATAAAATCTGACCATGAATCTTAAAACATGCTTTGAAATATGAAGGGAATTGATCCATAAATAAATCATAGAGAATTTTATAAATATGAGTTAAAACTCCATTGGATCCTACACTTGAATTAACACTTGAATTCATGAACTTGTGGAGAAATTTGGGCATGAGAGTGAAAGGAAACCCTCATTTATGGCCCTACAAACCTAGAAGAACTAAATCTACATTTTCCCTAGAAAGCCCAAAGGATTAGAGAAGAACTTGAAGGGTTCTAGGCTTGCTCTTGAATAGAGAGGTCTAAGTCTTGCATGCGTGGTAATTCAATTAATTAGAATAGGTTAAACTCCCTTGATACACTTCTTTTATGGCTAAAAATAATGTAGTTTAGTGCTTAGGAGCTTAGAATTTAAGAAAACACCTTTACTAATTTCGCAGGAAAACTGATACTACAATTATAACGAGTCATTGGGAGCACTAACGACTAGTGGTCCTCACTGGTTAACTTTAAAGGAAAAATATTCTATCACTGAACTTCTTCAACTAACAACGTACATGATGAGTCGTTAACAAGGATGATGACTCGTTACCTCCTATCTTTGTCACCAGTGGAAATCCCATCCTTCAACCACAGCCATCCCAACAACGATCAACTTGACGAGTCATGAGGTGAAACCACAACTCGTTCTATGTCTTTTTAGGTCTCCTGGCCTGCAACTTCCTTGGCACATAATGGCACCCTAACGACTCATTGTGTCAAACGATGAGTTGTTACACCATCTGAGGTAACCTCCTGACAATGACTCCTTACCATCTTGGCACCCCTTAAAGAGTTGCTCAATGATTCATCGGGTGAACTGAGGAGTCGTTTTGTGGCCTGTGCAAATTTTCCCTGATTTCTCTAATTAAAAAATCGGGGGCTTTTGGAGTATTACGGATATGATGCACTTTTGCTTTATTTTCATGGAAATCATGTGTTGGATTTAGATTCTGTAAAAGAAGTAAAAAAAGTGTAGAAAATGGTGAAGTTGCATGCCTCAGTACGAGCCATACCTAGGTGGTATGAGTCGTACTCTGCATTTGTGATAAAATTCAGAGGAACTACACACGGTGATGGCCAAGTACAACTATTGGTACGAGCCATACCAGAGCAGTCATGGAAAATTATAGAAGTATGCACTTGTCTAGTCTCCTGGTATGGGTATCAACCACGAGTTGTGATAACCACATATAACTCATACCAAGGAGCCATGGTGACCTTCAGAGCAAAAGTTGTTTTGCAGATTCCAGGGTACCTGAGGATACCACAAGTCATGAGATCAAGATACGAGTCGTACCAAACCACTCATCGAAATATTCAAAGGATGCCAAACTTCACAATATAAGATCACGACAAAAATGTATGAGTCGTAATAGCATTGTATGAGTCGTACCATCTCCTAAGACTTAACCAATTTCAAAGTTGCATGGCATTGGATGGATGGAAGGTACGACTCGTAGCTACAAGCTAAAACTTTAGGATCTGGCGGCGACAGTTATATCAGTTTCCCTGTTAATTTAGGAAAAGTTTCTAATTATTTATGTAAATACTTTTCTAGGTTATTTTTGTTAGGAGACCGATTCTTTGATAGAGAACCGGTATTTTTGAGATTCTTCTTGAGTTTTCCAATATTCTTGGAGATATTATTCATTTTTCTTGAATTGTTCAAAGTTTAATTATGCAATAATCAATTAGGTTTTATTTCAATCATAATTATAAGTTTCTAATTATTATTTCCTTTATGAGTTCTAATTCTTCTCTTACAAACATGAGAGGCTAAAACCTCCACAACCTAGAGTTGTGGGAACCATGGTGGAATAACTAACTAGAGTTTGCACATAGTGATTAGAAACCAATACTTATGTTTGTATTGTCTTCTCTTCATCTTAAACGTTTCTTAGTGGAGCGCAACGTTAGAAATTCTCTACTTTCTTGAACCTAGAGAGGTAGAGATTAGGAAAAGAGAAGAACAATAAAGCATTGAACTTTATGATACGTTGAATAACTTAAACTGTAGTTGTAGGACAGTTAATTTGGAATAAATTGATAATGGTTAGAGTGCAAACACTCAAGAGACATAATCCTATGATTGAGTACAACCATCCAATAGAGACGAATCAGTTTTCTTGATGAGCGTATGTTATCAGTTCTACAGGCTAAGCATTGAGATAGATCACTAGTGCATTCACCCGAAGTGGTTATGAATCCATGAGGATCACTTCCATAGTATATTGCATAAACTGGACAACAACATTACTTTACAATACTCTTACTTGATTACTTCTTTAAAACCCTTGTTTAGGAGATAATTGAACAGAAAACATAAATACTAAGAATTATTCTACATTTTGACCATAATCCCTGTGGGATTGACACCAACATAGTTAGGTTCTTTATTGACAACATTCATGCCATACTTTTACAGGAGTGTGATTTGAGAATTATCAAAAGTAGCGTCGTAGTCGAGGAATACAATTTAGGATTAGATTAATTGCTTGTGTTTAACTTTTAGTATTTATTGCCTTGTCTATGTTTTTTCTTTTTTTTGATCTATTTAGGCCACAACAATTGAGGATGAGTCCGAGTTTCTTGATGAATTTTGAGTAGTCAAGAGATTTGCGTCATGCTGCGACATTGAATCAGGCGCTTCTTGGGAGGCAACCCATGAGGTGGTTTGGTGAAGTCTGAGTAACCAAACCAGCTGCGTCATATTGCGACGTTAAATCAAGTGCTTCTTGGGAGGTAACCCAAGCAAACTATCATGCCTCAACTCATGAAAATGAGGAAGAGGAGCATGATTAGAAGCTAGCTATGCATATCTATTGATGGGTTAGGAATTTAAAAATGCCCAAACATTAAAATTAATTATGGGTACTGCGTTACGGGGTATAAAACATGTTGGGGATTTAGTAGGTAGGTGATAATGATGTAGTTTGTATCAATGGGGTTGGGAATTCTTAGTAGCCATCTCAAAATTATACTTACTTGCACAACTAAACTTGCATAAGGTGACGGTAGGCTTCACGAGCCTTCCTACGACTCGTAGTTTCATACTACAACTCATAGGATGATTTTTTGGGACTATCCCAAATTTGTTAGATAGGAAACTCATAGTATGGGACCTAGTACGACCTGTGGTATCTCACTATGAGTTGTACTTGATCGTCATACCAAGAATCAGAAAAGAGTCAAGTTCAAAAGTAATAGGACGACTCATAGAATTCAACTACGATGCATAACAGCGAGTCATACAAAAATACTAAAAGTCACATTTTCTATAATATCTCCTATGACCATTAGTATGAATCTTACCATCCTGGTATGAGTCGTACCAATGAGTCATAACTGTGTCAGGAGATACTACGAGTCTTAGTACGAATGTACCACCTTGGTGCGACTCGTGGTAAAGTAATGAAGATGATTTTTCTTACGAATCATACCACCTTGGTATGACTCGTGGTAAAGTACTGAAGATGATTTTTCTTTCTTTCTATTAGATCACATGTACTAACCTTTTCTCCATAGGTATAATAACAATCAAGAAGTGAGCAACCAAGAATGCCTAAGCAAAGGAGGCCAGAGCTGAAATTGTTGTCCGGAGGGCATTGGTATATGAGCCTTCAGCCTCCGAGTAGGAGAAAGGTACCATTAATGGCTCATTGGAGGAGTATCACATTGATATTGATGGCACTGACAAGCCCCAGCCCACTAGGGCACATGCCAAGGCTCAGGTTGATGCTACCTCTACCTCTCAGGCAAATGCTCCCTAGTTTGAGGAGGGAGCCACTAAATAGCCTCAAGAGTCCGATAGTGACTCAAATGCCGAGGAAGGGTCTAATGAGGCCCAATTCATAGGGTGTATATGAGACTGTGTCAGAGGATGAGGCCCAACAGGATGATGATGACATGCTTCCCCCACTAGAGAGTCACACGATTAGGTGGAGTGTGCCTGGTGTCAGGAGATATATGAACAGTGCCTCACTCTCATCTCCAAACAACAACCCGACAGATATCCTAAATGATGCTCTAAATAAGGTCGAGGAGATGAAGCGGCTCTTCAGCTTTTATGGGTTCAAATGCATGGCTAGAATCCCTAATAGCTATAGTGTTGAACTAGTTAGAGAGTACTACAACAATTACTTGACGATGATAGAGCAAAAGGCAAAGGCCAGAAAAAAACTAAAGGCGCGGCCCAAGCTTGACAATATCATGGTATGGGATGAGTAGTTGATGTCTTTGAGTGGACCATTTCCCGGATGTTGTATGGGAAAGAGTTTAGGGCTCCAGCTACCATAGATGAATTTGACTAAAGAGTGGATGCCCTAAAAAGGTTTTAGTAGTTGTCCCTCGAAGAGACACAGAGGCAAGTAAGATGGCTAGTTGGGTTTATAGTTGAGAAGGAGGAGGTAGAGTGGGTGACCAACAGACGGCAGGTCACAAAGCTTCACTCAACTTCATGGCGAAGGCCTGCTAGACACTGGTTCACCACAGACCAGCACCAATGGTAAATTACAACACCTTCAATGCCGACAGAGCAACACTGGTGGCATGCATCATGTCTAGATATTCCATCAATATCCCAAGAGTGATAGCTCAAGAGATCCGGGATTGCACTCTATGCTTGAGCACTACTATCTCGTTCCTGAGTCTCATACATAGATTTTGCAGAGACTTCGGAGTGAGGGTGATAACGGATATTGATACTGAGGTTGGGGGACACAAGATTGTTGATATAGGGATGATTCAAGATGACATGAACCTAGTGAGCACGGTTAGATTACCAGTAATGGTCCCACCACCATAGCCTGTAGGGCGAGCAGATAGATACCCCTTCCTCGTGGAGCAAAGCGAGATGCCGGTTACAAAAGTCGGCCACACAATAGCTAAACCTAGCATTTCCTCTACGTCTCCACTAGCTACATTGGGGTAGGTTCCTTCAGGATGTATATTGGGGTCCCATGACTTCCTCTAGAAGATGGCAAAGAGATTAACATTGACTGAGAAAAAGGTCAACTTGATAATGGAGAATGTCAAGCCTTGGGTCAAGGCTGAGATTGAGGAGGCTACTAGAGGACTGCACAGTTGGTTATATAGCTTTGAGCTCCTATTAAATGAGCACTTCGCTGAGCAGCCAAATACAAGTAGCTTAAGAGATGAGTTGGGGGCTCTACGGAGTCAGGTACCCGAGTTGTCGTCTAGATAGCTAGCCATATTAGCAGCTTCCACCATTCCAGATCTAGATGTTGCGCTTGATGAGGAGCTCAACCTTGGGGCATTCTGGGCTCCGACAACATCTGGTGGATAGAAGGGGAAGAAGAGGACCTCGGAGGTAGTTGATGATGAGCCCTCGAAGAAGAGGAAGAGAAAAGAGAAGAAGGAGCGCAAGCAGGCAACAGTGGAGAGCCTGCGGTCTCATGACGAGCACTTTTCAATGATACAGGAGAGAGCTAGAGGAGAGGGAGTTTCACCATTATCCTTGGAGAGCTCGCGGGTGGCAAGAACCCTTCTGGTAAGCCACATTCAGCCCAGGTAGTTGATGAGGTCGTTGAGGTTCCCATGACTATTAAGGGGGTGACCACTGCCCCATTTTCTACACCATTGAGTGTGGTGTCCATCATTGGTGCCACCATTGCAGCAGAGGGGAGTGTGCCTCCACACCCGCCTCCACAGGTTGAAATGAGCGCTTAGAGCGCCACTAGTATGTTCCTTTCTCTGTCTTCTATTTCCTTACTTTGGGGACAAACAAGCTTTTCAAAAAGAAGGGGTATATCTATCTTTTGGGCTTTTTTCCGTTCGAGAGTTTCTGTTGTCGTGTTTCTTTTTTCTCAGACATGCTATATAGTAGAACCGGCATGTTTAGGTTGTTTTGTGTTTTTGTTTAACTAGAAGTAGTTTAGAAGTACTTTACAACAAATAAATACACATGTGTTTGATGTTTTGGAAATTGATGAAAGAATGGCCATTTTTAAAATTTTTGTGTTTAGCTGTGTATGTTGACTGCGAAGTATGATTATTGTGGATCTTTTTATGGCATTTGATAGTTTAGCATGTGTAATTTTAGTTTACTTGTGCATGAACCAGATATGTAGAATAAATGCAAACTTGTACCATGTGTGAGTGAGGATTCTTACCTAGTCCAATACCATATAGAGGATCTAGAACTTGCCCGGTTGGTCTTTACATAGGTTATAGGAAAATTAGTTAGGAAAGGATCATAGGCCATTTTTTATATAGCCCATTTTTAGCTTATATTGCCCTACCAAATAAAATGAATCCCTTAATCTCATGTTTGAGCCTAAAATTGACCTTTTCGTTGATTAACCCATTCACCTTCCCTATTTTGTTTATAGTGAACATGTATTGGCCCTGCTCCATCATTAGACATTGTGAACCTCAACTTAGGCATTGTGCCTAAGTTGAGGGTGGCTATTGTAGGGGTGCATAGATGAGGTGGGGGAGAAAAATAGAAAAGGCTAGTTAATGAAAGGTTAGGTGTGGTAAAGAAAAAGAAATGAAAAAGAAAAAGAGAAAAAGAAAAGAAAAAGAAAAAATTAAGAAAAAAAGTGGGAAAACAAATAGAGAAAAGTTTACCACATCCACAAATGATAGTTAAATGGCAAAAAAGGAGGAAAAAGAGGAAAAAGGAAAAAGGGGTAAAAAGTTAAAAGTGAAGCCAGGTTGTGTAGTGCAAAGGAGAGTTAGTCACTATTTTCATATGTACCATATTCGACCCGAAGTCTACATTACAAGCTGATCAAAGTCCTATGATGATCCTAGCCTAACTAGCTGAAAAATCAAAGTAGAGAAAATAAGGGTAAGCGTATGTTTGTATGGATGGAAGGTACAACTCGTGGCTACATGCTACAACTTGTAAGATCTCGCGGTGATAGTTGTAGCAGTTCCCCTGTTAATTTAGGAAAGGTTTTTGATTGTTTTTATAAATACTTTTCTAGGTTATTTTTGTTAGGAGACTGATTCTTTAATAGAGAACTAACTTCTTTCAGATTCTTCTTGAGTTTTCCAATATTCTTGGAGATATTATTTATTGTTCTTGAATAGTTTGAAGTTGAAGAAATAATCAATTGAGTTTTATTTCAGTCATCATATTAACTTTCTGATTATTATTTATTTCATGAATACTACTTCTCCTCTTACAAACATGAGAGGCTAAAACCTTCAACACTAGGGTTGTAGGAACCATAGTGGAATAACTAACTAGGGTTTGCACATAGTGATTTGAAACTAATACTTATGTTTGTATTGTCTTATCTTCAAACATTTCTTAACGGAGCACAACATTAGGACTTGCCTGAATTCTCTACTTGCTTGAATCTAGAGAGGTAGAGATTAAGAAAATAGAAGAACAACAAAGCCTTGAACTTTATGATTCATTGAATAACTTAATGCAGTCGTAGGATAGTTAATTAGGAATAAATTGATAATGGTTAAAGTGAAAACATTCAAGAGACCTAATCTGGTGATTGAGTATAGTCATCTAATAGGGACGAATTAGTCATTTGGATGAACCTATGTTATCAGTTCTATAGGCTAAGTATTGAGATAGATAACTAGTGCATTCACCCGAAGTTGTTATGAATCCATGGGATCACTTCCCTTGTTAATTGCATAAACTTGACAACAACATCAATTTACAATAATCTTATTTGATTACTTCTTTAAAAACCCCTTTCTGGATATAATTAAATCGAAAGCATAAATACTAAGCATTATTCTACGTCTTGACTATATTCCCTATGGGATTGATCCCAACTTAGTTGGGCTCTTTATTAATAGTGTTCTAATCATACTTCTACAGGAGTATGGCTTAAGAGCTATCAAAAGTGCATGCCAAATATCCGGAGTCGGGGCGAACCATTAACTCCTTCTATTATCAAACCAGAAGGAACTTTCAGGAGAGCTATGAATGCACAAGAGCGTGAAGCAGCAAGGTTACAGCAACTGGCTAATGCTCAAGCCAGGGACAAAAATCAACATGTAGCTAATAATGAGATTGATGATGTTATTAGAGATGAGGAGAATGAATGAAGTATTGAGGATGTAGCCCCTGGAAATCATCTACAGCCTCAGAGAGCTAGGGGCAATGTCTGCAAGCGATTCCATTTTATTATGAAGAGGAAAATGATGTTGACTTGGATAGAGTTGGTACCACTGGAGCCATAGTCCCTCCTCCACTAGCTCCAGGAGCTAAGTTCAACAACACAAGTACTATGATCCAATTGTTGAACTTGAAGGGCTTGTTTAGAGGAGTAGTTGGTGATGACTTGTACTTGTATCTAATGATCTTTGTGGGAATCTGCAAATCATTTGAAATGCTAGAGGTTAGTCAGAATGCAATTCGATTGAGGTTGTTTCCATTGTCTCTATATGGGGAGGCAACAATGTGGCTGAATGAGTTGCCACATGACTCAATCATGAATTGGAGAGAGATGAAAGATGCTTTTCTGGAGAGATTAATTCCACCTTCTAGAATGCTGCAATATAGAGATAAGATAAATAATTTCAGGTAGCTCCCCAATAAGGCATTGCATGAGGCATGGATACGATTCAACAAGAAACTCAAGTAGTGCCCCAATCATAAACTATCTGATAGGCATCTGATGGAGACTTTTTACAGGTCCCTAAATTTAGAAACTAAGTTGATTGTTGATATTTTGATTGGAGGGTATTCATGTCCCAAACATACACTGAGTCTACAACTGTATTAGATAGAGTCACCAAGACTAACAGGACTTGTCACGCTAGAGACTCTGAAGTCTTTGGTAATACCTATGCAATTAGGTCAACTACTGAGCCATGCGAGAAGGAAAAAGAGAGAGATCAGGATATGACACATATGAAAACTCAATCGGAGTTGATTACTAAGAATTTACTTGCAGGTGATGCTGAGAAAGTTAATGTTGCGGGTAAGGCTGCCAGACAAGAGGAATATGTCAGACTCTGAAGAAGAAGCCAAGTACATGAAAATATCCAAAGGACAATTATTATGACCGAGCGGGTTATAGGGATAGAGAATAGGGAAGTTGGAAAAACAAAGTAAGTACAAGAATGATTATAGCAGAGTATATGTGCCTCCTAGTGTAATACCCAAAAAATCCCCAACATTAGACCTATGGTTGAAACAGAGAAAGCATAAAGAAAAAAATCTGCACTAGGTCACATAACGATTTGTCCAGTGACTCATCGTGTGACCTAATGGGTCGTTAAGTGACCTATTAGGAGGAGCCCAGTTTTGTAGAAGTATTACTATTTGAAACAGATCAAGGAAGGAGTAATCACATGACTCAACAAGTCGATAGTGTAGTCGTTAAGTGTGTAGAGAAAGTTGCAGTCCAGGAGATCTAACGGGTTAAGGTACGAGTCATGGTGTCACTTCACAACTCGATGGGTGAATCCTTATTAGGATTCACAATGATCAGGAAGAAATAAAGTAAAGAGTCATCGTGTCACCCCATAAGTCATGGTGTCCCTCGTAAACTATGCGATGGGGGATTTTGGCAGTATTAGCAATGGATGGAGGGATGAGTCTTCATGCACCTAACGACTTGTCAAGTGAACCGTGAAGGAAAGAAGTTCAATAAATGAATATATTGTCCAGTGAAGGTAATGAATAAGGGCCACGAGTCGTAAGCCAACCCAACGAATCATTAAGTCCTTCATGGTGACTGGCAGTGTCACTTTTCCTACGAATCTTCTAAGGGTATTTTGTAAATCCTAAGCTCCTAATACCTTAAATATGTCATTTTAAGATATGTTAGGAAGTATTTAAGAGGGCTTAAGCCTATTCTTACCATTCCCCTCCCATGCATGCAAGCCTAGACCCCTCTATTGAAGATCAAGCCTAGGATTTCCCAATTTCCCTTCAAAATCCTTTGGTCTTTCTCGGGCAAGTGTAGATTTTATTTTTCCAGGTATGTGAGGTCATGAATGAGAATTTATTTCACCCTAATGGTCATAATTCTTCTCATTCATGAATGAAGTCTTAATTCAAATCATGATCTATTAGTGATTCCAATCTAATTTCATAGACTTGTTACAAATTGTTTATGGGTTGATTCCTTATATGTTTTAAATTATGTTTGATAATTAATTGGTAGATTCTATACATGTTTCAATTACAAATTCATGAGTTCAAGTTTTAGAAGATTTTTCCCAATTGTGCAAATTTATGAAAAAGTCTAGCTTATGATTGATGATTTCAAGTATGATGAAATATCTAGTATGTATGAATGCTTATAAATAGCCCATGTAAGAATTTATGGTTTTATTTGTGAAGTCTATTTCATGAAAGCATGATTTTAAGATTTGGAGAAGCCTACTCAAGTTAAGCATGATTTCATGATTTAGCCAAGGTTAATAAGTTCATTATCTCAAGTTTTGGAGTCAAGACTCCTCATATGTTAAGATTCAAGTTATGTTTTGATATATGACTATTGAGCATTATACATGTTTTGGGAGTAGTGTCTAGCACCGAGTAGACTAGGGGTTCCAAGGTTCCCCAATCTCATAAACTACGCATCAATGTAGGTATAATTTGGGGCCTCTCGAGAGCATTTCCCCCGCCCAAATGCACCCCGTGATATCACACCTTACTTAATCCTTTGCCCTGGCAAGGCTTAAGATGGTCGTCCTCCACGTGGAAAAGACATGGGGTCATCATGCGCTCATACATGGTGGTTGTCGATTAAGATGACTCTCCCATTGTTCCTCATGATTTTAGTAATTTACTATGAGATATGATATCATGTTTTCAGTAGGTTTGATCCAAGGATCAGTTTATGAGCTCTTACTTACGATTTCAGCTATGATAAGTCATATGATTTCTATCTTTGGGTCATTCTATTCAGATATGTTATAAGTTATGACTATACATGTTTCAGATTCAGATTTCAACATGCAGTCCTTATTCTCATGACCTTATGATTTATGTTTTTATGTATGATTTCAGTTAACAGTTACTTAGAATATTTTACTTATCTTGCATACTCATTACATTTCAAGTACTGACCGCATACTCTATGTTGTATCATGTCATGATACAGGTCTGAGCGATCAGACTGAGTTCCACCATTAGTCTAGCTCCCCGCAGTTTAGTTTAGTCCCCATTATTGGTGAGTCCTTATTTTTTGAGTATATTCAGTTGAAATTTTAGTTAGCTAGTTGGGGTTGTTGTCCCATCAGCTCATAAGACAGTTTAAGACGCCAATCAGATATTATATAGATATTCAACTTTGTCAAGTGTTGACTCTATTTTATGAGCGTTATGCTATTCGGACTTCCGCATATTCATGTTTCAGTTATCAGATTTTGCTTTGTTGTTTGCTCTTTAGTTATCATATTCATGCCTTGGGTTGGCTTGGAGCCACTCGTGGTTCTAGATCCCGTGTCTCAATCTAAAGTCCCAACTCGGGTCATGACAAATTTTGTATCTATCACGACCCGAACGTAGACCTAGATCGTAACATGGGACAAGGAACCCCGAAAGGCCCCAAGTCGACCCCTGGCTTAAGCATACATATACTTCATTCACTTTAAACTGAAGAATGAACATAAGACATAGCGGAAATGTAAACGTAACATAACATGTCATAACATTCGGAAACACTGGACCTACACATAAGCTTAGACCTACATAATTTCTGAAAGCCTCTACTATATAAGATGGGTTGATGGGAGAACACCCACAACTAACCCGGCCAAACACTGTAACATAGAATAACATAAATGTCTAATCAACGACCCTTGAAATATTAGGACTCACCAACAAAGCTAGGAGAGAACTCTGAGATGACCTAAAGATGAGGATGAGCCTGACAGCTGGTTCCTATATCATCAAATTGTCACGACCCGAGAGTACACCCGGATCGTAGACACGGGACAAGGAGTCCCGAGAGACACCATGTCAATCCATGGTGTGAGCATAACACTAATTCATTCATATACAACAAAAAACTTAACTCATAAATCGTAAACTAACTGAAAATCATATCATAGAGATAAAGGAAACAACAATACAAGATCCAATCATAAACGGCTAAATACTACACATAAGTCTGAAAGCCTCTATTCATAGAAGAAGGGTTGAAGGGACAAGACCCCAACTAACCCAAATAGTCTAAGAAAATAAGATAAACATGGTCTGAACATGCAGCTCTCAAAACATGAGGACTCACCACTAAAGACTAAGCGAAACTGGGCGCAAGCTAGGGACGATGCTGAACCTGCAAACCGTATCCTGAAAATATGTGGGTCAGTACTCAGAAAGTACCGACCATGTAAGGTATGAAAAATGTCATGCCCCGCCTTGGGGGGTATGACTGGCACCTGGTACCCTACTAGGACCTGAACTACTAGACTACTGAGCTTGAGCACATCTGGTGCCTGGCTGGCTCTAACTCAGATTTCTGGAAACAAAGGGCTATATAACAGTTGTAAACACAGCCTCCGGCCAACTGGGCCTATAGCCACCTGTACCTGTAATAGAAGCTAACCAGAAACATACTCGTAACAAGGAACCTATGCGGGCCGACAAGGACACCATGCTGTCTAGTTATCTGTAACTTAATAATAGAATGCTGAACGACTACGTGACCGGCAAGGTCACCACTACTGTCAAACTAAGGCCTCACACGGCCAACATAAACTGAAATGCTAACCAGCTATAACAAACTGCACGGCGTCACACGACCGGCTCAGTTGACCACAGGGAATTATATACAGACTGCAAGCCTCTAAGAATACTGATAAGATGGTCGGGATAGGGCCTCGACCTACCCGTACTGTACAACAAAAGGAAATGATATAAACCTCTGAAATATCAAGCTCCGGATGACAGGAGCTGATGACTCTGCGCTGGCTAGGATCACGAGGGATCACCTCATCGTCTATGAGTACCTACAGCCAAGTAATGCAGTGCCCCACTGGGCGTCAGTACCACTGGTACCGAGTATGCAAAGAAACTGTAATAATACAACTGAATACAGATAACATAATTAACAAGTCTGTGAGCAGAAGATAACTGAATCTGAGGAGCTGATAGGAACTAGATCAAACCTTTCTGCACTGATAAGCAGGAGCGTGTCTGAAGTCACGGCGGCCTGCTATCTATTAACTAATATATATATCAAGCACATAAATACATATACATTTAGCAAGCAAGATCCAATACAAACCCCCATAAGCCGGATGGCGCCAAACAAGAAAACAATCTATATACCCCTACCCGGGTCAAAACCAGCATAAAATAAGTCACTCCACTCATCTGCTAACTTCAGAGCTCCTCTACCGGCCCCCTGGGTCTCCGGCTCGGGCCATAGCCTCCGATATAAGCAACTTTGTCTGGGTCCGAAGGACTCCTGTGTAGACAGTAACAGATAGGGTCTGGATCCCCGGACACAACTCAACGGGGCTACCTGAAACCGGAGCTACACCTATAATAACTGGATGTATAGACAGTAACAGATAGGGTTTGGTTCCCTGGACACAAAACTCAACAGGGCTATCTGAAACCGGAGCTGCACCTGTAATGCTGATCAGACTGCTATGGGGAAAGCTTCATCCCATCTTCATCCAAGCTGGGGACGGCATGCCACTCCTTGGAGTGACGTAAAACCCACCCGCTAAGTGGGCATCACGATTACCCACCCAGGGGTGGCGAGGACACTCAATAAGGTGCCCTCACACTGCATCAAGTCTCAACAAACAAATAGCACATATAAATAGCAAGCATGTATAACTGAAAAAGACTATCTGAAATCTGATTCCTTATTCTGATCTATTTGTATACTGAACTGATTCTTTACTGGTTATACTGATTCTGAAATCTTTATTTAACTGCTTGGCTAATCTGTAGCCGGAATACTATTTGTCTGATTGGCTAATCTGTAGCCATAAAACTGTCTGTCTATCTGATTTTATTTTATTAGCCTTTATTCTGAAAATCTGTATCTTTTTATTCTACAACATGCTTGCTAATCATACAATAAGCAATATTGAATCTGGAATGCTAACTATCCCTCTAGCGCATGCTTTACTAACTTTCGTACTGAACACGATACGGCAAAATAACCCAGAATCTATTAGACTCGCTTCATTCTCAACATTCAACTCCGAGAGTTTCAAATACGGGGTTTACTATGATTTACAAGGGTAAGGCTTACTAACTTGTCGAAGAACAACTTCACATACCTTAACCTCGAGTTATTCGATTATCGGACGAGGCTCGGCCAGTAGTCCAGCTATTTCTCCCAACTGCATTCATATACACGTCAATTAGTACTATATACAACTTTATTTTGAAAGACGGCGTCACTTTCGATATAATTATAGCCTAAACTTAGGCTTATCGAAAGACGGTCGAAACTCACTATTTTTCAAAAGTCCAGAAGGGAGAAGTATTCACTTCACAGCTAGGAACATGTAGACACTAGTTTGGAGCAATTCCACCTACCTTAGCCCGGTAGCACGACGATTTGTCAGCCGAATTTTGTGAAACTAAATCCGTAGGAATGCTCCCTGCTGCTACATACTTCGGTATCTGGAGTTAATTTAAGTTTGGACGATGTTTGGCAGCATAATCGGAAGGACATTATCAAGGAACCTTCATCCCTTTCTCCTCTCTGGTTTTTGTCTCTGTTTTCACTGGAAAATATAAGAATTATTTCATTTAAAACTGAAGTGGGGCTTTATATACTTGGGCCTGGATAGGCCCAACGTGTCACGGAGCCCACACGGAGGCTCCACCTCCGTGACACGTTGCCATCGCCGAGGGGCTCTGCCCCGGCTCCTTCCACGATGGTTCGACAGGTTCCCTCATCCGGTCTTTTCCCGGGCCTTTTCCTAACACGTATGACTTTCAAATATGCTTAACCAACGCGCGAATAGGCCATCTAGGTGTCAGAAATCTTACGGTGTATAACATTCTCCCCGCCTTAGGAACATTCGTCCTCGAATGAAAGTGCTATTTAGAGAACTATTCAATTAACTCAACTTGATCCTAAGGAAATTTCGGCAGAGCTTCCCCTGTAATATGGACTATACCAAAAACCTGAAATGCAGAAAAGTCCAATACAGGTACTGTACACAATAGTTTAATATTCACTGGATAGCTAAACATCAATCTTTCTTATTTATATATACAGAACCACAAGGTACTGCATAAGTAATAATACGGACATACCTGTTGCCTGACTAGGCCTGGAATAAGTGAGGATATCTAGTTTTCATATCTTCCTCAGCCTCCCACATCATCTCCTCTCGGTTCTTGTTACGCCACAATACCTTGACAGACGCGATATCCTTAGTTCTCAATCTACGAATCTGTCTGTCTAAGATGGCTACTGGAACCTCTTCATAGGCCAGCTCTTCCGTAACCTGAATATCCTGGACTGGGATTGCTCTGGACGGGTCTCCTATGCATTTTCTCAGCATAGATACATGAAAGACCAGATGAACGGATTCCAATTCTGGAGGCAAGTTCAACTCATATGCTACTCGGCCTATCCTTCCACGAATCTGATAAGGCCCAACAAACCTCGGGCTGAGCTTACCTTTCTTGCCAAATCTCATCACCCCTTTCATTGGGGATACTTTCAAAAATACCCAGTCATTCACATCAAACTCCAGGTCTCTGCGCCGCACACCTGCATATGTTTTCTGGCGGCTCTGTGCAGTCAGTAAGCGTTCTCAGATAAGCTTTACCTTTTCCTCTAACTGTTGAACAATGTCTGGCCCAACCAACGCTGATTCTCCTATTTCAAACCAGCCAACCGACGATCTGCATTTTTGCCCGTATAAAGCCTCAAAAGGCGCCATCTGGATGGCTGAGTGATAGTTGTTATTATAAGCAAATTCAATTAACGATAAATTCTCATCCCAGCTACCACCTAAATCTAGCACACATGCTCGTAACATATCTTCGAGCGTCTGGATTGTGCGTTCAGCCTGTCCATCTATCTGAGGGTGGAATGCTATGCTCAAATTAATCTGCGTTCCCAGACCTCTCTAAAACGACTACCAAAATCTAGCTGTAAACTGTGCTCCTCTGTCTGAAATAATGGATACTGGTACTCCATGAAACCTAACTATTTCTAGGATATACAACTCCGCATAATCTTCGGCCGAGAAAGTAGTTCTCACTGGCAGGAAATGAGCTGATTTTGTCAATCTATCAACTATCACCCATATAGAGTCATGTCTGTGTCTGGTATGGGGTAATCCTACCACAAAATCCATATTTACTGCTTCCCATTTCCAGAGAGGCATAGCTATGTCCTGTCTCAACCCACCTGGTTTCTGATGTTCTGCTTTCACCTGTTGGCAGTTAGGACACTGGGCTACAACATTAGCTTTTCCCCGGTGGTACAAAATATTCACGTCATAATCCTTTAACAGCTCCAACCAGCGACGTTGCTGCAGATTCAACTCCCTCTGAGTGAAGATATACTGTAGGCTCTTATGATCTGTGAAAATGTCAACATGGACGCCATACAGGTAATGTCTCCACATTTTCAAGGCGTGGATCACTGCGGCTAACTCCAGGTCGTGGGTAGGGTAATTCTTTTCGTGTTTCCTCAGCTGCCTGGAAGCATATGAAACCACTTTACCATGCTGCATCAACACACAACCTAACCCAACGCCTGATGCATCGCAATACACCGAATAACCTTCTGTACCTTCTAGCAACGCTAACACTGGGGCGGAGGTTAATCTGTCTTTTAGTTCCTAGAAGCTCTGCTCGCATGCCTCTGTCCACTGAAACTTTGCTGCTTTCTGTGTTAGTTTGGTCAGAGGTGCCGCTATAGTAGAGAACCCTTCAACAAACCTCCTGTAATATCCCGCTAATCCTAGAAAGCTACGGACTTCAGTCGGAGTGGTAGGCCTAGGCCATGATTTGACTGCTTCTATTTTCTTCTTGTCAACCTTTATACCAGCATCCGACACAATATGCCCTAGAAAGGCTACTGAATTGAGCCAGAATTCACACTTGGAAAACTTAGCATATAACTGGCGGTCCCTGAGGATCTGGAGTATTGTCCATAAATGAGTCCAGTGATCTGCTTTAGAGCAAGAATACACCAGAATATCATCAATAAACACTATCACGAACAGGTCCAGGTATGGTCTGAAAATACTACTCATCAGGTCCATGAATACGGCTAGGGCATTCGTCAACCCAAAGGACATAACTAGAAATTCAAAGTGTTTGTATCGGGTCCTGAATGCCGTTTTAGGAATATCTCTTTCACGTACTCGAACCTGGTGATATCCGGACCGCAAGTCAATCTTAGAAAAGTATCTGGCTCCCTGCAACTGATCAAATAAGTCATCAATTCTGGGAAGCGGGTACTTGTTCTTCACTGTAACTTTGTTCAATTGCCGATAATCTATGCACATACGGAGTGAGCCATCTTTCTTTCTCACAAACAGAACCGGCGCACCCCATGGTGAAGTACTCGGCCTAATGAAACCTTTATCTAACAAATCTTTCAACTGCTCCTTCAATTCTCTGAGTTTTGCAGGAGCCACACGGTAAGGAGGAATTGATATAGGCTGAGTTCCTGGTAATAAATCAATAGAGAAATCTATTTCTCTTTCTGGGGGAATGCCAGGTAACTCATCGGGAAACACATCAGGGAACTCGTTCACCCCCGGAATAGACTGGAGTGTCGGAGATTCTGCTCGGACATCCTGAACTCGGACTAGGTGGTAAATACATCCCTTAGTTATCAATTTCCTCGCCTGAAGGTAGGAAATAAACCTACCTTTTGGAGTAGTTGTGTTGCCTTTCCACTCTCGCACTGCCTCCCCTGGAAAGTGGAATCGGACCGTCTTGGTCCAACATTCTATGTTGGCATAGCGCGGCACTAGCCAATCCATACCCATTATGGCATCGAAGTCTATCATTTCTAACTTGACTAGATCTGCTGTGGTCTGGCGGTCAGCAACCTCCACTTTACACCCTCGGTAAATTCTGCTAGCTATAATAGAGTCACCAACGGGCGTGGATACTCAATACGGCTGCTGTAATAATTCTAGTGCAATATTGAACTTTCGTGCCACAAATGGGGTAATATATGACAGAGTGGATCCTGGATCAATCAATACGTAAGCAGGGCATGAACAGATAGTCAGCATACATGTCACTACATCTGGAGATGCCTCTGAATCATGCCTCCCTGGTAGTGCATAAGTACGGCTTGAAGCCGTACCTGAACTGGAAGCCCCTGATCTACCTCGGCCTCTGCCTACTGAACCTGAAAGCCCACGCCCCACTGAGGCTGCTGGGGCTCGTGGCCCTATGGATCCCCTGTCCTGACTGTCTCTACTCCCTTGACCTCTAGTCGGACAATCTGTCATCCGATACCGCTCCTGTCCATAAATATATCACCCAGTGGAGCCATATCTACAAGCTCCAGAGTGTGGTCGATTACAATAGGGATAGGGTGAGGGTGCAAATCTGCTCTGCTCTCCCCTTCTCTACTGTGGAGATTCTACTGTTCTGAAACTGCCACTGGGCTCTGACTGCCCTCTACGAATATATCTACCTCGCTGCTGTTGTTGTGGTGGAGGTGGGGGTCTAGGGGGTCTATCTGATAGTCGAGGCCTGGGTCCCCTCTGAACTTCCCTTTGTATGTCATCTGGTCTGTCTCTATGGCGCTGTTCCTGACTAGTCTGTCTACTACTCTGTTGCCGCTATCTACGACCCTCTATGATCTCTCGCTGGTATGGTATCAAAAAATGCTGGAGCATAACAGGCTAAGGAGTCAAACTGTAAAGCATACTCGCGTACACTCCTCGCCCCTGCTCTAGATGCAGAAACTGGTCCATCTGGGCCTGCCGGATCTCTCGTGGCAAGTAACGATCCAGGAAGGCCTCCGAGAAGCTGGTCCAGGTCGGAGGGGTAACATTAGGGGTGGGAAAAAAAACCGAAAACCGAAAAACCGAACCGAACCGAATTAATTAGGTTTTTCGGTTTCGGTTTTTTCGGTTTTTCGGTTTAATCGAAATTTTACTTTTTTTTTTTTTTTAAATTATAACTTAATTTCAAAAAAATAAAAATACTACACCCAACCCAAATCTCAAAGCACATTTACATTTAGAGAATTATTTATATAATTGATACAATTGCTTAAGTTTTTTTTACAAATAACAAGTTTTATAATAGTTTTAGCATGTTAAGAAAATTCTTACTATTATTAATATGCTTTGAAAGAAAAATGAAATATATAATATTTATTTAACAAGAAATTAGGGACCATAGATTATTAAAATCTTAAAAGACCCTTTACTTTTTATTGGTTTTGTTATAAGGATGTTAAGCATATGAGAAAATTTATTATCAAAAATTCAAATGTTATGTATGTACTACTAAATGTAAATCAATTGATCCCACTATTTTCTTTATTTAAAAAGTTAAAATTTAGCTTAGTTGAATTAAACTTTAGAATTCAAACTTAAAATAATTTATTTTGAATTTAAAAAGATAAAACAACTCATTTTTAATTTAAAAAGTAGCTCATTTTGTAAGTTAAAAAATAGCCCATTAATTAGGCCCATAATCGAAAAAACTGAATTAGAAAAACCGAAAAAACCGAACCGAACCGAATTAGTTTGGTTCGGTGTTCGGTACACTACATGAAAAACCGAAAACCGAAAAAACCGAACTGAAATTTTAAAAAACCGAACCGAAAAACCGAATGCCCACCCCTAGGTAACATCTCTCCCTCGGGACCTTTCCCAACTCTCGTACCATAGTACTTCTATGTCTCGCAACCGGAACACTGCCAACTCAACAGACTCTGAAGGGGTCACATGCATAACCCAGAAAATTCTCTGCATCTAATCTAGAAAGTCCTAAGGGTCCTCTGCCTGACCTGACCCACCTGTGGAGGACCTAGTGCCAAATTTCGAATTTAATCATGCAACCTCCTATTCAATTCCATGGGGTTTTACCCAAAAGCATGAAATTGTGATTTCTCTTTATGGGTTTGAATCAATTGAGTTTTATATATTGAATGATGAATGATGGACAGGTTTTAAATTATTTTCTTAAAAATTATTTTTCAATCTTTTAAATCGAAAATGCCCATTTGATGGAAGTTCATGGAAGTTATGATTTACGATGGATACTCTATATTTTGAGTTTATTGATGATGGAAAAGCATGATTCCAAACTCCCATGTTTATGAGCATAATTTGAAAGAATTGAATATGATTTATGATTTCCGTAGTGAATTACAATATTTATCATTTTAAGATGTTGGCCGATGAAAAGGGCCTATGATTCTTGGATAAGCATGTTTTCAAGGGGATCCATGATGATAAATGTTATATTCTAGACAATGAATCTATGTGCATGATGTTATTGATTTATGTATGAGCCTATATGCATGTTTTTGGGAGCCGTGTCTAGTACTGAGCAGCCCGGCATTCAAAGGACTACACCGGTGTCTCATAACCACATGCCACTGCGAGTTTGTAAATTATGTGATGTATTGATAATGATCCCCTCAAATGGGATATCACGCCTAATGCACGACCCTCGCCTGGAAAGCCAGGGTCGGCTATGCCCACTTGAGCGAGATAGTGGGGCATCATGAAAGGCTCTACCATGATGGTGTCGGTTATGACAAGTCCTTCTATTGTTTCGCATGTTTTACGCATTGTTATGTTTATGTTGTTGGCTAAAGTTATGTTTTGATAAAATTTACTTATGATTATGAAAATGAATGATTATGAATGATTTGATAGCCTTGAGCTTTATGTTTTATTACGAAGATTTGATGTAAGACTGATGTCCTTCTTTTATATTTATTTATGAGTTTTATTTACTCTAAAATGTCCCGTTTTACTTACCATGCATACTCGGTGCATTTCACATACTGATCGCATACTTTCTATGTTGTATCTTTTCATGATGAATAGTCAATATCTCAAGCTCATCCTTACCCTTAGTCAATCTCAGCTTACGCTTTCAGCTTATTGGTGAGTCCTCATGTTCCGAGGGTCGTTTAATGGACTTTCATGTTATTTATGTTTCAGTATTGGTTGAGTTAGTTGGGGATGTTGTCCTATCAACCCATCCTATGTATTAGAGGCTTTTAGAAAAGTATGTAGTGCTCAGGTATGTCTAGTATTTCTTGATGTTATTCTATAATTACGTGTTTGCTATAGTTTCATGATTATCATTCTACTTATTTGAATGATATTAGTTGTATGCATGTGCGATGGGTCGACTTGGGATCTCTTGGGGTCCCTTGTCCCGTGTCTACAATTCGAGTGTACATTCAGATCGTGAAAAACTTGGTATCAGAGCAATAGGTTTGAAGTGTCCTAGGGTGTTTGAAAGCCGCGTTAAGTAGAGACTTTTTCATGGGTGTGAAGCACGCCACACTTATGACGAAGAGGCTACTAGATGTTTAGTAAATGTTCCTTTCTTTAATGTTCTAGGTCATGCGATGAAAAGCCTCTCCATCCTTCTAATTCGTTCGCGATTGCAGAATTATGGCTCCTAGAAGAATGAATGGAAGGAGGAATGGAAATGATGAAGTACACGGAGATGGAAATGACCAGGGGCATCAGTAAGCCCCACCTGTTCAGGAGCCCTAGGCACTAGAGCCAGCTGCCCACGCTGAGTTTCTGGCAGCTATTCAGATGTTCGCGCAGGCCTTGACCGCTCAGGTCAACTAGTAGGCTATTGCACAGGTTCCAAAAAATGGCAATGGAGCGGCTGCTCGGATTAGAGACATCTTGAGGATGAACCCTCCTGAATTCACGGGATCAAAGATGGACGAGGATCCATATTAGTACATTGAAGGGATCTTGAAGGTCACTCAGGTTATGGGGGTGACAAATGGGGGAGTGTGTGGAATTGGCCTCTTATCAGCTAAAAAAGATCGCTCATATTTGGTACAAGCAATGGAAGGAAAGCAGGGCAGCGAGAGCGAGCCCTATCACCTGGGATGAGTTCCACATGGTGTTTCTCGACATGTTCTTCCCCCGGTAGATGAGGGAGTTGAAAGTAGATGAGTTTATGAACCTCAAGAAAGGAAAGATGAAAGATGACAGTGTTGGAGTTTTCTCTTGAGTTCACTTGTTTGTCAAAGTATGCCCAGAGTTAGTGATGGATCAGAGGGCGTGGGTGAGTCGATTCGTTCAGGTTGTGGCTGGTTATTTAGACAAGGATTGCAGGACTACTATGCTCCACAAGGATATGCACTTTCCTCACATATTGTTGTACGCCCTGCAGATTGAGGTGGCTTATGCGAGGGAGAGGGAGGCAAAGAGCGCTTGGACGGACAGCCGTGGGTTTTCACATCAGAGGTCCGGCAGTGGCTACTGTCCACAGTTTCAGAAAAGGTCACTAGCCATAGCACCATCATTAGCTACTATTCCATCCAGTCCCTGGAGAAATCAGAGGAGCAGGGCTTTAGGGTCGAGGGATCAGAGGGGCACCCAGTTCGAGTATACCTCTCTAGCCTGCAGAAAGTGCAGCAAGAGTCATGCCAGGGAGTGCTTGCTCGGTTCAAATTTTTTCGATGGGTGTGGTAGATCTGGGCACATGCGCCAAGCATGCCTATTTGCTAGATAGGGTGATGATAGCGGTCATGCACAGGCCACCAGGACAGCAGCAGCTCCAGCCCATTCCACTCCACAGGGAGCATCGACTAGTGGAGGTGGTGCACAATGCCAAAACCAATTCTATGCCCTTGTCTCACTCCAAGAGCAAGAGACTTCGCCAAACGTGGTCACTGGTATGTTGCGTGTGTTTCATATTGATGTTTATGCCTTGCTAGATCTGGGAGCTACTTTGTCTTTCGTGACTCCTTACAATGCTAGTAGCCTTGGAGTTAGTGCCGAGACCTTCTTAGGACCATTTTTAGTTTTGACCCCTGTTGATGATTCGGTCATAGCTAGACGAGTATATAGAGAATACTCGGTCACTGTGTTGCATAAGGTTAGCTCCGCAGACCTTGTAGAGTTAGCCATGACTAACTTTTACATTATTCTTGGCATCGATTTGTTGTTTGCATGTTATACTTTGATTAATTGTAGGACCCCTACGGTGGAATTTCGTTTTCTAGGTGAGTTAGTGTTGGAGTGGAAGGGTAGTTCGGCAGTACCAGTGGGTTGGTTTATTTCATACCTTAAGGCCAGTAAGATGATTTCTACAGGTTGCATGTACCACCTAGTTAGGGTTAAGGATGTGGAGTCCGGATCCCGGCTATTCAGTCAGTTCCGGTGGTGTGTGAATATCCCAAGGTGTTTCATGTGATTTTCCCGATGTTCCTCTATAGAGGGAAATTGATTTCGATATTGATCTAGTACCCGATACGCAACCTATCTCTATTCCTCCCTATAGGATCGCCCCAACCGAACTAAAGGAATTGAAGGATCAGTTAAAGGATCTGTTGGATAAGAGCTTCATTAGACCGAGCAAGTCTCCATGAGGTGCACTAGTTCTATTTGTTCGAAAGAAGGATGGTTCCCTTCGCATGTGTATTAACTATCAGCAGTTGATCAAGGTTACTGTCAAGAACAGGTACCCCTTACCCAGGATCGATGATTTGTTTTACCAGATTCAGGGTGCCAAGTGCTTCTCCAAGATTGATCTCAAGTTCGGGTATCACCAGCTCAGAGTTCAGGAGAATGACTCTCGAAGACCACTTTCAGGACTCGGTAAGGTCACTATGAATTTGTTGTTATGTCTTTCAGACTAACCAATTCCCCTACAAGTTTTATGGATTTAAGGAACAGGGTGTTCAAGGAATATCTGATATGTTTGTGATCGTGTTCATCGATAACATTCTTATATACTCTCGGAGTGAGGAGGTGCATGCCACTCATTTGAGAATAGTGCTGCAAACCCTCAAGGATCATTAGTTGTATGCAAATTTTAGCAAGTGTGAATTTTGCCTATACTCGGTGGAATTTTTGGGTCATGTGGTATCAAGCGAAAGCATAAGGGTAGATTCCCGAAAAATTGAGGCGGTGAAGAATTGGCCCAGATCGGTGAATCCTTCATAAATTCAGAGTTTCTTGGGTCTAGCTGGCTACTACCAAAGATTTGTTAAGGGCTTTTCATCAATTGTAGCCCCACTAACAAGGTTGACTCAGAAAAAAGTCAAGTTCCAATGGACGGATGCTTGTGAGAAAATCTTCCAAGAGTTGAAGACCCAAATCACTTCAGCCCTAGTATTGACTTTACCTGAGGGCACTGATGGCTTTGTAGTGTATTGTGATTCTTCAAGAGTCAGACTGGTATGTGTGTTGATGCAGCGTGGGAAGGTAATAGCATATGCCTCGAGGCAGCTGAAAGTTCATGAAAAGAATTACCTAACCCATGATCTTGTGTTGGTCGTAGTGGTGTTTGCATTGAAGATATGGCAGCATTACTTGTATCGGGTCCACGTGAATGTATTTATGGATCACAAGAGCTTGTAATATGTGTTCACATAAAAAGATCTAAATCTTCAGCAAAGGAGGTGGTTAGAGTTACTTAAGGACTATGACATGAGTGTCCTTTACCACTTGGGAAAGGCCAATGTCGTTGCTGATGCACTTAGTAGGCTCTGTATAGAGAGTGTATCCCACGTGGATGATGGAAAGAAGGAGTCGGTGAAGGATGTCCACCGACTTATATAACTGGGAGTTAGATTGATCGACTGGACTGATGGCGGCGTTATTGTGCGGAATGGGTCAGAATCATCCTTAGTGGCTGATGTCAAATCTAATAAAGATGAGGATTCGACTTTGAGGAAGCTGAAGGAAGCAGTGCAGAGTCAAATAGTGGAGGTTTTCTCCCAAGCGGGAAATGGGGTGCTACAATACCAGGGCATTTGAGAGTTCAGATATTGCATGAAGCACATAGTACAAGATATTCTATCCACCCGGGATCCACAAAGATGTAATGGGACTTGTGAGAAATCTATTGCTCGGATGGTATAAAGAAATATATTGCGGAGTTCGTAGATAAATGTCCAAATTGTCAGCAAGTGAAAGTCGAGCATCAAAGGACGGGAGGTGTACTTCAGGATATTAGCATTCCCACTTGGATGTGGGAGGAAGTAAATATGGATTTCGTTACAGGCCTACCTTGTACTCGCCGACACTATGACTCATTTTGGGTGGTGGTAGACAAGTTAACTAAGGAGGCACACTTCTTACCAGTCAAGACCACGGATTCAGCGGATGATTATGCTGAGTTGTATATTCGGGAATTGGTTCGACTTCATGGAGTGCCTTTGTCTATTATTTCAGATCGAGGTACTCAATTTACCTCTCAATTCTGGCATTCTTTTCAAAAAGGACTTGGGACATAAGTTAAGCTCAGTACAACCTTCCATCCTCAAACAGACAGCCAGGCACAACAAACCATTTATACCCTCAAGGATATGTTGAGGGCATGTGTTATGGATTTTAAAGGTAGTTGGGATGATCATTTGCCCTTAATCGAGTTCACCTATAATAACAGTTATCACTCTAGTATCTAGAAGGCACCGTTTGAGGCTCTTTATGGGCGAAGGCGTATCTCCCATTGGATGGTTTAAGGTTGGTGAGGAAGCTATGATAGGACCAGATAGGTCACAGAATGACCCGTGAGGAGTGACCACGAGTCGTGAGGTGACTTGTGGTTAGCATGATTTGGTAAGGGTTGAGTGAGGAGACCACGGTCCTGACCACAAGTCGTGGTCAGACCTCACGACTCGTGAGGTCACCCGTGGTCTACCATGGATGTTTTGGCAAGTTGGATGAGCAGTGTAGGCTACGAAAGGTGACCACGAGTCGTGGTCTGATCTCACGACTCGTGAAGTCACCCATGGGTTCCCCTTGGATGTTTTGGGAAGTGGACTCAACGGACCATGGCCACGAGTCGTTCCCTATGACAATGACCAGTGAGGTCCCTCGTGGGGACTGGCGACCAGAAATTTCCTGCGTTTCAATAAGGGTGTTTTTGTAATTCCTAAGTTCCTAACGCATAAACTATGCCATTTTGGATATTGTTCTGAGTGAGATAAGATGATTTAAGTCCTTTATGCATTCCCGTTCTCATGCAAAAGCTTAGAGAGAGATTTTTGGACATTCAAGGTCTTCTTTCCCAAATTTCCATCAATTTCTTTGTGGGTATTCAAGGAACCTCGAAAGCAATCCATTTGCAGGTATGTAGGGTTTTAGAATGGGTGAAATTCTTCCACACCCATGCCCAAATTTCGAATTTAATCATGAATCCTCCTATTCAATTCTATGGGGTTTTACCCAAAATCATGAAAATGTGATTTCTCTTTATGGGTTTGACTCAATTGAGTTTTAATTATTGAATTATGAATGATGGGCAGGTTTTACATTATTTTCTTTAAAATTATGTTCAATCTTTTAAATCGAAAATGCCCATTTGATGAAACTTCATGGAATTTATGATTTACGATGAATACTCTATATTTTGAGTTTATTGATGATGGAAAAGAATGATTCCAAATTCCCATGTTTATGAGCATATTTTGAAAGAATTGAATATGATGAAGTATTGTGCAATGCCCATATGTTGAGATGATTTATGATTTACGAAGTGAATTACATAATGTTGGCCGATGAAAAGGGCCTATGATTCTTGTCTAATCATGTTTAAAGGGGAACCATGATGATAAATGTTATATTCTAGCCAATGAATCTATATGTATGATGTTATTAATTTATGTATGAGCTTATATTCCTGTCTTTGGGAGCCTTGTCTAGCACCGAGCAGCCCAGCGTTCAAAGGATTATGTCGGTGACTCATAACCACATGCCACTGTGGGTTTGTAAATGATTTGATATATTGGTAATGATCCTCTCAAATTTGATATCACTCCTAATGCACGACCCTCGCCTGGCAAGCTAGGGTCGGCTCTGCCCACTTGAGCGTGATAGTAGGGCATCATGAAAGGTTCTACCATGATTATGTCGATATAATGAGTCCTCCAATTGCTCTGCATGTTTTATGCATTGTTATGTTTATGTTGTTGGATCAAGTTATGTTTTGATAAAGTTTACTTACGATTATGAAAATGAATGATTATGAATGATTTGAAAGTCTTCAGCCTTATGTTTTCTTACGAAGATTTGATGTAAGCATGATGTCCTTCTTTTATATTTATTTATGAGTTTTATTTAATCTAAAATTTCTATTTTACTTACCCTGCATACTCGGTACATTCCATGTACTGATCGTAAACTTTCTATGTTGTATCATTTCATGATACATGGTCCGAATCTCAGGCTCATCCTCACCCTTAGTCCATCTCAGCTTACGCTTTCAGCTTATTGGTGAGTCCTCATGTTCCGAGGGCCGTTTAACAGACTTTCATGTTATTTATGTTCCAGTATTGGTCGGGTTTGTTGGGGATGTTGTCCCATCAACCCATCTTATGTATTAGAGACTTTCAGACAAGTATGTAGTGCTCAGCTATGTATATGTCCAGTATTTGCTGATGTTATCTATAATTACGTTTCCGCTATCTTTTCATGATTATCATTCTACTTATTTGAATGAGATTAGTTGTATGCATGTGCCATGGGTCGACTTGGGGTCTCTCAGGGTCCCTTGTCCTGTGTCTATGATCCCGGTGAACGTTTAGGTCATGAAAGTAAGTATCCAACTCAGAACCTGCACAAAAAGTGCATAAAAGCAAGGATGAGTACGATGAACACATGTACGTAGCAGCATCCTCGATTGACCTTAAAATGAAGTGCTGGCGAGGGTCTATCTTATACCTGCTTGCTTAATTCATTCATCATATTGTCAGGATAAAATTTCTCAAATCAAGGCATAATACAATTAAAACCCGCGCATTAACAGTTCAAGAAAATATCAAATTTTCACACAAAACCAGAGTCGCCATAATAATAATTCACCTCAACAATCATGTACAGATTTAACATCAACGCAATAAAGCACATACTATTCGGGATCAGCTACACCACTGATGATATCAAAATATGCCTTAATATAGTAGTCACATCAGTTATACCACTGATAAAATTATAATGAGCCCCAATAAACACCTTCACAATTATGCCTACACAACGATAATGCAAATGAATAATATTGCAATGCACATGCAATGCTGATGTGGTGGAATTTTTGACACATTTGTACTTCGTTTCATTGAGTTTTGCATGCCTTTAAGTGCTAATCTATGTCAATACTAACACCATTTTGCTAAGTTTTAGGAGTTCCATGAGTTGAAGGAAGGAGCACAATCTCATGAATTCTGCTAGAAAAGGGAACATACAAACAACAAATTCAAGATGCATCCCATACTTCCAACTGTATTTCCAAACAGAGAACAACAACAACCTGTCAGCAAGGAAAGACAAAAAATATGGCCCGCATATTCAATCTGTGGACCATATGTAGGAAAGTATGGATCGTAAATTCAAAATACGGTCCGTTAGTTGAAGTAAGACAGCCACGAAATCAAGTTGTAGATTTAGAATACGGTGCAAAGTATGGACAGTATATTCAATGTACGATTTGTAACTGTAAACTAGGCCTCCAAACTTACATTGTATTTGGGGTTTTGGATTTTAGTATCAATAGTATATTTAAAAATGTTTTGGGGAGTTCCCAGTAGAGAAATAATATTTCGAAGACACCCATTGTAGTTTGAAGAATTTTTGAAGATTAATTTCATAATTCAATTTTCTCTTCTATATATTGAATGGTAAGTGATCATGTCTAATTTTATACTTTCTTCTTCTTCTTTCTTCATGAGTAGTTAAATTCCAATAAGGGTTGTCAACTCAATGGGTTTGTGAACCTTTTTTTATCTCAATTAGGATGAATTGATTATGGATTTTTAAATATCTAATTGATCTATTATTTTTAAAGTGAATTTGGTGGTTGCAAATACCTAATCATGCCAAATTACCTCAATTATGCCTTAAAGAGCCAATTAAGATTTGATTAGCATCAATCAATAAGGGCTCAAGGCTTAAACCTTGCTTAACGGGTTCACTTAGAGATTTGGTGTATTTGATTGACAAATTGCAATATGTTTTAATTTGAATTCTCTCCAATTTGTAGGAATTGATTGAGATAGATATTGTTTGATTGTTGAGAGATACCTAGTGATTGATTTAGAGATTGATTTCATATTTATAAAGAGCCGATTATTGATTTACCTGATTAAGTAATTTAGGGGGATCAATCCTATGTGGGAATACATCCCTAGTATTTTCTCTTATTGATTTCAACCTTTAACATTCTAGATTTTAGTAATTTAGCTTAATTCTCTCTTACCCATTAACGTGTGTAGTTCATTAATCAGTCAATCATATATGTGTTACTTTAAAGCATAAATCTGTAGTAAGTCCTATGAATATGATCCCAACTTTTTTGTTGAGTAATTATATTGCATGGAGTTGATCGTGCACAAACTCCTAGTTGGAGGTGGATTTTGGTGATCACTAATTTTAGCATTGTTGTCAGGGACTTGGGCATTGGTCCTATTAAGTGATTCATATATTTACTATTTAATTTTAATCTACTCTATCACATTTGTTTTGCTTCGATTAGTGAAACAGATGTACAAGGATAGCTCTCCCTCCTGGAGAGTTGTCATCATGCAAAGATTCAATATGGCATCATGGAATAAAAAGGTTCTTGGTGTTTGTAACATATATCCTGATGACCCATGTATATATTGTAATTGTAAAACCCTAAAAGTTTCTTAGACCAAACCTTGAAATTGGAATGAAAAACCCGAAAGAAACAAGAAAATCATGCCTCAAAATGACTCAACCAATGAGTCATTGTCAAGAACGACGTGTGATGCCCTAGAAGCTCAAAATCAATATCTGGGACTTAATTCAGAAAAATCTGGAAAACTACAGAAAAATTGCAGAATGACCAACCTGACGGGTTATTAAGTGACCCAACGACTCGTCAGGTCGACTGTGAGAAGGACACCTAGATGATGAGATAGTGGTTCCCAATGCATGACGCCACGAGTCGTTCACAGGCCCCACGACTCATTAAGTGGCCCATTGTCGAGCTGGAGTTTTAGAATTTGAGAAGTACATAGTGTACTTGACGGAAGGTCACCACGAGTCGTCATCATCAGTAACGACTCGTCAGGTCCTTCGTTTCCAGTCCTTCCTTTCCTTCTTACCAGTGTACCTGACGGATGACACGACGAGTCGTTCCCAGTCATGATCACTCGTCATGTGCCCGTCAGGGATTTTTACAGTATTTCCTGTCAACTTGACAGGAGGATTCAATGGCTCGTTGGACCTGGTAACGAGTCGTTAGGTCACCCGTTAGGAACACCTGACAGTTTTTCCCAGCGAATTTTTTGGGACTATTTAGTAAATTCATATTCTCCAAAGCATTAAACCGCATCGTTTTGACTGCGGTTTCCAACGTTTTAGTGGGGGTAATGGGTCCTTTTCTTCATTCGCCACTCAATTACTCAGAAAAAAGAGACCGTAAGTTCTCTCAAGAATTCTCAGAGCAAGAACTAGGGCAGTTTTCTTCTCTTCAACTTCTCAAGATTTTTGTGGGTTCTTCATCAGGTATGTGGGGTTTTAGCAAGGGGATTGTTCTTCCCTTGTGTCCCCAAAATCCTCCTTAATTTTCTCTATCAGTTTTAAGCCCTGAGATTTCAAATATGAAGAGGATTCATGTTTATTTTTGTTGATTTCACTTAGAACGATGTTCATGTATATTGTTGATATGATCCCTATAAATTCCTTATCAAATTGTAAGTGTTCATATAAAAAGTGAATTCAAGCCCTAATTTTTCGAGTAATGATTTCGCTTGTTAAATCCCCTGTAATGAATGAAGAATGCTTTGAGTTGAATTTCTAGAATTTTCTTGCTATTCGCATGTGTTAGGTAAATATCTCATGAATGAGAATGACTTTTTCTCTATTGAATAAAACTCCCAGATTCCTGAAATTTGCCTTATAGTATGAATTTGTCCGTGTTGTCGGCATGAATGAGCTCTCTATTAGCTGCTTAGAAATTCAGTTAGTTAGAATGCAGAACTCTATCATTCTAGTTTCAGTTAGAATCATATCATTCTAGCTTCAGTCAGATTGTAGCAACCTCAGTGTTGTCCAGAAATATGTCAACTGATCAGTTTGACTCTAGTTTATGTCGAGGTGTTAGTGGTGCCTCCCAGTTTTCAGACTCAAATTCATATTTCAGTTATTTTTTCCATTAGGTAGTCATAACATTTAGTTATAGCTCTGACCATCCCTAGGACCCAAGTTCAGTTATTAGTTATTCTGTAAACGGTTACGACGCTTCTAGATAAGCAGCTCTGACCAGTCTTAGAACCCAGTTTCCGAATCTGGTCCAATAAGGCTCTCAGGATACATGCAGTGATTCATCCCTGACTAGTCTTAGGCCCCAGTTTCGATCTATCAGCTTAGTAGAGAAATTTAGATTTCCAGTGGGAGCAGAACTTAGGCCGGGGTTCCAGCGCACCTAGGTTCCAAGAACTACATTGCCAGCATAGGTTTCAGTATTACTTTGCCTGATTGTCCCCAGATATAATTTTTTGATCACTCAGTTCATGCCTTTATACCTTGGAAAGGTATATTGGGTCCTACCAGTGGGGTGTATACATCGAACTCCACGTCTAGCTCACGTGGTTAAATGTCAGTTAAAGACTCTCCCACTAGTCAGTCCAGTCCAATATCAGAAGAACCAACTTAGTTCAGAATAGTATCTCAGATTCAATATTCCAGAGTTAGGGCATGTCTTTGACCATCAGACAGAGTCATCTTGACCATTTCAGATTATATCGGTAGCACAGTTCAGTTTACTTGTTGGTCATGGCGTGTCATTTTTAGTTTAGACTTTGCATTAAGTATGTTTCTCCCACTTACTCAGTACATTCAAAGTATCGATGCATGCTTTTCATGTTGTATCATTTCATGATACAGCTGCGGGTCCTCAGGATCAGCACTGATAGATACTTCAGTTTCAAAGCATTCCACGTCAGCAGATCAGAGTGTCAATCCTCATCATTCGAGGGCCTTATTTGTTTTGTTTCATTTAGCTATGGTTTTGTATAAACTTAGAGCTAGCTAGGGGCCTGTCCCAGCAACTCCTCAGTACTTGGCTTTCAGACCATACTTGTCTTTCAGAATTTGATTTCAGATATATTATTTCTTCTCTAAGTTTCAGTCTTTACGTTTTTCCTAAACTGATAAAGCTGTTATTTATAAGTTACGCTGTGCATGTTTACTCAGAATGTTAATGTATGATAGACCAGGGGTTGACTTGGGGTAACTTGTGTCTTCAAGTACCGTGTCTCGCCCAAGGTGTAGGCTGGGGGCATGACAAAACGACCCATTAGAAGCTGACATAGATGTTATGGGTAAAATTCCTTTTTTTCTAATTTTGTTCACATCTTAGATACATAAATTGACTCATCTCAGCCGAAACATCTCCCAATTGAGTTTTGGCTATTGGTAAGGCGGTCATACTTCCTTCACCCAAACTAGAACGTGTTTATTAGAATATTTTTACTTCTCACTTCAGTCAATTAGCAATAATTTTTCTGTAGACTTCCGCAAATCTATTTCATGTGGCTTGGCAAGGAAATTTTGAGTTGTGGGTATAGGACCCTTTACATGTAAGACCTATTCCTCGTGCAATTTGGGATCCTCATTTTGGTCAATCGACCATGGAAGCTTTTACTTGAGGGGGTGCTCTTGGCCCAGTGAATATCGCTTATTCTGGTGGTTATCAGTGGTGGTATACAATCGGTTTAAGAGTCATTGTAAGTTCCTGCAAATTTCCTCCCAGGTACCAATGAGCCATAGAATGACTCTTTGTATGAAGTAATGTGTCATCCTATCACTTGTTGTAACCTAGTGGAGAAACCTGTCAAATCTTGCTTTCAAACAATGAGCCAGACGACCAGTCGTTGTTTGATATAATGACTCATCCAATTATGCCATTGGAAGAAATCCATAAAATGCTAAATTTTCCCGAGTGAAAATGGTTGAAAGCAAAGACCTGTTGTTTCAGGTAATGGGTCATTTTGTCCATCCATGGGGGATATTCAAAATTTGTTCAAAACCCTTCCAATGACAACGAGTGGAACCAAAGACATCTAAGGAGTCATTGTTCCTGTCCGTTGGTCAAGTACAAAAATTGAAATTTAAAAACCCAAGACCAACGACTGGTCTCAATGAGTCGTGGTTACCACCAACAACTTGTTGTGTTACCCGTTGAGTCGGTACGGGCAGTTTTTCAAACCTTTTCTCAGGGGAATTTTTGTATCCTTCCATCATTTATATATCCTAAGCTACATTGTTTTGGGGTATATTATTAGGGTATTAATGGGTTTATCAATCCTTCTCCCTCATTTCTTACTGAACTCTCAAGATCGATACATAGAAAAACTCAAACAGGCTTCTCAGGGCAAGAGTTAGGGTTCTGCTTCTTCTCCAAATTTCTAAGAGCTTCCTCAAATAATTATTCTACAGGTATTTGGGACTTCAACAAGGGTTTCCTTCCACATTTCTGTCCCGATTATTTTCAAAAGTCTTAGCCCTATAATTTTTTCTAAAATTCATGATTTAGAGTTTTCACTCCATGTTGAATTCCCTTACCTTTCCTCCATGATTTAAGGTTCCTATTACTAGTATTGCACAGTATTCAGGGTTTTACTTTTAGCTTGTATGGTGTCTTTCCTTTATTATGAAGTTAGCATGATTTTTAGAAAAAACATCTTTGTGAACTAACATAATTTCGAAAATGGCATGATCTTTCAGAGTACACATGATTTCTCCAATTTATGTAATTATGCTCTACGAAATTAACAGGATCCTCAGTATACTCAGAATCATCAATATTATTAGTAAAATCTAGGTCCTTCAGACTCTCAAGGCACTTTCAGATACGTAGTACTGAATTAGTCTTAGGATATTAGTTTCGAGCTATCAGTAATTTACAAATACTTATATTTATTTATGTGTCTTCAATTGGGAGTAGTACTTAGCATTTAGTGTATCGGGGTTTAGCGCACCCAGACTCCTAGAACTATGTGCCACCATAAGTTTTGACCCGAATGGGTTTTACAGTCAGTAATCACACATCTAGTCATTCTACCCTGGAAAGTTACAGTGGGCCCTATCGATGGGGAGTAAACATCAAACTTCACATCTAGCTCACGTAGTTATAAGTCGGTTAATAGACGCTCCCACAGTTCAGTACACTCAGAGTTCTCAGTCTGATCTAGTCTATCAAACTTAAGGATATGCCTAGTATTCTATGCCAGTTTATCAGTTTTTACAGTATTCTCATATATATAAGACTATTTGTTATACTCATGATATTTGATAGAGTCCTAGCATGTTATTTCAATTTATTTACGAGTTACCAATATATGTGTGTTTTATTTACATCTCACATACTCAGTACATTCCAAGTATTGATTGCATACTCTCAATGTGCTATATCGCTTTATGATATAGGCTCAAGTACCCAGCCTCAGCATCAAAACTAGTTTTTCCCTACGATTTGTAGCAGTTGACAGTGGTGAGTCCTTATCTTTCGAGGACCAGAGTCTTGACTTTAGTTATTGTCATTTTTAGTTTTTTTCATACATTAGAGTTAGCTAGGTTTGTCCCAACAACTCATCAGTTTCTTTTAGAAGGCTTTCAGATAGAACATGTTAGCTTCAACTTGAGTTTCCGTGGTTAAGAAAATATCAGTAATTTATCAGATGCTCTTTATTTATTCAGTATTTGGTTATTATTTTTAAACAACTTGCACTTAATAGTCTTTTTATAGTAGTTCAGTCATTGTAGAATTATGCTATGCATGGGTTTTCTTGGGGTCACTTATGATCCTATGTACTATTTTGCATCCAGGATACAAACTTGGGTCGTGATAGTGGAGGACCCCATTTTTAGCAAGATTGTAAGAATGCCCAAGGAAGAGAGATGTTTATAATGTATCATTCCTGTGATGGGTATAATTGTAATTTATGTGGTAGCCAAGGTGGATATTGGGTTGATTGTCCCAATTGTTTTTCTTCCCTCTGAAGGTGCTCTAACAACAATGCAAGTTGTTATTTTGAGATTGATATAAACTATGACAAGGTGGAAAGACAAAATGCCGGATATGAAAGAATTCAAGCAATGCTCCAAACTTTATTGGATCGGGAGTCTAACGTGGAGGGGATAAATAAATCCTTCTAGATAAATTTTATGGAATGACAAAGAGGAAGAGATTCCTTTGAGGATACACCTCCCAGTCTCATGGAGTTGTCTACTCCTCACAAAGAAATGGTTAAAGAATAGGTTTCTATTTCTCGAGGAGGAGATATTGAAGAGATACTCAGGAGCAAATAGGGAGAAGTGAACATAATGGGCAAGTCTTGATCAAATGGTGGGAAGATGTTCAACATGAAGATGAGAAAGTTATCCACAACATGGATTCTTCCATGAATTGATTTTTTCATAAAGAAAAACCTGACCAAGTAGAAATTGTGAGCCACGAGTGGCTATTAACGCAAGCTTAACAACTTAGGGTATATGGGGATCGCAATGAAGGCAGTTCACAGATTATAGAAGAATTCTTAAAAATTTATGTTGAGAGAAGTCAAGAATGGTGCTACTAGAAATTGCTACCCGAAAATTGGAGGTCAAATTAAATGCTATATTTGAGGCATGCAATACTCAACATCAAATGATCACGGGTAGTAATTTTCAAGGCAACTTCTAATGAAGTGGTCAAGATGGATTTTGAATAGCTAAAGGTGATTTTCCAACCAACCAACCCAAAAATACTATAAGATGCCGAAATCAAAGAAATGACACTAGAGTTGCAATGGAAATTCTATCAAATAATTTTTGATGACTCTAGTGCATTTGAGGAGGAGGATGTCAGGAATGAAATTAATTTAAAAATGGAGTGACTTAAACAGCTTTCAAATCATTTTTCAAGATTGTGCTTTGTTGAACATATGAAAAATGAGGCAACTGAATCTATGGAGGATTTTGGAGAGAAAGATCAAAATGATTTAAGTTTGAAGTTTGCCATGCCAAGAAGAAAAAATGACATTCCTCTTTTAAAGGACAAAAAGTACAAAATGTAATACGTGGGAGATGCCTTTCTTGTGTTCATACCACTGCCCCATGAGCATCACTAATATCTTGATTCAAAGTTGCGGCGGCAGTTTATATCCCTAAAGTGAAATGACACTTAGCTTCTTGGGAGGCCACCTAGGGGATGCTATACACATTCTCTATCATTTCACTTACTTCTTGAGCTTTTATTGGACTAGTGTGCCAAGCACGCCTTAGGGAGTTTTTACCCTTGCTCTTACTTTTTGCATGCACTAGAGACATTGCATATGTTTAGTGGAAAGATTTTTTCTTGTGATACGAGTTTTGATGATAATGTGCGTAGTATGTTTTGTTTTGTAGTTAGTTTAAATGTAGTTGTTGTCTTTGCTTTTGTCGGACATTAGAGTGCTTTTGGATTTTCTTAGCCATGGTTCTTTTCGAGGAGGATTTTTCTGTTTAATCTGAAACAATAATATAGTTAAGTAGCATAGTGATTGGTCGCGATGATCGATTGCGAGGCAACATTTTTTAGGTTACCAACCTACGTTTGAGTAGTTATTGGTTGAAAAAATTGCTCCCCTCCAAAATTTATGGCCACAACTGCTTAGAGTGACATGTTTACCTCTATTTGTGACATTTGATTGTGATACTTGTGGCATAGATTACTTAGTTGAGAATTGTCATGATTAGTTCATTTGATATCTATCTGCTAATTAGTGGTGATAGTTTTCGTTGGCTTACATATTGTGTTCAAACTCTAGAACTTGCCTTCTTACTCATGCTTTAACTTAGGATTGATTGTGGGATGTAGAGATGAAATTAGGCTATATTTGTGTTTCAAAAGCCCCATTTGCATATATAAGCATACCAAATGATACATGTATCCCAAGTATCCCCTTTTGAGCATATGGCCTTTTTTTTATCAACCGCAATGAATTCGAAACCAATTCTTAAGTTGATCCTTATTTGAACCTATTCTCCTTGACACTATGAAATATTGTGATGATATGAAAAAGTGTAAGTTAAGGGTGAGAAGGTGAAAAAGAAAGCAGTAAAAGTGAATATATAGTTTGACCACTTTTCAAGGTAGATTGAACAAAGAAAGAAAAGAAAACAAAAAGAAAAAAAGAGAAAAATAAAATAAAGCTCACAAAAAGTGCCTTGATTGTGGAAGATCTGATGGAAAGAAAGAGAATAAAAATAAAATAAAAATGCAATAAATGTGATGTAGTGTTCAGGGATGGTACTGTTACACCCCGTAAGTTTCTAACATTTAGCCAGCCTTTTAGCATGTTGTTTAAGAGTTTTAGAGTACCATACATGCGAGGTAAGGTCCCAGGGAAAGGCCAAACGTGTGCCAAATCGGGATTTCATGGGAGGAGGCCGAACCAAGTTGCCCAGAGGGGAAAAGTGGCACGGAGCATCCCCTCCGCGTTAGCCAAAGTGGCACGGAGTAGAATTAGCGCGACCGGCAGAGTGCCACGTTGCCTTGTCTGCCGCCTCAAGTATATAAAGGCCTCACACTTAGATGTTATTTCATTATTCATATATCCTCGGCCAGCGGAGGTGAGAATGAAGGGAAACCATTGAAAATAATCTGATTACACTGCCAAATGCCATCCAAATCTAAATTAACTCTTGATAGTGAAGTATAAGGCTGCAGAGAGCATCACTGCGGAGTTATTTTCATAAAATACGCCCGGCTAATCGTCGTCCCACCGAGACTAAGTTGGTGGAATTATTTCAAACTAGTGTCAATACGATCATGTGCCTAAAGTGTGTATTTCTCCCTTCTAGATTCCTGAGAAATTACGAGTTTTTGATCGTCTTTCGATAAGTTGAAGTATAGTCAGTATATATATATATATGTTATCGTTTTCTTCGAATATATTAATAAAGTAGCCCTATTCTTCTGTTAATATGATTACAGTTGAGAAGGGCAGTTGAACCCGAGCTGAAACTCGCCAGTTAATCGATAAATAATGAACGAGGTATGTTAAGGCATTTTGTTTTGGCAAGTTAGTTTCTTCATCATAGTACTCCAGTATGAATCCCAGTAAATCATGTTAGGAGTATGTTATCATGTGTAGTTGTTGTTATTAGTTGAGGCTCGTAATTTGTATTATTTTGGGCTGGATTACACCTGTATAGCTTCCGCGACAACCCCAAGGTTGATAGTTGTGTCGCCGCCCACCAGGGGCGAGGATACATCGCTCTACGGAGTGGCATGCGGTTCGCAAGGGATGAAGATGGGGATCCAAATCCTCACATGTCGTGGTTGGCCTTATACACACCCCCGTCAAGCATTTACTCCTGGGGTATAGATATTAGGAGTCCTCCGGACTCAAACACAGCTACAGTCAGGAGTCGAGCGGGCCCAGTTGCAGACCCAGGGGATCGGCAGGACGCTTAAAGCTGGTAGTTGACTCAGTATGACCTAAACAGGAGTATATAGATTGAGGTGTACTCACTAGGGCTAATGGGGGCCTAGGTGGGTTATTCTTTATTGTACCTTTCGGCTTCTGAGGGCCAGGTAAGGTTCATGATTGATTTAGTTACTGATAGTTAGACAATAAGACGCCTCGTTTGTCTGGTATGACCCCTACCTTCCTTATTACAGTTATGTTTGGCCCTAATTTCAGTACTTCAATCATCTTCAGTCCGTTTTCCTTACTTTAGTTATTGTCAGTTCTATTTCCTTACTTTTAGTTATTTAAAGTTACTACCTTACATATTCAGTACCTGTGGTATTGAAGCCCTTTCTGGGGCACTGCATTACGTTCCTGCAGGTGCAGATAGACGAGGAGCAGGTCCCTCGTAGTTCAAGTCAGCCGTATAGAGTCGTCAGCTCCCATCTTCCGAAGCTTATGTGATAAAGGTTTACTTCTTTTGTTTGTACAGCCTGGGTAGGTCGGGGCCCTGTCCCGACCATCTTATTACTCCTACAGGCTTGCAGATTGTGTTACTTCCCTGTGGTTAGATTATATTGGCCGTGTGGAGACCATATGTGTTTTTGATTATGTGTGTTGGCCGTGTGGGGCCCTATTTAGCTGTTGATTGACGGCCTTGTCGGTCATAGTTCAGCTTAGCATCTGATTTTACTTTCCAGTTATAACTAGATATCATGGTGGCCTTGTCGTCCTGCATAGGACTCCCTATGATTTCTTGTCTCTGGTTTGCTATTTATTTTCACAGGTCTCTATAGGCCTTGTCGGTCGAGGGTTGTATTTAGAGCCGCTACATAGCCCATTGTTTTCATGATTCTATAGTTAGAGTCAGCCCTGAACCAGAGGTGCTTAGGCTCAGTCAGCTCAGCAGTTCAGGTCTTAGTAGGGTACTATGTGCCAGTCATGCCTCCCAACGAGGGGCGTGACAAACTTAGTCTCAGAGTAGGTCGTATCCTAGGGAGTCTGCGTGCCGTGCTAACTAGAGTCTTGTCTATTGATGTGTTGTGCACCACATACTATAGGCAGGAGGCTACAAGGAATGATGGGATGGTTACTCTTTCTTCTTATTCAGTCGTGCTATAGAGTGCTACAGTATAGGCTTGAGTCCCTAAGCTCATAATATTCTTCTTCTTACAGAGAAATGTCGGACCAATTACACCCTACGACAGAAAGGAGGCTAGATTTAGCAGCAGGAGAGGGCACCAGCAGGGTGCCTCAGCCTCGATCAAAATCGGCCCGATTTGAGGATGATATAGAGGTGTCATTTCGACCTTCCCAACAGTCTCCACCATGTCAGGAGCCGCTTGGGACAGTCGGTGTGACGGAACCGCCTCTGGCAGTTTCTTACTTATACCATCCGACCAGGAGGCTAGGAGCGCGGTGGTTATGTTATCCCAGATGATGGCTGCTCAGCGCCAGCCAGTGCCACCTACAGTTGCCGAATCCTTAGGATGGCCTGGTAGCTTAAGGATCCGAGAGTTCCAACCACTAAGTCCCCCGCGATTCACAGGGACAGATTGGACCAAGGACCCTCAGTACTCCTTAGACTAGATGCAGAGGATTTTTAGGGTAATGCATGCTACACCCATAGAGTCGGCTGAGTTAGCAGTATTACGGCTACGGGACATCACCGTACTGTGGTATGAGATTTGGGAGAGGTCCCGAGGGAGAGATGTTTCCCCTCCGACCTGGCCTAACTTCTTAGAGGCTTTCTTAGATCATTACCTACCGCGGGAGATTCGACAGGCCCGGGTTGATCAGTTCCTACACTTGGAGTAGGAGTCAATGATTGTTCGGGAATATGTCACGCGGTTTGATTCCTTGGCTCGATATGTGCCAGCTTTTGTGGACACAATGCCAGTTAGGGTGCACCGCTTTATTATGGAGATTAACCCTTAATATGTTGACACATGCGTCACAACCGCATTGTGAGAGGATGTAGATATCACCCGTGTGTAGGCTTTTGCTCAGAATATTGAGGGTATCAGACAGTGGCAACGGGAGATTAGGAGGACAAGTTAGGAGCAGCGCCGCAGGGATAGACCAGGTGAATTACAAGAGGAGTTCCGAGGAGGACCTAGGCCACGGTTATCAGATAGGCCGCCTAGACCCCCGCCTCCACCGCAACGGCAGAGGAGCAGGTCTAGTCACCGAGGGCAGCCAGAGCCCGGCGAAGGTTCGCAAGCAGTAGGTTCATAGAAGCAAAGGGGAGTGGAGCAGAGTGGGTTTACAATACCACTTTGCCCTATATGCAGTCGACGCCACTCTGGAGCATGCAAGTATGGTTCCAGAACATGCTACATTTGTGGACAGGAGGGTCACCATATGAGGAATTTTCCAGCTAGGGGTCAGGGTTATCAAGATCGACAGGATAGGTCCTCGGTGGGATCACGAGCTCTAGCATCCCCGGCAGCGTGTAGGCCCTCAGTTTCAGCAGGCAGAGGCCAAGGCAGATCAAGGGCCTCTAGTTTAGGTGCCGGCCCAGACCGTACTTATGCACTATCGGGGCGACAGGAGTCAGAGTCGTACCCAGATGTTGTGACAGGTACGCTGAACATTTGCTCTCATCCTACTTATGTGTTGATAGATCCTGGATCCACCTTGCCCTATGTTACACCGTTAGTGGCTCGGAATTTTAGTATTATGCTAGAATTGCTTCAAAGACCTTTCTCAGTGTCTACACCCATTTGTGACTCTATTATAGCTAGAAGGGTCTATCGTGGGTGGACAATAGAGGTTTCCAGTCGTCAGACTACGACAAACTTGATAGAACTAGAAATGGTTGATTTTGATGCCATTATGGGTATGGATTGGCTAGCTCCATGTTATGCCAATGTCAAATGTTGGACCAAGATTGTCCAATTCCACCTTCTAGGGGAGGCAGTATGGGAGTGGAAAGGTAGTACAGCCACGCCAAAAGGTAGGTTTATTTCCTATCTTCGGGTGACAAAATTGATAGCAAAAGGGTGCATTTATCATATTCAAGTGGTTAATGAATTTCCCTACGTATTTCTAAATGAGCTTCCTAGTATTCCCCCAGAAAGGGAAATTGATTTTGCAATCGATCTTTTATAGACACTCAACCTATATCTATTTCTCCATATCAGATGGCTCCCACTGAACTCAGAGAACTAAAGGAACAATTTAAGGATTTGCTAGACAAGGGCTTTATCACGCCGAGTACCTCACCATGGGGTGCGCCAGTTCTGCTCATGAGGAAGAAGGACGGCTCCCTCCGTATGTGTATAGATTATCGACAGCTGAATAAAGTCACTATCAAGAATAAGTACTTGCTTCCCAGAATAGACGACTTGTTTGATCAGCTATAAAGAGCGAGGTAATTTTCAAAGACTTACTTAAGGTCAGGATATCATCAGGTCCGGGTTCGTGAAAGAGAAATTCCAAAGACTGCCTTCAAGACCAGATATGGCCACTTTGAATTTCTAGTCATGTCCTTCGAACTGACAAATACCCCAGCAGTGTTCATGGACCTGAGAACAACATTTTCAAACCATACCTGGACTTGTTCGTGATAGTATTTATCGATGATATTATGGTGTATTCTCGCTCAGAGGAAGATCACCAGGATCATCTATGGACAGTTCTCCAGATTCTTAGAGATCGTTAGCTATATGCAAAAAATTTTAAATGTCAATTTTGGCTGAATTCAGTAGCCTTCTTGGGCCATATTGTGTCAGATGCTGGTATACAGGTAGATACGCAGAAGATAGAGGTAGTGAAAACATGGCCTACACCTACCACTCCGACCGAGGTACATAGTTTCCTAGGGTTAGCTGGGTATTACAGAAGGTTCGTGGAAGGATTTTCCACTTTAGCAGCACCTTTAACAAAATTGACGCAGAAGGCAGAAAAATTCCATTGGACTAAGGCATATGAGCAGAGCTTTCAGGAATTGAAAGACAGATTGACATCAGCACCGGTGCTAGTGTTTCCAGAAGGAATAGAGGGTTATGCAGTCTATTGTGACGCTTCGGGTGTTGGGTTAGGATGTGTTTTGATGCAGCATGGTAAGGTGATTTCCTATGCTTCCAGGCAGCTGAGGAAGCATGAGAAGAACTACCCTACCCATGACCTAGAGTTAGCCTCGGTGATTCATGCCTTGAAAATATGGAGACACTACATGTATGGCATCCACATGGATATTTTCACTGATCACAAAAGCCTGCAGTATATTTTCACCCAGAAAGAGTTGAATTTGCAGCAGCATAACTGGTTGGAGCTGTTAAAGGATTATGATGTGAATATTCTATATCACCCAGGAGGGCCAATGTTGTAGCAGATGCCCTTAGTTGCAAGTACATGGGAAGCCTAACATATTTATAGCCTGAGTGGCAGGAATTGTCCCGAGAATTGCATCAACTAGCCATTTTAGCCATTCGTATAGTAGAATCAGGAGACCATGGAGCAATAATCCAGAATACCGTTGTGTCATCATTGCTAGTGGAAATGAAAGAACGGAAGTATGAAGATCCTTGCCTGGTTTAGCTTAGAAATAGGGTACAACGAGGGGAAATGATAGATTTCTAGGTAACCAAGGACGGAGTTTTGAGATATAGGGATCGCCTCTGCGTTCCAGACATGGCAGGGCTTCGCCAGCAAATTATGGGCGAGTACACTATGCCCGTTACTCTCTCCATCTATGTTCGAAAAAAATGTACCATGACGTAAAAGAGATTTATTGGTGGCTGGGAATGAGAAAGGGGATAGAAGAATTCGTAGCTCAATGTCCCAATGGCCAATAGGTGAAAGCTGAACATCAGAAACCAGGGGGACTGCCACAGGATATAGTCGTGCCTTTATGGAAATGGGAGGTAGTTAATATAGATTTCGTAGTAAGGTTACCTCGTACTAGGCATAAATACTGGGTAATTGTTGACAGGTTGACAAAATTAGCTCACTTTCTGCCAATAATGGCTACCTTTTCAGCTGAAGATTATGCTGAGCTGTATATTAGGGAAATAGTCCGATTGCATGGTATTCCGTTGTCAATTATCCCTGACCGAGGGGCGCAGTTTATAGTTAAATTATGGCAGTCTTTTCAAAGGGGCCTAAAGACGCAGGTTAACCTGAGCACAACCTTCCATCCTCAAATAGACGGGCAGGCAGAACGTACAATCTAGATGCTCGAGGATATGTTATGGGCGTGTGTGCTAGATTTTGGAGGCAGTTGGGATGAACATCCACCGCTTATTGAATTTGCCTATAATAACTGTTATCATTCAGCAATTCAGATGGCACCTTGTGAAGCGTTATATGGGCGGAAGTGCAGGTCCCCAGCTGGTTGGTTTGAGGTAGGAGAATCAACATTTATTGGGCCAGATATTATTCATTCATCAGAAGAGAAAGTAAAGCCTATCAGGGAACGTCTGGTGACTGCTTAGAGCCACCAGAAATCTTATGCTGATGTGTGGCGAAGAAACCTAGAGTTTAATGTGGGTGACTGGGTATTCCTATAGGCTTCACCGATGAAGGGTGTGACAAGATTTGGTAAGAAGGCAAGCTCAGCCCGAGGTTTATTGGGCCTTATCAGATTCGCCGAAGGATAGGCCAGGTGGCTTATGAATTGGATTTACCTCCAAAATTAGAATCTGTTCACCCAGTTTTTCATGTATCAATGCTGAGGAAGTGCATAGGAGATCCCTCCCGGATTATCCCAGTCAAACACGTCCAAATTACTTAGGAGTTAGCTTATGAAGAGGCTCTAGTAGCCATAGATTGGCAGATCTACAGACTAAGAACTAAAGATGTTGCTTCCGTTAAAGTGTTATGGAGGAATAAGAACTGCGAGCAGATGACCTGGGAGGCAGAAGACGATATGAAAACCAGATATCCTCGGTTATTTTAGACTTAGTAAGATTGTGCAGCTAGAGGTATATTGTTGTTGTTGTTTCATATGTTGCATTATATACATGTATATGTGGAGTTGTTGAATTATGTCTATTGTGAAGTGAACACTATAGTATTATGTTAAGTACTTGCATTGGAGTTTTCTACGTTTAAGGGTTTTGGATAGTCCATATTACAGGAGGAGATTCTGCCAAAATGTTTCAGGAATAAGTAATTGCATGGTTAAGGTTCTTGCAAGTAGAAGTTAACATTCAAGGAAGAATGTTCTTAAGGGGGGGAAGATGTTACATCCCGTAAGTTTCTAATGTTTAGTCGGCCTATTCGCATGTTGGTTAAGAGTTTTAGAGTGACATACATGCAAGGAAAGGGCCCGGGGAAGTGGAACAGGTGCCAAGTCGGGATTTCACGGGAGGAGGCCGAACCAAGTTGCCCAGAGGGGAAAAGTGGCATGGAGCAGCCCCTCCACGTTACCCAAAGTGGCACAGAGCAGAATTAGCGCGACCGGCAGAGTGCCACATTGCCTTGTCTGCCGCCTCAAGTATATAAAGGTCTGACACATAGATGTTATTTCATTATTCATATATCCTCGGCCAATAGAGGTGAGAACAAAGGGAAACCATTGAAAATCATCTGATTACGCTGCTAAACGCCGTCCAAATCTAAATTAACTCTGGGTAGTGAAGTATAAGGCTGCAGAGAGCATCGCTGCAGAGTTATTTTTGTAAACTACACCCGGCGAATTGTTGTCACGCCGAGCCTAAGTTGTTGGAATTATTTCAAACTAGTGTCAATACAATTACGTGCCTAAAGTAAGAATTTCTCCCTTCTAGATTCCCGAGAAATTATGAGTTTTTGATCTTCTTTCGATAAGTTAAATTATATTCAGTATATATATATATATATAAAGTTATCATTTTCTTCGAATATAGTAATAAAGTAGCCCTATTCTTATGTTAATATGATTACAGTTGAGAAGGGCAGTTGAGCTCGAGCCGAAACTTCCTAGTTAATCTGTAAACAACGAATGAGGTATGTTAAGGGATTTTCTTTCGGCAAGTTAGTTTCTTCATCATAGTAGTCCAGTATGAATCCCAGTGAAGCATGTTAGGAGTATGTTATTGTATCTAGTTGTTGTTATCAGTTGTGGTTCTTAATTTGTATTGTTTTGGGCTTGATTACACCTGTATAGCTTCTGTGACCACCCCAGGGTTAATAGCTGTGTCGGCGCCCGCTAGGGGTGAGGATACGTCACTCTACGGAGCGGCATGTCGTCCACAAGGGACGAAGATGGGGATCCAGTTCCTCATATGCTGTGGTTGGCCTTATACATACCCCTGTCGAGCGTTTACGCCCGAGGTGTAGATATCAAGAGTCCTACGGACTCAGACACAACTACAGTCAGGAGCTGAGTAGGCCCAGTTGCAGACCCAGGGGATCGGCAAGATGCTTAAAGCTGGTAGTTGACTCAGTATGACCTGGATATGGGTATATAGATTGAGGTGTACTCACTAGGGATAATGGGGGCCCAGGTGTGTTATTTTGTGCTTATTGTACCTTCCGACTTATGGGGGCCAGGTAAGGTTCATGTTTGCTTTAGTTACTGATAATTAGACAGTAAGACGCCTCGTTTGACAGGTATGACCCCTACCTTCCTTATTACAGTTATGTTTATCCCTGATTTCACTACTTCAGTCATCTTCAGTTCATTTTCTTTACTTCAGTTTTTGTCAATTCTATTTCCTTACTTTCAGTTATTTAAAGTTACTGCCTTGTATATTTAGTACCTGTGGTACTGACGCCCATTCTAGGGCGCTGTATTACTTGCCTGCAGGTGCAGATAGATGAGGAGCGGGTCCCTCGTAGTTCCAGTCAGCTGTACAGAACCGTCAGCTCCCTTCTTCCGGAGCTTGTGTGATAAAGGTTTACTTCTTTTGTTTGTATAGTATGGTAGGTCAGGGCCCTGTCCCGACTATCTTATTACTCCTAGAGGCTTGCAGATTGTATTACTTCCCTATGTTTAGATAATATCGGCCGTGTGGGGCCCATATATTTTTTAGATTATGCGTGTTGGCCATGTGAGGCCCTGTTTAGCTGTTGATTGACGACCTTGTCAGTCATAGTTTAGCTTAGCATCTGATTTTACTTTCCAGTTATAACGAGATATCATGGTGGCGTTGTCGGCCCGCATAGAACTCCCTATGATCATTTGTCTCTGGTTAGCTGTTTATTTTCACAGGTGGCTATAGGCCTTGTCGGTCGGGGGTTGTATTTACAGCCGCTACATAGCCTGTTGTTTTCTTGATTCTGTTGTTAGAGTCAGCCCTGCACCAGAGGTGCTTAAGCTCAGTCAGCTCAGCAGTTCAGGTCTTAGTAGGGCCCTAGGTGCTAGTCAGGCCTCCCAAGGTGGGGCGTGACAGGTACTGAGTCACTAAACTCCATATTTGTATCCTACCAGCCCTGTAGACAATATTACAAGCTTAGAAAAGCTCTTATGTGATCTCAACCAAGAATTTTCAAAAAAAGGTATTTGAATATAAAGGCGAGCATATGGTGGTTGTAGTTTAACTTTTAAACATCTTTGTGAGAGATGGGTGTGTTTCTCTTCTCCCTTGATATTGTGTCAATATATTATGCGTGATTCTTATTTTTCAAAATTAAAACTTTTCTTAGCCTAATGTGAGGGCATGTGGATGATAATGGCTAGTATAAGTTGCTTCTCAATCTAGGCGTCTTGCATGTTGAAATAATGTCATGAGTAGAGATTGCATGATTAGTCTTAACAGTTGTGAGAAAGTTGATTTTTACATGATGGAGCGGGTGGCTTTTTTGAACTTAATACTTGTAGATACTTGCCAAAACCATCATAGGTATTTTACTTTGTGATACCGGAACATGTGTCTAGGTTAGATTTTCTTATTTTAGTTGCTTGAGGACAAAAAAAGGCTTTAAGTTAGGGGTGTTGATGTGTCAAGCTTTTGTAATATATTTGTACTTCTTTTTATAGATTTTTTCATGCCTTTAAGTGCTAATTTAAGTTTATACTAATACTATTTTGCTAAGTTTTAGAAATTCCATGAGTTGAAGGAAGGAGGCATCAATCAAGATGCAGTTTATACTTCCAACCGTGTTTCAAAATAGAAAATCACAACAACCTATCAACAAGGCCCAAATATGGCATGCACATTTAACTTGTGGACTGTAATTAGTATCGCAAGTCACCAGAATCAGAAAAGTGTCAACTTAGAGAAGCAAACTACGGAGGAAAGTACGGACCGTAAATTCAAAATATGGTCCTTAAGTTGAAGTACGACAACCACCAGATCAAGTTTCAGATTTAGAATACGATGCAAAGTACAGATTGTATATTCAATATACGGTCTGTAACTATGAACTGACCCTCCAAATTTAAATTATACTTGGAGTTTTGGGCTTTAGTATAAATAATATTTTCTTCATTTTCTTGGGGAATTTGAGCTAGAACCTAAATTCTACAGTAGAGATATAATATTTTGAAGATACCCATTGTAGTTTGAAGAATTTTTGAAGATTAATTCCACACAATTTGAATATTCGATTTCATTTATTTAATTGTAAGTGATCATGTCTAATTTTATGATTTCTTCTTCTTCTTTCTCCACGAGTAGCTAAATTCCAATCTAGGGTTGTGAACCCTATGAGTTTATGAGCCCTATTGATCTCAATTAGAATGAATTGATTATGAGATTTTAAACATTGATTGATTTATGGTTTGTAAAGTGAATTGGGTCGTTGCAAATACTTTGCCAAATTGCCTCAATTGTACTTGGAAGAGAAAATTAAGGTATGAGTAGCATCAATCAACAATGACTAAGGTATAAACCTTGCTTAATAGGTTCACTTAGATATTTGATGAATCTAATTGACAAATTTCAATATGTTTAGGTTTTAATTCTCTCTAATTTGAAAGAATTGATTGAGATAGACATTGCTTGGTTGATGAGAGACATCTATTGATTAATTTAGAGATTGTTTGTATATTTATAGAAAGCCCACTATTGATTACCTGATTGACTAATTTAGGGGATCAATCCTATGCGGGAACACATCCCTAGTATTTTCTCCTATTCATTTGTACCATTAATATTCTAAATTTTAGTATTTTTGCTTGATTCTCTCTTATCAATTAATATGAGTAGCTCTTCAATAAGTCAATCATATTTGTGTACTTGATAGCTTAGATATATACTAAGTCCTTATGGATACAATCCTGACTATTCGTTGGGTAATTATATTGTAGTCGACCGTGTACACTTTCCTGATTGGAGATGAATTTGGGTGATCACCAAATGCATATGCCCTAGCTAGAAAACCTGTATATACCTGAGTCCTATTCGGACAATCAGGATCCATGGGCAACTTGCCAGGTCCATATACCCGTTAGAATTATTTCCTATTAGCGACACACACATACTAGAACCATTTCTCATCGATGATACACATCCACTAAAACCATTTCTAATTGACGATACATACTCACCAAAAATATTTTATGTTTGTAACACACACCCATTGGAACCATTGCATCAATAACATATACCCGCAAAATATCACAATGCTATAACGAGAGTATTATGGATGTTCATGTGATGAATTGGTAATTTACCAACTCATTAGAGTCTTAAGCATGAGCTTTTGCAGGATTTTCACATCAATTTGGAAGGTTTTATGCCTTTTCTCTGTGATTTTATTGGTATTATATTAATACAAGAAAAGAAAAAGAATTGAACAAAGAATGAGTCTGCTAGAAGCAAGAACCTGTGTTTTGTAGGTTGACACCTACAAAACACAAGTGCAGCGCAAAAAAACACTTGTCTTGAGCTGAAGGGTACTTGTGAAACACAATAGGAATTTAAAAAATTCAAGTGCAACTATAGATGAGTCTAGCAATTCTGTCTATGACCTTCGTGTGACATGTGAACCACAGATGGGCACCTGTGAAACGCATGTGCCGCACAAGTGGCCAGAACGTTGATTGGGTAAAATTGTCCAAATTTGGCACAAATTCAGTGTGAAAGCTTCCAAGGGAATTTAAGGAATGTTGTATAAAAAGAGAATATGCATAATTACCCTAAATGAACTCATACTTGTCATAACTCAGATAATACATCTTAGGTAAGAAGAATTGTAGAAAGAAGTAGAAAAGTACATTGTTCTTCTTCTTCTTCTGCTTCTTCTTCTTCTTCTCCTTCTTCTTCTTCTTCTTCTTCTTCTTTGCCATTCTTGTGCTAAAAACCACCATTATTTTAGATTTGTAAGCTTAAATTTCTATTCAAATATGATGAATGTTAGTGAATCACCCATGGGTATTTCTTCTTTAACTTCATGTATGAGTACCTAATTTAATTGCTAGGGTTGTGTGAATGATTGGGGTTTAGAATGAATTTAGTGTTGTTGATTTCGTCTTAATTTTAATTATAAAGCATGAATCTAGTGTTTCCACTAAGTTTGAATGCTGAAATTAATGGTTGCAAATATTAATTTACTTTTCTTATCGTACTTTTGCTTGAGAGAGAGGAGTAAGATATGGTAACGATGCATTAGTGAGGATTTGGGTCATGGATATGTGGGGTTGTGATAGAGATAGTCAAAACTCATTTCTATCACTCATTAAAAGGCTGAAGATAGAGATAGTTTAGCTCTTCCTCAAGCTTTTGGTGGCTGATTGATATTATTGACCTTGGGGTTTGAGAAAACCCAAGGCAAATTCACCCAAGTGGTTGGGAAACATCGCGTGTAGCCTTTGACACTGGTATTCATGTTGTAATATTTGAGACTAGTTAATTAATCCTATCCAATCGATGCCCCTATCAAAAGCACATCCCTAGTTCATTCTCATTGCTTGCAGCAATCAACTTTCTTTGTTTTTAAATTTGACATTAGAATTCTATATCTTACTTGTTTTCCCCCAATTTTTTCCTTTTTATAATATAAACAATGATGCATGCTAAATTAATTCACTCTATGACTTTTGGATGATCTATTTCAACTCTCTGTGGATTCGACCCCGAGACATAGCTGGTAAATTATATTGCATACGATCATGTACACTCTCTCACTTTGAGGGATGGATTTGGACGTTATTAATTTTGGCACCATTGTCGGTGTCACTCCCCATCCTCGGAGGCATAACTGGAACCTGATGCCACACTAGACCCTGAGCTAAATTGTCACACCAACAGTCTACACCCTGCGAGAACACGGTACTTGGAGTTACAAGTAAACCCAAGTTAACCCCTGGTCTATCATACACTGGCATTATGAGTAAACATATAAATATTGCAGAATATTTTAAGTAAAACATAAAACATTTATGAGAATGGAGTTGATTCATAATGTTTGAAAACATCTGAACGAAACTACAAGTCTTAATAACCATTTCTGAGTCTGAAAACCACTACAACTGATGAGTTGCTGGGACAAGCCCCCATCTAACTCCAAGTCTAAAAAGAAGAAAACATAACTAAAATAAATGATCTTCTTCCTCGAATGATGAGGACTCACCAATAGTGCAGCTGAAGTCTTTTGAGAGTGATCGGCTAGCGAGGATGAGACTAAGATCTTGTAGCTATATCATAAAACGATACAATATAAAAGGTATGCATCTATACTTTGAATGTACTAAGTAAGTGAGATAAACCATACACAAGAAATGAAATAACTGAACTGAAAAGACGTGCAATGACCAACTAAACTGCTTAAATTGAATAGCTGTAGTATGCTAAGATGGTCTAAAAGACTCTGTCTAATGGTCAAGGAAATGCCCTAAATCTGAGATACTGAATTCAACTAAACTAACTAATCTGATAATAAATTGAGCTTACAAGTGGGAGAGTCTATAACCGAGATATAACCACATGAGCTAGATGTAGAGTCCGATGTATATACCCCATCGGTATGACCCGATATACCTTGCCAAGGCTATAAAGGCATGATTTGGGTGATCACAAGTCTGTGGCCATAAGGACAATAGAACTGTAACCTACGGTGGAAACTTAGTTTTGGGAACCTACATGCTGTGGAACACCGGTCCGCTCGGTACTAAGTCTTGCTCCCACTGGATATTTCTAGACTGACTACTAAGATGATAACTCAAAACTGGGGCCCAAGACTAGTCAGGAATACCTATCTGGAAATACCATGTGAGTCTTATCGGTCCAGGTTCTGTAATTGGGTTCTAAGACTGGTCAGAGATGCTTATCTAGAAGCTTTGTAACCGTCTAAAGAACAAACTGTAATTCTGAAGCTAGGGTTCTAAGGATGGTCAGAGTTTCTCATGTGAAAGTGTCATGACCTCCTAAAGAACCACTAAAATTGATACTGAGTCTAATTCTGATACCTGGGAGGTACTACTAACACCTCGAGAATTTATGCAGTAAAATTTTGATCAGCTGACATTTCTAACTAATACAGAGTATTGTAACATTCTGACTAAAACTGAACTGACAATAGTATGATTGAGTTTCAGTACAACAAACAACATGGGAGTCCCCAACACTGATAAATTCAAGCAAAATTTTTATATTAAGCAATATGGCAAGATTCTAGTTTTTTGCAGTCAATAGCTAGGGCTAAAATTTACTTTACTGGGACAAGCACCATTACAATCACAAATTGATGGAAAATATCCACAATTATGAAAAAATAATATTCCACATTAATTAAAGGAATTCTGACTAAAAATTTCTTAACATACAATAGTCTTAGGGCTAGAATTGATAAAGGAAATAGAATGAATTTTGTGGACACAAGGGAAGAACTATTCCCTTGTTGAATTCCCACATATTTGGCTAAGAATTCTGGAGAAAATCCCTGAGAAAATTCTAATAAAACAACGTGTGCCCTAGCTTCTTCTCTGAACTTCATATCTGCTCTACGCTTATGCTCGAGGGAAGGAGAGTGAAATGAAGGGGAAAAGGTCATTCTACCCCTTTAAATCCCTCCTAAATGAGCCCAAAAATATGGGGTTTTAGTATTAAAAAGGTGGGAAATTACCAACATACCCCTGGAAGAAGGAACTAAAAACTGAATGATTGGCCTCAAAATGGGTTGTTAGTCGAACCCACGACCCATTCGAACCCACCGTTGGTTCTAGGTCAAGAAATCATGACCACTAGAAATGAACCATGCGAGAGTACCACAATCCATTGGAAGAATGGATGGGTCATTGGTACATCTCGTTAGTACCGGTACGAAAACTGGGCCTTGAGGCAACGATCAACACAAGACTTGTTGGTAGGACCAATAGGTCGTTGCATCGACTCATGGTCTACACTGCTAGGGCCTGGGACTGGGCGACAGGTGGTAGCAACGACTCATTGGTAGGAACCACGAGCAGTTGGTTCCTCTCGTTGCCTCAAGGAAAGGCCCGCTAGGATTCTGAACTTGGGATCCAACGGACGTAAGGACAACTCGTTGGTTCAACCAATGTGTCATCCTATGCCTCATTGTTCCCCTAAAGAAAAACTGCTATGCTAACAATGACTCAGACAATGATCTGTTGGAGCTTACCACGACCCTTGTCTGGGTCATTCTGCAATAAAATTTCTGGTTTTTCTTCTGAACTTTCTTGAAATGCCTATGTCTGGTCTAGGAATGTTTTGGGGTGTTATAATATCTCCCCTTGGGATCATTCTCCCTTGAATGAAGACTAAAACTGCAGTAGAACTAGGAAAAGAGCTAAGATTTCTAGACTGAGGCTATGAGCTGGTTTCTGAAGGAGTAACTAACTCCAAACTAACTCAACCGTACTAACAGAGATGATGCAACTAGGATGCACATAGAAAATCTAAATAAAGCTAATGAGTATGGAACTAGATAGAGTACTAGCGAGGAATTTAGTACTTGAAGCCGGAGCTGGATTGGAAGGGTACAAGTGTGGGTATCTAGCCATCATATCTGCTTCGGCTTCCTATGTAGCTCCTTCTACATGTTGATTTCTCTATAAGACCATGGCTGAAGCTACCTCTACTTACGAACTTGATGGTCAAGGATCTAAACTAGGACCTCTTTCTAAGAGAGTCTACCTTTTACTCCTACACTATCCAATGGCACAACTGAAGTTGGATCACCGATGCACTTCGTCAATAGTGACACATGGAATACTGGGTGCACATATGCCAACTCTGAAGGTAATTCCAGCTCGTAAGCTACCTTGCCAATTTGTTTGAGAAATCTATAGGGTCCCACATATCTCAGACTGAGCATTTCTTTCTTCCCGAATCTCATCACCCCTTTCATGGGCAACATTTTCAGATAAACCCAGTCATTTAGTGCAAACTCTAATTCTCTTCTCCTTACATCAGCATAAGATTTATGATGCCTCAGAGTTGTTTTTAATCTTTCTCTAATGAGAAATACTTTCTACATAGCTTCATGAACTGCGTCTGGCCCGATTAGAGTATCTTCACGAACCTCAAACCACCCAATAGGATATCTACACCTCCTGCCATACAATGCATCAACGGGGCCTTCTGGATACTAGAGTAGTAGCTGTTGTTGTAAGCAAATTCGTGAGAGGCAAGTGATCATCCCAACTGCCCTTGAAATAGATCACACACGCTCTCAACATATCTTCTAGGATCTAAATAGTTTGCTCAGCTTGTCCATCTCCCTGCGGGTGAAAAACTATGTTGGGCTTGACATGGGTACCAAGTCCCTTCTAAAAGGACTTCTAGAAGTGAGAGATGAACTGGGTACCTCTATCTGAAATAACGGATAAGGGCACCCCATGAAGTCTGACCAACTCTAGAATATAAAGCCTAGCATAGTCCTCAACTGAATCTATAGTTTTAACTATGAGGAAGTGGGCTGACTTAGTCATCCGGTCTACTATCACCCAAATTGAATCATGCTGCCGACGAGTCTAAGGTAGACCTATGATAAATTCCATATTTACTTCTTCCCACTTCCATGTGCGTATGCTGATATCCTGAGTTATACCTCCAGATCTTTGGTGTTATACTTTGACTAGCTAGAAATTTGGCATTTAGCTAGAAATTCAACGATGTCTCTTTTCGTGTCGTTCCACCAGTAAATATCCCGTAAATCTTGATACATCTTAGTAGCACCAAGGTGGATAGATTATCTTTAACTATGCGCTTCAGCCAGTATCTTCTGTATCAAATCACTGACGTCCGGTACACAAAATCTTCCTTGGTAACGGAGCACACCATCTCCCCCTTTGGAGAAAGTCTCAACTTCTTTTCTGAGAACCGCTTTAAGGTGGGATCTTCATCCTGTCTGGACTTAACTTCAACAACCAAAGAAGAATTTGACCCACTTTGCATTACCACTACACCCTCAGCTGAATCAACAAACTGCACCCCTAACCGAGCTAGTCTATGGATATCCTTTGCCAACTCCTTTTTTGCTTCTGCGACATGAGCCACTCTCCCCATAGACACTCTACTCAGGGCATCAACTACCACATTGGCTTTTCCCAAGTTATATAGTACGCTCATGTCATAGTCCTTTAGTAGCTCTAACCACCTTCTATGATGAATATTTAGATCCTTCTAAATGAACACATACTGAAGCCTCTTGTGATCGCTGAAAACATCCACGTGAGCCTATTACAAGTAGTGTCTCCAAATTTTCAATGCAAACACCACCGCTGCCAACTCCAAGTCATGAGTCAGATTCTTTTCATGATATTTGAGTTGTATGGAGGTGTAGGCTATCACCTTGCCCCATTGCTTCAGAACGCAACCGAGTCCAACTTTGGAAGCGTCGCAATACACTACAAACCCGTCTGATCCTTCTGGTAGGGTCAACACTGGAGCGATAATGAGTTGAGTTTTAAACTCCTAGAAACGCTTCTTACACGCATATGACCATTGTAAATTTACCTTTTTCTGAGTCAACCTAGTTAGAGGGGATGCTATAGAAGAAAAGCCTTCCACAAAGTATCGATAATAACTAGCTAAACCCAAGAAACTTCTGATTTCCGTTGGGGAGGTAGGTCTGGGCTAGTATTTCACCGCTGCTATCTTCTAAGGATCATCCTGAATACCCTCACCCAAGACCATATAACCCAAGAAAGTCACGGACTTCAACCAGATTCACAGTTGCTGAACTTGGTGAACAACTAGCGGTCTCTGAGTGTCTGAAATGCTATCCTTAGGTGATTCACATGCTCTTCCTCATTTCCTGAGTATACCAGAATGTCGTCGATAAATACAATGATGAACATATCCAGATTCTGCTTGAAGACTTTGTTCATCAGGTCCATAAAGGTTGCAGGGGCATTAGTCAGTCCGAAGGACATAACCATAAACTCGTAGTGATCACCGAGTCCTAAAAGTTGTTTTCAATATGTTACACTCTCTGACCCTTAGATGATGATACCCCTACCTAAGATCAATTTTGAAAAAACAACTGGCTCCCTGAAGCTAGTCGAACAACTCATCAATCCTAGGTAGGGGATACCTGTTCTTGACTATGACCTTGTTCAATTGACGGTAATCGATGCATATTCTGAGGGTACCATCTTTCTTTCGCATGAAGAGTACTGGAGCACCCCAGGGAGAGATGATAGGTCTGATAAGACCCTTATCAAGAAGGTCTTTTAGCTGCTCCTTAAACTCCTTAAGCTTAGTAGGAGCCATTCTGTAAGGAGGGATGGATATGGGCTGAGTATCTGGGAGAAGGTCTATACCGAAGTCTATTTCCCGCTCAGGAGGAACTCTGGGAAGATCTTCAGGGAAACACATCAGGGAACTCACTGACAACTAGGAATGATTGTATAGTCGGGGTCTCAGAGCTGGAGTCTTTGACCTTAACTAACTGATAAATCAATATGCATCCTTTGGAAATAAGCTTTCTGTTCTTAAGGTAGGAAATAAACCGACCCTTAGGAGCTGAACTGTTGCCTATCCACTCTAACAATGGCTCGTTAGGGAATAAAACCTGACGACCCTAGTTCTGCAGTCAACTGTGGCATAACCAGAGTGTAACCAATTCACGCTAGGAATGAGTTCAAAATAAACCATGTCTATCTCAACAAGGTCAGCTGAAATGAATTTATCGAGAATTGAGACTGGGTAGTTTCTATACACCCGGCTTGCTCCGACTGACTCACCAACTGAGGTGGAGACCAAGAATGGTTTTGAGAAGACCTATGGGCAGATATCAAACTGGACTGCTACAAGGGAGTCACAAACAATAGTGTGGATCCTGGATCTAGTAGGGCATACAAGTCTAGATGAAAAAGGCATAACATACTCGTGACCACGTCAGGTGAGCTCTTCTGATCCTAACGAGAAGACAATGCATAAAAATGGTTTTGGCGCTAACCAACATCTGTACCTGAAGTGTTGTCCTGTTGACCAGGTCGGCCTGAGGAGTTGCTGAGGTTGTGGATTGTGAGCTTCTCCATCCTACTGACAGATACTCTTTAAGCCGATGACCAAGCTGTCCACAACCAAAACAACCCTCTTGACCCTGAAGACACTCTCTTGGGTGGTACTTGCCACACTTACAGCAAGCTGGATAGCGATTGCTGGTATTGAAGCTATGGGATCGAGAGCCAGATGATCCACCTCTCCGATCCTTATGGGACCGAAAAATAGGGGCGCTGGCTGAACTGGGTACTGGAGCCCTCTGCTGTTTCTACTGGGTGTAGCTGCTACCTCCAGATCTTTGATGGCCATGTTTTGACTGGCTACTTCTCGCCAGTTTGTTCGCCCGCTCCAAATCTTTTAATTTTTCTGCCTCAATTTGCTGAGCATGAACTATGAGGCCATAGAGGTTGATATCCTTAATAAGCATTATTGTCCTACACTCCTTAAGGACCAAATTCGAAACTCCATTCACAAACTTCAACATGCGAGCCCTTGGCTCGGCTACCATCTCTGGAGCATACTTAGACAACCCGGTGAACTCCACAGCATATTCTTCTACTGTTCTATTGCCCTACTTTAGGTTCATGAATTCTTCCACCTTCGCCTCCCTGAGCTCCCGAGGGAAGAATCTGTCCAAGAAGGCTGTAGTGAACACCTCCCATTACACCGGTCCTGCTCCTACATGCCTCCCCTCCTCACATTGCTCATACTAGATCTGGGCTACCCCTCTTAGCTGGTAGGCAACCAAGTTGGAACTCTCCGAGGAGCTGACAACCAAAAACTAGGTGATCTTTCTAATCCTGTCCACAAACTCCTGTGGGTCCTCTCCCACCTTAGATTTGTGAAAATCTATAGGGTTCATACAAGTGAAATCCCGCACTCGAGTAGCTGGTGGGGTAGGTCGGTGTGCGTTACCGGCCGTTCTTCCATTACGATGTTGCAGAGGTATAATTCACTGAAATGAAATAGAGCACGAGTTAGGAGAACGATTTTGGAACTGAATTTCAACGCACGATAAAGAGTATAAATAAAAGAGAAGTTTCCTAATAACATCTCGTAGCCTCCACGTCATAAGTGTGGCGCACTTCACACCTATGATAGGGACTCTACTCAATGCGGCTTTTAGACATCCAAGGATACTCTAAACCTAGGGCTCTAATACCAAGTTTTTCATGCCCCAATTCTACACCCTAGGCGGAAAATGATACTTGGAGTTATAGGTAACCCCAAGTCAACCCCTGGTTTATCATACACTGGCATTCTGAGTAAACATATAAATATAGAGAAAGCTTTTAAGTAAAATATAAAACATTTTTTGAGAATGGAGCTGATTCATAATGTTTGAAAACATCTGAACAAAACACAAGTCTGAATAACCAAGTCTAGGTCTGAAAGCCACTACAACTAGAGTTGCTGGGACAAGCCCCCAGCTAACTCCAAGTCTATATAGAATAAAATAGAACTAAAATAAATGTTCTTTGTCCTCAAAAGATGAGGACTCACCAATAGTGCAGCTGGAGTCTTCTGAGAGCGATCGGCTAGCGAGGTTGAGATTGAGATCCTGCAGCTGTATCATAAAATGATACAACATAAAAGGTATGCATCAGTACTTTGAATGTACTTAGTAAGTGCGTGAAACCATACATAAGAAATAAAATAACTGAACTAAATAGTCATGCAATGACCAACTGTACTACTGAAACTGAATAGATGTAGTAAGATGAGATGGTCTGAAAGACCCTGTCTTATGGTCGAGGACATGGTCTAAATCTGAGATACTGAACTGAACTGAACTGAACTGATTAATCTAAGAATAAACTGAGATGACTAGTGGGAGAGTCTATAACAAACATATAACCACGTGAGCCAGACATGGAGTCTGATGTATACACCCCGTCGGTAGGACACAATATACCTTGCCAGGGTATAAAGGCATGAACTGGGTGATCACAACTCTGGGTCCATGAGGAAAATTAAACTGTAACCTACGGTGGCAACGTAGTTCTGCGAACCTGGGTGCGCTAGAACCCCGATTGTCTCGGTGCTAAGTCTTGCTCCCACTGGATATTTCTAGACTGGCTACTAAGATGATAGCTCAAAATTGGTGCCTAAGAATAGTCACGAATACCTATCTGGAAGCACCCTGAGAGTTCTATTGGATCGGATTCTGTAACTAGGTTATAAGACTAGTCAGAGATGCTCGTCTGGAAGCGTCGTAACCGTCTAAAGAAAAAACTATAATTCTGAAGCTAGGTTTCTAAGATGGTCAAAACATCTCATCTGAAAGTGTCATGACCACCTAAAGAACCACTAAAACTGATATTGAGTCTAATTCTGATAGTTGGGAGGTACTAGTGACACCTCGAGAATTTCTGTAGTCAAACTAATCAGCTGACATTTCTGACTAACACTGAATATTCTAACATTCTTACTAAAACTGAATTGACAATAGTCTGACTGAGTTTCAATACAATTAAAAACACGGGAGCCCCCAACACTGATAAATTCAAGAAAAAATTCGATATTAAGCACTATTGCAAGATTCTAGTTTTCTACAGTCAAGAGCTAGGGCTAGAATTTACTTTACCGGGACAAACACCAATACAGTCACAAACTGATGGTAAATATCCACAATTATAAAAAAAATAGTATTCCACATGAATTAAATGAAGTCTGACTAAAAATTTCTTAACATACGACAGTCTCAGGGCTAGAACTGATAGAGCAAATAGAAAGAATTTTGGGACACAAGGAAGGAACTATTCCCTTGTTGAATTCCCACATACATGGCTAAGAACTTTTTGGAGAAAATCCCTGAGAAAATTCTAAGAAAACAACGCCTGCCCTAGCTTCTGCTTCTGAACTTCTTGTCTGTTCTACACTTAGGCTTGATGAAAGGAGAGTGACATGAAGGGGAAAAGGTAATCCTACCCCTTTAACTCCCTCCTAAACGAGCCCAAAATGATGGGTTTTTAGTATTAAAAAGGTGGGAAATTACCAATATACCCCTGGAAGAAGGAACTGAAAACTGTCCGACACTGAATGACAGGCCTCAGAGCGGGTCGTTAGTCGGATCCACCACCCGTTGGAACCTACTGTTGGTTTTGGGTCAAGAAACCATGCCCACTAGAAATGAACCACGGGAGGGTACCACGATCCATTGGAAGAATGGACGGGTAGGAAAACTAGGCCTTGAGGCAACGATCAACATAATGACTCGTTGGTAGGACCAACAGGTCATTGCTTCGCCTCGTGGTCCACATAGCTAGGGTCTAGGACTGGGAAACTAGTGGTAGCAATGGATCATTAGTAGTAACCACGAGTCGTTGGTTTCTCTTGTTGCCTCAGAGAAAGGTACACTAGGATTCTGAACTTGGGATCCAACGGACGACAGGACGTCTTGTTGGTTCAACCAACGGGTCGTCCTGTGCCTCGTTGTTTCTCCCAAAAGGAAAATTGCTACGATGACAATGACTCAGAAAATGATCTGTTGCAGCTTTCCACGACTCGTTGTTTGGGTCGTTCTGCAATAAAATTTCTAGTTTTTCTTCTGAACTTTCTTGAAATACCTGAGTCTAGTCTAGGAATGTTTTGGGGTGTTACATGAATTAGCAGGACATGTACACCTCTGGTGCACACTAGCATCACATAATCAAGAAAACAATCAAGTATATCTCGGCTTAAAGAAGCCCTTGGCCGATAAGGCCGTAATATAATTACTTGCGCAGATATTTAGTTGACCCAACAATTCACAATAATAATAACATTCTATAAGGGCTGACAAGACCACCATATTGTCTAAATAAAATAAAGTGGAAGGTATACATATATATACACACACATCTATATATATACATATATATCTACATGTGTATATATACATATATACATGGGCCATTAAGGCCGCGAAACTTCTCAGACAAAGTAACAGAGCTAACATGGACAACAATGTACTTTTAAACAATCCCATTTTCTGTAACCCTCTAAGGAGTAAATACTTGGCTGGGACAGGACCCCGCCCTACCCAAAAGAACTATACATCAAAAGACAAGAAAACCTCTAAAGTATGGAAACTTCGAATGAGAGGAGGTAACCAATGTGCTGAGCCTGGACTGTTGCTGAAGAGGTCCCTGAATCTATCTGTCAGAATCTACAGGCAAGAGTGCAGCACCTCCAGGCTTGGGAGTCAATATAATAATGCACCGAGTATGTAAGGCGATAACAATAAGCTGGAACTAAACTGAGAGTAAGAACGGAATGTAAATAGCTATAAGAATAAGAGAATAACCTAAAAATTTTGATTAAGTTATATAGGAACTAAATAGGCAATAGTCAAACAAGAACCTAGCCTGACAGGTACAAACAACAAATAATAACCTCCCTGAGTCCTGCCAGGTATACCTCAATCTACAAATCCCTATTCGTAACACTGTAGCCCCATAGGCAAGCTGTAATTGTATCTTGAGCACACTTGGCCCTCTATCTCTAACTATATATTGAACCTTCTAGGCTCTTGTCTATTTAAGATTTATGGGCTCCTGTAACTAAACCCCGAGCACATAGGGCTCTACTGAGGGTCAGTAATACCAACTTAGGCATAAAGGAAGTCTATAAGTGAATAGATGTCAATATGGCTCTATAGGTCTCAATGTAGTCATTCTAGACATTTTATAGCTCTTATAAGCAAAGTATAGCCCATATGAAGGGTAAGCTTTATTATAGCCTTTCTAGGCAATTTGTACATGGGAATCTGCATAAAAATCCTAAGAGTGTTGGCCTAAATACTCAACAACTGACAAGATAGTCAATAAAGGCGTCATACAATCTATTATGCTATCAACAAGTAATATTATCGCCAACCTACTTGTTATGTTTCTAATCATAAACAAGGAGTGTTAAACAACTAATCACAGTCCCTTATGGCATTGGTAAGGTTTCAAGACATCAATAGCTAATCTACATCAATAGCTAATCTAAGCGATAACGATTTATGTAAACGACTCTTATGTCGCTTCTAATCGAAAGGCAGCTAGCTAGATGTGAAAAATATCGGCAAAGGATACTTATACCACATTATTATTCAACTTAAAGAACCTAACCAACCAAAAGAAACATAGATATGAACACTACTATGATGGACAATAATTTGTATCAATGATATGACGAAGAAAACTGTCCGAAAAGAGTTTAGCTTTAAGATACCTTGTTTCGACGTGCTGTCTTTAGTCGCTTCTTTCCTTCAACAACCAACACTTACCCCCTTAAATTACTTGATTTAATAACCATGAAACAAGGCTTTTTCAGGCCAATATATCCATCCAAAACGTCACACCAACAGCAGCCACAACAACAACATACAAGGCAATATTTTAGCCATTTTCTCTACTTGTTTCCATTAGCTTTTGTGGGGGAAGATTACCTAAATTCTACTGTAATTATTCCACTCAATATTAAGTATAATTCCAGAAAATTAAACAGCCAAAAATCCTCAAAAAACAAGCAAGAACTCAGCTCAAACAGCCCAATCCGACAGCTTACTTAGCTGCAAATTTCTAGCCCTTTTCGCTTGTAATTTAAGGGGTTTAAAGGGGGGAAAATCCTTACCTTTCCTTTTGATTTTAATCCTTATTCAAATAGGTATCTATAGTAAGTCCAAACAACCTTTGAAAAATATCAAATCACCTTCAAAACCTTGCCAAAATGAGCTCCAAAACAGCCCTTAGCTCACTTTCACTTTTGGAAACTATCCCTCTTCTTGTCTTATGATTTGCTTGAACTTAGCTTGAGGTTTCCTCTTTAATTTTTTCTTCTCTAACTACTGGAGAAAAGAGAGAAATATGTCCCTAAGCAAGCTGGTAGATTTTTGGATCAACATGAAATGAATTGGCAGAAAACAATTCATTTAAATAAGGGGTGGGTTGGTTAATTAATGTAAGGCCACGTCACTGCCCGATAGTGCCCCAGTAAAATACCTGTAAGTTTTTACTCCGAACTCCGATTGATGAGTGGTTTAATGTTATGAAAACTAGACTGAAGGGCCTTTAATTTTATATGTTTTGAAGCTTCAAACTCAGTATATATTGGGATAAAATTCCCGAGACATTTGACCAAAATATCAAAGAATTTTTAAAAGTAACTTGCGCTAACTTTTTCTGATTTTTATTTTACAACTTGCACGAACTAAAATCTTAACATATGATAATTGAATAATATGAATACCTAATAACACATACTTCTTATGATACTAAGCACTCTTGGCCAAAGCTTAAAAGTATGATTTTATTGCTAAAATTATACGGGGTGTTACAGCCGGGGAGTTGAATACGACTGCCTTTAGTTGTTAAGTAATTCAATTTTATTGTTGCATATTTTGCTATTTTGACTTTTGTTTTTAGTTTTCTGGTTGTTTAGGTTTGCAAAATATGATCATGCTAGTAACTCAGGTAGTGTGGATGGTGCAATGGATGGGGAAGATGATGCCATAGTCAATGACGTTGCTTGTTCCATTCGCCTACTACCTATGGTAGAGAATGTATTCTTTCATGTCACAAGTACCATGCTTCACCTTTTTCAAATCAAAGGTTTGTTTTAGCGATAAGCTTCCAAGGATGCTAATTGGCACCTCAGGAATTTCCTAGAGATATGTCAACCAGTCAACATCACAAACATAAGCCTAGAGTCAATAAGGTTGCGGGTGTTCCTATTCTCATTTATGGGTGAAGCGATAGTGTGGTTGGAGGAGTTGCCTCAGGGGTCCATAACTTCTTGGAATGAATTAACTGAAGCCTTCTTGGGTAGTTTTTTCTCTCCATCTCAGATTCTATAGTTGAGAACAAAATCACCAACTTTCTTCAACTCCCTGGGGAGCCCATTCACGAAGTTTGGCTTCAATTCAAAAAGAATGTGTCAGTTTATCCTAACCATGGTTTTCCTAATAGAGTATTACTCCAAAGCTTCTATAGGTCGCTTGATGACATCAATAACTCCGTGGCCAACAACCTTGCAAAGGATCCAATTATGGATCAAACATATGGCTTGGCCAGGGCCCTCCTCGATAGAATGAAAAAAATGAATAGAGCCTAGCGTATTAGGGACACCAAGGTGTCCGCTAGTGGTACCTCGTCTAGCCATCTTGTAGCTGAGTTCAGGAAACATGACGAAGAGAGAGATGAGACCTTAGCAAAAATGATGACCCAAGTGGAGTTGATGACAAAACACTTTTTGTGGTCAGGAGCTAATGGAGTTAATGCTTTGGGAACTCAAGGTCCCAACCAATATAAAGGAGATGCTTCAACACCACGGTATGATGAGGAATGCCACTTTATGGCTGGTCTAATGATTGGTTCTCATCAAAGGTACCAAGGTGCCAATCATGGTCCTTGGCGTTCCCGTGACGGGAATTAAGGTTGGAGATATCAAGGTGCAATCCAAGGATTGTGGGATAGAGACATTAGGAGGAGGAACTAAGAACCCGAATGAGATGGGGATGGATACCATAGAAGTGCAAACTCATATATTCCACCTCCTAAAGCCGATGGAGCCCCAATGAAGTTGGGTGTAAGTGGTGTAGGGAGTTCCAAAATTGAAGAGATTCTTGCTCGAGTATTAAAGAATGTAGAGTCCATCGATAGTGGTGTTAAAGAATTGTAAAGGGACATGTCTAACCTTGCCCAAATAGTAAGCTCCAATTCAACTTCAATCAAGCATTTGGAGGCTCAAATGAATCAATTGACAACACCAATGAACCCAAGAATGAAAGGGACTCTTGCGAGTGATACAGTGCTAAATCCCAAGAAGGATAGTCATTGCATGGCTATTGCCACTAGGAGTGGGAAAGTTGTTACGAATCCAGGAGACAAGCCCAAAATAGTGGGTGATCCCTAAACAAATGAAGATGAAGTGACTAAGGAGGTTCCAAAAGCACCTATAGGTGTTGAAAATGAAGTGATGTTGGAGGAAGAAGGAGTTGATGTTCCTTCTTAAACTGAGGTCGTTGATTAAACGAGTGAGTTGGTAACTAATGCCAAATCCAAGCACCTAGAGTCTCTCCTCCTTACCCTCAGGGGTTGGCAAATTAGAAAGTGGATAACTAATTCAAAAGGTTCATTGACATGTTTAGCAAGTTGTCTGTCAATATTCTGTTAGTTGATTCCTTGCTCCAAATTCTCGGATATGTAAAATTTATGAAGGAGCTTCTCAAAAAGAAAAGAGTACTTGATGTGGGAATAGTGGAGGTGTCACATCATTGCAATACTATGAGGGCAAGTAACCTTGATCCAAAGAGAGAAGACCGAGGAGCATTCACATTCCCGTGCACAATTGGAGTTTACATATTCAACAAAGCTCTCTGTGATCTCGGGGCAAGCATAAAGTTGATGTCTCTCATTATCTCCAAGAAGTTAGGTTTGGGAAGTCCCAAGCCTACAATAATGAGGTTGTTAATGGTGGATCGTTCTATAAAATGCCCCGTGGGAATTTTTATAAATGTGTTGGTCAAGGTTGATAATTTTATCTGACCACTTTGTCGTGTTGGATTGTGATGTTAACATTAAGATGCCCGTCATTTTGGCACAGCCACCCTTAGCCATAACGCAAGCTTTAGTTGATGTGGAGCTAGGAGAGTTGAAGTTTTGGGTTGGTGGTGACGAAGTAACATTCAATGTATGTCAACTAAGGGCACCACGTGATGTATAGAGGGTGATATTGGTGAGAAATGAAAAAGATGAGCATGGAGTTGATCTTGCAGAGGAGGACAAACCGCCGGACAAATGATGAAGTTGTGAGGGGAAATTATCATGCTACGATGTTAAATCAAATGCTTCTTGGGAGGAAGCCCATGTGTCTTTATATTCATTTGCATTTCTCTATTTTTTTTGTCATTTTTGTTTTGTAAGATGGATTGGATTGAAAAATAAGTGGAAGAAAATAGGGGATGGCAGCTGCTTAAGACCTGTAATATACAGGTGCAAACCCGCGGAACGCAGGCCAGGCGCAGCTCCAAACTACTAGACTTTGTGAAATCTGAACCTGCTTTGCAAGTCTTCAACAGTTTCAAAGAAAAATACCTAGCAAAAATTGAAAAAAGTAAGAAATCCGTGTGAGACCCGCGAAATGCAGGTCTATTGCAGGAGCATAAGAGTAAACTTGGAAGAAATGAGGCAACCTACATTTTGATCTGCGTTTCGCAGGTGTAGTTTTGCGGCCGCAGGTCTGGTGCAGGTGCATGTATGAAAGGTCTTTAAAAATTTGATCGATCCATTGACCAAACCCAACCCATGGCCAACCCAGATCTTTTAAATTTCTTCCTACTTCCCAAAAACTCCCATTTGTCCAAACAATTTCCCCACCTTTTCCACTTTCCAACTACCACTACAACTTCCCACCTTCCTCCATTAATACTACCTTAAAACCCACCAATCCCTTTACTTCCACCATTCCTATAAAACCCACCATTTCTCAACCATTTTCTACCATCACCTCTCACTTCAAACACCACATAAAGAAGAAAAAGGGCTTAGGGTCGGCCATACCTTCAAGAAATTTTTCAAGTTCCATTTCTCTTTACTACTCAGTTCATTTGGTATGTATTATTGATTTTCATGTTGAATTCTTGAGTTTTCAAGGTATTTGTAGACAAGCAAGCATGATTGTCTTGACTCTCCCTGAATCATGATTTCCCCCACTTCCATGACTTTTTCTTGATGTGCATATTGACATTGATGTTTATGGGTGTTGTGGGTAAGGTTGAAATTGCAAAATTAATTCGGTAGGAAGTGTCGTTTTGTGTTGCTTGTGCCTATTTTCTTGTGCTCTTACACTTTGAAATTTTAGTTGGGGGTGAAATTTGAGCGATCCACTTGCTTGAGATGCATGATTTTTCCCAATGATAGATAGCTAGACATTTTTCTTAAGGGAAAATTGTCATCTTTTCTTTTGTGTTTGATTATAGATAAAAATGTGATAAGATGGGTAGGCAGTTTGAAATGTGAAGTTTCTTTGTGAATATGGGTATAAGGGGTCACTCAATCTACGAAATGTAGGTTGCAACGCTTGTGAGGCGTCGAGCTTCAGGTGCACTAGCCCATCCTGCATTACACTTTCGAATCGATGATCACTGTTCAGTCTCAACTACACGCAAGTGCACGTGGTCGTACAAGTAGTAAAGTGGCTTTATTTCAAGCCAAGTATCTATTCCACAGGGACTGTAATATGGCAATAATTTTCTAATTGTTAATAAACGATTTCGTTATGCAGGTAGACAAGCAAAACAAATAAAGCTTTTGAGTCAAGATTAACAGTTAATGTAAACCTAAGTGAATGTCATAAGTTAAAGTCTGAACAATAGCAACGAACAAGCTGAGGTTAAGGCAAACATGCAGGGATGTAATTTATTAATTAAAATCAGTCAATCTTCTCTTCGGTTGTTAGTCAGGAATTAATAACCCATGGATTGGATCTTTCGACTCCACACCAATTAAAGAATCACAAGACTTACATTACACATTTCTATGATGCAAAAACCCTATGTTCTATCTATACATAACACATTCCATAAATGAACAAATATGACATTACAGATATATTTCTATTCTGAATATAAATCTTCCCTTAATTTCTCAACCAAGGAAAGAACATATTCCACCAATTCACAACTATTCAATTAGTCTCCCTTTCGGAATCAAAATTGGAATTCTAGAATATACATTAACATTGGCCAAACATTAACGTAGTAAAAATAAGAATTGGTAGAACAACCGTTATAGAGAAGATAAAAACCGAAATAATCATTAATTACATTCTTCTGCAATTATCCTCAACCTCAGCAAGAGCTGAATTATCCACTCATATGCGGATTAAGCATCTTCAAATTAGTACAAATCATACAAGCAATTGAAATTAAAGAGGAAAAGGAAGAGAATTAACCCTAGGAATTCTTCTTCTTAACTTTCTGCTATCCACGTTCTTGCTCAAAATGTCAGATACCTTAAAATAAAACCTACGTGTGCTATTTATACAAGTGAGAAATTTTTCCCGAAATAACTGGCAACGTGGCGGAGTGTATCGCTGAGCATCAGCTCCGTGCCACAGCCCTGTCGCGGAGCCTCACTGGAACTCAGCTTCCAGGTAATTATCTTCAGCATGGCACGGAGGTAAATGTGGAGCTTAGGCTCCATGACATGGTGTCATTGCGCACCTCCACTGGAACTTGGGGTGTCGGATAATTATCTTCAGCGTGGCACAGAGTGTATCGCGGAGCCTCAGCTCCGTGCCACGGAGGTAATGCGCACCTTCACTGGAAATCAAGATAAAAAATACTTCTAGGAATACTGCTTCCGCGATGGTAGCGTGACATAGCCTCCATTGTGGAGCACCAAACTTGGCCAATTTCCTTGTCGACTTCCGCTTCTTGCTTCCGAGTCCATTTCTACACTTCCAACTTGTAGATTAGCTTCCAAATATTCCTTCTGGACTGCAAAACAATACTAATCATGTTGGTTAGCATAAATCCATATTTATATACAAATCACATGAGAATGCACATATAAAAGTGGATAAACAAGTAGAAATGAAGTATTAAAGTATCACTTTGGCATGCAATTATGCCCAAGATCACTTATCCCACACTTAAAACCTTGTTCGTCCTCGAACAATCCTTTCACATCTCATGCAATTGAAACTCATGCATAGCCAATTTGGCGAGACCATTGAAGCTACGACCATAAGGATTATTTAAGATAGCAAATCATCAAGAGAGCATGCACGGTTTCATCAATGAAATGAAATACACCACATTAAGACCTCCTAACCTCAAGAATTGACTCTCGATCTTGGAAAACTTGTGCAAATCAACCGATCAAGACATCCGACACGAATGTTATCTCTCATCAAGCATGTGCCCTCACAACACAAGAGAGTGACCCCATGTTCACTCATAAAATTTCCAAAGCACTACATGTAGGGGTATGTGAATAACATTACACTCGCTCTCCCAAAGAATTCACATGCATCATATCCTGAATCATAAGCTTGCCCTTAGTGTTTTACTCCACTAATTTGAGGATGCATGATGTAAGATCACGTTGGACTTAATGGGTTGTAATGTAAGCTAAGGAACTAGTAAATACTTGGCTAACCAAGAATAGTAACTAGCTTCCCCAAGCGCTTTTAATACATCCCACAATCATTACGGACATTGCTTCTTCCTCAATCCTCTCACTCTTGAATTTTCTCTTGGTTTTTGTTCCCATTTCTTTAGGCACACTCGACTTACTAGAAAAGAGTATTTATCAACTTTTTTCATTCATTGATTTTCCTACTCTCTACTAATAATTAATCAACTCCAAACAAATGCACCTTTGTACTTTTCTTTAACTTTCACAAGTTCCACTTTCCCTTCCGTTTCAAGCTTCTCACTCCTTCACTCTTTGAGAAAATTGTTTTTTTTCTTAAGCGCTTAGAAGTTTTGGATCAAATTCACGGCTAATGGAAAAAAAAGGATTAAGCTTGGGTTGTATCTATCAAAGAAAAGGCTAAAGGCTCAATGGGGCTAACTAGGATTTAACATTCAAGGTGGGTACGATAAGGGAGAAAATTTTGGTTCATTCAAAGAAATGCCTACATCCTTTCCTACAATCCACATCCTTCATTTCGTTTAATATACACACCAGGCAAGTTGTAGACATTTCACAATAGCATGGAGTATTCGAAAACTCACACTCACTTCACATGCTCAACTTAAGACATATTCACAGACTCTTCATTCAGTTAATTACAAGAATTCACTAATTAAGCCTTGATCGCACCGAGTCGAATTCTAGGGCCTAAGTATCTCAACATGTTTAACACATTTGCATGCTTCTGTACGAATCACACTTGCATCTTACAATCATGTGTAGCACATAACAATAATGTCGAACCATTAATTAGCTACACGTTTGGAAAACAAACGAAAGAAAAAAAATCTAAACCTATCGACTAAATTTCCCTTAAGACGATTGTCATCCATCCATCATAGGGGACATTCGCTATCTAAGACATCGGTTCAAGGCGACTATTCTCGGGAAAAGCACCGAAAACAAAAATTGAGAAACCCAAACAAAAAAATCGATAGAAAATATAAATATAATAAAAAAAATACACATAAATTCAACAAGCAGCTTACTATTTATTACATCACCAACTACCACCAATTCATCAACCACATAACATGAAACATAGAGTCACAGAGTAACAAATAGCACATCCACAAAAACACAAACACAAACAGCCTTTCTACACTAGCACCTAACTACTCCCACCCCACACTTAATTGGAACACTGTTCCCAGTGTTCACATAGCTACAATTAAAACCAAAGTTTGGGTGGTGTAACTCCCTAATCAATCAAAATACTCAATCTCTTCATCAGGTGCCAGTGCCTCATCGCCAAGATCAGAATCGTCCCCACCGTCCTCCTCCGACTCAATGTCTGAGTCCTCCCGACGTGTTTTCTCATCAATAAGGACGTCATCATCCACAGGCTCTACAAATGCGGGCCCCACTCTACATAAAGCTCGGGCATGCTCAATAAATGGATAATCCATGTCGAGCTGCCACAATTCATCCTCCGTCGCAAGACTTCCACCAATGTGCAGTTGGAACATCTGCATCCCATATATTCAGGCCATGTATTGATCATCCCGAGCATGTCGCTCGGCTAGTGTAAGCATTGGCCCATATGTAGTATCAGGTGCTTTGGTTTTAGTGACATCCAAAGCATGCCGGTCAATCTGAGGAATGTATTCCAAAGCCTCTTCTTCAATACCATGGCCCCTGAGGTAAGCGGTGAGAAGACCACCGAACCCATACCGATGCCCCTGATGCAGTCTGGATCTCTTCATGGCAGAGATGATCACCGCTCCAACATTAATTTCCAGCCCTTTCATCAGTGCATAAACTAGACAAACTCTATCCCGGGTGACATCAGTCATGTACACCGCCGAGATCAGACAAGAGCAAACTATCTTTAACCATATCCGAGCTTCTCTGTTCATCTGGGAATATGGAAATGTCTTGTGGTAGCCCCTTTCCTTGTGATGACTCCACCTGGCTGTCGATCGAGCTCCACATAAAGTGCGTCTGATATCTTCGTATGGTGGAGTGATGTTCAGCTGGCGAAGGACATGAGTGTCTATGTCCTGTGCCCCTAGGATTGCATTTAGATGCTGTTGTTCAAAAGTAACCACCTGCCCTCTGATCTTGATGGTGTGGCTGCGCAAAGTCGGGTTCCAGTTAGCGTAGAATTCCCAGATAAGATGGAGATTGCACTCTTTGGGTTCTTCAAAAATGAAGTTTAACCCAGCAGTGTCAATCCTATGTAGGATCCTTGGGAATTCCTGTGCTAGTGGTTCCCGTGCTATCTGTTCCTCCGGGAAATATTTGGTTTCCCTGTGTTTGGAATACCATTTCTTTCCCTCATCTGTCACCTATCTTGTTCCATATTGTCTGCGTTGCCCTCGAGGAACAGATGGTGCTGCTGGTACTGCTGCCCCAATTCTTACCCTTTTTCTGCTGGCGCCAGATGTGGATGCGCCCTTGCCTTTGTCCTTCCTTCCAGACATTTGTCCCATGCATTCAAAATCATATAGTTCAAATGTTATTCAAGGCATAGTTGGCTATGACTAAGGCTGGGCTTAATTTTATCACCCCACACTTAGTCGTTAGCCGCAATCAACACAATTCGACAAAAACATTCACATTTTTTCGGTTCTTATTTCCCAACATGTTCAATGCATTCATACAAGTCGATGGAACAATTTTATTGTACTACTCAGACTTCATACAATGCATTATGAAAGTTCATCCATCAATTCATTTTTATAATCATGAGCACTTTGCAATTTGCACACAACAACCTATGAGAATTCCCTACTTTCATCCCCCAAAAATCCATCTTCTACCATAACATAATCCACTTCAATCACAACATGTTTCAATTCAAACAACATGCACAACCCAAAATATCTCCATTTTTACCCATTTCTTCTTCTTCCTATTTAAATTCTCAACCCTAGTTATCAACATTGTAAGATTTTTAACAAATCATGTAATTATTGAGTTAATCTTATCAAAACGATCATACAAACCTCATTCATCCATAACTCAATTGATTACAACACTTATTAATCACTTAGGGCAGAATTTCATCAAAGAAAACATGTTCAAGAATCGAAATATTCAGCAATAATGAGAAAAAATTCGAGAACATACCTTCACTTGATGAATTCTAAGAAGAATTGAAGAAATTTTCTAGCTAGGCCCGTGGCACATTGAGGAAGAAGAGGGAGTGGGGTTTTTGTTGCGGAGATGTGAAGAAAAATGGGAAAAATTGGGGTTTGGGGTGTTAAAAAGGGTGAATTCGCGCGGGTCAACCCGATGACCCGAGGTGACCCGACGCAAATTTAGCCTCAACGTGTCACGAAGGCCATCGCGAAGGCCAAGCTCCGTGACACAGAGCCATCTCGGAGGCTTACTGGAATTTGTTAAAAATTCCAAAATGAAGCCTCAACGTGTCACGGAGGGTAACGCGGAGGTCCACCTCCGTGACACGGAGCCAACGCGAGGGCTCTCTGGAATTGTTCCCAAGTTTTATTTTATTACCTTTATTTATCACTTGCACTTTTGTATTTTTGCCCTCCATTTCACCTGAAAATCATCCAACGACAATAATAAGTTAGATATCACGGGTTGCCTCCCACCTAGTGCCATTTTTTTTTCAATAATCCTAACTAATCTATTACATTACATTCACGGGTTGCCTCTCGTGCAGCGCCTGGTTTACCGTCGCGGCTCGACGCTTTTCATTCTTACTCATCTACTAAAGTGATAGACGTCTTCTCTCGAATAACGTCTTCACCACAATAGTGCTTACATCTCTGTTCGTTCACCAAAAATGTGGCACTTTTGTCTTCTTGCCATAATTCAACTGCCCCGTGTGGGGTCATTCTCACAACTTCAAAAGGCCCTGACAACTTGGACAGCAACTTCCCTGGGAAGAGTTTCAACCTCGAGTTGAACAACAACACTTTTTGCCCTGGCTCAAAGATCCAATGCACCATGTGCTTGTCGTGTCACCTTTTAGTTTTCTCCTTGTAGCATTTAGCACTTTCATAGGCATTCCATCGAAACTCGTCTAACTCACTCAGCTGCATCAATATCTTCTTTCCTTCTAGCTCAGGATCCATGATTAGCTTTCTTCCAGCTCCATAGGTAGATGACATGCCTTCCCATAAACCAATCTGTACGGAGAAGTCCCAATGGGTGTCTTGTATGCAGTTCTGTAAGCCCACAACGCATCTTCAAGTTTGCTTGCCCAATCAATTCGTTGTGCATTCACTGTTTTTTGCAGAATTTGCTTAATCTCCCTGTTTGACACCTCTACTTGCCTGCTAGTTTGGGGATGATACGGTGTCGCCACTTTGTGCCGCACCCCATACTTAGCTAGCAAGTTTCTGAACCCTGTATTCATAAAATGGGCCCCTCCATCACTAATAATAGCTCGGGTCATACCAAACCTGGTGAATCTGCTTCTTCACAAATTTCGTCACCATCTTGTTGTCGTTCCTGGGACACGCAACTGCCTCGACCCACTAAGACACATAGTCCACTGCTACCAAGATGTAACGATTACCAAATGACGGTGGAAACAGGCCCATAAAGTCTATCCCTCATACATCGAAAACCTCAACTTCTAATATCTAATGCAATGGCATCTCCCGTCTCCTGCCGATTGTTCCTGTTCTTTGACATCTATCACACATTTTGACATAAGCTGTAGCATCTCTGAACAGTGTGGGCAACATAAACCGGACTGCAGCACCTTGTGAGTTGTTCGCTCTCCTCCATGATGACCTCCATACAGCGATGAATGACAACTCCTCAGCACTTCTGCAATCTGACTTTCTGGAATGCATCGCCTCATCACTTGATCCAGTCCTTTGCTAAACAAATAAGGCTCATCCCACATCTAGTACTGGGAATCACGCCTCAGCTTGTTCCTTTGCTGAGCCATTGCCTCAGGTGGGTATACTCCACTTACCAATAAGTTCACAATATCTGCATAACGAGGGATTTCAGCTCCCTTTATTGCCAAGAGCTATTCATCGGGGAACTCTTCTCTAATGCTATCACCTTCCTTCACATGCGAACGGCTCTCCAGTCACGATAGTTCATCTGCAACCTGATTGTCGCTTCCCTTTCTATCTCGGATCTCCAGATCAAACTCTTGCAGCAATAATATCCACCTGATTAGCCTGGGCTTCGCATCCTTCTTTCCAAACAAGTACCGAATTGCTGCATGATCAGTATATACCACCACTTTCGACCCGACCATATAGGATCTGAACTTGTCAAATGCAATCACTAAAGCCAGCATCTCCTTTTCCGTGACTGTATAATTGACTTAGGCAGCATCAAGTGGTTTACTTGCATAATAAATGGAATGAAAAATTTTATTCCTACGCTGCCCCAATATAGCTCCTACAGCCACATCACTTGCATCACACATCAACTCAAAAGGATGTTCCCAATCAGGAGAAATGAGAATAGGCGCTTCCACCAGCTTCTTTTTTAGCTCCTCGAATGCTTCTACACACTCCTTGTCAAATTCAAACTTGACCTTTTTTTCTAGCAACTGGCATATCGGTCTAGAAATTTTTGAGAAGTTCTTGATGAACCGTCTATAAAACCCAGCTTGTCCTAGAAAGCTGCGAACACCCTTCACTGACACTTGTGGTGGTAGCTTTTTAATCACCTCAATCTTTGCACGATCGACTTCTAACCTTTTGCATGACACCTTATGGCCAAGAACGATACCCTCATTGACTAAAAAGTGGCACTTTTCCCAGTTGAGCACCAGGTTTGAGTCTTCACATCGAGCTAACACCCTATCAAGATTCTGCAGACACATAGCAAACGAATTACCAAAAACAGAAAAGTCATCCATATATACCTCAACAAAATCTTCCACCATATCGTGGAAGATCATCATCATGCATCGCTGGAATATGGCTGGTGCATTGTATAGATCAAATGTCATTTGCCTGAAAGCATATGTCCCATAAGGACATGTAAAAGTGGTCTTCTCCTGATCCTCCGGTGCTATGCCTATTTGATTATAGCCGAAATATCCATCCAGAAAACAATAATATTCCTGACCTGCCAACCTGTCTAAAATCTGATCAATGAATGGAATAGGATAATGATCTTTCCTCGTGGCCTCATTGAGCTTCCTGTAATCCATGCAAATTTGCCAGCCCGTAACTGTGTGTGTGGGAATCAGCTCATTCTTTTCATTGGCGACCACAGTCATCCCTCCTTTCTTCGGAACGCACTGAACTGGGCTAACCCATTCACTATCTGAGATAGGGTATACCACACCAGCATCAAGCCACTTGGTCACTTTTTTTCTTACTACGTCTTTCATCACCAGGTTCAACCTCCGTTGATGTTGCACGGTTGGCTTGGATCCTTCTTCCATAAATATCCTGTGCGTGTAGAAAGATGGACTAATCCCCTTGATGTCCGACATCTGCCAACCCATTGCTCTCTTCCGCCTCTTAAGGACCACCAATGCATCTTTCACTTGTGCATCTGTCAGTTCTACTGAAATGATGACTGGCAAGGTGTCATATTCACCCAAAAATACATACTGCAGATGTGGAGGAAATGTCTTTAACTCCAATTTCGGTGCCTCCTCAATTGCTGGCCTTCGCGAGGGTTCTAAGTACCTCTTCAACGGTTCAAAGTACTGCTTCCTGAAGAACCATTTTGGCTCATTCAAAGTCTGCACCATCTCATATGTAGCACTGTCCCCAAAATGATCATAGCCCACCAAGGCTCTTTCCAATGGGTCCTGTGAGTCAACAATCTGAAGGGTCGATTCCTGATTTAAAGCACTGATTGTTGATAGCTCCTCATAAATGGCCAGTAGCTTCATGGCCTTGTACACATCAAAAACCTCTACTTTGTCATGTGCTCGCATGGTTAGCTACCCAGCAGCCACATCAATTAAGGCTCGCCCGGTTGCCAAGAAGGGACGTCCCAAAATAAATGGGACTTCCGCATCTGGCTCAAAATCCAGAATTATAAAATCCACCGGGAAAATGAGGGAGCCCACTTGCACTAGCACATCCTCCATAATACCATTAGGTCTGGCCAAAGAATGGTCAGCTAGCTGTAAGATAATAGTAGTGGGTCTAGGGCTACCCAGCCCCAACTTCTTAAACACTGATGTTGGCATCAAATTTATGTTTGGTCCCAAGTCACACAATACGCGAGCTTGAATAGACTTCCCAATTGTAATCTGAATAGTGAAGCTCCCAGGATCCTTGAGCTTTGTCGGCAATCTATTCTGTATTCGGGAGGTGCACTCCTCAGTAAGCACCACTGTAGCGTACTCCGTCAATCTGCTTTTGTTTGCTACAATGTCCATGATGTACTTGGCATATTTAAGCACTCCCTGCAAAACATCAACTAAAGGTAAATTAATATGTACCTATTTCAACACTTCCATGAATTTCTTGAAGCAAGCTTCCTCCTTGTGCTTTTTCAATCTTTGAGGAAATAGGGGCGGTGGTCTTTCTATCTCGGCTGCCTTTTCCTTCCCTCTCACATCATCATGGCCTTCATCCTTTTCTACCGCTCCAGATTGCTGAGGTGGCCTTTATGGTTCCACCTCCTTGAGTTGAGTTCCACTCCTGGTAGTAACTGCATTGACCTGCTTAGGATTTGGGTCTGTATCGCTTGGTAATCCTCCCCTCGGTCTGGTGTTTTGGGCTCCAGCTAACTATCCAAACTGATACTCCAATACCTTTGTAGCTAACTACTGATTTTTCATGTCAGTAGCTAATTTTACATAATCATCCTGCATCTGTGCTTGGTTAGCTATTATGGTTTTGAACATATCCTCGATGTTGCTGGATGGAGGAGGTGCATTGTTTCCTCTATATTGTGGCTGAAAATTGTGATGCCCCCCTTGGTTTCTCTGCACGCCCTGATTTGAACTCTGTCCCTGATGACTATTACTCCCCCATGAAAAATTCGGATGATTCCTCCAATTTGAGTTGTAACTGTTGCCATACTGATGATTACTACTCCTCTGTTGAAATAATCATTAATTACATTCTTCTGCAATTATCCTCAACCTCAGCAAGAGGTGAATTAGCCACTCATTTGTGGATTAAACATCTTCAAATAAGTACAAATCATACAGGCAATTGAAATTAAAGAGGAAAAGGAAGAGAATTAACCCTAGGAATTCTCTTTCTCAACTCCCTGCTATCCACGTTCTTGTTCAAAATGTCAGATACCTTAAAATAAAACCTAAGTGTGCTATTTATACAAGTGAGAAATTTTTTCCGGAATAGCTGGCAACGTGGCAAGGAGTGTATCGCTGAGCATCAGCTCCGTGCCACGACCCTGTCGTGGAGCCTCACTGGAACTCAGCTTCCAGGTAATTGTCTTCAGCGTGGCACGGAGGTAAATGCGGAGCTTAGGCTCCATGACACGGTGCCATCGCGCACCTCCACTGGAACTTGGAGTGCCGAATAATTATCTTCAGCGTGGCATGGAGTGTATAGCGGAGCCTCAGCTCCATTCCACGGAGGTAACGCGCACCTTCACTGGAAATCAAGATAAAAATTCCTTTTAGGCAGATTGCTTCCGCGATGGTAAAGTGACACGGCCTCCATCGCGGATCACCAAACTTGGCCAATTTTCGTGTTGACTTTCGCTTCTTGCTTCCGAGTCCATTTCTACACTTCACCAACTTGTAGATTAGCTTCCAAAAATTCCTTCTAGGCTGCAAAACAATACTAATCATGTTGGTTAGTATAAATCCACATTTATATACAAATCACATGAGAATGCACATATAAAAGTAGATAAACAAGTAGAAATGAAGTATTAAAGTATCACTTGGGCATGCAATTATGCCCAAGATCAATCACCATTTATACAAAGAAGGTGAAATGAAGGTGCGTCATAAATTTCTTTGGTAATCTGCCCACATCTATGACACACCTGCGAATTGCGGGTCTCAACCTACGAAACGCAGGTCTGGCACAACTACTGCTAGTTGTTAGATAATTGTGTTCCATTTTTGTTGGACATCCAATCTCATTTTATTTTATCTCTTAGCTTAACATAGTTATTTTATTTTACTTTCTTTATGAAAAATACAAAAAATGTTGGTTTGTGTATATCACTCACATAATCTTGTAGAAACATGTTATCCACCCGACGTCGGGATAAAGGAAAACCTCCTATGGAAACTGGCACATCTCAAGAGGTGAATGAAGAAGAAACTATGAGAATACCACAACTCTTTTTTTGGGATGCCTATAATGGAACTTTATTACATCTCATTCACAGAGAAGAGGCTATCACAGAAGAGTCCCTATTTGATATCGACTCTTTCGAAATAGAATCCTCTGATATGGTTGAGCAATTCCATCTACATGACTGGAAGCCATTCACTATTCCCTAAGACACCTATATCCTAGAGTTAGTAAGACAGTTTTATGCCTCTTATAGAGCATGGCAGGACCTCCTCAAGCACAGAGGCCGAGTATATATTATGCCCTGCCTGACATCAGTGCTAGTGCGAGGCCAGGAAGTTAGCATAACTCCATAGGTAACTAATTCTATTTATTGGGCTGATCCATGCGCTCTAATTTAGGGTTCACATGGAGGTTGCCAGACAAAGATAATCAGTTTGCATGGTTGGCAAGTATTATTGCTGAAGGGAATCCAAAGTGGGCCATTTTGGAAGGTGAGATTCATCGTCATGATCTCAAATTTGAAGCTCAAATGTGGCTTGACTTGGTGTGTGCTTTAATTATCCCCTCCAAAACCACAACTCATGTTCCCATTGAGGTGGACATCCTTGTAGCATGCATCATGGATCATAAACATATCGATGCTGGGGAAATCATCACAGAGAAATTCAAAATGGAAGGCTAGACAATAATCCACCTCAGTTCCGTATCTGATCCTTATTAGTTTGCTTTGCATGCGAGCCAACTGCCCTCTATTTCCACTAGTGATAAGACAAGAAAAGCAGAGGGAGTGATTACTTTGGCCACTAAAAGAGATAAGGAGGCTCCCATTTTAAAGCAACCCAAGTTAACTTCAGAATTGAGTGCTCCTCTGCCCACAATGTCATCAGATGAGCGTCTACATCACATATGGTCGCTAAGCCTATTTCTCCACCAAAGAGTGGTATTCTCAAAATGGCTCAAATCAATAGTTCTCAAAAGGCCAAACTATAAATTTAAACCAAAGCTATCCCTTCAATGATCAATCAGGCTATCAAAATGGATATTCAACCAGTGGCTAATAAGTTGGGTAGTTTGTGTGCTCGGCTGGATATGCGAGAGAATGATGTGGCAGCTTTACAATTTGTAGTGAATAGAAGAAGAGAAATGCTAATGCCCATGGATGTTGACTTGAACATCCCAATAGCTGGACAGGACCCTCCTTTGGCGACTAGCAGCCCTTCGAATGACTATTGGTCGATGGATAGCCCTACTGAGAATGCACCAACCGCAGATGTTAGAGAGAGAGAAAGCTACCATGTATTCAGGTGCATCCCCCCATAGAGGCTTCTCACCTAGAGGACCCATATCTGGTGGCTCTAATTTATTCATAACATGAAGCCAGGAGCCTTCTAGGCAGATGGATAGTGACTGCCCCTAGTTAACCAATTGCTTCCATCGAACCCATTGATGCCTTCTATGAAGTACATAGCCTCGCAGTACTTTTCATGAGGGACCCATTATACATGAAGTTACCCTAATATCTCTTTCCATATATTTTCCTTAAGGAAAATGCATGTTTTGTTTTAGGGGGGAGGGGGGGAGGGTAGAAACCCTTGTCGGGTTTGTGAGGAGCTATTGTTATGCTTAGTTTAATGATTGCCTTGTCTTGTTTTGAATTAATGAAAATTGTTGGGTTGTCTTTCTTTCTTGATATTGTGAAGAGCTATTGATGGGTTAGTCTTACATTCGAATTAATTCTTTACCCATGCTAGAAAAATTGCCTTTAATAATATTAGATAGCAATAAGCTTTAAGGGTTTTCTTTATACCACGGTTCTTTTCCAAGGAGCAAAATAAATTTTCATTCATTTCTTTTTGTGTCAAACCGGGTGACATTTTCCTATGGTAGATTGAGAGGAGACTTTCTTAAGGGAAAATGCCATGTCTTTGAGTCATTACTGTGTTTACTTTAATTGGTACCACCAAAACTTTTTTATGGAATAAAAATGAATTTTGAACTTGAAAATGAGAAATCTCTTGTCATGTATTAGGATTCTTCAGTTGCAAGCTGGCTTGTCTAAATTCATGCCCTTGATTTGATTGTGAAAAATTGTTGAACTCCTAGGAGTGTGATGCCTTGTGTTGTGAGGTATTTAACTTGATTCTTATGTGTGTACATTGTCTAGAACTTGCCCCGAATGTGATTCAAGGCAAAATTCTAGATGTAGCTACACTTAGAAAATGATCATAGGCTTTCTTTGTATAGTCACTTCACCAAAAAAATGACCTCCTTGAATATCAATCCTTGCTAGCCAACGTTTGGGCCGTTAACCCTTTTTCTTGGAAACCACATTACAAGCCTATTACCCTTTCTAGTTCTCTTCTTTGGTATCCATCCTCCCTAACTGCTAGTGATGAAAGAAAAATGGGGCTTGAAGCCCATGATATGGGGAAGATAAGGAAGTGAAATAAAGTGTAGGCAAAAGCCTAAGTTTGGGGGTATGCATAAAAGGAAAATATGTGAGCTTCAATGTGAAGTGGGACCAAATTACTTTATGAAATGAATAAATTGTTGGTTGAAAAAACACCAATCAAACGAAGAAAAAGAAAAAGTTGAATGGTGCTATCTCTTGCTCAGATAAGGCTAAATGTAGAATCCAAGGTGTTACAAGGGTGATTTCTTGATGAAAAACGTGAATGATGAATAAGGAGAGATAATGTGAAGTAATCTCATGAGTGTAGCGAGATGTTTGATTGTGTTCACAGAAGGCATTAGGGAAGATCTATTCACTAGAGCTGAAATTTATCCTACCCTTACCCCTAGCCATCATTATGACCTGCAAGTCCTAAGTGATTTAGAGTGTAGCAACTCTACATTAGTGGCGAGTTACATGAAGGGAAAGCCTATGGGTTAATTTTCTATGCACTTTAATGTCTTTGATAGAGTGAGTGTCTTTGCTTTATTCTACAATCCCTATTTGTGAATTTCTTGAATATGAGTGGGATCCTCTATTTGTGTGAGTGGCATCACTTTCTTGGAGTACATGCTAAAATTGTGCTTTCAATTAAGAGGTGTGAATGAGACAAGTTGAGTAGTGAACTCTAAGGCAAACCTTGAATTTTAATTGTCAATGATTTAGGATGCTTATAGAGAATGCTTTGGTTGCAATATCCACTGTTTTAAATTGAAAGAATGAAAATGAGATATGAAAAACGTTTGTGGCTACCAATTGAGTTTATGCAATATGTTTTGAGTTTTTTATTTTTCTTGAGTCTGTCACGCCCTGCCTTGGAAGACATGACGGGCACCTGGTGCCCTACTAGGACCTGGACTGCTGGCTAGCTGAGCCTAAGCACTTCTGGTGCCAGGCTGGCTCTAACTCTGGATTCAAGAAAACGACGGGCTATATAACGACTGTAAATACAGCCTCCGGCCGACTAGTCCTATAGCCACCTGTAAGCAAACAACAGCTACCCAGAACAACTGAATTAATTGGGAACCTATGCGGGCCGACAAGGCCACCATGCTGTCTAGTTATTTCTGAATCATAAAAACAAGTGCTAAACGGCTACATGACCAGCAAGGTCACCACTACAAACATAATAAGGCCCACACAACCATCATAAACAAACTAAAACATACACACGGCCTCACACGACCGGTACAGCTAACAACAGGTAATGTACAATCTGCAAGCCTCTAAGAATACTGATAAGATGGTCGGGACAATTCCCCGGCCTACCCATACTGTACAACAAAGAAAAAGGAGTAAACCTCTAGCTGTCTAGCTCCGGATGACTGGAGCTGATAATCTGTGTGCTAGCTGGAATCACGAGGGATTGGCTCCACATCTATGAGTACCTACAGGTAAATAATACAGCGCCCCAAACGGGCGTCAGTACCGCTGGTACTGAGTATGCAAAACAACAACTGGAAAATAACTGAAGACAAACAATATAACTGATAGAACTGAAATAGAAAGAAATAGACTGTAACTGACTGAAGTATGAGTTTAAGACTGTCCTCAACAATGCTGAAAGGAGTAGGAGTTGTACCTGGTAACATGGCATTCTACTGTCTGTCTACTCATAACTAAAAAAAATGGCGTAATATAGCATAACATAACATAGCATAGCACACATAAACCTTACCCGGCCCCCATAAGTCGGGAGGTACAACCAACACGCAATCTATACCCCTACCCCTGTCATCCCATCTCCCATAGTAACTATAAGCATCTTGCCGGTCCCCTGGGTATGCACTTGGGCCCGCTGAGCCCCTGACTATAACTGTACCTGAGTCCGGAGGACTCCTGAATCAAAACCCCGGGCGTACCCGCTCGACGGGGGTGCATAAAAGCCGACCAAGGCAAAATATGGGCAAACTGGCATCCCATCTTCTTCCCCTAGGGGATGGCATGCCACTCCGTAGAGCGACGTATCCTTGCCCTCTAGCGGATGAGTCGATAAAGCTATTAACCCTAAGGCAGTCATGAATGCTAGGTAATCCAGCCCAAAACAATACAGTCAAGTCTCAACTGGTAATACTAACTGCGTATACTTGAAACTAGTGATAATAATGTGTATGTATATAATATATGCTGAAACTAATGATAGTAATATGTATATATATATATATACTACATGATGAAACTGATAATGGTATATATAATTTCAGTCATACTGTGCTGAATCTGAAACTGAAACAAAATATAATATTTCTGCTGAGAATCATGTTGTATAACTAAGTTTCATGCTAAACATGGCTTACTATTTCCAACATGCTTTATAAAACTCATATTAAGCCACTATTCTATCTCTGAAATACTTTACGGGAACCTATATTGCTTTACTATGTTTCGGCTGAACACGATAATGTCCTGACATACCTCACTAAATAACATACCGGACATGCTGTACTGTTTCTGAAACTTCCTACTAGAATTGATATCGTGCTAGTAAGTTTCATGCTATGCATAACATGATGTTTCAAACATCATACTAAAATTCATACTAAACATAATATGCGGCTTCTGAAACATTCTACTGGCACTTGAACTATTTGACTATACCGGAACTACTAGCTTGTCGAAGAAACTCGCTTTACATACCTTGTCCGTTAACTTTCTGGGTATCTGGCGTAACTCAGCTAATTTTCAGCTATTTCTTCTAACTTGCATTCATATTCATAGCAATTAAAGCTAAATTCATCGATATTCTGGAAGAAAATACTACCTTGAATATATATATAGCCCAAACTTTGACTTATCAAAAACAGCCGAGAACTCGCTATTTCTCGGAAGTCCAGAAGAGAGAAATACTCACTTTAGGGATAGGAGTACATTGACACAAATTTGGAGCAATTCCACTTACCTTATCTCGGTAAGATGACAATTCTCCGGCCGAATTTCATGAAACTAACTCCGCAGAAATGCTCTCTGCAGCTTTATACTTCAGTATCCAGGGTTAATTTGACTTTGGACTTCATTTGACGGCGTAATCAGATGAATTTTTATATTGAAACCTCGTTCCTCTCTATTCTCTGTTCGTTTATGGAAATTAAAAGTGGAGAAATGAATTTTAAAACGAAGTGGAGCTTTATATAGTTGGGCATGGACACCCCTCTCCGTGGCACATTGGCAATCGTGGAGGGGCTTCCTCCGTGGCACGCTGCCATCGCAGAGGGGGTCTGCCCGACCTCCTTCTATGATGGTTCAATACGACGCTTGTCCGGTCTTTCCCCAAGCCTTTTTCTAGCATATATGGCATTCTAAAACTCTTAACCAACATGCGAGTAGGCCATCTACATGTCAAGAATTTACGGTGTGTAACATCCTCCCCCCCTTAAGAACATTCTTCCTTGAATGTAAACTTTTACTTACAAGAATTTCAACTTACTTGATTTATTTCTAGAAACATTTCAGCAGAGTTTCCTCTGTAAAATGGACTATCTGAAAAACCCTGAAACTTAGAAAAGTCCAATACAAGTACTTCACATCATGCTATAACATTCATTTCATTAAGCTGAAGTCAACATGTCACTTTTGCACGTGAATATAAAGCGACAGTAATAGCAACATACCTATGGTTGACTAAGTCTGAAATAACTGAGTATATCTGACTTTCATATCTTCCTCTGCTTCCCAAGTTATTTCCTCTTGGTTCCTGTTACGCCATAATACTTTGACGGAAGCAATATCTTTATTTCCTAACCTGCGAATCTGCCTGTCTAGTATGGCTACTGGAACCTCTTCATAAGCCAGCTCCTCCGTAACCTGGACATCCTGAATTGGGACAACTCTGGAGGGGTCTCCTATATATTTCCTCAGCATAGATACATGGATAACTGGATGAACAGACTCTAATTCTGGACGCAAGTTCAACTCGTATGCTACTTGGCCTATTCTTCGGCAGATCTGATAAGGCCCAACAAATCTCGGGCTGAGCTTACCTTTCTTGCTGAATCTCATCACCCCTTTCATAGGAGAAACTTTAAAAAACACCCAGTCATTCACATTAAATTCTAGGTTTCTGCGCCGTACATCAGCATACGATTTCTGGCGGCTCTGAGCAGTCAGTAGACATTCTCTGATAAGCTTTAAATTTTCTTCTGACTGATGAATAATATCCGGCCCAATCAGCGCTGACTCTCCTACTTCAAACCAGCCAACCGATGGTCTACATTTTCGCCCATACAAAGCCTCATACGGCGCCATCTGGATAGCTGAGTGGTAACTATTGTTATAAGCAAACTCAATAAGTGGTAAATTCTCCTCCCAGCTACCTCCAAAGTCCAACACACACACTCGCAACATATCCTCGAGCGTCTGAATAGTGCGTTCTGCCTGCCCATCCGTCTGAGGGTGAAATGTTGTGCTTAGATTAATTTGTGTTCCCAGGCCTCTCTGAAATGATTGCCAAAATTTAGCTGTAAATTACACCCCTCTATCAGAGATAATGGATACTAGAACACCGTGCAGTGTGACTATTATTCTGATATACAACTTAGCATAATGTTCGGCAGAAAAAGTAGCCCTTACTGGCAGAAAGTGGGGTGATTTTCTCAGTCTGGCAACAATTACCCAAAATGAGTCATTTCTATGTCTAGTACGGGGTAAACCGGCTACAAAATCCATATTTACTGCTTCCCACTTCCAAAGAGGCACAGCTATGTCTTGAGTTAATCCGCTAGGTTTCTGGTGTTCCGCTTTTACTTGCTGGCAGTTAGGACACTAAGCTACGAATTCTGCTATTTCCCTTTTCATACCTGGCCACCAGTAGATTTTTTTAATATCATGGTACATTTTCGTCGCGCTTGGGTGGAGAGAATAGCGGGCATAATGTGCCTCGCTCATAATCTGCTGGCGAAGCCCTGAAATATCTGGAACACAAAGGCGGCCTTTACATCGCAGCAATTCATCCTCAGTTACCTGAAAATCCGACGCTTTTCCTTGTTGAACTTTGTCCTTAAGCTGAACCAGGTCAGGATCTTCATACTGCCGTTCCTTTACCTCCATAACTACTGACGACACTACGGTGTTCTGAATACCGCTCTGTTGTCCTCTGTTTCTGCTACACGAACGGCTAAACTGGCTAACTAGTGTATTTCTCGGGCCAATTCCCGCTGCTCGGGCTGCAAGTACACCAAGCTCCCCATACACTTACGGCTAAGGGCATCTGCTACTATGTTGGCTCTGCCTGGGTGATACAAAATATTTACATCATAATCTTTCAATAATTCCAACCAGCGACGCTGCCATAAGTTCAACTCTCTTTGGGTGAATATATACTGCACGCTCTTATGGTCGGTGAAAATATCCACATGAACGCCATACAAGTAATATCTCCATATCTTTAGGGAATGGATCACTGCGGCTAGTTCCAGGTCATGGGTAAGATAATTCTTTTCGTGTTTCCTCAGCTATCTGGAAGCATAAGCAATCACTTTACTGTGTTGCATCAACACACATCCTAACGCAATACCCGAAGCATCACAATAAACTGCATAACCCTTTGTACCTTCTGGCAATGCTAATACTGGGGCGGAGGTCAACCTTTCTTTCAATTCCTGGAAACTCTACTCACATGCCTCCATCCACTAAAACTTTACTGCTTTTTGCATTAGCTTAGTCAGAGGTGCTGCTATGGTGGAGAATCCTTCAACAAATCTTCTATAGTACCCTGCTAATCCCAGAAAATTGCGGACTTTGGTCAGAGTGGTAGGTCTGGGCCACGTTTTTACTTCCTCTATTTTCTCCGTGTCTACCTGTATACCAGCATCCGACACGATGTTTCCCAAGAAACCTACTGAATTCAGCCAAAATTAACATTTAGAGAACTTGGCATACAGTTGACGGTCCCTGAGAATCTGGAGCATTGTCGATAAATGAGATTGGTAGTCTGCCTCTGAGTGAGAATACACCAAAATATCGTCAATAAACACTATCACGAATAGGTCTAGGTATGGTCTGAAGATGTTGTTAATCAAGTCCATAAATACTGCTGGGGCATTCGTCAGCCCAAAGGATATGACTAGGAATTCAAAATGGTCGTATCTGGTCCTGAAGGTAGTCTTTGGAATGTACCTTTCACGAACTCGAACCTGATGGTATCCGGACCATAAGTCAATCTTGGAGAAATATCTGGCCCCCTGTAACTGATCAACCAAATCATCTATTTAGGGAAGCAGATACTTATTCTTGACTGTAACCTTATTCAACTGTCGGTAGTCTATACACATGCGGAGTGAGCCGTCCTTCTTTCTCACAAATACAACCGGCGCACCCCAAGTTGAAGTACTCGGCCTGATAAAGCCATTATCTGACAGATCTTTCAGCTTCTCCTTTAATTCTATGAGTTCAGCAGGAGCCATATGATACGGAGGAATCGATATGGGCTGAATTCCTTGTAGTAAATTAATTGCAAAATCTATTTCCCTTTCTGGGGGGAATACCAGGTAACTCATCTGGAAATACATCTGGGAATTCATTCAGAACTGCAAAAGACTGGAGAGTCGGAGGCTCTACTCGAACATCCTGAACTCTGATCACGTGGTAAATGCACCCCTTAGCAATCAACTTCCTCGCCTGAAGATAGGAAATAAACCTACCTTTTGGCATAATTGTACTGCCCTTCCACTCTCGTACTGCCTCCCCTAGAAAGTGGAATCGGACTGTCTTGGTCCAGCATTCTACATTTGCATAGAAAGGAGCCAACCAATCCATACCCATAATGGCGTCAAAATCAACCATTTCGAATTCTATCAAAACTACTGTGGTTGGACGATCAGCAACCTCTACTGTACACCCTCGATAGACCCTTCTGGCTATAATGGAGTCACCAATAGGTGTAGATACTTAAAAGGGTTGCTCAAGCAACCCTAGTGAAACACTAAACTTTCGAGCCACAAATGGAGTAACATAGGACAAAGTAGATCATGGATCAATCAATAAATAAGAAGGGTATGAGAAAATAGTCATCATACCTATCACAACATCAGGTGACGCTTCTGAATCCTGCCTCCTTGGTAAGGCATATGTGCGGCTTGGACCCGCACCTACACTGGAGGCCCCTGATCTGCCCTGGCCTCTGCCTACTGAAACTGAGGGCTTGCGTCCTACTGAGGATACTGAAGCTCATGACCCTACGGATGCCCTGTCCTGTCTATCCCAGTCCTCCTGACCTCTGGCTGGACAATCTCTCATCAGATGGCCCTCTTGGACACAAATATAACATCCGTTGGAGCCATACCTGCATGCTCCATAATGGCGTTGACTGCATATAGGGCAAAGTGGTAGGTGTTCGGGTGTTCCGGTAGGGGTTAAAAACCGACACGCAAGTGCACGTGGTCAAACAAGTAATAAAGTGTCTAAGTAGCCAAGTATCGATCCAAGGAGGCTCAAGACATGTAAAGTTGCCTTGTTTACTATATTCCTATTTCACTTCTAATTATGCTAACAACAATGTAACCAACAGTTACTTGAGTTTTTGTTTCTAAACTATATATACTAAAATTAATAACAACTATTTACTGTGAATTTAGACAATGGATATGAACATGCCAAGGTTAAGAACAAGTAATGAACTTGATAATCATGATAATTTGGTTAATCTCTTCTTCATGTTGCTAGCCAAGAACATTCGCCTAGAAATTAAAACTCTCGTATTTAATTTCACTTTAAAATCATAAACCATCCGTCTACATTTCTGTGATCAAATGCAATTTATGACCTAGCAATACAATTCCGGTTCCTAAATTGACTAATACGGCTTTCAAGTATATTTCTATCAGGAAAGCACATCAAAACCCAATTTTCCCAAATCAAGTTAAGAAAAATACCCTATTAATTCACAACTTTCCAATTTCTTGCTCTTTCGAGTGAAATTGGACTTTTTAGATGTACATTAATGTCGGCCACACACTAATGCAGTAAGTACAAGAATTAATAGAACAACATGGAAGAAGAAGAAGAAAACCATATCAATTATAATCAAAATTCATTACAAGTGACAAAACCTCAGCAAGGAAGAGAATTAGCCACTCATTTGTGGATTGATCATCCTAAAATGAGTGTAAATCATACGTACAATTGATAGAAAGAAGAAAAGAAGAGAAGAAACCCCTTAGCTTTTTCGTTCCTCAACTGCTCCTAACCCACGTCCTTGCTCTCCACTTCTGAACTCAGTCTAAAAACTAAAAACTGCTTAAAATAAACCTAAGTGTGCTATTTATACTAGTGGGAAATTTTTCCGGAATAACAAGCAACGTGTCACGGAGGCCAACGCGGAGCACTGCCTCCGTGACACGGCGTGGACGCGGATCTTCACTGGAATTTTAGGGTCCGGTAAATTAGCCTCAACGTGGCATGGAGGCCAACGCGGAGGCCTCTCTCCGTGCCACGGAGCTGACGCGATGGCACACTGGAAATTGCCATTTTAATTCCTGTTCAGGCAGTGTGCTACCACGATGGTAGCGTGGCACGGCTCCATCGCGGAGCCCCTATAAAATGTGCATTCCAATGTCTTTTCCACGCTCGCATCCAAGTCCAACTCCGATATAGTTCAAACATGCATTTTAGCTCCTAAAAATCACATTTACCTGCAAAACAAATGCTAATCATGTTGGTTAGTATAAATTCGCATTTTATTACCAATTACAGGATATTATATACACATTGCACAACAAACAAGGTAAAAATGATACGTTTGAGTATCACTTGGGCATATAAACAAGCCCAGTCTCATCCTTTTCCTACCGGTGCTTGAGGTAGAAGCACCCTTGCCTTTATCTTGTCTGCTCGCCATTGTACCTGTCAATTTACACAAACAAGCACAAAGTTAAGCTAAAAACTTGTTAACTTCGGCTAAGGTCGGGTTACACAACATTTACCCCACACTTAGGCGTTAGCTACTTCTACAAATTACGGCAAGGATAACTCTAATTACACCACAGACAACACTATACACTTCATGCTTAGTGCGTTCATAAAAAAATTTCGACAGCATAACGGTTAGCGTACTACTCAGACTTCATACAGCTAATCCCAATCCTACTATCGCTAACAATTCACACATCGCACTTCGCAACAAAAACAACAACAAAATAAAAACAACGATAAAAACATTCTATATACAATCTAATCCAAACAATCTAACCAATTTACACACTTTTTGCATTTTCCCAAAAAAATTCGAGAATTTGTCGTCTTTTAACATTTACACAATATTTACCACGACTTCTCTCAAATTACTAACACACCCCGGCATCTAATTTGCCGACTTATCAAGTCACTCAAGTTAAATTCAACAACTCATGCCCTAGAATACAATTCTATAATCAAATTCGAATTATTTACGCAATCGATAAGTTCAAACGCTAAATACAACAATCCAAACATATATCAATCACAAATAATCCAACATTCATGTTCAATTTCTACCTAGGGTGATATATCTCACCTCACATGCCCAAGTTTGACTAAAATCGTCAAAAAATTGAGATAGACGATGAAAACATACCTTTGAATTGAGAAACCGAAGAAACTTGACGTATTCCTTGCCTAGGAACGTGGCACGGTGCTTGGGGAGGGGGAAATAGGTGTTTTGGTCGCAGAGGGAAGAGGGAATGGGAAGAAATGGGGCGAAATCGGGGGTTTTAATTTAAGAAAACACGCAGGTCACCCGGCAACACGGTGTGACCCGGCACCAAATACACGGCAACGTGTCACGGAGGGTAACGCGGAGACCCTCCTCCGTGACACGGAGCCAACGCGTTGGCTTACTGGAATTTTTGAAAAATCCGAATTTTGCCTTCAACGTGTCACGGAGGGTAACGCGGAGCCCTACCTCTGTGACACGGCGCCAACGCGCCAGTGCAGTGTTTCTTCAATTAATTTAATTTTTCATACCTTGCCTCATTTTCTCGATTCCATGTATATTTCCTCTGTTATACCTGAAAATCACCTCACTAAATAAAAATTGGTTAGATTAATAGATTTCCCTAACTAAAATAAAAAATACTAACTAAAATGAAAATCTAAACCTAATCAAGAAAAGAAAAAGAAAAATAACAATTGGAAATAAAAAATAAAAACAAAAATAAAGATAAAAATTAACTACAGTGTGCAAAAAGAAGAAAAATAAAATATTTTTCTCACGGGTTGCCTCCCGTGCAGCGCCTGGTTTACCGTCGCGGCTCGACGTCCTTTATGCTCACTTGTCTACTAGGGTGATGGACGATTTGTCCCGATCATGGTCATCCCCCCAGTAGTTCTCAACCTTATCCGGTGGCCTTCCTAGTAACTCTCGGGAATCACTCATTCCATTAGCATTCCCATGATCAATCACATTGATCACCGAGAGTTCTTTATAAACAGTCGGGAGCTTAGGTACCTTGTACACATCGAACACTTCGACCTTATCATGTGCTCGCATCGTGAGTTGACCCGCAGCTACATCAATTAATGCTTTTCTGGTTGCCAAAAAGGGTCGTCCCAAAATAAATGGGACTTCAGCATCTGGTTCAAAATCCAGAACAATAAAATCGACCGGAAAAATGAGGGAGCCTACTTGCACTAACACATCCTCAACAATGCCATCCGACTTAGCTAAAGACCTGTCTACTAGCTGCAAGATTACCGTTGTAGGTCTAGGACTCCCTAGACCTAACTTTCTGAATACCGAAGATGGCATCAGATTTATGCTTGCCCCCAAGTCACATAATCCACGAGCTCGGATACTTTGCCCAATCGTAAGCTGGATAGTAAAACTTCCAGGGTCTTTCAGTTTTGTCGGCAACCTATTCTGAATACGGGAAGTGCATTCCTCCGTTAAAGCTACCGTGGCATACTCAGTCAAACGACTTTTGTTAGCCACGATGTCTTTAATATATTTCGCATATTTTGGCACTCCCTGCAAGACATCAACAAGAGGTAAGTTAACATGTACCTGTTTAAGTACCTCCATGAATTTCTGGAAACACGCCTCCTCCTTGTGTTTCTTCAGTCGTTGAGGGAACGGGGGTGGAGGCCTTTCTGGTTCAGCTTCTTTAGTCTTCCCCTTATCTGAGATTTGCTCTCCCTCAACATCTGTTGCTCCTGACTTTTGAGGCAGTCTTTCCGGTTCCACCTCCTTTAACTGCAAACCACTCCTCGTGGTCACTGCATTTACCTACTTCGGATTAGGATCCGTGTCGCTAGGTAGTCCTCCTCTGGGTCTCGTATTTTGGGCACTAGCAAAATGCCCAAACTGATATTCAAGAGCCTTGGTTTCCAACTGATTATTCTTCACTTCGGCTGCCAATTTAACATAGTCAGCCTGCAATTTCGCCTGATTAGCGATCATGGTTTTGAACATCTCCTCAATGGTAGGTGATGGTGGTGGAGGAGGGGCATTGTGATTTCTGAATTGAGCTTGATAATTTTGTTGCCCTCCTTGATTTCTCTTCATACCCTGACCAGAACTTTGGCCTTGTTGGTTGTTGCTACCCCACGAAAAATTCGGATGGTTTCTCCAATTTGAGTTGTAGCCACTACCAAACTGCTGCTGATTTCTCTGTGCATTGCCCACAAAGTTAACAGAATCAGGATTTGCACCACAGCATTCAGCTGAATGCTCACTACTACCACACACTTCACACCACATCTGTTGAACTGCATTGACTGAAGCTGAAGGCTGGTTCAAATTCATATTGCTGAAGTGAGTGTTTAACTGATTTTGCAAAGCGGCTATCTGTGCAGCGATAGCTGTAAACCCATCCACTTCAAGCACTCCCGCTGCTTTCCTTGCTCCACCTATTGAAGAATCTGCATTCCATTCTGGATTGCCTTGTGAAATTCGGTTGAGCAAAGTGTACAGCTCCTCGTAAGTCATTTCCAGCGCTTGCCCTCCAGCTGCTGAATCTAATAGAATTTTAGTGTGGGGTTCCAAACCCTCAATAAATGTGTGTACCAACACCTCATTGGACTGGTGATGATGAGGACAGTCCCGCAACATGGATTTAAATCATTCCCAGGCTTGATATAGATTTTCTCCCTCCCTTTGTTTAAAACTTAGAATTTGACTTCTAAGTCTGGCTGTTTTACCAGAAGGGAAAAATCTAATCAGAAACTTCCTTGCAAGATCATCCCACGTTGATATACAATTGGGTGGTTCAGCTTTTAACCACCTCTTGGCTTCACCAAGTAAGGAAAACGGAAATAAGGTGAGCCGAACATAATCAGGTGACACTCCAGCGGGTATATAAGTGTCACTTATCTCCAAAAAGTGTTGGAGATATTGTTGTGGATCTTCATGAGGGAGACCGGTAAATTGCCTGCTTGTGTACAAAAGTTGCACCATATTCTGCTTTAATTCAAACCTCCCTCCAGGCTCTGGTTTGCGGATACTAGAATGTACATTGTTGGCGTGTGGGATTGCCACCTCGCGAACCGGCCTTTCTGCTGCTTCATCGGGCACTAACACTGCCCTCACAACTGGTGGATTTTGTTGCTCCATAATAGATTGTCGGAACAACTGCAGCTTCTTTTGTAGAGCTTCTCTACGTTGACTATGAAATTCACATTCAGGCTCTAAGTAAGAGTCCACCAGCTCCTTGTCCCTTGCCAGTGTTCACAGAAACAAAATCTGCAAAATACAGGCTAAGACCAAGTTGTTAACACTTAAGAAAATAAAAATAAAAATACAGTAAATTTACACTAAACACAATTTCACAAATCGCCTAGCCTCCCCGGCAACGGCGCCAAAAACCTGTTCGGGTGTTCCAGTAGGGGTTAAAAACCGACACGCAAGTGCACGTGGTCAAACAAGTAATAAAGTGGCTGAGTAGCCAAGTATCGATCCAAGGAGGCTCAAGATATGTAAAGTTGCCTAGTTTACTATATTCCTATTTCACTTCTAATTATGCTAACAACAATGTAACCAACAGTTACTTGAGTTTTTGTTTCTAAACTATATATACTAAAATTAATAACAACTATTTACTGTGAATTTAGACAATGGATATGAACATGCCAAGGTTAAGAACAAGTAATGAACTTGATAATCATGATAATTTGGTTAATCTCTTCTTCATGTTGCTAGCCAAGAACATTCGCCTAGAAATTAAAACTCTCGTATTTAATTTCACTTTAGAATCATAAACCATCCGTCTACATTTCTGTGATCAAATGTAATTTATGACCTAGCAATACAATTCCGGTACCTAAATTGACTAATACGGCTTTCAAGTATATTTCTATCAGGAAAGCACATCAAAACCCAATTTTTTCAAATCAAGTTAAGAACAATACCCTATTTATTCACAACTTTCCAATTTCTTGCTCTTTCGAGTGAAATTGGACTTTTTAGATGTACATTAATGTCGGTCACACACTAATGCAGTAAGAACAAGAATTAATAGAACAACATGGAAGAAGAAGAAGAAAACCATATCAATTATAATCAAAATTCATTACAATTGACAAAACCTCAGCAAGAAAGAGAATTAGTCACTCATTTGTGGATTGATCATCCTAAAATCAGTGTAAATCATACGTACAATTAATAGAAAGAAGAAAAGAAGAGAAGAAACCCCTTAGCTTTTTCGTTCCTCAACTGCTCCTAACCCACGTCCTTGCTCTCATCTTCTGAACTCAGTCTAAAAACTAAAAACTGCTTAAAATAAACCTAAGTGTGCTATTTATACTAGTGGGAAATTTTTCCCGGAATAACAAGCAACGTGTCACGGAGGCCAACGCGGAGCACTGCCTCCATGACACGGCGTGGACGCGGACCTTCACTGGAATTTCAGGGTCCGGTAAATTAGCCTCAACGTGGCACGGAGGCCAACGCGGAGGCCTCTCTCCGTGCCACGGAGCTGACGCGATGGCACACTGGAAATTGCCATTTTAATTCCTGTTCAGGCAGTGTGCTACCGCGATGGTAGCGTGGCACGGCTCCATCACGGAGCCCCTATAAAATGTGCATTCCAATGTCTTTTCCACGCTCGCATCCAAGTCCAACTCCGATATAGTTCCAACATGCATTTTAGCTCCTAAAAATCACATTTACCTGCAAAACAAATGCTAATCATGTTGGTTAGTATAAATTCGCATTTTATTACCAATTACATGATATTATATACACATTGCACAACAAACAAGGTAAAAATGATACGTTTGAGTATCACTTGGGCATATAAATCTACCCAAGATCAGTAGGGTATACCTACTCGGCTCCGCCCTCCTCTATAGTGGTGAATCTACAGTCTGCGAGCCTCTGTCGGTCTCTGACTGCCCCCTGCGGCTAAATCTTCCCCTCTGTGGTTGTGGTGGAGGGGGGGTCTGGGTGGCCTATCTAACAATCGTGGACTGGGTCCTCCCCGAGCCTCCCTTTGTAACTCAAATAGCCTATCCCTACGGTGTTGTTCCTGACTGGTCCTCCTGATCTCCCGCTGCCTCTGCCAGATGCCCTCAATATTCTGGGCGAATGCCTAAACTCGAGCAATATCCATGTCCTCTCGCAGTGTAGCCGTAATACAAGTCTCGACATATTTTGGATTCAACCCCATGATGAAGCGGTGTACTCTGGATGCAATAGTATCAACAAAAGTTGGTGCATACCGGGCCAAAGAATCAAACTGCAAGGCGTATTCCCGAACACTCATGTCCCCCTGCTCCAAATGTAAAAACTGATCCACCCGGGCCTATCGAATCTCCCATGGTAAATAGTGATCCTGAAAAGCTCCTGAGAAGTTGGACCAGGTCGGAAGGGAAACATCTCTCCCTTGGGACCTTTCCCAGCTTTCATACCACAACACGATGATGTCCCATAACCGGAATGCTGCCAATTCAAACGATTCTATAGGCGTGGCATGCATAACCCCAAAAATTCTCTGCATCTGATCTAGGAAATCTTGAGGGTCTTCTATCCGGTCTGCACCTGTAAACTATGGGGGATTCCGAGAAAAAAATTTGCGGACCCTCGAACTACCGGGCCCTCCTTACGACTCTGCAACTGTAGACGGCATCGGCTGATGCTGAGCAGCCATCATTTATGCTAACATGACTACCGCACTCTTGACCTCCTGGTCGGAAGGTATCGGTATAGGAACTGCTGGAGGTGGTGTCATCCCAAGTGGCTCTAGATATGGTGGAGACTGCTGAGAAGGTCGGGACGATGCCTCTGTATTTCCCTTTGATCGGTTTGTTTCTAAACGAGGGTGAGGCATCCTGCTGGTGCCTTCCCCTGCCGCAATATCCAAGCTCCGGCTTGTGATAGGATGTCGTTGGTTTGATATTTTATCTGTAACCAAAGAATATAGTAAGATCTAGGGACTCAACCCTATACTGTACCGCTATATAACACGACTGAATGAGAATAAAAAGCAACCATCCTATCATGCCTTGCAGCCTCCTGCTTATAGTATGTGGTGCACAACACATCCATAGGCAAGAGTCTACTTAACACGGCTTGCAGACTCCCTCGGATATGACCGGCTCTGATACCAAGTTTGTCACGCCCCGCCTTGGGAGGCATGACTGGCACCTGGTGCCTTACTAGGACCTGGACTACTGGCTAGCTGAGCCTAAGCACTTCTGGTGCAAGGCTGGCTCTAACTCTAGATTCAAGAAAACGACGGGCTATATAATGGTTGTAAATATAGCCTCCGGCCGACTAGGCCTATAGCCACCTGTAAGAAAACAACAGCTACCTAGAACAACTGAATTAATCGGGAACCTATGCGGGCCGACAAGGCCACCATGATGTCTAGTTATTTTTCAATCAAAAAAACAAGTTCTAACGGCTACGTGACCGGCAAGGTCACCACTACCAACTGAATAAGGCCCCACACGGCCATCATAAACAAAATAAAACATACACACAACCTCACACGACAGGTACAGCTAACCATAAGGAATGTATAATCTGCAAGCCTCTAAGAATACTGATAAGATGGTCGGGATAGGGCCCCAGCCTACCCATGCTGTACAAAAAATAAAAAGGAGTAAACCTCTAACTGTCTAGCTCCGGATGACTGGAGCTGATGACTCTCTATGCTGGCTGGAATCATGGGGGATCGGGTCCTAGTCTATGATTACCAGCAGGCAAGTAATGCAGTGCCCCAAATGGGCGTCAGTACCGCTGGTACTGAGCATGCAAAACAACAAATGGAAAATAACTGAAGACAAACAATATAACTGATAGAACTGAAATAGAAAGAAAGAGACTGTAATTGACTGAAGTATGAGTTTAAAACTGTCCTCAACTATGCTGAAAGGAGTAGGAGTCGTACCTCGTAACGTGGCATTCTACTGTCTGTCTACTCACAACAAAGATAACATGGCGTAATATAACATAACATAACATAGCATAGCACACATAAACCTTACCCGGCCCCCATAAGCCGGGAGGTACAACCAACATGCTACCCCGGTCATCCCATCTCCCATAGTAACTATAAGCATCCTGTCGGTCCCCTGGGTATGCACTTGGGCCCGCTAAGCCCCTGACTATAACTGTACCTGAGTCCAGAGGACTCCTGAACCAACACCCCGGGCGTACCCACTCGACGGGGGTGTATAAAAGCCGACCTAGGCAAAATATGGGGAAACTGGCATCCCATCTTCGTCCCCTAGAGGACGGCATGCCACTCCGTAGAGCGACGTATCCTCTCCCTCTTGTGGACGAGTTGATACAACTATTAACCCTGGGGCGATCATGAATGCTAGGTAATCCAGCCCAAAACAATACAGTCAAGTCTCAACTAGTAATACTAACTACGTATACTACATGCTGAAACTAGTGATAATAATGTGTATGTATATAATACATGCTGAAACTAATGATAGTAATATGTAAATATATATATATTATATGCTGAATCTTAGACTGAAACAAAATATAATATTTCTGCTGAGAATCATGTTGTATAACTAAGTTTCATGGTAAACATGGTTTACTATTTCCAACATGCTTTCTAAAACTCATATTAAGCACCTATTCCATCTCTAAAATACTTTACGGGAACCTATATTGCTTTACTAAGTTTCGGCTGAACACTATAATGTCCTGACATACCTCACTAAATTACATACCGGACATGCTGTACTGTTTCTGAAACTTCCTACTAGAATTGATATTCTACGCATAACATGATCTTTCTAAAATCATACTAAAATTCATACTAAACATAATATGCGGCTTTTGAAACATTCTACTGGCACTTGAACTATTTGACTATACCGGAACTACTAGCTTGCCGAAGAAACTGGCTTTACGTACCTTGTCCGTTAACTTTCTGGGTATCTGGCATAACTCGGCTAATTTTTAGCTATTTCTTCCAACTGCATCCATATTCATCGCAGTTAGAGCTAAATTCATCAATATTTTGTAAGAAAATACTACTTTGAATATATATATAGCCCAAATTTGACTTATCTAACAATATCTGAGAATTCGCTATTTTTCGTAAGTCCAGAAGGGAGAAATACTCACTTTAGGGCTAGGAATATATTGACACTAATTTGGAGCAATTCCACTTACCTTAGCTCGGTAGGACGACGATTCGCTGGCCAAATTTCACAAAATTAACTCCGCAGGAATGCTCTCTCCAGTTTTATACTTCACTATCAAGGGTTAATTTGACTTTGGACTGTGTTTGACGGCGTAATCAGATGAATTTTTATATTGAAACCTCATTCCTCTCTGTTCTCTGTTCGTTTCTGGAAATTAAAAGTGGAGAAATGAATTTTAAAACGAAGTGGAGCTTTATATAGTTGGGCCTAGACACCCCCCTCCGTGGCACGTTGGCCATCGCGGAGGGGCTTCCTCCGTGACACGCTGCCATTGCGGAGAGGGTCTGCCCCGCCTTCTCCTGCAATTTCGATGCGACGCTCGTCCAGTCTTTCCCCGGGCCTTTTTCCTACATGTATGGCATTCTAAAACTCTTAACCAACATTCGAGTAGTCCATCTACATGTCAAGAATTTACGGGGTGTAACAGAGTCAGTGTGAGATTTTCTGGGGTTGTCTTTGTCACGACCTAAGTTTACATTCTGGATGCGACACAGTACTTAGGATCACAGATGACTCCAAGCAAACCGATGACATGGCATAACACTGCTATAATTTTAGTTTCTAAATAAACTGAGCAGAAACGTAACTGGAATAATGAAACACTAGTTTTTAGTAACAAAATTATCCATGTTAAATAACTACATATGAATCTGAAATTTAAACATCAATCTAACACACTAACTGACTGTTTGTTCGAAGCCTCTACTAAAAGATAAGTTTCTAGAACAATCCCCCAGCTCACTCTAAAGTATGAAAAGCTAGAAAATCAATAGCTGACATCAAATCTTTGGCCCTCGAAAGATGAGGACTCATTACTACCAAATGTTGGAAATCGCCGGGAGAAACTAACTGCACTGCTGAGGCTGGGTACTTGAGCCTATATCATAAAATGATATAGCACATGACAATATGCGATCAGTACTTTAAATCTACTAAGTATGCGAGTTCATGAAAGTTTATAATATAATCATTCTAAATGAATATTATAAATAAACATGTTGAATAATATGAAATGACCCTGTTTGAAATTGTATATGCTGCAATAACTGAAATCTGAGAGTATTGAAAATTGGTAAAAATGATATTAGGGTGATAAACATATTCTAAGATCTGAGATTGAACTATACTGTGAGAGACTTTTAACTAACATATAACCACGTGAGCTAAACGTGGAGTTCTATGTATGCATCCCATCAAAAAGAGCCCACTGTACCTTGCTAGGGTATAGTGGCTGAGTTGTGTGATCACTGTCTGGGGTCCATTCAGGATACTAACCTATGGTGGCACGTAGTTCTTACAACCTGGGTGTGCTGAACCCCGGCCTGCTCGGTGCTAAGTACTACTCCCAACTGAAATTCCAGTTATATCTAACTGGACTGATTAGCTCAAGCCTAATGTTCTAAGACTAAGACAGAACAACCTATCTGAAAGTGTCCAGAGAGCCTAAGGGACTTGATAACTTAAGATACTGAATTTAGTAATACCTATAAAGGGACAAACTGATCAGTTGAAATTTTTTTATGAATAATAAGTATATCTATAGTATGAAAATATTAATTTTAACTTGAAACATTCATACTAAAAATTTATAGTCAGATAATAGCCCCTGGAAAATAATAATTCAGAACCAACTTTTAAATCATGCAAAGCTCAACCCAAAAGAAATCGTACAAAACATAGGCTAGTAGTCATACTATGAAGTTCAGATCAAGAATATGAAGATCACACTCTAGAATTATAGAAACTTGAAAAAATATACCCAATTAACTGAACATGCATAATTTGTCTGTAAGAGCCCTAACTCGTAACTCTTATAGGGCAAGAATAGAAAAGGTTTCTGAAGATGAATTGGGGCACAAGGGTTAGAGAATTCCCTTGATGAATCCCCACACACCTGAAGAAATCCGGTCATATAACCTGAACCTCTACAACTCATGAAGAGCCCTAGTTCTTGCTTGAGAGAAGAGCCTTGGATTCTACTATGGTGTTTTGGAAATCTAAGTGAAGAATGAAGGAGAAAAGCTACTTAACCCTCTAAATCCTTTGTGAATATCCTCAAAATGACATAGTTTAGGGATTAAAAGAGTGCGAATATATGAAATTACCCCTTTGAAAATATCCAAAAATTTGAAAATTTTAGGTCGTTGGGCGTCTGACGGGATAGGTGATGGGCCGTCGCAATCCCGACGGTTTTTCATCTCCACTATCAGGCCCAAAACATTGTCCCAAATAGCAGGCAGGGTGATGGGCTATCACTTTCCTAACAGACCATCATCCACTCCGTCGTCCTTAATCAGAGGCCTAGAAATCTTCGCATAGGTGATGGTTACTGTGACGGGCCGTCACTCGCTTGACGGTCCGTCACCATCTCTGTCGCCCTCGAGTTGAAGGGACCAGACCTTGACGGGACCAGTGACAGACTGTTGTTTGGCTTTCGATTGTTAGCTCCACCGCCAGAGTTGTGATTTGTCATCACTTCCCCGTCACCCCGGTACCAGGTCTGAAATTTTTATCCTTTTACTGTAATAATTCACTCCGGGTTCTGAGGTATTACAATATATCTCCCTTAAGAACATTAATCCTCGAATAAAGGCTACTAGGATGGAATGGGTTAGGGAAAGAAAATTACAAATCCCATAACTGAGAACTACAGACCGAGAATTGATGGAGTGACTGGCTCTGAACTGAAATACATGTCAAGCCCCGAGTCTACACTGGGGATAGAACACGGTACTTGGAGTTAAAAATAACCCTGAGTAAACCCATGATCTATCATACACTGGCAATCTAAGTAAACATATATAGCGTAATATTTAAAGTAATAATATACAACATTTCTGAAAACAAAGATGAAAGTCTGAAACCATGTCTGTGTCTGAAAGCCAACTGATGAGATACTGGGACAAGCCCCCAGCTAACTCCAAGTCTAAATAAAAGAAATAGAACTAGAAGAAATAATCTTTGTCCTCAAAATATGAGGACTCACCAATGATGCAGCTGATTTTCTAAGCGGGGTCTACTAAAGGTGCTGAAACTGACAGCCTGCAGCTGTATCATAAAACTATACAACATAGAAGTATGCATCAGTACTTTAATATACTGAGTAAATAGGAGAAAATATAGTATAGGATATAAATAACTAAAATGAAATGACATGCAATAACCAACTGAAATACTGAACGGAAACATCTGAATGATACTAAGATGGTCAAGATGACCCTGTCTGATGGTCAAAGGAATGCCCTAAGTTTGAAATATTGAGTCTAAGATACTGTACTGAACTGACTAATCTAAGACTGAAGTGACTAGTGGGAGAGTCTATAACCGGCATATAACCACGTGAGCTAGATGTGGAGTCTGATGTATACACCCCATCGTTAGGATCCAATATACATTGCTAGTGTATAAAGGCATAGACTGTGAGATCACTATCTAGGGCCATGAGGCCAATGAAACTGTAACCTACGGTGGCAACGTAGTTCTGGGAACCTGGGTGCGCTGGAATCCCGGTCCACTCGGTGCTAAGACCTACTCCCACTAGACAATCCTAACATGACTACTACTGCCAAGCTGATAGCTCGAAAATGGGGCCCAAGACTAAGTCAGGGATACTTATCTTGAAGTACCATGAGAGTCTTATCGGATCGGATTTGGAAACTGGTGTTCTAAGACTGGTCAGAGCTGCTTATCTGGAAGTATCCTAACTGCCTAAAGAACAAACTATATTCTGAAGCTGGGGTCCTAAGGCTGGTTATAGCTTCTTATTTGAAAGTGTCATAACCGCCTGACGAACCACTAAAATTGATACCGAGTATAATTCTGATAATTGGGAGGTACTATTGACACCTCAAAAATTTCTGTAGTCAAATTGATCAGCTGCCATTTCGAACTGACACTGAGTATTCTAACATTTTGGCTAAAACTGAATTGACAATAATCTATCTGAGTTTCAATACAACTAACAACATGGGAGTTCGCAACACCGATGAATTCAAGAAATATTTTGATATTAAGCACTATTGTAGGATTCTAGTTTTCTACATTCGAGAGCTAGGGTTAGAACCTACCATACAAGAACAAGCACAAATACAATTACAAACTAGTGGCAAAATATTTACAACTACCATAAAATAATATTTCACATGCATTAAACGAAGTCTGAGTAATAGTTTCTCAACATACGATAGTTTCAAGGCTAGACCTGATAAAGAAAAATAGGAGGAATTTTGGGGACACAAGGGAAGAACTATTCCCTTGTTGAATTCCCACATACCTGAAGAAGAAATTCTGAAAAAAATCTCTGAGAAATTCTTAGAAGAAAAAGCGACCGTTGGTAGGGGAGCTTGGGCCCTAAGACAATGAGCAACACAGTGACCATTTGTCGAACCAATTGGTCATTGTATTAGCTCGTGGTTGACACTACTTGGGCCTGGAGCTTGGAGATGGGTGGAAATGATGGGTCGTTGGTGGTAACCATGAGCTATTGACTTTTCTCATTGCTTCTGGGAACCTTTTCGACCTTCACTTGAATTCCAACAATGACTGGCTACAATGGGTCATTGAAGCTACCAATGAATCATTGAATGTCACGTTGTTTCTGGGGAGGGGGGAACACCTTCTAGGCAACCCACGACCCTTAGAACGGTATGTTGGTACCATCAACGGCTCATTGTCTTGGTCGTCAGAGTTTCTGTCTAGGAAAGTTTTACGGTGTTACAATATCTACCCCATGGGATCATTCATCCTCGAATGAAGACTAAAACTAGGGAAAAAGCTGAGATTTCTTGACTTAGGCTATGAGATAATTTCTAAAGGAGTAACTGACTCCGAATTGACTTAACCATACTAACAAAGCTGATGCAACTAGAATGCACATAGAAATTCTAAATAAAGCTGATTAGTATGGAACTGAATAGAGTATTGGTGAGGAATTTAGTACCTGAGGCAAAAACTAAATTGGAAGGGAACTATGGATATTTAGCCATCATATCTACTTCGGCTCTTCATACGTAGCTCCTTCTACACACTAATTTCTCCATAAGACCTTGACTGAAGCTACCTCCTTGTTCCTTAGCTTCTGAACCTGACGGTCAAGGATTTGGACTGGAACCTCTTCGTATGAGAGACTATCTTTAATTCCCATGCTATCCAAAGGCCCAACGGAAGTTGGATCATCAATGCACTTCTTCCATAGTGACACGTGGAATACTGAGTGCACAAATGCCAATTCTGAAGGTAATTCCAACTCATAAGCTACCTTGCCATTCGCCTCAGAATTCTGTAGGGTCCCACATATCTCGGACTGAACTTTCCTTTCTTCCCAAATCTCATTACCCCTTTCATGGGTGAAATTTTTCAGATAAACCCAGTCATCCACAGCAAACTCAAATTCTCTTCTCCTCACATCATCATAAGATTTTTGACGGCTCTGAGCTATTTTCAATCATTCTCTGATGAGCTGTACCCTTTTCATAGCTTCATGAACCAAGTCTGGCCTGATTAAAGTATTTTCACCAACCTCAAACCACCCGATAGGAGATCTGCACCTCCTACCATACAATGCCTCAAACGGGTCCATCTGGATACTGGAGTGGTAGCTGTTGTTGTACACAAACTCGATGAGAGGCAAGTGATCATCCCAACTACCCTTGAAATTGATCACACAAGTTCTCAGCATATCTTTCAAGGTCTTGATGGTCCGCTCAGCTTTTCCATCAGTCTACGGGTGAAAAGCTATGCTGAGCTTGACCTGGGTACCAAGTCCCTTCTGAAAAGACTTCCTGAAATACGAGGTGAACTGGGTACTTTTATCTGAAATAATGGAAAAGGGCACCCCATAAAGTCTGACCAACTACTGGATATAAAGCTTAGCTTAGTCCTCAGCTAAATCTATAGTTTTAACTAGGAGGAAGTTTGCTGACTTAGTCATCCGGTCTATTATCACCCAGATCGAATCAGTTTGTCGATGATTCCGAGATAGACCCCTAATAAAATCCATATTACTTCTTTCCACTTCCATGTGGGTATGTTGAAATCCTGAGTCGTACCTCCCGGTGTCTGGGATTCCACCAGTAAATATCCCATAAATCAAGATACATCTTAGTAGCACCTGGGTGGATAGAGTATCTCGAACTATGTGCCTTAGCCAGTATCTACTATCTCAGGTCACCCAAATACGGCACACAGAGTCTACCCTGGTAACGGAGTACACCATCTCCCCCTTGGGAGAAAACCTCCACTCCTTCTCTATGAACTATTTCTTTTAGGTTATGCAGTATGGATCTTCCTTCCATATTGACTTAACGAGGAATCAGCCATCCCCATTACTGAACAGTCAGAGCTGAGATTGACTGTGTGACTGGGATGACAGGCTAGGGGAAAGATCTGAATTCCCGAAAGCTAAATACTAAGGGCTGAATGCTGATGGAGTATATAACTCCGAGCTAAACTACATATCTAAACTGAGTTTCAGAATCAAACATGCATCCTATGAAATGAGAAAAATACTAAAGGATATGAAGCTGGAGGAACCATGGAGTAAGATCGAGATCGCTGTCTGAACCATTATCTATAATTCTAGGAGTCTGAACATAAGCATAAGTAGAATGTACCGTAAACTTAAATACAAGATGAAGCAGCTGAATAAGAGATATTGACATCCCATAGTTGTTATTTTTGGAGCCCTTCTACTACAACACTTAGGGCTTGACCTAGCCTTCTTAAATTATCATCTCCCCCATATCTAAAAGTCACCATTCTCAAGTTCTTAGATCCTTTCTTAAGTCTAGGTTAACATCACTAACTCTTGAATGCACATTCGTCACGAAAGCTACACTATAGGATTTATACTGGTAACCATTTCATATCCACCATTGGATAACTCTCATACTAGCTTTATAAATGTATTTCATACTTTATATCATGGCTTCTGAGCCTAACAATATGCAAGGATCAACATGGGAATTTCATCACATACCTTCTACTATATTCGAAGCTGTCGGCCATCTATATTGGATGTTGTTCCCTGTTGAGATGGGAAAGCTGCTGGGGTTGCTGGGTTGGTGGATTGAGTTTTCCCATGTTCATCTATAGGGAAATTGTTTATCCTATGGCCCGACTGACTACATCCGAAACATCCTTCCTTACCCAAAAAAAACATTTTCCGGGGTGGCTCCTTCCACATTTCTTTCAAACTGGGAGACTTGACAGGGCTACAGAAGAGATAGTCGGGGCTCTACCTTTGCCTCGCTTGGCTGCTGGGCAATCTTTGAATTTATGGCCTAACTTGCCGCACCAAAAGCAACCGCGCGGTCCAGCCATGCATTCTCCCAAGTGGTTCTTCTGACAATTCTTTCAAACTGGGTTTGTAATCTCCCTTAATCTAGGGTTTTTAGGAGCACTGGCTTTTGATGGTTCTAGGGCTGATGATCTCTGATGAGACTGGAAACAAGGTCTACTAATCATCCTCTGTTGGGAATACTCTATTTCCCTTATTTTTGCTCTCTTGCTCCCCTTTTCTTTTCCCTTGATCCTTCCATTTGCTTTCAGACAATAAAACTCAGATGGATTCTTTTTATGAAGTTTTGAACCAGGGTAGCTATTATCTCTTCAGTAGGATTTGTAGGTGTGACTGCCTGCTGGTTAACCTGAGTGGTCACAACCCGTATTAAAACTATGAGGGCAGCCTCGAGCTCCGCATTTTTCATCTGCCCACTAAGGGGCCTACTAAAGCTGGTGGGGCTGTTTGATTCCCGTTGTTATTTCCTCTTCCGCTATTGCTTCTGGAAGGCATTCTCTGCGAATGCATAATGCATGAATTAGAAGAGAAACCTTAGAGTTTACACTCTATCGCACGATAAGAGTAGTGAAAGAAGGGAATTTTCCTAAATGTTTTGTAGCCTCCCCGTCATAAGTGTGGCGCGCTTTACACCCATTAAAAGGACTCTACTTGATGCGGCTTTTAGACATCTAAGGATACTCTAAACTTAGTGCTCTAATACAAAGTTTGTCACGCTCCTAGTGTACACCCTAGACGAAACACGGTATTTGGAGTCACAAGTAACCCTAAGTCAACCCTTGGTCTATCATACACTGGCATTCTAAGTAAACATATATAACAGAAGATTTAAATTAATAATATACAACATTTTTGAAAACAAAGCTAAAACATAAAGTTTAAAATAAACATTTAAAACAAAGCTGAAAGTCTAAAACCATGTCTGTTTTTGAAAGCCAAATAAAATTGATGAGTTACTGTCACAAGCCCCCAGCTAACTCCAAATCTAAATAAAAGAAACAAAACTGAAAGTAAAAATCTCCGTCCTTGAAATATGAGGACTCACCAATGATGAAGCTGAACTTCTAAGTGAAGTCTACTAATGGTGCTGAAACTTAGAGCCTGCAGCTGTATCATAAAATGATACAACATAGAAGTATGCGTTAGTACTTTGAATGTACTGATTAAATAGGAGAAAACATAGTGCTAGATATAAAAAAGTGAACTAAAATGACATGAAATGACCAATTGAAATACTAAACTGAAACATCTGAATGATATTGAGATGATCAAGAGAACCCAGTCTGATAGTCAAAGACATACCCTAAGTCTAAAATATTGAGTTTGAGAACTGTACTGAACTGATCTAAACTGACTAATATGAGACTGAACTGACTAGTGGGAGAGTCTATAACCGACATATAACCATGTGAGGTAGAACTGGAGTCTGATGTATAAATCCCATCGGTAGGACCCAATATACCTTGTCTGGGTATAAGGGAATGGACTGTGAGATCACTGTCTAGGGCCATGAGGAGGACACTTCAAAACCTACTGCTCTGATATCAAGTTTTTCATGACTCGAACATAGGCGCGGATCAAGACACGGGACAAGGAGCCCCGAGAGACTCCAAGTCAACCCATGGCATGAACATATATATAATTGAATCAAATAAAGCGGAAGAATTAACATAATAAACATAGCAGAGGTATAGCATAACATATAATAAAAAACAATACAATACGAGTCTAAAGCTTAATACAATCTATTGTCTGAAAAGCCTCTAAGTCTGATGAGTTGATGGGTCAAGACCCCAACTAACTCTCTAAGTATAAAACTTTAAATACGCAAGCATAACTGAATAAAAAAGGGGCCCTCGACAGATGAGGACTCACCAACAATGACTGATGCTAACTCCGAAAGTTGGCTAATGGTGGGGCTGAGTCTGAAGATCAGAGCCTGTATCATAAAATGATACAGCATAAAGTATGCAGTCAAAGTGGAATGTACCGAGTATGCAAGGTAAGTAAAACCGCTTAGATAAGTAAAATCATTTAAAACATGAATAATATAAAATACAATCAAGATAAGAATCAGAGAGTAGGGCTTGTATGCTAGTTTCGTAAATCATGATCTGAGGATAACATAATATCACAACTGAATCGATTGACCCCAAGCTGAAATTTGATAATCATAAGTAAAACTAAACTTGGGTCAAACCTACTTTAGAACATATATGTATATATATATATCATGAATGATAACCATGCATAATTGAAATCATGAGAAACAATGGGAGACTCGTCATTTAACCGTCATACCACGATAGAGCTTACGTGGTCCCAACTATAACACTCAAGTGGGTAGAGCCGTCCAAAGACTTGCAAGAGATAAGGACGATACCATGATATCGATATCAAGCTCGAGGCCCAATCGGGGCAGGGGATAACTCACAAGGGTGGTGCCAAAGTATATATGATATGTATAAACCTACGTTGGTGCTTAGTTCTGAGGCATAGGGTCGTCCGATCCTTAGCCTACTCGGTGCTAGACACTACTCCAAAAAACATGCATATGCTCTCCATCGTTTTTCAATGAATCTTACCATCGTCTATTGATGAAGCTTAATAATCAAATACATATCAAATATAAAATCATATATGAGGAGCTTTTGCTAAAACCATACCACAAGCTAAACATAAATGGGAGTCTTAACTCCAAAATCATGTCGTAAGCTTAATTCAAAAAATCATAAATCATACTTGAACATATGGACATTACCCGATACTTTAACATGCTTGAAAATACTTAATTCACTTGAAAACTTGATTATAAACATGGGTAACTTGAAAACATGCTTTTCATCAATAATATCTCATCATACTTGAACATTCATCATAAATCTCCACTTTCATGAACTTCTCATAAATTGGAATTTTAGTGTATAAGGCTTGAAACATGATTATAATTGAAAATAATGTAAAAATTTCCCATGAATCATAATTCAATAGTAGAAACATATTTAGATCCTACCTATGTGAAAAATTTAAGAATTTCATGCATTGGGTTAAAACCCCATAGAACCAACACAGGAATTTTCATGATTTAAAGAGGGACTAGGCATGGGTGTGAATGAACTCACCTATTCATAACCCTACATACCTAATAGGATCTGATTCTACCACTTTTCTGATTGACCAATGAAGATTTGAAGAAAACTTGAAGAGAACCTACACTTGATCACCTTCTAAACCCCTTCAATTTGCATGCATGGATGTGAATTAGCCTAAAATAAACTTACCCCTCATAAAACTGCCTATTTCGAGCTTAAAATGATGTAGTTTAGGCCTTAGGATCATAGGAATTATGGAAGAGCCCTTACTAAATTTGCAGAAAATAACTGACTGCCAGTCTCCACGAGGGACTGGATGAATCATTACCAAGGACCACGACTCGTGCCATTAGTCGTTGTGTGCACTGTCCAAAATTCATTTGGGGCTCTCCATGGGGGACCCTACGAGTCGTTACTCGTGGTCACCACTCATCACCTTCACTGCCCAAAATCTCAAATCATTAGCAACCGGCTGACCACAACTCATCCCACAAATCGTGGGGGCTGACCACAACTCATCCCACAAATCGTGGGGGCTGACCACTACTCGTGGTCATGTCCAGGTGACTTCAAAACTCAAAATTTTAACCCAAGTTTAGTACCTCACCACGAGTCACTTCACGACTCGTGGTCTACCTCAAGGGTCACAGAACAACTCGTTCTGTGACCTGGTGCCAAATTTCTAGTTATCTCCATTTCAACTCCTGGGTTTGATCTTTGGGCTTTCGGGGTATAACACACATCATGTAATGAAGTGATCAGCTTCATGGGCATTGATAGAACCTCTTTCGGTGAAGCATGATTAAAGTCTCGGGGTTGGAGAATGTAAGCATAGTGTAAGGACTTTGAAAGGGCTGTTTGGGATATGGATTGAGCAGCCACCTCCGTGGCCTGGTTGGTGGCCATGGTGGCCGTGGAAATTAGGGTTCAGGCTGATACGGTGTTTATGATGAGAGAGAAGAGAGCTTTTCCTAATAAAATTCTAAATAATTTTGAAAATTTTTTATTAAATGAGATGTAGGGGAAAACAAAATTTAAAGATCACCAATTTGAAGGGCAAAAATTAGGACCACCCAGAAAGACGGGCAATTCGTGCAATAACATTAAAAGGTACTACTTCTCCCTCCATTTTAAAATAAGTCGTATTTTTAGTCTTAGCACGCCCCTTAAAAGAAGTGCTCTTTCCTAGAAAATAAGATGTATTTTTATACCTTGAAAATTTTAGTAATTTCTTTATTATGTAAAACTCCCTTAATTTAAATAACGGTAGAATTGAAAGAACGTCATTAATGTCTTTTTAATTATATCAAACACCACTTATTTTAAAATAAAATAAAAATGTAAAAATATCATTTATTTTAAAATGGAGGAATCACTAAATGGAGAAACAAAAGCCCAGAATCAAAGGAAGAAAAATTTAAAGAAAAACCATGAAAAGTGGATAACAATTAAAAAAGAGAGAATCGAAGGCGTTTCTTATAACTCCCATCATTAATTTTTCCGGTTAGGCATTCTTGTAAGTCGTTTTTTGAAAAAACTATATGAATTATTTAGTGAGAAGTCTATTTAAGTTATTTAATTTTTATTTCTGAATTTTTATATGTAATATAGTATAAATATAGATAGATAGATAAATTCTTCTTTTTTACTTGTCCATTTTAATAAATAAAGAGAAATTTACTTTTTCTTCTAATATTACCATTATTATTAAGTACTAACTTTTGGGATTATACTAGATAAGTTGTTGCTTTTAAGTAAATACTAACAGTCAAACTTAAATTTTAAAGAATAATTAATAAGGTTAATTTAATAAAATATATCCCTAATAAATATTTTTTTAGGAGAATTGCAAGTTAATATTTTTTTATTAGATCTGAAAGAAGTGATAAAATCTATTACATTTCGATGTGCAATACCAATTTAAAGACACTACAATTATAGCTATCTGTATCTTTTCAGTTGTGTGTCTTTGTTCTCTTGCTCAACAAGGTATTTGACTCTCTCCTACAAGTACATATGTTGTTAACACAAATACCCATGCCAGCATGTATAAATGAACAATATTCTTGGCAATCGTTCTCAAACTAACAAAATGGTGGTCCTTGATTTAAATTTCTTGCTTCCTCTGTCCCAAATATCAAATGAGATCCTGCAAATTATTACACAAATTATATTAAATTATTTAACTACTATATTTTTTTAAAATGAACCAGGTCAATAGAAAAATAATATTATTTTTTATTTCAACCAGAGGATCACCATCATGTAAAAAAACAATTAACAAAAAAGGGGATAAAATGTAAGCACATACATTTTTTTATATTTTGATATGATTATGAAATTCATAAAAAAGAACATATTAGATGATGAATAAAAGAAGAATCATGAAGTTTCAGGCATACAATTTCTTAATTGAGAGAATAAACCAGTTGCAACAAGCCAAAAAGTGACTAAGAAGAGCAATGGTCGTAAAGACTTTTCCATGTTGTGTGCTAAGATGATTTGTTGTATAAACTTATATTTTGTTATGAATTATTGAGGAGAATATAGCTTCTATATATATATACATAAAATGTAAGATCAAACACTAATTAAGTAAATATTTTATTTTGGCTAATAATTATTAGGTATCTTTATAATTTTTCCTCATAAGCCTTTCTTTCTATTTTTTTCTATTTTAGATCACATTGACTATCTCAAATTTCAAGTCAATTATGTCAAATAATTTAATTATATTAATTACCTCTAGTGAATATATTCACACTGTCATTTTTTCTCTTTTTCTTAAATTTTAAAATTTAATGTACTTATCTACCAGAAATGTGTGTAACAATAAAATAAAATTCATAGAAGATTAATTCACACTAAAACTTTGAATTATACAAAGATTCTTTATTCATTAGCATCATATGTATGTCATCAAAAGATAGTCGTTGCACTTAAAAATTCAAAGCAGTTTTATTTGGTATTTTTTCATTCCTTATGTCCAAAACTAAATCAAATAATATCCTAATAAGGGACAAATTTTATTTATATAGGAGAGAATTTAATCATTTTCCTATATGCTTATGGCTTGGCAATGTGAACATAATAAAGTTATTTTTATGTGAATGCCCACGAATAGAAGTAAATCACCCTTTGAAATCTTTATTAAAGTTATAATTATATCACTTGAATGTTGGCAACCCCTCACCCCATGTTATGTTTGGTAGGGCTAGGAAAAGTATGGCTAAGATATGGCTGGAGGTTGCATTTATTAAGAATTTTCAAGATTCTATTTATGTTGAACATGAGGAATACCTGATAAAGATATTATTAGAAAATTTGATATGAAAATATACCAAAGTTATGTAAATAGGTGAAAACTAGGACATAACATCATAAATTATAGAGTGTGGGAAAGGATTAGGTACAGACTCCAAAGATACTAAAAAAAGAACTTAATTTATGGATGTTATGCAGACTTAGGAGAGATCATGTTGGATAAATAATATGGAACAAAATGAAGATAAGGTAGTGTTGTAACAAAATGCTAGTACTAGCGAGTATGGGTACAATACTGAGGCCGTGAATAGAAATGAAAATGGGTAGAATACTAAGGTTAAGCAACTCACCACACAACGTATTCAAAATCAGCTAACAATGAAACTTAAGATATTGACAAGTTTAAAATCATAATCAGCCTGTAATAGAAATTAGATATGAAAAAGTAATATAATACAACAAAGGACTCGGTGTCATGTGTACAAGAGGGGTTGTGAACAAATATACATATTTAAAGATAGTAATACATTGTCTGAAGGATGAAAAGACAGAAATATAAAGGATAGGATAAATTTGGCACTGTAGATCAACTAGGTATCTCACTAAGGATCTGCTAATGTAAAAGCCTCAGGCTCGATCAATGAACATAGTTTACTCATGCTCAGAAGGCAGTATGCATGAAAAGATTGCCAAATGTGGTATGAGTACTGGAAGCACGTGTACTTTGTAGTTATCATAAAATGACATGATGCAAGATACTAGGATATGATGCCAATATACTCTACCAACTCGTAGGATACCCAGAATGATGGACAAAATATCTAAAGTATGAGGGAAAAATAAAAGGCTGAGGCAGAGGTCAATCGCAGTAGCAGTGGGGGGTCTGGATTTTTGCTGAGGAAGGGGTAACACTAGGATAGTATCATAGTAGCTAAAAATGGGAGAGCATCAGACACAGGACTGATGAACATAGGCTAGATAAAACCACCAAAATTGATCCCCGAGTAAGAGCAAACTATGATCAAGATATTGACATCTCAAAGATCAAATTCAAAGGACAAAATGGATGTTAATCCTAAAATAAATCCTTGATCCTTGACACTGCATTCCCTATGACGTGATATGTAATTCTGAAGGCTGCATGATCAATGATATATTTTGTAATGTCATATTAGACTTCCTACTGGAATCAACTCAATGGCCACCAAAGAGGGCTCCGTTATACTGAATGGTATGACATCGCTAAAGGATGTCCTTAATGTTATGAATTTAACATGTAACTTAATTTTTTTATCGTGGTTAATTAATCATTATCACATATAAGAATTTTTCATATGTTATACAAGGTCCCACCACGAGAAAGCTAATTGAAAAGAGTGAACGTTGAGGATGAGTTACTTTTTCTAAAATGTGCCACAAATTTGGACTATGAAAGCAGCAGTTATAGATTGGTTTGTCTCTAGAGCAAGAGATTGAGACATCCTCCAGTACAAGTTGTAAAATTATTTCTATAGGACTAAAAGAATAGTGACAAATTAGATAGACATTTGCATGCCAAAGGGAAAAACAAACCAAAAGTATTTTTCCTCTGAGTGATAGTATAACCACTGAGATTTTTATATTGTTTCATTGTGAATTATGGGGACCTTTTAGGAACCCTTATTCTTGTGGTGACTCATATTTTTTACTATTGTGGATGACTATTCTTAAGCAGTGTGAATTTATTTAATCATTGATAAGAAAGAAGTGTATCAAGTACTAATAAAACTTCTTTGCGTTGGTAAACCCATAATTTTCCAAGTAGGTGCAGATCGTCAAAAGTGATAACGAATTGAATTAACATGTATGAAGAACTATTTCTTATGACATGGAATTCTTTTTCCGACATCTTGCAAAGGAACCCCTCAATAGAATGGAAGGATAAAAAAAACATCGTCATACTCTAAATATGGCATGGACATTAATGTTTCAAGGTCATTTACCAATATAGTTTTGGATAGAATGTGTTTTGACCGCAGAGTACCTGATTAATCGGACATCATTATTTGTACTGAATGAAACCCCCTATGAAGCTCTACACAGAAACCAGTATATGAACTTGAGAGTGCTAGGCATCGTTGTTCCAGGCACATACAATAAGAAGAATGTGAGACAAGTTTGAAAGTCAAAGTCGTAGATGTGTATTTGTATGAAATCCCTAGGGAGGAAGTTGTATGATATAGAGAATTAGGAATACTTTTCTCAAGAGATGTGGACTTATATGAGAGTAAGTTCTATTTTCCCTAAATTGAGAGAAAACAAGGGGTCCTTAAAAGATAGCAATTATATGGAAATGGAGGCTGAAGAATTAAGGAGGAGAATAGGAGAACAAATTAATAAAAATCAGAAGGTATTTAGTCTAGAGTAAGAACATATGAATAATGTCCAAAATAAGAAAAATTGGACAGAATTCCAAACAGGAGAGGACGATACTGAAGAAATTCGGAAAGGGTTATTTAGAATAAAGATGTCCATAACAAATCCCCGACAAAGAATCGTGGTAAACATCAGAAGTAGGAGTTGGTTAGATTGTGTGATTATAGTATTGAAATAACTTGAAACTATAGTCCATCTGATAATACATCTGCTCCATAGCAGGATTTCATGTATATTTTATCCTTAAGCTCACTATGTACCAGTGATAATTTTTCTTTGTGACACAAAAATTTCTTCCAGCTATTCAAATGATGGCTCCATTCAAGGCTTTATATGGTAGGAGGTGTAGACATTTGCTGGTTTTATTTAATGCTTTTAAGGTTAGGCTATGGGGTACATACTTGATGAGAGATTCCATAGATAAGGTGAAGTGAATTCGTGAATGACTTCTTACAACTCAGAGTAGACAAAAGATTTATGCTGAATGAAAGATTCGAGATTTGGAGTTTATGATTTGAGATAAGGTATTATTGACGTATCACCTATGAATGGTGTTATGAGGTTTTGGAAGAAGGAAAAGTTCAGCCCTAGGTTCATTAGCCCATTTGAGGTGTTACAACATATTGGCGAAGTGGCCTATGAGTTGACTTTACCTCTAGAATTATCATGTGTTTATCCAGTGTTGGATTTATTAGTGCTGAAAAATATCGTTCTGGTGGATCTCAATTGATCCAATAGGAATCGCTACAGTTGGGCAAGATTTTGGCCATTGAGAAGGATCCTATAGCTATTTTTGATAGGAAAATTCTGAAATTGAGATCAAAGTAGATAGCATCTCTGATGGTGAAGTAGAGGCATCATTCAGTGGAGGAAGCCACCTTGGAGACTATATTAGACATGTGGAGCATACATACTCATCGTTTTTACTTTTCAAGTACTCTATTTCTCTTTATATTTGAGGAAGGATGTCTGTTGTTGTAGTGGATGATGTAATTTACCCTCATGGTCATTTTGTAATTTCTATCTCTTTTCTCCTGTTTGACCTTATCCATATCGAGACAAATTCCATACTCGAAAAGTTTTCGGGAGTTAAGATTATGCAGATATCAATGTCTAGGAGCAAAGTTAGTCTATGTAACTCATATAGAGATAAAAAAACATGTTATAAGTGTTGTTAGTTAGTTCATGCAGAAGCCCACAAAAGATCAGATGGAAGTTGTTTATAGAAGTTTGTGATACTTTATAAGAGATCTAATAAGAAAGCTATTATTTTCAGAGAATGAGAAAACTGTCACTGAAAGATACATAGTAGTGGATTAGGCAAGAAATAAATCATGGGTTATATCTTTTTTGTCGAAGGAAATTATGTCAAATGAAGAATTAAGAAGCAAAAAATTGTAACGAGGTCGAGTGTAGAAACATAATTTTGATGGATGCGACATGGACTGTGTGACTTATTATGGATTAAATCTATACTAAAGGATCTTGGAATTACGTTCACATGATGTATGAACTTTTTCTGTTATATAAAATCCACAATTCAAATAGCACATAATCATATTCCACATGATCGCACTAAGTATGTTGAAATTGAATGATATTTCATTAAGGAGTGTTTGTCTAGTCTGAATTTCAAATGGAAAATGTACTCACCAAGATTGTATCAAGGAAGATGTTCCATGTGATGATTGGTAAGTTAGGCATAATCTACATCTATACACCTCCTTGACCAAGTATGTATTTTTTAGATAAGGGATAAAGTATATGTTCTAATTCTGCTATAATTCTACTTGTTGACAAAGTACTACTTACACACACACACGCACATCTCTCTATTTTGACATGAATTAAAGTCACGAATGACAAATATTCTCTATACCTAAAATTCTACACTTACAAGAAAAAGGAGTATGTATGAAAATAATCGTAAGCCATAAGTGATGCCTTACAAGGAATAAGTTTAGTTTTAGAACAATATGCCTTAATAAGTTCATAACCCACAAGTTATTCCATACAAGTTAAAGCATTTTGCAAAGACAAAATTCACAAGGCACAAGTTATGCATTACAAGACATAAGTTCAGTTTCAAAACCCTATGTCTCTTAATTTTCTAAACTTTTGCCCAATAAAGTAAAAGTTCTCAATCTTATGCCTTGAGAAAATAGGTCATAGTTAAGGATACATTGGCTGAAAATTTTTAATTAAATGGGAACCAGGGGAAAAAATATTAAAGACCACTAATTTGAAGGGAAAAAATTAGGACTACCCAGAAATAGGGGCAATTCGTGCAATAACTTTAAAAAGTACTACTTCTCCGTCTATTTTAAAATAAGTGGTGTTTTTAATTTTAGCACGCCCCTTAAGAAAAGTGCTCTTTCCTAGAAAGTATGATGTATTTTTATACCTTGAAAATTTTAGTAGTTTCTTTATTATGTAAAACTCCCTTAATTTTGATAAGGGTAGAGTTGAAAGAACGTTATTAATGTCTTTTTAATTATATCAAGCAACACTTATTTTAAACTAAAATAAAAACATAAAAATGCCATTTCTTTTAAAATGGAGGAATCACTAAATGAAGAATACAAAGCCCAGAATAAAGAGAAGACAAAATTTAAAGAAAAACCATGAAAGTTGGATGACAATTAACAAAGAGAGAATAGAAGGCAGTTCTTATAACTCTCATCTTCGCAGGTGTTTCTTTGTAGACGGATATTTTTTTCCTCTTAAGCGTTTTTTTTAAGTCGTTTATAAATTATATGAATTATTTAGTGAGAAGGATATTTAAGTTATTTAATTTTTATTTCTGAATTTTTTTTTAAATACAGTGTAGATATAGATAGATAGATAAATTTTTCTTTTTTACTTGTCCCTTTTAATAAATGAAAAGAAATTTATTTTTCTTCTAATAGTACCATTATTATTAAGTACTAACTTGTGGGATTATACTAGATAAATTATTGCTTCTAAGTAAATATTAACACTCAAACATAAATTTTAAAAGAATAATTAATAAGATTAATTTAATAAAATATAGCCCTAATAAATATTTTTTTAGGAGAATTGCAAGTTAATATTTTTTTATTAGAACTGAAAGAAGCGATAAAATTTATTACATTTCAATGTGCAATATCAATTTAAGGACACTAAAATTGTAGTTATCTGTGTCTTTTCAGCTATGTGTCTTTGTTCTTTTGTTTAACAAGGTACTTGATTCTCTCCTGCAAGTACATATGCTATTAACACAAACACCCATGCTAGCATGAAAAAGTGAGCAGTATTCTTGGGAATCGCTATCAAAATAACAAAATGGTGGTCCTTGATTTGAATTTCTTATTTCTGTTGTCCCACATATCAAATGAGATCCTGCAAATTATTGAACAAAAAATATCAAATTAATTAATTACTACATTTTTTTACAATGAACTAGGTCAATAGAAAAATAATAATAATTTTTATTTCAACTGGAGGACCACCATCGTGTAACAAAAACGGGAATAAAATGTAAGCACATACATTTTTTTAATTTTGATATAATTAAGAAATTCATCAACAAGAACACATTACACAAGGAATACAAGAAGTATCATGAAGTTTCAGGCATATAATTTCTTGATTGATAGAACAAATCAGTTACAACAAGCCAAAAAGTGACTAACAAGAGCAATTATAGTAAAGTCTTTTCCATGTTGTGTGCTAAATGATTTGTTGTACAAACTTTTAATTTTGTTATGAATTATAGATGAGAATATAGTAGCTATATATATAGCATAAAATGCAAGATCAAATACTAATTAAGTAAATATTCTATTTTGGCTAGTAATTATTAGGTCTCTTTATAATTTTTCCTCATAAGTATTTCTTTCTATCTTTTTTCTATTTTTGATCACTTTGACTATCTCAAATTGCAAACCAATATTATCAAATAATTTAATTATATTAATTGCCTCTAGTGAATCTATTCATATTGTCATTTTCTTTCTTTTTCTTAAATTTTAAAAAATTCAGTGTACTTATCTAATAGACACGTGTGTTTTAATAAAAATAAAAATTTCATAGAAGATTAATTCACACTAAAAGTTTGAATTATAAAAAGATTCTTTAATCATTAGCATCATATGTATTCCATCAAAAGACAGTCGTTGCACTTAAAAATTCAAAGCAGTTTTATTTGATATTTCTTTTATTCCTTATGTCCAAAAATAAATCAAATAATACCCTAATAAGGGACAAATTTTATTAATGTAGGAGAGAATTTAATCACCTTTCTTTATGCTTATAGCTTGGCAATGTGAACATAATAAAGTTATTTTTAAGGGAATGCACACGAATGAAATTAAATCACCCTCCAAAATTTTTATTAAAGTTACAATTATCTCACTTGAATATTGGCACCCCTCACCCTATGTTATGTTTGGTAGGACTAGGACAAGTATGGCTACGGTACATGTGGAGGTTGCATTTCTTAAGAATCTTCAAGATTCTATTTATGTTGAACATGAGGAATCCCTGTTAAAGAGGTTATTAGAAAATTAGATATGAAAATATACCAAAGTTATGTAAATAGGTGAAAACTAGGACATAACATCATAAATTATAGAGTGTGGGAAAGGATTAGGTACAGACTCTAAAGATACTAGAAAAAGAACTTAATTTATGGATGTTATGCAGACTTAGGAGACATCATGTTGAACAAATAATTTGGAACAAAGTGAAGATAAGGGAGTGTTGTAACAAAATGCTAGTACTAGCGAGAATAGGTAGAATTTTGAGGCCATGAATAGAAACGAAAATGGTTAGAATACTAAGTTTCAGGAACTCACCACAAAACTTGTTTGAAATAAACTAATAGCATAAATTAAGACATTGACAAGTTTAAAACCATGATTTGTCTTTAATAGAAATCAAATATGAAAAAGTAATATAATACAATTCAAGACTCGGTATCATGTGTACAAGAGGGACTGTGAATAAATATATATATTTAAAGATAATAATATACTATCTGAAGGATGAAAAGACAAAAACACAAAGGATAGGCTGAATTTGGGACTGTAGATCAACTAGGTATCTCACCAAGGATCTCCTAATGTAAAGGCCTCAAGCTCGATCAATCAACATTGTTCACTCATGCTCAGAACAGAGTATGCATGAACATGATTTCCAAATATGGTATGAGTACGGAAAGCACATGTATTTTATAGATATCATAGAATGACAATTCTAGAGTAACAATGACCCAAAACTAAGACTGGCTCATCTGGAAACTGAAAGTTTACTACTTGGATTCTACAATCAACTGAGTCATAGAAGGAACATAACCAATCCATTCCTAGAATAATATTGAAATCCACCATGTATAACTTAATTAAGTCACTTATGGTATCTTTTTTGATGAAATGAAATGGTGAAATTTTTGTAGACTTTCTTGCTATAACTGACTCACCAATAGGAATGGAAACACGAAAAGGCTCTAAATATTGTTTGGGAAAAATCTCAAACATTACGTGTCACGATCTAAGCGGGGACCCTGGATCGAGACACGGTACCTAGATTCACGAATGTATTCAAGATAAATCATGGTACATACATAGCATGAAAGAGCATATTTAAAACAGAAATGACTTGAACTCAGCATAAGCGAAAGTTTGAATAACATCACATAAAAACATAAGCATAAGCACAAGTCAACAACGCTGAGCCATCTAAACATAGTTGTTAGACAAACCACTAAACATACGATAAGTTGATGGGACATTACCCCCAACTAGCTCGCTAAGTCTGAAATTGAAAGACGTAAGAACAAGAGACATAACCAAAACTTCTATCCACGGATCATGAGGACTCATCAAAACTAGGATGGTGCTGGACTGAAGCAGGGGTGAGCTAACATCGGGAATGAGACAGGTCACTTGAACCTATATCATAAGATGATATAACATAGAGCATGTAGTTAGTACTTTAAATGTATTGAGTATGTGGAGATAATAAAACATGCTATTAAAATGATAATCTAAAATCATGAATATGAAACAGGATAGGACATTAGATTAAGGGCAACATGCTAAAAATCATTTTCTTGAAATAATCATAATAATAACACATTCTTCATAAGTTGAAATATAATGACCCAAGGTTTGAAGATAGAAATCATATCATGTAACATACTTGAAATCATAACTAAAATCACATAAACTGATCAATGAGTCAAATATGCTATAAAACAGTATCGTGAGTTATGAACAAGAGTAACTTAAAACATGAGGAACCTTGGGAGAATTCATCATGACTAACACCATCATGATAGAGCTTACATGATACCTCAACTATCTCGCTCAGGTGGGCAGAGCCGTCCTAAACCTTGCCAAGGCAGAGAACTATTAAGGTGTGATATCACTGATGTGCCCTCTGGCGGGGGAAACACTCTCTTGAAAGGCCCCAAATATGAATATATACTTACGGTGCCACGTAGTTATGAGACCTGGGTCCTCGAAATCCCTAGCTTACTCAGTGCTAGACACTACTCCAAAATATATATATCGCTCATAATCGTCTTTTCAAAACATCACATAAATCTATTTTTTGGGACTATTGGATACAAAACATCTCTTTAAAACTTATCTTGTAAGCCTTGGCTAAAAATCATGGTGAAACATACTTGACTTTTACATGAACTTGCCCAAATCAAGAAATCATACATACTTTGCGTAAAATCATCATAACTTGAGAATCACAAATTCATGGGAGAATCTAGTAGAAATCATGCATTCATAATCATAAAAGTTATGGATTGAGTCATAAAAGACTTGGAATTATAAGAGAACTAGTTAATTTTCTTGCGCTTCACGCGATCATTCAAAAATAGGATTGAACTTGCTAAGGTGATCATTTAATATAAATTAATTCACAGAAAAATAATAAATATGAAAAATACTTCAACTAATTTTCATTTATAAATGACATGTCTAAAGTCTAAACTAATAAAATCTCTTTTTAAGTAAAATTTAAAAGTTTTATAAAGTAATATCAAGTAAAAAAGCTTTAAAAATTATAGTAAATCAACACACAATAGACACTTTTCCCGTTGTTGCTCCCTTATCAAAATGATCTCCAAAATAATCTTAATAAATAAATAAAAATATACAACAATCTTGAGTTGCAAATGCACAAGAATAAATATAATTGTCTTTCCTCTCATTAGGGTGAAAAGTATGTACGATATATCATATATGAATAGCAATATTCTCCATAATACTTATAATATTTACTTTTAATATTATTATTTTTGTACTGCCATTGATGCACAAAATCTGAAAAATATTACTATATATTATCGTTAAGAGAAAGTTGGCTAAACAAATAAATACATGAAAAATAATACAAATGACAGTGCTGTTAGACCTTCCGAATTCTCAATCCACTTCAAGAAAAAAGGAATTTTCTATGAAAGATTTCATTTTTCATATATAAAAGGTTAAATAATATGATGTATATGATGATGGTTAATCGTATATGATGATGTAATAGTTTATTGTATATGATGATGTTAGTTTTCATGCTTAGATGGTTAAATAATATCAACACAAAATAGACACTTTTCCCGTTGTTGCTCCCTCATTAAAATGGTCTCCGAAATAATCTTAATAAATAAACAAAAAGATACAACAATCTTGAATTGCAAATCCACAAGTATAAATATAATCACCTTTCCCGTAATTAGGGTGGAAAGTATGTACGATATATCATATATGAATAGCAATATTCCTCGTAATACTTATAATATTATTTTTAATATTATTATTTTTGCACTACCATCGATGCACCAAATCTGAAAAATATTACTATGTATTATCGTTAATAGAAAGCCAGCTAAATAAATAAATACATGAAACATAAATACAAATGACAGTATTGCTAGAACTTCCTAATTCTCTATCCACTTCAAGCAAAAAGGAATTTTTGACGAAAGATGACACCATAAAAAACAATCATAATAAAATACCTGCTACATTTCACTTTCTATTACAGAGATATGCAACCCTAATGATTAGATCAAAAAACTTGAATGGATTGCATAACCTTACTTATGCATCGTTGGATTCATTTTGGTGAGTGAGATGTTCCTACGAGTACCTTTTAACCATTTATGCATGAAAAATGACATCATAATATACAATTAATAAGCATGTGGATTTACCAATTAAAATAAATATTTAAACATCATAATTAGATAAATATAGGATGAAATATCTTAGAAGTTTAAATGTAAAACAAATTTATTTAATGTAAAGCAGTCATGTGAAGAAACTCAATATTAACTCAGGGCGTTAAGATAATTTTGATATCTCATAACAAATCATACATGTAACTTTAGACTAATCAATTAATGAAGAGATTATAGTTGACTATTAAATTTTATGTTGGAAAAAAAGTAGAGTTACTTTACAAAGTAAAAATAATTATACATATATACTAAAGTCATAACTAATTTGTAATGGACCAATTATCTAGTGCATGTTTGGCATGACGACCATTAACTATTATACAAAAGAAACTGCTGGATAAATTTTTTACCATGTGTTGCATAGATTTGTAAGATATAATAACTGAACCAACAAATCTAACTATATTCTTCTAGCTTGATAATATTCTCCTCTAAAAGATATATATTTTTGAAAGATCCAACACGATTGTGACAGCATTTATGGAGGATCTGAGCAACATAGGTTATAATCATAAATGAAAAGTGATAGGCACGGTGACTATTCGTATAACTAACTTAAGTATATTTGGGATAAGGGCTTATAATTGTTGTAATGAGACATTATTTATTGAAGTACAATAATTTATCCTAAGAGTATCAGGTTAAACTGGAAAGATACAACTAATATATTTCATACTTTATACAAAACAGAAAAATAAAAAGTTATGATAGACTTTATTGGTGTACAAGTTCTTCCAACATAGATTTTGAAAATGACTCTTGATTCAATTATGTCTATTCAAGTTGATAAATGAAACTAATATTTTCTCTGGAAACTAACTTTTAGAAATGATATATATAAGTACAAATATTTCATCAATATCTAATTTAAGGAATATAACATTTGAAAGGACCACACCTCCTATATAAGAGCCATCTTTGTTCCTCTTTTTTGTACTCCTTCCTTCGTTTCTATTAGTAGAAGTTCAAATCTTTTTTATCACCTTAACTATCATAGTTAATGAGTATATCATATGAATCCTAAATTTCCTGCAAAAACAATATCCAAGTAAGATAGTTAGTAGATGACCCCTAAGTTGGTTACATGATAGTACTATTAAGTATTTACATAAAATATTTTCAACCATATAAGTGCTAAGAATATATAAAAGATACATGGAGAAAAAATAATGGATGAAATTAATAGTTATGGTTAAAATTATTGGTGATATACAAGAATTGAAAAACCACAAGAATAACATATAAAAAGCAAAAGAAGAGAATTATATATATTATCCTGCTAAAAAGTAAATACAAAAAGGTCATTGTCTTGTCCAGATTTTAAGTAATTTAATATTTTTGTGGGATTAATACTCTCCATTGTCTTTTCATTTTCCCAATCAAACATTCAAAACCACCATCAAAATCAAATATGATAAAATAAATAATAAGAACATACCTGCTTCTTCAAATAAGGAGTAATATTACCAATAAATAAGTAACCAAGATAATTATTGTCCATCAAGAATGCGCACATCATAAAACAAAAGATATAACCTATTATAAAGAAAAAAGACAACAACAATTCAACAATTACATTCGATTCTTTTAATGAAACTATCAAAAGTTACATCTCCAATTTTACCCTTAAAATATATAGCTGATAAGATACCAAATCAAACACATTCTCTTGTGAAAAAATATATTATTTTATTAGGATTAAGTAAATCTATAAATCAACTCGAGCATGTCATGAAACAATGCTGCAGTAATTTATTTTCCTACTTCAGAAAAAAGTGTTGAAAAAAGACTCACAAAATATAGGAGCAAGAGGAAAATCATATTAAGGATTGGAATGGTTCTCCCTTTTTATAATCGAAAGAAAAAGGATTGACATGTATTTCATCATCCGCTCAGCGTAATCACCTAAAATATATACATGTAACCTGAGTGAAGGTGAAAATTGCTCACAATAAAATCACAAATCTCCTACTTGTTTAAAGTTTTTTTTTGGCCCTATATACATGTAATTTGAATCTTCTGACAGAGACACAATGTTGTATGAAAAAATTATGCAGATATCTTCTTTTTTTCCATCTTCAAGTCATCCCTCAATTTCAAAATTTATTTTGACATCTTCAAGTTGTCTCCACTCTGTAAATTACTTATATGATCAAAAATTGAAGGTAATTCTACAAAACAAATAGTAAAATGAGAAGTCCTTCATAATACCACGAACCACATAACAAATAAATTGTAATGATTGACAAATTAGTTCACAAAATTTAAAACCTAACAAATCAAAAAGTAGATTTGATATTTTAAGAGTTGAAATGTCATCCAAGAAATAGACAGAAATTTGTAAAGACCCAAACACACCTTTCTCATTTAATCCACAAGACACTCTAGTCACTTATAAAAAATCTCCAGACTTGTATTATAAACTGACATATATGATTGAAATATTTTTTTTGTTTGTTGGTTGTTGGGGATATAAAAGCATAAAATTTGGATCATGAGTAACAGATGAAAATGACATGAAGTTGATGGTAAATTATTTTAAAATTCCATTGAAAATAGAGAATACATGTATCTCATAATAAAATAACAAATCCCTGACTTGTTTAAAGTTTTTAGGCCCTATATACATGTAACTTGAAGCTTCTGGCAGAGACACAAAGGTGGATGCAAAATTACGCAAATATCTTTTTTTTTTCATCTTCAAGTCATACCTCAATTCCAAAATCCATTTTTAGATCCTCAAGTTGTCACCAATCCGTAATTTACTAATATGATCAAAATTTACAGGTAATTCTATAAAAGAAATAGTAAAAATGAGAAGTCCATCATAGTACCACGAACTGCATAACAAAGAGATTGTAATGATTAAAAAATTAGTTCACAAAATTTAAAACCTAACAAAACAAAAATTTGATTTACTCCTTTAAGAGTTGAAGTGTGATCTAAGAAATATACAGAAATCTGCAAAATACCTAAACACCCATTTATTTATCTGATCAAAACTTAAAGATAATTCTACAAACAACAGTTAACATGACAAGCGCATCATAATAACATGAACTACCTAATAAATAAATTGTAATGATTGACAAATTAGTACACAAAATTTAAAATCTAACAAATAGAAAAGTAGATTTGATCCTTTAAGAGTGGAAGTGTCATCTAAGAAAAATAGATAGAAATTTGCAAACACCTGAACACACCTTTGTCTTTTGCTACACAAGACACTCTAGTCATGTATGAAAAATCTCTCAACTTCTATTATGAACTATCATATACAATGGAAAAGTTTTTTTATTTTCTTGTTTGTTGGGATACAAGAGGATAAAATTTGGATCATGAGTAATAGATGAAAAGGGCATGAAATTGATGGTAAATCATCTAAAAACTTTCATACAAAACAGAGAATACATGTATCTCACAACAAAATCACAAATCTTTGACTTGTTTGCAGTTTTTTAGGCCCTATACCTTCTGGTATAGATACAAAATTGGATGAAAAAATTATGCAGATATCTTTTTTTCCCATCTTCAGGTCATCCCTCAATCCCAAAATCCATTTTGAGATCCTCAAGTTATCGCATATCTGTAAATTACTTGTATGATCAAAACTTGAAGGTAATTCTACAAAAAATTAGTCAAATGAGAATTCTATCATAACCCCACGAACTGCATAACAAATGAATTATAATGATTGAAAAATTAGTTCACAAAATTTAAAATCTAACAAATAGAAAAGTAGATTTAACCTTTAAAAGTTGAAGTGTCATATAAGAAATAGACAGAAATTTGCAAAGAATTCAAACACACCTTTGACATTTGCTCCATAGGACACTCTAGTCATGTATGAAGAATCTCCTGACTTTTATTATAAACTGACATATATGATTGAAAGTTTTTTTGATTGTTTGTTTGCTGGGAATATTAAAATTTGGATCATGAATAATAGGTGAAAAGGCATGAAGTTGATGGTAATCATTTAAAAAGTCACATTAAAAATAGAGAATACATGTATTATTATATAAACAGAAAAATCCTTTTGAGAAAAAAAATTACAGGGGAAAAAATATTATAATTGTTGGGAAAGTGCAGAAGATGGAAAAGTTGTATGATGTAGCGAATAGGAGTTAATGAAAGTGACTTTTTATTTTTCAACAAAGCACCTTATAAGAAAAAAAAAGAACTAAAACTCCAAAAATTTGAGAAAATGCAAAAAAATAGGAAAAAAGATAAATAGCTTTGCTGATCAATAAAGCATGGCATATCATCGGGTGGAGGTTTCTCCTTTATATAAAATATAGATTATAGAGTTTCATTCAATTTGAATCTAACCCTAGAAGTTCATGAAATCATTCTTGATACATGAAATACATATATTGATGAGAGATTTTATAAGGAACTTGTAGTTATAATCATAGAAACATAAATTAAATCTTAAGGGGACTGATTTTATGGAGGAACATGAAGGAATTCCCCCACAATGAACTTATCACAAACCATTCGAAAATTAGGGCATGGGAGGTGCGTATCGTGATTTCAATTTTAAAGGGGCATGAGGGTGGAAGAAACCCCTTATTAAAATCCCTACATACCTGAGTAAATTGATTCCTTTACTTTCCCTGGAAACTTAAGAGAAATTGAGATGAAGGGAATGATGAGCCTTAGCGTGACTTGAGAGAGGACCTTCAAATAGGTCGTTGAAGGGAATGAATAATTTGGAAAAGTTAAACCTGTATAATCTAACCTTTAGGAAGTCTCAAACAACGTCATTTAGAAATTAAAAGCACAGGAGTTTACCAAACTACCCTTGGAATATCGAGATTTTAAAACAACTATCAGAACCAAGGACTCATTCAACGGGTCATGGCTATATACAAGGGACTGTTTGTCAGTCCGTTGTTTCCCATCTTGCCTCTGATACTCTCTTTGAATCTGATTCAACAACCACAAATAATGACCAGTATAATTAGACAATGGTTTGTACAATCCTCTTATCAGTTTTGGGCCAATTCAAACAACAGACACAACCAATGACCCATTGGTTTATTCAACCAACCATGCTAAGGTTCATTGGTTGCTCCTAGTGTCATTTTACTAATGTTTTCTATTGAAGTCTAGGGTCTAATATCAGAGACTTTTTGCGATATTACACTATGGCTATATAAGGAGTCACAAAAGATAAAGTAGTGCTTGGATCAAGTAAGTTGTAAACATCAATTGCAAAGAACTTTAACATACCAATGATGATGTTTGGGGAGTTCTCCTGATCCTGGTGACTAGACATGGCATACAGATGGATCTGACCTTCGTCTGTCTCTAAAGCAGTGCCCCTTTAGGTAACGCTGACTACCGAAGCTGCTGAAGTAGTAGACTGGGCTATAATTTCCTCATTACCGTGCCTTGCCGATGGATAATCCTTTATGAAGTTGTCCTGTTGGCACAATTAAAACATCCATATCCTCCTGAAAAACACCCCCCCAAGGGGCTCTTGCTACAGTTGCCATAGGATGGGTATCGTGTAGCTCCCTAAGTTACAACATCCTGTATTTGGAAACTCTGAGCCCTAAAAATTTACACTATTCTAAAACTTCTAACCATATCTATTTTTTGACGTTGGTGCACTAGCGGCTGACGGTGCAGCTCCAGAGGACCTCCTCTGTGATATTGGTCACATTTATACAACCAAACGCTATGTTTTCATCCATATTATAGCTTAGTTTGAGGATAATACTTATATATTCATTCATGTTTTGAATGATTTATACTTGTGTACTAATAAATGTGATTAGGCTATTTGTGATCTTGGGTACATATACATGCCCAAGTTGTATTTTATACCCAAGTTTTAGTTATGTTTGCACCTTATTTGTTGTAGGTTGGAATGCAAGCTAAAAGTGGCATTTGGAATCATCAACATGCCACGAAGAAGAAGTGGGGCGTTTAGAGCCGTGTCATGGAGAAAGGAAGCAAGATGGAACGTTAAGGGACTACAAAAGAGTGAGCATCCGCATTGGTAGCGTGTCATAGAGTCACTTTGGCTCGTTGGCCAGCGTGCCACGCTAAGGGAAATATGCCTTACTCAAAGTGGTGCAGCAGCGCGTTGGCAACGTGTCATGGAGGCAAATCTCCACGATAGCTAGCGTGTGATGGAGGCAAATATCTGTGATAGCCAGCATCACACAGAGGCAGTCCACCACAAGAAAAATTTCAACAATTATAAAAGGAACACCTAGCAGTTTAATTAGATATTATGTATTATTTTCTAAAAACACAGAGGAGCAAAGGGAGAATGGAGGAAACTCTACTTAGGGTTTGTTTTACTTTAGTTTTCCACTCTAATTTCTACATGAATTTTAAGTACGCTATGAATTTGTGTATTAGCATAAGTGGTTAAAACCCTTCTTCTAGGGTTGAGGCCATATAACATGATTGTATTTGCTTAACTACTATTTGGTTTAAATTTTCATTGTTGTTAGTAATTGCATTATTGTTGTTATTCATTTTAATGCTTGATCAATATTGAAATTCCATTTTTAATCATAGGCAAACTAGAAAGAGAAAAACCTAGGATAGAACTAGGAATGCATGAAGTGAGTTCAACGCTTTAAGGTTGACTCGCAGTTACGATAGAAATATACCTAATTCACGCCACTTAGTTATAAAATGGGAAGATAGCTAGATAGCTAATTTGAAATTGTCACATCACTACTCTTTGATGTAGTTGTGAAGCCAAGTTAGGTTAAATGGTTAGAGGTTAAAAAGTCCACAACCAAGGGCATTCACCCGGTAAACCACTCCACATAGATAAATGCATATGAATTACTAGGTAGTTATATCCCCGCTCAACGATATAGTTGTGAGGCTAATTCAATTCTGTTTAGAGGCTTGAAAGACCATGAACACGGTAGTTATTTTGTGAGACAACAAATGAAAATCCATAACCATTGTGAATTGTAGCTATGCATGAACATTTGGCCTTAACCCTAGATTCTTCTTATTACTGTTTTTTCACTTAAATTTGTGATCGTCTTTAGATTTAGAAACAAATAAATATTAAATCTTGGAACATTAGAACTTTTGAATTTATGAATAGATACTTGAACTTGTTAATTCACTTAAAATCCAGTCCCTATGGGTTCGACGTCTGGCTCTTAAAGAGTCACTGTATTGCTTGTACGATCATGTGCGCTTGCACGTGCTCTGGAGGAGTAAGCAAGTTTTTGGCGCCGTTGCTGGGGACTGACACCATTTAGTGAATTTTGTATTTTTTTATTGTTTTATATTTTATTAAGTGTTATAAAACTTGGTCTTGGTCTATTAATATGTAGGTAACAGGTTTTTCCTTTTAGCAGGCTGCCAAGGGATAGAGAGCTGGTTGAACCATATCCTGAACCTGAAAGAAGGTTGAGAAAACTGAGAAGGGGAGATTCCACTCTATATCCCAATCAGCAGGTTTAATAGGGTGAGGTTACACCACCAGAGATGGCATCGGACCTGTGTGCGAAGTGGAAATCCTACTTACGACAAATATTTCCTCTAGCCTAGAGGTAATTTTGCGCATAAATAAAACATGGTGCAGTTGTTGCACATGAGGAGGAAGTTCACTGGAATGATGCATGAGGACCCGTAGCAGCATTTGCAGAATTTCATAGAAATTAGTGACACCTTCGTCCCCACTAGAGTGTCAACTGATTACATGAGGCTCACACTTTTCCCATTTTCACTCTTAGGAGAAGCGAAGAACTGCATGAAGGTAGACCCACTGAACTCCATCTCAACTTGGAATGACCTTACAAGAAAGTTCCTCTTCAAATTTTTTCCATCAGGAAAGACTACAAAGCTGCTTCTTGGAACACATGTACATGCCCAACTGATATTTTATACCCAGGGTTTCATTATGTTTGCACCTTCTTTTTATTATAGTCTCATGTATTTTGATTGAAATGGTGTTCATGAACTAACATATGTGATTAGCCTTTGTTGTAGGTTGGAATGCAAGCTAAAAGTGGCTATTTAGAATCATCAACATGCCACGGAGAAGAAGTGGGGCGTTCAGATCTGTTTCACAGAGAAAGGAAGCAAGTTGGAAAGGTAAGGGAGTACAAAAAAGTGAGCATCCATGTTGGTAGCGTATCACGGAGTCACTTTAGTGGCTTGGCCAGCGTGGCATGCTAAGGAAAACATGCCTTGCTCAAAGCAGTGCAGCAGCATGTCATGGAGGAAATCTCCGTGACAGCTAGTGATGTGTCACAGAGGCAAATATCCGCAATAGTGTAATACCCTAAAAGTCCCTAAGATAAGACCCGCGGGTTCAAGCCGAGAAAACTAGAAATACTACACCAGGTCACAGGAGAGTCATCCAGTGACCCGTGGGAGACTTGACGAGTCGTGAAGTGAATCGGGAAGTGGAGAAGTCTTGGCAAGAACTCATGGTCAGGGGTTGACCGCGAGTGGCAGTAATAAGTCATGATTTGGCTAACAACTCATGAAGTAAGCCGTGGTCAAGGTGGTCAATGATGCAAGATTTGATTTTCCTGGAGATGGCACGAGGGGAGTCACGAGTCGTGCTGTGACTCACAACTCGTGAACTGAACAGTTGTCTTGCCAGTGTTTTCAAAGTGGTTCTTCTTTACAGTGAACTTAACGACTTGGACCTAACGACTTGTCATAGGCACCACGAGTCGTGTTGTCACTCATGGCGACTGAGTGTCACATTTTCAATGCAGTTTAATAAGGTATTTTTGTAATTTCTACGCTCCTATGTCCTAAATTACGTAATTTTAAGCTCTATAGGAGGGCTTTAAGAGTGCTTAACATATCCTAAGCCTTTCCATTCCATGAATGCAAGATTAAGGTGCTCAATTGGAGATCAAGCTAGAGAATCCCCTTAGTTCTTCTTCAAACCTCTTGGGCTTTCAAGGAAGGTATGAAATCGGGTTTACCCAGGTATTTAGGGTTATGAATGCGATTCTCTCTTCACTCTCATGTCCAATTCCCTTCTCAATTCATCAATTCAAGTGTATGGTTCCATGGGGTTCTAACCCAATTTATGAAATCCTCTATGTTTCTATCATTGATCAATTATATTCATGTTTCTAATGATGTTTTAATATTCATGGGAATGTTTTATAATGTTTTGATTACAAATTATGATTCAAATTTTAAGAGTATGATGCCCAATATGCTAGTTTACTGAAAATTCGAATTTATGAACTATGCTTCCAAGTATGATGAGATTTCCTATATTTAAGAATGTTTATGAATTACCCATGTAAATATCCATGATGTTGACTATGAAGTCTATTATTATAAGCATGAAAAAGTTTGGGCAAGCCCACATGATCTAAGTATGACTTCATGATTTGACCAACTCTTATATATTAGCTTACCACATGGTTTTTGGAGTCTAGACTCCTACTTTTCAACTTGTGGTACATTTTGAGCCAAGGCTCCTCATGTTTAAATTTTCAGATTATGTATGTAATGTTGTGATCATCTTCATCAAAAGGTGATGGTTCAGCTATACTGAAAAATGATGGAGAGCATACACATGTTTTTGGGAGTAGTGCCTAGCACCGAATAGGCTAGGGGTTCAGATAACACTAGGCCTCAGAACTATGTGCTATCGTAGGTTTATTTAGATTCTTTGTGACCCCCTTTGTAAGCTTTCCCTACCCCCAAGGTGCCTTTAGCTTTATATTGATATCATGATAGTGCCCTTAGCCCTAGCAAGGCTTTGGAAGGCTCTGCCCACTTGAGTGTAATAGTCGGACCACGTAAGCTCTATTATGGTAATGTCTGTTAGGTGAATAGTCTCCCATTGTTCCTCATGATTTTAGTTATGCATGTTCATCAGTTATGATAATATGTTTTTAGCAGGTTTTACCCAATATTCAGTTTTACTTATGATTACCAGTGTTCAGCTTTGGGTCATTTAATTAAGTTATGTTTAATAATGTTTTCAGTTAATAGCATGCAAGCCTTACTCTTAAAATCTTATGATTTAATGATTTATGATATGCATGTTTTCATTTTTACTTACTCGGTTGTTTTACTTACCCTGCATACTTTGTACGTTCCAAGTACTAACCACATACTCCATGTTGTATCATTTCATGATATAGGCTCAGACGTTCAAGCTCAGTCCCGCTAGCCAGTTCTTAGAGTTTAGCATATTAGTCTTGTGGTGAGTCCTCATCCATTAGGGACCTTCAGGTAGCCTTGTTATTATCATCTTTCAGTTATAGTTTTCTAGGGAGCTAGTTGGGGTTTTTCCCATCAGCTCGTTGTTATGTAGAGGCTTATCAAACATAGTTATGTACTCAACTTTAGATCTAGTGTTTGATATTCCGTTGTTCAGATGTATTAAATGTTCAAACTTCCACTGTTTCAGAATTTAGTTCTTGCATTATTCATGTTAAGCTTTAGTTATCATGTTCATGCCATGGGTCGACTTGGAGCCATTTATGGTTCTAAGTTTCGTGTCTAGATCTGGACCTTGGTTCGGGTGGTGAAAAACTTTGTATCAGAGCATTAGGTATTGAAGTGTCCTAGGTTATCTGAAAGTCATGTTAAGTAGAGTCTTTTTCATGGGTGTGAAGCGTGCGACACTGTTATACCCCGTAAGATTCCCGGCACCTAGATGGCCTATTCGCGCGTTGGTTAAGCATATTTGAAAGCCATACATGCTAGAGAAAGGCCCGGGAAAGGATCGGATGAGTAACCGGTCGAACCATCGCGGAAGGAGCCGGGGCAGAGCCCCTCCGCGATGGCAACGTGTCACGGAGGTGGAGCCTTCGCGTTGGCTCCGTGACACGTTGGGCCTGTCCAGGCCCAAGTATATAAAGCCCCACTTCGGTTTTAAATCAATTCATCCCTTATAATTTCCAGAGAAAACACAGCAAACAGAGAGAGACGAAGAGGGTTAATATATTATCACCCGATTACGCTGCCAAACGTAGTCCAAATCTAAATTAACTCCAGATATTGAGGTATTTAGCGGCAGGGAGCATTCCTACGGATTTTGTTTCGCGAAATACGGCCAACGAATCGTCGAGCTACCGGACTAAGGTAAGTAGAATTGCTCCAAACTAGTGTCTATGTGCTCCTAGCTGTGAAGTGAATACTTCTCCCTTTTGGACTTCTGAAAAATAGAAAGTTTTCGACCGTCTTTCGATAAGCCTAAGTTTAAGCTATAATTATATCGAAAGTGACGTCGTCCTTCAGAATATTGTTGTATTTAGTACTAATTAACGTTTACATGAATGCAGTTGGGAAGAATAGCTGGAATACTGGCCGAGCCTCGTCCGACAGTCGGATAACTTGAGGTTAAGGTATGTGAAATTGTTCTTCGGCAAGTTAGTAAGTCTTAGCTTGGTAAATCATAGTAAACTCCGTATTTGAAACTCTCGGAGTTGAATGTTGAGAATTAGGTAAGTCTAATAGATTTTGAGTTGTGTTGCCGTATTGTATTCAGTCCGAAAGTTAGTAAAGCATGCGCCAAAGGGCGAGTTAGCATCCAAATTCAGTATAGCTTATTGTATGATTAGCAAGCATGTTGTAGAATAAAAAAGAGACAGATTTTCAGAATAAAGTTAGTAAAGTAAAATCAGATAGATAGACAGTTTTATTGGCTACAGATTAGCCATTCAGACAGATAGCACCCTGGCTACAGATTAGCCAACAGTTAAAGAAAGATCTCAGAATCAGTATAATCAGTAAAGAATTAGTTTAGTACAGAAACAAATCAGAATAAGAAATTAGATTTCAGATAGTCTTTTTCAGTTATACATGCTTGCTATTTATATGTGCTATTTGTTTGTTGAGACTTGTTGTGGCATGAGGGCCCCTTATTGACCATCCTCGCCGCCCCTGCATTGGTAATCGTGTCGCCCACTGAGCGGGTGGGTTTTACGTCACTTCGAGGGGTGGCATGCCGTCCCCAGCTTGGACGAAGATGGGATGAAGCTTTCCCCATAGCAGTCTGATCAGCATTACAGGTGCAGCTTCGGTTTCAGATAGCCCTGTTTAGTTTTGTGTCCAGGGAACTAGACCCTATCTGTTACTGTCTGTACATTCAGTTATTATAGGTGCAGCTCCGATTTCAGATAACCCCGTTGAGTTTGTGTCCGGGGATCCAGACCCTATCTATTACTGTCTACACAGGAGTCCTCCGGACCCAGACACGGTTGCTTATATCGGAGGCTATGGCCCGAGCCGGAGACCCAGGGGGCCGGTAGAGGAGCTCCGAGTGAGCATATGAGTGGAGTGATTTATTTTTGGTTGATTTTGACCCGGGTAAGGGTATATAGATTGTTTGCTTGCTTGGCACCATCCGACTTACGGGGGTTGGTATTGACTCTTGCTTGCTAAATGTATATGTATTTATGTGCTTTATATATATATTAGTTAATAGACAGCAGGCCGCCGTGACCACAGACACGCTCCTTCTTATCAGTGCAGAAAGGTTTGATCTAGTTCCTATCAGCTCTTCAGATTCAGTTATCTTCTGCTCACATACTTGTTAGTTATATTATCTGCATTCAGTTGTATTATTTTAGTTGCTTTGCATACTCGGTACCAGTGGTACTGACGCCCAGTGGGGTGCTGCATTACTTGCCTGCAGGTACTCATAGACGAGGAGGCGATCCCTCGTGATTCCAGTCAGCTATTAATTCATCGGCTCCTGTCATCCGGAGTCTGATATCCGGAGGTGTAGCTCTTTTCCTTTTGACGTACAGTTTGGGTAGGTCGGGGCCCTATCCCGATCATTTCTATTATCACTCATAGAGGCTTGCAGATTGTATATATTATCTCCCTGTGGTCAGTTGAGCCGGTCGTGTGAGGCCGTGCAGTTGTATAGCTGTTTAGTACCTCTGTTTTTATGCTCGTCGTGTGCGGCCATAGTTTGATAGTAGTGGTGACCTTGTCGGTCACGTAGTTGTCCAGTATTTCCATTGTTGAGTTACAAATAACTAGATAGCATGGTGGCCTTGTCGGCCCGTATAGGTTTCCCCCTTTGTAAGTATGTTTCTGGTTAGCTAAAGTTTTATACAGGTGGCTATAGGCCCAGTTGGCTGGAGGCTGTGTTTACAGCCGTTATATAGCCCGTTGTTTCCAGAAATCTGAGTTAGAGCTAGCCAGGCACCAGCTGTGCTTAGGCTCACCAGTTAGCAGTCTAGATCCTACTAGGGCACCAGGTGCCAGTCATACCCCTCCAAGGCGGGGCGTGACAGACACTTATGAAGAAGAGGCTACAAAACTTTTAGGAAATTTCCCTTCTTTCATGATCTATGTCATGCGATGAAATGTCTTTCTATCCTTCTAACTCATTCTATAAAGGTTTGCAAAATGATGCCTCTTCACTGAGTTAATGAAATAAGGAATGGGAACGAAAATGTCCATGAGAATGCCAATTCAGATGGGCACCAACAAGACCTACTAGCCCCTGAGGAATATGTGCCTGAACAAGTCTCCTATGATGAGTTTAGGTCATCCATCCATATGGTGGCACAGGTATTGACCGCCTAGGCCAACCAGCAGGCGGTGATTCATGTTTCAAATGGGAACACGACAACAGTTCGGGTTAGGGACTTCCTCAGGATGCACCCCCCTGAGTTCCTTGGATCAAGAATGGATAAGGATTCACACGAGCTTATTGATTAGATTCAAAATATCACCCAGATTATGGGGGTGACGGGGGAGGAATGTGTAGATGTAGACTCTTATTAGTTGAAAGGTGTTTCTCATATCTACTTCAGACAATGGAAGGATAGCAGTGGAGTTTGAGCGAGTCCTATTGGTTGGTCTCACTGCGTTCCTGGACCGATTCTTTTCCCGAGAGATGAGGGAAATCAAGGAACAAGAGTTTTTGAACTTGAGGAAAAACAACAGGACAGCCCAGGAGTATACTTTAGAGTTCACCCTCTTATCCAAATATGCACCGGAGATGGTGGCTGATTAGAGGGCTCGAGTGAGTAGGTTTGTGGATAGGATAGGAGAATACTTGGTAAAGGATTGCAATACATCTATGCTTCATCAATATATTAACTTCTCATAGTTGGTCCTGTACGCCCAACAAATAAAGACGGTGCAAGTGAGTGAGAGAGAGAGAGAGAGAGAGGCCAAGACGGCCTGGACCGATAGTTTTGGGTTCTCCCAGCAGAGACTTGGTGGTGGGTATGGTCAGCAGTCCTACCAAAGATCATCAACCCCAGCACTGTCAGCAACGAGTGAGCCATATAAATCTAGGTGTTATTAGAGGGGATGAACATCAAGCTCTCGAGCTCAGGGGAGTAGGCGCATAGATCCCAACATTCCAGGTTGTAACAGGTGTGTTAGGAGGCACACTGGTTAGTGCTTAGCAGGTACAGGTGCTTGTTTCGGGTGTGGAAAGCCCGAACATATGCTCAGAGATTATCCAACAGCCAAGCAGGGTAATGGTAGAGGCCGAGACCCAATCACTAGTTTAGCAGCTCCACCAGCATGCTCGGCTCAGTAGGATACCTCTATTAGTGCAAGTGGTGGTCATCATCAAAACAGGTTTTATTCCCTCACATCTCATTAGGAGCAGGAGGTCTCTCCAGAAGTAGTCACTGGTATGTTACGAGTATTTCTCCTTAATGTATATGCATTGTTAGATTCAGAGGATACTTATCTTTTGTGATGCCCTATGCTGCTAGTAGTTTTGGAGTCATTCCAAAAATTCTATCAGAACCCTTCTCAGTCTATACTCCAATTGTAGCCTGACGGGTATACAGAAATTGCCCTGTCACAGTCCTTCAGAAAGTCACCTCAGAAAATTAATAGAGTTAGCCATGACAGATTTTGTAAAATTCCAAAAGTTTATAAGATCAGACCCTAGAGTTAGACGGAGTTCAACAGAAAACCAGTAGGGAAATATATTAGAAAGACTCGTCTAACGAGTCATGGGATTCTCTAATGGTTTGTTAAGTGAGTCATTGCAAGAGTTTCAAGAAAATGCTAAGTATGTTTGACACCACAGGAGGATGGAACAAGTCATTGTAGGAAACAATGACACATTGGATAGAGTCGTGGTGAGCTGGCACACCAGGCTTCCTAGAGGTGATGAGCCCAATGATGACCCATTGGTTTTTCTGAAGGTTCGTCTTGAGGAGTCGTTAGTTGGAGTTCAGTGATGAGGAAAGGAGACAATGAGTCGTTAGGTGGAGCAACGACCCTTCGGGTCGATCATTAAAAGGAAATTGAAGGTTGGGCCATTGGTGATGACGGAAGGTGACGACGAGTCATTAGATGAGGTAACAACTTATCCTATTGGTCATTGGTTGAGGAAGCAGACACCGAGGAATTGTTTTTCCAGTGGGAACGGATGATCACCACGAGTCATTGTAAGGACCAACGACTCGTGGTGAGGGTCATGCCACTGACAGGAAGATTTATAAGTTTAATCGCAGGGGTATTTTTGTAAATTCCTATGCTTCCAGTTTCTAAATGATGTCATTTTGGGAATTTTAATGGGGTTTTCACAAGGCTAAGCCCCCATTCTTAAAAAACCATCCGTGACTTTCTGCCTCTTCATCTCTCAAGAGGGTTAAGTTCAAGTGGGGATTTATTCTAATCAGGTATGTGGGTTTTCAACTAGGACATTCTTTCATCCTTGTGCCCAAAACTTTTTTTCTAAAAACCCAAATCTCTTGATTTTAAAAAGCATGTTCTAGGGTTCAATTTATGCATGAATTCTCGTATGTTTTTACTTGAATTCTAAGACCCGACATGGTTAATAGTCGTGTATGCTTATACCTTCTTGAATTAGGTGTATGATATGTGAATAGCATGAATATAGGACTCTCACCATGAGTTAGCCTGGAATTTCAAACAGGATTTCATTAATTATTCATATTCTCTTATCATGAACTTGCATCCTTGTTTAAAGTATATGTAGATCATATGAATCCCCACAATTTAGAATACATGTTGTGTTATATGTGTTGGAACACGATTAGAACATATGGGCTTTGACCAATGTGAAGTATGTGCATGTTTTCACTATGGTTATGATGTAAATGTCTTGGGTTGAGTTGAATCCATGAAGCCTTCATGAATATAGAATATATGCTATATAATGAGAATTCGAGATTCAAATGTTGTCGACATGTAGAAAGTATGATCTGATCCTATCAATACTCAATGAAAGTAGAATGTATGATGTATACGATGATTTGGGACTATGATGATAAAGCTTGAGAGTGATTCTTTAGACTTTTGGGCTTGTAGTTAGTAGAAAGTAGACCTAATAGACTCTAAATAATTTCAGTATGATATTTCCTATGACGTAAATATTTGAATTCTCATGTCCCTGATTAGCTGAAGTGAATTAGACTAGACGAATGATGTCAGACCAGTGACCTCTATGTTCTAGTTTATCGAGACTCTCCATAGCCGAGACTGTTTCCCCTAAGTCAATCAGGGATTCTCATTAGCATAGAATGTCTCCCTTAGCTCGATCTGGGATTCTCATTAGCATAGAATGTCTCCCTGAGCTCAGTCAGGGATATTCATTTTCACAGAATGTCTCCCTTAGCTCAGTCAGGGATTCTCATTAGCAGAGAATGGTTCCTTTAGTCAGTCAAGGACTCTCCATAGCAGAGAATGTTTCCCTTAGTCAATCAGGGACACTCCATAGCAGAGAACGCCTCCCTTAGTTTAATCCATAATATCAGTTCAGTTTAAATCATATTTAGAAGAATTTAGTCTAAATTATCAGCAGATGGTCTGAAAAGTGTATGATAGCAGTTACAACTTCAGTTCTCAGTATATGTACAAAACATGACCCCTATGCATCAGTTGATTATATTTTAGTAAATGTTTTCAAATAAAAGCTTCATGTTAATACTTAAGTTTATCTCAGACAGGGTCATTATATTTCAAGTTAGTAATATATTTTGTGATGCATTTAGTTTACTTCCCTCTTGTATATTTGCATGTTTAAGATTATTTATGCTTCATGCATACTCCGTACATTCCAAGTACCGACTACATACTTTATGTGCAATATCATCTGATGATATAGGTTCAGGTTTCCAGACATAACCGCGTGGTTAGATACGCTCCATACCCATTTCAGCTGCTTGTGGTGAGTCCTCATCTCCCGACGCTTTCTATTTTTTCTATTTCATTTATGTTTCAGTTTTAAGACTTTAGGAGTTAGCTGGGGGCTTGTCCCAGCAACTCATCATTTTAGTAGACGCTTTCAGACTTGTATAGACAGATTCAGCTTTGTATTAAATTTTTTATGAGATTTTTTATTTCGTGTTTTATATTAGACACTTTCAGTTAGCTTCTGCTTAGTTATGATTTCTGTTAGTTGTTATTCTGATAGTATTATGCTATGATTATGTCATGGATCAACTTGGGGCCTCTCATAGTTCCTTGTCTCGTGTCTCAATCCGGGCCTATGTTCGGGTCGTGACAAACTTGGTATTAGAGCAATGGTTTAGAGTGTCCTAGGGTTTGTGAAAGCCGCATTAAGTAGAGTTTTCTTCATGGGTGTGAAATGCGCCACACATATGAAGAATAGGCTACGAAATTTTTTGGGAATGCTCCCTTTTCTTCATGATTCTTATCGTGTGTAGATTACGAGACTCTAACAGTTCCTCTCCTGACTCATGCTTTACACGCTCACAGATAACGCCTCCCAAAAGAACAAATGGAAGAAGAAAGGGTAATGGACACTAGCAAGCCCACCAGCCCCAGCGAACCTCATGGATTACCATGTTACTCATGCCGAATTCTGGGCAACCGTTAATATGTTGGTGTAGGCCATGACTACACAGATTACTCAGTAGGCGATGGCTCATGTTTCCCAAAATGGGAACGCAGCGGTGACAAGGGTAAGAGATTTCTTCTGGATGAACCCACCCGAATTCTTGGGGTCAAGGGTGGATGAGGACCCGTATGAGTTCTTGGAAGAGATCTAGAAGATCACCAAAATTATGGGGGTGACGAGAACTGAGAGCACGAACTTACCCTCCTACCAGCTGAAAGGAGTTGCTTATTTATGGTTTTGTCAGCGGAGAGACAGTCGGGGAATTCGAACAGCCCCCGTAAGTTGGGATGAGTTTATGAATGCGTTCCTGGATAGGTTTTTCCCTAGGGAGCTAAGGGAGGAAAAGGCGGCAGAGTTCATCAACCTGAAGTAAAACAACATCACTGCCTAGGAGTAAGCATTGGAGTTTACCCGGTTTTCCAAGTATGCACCAAAGATGATAGCCGACCAGAGGGCTCGAGTGAGTGAGTTTGTGAATGGGGTGTCAGACTCCTTGATCAAAGAATACAGGACATCCATGTTGGTTAAGGAAATAGACTTTCCACGTTTGGTGATATTCTCTAAATAAATAGAAGCGAAACATGTGAAGGAAAAAGAGAGAGAGGCCAAGAGGGCTTGGACAAGAGATTTAGAGTTTTCCCCTCAGAGGCTGAGTGGTGGACACTGCTCACGCCCCTAACAGACATCATCAGCCCCACCACCTTCGACAGCCAGTGTTTTGTACAGACACAAGGTAAGGGAAATTACTTATCCACTTTGTAAGAGCTTCGGGAAACACTATTTGGGAGAATGCACGGCCGGCTCAGATGCTTGTTTCTGGTGTGGCAAGTTGGATCATAAGCATGAGATTGTGCAGCATCTAAGTGAGGCGAGAGTAGAGCCTCAGCCACCTCTTCAGTAGCTCTTATGAACCGCCCATTTTAGTAGGGGCATCATCTAGCGTAGGTGGCGGACAACATCAAAACTGCTCCTTCACCTTGGTAGCACATCAGGATAAGGGCAAGTCCCCAGAAGTAGTCACAGGTATAGTATGAATTTCTTGTGTTACTCTTTGCATGTTGCTAGCCCCAAAACCGCAATATTGAATATGAATCTCTATGATATTTGTTGAGAAGAGATTGTTGGTCTGTAATATGAATAGTTATGAGTATAAGGCTTGCAGTGAATGTTAGAGGTGAAGGAGAATCTAGGAGTTAGTGATTTAGCCCCGACCTTAAGAAGGATTCAGTAGCCTTAGAATGATGTCTTTAAGCTAAGGGGGAGATGGTAAGTATGTGAGACCAGTCGGATCTTGAGTATGCTAGTAGGGGAGTTCCATCCCTAACAGTTGCGATATGTCAATCCCTTTAGGTTCAAATAACTTCTCTTGTATTTAAATTGAAGCTATGCTCTACCCATCCCTATATGCAAACTCCCAAATTTTCTAAGTAGCCGCTTCAGACAGTGATGTCAGTCTTACTCTATAAATCCTTAAGGATCATCTTCATGTTGTAAACCAACTATGTGTGTTAACTCATGGCTTTCAGTATGTTCAGCTCCAACTCAGTCTTTAGGAGTTGCTTTAGTAGACCAGTAGATGAGGGTACCCCATGTATGTGCTCAGTTTTAGATGTCATGAATGATTCGTGCTCATGAGTCCCTTACTTTAGTTAGACCAGATATCATGAATTCTAGTTCTGTATCAGGAAGCAGGTCGAGAACGATATCTTAATACTTACCAGCTCAGTACTAGTATGAGGAAATAGTTCCTCCCTAGTACTCTATCTAGTTCTATGTCAGTTTCATGTCTTTCAGTCCCTTTTATGCCTTATCATGCATGTATGATTTAGATGTTCAGTTTCGATCTGTGAGATTAGTCTGGAGTCAGATACTCCATCAATTTCAGTTGTAAATGCTCAGTAATTGGTATATCAGTTATTTCACTAGTTTTCAGTGTGTTTATTCAACATTGAAGGACGAATGTTCCCAAGGGGGAGATATTGTAACACCCCAAAAGTTTCAAAAATCAGACCCCAGAGTTAGATGGAGTTCAACAGAAAACCAGCAGGGAAATCTCTTAGAACTACTCATCTAACAAGTCGTGGGATGCTCTAACGGTCCGTTAAGTGAGTCATTAGAAGAGTTTCAAGAAAATGCTAAGTATGTTTGACACCAGGGGAGGATGGAATGAGTCATTGTGGGAAACAATGACCCATTTGTATGGAGTCATGGTGAGCTGGCAGACCAGGCTTCCAAGAGGTGACAAGCCAAGTGACGACCCATTAGTTGCTATTATGGGTTTTCCCGAGGAGTCGTTTGTTTGAGTTCAAAGTTTCTAGTTAAGTGACAACAGAAAGAGACAACGAGTTGTTAGGTGGAGCAATGACCTGTTATACCTCGGGAAAGATCGGACGCGGGAGTTGAAATGGGAAAATTGTGAAATTGATGTTGCAGGCACAGAACGAGTCATTGGATGACTCATGAGGATAGCCCACGAGTCATCAGGTGACTCATAGGGAGGCCAGGAAAGTGCCGGGAAGTTTAGAGGAAAAGGGGTCCCCACGAGCATGGGAATGACTCGTGGTTAGACACCACAAATTGTTACGTCATCCATGGGGTAAGGGAGAAGGAAAATAGAAGAAGGAAAGGCAGTGCACTTAACGGAAGCTGACCATGACTCGTTGGGTGTGGTAACAAGTCGTGGTGTGAGTCGTGGGGTGATATAAGTGCGAAGTGATGAGTTTAGGCAATGAACCTGACGACTGGTGACCATGAGTCATGGACATCCCTAACGAGTCACTATGTCAGTTGTTACGAGCCCAGGAGATTTGGCAAGCAGTGTACCTAACGAGCTAGGCGACGAATCGTTACCTTGGACCACGATCCGTCAGGTTGTCCATTAGGACCACTGGGCAGTATTCTCCTACAAATTCAGTAAAGGTATTTGCATAATTCCTAAGATCCTAAAGCCTATACTACGTCGTTTAAGGCTCGTTTTGAAGGGTTTTAAGAGGGGAAAACCTATTCTAAGTTATTTCATTCCATGCATGTAAACTTGAGAGGTTGAACAGGTGATTTAGAGAAAGTCTTCAAGGTTTCCTTTGGAATCTAATCTTGGGCAATCAGAGAAGTGATAGAATCATCCCATCCAGGTATATAGGGTTATGAGTGGGTGTTTCCTTCCACACCCATGTCCAATTTATATCAAATTATGAAAATCTCCTACGATCAAGTATGGACTTTTACCAAAATGCATGAATATTCAATTTCGTTACATGGGTATGAGTTGATTACAGTTTTATTATCGAATTGTGAAGCATGGGCTGACTTTACAATGATTTCAATTAAAATTATCTTTCTAGCTTTTATGAATGTTGAATCCCATTGATTATTTGATAATGAAAAGTAACATTTATGAAGTTAATGTGATAATGATGAGAGATTATGATGAAAAGCATGAATTGAAGCTACCTATGTCTATAATTATATTTTCAATGAGAATTGAGTATTTCTAAGAATGATAAAGCTTTGGTCAATGCCCACATATTGATTTAATGGGTGATTTTCCCGAAATGAGCTTACCACATGGTTTGAAGCGAAGTCTCTCAAATTTCATATGTTAGATTGTGGTACGTTTTGAAATAAAGCTTCTCATATGCATGTATTCAATGGAGATGTATGTGAGCTTCATTTTCATACGATGTCGAGTCTATGCATGATTTCATTATTGAGCTTTGTCAATATACTATATTGAGCTTCATTTCATATAATGTTGAGTTTATGCATGAATTCATGTTGATCGTCATCAATAGACGATGTTGAGTTTCATTATATACTATGTAGAGCATACATGTTTTTGGGAGAAGAGTCTAGCACCGAGCGGGCTAAGGGTTGATCACGCTATGCCCTAGAACTACGCGCCAACATAGGTTGATACTATTATATGTCTTGGGACCTCCCTTGTGATCTTCCCCTTTCTCGAATGGGTCTTCAGCTTGATACCGATATCATGGTAGCATCCTTATCCCTAGAAAGGTTTTGGATTGCTCTGCCCACTTGAGTGTGATAGTTGGGACCACGTAAGCTCTATTGTTGTATGTCGATTAAGTGACGAGTCTCCCATTGTCTATATGACTCAGATTTTCATATTCATTACTCATGGTCATTATTATACATGCAAGTTCTAAAATCAAGGTTTGGTTCATTCCTCAGCTTTTCTTATAAATGTCATGTTCCAGCTTTGAGTCATTCGAGTCAGCTATGATGTTATGAAGTTATATATAGTCATGTTATGAAAAGATTATGATTTAAGAAAGAATGCATGCAAGCCCCCCTCTCAAATTTGAAAGCTTATGATATGTTATCAAATGCTTTAAATGATTTACTTTACTTAGGCGGTTTTACTTACCTTACATACTCTGTACATCCCACGTACTGACCGCATACTTTCTATGCTGTATCGTTTCATCATACAGGACCCGACTCTCAAGTTCAGGCCCGCTCTTAGGCAGATCATTGGAGTTAGCGTCTATCTGTTGGTGAGTCCTCATATTTCGAGGACCACACTTTCTATCTTTCTTTATGTGTTTCAGTTTCACTATTCTTGAGTTAGTTGGGGTCTTGTCCCATCAACTCATCCAGATAAGAGGATTTTAAGACTTATGTATGTAATTAGCTTTGGATGCTTCTTATGATGTTATATTTAAGTAGACTTCATTGAGTTTATATTATTGATTCATCAGTTTATTGATTGGGTTAGATGTATGCTTGTTCCATGGGTCGACTTGGGGTCTCTCGGGGTCTCTTGTCGTGTGTCTATGATCTGGGCCTCCGTCTGGGTCATGACAAACTTAGTATCAAAGACATAGGTTTTGAAGTATCCTAGGATGTCTGAAAGCTGCATTGAGTAGAGTCTTTTCCATGGGTGTGAAGCGTGCCTCAATTATGACAAAGAGACTACGACACGTGTAGGAAATGTTTCCTTCTTTCATGATCCATGTCGTGCAATGAAAAGTCTTTCTATCCTTCTAGTTCGTGTTATTCGTGATTGCAGACTCATGGCTCCCCGAAGAATGAACGGAAGGATGAATGGAGGTGGTGAAGGCCACGAGGATGGAAATGGTTATGGGCATCAGCTAGCCCCACCAACTTAGGAGCTTCAGGGACCAGAGTCGGCTGCCCATGCTGAGTTCTGGGCCACTATTCAGATGTTTGCACAGGCCTTGACTGCTCAGGTCAATAAGCAGGCCATTGTGCATGTCCTACAAAATGGTAATGAAATGGCGGCTCGAGTTAGGGACTTCTTGAGGATTAACCCTCTTGAGCTCACGGGGTCGAAGGTACATGAGGACCCACATGAGTTTGTAGATGAGATTGTCATGATCACCCAAGTCATGAGGGTGAGTAATGTTGAGTGCACGAAGTTTGACTTCTACCAGTTCAAGGGGGTTGTGCATATCTGGTTTCATCAATTGAAGGATAGCAGGGTCGCAAAAGTAGGTCCTCTCACTTAGGAAGAGTTCCAGGTTGCATTTCTAGATCGGTTCTTCCCTTGGGAGATGAGGGAGTTGAAAGTAGTTGAGTTTGTGAATTTGAAGTAAGGGAGAATGACTGTACATGAGTATGCCCTTGAGTTCACTCGCTTATCGAAATATTCTCCAGAGTTGGTAGCCGATCAGAGGATGCGTGTGAGTTGATTCGTCCATGTAGTCGCAGGTTATTTGGACAAAGACTGCAGGACAACCATGCTGCACCAGGATATGGACTTTCCTCTGAGAGTGTTGTACGCCCAGTAGATGGAGGCTGCATATTTGAGAGACAAAGAGGGCAAGAGGGCCAGGACCGAGGACCACAGATTCTCTCAAACGAGGTCCCTTGATGGGCACTGACAGCAGACTCACAAGAGATCATCAACACCCGCATATTCTACATTGGGTATGCCATCCAGGAATAGGCATGATCAGATAGGGCGGACATCAGGCTCGAGGGGTCATAATAGCAGACCCGCAGATTCTAGCATCCCAGCTTATTGCAGATGTGGTCGGGGGTACATAGGCCAGTGCTTGGCAGGTTCAGGTGCTTGTTTTGGGTGTGAGCAACACAAACACATGCTTAGAGATTGTCCAGCTGTGAGGCAGGATCAGGTTGGGGGCTGAGGGCCAACATCTAGTTCAGTAGCCCCGCCTGCAAACTCAGCACATCAGGGTGTATCTACTAGCACAACTGGTGGTCAGCACCATAACAAATTCTATTCTTTAGCATCCCGAAAGGTGTAGGCGGTCTCCCCGGATGTGGTCACTAGTACGTTGCGAGTTTTCCATGTTGATGTATATGCTTTGTTAGATTCGGGGGCTACCTTTGTCTTTTGTGACACCATATGTGGCCGGTAGCTTTGAAGTCAGTCCCGATGTCTTGTCAGAACCCTTCTCAGTTTCCACTCTAGTAGGTGACTCAGTTATAGCTAGACAGGTATATAGAGGTTTCCCAATCTTAGTCCTTTATAAGGTCACCTCAGTAGATTTGAAAGAGTTAGCCATAACTGATTTTGATGTTATTCTTAGCATGGATTAGCTATTTGCATGCTATGCTTCAGTTAACTGTAGAACCCGGTCAGTAGAGTTCATATTTCCGGGTGAGCCAGTCTTTGAATGGAAGGGTAGTTCAGTTGTGCCTGTAGGTCAGTTCATTTCCTACCTTAAGGTCATGAAGACGATTTCTAAGGGTTGCATGTACCATATAGTTAGGGTTAAGGATGTCGAGTTCTAAACCCCGACTATCCAGTCAGTTCCAGTAGTACGTGAGTATCTAGAGGTCTTTCCTGATGATTTGCCAGGTGTTCCTCATGAGCGGGAGATTGATTTCGTTATTGACCTTCTTCCCGATACGCAACCGATATCTATTCGTCCCTACAGAATGGCTCCAGATGAGCTAAAAGAGTTGAAGGATGAGTTGAAGGACCTGTTAGATAAGAGCTTTATTAGGCCGAGTAAGTCTCCATGGGGTACACCAGTGCTATTTGTCCGAAAAAAGGATGGTTCGCTTCAGATGTGCATTGACTATCGGCAGTTAAACAAGGTCACCATTAAGAACAGGTATCCTTTACCTAGGATCGATGATTTGTTTGACCAGCTTTAGGGTGCCAAGTGTTTCTCCAAGATAGATCTTAGGTCTGGGTATCATCAGCTTTGAGTTTGGGAGAGTGATATCCCGAAAACCACTTTTAGGACTTGGTATGGTCACTATGAATTTATTGTTATGTCTTTTGGACTAACCAATGCCCCTGCAGCTTTTATGGATCTAATGAACAGTGTGTTCAAGTCATATTTGGACATGTTCGTGATTGTGATAAATGATGACATCCTCATATACTCTCGGAGCGAGGAGGAGCATGCCGCTCACTTGAGAGTAGTGCTTCAGACCCTCAAGGATCATCAGTTGTATGAAAAGTTTAGCAAATGTGAGTTTTGGTTGGACTCAGTGGCACTTTTGGGACATGTGGTATCGAGTGAGGGCATAAAGGTAGATTCTCAGAAAATCAAAGCAGTGAAGAATTGGCCTAGACCGGTGAATCCTTCAAATATTCGGAGTTTCTTGGGCCTAGCTGCCTACTACCGGAGATTTTTGATGGGTTTTTCATCAATTGCTGCACCATTGACCAATTTGACTCAAAAAATGGTAAAGTTTCAATGGTCGGAGGCTTGTGAGAAGAGCTTTCAAGAGTTGAAAACTCGACTCACTTCAGCACTAGTGTTGACCATACCCGAGGATACCGATGGTTTTGTGGTGTATTGTGATGCTTCAAGAATCGGACTTGGGTGCATTTTGATGCAGCATGGGAAGGTGATACCCGACCCATGATATTGTGTTGGCTGCAGTGGTATTCGCATTAAAGATATGGTGGCATTACTTCTATGGGGTGCACGTGGATGTATTCACGGATCACAAAAGCTTGCAATATGTGTTCATGTAGAAAGATCTCAATCTTCGGCTAAGGAGGTGGTTGGAGCTACTAAAGGACTATGACATGAGTTCCCTTTACCACTCGGGTAAAGCTAATGTCGTAGCGGACGCACTTAGTAGGCTCTCTATGGAGAGTGTGTCCCACGTGGATGAGGGAAAGAAAGAGTTGGTGAAATATGTTCATCTACTTGCAAGGTTGGGAGTTAGATTGGTCGACTCGACGAATGGCGGCGTTGTTGTGCAAAACGGATTAGAATCGTCCTTGGTGACTGATGTGAAAGCTAGACAAGATGGGGATCCGATTTTGGTTAAGCTGACAGAAGTCGTTCGGAGTCAGAAGGTGGAGGTCTTCTCCCAAGGGAGAGATGGGGTGCTGCGGTACTAGGGTCGTCTATGTGTTCCAGATGTTGATAATTTGAGGGGCTTGATATTGCATGAGGCACATGGATCCAGGTATTTTATTCACCTGGGTTCCACCAAGATGTACCATTATTTGCGGGAAATATATTGGTGGAATGGCATGAAGAAGGATATTGCAGAATTCGTAGCTGAGTGCCCGAACTGTCAGCAAGTGAAAGTTGAGCATCAATGGCCGGGAGGCATACTTCAGGATATTAGCATTCCCACTTGGAAGTGGGAAGAGATTAATATGGATTTCATTACAGGCCTACCTCGTACTTGCCGATAGTATGATTCTATATGAGTGGTGGTGGACAGGTTGACCAAGGCTGCACATTTTCTACCGGTCAAAACCACAGATTCAGTGGATGATTATGCCAAACTGTATATCTAGGAGTTGGTGCGATTACATGGAGTGTCCTTGTGTATTATTTCAGACAGAGGTACTCAGTTTACCTCCCAGTTCTGCCAGTCTTTTCAGAACGGGCTTGGGAGTCAAGTTAAGCTTAATACAGCCTTCCATCTGCAGATGGATGGCCAAGTGGAACGAACAATCCAGACTCTCGAAGACATGTAGAGAGCATGTGTGATGGACTTCAAAGGTAGTTGGGATGATCACTTCCCCTGACCGAGTTTGCTTATAATAACAACTATCACTCTAGTATCCAAATGGCACCATTCAAGGCTCTTTATGGGCGGAGGTGTAGATCACCCATTGGATGGTTTGAGGTCGGTGAGGCAGCTATGGTAGGGCGTGATTCAGTTCATGAGGCTGTGGCGAAGGTTCATATTATAAGGGACAGGATGAAAACCGCTCAGTCATCAAAAGTCATATGCTGATGTGAGTAGAAGAGATTTGAATTCGAAGTAGACGATTGGGTATTTCTGAAGGTATCTCCCATGAAGTGAGTCATGCGGTTCAGAAAGATGTTATACCCCATAGAATTCCCAGCACTTAGATGACCTATTCGCACGTTGGTTAAGCATATTTTAAAGCCATACGTGCTAGGGAAAGGCCCGGGAAAAGATCGGACGAGAAACCCGTCGAACCATCGCGGGAGGAGCCGAGGCAGAGCCCCTCCGCGATGGCAGCGTGTCACGGAGGCCTCCGCGATGGCTCTGTGACACGTTGCCCAGGTTCAGGCCCAAGTATATAAGCCTCCACTTCGGTTTAAAATCATTTCATTACTTAATAACTTCCAGAGAACGTAGTGAACAGAGGGAAAACGAAGGGAGATTATAAATTATCGTCCGATTACGCTGCCAAACACTGCCCAAACCCAAATTAATCCTAGATACCAAGGTATTTAGCAGTAGAGAGCATTTCTATGGAGTTAGTTTCGCGAAATACGGCCGACGAATCGGCAAGCCACCGAACTAAAGTAAGTAGAATTGCTCTAAATTAATGTCTATGTGTTCCTAGCTGAGAAGTGAATACTTCTCCCTTCTGGGCCGCTGAAAAATAGCGAGTTTTCGACCGTCTTTCGATAAGCCTAAGTTTAGGCTATAAACTATATCGGAAGTGACGTTGCCTTTTGAAATAAAGTTGTATTTAGTATTGATTGACGTATTTATGAATGCAGTTGGGAGAAAATAGTTGAAGTACCAGCCGAGCCTCGTCCGACGGACGGATATTCAAAGATAAGGTATGTAAAGTTAAGTTTCCTCGGCAGGTTGAGTAACCTCGAAGCAGTATAGTAATTTACAGACCAGTAGCATGTTTAGAAATCGATTATCGTGTTATTTTGAATATTGGTGCAATATGAGAAGTTTTGGGTTGTAACGTGTACGATACCTATCCGTACGATATAGATTCGGGCGTAAGAGGTTAAGGCAGCCCAGTATATTCAGTATATGATGTAATATGCCATGTTAAGATATTGTTGTGTTTAGCTGAAACCTCGCGAGGTAGTACAGTATTAGTAAAGCATTCCAGATATAGAATAGTAACTATATATGGTTTAGGAAGCATGTTAGAAATAGGAAATTATGTTAACACGGAAACTTAGTAAACAGTATAGTTTTCAGCAGAAAAACCTCCTCGTATAACTTTTACCCCAGTACAGTTTGACAGGAGGCTATATTTATATTTATACTTACCTGTCTCAGCATGTATCAGACACTTACAGATTGCTATTATTAGCTCAGTATGTGATTTATACGATACCCTACACCTGATAGTCTTAGCTTATGAGATACACAAACAGCATGATTAGTTGAGACCATTGTATTGATTGGGGTTGGATTACCTAGCATCCCTGACCGCCCAGGGTTAATAGCTGTATCGACTCGTCCGCCAGAGGACGAGGATACGTCGCTCTACGGAGTGATATGCCGTCCCGCAAGGGGACGAAGATGGGATGCCAGTTTCCCCATATTGTGCCTTGGTCGGCCCTTATACACCCCCGTCGAGCGGGTACGCCCGGGGTGTTGATTTAGAGTCCTTCGGACTCAGATACAGTTATAGTCAGGGGCTCAGCGAGCCCAAGTGCATACCCAGGGACCGGCAGGATGCTTACAGCCACTATAGGAGATGGGATGACCGGGGTAGGGGCATAGATTCTGTGTTGATTGTACCTCCCAGCTTATGGGGACCGGGTAAGGTTTGTGTATGTTATGTTATGTTATGTATGTTATGCTATGTTATATTAGACGCGAGTAGATTGGTAGTAGAATGATACGCCTCCAGGTATGATTCCTACTTCCTTCGGTATCAGTAAGAACAGGTACGATGTATATCATCAGACAGTTAAGTTATTCCACCTACTTCAGCTTCATCAGTCATATTATTGCTTTCAGATGTTGTTTTCAGTTATATTATTTCAGTTTCTTTACATACTCAGTACCAGCGGTACTGGCGCCCAGTGGGGCGCTGCATTACTTGCCTGCAGGTACTCCTAGACGAGCAGGAGATTCTACGTGACTCCCTTTCAGCGGTTGAGTATTCAGCTCCAGTCATCCGGAGGCTAAATTTCAGAGGTGTAGTTCAGTTCCTTTTGTTGTATATAGTATGGGTAGGTCGGGGCCCTGTCCCGATTAGTTCTATTACTATTCCTAGAGGCTTGCAGTCTGTATGAAATCTCTGTGGTCAGATGAGCCGGTCATGTGGGGCCGTGCAGTTGTATAGTTGTCTTTACTCTTTCTTACTTCTGTGATGGTCGTGTGGGGCCATAATTGTCAGTAGTGGTGACCTTGCCGGTCACGTAGCTTCTTTTTGTGCTTTATGATTAAGTTGCAGCTAACTAGACAGCATGGTGGCCTTGTCGACCCGTATAGGTTTCCCTGAATTACTATGTTTCTGGTTAGCTGCTAATACAGGTACAGAAGGCTATAGGCTAATGGGCCGGGGGCTGTATTTACAGCCGTTATATAGCCCTTTGTTTCCAGAAATGTGAGTTAGATCCAGTCAGGCGCCAGATGCGCCCAGGGTTAACAGTCTAGCAGGTCAGGTCTTAGTAGGGCACCAGGTGCCAGTCATACCCCCCCCCCAAGGTGGGGTGTGACAAAAGAAAGGAAAACTCAGTCCCCGCTGTCCCTACTGGGTTATGAGAAGAGTTTCAAGTTAGCGTATGAGTTGGACTTGCCCTCAGAGTTATCTTCTGTGCATTCCGTGTTTCATATGTCGCTTATGAAGAAATGTTTGGGAGATACAGCTCTAGTAGTCCCGGTGAGCAGCGTCGGTGTAAAAAACAGCCTCAACTATGAAGAAGTTCCTATGGAAATATTAGACCATTATTCTTGAAGGCTAAGGAACAAAGAAGTAGCTTCAGTTAAAATTTTATGGAGAAATCAGCATGTTGAAGGAGCTACGTGGGAGGCCGAAGCGTATATGATTGCTAAATACCCACACTTATGCTCTACCGACTCAGTTCCAACTCGAGGTATCAGTTATGCTCTATGACCCTATTTAGTTTTTATGTTTAGTTCATTTGTTCAAGCTTCTTTTATGTGTATAGACATGTATTTGAAGCATGAGATCAACTCAACTATGTGTTATGAATCAGAGGTAGTCATTCCGTAAAAATTTTGGTTTAAATGATCAGTATTTAAGTATGATAATTGTATGTTTCTGTTTTCTGCTTGTTTCCAACATTTGAGGATGAATGTCCCAAAGGGGGAGATATTGTTATACCACCAGAACTCGAAGATCGGACTCGGGAGTTGAAACAGGAAAATTGTGAAATTGATGTTGTAGGCACATAACAAGTCATTGGAAGACTCGTGAGGATAGCCAACGAGTCGTTAGGTGACTCATGGGGAGGCTAAGAGCCGGGAAGTTTGGAGCAAAAGGGGTCCCCACGTGTGTGGGAGCGACTCGTGGTCAGACATCGCGAGTCATTAGGTCATCCGTGGGGTAAGGGAGTAGGAAAATAGAAGAAGGTAAGACAGTTCACTTAACGGAAGCTGACCACGACTCGTTGGTTGTGGTAACGAGTCATGGTGTGAGTCGTGGGGTGATATAAGTGTGAAGTGATGAGTTGAGGCAGTGAACCTAACGACTGGTGACCACGAGTCATGGTCATCCCTAACGAGTCGTTATGTCAGTCGTTACGAGCCCAGGAGATTCGGCAAGCAGTGTACCTAACGAGCTAGGCGACAAATTGTTGCCTTGGACCATGATCCGTCAGGTCGTCCATTAGGACCACCTGGTAGTATTCTCCTACGAATTCAATAAGGGTATTTTCATAATCCTAAGTTCCTAAAGCCTATACTATGTCGTTTAAGGTTCGTTTTGATGGGTTTTAAAAGGGAAAAACCTATTCTAAGTTATTTCATTCCATGAATGCAATCATGCGAGGTTGAAGAGGTGATTTAGAGCAAGTCTTCAAGGTTTCCATTGGAATCTCATCTTGGTAAATCAGAGAAGTGGTATAATCATCCCTTCCAGGTATGTTGGGTTATGAGTGGGTGTTTCCTTCTACATCCATGCCCAATTTCTACCGAATTATGAAAATCTCCTATGATCAAGTATGAGATTTTACCCGAATGCATGAATATTAGATTTTGTTACATGGGTATGAGTTGATTACGGTTTTATAATCAAATTGTGAAGCATGAGCCAATTTTACAATGATTTCAATTAAAATTATATTTCTAGCTTTTATGAATATTGAAGCCCATTGATTATTTGATCATAAAAAGTAATAATTACGAAGTAAATGTGATAATGATGAGAGATTATGATGAAAATCATGAATTGAAGCTACCAATGTTTCTAATTATGTTTTAAATGAGAATTGAGTATTTCTAAGAATGATAAAGCTTTGGGCAATGCCCACATGTTGATTTAATGGGTGATTTTCCCGAAATGATCTTACCACATGGTTTGAAGCGAAGTCTCCAAAATTTTATATGTTAGCTTGTGGTACTTTTTAAATAAAGATTCTCATATGCATGAATTCAATTGAGATGTATGCACTATTGAGCTTCGTTTTCATACAATGTCGAGTCTATTCATGATTTCATTATTGAGCTTTGTCAATAGACAATGTTGAGCTTCATTTCATACGATGTTGAGTTTATGCATGAATTCATGTTGAGCTTCGTTATATACGATCTAGAGCATTGCATGTTTTTGGGAGTGTCATGGCTCAAAACTAGGGTAGGGCACAATTGACACTCGATTCATGATTGATCGAGACGCCGGCTATATGACATCTATAACTATAACACATAGGCCATCTAGACCACCTATCACAATCAACAAAAGTATAAACTGGACCCATAAGGTCTAAATGATACGGGGTAAACAATGGAAATGCAACCAAGGCAATTAGTGTGCTAAACAAAGCAACAATTAGCCAACGAGGCCACAAACTGAATAACATTCTACACACTAAGTCCACAAAGCCTCTAAAGAGTAAACTGACTGATGGTCAGAACAAGGCTCCGATCTACCCATAACTGCATCTCAAAACTCAAGAATAAATAACTAAGCCCTAGCTCCAGGAAGAAAGGAGCCTACCAACCATCTGTTGATCTCACGAACTGCTACTCAACTGGCAATCCTGACCTCTACCTGCACCTGCGGCACGAATGCAGGTCCCCAAGCAAAGAGACGTCAATACAAATGAAATGTATTGGTATGTAAGGCTAAAACTATAAACATGAGATAACAATCTTGTAATAACTGACTCAACATTTAAACATATAAAGGATAGTTATAACCTGGGACTCTGCAACCTGTAACTGATAACAACTTACTATAACATAAGTGAACTCAAGATAACTGAGCCAGGAATAAGGAATAGGAACAACCTGGAATCCGAAACCTGATAATAACTCTATAATGAGATGAAAATACAATTAAGAAATGTAGAAGAAAGAAACTATAATTGTAATGCCAGCGACCAACCAGCCATAAATCTATATATAAAATTCGTCCAGCCGGTGTACCATACTGGGGAAAAATAAAAATATCTCTAGCCAATGTACCACACTAGGGAGGAATAAAAATATCTCCAGCCGATGTACCACATTGGAGTAAAATAAAAAAATCTCCAGTTGATGTACCACACTAGGGTAAAATAAAAATATCTCCAGCCGATGTACCACACCGGGGTAAAATAAAAATATCTCTAGTTGATGTACCACACCAGGGTAAAATAAAAATATGTCCAGTTAGTGTGCCATACCGGGGTAAAATAAAAATATCTCCAGCTGGTGTGTCACACCAGGGTAAATTAAAAAAATAATTTTCAATCATAATCATAAATGGAGCCGATATGGCCTATATTGAGTCAATTTAACACATATGACATATAAACGACAAATGTTAAATCTGTGGCCGGAATAGGCCTCTTTTGTAACACATAAATTCAAGTGAGCCAACATATCATGTAAATATAAAAAATATGCATATATATCACGTAAATCTGTCAAATTATATATATATATATATACATGTCGACTCAGTTACTCGATGGACCTTCAAGAGGTTTAGAAAACATAAGAAGTTTTGTAGGCTTACAAACAATGTCCTACAAATAATCCTACCAATTTAACATATTGCTTGGATATAAACACATAGAGCTCATTTCTATACAATTCTTTAACATTTGGGAACGGCAAATACATACTTCCCACTAGGTGGTTCCTTTACCTGTGTCGACAACTATACATTGGAATTTCATTGGCAAACTTATCACGTAGATGAGCACAGATACTTCTTAATTCATTTGATTATTTGCAGGGAAGCATGGAAATTATAACTAGGAACTTGGAGTTATTTGTTATAATGCTTAACATATACATAGAGCTGAGAGCTAAACTACAGACATACAACATATAAGACTTCTATATAACGTATAACTCATATTTAGTTAATTGGGTGACCTACAGGAGACTTCCTGGTATTCAAAGTTCTGAGCTTAACTGATCATTATCATAGCCTGTGCTTATACATACTTAGACATTAGGAACATTGGCACACGGGAGAATCTCTCCTATGAGTTTAGGAAACTTCAAATGATAACTCCAAGAAGAGCTAAACATATAGATGCATGACTTTAATATAACTGAAAGAATTCAACTCTATGTTATAACATGAAAGTCATATATATTAAGACTCCTTAGATAAGCTAGCGCATTTCAACATAAATTAGGGACATGAAGACATAACTTAAGGATCTGAGACTTGGAGCTCTGTAACTTAGGAACTCGTGAGTAACTCTCTAAGTGATGCCTTAAAGGAAAATAAAAATATATAGCGATAATTCAGGTGATGCTGGATTGACTTGCATAACTTTTGCAATTATATGAGGAGCTTAAGAAAGTTTACATCATTATAAGAGACTTAGAAGATCTTAGGATTACCCTTTTCGGATATGCTAGATAATTTCAACACATAGAATAGATAACTTAACATAATAGTTTAGGGGTATAGCAGAGAGCTTCTCAACTTAAGTTACTACTTTACAGATGTTCAACTCTATTATTTTGTAGAAGGTTAATACTTTACTAGCTATTCATCAACGTAACACATACTGAACATAAACAACTTAATTTATAAATATTTTACTAAACGTCTTTAGAATAGGTTAATCTTCCTAGCTTTTTGCCTAACTCATTGAAAATCGTAACCCGTATCATCTAATTTAACAACATTTAGCTCTACTTTCCTTATTCATCTTAACTTCTTTGCCAAACATTATTCACTTTACACTCAAGTCTTTACCCTCATGTTCACTATTCCATCAATTCCTATACGCACTTACCTCTTTACCTAATTGACAACTTTATCTGTTAAACCTCGTCTTGCTTATATTTTTATGTCGTTCAACGGTTCTAGAAAGAAATTACGGGTAGAGTGCATATTACTCACATATTACCTTAAAAGGGATAACACTTACTCTTATCTTCTCTTTTTATAATGTCAAAAAAAGATTAACAACTTCTCCACGCTTTCCCCGTTAACATCTATCGACTTAGCTTATTCACTACATGCCGCTTGCTTTTCTTTAAGGAGGGAAAACATAAAATCTACATTTTACCTAAATCACTTTAAAACATAAACATATAGGAGGGATTAAAAATATTTTTAAAATGTTATTTCCATAAGCACGTTTATCCTCAATCGGATTAGCGTTATCTTCTTAGCTTAAGTTCAATTACATGTCGTCGTCTTCGCATTTCCTACCAATTTCACTAAGTGACCAGATCATAACATATATTCAACCTCACATATACAGTATACCGCAAAGGACCAACTCGCGGTGCCCACGTTAAGGGGACTTCAGACTCAATTTACAACTACGACAACCATCGTATAACAATTACGCCTTTCGCTTCACATTTGTTTGCTTCAACCATTCATAACGATTCAAGATTTATGCCAACTATTTCCAACCTTTTAGATAGGATCATACATGCCTCAATATTATTTTAAAAACATAGGAATATTGATCCTTCCAATGACTTAGTTTCGTGCTTGACAAACAAGGAAAGGGACGCTTTTACATACCTTGGCACATCGACTCTAATTTTTCTGAAAATCTTCCTTTCAAGCTTACTCCTTAAGGCTCCTTCCAAGTCCAATTTACAAACAAAACAAACAGCAACTTCACTTCACCAAAGTTCTGGAAAAATTGGGCATCAACATGCCATAAGAACCCACAAAGAAACAATAACACAATACTACAACACTCTCCAATTTATAACCTCATACCCTTTCTTGGAGATGTTATTAGCTAAAGTAGGAGTAAACGCCTACTCTTTCCTCTGCCTAGAATCATCTAAAAATGCAGAAACACCATAATAAACCACAATACAACAACAATCCATGACTTTCTTCCAAGGTTCTCTTTTCAAAGCCCAAAAGAGACAAGAGTGAAGTTTCATACCTGGGATATCTTTTCACCATGTGATAGGTCTTTGAATTCTCTGAATTCTAAAAAACAAATCAACTAAAAAGAAGTAGAAATGAGCTTTCTAGCTCAATTTTAATTCATATAGGTGGGCTGGCCAAGGTCGGGTGGTGCCCACTTACGCCGCCCATGAGACATGCCCTCGCTCGCGCCTGTTGCCACTCTGTCTCAGTGGGCGCGCGCCTGTGCTCTTTTGCAGCCGATAGTGATGTCTTCAAATGAGCATAACTTTATACTCTGAACTCTGATTAATGAGCAGTTTTTTTCACTATAAAATAGACTCAAATACCTTTCATTTGATAGGTTATAGGACTTCTGAATCATTATATGTTTGGATATATGTCCATTTAAAGTTGACCCTTATTTACAAACTTCACATACTCATCGCTTTTCCTTTTGCACATGTTTCGCTCCTCATATAGGGACAACATAAAACCCATAATTCCCTTAATATGACATATAACCATCAAATAATCGTCAAAAAATTTTTTGGGGTGTAACAGGGGGAAGAGTCTAGCACCGAGCGAGCTAAGGGTCGATCAACCTATGCCCCAGAACTACACGCCAATGTAGGTTGATACTATTATATGTCCTGGGACATCCCTTGTGAGCTTCCCCTTCCCCGAATGAGTCTTCCGCTTGATATCAATGTCATGATAGCATCCTTCCCTGACAAGGTTTTGGATGGCTCTGCTCACTTGAGTGTGACAGTCGGGACCACGTAAGCTTTATCGTGGTATGTCGGTTCAGTGACGAGTCTCCCATTTTCTATATGATTCTGATTTCCATATTTCATTACTCATGGTTATTATTTTATACATGCATGTTCTAAAAGCAAGGTTTGGCTCATTGTTCAGCTTTTCTTATAAATGTCATGTTCCAGATTTGAGTCATTCGAGTCAACTATGATGTTATGAAGTTATGTATAGTCATGTTATGAAAAGCTTATGATTTCAGAAAGAATGCATGCAAGCCCTCCTCTCAGATTTGAAAGCTTATGATATGTTACGAAATGATTTAAATGATTTACTTTACTTAGGCGGTTTTACTTACCTTGCATACTCGGTACATTCCACGTACTGACAACATATTTCTATGATGTATCATTTCATGATATAGGACCCGACTCACAGATTCAGCCCCGCTCTCAGGCAGTTCATTGGAGTTAGCATCTACCTATTGGTGAGTCCTCATCTTTCGAGGACCAGACTATCTATTTTTCTTTATGTATTTTAGTTTTCAGTATTGTTGAGTTAGTTGGGGTCTTGTCCCATCATTTCGTCCAGATTAGAGGCTTTTCAGAACTTATGTATGTAATCAGCTTCGGATGCTTATTCTAATGTTATATTTATGTAAACTTCCGTTGAGTTTATATTTTTGATTCTTCAGTTTATTTATTGAGTTAGATGTATGCTTGTTCTATGGGTCGACTTGGGGTCCCTTGTACCGTGTCTACGATCCTACCCTCCATCCGGGTCGTGACAAGATCCATCGTGTCGGTCATTGGAAGGAAATCGAAGGTTGGGCTAGAGGTGACGGTGGAATATGATGGCGAGTCATTGGATGAGGTAATGAATCCTCCTGTTGGTCGTTGTTTGAGGAAGCAGAAGCCGAAGAATTATTTCTCCAGTGGCAACGGATGGTCACCACAAGTCGTGGTAAGGACGAACGACTCGTGGTAAAGGACGTGGTCATTGACGGGTAGATTTTTAAGCTTAATCCTAGGGTATTTTTATAAATTCCTATGCTTCCAGTTTCTAAATTACGTTGTTTTGGGAATTTTAAAGGTTGAATTAGAGGGGTTTTCACTAGGCTAAGACACCATTCTTCCAAAAATCATCCGTGAGTTTCTTCCTCTTGATCTCTCAAGACTCAAGTATTCAACTAGGGTTCTTCAAAGGCTTCAGGGGTTAAGTTCAAGTGGGGATTTATTTTAATTAGGTATGTGGGTTTTCAACAAGGACATCCTTTCATCCTTGTGCCCCAAATATTTTTTCTAAAAACCCAAATCTCTTGATTTTAGAAAAACATATTTTAGGGTTCAATTTATGCATGAATTCTTACATTCTTTTAGTAGAATTCTAAGATCCTACATGGTTAATAGTCATGTATGCTTATACCTTCTTGAATTAGGTGTATGATATGTGAATAGCATGAATGTAGGACTTCCACCATAACTTAGCCTTGAATTTCAAATAGGATTTCATTAATTATTCGTATGCTCTTAACATGAACTTGCATCCTTGTTTAAAGTATACATAGATCATATGGGTCCCCACAATTTAGAACACATGTTGTATTATATGTGTTGGACCATGATTAGAACATATGGGCTTTGACCAATGTGAAGTATGTGCATGCTTTCACTATGGTTTCTATGTAAATGTCTTGGGTATGAGTTGAATCCATGGAGCCTTCATGAATCTAGAATATTTGCTATATATGTGAATTCGAGATTCAAATTTTATGGACATGCTTAAAGTATTATCTGATCCTATCAATGCTCAATGAAAGTAGAATGTACAATGTATACGATGATTCAGAACTATGATGATATGAATTATGATGATAAAGCATGACAATGATCCTTTGGACTTTTGGGCTTGTTGTTAGTAGAATGTTGCCCTAATCAACTCTAAATGATTTCAGTATGATATTCCATATGATGTAAATAGTTGAATGCTCGTGTCTTATTAGCTGAAGTGACTTAGACTAGATGAATGACGTTAGACTATTGACCTCCATGTTCTAGTTTATTGGGACTCTCCATAGCCGAGAATGTTTCCCCTCAGTCAGTCAGGGATTCTCATTAGCAGAGAATGTCTCCCTTAGCTCAGTCAGGGATTCTCATTAGCAGAGAATGATTCCCTTAGTCAGTCAGGGACTCTCCATAGCAAAAAATGTTTCCCTTAGTCGGTCAGGGACACTCTATAGCAGAGAATGCCTTCCTTAGCTTAATTCGTGATATCAGTTCAGTTTAGATAAGATTTAGAAGAATTCAGTTTGAATTATCAGTAGATGGTCAGTAAGGAGTATGATAGCAGTTACAACTTTAGTTCTCAGTAAATGTACAACATATGACCCCTATGCATCAGTTGATTATATTTCAGTAAATGTTTTCAAATAAAATCTTCATGTCAATACTTATGTTTATCTTAGACAGGGTCATTGTATTTCAACTCAGTTATATATTCAGTGATGCATTTAGTTTACTTCCCTATTGTATATTTCCATGTTTAAGATTATTTATGCTTCCCGCATACTCAGTAAATTCCAAGTACTGATCGTATACTTTATGTGCTATATCGTTTCATGATATAGATTCAGGTTTCCAAACACAGCCGCGTGGTTAGATATGCTACATTCCCATTTCAGCTGCTTGTGGTGAATCCTCATCTCCCGAGGATGCTGTCTATGTTTTCTATGTCATTTATGTTTCAGTTTTCAGACTTTAGGAGTTAGCTGGGGGCTTGTCCCAGCAACTCATTAGTTTAGTAGAGGCTTTCAAACTTTTATATATAGATTCATCTTCGTATCAGATTTTTTATGAGATTTATTATTTTGGGTTTTAAATTAGACTCTTTTCAGTTAGCTTCCGCTTAGTTATGATTTTTGTTAGTTGTTATTTTGATAGTGTTATGCTATGGTAATGCCATTGGTTGACTTGGGCCTCTCAGGGTTCCTTGTCTCATGTCTCGATCCAGTTTTATGTTTGGGTCGCGATAGATTTTGATGTTATCTTTTGCATGGATTGGCTATATTCAAGTTATGCCTCAGTAAATTTTACAACCCGTGCGGTAGAGTTGCAGTTTTTGGGTGAGCCAGTCCTATGTGGAAGGGTAGTTCAGCTATGCCTGTTGGTCATTTCATTTCCTACCTTAATCCTAAAAGATGATCCCTAACGGTTGCCTGTACCATCTAGTTTAGGTTAAGAATGCTATGTCCGAGACCCCAACTATTCAGTCACTTCCTATAGTGTGTGAGTATCCAGAGGTGTTTCCAGATGATCTACCGGGAATCTCTCCATAGTCGGAGGTCGACTTTGGTATTGACCTTCTTCCCAATATGCAGACTATATCTATCCCTCCTTATATAATGGTTCTAGCTGAGCTAAAGAAGTTGAAAGAGCAGTTGAAGGACCTCTTAGTAAGGGTTTCATCATATATAGCAAATCCTTGTGGAATGCCCAATTTCTTTTTATCCGAAAAAAGGATGGTTCCCTTCGGATATGCAGTGATTATCGAAAGTTGAACAAGGTCACAATCAAGAATAGGTATCCTTCCCCATAATCAATGACTTGTTTTACCAACTTCAGGGTGCCAAGGGTCTTTCGAAGATAGACCTCAGATCCGGATATCATTAGCTCAGAGTTAGAGAGGGTGACATTCTGAAGATAGCTTTCAGGACTCGGTATGGTCACTATGAGTTTGTAGTGATGTATTTTGGACTAACAAATGCTCCTGCAGCATTTATGGATTTGATGAATAGGGTATTAAAACCGTATTTGGATATGTTCATGATTGTGTTTACATATGACTTTCTCATACTCTCGGAGCAAGGAGGAGCATGCTGCTCATTTGAGGGTGGTTCGACATACTCTTAAGGATCACCAGTTGTTTGCTAAATTCAGCAATTATGAGTTTTGGTTCAACTCGATAGCATTTTTGGGCCATGTGGTGTCAAGTAAGGGTGTACAGGTGGACTCTCAAAAGATAAAAGCTGTGAAGAATTGGCCTAGACCAGTTAGTCCTTCAGATATCAAGAGTTTCTTAGATTTAGCTGGTTACTATAGGAGGTTTTGTTGAAGGGTTTTCATCCATTGCAGAACCATTGACTTTGTTGACCTAGAAGAAAGTAAAGTTTCAATGGTCGGAGTTCTGTGAAAAGAATTTCAGGAGTTGAAGACTTTACTCACCTCAGGGTACCGATGGATTTGTGCTATATTGTGACGCCTTGAAAATTGGCCATGGTTGTCTACCAATGCAGCACGTTAAGGTGAAAGCCTATGCTTCTAGACAAGTTAAGGTCCATGAGAAGAACTACCCGAGTCACGACCTCAAGTTGGCGGCAGTAGTATTTTCCTTGAGGATTTAGATACACAATCTATATGGGGTCCATGTGGATGTGTTTACTGACTACAAGAGCCTACAATACGTGTTTATCCAAAAGGATCTAAATCTACATCAAAGAAGGTGGTTGGAGCTTCTTAAAGATTATGACATGAGTGTCCTTTATCATTTGAGTAAGGCCAATGTGGTGGCAGACACTCTTGCAGACTTCCTATGGAGAGTGTGACTCATGTATATGGGAGTAGGAAAGAGTTGGTGAAGGATGTGCATCGGCTTGCACACCTAGGAGTTCACCTTGTTGACTTGACAGATGTTGGTGTCATTGTTCAGAATTATTCAGAATCCTCTTTAGTGACCGAGGTAAAGGCTAGGCAAAATGAAGATTCTGTTTTAGTTAAGTTGAAGGAAGCGGTTAAGAATTAGAAGGTTGATGTCTTCTTCCAAGGGGGAGATGGCGTACTTCGATATCAGGGTCATGTGAGTGTTCCAGGTATTATTGATTTGAGAGATCGAATGTTGCAGGAGGCATATGGTTCCCGATATTCTATACATGCAGGTGCTAGTAAGATGTACCATTCCCTATAGGAAGTCTATTGGTGGAGTGTCATGAAGAAGGACATAGAAGAGTTTGTGGCTAAGCGCCGAAATTGTCCGCAAATGAAAGTTGAGAATCAAAGACCTAGAGGTGTGCTACAAGACATAAATGTCCCTACTTGAAAGTGGGAAGAGATCAACATGGCCTTCATTACATGGTTGCCTCATAATTGTCAATAGTATTACTCCATTTGGGTGGTTGTAGATAGGTTGACAAAAGCAACTCATTTTCTACAAGTCAAGACTACCGACTCGACAGAGGATTATGCCAAGTTATATATTCGGGAGTTAGTTCAGTTACATGGAGTGCCCTTATCCATCATATCAGATAGAGGTACTCACTTTACCTCCCAATTTTAGAGGTCGTTATAGAAGGGACTTGGTACTCAGGTCAAGCAAAGCACCGCTTTTCACCCGCAGACAACTGGTCAGGCTGAGTGGACCATTCAGACTCTTGAGGATATGTTGAGGGCATGTGTGATTGACTTCAAAGGTAGTTTCTCATCGAGTTTGCATATGAAAATAGCAATCATTCTAGTATTCAAATGGTTCCGTTTGAGGTTCTTTATGGGCGGAGGTGTAGATCACCTATTTGTTGGTTTGAAGTCGGTAAAGCTACACTGATAGGACTAGATCAGTCCATGAGTCTATGGATAAAGTTCATCTTATAAGGGAGAGGTTGAAAACAACTCAGAGTCATCAAAAGTCCTATGTAGATGTGAGGAGGAGAGAACTTCAATTTAATGTAGATGATTGGATGTTTTCTGAAAGTGTCTCCCATGAAGGGAGTGATGAGATTCAGAAAGAAGGGGAAACTTAGTCCCCACTATGTTGGCCCGTACAAGATTGTGAGACGTCATGGCAAGGTGGCCTATGAGTTGGAGAGGCCCTCAAAATTGGCTTCAGTACATCCAGTTTTCCATGTATTGCTCTTGAAGAGGTGCATGAGTGACCCAACTTTGGTTTTTATGGTGGATACTGTAGGTTTGAAGGATAGCCTTATTTATGAGGATGTTCCAATTTAAATACTTGATTGTCAGGTTCGGAAGCCGAGGAACAAAGAGCTAGCTTTAGTAAAGGTTTTATGGAGAAATCAGCATGTTGAGGGAGCTACGTGGGAAGCCGAGGCAAATATGATGGCTAAATACTCACATCTTTTCCCTTGCAACCCAGTTCCAACTTCATGTATCAGTTTTCTCCTTAGTACTCTACTCATTCTTATGTTCAGTTCATGTATATAAGTTTCTTTCATGTCAGTGCATGCATGTATGATTCATGAATTCATCCAGTCATGTATTTCAGTTTGGAGTCAGTCACTCCGTCAGTTTCATCTTTAGATGTTCAATATTTGGGATAACAGTTCCATTCCCAAGATTTCAGTATGTTTATCCACATTCAAGGATGAATTTTCCCAAGGGGAAGATGTTGTAATACCCTAAAAGTCCCTAAGATCCGACCAGAGGGTTCAAGCGGAGAAAATAAGAAATACTGCACTAGATCACAGAACGAGTCATCCAGTGACCCGTGAGGAGACTTCACGAGTCGTGAAGCGACTTGTGAAGTGGAGAAGGCTTGTGAGGAACTCGTGGTCAAATGGCAGTAACGAGTCATGGTTTTGCTAATGACTCATTAAGTGAGCCATGGTCAAGGTGCTCAATGATGCAAGATTTGATTTTCCCGGAGACGACATGAGGGGAGTCATAAGTTGTGTTGTGACTTACGACTCGTGAAGTGAGTAGTTGTCTGGCCAGTGTTTTCAGAGTGGGACTTCTTTCCAGTGGACTTAATGACTTGGACCTAACGACTGATCATGGGCACCACGAGTCGTGTTGTCACTCGTGGCGACTGGAAGTGTCTAATTTTCCTGTAGTTTAGTAAGGGTGTTTTTGTAATTTTAGCTCCTAGATCCTAAACTACGTCGTTTTAAGATCTATTAGGAGGGTTTTAAGAGTGCTTAACCTATCCTAAGCATTTTCGTTCCATGCATACAAGATTAAGGTGCTCCATTGGAGATCAAGCTAGAGAATCCCCTTAGTTCTTCCCCAAATCTCTTAGGCATTCAAGGAAGGTGCGAAATGATGTTTACCCAGGTATGTAGGCTTATGAATAAGATTCTCTCTTCACTCTCATGCCCAATTCCCTTCTCAATTCATGAATTCAAGTGCATGGTTCCATGGGGTTCTAACCTAATTTACTAAATCCTCTATGTTTCTAGCATAAGTCAATTCTATTCACGTTTCTAATGATGTTTTAAGATTCATGGGCATGTTTAATAATGATTTTGATTACAAATTGTGATTTCAAATTTTAAGAGTATGATGCCCAATTATGCTAGTTTCATGAAAAGTTGAATTTATGATCTATGCTTCCCAGTATGATGAGATTTCCTATATTTAAGAACTTTTATGAATTACCCATGTATATATCCATTATTTTGACTTTCAAGTCTATTACAAGCATAAAAAAGTTTGGGCCAGCCCACATGATCTAAGTACGACTTCATGATTTGACTAACTCTTATAATATTATCTTACCACATGGTTTTTGGAGTATAGACTCCCACTTTTCATCTTGTGGTATGTTTTGAGCCAAGGCTCCTCATGTTTAAGTTTACAGATTATTTATGTAAGATTACAATCAGCTTTATGAAAAGGAGATGGTTCAACTTTGTTTAAAAGCGATGGAGAGCATATGCATATTTTGGGGAGTCGTGTCTATCACCGAGTAGGCTAGGGGTTCAGACCCGGGCTTTAGAACTATGTGCCAATATAGTTTTGTTTAGATTCTTTGGGACCTCCTTTGTGAGCTTCCCCTGCCCGCAAGGGGCTTTCAGCTTGATATCGATACCACGGTAGTGCCCTTAGCCCTGGCAAGGCTATGGATGACTCTGCCCACTTGAGTGTAATAGTCGGGACCACGTAAGAGCTATCGTGGTACTGTCGGTTATATGACTAGTCCCCCATTGTTCCTCATGATGTTCATCAGTTATGATATTATATTTCATCAGGTTTGATCCAATGTTCTGTTTTACTTATGATTATCAGTTTTCAGCTTTGGGTCATTCTATTTAGTTATGTTTAATCATGTTTTCAGTTAGTAACATGCAAGCCATACTCTCAGCATCTTATCATGTAATGATTTATGATACACATGTTTTATGTTTTACTTACTCAGCTATTTTACTTACCCTTCATACTCGGTATATGTCACGCCCTGCCCTGGGGGGGGGGTATGACTGGCACCTGGTGACCTAGTAGGACCTAGACTGCTATCTGTGAGCCAAAGCACATCTGGTGCCTGGCTGGCTCTAACTCAAATTCCTAGAAACAAAGGGCTATATAACGGCTGTAAACACAGCCTCCGGCCAAAAGGCCTATAGCCACCTGTACCTGAAAAACAGCTAACCAGAAACATACTACTGTTAAGGGAACTTATGCAGGCCGACAAGGCCACCATGCTGTCTAGTTCTCTGTAACTTAACAATAGCACGCTAAATAATTATGTGACCGGAAAGGTCACCACTACTGACTGGTTATGGACACACACGGCCAATAGGAACAGAAATAACAAATAACTATAACAAGCTGCACGGCCTCACACGACCGGCTCGACTAACCACAGGGAAATATATACAGACTACAAGCCTCTAGGAATAACAATAGAAATGATCGGGACCGGGCCCCGACCTACTCGTACTGTACAACAAAAGAAAACGAAATACACCTCTGGAAATCAGACTACGGATGACAGGAGCTGAATACTCAATAGCTGACTGGAATCACGAGGGATCGCCTCCTCGTCTATGAGTACCTGCAGACAAGTAATGCAGTGCCCCACTGGGCGTCAGTACCACAGGTACTGAGCATGTAAAGCAACTGAAATATACAACTGAAATGAATAACAACAGTAACATGACATAGAAGCAGGAAGTAGCTGAGTCTATCTAGCTGAGAATAACTGGGGAGAGTTTAATTATTCTATATCTAAACTGAGCGTACCTGATGTCGTGCCGTCCTACTGTCTATCAGTTTCTAACAGCACATATAGGTATACATATAAATACACACAATACCTGACCGACCCCCATAAGCCGGAAGGTGCCAACCAACACACAATCTATTTACCCCTACCCGGGTCTAAACCAACAAAAAATAAGTCACTCCACTCATCTGATAACTGTGAGCTCCTCCTACCGGTCCCCTTGGGTACGTAGCTCAGGCCTTGGCCTCTGACAATAAATTGTGTCTGAGTTCGAAGACTCCTGCCTCTGGGCGCAAGTGCACACGGGGTGTGTAATTAAAACTGCCCTTGGGTGCAAGCACGCAACAGGGTAATTTTATAAAATCTGTATCTGAAACTGCCCCCGGCCATAAGTGCACACAGAGTAATCTGCCCCTGTAAACAGGGTAATCTGGCTCTGAGCAAAGTAAACTAAACTACCCCTGCAAGCAGGGTGGTCTGGACCGTATTATCATGGTGGTCGGCCATCATCGTCCTCTAGGCGGACAGCATCGCCCAGCTGGTGGCGGTATCTGAATCTGGTATCGACACAGCGATAACCCAGGGTCGGTGGGGATGCTAAAGGGACACCCACATGCCATAGCAAGTCCCAACAAACAAATAACACATATAAATAGCAAGCATGTATAACTGAAAAGACTATCTGAAATCTAACTTCTTATTCTGATCTGTCTCTACACTGAACTAATTTTTACTAATTATACTGATTTTGTAATCTCTGTTTAACTGTACGGCTAATCTGTAGCCATGATACTATCTGTCTGAATGGCTAATCTGTAGCCATAACTGTCTGTCTATCTAATCTTTCTTTATTGACTTTTATTATGAAAATCTGTTTCTTTTATTCTACTACATGCTTGCAAATCACGTAATAGGCTATACTGAATCTGAAATACTAACTTGCTCGCGGGCGCATACTTTCCTAACTTTCAGACTGAATACGATATAACAACGCAAACTAGGTTTACTGAACTTTGCACATTACTTAACATTCAACTCCGGGCATTCTACTATGGAGTTTATCGTAATATACAAGGCTAAGACTACTAGCTTGCCGATGGAACTAGCTTTACATACCTTAACCTCGAGTTATCCGTCTGTCGGACGAGGCTCGGTCAATACTCCAGCTATTTCTCCCAACTGCATTCATGTATAGCACGTATGGCTTCCAAATATGATTGAACAACGCACGAATAGGTCATCTAGGTGCCGGGAATCCTTCGGGGGTATAACATTCTCCCCCCCTTAAGAACATTCGTCCTCGAATGTAAACTTCTATCTAGAGGACTTCTCAACTTACTACCTAGAAAAATTTCGGCAGAGTTTCCCCTGTAATATGGATTATAGCAAAAACCTAAAATTCAGAAAAGTCCAACACAGGTATCACACGCAATGCTTTAAGATTTACTGGATAGCTAAACATCAATCTTTCTCACTTATACTTATACAACCATAAGGTACTACATAAGTAATAATACGGACATACCTGTCGCCTGACTAGGCCTAGAATAGGTGAGGATATCTATCTTTCATATCTTCTTCAGCTTCCCACGTCATCTCCTCTCGGTTCCTGTTACGGCACAATACCTTGACAGATGTAATATCCTTAGTTCTCAATCTACGAACCTGCCTGTCTAGGATGGCTACTGGAACCTCTTCATAGGCCAGCTCTTCGGTAACCTGGATATCCTGGACTGGGACTGCTCTGGATGAGTCTCCTATGCATTTCCTCAGTATGGACACATGAAAGACGGGATGAACGGATTCTAGATCTGGAGGCAAGTTCAACTCATATGCTACTCGGCCTATCCTCCGACGATTCTGATAAGGCCCAACAAACCTCGGACTGAGCTTACCCTTCTTACCGAATCTCATCACCCCTTTCATCGGAGACACTTTCAAAAATACCCAGTCATTCACATTGAACTCCAAGTCTCTGCGTCGTACATCTGCATATGATTTCTGGCAACTCTATGCAGTCAATAGGCGTTCTATGATAAGCTTTACTTTCTCTTCTGACTGTTGAACAATGTCTGGCCCTATCATCGCTGATTCCCCTACTTCGAACCAGGCAACCGGCGATCTGCACTTTCGTCTGTATAAAGCCTCAAAAGGTGCCATCTGAATAGCCGAGTGATAGCTATTATTATAAGCAAATTCTATCAGCGGCAAATGCTCGTCCCAGCTACCACCAAAGTCTAGCACACACGCTCGTAGCATATCCTCGAGCGTCTGAATAGTGCGCTCAGCCTGTCCGTCTGTCTGAGGGTGGAAAGCTGTGCTCAGATTAATCTGCGTTCCCAGTCCCTTCTGGAACGATTGCCAAAACCTAGCCGTGAACTGCGCTCCTCTGTCTTAAATAATGGATACTGGCACTCCGTGCAATCTGACTATCTCTCGGATATACAACTCCGCATAATCTTCAGCCGAGAAAGTAGTTCTTACTGGCAGGAAATGAGCTGATTTAGTCAATCTGTCAACTATCACCCATATAGAGTCATGTCTGTGTCTGGTACGGGGTAATCCTGCCACAAAATCCATATTCACTGCTTCCCATTTCTAGAGAGGTACAGCTATGTCCTGAGTTAACCCGCCTGGCTTCTGGTGTTCTACTTTCACCTTTTGGTAGTTAGGACACTGGGCTACAAATTCAGCAATTTCCCTTTTCATACCGGGCCACCAGTAGTTCCCTTGGATGTCATGGTACATTTTTGTCGCATCGGGGTGAGGGGAATAACGGACGTAATGTACTTCATTCCTAATCAGCTGGCGGAGGTCTGAAACATTGGGAACACATAAACGATCTTTACAACGCAGCACTCCATCCTCTGTTACCCGGAACCCTGGCGCCTTCCCTAGCGGAATATAATCTTTAAGCTGAACTAGGTCAGGATCTGAATTACCGCTCTACCGTCCTCTGTTTCTGCTACACGAACGGCTAGGCTAGCTAACTGATGTATTTTCCTGACCAATTCCCGCTGCTCGGGCTGCAAATACGCCAAGCTCCCCATGGACTTTCGACTGAGAGCATCTGCTACAACATTAGCTTTTCCCGGGTGGTACAGAATGTTCACATTATAATCTTTTAACAACTCCAACCAGCGCCATTGCCGCAGATTCAGCTCCCTCTGAGTGAAGATATACTATAGGCTCTTGTGATCTGTGAAAATATCAACATGGACGCCGTACAGGTAATGTCTCCACATTTTCAAGGCGTGGATCACTGCGGCTAACTCCAGGTCGTGGGTAGGATAATTCCTCTCGTGTTTCCTCAGCTGGCTGGAGGCATATGCAATCACCTTACCATGCTGCATCAACACACAACCTAACCCAACACCTGATGCATCGCAATATACTAAATAACCTTCTGTACCTTCCGGCAAGGCTAACACTGGGGCAGAGGTTAATCTATCTTTCAACGCCTGATGCTCGCATGCCTCTGTCCACTGAAACTTTGCTGCTTTCTGCGTCAGTTTAGTCAGAGGTGCTGCTATGGAGAGAATCCCTCAACAAACCTCCTGTAATATCCCGCTAATCCCATGAAATTGCGGACTTCGGTCGGAGTGGAAGGCCTACGCCATGATTTGACTGCTTCTATCTTCTGTGTGTCAACCTGTATACCAGCATCTGACACAATATGCCCTAAAAAGGCTACTGAATTAAGCCAGAATTCACACTTAGAAAATTTAGCATATAACTGGCGGTCCCTGAGGATCTGGAGCACTGTCCGTAAATGAGTCCGGTGATCTGCTTCAAAGCGAGAATACACCAGAATATCATCAATAAACACTATTACGAACAAGTCCAGGAAAGGTTTGAAAATACTGTTCATCAGGTCCATGAATACTGCTGGGGCATTCGTTGACCCAAAGGACATAACTAGAAATTCAAAGTGTCCATATCGGGTCCTGAACGCCGTTTTGGGAATATCTCTCTCATGAACTCGAACCTGGTGATATCCGGACTGCAAGTCAATCTTAGAAAATTATCTGTCCCCATGTAACTGATCAAATAAATCATCAATCCTGGGAAGAGGGTACTTGTTCTTCACTGTAACTTTGTTTAATTGCCGATAATCTATACACATACGGAGTGAGCCATCTTTCTTTCATACACATAGAACTGGCGCACCCCATGGTGAAGTACTCGGCCTAATAAAACCTTTATCCAACAAGTCTTTCAGCTGCTCCTTTAATTCTCTGAGTACTGCAGGAGCCATGCGATAAGGAGGAATCGATATCGGCTGGGTGCCTAGTAATAAATCAATAGCAAAATCTATTTCCCTTTCTCGGGGAATACCAGGTAAGTCATCCGGAAACACATCAGGGAACTCGTTCACCACCGGAACAGACTGGAGTGTCGAAGATTCTGCTCGAATATCCTGAACTCTGACCAGATGGTAAATACATCCCTTAGATATCAATTTCCTCGCCTGAAGGTAGGAAATAAACCTGCCTTTTGGCGTAGAGGTGCTGCCCTTCCACTACCGCACTGCCTCTCCTGGAAAGTGGAATCGGACCGTCTTGGTCCAACATTCAACATTGGCAAAGCACGGGACTAGCCAATCCATACCCATTATGGCATCGAAGTCTATCATTTATAGCTCGACCAGATCTACTGTGATCTGAGGATCAGCAACCTCTACTGTACACCCCTGGTAAATTCTACTAGCCATGATCGAGTCGCCGACGGGTGTGGATACCGAAAAGGGCTGCTGTAATAATTCTAGTGCAATATTGAACTTTCGTGCCACAAACGGGGTAACATACTGTTATACCCCGTAGAAGTTTCGGCACCTAGATGACCTATTCGCACGTTGGTTAAGCATATTTGAAGGCCATACGTGCTAGAGAAAGGCCCGAGAAAAGATCGGACGAGAAACCTGTCGAACCATCGTGGAAGGAGCCGAGGCAGGACCCCTCTGTGATGGCAGCGTGTCACGGAGGTGAAGCCTCCGCGTTGGCTCCGTGACACGTTGGCCTTGTCCAGGCCCAAGTATATAAAGCCCCACTTCGGTTTTAAATGATCAAAACATTTATAAATTTCCAGAAAACAGAGAGCAAACGCAGGAGAAGGAAAAGGAACGAAGTAGTAATATAATTTTCGTCCAATTACGCTGCTAAACGTTGTCCAAACTCAAATTAACTTCGGATACTGAGGTATTTACCAGCATAGAGCATTCCTACGGATTCAGTTTCGTGAAATACGGCCGACGAATTGTCGAGCCACCGAGCTAAGGTAAGTGGAATTGCTCTAAATTAGTGTCTATGTGTTCCTAGCTGTGAAGTGAATATTTCTCCCTTCTGGACCTCTGAAAAATAGCAAGTTTTCGACTGTCTTTCGATAAGTCTAAGTTTAGGCTATAAAATATTTCGAAAGTAATGTTGCTCTTTAAAATAAAGCTATATTTAGTATTAATTGTCATATTTATGAATGCAGTTGGGAGAAAATAGTTGAAGTACTGGTCGAGTCTCGTCCGACAGACAAATAATTCAAGGATAAGGTATGTAAAGTTAGTTTCCTCGGCAAGTTAAGTAATATCGGTACAATACAGTAATTTAAAGGCCAGTAGAATGTTCAGAAGTCATGTGTTGCGTTTATTACGAATGTTGGTACGATATTAGAAGTATCGAGTTATAACTTGCGTGAAACTTACGAGTACGACGTAGACTTTAATACAAGAGTTAGAAACTGCACAGCATGCTCAGTATGTGATGTAGTACGAAATGTTAGGATATTATTGTATCCAGTTGAAACCCCGCAAAGCGATATAATATCTGTAAGACATCTCAAAAATAGAATGATAAGTTAAAATGAAGTTAGAAAGCATATTAGGAATAGTAAATCATGTTACTATAGAAACTCAGTATACAACATAGTTTTCAGCAGAAACATTATATCTGGTTCAGCATTAGCCCAGTACAGTCTGGCAGAAGACTATATTTATACATATATACTATTACCAGCCTCAGCATGTATTAAGTACGTACATATTACTATCACTAGTTCAGCATATAGTATATACAATACTTTACCACTATTAGCCTCAGTATGTGAGACATGCAGATAGTATTACTAGTTGAGACCGTTGAATTGTTTGGGGCTGGATTACCTAGCATCCATGACCACCCCAGGGTTGATAGCTGTATCGACTCGTCCGCCAGAGGGCGAGGATACGTCGCTCTACGGAGTGGCATGCCGTCCCACAGGGGACGAAGATGGGATGCCAGTTTTCCCCATATTGTGCCTTGGTCGGCTTTTACACACCCCTGTCGAGTGGATACACCCGGGTGTTGATTCAGGAGTCCTCTGGACTCAGATGCAGTTATAGTCAGGGGCTCAGCGAGCCCAAGTGCATACCTAGGGGACCGACATGATGCTTACGGGGTTTATAGGAGATGGGATGACCGGGGTAGGGGTATAGATTCTGTGCTGGTTGTACCTCCCGGCTTATGGGGGCCGGGTAAGGTTTGTGTGTGCTATGTTATGTTATGATATGTTATACCGTGTTACAGTAGATACGAGTAGATCGACAGTAGAACGATAAATCCTCAGGTATGACTCCTACTCCTTCCAGTATAATTAAGAAAAGTTATGACTTATATTATCAGACAGTTAATCTATTTCTTTCTACTTCAGTTTCATCAGTTATGTTATGGATTTCAGATATTTCTTTCAGTTATTGCTTTACATACTCAGTACCAGCGGTACTGACGCCCGGTGGGGCGCTGCATTACTTGCCTGCAGGTACTCATAGACGAGCAGGCGATACCACGTGATTCCTGTCAGCGATCGAGTATTCAGCTCCTGTCATCCGGAGACTGAATTCCAGAGGTGTATTTCATTTTCTTTTGTTGTATAATACGGGTAGGTCGGGGCCTTGTCCCGATCATTTCTATTGCTATTCCTAGAGGCTTGCAGTCTGTATATATTTCCCTGTGGTCAGATGAGCTGGTTGATCTTGGGTAGATTTATATGCCCAAGTGATACTCAAACGTATCATTTTCTTCCTGTTTGTTGTGCAATGTGTATACATTTTCATGTAATTGGTAATAAAATGTGAATTTATACTAACCAACATGATTAGCATTGTTTTGCAGGTAAAACATGATTTTTAGGAGCTAAAATGCATGTTGGAACAATATCGGAGTTGGACTTGGATGCGAGCTTGGAAAAGACATTGGAATGCGCAATGTAAAGGGACTCCGCGATGGAGCCGTGCCACACTACCATCGCAGAGGCACACTGCCTGGAGGGTGATTTAATTGGCAATTTCCAGTGAAGCCTCGCGACAGCTCCGTGGCACAGAGATAAGCCTCCGCGTTGGCCTCCGTGCCACGTTGAGGCTATATTCCCGGACCCTGTATTTCCAGTAAGGGTCCGCGTCCACGCCGTGTCATGGAGGCAGTGCTCCGCGTTGGCCTCCGTGACACGTTGCTTGTTATTCCGGGAAAAATTCCCAATAGTATAAATAGAACACTTAGGCTTATTTTTAATTAATTCAGACTTGGTGGAGCAAGGACGTGGGTTAGAGGCAGTTGAGGAACGAAAAAGCTAAGGGTTTTTCTCTCTTTCTTTCTTCTTTCAATCAATTGTTTGTATGATTAACACTTGTTTTAGCATGATTAATCCACAAATGAGTGGCTAATTCTCTTCTTTGCTGAGGTTATGAACAATGGTGATGAATTTTGATTATTGAATTGTATGGTTTTTCATCTTCTTCTTCTATGTTGTTCTATTAATTCTTGTTTCTACTGCATTAGTGTGTGGCCGACATTAATGTACATCTAAAAAGTCCAATTTCACTCGAGAGAGCAAGAAATTGGAAAGTTGTGAATTAATAGGGTATTGTTCTTAACTTGATTTGGGAAAATTGGGTTTTGATGTTCTTTTCTGATAGAAATATACTTGAAAGCCGTATTAGTCAATTTAGGAACCGAAATTGTAGTGCTAGGTCATAAATTGCATTTGATCACAGAAATGTAGACGGATGGTTTATGATTCTAAAGTGAGATTAAATACGAGAGTTTTAATCTCTAGGATAATGTTCTTGGCTAGCAACATGAAGAAAAGATTAACCAAGCTATGATTGTAATCAAATTTATTACTTGTTCTTAACCTTGGCATGCTCATATCCATAGTTTCAATTCAAAGTAAATATTTGTTAATAGTTTTAGTATATAAGTTATAAACAAAAACTTATTTAACTTTTGGTTACGTTGTTGTCAGCATATATATAAGTAATATAGAATATAGTATACTTGAGCAATTTTACTTATCCAGAGTCTCCTTGGTTCGATACTTGGCTTACTTAGCCACTTTATTACTTGTTTGACCACGTGCACTTGCGTGTCGGTTTTTAACACCTATACCAAACCACCGGACAAGTTTTTGGCGCCGTTGCCGGGGAGACTAGGCAATTGGTGAAATTGTGTTAAGTGTAAATTTACTGTATTTTTATTTTATTTTCTTAAGTGTTGACAACTTGGTCTTAGCCTGTATTTTGCAGACTTGATTTCTGTGAACACTGGCAAAGGACAAAGAGCTGGTGGAATCTTACACAGAGCTGGAACGTGAATTTCATAGTAAACGCAGAGAAGCTCTACAAAAGAAGCTGCAGTTGCTCAGACATTCTATAATGGAGCAACAAAATCCACCGGTTGTTAGGGCAGTGTTAGTGCCCGACGAAGCAGCAGTAAGGCAGGTTCGCGAGGTGGCAATCCCACATGCCAACAATGTACATTCTAGTATCCGCAAACCAGAGCCTGGAGGGAGATTTGAATTAAAGCAGAACATGGTGCAACTTTTGCACACAAGCGGGCAATTTACCGGTCTCCCTCATGAAGACCCACAACAACATCTCTAGAATTTTTTGGAGATAAGTGACACTTATATACCCGCTGGAGTGTCACCTGATTATGTTCGGCTCACCCTATTTTCGTTTTCCTTACTTGGTGAAGCCAAGAGGTTGTTAAAAGCTGAACCACCAAATTCTATATCAACGTGGGATGATCTTGCACGGAAGTTTTTGATAAGATTTTTTCCCTCTGGTAAAACAGCCAGACTTAGAAGTCAAATTCTAAGTTTCAAACAGAGGGAGGGAGAAAATTTTTATCAAGCCTGGGAAAGATTTAAATCCATGTTGCGGGACTGTCCTCATCATCATCAGTCCAATGAGGTGTTGGTACACACATTTATTGAGGGTTTGGAACCCCATACTAAAATTTTGTTAGACTCAGCAGCTGGAGGGCAAGCGCTGGAAAAGACTTATGAGGAGCTGTACACTTTGCTCAACCGAATTTCACAGGGCAATCCAGAATGGAATGCAGATTCATCTCGAGGTGGAGCAAGGAAAGCAGCAGGAGTGCTTGAAGTGGATGGATTTACAGCTATCGCTGCACAGATAGCTGCCTTGCAGAATCAGTTGAACAACCACTTTAGCAATATGAACTTGAACCAGCCTTCAGCTTCAGTCAATGCGGTCCAGCAAATGTGGTGTGAAGTGTGTGGTAGCAGTGAGCACTCAGCTGAGTGCTGTGGAGCAAACCCAGATTCGGTTAACTTTGTGGGCAATGCACAAAGAAATCAGCAGCAGTTTGGTAGTGGGTACAACTCAAATTGGAGGAACCATCCAAATTTTTCGTGGGGTAGCAACAACCAACAAGGCCAAAGTTCGGGTCAGGGTATGCACAGGAATCAAGGAGGGCAACAGAACTACCAATCCCAATTCAGAAATCACAATGCCCCTCCTCCACCACCATCACCTACCATTGAGGAGATGTTCAAGACCATGATCGCTAATTAGGCGCAATTGCAGGCTGACTATGTTAAATTAGCAGCCGAAGTGAAGAATAATAAATTAGCGACCAAGGCTCTTGAGTATCAATTTGGGCAATTTGCTAGTGCCCAAAACACAAGGCCCAGAGGAGGACTTCCTAGCGACACGGATCCTAATCCGAAGCAGGTGAATGCAGTGACCACGAGGAGTTGTTTGCAGTTGAAGGAGGTGGAACCAGAAAGACCGCCTCAAAAGTCAGGAGCAACAAATGTTGAGGGAGAGCAACTTGCGGATAAGGGGAAGACCAAAGAAGCAGAATCAGAAAGACGTCCACCCCCGTTCCCTCAACGACTCAAGAAACACAAAGAGGAGGCGTGTTTCAAGAAATTTATGGAGGTGCTTAAACAGGTACATGTTAATTTACCTCTTGTTGATGTCTTGCAGGGAGTGCCAAAATATGCTAAATATATTAAAGACATCGTGGGCAACAAAAGTCATCTGACTGAGTATGCCACGGTAGCTTTGACTGAGGAATGCACTTCCCGGATCCAAAATAGACTGCCTACGAAGCTAAAAGACCCTGGAAATTTTACTATCCAGCTGACTATTGGGCAGAGTATCCGAGCTCGTGGATTATGTGACTTGGGGGCGAGCATAAATCTGATGCCATCTTCGGTATTCAGGAAGTTAGGTCTAGGGTGTCCTAGACCTACAACCGTAATCTTGCAGTTAGCAGACAGATCCTTAGCTAGGCTGGATGGCATTGTTGAGGATGTGCTTGTGCAAGTGGGCTCCCTTATTTTTCCGATTGATTTTATTGGTCTGGATTTTGAACCAGATGCTGAAGTCCCATTTATTTTGGGACGACCCTTCTTGGCAACCGGAAAAGCATTAATTGACGTAGCTGCGGGTCAACTTACAATGCGAGCACATGACAAGGTAGAAGTGTTCGATGTGTACAAAGCACCCAAGCTCCCGATGGTAAATGAGGAACTCTCGGTGATCAATGTGATTGATCATGGGAAGGCTAATCAAATGAGTGAATCCCGAGAGTTGATAGGAAGACCACCTGACAAGGTTGAGCACTACTGGGGGAGGACAATGATCGTGAAAAATCGTCCATCACCCTAGTGGATAATTGAGCATAAAGGACGTCGAGCCGCGACGGTAAACCAGGCGCTGCACGGGAGGCAACCCGTGAAAAATAATTTTCTTTTTCTTTTCTTTTGTTTAGTAAAGTGTAAATAGTTTTTATTTTAATTTTTCTTTTTCTTGAGTTAGTATAGAATTTTCGTTTTAGTTAGTATTTTCTATTTTAGTTAGTGAAATCTATTAATCTAACCAATTTTGTTTAGTAAGGTGATTTTCAGGTCAACCAGAGAAAAATATGCATGGAATCGGGAAGGAAAAGGCATGGTATGAAAAAAATGAATAAAATGAAGTGACAGTGCATTGGGGCGTTGGCTCTGTGTCACGGAGGAAGGGCTCCGCGTTACCCTCCGTGACACGTTGAGGTTAAATCTGAATTTTTTTAAAAATTCCAGTGAGCCATCGCATTGGCTCCATGTCATGGAGGAGGGGCTCCGCGTTACCCTCTGTGACACGTTGCCCTATATTTAGTGTCGGGTCACACCGGGTTGCCGGGTGACCCGCGTGTTTTTCATCATTTTAAACCCCGAAAAACCCCTTTTTCCCCTCATTTTCTCTCTTCTCCGCGACCAAACACCTAAATTCCCTCTCCCAACCAATGTGCCACGCTACTAAGCAAACAATTTGTCAAGTTTCTTCGGTTATTCAACGTAAAGGTATGTTTTCCTCGTTTCTCTCAAGTTTTTGTCGATTTTAATCGAATTTGAGCATGGGAGGTGAGATAAATCATCCTAAGTAGCAATTTAGCATGATATTGAATTATTCTTTGATTGATAGATGTTCGGAATGTTGTAATTAGCGTTTGAACTTGTCGATTGTGTGAATGATTTGAATTTGATTGTAAAATTGAATTCTAGGGCTTGGGTTTTTGAAATCGAATTGGGTAACTTGCTAAATTGGTGAATTATATGCCGGGGTGTGTTTGTGAATTGAGATAAGTCGATGTAAATATTGTTTGAAGGTAATAGACGACGAATTCTCTGTTTTTGGGAAAAGGTGAAAATTGTTCAAATTGGTTTGATTATTTGGATTCGTATGTATATAGAATTTTTGTCGTTGTTTTTGTTTGTTGTTTTCATTGCTAAGTGCGATGGTTGAATTGCTAGCGATGGTAGGATTGGGATTAGCTGTATGAAGTCTGAGTAGTACGCTAAAGTTATACTGTCGAATTTTTTTTTTGTGAACGCACTAAGCATAAATTGTATAGTTGTTTGTGTTTAGGTTGTAAACAAAGTGATCCTTGCCATAGTATCGTAAGAGTAGCTAAGGACTAAGTGTGGGGTAAACTTAGTTTAACCCGACCTTAGCCGAAGTTAACATGTATTTAGCTTGACATTGTGCTTGTTTATTTATGTTGACAGGTACAATGGCGAGTAGGCAGGATAAGGGTAAAGGTGCTTCTACTTCAGGCACCGGGAGAAAACGAATGAGATTGGGCACTGCAGTCCCAGCTGTTCCGCGCGGCCAGCGCCGCCAATACGGAATGAGGTGGGTGACCGATGAAGGGAAGAAGCGGTACGCTAAACATAAGGAGAATAAGTACTTCCCTGAGGAGCATATTGCACGGGAACCACTAGCACAGGAGTTCCCCCGTATTGTGCAGAGAATCGAGGCAGCTGGGCTCAGCTTCATATTTTAGGAGCCCAAGGAGTGCAACCTACACTTAGTCCGGGAGTTCTATGCAAATTGGAACCCGGCCATCAGAAGCCACACAATAAAAATCAGAGGGCAGATTGTCACTCTGGAACCCCAGAAATTAAATGCCATCGTTGGAGCGCGGGACACAGATGCCCACGTTCTCCGCCAGCTGAACATCACCCCACCATACGCCGACATCAGACGCACCTTGTGTGGGGCTCGATCCACAGCCCGATGGAGCAGGCATAAGGAGATGGGTTACCACCAGACTCTGCCTTATTCGCAGATGAACAGGGAGGCCAGAATATGGCTGAAAATAGTGTGTTTGTGCTTGATCCCGGGGGTTCACATGACGGATGTGACCCGGGACCGTGTCTGCCTAGTGTATGCCCTTATGAAAGGGCTGGAGATTAATGTTGGGGCGGTCATCATATCTGCCATGAAGAGAGCCCGATTACACCAGGGACACAGGTATGGGTTCGGCGGACTCATCACCACCTTTCCTCGGGGCCTCGATGTTGAGGAAGAGGCTTTGGACTACATCCCGCAGTTGGAGGGGAGGGCCCTTGATGTGACAAAAACTAAGGCCCCCGACACCACACACGGGCCAGTGCTGACACTGGGCGAGCGATATGCTCGTGACGATCAGTATATGGCACGAATGTTTGGTATGCAGATGCTTCAGCTTCGGATTGGTGGGAGACCAGCCACAGAGGAAGAGTTATGGCAGCTGGAGCTGGATTACCCATTTGGCGAGAACGCCAGAGCTTTGTGCCGAGTGGGACCAGCCTTCGTTGAGACCACTGACGATGATGTCCCTACGGATGAGGAGACACGTCGGGAGGACTCCGATGTGGAGTCCGATGACGACGAGGGAGGAGACTCGGACATGGGCGACGAGGCAGCAGCACCAGATGAAGAAGTCGAATATTTCGACTAATCAGGGAGTTCCACCACCTGAAATTTTTGTGATTTTTAATTTTTGTGAACACTGGGGACAGTGATTGATTTAAGTGTGGGGTGGGGAGTAGCTAGGTGTTGGGACCTGGGCTAATCTGCTGTATGTTCTTCCTTTGTTTTGCATGTATGTTTTTTATGTTTCCCTGTGGTTGTGAACTGATTTGTGTTGCATCTATATTTTTTTTGTGGTAAATGATGTGTGTTGTGAAAGGTTGTGGTTGCCAGTGCAAATTTTGTAAATTTTGTAAATATTTTTTTCTCTTTATCGAAATGATCGATAATTTTCAAAATTTTGCGAAAATGTTTTGTACATAGTAAAATATGTTGTAAATATTTTTCCATCGAAATGATCGATGTTTTGCAAAAAATTTTCAATTTTTATTTTTGGGTTTCTCGGAGTTTGTTTTCGGTTCTTTTACCGAGAATAGTCCCATTGAACCGAAGTCATAGTTAGTGACCGTTCCCTATGATGGATGGATGACGACCGTCTTAAGGGAAATGTAGTCGGTAGGAGTAGTGATTTTAATTTATTTTAAGTTTTTTTCTTTGGTGGATTGCATCACTGAACCTGTAGTTACTATCTGGTTGTGAAATTTTGGTTGCGTGTTGTAACTGATATTCAAAATGTAAAAGTGATTCATTTGAAAGCATGCAATTTTGTAAATATGTTGAGCTACCTAGGCTGTAGAATTCGATTCGGTGTGATTGAGGCTTAATTTTGAATTCATGTAATTGGCTAATTAAAGAGTCTGTGAATGCATCTTGAATCGAGCATGTGCATGAAGTGTGAAGTGAGGTATTGTTATTCCATGCTATTGTGAAGTGTCTAGAACTTGCCTGGTGTGTGTACAAAACGAAATGAAGGAGGTGTAGTGTTAGAAAGGATGTAGGTATTTCTTTGTTTTTAACCGAGAGTTTCTATTTTTTTCTTGTCATACTCTCAATTTTATGTGACTGTATACCCTAGTCAGCCCGTTGAGCCTTTAGCCGATTATTTCTTTCTTTTGTCCAAAAATGTATAAACTAAGCTTTATTCTTTCTTTTCATTAGCCGTAAAGTCTATACAAAACTCTTAAGCGCCTAAGAAGAAAAGAAAAATTTTCCCGAAGTGTCAAAGAGTGAGAAGGGTGAAAAGAAAAATAAAAGCAGAGTGAGGAAAGAAAAGAAAATGGTAGAGGGTGCACTCATCATAATTAAATGATATTGAGGGTACATGAAAACCCTTTGTATTGTGTCAAGTGTGTTGGATGAAATGGGCAGTACGAAAGTAAACTAGCATGAATGGGATGAGAGGAAAAAGAAAAGAGAGAAACAATGTCCATGAGTTGATGGGAATGTGTTGAAAAGGCGCTTAAGGATGCCAGTGACTATTATTGGCTAATCCAATATATACTAGTTCCATAGCTTCCATTACAACCCATTAAAGTCCTACTTGATCTTACATCGCATTTCTTTATTTTAGTGGAGTAATACACTAAGGGCAAGCCTATGGGTCATGAGATGATGCATGTTAATTCTTTTGGGAGAGAGAGTGAAATTAATTTTTATATGCCCCTACTTGAATGTTTGTGTGTTGCATGAACATAAAGGGGAATATTCTCTTGAGTTGTGAGGGCACATGCTTGATGAAAGATTGATTTTCATGTCGGATATCTTGATTAGCTGATTTGCATGAGTTTGCCGATATCGAGAGTCGATTCTTAAAGTCTAGGAAGTCTTGATGTATTAAAGGTCATTGCATTGTTAAGACCATGCATGTTTTCTTGATGATTTGCAAAAATTGAATAATCGGTATGACCGTAGCTCAAATTGTCGCACCATAGTGGCGAAGGTTGGGATGTAATTTGCATGAGTTGTGTATGTGTTGTTCGAGGACGAACAAGGATTTAAGTGTGGGGTAAGTTATCTTGGGCAGATTTATATGCCCAAGTGATACTCAAACGTATCATTTTCGTCCTGTTTGTTGTGCAATGAGTATACATTTTCATGTAATTGGTAATAAAATGTGAATTTATACTAACCAACATGATTAGCATTGTTTTGCAGGTAAAACATGATTTTTAGGAGCTAAAATGCATGTTGGAACAATATCGGAGTTGGACTTGGATGCGAGCATGGAAAAGACATTGGAATGCGCAATGTAAAGGGGCTCTGCGATGGAGCCGTGCCACGCTACCATCGCGGAGGCACACTGCCTGGAGGGTGATTTAATTGGCAATTTCCAGTGAAGCCTCGCGACAGCTCCGTGGCACGGAGATAAGCCTCCGCGTTGGCCTCCGTGCCACGTTGAGGCTATATTCCCGGACCCTGGATTTCCAGTAAGTGTCCGCGTCCACGCCGTGTCACAGAGGCAGTGCTCCGCGTTGTCCTCCGTGACACGTTGCTTGTTATTCCGGGAAAAATTCCCAATAGTATAAATAGAACACTTAGGCTTATTTTTAATTAATTCATACTTGGTGGAGCAAGGACGTGGGTTAGAGGCATTTGAGGAACGAAAAAGCTAAGGGTTTTTCTCTCTTTCTTTCTTCTTTCAATCAATTGTTTGTATGATTAACACTTGTTTTAGCATGATTAATCCACAAATGAGTGGCTAATTCTCTTCATTGCTGAGGTTATGAACAATGGTGATGAATTTTGATTATTGAATTGTATGGTTTTTCATCTTCTTCTTCTATGTTGTTCTATTAATTCTTGTTTCTACTGCATTAGTGTGTGGCCGACATTATTGTACATCTAAAAAGTCCAATTTCACTCGAGAGAGCAAGAAATTGGAAAGTTGTGAATTAATAGGGTATTGTTCTTAACTTGATTTGGGAAAATTGGGTTTTGATGTGCTTTCCTGATATAAATATACTTGAAAGCCGTATTAGTCAATTTAGGAACCGGAATTGTAGTGCTAGGTCATAAATTGCATTTGATCACAGAAATGTAGACGGATGGTTTATGATTCTAAAGTGAGATTAAATACGAGAGTTTTAATCTCTAGGCTAATGTTCTTGGCTAGCAACATGAAGAAAAGATTAACCAAGCTATGATTGTAATCAAGTTTATTACTTGTTCTTAACCTTGGCATGCTCATATCCATAGTTTCAATTCAAAGTAAATATTTGTTAATAGTTTTAGTATATAAGTTAGAAACAAAAACTTATTTAACTTTTGGTTACGTTGTTGTCAGCATATATAGAATTAAGATAGAATATAGTATACTTGAGTAATTTTACTTATCCAGAGTCTCCTTGGTTCGATACTTGGCTTACTTAGCCACTTTATTACTTGTTTGACCACGTGCACTTGCGTGTCGGCTTTTAACCCCTAACAAACGCACCGAACACTGGTCGTGTGAGGCCGTGTAGTTGTATAGATGTTAGAACTTGTGTTTTCTTTATGTTGGTTGTGTGGGGCCATAGTTCGACAGTAGTGGTGACCTTGTCGGTCACGTAGCTATCCAGTACTTCATGGTTAAGTAATAGATAACTAGACAGCATGGTGGCCTTGTCTGCCCGCATAGGTTCCCCTATATTGACATGTTTCTAGTCAGCTGTTAGTACAGGTACAGGAGGCTATAGGCCAATGGGCCGGGGGCTATTTTTACAGCCGTTATATAGCCCTTTGTTTCCAGAAATGTGAGTTAGAGCCAGCCAGGCACCAGATGTGCCCAGGCTTAGCAGTCCAGCAGTTCAGGTCCTAGTAGGGCACCAGGTGCCAGTCATACCCCCCAAGGCGGGGTGTGACAAACTTGGTATCAGAGCAGGTCGTATCCCAGGGAGTCTGCAAGCCGTGCTAAGTAGAGTCCTGTCCATGGATGTGTTGTGCACCACATACTATGGGCAGGGGCTGCAAGGCATGATAGGATGGTTGTCTTTCATTCTTATTCAGTCGTGCTGTAGAGCGGTACAATATAGGGTTGAGTCCCTAAAAACTTACTATATTCTTTGGTTACAGATAATGTCAGATCAGCGACATCCTATCACGGGTCGGAGCCTAGATGTTGAAGCAGGGGAAGGCACCAGCAGGATGCCTCACCCTCGTTTAGAAATAGCCCGATCAGAAGGCACTACAGAGGCATCGTCCCAGCCTTCTCAGCAGTCTCCACCACATCAGGAGCCGCTTGGGGCGACACTACCTTCAGCAGTCCCTATACCGACACCTTCCGACCAGGAGGTTAGGAGTGTTGTTGTTATGTTAGCATAGATGATGGTTGTTCAGCGTCAGCCAATGCCATCTACAGCTGTGGAGTTATTAGGAGGGCCCGGTAGTTCGAGGGTCCGAGAGTTCTTAGCTCTGAATCCTCCACAGTTTACAGGTACGGACCGGACAGAGGACCCTCAGGATTTTCTGGATCAAATGCAGAGAATATTTAGGGTTATGCATGCCATGCCTACAGAATCAGTTGAGTTGGCAGCATTTCGGTTACGGGACATTGCCGTGTTATGGTATGAAAGCTAGGAAAGATCCCGAGGGAGAGACGTTTCCCCTCGAACCTGGTCCAGCTTTTCAGGAGCTTTTCTGGATCATTATCTGCCGCGGGAGATTCGACAGGCCCGGGTAGACCAGTTCCTACATCTGGAGCAGGGGGCCATGAGTGTTTGGGAATACTCCTTGCGGTTTGATTCTTTGGCCCGGTATGCATCGGCCTTTGTTGATACCATGGCATCCAGAGTACAACGCTTCATCATGGGGTTGAGTCCAGAATATGTTGAGACTTGCATTACTGCCACACTGCGAGAGGACATGGACATTGCTCGAGTTCAGGCATTTGCCCAGAATATTGAGGGCATCAGACAGCGACAACGGGAGATCAGAAGGGTTAATCAGGAACAGTGTCGCCGGGACAGGCCAGTTGAGATACAGAGGGAAGCCCGGGGAGGACCCAGGCCACGATTGTTAGAATGGCCGCCCAGGCCCCCGCCTCCGCCACAGTCGCAGGAGGGTAGATTCAGCCGCAGGGGGCAGTCAGAGACTGGTAGAGGCTCGCAGATGGCAGATTCGCCAGTACAGAGGAGGGCAGAGCAGAGTAGGTATACCCTACCACTTTGCCCTATATGCAGTCGATGCCATCCTGGAGCATGCAGATATGGCTCCACTGCGTGTTATATTTGTGGCCAAGAAGGCCATTTGATGAAAGATTGCCCAGCCAGAGGTCGAGAGGACTGGGATAGACAGGATAGGGTATCTGCGGGGTCACGAGCCACAGCATCCTCGGCAGGGCGCAGGCCCTCAGTTTTAACAGGCAGGGGTCGGGGCAGATCAGAGACCTCCAGTACAGGTGCGGGTCCAAGCCGCACATATGCCTTTACCAGGGAGGAAAGATTCAGAAGCGTCACCTGATGTTGTGACAGGTATGCTAACTATCTGCTCACACCCTGCTTATGTGTTGATTGATCCAGGGTCTACTTTGTCCTACATTACTCCATTTGTGGCACGAAAGTTTAGTATTGCACTAGAATTATTGCAGCAGACCTTCTTAGTATCCACGCCCGTCGGTGAGTCTATCACAGCTAGCCGAATCTATCGCGGGTGTACAGTAGAGGTTGCTGACCGTCAGACCACAGCAGATCTGGTCGAGTTAGAAATGATAGACTTCGATGCCATAATGGGTATGGACTGGTTAGTACCGTATTTTTCAAATGTTGAATGTTGGACCAAGACGGTCCGGTTCCACTTCTCGGGAGAAGCAGTGCGGGAGTGGAAGGGCGGCACTGCTACGCCAAAGGGTAGGTTTATTTCCTACCTTCAGGCGAGAAAGTTGATATCTAAGGGATGTATTTACCATCTGGTCAGAGTCTAGGATGTCCAAGTAGAATCTCTGACACTCCAGTCTATTCCAGTGGTAAATGAATTCCCTAACGTGTTTCCAGACGAGTTACCTGGTATTCCCCCAGAAAGGGAAATAGACTTTGCTATTGATTTAGTACCAGGCACCCAGCCGATATCGATTCCTCCTTATCGCATGGCTCCTGCAAAACTCAGAGAATTAAAAGAGCAGTTGAAAGATTTATTGGATAAAGGTTTTATCAGGCCGAGTACTTCACCGTGGGGTGCGCCAGTCTTGTTTGTGAGGAAGAAAGATGGCTCGCACCGAATGTGCATAGATTATCGGGAATTAAACAATGTTACAGTAAAGAACAAGTACCCGCTCCCCAGAATTGATGACTTATTTGATCAGTTACAGGGAGCCAAATATTTTTCTAAGATTGACTTGCGGTTCGGATATCACCAGGTTCGAGTACGTGAGAGAGATATTCCTAAGACAGCGTTCAGGACCCGATATGGACATTTTGAATTTTTAGTCATGTCCTTCGGGTTAACGAATGCCCCAGCAGTCTTCATGGACCTGATGAACAGTATTTTCAGACCTTTCCTGGACTTGTTCGTGATAGTATTCATTGATGACATTCTGGTGTATTCTCGCTCTGAGGCAGATCACCGGACTCATTTGCGGACAGTGCTCCAGATTGTCAGGGACCGTCAGTTGTATGATAAATTTTCTAAGTGTGAATTCTGGCTTAACTCAGTGGCCTTTTTAGGGCATATCGTCTCAGATGCTGGTATACAAGTTGACAAGCAGAAAATAGAAGCAGTTAAGTCATGGCCTAGGCCTACCACTCCGACTGAAGTTCATAGCTTTCTGTGGTTGGCAGGATATTACAGGAGATTCGTTGAAGGGTTCTCGACCATTGCAGCACCTCTAACAAAATTGACACAGAAAGCAGCAAAGTTTCAATGGATAGAGGCATGCGAGCAGAGCTTCCAGGAACTGAAAGACAGATTAACCTCCGCCCCAATATTAGCATTGCCGCAAGGCACAAAAGGTTATTCAGTCTACTGCGACACGTCAGGTGTCGGGTTAGGTTGTGTGTTGATGCAGCATGGTAGAGTAATTGCATATGCTTCCAGACAGCTGAGGAAACACGAAAAGAATTACCCTACCCACGACCTGGAATTGGCCGCAGTAATCCATGCCTTAAAAATGTGGAGGCATTACCTGTACGGCGTTCATGTTGATATTTACACAGATTATAAGAGCCTACAGTACATCTTCACTCAGAGGGAGTTGAATCTACAGCAACGCCGCTGGCTGGAGCTGTTAAAAGATTATGATGTGAATATTCTATACCACCCCGGAAAAGCTAATGTTGTAGCAGACGCCCTGAGCCGTAAATCAATGGGGAGTTTGGCGTATTTACGACCTGAGAAGCGGAAATTAGCCAAAGAAATTCATCAGTTAGCTGATTTAGCCGTTCGAGTAATGGAAACAGAAAATAACGGAGTGGTAATTCAGAATTCTGCTGTGTCATCATTAGTTACAGAGGTAAAAGAACGACAGTACGAGGACCCTGATTTAGTCCAGCTCAGAGATAGAATTCAGGAAGGTAAGGAGACAGATTTCCAAGTGGCTGAGGATAATGTGCTACACTGTAAGGGCCGCCTCTATGTCCCGAATGTTTCAGGGCTTCGCAGGCGGATCATGCATGAGGTACATTACGCTCGCTATTCCCTCCATCCAGGAGCGACGAAAATGTACCACGACATCAGAGACATCTACTGGTGGCCAGGTATGAAAGCTGAGATAGCTGAATTTGTATCTAGATGTTCTAACTGTCAGCAGGTGAAAGCAGAGCACCAGAAACCGAGTGGTTTGATGCAAGATATAATGGTGCCTATGTGGAAATGGGAAGCGATAAACATGGATTTATTAACAGGGTTACCCCGTACCAGACGCAGAAATGATTCCATTTGGGTAATAGTTGACAGGCTGACAAAATCATCTCTTTTCCTGCCAGTGAAGGCTACCTTCTCGGCTGAGGATTATGCCAAATTATACATCAGAGAAATAGTTAGATTACATGGAGTGCCGGTATCCATCATTTCAGATAGGGGAGCACAGTTTACAGTTAGATTCTGGCAATCCTTCCAGAGGGGTTTGGGAACGCAGATTAATTTGAGCACAGCATTCCACCCTCAGACAGATGGGCAGGCTGAACGGACTATCCAAACGCTCGAAGATATGTTGCGAGCATGTGTATTAGATTTTGGGGGTAGCTGGGATGAGCATCTTTCGTTGATTGAATTTGCTTATAATAATAGCTATCATTCAGCCATCTAGATGGCGCCTTTCGAGGCATTATATGGGCGAAAATGTAGATCGCCGATTGGTTGGTTTGAAATAGGAGAATCAGCATTGGTCGGCCCAGACATTGTTCGGCAGTCAGAGTAAAAGATAAAGCTTATTCGAGAACGATTACTGACTGCTCAGAGCCGCCAGAAGTCTTATGCAGATATGCGACGCAGAAATCTAGAATTTGTGGTAAATGACTGGGTATATCTGAAAGTGTCTCCCATGAAAGGAGTAATGAGATTCGGTAAGAAAGGCAAGCTTAGCCCGAGATTCATTGGGCCATATCAGATTCGGCGAAGAATAGGCCGAGTTGCATACGAATTGAACTTACCTCCGGAGTTAGCATCTGTTCACCCAGTGTTCCATGTCTCTATGTTGACGAAGTTCGTAGGGGACCCTTCTACAGTAGTCCTAGTTCAGGATGTCCAAGTCACAGAAGATTTAGCATATGAAGAGGTTCCCATAGCTATCTTAGACAGACAAATTCGCAGGTTGAGGACTAAAGATGTTGCATCTATCAAAGTATTGTGGCGTAACAGGAATCGTGAGGAAATGACGTGGGAAGCTGAAGAATATATGAAAGCCAGATACCCTCACTTATTTTAGGTCTAGTCAGGCGACAGGTATGTCCGTATTATTACTTATGCAGTACCTTATAATTGTATGGGTGTGAAGAGGAAAGATTGATACTCAGTTATTTAGTGGATCTTAAAATATTGCGTGCAGTACCTGTGTTGGACTTTTCTGCATTTCAGGTTTTTGCTATAGTCCATATTACAGGGGAAACTCTGCCAAAATTTTTCTAGAATGTAAGTTAAGTAGTCTTCTAGATGACAGTGTACATTCGAGGATGAATGTTCTTAAGGGGGGGAGAATGTTATACCCCGTAGAATTTCCGGCACCTAAATGACCTATTCGCACGTTGGTTAAGCATATTTGAATGCCATACGTGCTAGAGAAAGGCCCGGGAAAAGATCGAACGAGAAACCTGTCGAACCATCATGGAAGGAGCCGAGGCAGAACCCCTCCGCGATGGCAGCGTGTCACGGAGGTGAAGCCTCCGCGTTGGCTCCTTGACACGTTGGCCTTGTCCAGGCCCAAGTATATAAAGCCCCACTTCGATTTTAAATGATCAAAACATTTATAAATTTCCAGAAAACAGAGAGCAAACGCAGGAGAAGGAAAAGGAACGAAGTATTAATATATTTTTCGTCCGATTACGCTGCTAAACGTTGTCCAAACTCAAATTAACTCCGGATACTGAGGTATTTAGCAGCAGAGAGCATTCCTACGGATTCAGTTTCGTGAAATATGGCCGACGAATCGTTGAGCCACCGAGCTAAGGTAAGTGGAATTGCTCTAAATAAGTGTCTATGTGTTCCTAGCTGTGAAGTGAATATTTCTCCCTTCTGGACCTCTCAAAAATAGCGAGTTTTCGACCGTCTTTTGATAATCCTAAGTTTAGGCTATAAACTATATCGAAAGTAATGTTGCTATTTAAAATAAAGCTGTATTTAGTTTTAATTGTCATATTTATGAATGCAGTTGGGAGAAAATAGCTGAAGTACCAGCCGAGTCTCGTCCGACAGACGAATAATTCAAGGATAAGGTATGTAAAGTTAGTTTCCTCGGTAAGTTAAGTAATATCGGTACAATACAGTAATTTAAAGGCCAGTAGAATGTTCAGAAGTCATGTGTTGCGTTTATTACGAATGTTGGTACAACTTTAGAAGTATCGAGTTATAACTTGCGTGAAACTTACGAGTACGACGTAGACTTTAATACAAGAGTTAGAAACTGCACATCATGCTCAGTATGTGATGTAGTACGAATTTTTAGGATATTATTGTATCCAGTTGAAACCCCGCAAAGCGATACAATATCTGTAAGACATCTCAAAAATAGAATGATAAGTTAAAATGAAGTTAGAAAGCATATTAGGAATAGTAAATAATGTTACTATAGAAACTCAGTTTACAACATAGTTTTCAGCAGAAACATTATATCTGGTTCAGCATTAGCCCAGTACAGTCTGGCAGAAGACTATATTTATACATATATACTATTACCAGCCTCAGCATGTATTAAGTACGTACATATTACTATCACTAGTTCAACATATAGTATATATAATAGTTTACCACTGTTAGCCTCAGTATGTGAGACATGCAGATAGTATTACTAGTTGAGACAGTTGTATTGTTTGGGGCTGGATTACCTAGCATCCATGACCGCCCCAGGGTTGATAGCTGTATCGACTCGTCCGCCAGAGGGCGAGGATACCTCGCTCTACGGAGTGGCATGCCGTCGCACAGGGGACGAAGATGGGATGCTAGTTTTCCCCATATTGTGCCTTGGTCGGCTTTTACACACCCCTGTCGAGCGGATACGCCCGGGTGTTGATTCAGGAGTCCTCCGGACTCAGATGCAGTTATAGTCAGGGGCTCAGCGAGCCCAAGTGCATACCTAGGGGACCGGCAGGATGCTTACGGGGTTTATAGGAGATGGGATGATCGGGGTAGGGGTATAGATTCTGTGCTGGTTGTACCTCCCGGCTTATGGGGGCCGGGTAAGGTTTGTGTGTGCTATGTTATGTTATGATATGTTATACCGTGTTACAGTAGATACAAGTAGATCGACAGTAGAACTATAAATCCTCAGGTATGACTCCTACTCCTTCCAGTATAATTAAGAAAAGGTATGACTTATATTATCAGACAGTTAATCTATTTCTTTCTACTTCAGTTTCATCAGTTATGTTATGGATTTCAGATATTTCTTTCAGTTATTGCTTTACATACTCAGTACCAGCGGTACTGACGCCCGGTGGGGTGCTGCATTACTTGCCTGCAGGTACTCATAGACGAGCAGGCGATACCACGTGATTCCTGTCAGCGATCGAGTATTCAGCTCGTATCATCCGGAGACTGAATTCCAGAGGTGTATTTCATTTTCTTTTATTGTATAATACGGGTAGGTCGGGGCCCTATCCCGATCATTTCTATTGATATTCCTAGAGGCTTATAGTCTATATATATTTCCCTGTGGTCAGATGAGCCGGTCGTGTGAGGCCGTACAGTTGTATAGCTGTTAGAACTTGTGTTTTCTTTATGTTGGCCGTGTGGGGCCATAGTTCGACAGCAGTGGTGACCTTGCCGGTCACGTAGCTATCCAGTACTTCATGGTTAAGTCATAGATAAATAGACAGCATGGTGGCCTTGTCGGCACGCATAGGTTCCCCTATATTGACATGTTTCTGGTCAGTTGTTAGTACAGGTACAGGACCCTGTAAACTGAGGGGGTCCCAACGCCAAGAATTCTCTAACCCTGGAACTACCTGGCCCACCTAGAGATTCTGCAGCTGCAGGTGGTACTGGCTGACGCTGAGTAGCTACCATCTGAACATAACCACTACACTACGTAGCTCCTGATCAGATGAAGTGGGTGCAGGAGCTATGGGAGGCGGTGCTGCCTCAAATGGTGTCTGGCGAGGCGGAGACTACTGGAAGGGCTGAGATGACACCTCCGTATCGCTCTCAAACCGGGCTAAGTCTGGCTGTAAATGAGGCATCCTACTGGTGCCTTCGCCCGCTGTTGTATCCAATCTCCTACCTGTAGCTGGGTGCCACTGGTCTGCCATAGTATCTATAAACAAAGAGGGTGGTAAGTTTCAAAAGAACCAACCCTATACTATACTGTGCTAGGCACGACTGAGTATGAAAAGAAGGGTAACTATCCTATTATGCCTTGCAACCTCCTGCCTATGGTATGTGGTGCACAACACATCCATAGACAAGACTCTACTTAGCACGGCTTGCAGACTCCCTGGGACACGACCTGCTCTGATACCAAGTTTGTCACGCCCCGCCTTGGGGGGTGGGGTATGACTGGCACTTGGTGCCCTAGTGGGACCTAGACTGCTATCTGGTGAGCAAAAGCACATCTGGTGCCTAGCTGGCTCATACCCAAATTCCTGGAAACAAAGGGCTATATAACGGCTGTAAACACATCCTCCAGCCAACAGGCCTACAGCCACCTATACCTAAAAAAACAGCTAACCAGAAACATACTACTGTTAAGGGAACTTATGCGGGCCGACAAGGCCACCATGCTGTCTAGTTCTTTGTAACTTAACAATAGAACACTAAATAATTACGTGACCGGCAAGGTCACCACTACTAACTTGTTATGGCAACATACGACCAACAGGAACAGAAATAACAAATAACTATAACAAGTTGCACGGCCTCACACGACCAGCTCGACTGACCACAGGGAAATATATACAGACTGCAAGCCTCTAGGAATAACAATAGAAATGTTCGGGTCAGGGCCCCGACCTAGCCGTACTGTACAACAAAATAAAATGAAATACACCTCTGGAAATCAGACTCCGGATGACAGGAGCTGAAGACTCAATAGCTGACTGGAATCACGAGGGATCGCCTCCTCGTCTATGAGTACCTGCAGGCAAGTAATGCAGCGCCCCACTGGGCGTCAGTACCACAAGTACTGAGCATGTAAAGCAACTGAAATACACAATTGAAATGAATAACAACAGTAACATGACACAGAAGCAGGAAGTAGCTGAGTCTATCTAGCTGAGAATAACTGGGGAGAGTTTAATTATTCTATATCTAAACTGAGCGTACCTGATGCCGTGCTGTCCTACTGTCTATCATTATCTAACAGCACATATAGGTATACATATAAATACACACAATACCTGACCGACCCCCATAAGCCGGAAGGTGCCAACCAACACACAATCTATTTACCCCTACCCGGGTCTAAACCAACCAAAAATAAGTCACTCCACTCATCTGATAACTGTGAGCTCCTCCTACCGGTCCCCTTGGGTACGTAGCTCACACCTTGGCCTCTGACAATAAACTGTGTCTGAGTCCGAAGACTCCTGCCTCTGGGCGCAAGTGCACACGGGGTGTGCAATTAAAACTGCCCTTGAGTGCAAGCACGCAGCAGGGTAATTTTATAAAATCTGTATCTGAAACTGCCCCCGGCCACAAGCGCACACAGAGTAATCTGCCCCTGTAAACAGGGTAATCTGGCTCTGCGCAGAGTAAACTGAACTACCCCTACAAGTAGGGTGGTCTGGACCATATTATCATGGTGGTCGGCCATCATCGTCCTCTAGGCGGACAGCATCGCCCAGCTGGTGGCGGTATTTGAATCTGGTATCGACACAGCTATAACCCAGGGGGCTGTGGGGATGCTAAAGGGACACCCACATGCAAGAGCAAGTCTCAACAAACAAATAACACATATAAATAGCAAGCATGTATAACTTAAAAGACTATCTGAAATCTAACTTCTTATTCTGATCTGTCTCTACACTGAACTGATTCTTACTAATTATACTGATTTTGTAATCTCTGTTTAACTGTACGACTAATCTGTAGCCATGATACTATCTGTCTGAATGGCTAATCTGTAGCCATAACTGTCTGTCTATCTGATCTTTCTTTATTGACTTATATTATGAAAATCTGTTTCTTTTATTCTACTACATGTTTGCTAATCACGTAATAGGCTATACTGAATCTGAAATACTAACTTGCCCGCGGGCACATACTTTCTAACTTTCAGACTAAATACGATATAACAATGCAAACTAGGTTTACTGAACTTTGCACAATACTTAACATTCAACTTCGGGCATTGTACTACGGAGTTTATTGTACTATACAAGGCTAAGACTACTAGCTTGCCGAAGGAACTAGCTTTACATACCTTAACCTCGAGTTATCCATCTGTCAGACGAGGCTCGGTCAATACTCCAGCTATTTCTCCCAACTGCATTCATGTATACGCTAATTAATACTAAATATAGCTTTATTCTAAAGAACAACGTCACTTTCGATATAATTATAGCCTAAACTTCGGCTTATCGAAAGACGGTCAAAAACTCGCTATTTTCCAGAAGTCCAGAAGGGAGAAGTATTCACTTCACAGCTAGGAGCACATAGACACTAGTTTGGAGCAATTCTACTTACCTTAGCTCGGTAGCTCGATGATTCGTCGGCCGTATTTCACGAAACTAAATCCGTAGGAATGCTCTCTGCTGCTAAATACCTCGGTATCTGAGGTTAATTTAGGTTTGGACTGCGTTTGGCAGCGTAATCGGACGAAATTATATTACCCTCTTCGTTCTTTTCCTTTCTCTGGATTTTTCTCTCTGTTTTCTGGAAATTTTTATGATTTAAAACCAAAATAAACAGAAGTGGGGCTTTATATACTTGAGCCTGGACAAGGCCAACGTGTCACGGAGCCAACACGGAGGCTCCACCTCCGTGATACGCTGCCATCGCGGAGGGGCTCTGCCTCGGCTCCTCCCGCGATGGTTCGACAGGTTACTCGTCCGGTCTTTTCTCGGGCCTTTCTCTAGCACGTATGGCTTCCAAATATGATGGATTAACGCATGAATAGGCCATCTAGGTGCCGGGAATCCTACGGGGCTATAACAGTATATTCCAAGTACTGACCATATACTTTATGCTATATTGTTTCATGATGCAGGCTCAGTCCCGCCGCTAGCCAGTTCTCAGATTTTAGCATATCCAGTCTTGTGGTAAGTCCTTATCCATCGGGGACCTTCAGTTAGCCTTGTTATTATCGTCTTTCAGTTCCAATCTTCTAGTGAGCTAGTTGGAGTCTTGTCCCATCAGCTCATTAATATGTAGAGGCTTATTAGACATAGTTATCTACTCACCTTTGGATTTAGTGTTTGATATTCCCTTGTTCAGATGTATTAAATGTTTAGACTTTCGTTGTTTCAAAATTTAGTTCCTTCACTATTTATGTTGAGCTTTAGTTATCATGTTCATGATATGGGTCAACTTGGAGCCTTTTATGTTTCTAAGTTCCGTGTGTAGATCCGGACCTTGGTTTGGGTCGTGACAGATAGCCAGCATGACATGGAGGCAGTCCATCACAAGTAAAATTTCAACAATTATCGAATAAACACTTAACAACTTATTTGGATATCACATATTATGTTTTGAAAACACAAAGGAGCAAAGGGAGAACAGAGGAAACTCTACTTAGGGTTTGTTTTTATTTTAATTTTTCCACTCTAATTTCTATATGAATTGTAAGTACGCTATGAATTCGTGTATTAGCATGAGTGGCTAAAACCCTTCTTCTCGGGTTGAGGCCACGTAACATGATTGTATTTGCTTATGTTCTATTTGGTTCAAGTTTTCATTCTTGTTAGTTCTTGCATTCTTGTTCTTATTCTTTTTAATGCTTGATCGCCCTTGAAATGCCATTATTAATCGTAGGCAAACTCGAAAAACCAAATCTAGAATAGAACTAGGAATGCCAGAAGTGAGTTCAAGCCTTTAAGGCTGATTTGCGATTAGGATAGAAATATACCTAAATCGCCTCGCTTGGTAAGGGGAAGATAGCTAGACATCTAATTTGGTATTGTCACATTGCCATTCTTTGATATATTTGTGAAGCCAAGTTAGGTTAAATGGTTAGAGGTTCAAAAGTTGATAAACAAGGGCATTAACCCCATAAACCACTCCACATAGATAATTGCATACAAATTAGATTTCACATCCTCGCTCAGTGATGTAGCTGTGAGGCTAATACGATTCTATTTAGAGGCTCAAAAGACCATGAACATTGCAGTTATTTTGTGAGACAACAAATGAAAATGCATACTTAAACCATTGTGAATTCTAGCTATGCATAAATGTTTGGCCTTAACCCCGGATTCTTCTCATTACTATTTTTACTTAAATTTGTGATCGTTTTTAGATTTAGAAACAAACAAATCTTAAATCTTGGAACATTATCAGTTTTGAATTTCTTCATAGATACTGGAACTTGTTAATTTACTTAAAATCCAGCCCCTGTGGGTTCGACATCCTACTTTTAAAGAGTCACTACATTACCTATACGACCACGTGCACTTGTGCGTGTATCGGAGGCGTATGAAATTTTCAGGGTGGAAAGTGATGGAATGAGCTTAATTGGGAAGGCAGATGCTAAAAAGTGAAATACCATATGCCAATGAAGAAAAAATGAAAAATTAATAGGCATTAAACGGTAGCCCTCCGCATCCGCTCCGTGCCACGTTGATGAAGTGCAGATGTAATTTGACTCACCAGTGTACATCTGCGCCAACGTTGTGTCATTGAGCTAGTATGGAGGGATGGCCTCCATGACACCCTGAGGTGCTTCCATCTTGCATCTTGTATCAAGTGAGGGTGCATGTTAGCCCTGTGTCACGGAGTGAATAGCCCACGATAGACTCTGTGCCATAGAGCTGGTCGATCACAGTGTTGTTCCACTTATGTGTAAATAGAACAGCTAGGAAATTTTTAATATTATTATTCAGAACGTGCTGAAAGTGGTAGTTAAACTAAAGAAACTTTTAAGGTTCATACTCTTCCCTCTTCTTCTAATTTCATTTCATCTAAGATTAACAATTATTTTGAGATGTTTACTCAAACAATGAGTGTCTAAACATCCTTATTTTTGGGGTGAGGCCAGTAGCATGAATGTATAATATAATTTTAAGTTCAGTTTAAGATTTTCTAATATCCATGGTTGTTCTTGTGTTTTTTTTCATATCTTAATGTTTGGCCAACATTGAGGTGAATGTGTAATCTTGGTGTGATCCCAAAAGGAGAATCACTATTGTAGGATGAAGAATAGGGGAATGAGTTCTTACCTTTGATAGAAATTAAAGATAGGATTCACGTTTAGGATAGAAATATACCTAAGATGCCTCATTCAGTTGGAAAAGGGTGTAAATGTTGTAATACTTAGGATGAATTCTTTCATCACCGCTCAATGATTGTAGGTGCAAAAGTCATTTTAGGTAGATGATTATAGGTTCGAAAAAACATAATTGATTTGTTGTGAGTTTACAATACTTTCGATGCTTAATAATGGAAAAATAGCATGGACTTAGGTATGTTTATACGGATATGAGGTGTTTTTACTTTGGTTTCAAGGAAAATAGGCATTGGAGAAAAAATGTGCAAAAGATGTAGAAAAATACATAAAATCAGCCAACTACAATCTAAGTACGAGTCATAACTGGAGTAGTGGAATACTTATGAGGAATGTTGCACAAATTGAAGTCTCCTGGTATGGGTAGCATCTACGGATCGTAGCAACTACCTACAACCCGTACCAGAAGCCATGGGAAGCTTTACTGATTCTAAAGGACTTGGCAGAACTTAAGATGCAACAAATAATCACGAGTTGTAGGAGCAAGGTACGAGGCGTACCACAACACTTGTAGAAAACTTCATAAGAGGTCAAAGTTCTCAGAGCCAAGTTACAAATGGATTGTACGACTCTAAGGATTATGGTACGAGTCATACCAACTACCAACACTTAGCCAATTCTGCTGTAGCCAAGGATTGTACAAGAGCAAGGCACGACCAACACAATCCTGTTACGGGTCGTATGATGAGTCGTAGGACGTGTTGGTGCCATATTTGGATATTTCCCTAATAAGCTTAGTAAAAGGTTTCCATTGTCTATATAAATTCTTTTTATGTTTCTTTTAGAAGAAAAGAACATCAAAATACATTGAAACAAGGTTCATAATTAATTGTTTGTGAATTATCAAGGTTGTAAAAAATATTGGAGAGCAATTCTTGAGATCAAAACTTGGTTTTATCAATTGTTGTTGATTTTGTTCATCAACATTCAAAGCAGTTTTCTTCCAATTATCATTTTAAGTATTCAATTATGTGTTTGTCTATGAATACTAATCACAATCCTACAATAATGAGAGGCTAAAACCTCCATATCTAGGGTTTTGGAAACCATAGAGGATTAATGAAATAGGGTTATACAAAGTGATTCGAAACTAATGCTAAATGCTTGTGTTGTATTCTCTTCATCTTTAAACGCTTCTTAACGGTATGCAATGTTAGGACTCGCCTGAATTCTTTACTTGCTTTAACCCAGAGAAGTAGAGATTAAGAAAAGAGAATTACAACAAAGCCTTGATATTTATAATCATTGTATGATTTGAGTTGCTATCATAGTGTCACACCCTATCTTGGGAGGCATGAGTGGCACCTAGTGACAAACTAGGACCTGGACTGACCTGGTAGGCCTAAGCACCTATGGTGCTTGCCAGCAACTCAAAATCAAGAAAATAATGAGCTATATCTCCGCTGTAAACGCAGCCTCGGGCCGACAAGGCCATGTAACACCTGTAAAGGAAAACAGCTAACCCAAAAATAAGGAGATAAAAGGGATCCTATACGGGCCGGCAATACCACCATACTCTCTAGTTATAGAAGAATGAAAAACAGGTAATCATACTTGTACTATGGCCAACAAGGTCGCTTACTAACCAGCTACACTAGGCCCCACATGGCCACCCGCAAAACATAATATACATAGGCCCCACATGGCCAACAAGAACTATAAACTGAGAAACTGTAGTCTACAGGCCTCTAGTAGTAGAATAATGATAAACACAGGGCACCAACCTACTCAAATGTTATACAACAAAAGAACAAACTTTCTCTAACTATCAACCCCGGAGAAAAGGAGCTGACAGAACTGTGGACTCTGGCTGGCAGCTAGCAAGGTCCTGGACCACGTCTAACTGCACATTAATTGATGATTCCAATGTACTCGAGCAATTCCAACCCGAAATAAGTAATTCTACCAATTTGTATCCCTCACGCTATTGCCTGTAGCCGCGTAGGACTTTATTTAAAGTAGTTTTGAAAACCTTTACTCGACGGACATTTGGTGCACTGAGCAAATTTTGAAAAGAAATAAATCCAAAAAGATGATCCTCACAGGCTTAGAAATCGATACCCAAGATGAATTTGCATTTGGATGGACTTTGACAACTTAATTCGATGAATATCCGATGAAATTCGTGTTTGTTCTCTATTTTGGGCCAAGGGAAATTTTATATAATGAATCAATATGATAAAGATGGACTTATATAAAGGTAGGGTGGTGGCAGGGGTGTGGGATGCCCCCCCATCGTGCAACACTAGAGGCGCGACATGGCAGCCTATGCGCAGGGGGAGGCTGTGTCGGGTGGTGCCCAGCGTGCCCGGCCTCCCGTCCATTCGATGAAACGCTCGTTTGTTCACCACCCGAGCCTTCTCCCAGGTGGGTATGCTAAAATTCTCAATATACATGCGCACACGATGGTTGTACTATGAAAATTTGCAGGGTGTAACATATAGTATAGTTCATTTGGAACATATTTATAGCAATTGGTTTGAAATCGCTCTTTTGACTTGACTTGGTGATTGAGTATAGTCATCCAATAGGGGCGAACCAGTCATTTGGATGAACCCTAGTTATCAGTTCTAAAAGTAAGTGTTGGGATTGATCACGTGTGTATAAACCGAAGTAGTTATGAACCCATGGGGAACACTTACCCTATTTATTTGAAAATCTTGACAAAATTACAGTTGCAATCTTATTTCAGTATTGATTTCTATAGAGCCCCCAATTTGGAGATAACTCACCAACAAGTTTAAGTATTGGCATTAGTCTAGTTCTTACCAAATTCCCTATGGGTTCGACCCCAACCTCTTTGTTGGGTTCTTTATTGAAAATTTCCACTTCATACTTTCTCAGAAAGTGTGACTTTGAGAGTTATCAAAAAATGGCGCTGTTTCCGGGGAATATGGCTAAGATTAAATTAATTTCTTGTATTTAACTTTTGGTTGTTATTTCCTTAATTATGTTTTCAATTTTTATTTTTGGACACCCACAGGTTGTCGCTTGGTGAATGTCAAGTACTCGACAGAGTGGAAACCCCCTAATTCCTTTGGATCTCAAAATTGAAAGAACACTGCGAAGGATGGAGAACCAAGAGCAGGGAGATGCTCGCCTTACTGAAGAAGCTTGGCAAGCTGAGCTAGCTCGGCAAAGTGGACATTAGGAAGCCGATGATGCTCGAGATGAGATTGTCAACACTAGCTACTATGGAAGGGGCAACAGAGGCCATAGATATGCCCCTCAATTCTTTGATGAGGATGACCCATACATTGATGAAGTCGGGTCAACTAGAGCTATTGTACCACCACCTTTTCCTTCTGGGGCAAAGTTTGACATCACAAGCACCATGATTCAACTGTATAGCATGAAGGAGGTGTTTAGTGGTCACGCAGTGGATGATGCCAACCTTCACATAATGAACTTCGTTTGAATATGCAAGGCATACATGTTACTCGGAGTCAGCCACCAAGTAGTAAGGCTGGGACTCTTCTCGTTCTCTCTGTCTAAGGAAGCCACTTTATGGTTATCAGATTTTCCCAATGACTCCATTACCAACTGGAGGGAGCACAGACACGCTTTTCTAGAGAAACTCTTTCCCCCTCCAGGATGCTACAACTTAAGGATGAAATAAATAATTTCCAACAACTGAAGACGGAGGTACTTCATGAAACCTGATTGAGATTCAACAAGAATTTTACCAAGTGCCCAAACAACAAAATTTCTGATGACAGTTTGTTGGAGACTCTATACAGGTCATTGAACGACAGTACAAAATTGTAGCAGATACAGTGGTGGGAGGAGCACTGATGAGTCACACCTGGGAGCAAGCTGCCACTATTCTAGATAGAGTGACGAAAACAAATAGGGCATGGAACACTCAGGAAGCAAAAGTAGCTACTGATACATATGTTGTTATTTTGAACGCAGACAAATGAAGGAAGGAGGACGAACGTGACAAGGAATTGGCCCATATGTTGGACCTCCTCATGAAGCATATCATGGGTGCTGGAGCAAGTAAAGTTAATGCAGTGGGAACTCAGGGACAGGAACCAGGGCGAGAGCATTCAGATTCTGAGGAGGAGGCAAACTTCTTGGACAACCAGGTGGCGGGTATTCAACCTAATGCCCAAGGGTTTGGATAATACACTAGGCCCCAAGGTTCTGGAAACAATGTTTGGAACCAATATCGAGACAACTACAATCTGAATGATTATAGAGGCAGAAACCGAGGTCATGAGCTTAAGGGAGAATGGAGAAGGAATGACAGTTATCACAATGATCGAGCAGGATTATATGTGCCCTCTAATGCACGTGAAGGGAAGATTGGACAGTCAAAGTTGGACAGCATGATGGATAAGATGCTCAAGAAGGTGAGATCCAAAAATGAGCAGCTTAAAGACATCTGTGGAGATATATCTAGCAAGGGTCAGAAAGTTGCGTCACATGCCATGACCATCAAGCAACTTGAACAACAGCTGGGTCAACTGTCAGCATCCATGAACCCTAGGCTAAAGGGTACACTACCTAGCAACACAGTCCAAAATCTAAAGAATGATGGTCATTACATGGTTGTGATTACTAGGAGTGGAAAAACCATGGTTGATCACCCTTTGCTAGTTGTACTTGAGCTTCAAAGGAAGACAGAGAGCATAATTTATGATAAGGTAGAGGTTTCTAAGCATGAGCATGAGGAAGATGCTGAGTTGACTGAGGCTCCAGTTGTTGAGAAGGAGCCTAAAGCTGAATAAGGAGAGAAACAAGGGGCCACCCAGATCTATAAGGCTATCCCACGATGACTGCCACCATTCCCTCAAAGAATGAAGAAGAAGTAAAAAAGTGATAAGTTTCAAAAATTCATATCAATGCTAAAATAATTATCTGTAAATACACCAATGGTCAAGGCACTAGAGAAGATGCCAGGATATGCCAAGATAATAAATTACCTTATTACCAAGAAAAGGTTCGTGAGCTATGAGCTCGTGGATAACGTGCATCATTGTAGCGCAATAGCCTCACGGGTCCTTTCCCAAAAAATGAAGGATCCGGGTTTCTTCACCATTCCATGCACTATTGGTGATATTGAGTTTGCAAAGGCACTTTGAGACTTGGGAGAAAGCATCAATCCTATTCCATTAGCTATATTTAAGCAGATAGGTTGGGAGCCCCCACACCAACTATTATATGGCTACTATAGCCGACCGAACTGTGAAAAAGCCTGTGTGAATCCTGTTCGATGTGCTTGTTAAGGTGGACAGATTCATATTCCCAACAGACTTCGTGATCCTTGATTGCGAGGTTGACTTTGAGGTCCCCATCATTTTGGGGTGACCATTCCTTGCCACTGGGAAGGCTTTAGTAGATGTGGAGGTTGGCCAACTGAAATTTAGACTTAATAAAGAGGAGGTCACCTTCAATATTTGTCGGTCAATAAAGCAACCAAAGGAGTATAGAATGGTCTTAGAAATCGAGGATGAGTCTGAGTTTCTTGATGAAGTCTGAGTAGTCAAGAGACTTGTGTCGTGCTGTGACATTAAATCAGGTGCTTCTTGGGAGGCAGCCCATGAGGTGGTTTGGTGAATTCTAAGTAACCGAACCACCTGCTTTATGCCGCGACACTAAATCAAGCACTTCTTGGGAGGCAACACAAGTTTATTAACTTATGTGTGCTTAGTGTGCAGGTGAAACAAAATTAGGTTGCAGAAAAATTGTAGAACAGACTGGTGCTACGAGCCTCAGTAAGACTCGTAAGAGGATTTTAGGGGTCGTAGTATGAGTAGTGGTGAGAAGAAGAGATGTAGCCTAGTGCATAAGTTCAGAGTAAAATTGGTCCTATGACTCATAACTTCATTGTACGGGTTGTAGTACTCACCATGCCTATGAACTATGCAAAGTATGGACCTTCAATTCAGAGTGACCTATGAGTCGTGGTACGATTTGTATCTTCATGGTACAAGTCATATGATGTACTCATAGGTCCACAAGTAAGTTTCTTAAAATCTCTACTACGAGTCCTAGAGACGAGTTATAGGTCATTTCTATGACTTGTGATACAAGTCGTGACGGGCTAAATATCATAAAACAACTTGATTCAGCCCAGATGTTTCATAATCTGCCCTAAAACTATTTATACTTCACAATTGTTGGACCCTTCTCCCATGCCCTAAAACATGAACTCACAAACACTCCCACGACTTCCCTTACACCCGTAACTCAATAACAAAATTAATTGAGCAAGATTTTTGTTTGATTAAGAATTCTAAAGTCGGATTCAAACCCTAGTCACGAACACGCACAAAGTGAGCAAGAGTTTTGGATCATTCAAGTAAGTGATTATGCTTTGAATCAATTAAAGAAACCTTCGGGTTTGTGCAAACTTGTTTAATAACAAGGAGTCCTCAAAAAGCATGAAAATATAGGATGATAATGATTAGCGATGTGCTAAATAAATGTCTGACTGGGTAGGATTCGAGCATGCTAAAAATTGAATTTGAACTGCTATAAATTGAGTTACGGGTTGTGAATAAAAAAGGGAGGAATGGGTAGTTATAAAAACGTGGAAAATGCATTCTTAGACTTGGGGAATTCTGAGTACCCAACATAAAATTAAATTCACCTGCAAACTGACATGAAAAAAGGGCAAGGACAGGCTTCACAAGCCTTCCTTCAAGTTGTTGTTTCACACTACGACATGTAGGATGGTTCATTGGGACTATCCCAGGCCAAATGTAGAACAAAAAGTGGTATGAAATATAGTACAATGAGTAGTATCCAACTACGAGTCGTGCTTGGTAATCGTACCAGGAGTCTGAAAAGGGTCAAACAAACTAATCTGGTCTTAAATTGGGAGAAATGTCATTTCATGGTCAAAGAAGGGATACTGCTCGGTCACAAAATCTCTGGAAAGGGGATAGAAGTGGACAAGGAAAAAATTGAAGTAATATATGGGTTGGCACCACCTATTTTCATAAAGGGGGTTAGAAGCTTTTTAGGGCATGCCAAATTCTATAGGAGGTTTATGACAGACTTTTCGACGATAGCATAGCCATTGTGCAAAATACTTGAGAAGGAGGTGAAGTTTGTATTTGATGAGGCATGTCTGAAGGCCTTTGAATGCCTAAAAGAGAAACTCACCACTGCTCCTATTATTATAGCTCTAGATTGGTCTCTCCCATTTGAGGTAATGTATGGTGCTAGTAAGGTGGCCCTTGGTGCTGTCCTGGGCTAACAGAGAGCGAAGATCTTTCATCTCATCTATTATGACTGTAAAATACTTAATACAACTCAAAAGAATTATACAGTCACTGAACAGGAGCTGCTGGCAATGGTCTATGCATTTGAAAAATTTCGGGCATACTTGCTTGGAACTAAGGTAGTAGTCCATATAGACCATTCTGATTTGAGGTACCTGATGTCTTAAAAGGATGCTAAACCCAGGCAGATTGGATGGATGTTGTTGCTCAAAGAATTTGAATTTGAGGTAGAGGACCGGAAAGGAAAAGAAAATCAGGTGGCCGATCACTTGTCCAAACTAGAATCTAAGGCAAAAGCAAAAGATGTGATTGATATCAATGATCCTTTCCCAGATGATCAGGTATTAGCTGCATCTCAAGAATTGATTCCTTAGTTCGCTGACTATTCAATTTATTTGGTCAGCGACATGATCCTAGTAGATATAATACCCCAGCAAAGAAGTTCTTATTTGATGCTCGGAGGTACTATTGGGATGAACCATACTTATTCTGCATTTGTGTAGATGGGTTGAGTTGGAGATGTGTACCAGAGGTAGAGATGTTGAGCAATCTAGAGGCTTCCCACTCGTCCACAATTGGGGGTCATCATAGTGGTACCCGAAATGCGCATAAAAATTCTGCAGTGCGGGTTTTACTGGCCCTCTATTTACCAAGATGCTTATGATTATGCCAATTCATGTGATTAGTGCCAAATACAAGGTGGCATTACTCGTAATAATGAGTTACAATTGACCCCTATCGTGGAAGTAGAGTTATTCGATGTATGGGGTATTGACTTCATGGGCCATTTGTTAACTCATATGGGATGAAATACATCTTGGTGGTGATGGACTATGTCTCCAAATGGGTGGAGTCTGTTGCCCTTCCTAATAATGAAGGAAAAAGTGTTACAACATTTCTGCGGAAACACATAGTCGCTAGGTTTGGTACGCCTAGAGCAATCATCAGTGACAGTGGATCACACTTTGTAACTGCCTCTTTAGAACTCTACTTGAAAAATATGGTGTGAAGCATAAGGTGGCAACACCTTAACATCCTCAATCAAGTGGGTAGGTAGAAGTTTCTAGACTATTCTACCCAAAGGATAAAGTTGTATCTCGAAGACACTAAAGAGACAAGGGTAATTGAGGCGGTGTACCTTGATGACACCTGAATGATCATGGAAGTTATGTCGTGCTTCAACATTAAATTAGGAACTGCATGGCAGTAAACTCATGAAAGGTGAAGTTTGAGTAGCCACAATATGTCTCATTCCGTTGTACTTTTATATTCTATGCTTGGGGGACGAAGCATGCTTTTCAAAAGGGGCGGGGGTGTACTTATATTTTTGGGATTTTTGATTCGTTTGAGGGTTTTTCTTGCTATATTTCTTTTTCCTTAGGCATGATATCTAGTAGAACCAGCATATTTAGGATGTTTTTGTTTAATTAGAAGTAGCTTAGAATTACTTTGCAGCTAATAAATGTTCTAGTTTGATGTTTTGAAAAAAAATTGACCCTGTTAAAATATTTTGATGTTAGATGTGTAGTTTAATTACAATTGCTTGATTTCTGTGGATCTTTATATAGCCATGCATGAACTAGATAGGTAGATTCAATGCAAACTGGTACCATGAGTGAGTGAGGTCATATACTTAGCTCAATACTGCATTTAGATCTAGAACATGCCCGGTTGATCTTTACATAGGCTTTAGGATAGTTGGTTAGGAGATGATCATAGACTTTTATTAATACATGAGTCACTTTAGCCGAAAATACCCTACAAAATGATGATGACTTCCTTGATTCTGATTTTGAGCCTTAAATTGGCCATTTTTCTTTGATCAACCTTTAACTTCACCCATTTTCTATAATGAACCTATTTTGGCCCTGGTCCCTCCTTGGACATTGTGAACTTCAATCCAGGAAAAACGTCTAAGTTGAGGATGGCTATAGTCGGGGTGCATAGATTATGGGGAGGTGAAAAAGGAAAAGAAAGGAAAAATAAAAATGAGTTGTGGTGTGACAAGAAAAGAAAAAATATTTCAAAAAAAGAAAAATTGAAAAGAAAATCAAGAGAAAAAAGGAATGAAAAAGTTGAAAACATACCACACCCATATATTGCATAAGAATGGAGCAAAGGGAGGAAAAAGTTAAAAAAAGTGAAAAATAGGGTAAAAAGGTGAAAAGTGGAACAAGTATATAGTGCCAAAGAGGGTTTAGTAACTAAAATCCCATGTTTACCATACCCAACCTGAAACCTACATTACAAGCCGAACAAACTCCTATAGTGATCCTAGTTTAGCTATCCAAAGAGACGAAGTAGTGAAAATAAGGGCAAGCCTATGGTATTTGATATGCAGTATTTGTTAGTCCAATTTGTTAGTCCCAAGTTCAATATATTCTATATTTGTGAGTGTTGGGGACTTCTTTGCTTTGAGGCTACCTGGTTTGTGTTGCATTTTACCATTTATCTGTGTGAATAGCATTGGTGATAGCATAATTTTCTATTGATAGTTGGATGCCATATCTTGATCCTTGTATGTTGTTGATTGTGGTTACATGTGTACATAGCTGACTTAGTTCGTATAGAAAAAGGGTCAAAAGTTGAGTATGGTGAATAGTGCAAATGTTGTTATGCTGGCTATACCTATTCTAGGTTTACTTTATAGTTAAGCATCGTTTTTAATTTTTATTTCTTTGCCTGAGGACGTGCAAAAGTCTTAAGTTGAGGGTGTCGATGTTCTGCGAGTTTACAACACTTTCGACGCTTAAAACTGGAGAATACCTTGGACTTAGGTGTGTTTATATTGATATGAGGTGCCTTTACTTAATTTTTAGGGAAAATAGATGTTGGAGTGAAAATGTATAGAAGATGCATAAAAGTATAGATTTTGGGCCAAGTACGAATCTCAGTATAGTACTGAGACTAGTGGAAAACTCTAGAAGATTTGTACAAGGCAAAGGCAAAGTAGGACTCTTGGTACGAGCCAGACCATCCTGGTACAAGCTGTAACTTGAGTCATAGAGAACTTCAGAGAAATTTCCAAAGTTGAAGTCTCTTGGTACGGTAGCAATTACAAATCGTAACATCTACCTATGACCCGTACCATGAGCCGTGAAAAACATTAGAGATTTTAAGACTTAGCAGATCTCATGATACGATAAGATGCTAGTAGTCATAGGAGAAAGGTACGAGGAGTACAAAGACATTCATAGAAATCTTCAGAAGATGCCAAAGTTCTTAATATCAAACAACGATTTGATTGTACGACTCATAGGATCTTGTTATGAGTTGTACCAAAGGCCAACACTTAGCCAAATTCTGCAAAAGCCAGGGGATGTACAAGAGAGGGAATGACACGTACAATCCTGTTACGAGTCGTATAAGGAGACGAAGCTAGATTTGGGTATTTCCTTGTTAACTTAGGAAAATGATTTTACTATTTGTATAAATAATATTTAGGTTTGTTTTAGTTGATGGACCTATCATTATCAGTTTTTGACAATATTGGAGAGCAATTCTTGAGACCTTAACTTTGATTTTCTCAATTGTTCTTAAATTTGTTCATCATCTTTTCTTGCAATATTCAAAGCAGGCTTAATTTCAATCATCGTTATAAGTATTAATTTATGTATTTGTCTATGAATACCTTCAATTATCTTACAATCATGAGAGGCTAAAACCTCCACGACTTGGATTGTGGGAACCATGTTGGATAACAAACTAGGGTTACAAAAAGTGATTTGAAACCAATGCTAAACACTTGTATTGTATTCTTATCATCTATAATATTTCTTAATAGTTAGCAATGTTCAGACTTGTCCGAATTCTTTACTAGCTTGAACGTACAGAAGTAGAGATTAGGAAAAGAGAATTACAACAAATGCTTGATTCTTATGATCATTGTATGAGTTGAGCTGCAGTCATAGGATAATTAATTTGGAACAAATTGATAACGGTTAAATTGAAATCACTCATGAGACCTAACTAGGCGATTGAGTGTAGACATTCAATAGGGATGAAGCAGTCATTTGGATAAACCCTAGTTATCAATTCTACAAGTAAGCATTGGGATGGATAACGAATGTAAACTCGATGTAGTTATCAACCCACGGGGCACACTTACCCTAGTTAATTGCAAATTCTGATAAACAACAATTGATTTTAAATCTTATTTTGCAGCTATTTTCCATAATCCCCTCAATTTGGAGATAACATACCTAAAAGCTTAAATACCTGCATTAGTCTAGTTCATACCATACTCCCATGTGGTTTGACCCTAACCATTGTTGGATTCTTTATTGACAACGTCCGCTTCATTCTTTATCAAGAGTGTGAGTTTGAGCATTATCAACACGCACGATTTCAACACAAACACTATCAAGGCATGACATAGCCTCATACAATCACAAAACTCTTGGGTCTACCGCAAAAAAATCCAAACAAGATGACCCTGCACCCTACAAAGGTGCAAAACACAACTCCAATAACAATTAGGATAAGGATCTTACCTACTACCACGTCTAGCCACTAGCCAGTCATAATCCATTAAATTGCAAGCATTCCCTGCACAAGTTAGCAAACGTGAGTCTAGACCCAACTCCTACAACAGTTGACTTCTCTCACAAATTCGATCCAGAAAGAAGGGTAAGAATCCTGAATACCCTGTAGACTTCTGTTTAAAAATATGCTGCACAATACACACATAAACAAGACTCTGCTAGACATGGCTCATGGACTCCCTAGGACACAAACTGCTCTGATACGAAGTTTTCCACACCTCAAATTCGGAGGGGCATGAGTGGCACCCTATGCCATAACTGATCGAGCAAACCCCTGCCACACATCTAACAACAATAAGCTAAAACAAATGAGGTTCGACATCACAACATGTCACGACCCGAACATAGGCTTAGTTCGAGACACGGGACAAAAAGCCCTGAGAGTCTCCAAGTCGACCCATGGCATGAACATAACATCTAAGCTTAATATTTTAAATGCAGGATTCTATCAGATAACATAGCGGATGTCTGAAACTCTGATAACATCGAATAACTGAATACATAACACATGCTCAAAGATGAATACGTACTATGTCTGATAAGCCTCTACTATTGACGAGTTGATGGGACAAGACCCTGACTAACTCACTAAAGTATGAAACTGAAAATACTGAATATAACTTATAAGAAGGGCCCTTGAAAGATGAGGATTCACCAACTCTGAATGGGAGATGCTAACACAAAAGACTTGGCTAGCGGCGGGAATGAGCTTGAATGTCCGAGCTCGTAACATGAAACGATACAACATAGAGTTTGCGGTCAGTACGTGGAATGTACCGAGTATTCTAGGTAAGTAAAATCAACTAAGTAAGTAAAATCAAAGATCATACATATCATAAACATTCCATAATAGGAGTCTAAGAGTAGGGCTTGCATGCGATTATCTGAAAACATGACTTAAACATAACTGAATATCATAACTGAATCGAATGACCAAAAGCTAAAAACTTATAATCATAAGTAATACTAAACATTGGGTCAAACCCGCTGAAAATATAATATCATAACTGATGAACATGCATAACTGAAATCATGAGGAACAATGGGAGCCTAGTCATATTACCGATATTACCATGATAGAGCTTACATGGTCCCGACTATTACCCTCAAGTGGGCAGAGCCATCCAAAGCCTTGCCAGGGCTAAGGACGCTACCATGATATCGATATCAAGTTGAAGGCCCCTTGGGGGTAGGGGAAGCTCACAAGGGAGGTCCCAAATAATCTGAACATCTGTCATAACCCAAACGTAGACTCGGATCGTAACATAGGATAAGGAACCCCGAGAGGCTACAAGTCTACCCATGGCATAAGCATATCTAACTTCATTCACTTAATGCAGAATACTGTGCATAAGACATAGCGGAAACATAAACATAACATAGCAATCACAACATTCGGAAGCACAAGACATACACATAAGCTAAATACTACATGCGGTCTGAAAGCCTCTATCATATAAGATGGGTTGGTGGGACAACACCCCCAACTAACCTGGAAAAAACTGAAACAAAAGAACATCATAAGTGTCTAGTCATACGACCCTCAGAACATGAGGACTCACTAACAAGATGATAGCAAACTCTGGAATGGACTAAGGATGGAGATGAGCATGAGAGCTGGGGATCCTGTATCATGAAACCATACAACATAGAAAGTATGCGGTCAGTATGTGGAATGTACCGAGTATGCAAGGTAAATAAAACAGACATTTAAAATATGTATAAAACTCATAAATGTTCATAAGAGTAGGACCACATGCTCATAACATAACTATCGTAACATAACATAAGGCTCAAGGTTTTCAAAACTTTTATAGCACAATCCTAATCATAATCATAAGAGAAAAGCTTCATTAAGCATGACTTGAGCCAATATAAATTATCATAAACATGCATAATTCATGAGGAATAGTGAGGGATTCTCTTAACCGACATACCCCGTACGAACACACATGGAACCCGACTAGTAACCCTAGTTGGGAGGGTGTTCATACCTTGCAAAGGGTAGAACCATGAAAGACGTGATCACACATGAAAAGGGCCATTTGGGATGGGGACAGTCACAAGGGAGGTCCCAAAATACCTACCGTGGAATGCAGTTTATGAGATCCGGGACAGAACCTAGGCCCCGAACCTACTCAGTGTTAAATACTACTCTTAAAACATATGTAGTGCTTATAGTATAATATGCATGAATTAATGGGCTAGTTAAATCATAATAATCATGAACATACTTGTACATACGTGAACTAGCCATGATATAAGGCCCGTGAGTCGGCTAAAATACAATTCATAAATCATAGGTTTCATGCATACTTATAAATCATACATATACCTTGAAAATCATCAAATCATAATGGGTATTTGAATAAATCCATATTTCAAATCATAAATCATGATGGGTTCATAAATATCAACAATTGAACTAAAGATCATAACTCGATTCATCATATATTATACATAATTAGGCTTAATTTAGTAGAAATCGAAATCAATAATTTTATAGTCAAAATAGTTGTAAAATCTGATAAAAATTCATAAAATGTAATGCAAATCACGAATTATAATAACCCATTAATAAATCATTAGAATTGCACAAGACTTGAGTTAAAACCCTATGAGATTTTGATTGATTTTTTTATAAATTATGAGAGATTGGGCATGGGTGTGAACGAAAACACCCATTCATAACTCTACATACCTGTGTAAGATCAGATTTCAACACTCATTGAAAGCCCAAGGGGGAATTGATGAAGAAAAGCTTGAGAAATAGCTTGATCTCTCTTAATTCTTCCGAATTTAGCATGCATGAGGATAAATAGGTTAGGGGGACTTAACCTATATTAACATATCTAGAAAGTAATATAAAAAAATGTAGTTTAGGGCCTTAGAGCATAGGAAGGATGAAAATACCCTTAATGAAATCACCCTGAAAACCTGCAGTGGTCGATCCCACATATGTACCTACGGGTCGTTGGAGGCTACCACGACTCGTGGTACGATCCGTCGTCTGCACTGCCTAGAACTTAACTTCAGATTCATACCTACGAGTTGTATCAATCGTTAGTTTCCCCCTAAAACTTCAGAATTTCCCTCACAATGAGTCTCACCACGACTCGTGGTTGCTTCCAACGAGTCGTGGTATCCATCCGTTAAGTCCACTGGAAATCTAACCCTCCGACAATGACTAGATACCATGGGTCGTTACAACCTACCATGGGTCGTAGGATGACCCATGGAATCCCCAACTTCTAGTGTCACATACCAACCATGACTACTAACAATGACTCATAGTTCCCAACCACGAGTTATTACATCGTCCGTCCTGCACTATCTTCCCCAGTTTTTAGCCAACTTCCATTTTTGATCCTGGGTTTAATCTTAGGCACTGTTGGGGTATTACAATATCTTTCCCTTGGGAACATTCGCCCTCGAATATTGGAAACAAGAAGAAAAAAAACAAAGACATGCAATCCTTACACCCAAATGCTAATAATTCAAACTGAAACTAACGGAATGACTATCTCTGATTCAAACCACATAGCTGAACTGATTTCATGATTCACATACACATCCATACACATAAAAGAAACGTGAACAGATTAACCGCACATGAAAACTAAATAGAGTTTTAGGGAAAAACTGATACCTCAGGTCAGAATTGAACCGATAGGAATAAATGTGGGTATCTAGCCATCATGTCCGCTTTGGCTTCCCACGTAGCTCCTTCAATAGGCCGATTCCTCCATAATACTTTAATTGAAGCTACTTCCTTGTTCCTTAGCCTCTGAACTTGACGATCCAGTATTCCCACCGGAACCTCCTCATAACTATGGCTATCTTTTACACCAACGCTGTCCACCGGGACTACTAAAGCTGGATCTCCCAAACACTTCTTCAAAAGTGATGAAATACAAGATGCATAAAAGATAACTCTGAGGGCAAGTCCAATACATACACCACCTTACCAACTCGTCTCACAATCCTGTAGGGGCCAACATAGCGGGGACTAAATTTTCCTTTCTTTCCGGACTACATTACTCCCTTCATGGGAGACACTCTCAAAAATACCCAGTCATCAACTTCAAATTCTAATTCTTTTCTTCTCACGTCCGCATAGGACTTTTGGTGACTCTGGGCAGTTTTCAACCTGTTTCTTATCAACTGAATCTTCTCCATTGCCTCATGAACCAAGTATGGCCCTATCTTAGATGTGTCGCCAACCACAAACCATCCATGGGCGATCTACGTCTACGCCCATATAGAGCCTCGAATGGTGCCATCTGGATACTAGAGTGATAGCTGTTATTGTAGGAAAACTCCATCAGGGCAAATGATCATCCCAACTACCTTTGAAGTCCATCACGCATTCTCTCAACATGTCTTCGAGAGTCTGGATTTTCTGTTCTGCTTGGCCATCAATTTGTGAGTGAAATGTTATGCTGAGTTTAACTTGAGTCCCAAGCCCTTTTTGGAATGACCTCCAAAACTGAGAGGTAAATTGAGCACCTTTCTTTGAAATGATGGATGATCTCGGGCATAATTACATGCCCAAGTGCTATTTTATGTCTCCTTTTAGGTGTGTTTATTAAATTAAGTGATTACATTATCATGTGATTTTGTATAAATTCGTTGATGAACTAACCAATATGATTAGCTCTTTGTTTTGTAGGTGAAAAATGCTTAGGAGGGGATAAATTGAATGATGCACAAGCAATAAAGGAGTTGGGAAGGACATGGAGTGATGATGGCAAGAATTAGACTGCCCATGCCATCGAGTGTGCCATGCCGGCAGTGCTGCATGTTAAGCAACGTGCCATGAAAAGGGAATGCAGCGCTAGGCGCCGTGCCAAGCGTGGCATGCACGCGCGAGGACCATACCAAGACAACATCTGCACACGATGGCAACGTGCCGCTGTGCGAGCTGCGTAACAAACTTCATTCCATGCCTAATGGCGCCTCGCCTTGGCCAATGCCAACGCCAAACGAGTAGCCATCCACGACAGGTCTGTGTCATGCTTCTTGAGATGCGCGATGGGCAGCGTGTCACGGAGCCATTTTTGGCACAACCAAATTTTGCTTTTGCTCATTTAGTATAAATTAAACCTTTAGCTTTTAAACTCATTTATCATGAAATATTTTGAGAACAACAGAAAGGAGTGAAGGGAGAAAGGAAGAACTCTACCTAGGGTTCATTTATTTTCAATCTCTTTTTACTATTCTTGTAAGTACTTTACTTTAATCATGTTTATAAGTATTTGTACGAACATGAGTGGCTAAAACCCTTCCTCTAGGGTTGAGGCCACATGATATGATTGTAAATGCACAAATTCTTCCTTGGTTTGAGTTTTTAGTTGTTGTTTCATCTTACATTATTTATTATGATTGTTTTTATGCTTGATCACCATGAAAACAAGCTCGTTAAGTGTAGGTGAAAGCTAGAAAGAGTAACCCTAGGCTAGAACACTAGAATGTAAGGAGCAAGTTCTTATCTTGACGATAGGATTAGCGGTTAGGATAGAAATTATACCTAATTTTACCTTTCTTGATTGCTAAAATGGGATGAGCTAGACCCCGACTTAGAATTATCACATCACCGCTCATAGAAGTAGTTGTGAAGCTAAGTCAGGTTAAATGATTAGAGGTATGAAAGTCCATAATCAAGAAAACAAACTCCGTAAACCACATCCACGTAGTTAAATTACTCACGAATTAGGACATCACATCCCCGCTCAATGATGTAGGTGTGAGACTAGTTTGTCGTGTTTAGAGGCTCAAAAGACCATGAACATTGCATTTTAACTATTTGAGACAACAAATGATGTTTTCATACTTGAAAAATTGTGAGTTGCAACATTGCATGATTACTAGGCCTTAACTCTAGTTACTTCTTATATTGTTTCTCGATTATTTTGTGGTCACCCCTAGACTTAGTTAGAATTTTATGAAATTTCTATAATCAACACTTGTCAAGATTAAATTAACACTCGAACTTGATAATTTGCTGAAATAGTCCAGTCCCAGTGGTTCGACATCCGGCTCTTAAAAAGGGCCCCTATATTACTTGTACGCGTGGGTAGGGGCGCAACTAGTTTTTGGTGCCATCGCGGGATTGCTCAACTTTAGTGAAATTTTTATGTTTTTTTTGAGTTTTAATTTCCTTAAGTGTTGAAAAGCTTGGTCTTAGTTTGCTATATTGCAGGAAACAGGTTGTCCTTGTAGAACTGGCAACGAATAGAGAGTTGGTGGAACCTCTGTTTGAACCTGAATGGCAACTGCATTTGCTCCGGATGGAAGCTCTAAAGAGAAAGCTGAAAAGGTTACAAGAGCCAATGCAACTACATCCACCAGTGGGGTAAGTAGAATTGTTACCTAATTAGATGGCAGCCCGACCCATTCGTGAAGTGCCAATCCCACTAGTAACGAATGTGACCTCCAGTATCCGCAAACTGGAGCCCGGAGAGAACTTTGAATTGAAGTAGAACATGGTGCAGCTATTACATTCTAGTGGCCAGTTCACTGGAATGAATCATTAGAACCCATAGCAGCACTTACAGAACATCCTTGAAATCAGTGACACATTCGTCCCTACCAAAGTGTCAACTGATTATGTCTGACTTACACTCTTCCCATTTTCATTATTGGGAGAGGCAAAAAGGTGGTTGAAGGCTGAGCCACCAAATTCCATTACTTCTTGGGATGACTTAGCAAAGAAGTTCCTCATTAGATTCTTCCCTTTAGGCAAGACTACTAAGCTCAAAAGTGAGATATTAAGTTTTAAGCAGAGGCCAGAGGAGAACTTATACTTGGCTTGCGAGAGATTCAAGTCGTTGTTGAGAGACTGCCCCCATCACCATCAGTCCAATGAGGTGTTAGCTCACTCCTTTGTAGAGAGTCTAGACCCACACACGAAGATCCAATTAGACTTTGCATCGGGTGGAAAGCACTGGAAAAGACATATGAGGAGTTGTACACTCTGTTGAATAGAATTGCTTACGAAAATCTGGAGTGGCATAACGAATCATCAAGAGGGGAGGAAAGAGAGCAGGGCTAATAGAGGTGCATGGTGTAAATTCTTTAGCAGAACAACTAGCTTCATTTCAGCATCAGAAGATGAATCAGTTCAATAAACTGAGTATGAATCAACCGTAGGGACAGGTGAATGTAATTCAGCAGGCTCTAAGTTGGTGTGAAATCTGTGGCAATAATGGGCACAATGTGGAATCTTGCAGGGCCAATCATGAATCAGTGAATTTCATAAGGAATGTGCAAAGAAATAATCATACCTATAGGAACACCTACAATAAGAATTGGCAAATCCACCCAAATTTCTCTTGGGGTGGCAATTAGAGTCAGGGATACCAGCAACCTCAGCAGCAACAGTATTAGCAACAGAATAGGCAGAACGGTGGCTTGTCGAGTAGCAGCAATATTGAGGAGATGTTGTAGAAAATTATGGCTACTCAGACCCAATCGGTAGAGAATTAGGGGATGATGGCATCAGAGTTGAAAAATCAGTAGTTGGCCACCCGAAATCTAGAGAAGCAGATGGGTCAATTAGCAGCTGCTCACCACACCAGACCTCAGGGAGAGATACGCAGTGAAACAAATACAAACCCCCAACAGGTCAATGCCATTAGTCTAAGGAGTGGGAAGAAATTGTCTGATGCACCACACAAGGAAAAGAGAAATGAAGTGCAGCCAGAGCTGGTCAGAAAGGGGCAATATATTGACAAGGGAGGTATTAGTGTGATGTGCAAGACAATGCACAATCACCATTGCAGCCAGCACAGAGACCACCACCATCACTCCCGCAAAGACTCAACAAGAGAAACGAGTAAGAATTCTTTAAAAATTTCTTTGATATTTTCAAAGAACTTAATATAAATTTTCCCTTACTTGATATTTTGCAGGGAATTCCCAAGTACGCTAAGTACTTAAACGATGTGGTGGCCAACAAAGTAAGATTGGTGGATGTTCAAACTGTGGCACTGACTGAGGAGTGTAGCTACAGGGTAATGAGCAAGATACCCAAAAAGATTAAGGACCCATGGAGTTTTACTCTCCCCATACAAATTGGGCAAGCTAAAGCGATAAGAGCTCTTTGTGACTTAGGGGTAGTAGTAAATCGAATGCCCCTATCTTTGTTTAACACCTTGGGGTTGGGTCAGCCGAGGCTAAGACGAGTGATGTTGCAGCTGGCAGACAAGTCCTAAGTGGCACCAGAGGGAATAATTGAGGAACTTCTCATCAAAGTGGGTAAGGTCATTAGACCCGCTGATTTCATCATTCTTGATTTTAAAGTTGATGATAAGTTACCCTGCTCTTGGGATGGCCATTCTTGGACAATTGAGGAGCAATAATAAATGTGAGAGAAGGTACCCTTAAAATGAGGGTCAATGATAAAGAAGAGCTCTTCAGAGTTTACCAAGAGATCAACCCATCCACACACTACAGAGACCTTTGTAAGCTCAGTGTGTTGTCAGAGGCTAAGTGTGAGGTGGTAGATTGCATGGGGATGCTTCCATAGGAGATGATCACATTTCAGCCTGAATTTGATGGAGGGCTGAAGTTAGAAAAGTAGTTGGAAGAAGAGAGGGATAGAGTGGAGGTTGTCCCTTCGAAAAATAAAAAGTGAAGAAGATGGTTCTAAAAAGGGAACACTTGTTTGATGATGTCCTGAAATGGATAGTCCACTTCATGTTACGATGTAAAATCAGGCGCTGCTTGGGAGGCAACCCAAGGGTACCACAGACACAATTTTATTTTCCTTTTGTTTTGATTTTGTTTATTTTCACCTTGTTGTTGTGGTGGTGGTGAATTAAGCATAGATTGAGGGGAAGTCTAAGTAACCTTAGAAGAGGAAGCTAAGGAGCATGAAAGAAGATGAGTGTGGGGTCGACGACCCACTTGTGCAAAAATAAAAGAAAACATGCTATTAGCTAGGCCTAGAGGCCTCAAAGTGTATTTCTCACCCTTTTTGTATTCTAGTTTGATGCTTTGGAAACATAGCATGATTTAAGTGCGGGGTGAGGGAAATTTAAAAAATTTGTTCTTAATGATTTCAGGTGGAGTTAGTGCTGGATAGGGTAGTGGTTGATGAAAACTTTTGAGTTGAGCACGATTCACTCACCCATTGGTTTTTCTTTTCGGTTCTTTTCCGGGGGGGGGGGGGGTACTTTGAACCGATGAATAAAATTGTCATAGTTAGGGACTTTTCCTGAAGTTGGATGGATGACGACCCTCTTAACGGAAAATTAGTCAATGGGTTTTTGTTTTTGAACACATAGTTGATTGACGACTTGGTGTTATTGTTATTTTCTATACATGATTGTGGGATGCAAGTGTTGTTAATTTTAAAGCATGCTTAATAGTTGTATAACTCTGTGTGAGACACTTAGGCTCTTGAATGTGACTAGATGTGCTTAAAGCTGAATTTGGCATTCCTGCGATTAGCTGAGTTAAGAGTATGTATGAATTTGTCTTGAATTGAGCATGTTCTATGAGTGTAAGATTTTTTGAATATTCCATGCTATTTTGTAGTGTCTAGAAGTTTCCTTGTGTGTATACAAAGCGAAATGAGGGATGTCGATTGTAGGAGATGATTTAGGCATTTCTTTTAATGAGCCTAATTTGTATTCCCCGCTTTACCTACCTTGAATGTCAGATCCTAATTAGCCCCATTGAGCCTTTAGACTATTCTTTGCTATCCACAAAATGAGCTTAATCCTTTCTTTTTATAAGCCTTGAATTTGAGCCGCAACTCCTAAGCACTTAAGTGAAAATGCAAAAGAGAGTTAAGGAGTGAGGAGTTGGAAGAAGAAAGAAAAGAGTAGTTGCGGGAGTTAAGGAAAAGACTAGAGGTGCACTTATTTTAAAAAAATGAATATGAGTTCGTTGGAAGTAAAAGAAGAAAAAAGCAAAAAAGAAAATTGCGCAAGTACGCCTTACTAAAATCTTATGTTTGCCTAATGAAATGGGGAGACAAAAGGGGAAAGTGGGAGTAAAAAGAATAAAGGTGAAGAAAGAGGATGGAAATTCCTAATGAAAGTGTGATGGATTTAAAGCGCTTAGGGAAGATAGTCACTATTACTAGCTATAATAGTACCTACCCGCCCTTAGTTTACATTACAACCCACTAAGTCCTGCATGATCTTACATTCGAACATTCCTAAATTAGTGGAGTAAAACACTAAAGGCAAGCTTATGCATCAATACATGTCGTATGTGAATTCTTTTTGAGAGTGAGAGTGTAATACCCCAGGAAGGACTAAGAATAGACGCAGGAGTTGAATTTGAAAAGTGCAGAAAACTGGCAAAATATCACCATATGGGCGACTCAATGACTCGTGGTTAGATACCACGAGTCATCGGAGGCATTCGTGGTATGGGGGTACAGGGAAGTAGTGGTGAAAACGGACAGTGGTAACGATTCATTGTCAGGAACAACATGTCGTTGTTACTAGTCATAGGAAGGGCTGAACTTAGGCTGATAGGGAACACATGGGGCATCCCACAATTCGTGGTGAGATGTGACGACCCATTGTTTCTAGTCGTTACTTGTGGGTTATGAATTCCAGTGCATACAACAGATTGAGATCACGACTCTTGGAAGCCACCACGAGTCATGGTAAGGCTCGTGGTAAGGGAAGTTCAGATTGGTCAAGTAGTTAACGACGGTGAAATGCATGAAAATGTGATTTCTCTTTATGGGTATGATTTAATTGAGTTTTAATTATTGTATTAGGAAGATAGGAAGGTTTTATATTATTTTCTTTAAAATCATGTTTCAAGCTTTTTAAATCTAAAATGCCCATTGATGAAGGTTCATGAAAGTTATGATTTATGATGAATATTCAATATTTTGAGCTTACTGATGATGGGAAGGCATGATTTCAAATTCCTATGTTTATGAGTATATTTTTGAAAGAATTGAGTATGTTAAAACATTGGGAAATGCCCACATTTAGAAGAATGATTTACGATTTATGAAACGAATTACATGATTTTTCGATTTATGATGTTGGCCGATGAAAAGGGGCCTTTGATTCTTGGCCGAGCATGTTTTAAAGGGGATCATTGATGATAAATGTTACATTTTAGCCAATGAATCATAATGCATTATGTTATAGATTTACGTATGACCAGCTTCATGGTGCCAAGTGCTTCTCCAAGATTGATCTCAGGTTCGGGTATCAGCAACTCAGGGTTTGGGAGAGTGACATCCCGAAGACCAATTTTAGGACTCGGTATGGTTACTATGAATTTATGTTATGTATTTCGGACAAACCAATGTCGCTGCAACTTTTATGGATCTAATGAACATGGCGTTCAAGGAATATTTGGACATGTTCATTATTGTGTTCATTAATGACATCTTGATATACTCACGGAGTGAGAAGGAGCATGCCACTCACCTGAGAGTAGTACTTCAGACCCTCAAGGATCGTCAGCTATATGCAAAGTTCAATAAGTGTGAATTTTGACTAGACTCAGTGGCATTTTTGGGTCATGTGGTGTCAAGTGAAGGCATAAAGGTGGATTCACAGAAAATTGAAGCAGTGAAGAATTGGCCTAGGCTGGTGAACCCTTCGAAAATTCAGAGTTTCTTAGGTTAGCTAGCTACTACCGGAGGTTTGTTGAGGGTTTCTCATCTATTACAACACCTTTGACTAAGTTGACTCAGAAAAAGGTATAGTTTCAATGGTCGGATGCTTGTGAGAAAAACGTCCAAGAGTTGAAGACCTGACTCACTTCAGCACCTGTGTTAACTTTACCTGAGGGTATTGATGGATCTGTTGTATATTGTGATGCTTCGAGAGTCGGATTGGGATATGTGTTGATGCAGCGTAGGAAGGTTATAGTATATGCCTCTAGAGAGCTGAAAATCCATGAGAAGAACTACCCGACCCGTGATCTTGAGTTAGCCGTGGTGGTGTTTACATTGAAGATATGGCAGCACTACTTCTATGGGGTTCATGTAGATGTATTCATAGACCATAAGAGTTCTCAATATGTGTTCACGCAGAAGGATCTCAATCTTCAGAAACAGAGGTGGTTGGAGCTACTTAAGGACTATGACATGTGTGTTCTTTACCACCTGAGCAAGGCTAATGTGGTTGTGGATGCACTTAGTAGGCTCTCTATGGAGAGTTTGTCCCACGTTGATGGGGGAAGGAAGGATTTAGTGAAGGATGTCCACCAACTTACAAGATTGGGAGTTAGATTGATCGATTCCACTGATGGTGGCGTTATTGTGCAGAATGGGTTAGAATCGTGCTTAGTGGTTTATGTCAAATCTAAGCAAGATGAAGTCAGACTTTGAGGAAGCTGAAGGAAGCTGTGCGGAGGTAAAAGGTGGAGGTTTTCTCCCAAGGGGAGATGGTGTTCTATGATACGAGGATCGGCTATGTGTTCCAGATGTTGATGATTTGAGGGTTCGAATATTGCACGAGGCACATGGTATAAGATATTCCATCCATTCAGGATCTATGAAGATGTATCAGGATTTGCAGGAAATCTATTAGTGGGATGGTATGAAGAGGAATATTGAAGAGTTCGTAGCCAAATATCTAGACTATCAGCAAATGAATGTCGAGCATCAAAGGTTCAGAGGTGTACTTTGGGATATTCGCATTCCCACTTGGAAGTTGGAGGAGATAAATATGGATTTCGTTATAGGCCTACCTCGCACTCGCCGAAACTATGACTCCATCTAGGTGTGGTAGACAGGTTAACTAAGGCTGCACACTTCCTATCGGTCAAGACCATGGACTCAGTGGATGATTATGCTAAATTGTATATCAAGGAGTTGGTTCGACATCATGGACTGCCCTTGTCTATTATTTCAGATTGAGGTACTCAGTTTACCTCTCAATTCTGGCGTTCATTTCAAAAGAGACTTGGGACTCAAGTTAAGCTCGTACAACCTTCCATTTGCAAACAGATGGCTAGGCAGATTGAACCATTCAGACCCTCGAGGACATTATGAGGGCATGTGTCATAGGTTTTAAAGGTAGTTGGGATGATCATTTGCCCTTAATCAAGTTTCCTTATAATAACAGCTTCACTCCAGTATCCAAATGGCACCGTTCGAGGATCTTTATAGGAGAAGGTGTAGATCTCCCATTGGATGGTTTGAGGTTGGTAAGGCAGTTATGATAGGGCCAGATTTAGTTCACGAGGTGATGGTGAAGTTTCAGTTGATAAGGGACAGGTTAAAAACCGCTCAAAGTCGTCATAAATCATATGCCGATGTAAGAAGAAGAGATATGGAGTTTGAGATGGATGATTGGGTATTTCTAAATGTATCTCCCATGAAGGGAGTCATGCGGTTTGGGAAGAAGGGGAAACTCAGTCCCCAATATGTGGGTCCTTACCGAGTTAAAAGGAGAGTGGGTAAGGTGGTGTTGAATTGGACTTGCCTTCAAAGTTAGCTTCAGTTCATCCTTTGTTTCATGTATCGCTCTTGAAAAAGTACTTGGGTGATCCATCTTTAGTAGTCCCAATAGACAACGTTGGAGTAAAGGATAGACTCAACTATGAAGAAATTCCGGTGAAAATCTTAAATCGTCAAGTTCGTAAGCTAAGGAACAAAGAAGTAGCATCAATTAAAGTATTGTGGAGAAATTAACATGTTGAGGGAGCTATGAGGGAAGCAGAAGCAGATATGATAGCTAGATACCCACATTTGTTCTCTACCGGCTTAGTTCCGACTTGAGGTACCAGTTTCGTAGGGTGTTTGAAATCCGCGTTAAGTAGAGTCTTTTTCATGGGTGTGAAGCGTGCCACACCTATGAAGAAGAGGCTACTAGACGTTTAGGAAATGCTCTCTTATTTCATGTTCTATGGCATGCGATGAAAAGTCCCTCCCTCTTTTTAATTCATGCTATTCGCTGTTGCAAAATTATGGCTCCTAGAAGAATGAACGGAAGGAGGAATGGAAATGATGAAGGCCATGGAGGTGGCAATGACCATGGGCATCAGCAAGCCCCACCTGTTCAGGAGCCTCTAGCACCAGAGTCAGTTGGCTATCTGAGTTTTGGCCGGCTATTCAGATGTTGGCGCAGGACTTGACCACTTAGGTCAACCAGTAGGCCATTGTGCAGGTCCCACAGAATGGTAATGCAGTGGTGGCTCGGATTAGAGACTTCTTGAGGATGAACCCTCCTGAGTATATGGGATCAAAGGTGGACAAGGATCCACACGAGTTCATTGTAGGGATCTTAAAGGTCACTCAGGTTATGGGGGTGACAAATAAGGAATGTGTTGATTTGGCCTATTATCAGCTAAAAGAGGTAGCTCATATTTGTTACAAGCAATGGAAGGACAGGTAGACAGTGGGAGCAGGCCCTATTAGCTGAGATGAGTTCCACATGGCTTTTCTTGACAGGTTCTTCCCTCGAGAGGTGAGGAGTTGAAAGCAGCGGAGTTTGTGAAACTCAAGCAGGGAAAGATGATAGTGCGGGAGTATTAGTTTGAGTTCACTCATTTGTCAAAGTACGCCCTAGAGTTTGCGATGGATCAGAGGGCACGGGTGAGCTGACTCGTTCATGGTATGGCTGGTTATTTAGACAAGGATTACAGGACTTCCATGCTGCACCAGGATATGGACTTTCCTTGCATAGTGTTGTATGTCCAGCAGATGGAGGCGGCTCATGCGAGGGAGAGGGAGGAAAAGAGGGATCGGACGGATATCCGTGGGTTTTCAAATCAGAGGTCTGGTGGTGGCTACCGTCCACAATTTCAGCAGAGATCACTAGCCCCAGCACCATTGATCACGGGCAAAAATATATGCCCGAGATACGCTTTACGACTTAAATTAGTCTTGTTTATCTAAGATTATTGTATACATTTTCATGTATTTTAGATAAAGTAAAGATATGTGCTAACCAACATGATTAGACTTTGTTTTGTAGGTTTTGATGATTTTTGAGCAACTAATCCATGAGTTGGTGAGGTAGAGGCTTGGAAACCGAATCAACACGCAAACGTCGGCAAAGAGGAGGCACAAAACAGCCCACCGGCGCGTCGACAAGGTGACACGGCAGGCAGGCCGCTCACAACAGCCCACCTGCGCGTTGGCAACGTGCCACGGCAGGTGGCCTCCGCGACCAAGAGCTTCCAACGCGCTGCCCAAGCAGCATGACACGCTGCCAACGCGGCAGGGTGCTGCCAGGGCCAAATTCGGGTGATTTCCAGAGGGCTTCCGCGTCCGTAGCGTGTCACGGAGGCCGTGCTTCGCGATGCACTCCGTGACACGTTGCTTGTTATTCCAGGAAAGAGTCCTACTACTATAAATAGCACACTTAGGTTTATTTTTCAGAATTCAGACTTAGTGGAGCAAGGACGTGGGTTACAGGCAGTTGAGGGACGAAAAAGCTAAGGGTTTTTCTCTCTTTCTTTCTTCTTTCAATCAATTGTTTGTATGATTAACACTTGTTTTAGGATGATTAATCCACAAATGAATGGCTAATTTTCTTCCTTGCTGAGGTTATGAACAATGGTGATGAATTTTGATTATTGAATTGTATGGTTGTTCATCTTCTTCTTCTATGTTGTTCTATTAATTCTTGTTTCTACTGCATTAGTGTGTGGCCGACATTAATGTTCATCTAAAAAGTCTGATTTCACTCCAGAGAGCATGAAATTGGAAAGTTTTGAATTAATAGGGTATTGTTCTTAACTTGATTTGGGAAAATTGGGTTTTGATGTGCTTTCCTGATATAAATATACTTCAAAGCCGTATTAGTCAATTTAGGAACCGGAATTGTATTGCTAGGTCATAAATTGCACTTGATCACAGAAATGTAGACGGATGGTTTATGATTCTTAAGTGAGATTAAATACGAGAGTTTTAATCTCTAGGCTAATGTTCTTGGCTAGCAATAGGAAGAGAAGAATAACCGAATTATGATTAGAATCAAGTTCATTACTTGTTCTTAACCTTGGCATGCTCATATCCATAGTTTCAATTCAAAGTAGATATTTGTTAATAGTTTTAGTATATAATTTATAAACAAAAATTATTTAACTTTTGGTTACGTTGTTGTCAGCATATATAGAAGTAAGATAGAATATAGTATACTTGAGCAATTTTACTTATCCAGAGTCTCCTTGGTTCGATACTTGTCTTACTTAGCAACTTTATTACTTGTTTGACCACGTGCACTTGCGTGTCAGTTTTTAACCCCTACCACAGCACCGAACAAGTTTTTGGTGCCGTTGCCGGGGAGACTTGGCAATAGGTGAATTTGTTTTAAGTGTAATTTACTGTATTTTTATTTTTCTCAAGTGCTGACAACTTAATCTTAGTGTTTGTTTTAATTCTTTTGCATTTTACTTTTTCTTTTTCGAATACCCTTATTGACATGACATCATGGAATATAAATGGTTTCAATGGTGGATACTCATATTTTAGTGAATCTTGTCTGAATTGCGGAGGACACCACTTGTGGCAACAATGTAACACGTGTAATATATGTGGTGGTCAAGATGGCCATTGGGATGGCTGTCCGAATGCATATTCCCCTCCCCCAAGCCCCTACTATGATCCTTCTGTTGTTTTTCCTGAATATAGGCATGCTGAAAATGAGGACTTGGGACGCCAAGCTCGAATAGAAGACATGCTGAAACAACTCTTGGAGCAATCAGAAGCAATGAAGGAGGCGATGGCAGTATTGAGAATTCAGCAAGAAGAGAATGTAGAGGCTCTAGAAAGGATGAGCATCAAATTCATGGAGATGATCGCTGAAGCTGAAGCTTGTGATAAATTGCAGGTAACAACTTTAGCCGATATTCAAGAGGAACTACAAGAGGACGACAAGGGTGAATTTTTGGATGAAGCCCAACAATTAGAATCTCTTGAGTGTCCCCGTGATGGGCTCACACTTACGGAAAATCCATTCTTGGAAGAAGAGATAGAGTATCCCCCAGTTGACTTTAATGGTGAGATAGATGTCGATGCTGAGAAGGTGTATCCAAGTAAGGAGGTCAAGCATAATGCAGTTTCAGAGTTGAGGTGTATTGGACCACACTCGACTCATTTTTCGACATTAAGTTTGGTTGGCAACATAGAAGTAGAGTCTTCCAAGCTTATAGAGAAATGTCTAGAGGAGGACCAAGCCCCGTATATTTTGAAATTTGCTAACTCAGAGAGTCAAAATGGCTTCACTTACTTAAGGACCAATAAATGCAAACGGCAACATCTACTGCTTGGTCCTTACAATTTTTCACCACCACCCCTAGAACATAAGAGGAAATTAGAAAAGAAATTAGGGGTGAGATTCATATCCTCAAGGTGGAGGAAAAAGTGGTGAAACTTGGTACGTCGTGCCGCGACGTAAAAATTAGGCGCTGCTTGGGAGGCAACCCAAGGGTACCACAGGTACCATTTTAATTTCTTGCAATTGAGTTAATTTTTGTTTATTTTCATCTTGTGTGGTTTTGGTGGAAAGTTAAGCGCAGATGGAGGGGAAGTCTGAGTACCCGTGGAGGAGGAAGCTAACAAGCATGGAAGAGAAAAAGTGTGGGGTTGAACACCCACTTGTGCAAAGTTGAAGAAAGGCATGTTACTAGCTAGGCCTAAAGGCCTCAGGGAGTATTTCTCACCGTTTTTAAATTTTAATTTGATGCTATGAGGACATAGCATGATTTAAGTGTGGGGTGAGGGAAAATTCAAGGGAAATTTCAAAAATTTTTGTTGTGCTTAACGAATTTTGGTGAACGTAGTGCTTGTGAGAAATTTGAAAAATTTGAAAATTTTTTGTGAATTAAGCATGACTTCATCATCCATTGGTTTTTCTTTTCGATTCTTTTCCGACGGGGGGTATTTGAACCGAAGAATAAAAATTTTCTTTTTCTTTCTTTCCTTTGTCTGTATATAGTGTTTTTAGTCATAGTTAGTGACTGTTTCCGATGATGGATGGATGACGATCGTCTTGAGGAAAAATTAGTCGGTAGGTGTTGGGTTTTTGAAACCATAACTAATTGGTGTTTGATGTTCTTTTTATGTGCTATACATGGTTGTAAGATGCAAGTTGATCTTAGGAAGATTTATATGCCCAAGTGATACTCAAACGTATCATTTTCGTCTTGTTTATTGTGCAATGTGTATATATTCTCATGTAGTTGGTAATAAAATGTGAATTTATACTAACCAACATGATTAGCATATGTTTTGCAGGTAAATATGATTTTTAGGAGCTAAAATGCGTGTTGGAACAATATCGGAGTTGGACTCGGATGCGAGCGTGGAAAAGACATTGGAATGCACAAAGTATAGGGGCTCCGCGATGGAGCCATACCACTCTACCATCGCAGAGGCACACTGCCTGGAGAGGAAATTAAATGGCAAATTCCAGTGTGGCCTCGCGACAGCTCCGTGGCACGGAGATAGGCCTCCGCGTTGGCCTTCGTGCCACATTGAGGCTATTTTACCGGACCCTGGAATTCCAGAGAGGGTCCGCGTCCACGCTGTGTCACGGAGGCAGTGCTCCGCGATGGCCTCCGTGACACGTTGCTTGTTATTCCGGGAAAAATTTCCCACTAGTATAAATAGCACACTTAGGTTTATTTTAATTAGTTCAGACTTGGTGGAGCTAGGACGTGGGTTAGAAGCAGTTGAGGGACGAAAAAGCTAAGGGATTTCTTCTCTTCCTTTCTTATTTCTATCAGTTGTATGCATGATTTACACTTGTTTTAGGATGATCAATCCACAAATGAGTGGCTAATTCTCTTCCTTGCTGAGGTTATGAACATTTGTGATGAATTTTGATTATTAATTTTATGGTTTTCTTCTTCTTCTTCTATGTTGTTCTATTAATTCTTGTTTCTACTGCATTATTGTGTGGCCGACATTAATGTACATCTAAAAAGTCCAATTTCACTCGAGAGAGCAAGAAATTGGAAAGTTGTGAATTAATAGGGTATTGTTCTTAACTTGATTTGCGAAAATTTGGTTTTGATGTGCTTTCCTGATAGAAATATACTTGAAAGCCACATTAGTCAATTTAGGAACCGGAATTGTATTGCTAGGTCATAAATTGCATTTGATCACAGAAATGTAGACGGATGGTTTATGATTCTAAAGTGAAATTAAATACGAGAGTTTTAATTTCTAGGCTACTATTCTTGGCTAGCAACATGAAGAAGAGATTAACCAAATTACTATTATAATCGAATTCATTACTTGTTCTTAACCTTGGCATGCTCATATCCATAGTTTAAATTCATAGTAAATAATTGTTAATAGTTTTAGTATATATATATTTTATAAACAAAAACTTATTTAACTGTTGGTTACGCTGTTGTTAGCATAATTAGAAGTAAGATAAGAATATAGTGTACTTAGGCAATTTTACTTATCCTGAGTCTCCTTGGATCGATACTTGGCTTACATACCCACTTTATTACTTGTTTGACCACGTGCACTTGCGTGTCGGTTTTAACCTATAGCAAATAACGCACCGAACAAGTTTTTGGCGCCGTTGCCGGGGAGACTAGGCAATTGGTGAAATTGTGATAAGTGTAAATTTACTGTATTGTTGTTTTATTTTCTTAAGTGTTAACAACTTGGTCTTAGCCTGTATTTTGCAGATTTGATTTCTGTGAACACTGGCCAGGGACAAAGAGCTTGTGGAATCTTACTTAGAGCCTGAACGTGAATTTCATAGTCAACGTAGAGAAGCTCTACAAAAGAAGCTGCAGTTGCTCAGACAATCTATTATGGAGCAACAAAATCCACCAGTTGTGCGGGCAGTGTTAGTGCCCGATGAAGCAGCAGCAAGGCCGGTTCGCGAGGTGGCAATCCCACATGCCAACGATGTACATTCCAGTATCCGCAAACCAGAGCCTGGAGGGAGGTTTGAACTAAAGCAGAACATGGTGCAACTTTTGCACACAAGCGGGCAATTTACCGGTCTCCCTCATGAAGACCCACAACAACATCTCCAGAACTTTTTGGAGATAAGTGACACTTATATACCCGCTGGAGTGTCACCTGATTATGTTCGGATCACCTTATTTCCGTTTTCCTTACTTGGTGAAGCCAAGAGGTGGTTAAAAGCTGAACCACCCAATTCTATATCAACGTGGGATGATCTTGCACGGAAGTTTTTGATTAGATTTTTCCCTTCTGGTAAAACAGCCAGACTTAGAAGTCAAATTCTAAGTTTTAAATAGAGGGAGGGGGAAAATCTATATCAAGCCTGGGAAAGATTTAAATCCATGTTGCGGGACTGTCGTCATCATCATCAGTCCAATGAGGTGTTGGTACACATATTTATTGAGGGTTTGGAACCCCATACTAAAATTCTGTTAGACTCAGCAGCTGGAGGGGAAGCGCTGGAAAAGACCTATGAGGAGCTGTACACTTTGCTCAACCGAATTTCACAGGGCAATCCAGAATGGAATGCGGATTCATCAAGAGGTGGAGCAAGGAAAGCAGCAGGAGTGCTTGAAGTGGATGGATTTATAGCTATCGCTGCACAGATAGCTTCCTTGCAAAATCAGTTAAATAATTACTTCAGCAATATGAACTTGAACCAGCCTTCAGCTTCAGTCAATGCGGTCCAGTAGATGTGGTGTGAAGTGTGTGGTAGTAGTGAGCATTCAGCCGAGTGCTGTGGTGCAAATCCTGATTCTGTTAACTTTGTGGGCAATGCACAGAGAAATCAGCAGCAGTTTGGTAGTGGCTACAACTCAAATTGGAGGAACCATCCGAATTTTTCGTGGGGTAGCAACAACCAACAAGGCCAAAGTTCTGGTCAGGGTATGCATAGAAATCAAGGAGAGGCAACAAAGCTATCAAGCTCAATTCAGAAATCACAATGCCCCTCCTCCACCACCATTACCTACCATTGAGGAGATGTTCAAAACCATGATCGCTAATCAGGCACAATTGCAGGCTGACTATGTTAAATTGGCAGCCGAAGTGAAGAATAATCAGTTAGCGACCAAGGCTCTTGAATATCAGTTTGGGCAATTTGCTAGTGCCCAAAATACAAGACCCAGAGGAGGACTGCCTAGCGACACGGATCCTAATCCGAAGCAGGTGAATGCGGTGACCACGAGGAGTGGTTTACAGTTGAAGGAGGTGAACTGGAAAGACCGCCTCAAAAGTCAGGAGCAGCAGATGTTGAGGAGGAAAAAAGTTCTGATAGGGGGAAGACCAAAGAAGCAGAAGCAGAAAGACCTCCACCCCCGTTCCCTCAACAACTCAAGAAACACAAGGAGGAGGCGTGTTTCAAGAAATTTATGGAGGTGCTTAAACAGGTACATGTTAATTTACCTCTTGTTGATGTCTTGCAGGGAGTGCCCAAATATGCAAAATATATTAAAGACATCGTGGCTAACAAAAGTCGTTTGACTGAGTATGCCACGGTAGCTTTGACGGAGGAATGCACTTCCCGGATTCAAAACAGACTGCCCACGAAACTGAAAGACCCTGGAAGTTTTACTATCCAGCTGACTATTGGGCAGAGTATCCGAGCTCGTGGATTATGTGACTTGGGGGCGAGCATAAATCTGATGCCATCTTCGGTATTCAGAAAGTTAGGTCTGGGGAGTCCTAGACCTACAACTGTAATCTTGCAGCTAGCAGACAGATCCTTAGCTAGGCCGGATGGCATTGTTGAGGATGTGCTTGTGCAAGTGGGGTCCCTCATTTTTCTGGTCGATTTTATTGTTCTGGACTTTGAACCAGATGCTGAAGTCCCATTTATTTTGGGACGACCTTTCTTGGCAATCGGAAAGGCATTAATTGATGTAGCTGCGGGTCAACTTACAATGCGAGCACATGACAAGGTCGAAGTGTTCGATGTGTACAAAGCACCTAAGCTCCCGACGGTGAATGAAGAACTCTCGGTGATCAATGTGATTGATCATGGGAACGCTAATCGAATAAATGATTCCCGAGAGTTAATAGGAATGCCACCTAATAAGGTTGAGAACTACTGGGGGGAGGACAACGATCGTGACAAATTGTCCATAACCCTAGTAGATAATTGAGCATAAAGGACGTCCAGCCGCGACGGTAAACCAGGCGCTGCACGGGAGGCAACCCGTGAAAAATATTTTCTTTCTTTTTTTAGTGTAAATAATTTTTATTTTTATTTTTCTTTTCTTGATTTGGTATATATTTTTGTTTTAGTTAATATTTTTCATTTTAGTTAGGGAAATCTATTAATCTAACCAATTTTGTTTAGTGAGGTGATTTTTCAGGTCTAACGGAGAAAAATATAAATGGAATCGGGAAGGAAAAGGCAAGGTATGAAAAAATAATTTAATTGAAGAAATAGTGCACTGGTGCATTGGCTCCGTGTCACGGAGGAAGGGCTCCGCGTTACCCTCCGTGACACGTTGAAGGCAAAATCTGGATTTTTAAAATTTCTAGTAAGCCAACGCGTTGGCTCCATGTCAAGGAGGAGGGGCTCCGCGTTACCCTCCGTGACACGTTGCCTTATATTTGGTGCCGGGTCACACCGGGTTGCCGGGTGACCCACGTGTTTTTCTTTAAATTAACACTGATTTTTGTCCCTTTCTCCCTATTTCTTCTCCTCTCCGCGACCAAACACCCAAATCCCCCTCCCCAACCAACGTGCCACGTTACTAGGCAAAGAAATCGTCAAGTTTCTTCGGTTCTCCAACTCAAAGGTATGTTTTCCTCGTTTCTCTCAAATTTTTGGCGATTTTAGTTGAATTTGGGCATGTGGGGTGAGATATATCAGCCTAAGTAGAAATTTAACATGATGTTGAGTTATTTGTGATTGATATATGTTCGGATTGTTGTGATTAGCGTTTGAACTTGTAGATTATCTAAATAATTCGAATTTGATTGTAAAATTGTATTCTAGGGCATGGGTGTGGAAATTGACTTGGGTTATTTGATAAGTTGATGAATTAGATGCCGGGGTGTGGTTGTAAATTGAGATAAGTCGTGTAAATATTGTGTGAATGTTAACAGACGACGAATTCTCGAATTGTTGGGGAAAATGCGAAAATTGTGCAAATTGGTTTGATTATTTGGATTCGATTGTATATAGAATGTTTTGTCTTTGTTTTTTTTATTTGTTGTTTTTAGTTGCTAACTGCGATGGTTGAATCGTTTGCGATAGTAGGATTGGGATTAGCTGTATGAAGTCTGAGTAGTACGCTAACCGTTATGCTGTCGAAATTTTTGTTGAACGCACTAAGCATAAATTGTATAGTTGATTGTTTTGGTGTAAATAGAGTTATCCTTGCCGTAGTTTCATAAAAGTAGCTAAGGACTAAGTGTGGGGTAAACGTTGTATAACCCGACCTTAGCCGAAGTTAACATGTTTATAGCTTGACATTGTGCTTGTTCATGTATATTGACAGGTACAATGGCGAGTAGGCAGGATAAGGGCAAAGGTGCTTCTACTTCAGGCACCGGAAGAAAAAGAATGAGATTGGGCACCGCAGTCCCAGCTGCACCAGCTGTTCCGCGCGGCCAATGCCGCCAATACGGAACAAGGTGGGTAACCGAGGAAGGGAAGAAGTGGTATGCTAAGCATAAGGAAAGCAAATACTTCCCGGAGGAACATATTGCACGGGAACCACTAGCACAGGAGTTCCCTCGTATTGTGCAGAGGATTGAAGCAGCTGGGCTCAGCTTTATATTCCAGGAGCCCAAGGAGTGCAACCTACATTTGGTCCAGGAGTTCTACGCAAATTGGAACCCGGCAGTTGGAGTTGGATTACCCATTTGGCGAGAACGCCAAAGCTTTATGCCGGGTGGGACCAGCCTTCGTGGAGCCTACTGATGACGATGTCCCTACTGACGAGGAGACACGTCGGGAGGACTCCGATGTGGAGTTCGATGACAACGATGGAGCTGACTCAGACATGGGCGACGAGGCAGTAGCACCGGATGAAGAAGTCGAATATTTCGACTGAGCAGGGAGTTCCACCACCCGAAATTTTGTGCTTTGTATTTTTGTGAACACTGGGGACAGTGCTCGATTTAAGTGTGGGGTGGGAAGTAGCTAGGTGCTGGGGCTGGGCTAATCTGCTGTATGCTTTTTCCTTGGTTTGTATGTATGTTTATGTTTCCCTGTTGTGAACTGATTTGTGTTGTAGCTGTATATTTTTTGTGGTTAATGATGTGTGTTGTGAAAAGTTATGGTTTCCAAGGTAAATATTTTGTAAATATTTCTGTATATCGAAATGATCGATATTTTTTTTTTAAATTTTTGCGAAAATATTTTGCACTTATCACAATCTTTGGTAAATATTTTTCTATCGAAATGATCGATGTGTTGCAAAATTTTTTCGGTCTTTATTATGGGTTTCTCGGAGTTTGTTTTTGGTTCTTTTACCGAGAGTAGTCCCATTGAACCGATGTCATAGTTAGTGACCGTTCCCTATGATGGATGGATGACGACCGTCTTAAGGGAAATGTAGTCGATAGGAGTAGGATTTTAATTTGTTTTCAGTTTTTCTTTGGTGGATTGCATCAATGAACCTGTAGTTGCTTTATGGTTGCAAAATTTCGTTGCGTGTTGTAACTGATGTTCAAAATGTGAAAGTGATTCATTTGAAAGCATGCAATTTTGTAAATATGTTGAGTTACCTAGGCTGTAGAATTTGATTCGGTATGATTGAGGCTTAATTTTTGAATTCATGCAATTGGCTAATTAAAGAGTCTGTGAATGCATCTTGAATCGAGCATGTGCATGAAGTGTGTGAAGTGAGGTATTGTTATTCCATGCTATTGTGAAGTGTCTAGAACTTGCCTGGTGTGTACGAAACGAAATGAAGGAGGTGTAGTGTTGGAAAGGATGTAGGCATTTCTTTGTTTTAACCGAGAGTTTCTATTTTTTCTTTCTTGTCATACTCTACCTTTTTATGTGATTGTATACCCTAGTCAGCCCGTTGAGCCTTTAGCCGTTTCTTTCTTTCTTTTGTCCAAAAATGTATAAACTAAGCTTTAATCCTTCTTTTCATTAGCCGTAAAGTCTATACAAAACTCTTAAGAACTTAAGAAGAACAGAAAATTTTTCCCAAAGTGTCAAAGAGTAAGAAGAGTGAAAAGAAAAAGAAAAGCAAAGTGAGGAAAGAAAAGATGAGGTTGAAGAGGCACTTGTTATAATTAAATGATATTGAGGGTACATGAAAACCCTTTGTATTGTGCCAAGTGTGTTTGATGAAATGGGCCGTACGAAAGGAAACCAGCATGAGTGGATGAAAAAGAAAAAAAAAAGAAAAGAAAAGTTATCCATGAGTCGATGGGAATGTGTTGAAAAGGCGCTTAAGGATGCTAGCGACTATTATTGGCTAATACAATATACATACTAGTTCCATAGCTTCCATTACAACCCATTAAAGTCCTACGTGATCTTACATTGCATTTCTTTATATTAGTGGAGTAATACACTAAGGGCAAGCCTATGGGTCATGACATGATGCATGTGAATTCTTTTGGGAGAGAGAGTGAAATTAATTTTTATTTGCCCCTACTTGAATGTTTGTGTGTTGCATGAACATAAAGGGGAAGCTTCTCTTGAGTTGTGAGGGCACATGCTTGATGAAAGTTTGATTTTCGTGTCGGTTATCTTGACTAGCTAATTTGCATGAGTTTGCCGATATCGAGGGTCGATTCTTAAAGTCTAGGAAGTCTTGATTTATTAAAGGTCATTGTATTGTTAAGACCATGCATGTTTTCTTGATGATTTACAATATTGAATGATCGGTATGACCGTAGTGTAAATTGTCGCACCATAGTGACAAAGGTTGGGATGTAATTTGCATGAGTTGTGTATGTGTTGTTCGAGGACAAACAAGTATTTAAGTGTGGGGTAAGTGATCTTGGGCAGATTTATATGCCCAAGTGATACTCAAACGTATCATTTTCGTCTTGTTTTATGTGCAATGTGTATATATTCTCATGTAGTTGGTAATAAAATGTGAATTTATACTAACCAACATGATTAGCATTTGTTTTGCAGGTAAATATGATTTTTAGGAGCTAACATGCGTGTTGGAACAATATCGGAGTTGGACTCGGATGCGAGCGTGGAAAAGATATTGGAATGCACAAAGTATAGGGGCTCCGCGATGGAGCCGTGCCACGCTACCATCGCGGAGGCACACTGCCTGGAGAGGAAATTAAATGGCAAATTCCAGTGTGGCCTCGCGACAGCTCCGTGGCACGGAGATAGGCCTCCGCGTTGGCCTCCGTTCCACGTTGAGGCTATTTTACCGGACCCTGGAATTCCAGAGAGGGTCCGCATCCACGCCGTGTCACGGAGGCAGTGCTCCGCGATGGCCTCCGTGACATGTTGCTTGTTATTCTGGGAAAAATTTCCCACTAGTACAAATAGCACACTTAGGTTTTTTTTAATTAGTTCAAACTTGGTGGAGCTAGGACGTGGGTTAGAAGCAGTTGAGGGACGAAAAAGATAAGGGATTTCTTCTCTTCCTTTCTTCTTTCTATCAATTGTATGCATGATTTACACTTGTTTTAGGATGATCAATCCACAAATGAGGTGGCTAATTCTCTTCCTTGCTGAGGTTATGAACATTTGTGATGAATTTTTATTATTAATTTTATGGTTTTCTTCTTCTTCTTCTTCTATGTTGTTCTATTAATTCTCTTTTCTACTGCATTATTGTGTGGCCGACATTAATGTACATCTAAAAAGTCCAATTTCACTCGAGAGAGCAAGAAATTGGAAAGTTGTGAATTAATAGGGTATTGTTCTTAACTTGATTTGGGAAAATTGGGTTTTGATGTGCTTTCCTGATAGAAATATACTTGAAAGCCGTATTAGTCAATTTAGGAAACGGAATTGTATTGCTAGGTCATAAATTGCATTTGATCACATAAATGTAGACGGATGGTTTATGATTCTAAAGTGAAATTAAATACGAGAGTTTTAATTTCTAGGCTACTGTTCTTGGCTAGCAACATGAAGAAGAGATTAACCAAATTACTATTATAATCGAATTCATTACTTGTTTTAACCTTGGCATGCTCATATCCATAGGTTAAATTCACAGTAAATAATTGTTAATAGTTTTAGTATATATATATATTTTATAAACAAAAACTTATTTAACTATTGGTTACGCTGTTGTTAGCATAATTAGAAGTAAGATAAGAATATAGTGTGCTTAGGCAATTTTACTTATCCTGAGTCTCCTTGGATCGATACTTGGCTTACTTAGCCACTTTATTACTTGTTTGACCACGTGCACTTGTGTGTCGGTTTTAACCTATAGCAAATAATGCACCGAACACAAGTATGTTCAGTGTGAAGCATGCAAGTGTATAACTCTGTTTAAGACACTTAGGCTCTTGAATTTGACTCCATATGATGGAAGCTTAATTCTGAATTCTTGTGATTAGCTGAGTAAGAGTCTACTAATTGTGTCTTGAATTGAGCATGTGCCATGAGTGTAAGGTTTTTGAGTATTATGTGCTATTGTGGAATGTCTAGAACTTTCCTGGTGTGTTTATAAAATGAAATGAAGGATGTGAATGGTAGGAGATGATTGAGGCATTTCTTTGAATGAACCAAACTTTTATCCCTCATTATACCTACCTTGAAAAATTAATCCTAGTTAACCCCATTGAGCCTTGAGCCTATTCTTTGACAGCTGCAACATAAGCTTAATCCTTTTTCTTTCATTAGCCTTGAAATTGAACCAAAACTCCTAAGCGCTTAAATAAAAAATCCGAAAGAGTAAAGGAGTGATAAGAATGAAAAGAAAGGAAAAGTAGCAAGTTTGAGAAGTGAGAAAAGGACAAAGGTGCACTTGTTTGAATATGGGTGAGTATTAGTAAGGAGTAAGAAAATAAATAAATGAAAAGTTACTTATAGAACTCCTTACTAATAAGCTAAAAGTGCCTAAAGAAACGGGGGAACAAAAGAGGAAAAAGAAAGATGAAAAGAGAAAAAGGGGAAGTGAGGGATGGGAAGTTTGTAATGAAGGCGTGATGTATTATAAGCACTTAGGAAAGATAGTCACTATTACTGATCATAATAGCACCTACCCGCACCTGAGTTACATTACACCCTAAAAAGTCCTACTTGATCTTACATTCATACATCCTTAAATTAGTGGAATAAAACACTAAGGGCAAGCTTATGGGTCATTACATAATGCATGTGAATTCTTTGTGAGAGTGAGCGTAATTCTATTCATATACCTACACATGTTGTGATATAAAAATTGTTTTTGCGTGTGAAATAGGGTAACTCTCTTTCCGTGAGGGGCACATGTTGAATGAAGGATATAATTCAAGTGGGATTTCTTAATCAGTTGATTTGCATGAGTTTGCTAAAATTGAGAGTAGATTATTGAGGTTAAGAAGTCTTACCATAGTGGTACTTCATTTCAATGATCAAATCAAGCATGCTCTATTTTTAGCTTGTATCTTACATAATCATTATAGCCGTAACTTGAATTCTATTGCTAAATTAGTTATGGGGGAGTCTCCATATGCATGATATGTAAAAGGTTGTTCGAGGACGAACAAGGCTTTAAGTGTGGGGTTGTGATCACGGGCAAAAATATATGCCCGAGATACGCTTTACGACTTAAATTAGTCTTGTTTATCTAAGATTATTGTATACATTTTCATGTAATTTTAGATAAAGTAAAGATATGTGCTAACCAACATGATTAGCCTTTGTTTTGTAGGTTTTGATGACTTTTGAGCAACTAATCCATGAGTTGGTGATGTAGAGGCTTGGAAACGGAATCAACACGCGAACGTCGGCAAAGAGGAGGCACAAAACACCCCACCGGCGCGTGGACAAGGTGCCACGGCAGGCAGGCCGCTCACAACAGCCCACCTGCGCGTTGGCAACGTGCCACGGCAGGTGGCCTCCACGACCAAGAGCTGCCAACGCGCTGCCAACGCGGCAGGGTGCTGCTAGGGCCAAATTCGGGTGATTTCCAGAGGGCTTCCGCGTCCGTAGCGTGTCACGGTGGCCGTGCTCCGTGATGCCCTCCGTGAAACGTTTCTTGTTATTCCGGGAAAGAGTCCTACTACTACAAATAGCACACTTAGGTTTATTTTTCAGAATTCAGACTTGGTGGAGCAAGGACGTGGGTTACAGGCAGTTGAGGGACGAAAAAGCTAAGGGTTTCTCTCTCTTTATTTCTTCTTTCAATCAATTGTTTGTATGATTATCACTTGTTTTAGGATGATTAATCCACAAATGAGTGGCTAATTCTCTTCCTTGCTGAGGTTATGAACAATGGTGATGAATTTTGATTATTGAATTGTATAGTTGTTCATCTTCTTCTTCTATGTTGTTCTATTAATTCTTGTTTCTACTGCATTAGTGTGTGGCCGACATTAATGTTCATCTAAAAAGTCCGATTTCACTCGAGAGAGCACGAAATTGGAAAGTTGTGAATTAATAGGGTATTGTTCTTAACTTGATTTGGGAAAATTGGGTTTTGATGTGCTTTCCTGATAGAAATATACTTGAAAGCCGTATTAGTCAATTTAGGAACCGGAATTGTATTGCTAGGTCATAAATTGCATTTGATCACAGAAATGTAGATGGATTGTTTATGATTCTTAAGTGAGATTAAATACGAGAGTTTTAATCTCTAGGCTAATGTTCTTGGCTAGCAACAGGAAGAAAAGAATAACCGAATTATGATTAGAATCAAGTTCATTACTTGTTCTTAACCTTGGCATGCTCATATCCATAGTTTCAATTCAAAGTAAATATTTGTTAATAGTTTTAGTATATAATTTATAAACAAAAATTATTTAACTTTTGCTTACGTTGTTGTCAGCATATATAGAAGTAAGATAGAATATAGTATACTTTAGCAATTTTACTTATCCAGAGTCTCCTTGGTTCGATACTTGTCTTACTTAGCCACTTTATTACTTGTTTGACCATGTGCACTTGCGTGTCGGTTTTAACCCCTACCACAGCACCGAACAAGTTTTTGTTCATCAGCTAGTGTTCCACCTAGACCCCGGAGTGATCGGAGGAGCAGGGCTTTAGGGTAGAGGGATCAGAGGGGCACCCAGTTAGAGTATACCTCTCTAACCTGTAGGAAGTGCAGCAAGAGTCATGCTGGGTAGTTCCTGCTCGATTAAGATATTTGCTATGGGTGTGGCAGATCTGGGCACCTACACTGAGTATGCCCATATGCTAGATAGGATGATGATATGGATCGTACACATACCACCAGGACAATAGCAGCTCCAGCCAGTTCCGCTCCGCACGGAGCATCGACTAGTGGAGGTGTCAGACAACGCCAAAACCGATTCTATGCCCTTGCCTCGCGCCAGGAGCAGGAGGCTTCGGGACATGGTCACTGGTATGTTGCGTGTCTTTCATATTGATGTTTATGCCTTTCTAGATTTGGGAGCTACCTTATCTTTCACGACTCCTTACATTTCTAGTAGCCTTGGAGTTAGTCCCGAGACCTTATCAAAACCTTTTTTAGTTTCGACCCCTGTTGGTGATTTGTTCATAGCTAGATGAGTATATAGAGAATGCCCGGTCTTGTGTTAAATAAGGTTACCTCCGCAAACCTTGTACAGTTAGCCATGACTGACTTTGACGTTATTCTTGGCATGGACTGTTTGTTTTCATGTTATGCTTTGATTAATTATAGGACCCGTACGATGGAATTTCATTTTCTAGGTGAGTCAGTGTTGGAGGGGAAGGGTAGTTCGGCGGTACCAGCAGGTCGATTTCTTTCCTATCTTAAGGCCAGGAAGATGATTTCTAAGAGCTACATGTATCATCTATTTAGGGTTAAGGATGTTCAGTCTGAGACCTCGACCATTCAATCAATTCCAGTGGTGTGTGAGTATCCGGATATTTTTCAAGATGAATTTCCAGGTGTTCCTCCTGAGAGGGAAATCGACTTTGGCATTGATCTCTTACCCGATACGAAACCTATCTCTATTCCTCCCTACAGGATGCCTCCAGGCGAGCTAAAGGAATTGAAGGATCAGTTAAAGGATCTGTTGGATAAAGGCTTCATTACACTGAGCCAGTCTACATGGGGTGCACCAGTTCTATTTGTTCAAAAGAAGGACGATTCCCTTCGCAAGTGTATTGACTATCGGCAGTTGAACAAGGTTACCGTCAAGAACAGGTACCTCTTACCTAGGATCGATGATTTTCTTGACCAGCATCAGGGTGCCAAGTGCTTCTCCAAGATTGATCTCAGGTCCGTGTATCACCAGCTCAGGTGTGTGAGTATCCAGATATTTTTCCCGATGAATTTATTGTTATGTCTTTTGGACTAACCAATGCTCCTGCAACTTTTATGGATCTAATGAATAGGGTGTTCAAGGAATATTTGGGCATGTTCGTGATTGTGTTCATTGATGACATCTTGATATACTCACGAAGCGAGGAGGAGCATGCCACTCACCTGAGAGTAGTACTTCAAACCCTCAAGGATCGTCAGCTATATGCAAAGTTCAGTAAGTGTGAATTTTCACTAGACTTAGTGGCATTTTTGGGTCATGTGGTTTCAAGCAAAGGCATAAAGGTGGATTAATAGAAAATTGAAGCAGTGAAGAATTGGCCTAGGCAGGTGAACCCTTCTAAAATTTGGAGTTTCTTGGGTTTAGCTAGCTACTACCAGAGGTTTGTTGAGGGTTTCTCATCTATTGCGGCACCTTTGACTAAGTTGATTCAGAAAAAAGTAAAGTTTCAATGGTCGGATGCTTGTGAGAAAAGAGTCCAAGAGTTGAAGACCTGACTGACTTCAGCACTAGTGTTAACTTTACCGAGGGTATTGATGGAGTTTTTGTATATTGTGATGCTTCGAGAGTCGGACTGGGATGTGTGTTTATGCAGCGTGGGAAGGTTAAAGCATATGCCTCTAGACAACAAAAAATCCAAGAGAAGAACTACCTGACCCATGATCTTGAGGTGGCTGCGGTGGTGTTTGCGTTGAAGATATGGAGGCACTACTTGTATGGGGTTCATGTAGATGTATTCACAAACCACAAGAGTTTGCAATATGTGTTCACGCAGAAGGATCTCAATCTTCGGCAATGGAGGAGGTTGGAGCTGCTTAAGGACTATGACATGAGTGTCCTTTACCACCCGGGCAAGGCTAATGTGGTTGTGGATGCACTTAGTAGGCTCTCTATGGAGGGTGTATCCCACATGGATGAGGGAAAAAAGGAGGTTGTGAAGGATGTCCACCGACTTGCATGACTGGGAGTTAGATTGATCGATTTGACTGATGGTGGTGTTATTGTGTAGAATGGGTTAGAATCGTCCTTAGTGGTTGACGTCAAATCTAATAAAGATGAGGTAAGACTTTGAGGAAGCTAAAGGAAGCAGTGCGGAGTTAAAAAATGGAGGTTTTCTCCCAAGGGGGAGATGGTGTTCTACGATACCAGCGTCGGCTATGTGTTCCGGACATTGATGATTTGAGATTTCAGATGTTGCTCGTGGCATATGGTACCAAGTATTCCATCCATCCGGGATCTACGAAGATGTCTCGGGATTTGCGAGAAATCTATTGGTGGAATGGTATGAAGAGGGATATTGCAGAGTCCGTAGCCAAATGTCCAAACTATTAGCAAGTGAAGGTTTAGCATCAAAGGCCGGGAGGTGTACTTTTGGATATTTGCATTCTCACTTGGAAGTGGCAGGAGATAAATATGGATTTCGTTACAGGCCTACCTCGCACTTGCCAACAATATGACTCCATTTGGGTGGTGGTAGACAGGTTAATTAAGGCTGCACACTTCCTACCGGTCAAGACCACAAATTCAGCAGATCATTATGCTAAATTGTATATTAGGGAGTTGGTTCGACTTCATGGAGTGCCCTTGTCTATTATTTTATACCTAGGTACTCAGTTTACCTCTCAATTCTGGCTTTCTTTTCAAAAGGGACTTGGGACTCAACTTAAGCTCAGTATAGCCTTCCATCCGCAAACAGACAGCCAGGCAGAACGAACCATTCAGACCCTCAAGGACATGTTGAGGGCATGTTTCATGGATTCTAAAGGTAGTTAGGATGATCAATTTCCCTTAATCGAGTTTGCTTATAATAACAACTATCACTCCAGTATCCAAATGGCATCATTCTAGGCTCTTTACGGGCGAATGTGTAGATCTCCCACGGATGGTTTGAGATTGGTGAGGCAGCTATGATAGGGCCAGATACAGTTCACAAGGTGATGGTGAAGATTCAGTTGATAAGAGACCAGTTGAAAACCGCTCAGAGTTGTCAGAAATTATATGCCGATGTCAGGAGAAGAGATTTGAAGTTTTAGGTGGACGATTGGGTATTTGTAAAGGTATCTCCCATAATGGGATTCATGCGGTTTGGGAAGAAGGGGAAACTCAGTCTCCGAAATGTGGGTCCTTACCGGGTTATAAGAAGAGTTGGTAAGGTGGCGTATGAATTGGACTTGCCTTCGGAGTTAGCTTCAGTTCATCTCGTGTTTCATGTATCGCTCCTGAAAAAGTGCTTGGGTGATCCAGCATTAGTGATCCGGTAGACAACGTTGGTGTAAAGGATAGCCTCAACTATGAAGAAATTCTAGTGAAAATCTTAGATTGTCAAGTCCGTAAGCTAAGGAATAAAGAAGTAGCTTCAGTTAAAGTATTTGGGAGAAATTAGCATGTTGAGGGAGCTACGTGAGAAGCCAAAGAGGATATGATGGCTAGATACCCACATTTGTTCTCTACCGGCTCAGTTGTAACTTGAGATACCAGTTTTCTGCCCTATCAATCTATCTAGTTTTCATGTTCAGTTCATGAGTACAAGATTCTTTTATGTGTATGTGAAGTATGAGATCAGTTCAGCTATGTTGTTTTATTCGGAGGTAGTCATTCCGTGAAAAATTCGGTTAAAATGATTAGTATATGGCTATGATAAATTGTATGTTTCTATTTGCTGCTTGTTTTCTACATTCGAGGTAGAACGTTTCCAAGGGGGAGATGTTGTAATACCCCGGGAAGGCCAAAGAATAGACCCAGGAGTTAAATTTCAAAAGTGAAGAAGACTGGAAAAATATCACTGGACAGGCAACTCAACAACTCGTGGTTGGATACCACGAGTCGTCGGAAGCAGTCATGGTATGGGGGTTCAGGGAAGTCGTGGTGAAAACTGATAGTCTAACGACTCGTTGACAGGAAGAACGAGTCGTTGTTATCGATCGTAGAAAGGGATGAACTTAGGCTGATGGGGACGCACGAGGCATCCCACGATTCGTGGTGAGATATGACGGCCCATTGTTTCTAGTAGTCACTTGTGGGTTGAAGATTTGAGTGCATACAATGGATTGACACCAAGACTCTTTGGAAGCCACCACGAGTCGTGGTGAGGCTCTTGGTAAGGGAAGTTCAGATTGGTCAAGAAGTTGACGACTGTTGATCCAACGACCCATTTATTTAAACAACGACTCATCTTGATGAGTCGTCGGAAGAACCAATGGTTTGTCGTGAGGCAGTGGACACAACGACTCGATACCACGAGTCGTGGTATCGTGCAATGACCCGTTGGATCGGTCGTTGGTCCGTCCAGAGCATATTTCTGGGGAAATTTCATTAAGGGCAATTTCAATTTTCCCATGCTTTGAGACCCTAAACTACGTCGTTTGTATATTTTCTGAGTATGATATGATGAGTTAAGTCCCTAATGCATACCTATTCCCATGTAAAAGCTTTTAGAGGGGTTTTAGTGAGATTCAAGGTCATCTTCTCCAAAATTCCATTAATTTCTTTGTGGGTATTCATGGAGCATTGAAATCAGTCCATTTCCAGGTATGTAGGGTTTAGAATGGATGAATCCTTTCACACCCATGCCCATATTTCGTTTTAAATCATGAATTCTCCTATTCAAGTTCTATGGGGTTTTACCAAAATGCATGAAAATTTGATTTCTCTGTATGGGTATGATTTAATTGAGTTTTAATTATTGAATTATGAATGATGGGTAGGTTTTATATTATTTTCTTTAAAATCATATTTCAAGCTTTTTAAATCTAAAATGCCCATTGATGAAGGTTCATGAAAGTTATGATTTATGATGAATATTTAATATTTTGAGCTTATTGATGATGGGAAAGCATGATTTCAAGTTCCCATGTTTATGAGTATATTTTTGAAAGAATTGAGTATGTCAAAGTATTGAGAAATGCCCACATGTTGAAGAATGATTTACAATTTATGAAACGAATTACATGATTTATCGATTTATGATGTTGGCCTATGAAAAGGGGCTTTTGATTCTTGGCTGAGATGTTTTAAAGGGTATCAATGATGATAAACATTATATTTTAGCCAATGAATGTTAATGCATGATGTTATTGATTTACGTATGAGCCTATATGCATGTTTTTTGGAGCCATGTCTAGCACCGAGCAGCCCGATGTTCAAAGGACTACGCTGGTGTCTCTTAACCACGTGCCACCATGGGTTTCTAATGATATATTGTATTGATAATGATCACCTCAAATGTGATATCACGCCCTATGCACGACCCAGGCCTTACAAGCCAGGTTCGGCTCTGGCCACTTGAGTGAGATAGTTGGGGCATCATGAAAAGCACTACCATGATGGTGTCGGTTATGAAGAGTCCTCCCATTATTTCGCATGTCTTATGCATTGTTATATTTATTTTATCGGCTCAAGTTATGTTTTGATAAAGATTACATACGATTATAGTAATGAATGATTTATGAACGATTTGAAAGTCTTGAGCCTTATGTTTTCTTACGAAGTTTATGATTCAAGTATGATGTCCTTCTCCTATATTTATTTATGAGTTTATTTTATGTTTAAGGTCCTTTTTACTTACCTTACATACTCGGTATATTACACGAACTGACAACATACTTTCTATGTTGTATCGTTTCATGATACAGGGTCCGGATCTCAGGCTCATGCTCATCCTTAGTCAATCTCAGCTTATGCTCTTAGATTATTGGTGATTCCTCATGTTCCAGCACCGTTTGAAAGACTTTTATGTTATCTTATGTTTCAGTATTGTTCGGGTTAGTTGGGGATGTTGTCCCATCAACCCATCGTATGTAGTAGAGGCTTTCAGAAAATATGTAGTATTCAGCTTATGTGTGCGCCTCGTAATTTCTGGTGTTATGCTATGGTTACGTTTCCTCTATGTTTTATGGTATACTTCGCTTATATAAATGATATTGACTTTATTCTTGTTCCATAGATCGACTTGGGGTCTCTCGGGATCCCTTGTCCTGTGTGTATGATCGGGTGTATGTTCGGGTCGTGACAGAGAGTAATTCTTATTCTTATACCCATGCATGTTATAATTTGAAAACATATGAGCGAAAACGGGTAACTCTCGTGTGTGAGGGCACATGTTTGATCAAGGATAAAATTCATGTCGGATTTCTTGATTGGTTAATTTGCATGAGTTTTGTGAGATTGAGAATCGATTCTTGAGGCTAGGAAGTCTACGTAGTTATATTTGATTTTAATGGTTAAATCTTGCATGCTCTATTTTTAACTTGCCATCTAAAACAATATTTGTAGCCTTAGCTTGAATTTTCTTGCTTCAATTAGTTATGTGTGAGTCTTCATGTACTTGAGATGTAAAAGAGTTGTTCGAGGACAAACAAGGCTTTAAGTATAGGGTAGTGATCTTGGGCATAATTACATGCCCAAGTGCATTTTATGTCTTATTTTTGTTGTGTTTGTTAAATGAAGTGATTACATTCTCATGTGATATTGTATAATTCGTGCATGAACTAACCAATATGATTAGCTCTTTGTTTTCTAGCTTAAAAATGCTTAGGAGGGGCTAAATTGAATGATGCACAAGCAAGAAAGGACTTGGGAAGGACATGGAGTGATGATGGCAAGAAGTAGACTGTCGTTGCCATCCAGCGTGCCACTCCAGTAGTGGTGCGCGTTAGCAACGTGCCACGACAAGGGAATGTCGTGCTAGGCACCGTGCCACGCAAGGCATGCACGCGCGAGGAACATTCCAAGACAGCAGCTACATGCGATGGCGATGTGCCACTCCGTGCGAGCTACGCAACAACCTCCATGCGACGCCCTATTGCTCCTCGCCCAAGCCAATGCTAATGCCAAACCAATGGTCATCCGCGACAGGTCCATGTCACGCTGCTTGAACTGCTCGATGGGCAGGATATCACCGAGCCATTTTGGGCATGACCAAATTTTGCTTTTTCTCATTTAGTATAAATTAAACCCTTAGCTTCTAAACTCATTTATCACGAAATATTTTGAGAACAATGGAAAAGAGCGAAGGGAGAAAGGAAGAACTCTACCTAGGGTTAACTTATTTTCATTCTCTTTTAACTATTCTTGTAAGTACTTTTCTTTAATCATATTTTAAAGTAATTGTACAAACATGAGTGGCTAAAACCCTTCCTCTATGGTTGAGGCCACATGATATGATTGTAAATGAATGAATTCTTCGTTGGATTTAGTTTTTACTTGTTGGTTCATCTTACATTATTTATTATTATTGTTTTTTATGCTTGATCACCATGAAAACAAACTCGTTAAGCTTAGGTAAAAGCTTGAAAGAGTAACCCTAGGCTAGAACACTAGAATGAAAGGAGCAAGTTCTTATCTTGATAATAGGATTAGCTGGTAGGATAGAAATTATACCTAATTTTCCTTGCTTGGTTACTAAAATGGGATGAGCTAGACCCAGACTTAGAATTGTCACATCACCGCTCGTAGAAGTAGTTGTGAAGATAAGTCAGGTTAAATGATTAGAGGTACGAAAGTCCATAATCAAGGGAACAAACTTCATTAACCACATCCAGTAGTTAAATGCTCACGAATTAGGACGACACATCCCCGCTCAACGATGTAGGTGTAAGACTAGTTTGTCGTGTTTAGAGGCTTGAAAGACCATGAACATCGCATTTTAACTATCTGAGACAACAGCTGAAGTTTTCATACTCGAACCATTGTGAATTGCAGCATTGCATGATTATTAGGCCTTAACTCAAGTTGCTTTTTGTATTGTTTATCAATATTTTGTGATCACCCCTAGACTAAATAAGAATTTTACGAAATTTCTATAATCAACACTTGTGAAGATTAAATTAACACTCGAACTTGATAATTCGCTAAAATAGTCATGTCCCCGTGGGTTCGACATCCGGCTCTAAAAAAGGACCACTATATTATTTGTATGACCGCGTGCGCTGGGGGGCAACAATGGATAAGGGCCCTCTATGCAATCGAACCAACTCCCGAATATATAGCTTGGCATAATCCTCCGCTGAATCCGTAGTTTTAATTGGTAGAAATTGAGCAGCTTTGGTCAGCCTGTTTACCACCACCCAAATAGAGTCATACTGTCGATGAGTACGAGGTAGCCCTGTTATAAAATCCATGTTAATCTCTTCCCACTTCCAAGTGGGAATGCTAATATCCTAAAGTACTCCTCCCGGTCTTTGATGCTCAACCTTTACTTGCTGACAGCTCGGGCACTCGGCTACGAATTCTGCAATATCCTTCTTCATGCCATTCCACCAATAGATTTCTCGTAAATCACGATATATCTTGGTGGTTACCGAGTGGATAGAATACCTGGATCCATGAGCTTCATGCAACATCCGGCTCCTCAAGTCATCAACATCTGGAACACATAGGCGACCCTAGTACTGAAGCACACCATCTCCCCTTTGGAGAAGACCTCAACCTTCTTATTTTGAACGGCTCCCTTCAACTTCACCAAAATTGGGTCTTCATCTTGTCTAGATTTTACATCAGTCACCAAGAACTATTCTAATCCGATCTGCAAAACAACACTGCCATCGATCAAGTCAACCAACCTAACTCCCGACTTGTGAGTCGATGTACATCTTTCACCAGTTGCTTCTTCCCCTAATCCACATGGGACACACTCTCCATAGAGTGTCTTCTAAGCTAGTCCGCTTCTACATTAGCCTTGCCCGGATGGTAAAGCACACTCATATCTTCAATGCGAACACCACCGCATCGATTTCAAGATCATATGTTGGATAATACTTCTCATGAACTTTCAGCTGTCTAGAGGGATACGCTATCACTTTCCCACGCTGAATCAATACACACCCAAGTACGATTCTTAAAGCATCACAATACACCACAAAACCATTTGTACCCTCGGGTAGGGTCAACACTGGTGATGTAGTAAGACGCATCTTCAACTCTTGGAAGCTCTTCTCACAAGCCTCTGACCATTGAAACATCACCTTCTTCTGAGTCAATTTGGTCAAAGGTGCTGCAATGGATGAAAAACCCTCAACAAATCTCTAGTAGTAGCCAGCTAAACCTAAGAAACATTGAATATCTAAAGGATTCACCAGCCTAGGCCAATTCTTCACCGCCTCTATTTACTGGGAATCCACCTGATGCCCTCACTTGATACCACATGGACCAATAATGTTACCGAGTTCAACCAAAACTCGCATTTGCTGAACTTGGCATACAATTGGTGATACTTGAGAGTCTGAAGCACTACTCTCAAATGGGTGGCATGCTCCTCCTCGCTCCGAGAGTATATAAGGAAGTCATTGATGAACACGATCATGAACGTATCCAAATATTGTTTGAACACCTTGTTCATCAGGTCCATAAAAGCTGTAGTAGCATTCGTTAGTCCAAAAGACATAACTACAAACTCATAATGACCATACTGCGTCCTGAGAGCTATCTTCGGCAACTCTGCATTGATGATACCCGGACCTGAGATCTATCTTTGATAAACACTTGGCACCCTGAAGCTGGTCAAATAGATCATCGATCCTAGGTAAAGGATACTTGTTCTTGATGGTGACTTTGCTCAATTGCCGATAGTCAATGCATATCCGAAGGGTACCATCCTTCTTCCAAACAAATAAAACTGGTGCACCCCATGGAAACTTGCTCGGTCGAATGAAACACTTATCCAACAGGTCCTTCAACTAATCCTTCAACTCTTTCAGCTAGGCTGGAGCCATCCTGTAATGAGGGATAGATATAGTTTGCGTGTCGAGTAGGAGGTCAATGCCAAAGTTGATTACCCTCTCTGGAGGAACACCTGGTAAATCATCTGGGAATACTTCTGGGTACTCACGCACCACCTGAACAGATTTGATAGTTAGGATCTCAGACTCAACATCCTTATCCCTAACTAGGTGATACATGCAACCCTTGGAGATCATCTTTCTGGCCTTAAGATGTGAAATAAAATGACCTGCACGTATGGCCGAACTACCCTACCACTCCAACGCTGATTCGCTCGAAAAATGTAACCCCACTGCACGGGTTTTACAATTAATAGAAACATAACAAGCATAAACCAATCCATGCCAAGAATAATATCAAAGTCAGTAATAGCTAACTCTACAAGGTCTGCGGAGGTGAATTTATGCAATATAGTGATTGGGCATCCTCTATACACCTGCCTCGCTACAAACGAATCACCAACAGGAGTAGAAACTTAAAATGGTTCTGATATAGTCTCAGGACTAACTCCAAAGCTACTAGCAATGCAAGGAGTCACAAAAGAAAAGGTAGCCCCCGGGCCTAGCAAAGCATAAGCATCAATATGGGAAATTCATAACATACCAGTAACCATGTCCGAGGAGACCTCCTACTCCTGATGGGATGCTAAAGCATATAACCTGTTCTGGCACTGACCACCGGCTTAACTAGTCTAGGCACCCTGCTAAGGGGGACGGGTTACTGGAGCAACTGAGCTGGCTGCTAGCGTACGGGCTTCGCCGCCCCCGGATTTGGCTGAAGGGTAGTCCCTGAGTTTCTGACCGGGTTTGCCACACCCGAAAAAGCATCCAAACCAACTAGGCACCTCCCTGAGTGATTCTTGCTGCACTTCACACATGCTGGAAAAGTGCGTTCTATCTGTATGCTACCCTATCCTCTCGAATCTGGAGCGCTGCTCCTCCTATCCCCTCAGAATCTAGATGGTGTACTGGCCGATGATGGTGCTGGAGCAATAGAACTATGTTGAGACTGCTGACGCTATTTACCCCCTGATCTGGTCTGAGAAGTCCCATAATTGTCATTCCTGGCCCTCTTGGCCTCTCTCTACCTCCGATACACCGACTCCATCTGCTGAGTATGCAACAAAATGCGGGGAAAATCTATATCCAAATGCAACATGGTGATCCTACAATTCTTAACAGGGTAATCCACCACTCTATGCACAAATCGGCTCACTCGAGCCCTATGGTCTGCCACCTACTCTAGTGCATACTTCGATAGACGGTGAACTCCAAAGTGTACACCTGAATTGACATATCACCCTGCTTCAGATTTACAAACTCGACTGCCTTTAGCTCCCTCATCTTACGAGGGAAGAACTGATCCAGAAATGCGCATGAAACTCTTCCCAATCTATAGGGCCATCACCCAATGCCCTAGCATCTCTCCACTACTTGAACCATATATGCTCCACCCCTTTTGGCTGATAGGAGGCCAAATCAACACAATCTCCATTTTTCACCCCCATAACCTGGGTGATCTTTAGAATCTCCTCGATGGTGCGGATCCTCATCCGCCTTAGACCCAAGGAACTCCAGCGGGTTCATCCTCAAGAAATCTCTAACCCGAGCTGCTGTCGCATTTCCATTCTATGGAATATGCGCAACCGCCTGCAGTTCACCTGAGTGGTCAAGGCTTGCACCAACATTTGGATAGCTTCTCGAAACTTAGCTTGGACAACTGGCTCTGGTGATTGGGGCTCTTGAACAAGTGGGGCTTGCCGATGCCCATGACCATTTCCATCTCCGTGGCCTTCACCATTTCCATTTCTTCTTTCGTTCACTCTTCAAGGAGCCATGATTCTGCAGTCGCGAATAGCGCAAATTAGAATGATAGAAAGACTTTTAATTGCATGGCATAGATCATGAAAAAAGGGAACATTTCCTAAAAATCTCGTAGCCTCTTCGTCATAAGTGTGGCGCGCTTCAACCCATGAAAAAAACTCTACTTAACGTGGTTTTCAGACACCCTAGGAAACTTCAAACCTATGGCTCTGATACCTAGTTTGTCATGACCCTAACATAGACCTGGATAATAACACGGGACAAGGAACCCTTAGAGGCTCCAAGTCGACCCATAGCATAAGCATATCTAACTTCTTTCACTTAATGAGGAATACTGTGCATAAGACATAGCAGAAACATAAACATAACATAGCAATCACAACATTCGGAAGCACTAGACATACACATAAGCTGAATACTATATGCTGTCTGAAAGCCTCTATCATATAAGATGGGTTGATGGGACAACACCCCCAACTAACCTGGCCAAAGCTGAAACAAAAAGAACATCATAAGTGTCTAGTCATATGGCCCTCAGAACATGAGAAATCATCAACAAGCTAATAGCACTGGAATGGACTAAGGATAGAGATGAGTCTGAGAGTCGGGTCCTGTATCATGAAACAATACAACATAGAAAGTATGCGGTCAGTACGTGGAATGTACCTAGTATGCAAGGTAAATAAAATGGACATTTAAAATATATATGAAACTTATAAATTATCATAAGAGTAGGACCACATGCTCATAACATAAGTATCGTAACATAACATAATGCTCAAGGTTTCCAAAACATTCGTAGTACAATTGTAATCATAATAATAAGAGAAAAGCTTCATTGAACATGTATTGATCCAATATACATGATCATAAATATGCATAAATCATGAGGAACAGTGGGAGATTCTCTTAACAGACATACCCCATACAAGCACACATGGAGCCTGACTTGTAACCCTAGTCGGGAGGGTGTTCGTACCTTTCCAAGGGTAGAACAATGAAAGATGTGATCAAACATGAAAAGGGCCATTTGGGTTAGGGACAGTCACAAGGGAGATCTCAACATACCTACGGTGGCACGTATTTTACGAGATCGGGGGCAGAACCTAGGCCCCAAACCTACTCAGTGTTAAATACTACTCCCAAAACATATATAGTGCTCATAGTATAATATGCATGAATTCATGGGCTAGTTAAATTATAATAATCATGAAAATACTTGTACATACATGAACTACCCATGACATAAGGCCCGTGAGTTAGCTAAAACATAATTCATAAATCATAGGTTCAATGCATACTTGTAAATCATACATATACTTTGCAAATCATCAAATCATAATGGGTATTTGAATAAATCCATATTTCAAATCATAAATCATGATGGGTTCGTAAATATCAACAGTTAAAGTAAAGATATAACTCAATCATCATAAATCATACATAATTACGCTTAATTTAGTAGAAATCGAAATCAATAATCTAATAGTCAAAATAGTTTTAAAATCTAATCAAAATTCATAAAATATAATGTGAATCATGAATTATAATAGCCCATTAATAAATCGTTAGAATTTCACAAGACTTGAGTTAAAACCCCATAAGATTTTTATTGATTTTTTTCATAAATTATGAGAGATAGGGCATAGGTGTGAACAAAAACACCCATTCATAACCCTACAAACCTGGGTAAGATTAGATTTCAACACTCTTTGAAAGCCCAAGGGAGAATTGATGAATAGCTTGATCTCTCTTAATTCTTCCTAATTTTACATGCATGAGTATGAATAGGTTAGGGGGTCTTAACCTATCTTAACATACCCATAAAATAACTTAAAACGACGTAGGTTAGGTCCCTAGAGCATAGGAAGAATGAAAATACCCTTAATGAAATCACCTTGAAAACCTACACTGGTCGTTCCCACGGACGTACCTATGAGTCGTTCAAGGCTACCACGACTCGTGATACCATCCGTCGTCTACACTGCCATGAACATAAATTTGGATTCATACCATGGCTCAACAGGAGGAGTCTTCGTTCCTTCTAACAGGTCGTGGTATCAATCATTAGTTTCCCCCTGAAGCTTTTGAACATCCCTCAAATGAGCCTCACCATGACTCGTGGTTTCTTCCAAAGAGTCGTGGTATCCATCTGTTATGTCCACTAGAAATCTAGCACTCTAACAACGACAATCTACCACAGGTCATAGGATGACCCAAGGCATCCCCAACTGCCAGTGTCACATACCAACCACGGCTACTAACAATAACTCATGGTTCTCAACCAAGAGTCATTACATCGTCTTTCCTGCACTCTTTTCCCCAGTTTTCAGCCAACATTTATTTTTGATCCCAGGTTTAATCTTAGGAACTTTTGGGGTATTACAATCTACCTATGTTGGCACATAGTTCTCAGGCATAGGATTGACTGACCCTTAGCCTACACGGTACTAGACACTACTTCTAAAAACATGCATATGCTCTCCATCGTTTCTCAACAAAGATGATCATCGTCTAGTGACAAAGCTTAATCATGACATGTCATACATATATTGAAAATATAACATGAAGGGCCTTGGCTTGAACCATACCACAAGCTGAACAAGAGTGGGAGTCTAGACTCTAAAACCATGCGGTAAGCTAATAACATGAAATTTAGATATATCCCGAAACATACTTTATCATATGGGCTTTCCTAACAATTAAAAATGATTGAAATAGAATTTGATTACTCAAAACATGAACATAGACATGGGTAATTCGAAATCATACTTTCATCATGAACATCTCATCATAACTAGAAGCATAAATCATAATCTCATGTTTTCATGAACTTCCGTAGGTGAACGTCTTATTTCTAAAACTTTGAAATCCTAATTTGTGATTTAAAAAATTATAAAACATTCCCATGAATCATAATTCAACATTTGAAACATGCCCAGAGAATACCCATGATTGGTACTTAGAGAATTCACAAGTTGGGTTAAAACCCCATAGATTTATCAACTTAGAAATCACATGAAACTTAAGAGGGATTGGGAATGGGAGTGGATGAATGCACCCATTCATAAATCTACATACCTTGAAAATTCTAATTACACAACCCTCTTGAATGCCCAAAGGAATTTGGAGAAGAACTTGATGAATCCTAAGCTTGATCACCCTTAGAATCTACTAGGATTGCATGCATGGAGAGGAATAGGATTAGAATGATTTCAACCCTCTTAAAACACACTTATCTGAGCTTAAAATGATGTAGTTTTGGTCTTAAGAACTTAGAGAATTATGGAAAAGCCGTCAATAAATTCGCAGGAAAATACACACTGTCAGTCCCAACGAGGGTGGTGGTCAGCATAGAAGCCATCAGTGACCACAAATCGTTTCATCTCTTATTGCCAGCACCGGAACTCATCATCACCTGTAACCTATTATACCCTAGAAGCCCAAAAATAAAACTCGAGAGTTGAAATGGAGAAAACTGGAAATTTTGCACCAGGTCACAGAATGAGTCATTTTGTGACCCGTTTGGAAGACCACGAGTCGTGAGGGGACTCGTCTTGAGGTTCAAGGCTTGGGTTTATTTTTGAATTTGAGGTCCCCAAGGACCTGACCACAAGTTGTGGTCAGTCCTCACGACTCATTTAGTCAGTCTTGGGAAAGGGATTAAGAAAAGTGAAGAGGGCCTAGTAGTGTACCCTACGGATGGTCCCCACAATTCATGGTGATGGGTTGTGGGAAGCAGGTAACTAATGATCCGAGGTTTGAAGTAGTAGAGATAATAATTGGTGACCATGACTATGATTTGTAGATGTCCCGTTATGAGTCCCTGGTGAAACCTCAACAGTGTACCTAATGATCGATGTAACGACCCGTGGTTGGTGGCAATGACTCGTTAGGTCCCTCGTGGGGATTGATGAGAAATTATTTTTTGTGAAGTTATCAAGGGTATCCTCGTTAATCCTATGCCTTAGGGTCCTATACTACGTCGTTTTAAGCTATTTTTAGTGGGTATTAAGATAGGTTAATTCATCTAGCCTATTCTGAACCCATGCATGCAAGTTAGGGAGTTAGAGAGGAGATCAATAGCTTAAGCCCTCCCAATTATTCTCAAATTCCTCTTGGGAAATCAAGGAAGAGTAAGAATAAGCTATAATCAGGTATATAGGGTTATGAATGGGTGAGTCCATTTACACCCATGCCCAACCCCTCTCAAAATCATGAAATTTCCTATGTTAATTCTATGGGGTTTTAACCCAATGCATGAAATACCTAATTCTCTACATGGGTATGATTTAAATGTATTTTTATTATTGAATTATAAATCATGGGAAAGTTTTACGTTGTTTTCATAAGATCATGTTTCAAGCTTTATAAATTTAACATGCCTATTTATGAGAAGTTTATGAAAGTGAGATTTATGAAGAATGTTCACGTATGATGAAATTTTAATGATGAAAAGTATGTTTTCAAGTTACCCATGTTTGTAATCATGTTTTCAAGTGAATTGAGTATTTTTCAAGCATGTTTAAGTATTGGGAAATGCCCTCATGTTCAAGAATGATTTACAATTTATGATATGAATTTCATGATTCATCGATTTATGATGTTGGCCGATTTATGGGCCCTTGATTCATGGCTAAAACATGTATGTAAAGGGGATCAATAATGTTAATGTTTATTTGACCATGAATCTTATGAATATTGTTTATGATTTATGTACGAGACTAATATGCATGTTTTTGGGAGTAGTATCTAGCACCGAGTAGCCTGACATTCAAAGGACTATGCTAGTGTCTCATAACTACGTGCCACCGTAGTTTCATGATGATATATTACAATGTTAATGGATCCCCTCTTTCGTGATATCACATAATGCACATCCCTTGCCTGGCAAGTATGGGACAACTCTGCCCACTTGAGTGAGATAGTTGGGGCATCATGTAAGGCTTTACCATGATGTTGTCGGTTATGACTAGTCTTCCCATTGTTCCGCATGTCTTACGGATGTTATGTTTATGTTACCTTGGCTCAAGTTATGATTTATAAAGTTTTTATCGTATGACTATGATGACAAATGGATTACGAATGTTTTAGAAACCTTGAGCCTTATGTTACATTATGATATTTATGTTATGAGCATGTTGTCCTACTCTTATGATCTCTTATGAGCTTTTATGTATTTTAAATGTCCATTTTAGTTTCCTTGCATACTCGGTACATTCCACGTACTAACTGCATACTCTATGTTGTATCATTTCATGATTCAGGCTCTGATCTTCAGATCCAGCACCGTCATTAGCTCGTTCCCAAAGTTAGCATCTGGTTCATTTCTAAATCCTCATCCCCTGAGGAATAGTTAATCTTAGTTATTCCTTATGTTCAGTTTTCTCGACTTGTTGGGTTAGTTAGGGATGTTTCCCCCTCAACCCATCGGTTATGTTAGAGGCTTTCAGACTATGCGTAGTATTCAGCTGTCATGTATGAACTGCATTTCGCTTTCCATGTTATGTTATGGTTATGCTTCCGCTATGTTATTATGCTAAGCATTCCGCTTTACTTGATCGAGTTATATGTATGTTCATGCCATGGGTAAACTTGGAGACTTTCTAGGCTCCTTGTCCTGTGTTATGATCGGGTCTACATTCAGGTAGTCATATCACCACGAGGGACACCGCGACTCATGGTGTACCTGATGACTCATGGTGACTAGACGTTAGGAGCACTGACAAAACCTCTAACCCTCGAGTCAAATTCTAGACCACGACTAACATAACGAATCGCGGTGCTGACCATGGCTCGTGGTCTCACCCTTGTTCATTCCTCAAACCAAGAAATCCAGCCAAGCCTTCCCTCATCCCCACGAGTGACCTAATGACTCGTGGTGCACCTAACAGGTCATTGGACGGCTCGTCCTGTCACCTGGTGCAGAAAATCCTATTTTCGTTGTTTGAACTCATGGGTTTGATCTTAGGGCTTTAGGGGTATTACAATATCTTCCCCTTGGGAACATTCGTCCTCGAATGTGGGTAAACATACTAAAAAGTTGAGAAAGCAACCATCACATGAAATACTGAAAATTTAAAGCTAGAAACTAATGAAATGAATGACTCCGGATTGAATTTCATGGCTGAACTGAATTCATGAATTACACATACATACATTGACATGAAAGAAACTAGGGCACATGATCTAAACATGAAACTGAATAGACTACTAGGGCGGAAACTGATACCTGAAGCTGAAACTTAGGCGGAAGGGAATAGATACGGGTATTTATCCATCATATCTACTTCAGCTTCCCATGTAGCTCCCTCAACATTCTGATTCCTGCACAAAACCTTTACTGAGGCTACTTATTTATTTCATAGCTTTCGAACCTGACGATCAAGTATTTCCACCTGAATCTCCTTATAGCTAAGACTATCCTTTACACCTACGCTCTCCATCGGGAAAACTAAAGCTGGATCACCCATACACTTCTTTAAACGCGTCACATGAAACACCAGATGTACTAAAGCCAATACTGAGGGAAACTCCAACTCATAGGCCACTTGCCAACCCGTCTCACAATCTGATATGGACCAACATAACGGGGAATGAGTTTCCCTTTATTTCAAGATCTTATCACTCCCTTCATGGGAGATACCTTCAGAAACACCCAATCATCAACTTCAAACTCAAGTTCTCTCCTCCTAACATCCGCATAGGACTTTTAATGACTGAGCTGTTTTAAATCTTTCCCTGATAAGCTGAACCTTCTCAAAAGCCTCATGTATGGAATTTGGTCCTATCAATGCAGCTTCCCCAACTTCGAACCTACCAATAGGCGATCTATATCTCCGCCCATAAAGAGCCACAAACAGAGCCATCTAAATGCTGGAATGGTAGCTGTTGTTATATGCAACTCAATTAGAGGCAAATGATCATCCCAACTACCCTTGGAATCAATCACACATGCTCTTAACATATCCTCAGGAGTTTAAATGGTCCATTCAGCCTGCCCATCTATTTGCGGGTGAAATGCGGTGCTAAGCCTGACTTGAGTACCAAGTCCCTTCTGAAACGATCTCCAAAAGTGGGAGGTAAACTAAGAACCTCTATCTGATATGATGGACATGGGCACTCAATGCAACCGAACTAATTCCCGAATGTACAACTTAGCATAATCCTCCACTGAATCTGTAGTTTTAACCAGTAGCAAATGAGTTTCTTTAGTCAATCTGTCTACGATAACCCAAATAGAGTCATACTATCGACAAGTACGAGGCAACCCTATGATGAAATTCATATTGATCTCTTCCCACTTCCAAGTAGGGATGCTAATATCTTAAAGAACACCCCTAGGACTTTGATACTCAACCTTCACTTGTTGACAATTCGGACACTTAGTCACAAACTCTGCTATGTCCTTCTTCATGCCATTCCACCAATAGAATTCTCGTAGGTCACAGTACATCTTGGTGGTGCCTACATGAATAGAATATCTGGAACCATGAGCCTTTTTCAACATCTGCTCCTTCAAGTCATCAACACCTGGTACACACAAATGTCCCTAATATCATAGAACACCATCTCCCCCTTGGGAGAAGACCTCCACTTTCTAATTTTGAATGTCTTTCTTCAACTTTACTAAAATAGGATCCTCATCTTGTCTAGCTTTGACCTTGGTTACCAAGGAAGATTCTGATCCATTCTGAACAATGACACCATCATCCGTCGAGTCAACAAGATGAACTTCTAGTCGTGCAAGCCGATGCACATCCTTCACTAACTCTTTCCTTTCCTCATCTACATGGGACACACTCTCCATAGAAAGCCTGCTAAGATCATCTTCCACCACATTTGCGTTGCCTGAATGATAAAGGACGCTCATATCATAATCTTTAAGAAGATCTAACCACCTTCTCTGATGTAGATTTAGATCCTTTTGGATCACGTACTGTAGGCTTTTGTGGTCCGTAAACACATCCACATGGACCCCCTACAGATAGTGTCTCCAAATCTTAAAGGAAAATACTACCACTACCAACTCGAGGTCATGAGTCATATAGTTCTTTTCATGGACTTTTAGATGCCCGGAAGAATAGGCTATAACTTTGTCGTGCTACATTAATACACAACCAAGATCGATCCTGGAGGTGCCACAATATACCACCAACCCATTGGTACCCTCAGGTAGAGTCAGCACTGGTGCTGAGGTGAATTGAGTCTTCAACTCTTGGAAGCTCTTCTAACAAGCGTCCGACCATTGAAACTTCACTTTCTTCTGGGTCAACTTAGTCAATGGTGCTGCAATTGATGAGAACCCTTCAACAAACCTACAGTAGTAACCAGCTAAACCCAAGAAAGTCCTGATATCTAAAGGACTAACTAGTCTAGGCCAATTCTTCACTGCTTCTGTCTTTTGAGAGTCCACCTGTACACTCTCACTTGACACCATATGACGCAAAAGTGCTACTAAACATAACTAAAACTCACATTTGCTAAACTTAGCACACAACTCGCAATCCTTAAGGGTCTGTAGCACAAGCCTCAAATGAGCGGCATGCTCCTCCTCGCTCCGAGAGTATATGAGAATATCATCTATGAACACAATCATGAACATATCCAAATATGGCTTGAACACCCTGTTCATCAAATCCATAAAAGCTTCAGGAGCATTCATTAGTCCAAAAGACATAACTACAAACTCATAGTGATCATACCGAGTCCTGAAGGATATCTTCAGAATGTCACTCTCTTTAACCCAGAGCTGATGGTATCCGGATCTAAGGTCAATCTTAGAAAAATACTTAGCACCCTGGAGTTGGTCAAGAAAATCATCAATCCTGGGGAGAGGATACCTGTTCTTGATTACAACCTTGTTCAACTGTCTATAATCAATGAACATCCGAAGGGAACCATCCTTCTTCACGACAAAGAGAACTAGTGCACCCACAGGGATTTGCTTGCTCTGATGAAACCCTTGTCTAAGAGATCTTTCAACTGCTCCTTCAACTCCTTTAGCTCAGTTGGAGCCATTCTATAAGGAGGAATACATATAGGATACATATAGGGAAGAAGGTCAATACCAAAATCAATCTCCCACTCGGGAGGAATTCTCGGTAAATCATCTAGAAACTCTTCTGGATATTCGCACACTACAGGAACTGACTGGATAGTAGGGGTTTTAGACGTAGCATCCTTATCCCTTACTGGATGATACACGTAACCCTTAGAAATCATCTTTGTGGACTTAAGGTAGGAAATGAAACGACCTACAGGCACAACTAAACTACCCTTCCAGTCTAGGACTGGCTCACTCAAAAATTGAAACTCTGCCATATAAGTTCTATAACTTACTAAGGCATAACATGCATGTATCCAATAAATATTAAAGATAACATAAAAATCTATCATAGATAGCTCTACTAAATCTACTGAAGTGATTTTCTGAAGGACTGTGACAGGGCAATTTCTAGGTACCCGTCGAGATATAACTGAATCACTGATTGGAGTAAAGACTGTGAAGGGTTTTGATAGGATTTCGGGACTGACTCTTAAACTACTAGCAACATAGGGCGTCATAAAAGATAAGGTAGCCCCTAGATCTAACAATGCATATATGTCTAGGTGGAATACTTATAACATACCAGTGACTATATCTGGGGAGGCCTCCTGCTCCTGACGAGATGCGAGGGCATAGAATCTGTTCTAGTGCTGATTACCACCTACAATATTGGAGGCTCCCTATTTAACTAAGCATGCTGGTGGGGCTACTGAGCTAGTACCTGGGTCTCGGCCTCAACCATGGCCCTATATAGCTGCTGGACAATCTCTAAGCATACGTTTGGGCTCCCACACCTGAAGCAAGCAGCTCAACCTGCTAAGCACTGACCAGTGTGTCTCTGGCCACACTTGCCACACTCTGGATGCTGGACTCTAAGGGTCTGCTCCCCTGGCCTTGAGAGCCTGATGTTTGTCCCTTCTAGTCATGCCTAGATCTGGATGGCACACTCATAGCTGACGCCGCTGGGGCTGATGATCTCTGATGGGATTGCTGATGATGCCCACCACTAGGTCTCTGCTAGGAGAATCCAAAGCTATCAGTCCTGGCCTTCTTAGCCTCTCTCTCTCTTGCTCACTCATCTGTATCGCGTCTATCTGCTAGGCATATAATACTATCCGAGGAAAGTCAATGTCCTAATGAAGCATCACATTCCGGTAATATTTGACCAAATAGTTTGCTATCCCATGCACGAACCGACTCACTCGTGTTCTCTGATCTGTCACCATCTCAGGTGCATACTTGAACAAGCGAGTGAACTCCAAATCATACTCCTAAACCGCCATGTTACCCTACCTTAGGTTCTCAAATTCAGCTGCTTTAATCTCATTCATCTCACGTGGGAAGAATCGATCTAGAAATGCGGTATGGAACTCATCCCAACTAATGGGGCCTGCTCCAACTTCTCTGCTATCCTTCCATTGTCTAAACCAAATGCACGCAACCCCTTTCAACTGATATGAGAATAAGTCTGTACAGTCCTCCCCGGTCACCCCCATGATCTGGGTGATCTTTTGAACCTCAACAATAAACTCATGTGGATCCTCATCTACCTTTGATCCAAGGAACACCGGAGGGTTCATCCTCAGGAAATCTCTGACTCTCGCTGTTGATGCATTATAATTCTGAGGGACATGCGCTACCGCCTGTTACTTGGCCTGGGCAGTCAAAGCCTGAGCTAGCATCTATATGTTTTCCCTGAACTCTGTGTGGGCAACCTGCTTAGGTATATGATCTTTAGGGGCTGTTGGGGCCTGCTGGTGCCCATCCCCATTGCCATTCTCATGGGCATCTCTGTTTCCGTTTCTTCTTCCCTTAACTCGACGAAGAGGCATGGTTATACAAATGCGTATAGCAGAGTTGGGAGGATAAAGAGACATTTCATCGCACACCATTGATCATGAAAGAAGGGAACATTTTCTAAATATTTCATAGCCTCTTTGTCATAAGTGTGGCACGCTTCACACCCATGAAAAAGACTCTACTTAACGCAGTTTTCAGACACCCTAGGTCACTTCGAAACCTAATGCTCTAATACCATGTTTTTCACAACCCCAATATAGGCTCGGATCAAGACACGGGACAAGGAGCTCCGAGAGGCTCCAAGTCAACCCATGGCATGAACATAACATCTAAGCTCAACATTTTAAATGTGGGAATCTAACATATAACGTAGCAGAAGCCTGAAACTCTGATAACATCGAATAACTAAACACATAACACAAGTTCAAAGATGAATACATACTATGTATGATAATCCTCTACTACTGAGGAGTTGATGGGACAAGACCCCAACTAACTCACTAAGGTCTGAAAATGAAAACACTGAATATAATTGATAAGAAGGGCCCTAGTAAGATGAGGATTCACCAACTCTGACTGGGAGATGCTAACACTAAAGACTTGGCTAGCAGGGGGACTGAGCCTGAATGTTTGAGCCTATATCATGAAATGATACAACATAAAGTATGTGGCCAGTACGTATACACCGAGTATGCAAGGCAAGTAAAACCACTAAGTAAGATCAGAGATCATGCATACCATAAACATTCCATCATAAGAGTCTATGATTAGGGATTGCATGCTATTATTTTAAAACATGAATTAAACATAACTGAATATCATAACTGAATTGAATGACACAAAGATGAAAACTGCTAATCATAAGTAATACTGAATATTGGGTCAAACCTGTTGAAAACATAATATCATAACTTATGAACATGCATAACTGAAATCATGAGGAACAATGGAGACTCGTCGTACAACTGACATTATGACGATAGGGCTTACATGGTCCTGACTATTACACTCAAGTGGGTAGAGCCGTCCAAAGCCTTTGCAGGGCTAAGAACGCAACCATGATATCAATATCATGCTAAAGGGCCTTGGGGGTAGGGGAAGCTCACAAGGGAGGTCCCAAATAATCTAAACATACCTACGTTGGCATGTAGTTCTGAGTCATAGGGTTGATTGACCCTTAAACTACTCGGAGCTAGACACTACTCCCAAAAACATTCATATGCTCTCCATCATTTTTCAACAAAGCTGACCATCGTCTAGTGACGAGGCTGAATCATGACATGACATACATATTCTAAAAACATAACATAAAGGGCCTTGGCTTGAACCATACCACAAGCTGAACAAGAGTGGGAGTCTAGATTCCAAAACCATGTGATAAGCTAATAACATGAAATTTAGATAAATCCTAAAACATAGTTGATCATATGTGCTTTCCCAATATTTAAACATGCTTGAAATAGACATTGATTACTCAAAACATTAAAATAGACATGGGTAATTCAGAATCATATTTTATCATGAACATTTCATCATAACTAGAAGAATAGATCATAATCTCATCTTTTCATGAACTTCCATAGGTGGGCATCTTATTTGTGAAACTTTGAAATCATAATTTGCAATTGAAAACATTATCAAACATGCCCATGAATCATAATTCAACATTTCAAACATGCATAGAGAATACCCATGATAGATACTTGGAGAATTCACAAGTTTGATAAAACCCCATAGATTCATCAACTTAGAAATCACATGAAATTTAAGAGGGATTGGGCATGGGATTGGATGAATACACCCATTCATAACCCTAAAGACCTAGGAAATTCTGATTACACAACCCTCTTGAATGCCCAAAGGAATTTGGGGAAGAACTTGATGAATCCTAAGCTTGATCACCCCTAGAAACTACTAGGCCTGCATGCATGGAGTGGAATAGGCTTAGAATGAGTTAAACCCTCGTAAAACACATTTATCTGAGCTTAAAATGACAGATTTTAGGTCATAGGAACTTAGGAATTACGGAAAATCTCTTAATAAATTCACAGGAAAATACACACTGCCAAATTCGCAGGAAAATACACACTGCCAGTCCCAACAAGGGACTGGATGACTCATCGTCACTGACCCACGACTCATGGTCATCTCTCATTGCCAACACTGGAACTCATCATCACTGGTCACCAAGATGGACCCCACAACTCGTGGTGTATTCGACGACTCGTGGTGACTAGTCGTTTGGAGCACTAACAAAAGATCCAACCCTTAGGCCAAACTCCTGACCACGGTTAACATAACAACTCGTGGTGCTGACCACGACTCATGGCCTCACCCTTGGTTAACCCCCAAACCAAGAAATCCAACCAAGCCTTCCCTTTTCCCCGCGAGTCACCTAACGACTCGTGGTGCACCTCAAGGGTAACTAGATGACTCATTCTATGACTTGGTGCAGAAAATTCTGTTTCCTCCATTTCAACCCTCGGGTCTGACCTTAGGGCTTTAGAGATATTGCACAATATTTATAAGATCATATTAAAACTATAGAAACAAAAGCTAGCTAATAGATCTACCAAGAGATATACAATAGGTCCTCAAGGCCATAAAATGGAAAACAATTATACAATATGGCTAACCTTGCCTACAACAACACCATGACCAAAATAGACATCTACAAGCCTCTATGAATACAATAGGAAACCAAGTGATCGGGATAGGGCCCCCAACTACCCTTCACTTCAAACATCTAGCAACTCCAAAAGACTTGGAGCGCACTAACACAACTGGAATTCCACTCAGCAATCAATAACTCGATCTACAGCCCGCCATTACATGCAGGCATGAATGCATGCCTCTACTAGGGTGTCATTACAATAATGTACCGAGTTTGAAAGGAAAAAATAACTACAGGACTTAGATTGGAGATCAACATATATACCAGACATCGCAAAAGTAGAAACTCAACTTAAGCAAACACATCGAACCTACCTAGCCCCCATAAGATGCAATTCCAAAATAAGTAAACAACAACAAGTGGCATCGAGCTGAAACAGCTCACCTATCATCACCTTTAGGCCTCTCAATGGCCTCAACTAATACCACCCAACATGAAACATCCACTGCTATTAGATTACAGATAACACAAGAAACAATCACAATATAATTCCAAGAAAATCAAAAGTAAACACCAGTCAATCAACATCATCAATAAACCACTGCAAATCCTTTCTTGGCTGCACATAGTTATCTAAGCTCCATCCATCCGGGAAAGCTAATTGCGATCCCATAAAGTCACAAACCAGATATATATGATGAAATGGAGGCATGTATAGTAATGCTCAAATCACACTCTTGTAAAAGTATGAAGCAGATGTTCTCAATATATTTTGTTGGGGTCGATCCCACAGGGAATAAGGTCAAGATATAAATTAACGCTCGTATTTAAGCTTGTAAGTTTGTTATCTCCAAAAGGGGATTTTTGTAAGAAAAAGATGTAATAATGCTGAGAATTGATTGTTGTTTATCAAGTTTATGCGAATAACTAGGGAAAGTGTTCCCTATGGATTCATAACTACTTCGGATTTACACTTGTGATCTATCGCAATGCTTACTTGTAGAACTTATAACTAGGGTTCATCCAAACGACTGGTTCGTCCCTATTGGATAACTATACTCAATCACCGAATTAGGTCTCATGAATGATTTTGATTCAACCATTATAAATTTGTTCCAAATTAACTGTCCTACAAATGCAACTCAAGTAATTCAATGACCCATAAAGATCAACGCTTTGTTGTAATCCTCTTTTCCTAATCTCTACTTATTTAGATTCAAGCAAGTAAAGAATTCGAGCAAGTTCTAATACTGCGCTCTATTAGGAAAGATTAAAGATGAAGAGAATACAATACAAGTGTTTAGGATTGGTTTGGAATCACTTTATGCAAACCTAGTTTGTTAATTCACCGTGATTCCCACAATCCTAGTTGTGGAGGTTTTAGCCTCTCATGGTTGTAAGAGAATTATAAGCATTCATAGACAAACACATCATTCAGAACATACAAAGATGATTGGAAGAAAACTCACTTCATTATTGCAAGAATTAAGGAAAAACACTTAAAGAACAATGAGAAAATCAATTCAAGAAAGTCTCCCCAAAACGTGAAAAGAAAATCAACAATAACTATTTTTCACAATGTCAAAGGAGGGACCAAGGCCAAATAGCTTCATTATAAACATGGTCAAGGTGAATAGGTAAACAAAGAAAATAGGCCAACTTTTAGGTTCAAATATGGGATCAAAGGAATAATTTTATTTGGTAGGGAAATTTAAGCTAAAGTGGGATATGATAAAAATGGCCTATGATCCTTTCCTAACCAACTATCCCAAAACCTACGTACAGACCAATTGGGCAAGTTCTAGATCCTTAATGTAGTATTGAACTGAGTATGAATCCTCACTCAGTCATGGTACAGGTTTGCATTGGTTTTACCTATCCAGTTCATGCACGGCTAAGCTATAACTGTACATGCTAATAATATAAATTCCATACAAAGATCCACAGAAGTCATATTTTGCAGTTAACATGCTTAGCTGATATCAAAAAATTTCAGATAGGGTCATTTTTTAAACGCATCAAAACTAGTGCATTTATTGGCTATAAAGTAATCCTAAGATACTTCTAATTACACACATAACAAAAACAACCTAAACATGTTGGTTCCACTAGATAGCATGCTAGAGGAAAAACAAACACGACAAGAAAAACCCTCAAAGAACAAAACTCCCAAAATCAACAAACACCCCCCCCCCCCCGCCCCCTTATTTTAAAAGAATTCTTCGTCCTAAAGCATAAAATGTAAGAACAAGGGCAAAGAACATACCTGTGGTGCTCTAGGCGCTCCTGTCATCCTATGTAGGCAGTTCCTCCTCTACAATAGTGGCGCTAGCGGTGGCTGGTGCACTCAATGGAACATCAAATGGGGGATTGGTTACCCCATCAGTAGTAGCAGTCACCTCAGCGACCTTAGTAGTATCTCGGGCTAAATGTGGCTCATCTAAAGGATCCTTGCCACCCACAAGCTCTCCAAGGGCATTGGTGGAACTCCCCCCTCCTCTAGCTCGCTCATGCAACTCTGACATAAGCTCATCATAAGTTTGCAAACTATCCACTCTTGCCCGCTTGTGCTCCTTTTTCTCCTCTATTTTTTTCTTGTTTCTTGAGGACTCATGTTCAACCTCCTCCGAGACCCTCTTTTTTCCTTTTTCTCCATTGGCTGCTGTCGGAGTCTAGTACGCCTCCAAATTTAGCTCTCTTCGAGCTCCGCATCTAACTCTAGGATAGTGGGGGCTGATATTGCCAGTTATCTAGACGACAACTTTGCTACCTAGCTCTGCGAAGCCCCCAACTCCTCTCTAAGGATGCCCGTATTTGTCTGCTCAGCTAGAAACTCATTGTGGAGGGGCTAAAAACTATCCATTTGGCTGTGAAACAACCTCTCAGCCTCATGAATCTCGGTCTTCACCCATGGCTTGACATTTTTCATCAATGTGTTGACCTTCTTCTCAGTGATAGTCAGCCTCTTGGCTATTTTCTAGAGGAACTACTGTGGAACCAACATATAACCAGCTACAGTCTAGCACGATATGCTTAATGGCGGTGTGAAGGAAGTACTAGGAGCTATATTTCTATGGATGGCCTCTGTAGGTGGTACCTCTCCTTGCTCCACTAAAGTGGGGGCATCAACATGCCCGCCCCCAGATGCCTGTGGTAGTGGGACTATAGTAGGAAGTCTAACCTGGCTAATTGGGGTCATGTCATCCCATATGATACCAATATTTGCAATCTTCTAACCTCCAATCAAATGATCTACCTTTGGTTTCTCCTTGAGGCCTACCTCTATGCATAACCTGTACATAAGACTTGGGAGTGGGATAGTAGTGCTTAGTCCTATAGCCCAGTCTCAGACTCAGCCGCATCATTACCATCTCCTTTTTGGGCCTCCTAAGACCTTTCTTTCTCATTAGAGTCACTACTGGACTCTTTGGTCTGATCACCTAGTCCATCTTTAGACTAGGGAGCAGCTGCTGGAATAGTAGATAGTGTTTCAGCCTTACCTTGGCCTGTGCCCTAGTGGTCCGTGGCTCATCGGTGTCAAATGTATCTATTTGGTATTCCTCCCTCAAACCACTAGGGGTGTTTCCTGCTTGATCAGAGTCGGAGAGCTCATCTCTCAATGCCCTCCAAGCAGCTACTTTTGTTCTAGCCCATTTGTATTAGGGCTTCTTCTTTGTTATCCTCTTGAATATCATTGTACTTGATTTTTTCAACTTCTTGCTCGATTCTAGCTTGCTTCAATTTTGAGATAGGAATTCGAAGTGCTTGTGAAAATGGATTGCATAGAGTTGAACTTCAACAATCTTTAGCTCAAGTTACAGGTGTGAAGAATGTGTATGAGAATCGTGAAATGAAGTTATGATTGCACGGGAGTTAAATTCCAAAAAACTTTGATCTAAATAGATTAGGGAGGATATTTAAATATTCAGGTCGAGTCGGGTAAATTCCATTAATTTTGCTTATCATGACTCATACCACGAGTCTTAGGTTTAACCTATAGCCCCTCCCTTGGATTCGTAACAAAATTTAGGAAGTTACCTAGGGACCTATGAGTACATGGTACGACCCGTACCATGAAGGTACAAGCCGTACATTGCCTCGTAAGTCAATGTCTATGAAATTCCACACATAACGTAGTTCATCCTTACAGTGAGTACTACAACTCGTATAGTAGAGGTACGAGTCGTAGTGACCAATCGTAACATGAACTCATGCTTCTGCTTTTCACTATGACTAGTACTACAGCCCATACAATGCTCTTATGAGTCGTACTAAGGCTCGTAGTATAGGTCTGGTCTACAATTATTCTTCTCAGCAGAATTTGTTTCACCTGCACACTGAACATAGTAAAGTTAAGTTACATAGGTTACCTCACAAGAAGCGCCTGATTTAACATTGCGGCACGATGTAGGTGGTTTGGTTACTCAGACTTCACCAAACCACCACATGGGTTGCCTCCCAAAAAATGTCTGTTTTAATGTCATGGTATGATGCAAGTCTCTTGACCACTCAGAATTTATCAAGAAACTCAAATCATCCTCGATTGATGAGACAACCCTAAACTCATTGGGCTGCATTGGCATCAAGTTGATGCTAGCTCCCAAGTCACATAGTGCCTTCGCAACCTCAAAATCACCAATCCTGCGTTGAATAGTGAAGGGACCTGGATCCTCATTCTTTTGAGCAACGACCCGTGAGGCTATGGAACTGCAATGATGCAAGTTACCAACTGGCTCATAGCTAAAATACCTCTTCTTAGTTAGAAGATCCTTCTTTAACTTGGCATATCCAGGCATTAACTCCAATTCCCCAACCAATGGTATGTTCACAGATGACTATTTAAGCATAGACAAAAAATTTTGGAACTTACCATCTTCTGCCTTTTTTTTCATCCTTTGAGGGAGTGGTGGCGGTGGTCTAGGAATATGATTATAAATTTGTGTGGCCCCTTCATTCGTACCTTTATCAGCTTCAGACTCCTTTGCACCTTCTAGAGTCACAGTCAACTCAGCCTCACCTGTAATCTCATGCTCAGCAAACTCATCTTCATCACTAAGCTCAATCTTGTTACGTCTTTCCATCTCAACTACAACAGGAAGAGGGGTATCAACTGTGGTTTTTCCACTCCTAATCATCATAGCCATACAGTGACTATCATTATTTGGATTCTGCACTATATTTCTAGGAATGGTTCTCTTCTACCTTTTGTTTAGGGAAGCCGACAATTGATCAAGCTGCTGCTCAATCTATTTGATTGTTGTGGCATGCTATTCAAGTTTCTTGCTCATTCCAGATATATCTCTGTGCATGTCCCTCAGCTGATCACTGGTGGATTTTACCTTCTCGAGCATCTCAACCATCATGTTCTCTAATTTTGAGGGTTTAGTCTCACCGTCATGTGCATTAGAAGGAACATACAAACCTATGTGATCGTTGCGATATCCTTCGTTCCTTATCCATTATCCCTCTCTCTCACGACCTCAGCTCATATACCTATACCCATTCATGTTATAGTTGTCCCAATATTGGTTCCAGCCCTGATTTTTGAAACCTTTGTGCTAGATGTCCTGTCCAGACCCTTGGATGTTGGCCCGAAAACACACTGCCTGGTTGTCCAAGAAGTTTGCATCCTCATTGGAATCTGAATGCTCTTTCCCTGGTTCCCAACCCTAAGCTCCTAGTGCATTTACCTTTCTCACACCAACACACTTGATATGCTTCATGAGTAGGTCTAATGATGTCTGCATACGAGCCTGCTCGTAATCACGCTCCTCCTCTCTTATGCATTGATCCATTGACACACCAACAACATACGTACCTACAGCTGCTTCTGCTTCCCTGGTGTGCCAGGCCCTATTCATCTTAGTCAATCTATCCTGAATAATGGCAGCTTTCTCCCACGTGTGACTCATCAACGCTTCTCCCGCCACAGTATCTACTATAGCTTTTGGGATGTTGTTTAAGGACCTGTAAAAAATTTTCAATAAACTATCATCTGGAATTTTATGGTTCTGGCACTTGGTCAGCTTCTTCTTATGTCTCATGTAGTTCCTCAGTCCTCAACTATCAGAAGTTATAAATTTTTTCCTTTAACTGTAGCATCCTAGAGGGCGGGAAGAACCTTTCTAGGAAAGCCTGTTTAAGCTCCCTCCAGTTGGTAATGGAGTCATTGGACAACTCCAATAACCATAATATGGCTTCTCCAGAGAGAGAGAATGGGAAAAGTCTTAACCGTATATCATCTTTACTCACACCAGCTAACCTGTATGCCTTGTATATGCGAACAATGTTCATCAAGTGCAGGTTTGCATCGCTAGCCGCGTGACCACTAAACACCCCTTTCACATTTAGCAATTGTATCATGGTGGTAGTGATATCAAACTTTACCCCAACAGGCAAAGGTGGTGGTACGATGGCTCCAGTTGACCTCGCTTCATCAACATCCGGATCATCATCATCATAAAATTGAGTAGCATATCTTTGGCCTCTATTGCCCCTTCCATGGCGGCCAACATTCACTACCTTATCCCGAACATCCTCGGCTTCCTAAATTGCAGCTTGTCGAGCTTCTTTAGCCATACGGGCCTCTCTCTGCTTAGGGTTTTCCATTCTACATTGAGTTCACTCTAATTTAAGGTCAAGAGAAAATAGGGGGTTTTCACTCCATCGAGGACTTGGCATTCACCAAGAGACAACCTGTGGATGTCAAAAACAAAAAGAAAACATAAATGAGGAAATATAAACTAAATGTTAAAAATAACAATTACTCTAATCCTAAGTCGTATTACCCAACAATGACACCAAATTTGATAACGCTCAAATCACACTCCTGTAAAAGTATGACATGGACGTTGTCAGCATATAACCCAACAAAGGTTGGGGATGATCCCATAGGAAATAAGGTCAAGATATAGAATAATGCTTGTATTAAAGATTATATGTTTGGTATCTCCTAAAGAGGGGCTTTGTAAAAACAAATATGTAATAATACTGAGAATTGATTGTTGTTTATCAAGTTTATGTGAACAGCTAGGGCAAGTGTTCCCCATGGATTAATAACTACTTCGGGTTCTACACTTGTCATTTATCCCAATGCTTATTTTTTGAATTGATAACTAGGGTTCATCGAAACAACTGGTTCGTCCCTATGGGATTATTATACTCAATTACCGGATTAGGTCTCATGAGCAATTTCAATTCAACCGTTATCAATTTATTCCAAATTAACTATCATGCGAACGCAACTCAAGATATACAATGACCCATAAGGATTAAGACTTTGTTGTAATTCTATTTTCCTAATCTCTACTTTTATAGATTCAAGAAAGTAAAGAATTCGGGCAAGTCCTAACATTGCGTTCCGTTCAAAAACATTAAAGATGAAGAGAATACAATACAAGCCTTTAGCATTGGATTAGAATAACCTTGTGCATCCCGAGATGATATTTCACCATGGTTCCCACAACCCTAGTTGTAGAGATTTTAGCCTCTCATGGTTGCAAGAGAATTATAAGCATTCATAGACAAATAGATAATTTAGAACTTACAAAGATGATCTAAAGAAAATTCACTTCCTTATAGCAAGAATTAAGGAAAAACACTTCAAGAACAACGAGAAAATCAATTCAAGAAAGTATCCCCAAAACTTGAATAGAAAATCAACAACAACTATTTTCTCCAACTATGACTCTGTCTAACTTCTACGACTTGTGTCTTACTTGTTCTCTGGTTTTCTTTTCTGATTGAAAATAACCTAAAAAGTATTTATAAAACTATTTAGAACTCTTTCCTAAGCAAATAGGGAAAACTGCTGAACTATCGCCAACTTTACTTACGACCCATAACAGGATTGTACGGGTTGTTACCTTCATTCGTACAATAAATGGAAATTCTAGTTTTGCTAAGTTTTGGAAGCTATTACAACTCGTACCATGAACCTTTGAGTTGTAATATCTTGTCGTGGTTTGTTCCTGAAAGTTCTGACATCCTCTGAAAATTTTCACGGGTGGCTTGGTACGACTCATACCTGCGTCCTACAACTCGTGACTTTTAGTCGTACATTGAGATCTGCCATTCTTCAATTTTTAGGAAATTTACCACATTTACTTGGTATGGGTCTTAGGTAGATATTACAATCCTTGGTTACTACCCGTACATGGAGACTTGTCCTGTACAACATCTTCTGAACTTTTCTACGACTACTATGGTACAACTCATACTATAAGTCCTACTTTGCCTTTGCCTCAAACAAATGTTCTGGAATTTTCAACCACTCTCAGTATGTCTCGTACTAGGATGGTACGGCTCGTACTGAGATCCGTAGTTAGCCCTTTTTTCTGCATTTTGTTCTTCTTATGCACACTTCAATGGCAACATCTATCTTCCTTAAAAATAAAATAAAAGTGCATCATATCTATATAAACACATCTAAGTCCATGCTTATTTCCTCTTTTAAGTGTCGAAAGTACTGCAAACCTATAACACATAAATGTACTTCCCCATAGGTCTTGAATGTCTCAGAATAGCCCTACCCCTTAGACTCAACCCCACAGCCAGACCTACTCTCAGCATCGGGTATCCACGAATCCCAAGGGCCTTAACCCCCTCCTCCACATATATAAAATCACACAATAACAACATTCACAATCAAGAAAAATAATAATACATAGTCAAATAACCTACAACTAGCTCTCAAACCCCACCAACCGATTATCACAACACAGTACTATTCTTTCACGTCTAGCCGTCAACCCATGAGCCTATAACGGTTTTGGAACATGCAGACAATGGTTGGGACAAGCCTAACATACCATAGCTTTAATCATAGCGAAGCCTGAGCCTTCAACACCATGAATCTACTACCTAAAGGCAGTCAAAGATGCTTCCATGAATACAACCACAAACTCAACGAAGATGACAACACGAACGAAGCTTAACAAACAGATTCATACAAATTCGAAGGTAGAAACTTCGAAATAAGTTATAGTGTTAACACACCTATAACCAACCTCAATAACTAAGTAAAACCAAAGAGAGAAGGCTTACCAGCTGCATCACCACAAGACAACTCCAAACAGCCATCAAAACTTCTGAAAACGCCAACAAAACACAATCTAAGCAAAGAATTCAACTTCCTGACCTTCAATTCCAGTTTGGATTATCTTTCCTTACCCCAAAACCATCAAGAACATGTTGGAACACCTCTAGGAAGAGTTCTCACTGCTGTAAATTTCCAGAAATGGGAAATGGATAATAACCACCGACCAAGGGGCTTTATATATTCCTCCACCGACTTGGTCCACGTTGACGTGCCTGCTCATGTAATCTCATGAAAACGCGAATATCTCTTTATTCCAAAGTTGTATTGATTAATGGTTTAATGCACTGAAAACTAGACTCATAGATTTTTAGTTTGATAGGTTGTAGGCCTCCTAAATCCTTATATATTGTTAGAAAATCTCAAAGACATTTGACCAAAATTTTAGAGAATTTCTAGAAAACAATTTGCGATAACTTTTGCCGAATTTTTTTCTACAACTTCATCGAAATTCAATCTTATATACAATCATAAAGTGACTCAGATACCTCATAACACTTCCTTCTTAGCCTATTTAGTACTCGTAGTCCTACTTCGAAGTTTGGATTCATTGCATAAACTATATGTGGTGTTTCATCTTTTCCTTATTAAAAACATTTGTCCTCGAATGTTGGACGACACACACGATTTCAATTAAACACTATCACAACATGACATAGCCTCACACAATAAAAAAACTCTTGGCTGTACCTCAAAAAACTATATACAAGACAACCTTGCACCCTACAAAGGCGGAAAACACAACTCCAACAAAAATTAGGATAAGGAGCTTACCTATTGCCATGTCTAGCTTCTGGCCTATCATAATCCATTATATTTCAAGCATTCCCTGCACAAGTTAGCAAATGTGAGTCAAGACCCGACTCCTACAATATACGACATCTCGCACGAGTTCGATCCAAAAAGAAGGGTGACATTCCTAAATGTCCTGTAGCCTCCTGTTTATAAGTACACTGCATAACGCATACATAAACAAGACTCTACTAGACATGAACTACTCTAATAACAAGTTTGTCACACCCTAAACTCAGAGGGGCATGACTAGCACCCTGAGCCACACATGATTGAGAAAACCCTACCACACATATAACTTCAACGCTAGAATCAACGATGTTCGACATTACAATGTCCATAGGATCATAGTAAAGCGATAAAAATAGAAGCTGGCTAATAGACCAACCAAGAGATACATAAAAGGTTGTCAAGGCCACAGAATAGAAAACAACTATACAATATGGCACACCTAGCCTACAAAAACACTGCGACCACCGCAGACACCTATGAGCCTCTATGAATACAATAGTAAACCAAATTATTGGGACAACTCCCCAAACTACCCTTCACTTCAAACATCTAGTAACTCCATAAGACCTAGACCACATAGACACAGCTGAAACTCTACTCAGTAATCAAGAACTTGATCTACCAGCTCGCCGTCATCTGTAGGAATAAAAATAGCACCCCGACTAGTGTATCAGTACGACAGTGTACCGAGTATGAAAGCTAAAAATAACTACAACACTCAGATTAGAGATCAACAGATATACTGAATATTGTAGGAGGAGAACCCCAACTTAAGTAAATACATAGAACCTACCTGGCCCTATAATCTCGGCAAGTCCAAAAGAAGTAAACAACAACAAGCGGCACTTAGTTGACACAACTCACTTGTCATCACCTCTAGACCTATCAACGACCTCAGCTAACTCCAGCCAACATCTTGCATCCACTGCCACCAGATAATAGATAACGCATGCAACAAACATAATACAATACCATGAAAATAAAAATAAACACCATTCAATCAACATCATCAATCAAGAACTGTGGGACCCTCTCTCGGTTGCGCACAATTAGCAGAGCTCCACATATCTAGGAAAGCCAATCACGATCCCAAGAAGGCTTAGAACAGAGATATACGACTCTATGGAGGCATGTACTTCCCCATAGGTCTTGCATGTCCCAGGATGGCCCTATGGGAGGAAAACTAAACTATACCATTGGCTAATTGTTCTACCCCATGGATTCAACCCCGCGATCGGTTCTACTCTGTATGTCGGGTATCCATGAATCCCAAGGGACTCAACCCACACACACATACAATCAATCAACAAAAGTAATAATACATGCTCCAATAGCCCAAAACTAGCTCTTAAACCCCATCAATTGATTATCACAACACAGTACTATTTTTTTCATGTGTAGCCATCCATTGACAAGCCACTAACCGAGCTAAGGATCACCATCCTAACTAGTATGTCCCCAAGCTTTACAAGAAGCCCACAGGACACACTATTCACCACTAACAACAAGGGACATGGCCAATCCAACCCACACGTCACCTTGGCCGTCAAGGTGCTATTGACATGGTCGACATGGCTGCAAACTCAAATACAACAAAAGATCATGAAAATCATTTTTAACAACTGTAGACCCTCATAAACTTTTAAATATCATCAACTAATCTTATTCACACAGGAAGCCTATGACTCTCTACAAGAATCACAAGCCTCACGCATGACCTTTTGATATGAGCCTAACAATTTTCATGACTACGACCCTCCGCACTTAAGCCCGAACCACCAATCATACTAGAACCTCATACATACATTAATAATTATATAAAAAAATAGTACAAGAGTAAAATAACAATATCACACAAAGCTTCAAAAACAGTCGACAAGCACATCGACACCTACGACAACAGCTTCGGAATTCATGCCAACAAAGGTAGGGACAAGCCTAACATACCTTAGCTTCAAGTCTAGCTGAGCCCGAGATTTCAACACTGTGAATATACTGCCTATGGGTAGTCTAAGATGATTCCAAGATCACAACGAATGAACTTAACAAAGATGACAACACGAATGAAGTTTAACCTATAAGATTCATACGAATTTGACGGTAGAAACTTTGAAACAAAAACTTAACAGCGTTAAAACACCTATAACCAACCTCAATAACTAAGGAAAACCAAAGAGAGAAGGATTACCAATAGCTTCACCATATGACAACTCCAAACAACCATAAAAACTTCCGGAAAAGCCACCAAATCATTATCTAAAGGACAGATTCAACATTACGATCTTCAATTCCACATTGGATTATATTTCCTCAACCCAAAATCATCATGAACATGTTGTAACACCTCTAGAAAGAGTTTCCACTACTGGAAATTTCTAGAAAGGGGGAATGGATAATAACCACTGACCAAGGGGCTTTATATAGTCCTCTACTGGCTTTACCCACATTGACGTTCCTGCTTGTGAAATCTCGCAAAAATGTGAATAGTTTAATTTGATATATTTTAGTCCCCCTTAACATCTTATAGATTGGGAGAAAAGCTCCAAGACATTCGACAAAAAATTTCAAAGAATTGCAAGAAAGAAATTTAAAATAACTTTTGTTGAATTTTGTTCAACAACTTGATCGATGTCCAATCTTAAATACAATCATAGAATGACTCAAATACATCATAATCCTTCCTTTTTAGGCTATTAAGTACTCTTAGTCCTACCTCAAAGTAGAGATTTATTGGTTAAACTGTCTGGGGTGTTACAGTAGGTGTATCACCTACTTATGCTAAATAGATTCAAGTTATAAAGGCCGATTAGTTGCATTTTCTACTAAGGTTAATGGACCTATTAGTGGCCCAAGTGAAGTTCAAAGTTGGAAGAATAATACAACCCAAATTTTCCCAGGAAGTTCAGAAAAAACTATGCCCATAAGATGCATAAATTAAAGATACATAGGTGCATCACCTACTTGGACTTTTGACTACTTAGACCTCCAAGTAGTGCATCACCTACTTGACTAATGTATGGCCCAAAGTGAAGCCAAATCAGCCCACAAACATAACCCACGTTGGCCCAAGAAAATAGACCAAATCTGGTCTAATATATGGGTCAAAATGGGCAGCCGAAGGGTACCTTATAAGGGCCAAAAGTTTGATCAAAATATCATTCTAAAACTTAGAAAAAATTAAAAAAATTCCAGCAAGCTCTCACCTTTGTCCTTGTCTAGAACAACCGCCATTCCATACTATTATAAGGTTAACGAAGTGTACAACTTGATCCAATTTTAAGGTAAGTGTTTGAACTAATAAGTTTTGCATAATTATTTATGTAGAATAAGAAATCATGTGGCGGAAGTTGATAGATATGGCAACACCTCTTCAATAATTCTTCCACCCCAAGTTGTGTATGTTTCTTTAGAGATTTTCTATTCCTTTGGTCATGTATAAAGGGAAGTTAAGGTCTTAAAGATAACAAGAAAAAAAGGGGAAAAACCCTCTTCCATGTGTTATTTTGACCTTGTTCATCCTTTTATATTTGGTTGATTCGATATTTAGTATGGGAAGCTATACAAGAGGGTATTAATATATCCCATATTCAGGCATGTGCCAGACAATTGAGAATCTGATTCACCGTATCCAAGATACCTGTAAAGAAAGGGATCAGAGTAAGAGTGCATGTATAGTGGGTTTTACAGGCAGCCTAGGAGTGACCCTGAACCTTAGTCCTTCAGACAGTCAGTTCATCCTACTAAAATTTTTCCACCCAAAATTTAGGGACAAAGATGGGATCAAAGTTTAGCCCCTTTCAGTTCTCGATGACAGGAGCATACAGGTCACGGGAGACCACCTTTCCCACTGTATGCTCAGTGTGGTAAGGCACACTCTGTTATTGTCATCAGGGCAGAATGTCTGTTATCATTGCGGACATCTAGGGAATATAATGTGATATTTCCAAACTAGGGATAGATGTAATACTACTCAACCATCAAAATCAGTAGCAGCCTCATCATCTTCATCCCACCCTCCTAGACCCGGTTCTTAGTGTACTCTAGGTCGTGCCAAATGTACAAGAGGGAGGCATTAGGTTCAAGGAATATGCAGAATTTATTTTATGCTATGGGTGGTTGTCAGGACTAGGAGTCATCACTTGATGTTGATACAGGTACTTTGACCATTTTCTCCCATGTTTTATATTCCTTATTAGAACTTACTTCTACTCTTATGTACATTACTCCATTAATTTCTTGTAAGTTTGATGTAGTCCTCGAATTGTTATCCACTTTTGTTGTTTTCACCTCGATAGATGAATCTTTTTAGCCAAAAGAGTCTATCAAAATTGTACAGTGTTAGTATGTGACAGACCTACTTCGATTATTCTAGTCAAGCTATATATGTTTGACTTTGATATGATAATGGGTATGGAATAGATAGCAGCATGTTATGCATTGTAGATTGCCGAGAAAAGACTGACAGATTCCATTTTCTAGATGAGCCAGTTCTGTAGTCGAAAGGTATGTTCCATCACCGAAAGGTAAGATTAGTTCATACCTTAAGGCCCAAAAGATGATATCTAAAGGTTTTATTTCTCATCTAGTTCGAGTTAAAGACTGAAAAGCATACCTGTGACTTTTTAGTTGATTCTATTAGTGAAAGAAGTTCCAATAGTCTCTCTAGCAAAACTTCATGGAGTCCCTCCTGAAAGGAATATAGATTTTGACATTGACTTACTTCCAGACACTCAGTCTATATCTATACCACCTTACAGAATGGCTCTTGCAGAGCTAAGAAAACAGGAGGAGTTGTTGGAAGATTTTCTCGAGAAGGGTTTCATCTGGTCGAGTACATCACCGTAGGGTGCACAAGTGTGTTTTGTGTGAAAGAAAGATGGTGCAGTGATACTGAGCATTGACTACCGACAACTGAACAAAGTGACGTTCAAGAACGAGTATCCCATCTACTGAATGATAATTTATTTGACTAGCTATAGGGTGCTAGGTGCTCTTCCAAGATAAAGCTAAAGTTTGAATACCATAAGTTGTAAGTTAGGGAAGCTGATATTCTGAAGACAGCCTTACAAACTAGTTATGGCCATTATCAGTTATTGGTGATGTCCCTTGGGCATACTAATTCCCCAATGACCTTTATGGATTTGATGAATAGAGTGTTCAATCCATTTCTTTAAGTGTTTGTAATCATCTTCATTAAAGACATTCTTATATACTACCAATTTGAACTTGATCATGCAGACCATTTGACAGTAGAGTTGCAGACACTCTCAGATCACAGGTTCTATCCTAAATTTTCTAAATGTGAATTTTAGGTAACATCAATAGAGTTTCTTGGCCATGTTATTATAAGTGAGGGTATAATGATTATCAGTTAGAAAGTAGATGTTGTTAAGAATCGACCGAGAAGGTTGAATCCTACAATATTTTGTAGCTTTCTAGGATTTGTAGGCTACTATTGCAGAATCATAGAGGGATTCTCTACCATCTCTTCACCATTGATGAAGCTGACTTATAAGGCAACTAAGTTCCAGTGGAAAAAGGCATGCGAGCAGAGTTTTCAAGAGTTAAAGGACAGCTAACATCAAAGCATGTCTTGACTCTTCTAGACGGCATAAAGGTATGTTTTGTATTATGATACTTCTAGAATTGGATTAGGTTGTGTTCTAATACAAAAAGGTAAAGTCATTGCCTATGCCTCGAGATAGTTGGCGATGCATGAGCAGAACTACTGTACTTATGATCTTGAGCTGGTTGCAGTAGTGTTCACATTGAAGATTTGGCATCACTATCTGTATAGGGTTCACATTGACATATTTACAAACCATAAGAGACTTCAGTAGTAGTTTCTATAGGATTTGAATCTAAGATAGAGAAGATGGTTGAATTGCTGAAAGATTACGATATGAGTATTCTGTATCATCCAAGTAAGGCAAATGTAGTGGATGATGCTTTAACCTGCAAGTCTATGGGAAGCCTGAGTCATATTAAAGCTGATAAAGTAGAAATGATGAAAGCATTGTAAAAGTCAGCAAATTTGCAAATTCGTTGTTAGACACCGAAGATGGAGAAGTTGTTGCTTAGGATATTGTAGAGTCTTCTTGAATCACCAATGTTAAATAGAGATTATAATCATCTGCCAAACTGATATGATAATGGATGTTAAGGTCTGTAATCAACATCATTATTGTCCATAGGCCTTCTGATTGGGGATACATCAGTCATAGTCCTATATGTTGTTAATAAGGTCCATGATAGTCATATATGTCAAGTTATATGGTGATATACTAACTTTGTGATGGTAATATATCTAAGCTTAAAAATGAATAAAGGAGAATTATAACTGTTGATGCGTAAGTTATGAGACCCTTAGATGGCATAAGGATAATGTCATTAACTTGATTAAAAACATTTAGAGTAGTCCCTGGACTTTTGATAGCATATGGACTGTAAGAGAAATGTGGAGCCATTCTAAGGACAACTCAATAATATTTAGAGGAACAACTTATGATAAGAGTGGATAGCTTCTACAGTTTAGGGCTAAGCTATAGATACGCAATTCTCTTATAGAGTAAGATCTTAACGTATACATTGATCTAATCACATTGTCTAACGGCCTTTTGTCATGCCCCATCTTGGGAAGCATGACTGGAACCTAATGCCAAATAGGGATCTGGGTTGACCTGGATGGGCATACGCATCTCTGGTGCCTACCAGCGACTCAAAACCAAGAAAACATACTGCTATATCTCAGTTGTAAACACAACCTCTGTTATACCCTGGAAGCCTAAAGATTAGACTCGGATTTGAAATGGTGAAATGTTTCAAAACTGGCATCATACACAGAACGGATCATGAGGTAACCCGTGAGAGCATCCCACAAGTCGTGATGTGACTCATTGTGAGGCTCGGGTGATAGGTTGAAAATTAGGAAATGGGATCCCCATGAAAGTAACCACGACTCGTGGTCAGGCCCTACGAGTTGTTAGATTAGTCGTAGGGAGTGGTTATTGAGAAAAGAGGAAGTGCAAGACAGTATACCTAACGGAAGGCACCCACGAGTCATGGTAAATCACCACAATTCCTAGAGTGAGCCGTGGCCAGCTGTATGAAAATTATTTGAAGTCATAGGTACTGTACTAGACGAGTGGTGACCACAAGTTGAGGTCACCAGGCAACGAATCGTTAAGTCACTCGTGAGGAGCCCTGAAGATCGGATGAGCAGTGTACTTGACGAATGATGCCACGAGTCGTGGCCCAAAATGACGAGTCATTACGTCCCTCGTGGGGACTAACTGGCAGTTATTTTCTACGAATTTAGTAAGGGCTTTGCCATAATTTCTAAGATCCTAAAGCCTAAACTACATCGTTTAGAGTTATGAATGATTACTTTTGAAGGGGTTAAGTTCATTTTAGGCCATTTACATTCCTGCATGCAAAGGTAGAACGTTAGAGAGGGTGATCAAGATATTTCTTCTTGAAATTCTCTTCCTCTTGGGTAATCAGAGAACTGCAAGAATCAGGCTCGATCAGGTATGTAGGGTTATTAATGGGTGAATTCTTTCACACCCATTTTTGATCCCTCTCTAAATCATGATTTTCCTATGTCTAATCTATGGGGTTTTAACCCAATGCATGAAATTCCTAATTCTATACATGAATATGCTTTAAATATGCCTCTACTATTGAATGATGAATTATGGGAAAGTTTTATATGATTTTCAATCAAAAATCATGTTTCTAGTGTTATGAATTAAAAAGCCCATTGATGAGAAGTTTATGAAAGATGAGATTTGTGATGAATGTATGATTATGATGAGATATTATGATGAAAAGAATGTTTCAAGATACCCATATTCATTATCATGTTTTCAATATGAATTGATTATTTTCAAGCATGAGAAGCTATTCGGCAATGCCCACATGTTTAAGTATGATTTATGATTTCTCGAATTAAGCTTATCACATGGTTTTGGAGCGAATCCTCCCAATTATCTTTCAGCTTGTGGTCTCATATGCAGTATTTCATATTTGAGATGTATTTGACTATTGAGTTACATCAATAGACGATATTGAGCTTCATTGAAAAATGATGTAGAGCATATGCATGTTTTTGGGAGTAGTGTCTAGCACCGAGTATGCTAAGGTTTGATCACCCTATGCCTTAGAACTACACACCAACATTGGTTTATAATATTATATATATTACTTGGGACCTCCCTTGTGTGCTATCCCCTGCCCATTGGGCCCTGAGCTTGATATCGATATCATGGTATTGTTCCTAGCTCTGGTAAGGCTTTGGATGGATCGACCCACTTGAGTGTGAAAGTGGGGACCACGTAAGCACTATCGTGGTATGTCAGTTAAAAGACTAGTCTCCCATTGTTCCTCATGATTTCAGTTATGTATGTTTATCATTCATGATATTTCTATATCTCTATAAGTTCTAAAGTAGGTTAGACTCAATATTCAATTTTACTCATTACTATAAGATTTCAACTTTGAGCCAATTGATTCAGTTATGATGTTATGTTACGTTATGATGAGATCATGACTTCAGAAAGAATGCATGCAATCCCTACTCTCAGATTCTTATTGTTATGTTTTACATTTTGCATATTCTTAAATGATTTTACTTATTTAAGCAGTTTTACTTACTCTGCATACTCAGTACATTCCACGTCTAACCGCATACTCTATGTTGTATCATTTCATGATACAGAACCTGCCTCTTAGGCTCATCCCCATTCATAGTTAGCCTTCAGAGTTATCATCTTACATTGTTGGTGAGTACTCATCTCCCGAGGACTAGACTTATTCTGATTTCTTTTATGTATTTTCAATTTCAACTTTATTGAATTAGTCGGGGTCTTGTCCCATCAGCTCATCATGTTTAGAGTCCTTTTAGACAAAGGATGTATTCAACTCTAGATTATGTATTATGATATTATGTTTTATTTAGACTTCCTCTTTGATTATCTTGTTGATTCTACAGTTGTTAGTAATCAAGTTAGATGTATGTTCATGCCATGAGTTGACCTAGAGTCTCTCAGGGCTCCTTGTCCCGTGTTGTGATCCAGGTCTACACTTGGATTGTGACAAACTTGGTATTAGAGCCATAGGTTTGAAGTGTCCTAGGTTGTCTTAAAGCCGCCTTACGTCCAGTCTTTTTCATGGGTATGAAAGGCGCCACACTTATGACGAAGAGGCTACAAAACATTTAGGAAATGTTCCCTTCTTACATGATCTATGTCGTGCAATGAAATGTCCCCCTATCCTTCTAATTCGTGTTATTCTCTATTGTAGAATGATGGATCCCCGAAGAGTAAATGTTAGAAGGAAGAGAAATGGAGACGTCCGCAAGGATGGCAACAGAAACGGGCACCAGCAGGCCCTACCAGTTTAAGAGCACCAGACACTAGAGTCGGTTGACCATGTTGAGTATCGGGTAGCTATTCAGATGCTCTCCTAAGCCTTGACAGCTCAGGTTAATCAATAGGATGTTGTGCATGTCCCACAAAATGGAAATGCAGCGGTGGCACGAGTCAGGGATTTCTTGAGAATGAACCCGCTAGAGTTCCTCGGGTCAAAAGTAGATGAGCACCCGCATTAGTTCATAGATGAGATTGGGAAGATCACCCATGTCATGGGGGTGAATGGAGTTGAGTGTCCGGAGTTGGCTTCATACTAGTTGAAAGGGGTCGCGCACATCTGGTTTCGCTAATGGAAAGATAGTGGGGTCACCGGAGCAGGCCTTGTCACTTGGGAAGAGTTCCATGTTGCATTCTTAGATCGATTCTTCCCTCGTAAGATAAGGGAGCTGAAGGCAGCTGAGTTCGTAAATCTGAAGGAAGGGAGGATGACGGTTTAGGAGTATGCCCTTGAGTTAACTCACCTATCAAAGTAAGCACTAGAATTAGTGACTGATCAAAAGGCGCGGATGAGCAGGTTCGTTCATGGAGCGGCGGGCTATTTGGACGAGGATTGTAGGACCACCATGCTCCACCAGGATATGGATTTCCCTTAGATAGTTTTGTACGCCCAGAAGATGGAGGAGGCATTCTTGAGAGAGAGGGAGCCAAGAAGGCCTGGACTGATAGTCACAGATTCTTACAGCCGAGGTTAAATGGTGAGCACCAATAGCAGAACCACCAGAGACCATCAGCCCCAGCATCCTCAGGATTGAGTGGTCCATCCAGACCGAGGCATGATCATAGGGGGCGCGAGCATCAAGCTCGAGGAGTTATAGCAGCAGACCAGCAAATTCTAGTATTCCAGCTTTCCACAGATATGGTCGGGGGCACATGGTTCAGTGCTTAGCAGGTACAGGTGCTTCTTTAGGGTGTGGGATGACTAGAAACATGCTCAGAGATTTCCCTGCAGCGAGACAGGATTATAATGGGGGATGAGGCCCAGCTTCTAGTTTAGCATCCCCACCTGCACGCTAAGCACAACAGGGGGCATCTACTAGCAAAGGTGGCGGTCAGCGCCAAAACAGATTCTATGCTTTAGCATCCCGCCTGGAGTAGGAGGTCTCCCCGGATGTAGTCACTGGTATGTTACAACTTTTCCATCTTGATGTATATGTTTTGTTAGATTTGGGAACTACCTTGTCCTTTGTGATGCCTTATGTACCCAGCAGCTTCAGAGTCAGTGCGAAAGTCTTTTCAAAACCCTTATTAGTTTCTACTCAAGTAGGTGATTCAGTTATAGCTAGACAGGTGTATAGAGGGTGCCCGGTCTCATTCCTTCAGAAAGTCACCTCAGCAGATTTCATAGAGTCAGCCATGACCGATTTCATTGTTATCCTACGCATGGATTGTCTATTTGCATGTTATGCCTCAGTTAATTGTAGAACCCAGGCAATAGAGTTACTATATTCGGGTGAACCAATCTTAGAATCGAAGGGTAGTTTAGTTGTGCCTGTAGGTCGTTTCATTTCCTACCTTAAGGCTAGAAAGATGATTTCTAAGGGTTGTGCGTCCATCTAGTTAGGGTTAAGGATGCGATGTTTGAGACCACAACTATCCAGTTAGTTCCAATAGTATGTGAGTATTCAGAAGTCTTCCCAGATGATTTATCGAGAATCCCTCCCGAGCAGGAGATTTATTTTGGTATTGACCTTCTTCCCGACACGCAACCTGTCTCTATTCTTCCCTATAGAATAGCTCCAGCAAAGCTAAAAGAGTTGAAAGAATAGTTGAAAGACTTGTTAAATAAGGGTTTCATTAGATCGAGCAAGTCCCCATGAGGTGCTCCGGTTCTCTTTGTTCGAAAGAAAGATGGTTCTCTTCGTATGTGTATTGGTTATCAGCAATTATACAAATTCATCATCAAGAACATGTATCTTCTACCTAGGATTAATGACTTATTTGACCAACTTCAGGGTGCCAATTGTTTCTCATAGATAGATCTCAGATCTGGGTATCATCAGCACAGAGTACGGGAGAGTGATATCTCGAAAACAGGCTTCAGGATGCGGTATTGTCATTATGAGTTTGTTTTTATGTACTTTGGACTAATGAATGCTCCTGCAGCTTTTATGGACTTCATGAATAGGGTGTTCAAGCCATAATTGGATATGTTCATGATTGCTATACTTCGGGAGCTAAAAGATCAGACATGGGAGCTGAAACGGAGAAATTGTAGAATTATGTTGCAGGCACAAGACGAGTTGTTGAATGACTCGTGAGGATACCCCATGAGTAGTCAAGTGGATTGTGGGGAAGCTTGAGGGAAGGAAGGACTGAGGTTCTCACGAGTGAGGTAACGACTCATGGTCAGCCCCCACGAGTCGTCATATCAGTCGTGGGGTGGTTCTAGAGGGAGATTGTGAAATTGATCCAGTGTACTTAAAGGGAAGTCATAATGAGTCCCGGCTCTAGGGACGAGTCTTCATGTCGCTCGTTAGGAGCCCCGGTAGATCTATTATCCAGTGAACATGACGAGCAAATAAAAAGCATGTTTCTAAAACTACCCATGATTTTTATGTTGTTTCCTAAATGAATCGATTTGATTCTAGAATGATAGATCTTTGGGTGATACCCACATGTTGATTAAAGTGATGATTTTCCTGACATAAGCTTACCGCATTGTTTAATGTGAAATTTTCCAATTTTCTTATGAATTCTAGCTTGTGGTATGTTGAGTAAATATTTCTACATGTAGCCTATTACATGATGTGGAGTAGATGCTCCCACATATGATTGAACTTGTGGTATGTTTTGAAATAAAGCTTCTCATATGCATGAATTTGTAATGGAGATGTATAGCATTATTGATCTTTTTCGAAGGACAATGTTGAGCTTCATTTTCATATAATGTCGAGTCTACGCATGATGTCATTATTGAGCTTTTTCAATAGACAATGTTGAGCTTCATTCCATACGATGTTGAGTCATGCACGATTTCATGTTGAGCTTCGTCAAATAGACGATGTTGAGCTTTGTTATATACGATGAAGAGCCATTGCATGTTTTGGGAGAAGAGTCTAGCACCGAGCGCGTTAAGGGTCTGTTACCCTATGACCCAGAACTACACGCCAACGTAGGTTGATAGTATTATATTATCGGTACCTCCCTTGTGAGCTATCCCAAGCCCGATTGGCCTTCAGCTTGATATCGATATCATGGTATCGTCCATCGCCCTGGCAAGGTTATGGACGGCTCTACCCACTTGAGTGTGATAGTTGGGACCACGTAAGCTCTATCATGGTCTGTCGGTTAAGTGACGAGTCTCCCACTGTCTATATCATTCAAATTTGCATATTCATTACTCATGATGATTACTTATGCATGTATGTTCATAAAGAAAGGATTGACTCATTATTCTTCTTTTGATATAAAAGTTATGTTTCAACTTTGATTAATTCGAGTCAATCATGATGTTCTAAAGCTATGCATGGTCATGTTATGATAAGAGTACGATTTCATAATGAATGCATGTAGCCTTCTATTTACACTTAAAAGCTTATGATATGTTATGAAATGTTTTAAATGATTTATTTACTTAAGTGGTTTTAATCACCTTGCATACTCGGTACATTCCACGTACTAACTGCATACTTTCTACGCTGCATCATTTCATGCTGCAGGATCCGGTTCTCAGGTTCAGCCCCGTTCATAGTCGCTTATCAAAGTCAGTACCTTCTTGGTTGGTGAGTCCTCATCTTTTAAGGACTAGACTTTCAATTATCTTGGTTGTATTTTCTGTTTTAATATTATTGAGCTAGTTGGGGGCATTGTCCTATCAGCTCATCCAGATTAGAGGCTTCAGACTTAGACACGTATTCAAGTTCAGATGTTCATTATGTTGTTATGTTATGTTAGACTTTCGCTGAGTTTATAATTATATTTCTTAATGTTTATTGATTGAGTTAGTAAATGCTTATGCCATGGGTTGAATTGGGGTCTCTCGGGGTCCCTTTTCCCGTTTCTATGATCTGTGTCTATGCTAGGGTCATGAAAAACATAGTATCACAGACATACATTTGATGTTTCCTAGGAAGTCTGAAAGCCGCATTACGTAGAGTTTTTTTCATGGGTGTGAAGCGTGCCACATTTCATACAAAGAGGCTACTATACATTTTAGGAAATGTTCCCTTTCTTTCATGATCTATGTCGTGCGATGAAAAGCCTTTCTATCCTTCTAATTCGTGCTATTCGCGATTGTAGAATCATGGCTCCTCGAAGGATGAATGGAAGGAGGAATGGAGGTGGTGAGGGCCACGAGGATGGAAACGGTCATGACCATCATCCTGCCCCACCAGTTCAGGAGCCTCAGGCACCAAAGCCAGCCGCTCACGCTGAGTTCTCAGCTGCCATTCAGATGCTTGTGCAGGCCTTGACTGCTCAGGTGAATCAGCAGGCCGTTGCGCATGTTTTGAAAAATGGCGATGCGGCGACGGCTCGAGTCAGGGACTTCTTGATGATGAACCTGCCGAAGTTTCTAGGGTCCAAGGTAGATGAGGACCCACACGATTTCAGTGATGAGATTGTCAAGATCACCCAGGTTATGGGGGTGAGCAGTGTTGAGTGCGCAAAGTTAATACCCTACCAGTTGAAAGGGGTTGCACATATTTTGTTCCGTCAGTGGAAGTACAGCAAGGTCACTTGGGCAGGTCCAATCACGTGGGAGGAGTTTCAGGTTGCATTCCTCGATTGGTTAATCCCTCGAGATATGAGGGAGTTGAAAGCACCTGAATTTGTGAATTTGAAGCAACGGAGAATGACTTTAAGGAGTACGCCCTTTAGTTCACCCGCCTATCTAAGTATGCCCCGGAGTTAGTGACCGACCAGCGAGCGCTAGTGAGCAGATTTCTGCATGGTATAGCAGGATACATCGATAAGGACTGCAGGACATGGACATCCCTCGCATTGTGTTGTACAATTAGCAGATGGAGTCACACATTCGAGGGAGAGGGAGGCTAAGAGGGCCAGGACTGAGGACCACAAATTCTCTCAGCAGAGGTCCGGTGGTGGGCACCGACAACAAACCCACCAGAGATCAGCATCCTCAGCATCTTCATCGCTGGGTGTGCCATCTAGGCCCAGACATGATTAGAGAGGGCGAGCCTCAAACTCGAGGGGTCAAAGTAGTAGGCCTGCAGACTCCAGCATTCCATCTTGTCGCAGGTGCGGTTGAGGGCACACAGGCCGGTGTTTGGCAGGGTCAGGAGCTTGTTTTGGATGTGGTAGCGTGGTCATATGCTTAGAGATTCTCCCGCTGTGAGACATGATCAAGTCAAGGGCCGAGGCCTAGCTTCTAGTTCAGTAGCCCTACCACAACACACAGCACATCAGGGGGCATCTACTAGCAAAGCTGGCGGGCAGCGCCAGAACAGATTCATGCCTTAGCTACTTGTCCAGAATAGGAGGCCTTACCAGATGTACTCACCGGTATGTTAAGAGTCTTTCAGGTTGATTTATATGCTTTGTTAGATCTAGGGGCTACCTTGTCTTTTGTGACACCTTATGTGGCCAGTAGCTTCAGAGTCAGTCCCGATGTTTTATCACAGCCCTTTTCTGTTTCTACTCCCGTAGGTGAGTCAGTTATAGCTAGACGGGTGCATAGAGATTGCTAGGTCTCAGTTCTTTATAAGGTCACCTCAGAAGACTTGATAGAGTTATCCATGATTGATTTTGATGTTATTCTCGGCATGGACTGGCTATTTGCATGCTATGCTTCAGTTAATTGCAGGACCCGATCAGTAGAGTTAAAATTTTCGAGTGTGCCTGTCTTAGAATGGGTAGGTAGTTTAGTTGTGCCTGTAGGTCAATTTATTTCCTACCTTAAGGCCAGAAAGATGATTTCTAAGGGTTGTTTGTACCATCTAGTTAGGGTTAAGGACGTGGAACCTGGAACCCCAACTATCCAATCCGTACTAGTAATACGTGACTATCCAGACCTCTTCCCTGATGATTTGCCAGGTGTCCTTCCCGAGAGGGAGATTGATATCGGTATAGATCTTCTTCCTGACACAAAGCCTATATCTATTCCTCCTTACAGAATGGTTCTAGCCGAGCTAAAAGAGTTGAAGGATCAGTTGAAGGACCTGTTAGATAAGGGCTTTATTAGGCCGAGTAAGTCCCCATGGGGTGCACTAGTGTTGTTTGTTTGCATTGACTATCGATAGTTGAACAAGGTTACCGTCAAGAACAGGAATCCTTTACCCAGGATCAACGATTTGTTTGACCAACTTCAGGGTTCCAAGTGTTTCTCTAAGATTGATCTCAGATTCGTGTATCACCAGCTTAGGGTTTGGGAGAGTGACATCCTAAAAACCGCTTTTAGGACTCGGTATGGTCACTACTAATTTGTTGTTATGACTTTTGGACTAACCAATGCCCCTGCAGCTTTTATGGATCTAATGAATAGGGTGTTCAAGGCATATTTGGACATGTTCATGATTGTGTTCATTGATGACATCCTTATATACTCTCAGAGCGAGGAGGAGCATGTTGCTCACTTGAGAATAGTGCTTCAGACCCTCAAGGATCGCTAGTTGTATGCAAAGTTCAGTAAATGTGAATTTTTGTTGGAATCGGTGGCATTTCTAGGCCATGTGGTATCAGGTGAGGGCATAAAAGTAGATTCTCAGAAGATTAAGGCTGAAAAGAACTAGCCCAGATTGGTGAACCCATAAGATATTAGAAGCTTTTCAGGCCTAGCGGGTTACTATCGGATATTCGTGGAGGGTTTTCATCTATTTCCGCACCATCGACTAATTTGACTTACAAGAAGGTGAAGTTTCAATGGTCGGAGGCTTGTGAGAAAAGCTTCCAAGAGCTAAAGACCCGACTCACTTCACCACCAGTGTTGACCCTACCAGAGGGTACTGATGGTTTTGTAGTGTATTGGCAATTCTTCACGAGTCAGACTCGGGTGTGTGTTGATGCAACATGGGAAAGTTATAGCATATGCCTCGATACAATTGAAAGTTCATGAAAAGAATTACCCAACCCATGATCTTGAATTGGCCGCGGTAGTGTTTGCATTAAAGATATGGTGGAATTACTTGTATGGGGTCCACGTGGATGTATTCACGGATCAAAACAGGTTGCAATATGTGTTCACACAGAAAGATCTAAATCTTTGGCAAAGGAGGTGGTTGGAGTTACTTAAGGATTATGACATGAGTGTCCTTTACCACCTGGGAAAGGCTAATGTGGTTGCGGATGCGGTTAGTAGGCTCTCAATGGAGAGTGTGTCCCATGTGGTGAGGGGAAGAAGGAATTGGTGAAAGATCTTCACCGGCTTGCAAGGCTGGGAGTTAGATTGATCGACGCGACTGATGGCGGTGTTGTTGTACATAATAGGCCAGCATTGTCCTTGGTGGTTGATGTAAAATCTAGGCTAGATGAGGATCCAAATTTGAGGAAACTAAAGGAGGCGGTGTAGAGTCAAAAGGTGGAGGCTTTCTCCCAAGGGGGAGATGGTGTGCTACGATATCAGGGTCATCTATATGCCCCAGATGTCGATAACTTGAAGGACCGAACATTGCATGAGGCACATGGATCCAAGTATTCTATCCATCTGGGTAATACTAAGATGTATCATGACTTTCGGGAAATATATTGGTTGAACGACATGAAGATGATATTGTAGAATTCATAGCCAAATGCCTAAACTGTCAGCAAGTGAAAGTTGAGCATCAAAGGTTGGGAGGCGTATTGCAGGATATTAACATTCCTACATGGAAGTGGGAAGAGATTAGCATGGACTTCCTTATCGGCCTATGTCGTACTCGTCGACAGTATGACCCCATTTGGGTAGTGGTCGACAGGTTGACCAAGGTTGTACACTTCCTAGCGATCAAAACCATAGATTCGGTGGATGATTATGCCAAATTGTATATTCGGGAGTTGGTACGACTTCATGGAGTGCCATTTTCTATTAACTCAGGTCGAGGTTCTCATTTTGGCGGTCTTTCCAAAAAGGACTTAGGACTCAGGTTAAGCTAAGCACAATATTTCATCCGCAAATGGATGGCCAGGCAGAACGAACAATTCAAACTCTAGAGGATATGTTGAGAGTCTTTGTGATGGAAATAAAGGTAGTTGGGATGACCACTTGCCCTTGATCAAGTTCGCTTATAATAACAGTTATCACTCTAGTATCCAAATGGCACCATTCGAGGCTCTTTACCGGCGGAGGTGTAGATTTCCCATTAGATGGTTTGAGGTTGGTGAGGCACCTATAATAGGGCCAGACTTAGTTCACGAGGCTATGGTGAGGGTTCATAGGGACCGGCTGAAAACTTCTCAGAGTCGTCAAAAGTCATATGCGGATATGAGGAGAAAAAATTTGGAGTTTGCAGTTGATGAGAGGGTATTTCTTAAGATATTTCCTATGAAGGGAGTCATGCGGTTCGGAAAGAAAGGAAAACTCAGTCCTCGCTATATTTGTCCTCACCGGATTATGAGAAGAGTTGGTAAGGTAACGTATGAATTGGGCTTGACGTCAGAATTATCTTCCGTTCATCCCGTCTTTCATGTATTTCTCTTGAAAAAGTGCTTGGGTTATCAAGCTTCAGTAGTCCTGGTGGAAAGTGTTGACGTGGGAGATAGCCTCAGTTATGAGAAAATTCCAGTTGCAATCTTAAATCGTCGGGTTCGGAGGCTGAGGAATAAAAAAGTAGCTTCGGTGAAGGTGTTGTGGAGAAACTAACAGGTTAAGCGAGCTATGTGGGAAGCCGAAGTGGCTATGATGGCTAAATACCCCCACCTATTCCCTACTGGCTCAATTTTAGTTTGAGGTATCCGTTTTTTCCCTAGTTATCTAATCAGTTTTCATGTTCAGTTTATGTGTGAAAGTTTGAATTATGTTGTGATAAATGTATGTGATGCCTAAATTCAGTTCAGTTATGTAGTTCTTTTCGTAGGTAGTCATTTCGTCATTTCTCGATTTTAATTATTAGTATTTGCATATTATTATTTCATGTTTTTGTGTTTTCTGTGTGTTTCTAACATTCGAGGATGAATGTTCCCAAGGGGGAGATATTGTTATACCCTAGGAGCTCAAAGATCGGACCCCGGAGCTAAAACGGAGAAATTGTGAAATTATGTTGCAAGCACAGGATGAGTCGTTGGACAACTCTTGAGGAGACCCCACGAGTCGTCAAGTGGCTCATGGGGAGGCTTGAGGGAAAGGAAGGACTGAGGTTCTCACGAGTGAGGTAACGACTCGTGGTCAGCCCCCACGAGTCGTCGTGTCAGTCGTAAGGTGGTTCTAGAGGGAGATTGTAAAATTGATCCAGTGTACTTGAAGGGAAGTGATCACGAGTCATGATCTCTGGGGATGAGTCGTCATGTCGCTCGTTAGGAGCCCCAGCATATCAATTATCCAGTGAACTTGACGAGCGAACCAACAGATCGTGAGCCCAGGCAAGAAGTCGTCAGGTCGTCCATTAGGATCCCATGACAGTTATTTTCAGCAAATTCAGTAAGGGCTTTTCCTTAATTCCTAAGTTTTAAGGGCCTATACTACGTCGTTTTAAGCTCGTATTAGAGGGTTTATAGTAGGGAGAAACCTATCTTAGGCCATTACTTTCATGCATGCAAGGTTGGAGGTTTGAGGAGAAGAATCAAGGTGAATTCTCAAGGTTTTCAAAGGGAATCTCAGCTGGGCAATTAGGAAGATTTAGAATTCATCAATCCCAAGTATGTAAGGCTATGAGTGTGTGCTTTCTTAAACACCCATGCCCATTCCCTAACAAACGTGATTTAATTGTCTATGAATAAGTATGGGGTTTTGCCCAATTGCATGATTTTTCAATCTCTATACGTGAGTATGAATAGATTGTATTTATATTTATGATTTATGAAGCTTGGGTAGATTCTAATTCATTTTCCCTTATAAAATTGTTTTTCTAAAATTTGAATCTAAAATGCCCATGAGTGAAGAGTTCATAAAGGAAGAGATTCTTGATAAATATGTGATGATGATGAAGTTGATGATAAAAAAACATGTTTCTAAAACTACCCATGATTTTGATGTTGTTTCCTAAATGAATCAATTGGATTCTAGAATGATAGAGCTTTGGGTGATGCCAACATGTTGATTAAAGTGATGATTTTCCCAACATAAGCTTACCGCATTGTTTAATGTTAAATTTCCCAATTTTATTATGAATTCTAGCTTGTGGTATGTTGAGTAAATATTTCTACATGTTGCTTACAACATGATTTGGAGTAGATGCTCCCACCTATGATTGAGCTTGTGGTATGTTTTGAAATAAAGCTTTTTATATGAATGAATTTATAATAGAGTTGTATAGCATTATTGAGCTTTGTCGAAGGACAAAGTTGAGCATCATTTTCATATGATGTCGAGTCTATGCATGATTTCATTATTGAGCTTTGTCAATAGACAATGTTGAGCTTCGTTTCATATGATGTTGAGCCATGCACGATTTCATGTTGACTTCGTCAAATAGACAATGTTGAGCTTTGTTATATACGATGTAGAGCATTACATGTTTTGGGAGAAGAGTCTAGCACTGAGAGGGTTAAGGGTCGATTACCTTATGCCCAAGAACTATGCACCAATGTAAGTTGATACTATTATATTATCGGGACCTCCCTTGTCAGCTATACCCCGTCCGATTGTCCTTCAACTTGATATTGATATCATGGTATCGTCCATCGGCCTGGCAAGGTTATGGACGACTCTTCCCACTTGAGTATGATAGTTGGGACCACGTAAGCTCTATCGTGGTATGTCAGTTAAGTGACGAGTCTCCCACTGTCTATATCATTCAGATTTGCATATTCATTACTCATGATGATCACTTATGCATGTATGTTCATAAAGAAAGGATTGACTTATTATTCAGCTTTTGATATAAATGTTATATTTCAGCTTTGAGTCAATCGATTCAATCATGACGTTCTAAAGCTATGTATGGTCATGTTATGATAAGAGTACGATTTCAGAATGAATGCATGTAGCCTTCTATTTACACTTAAAAGCTTACGATATGTTATGGAATGTTTTAAATGATTCATTTACTTAAGCGGTTTTAATTACCTTGCATACTCGGTACATTCCATGTACTGACTGCATATTTTCTATGCTGCATCATTTAACGATATAGGATCCGATTCTCAGGTTCATCCCCGTTCATAGTCGCTTATCAGAGTCAATACCTGCTTGGTTGGTGAGTCTTCATCTTTTGAGGACTAGACATTCAGTTATCTTGGTTGTATATTTAGTTTCAGTATTGTTGGGCTAGTTGGGGGTATTGTCCCATCAGCTCGTCCAGATTAGAGGCTTATCAAACTTAGACACGAATTCAACTTCGGATGTTCATTCTGTTGTTATGTTAAGTTAGACTTCCACTGAGTTTATAATTATATTTCTTCATGTTCATTGAATGAGTTAGTGAATGCTTATGCCATGGGTTGACTTAGGGTCTCTCGGGGTCCCTTGTCCCGTGTCTATGTTTCGGGTCTACGCTCGGGTGGTGACAGTGATTGTGTTTATTAACGACATCTTGATATACTCTCGGGGCGAGGAGGAACATGCTGCTCATTTGAGAGTAGTGTTGCAGACTCTCAAGGATCACCAATTATATGCCAAATTCAGCAAGTGTGAGTTTTGGTTGAACTCAGTGGCATTTTTGGGCCATGTGGTATCACGCGAAAGCATAAAAATTCATTCTTAGAAAATAAAAGCAGTGAAGAATTGGCCTAGACCGGTGAATCCTTCAGATATTCGGAGCTTTTTGGGGTTTGGCTTGCTACTATCGAAGATTTGTTGAAGGTTTCTCATCGATTATAGCACCTTTGACCAAATTGACCCAGAAGAAGGTGAATTCCAATGGTCGGAGGCTTGTGAGAAGAGCTTCCAAGAGTTGAAGACTCAAGTTACTTTAGCACCGGTGTTAACTTTACTGGAGGGTACCGATGGGTTCATGGTCTATTGTGATGTTTCAATGATCGAACTGGGGTGCGTATTGATGCAGCACAGGAAAGTTATAGCATATGCCTCAAGACAGCTAAAAATTCATGAGAAGAGTTACCCGACCCATGATATTGAATTGGCCGTGGTAGTATTCTCCCTAAAGATATGGTGACACTATATGGGGTCCATGTGGATGTATTTATGGACCATAAGAGTATACAATATGTGTTTACATAGAAGTATCTCAATCTTCGGCAAGGGAGATAGTTGGAGTTACTCAAGGACTACGAGATGAGTGTGTTATACCATTTGGGTAAGGCCAACGTAGTAGCAGACACACTTAGTAGACTCTCTATGGAGAGTGTGTCTCATGTGGGTGAGGGAAAGAAGGAGCTAGTGAGGGATGTGCATCGACTCGCAAGGTTGGGAGTCTGATTGGTTGAATCGACTGATTGTGGTGTTATCATTCAGAACAGATCAGAATCATCCTTTGTGCTTGATATGAAAGCTAGATAGGATGAGGACCTAATTTCGGTAAAGTTAAAGGAGGCCGTTCAGAATCAAAAGGTAGAGGTCTTCTCTAAAGGGGGAGATGGTGTGCTTCGGTACCAGGGTCGCCTATGTGTTCCAGATATGGATAATTTGAGGTGTTGGATGTTTCATGAGGCTTATGTATCCAGGTATTCTATCCATTCAGCTGCTACCAAGATGTACTTACGGGAAGTCTATTGGTGTAATGGCATGAAAAGGATGTCGCAGAATTCATAACTAAGTATTCAAACTATCAACAAGTAAAGGTTGAGCATTAGAGATCGGGAGGTATGCTTCAGGATATCAGTATTCCTACTTGGAAGTGGGAAGAAATTAATATGGACTTCATCATAGGTTTACCTCGTACTCGCCAATAATACGACTCCATTTGGGTTGTGGTAGACAGGTTGACCAAGGTCGTGCATTTTCTACCGGTTAAAACCACAGATTCGGTAGAGGATTATGCCAAAACTATATATCCGCGAGCTAGTTCGAATGCATGGAGTGCCCTAATCCATCATTTCTGACTGAGGTACCCAATTTACCTCTCAGTTTTGGAGGTCATTTCAAAAGAGACTTGGTACTCAGGTTAAGCTCAGCACAAGATTTCATCCGCAAATGAATGGTCAAGTGGAGCAGACAATTAAGACCCTCGAGGACGTGTTGAGAGCATTCTTGATTGATTTCAAAGGTAGTTGGGATGATCATTTTCCTCTTATCGAGTTTGCATAAAATAACAGCTATAGTTCAAGAATTCAGATGGTGGCATTTGAGGCTCTGTATGGGTGGGGATGTAGATCGCCCATTGGTTGGTTTGAGGTTGGTGAAGCGGAGATGATAGGACCAGATTCAGTTCATGAGGCTATGAAGAAGGTTTAGTTGATAAGGGACAGGTTGAAAACTACTTAGAGTGGCCAAAAGTACTATACCGATATGAGGAGAAGGGAATTCAAAATTTGAAGTTGATTATTAGGTATTTCTGAATGTGTCTCCCATGAAGGGAGTAATAAGGTTCAGAAAGAAGGGGAAGCTTAGTCCCTACTATGTCGGCCCGTAGAGGATAGTGAGACGTGTTTGTAAGGTGGCATATGAATTGTAGTTGCCCTCAGAATTATCTTTCGTGCATCCTGTATTCCATTTATCTCTCTTGAAGAAGTGTTTGGGTGATCCAACTCTGGTTGTCCTGGTGGACAGTGTTGGAGTGAAAGACAGCCTTAGTTATGAGGAGGTATCGGTAGAGATACTGGATCACTAGGTTCGAATGCTAAGAAACAAGGAAGTAGCTTCAGTCAAAGTTTTGTGGACGAATCAGCAGGTTGAAGGAGCTACGTGGGAAGCCGAAGCAGATATGATGGCTAGATACCCACATTTGTTCTCTACCAGCTCAGTTCCAACTAGATTTATCAGTTTTACCCTAAAACCCTCTTTAGTTTTCATATTTAGTTCATGTGTCCAAGTTCTTTTACGTAGATGGATGTATGTAGGATTCTTGAATTCAGTTCAGCTATGTAATTTGAATCGAAGATAGTCATTCAGTCAGTTTCCATCTTTATTGATCAGTATTTGAATATGATGATTGTATTTCTCTGCTTCTCTGTGTGTTTTCCAACATTCGAAGATGAATGTTCCTTATGGAGAGATATTGTTATACCTCGAAAGCCCAAAGATCAGACCCGGGAGTTGAAATGGAGAAAAGTTTAAAAACTAGCATCAGACACAGAACGTATTGTGAGGTGGCCCATGAGAGCAGCCCACGAGTCATGATGTGACTCTTTGTGAGGCTCAAGTAATGGGTTAAAAATTGGGAAATGGGATCCCCACGGATGTGACCACGACTCGTGGTCAGGCCCCATGACTCTTTAGATCAGTCTTGGGGAGTGGTGATTGAGAAAAGAGGAAGTGCAAGACAGTGTAACTAACGGAAGGCACCTACGAGTCATGCTCAGTCACTACAATTCGTGAAGTGAGCCGTGGCCAGCTGGATGAAAATTATTTGAAGTAATAGGAAGTGTACCTGACAAGTGGTGACCACAAGTCATAGTCACTAGGCCACGAATCGTTAAGTCCCCCGTGAGGAGCCCTGAAGACCTGATGGGCAGTGTACTCGACGAATGATGCCACGAGTCGTGGCCCAAGATGACGAGTCGTTAGGTCTCTTATGGGGACTAACTGGCAGTTATTTTCTGTGAATTTAGTAAGAGATTTTCTGTAATTCCTAATATCCTAAGGCCTAAACTATATCATTTTGAGTTATGAATGATGACTTTTAAAGGGGTTAAATTCATTTTAGGCTATTTACGTTCATGCATGCAAAGGTAGAAGGTTAGAGAGGGTGATCAAGCTATTTCTTCTTCAAATTCTCTTCAATTCCTCTTAGGCAATCAGAGAAGGCAAGAATCAAGCTCAATCAGGTATGTAGGGTTATGAATGGGTGAATTCTTTCACACTCATTCCCAATCCCTCTCTACATCATGATTTTCCTATGTCTAATCTATGGGGTTTTAACCCAATGTATGAAATTCCTAATTCTCTACATGGGTATGATTTAAATATGTTTCTACTATCGAATTATGAATTATGGGCAAGTTTTATGTTGTTTTCAATCAAAAGTCATGTTTCTAGTATTATGAATTAAAAAGCCATTGATGAGAAGTTCATGAAAGATGAGATCTGTCATGAATGTATGATTATGATGAGATTCTATGATGAAAAGCATGTTTCAAGATACCCATATTTATAATCATGTTTTCGATGTGAATTATGTATTTTCAAGCCTGAGAAGGTATTGGGCAATGCCCACATGTTCAAGTATGATTTATGATTTCTCGAATTAAGCTTACCACATGGCTTTGGAGCTATGACTCGCAATTATCTTTTAGCTTGTAGTATGGTTTGATTTAAAGCTTCTCATATGCATGATTTCATATTTGCGATGTATTTGATTATTGAGCTTCGTCAATCGACGATATTGAGCTTTGTTGAAAAACAATGTTGAGCATATGCATGTTTTTGGGAGTAGTATCTAGAACCAAGTAGGCTAAGGGTCGATCACCCTATGCCTCATAACTATGCACCAACGTATGTTTATACTATTATATATATATATATATTACTTTGGGACCTTCTTTGTGAGCTATCCCCTGCCTCGATTGGGCCCCAAGCTTGATATCGATATCATGGTGTCGTCCCTATCCTTGGCAAGGCTTTGGATGGCTCTACCCACTTGAGTGTGATAGTTTGGACCACGTAAGCTCTATCGTGGTATGTCGGTTAAAAGACGAGTCTCTCATTGTTTCTCACGATTTTAGTTATACATGTTTATCATTCATGAGATTTCTATATCTATATATTTTCTAAAGCAGGTTTGGCTCAATATTTAGTTTTACCCATGACTATCAGATTTCATCTTTGAGTCAATCGATTCAATTATGATGTTATGTTACGTTATGATGAGATTATGATTTCAAATAGAATACATGCAAGCCCTACTCTCAGATTCTTATTGTTATGTTTTGCGTTATGCATGTTCTTAAATGATTTTACTTATTTAAGCGGTTTTACTTACCCTGCATACTCGGTACAATCCACGTACTAACCACATACCCTATGTTGTATCGTTTTATGATACAGGACCCGGCTCTCAGGCTCAGCCTCGTTCATAGTCAGTCTTCAGAGTTAGCATCTTACGTTTTTGGTGAGTCCTTATCTCCCAAGGACTAGACTTATTCAGATTTCCTTTATGTATTTTCAGTTTTAGCTTTATTGAGTTAGTTAGGGTCTTGTCCCATCAACTCGTCATGTTTAGAAGCTTTTTAGACAAAGGATGTATTAAGCTCCAAATTGTGTATTATGATATTATGTTTAATTTATACATCTGTATTGATTATGTTGTTGATTCTTCAGTTGTTAGTAATCGAGTTAGATGTATGTTCATGCCATGGGTTGACTTGGAATCTCTTGGGGCTCCTTGTCCCGTGTTGCGATTCTGGCCCCCGCTAGGGTCATGATAGCCTCGGACCGACAAGGCCACACAGTACCTTTAAAAAAATAGCTAACCACACACAAGACAATCAAGGGATCCTATGTAGGCCGACAAGACCACTATGCTGTCTTTTTATAAGGGAATGAAAACAAGCAGATATACTAGGTCCCACACGGCCAACGCATAAATTAAGACATACATGGGCCCCACATGGCCAACAACAACAAACTAATTGAATGTTGTCATCCACAAGCCTCTAGGAGTGGAAATTCCCGACCTACCCAAATTCTAAACAAATAGATGATAGATAAACCTTTCATCTTGGAAACTTCGAAGAAAAGGAGTTGGCCGAACTGCTGACTCTGAGCAGTTGCTAGGAGATCCTGAAACCTGTTTGTCTAAACCCGCAGGCAAGTATGCAGCACCCCATAGTTGGGTGTTAGTACAATATGTTCCAAATATGTCAGGAAGTAATGAAAACCTGAACAAATGCTGATAAAAAACTAAAAGTGAATAACAAAAAGGGGAAGAAATTAAGCTGCAAGCTTTCTTATCCATAACCTGCATCTAGTAAAATACTACACATATATGAGCTAAGACTATACAACTATACACTCATAAGCTATAACTAAAAGGAAAGAACAGAAACAAGAATCTAACCTGGCACCTATAAGCCTGGAAGGTACAATGAGCACAAAATAACCCGCTCGGGGCCCCCATAAGCACTAGAGAGCACACTCCAATCTATATACCCCTAAGGTGGTCAATATGGGTCAACAAGTAACTATAGCCAATCTACCTAGCCCCTCGATCTACAACTGAGGCCGATGGTCTCCTGTAGCTGTGTATGAGCCCGAAGAACTCTTGTAACTGCATCCTGGGCATACAAGGCTCGACGAGGGTCAGTGATACTGATAAGGCATTAAAATAGAAGTCTAGCCATGGATGGACTGTAATATGTCCCTTGGGCCTTAATATAGTCCCTTGGAACAACATATAGCTCCTTGGAGCGATCCATATAGTCCCGAAGGCGATGACACAACTAGTAACCCCAGGGTTGGTCCATAGAAGGCTATATAGGGTAGTTCAATCCCAAAAACTATACTACATTTTAGTCTCAACATAGCAATTCAAAAGGCGTAGCTGGCTCTTAAGTACTAACACAACTGCTACTCACCCCTAGAATAGTTTGTATAGCTACCAACAAGCACACCTCATGTACCCATACTTGATCAGAGGATCCTGGTAGTGTTCATAATCTCTAATGGTCTAGATCGGATAGGGAGAGATCTGGAGTGGCCTAACGATACACTGAATTTCATGCTAGGACAGTGATAGCTCATAAGTTAACCGTAAGGTTGCAAACGACCAACTATTTAGTTCCTTTTCTTAGGAAAATTGTTGGGCTACTACTTAATTGGACATGCTCTTGAGCAGTCAGCCCCTAACCTTCTCTAGGCAGTTTACTATAATTCTCAGCCTGAAGGTAATACTGTACTTCTATAGTTCTAGACCCTTAGATCTTAACTTGGCCTGTTCAGATTTCATGCATCTTCTCTGGTGATTCGTAACCTTTTAGGTAAGTTTATCTGGACTTATCCATTCACAGCGACCTGGACCTGAGTACCTTATAACAGCAAGCTGGGGCGCTGGCCCTACATCCAAATACTAATAAGGTTCCCTTCTTAGGGTACTTACTAGTCTATCTGACTTGTGAAACTAGGCTGACTTCCTGGGAGACTTGGATGACAAGCCCTAAGTCAACTAAAACTAGCAGTCATTGGCAATAACTAACTAGGTGGCTGGTTTTCAATCAGGTCACTAGGCCACCCTAGTGTCGCTGACTCTAAGGTATGACCATCCCGTCCAAATTTTTGGCCCTGGATGCGTGAAGGTACGCCCACGGCCTATGGGCGAGCTTAATTGTCTATACGGGTGTCGAACTAAAAGTTATGTCGTCTGTCTACGCCCTATGCTATCCAACTTACTAAATCAAGCCCAAAAGCTAACCCTAAGCTTCTAGGGCCTTGGCATGGCAGCAACATGTTAGAATCCTACAAATAACGTGAGTAGAAGAGCAAAGGGCTTACTGTGATGCTTCTAGTGTGGGTGACACCTAACATACTCCTTCCCAATGAGGAATACTATAATCTTTTCTCAATATGTTTTCTAACAGCTAACCACATCATATATAAGCATTGTCTACAAGTAGTAGCTAATACCACACATGGGATTGTTACCTACATTCAAAAAGCATAGGTCGTATCATTATACAACGAGAATAACTTGTCAAAGGAATAAACTTTAACATACCTCGAATGCTGACTTTTATTCACTCAAACTGTTTCCAAATGGAAGCCAATAATTTCATTTGATTGCAGTCTATACGCTGAGGAAACAAGGCAATTTCAATAGTAGGAGTCGCTAAATAACAACATCCTTCAATAGGTTTAACTATAAATTCAACTTCATTTTCTTCGGCCTAAAACTCACATTTTCTCGAGAGTTTAAAAGGGAGAAATGCTTACCTATTACATGTGGCCGTTTAGAATCTAGTTTGGAGCAATTTCGACAAACTTTACTCGGCAGGGTTCCGGTGTAACCGGCGAATTTTCAAGAAATAACTCCACAGAGATGCTTCCCATAGGCCTAGAACATGTTACGAAGTTAATTTTCATTTGGACAGAGTTTGATAGCGTAATTTGATGAAAATTGGATGAAGTTTACGTATTCTCTCTGTTCTTGGCCGAAGTACATGTTTTCAAATGAAATAAACTCAACCTTTAAAATATATATATATATATATATAGGAGGTGGTGGGGTTGGTCCACAGTGCGCGCCCCATCACACCACTTTGCTGGGGCGACACGACACCCAACGCGGGGGAGGGGTCCATGACGCGGTGCCCGTAACGGCCAGCTTTTGGCCTTCTTCCACTTGCTATCTCAGTACCGTGCTCGTGTGTTCATTCCTCGAGCCTTTCCTCGCATGCATCGTACTCCAAAATGCTCAACATATATATGAACGCATCGGTTAATCGATGAAACTTATGGGGTGTAGCATCATTCCCCCCTTAGGAACATTCCTCCTATAATGTAAGCTCAGGCTTAAGAGACTCTACTCCATTAATTGTTGCAAAAAAAAAATTTGGTAGAGCTCCCTCTACCATATGGACTATCTGGAATAATGAAACACATAAAAGGCCAACATGAGCATCTTACAGGATGCTACTAACAACTGAAACATAGATCCACCACATATATATAAATAACTGGGAATAAAAGCAACAAAAAGAACCTGATAACACTTGAACTACCTTTCCTTGACCGCAATTGTCTAAGTTTAAACACTATTGGAATAGAGCCCGGAATAACTGAGGGTATCTAGATTCAACGTGATCCTTAGCTTATCAACTTATCTCGGCTAAACTCCTGTTCCTCTCTAAGATTTTTAGTGGATCACATCTTTGATTCTCAAGGTATCCCTTATGGAGCTGGAAATCTAATATAGTTGTTAGAGCCTCCGCGTGCGACAGCTCTCCTGTAACTTGAGCTTCCTCGACTAATCCATCTAAAAAAAGGTCTCCTACGCACTTGCATAGTGTTGATGAATGGGTCCCAGCCCTGAAGGCAACTCCATCTCACAGACCACTTGTCCGATCTTCAGGTGGATTTGGCACAGCTTAGTGAATCTAGGACTATACTTGCACTTCTTATAAGCTTGTCGTAACTCCCTTCACAGGTGAGACTTGCGGAACACCCACTCATTGCTTCTATCCCTAACTATCCACGCCATGCGTTAGAACAAGGCTTCTGATGACCCTGGGCTGTCAGCACATATCTTCGATTGATTTTAACTTTTTCCCCCTTGACTGATGTAGTATGCCTGGTTCGGTTATCCCTACCTTACCTACTTCAGGCCATCATATAGGGGCATGCATTTCCACCCGTAACACATCCCCAGGCGTCTGAGTCGTGCACTCTACATGGTCATTATCTGGGGATGGAAAGTTGTACTCAAGATAACATGCATTCCAATCTGTTTTGACAACTTTTCCTAAGCCTAGATTGTGGTCTTTGTCAAAATTTACTAGAAACTGGGACATCATATCGCCGACTTAGTTCTTTAATATTTGGTTCAATGTAATCTTTAGCTGAAACATAATTCTTACCGGCAAGAAATGAATTAATCTCATTGGTATTTTGACACCAACTCGAATAGGATCAAATTTACACATAGTATGGGTTGACCCTACAGCTATATTCATATTGTCTATTTCCCGCTTCCCATAGGGACGACTATCTCCTGAATTAGCTGCCCGGTTTGTGACATTCAACCTTTCCTTGCTGGCCATTGGAGCTTTATGCCACAACTTGATAGTACCTTTCCTCTTCTTGTGCCAGCAGTAGATATCATTTACAACTTGACACATTTTCATCAAACCCCGATGGGGGGGAGTAACGGACATGGTATGCCTTTCTACAATATCCTAACGAAGACCTTCCATATTTAGAACATAGAGTCAACCTCTGGGTCTCAAGACTCTGTCCCCTACTATCTCAAAGGTCGGCGACTCCTTGCTGGGCCTTGTCTCTAGGCTGCACTAGGCTAGGGTCTCCATACCGTCACTCCTTTGCCTCCAAAACTAGTGGTTATAAGGATGTATTCTAGGTCACCACCTCACTATACTTTGAAAGTTAGCTTGATGCTCATTTCTTGACAATCAGCAGCAATCCTAGGTGATTCTGTTTTCCTCCAAAGCTAGATGCTCGTGTTTTCCACTTATTGCTATTGGCTAAGATCTGGGATTTGTGCTCTACACACCGTACTGCAAAGGATATTACTGGCCAAATCTACCCACTTGTATCGTTCTGACCCAAACTCGGCTAATTTCCATCATGTAGTCTCTCTGTCCTACGACATAACAAACTAAGGCCATAGCTATTATTCTTCAGTCACTAGCACACTGCAGGGGTTAGTCTATTTCTAACTTAAATCTTGCTATTGATGGGAGTTCGTTGCTTACGAGTTCCCACAATACTTGGTTGCTACTAGGAATCTTAACTGCCCTCCTGATTTACCATAGGGAGGGTCTAGGTAACTTTTTAAACACTAGGGGTCTTAACCACTTTCTAATCCTTCTCGAAATCAACAATTCTAGCCCTCTTTTACTATTTATTATGGGCGACATGGCATTGATACTTAAGCTTTCTGTTGTACTAAAAGAATAAGCTAGGAGGTGGAAAATGACCACAACGTTCTATGCAGGGCTAAAGCACAAAATCCAACAAAATCTAAAAGCTGGAGGTACAAACCCTCGCGCAATCAGATAAACCAATATTAACTGCTGCCCCTGTCTAATTCTAAACATCTATTAAGTAAGCTAACTCACATATGCACTATACTTCTAACCTCTTACTCTAAGGCTGTAGGAAGAACTGGGAAGGTGCTGGCATATCTACTACCTTGTGAAGTTCCTCGTGCCCCGGGAGGATGATGGGGAGATTAAAAGACGTCTGCTTCCGCCCTTAGGCCGAGTCCCCCAACTTTGGCACCTCACTTGTACCCTCTCCTATTGCTATAGCTAAATTGCGACTGACTAAATTCTTTCCTATATCAACATTACTCTAGATAGACATAACAATGAAAGCTTAGGGACTCATCCCTATACCACTCAGCTTTATAGGACGATCTGAGGAGAAGGAGGGGTAACCATACTATAATGCCTCGTAGCCTCCTTCTTATAAAATGTGGTCCACAACACATTTATAAGCAAGACTCTACTAGACACGGCTTGCAGACTCCCTGGGATACGACCTGCTCTGATACCAAGTTTATCATGCCCAACCTTGGGAGGCATGACTAGCACCTAATGCCAAATTGGGATCTAGGCTATCCTGGCTGGGCATATGCACCTCTTAGTGCCTACCAGCGACTCAAAACCAAGAAAAGATGCTACTATATCTCAGCTGTAACTACAACTCGGGCCAACAAGGCCATGCAGCACCTGTAAAAAAAATAGCTAACCACCCATCAAATAATAAACGGATCCTATGTGGGCCGACAAGACCACCATGTTGTCTATCTATAACGTGAATGAAAAGAAGAAGCTATACTAGGCCTCACACCATGAATGCATAAAATAAGACATACATGGGCCCCACATGACCAACAACAATCAACTAACTGAATATTGTCATCTACAAGCCTCTAGGAGTGAAAATGTTGGTCGAGATAGGGCCTCGGTCTACCCAAATGCTAAAGCAATAGAAGATAGTTAAACCTTTACAACTTGGAAACTCCGAACAAAAGGAGCTGGCCAAACTGCTGACTCTGAATGGCTGTTGTGAGATCCTAAAACCTGTCTGTCCAAACCTGTAGGCAAGTATGTAGCGCCCCATAGTTGGGCGTCAGTACAATATGTACCTAATATATAAGGATGTACTGAAAAGCTGAATAAACACTGATAATGAACTAAAAGTGAATAAAAAGAAGGGGCAAAAGTTAACTTGTAAGCTTTCTTATCCATAACCTGAATCTAGTAAAACACTACACGTATATGAGCTAAAACTATAAAACTATACACTCATAAGCTATAACAAGCAGGCAAGATTACAAATAAGAACCTAATTTGGCCCCTATAAGCTTGGAAGGTACATCCAGCACAGAACAACCCACCCGGGTTCCCCATAAGCCCCAGCAAGCACACTCTAATCTATATACCCCTAACGCGGTCAATATGGGTCAACAGGTAATTATAGCTCACCTACCTGGCCCCTGGGTCTTCAACTGAGCCTGCTGGGCTCCTATAACAGTCTGAGCCCGAAGGGCTCCTATAACTACACCCTGGGCATACAAGGCTAGACGAGGGTCAGTGATGCCGATACGACATATAAATAGAATTCCAGCCATGGATGGACTGTAATATGGCCCTTGCTCCTGAATATAGTCCCTTGGGACAACATATAGCTCCTTGGAGCATTCCATATAGCCTCGAAGGTGAAGACATAGCTAGTAACCCTGAGGTTGTTCCATGGAAGGCTATATAGGGTAGGTTAATCCCAACCAATATACTGCACTTTAGTCTCAACCTAGCCACTAAAAAAGTGTAGCTGGCTCTTAAGGCCTAATGCGACTGCTACTCACCGCTAGAATAGTCTGTGTAGCTACTAATAGGAACAATCCGTGTGCCCATACCTGATCAGAGGATCCTGGTAGTGTTCATAATCTCTAGTGGTCTAGACTGAATAAGGAGAGATTTGGAATCGCCTAACGATACTCTGAATGTCATTCTAGGACAGTGATATCTAATAAGCGAATCTAAGGTTGCGGATGACCAACTATTTAGTTCCTTCGCTTAGGACAACTATAGGGCTTCTACTTAATCGGACATGCTCCTGAGTAGTCAGCCCCTAACCTTCCCCCGCCAGTTTACTATAATTCTCAGCCTGAAGGTTACTGTACTACTATAGTTCTAGACCCTTAGATCTTAACTTGTCTTGTTTAGATTTCATGCATCTTCTCTGGCAATTCCTAACCTTGCAAGCAATTTTACATGGACTTAGCCATTCATAGAGACTTGGACCTGAATACCTTATAACAGCAGGCTAGGGCATTGGCCCCACATCCGACTACATACAAGGTTCCCTTCTTAAGCTACTTATGGGTCTAATTGACTTATGAAACTAGGCTCACTTCCTAGGCGACCTAGATGGCAAGCCCTAAGTCAACTGAAACTAACAATCATTGGCAGTAACTAACTAGGTGGTCGGCCGTCTCTCAGTTCACTAGGTCACCCTCATGCCACTGACTCTAAGGTATTAAAATCCCATCCAAATTTCTGTCCTGGAGGCTTGAAGGTATGCCAACAGCCTCTGGACGAGCTTTACTGTATATATGGGTGTCGAACTAACAGTTATATGGCCCGTCTAGGCCCTATGCTATCCAACTTACCCAATTAGGCCCAACATCTAACCCTAAGATTCTAAGGCCTTGGCATGGCAGCAACACATCAGAATCCTACTAATACAGTAAACAAAAGAGCAGAGGGCTTACTATGACGCATCTAGTGTGGGCCACACCTCACATACTCCTTCCCGACGAGGAATACTATAATCTATTCTCAAAATGATTTCTAACAGCTAACCACAACATATATAAGAATTTCCTACAAGCAACAGTTAATATAACACATAGGATTGTGATCTACACTAAAAAACATAGGTCGTATAATTATACGACGAGAATAACCTGTCAAATGAATTAGCCTTAACATACCTCGAATGACGACTTTTATTCACTCAAACTGTTTACAACCTGAAGCCAATAATTCCATCTGATTACAGTCTCTACGCTGAGGAGACAAGGCTATTTCAATAATAGGAGTCAGTGAATAACATTATCCTTCAATAGGTTTAACTATAACTTCAACTTCATTTCATTCAGCCGAAAACTCACAATTTCTCAAGAGTTTAAAGGGAGAAATGCTTACCTGTTTCCTATGGCCGTTTAGAATCTAGTTTGGTGCAAATCTAACAAATTTTACTCGGCGGGGTTCTGGTGTACCGAGCGAATTTTCAAGAAATAACTCTGCAGAGATGTTTCCCGTAGGCCTATAACTTGTTAACCGAAGTTAATTTGCATTCGGATAGAGTTTGATAGCATAATTTGATGCAAATTTGATGAAGTTTACGTATTCTCTCTGCTCTTGGACGAAATACATGTTTTCAGATGAAATAAAATCAACCCTTAAAACATATACATATATATACAGGAGGAGTTGAGGGAGGTCTGCGGCGCCCCCCATCGCGCCGCTTTACGGGCATGACGGGCTATCCAATGCAGGGGAGGGGGGTCCGCGATGCCGTGCCCATATCGGCCTGCTTCTGACCTTCTTCCACCAGCTAGCGTAGTACCATGCCTAGGTGTTCATTCCTCGAGCCTTTCCTCGCGTGCGTCGTGCTCCAAAACTCTCAGTATACGTACGAATGCCTCAGTTGAACTATGAAAACTTACGGGGTGTAACACCTTTTTTCATAGGATCTTCGTAGCATTTATTAGCAACATGATATCCTTCAATTTATACAATTCAGCAACAATCACAACCTTCAAAATACACTCCAACTCTAACTATAGTTTCCAACATGTCAAATACAACAATTAAGAGTTCTTTAGATCCTTAAACAACGCATGAATGAAATGATAATGATGTACTAAAGGCACAAAGACTTCAGATGAAAAATGAATTCACGGTATCTTTACGTACAAAAGTAAAAAAATAACCATCAATGCCCTCTTCAGGGAATTCTCAGTTTATAACATAACTAATTCATACCCTTCTTCGATTCGTATACGTAAATATAGTACAACTTAAATCTTCTTATTAGTAGAACAACGATATGGATTCACATAATATGGAACAACCTCAAAAATCACATATTCAACTTAAGAAAGCTCTTTGAGTCAATTTCAAATGATTAGGATATGCTCGATTCAATGATAGCTAAATACAAAGGATTCATATGATTTCAAAGAACGGTTGCGCCTTGCATACCTCTTTTCGTAGATTTAATTTTTTCAGCAACAACCTTAGCTCAAACTTGCGCTTCCTTCAACCTTTTGCAAATTATGCATATATATACACTTCTCCTAACCTTTCATATACATCCAACAAGAACTCCAATTACTTACAACTTCTGATGAGGCATAAAACTAGGAATTTCTTATGAAAAATAAGGTAGAAACATTACCCAAGCTTTAGTGATCCTTAACTACGGTGAAAAGCAACTTTCCAGAATGTGTAATTCCATAGAACATCATAATTCGAGCCAATTTCAATAAAATAAATCCATCACGATCTTCACCATAGCCTTAATAATCTATATCAAAACTTGATTGAAGAGATGAGATGATTTGATCCCTTAGTTCTCTTTAATTTTTCAAGCAAAACCTACGAAAGAAGAAGAGGGGGTCGAGTTGCTCTCTCGAGGAATTCTTTTAAATGAGTCAAGTTTTGTACACATTCATATATATAAGGCCTTCCAAGGAGGCTTACTACATCATGCCTTGCCAAGAGGCCTTTGTCGCTGCAGCCCTTTGGCTTGGCTTCTGATTTTGTTTTATCAATTCATTCGATGATTAATTTATGCCTTCAACCCCCGACCCTTCCATTATATGTAACATATTTTATTTACACTCATAACATGAGTATACATGAATCAAATTGGATGATGAAAAATACGAGGTGTAACATTAAGGACCCATCCTTCTTACAAACAAACAAGACAAGTGTGCCGCAAGGAGAGACGCTTGGCCTAATGAAGCCTTTGTCAAAAAGGACTTCCAATTGCGTTTTCAATTTCCTTAACTCAACTGAGGCCAACCTATATAGTGGAATAGATATTGGTTGAGTATTTGATGGCACATCAATGCCATCTATATCTCGATCGGGTGGAATTTTGAGAAGTTCCTCGAGGAACACATCTAGATATTCACTAACAACCAACACTGATTGGACGATGGTTGTCTCAGTGTTCATATCTCTAAACCCGACAATATGGTAAAGCACCTTTTTAATAATAACTTCCTTGCCTTAAGAAATGAAATAAAACTATCTACGGTCATCACAACATTGCCTCTCCATTCCAGTATCGGCTTGATAGAAAAGTGAAATCTAACCACCTTAGCCTGACAATCAAGTATAGTGTAGCAAGAGAACAACCAATCCTCTAACGCCCCAACCCTAGGTGAAGAAGACTATGCTCTATTTGAACACATAAACTAGATATAAGTATATTTACTATATCATACATATAATCAGCCTGAAAACCTATAAGAGAAACTAATGGGCACATTCTGAAAAAGAAACTACAAATGTACAATATGAGGGGCTTCTGGCCCAAAGTGTACAACTACTAACGTAAAAATTGAATAAAAATACAACACTAGTCTGTGAACCCTCTACTAAAGTCTAAAAAGCTTTACAATTGACGTACTATTAGAATAGAGCCCCATTCTATATAAACTATCCATATATAAGTATCAAAAAGTACTAAAATCGACTAGGATCCAAATAGAGGTGGAGTTTACCACTCAAAAGTTGAAGTACTAGACAGGTGCCTAGCAAGGTGGTCTGCCACCCTCTACATTTGATCTTGCATTAAGAAATGCAGTGCCTCCAGGCCAAAGGGCATGAGTCCAAAATCAAGAGTACTCGTATGTAAGGTAGACTGAATAACAGGACATAATTGAAAAGCTTATAATATAGGGATAGGAAAGATGACCTACCATCGGTACCTGAAACTGAAGACGAACCATTTATCTATTATATCTTACATATTCTAGAACTGTTATGCTGAAATTCTTGTAAATCTGATTTCTCAACATACTGTAAATCCCATATTACTCATTACTCTTAGTAGTTTGGAAAATAACAAGTAATGACCATACTAGGGGCCATATACATTAAAATTAAATAAACAAATGACCACTTCTGGAGGGTTAGTAACAAATAGCCCATTCTAGAGGCCTAGTAATAATAGCCACTTCTAGGGGCTTAATATCAGTAGCCACTTTTGGGGCATAATAATAGTAGCCCCTTCTGGGGGATTAAAGTGACTTTGAATGTAAAGTAAATAGTCCAACCAAGGTATACAACAACTAAATTAATAAGGTGTTCTTGATTTAACTCTTATAATATTCTTAATTGTGCCAAACATGTATTACTGAGCTCGTTACACTATGAAATGATTCATGAAGCTAATTCTACTATAATTGCCTTAATAAATGAATATAATCATCTTTAAGTGAAGGAAAGATTAAGCATTTTGAATCTAGCACTAAGCTTAACTCAATTCAAAGTTATAAGACTCAATTATGTAACTTTAACTATTTATTTAAAAATAGGGTAGCAAGCTACTTGTTGAAACTTATAACATCTAAATACTCTGAAGCTCGTACAATCTAAGAACTTATAGACTTATATTAGAGAAACATATGACATGGGATTGTGCATTGACACCAAAAGAAGTTTTAGCCTTACAAACCTCACTTTTTGAGATTTCAAAAATGTAGGACAAGTTGATCTTTACTTTGGGATTTTAATCTACATAAATAAGTGTAATGAGAATAATATTAAGAACTGAGTAGATGGTGAATTGACTTGTCATTATAGGCTTAAGTAAGTTGATGGGCAACAGACTTCCTTTATTTCAATTTTCAAATTCTTAATCTCCTTACTTACATAACTCTTATAAGGACTTGTATTACTCAAATTATAGGTTAAAATATCGCCTTACCATCCTAAGTTTAAATAATTTCATCAATATTAGCTTAGTCATACACGCGTTTAAAATTATGGGTCATTATAAATCCATTCCCATAATCATATTGAAATCTATCATTTCCAATTCTACCAAGTCAACCAAGGTTTCCCAATTGTAAAAGGTAATGGTTCGACCCTTATATACTCATCTAGTTATTATAGATTCTCCAACTAGAGTGGGCACAGAGAACACATAACATAGTTGTTCCAGTTCTATCATAACTTTCTAAGAAACAAAAAAAGTAATATAGGACAAATTTGTTTGAGGTTAAATAAGAGCATGCATAACGAAAGTGGAGACTGCTAGAAAACCTGTGACGATGTTGGCTGATGCCTTAGGATCCTAGAGACCTACTAGAGTATAGAATTTGGATTGGCACTTATTGGAGTTAGATGCCCCATCCTTACATGTGACTCCACCAACGAGGACCTGGGGGCCACAACCTGGAGGTGTTACTGAAGTGGCTACCATGGACCAAAAAGATTATGCCATATCACCCCTACCAGCTAACCTTAAATTAGGACAAACTCTATTGTTATGGCCCACAATTCCGCACCCATTAGAAGTGTTAGAGCCGAAGTGACATACCCTTAGATAGGCCCTCCTGCATTTACCTAAGAGGGCCTGGGTGACTCTCTCTGTCTCATACCCCCATGATGTTTTGTACTTAGAATTTGAGAATTCTGACTCTACCATGTATGGTATTGGCTACTCTAATCAAATCTGGGTCTTAAATGTTGGTGGTGGATACTAGCCGAGGAGTAGGTGATTGATTGTGCTGACTTACTAAGCTACTCTTAATCTGAGTTTTGTTATCTGCACGGGGCTCTCCATATCTGCCAGCTGACTTGGCCATCTAACTTTTTTGTTTCACCCTTTCCGACTGCACCTGTAAATTGCGATCCACAATCTACTGTACATATGCTATCAACATGGAAATATCCTTATCGTTGTTCAAAAAGGACCCAGAACATGCACCAACAACCAAAGACCCAAGGCCTATCACAAATCGGTGCTTTCTCGCTTGAATGGTAGAGACTAACTTGAGAGCATAACTAGCCAACTGAGAAAACTTATGAAAATACTTTTTTATGATCATACCTTCTTGTTGGGGGCCGTGAATTCATCTTCCTTGGATTCTTTGAGATCGATAGGCAAGAAGTAGTTCAAAAAAGCCTTTGTGAACTACTACCAAAGGTGAATCAATACCTTGAGATTCTTCCCATATCTCATACCACCTGCTCCAACATCTTTTAGCTGAAAAGAACCCAACTCTACTACTTTGGTTTCTGAAGAGTGAATCACCCTGTGGGTCCTCCGAATCTTATCAATGAAATTCTGGGGATCCTCCTTACGGTTGTAGCCTATGAAGACAGGAGGACTGAAATGAATAAATTCTTGAACTTTTGAACCTGTAGCCTCTTCTGATGGTCCACTATTGAAGGAGCCCTTCCTTGTCATTGAGTTTGGACTGCCACACTTTAGGTAAGTAACTAGATAACTTTCTAGACATTGGAGGATGAAGGGTCTCCAATCAGCCCTTCTGTAGTGAGTGGAGGAGAGATTAAGGTGCCTTACCAGAATGTGATCCTTGAGCCCTAGTTCGGACCCTTGGGACAAGTAAGCTTCGGCCCTAGGCAGTCCTAGCCCCTTGAATTATCTTGGTCTTACTTTTAGTAGAAATTCTCTATTATAAATAATATATAGTAAAGAACCACTCTAGTTCACGATCTAAGAGGAGAAAAAAGGTTATTTTTTGTAAAATTTCGAGAAGCCTCCCGATTATAAGAGTGTCATACTACAAACCTATAAGCAGGGCTTTACTAGACATGAATTAATAGAATCCCTAGGATGCATGAAGCTATGGCTCTAATACGAATTTTGTCATGCCCTAAACCATGGTGGGGAAGACCGATACCTAGGGCAACTTGCCCGAGCAGACCAGCTCTATGAGAATAATACAACATCAATACTACCATAAGAGATTGGGGACACATGGAACTATGCAACATTCAAAAGAGACTTCCTTAATATGTAATAGAAGATGTGAAATCCTAAAACATGAGTTTAATGGATGATCCATCATACATAATATAACAAAGACATGTCCAGAGGTCTAGGAAGCCTCTAGAGATCCTATTGATAGTATAAAGCTCGGGACAGGGCCTTGAAATACCCATAACATCTACATATATGCTAGGATTCGCTAAATAAATCTTGCCTTAATGAGAATAGGGCTCACCAAAAATAGAAGAAATGGAGGAGTCAGCGTAGCAAGGATGTTCGCCAACCTGTACGTCTATGCCTACCGTGTGAGTGCAGCGCCCCCATGCAAAAGGGACATGAGTAAATATGGAATAGTACTCGTATGACATGAAAGGAAAAATGACATAAAGTAGAAAAATAAATAATCGGAAGATATACAAATGGGAAATAACATCATGAGGACTAGATGGTACCATTTTGATCCATTATGCTTAACTTTGGAGAGTCATGTACATTTTTTATTTCCTTGGGAACAAATCTTAATTTTTTATTCTTTGTAGATTCTTCAGGAATGGTATCTGCCCCATCCCAAGGCCTTTGTCCCAGGTACTCAAATGTCTAGGGATTTTATTTGCCACATTCAGGCCTTTGCGCGGTAAGAACATCAGTATAACACCCTGCATGTTCAATAAAATCTGATTAAATTAGAATTTTATAAAATATATTTTATGTCTTATTATTTATGAAAAATTTTCAACCATGATATATTAGTGTATGTGTTCAATTTTTCAAGATTATTATTTTTTATTAATATTTAAGCGGAAATATTAGGTGTAACTATATATCAAAATTTGGGACGATATATTTTTTTAATAAAACCGTATATGAGATATGGCTTAAGATGACAATATCTCCTAAATTATAAGGAGATAGGGGATCTATTACCTATTAAATTAAAGATCTTTGAACAGAGGAAGACCCACATATATGAGTGTGGGTGCACGTGCACCTGTTAACTTTGAAAAAAATTATGTATACATATACCTACATAAGGATTATATATTAGTTTGTGTACTCTTAAACAAAAAGCAAACTTGGCGCCCTAGTTTGCTAGGTGTAGTCTGTTCTTCTTGAGCCTAAAAACTTGTGTTCGGATCCCCACAACTACATTTTAGTTGTTTTTTCCATAAAAATGGAGATAAAACATGCACGCGGCCAGTTTCAAATTGGGAACCTAAAGATGTAAACTGAGTTTCTTGACCATCAAACCATACACCAAATTGTGTTGTTTAAGTTCATTTAATTTACATGTATTAGTATCACATTATGTTTTATGTATGTGTAATAATATTTTTTTATGAAGCAGTGTTGGTGCTACATGTCATCACTTTGACTAACATGCATTCTCATTCAGTGGTGTCCCGTTATCTTCAAATCACGGGTTTGCCTCTGTCTTTGAGTCAAATTTCTAGTAAAATAAATTGCTCATCAATTCAAGCTCCGAATAAAAAGTTATACATATTTTATCCCGATCATATGCAATACCTAAGTGCATACATAATATAAGCCCCACTCGAAGATAATGGGATAAATGCTAGATGGAAACTGTTCATCCATGTGGGAGCATAAAAGAATATCAACAGGTGACTATTATTATTATGAGCATGTATTAGTGGCACCTTTAGGATATGATTTTACTACAATTTATATCAATTTAATGATTAATGGTGTCCAGCCCATGGATTCATCAAGAAAAGTGATATTTAAAGTTCACATTTGTTCAAGTATGATACTTAAGGAGAATGAGCGGAAACTTCATCTTCATTTACGGAAAAAGACATGATTCTATCCAAATATCCCGAAGTCTTTAACCTAAAGAAAGAAATAAAGAATGACGTACAGATTTTGCTCCAAACTTTTATCTCACGGATTTGTCTCCGTCTCAATAAGATCAACTTCTATTTAATCACTTGAGAGTAGTCATGACGTTAAGGCTTCTTTTTTCCCCTCTTCCTGACATGTTTTCTATTGAAATTGACTCACGTTGTCATCGTGCGAGCTTGTGTGTTTGGGAACTAAAAGTATGGTCGAAATGCTTGTGATTGGGCTATTAGTTTGTTTATTTTCTTATAAAAACTTGTGGTCGTACATTCGGGCATTAGATTGGTCGGTTATCATATGTCAATTGGATGATAGAGCGCTTAGAAATTGAGTTGTATTTTCAGGAGTGTATTGGATTCTCTTAGGATTATAGTTGTTATGGTAGAGAAAACGACAACTTTTAAACTCTTAGGGAGGGAATAAGAAATTGTACAAGTTAGCCAAGGTGAGAGAGGTGAGGGCTTGTAACTAGATCAAGTGAAGTGTATCAAGGATGAGGACGACAAAGTGATGGTAGAAGACACACTTACTAAGAGGAGGTGGCAGACATACTTCCATAAACTCTTAAATAAGGAAGGGGACATAGGCATTGTGATGGGGATTTTGGAGCACTTAGAGATGAAACGCGATTGTGGATATTGTAGGCATATAAGGGTTGAGGAACTTAAAGGTGTAATTCTTTGGTTGCATATGGGTAGAGTTGTTACACCCCGTAAGTTTCTAGCATGTAGTTGGCCTATTCACATGTTGGTTGGAAGTTTTAGGATGCCTTACGTGCGAGGAAAGGGCCCGGGAAAAGGCCGAATGAGTGCCAAGTTGGGATTTCGCGAAGGGAGGCCGAACTGAGCTACCAAAGGGGCAAAGTGGCACGGAGTCCCTACCTCCGCGTTAGCCAACGTGGCACAGAGCCAAAACGGCACATTGGCCAATGTGCCACGTTGCTATGCATTCTGCTTCAAGTATAAATAGGCCTCACCCTTAAACTTTATATCATTTTCCTTATATACTCATGACCAGAACAAAGATAAGGACGAAGGGTTCATATAACTTTCTTTCGGCTACGCCGCCAAATGCTGTCCAAATTCAAATTAACTTCGGGTATTGAAGCATAAGGGTGCAAGGAGCATTTCTATGGAGTTATTTTCATGAAATTCGCCCGGCGAATCATCGTCCCGCCGAGCCAAAGTGATTGGAATTGCTCTAAACTAGTGTTAATACAATCCCAGGCTTAAAGTAAGTACTTCTCCCTTCTAGATCCCCGAGAAATTATGAGTTTTTGATCATTTTTCGATAAGCTGAAGAATAGTAAGTATATACATATAAAGTATTGTTTTCTCCCAGCATAGTAATGAAGTTAGTTCTATTCTTCCGTAAATGTGATTACAAGTTGGAAGAACAGCTGAATACCAGCCGAACCTCGCCAGTTAATCGAGAAACCGATAGTCGAGGTATGTAAAGGCAGTTTCTCTCGGCAAGTTGGCTTCTCCAGTATAGTAAACCAATATGAATCCCAGTAAAGTATTTTAGGAATATTATATCATGTTCAATATGTTATTTTGTATAGTTGTTGTAATTAGTTGAGACCTGTATTTGTGTTGTTTCTGGCAGGATTACCTGTACAGCTTCCGTGACCGCCCCAGGGTTAATAGCTGTATCGACTCGTCCGCCAGAGGGTGAGGATACGTCACTCTACGTAGCGGCATGCTGTCCGCAAGGGACGGATATGGGGAGACAGCTCCTCATATTTTGTCGTGGTTGGCCTATATACACCCCCGCCGAGCGCTTGCACCCAGGGTGTAGATTTCAGGAGTCCTCCGGACTCAGGCACAACTATAATCAGGGGCCTAGAGGGCCCAAGTTGCATACCCAGGGGACCGGCAGGATGCTTATAGCTACTAGGTGATGTGGTATGACCTGGATAGGGGTATATAGATTGAGATGTACTCACTAAGGCTAATGGGGGCCCAAGTGGGTTGTGTCGTGCTGATGATACCTTCCGGCTTATGGGGGCTAGGTAAGGTATGTACGTTGCATTACTTACTGATAGTTAGACAGTAGGACACCTCGTTGTCAGGTTGACTCCTACTCTTGTTTTATAGTTATGTCTAGTTCTGATTCCATTATTTCAGTCAGTTTTAGTTCGTTCTCTTTACTTCAGATATTGCCAGCTCTATTACTTACTTTAGTCATTTACAGTTATTTCTTTACATACTCAGTACCTGTGGTACAAACGCCCTCTTTTGGGGCGTTGCATTACTTGCCTGGAGGTACTCACACATGAGGAGAGGATCCCTCGTAGTCCCAGTCAACGGTACACAACCTTCAGCTCCTATCTTTCAAAGCTTGAGTGTTTGAGGTTACTTTCGTTTCGTTGTACAGTATGGGTAGGCCGGGGCCCTGTGCCGACCATCTTATTACTCCTAAAGGCTTGCAGATTGTATTATCCCCTGTGGTTTGTTAACATCGGCCGTGTGGGGCCATATGTTCTTTATATTATGTTTGTTGGCCGTGTGGGGCCTTGTTTAGCTGTTGATTGATTACCTTGTCGGTTATGTTTCAGTATAGTACCTGATTTCGTCTTCCAGCTATAATTAGATATCATAGCGTCCTTGTCGGCCCACATAGGACTCCCTATATTTGCTTGTTTCTAGTTAGTTGTTTACTTTCACAGGTGGCTATAGGCCTTGTCGGCCGGGGGTTGTATTTTCAACCGCTATATAGCCCGTCATTTTCTTGATTCTAGAGTTAAAGCCAGCCCTGCACCAGAGGTGCTTGGGCTCAGTCAGCTCAGTAGTTAAAATCCTAGTAGAGCACCAGGTGCCAGTCATGTTTCCCAAGGGCAGGGCGTGACAAACTTGGTATTAGAGCCGGTCATGTCCCAGGGAGTCTGCAAGCCGTGCTAAGTTGAGTCTTGTTTATGGATGTGTTGTGCACCACATACTATAGGAAGGAGGCTGCAAGGCATGATAGGATGGTTACTCTTTCTTCTTTTTCAGTCATGCTGTAGAGCGGTACAGTATAGGGTTGAGTCCCTAAACTTATTATATTCTTTTGTCTACAGAGAAATGTCGGACCAGCGACATCCTATGATAGGCAGGAGGTTAGACGTAGCAGCTGGAGAGGGCACCAGTAGGATGCCTCAGCCTCGGATAGAATCAACCCGATCTGAGGGCGATATGAAAGCGTCATCTCGACCTTTCCAGCAGTCTCCACCACGTTAGGAGCCGCTGGGGATGGCTGGTGTGACGACACCACCTCCGACAGTTTCTATACCCGTACCATTCGACCAGGAGGTCAGGAGCGCGGTGGTCATGCTAGCACAGATGATGGTTGCTCAGTGCCAGTCAATGCCACCTACAGCTGCAGAATCTTTAGGAGGGCCTGGTAGTTCGAGGGTCCTAGAGTTCCTGGCATTAAGTCCCCCACAATTCACATGGATAGATCGGACAGAGGACCCTCAAGACTTCTTGGATCAGATGCAGAGGATTTTCAGGGTAATGCATGCTACACCCACAAAGTCAGTTGAGTTGGCGTTATTCCGGCTACAGGACATCGTTGTACTGTGGTAGGAGAGTTGGGAGAGCTCCCGAGGGAGAGATGCTTCCCCTCCGACCTGGTCCAGCTTTTCTGGGGCTTTTATGGATCATTATCTACTGCGGGAAATTCGACAAGCCCGGGTTGATTAGTTCCTACACCTGGAGTAGGGGTCAATGAGTACTCGAGAATATGCCATGCGGTTTGATTCCTTGGCTCCATATGCACCAGCCTTTGTGGATACAATGCCATCCAGGGTACACCATTTTATTATGGGGCTAAACCTAGAATATGTTGAGACCTGTTTCATAGCTACACTGCGGGAGGATATGGATATTGCCCGTGTATAGGATTTTGCTCAGAATATTGAGGGTATCCCACATCAGCAATGGGATATTAGGAGAACAAGTCAGGAGCAGCACCGCAGGGACAGACCAGATGAGTTACAGCAGGAGTCCCAGGGAGGACCTAGGCCACAGTTATCATATAGACCGCCTAGACCCCCGCCTCCACCACAGTGACAGAGGAGCAGGTTCAGTCTTCGAGGGCAGCCAGAACTCGGTGAAGGCTCGCAAGTAGTAAGTTCACAATAGTAGAGAACGGTGGAGCAAAGTGGGTTTACAATACCACTTTGCCCTATTTGCAGTCGACGCTACTCTGGAGCGTGCAAATATGGCTCTATCAGAAGTTACATTTGTGGACAGGAGGGTCATCAAATAAGGAGTTGTCCAGCTAGTGGTCAGGGTGATCGGGATCGATAGGATAGGTCCTCAGCAGGATCACGAGCTCCAGCATCCCCGGCAGGGCGTACGCCCTCAGTTTCAGTAGTTAGATGACGAGGCAAGTCAGGGGCCTCCAGTTCAGGTACGGGCCTAGACCGTACATATGCATTACCGGGGAGACAGGACTTAGAGTAATCCCAGATGTTGTGACAGGTATGCTGACTATTTGCTCTCATCCTGCTTATGTGTTGATAGATCCGGGATCCACCTTGTCCTATGTTACACTGCTAGTGGCTCGGAAGTTTAGTATTATGACAGAATTGCTTCGGCAACCTTTGTCAGTGTCTACACCTGTTGGTGACTCTATTATATCCAAAAGGGTCTATCAGGGGTGTACAATAGAGGTTGCCAATCGTCAAACTACAACAGACTTGATCGAACTAGAGATGGTTGATTTTGATTCCATTATGGGTATGGATTGGTTAGCTCCTTGTTACACCAATGTCGAATGTTGGACCAAGACTGTCCGATTCCACTTTCCAGGGGAGGCAGTACGTGAGTGGAAAGGTAGCACAACCACGCCAAAAGGTAGGTTTATTTCCTATATTCGGGCGAGGAAATTAATAGCAAAAGGATGTATTTATCATATTGTAAGAGTTCAGGATGTTCGGGTAGAGCCTCCGACCCTTCAGTCTATTCCAGTGGTTAATGAATTTTCTGATGTATTCCCAGATGAGCTTCCTGGTATTCCCCCAGAAAGGGAAATTGATTTTGCAATTGATCTCTTACCAGGCACTCAGCCTATATCTCTTCCCCTGTATCGGATGGCTCCTGCTGAACTCAGAGAATTAAAGGAACAATTGAAGGATTTTCTAAATAAGGGCTTTATCAGAACGAGTACCTCACCATGGGGTGCGCCAATTTTGTTTGTAAGGAAGAAGGATGGCTCCCTCCGTATGTGTATAGATTATTGGCAGCTGAATAAAGTCACTATAAAGAATAAGTACCCGCTTCCTAGAATAGACAATTTGTTTGACCAGCTACAGGGAACGAGGTATTTTTCAAAGATTAACTTAAGGTTCGGATATCACCAGATTCGGGTTCATGAAAGGGATATTCCAAAGACTGCCTTCAGGACCAGATATGGGTACGTTGAATTCCTAATTATGTCCTTCGGACTGACAAATGCCCCAGCAGTGTTTATGGAACTGATGAACAATATTTTTAGACCGAACCTAGACTTGTTCGTGATATTATTTATTAATGATATTCTGGTGTATTCCTGTTCAGAGGCAGACCACCAGGATCATCTACGGACAGTGCTCCAGATTCTCAAAGACCGTCAGCTAAATGCGAAATTTTCTAAATGTGAATTTTCACTGAATTCAGTAGCCTTCTTGGGTCATATTGTGTCATATGCTGGTATACAGGTGGATACGCAGAAGATAGAGGAAGTGAAAACATGGTTTAGACCTACCACACCGATCGAAGTACGTAGTTTCCTAGGGTTAGCCAGGTACTACAGAAGGTTCGTGGAAGGATTTTCCACATTAGTAGCACCTTTAACCAAACTGACGCAGAAGGAAGCTAAATTCCAGTGGACTGAGGCATGTGAGCAGATCTTTCAGGAACTGAAAGACAGATTGACATCAGCATTAGTGCTAGCATTACCAGAAGGAACAAAAGGCTATGCAGTTTATTGTGATGCTTTGGGTATTGGGTTAGGATGCGTGTTGATGCAGCATGGCAAGGTGATTTCTTATGCTTCCAGGTAGCCGAGGAAGCATGAGAAGAACTACCCTACCCATGACCTGGAGTTAGACGCGGTAACTCATGCATTGAAAATATGGAGACACTACTTGTATGGCATCCACGTGGATATTTTCAGTGATCACAAAATCCTGCAATACATTTTCACCCAGAAAGAGTTGAATTTGCGGCAGCGTCGCTGGTTAGAGCTGTTAAAGGATTATGTCATGAATATTTTATATCACCCAGGAAGGGCCAATGTTGTTGCAAATGCCCTTAGCCATAAATCTATTGGAAGTCTTGCATATCTACAGCCCGAGCAACGGGAATTAGGCCCAGAATTGCATCAGCTAGGCAGTTTAGTCATTCGCATAGTAGACTCAGGAGACAATGGAGCGATAATCAAGAACACAACAGTATCTTCATTGGTTGTGGAAGTGAAGAAACGGCAGTATGAAGATCCTAGTAAGGTTCAACTCAGAAACAGGGTCCAGCGAAGGGAAGTGACCAATTTCCAGGTAACCGAGGACGGAGTTTTGAGATATAGGGATCGCCTCTGTGTTCTAGACATTGCAGGGCTTCGCCAACAAATTATAGGTGAGGTACGCTACGCCCGTTACTCTCTCCATCGGGGTTCGACAAAGATGTACCATGATGTAAAAGAGATTTAGTGGTGACCAGTAATAAAGAAGGGGATAGCAGAATTTGTAGCTCAATGCCCCAATTGTCAACAGGTGAAAGCTGAACATCAGAAACCAGGTGGACTGACACGGGATATAGCCGTGCCTTTATGGAAATGGGAAGAAATTAACATGGATTTTGTAGTAGGGTTACCTCGTACCAGGCGTAAATATGATTCTATCTGGGTAATTGTTGACAGGTTGACAAAATCAGCTCACTTTCTGCTAGTAAGGGCTACCTTTTTAACCGAACACTATGTTGAGCTGTATACCAGAGAAATAGTCAGATTACATGGTGTTCCCTTGTCAATTATCTCCGATAGAAGGGCACAGTTTACAGCTAAGTTTTGGCAATATTTTTAGAGGGGCCTGGGGACGCAGGTTAACCTGAGCACAGCCTTCCATCCTCAGACAGACGGGCAGGTAGAACCTACCATCCAGACGCTCGAGGATATGTTACGGGCGTGTGTGTTAGACTTTTAGAGATAGCTGGGATGAACATCTACCGCTTATTGAATTTTCCTATAATAATAGTTACCATTCAGCAATTCAGTTGTCACCCTATGAAGCGTTATATGGGCGGAAGTGCAGATCGCCAGCTGGTTGGTTTGAGGTAGGAGAATTAGCATTAATTGGGCTAGATATTATTCATCAGTTAGAAGAGAAACTAAATCTTATCAGGGAACGTCTGCTGACTGCCCAGAGCCACTAGAAATCTTATGCTGATGTGCGATGAAGAAACTTTGAATTCAATGTGGATGACTGGGTATTCTTGAAGGTTTCACCGATGAAAGGGGTGATGACATTTTGCAAGAAAGGCAAGCTAAGCCCGAGGTTTATTGGGCTTTATATGATTCGCCGAAGGATAGGCTAGGTGGCATATGAATTGAATCTACCTTCGAAATTAGAATCCGCTCTCCCAGTTTTCCATGTATCAATGCTGAGGAACTGTATAGGAGATCCCTCCCGGATTGTCCCAGTCAAGGACGTTCAGATCACTGAGAAGTTAGCTTATGAAGAAGCTCAAGTAGCCATACTAGACCGGCAGATCCGTAGACTGAGAGTGAAAGATGTTGCTTCTGTCAAAGTATTATGGAGAAATAAGAACCGAAAGGAGATGACCTGGGAAGCAGAAAATGATATGAAAACCAGATATCCTCAGTTATTTCAAACATAGTCTGATTGTGTAGCCAGAGGTATGTCATTATTGTTGTTTCATGAATTTCATTATATACATGTATATGTGGAATAGTTGACTCCAGTCTATTGTGAAATGAATGCCATAGTACTGTGTGGAGTACTTGTATTGGACTTTTATGTGTTTCAAGGTTTTTTCGAATAATCCATATTACAGGGGAGACTCTGCCGAAATTTCTCCAGAACATGTAATTTGCAAGTTAAGGTTCTTGCAAGCAAAATTTAACATTCGAGGACGAATGTTCTTAAGGGGGGGGAGGATGTTACACCTCGTAAGTTTATAGCATGTAGTTGGCCTATTTGCATGTTGGTTGGAAGTTTTAGGATGCCTTACGTGTGAGGAAAGGGCCCAGGGAAAGGCCGAACAAGTTCCAAGTTGGGATTTTGCGAAGGGAGGCCGAACCGTGTTGCCAAATGGGCAAAGTGGGACGGAGCCAAAACGGAGCGTTGGCCAATGTGCCATGTTGCTATGTATCTGGCTTCAAGTATAAATAGGCCTCACCCTTAAACTTTATATCATTTTCCTTAATACTCACGACTAGAACAGAGATAAGGACGAAGGGTTCAGATAATTTTCTTTTGATTACGCCGCCAAACGCCGTCCAAATTCAAATTAACTTCGGGTAACGAAGTATAAGGCTGCAGGGAGCATTTCTACGGAGTTAGTTTCGTGAAATTCGCCCGGCGAATCATCGTCCGGCCGAGCCAAAGTGATTGGAATTGCTCTAAACTAGTGTTAATACAATCCCAGGCTTAAAGTACTTCTCCTTTCAAGATCCCCGAGAAATTATGAGTTTTCGATCATTTTTCGATAAGCTGCAGAATAATCAGTATATACATATAAAGTATTGTTTCTCCCATCATAGTAATGAAGTTAGTTCTATTCTTCCGTGAATGTGATTATAGTTGGGAAGAATAGCTGAATACCAGTCGAACCTCACCAGTTAATTGGTAAACCGGCAGTCGAGGTATGTAAAGGCAGTTTCTCTCAGCAAGTTAGCTTCTCTAGTATAGTAAACCAATATGAATCTATGTAAAGTTTTTCAGGAATATTATATCATGTTCAGTCTGTTATTTTGTATAGTTGTTGTTATAAGTTGATACCTGTATTTATGTTGTTTTGGGATGGATTACATGGATAGCTTCCGTGACCGCCCCAGGGTTAATAGCTATGTCGACTCGTCTGCCAGAGGGCGAGGATACGTCACTCTACGGAGTGGCATGCCGTCCGCAAGGGACAGAGATGGGGAGTCAGCTCCTCATATTTTGTCGTGGTTGGCCTACTCACACCCTTGCCAAGCACTTGCGCTCGGGGTGTAGATTTCAGGAGTCCTCCGGACTCAGGCACAGCTATTGTCAGGGGCCCAGCGGGCCTAAGTTGCATAACCAGGGGACCGGTAGGATGCTTATAGCTACTAGGTAATGTGGTATGACCTGGATAGGGGTATATAGATTTAGATGTACTCACTAGGGCTAATGGGGGCCTAAGTGGGTTATGCTATGCTGATGATACCATCTGGCTTATGGGGGCTAGGTAAGGTATGTACGTTGCTTTATTTACTAATAGTTAGACAGTAGGACGCCTCGTTGTCAGGTATGGCTCCTACTCTTCTTTTATACTTTTGTCTAGTTCTGATTCCATTATTTCAGTCAGTTTTAGTCCGTTCTCTTTACTTCAGATATTGTCAGCTCTATCACATAATTTCAACCATTTACACTTATTGCTTTATATACTCAGTACCTGTGGTACTGACGCCCTCTTTGTGGTCTCTGCATTACTTGCCTGCAGGTACTCACAGACGAGGAGTGGATCCCTCGTAGTCCTAGTCAGCAGTACAAATCCTTCAGCTCATATCTTCCGGAGCTTGAGTGTTTGAGGTTTACTTTCTTTTCGTTGTACAGAATGGGTAGGTCGGGGCCTTGTCCCGACCATCTTATTACTCCTAATGGCTTGCAGATTGTGTTATTCCCTGTGGTTAGTCAATATCAGTCGTGTGTGGTCATATGTGCTTTAGATTATGTTTGTTGGCCATGTGGGGCCTTGTTTAGCTGTTGATTGATGACCTTGTCGATTATGTTTCAGTTTAGTACCTGATTTCGTCTTCCAGCTATAAGTAGATATCATGGAGGCCTTGTCGGCCCGCATAGGACTCCTTATATTTGCTTGTCTCTGGTTAGCTGTTTACTTTCACAGGTGGCTATAGGCTTTGTCGGCCGGGGGTTGTATTTACAGTCGCTATATAGCCCGTCGTTTTCTTGATTCCAGAGTTAGCGTCAGCCCTGCACCAGAGGTGCTTGGGTTCAGTCAGCTCAGTAGTTCAAATCCTAGTAAGGCACCAGGTACCAGTCATGCCTCCCCAAGGGGGGGTAACAAGAGTGACTACGTCAGACGAGACCTAAGTGGAATTTTTAAAGAGCACAGGAAGGATAGGTATGGAGTGGTTGACCAAGTTGTTTAAAGTCGCTTTTAAGACGGTAAATATGTCTAGGGAATGGAGATTGAGTGCAATGTTTTTGTTGTACAACAATAAGGGAGACATTCACAATAGAAAAAACTATAGGGTTATCAAGTTGCTAAGCCACACTATGATGGTTTGGGAGAGAGTGGGGGAGAGCGGGCTAAGAAGGGTGCGATAATTTTCAAAAACTAGTTTGGATTCATGTCGGGGTGCTTGATGATATAAGTTATTCATCTCGTAAGGAGAGTGGTGGAGCGGTATAGGGAGAGGAAGAAGGATTTACACATGGTGTTCATTGACCTAGAAAAGGCCTACGATAAGGTCCCGAGGGAGGTTCTTTGGAGATGTTTTTAGGCTAGAGTTGTATCTATGGCGTACATCAGGGTGATCAAGCATATGTATGATGGAGTCAAGACACGAGTAAGGACAGTGGGAGGAAAGTCAGAGCACTTCCTAGTTTTGATGGGGTTCCACCAGAGATCAGCACTTAGCCCATTTTTATTTTCCTTGGTAATGGATACATTGACGCGAGGAATTCAAGGTGAGGTTCCATGGTGAATGTTATTTGCGGATGACATAGTTCTTGTTGACGAGACCCGTGGCGGCGTAAACATGAAGTTGTGGGTTTGGAGACAAACCTTAGAGGCTAAAGCGTTTACATTGAGTAGGACTACGATAAAATATTTAGAGCGCAAATTTAGTGACGTGATGCATGAGGCTGATGTAAGAGTGATGTTGGACACACAGGTTATCCGTGATAGAAGAAATTTTAAGTACCTTGGTTCTATTATCAAAGGAAATAGAGAGATGGACGAGGATGTTTCTCACCGTATTGGTGCAGGTTAGATGAAATGAAGGCTAGCATCTGATGTCTTGTGTAAAATCAGAAGGTTCTAACAAAACATAAAGGCAAGTTTTATAGAGTGGTGGTTAGACCGACTATGTTGGATGTGGCAAAGTGCTAGCTAGTCAAGAAATCCAATATCAAAAGATGAAGGTTGCATAAATGAGGATGTTACGGTGGATTGATGGACATACTAGGAGGGCGATTATTAGGTATGATATATTTGAGACAATATGGGGGTGGTTATGGTGGAGGAAAAGATGCATAAGGCAAGGCTGAGGTGGCCGGTTCAGGTATGTGATAAGGAGATGCTCAGGTGCCCCAGTGTGGAGGTGTTAGAGGTTGGATATGATAATTTTAGGAGAGGTAGAGGTAGATCGAAAAAGAAGTGGGGAGATGTAATTAGACAAGATATAGTGTAATTGCAGCTTACTAAGGACTTGACCTTAGATAGGAAGGTGTAGAGGACATGGATTAAGGTATCAAGGTAGTAGGTAATATTCTGTTGCCTTTCTTTTGTATTCTAAGTGTAGTATTGCTTATATAGTTGCTTGTCTTTCGATTTATATTACTATGTGTTGTTTCTAATATAATCAAGGTTATACTTTCATTCTTAACCGAGAACATAATCTTATATTTTCTTGAGTCCATAAGTTCCCTCTCGGTCACCAGCAAAGGTCTCCCAAGTATGTTGGGGATGTTTTGGTCAACATAATAATCAAGTACCCCAAAGTTCGCCACAAGCAAAACTTTTTCGATTTTTATCAACACATGTTCTACTACCCACATCGTCGTCTTGATAGACTTGTCAGCAATCTAGAGTTGGAGAGAGGTGGATTTATGCTTGGACAATCTAGATTTCTTGTCTATGGCTTGAGGCATCAAATTTATACTAGTCCCATTGTTATTCACCCAAATCACTCTTTTTTCAACACAAGTGCTGGCAATAATGGCACTCAGATGGTGCGTCACCAGAATCAACTCCTTTTTATCACATTGCAGCTTCTTTATTTGCAACATCATTAGGTACTTAGCAAAACCCAGAATCTCTTTAATAGTATCAATAAATTGAACTTGAAGTGTAGCTGCCTTTAGCCGCTCAATGTTCTTTGCAACCTTTGCATCAAGAGCTTGTTGGGCTATTCTTTGTGGAAAAGGGGGAATAGGCAGAGGAATGTATTTAGCAATGTCATCCAGTCCTCCCTTTGTAACAGCCCAGGTCGCCGCTTGTAGATATTGTCTGCTTTGGGCAGCTAGTCCCTCACGGTTTTAAAACGCGTCTACAATGTAGAGCTATCCAAGCACTTATAAAGCACTCTTCGTTCCCCTCCACCACCGATGTGGGATTTACCTAAGGCAAGCCTCACACTCACCCCCCCTTGGGGACTTAGCGTCCTCGCTGAGGTTTGCCCCACCACCGGCCGGCACCGACTCTGATACCAACTGTAACAGCCCAGGTCGCCGCCTGTAGATATTGTCCGCTTTGTGCACCTAGTCCCTCACGGCTTTAAAACGCATCTACAATGTAGAGGTATCCAAGCACTTATAAAGCACTCTTCGTTCCCCTCCACCACCGATGCTGGTAAAAACTGAATCATGCTTTCTGTACAGATAAGGCGGAGGCGTACCTGCAAACGCAATGGCCTGCTATCTAGTAACTAATATACAACACATAAATAAATATACGAGTAGCAAGCGAGAGCCAATACCAACCCCCATAAGTCGGATGGCGCCAAGCAAGCAAACAATCCATATACCCCTACCTGGGTCAAAACCAGCCAAAAATAAGTCACTCCACTCATCTGCTCACTTCGGAGCTCCTCTACCGGCCCCCTAGGTCTCCGGCCATAGCCTCCGATATAAGCAACTGTGTCTGGGTCCGGAGGAATCCTATGTAGATAGTAACAGATAGGGTCTGGATCCCCGGACACAAACTCAACGGGGCTATCTAAAACCAGAGCTACACCTATAATAACTGAATGTATAGACAGTAACAGATAGGGTCTGGTTCCCTGGACACAAAACTCAACAGGGCTATCTGAAACCGGAGATGCACCTGTAATGCTGATCAGACTGCTATGGGGAAAGCTTCATCCCATCTTCGTCCAAGCTGGGGACGGCATGCCACTCCTTGGAGTGACGTAAACCCACCCGCTTAGTGGGCGACATGATTACCAACCTAGGGGCGGCGAGGACGCTCCATAAGGTACCCTCATGCCATATCAAGTCTCAACAAACAAATAGCACACATATATATATATATATAGCAAGCATGTATAACTGAAAAAGACTATCTGAAATCTGATTTCTTATTCTGACCTCTTTTTGTATTATACTGATTCTGAAACCTTTATTTAACTATTTGGCTAATCTGTAGCCGGGATACCATCTGTCTGAATGGATAATCTGTAGCCACAAAACTTTCTATCTATCTGATTTTGCTTTACTAACTTTGCTCTGAAAATCTGTATCTTTTTATTCAACAACATGCTTGCTAATCATACAATAGGCAATACTGAATCTGGAATGCTAACTTGCCCTGTGGCGCATGCTTTGCTATCTTTCGGACAGAATACGATACGGCAACACTAACTAGATTTTTTTTTCTAAACTTACCCAATACTCAGCGTTCAACTCTGAGAATTCAATTACGGAGTTTACTATGATTTATACGACCAAAACCTCTAACTTGCCGAGGAAACTACTTTACATACCTTAACCTCGAGTTATCTGACTGTCGGACGAGGCTTGGTCAGTATTCCAGCTAAATCTCCCAACTGCATTCATAAACACATCAATTAGTACTAAATACAACACTATTCTGAAGGACGGCGTCACTTTCGATATAATTATAGCCTAAGCTAAGGCTTATCGAAAGATGGTCGAAAACTTGCTATTTTTTAGAAGTCCAGAAGCGAGAAGTATTAACTTTACATCTAGGAGCACATAGACACTAGTTTGGAGCAATTCTACTGACCTTAGTCTTGTAGCTCGTCGATTCGCCGGCCGTATTTCGCGAAACAAAAACCGTAGGAATGCTCCCTACTGCTAAATACCTCGGTACGTGAGGTTAATTTGACTTTAGACTTTGTTTAAAAGTGTAATCAAATGATTATTTTCAACTTTCTTCATCTTCTCTCCTCTCTCTGCGTTTTCCTTGAATTCTAACGGAGATTATCTTCAAATGGAAGGAAATTATCATTATTTAAAGGGAATTATCATTAATTAAAGGGAGTTATTATTAATTAAAGGAAATTATTATTAATTAAAGGAAATTATTATTAATTAAAGGAAATAACATCACAAACTGAGCTTTATATACTTGGACACTATAAATTAAATTTTACCTTGCGATGCGCCGACTTGGCGTTTTTCCGATCTTTCCCCGGGCCTTTTTCTAGCATGTATGGCTTTCAAATATTCTTAACCAACACGCAAATAGGCCATCTATATGCCGGGAATTTACGGGGTATAACATTCTCCCCCCTTAAGAACATTCGTCCTCGAATGAAATCTGCTATCTAGAGGACTTCTCAACTTACTCAACTTATTGCTTAGAAAATTTTCGGCAGAGTTTCCCCTGTAATATGGACTATCTCATAAATCCTGAAACGCAGAAAAGTCCAATACAGGTACTCCACACAATACTATAAAGTTCACTTGATAGCTAAACATCAATATTTCTCATTTCATACATATACAACTATAAGGTACTGCATAAATAATAATACGAACATACCTGTCGCCTGACTAAGCCTAGAACAAGTGAGGATATCTAGCTTTCATATCTTCCTCAGCCTCCCACATCATTTCCTCTCGGTTCCTGTTATGCCATAATACATTGACATACGCAATATCTTTAGTTCTCAATCTGTGAATCTGTCTGTCTAGGATAGCTACTGGAACCTCTTCGTAGGCCAGCTCTTCTGTAACCTAGATATCCTGGACTGGAACTGCTCTTGACGGGTCTCCTAAGCATTTCCTTAGCATGGATACATGAAAGACTGGATGAACAGATTCTAATTCGGGCGGCAAGTTCAACTCATACGCCACTTGGCCTATTCTTCTATGAATATGATATGGCCCGACAAATCTTGGGTTGAGCTTACCCTTCTTGCCAAATCTCATCACCCCTTTCATCGGAGACACTTTCAGAAATACCCAGTCATTCACATCGAACTCCAGGTTCCTGCACCGTACATGTGCATATGATTTTTGGCGACTCTGTGCAGTCAATAGGCATTCTCTGATAAGCTTTACTTTCTCTTCTGACTGCTGAACAATGTCTGGCCCAATCATCGCTGATTCTGCTATTTCAAACCAGCCAACCGGCGATCTGCACTTTTGCCTGTATAAAGCCTCGAAAGGTGCCATCTGAATAGCCGAGTGATAGCTGTTATTGTAAGCAAACTCGATTAAAGGAAAATGCTCATCCCAGCTACCACCGAAATCTAGCACACACGCTCGCAACATATCTTCGAGCGTCTGAACGGTGCGTTCAGCCTGTCCATCTATTTGAGGGTTGAATGCAGTGCTCAATTTAATCTGCATACCCAGACCTCTTTGAAACGACTGCCAGAATTTAGCCGTAAACTACGCTCCTCTGTCTGAAATAATGGATACTGGCACTCCGTCCAATCTGACTACCTCTCGGATATACAACTCAGCATAATCTTCGGCCGAGAAGGTAGTTCTCACTGGCAGGAAATGAGCTAATTTAGTCAATCTGTCAACTATCACCCATATAGAGTCATGTCTGCGTCTAGTACGTGGTAATCCTGCCACAAAATCCATATTTATAGCTTCCCATTTCCAGAGAGGCACAGCTATATCCTGAGTCAACCGGCTGGCTTCTGATATTCTGCTTTCACCAATTGGCAGTTAGGACACTGGGCTACAAATTCAGCAATATCTCTTTTCATACCTGGCCACCAGTAATTTTCTTTGATATCATGGTACATCTTTGTCGCGCCAGGGTGGAGAGAATAGCAGGCGCAATGTACCTTGCTCATGATCTGCTGGCGGAGTCCTGAAACATTGGTAACACATAAACGCTCTTTACAACGCAGCACTCCATCCTCTGTTACCTAGAATTCTGGCGCTTTCCTTAGCGGAATATAATCTCTAAGCTGAACTAGGTCAGGATCCTAAAATTGTCGTTCCTTTACTTCCGCAACTAAGGATGATACGACGGTGTTCTGAACTACTGCTCTGTTGTCCTCTATTTCTACTACACGAACGGCTAAGCTAGCTAACTGATGTATCTCCCTGACCAATTCCCGCTGCTCGGGCTGCTGATACACCAAACTCCCCATGGACTTTCGACTGAGAGCATCATCTACAACATTGGCTCTTCCCGGGTGGTGCAGAATATCCACGTCATAATCTTTTAGCAATTCTAACCAGCGACGCTATCGCAGATTCAACTCCCTCTGAGTGAAGATATACTGTAAGCTTTTGTGATCTGTGAAAATGTTCACATGAACACCATACAAATAATGTCACCACATTTTTAAGGCGTGGATCACTTCGGCTAACTCCAGGTCGTGGGTAGGGTAGTTCTTCTCGTGTTTCCTCAGCTGTCTGGAAGCATATGCAATTACTTTACCATGCTGCATCAACACACAACCCAATACGACGCCTGATGCATCGCAATATACCGAATAACCCTCTATACCTTCCGATAATGCTAACACTGGGGCGGAGGTCAATCTATCTATCAATTCCTGGAAACTCTGCTCACATGCCCCCGTCCACTGAAACTTTGCTGCTTTCTGCGTCAGTTTGGTCAGAGGTGCCGCAATAGTCGAGAACCCATCAATGAACCTCCTGTAATACCCTGCTAATCCCAGAAAGCTGCGGACTTCAGTCGGAGTGGTAGGCCTAGCCATGATTTGACTGCTTCTATCTTCTGCGTGTCAACCTGTATACCAGCATCCAACACAATATGCCCTAAAAAGGCTACTGAATTAAGCCAGAATTCACACTTAGAAAATTTAGCATATAACTGGCAGTCCCTGAGGATCTGGAGCACTGTCCGCAAATGAGTGCGGTGATCTGCTTCAGAGAAAGAATACACCAGAATGTCATCAATAAATACTATTACGAACAAGTCCAGGAAAGGTCTGAAAATACTGTTCATCAGGTCCATGAATATTTTTGGGGCATTCGTTAACCCAAAGGACATGACTAGAAATTCAAAATATCCATATTGGGTCCTGAACGCTGTCTTAGGAATATCTCCTTCACGTACTCAAACCTGGTGATATCCGGACCGCAAGTCAATCTTAGAAAAGTATCTGGCTCCCTGCAATTGATCAAATAAGTCATCAATTCTGGGAAGCGGGTACTTGTTCTTCACTGTAACTTTGTTCAATTATCGATAATCTATGCACATACAGAGTGAGCCATCTTTCTTTCTCACAAACAGAACTGGCGCACCCCATGGTGAAGTACTCGGCCTAATAAAACCTTTATCCAACAAGTCTTTCAGCTGCTCCTTTAATTCTCTGTGTTTTGCAGGAGCCATACGATAGGGAGGAATTGATATAGGCTGTGTGCCTGGTAACAAGTCAATAGCAAAATTTATTTCCCTTTCTGGGGGAATACCAGGTAACTCATCTGGAAACACATCAGGGAACTCGTTCACCACCGGAACAGACTGGAGAGTCGGAGATTCTGCTCGGACATCCTGAACTCTGACCAGATGGTAAATACATCCCTTGGATATCAATTTCCTCGCCTGAAGGTATGAAATAAACCTACCTTTTGGCGTAGCGGTGCTGCCCTTCCACTCCCGCACTGCTTCTCTTGGAAAGTGGAATCGGACCGTCTTGGTCCAACATTCAACATTGGCAAAGCACAACACTAGCCAATCCATACCCATTATGGCATCGAAGTCTATCATTTCTAACTCGACCAGATCTACTGTGGTCTGACGGTCAGCAACCTCTACTGTACACCCCCGGTAAATTCTGCTAGCTACGATCGAGTCACCGACAGGTGTGGATACCGAAAAGGGCTGCTGTAATAATTCTGGTGCAATATTGAACTTTCGTGCCACAAATGGGGTAACATACGACAGAGTGGATCCTGGGTAAATCAATACATAAGCAGGGCAGGAACAAGTAGTCATCGTACCTATTACTACATCCGAAGACGCCTCTGAATCATGTCTCCCTGGTAGTGCATAAGTACGGTTTGAGCCCGTACCTGAACTGGAGGCTCCTGATCTACCTCGGCCTCTGCCTACTGAGCCTGAAGGCCCACGACCCACTGGGGATGCTGGAGTCCGAGGCCCTGCGGATCCCCTGTCCTGACTATCTCTACTCCCCTGACCTCTACAATCTCTCATCCGATGCCCCTCCTGACCGCAACTAAAACACCTAGTGCAGCCATATCTACAAGCTCCGGAGTGTGGCCGATTGCAATAAGGGTAGGGTGAAGGTGTAAGTCTACTCTACTCTCCCCTTCTCTGCTGCGGAGGTTCTATTGTTCTAGAACTGCCACTGGGCTCTGACTACCCTCTACGAACATATCTACCTCGCTGCTGCTGCTGTGGTGGAGGTGGGGGTCTAGGGGGTCTATCTGATAGTCGAGGCCTGGGTCCTCTCTAAGCTTCCCTTTGTATGTCATCTGGTCTATCTCTGCGGCACTGTTCCTGACTGGTCTGTCTACTACTCTACTGCCGCTGTCTAATACCCTCTATGGTCTGAGAAAAATCCTGTACTCGGGCAATGTCCATATCCTCTCACAACATCGCCGTCATACATGCCTCAATATACTACGGATTTAGACCCATGATAAATCTGTGAACTCTCGCTGGCATGGTATCAACAAATGCTGGAGCATAACGGGCCCCTCCACCACCGATGTGGGATTTGCCTAAGGCAAGCCTCACACTCACCCTCCCATGGGGACTCAGCGTCCTCGCTGAGGTTTGCCCCACCACTGGCCGGCACCGGCTCTGATACCAACTGTAACAGCCTAGGTCACCGCTTGTAGATATTGTCCGCTTTGGGCAGCTAGTCCCTCACGGTTTTAAAACGCGTCTACAATGTAGAGGTATCCAAGAACTTATATAAAGCACTCTTCGTTCCCCTCCACCACCGATGTGGGATTTGCCTAAGGCAAGCCTCACACTCACCCCCCCTTGGGGACTCAGCGTCCTCGCTGAGGTTTGCCCCACCACTGGCCGACACCGGCTCTGATACCAACTGTTACAGTCCAGGTCGCCGCTTGTAGATATTGTCCATTTTGGGCAGCTAGTCCCTCACTGTTTTAAAACGCGTCTACAATGTAGAAGTATCCAAGCACTTATAAAGCACTCTTCATTCCCCTCCACCACCGATGTGGGATTTGCCTAAGGCAAGCCTCACACCCTTAACCTTTCCATTGCTTTTTGAAGCAACTGAATGATCTTTAATGATATCCTCTATCAGTGGCTTCTTGACTCCCTTATCAACACTTGGATTTATCAACCCTTCATCTTGTTCAATACTATAATGCACAATTTCAGCCTCTTCATCGACCAAACCATCCATAGTTTCACCCCCCACAAGTTGCAAAATTTTTTCACTCCTTGTGACAATGGTCATATACTGAACACCAGAAGGACCAACATGTCCCTCAGGATTAGCCACTGTGTCACTTGAAAGATGGCTCTTTTTCTTGGGATTTTGGACACGTAAAAGATCTGGTACTTGTTGTTCTAACTTCTTAATGGACACAATATGAGAACCCAAAATCTTCATAAGGTTCTTTAAGCATGCATTTGACCATTTTTTATTTGCAAGACCTTTTATAGCATTCTCTAAAGCTTTAAGCTCCTTTGTTCTTGAGAAGGACCCTCCTTCCAGTTTTAAGAACTAGAGGAGGGACCCCTCGGCGAAACATAACAATTTGAGCTTCGGGTTTGATAGTTCCTACTCTTGAGACAACCCAGTTTTGGGCCACCATAAAGATTCTTCAGGTAGTATTCACCTTGACTTTGTGGATAAGGTCATCATTGTCCTTGATATGGGGAAGTAGGATGGCCTTGTTATTGTTGCGGATAATGTGGTTTATAGCCTCTGAATGTGTTACCAACATAGTTGGCGTCCTCCATAGCATATGAAGCTCCTGTGATTGATAATGATATGGAGCACTTTTCGAGGCATCTTAAACAGTATTCACTTTCTAACCTCAGCCTCGGTCAACTTTTTAGTAAGTAGGGCTATGATGGTAGTCATGCCTGAAGGAGTACCCATGTTTATCCCTCCACTTTGATACCCTCATACCGTGCATGGTTGTGCTTTATAATTCAATCCAAAATAATGGCAATCCAATTGAAGGTCTTGTCCATGAAGCATCCTCCAGTGGAATTATTTGCAACAGACTATATCAATGGGTCTAGACCTATGTATAACTTATCAAGTAAAATATACTTGAGGAACCCGTGGTTAGGCATCTGAAGCATATATTGCTTGGACCTTTTCCAAGATTCAAACAGTTTCTCCCTAAGGAGATGTTGGAAACAGAAGATCTTGTCCCACTGATCCACCTTCTTACTAGGCGGGAACCACTTTTTAGAAATCACAAGCTCTTTCCATGTATGGATTAAATTCAGAGGTAGCCTATGTAACTATTGTATAATTTTTCCCAGCATTTGATTATTTGAATACCCTAAGCCGAATGGCATCATTGGATATATTATTCTGCTACTGGAGGTTGCACATCTCCAAGAAATTGAGCAAATGTTGGTGAAGGTCATTTTCAGTGGAGTTATGGAACTGGCCTTTTGTCTTGAGCATAGTGTATGCTTCCATCTATCTTGAAAGATGTATCATTCTCTCTAGGAGAAATAATGGCACTTACGTAGTAAAAATCATTTAACAACCCAAAAGTCCCTAAGATAGACCCTAAATTTGAAGTTTGAACCTCCAGGAAAACTGAAAATATTTCCTCAATACGACTCGTGAGAGGAAGGTATGAGTCGTATCAAAGGGCATAGTATGAGTCCAAAGAAAACCAGCAGAACCTTGGTAATGGTACCTGATCTTGGGCAAATTTATATGCCCAAGTGATACTCAAAAGTATCATTTTCGCCTTTTTTATCTATCAATGTGTATACATTTTCATGTAATAGGTAATAAAATGTGAATTTATACTAACCAACATGATTAGCATTGTTTTACAGGTAAAAGGTGATTTCGAGAAGCTAAAATGAATGTTGGATGATATCGGAGTTGGACTTGGATGCGAGCAAGGAAAAAGGCATTGGACAACCAGAATTAAAGGGGCTCCGCGATGGAGCCGTGTCACGCTGCCATCCCGGAGGCATTCTGCCTGGAGGGTGAAAATTCACCAAATTTCCAGTGGAGGTCCGCGTTTGCTCCGTGGCACGGAGCCAGTGCTCCGCGATGCACACCGTGCCACGTTGAGCTTGAATTCCCGGACCCCCAGTTCCAGTGAGGGTCCGCATTCATGCCGTGTCACGGAGGTAGTGCTCCGCGATGCACTCCGTGACACGTTGCTCATTATTCTGGGAAAAATTCCCAGTAGTATAAATAGAACACTTAAGTTCATTTTTCAGAATTCAGACTTGGTGGAGCAAGGACGTGGGTTACAGGCAGTTGAGGGACGAAAGGTTCAGGGTTTTTTCTCTCTTTCTTTCTTCTTTAACTCAATTGTTTGTATGGTTAACACTCATTTTATGATGATTAATCCACAAATGAGTGGCTAATTCCCTTTCTTGCTGAGGTTGTGAACAATTGTGATGAAATTTGATTATTGATTATCTGGTTTTTCATCTTTTTCTTCCATGTTGTTCTATTAATTCTTGTTTCTACTGCATTGGTGTGTGTCCTACATTAATGTACATCTAAAAAGTCCGATTTCACTCGAGAGAGCACGAAATTGGAAAGTTGTGAATTAATAGGATATTGTTCTTTACTTGATTTGGGAAAATTGAGTTTTGATGTGCATTCAGGATAGAAATATACCTGAAAGTCGTATTAGTCAATTTAGGAAGCGGAATTGTATGGCTAGAACATGAATTGCATTTGATCACAGAAATGTAGACGGATGGTTCATGATTCTTAAGTGAGATTAAATACGAGAGTTTTAATCTCTTGGCAAATATTCTTGGCTAGCAACAGGAAGAAAAGATTAACCAATTTATTATGATAATCAGTTTCAATACATGTTCGTTTAACCTTAGCATGCTCTTATCCATAGTTCAGATTCAAAGAAGATAATTGTTCTTAGTTTTAGTATAAAATTTATCAAACAAATTATTCACTCTTTGGTTACGTTGTTGTCAGCATACTTAGAAGTAAAAATATAGTATACTTGAGCAAATTGCACTTAACCCAAGTCTCTGTGGGATCGATACTTGGCTTACTAAAGCCACTTACTACTTGTTCGACCACGTGCACTTGCGTGTCATTTTATATACCCATATAACACACCGAACAAGTTTTTGGCGCCGTTGCCGGGGACTTGGCAATTGGTGAATTTGTTTTAAGTGTTAATTTACTGTATTTTTATTTTTTTTTCTTCTTAAGTGTTGTCAACTTGGTCTTAGCCTTTATTTTGCAGACTTAATTGTTGTGAACACTGCCAAGAGACAAGGAGTTGGTGGAATCTTATATAGAGACAGAACGTATATTTCACAGTAAACAGAGAGAAGCTCTACAAAGAAAGCTGCAGTTGCTCAGACAGACAATCATGGAGCAACAACAGAATCCACCGGTTGTACGGGCAGTGTTAGTGCCCGAAGAAGCAGCAGCAAGGCCGGTTCGCGAGGTGGCAATCCAACATGCCAATAATGTTACATCAAGTATCCGCAAACCAGAGCCTGGAGGGAGATTTGAACTGAAACAAAATATGGTGCAGTTGTTGCACACAAGCGGGCAATTTACTGGTCTCCCTCATGAAGATCCACAACAGCATCTCCAAAATTTTTTGGAGATAAGTGACACTTACATACCCACTGGAGTGTCACCAGACTATGTTCGCCTTACATTATTTCCGTTTTCATTACTAGGAGAAGGCAAGAGGTGGTTGAAAGCTGAGCCACCAAATTCTATCTCAACGTGGGATGATCTTGCATGGAAGTTCTTGATAAGGTTTTTTCTCTCTGGTAAAACAGCAAGACTTAGAAGTCAAATTCTAAGTTTCAAACAAAGGGAGGGAGAAAATTTATATCAAGCTTGGGAGAGATTTAAATCCATGTTGTGGGACTGTCCTCATCATCATCAGTCTAATGAGGTGTTGGTGCACACATTTATGGAGGTTTTGGAACCCCACACCAAAATATTTCTAGATTCAGCAGCTGGAGGGCAAGTGCTGGAAAAGACTTATGAGGAGCTGTATACCTTGTTGAACCGGATTTCACAGGGCAATCCAGAATGGAATGCTGATTCATCACGAGGTGGGACAAGGAAAGCAGCAGGAGTGCTTGAAGTGGATGGGTTTACAGCTATCGCTGCACAGATAGCTGCATTGCAAAATCAATTGAACAACCACTTCAGCAACATGACCTTGAACCAGCCTCAAGCTCCAGTTAATGCAGTTCAGCAATTGTGGTGTGAAGTGTGTGGAAGCAGTGAGCACTCAGCTGAGTTCTGTGGAGCCAATCCTGACTCGGTAAACTTTGTGGGTAATGCACAAAGAAATCACCAGTAGTATGGTAGTAGCTACAATTCATATTGGATGAATCATCCTAACTTCTCATGGGGTAGCAACAACCATCAAAGCCAAAGTTCGGGTCAGGGTGTGCAAAGGAATCAAGGAGGGCAACAGAACTACCAAGCTCAATTCAGAAACAACAATGCACCTCCTCCACCACCATCACCCAACATTGAGGAGATGTTCAAGACCATGATAGCTAACCAAGCTCAACTGCAGGCTGACTATGTGAAATTGGCAGCCGAAGTGAAAAGCAATTAGTTAGCTACCAAGGCTCTTGAGTATCAGTTTGGGCAATTTTCTAGTGCCCAAAATACAAGGCCTAGAGGAGGACTACCAAGCGACATGGATCCGAATCCCAAGTAGGTAAATGCAGTGACCACAAGTAGTGGTTTGCAGCTGAAGGAGGTGGAACCAGAAAGACCACCTCAACATTCGAGAGCAGCAGAAGTTGAGGGGGAGCAAAGTTCGGAAAGGGGGAAGACCAAAGAAGCTGAATCAGAAAGACCTCCACCCCCGTTCCCTCAACGACTCAAGAAACACAAAGAGGAGGCCTGTTTCAAGAAATTCATGGAGGTGCTTAAACAGGTACATGTTAATTTACCTCTTTTTGATGTCTTGCAGGGAGTGCCTAAATATGCCAAGTACATAAAGGACATCGTGGCCAATAAAAGTCGGTTGACTGAGTATGCTACGGTGGCTTTAACGGAGGAGTGCACTTCCCGGATCCAAAATAGACTGCCCACAAAGCTAAAAGACCCTGGAAGTTTTACTATCCAGCTTACTATTGGGCAGAGCATCCGAACTCGTGGATTGTGTGACCTGGGGGCGAGCATAAATTTGATGCCATCTTCGGTATTCAGAAAGTTGGGTCTAGGGAGTCCTAGACCCACAACGGTAATCTTGCAGTTGGCGGATCGATCGTTAGCTAGGCCGGATGGCATCGTTGAGGACGTTCTGGTGCAAGTTGGCTCCCTAATTTTCCTGGTAGATTTTGTCATTCTGGACTTTGAACCAGACGCGGAAGTCCCATTTATTTTGGGACGTCCCTTCTTGGCAACCGGGAAAGCACTAATTGATGTAGCTGCGGGGCAACTCACAATGCGAGCAAATGACAAGGTAGAGGTGTTCGATGTGTATAAAGCACCCAAGCTCCCGATGGTGCATGAAGAACGCTCGGTGATCAATGTGATTGATCATGGCGATGCTAAGCAGATGAAGGATTCCCGAGAGTTAATGGGAAGACCACCGGATAGGTGTAAGCACTACTGGGGGGAGGACGGTGATCGAGAGAAATCGTCCATCACCGTAGCGGACAATTGAGCTTAAATGACGTCGAGCCGCGACGGTAAACCAGGCATTGCACGGGAGGCAACCCGTGAAATTTTTTCTTTCAGTTTGTAAAGCGTAAATAGATTTTTCTTTTTCTTTTTCTGGATTTATTACAAAACTTTTCATTTTAGTTAGTATTTTTTATTCTTAGTTAGGTGAAACCTATAATTCTAACCAATTTTGTATAGTCAGATGATTTTTAGGTCAAACGGAGGAAAATGTGCACGGAATCGCTCAGGAAAAGTCGAGGTATGAAAAATTAATAAAATGTAGAAAACAGTGAGCTGGGGCGATAGCTCCGTGTCACGGAGGAGGACCTCCGCGTTACCCTCCGTGACACGTTGAGGTATAACCCGAAAATTTAAAAAATTTCCAGAATGCTATCGCGATGGCTCCATGTCACGGAGGCAGTGCACCGCGATGCACTCCGTGACACGTTGCCGTGTATATCGCGACGGGTCACACTGGGTTGCCGGGTGACCCACGTATTTTTCTACCCTTTTAAACCCCGAAACCTCCCCTTTTCCCCTCATTTTCGATTTCCTCCGCGACCAAACATCCCAAAACCCCTCCCCCACCAACGTGCCACGGCTTAAGGCAAGAAATTACCGAGTTTTCTTCGATTCTTCAACTTCAAGGTGTGTTTTCCGATTCCCTTTCAAGTTTTTGTCAATTTTCTTCGGAATTAAGCATGAGAGGTGAGCTAAATCGCCCTAAGTAGTAATTGAGCATGAATTAGAGTTATTTGTTGATTGATAAATGTTCGGAATGTCGTTATGATTGTTTGAACTTGTCGATTGCATAAATTATTCGAATTTGATAGATAGAGTCAATTTTAGGGCTTGTTTTTGAATTTGAAGTTGGATATGTGTTGAAATCGTGAATTTTATACCGGATTGTACGTGTTGAATGAGATGAGTTGTTGTACAAATTGTTTGGATGCTAATAGACGACGAATTCTCGGGTTTGGGGGAAATGTTGAAATTTGTTCGAATTTGGTTAGTTGGATAGGTTCATGTATATAAATTTTTGTTGTGATTTTGTTTCTTCGTTTTTCTTTGCTAAGTGCGATGGTTAAAATGCTAGCGATGGTAGTGATTGTGATTAGCTGTACGAAGTCTGAGTAGTACGCAGAAGTTATGCCGTCGAATTTTCTTTTGAACGCACTAAGCATGATTGTAAAGTTGGTTGTTTTGTGTAAATAAAGATGTTCTTGCCGTATTGTTGTAACTGGAGCTAAGGACTAAGTGTGGGGTAACCTAGCGTAACCCGACCTTAGCCGAAGTTAATATTTATTTAGCTTAACATTGAGCTTGTTGACTTGGGTTGACAGGTAAAATGGCAAGCCGGCAAGAGAAAGGGAAAGGTGCATCAACTTCAGGCACCGGAAGGAAGAGACTCAGATTGGGCACAGCAGTCCCAGCTGTACCAGAAGTTCCACGTAGCCAGCGCCGCCAATATGGAACAAGATGGGTGACGGACGAGGCGAAAAAGTGGTACGCAAAGCACAAAGAGAACAAATATTTCCCCGAGGAGCATATAGCACGGGAGCCATTGGCGCAGGAGTTCCCCAGGATGGTTCACCGGATCGAAGCAACTGGGCTCAATTTCATATTTGAGGAGCCCAAGGAATGCAATTTGCACCTGGTTCGGGAGTTCTATGCTAATTGGAACCCGTCAATCATAAGCCACACCATCAAAATCAGATGGCAGATAGTCACTCTGGAGCCCCACCAGCTCAATGCCATCATAGGAGCGCGGGACACAGACGCCCACGTCCTCCGATAGCTGAATATTACCCCATTGTATCCTAACATCGGACGCACATTGTGTGGGGCCCGATCTATAGCTAGATGGAGCAGGCACAAGGAAAGGGGCTACCACCAGACTCTGCCATATTCACAGATGCACAGGAAAGCCTGAATCTGGCTGAAGATAGTCTGCTCTTGCCTCATCCCAGGGGTACATATGACTGATGTAACCCGGGACCGTGTTTGCCTGGTGTACGCCCTGATGAAAGGGCTGGAGATCAATGTCGGGGTGGTTATTATATCCGCCATGAAGAGAGCCCGGTTGCACCAGGGGCACAGGTATGGCTTCAGTGGACTACTCACCACCTTTCTCAGGGGCCTCGATGTTGAGGAGGAGGCCCTCAATTATATCCTGCAGTTGGAACGGCGGGCCTTGGATGTTACTAAAACTAAGGCTCCTGACACCACCCACGGGCCAGTGCTGACACTTGGCGAGCGTCATGCTCGTGATGACCAGTACATGGCGCGGATGTATGGGATGTAGATGCTCCAGCTAAGGATAGGTGGGAGGCCAGCGACGGAGGAGGAGCTATGGCAGCTCGAGCTAGACTACCCGTTTGGCGAAAACGCCAGGGCTCTATGCCGAGTAGGGCCAGCATTTGTAGAGCCCACAGACGATGACGTCCCCACGGATGAGGAGACACGTCGGGAGGACTCCGATGTGGAGTCTGATGATGACGACGGAGGAGACTCGGACATGGGAGATGAAGCAGCAGCACCTGATGAAGAAGTGGAATACTTTGACTGATCAGGGAGTTCCACCACCCAAATTTGTGTTATTTTGACTTTTTGTGAACACTGGGGACAGTGTTCAGATTAAGTGTGGGGTGGGAGTAGTTAGGTGCTGGGATAGGCTGTTTTGTTTGTATGTTCTCCTCTGTTATTGTGTATGTTGATTGTCCCTGTGATTTGTGAATTGTTTAAGTGATGGTTCTATATTTGTAAATATTCGTGAAATTGTTGTGTGTTGTTGAATGGTTGCTAGCTAATTCTGACTCTGTACACATTTTAGTTATCGAAATGATCGATATTTTTAAAATTTTTAAAAATATTTTGTAAATAATTTTTCTATCGAAATGATCGATATTTTGCAAATTTTTCAACTTTATAAATTTTGGGTTTCTCGGCGTTTGTTTTCGATTCTTTTACCGAGAATGGTCCCATTGAACCGACGTCTTAATTAGTGATTGTTCCCTATGATGGATGGATGACGACCGTCTTAAGGGAAATGTAGTCGTTAGGAGTAGTTTTTTTTAATTAATTTTCAGTTTTTTTCTTTGGTGGACTGCATCTCGAAACCTATAGTTACTATATGGTTGCGAAATTTAGGTTGCGTGTTGTACATGATATTTGAAATGCAAAGGTGATTCGTATGAAAGCATGCAATTTTGTAAATATGTTGAGATACCTAGGCTGTAGAGTTCGATTCAGTGTGATTGAGGCTTAATGTTTGAATTCATGTAATTAGCTGATTGAAGAGTCTGTGAATACATCTTGAATCGAGCATGTGCATAAAGTGTGAAGTGAGGTGTTGATATTCCATGCTATTGTGGAGTGTCTAGAACTTGCCTGGTGTGTGTACAAAATGAAATGAAGGAGGTGTATTGTAGGAAAGGATGTAGGCATTTCTTTGTTTTAACTGAGAGTTTCTATTTTTCTTTCTTGTCATACCCCCTTCTTTCTGTGATTGTATACCCTAGTAAGCCCTTTGAGCCTTTAGCCGATTACTTCTTTCTTTTGTCCGAAAGGTGTAAACCGAGCTTAATTCCTTCTTTTCATTAGCCGTAAAGTCTATACAAAACTCTTAAGTGCTTAAGAAAAGAAAATCATTTTCCCAAAGTGTCAAAGAGTGAGAAGGGTGAAAAGAAAAAGAAAAGCAGAGTGATAGAAGAAAAGAAAAGGTTGAAGGTGCACTTATTATAAATAAATGATAATGAAGGTGCATGAATAACCTTTGTTGTTGTGTCAAGTGTGCTTAATGAAATGGGCCATACTAAAGTAAAATCATCAAGAATGGGATGATGAAAAAAAAAAGAGAAACAATGTCCATGAGTGATGGGATGTGTTGAAAAGGCGCTTAAGGATGCTAGTGGCTATTATTGGCTAATCCAATATTTACTAGTTTCATAGCTTCCATCACAACCCATTAAAGTCCTACGTGATCTTACATTGCATTTCTTTATATTAGTGGAGTAGTACACTAAGGGCAAGCTTATGGGTCATGACATGATGCATGTGAATTCTTTTGGGAGAGAGAGTGAAATTGTTTTTACATGCCCCTGCCTGAATGTTTGTGTATCACATGAGCAAAAAGGGTGAAGATTCTCTTGTGTTGTGAGGGCACATGCTTGATGAAAGATTGATTTTCGTATCGGATATCTTGATCAGCTGATTTGCATGAGTTTGCCGATATCGAGAGTCAATTCTTAAAGTCTAGGAAGTCTTAAGGTATTGAAGGTCATTGCATTGTTTAGACCATGCATGTTTTCTTGATGATTTGCTGTATTGAATAATCGGTATGACCGTAGCTTAAATTGCCGTACCATAGTAGCGAGGTGGGGATGTAAATTGCATGAATTGTATGTTTGTTGTTCGAGGACGAACAAGGATTTAAATGTGGGGTAAGTGATCTTGGGCAAATTTATATGCCCAAGTGATACTCAAAAGTATCATTTTCGCCTTGTTTATCAATCAATGTGTATACATTTTCATGTAATAGGTAATAAAATGTGAATTTATACTAACCAACATGATTAGCATTGTTTTGCAGGTAAAAGGTGATTTTGAAAAGCTAAAATGAATGTTGGATGATATCGGAGTTGGACTTGGATGCGAGCAAGGAAAAAGGCATTGGACAGCATGAATTAAAGGGGCTCCGCGATGGAGCCGTGTCACGCTGCCATCGCGGAGGCATTCTGCCTGGAGGGTGAAAATTCACCAAATTTCCAGTGGAGGTCCGCGTTTGCTCCGTGGCACGAAGCCAGTGCTCCGCGATGCACGTCGTGCCACGTTGAGCTTGAATTCCCGGACCCCCAATTCCAGTGAGGGTCCGCATTCGTGTCGTGTCACGGAGGCAGTGCTCCGCGATGCACTCCGTGACACGTTGCTCATTATTCCGGGAAAAATTCCCAGCAGTATAAATAGAATACTTGAGTTCATTTTTCAGAATTCAGACTTGGTGGAGCAAGGACGTGGGTTACAGGCAGTTGAGGGACGAAAAGTTCAGGGTTTTTTCTCTCTTTCTTTCTTCTTTAACTCAATTGTTTGTATGATTAACACTCATTTTATGATGATTAATCCAAAAATGAGTGGCTAATTCCCTTCCTTGCTGAGGTTGTGAACAATTGTGATGAAATTTGATTATTGATTATCTGGTTTTTCATCTTTTTCTTCCATGTTGTTCTATTAATGCTTGTTTCTACTGCATTGGTGTGTGGCCTACATTAATGTACATCTAAAAAGTCCGATTTCACTCGAGAGAGCACGAAATTGGAAAGTTGTGAATTAATAGGATATTGTTCTTTACTTGATTTGGGAAAATTGAGTTTTGATGTGCATTCAGGATAGAAATATACCTGAAAGTCGTATTAGTCAATTTAGGAACCAGAATTGTACGGCTAGAACATGAATTGCATTTGATCACAGAAATTTAGACGGATGGTTCATGATTCTTAAGTGAGATTAAATACGAGAGTTTTAATCTCTTGGCAAATGTTCTTGGCTAGCAATAGGAAGAAAAGATTAACCAATTTATGATGATAATCAGTTTCATTACATGTTCGTTTAACCTTAGCATGGTCTTATCCATAGTTCACATTCAAAGTAGATAATTGTTCTTAGTTTTAGTATAAAATTTATCAAACAAATTATTCACTTTTTGGTTACGTTGTTGTCAGCATACTTAGAAGTAAAAATATAGTATACTTGAGCAAATTGCACTTAACCCAATTCTCTGTGGGATCGATACTCGGCTTACTAAAGCCACTTACTACTTGTTTGACCACGTGCACTTGTGTGTCATTTTATATACCCATATAACACACTGAACAGTACCACAACTTCCTGGCATGATTCATACGACCATGATATGGATTGTACTGATGGATTGTAAGAGGATTTTTAGAGAAGTGCTTAGATTTCTCATGCTACCAGAAAAGGAAGCCACGGTTTGTGGTACCAAGGTACGAATCATATTGTAGAGGCATAGGAAAGGGGTTCAGAGAATTGTCCAGTGCGAAATCAGTGACCACGAGATTCAGTAAAATTTGTGGCTCTATCTTACAAGTCATAGGATGACTCGTGAGGCCTGGAAGTCGGTTTCCCAGAACTTTTTTATGAGGGCATTAATTACGCTCAAATCACACCCCTATAGAAGTATGATGCAGACGTTGTCAATAAAGAATCCAACTAAGGTTGTGATTGATCCCACAGGGAATATGGCTAGGATGTAGAATAACACTAGTATTTATGCATTTAGTTTAGTTATTTCCTAATGGGGGGTTTAAAGAAACAACTAAGTAAGAATGTGATAAATTATTGTCGTGACCAAGTTTATGCAATTAACTAGGGAATTGTTCCCCATGGATTCATAACAACTTTGGGTTATTACACTAATGATATATCCCAATACTTAGCCTGCAGAATTGATAAATTAGGTTCATCCAAATAATAACCAGATTAGCCTCTTGATTGATTCCACTATAACCATTATCAATTATTTCGAATTAACTATCTTGCGACCGCAGATCAATTTATTCAATGAAACTTAAAGTTCAAAGCTTAGTTGTTCTTCTTTTTTCCTAATCTCTACCTCTATAGGCTCAAGCACATAGAGAATATGGGCAAGTCCTAACATTGCGCACCATTAAGAAACATTCATGATGAATAGATGAATAATACAGGCATGCGTATTGGTTTAGAATCACCTTATGTTAACCATAGTTAGTCACTTCACCATGGTTTCCACAACCCTAGTTTTGGAGGTTTTAGCTATTTGTGATTGCAAGATTAGATTTCATGGAAGAAAACAGGATTAAAAACTTACAATGATGATTGAAGAAAAATCCAATTAATTATTGCACAATCAGAGTATGATCAATTCAAAAACAATGAAGAAAATCTCAAAGTAATTTGTGTAGTTGACCTCCAAGTAGTGTTAAGAAAATCAAAAATCATGATTACAAAGTAATGTATCAGTCTCTCTAAAGAAAATAACCTAAAAAGTAATTATAAAAATAATTAGAAGCCTTTCCTAAATTAATAGGAAACTTCCACCTACATGACCTATGAGTTGTAGCATGAAGCTATGAGTCATGGCTTCCATTTATAGTATGCACTGCAGTCCTAAAATCAGTTAAGTCCTGGGAGTTGGTATGAATCATACAATGATGCTACAATCATATGTTGCCTGCCATGGTCTGGTCATGTGATGCCTGGCATCCTTTAAAGTTTTCTACAAGTCCTTGGTATGGTTCATACCTTGATGTTATGACTCGTGGTCTCTACTCACACCCTAGGATCCGCCAACTTGACATGTTCTCTAGAATTCACTATGGCTCCTTCGTATGATTTGTCTGACGTCATCACGACTCCTATCTTCCAATTGTACCAGGAACTCAGGAAAGTGCACAGCTTCTGAACTTTTTCATGACTCCTTGGTATGTCTCATACCAAGAGTCGTACTTGGCCTTAGCACTTATGTAGCTCTCTATATTTTATCATGAATACCAGGTATGACTCGTACCACCAAGGTAATGCTCGTACTGAGGTCTGCACTTGGCCCATTTTCGACACTTTCTCCTTTTCTTTTCCAGAATTCAACTACAAAACCTGATTTCCGTTAAAATAAGTTAGAAACACCCATATCGTATAAACATACCTAAGACCAAGCATCTTTTCTAAGTTTAAGCGTCGAAAGTGAAGATCAACAGCTTCAACTTAAAACTTTTGCATATACTCAGGCAAACAAAACACTACTATAACACTGTGCTTAACTAGAAAGTAAAACAGAAGACCTACAACCAACAACATCAAAATTTGCACATGAGCACTATCATGTACTAACCCCTTTTGCATTCAAAACCAAGCTAGCTATGCATACATGTAACTACAAATCATGACAAAGAGGGATCTAGAGATGGCACTCAATCATTAACAAATAACCAAGCTAGCACTAATCTTGTTTACACAGCATGTTGGCAAAATGTAATGCAACCTGTGTACTCTAACAGCAAACGAATTCCCAAACACTCTTAATGATATATATAAGAAACAGGGACTATCAAGCAAAGCTCTCACTCTCCCAAAGAAGTTCAAATATTGCACAGGTAATACCATAGGCTTGACTCTCTACTATGGCTTTTCAGATAGTTAAGCTAGGATAACTATAAGACTTTTATTAGCTTGTAATATAGGCTTTGGGTTGGGTATGGTAGATATGAAAATAGTGACTAGCCTACTTTGGCACTACACAACTTTTACTTCACTTTTTGACCTTTCCCCCTTTTTTCTTCTTCAATTTTTCCTCCCTTTTCAACAGTTCATTCCTCTTTCTACTAGTGGGTGGGATTTCTTTTTCACTTTTCTCTTATTTCACTTTTTTTTCAAAATTTTTTTTCTTTTGTTTTTATTTTTTTCCTTTCACACCACACCGACTTTTAATTGATTAACTTTTTCTCCTTTTATTTCTTCCACACAACTTATGCACCTCTACAATAGCCACCCTCAGCTTAGGCATTTGCCTGAGTTGAGGTTCACAATTTCTAAAGAAGGACCAGAACCAAAACAGGTTCATTATAAACAAGTGGGAAGGTGAATGGGCTAATCAAAGAAAAATGGTTAATTAAAGCTCAAACTTTGGATCAAGGGATACTCATTTATTTGGTAGGACAATTTAGTCTAAAAGTGAGCTAATTCAAAAATGGCCTATGATCCTTTCCTAACTAACTATCATTTAGTGTAAGCAAAGACTAACTGGGAAAGTTGTGGATCACCCATACATTATCGAACTAGGTAAGAACTCACTCACACAGGTACAAGTTTGCATCACACACTACCTATTTGTTTCATGCACAGTTAAGCTACAGTCAATCATGCTAATCACTTAAATTCCATAAAAAGATCCACAATAGTCATACTTCACAGTCGCATACACAACTAACTATACACAAAAAAAATTTTAAAAGAGTCATTTTTTAAACAATTTCAAAACATCAAACACATGTGCATATTGGTTGTTAAGTACTTCTAAGATACTTCTAGTTAAACAAAAACACAAAACACTAAACATGTAAGTTCTACTAGATAGCATGTCCGAGGGAAAAGAAACAGGACAACAAGAACCCTCGAACGAACCAAAAACCAAAAGACAATTACACCCCCTCCTTTTTTTAAAAGAAACATGTTCTTTCCCCAAAGAAAGGAAATAAAAATAGAGAGAGATATATACCTGTGGCGCTCTAAGCGCTCCTATCAACTACTCAGACTTCACTAACCATTCATGGGTAGCTTCTTGTACATCTCCTGATTTAACATCGTGGCACGATGCAAGTCTCTTGACTATTTAGGCCTCGTCAAGGTACACTAACTCGATTCCTTTTACCTCATCAGTGTTTCCCAGATATAGCTTTACTCTTGGACTATTTCACTCTAAACTTCTTGCCATATTTGTTCTCTAGTTCAATGGAACCATATGGGAATACTTACACCACTCTATATGGTCCCATCCATTTAGACTTGAATTTTCCTGAATGCAAGCAGAGCCTAGAGTTAAATAGCAGTACTAGATCACCGACATTAAACTCCCTCTTTGCTATCTTCCATCCATGATAAATCTTCATTCTCTCCTTATATATGGATGCACTCTCATAAGCTAAATGTTGAAATTATCCAACTCATTAATTTGATCTATACTTAACTTGGCTGCTTCACTCCAGTCCAGGTTCAACTTCATTAATGTCCACAATACCTTATGCTCCAACTCCACCGGCAAATGGCATGACTTGCCATACACCAGCTAATATGGTGAGGTTCCAATAGGTGTTTTACAGACTATCTGATATGCCTATAATGCATCATCCAGCTTCCTAGACCATTCCATCTGGTTAGTGTTCATTGTTTTAGCCATGATCCCCTTTATCTCCCTGTTGGAGACCTCTACTTGTCCGCTTGAATGAGGATGGTAAGGTGTTACCACCTGGTAAGGTGTTACCACCTTATGCTTTACACCATATTTCTCAAGCAGAGATCTATAGAGGTAATTATAAAAGTGTGATTCACTATTGCTGATGATGGCTCTGTGAGTACCAGATATGGCAAATATGTGCTTCCGCAAAAATTCTGTGACACTTTTCCCTTTATTGTTGGGGATTTCAATAGATTCCACCCACTTTGATACATAATCCACAACCACCAAAATATACTTCATCCTATATGAGCTCATGAATGGGCCCATGAAGTCAATATCCCATACATCGAACAACTCTAATTCCAAAATACGGTTAATGGTAGCTCGTGCTTACTAGTGATGCTACCTTGTCTTTGGTATTGATCACAAGCCTCGGAAAAATCATAAGCATCCTAATGGATTATGGGAAAATAGTACCCGCACTGCAGAATTTTATATGCAGTTCAAATATTGCTGTGATGACCCCCAACTTAGGATTAGTGGCAAGCCTCGAGTATGCTCAGCATTTCAACCTTTTGAACACATCTATGAATCAACCGATTTGCAAAAATATGAAATAAATATGGTTCATCCCAATAGAACCTCCATGCGTCAAATAGGAACTTCTTCATTTGCTGCGAGGTCAGATCTACAGGAATCATATCACTCACTAAATAATTTGCGTAGTTGGCAAATCATAGAATCAAATCCTGGGATGCAGCTAACACTTGCTCATCTGGGAAAGCATCATCAATGTCGATCTCTTCTTTTAATCTTGCATCTGCCACCAATCTGGATAAATGATCAGCCACTTGGTTTTCGATCCCCTTTTAGTCCTTTAACTCGAATTCAAATTCCTATAAGAACAATACACATTTGATTAGCCTTGGTTTAGCATTCTTCTTTGATATCAGATACCACAATCCTACGTGATCTATATGGACAATCACCTTAATCCAAAGCAAGTATGCCCAAAACTTTTCAAATGCAAAGACTACTGCTAGCAACTCCCATTCAGTCACGATGTAATTCCTCTGAGTTGTGTTGAGTGTATTACTGGCATAATAGATTGGGTGAAATATCTTTGATCTCCTTTAGCCAAAGACAGCACCTAGGGAAACCCCACTAGCATCACACATTACATCAAATGGAAGAGACCAATCTGGGGCTACTATAATGGGGCTTTAGGTGAGTCTCTCCTTCAGCCATTTGAAGGTTTTTAGACATGCTTCATCAAACAAGAACTTCATCTCCTTCTCAAGTAGCTTGCATAATGGTTGTGCAATTTTTCAGAAGTCCTTGATGAAGTTTCTATAGAACCCTTCTTTCCCCAAAAAAACCCTAAATACTTTTAATAGAAATAAGTGGTGGCAACCTTGTTATCACCTCGATCTTAGCTTTGTCTACCTCTATCTCTTTTTCTGAAATTCTATGGCCCAGAACAATCCCCACTTTGACCATAAAATGACATTTTTCCCAGTTGATGACCAAATTGGTTTCTTCGTACCTGCTCAATACTTTACTCAAATGCTCAAGGAAGTCTTCAAATGAATCTCCCATAACCGAGAAGTTGTCCATAAACACTTTGATGGTGTCCTCCACCATGTTTGAAAAGATGGACATCATGCAACATTGTAATGTGGCTGATGCATTGCACAACCCAAAAGGCATCCTCCTAAAAGAAAAAGTAGCATAAGGATAGGTGAAGGTTATTTTCTCTTGGTCCTCTAGGGCTATAGAGATCTGATTATACCTTCAATAGCCATTTATAAAATATTACAATCCTCTACCTACCAACCTATCGAGCATTTGATCCATGAAAGGCATCGGGAAGTTGATACTATGTCCAATGATTGAGTTTCCGGTAATCCATACAAACACGCCAACCCGTAACTGGCCTTGTTGGTATTAGCTTATTTTTCTTGTTTGGAAACTATCATGATTCTGCCTTTAATTTGTAGACACTACACTGGAGTAGCCTTTAATTGGTAAACACTACACTGGAGTCACACTCTTACTATCAGCAATGGAGTAAACTACACCAACATCTAGCCAATTGATAATCTCTTTCTTCACCACCTCTTGCATAGATGGATTTGGTCATAGATGGTGCTCTATGCGCGTTACACAGTTTGTCTCAAGCTGAATTTTGTGGGTGCATATGCCTGGAGGGATAACAATAATGTCAGCAACGGGCCAACCAGTTGCCTTTTTATATCTTCTCAATACCGATACTAGGGCCTCAACATACCATTCTACAAGGTATAAAGCAATAATCATTGGCAAGGTGGTTTTCTCCCCCAAAAATACATATTTTAGATGTGGAGGTAGAGCTTTAAGCTCCAAGCATGGTGGTACTTCAACTGATGATTTTCCTTGAGGGGTCGCACGGCTCTTTAGATCCAGATCCAACTTCTTCAGCCTAAATTTGTAGGACCCTATTCCTTCAAGTGCATTTACCATCTCAATGTACCTCTGGACATCGTCCCCATCATAGTTCATAAGGATGGATGCTAGTGTCTCAACACTCAACCTTTCTTCTAGAGGCACGAGCAACCTCTTATCCTCCATCTTATTATTCATGGAGGCTGCTCTTGTGTCAGGGTATCGTTGATGTAGCCTGAATAGAGAAAAACAAAATAAAAACATAAATGAGGAAATAAAGACTAAAAGTTAAACTCAAGAAATTAATATAATCCTAAGCCATATTCCTCGGCAACGGCACCATTTTTGATAACGCTCAAATCACACCCTATAAAAGTATGATGTGAACCTTGTTAATAAAAAACCAAAATAAGGTTGGGGTTGATCCCAAAGGGAATATGGTAAGGATGTAGAATAACACTAGTATTTATGCTTTTAATTTAGTTATTTCCTAATGGGGGGTTTAAAGAAATAATAAAGTAAGAATGTGGTAAATTGTTGTTGTGAACAAGTTTATAAAATTAACTAGGGAAGTGTTCCCTATGGATTCATAACAACTTTGGGTTATTACACAAGTGATCAATCCAATACTTAGCCTGTAGAATTGACAACTTAGGTTTAGTCAAATGATTGATTCGGCCCTTTTGGATGACTATACTCAATTACCGGATTAGGTCTCTTGAATGATTCCATGTTAACCATTATCGATTATTCTTAATTAACTATCTTGCAACCGCAACTCAAGTTCTTCAATGAAACTTAAGGTTCAAGGCTTTACTATTCTTCTCTTTTCCTAATCTCTACCTCTCTAGGTTCAAGCAAGTAGAGAATACAAGCCAGTCCTAACATTGCACACCATTAAGAAATATTTATAATGAAGAGATAATAGTACAAGCATGTGTATTGGTTTAGAATCACCTTATGTTAATCCTAGTTAGTTACTTCACCATGGTTCCCATAACCTCAGTTGTGGAGGTTTTAGCTATTCATGATTGGAATATAAGAATTAAATAGAATTAACAACTTACAATGATGATTGAAAAATACCCAATTGATTATTGTAGAATCAAAATATAATCAATTCAAGAACAATTAAGAAAATCTCAAAGTAATTCGTGTAGTTGATCACCAAGTAGTGTTAGGAAAATAAAAAATCACGATTACAAAGTAATGCATCGATCTATCCAAAGAAAATAACCTAAAAGTTATTAATAAAATAATTAGAAGCCTTTCCTAAATTAATAGGAAACTGCCGCCTACATGACCTACAAGTCATAGCATGAAGCTACGAGTGGTGGCTTCCATTCGTAGTATGTATCGCAGTGTTGAAATCGGTTAAGCCCTAGGAATTGGTACCACTCATACAATGATGCTACAAGTCATATGTTTCCTGTTGTGTGGTCTAATCTAGTGAATTTTGGATCCTCTGAAGTTTTCGATGAGTCATTGGTATGGTTCCTATCTTGATGTTACGACTCATGGTCTCTCCTTGTACCCTGGGATTTGCCAATTTGACATGTTCTATGGAATTCATCACGGTTGCTTAGTATGAGTTTTATGATCTATTCATGACTCGTGTCTTCCAGTCATACCAGGAACTTTGGCAAGTACACAGATTCTGAACTTTTCCAAGACTTCTTTGTACGCCTTGTACCAAGAGTCATACTTGGCCTCAACACTTATGTAGCTCTCTATATTTTATCATGATTACCAAGTACTGCTTGTACCACCAAGGTAGGCTCATTTTGAGGTTGGCACTTGGCCCATTTTTTGCACTTTTTCCTATTTTTTTGCAGAATTCAACTCCAAAACCTGATTTCCCTGAAAATAAGGTAAAAATACCTCATATTTGTATAAATATACCTAAGACCAAGCATCTTTTCTATGTTTTAGGCGTTGAAACTGCTATAAACCCATAGAATATCAGGCATCTTAGTAATTTCTGATGCTTCTAATTCCTAAACTACATCGTATTAGGATATTTTAGAGGGGGATTAAGGAGTGCAATCGACTTTCTCCTCTCATTCCCTCTTAACACTCTCAAGAACACCCTAGAAGTTCTAGGTTCCTCTCCAAGCCAAGTTAGGGTTCTTCTCCATCTTAGAGGTTTTCTTCTACAAGTTTGAGGGACTTCAACAAGGGTTTTCTTCCACCCTTGTAACCCAAAATTTTTAGAAACCCTAGTTGTGGAGTTTCCTCTAGAAATCACGCTTTAGGGTTTTCTTCTATATTGAAATCTCTTACCTTGTCTATATGTTTTGTGGTCTTCATGATTATAATTATGCCATACCCATGTTACAGCTTGTATAATGACTTTCCATGATCTTTGTTTTACATGAATTTTAAGAGCATTTTCCCTTGAATTAGCATTGTCTCAAATTAGCATGATTTTCCAAAGTGTACTTGATTTCCTTGAGAATTATGCCTTTATGTTTTTACGGTATTTTTAGCATTCTCAGAATACTCAATAATATCAGTATTATTAAAAATCTCAATATATAGAGATATATCAAAATTTATAATATTATCAAATTATCAGGTTCTTTAGGCTGCTAGGGCATTTCCAGATAAGTGGTTCTGACTTAGTCTTTGATATCAAACTTTAAACTATGAATGTAGCTATATATTGTTATGTCTCCAGTTGGGACTCGCACTTAGCTCCGAATAGGCTGGGGCTCAATGCACCCAGGTTCCTAGAACTACATGCCGTTGTAAGTTATTATAGCCCATATGGGCCTCAGTTTAGTGATCACACATCCATGCCTTTACACCCTGGAAAGGTTATGAGTTGGTAATTTAGCAACTCACTAGGCTTTTAAACGTGAGATTTGGCTTAATTTTTATGTCTTTTAGTGGGATTTTATGCCCTTTTCACCTTTGGATGGGCAACTACCTAAGTTGAAGAGAAGGAGCATGAATTTGAGGAAAAAGTATGAGATTCAAGGGAAAACCGGCACTCCACCGAAGGACACCAACAAAATGCCAACCATTCGCAGACACCCACTAGTTTGATGAACAACTACAACCGGTGGATAACGGACAGCAATCAACAATTCATCGATTCCATCACCGAAATATGGTGGAATTTGCTGGACAAATGGTGAAATTAACTGACGGCTCGTGGATAGCAATCAGTGAACCATCAAAGACATCACTGAAAGGATTTTGAACTTCATTGGATCACAGAGGAAATCAATCAGCGGTTCGCGGATATGGAAGTGGCGACCGCCGGTTCCATCCCAAGTGAAACACTCCTAAAAAGGGGCAATAATATCCAGCCCTAAAAAATAGGAGAAAGTTATGCCCCTACTTTTGTTATATTCTAGAAAAAGTACTCTTAACATATCATTGAATATTCCTTTTACTTTTTGGGAGAGAAAGAACTCTATTGGAGAAGAAACATTTGAATATTGCTTTTTCATCTTCATCTTCATCTTCTTCAACAAGGTATAACCACCATTATAGAGATATTTTGAGCTTGATTGGGCTTACTCCTAATGATGAAATTATTAACCTTATTGATAAATATGCTCTTGTATTTCTCAATTACGAGTAGCTAAATCTATAGCTAAAGGTGCGTGATGAAGGGTGTTTGATTGAATTGGGTATTGCTAGATTTATCTTGTTATTACGTAATTAGTCTAAATCTATTGAATTCTCCTTAAATTATAGTGATTGCACATAGTTGCAAATATGGGTATTTTTTCTTTACTTGATTTTGTATTGAAAAAGAAGAATTAAGTAATGGGGGAGAACTTATTGTGAGTTGGGATTTGATTATGTGAGGTTGGGCTAGAAATACTCAAAACCCATGGTCATAATCTCATTTAGAGGTTAATGGCTAGAAATAGCTCAGCCCCTAACTCAAACCACATTGGACTAGTTGAATTGCACCTTGAGGTTCGATAGAACATGAGGAGAAGGCGCCCAAATGGTTGAAAAACATCGGGCGCCATCTTTTCCAAGGTTATTTGCACATATTAGTAATAGCTTGATTACCTTGTAAATTTCGATTTGATTGACATTCCATCTACATCACACCTCTGGCCTTCGCTCATTATTGTCCCTCGATTTTAGTTATCTTGCTTTCTTCATTAGCTGATTTTAGAAACCACAATATTATTTCCTTCACTTCCCCCAAAATTTACTTTTACGTTTTCATTAATTAGATGCGAATCAATTCAATTCACTAAACAATGCTTGTGTAAATTATTCTCTAGTCCTTGTGGGATTCGACCCCGACACCCGTCGGGTTATTTTTTTAATACAATTATCTCTTATATTTTCTCTAAAAAAGAAGTGTAATTTGAGCATTATTAAAAATGGCATCGTTTTCGCGACCTGGCACTTGATATGCTTGAGTTGGTTGTTAATTTGAATTTATCATGCATCTTAAGTAGTTTAGCATTGTTCTTATTGTTGGTCATCTTGGGTGAATTCATATGAGCCAGCATTCACAAGTAGAAGATAGCTCGGTGGAAGAAAATATGAAACATGAAGAGGATAATCCCGTCATGCCTAAGATTGCAGGTGCCATTCTCCTACCAGCTATGGTGGGGAATGCTGTGTTCCATGTTACTAGTACGATGTTCCACCTATTGCAAATGAAAGGGCTCCTCGGGGGTAAACAGTGTGAGAATGGAAACTGCCATTTGAGGAACTTCCTAGAGATTTGCCAACCTTTTAACATAATGAATATAAGCCAAGAATCTATCTGGTTGAGGCTCTTTCCATTCTCCCTAACAGAAGAAGCAACTATGTGGTTGGAGGAGTTGCCTTCGGGATGCATCACCTCGTGGCAAGAGATGACAGAAGCATTTTTGGATCAATTTTTCCCTCCCTCAAGGATGTTGCAGTTGAGGGATGGTATTATAAATTTTAGGCAAGAGTCGGCTGATCCTTTGCATGAAGCATGGCAGAAGTTCAAGAAGAAAGTGTCTCTATTCCATAACCACGGTCTTCCCGACGGAGTGTTACTTTAAAGCTTTTATCGAGCCCTAGACTCCATTAATAAATCAGTAGCCAATAATCTAGTTGGGGGATCAATTATGCACCATACGTATGGTCTAGTTGAAGCCCTCTTGGATAGGATGACGAAGACGAATAGGGCGTGACATACAAGGGAGACGAATATATCTTTACATGATGCTGGTTCTAGTTTGCTAACAGCTAAAATGAGAAAAAGAGATGAAGAGTGAGAAGAGAATCTTGCTATAATGATGACTCAGATGGAGTTAATGACTAAGCATGTGATGGGAGCCAGGACTAAAGTTGTGAATACTGTGGGAATGCAAGGTCCAATGCATTTTGAGGGAGAGTCTTCGCCACCAAGGTACGAGGAGGTGTGCCAATAAATGGCAAATCAAATAAGCGGTTCTCAAATCGGATACTAAGGGACTAATCAAAGCCCTTGGCACCCAAGGGAAGAGAGCCAAGGTTGCAGGAACCGTGACACACAAGGGTGGCCTAATCGAAATGAGAGATGGGGCAATAGAGAGCCAAACTGTGAGGGAGACTGCTATCATAGAAGCTCGAATCTTTATGTTCCTTCTCCTAAAGCTAAGAATGCTCAATCCCAACTGGGTGCGAGTGATGTAGCGAACCCTTAAATTGAAGAAAGGTTGGCAAGGGTTCTCAAGAATGTTGAATCAACAGATAGTGGGGTCAAAGAACATAAAGGGGAGGTGTCTAACCTTACCCAAATAGTGAGTTCACACTCCACTTCTATCAAACATTTGAAAGACAAAATAAACCACATATTTTCTCAAATGAACCTTTGGATGAAGGGAACACTTCCTAGTGATACAATGCCAAATCCCAAAAAGGATAGTCAGTGCATGACCATTGTCACTAGGAGTGGCAAGATGCTTGGAGATGCGGGCACTAAGCCCAAGAAATTTGTTGCCTCAAAGGCATGCGATGTGAAAAAATTGGGTGAGGTGCTACAAGAATGACATGGTTTGTGATGATGTTGAGGATCAAGACGAAGGAGATGTTGAGAAGACTCCTTCAAATGATTAGGAAGGAGATGCGGGCATGAAGGCCTCGAGTGATATATATCAAGAACCAAGAGTTCTACCTCCTTTTCCACATCGGTTAATCAAAAATAAAGAGGACGATCAATTTAGCAAATTTTTCAACATGTTCAACAAATTATCCATAAATATACCGTTGATGGATGCTTTACTTCAATTTATAGGATATGCAAAGTTATGAAAGAGCTGCTGAAGAAGAAGAAGGTCGTAGATGTGGGCACCAGAGAGACAACACATCATTGTAGTGCTATAATGATGAGAAGCTTTATCCTAAAATAAGAGGACCCGGGAGCATTCACAATCCCTTGCACTATTGGGTTGTGTGTGTTCAAGAAAGCCCTTTGTGATCTTGGGGTGAGTATAAATTTGATGCCCCTCATAATCTTCAAGAATTTGGGGCTTGGCAACACCAAGCCTACCTCAATGATATTGTGAATGGCTGATCGCTCTATCAAGAAACCGGTGGTGTTTTGGAGGTTTTATTGGGAAGGGTAGATAAGTTTATTCTACTAGCTGACTTTGTGGTTCTAGATTATGATATGGATGTGGCAGTTCCAATCATCTTAAGGAGACCATTGCTCGCCACAGGAGGATCCTTGGTAGATGTGGAGCTAGGTGAGCTCAAGTTTCATGTTGGAGGTGAAGAGGTTACCTTCAAGGTATTCCAATCTGTTGAACCTCCTTATGAATATAAAGTGATTGGAGTGTTGAATGATGACAGAGAAAATGGAGGAGTTGATATGGAAGAGGAATAGTCGAAGGATGATCCTTCGGAAAATGGAATTTGAATAAGGGATATGGTTTGCCGCGACGTTAACTGGGGCGCTCCATAGAAGGCAACCCAAGTGTTTCTAATTTTTAAATTCTTTTAATTTCATTGTTGTTTTTGTTTTGTAGGACTAAGTAGATGTGAGGTAGGGAGGGGAAGCACAAAATAGGGCAGGCACCACACTAGATCGGCGAACCACCGGTCTAGATGCACGAACTATCGATACCTTGAGTAAGAGAGGAAGAAATCTGGGAACAAAAAGGCCAAACCAGCGAGTCACTAGTAAAACACCGGCACCAGTCTGGGAACTGCAATGTGACCACTGGCTAAGGTCAAAATGCCTGAGAAATGGGCCACAAACACCGGTCCACCGACGGATCAAAGATTCCAATCCACGAATCGCCGGTCAACCGCCAGATACTAAGTAGAACACTGGGCACCAATTTAGGTTAGTGGTGTTAAGGCGGCGAACCACCACTCCTCACCGGCTAATACCGATGAGGTACCTATACAGGCATGTGCTTTATTTTTAAATCTTAACTGACCCAACCCAGATTGGTTCTTAACACGCCCTAACCGGATCATTTCCCTTTTTAATTCCCCAAAATCGCCTTTTCTCCCACCGTTTAACACTTTCTCCGTACACTTTTTAATCTTCCAACACTCCACCTTCCCACTCACCTTTACATCTTCCAACACTCCATTTTCCCACTCCCTTTTATTTAAATCACCATTAACTCCCCACCTCCTCCTCAATCAATCCCATTCCTCTCCCTTCACCTATAAGAAGCCCTACAATCCATTTCCTCTACATCATTCTCACTAAATCCTACTCTCTACTAGCAATTCAAACTTTCCTCCATTGTTGAGCAAGTGCAAGCTTCCACATTTCTCATTTACTCTAAGTCTTGTGTTTTGGTAAAGTGCTTTGGAACTCTAGTATTGATACAATTTCTAGTTCTTCTTTCATATAAACTTTGATGTTAGCATGTATCTCCTTTCTTTGCACTACACATTTCCCCCAAATTTCCATTATTGTGCAGACAAATGATGAATGTTGTTGATTGATATATTGTGAAATTAGTAGGGGTGGGGGTCTAACGCTTAAATGGGTGTGGAGGAGATTATTTCTATTGTCTAGTTGGAGATTCTCATAATGTGTTGAATAGTTAAGTTTGGGGTGAAGTTTGAGTAACCCAAAGGGCTACGAAGGACCCGATTTTCCTAATGATAGATCAGGTGGGGCCGTTCATAAAAGCAAATCGTCATTTTGTTTCTTTTTTCTTATGTAGCTAATGCTTATATATGCTGTGAGTAGGTGCATTTGAGAGTAGGATGTTGGTTTGTATTTTGAGGCACTAGGGACGACGACCATTGGCTAATCACCGGTCAGGTCTGGCGAAACACCCTTGGATCGCTTGTTCGGGCATAGTTTCTTCAAGCCACTACCTTGACTCTGCATTCCATTGGTGCTATTTGGATCGCGACCAGCGACTCGCGGATAGTCACCAGTGGAAAGTTCTATGTACCTGTGTTTTTAAAAGCACCAACCGTTCATCGGTAGTCCATGGATCATTTCCTGCAGCTCACCGAAGTTCTGCCGCTGCTTTTTCATGATGATCCCTCCTCTTGTTTCTCATCTAATCTTTAGAGTAGTCATTGTTTGTTTATTTTATCATTAGAAAAATACAAAAAGCAACATTGTGTATGGCACTAACATTACTTTTGCAGAATATGACTTTATCTAGGAACCCGAGCAAGGGCAAGGCCCTAGCCTCCTCTTCCACAAAAGGAAAGAAGAAAGAAAAGGCATCCACAACACCCACTAACTCTCAGAAAGCCATAATTTCTATGTGCCCGATATGAAGGGGCACTACGCCATTTTTAAGGGTCGTTAAATCACCGTGAAAAAAGTTTTGACTTGGTAGGGCTGCGAGGTGACCTCCCCAACATCACAACTCCATTCACTGACAAGTTTTCGCCTATCCACTCTTGGATTATTACCCCAGCCTTGTCCCAAAATTTTACGCTGCCTACTAGGCTAGACAGGAGAGCATGTACCATAAGGGCAAGGTGTACGAATTTCCTTGCGTGCCTTCAGTTAGGGCGCGAGATGCGGAGGTTGACATCACTCCAGCAACCATTAATTATTTATTTTGGGAGGATGAGCTTGAAACTGGCTCAGATAATATGGCCAGAATTACTGACAAAGAGAATAAGTTCTCTTGGATAGATCCAGTCATTGCTGCAGACACACCCTTCTGGGCCACAATGGGCGATGAAATTTCTCGCCATGATCTCTAGTTTGAGGCAAAGCTGTGGTTAGACTTCATTTATGGTCGGATCATACCTTCAAAGAATGAGAGGCAGGTCAGGCTTGAAGTAGCTATCGTTATCACTTGCATCATGAGAGGGGTCCTCGTAAATTTTAGGGAAATTGTGGTTGTAAAAATAAAGAGGAAAGCAAGGCAAACTAGCACCTCCATGCCATATGTTGTGCTCATATTTAAACTTTGCCTGCAAGCCCAAGTGTCATTGTTCCCAAATGAATCCCCTAGCTCTGCTACTAGTGTCATCACAGTAGATAAAAAAAGGGACGCGAATGCGCCTAAGATTAAGCAGTAGCTGATGCAGGCCTTTAATTTTCCAGAAGGTTCTTTCTCCCATGGTTCTGAGCAGTCTCCACACTCCTGATCTGACCATGCCACACTCAGAGGCATAGGGACAAGCCTCAGGTGAAGTACCTATTAGGGGATTGTAACCTCCTCCAACATCATCCCAACCAAGAAGTCTCCACTAGCTTGTGGAAATGGCTAACTCTCGTGAAAGCTAGCTTCAAAAGTTGGCTAAGAGCCTCCCTGCACTTATCGCCCAAACGGTAAAAAGGGAGATGAAGTCTAGATATAAGAGTCTGACCAAGTTGTGCAAAAGGGTGGATGTTGTGGAGGGGTTTTTTTAACTCTCTCCAAACTAAAGTAAGGGAGTGGAAGAGTCGGATATCTGTGGAGGTGCCTGATTTTGGCGCCCTTGATGCAGCGATGGCTGCCCCTTTTACAGTCCGAGGCTCAATTGATGATTTATTTGAGGGCTTACGAGAGAAGGGGAGGATCAAGGTTATGAAGGCCTTGATGGGGAAGCTAGAGATGGCGTTGATAATGATGAGGATGATGAGGAGTGACCAACAAAGGGAGTTCTCACCCTCTTTGTTTTGCATGTTTTAAGGATAATTTAGTGTTTGAGTTGGGGGTGGGATGAGTGTTCTTTTGGGTGGTCATTTGCCATTTGTTCCGTTTATGACTTGACTTGTGAGGAGTTGTGAGCCTTTGTTGGGCTCAATTTAACAATGTTTAGTGATTGCCCTTGTCAAGCTGTTTGTTTGGTTAAATTTGAAAATGGATGGATAAAAGAATTGTGTTCAGTGTTAGTGCATGAATAGGTCCTTTCTTTAATTGCCAAGTGTTGCATTGTGATCCAAATTTTGAGTGTTGCCTTAGAAAATAGTAGATAGTAGTCAAATTCCAAGGGTTTTATTCATACCTCGGTTCTTTACCAAGGAGCATTTTCTTTTTCTTTTCTATCTTTGTTGCCGAACTAGGTTGACATTTTTCAATGATAGATTGTGAGGTGACTCTCTTAAGGAAAAACGCCATGTCTTTCTTTGAGTCTTTTGTGGAACTATTTTTGAGAGGTACCACCAAACCAAAAAATTTTCTGTGGCATAAAAAATGAAATAAAAATGGGAATTTGAAATGAAAAATGTAGCATTCTCGTGTCATACATTACACATACCCTGTTTGGCATGTGGATTTGCGTGCTCTTATGTCTTGAATCAAAATCTTGTGATAATAATGACTTGTGTGAACACTTTTGGTGTGATGCCTTATGTGGTAAGGATTTTGAATGAATCTCATGCATCTCTTCTTGTCTAGAACTTACCCTAAGTGTGACTCAAGGCAAAATCCTAGATGTAGCTGCACATAGAACATGATTTTAGACTTTTATTTGACTAGTCACTTCACCCAAAATGACCTCCCAAAATTTCATTCCTTGCTAGCCAATATTGAGCCTATGGAGTGTTTATTCTTGGAAACCATATTACAAGCCAAAGTCCCTCTTTTTGTAACCATCTTCTTGACACCTATCCTCCCTGATTGCTAGTGATGAGTAATTGAGAATAATGGGAGCTTGAAGCCCAAGAAATAGGGAGAGATAAGGAAATTAGTGAGAAAGAGGCAAAACACATAAGTTTAGGGGTTTACAAGAAAGGGGGAAATATGAGGAGCCTAAATTTGAGGTAGCTCCAAATTTTGATCAAATGGAAGGAAATTATGGGTTCAGAAACCTTGAGGTACCAAAAGAGAAAAGAATAGTGAAATGGTGTTACCTCTTTCTTAGACAAAGCATAATATGATGGTGAAATGAGCTACAAGGAAGGCCTTCGAGAAATAAAAGTTGAAAATGGTTGCAAAAGGAGGAATAAGGTGGAGTGATCTAAAGAGTTGGATGGGGAGGATAAAAGTGTTCACATAAAGTCATTAGGGAGGTAGTCACTAGAGTTAAATGTTTGTCCTACCATTACCCGTAGCCTTCACTATAACCCGCAAGTCCTAATTGATTTTGAGTGTAGTTACTCTATACTAGTGGCGAATTATATGAAGGGCAAGCCTATGGGACAACTTGTGTGCATGGAGATTTCTTTTGTGAGAGTGAGTGTGATCATCTTCTTTTATAGTCCCTTATGTGTGCAATGATTTATGATAAAGAAAAGAGATTCTCTCTGGTAATGAGTGGCATCACTCCCTTTTTGGAGGCATACTTTTTTAAAGTAAGGGTGTGATTGAGGCATGAACAATGTGAGCTCCAAGGCAAACTTTGAATGTACAGTGATTATGATCTGAGATGCTATATGTATTTGATTTGATAAGTTATGCCCTTGTTTTTGCAAAATGAAAGCAGTTGTGAACCATGCCTATGAATTATGGTTGCTTCTTAAAACTTTTTCACATTTTTAAGAGGGAAATTGCTTCTCTTATTCTGTGAGTTAGTGAGCATTTTTGGGTTGTCATAGATTAAGCAGTCATTGATGCATAAACTCTTGTGGAGTGACATACTATTCCACTTACTGATAACAATTGCATTACTTGAGTACAAGCAATGGTTCAAGTTTGGGGGTTTGATGAGTTGGTAATTTACCAACATATTAATCTTTTAAGCGTGAGCTTTGTCTTAGTTTTTAAGTCTTTTAGTGGGATTTTATGCTTTTTTTGCCTTCAGATGTGCGGGTACCTAACTTGAAGAAAAGGACCATGAAATTAAGTAAAAAGAATGAGATTCAGGTGAAAACCGGTGCTCCACTGGAGGACAATGGAGAAATTCCAATCAACCACAGACACCCACTGGTTTGATAAATAACTGCAACCGGTAGCTTATGGACAGCAAACGGTGATCCACTGGTTCCATCAGCGAAATGTGTTGTACTTGTGATACAAATGATGAAATCAATCGGTGGCTCACTGATAGCAACTGGCGAACTGCCAAAAACATCGTTGAAAGGCTCTGGAACTTCACTAGATCATAGAGGAAATCAACCGGTGGCTCGCGGATAGCAACCAGCGAACCACCGGTTCCATCACAAGTGAAAGATGCCTGAAAAGGGGAAAAAACGTCCAACCCTAAAAAAGAGGAGAATGTTATGCCTACTCTTGTATATATCATTGAAAGAGTACTCTAAACATAACATGAATATTCCTTTTACTTTTTGGGAGAGAAAGAACTTCATTGGACAAGAAATATTTGAATATTGCTTTTTCATCTTTATTTCTTCAACAATGTATAACCACCATTGTAAAGATATTTTGAGCTTAATTTTGCGTACTCCTAATGATGAAATTATTGAGTTTATTGATAAATATGCTCTCGTATTTCTCAAATATGTGTAGCTAAATCTATAGCTAGAGATTTGAGATGATGGGTGTTTAATTGAATTGGGTATTGCTAGATTTATCTTGTTATTACTTCATTACTATAAATCTATTGCATTCTCCTAAATTTATAGTGATTTCTCATAGTTGCAAATATGTGTATTGTTTTCTTACTTGATTTTGGCTTGAAAAAGAAGAGTTAAGTAATGGGGGAGAGCTAAATAGTGAGTTGGGATTTGATTATGTGGGGTTCGGCTAGAAACAGCCAAAACCCATGGTTATAATCTCGTTTATAGGCTGATTGCTAGAAATAGCTCATCCCCTAACTCAAACCATATTGGACTAGCTGAATTGCACCTTGAGGTTCAAAAGAACTTGAGGAAAAGGCGCCCAAGTTGTTGAAAAGCATCGGGCCCCATTTTTTTCAAGGTTATTTGCTCATATTAGTAATAGCTTCATGTCTATAAATTTCTATTTAATTGACATCCCATCTACATCACTCCTCTAGCCTTTGGTCATTATTGTCTCTCGATTTTGGTTATATAGCTCTCTTGATTAGATGATTTTAGAATCCACAATATTATTGCCTTCACTTCCCAAAAATTTACTTTTACATTTTCATTGCTTGGATGTGAATTAATTCAATGCACTAAACAACGCTTGTGTGAATCATTCTCTAGTCCTTGTGGAATTCGACCCCAACACCCGTCTGGTTATTTGTTTTAATACAAAGATCGGTTACATTTTCTCTAAACGAGAAGTGTAATTTGAGCGTTATTAGGTCCTATCGATGGGACATATATATCAAACTCCACGTTTAGCTCACGTGGTTATATGTCAGTTAATAAACTCTACCACAGTATAGTTACAGTCATCAGTTTAGTCTTAGTTTTCAGATTTCAGTATATGTGCATGACCTAAAAACTAGTTTTACTAGCCTTTATAGTATTTTTATAGTTGCATGTTACTTTCAGTATTTATGCATTCTTATAGGGTCATTGCATGTCAGCTTAGTTATATCTTCAGATTTTACTAACATGCCTATGTTTTCAGTTGTATATCTTACATGCTCAGTACATTCAGAGTACTAACTATATACTCTCTATGCTATATCATTTTATGATATACGCTTAGGCACCCAGACTCAGCATCGCAGCTAGACTTTCCTCTGGCGACATTCCGCAACTGCCAGTATTGAGTCCTCATCTTCCGAGGACCAAAGTATCTTTCCTGTTTCCGTTGTTTGTCTTTGTTTTAGTTTTCAAACTTTAGAGTTAGATGGGGGCTTGTCCTAGCAGCTCATCAGTTATTAGAAGGCTTTTAGTAAGAGTTGTAGTAGTTTTAGCTAAATTCCCAATGTTGCTTGGAACTTCAATATTTTTATTAGATTCTATATTTACATATAAAATAATGTTTTATTTACAAATAGCTTCCGCTTATGAATTATTATAAGTTGCAATATGTTAGAATTTTTCTATGCCATGGCTTATCTTCTAGTCACTTGTGGATCTTGGCACTGTGTTGTGTCCAGGGTGTAGACTCGGGTCATGACAAACTCGGTATCAAAGCATTAGGTTTAGAAAGTCATAGGATGTTCGAAGCGTGCCACACTTATGAGGAAAAGGCTACAAGACATTTTAGGAAATTTTACATCTTTCATGATTCTTATCATGCCATAGAGTGTGAACTCTAAAATATCATCCTAACCCATGCTCTATGCATTTATAATTGATGCCTCCCAGAAGAGCTAATAGAAGGAGAATCCGAAATAGAAATCAACAAGCGCCACTAGCTCCAGCAAACACTCTAAACTAGCAAATGACTAATGCTTAATTTAAGGCTGTGTTTCAAATGCTCGCCAAGCTGTGACCAACTAGGACAACCAGCAGGTCGTTGCTCTTGCTAATGCTAATGGAACTGTAGATGCTACTAGAGTTCGGAACTTCACTAAGATGAATCCCCACAAGAATTTCATAGGTCGATGGTAGAGGAGGACCCAAAAGACATTATTAATGAAGTTCAGAAGATCGCTCAGATTATAGGTGTCACCACCATCGAGAGTGCAGATTTGGCTGCTTATTAACTGAAGGGAGTGGCCCAAATTTCGTACCAACAGTGGAAGAGAGAAGACATGTTGGTGTATGCCCAATGGAGTGTTTGATCGTGTTTTTGGTAGGTTCTTTCTTCGTGAGTTGAGGGATGTGAAGGTAGAGTAGTTCATCAATCTGAAGGAGAACTCTATCGCCGTTCAGGAGTATGCCCTGAAATTCACTCAACTATCCAGATATGCACCAGAGATGGTAGCTGAATTGTAACACCCCAAAAGTTTTTAAAAATAGACACCAGACTTAAAGGAAGAATTTAGAGGGAAAGTGGAAATTTCTCCTCAGAATGAGTCATGGTATGACTCGGTAGGTGGCCCAATGAGTCTTGGTTAGACTAATGGCAAGCAGTCAAGAGGTGCAGGTGAAGTACAATGGCAACAGACGACCCAACGAGTATTTAGGCAGGCAACGACCCATCATTTCGGTCGTTGGAAGGATTTGAAAGATGTGGACCAATGTTGATAATGAGTGGACATGATGAGTCATCCAGTGATGTAACGACTCGTCGTGTCAGTCATGGGATGAAGAGCATGCTTGTTGGCTTCAGGGGTAAAGGTCGCAGCCACAAGTCGTTGGGACAGCGAACGACTCGTAGAGTCCATCGTCGTCCGTTCGAGGATTTTTGTTGAGACAATTTCCAATGTACTCCACGACTCAGCACCATGAGTCATTGTAAAGACTATGTCTCATGGAGTGCCTCGTAAAGACTGGCATAATGATCTTTCATGTATTTTGCAGGGTTGTTTTTGTAAAATCCTATGCTTCTAACTCCTAAACTATATCATTTTGAGTATTAGATGGGACGTTTTTAAAGGTTTCTTCTAGCCTAATCTCTCATTCCCTCAAGATACCCTCTCAATATCTTCTTCCTTCTCTCTTTCAAGACTCAAGGATTCACCTAGTGTTTCTTCAAAGGCTTCAAGGTTCAAGTTCAAGTGGGAATTCCTTCTAATCAGGTATGTGGGTTTCAACAAGGACATACTTCCATCCTTGTGCCCCAAACCTTTTTACTAAAAACCCCAAATCTCTTGATTTTAGAAAAGCATGTTCTAGGGGGAGGTTCAATTTATGCATGAATTCTCATATGTTTTTACTTGAATTCTAAGACTCGACATGGTTAGTAGTCATGTATTCTTATACCTTCTTAATTAGGTGTATGATATGTGAATAACATGAATATAGGACTTTCACCAAAAGTTAACCTGGAATTTCAAATAGGATTTAATTAATTATTCATATGCTCTTATCATGAACTTGCACCTTGTTTAAAGTATATGTAGATCATATGAGTCCCCGCAATTTAGAACACATGTTGTAGTATATGTGTTGGAACACGCTAAGAACTTATGGGCTTTGACTAATGTGAAGTATGTGCATGTTTTCACTATAGTTTCGATGTAAATGTATTGGGTATGAGTTGAATCAATGGAGACTTCATAAATCTAGAATATATAATATATAATGTGAATTTGAGATTCAAATGTTGTGTAGATGTTTAAAGTATGATCTAATCCTATCAATTCTCAATGAAAGTAGAATGTACGATGTATACAATGATTCCGAAGTATGATGGTATGAATTATGATGATAAAGCATGAGAATGATCCTTTAGACTTTTGGGCTTGTTATTAGTAGAAAGTAGCCCTAATAGACCCTAAATGATTTCACTATGATATTTGTTATGACGTAAATAGTTGAATACTCATTTCTCTGATTAGCTTAAGTGACTTAGACTAGACGAATGACGTTAGACCAGTGACCTCCATGTTCTAGTTTATCGGGACTCTCTATAGCGGAGAATGTTTCCCCTCAATAAGTCAAGGATTCTCATTAGCAGATAATGTCTCCCTTAGCTCAGTCAGGGATTCTCATTACCAGAGAATGTCTCCCTTAGGTCAATCAGGGATTCTCACTAGAAGAGAATGTCTCCCTTAGCTCAGTCAGGGATTCTCATTAGCAGAGAATGTATCCCTTAGCCCAGTCAGGGATTCTCGTTAGCATAGAATGGTCCCCTTAATAAGTCAAGGACTCTAATAGCAGAGAATGTTTTCCTTAGTCGGTCAGGGACACTCCATAGCAGAGAATGCCTCTCTTAGTTTAATCCATGATATTAGTTTAGTTTAAACTAGATTTAGAATAATTCAGTCTCAATTATCAGTAGTTGGTTAGTAAAGTGTATGATAGTAGTTACAACTTCAGTTCTCAGTATATGTACAATACATAACACCTATGCATCAATTGATTATACTTGAGTAAATGTTTTTAAATAAAAGCATCATGTCAATACATATGTTTACCTCAGACAGGGTCATTGTATTTCAACTCAGTCATGTACTTAGTCGCTCACAGATAATGCCTCCTAGACGAGTGAATGGAAGAAGAAATGGAAATGGGTGCTAGCAAGCCCCACCAGCCCAAGCGAACCTGATGGATGAACATGTTACTCATGCCGAGTTCAGGGAAACCCTTCACATGACGGTGCAGGCCCTGACCGCTAGATTACTCAACAGGCAATTGCTTATGTTCCCCAAAATGGGAACATAGCGGCGGCTAGGGTAAGAGACATCCTCAAGATGAATCCACCCGAATTCTCAGGGTAAAAGGTGGATAAGGACCCATATGAGTTATTAGAAGAGATTCAGAAGATCACACAAGTTGTGGGGATGACGAGAACTGAGAGCACAGACTTAGCCTCCTACAAGCTAAAAGGAGTCGCTCGTATATGGTTTTGTCAGTGCAGAGATAGTAAGGGAGTTGGAGTAGCCCCGGTGAGTTGGGATGAGTTTATAACTGTGTTATGGGATAGATTTTTCAGTAGGGAGTTAAGGGAATCAAAGGCGACAGAGTTTATCAACTTGAGGTAAAACAATATGACTGTCCAGAATTATTCATTGGAGTTTACCCGGTTGTCCAAGTATGCTTAGAGACAATAGCCAACCAGCGGGCTCGTGTGAGCACGTTCGTGAATGGAATGCCAGACTCCTTGGTCAAAGATTGCAGGACTGCCATTTTGCATAAGGACACAGACGTCCCATGGTTGGTGATATTCGCTCAACAAATGGAAGCGGAATAGGTGAAGAAAAAAGAGAGAGAGGCCAAGAGAGCTAGAATCAAAGATTTAGAGTTCTCCCCGCAGAGTACGAGTGGTGGACACCGCTTACGCTACTAGAGGAAATTGTTAGTCCCAGCACCTTCGACAGCCAGAGTTCCATACAAACCCAAGGTAAGGGAGAATACGTATCCAATGTGTACGAGCTGTGGGAAGCACCATTTGGGAGAATCCATGGCCGACTCAGATGCTTGTTTTTGGCATGGCGTGTTGGGTCATAAGCACCGAGATTGTGTAGCAGCTAATAAGGGCAAGAGTAGAGCCTCAGCCACCGTTTCGGTAGCTTCTGTGAATTGCCTATCTTAGCAGTGGGCATCATCTAGCGCAGGTGGCGGACAGCATCAAAACCGCTTCTATGCCTTGGTAGCATATCAGGATAAGGCAAGTGGCCAAAAGTAGTCAAAGGTATGTTATCAATTTCTTGTGTTACTCTTTACATGTTGCTAGCCCCAGAACCCCAGTATTGAATAAGGAGCTCTAGTGATGTGTGTTGAGAAGAGATTGTAGATGTATGGTGTGAATAGCTATAAGTCTGAGGTTTGAAGTGAATGTTGGGGGTAGAGGAGACGTCAAGGGTTGATGGTTTAGCCACAACCTTAAGAAAGATTCAGAAGCCTTAGAATGATGGCTGTAAGCTAAGGGGGAGATGTAAATTCTTTGAGACAAGTCAAATCTTGAGTATGCTAATAGGGGAGTTCTAGCCCTAACAGTTATGGTATGTCAATCCCTACGGATTCATATAATTTCTCTTATGTTTAAGTTGAAGCTCCCCTTTATCCATTCCCATGTTCAGACTTCCATAATTTCTAGATAGCCACCTTAGACAGTGATGCTAGCCTTACTCTATGAATCCTTAAGGCTAATCTTCATGTTATAAAGAAGCTATGTGTGTTGACTCATGTCATCCGGTGTGTTTATCTCAAATTAAGTCTTTAGAAGTTTCTTTAGCAGCTCAATAGATAAGGTTGCCTCAGGTATGTGCTTAGTTTTAGATGTCGTGAATGATTCGTGATCATGAGCCCCTTACATTCAGTTATACTAGATATCATGAATTCTAGTTACGTATCGGGAAGCGATTTAGGAATGATGGCTTAGTCCATATTAGCTCAGTGCCAGTTCGAGGGAAAGAATCCTTCTTAGTGTTCTATTAAGTTTCATGTCAGTTTCATGTATTTCAGTCCCTCCTACGCCCTAACATGCATGTACAATTCAGATATTCAGTTCAAATATGTAAGATCTGTCCGGAGTCAGATACTCCACCAGTTTCAGTTTTAAATGTTTTGTATTTGGGATATTAGTTCTTTCCCCAGTTTTCAGCATGTCTAGCAAACATTCAAGGACGAATGTTCCCAAGGGGGAGATATTGTAACACCCCAAAAGTTTCTAAGAACAGACCGCAGACTTAAAGGAAGAATTTAGAGGGAAGCTTGAAATTTCTCCTCAAAACGAGTTGTGGTATGACTTCTTAGGTGACCGAACAAGTCATGGTTAGACTCGTGGCAAGCAGTCAAGAGGTGCAAGTGATGTACAGTGGCAACAAACAACCCGACGAGTCGTTAGGCAGGCAACGACCCATTGTGTCAGTCATTGGAAGGATTTGAAGGATGTGGACCAGTGTTGACGACGAGTGGACATGACAAGTCGTCCAGTGAAGTAACGACTCACCATCTCAGTTGTGGGATGAAGAACATACTTGTTGGAATCAGTGGTAACGGGAGGAGCCATGAGTCGTTAGGAAAGCTAACGACTCGTGGAGTCCGTAGTCAACCTTTCGAGGATTTTGTTGAGAGAATTTCCAGTGTACTCCACGACTAAGCACCATGAGTCGTTGTCAACTCCACGATTCATGGAGTACCTCGTGAATACTGGCACCATGATCTTTCCTGCATTTTTTAGGGGTGTTTTCGTAAAATCATATGCTTCTAACTCCTAAACTACATCGTTTCGAGTATTAGATGGGACATTTTTAAGGGTTTCTTCTAGTGTAATCTCTAATTCCCTCAAGATTCCCTCTCAAAATCTTCTTCCTACTCTCTCTGAAGAATCATGGATTCACCTAGGGTTTTCTCAAAGGCTTCAAAGTTCAAGTTCAAGTGGGAATTCCTTCTAATCAGGTATGTGGGTTTTCATCAAGGACATCCTTTCATCCTTGTGCCCCAAACTTTTTAACTAAAAACCCAACTCTCTTGATTTTAGAAAAGCATGTTCTAGGGTTCAATTTATGCATGAATTCTCATATGTATTTATTTAAATTCTAACACCTGACATGGTTAATAGTCATTTATGCTTATACCCTCTTGAATTAGGTATATTATATGTGAATAGCATGAATGCAAGACTTTCACCATGAGTTAGCCTAGAATTTCAAATAGGATTTCATTAATTATTCATATGCTCATATCATGAACTTTCATCCATGTTTAAAGTATATGTAGATCATACGGTTCCCTGCAATTTAGAACACATGTTGTATTATATGTGTTGGAACATGATTAGAACTTATGGACTTCGACCAATGTGAAGAATGTGCATGTTTTTCCTATGGTTTCGATGTAAATGTCTTGCGTATGAGTTGAATCCATGGATCCTTCATGAATCTAGAATATATGCTACATCATGTGAATTTGAAATTCAAATGTTGTGGACATGTTTAAAGTATGATATGATCTTATCAATGCTCACTGAAAGTAGAATGTACGATGTATACGATGATCGGGATTCTGATGATATGAATTATGATGATAAATCATGAGAATGATCCTTCAGAATTTTGGTCTTGTTATTAGTAGAAAGTATCCCTAATCGACTCTATATGATTTTAGTATGACATTTCGTATGGCGTAAATAGTTGAATGATCATGTCTCTCACTAGATGAAGTGACTTAGACTAGACGAATGACGTCAGACCAGTGACCTCCATGTTCTAGTTCATCAGGACTCTCCATAACCGAGAATGTTTCCACTTAGTCATTCAGGGACTCTCATTAGCAGAGAATGTCTCCCTTAGCTCAGTCAGGGATTCACATTAGCAGAGAATGTCTCCCTTAGCTCAGTCAGGGATTCTCATTAGCAGAGAATGTTTCCTTTAGCCCAGTCAGGGATTCACGTTAGCAAAAAATGGTTCCCTTAGTCTGTCAGGGACTCTCCATAGTAGAGAATATTTCCCCTAGTCTGTCAGGGACACTCCATAGCAAAGATCACCTCCCTTCGTTTAATCCATGATATCAGATCACTTTAATAGAAGAATTCAGTCTCAATTATCAGCAGATGGTCAATAAAGTGTATAATAGCAGTTACAACTTCAGTTGTCAGTATATGTAAAACACATGACCCCTATGCATCAGTTGATTATACTTCAGTAAATGTTTTCAAATAAAATCTTCGTGTCAATACTTATGTTTAGCTCAGATAAGGTCATTGTATTTCAACTCAGTTATATATTCAGTGATGCATTCAGTTTACTTCCCTCTTGTATATTTTCATGTTTAAGGTTATTTACGCTTCCCGCATACATAGTACATTTAAAGTACTAACCTCATACTTTATGTGCTATATCATTTCATGATATAGATTCAGGTTTCCAAACTCAGTCGCATGGTTAGATACGCTCCATTCCCATTTCAGCTGCTTGTGGTGAGTCCTCATCTCCCGAGGACGCTATCTATGTTTTATATTTCATTTATGTTTCAGTTTTCCAAATTTAGGAGTTACCTGGGGGCTCGTCCCAACAACTCATCAGTTTAGTAGATACTTTCATACTTGTATAGACAGATTCAGCTTTGTTTTTTATGAGATTTGTTATTTCGGGTTTTAAATTAGACTATTTCGGGTAACTTTCGCTTAGTTATGATTTCTGCTAGTTGTCATTCTGATAGTGTTATGCTATGATTATGCCATGGGTCGACTTGGGGCCTCTCAGGGATCCTTGTCTTGTGTCTCGATCTGGGCCTATGTTCGGGTCATGACATGAACCCAGGGCTCGAATGAGCAAGTTTACATCAGGGGTTTTAGACCTGGCGGTTAAGGAGTGCAAAACCGCCATGCTCATCAACAACATGGTCATTTCCAGTCTTATGATCCATTCCTAGTAAATTGAGGAGGAAAAACGGAAAGAAAAGAAGGAGTGCAAGCGGGCCAGAATAGGATAGTGTGCTACTCATTGAAGAGGTCAGGCGGTGGAAATTGCACATATCATCAGCAGAGATCGTCAACGCCCTCTTTAGCTAGTGCTCCTTCTCCTAGGCCTCGTACTGATCGTAAGGTTAGATCTTGAGGTTCTCAGTCTCAGAGTCATGTTTCCAGCAGTCGAACTTTCCCAGCATGTCTGAAGCATGGCAAGAACGATCTAGGTGAGTGTTGTCTCGACAAGCAAGGTTGATTTGGTTATGGCCAGTTAGGTCACAACTAGAAGGAGTACCCATCAGCCGGACGTGGAAAGACCCAGTCTACTACCTCCGCCACTCCGACAGGTTGACCAGCTTAGCAGGGTACCATTTAGGCACAGGTGTAGGTTAGTGCCAAAACCACTTTTATGCTCTATCTTCCCGTCAAGACCAGGAGAACTCATTTGACGTAGTCATTGGAAATTGCATCTCTTTCATATCAATGTTTATGCTTTTTAGATTCTGGAGCCATAATTTCCTTCTTGACTCCTTACTTTGCAGTTCAGTTTGATATTACTCTAGAAATCCTCTCAAAACCCTTTTCAATTTCTGCAACTATTGGTGACTCAGTTATGGCCAATCGTGTAAACAGAAATCGCTCAATCACTGTTTTATAGAATGTCACCAAAATCAATCTAGTAGAGTTACTTATGGTTGATTTTTACATCATTCTTGGCATAGACTAGTTGCACTCTTGCAATGCCTCAATTGGCTGCAGAACTAGAGTTGTTAAGTTTCAATTTCCTAGTGAACCAGTCCTTTAGTAGAAGGATAATACTTTAGTGCCTAAGGGTTAGTTTATCTCTTAACTTAAATCTAGGAAAATAATTTCTAAGGGATACATATATCATCTACTTTGGGTCAGGGATTCTAGTTATGAAGCTCCAACACGTCAGTCAGTTCCAGCCATAAATGAATTCTCAAATGTATTTCCTAAAGATCTTCCCGGAGTCCCTCTCGAGCGGGAATTCGATTTTTGAATAGACCTTCTTCTAAATACCCAGCCTATCTCAATTCCTCCATATTGAATGGATCAGCTAAGCTTAAGGATTTAAAGGAACAACTGAAAGACCTTTTAAATAAATACTTCATCAGACTCAATATATCTCCATAGGGTTCCCCAGTTCTATTCGTGCAAAAGAAGGACAGTACACTTAGAATGTGCATTGAGTTTCTTCAGTTGAACATAGTCACAATCAAGAATAAGTATCCCATCCAAGGGATTGATGACCTATTCAACCAACATCAGGGTGCTAGCTATTTTTGAAAGATAGACCTCAGATCACGCTATCATCAGCTCAAAGTCAGAGAATGTGACATTCTTAAGACAGCCCTCGGAACTCGGTATGGTCACTATGAATTTATTGTTATATCTTGTAGATTAACGAATGCTCCTACATATTTTATTTTATTGATGAACAAGGTTTTCAAATAGTACTCGGACATATTCATCATTATCTTCATGGATGACATCCTAGACTATTCTTGGAGTAAGGATGGGCATGCAACCCATTTGAGGATAGTTTTGCAGACCCTCAAGGACCACCAGTTATTCACTAACTTCAGCAAGTGTGAATTCTAGTTGAAATTAGTAATATTCCTTGGTCATGTTATCTCCTGCGAGCATATTCGGGTGGATCTGCAAAAGATTAAAGTAGTTAAAAAGTGGAAAAGACCACCTCTTTGTCAGACATATTTCTTGGGCCTAGTCAGTTATTACAGATAGTTTTTGGAAGGATTCTCATCTATTGCCTCTCCTATGACCAGGTTGACTCAGAAAGAAGTCAAGTGTAAGTGATCTGATGCTTGTAAGAAGAGTTTTTCAGGAGTTGAAGACTTGACTCACTACTGCCCAGGTTTGACTCTACCAGAAAGTTCATATGGGTTTGTGATTTATTGCGATGCCTCCATAATTAGCCTAGATTACGTGTAGATGCAACATGGAAATTTGTAGCCTATTCTACCAAACAACTTAAGGTTTATAAGAAAAATTACCCGACTCATGATATTGAGCTAGCAGCGGTAGTATTTGACTTAAAGATTTGGAGGCACTACTTTTATGGCTTTAATGTGGATGTTTTTACTGACCACAAAATCCTACATTATGTGTTCATTCAGAAGGACCTAAATCTTCGTCAAAGAAGGTAGTTAGAGTTGTTGAAAGACTATGACATGAGTGTACAGTATCACTCGGGTAAAGCCAATGTAGTGGCTGATGCCTTTAGCAGATTGTCGATGGATAGTGTTGCTCATATTGAGGATAACAAGAAAAAGCTGGTAAGAGATGTTCATAGGCTGTCAGTTAGGAGTTCCTTTCGTTGATTCTGCAGAATGTGGAGTTGTAGTCCAAAATAGTCTAGAGTCCTCTCTTGTGGTGGAGGTCAAGGAAAGGCACAATAATGATCCAATATTGGTTAAGTTGAAAGAAGCAGTCCTCAAGAAGGAGGTGGAAGCATTCTCCAAAGGGGGAGATGGTGTGCTTCATTATCAGGGCAGGTTGTGTGTGTGTTCCATATGTAGATGTCACGCCCCGAGTATTCACCTTGGAAGGGACATGGTACTTGGCGTCACAAGTAACCCCAAGTCAACCCCTGGTCTATTATACACTGGCATTCTAAGTAAACATAATTTGCGAAAGCTTTAAAATACTATCATAAAACATTTTATGTAGGAAAATAAGTTGAATCAATAAATTTTAAAATCGTCTAAACAAAACTTAAAGTCTGAAAGTAACATGTTTATGTTTTATAGCCACTACAACTGATGAGTTGTTGGGACAAGCCCCCAACTAACTCAAAATCTAAATAAAACAAACTGAGTTGAATGAAATAATCTCCGTCCTCGAAGGATGAGGACTCACTAATAAAGCTGCTGAGAAAGTCTAAGCGAGGTTAGCTAACGGCGCTGAGTCTGAGAACTTGCGGCTTTATCATGAAACGATACAACATAAAAGGGTATGCTTCAGTACTTTGAATGTACTGAGTAACCAGGAGAAAACATAATACTGGATATAAATGACTGAACTGAAAATTACATGCAATGACCACTGAAATAACTGAAGCAAACTAAGGTGGTCAAGACCCTATCTAATGGTAAAAGACATGCCCTATGTCTAAAATTCTTAGTCTGAGGTACTGTACTGAACTAATCAGGACTCACTAATCTAACACTAAACTGAGCTGACTAGTGGGAGAGTCTATAATCGACATATAACCATGTGAGATAGACGTGGAGTCTGATGTATATGCCCTACCGGTAGGACCCAATATACCTTGCTAGGGTATAAAGGCATGAACTAGGTGATCACCATGTCTGGGGTAATGAGGCCAAATAAACTGTAACCTATTGCGACAACGTAGTTCTAAGAACCTGGGTGCGCTGGAACCCCGATCTGCTCGGTGCTAAGTCCTACTCCCACTAAAGAATCCTGGACTGACTGCTGAGTTGATAGCTCGAAGTTGGGGTCCAAGACTAGTTAGGAATACCTATATGGAAGTACCCTGAGAGTCTTATTAGACCGATTTCTGTAACTTGGATCTAAGACTGATCAGAGCTGCTTATCGGAAATATCATAACCGCCCGATGAACCACTAAATCTGATGCTGAGGTTAATACTGATAACTGGGAGGTATTACAGACACCTCAAGAATTTTTGTAGTCAAACTGATCAGCTGAAAAATTCTGAGTAACACTGCGGATTCCTACATTAGGACTGAACTAAACTACTAAGCAGCTAACAGAGATTTCAACTTATTCTAACAATACGGGAATCCACAATATGGCTAAAATCAAGCAATAAGGAAGTCTAATCCTACCAGCAGAATTATAGGTATTCTCATTCAATAATAGGGCTAAAATCATTCTTTCAAGGAGAGAAATTACACAATACCTAAATAATGAAAAAATTATATCTAACAATTAGATTAAAGCATATCTCACAAGCTAAAAGGAATCTAACACATAATTCAACCTCATTTGAAAGCTTAGGGCTAGAATTCACTTTTACGGGAATAACATCAATTTAATAATGAACTGATGAAAGTCATGTCTAAACTAATCATTGATATCATTCTATGTGAATTCAAAGAAAACTGACATATATTCTCTTCCATTCAAAAGCTCAGGGCTAGAGTTTATAGAGAAACTAAAGAAGGGTTTTGGGGAACACATGGAAAGAACTATCCCCTTGTTGAATTCCCACATACCTGAGTTAGAATTTCCTTGGAGAAGGAAGCTTGCACTGCTACAATGGAGGAAAAGCCCTAGTCTTACTTGAGAGTTTCTTGAGAGGATTATGGTATTTTTCTGAAGATGAGTGGGAATGAGGGGGAAAACCATTTTGCCCCTCTAAATCCCCTCAAAATAACCCTAAACGGCTTAATTTAGGAACTAGGAGGTTAGAAAATTCTCAAAGCACCTTTAGGAAATTCACAGGAAAAACGGACTATTAGTCCCCACGGGGGACCGTAGGACTCGTGCCCTGTGACCACGACTTGTGGTCATGGTTGTTGAGTCCACTGCCCAAAATCCCCTATTGTTCAGCACGAGGGAAACCATGAATTATGGTGACCCACTCGTCAACTACACTGCCAACATCATTACTCTCCCAACTATTTTGAACCACGTGTCACCTAACAAATCGTCGCTTTGACCACGACTCGTTGTGACTAATCATGAAGTACACTGCCCAATTTCCTCTTGGTCTTCAATCAACCACTGGTCACGAGTTACCTAATGTGTCATGGTGTTGACTATGACTTGTGGTCACTCCATTTTCCCAAATTTTTCTACCAAGTCTACACCCTTCCCCACGAGTCACTTCATGACTCGTGGCCAACCCGCACGAGTCATAGGACGACTCGTTCCGTGATCTGGTGCAAAAATTCTTATTTTCTCTGCTTCAACTCCCGGGTCTAGTTTCAGAGTTTCCAAGGCATTACAATATCTCCCTCTAGGGAACATTCGTCCTTGAGTGTTGGAAAACGCGTAGAAAGGCAGAGAATTACAATCACAATATTCGTATATTGTCCGTAAAGGCTCAAAACAAACGAAATGACCACCTCCGAACTAATCTACAAGTCATCATATTTGCTTCGGCCTCCCATACAGCTCCCTCAACCTGTTGATTCCTCCACAAGACTTCGGTTGAAGCTACTTCTTTGTTCCTCAACTTACAATCCTGACGGTCAAGAATATGAACTGGGACTTCTTTGTAAGAGAGACTATCTTTCACCCCCACACTGTCCAATGGTACAACTGAAGTTGGATCACCAATGCACTTTTTTCAATAGAGACACATGGAATACTGGGCGCACAGATGCCAACTCTAAAGGTAATTCTAGCTCGTAGGCTGCCGATATGCCTCAAAATTCTATAGTGTCCCACATACCTAGGACTGAGTTTCCCTTTCTTCCCAAATCTCATCACCCCTTTCATGGCTGTAATTTTCAAATAAACCTAGTCATCAACTGCAAACTCCAAATCTCTTCTCCTTACATCGGCATAAGATTTTTGACGGCTTTGAGTTGTTTTCGATCTTTCTTAGATGAGTTGTACTTTCTACATTTCCTCGTGAACTGAGTCTAGCCCTGCCAAGGTAGCTTCACCAACCTCAAAACACCATATAGGAGACCTATATCTCCTACCATACAATGTCTCAAATGGGGCCATCTGAATACTAGAGTGGTAGTTGTTGCTATGCAAACTAGATAAGAGGCAAATGATCATCCCAACTGCCCTTGATATCAATCACGCACGCCATCAACATATCTTCCAGGGTTTGAATGGTCCACTTAGCTTGTCCATCTGTCTGTGGGTGAAAAGTGGTGTTGAGCATGACTTGGGTACCAAGTCCCTTCTGAAAAGACTTCTAGAAATGTGAGGTGAACTGGGTACCTCTGTCTGAGATGATGGATAATGGAACCCCATAAGCCTGAAAAACTCACGGATATAAAGTCTAGCATAGTCCTCAGCTAAATCTATAGTCTTAACCAGGAGGAAATATGCTGACTTAGTCATCCGGTCTACTACTATCCAGATTAAATTCATGTTGCCGACGAGTTCGAGGTAGACCCATACAAAAGTCCATATTTACTTCTTCCCACTTCCCCGTGGGTATGCTGATATCCGTGGTCATACCTCCCGGTCTTTGGTGCTCTACTTTGTCTTGCTAGCAATTTAGGCACTTAGCTAATAATTCAGTGATGTCTATTTTCATTGCCGTTCCACTAGTAAATATCCTGTAGGTCATGGTACATCTTTGTCGCACCCGGGTGGATAGAATACCTCGAACTATGCGCTTCAGCCAGTACCTACTATCTCAAATTACCGATGTCTAGTACACACAATCTACCCTGGTAACGAAGCACACCATCTTCCCCTTTGGAGAAAGCCTCAGCCTCTTTATTGAGAACCGCTTCCTTGAGTTTAAGTAAAATGGGATCTACATCCTGTTTGGACTTAACTTCAAACACCAAAAAGGAATCTGACCCGCTTTGCATTACCACTCCACCCTCAGCTGAGTCAACCAACTGCACCCCTAACCCAGCTAGTCTACGGATATCCTTTGCCAATTCCTTTTTTCCTTCCTCAATATGAGCCACGCTACCCATAGATACTATGCTTAGGGCTCAGCCACCACATTGGCTTTGCCCGGGTGATATAGCACGCTCATATCATAATCCTTCAGGAGCTCTAACCTCCTTCTCTGACGAAGATTTAGGTCCTTCTGACTAAATACATATTGGAGGCTCTTGTGATTGGTGAAAACATCTATGTGAGCCTTGTATAGGTAGTGTCTCCATATTTTTAACACAAACACCACAACTGCCAACTCCATGTCATGAGTTGGATAATTCTTTTCATGAACTTTGAGTTTTCTGGAGGCATAAGTTATTACCTTGCCCCGCTGCATCAGAAAAAAACAAAGTCCAACTCTAGAAGCGTCATAATACATAACCAACCCATCTGTTCCTTCATGTAAGGTTAAACTGGAGCGGTAGTGAGTCGAGTCTTCAACTCCTGGAAACTCTTCTCACACACATCTGAACACTGGTATTTCACCTTTTTCTGAGTCAACTTAGTCAAAGGAGATGCTATAGAGGAAAATCCATCTATAAACCATCGGTAATAACTAGCTAGGCCCAAGAAACTCCTAATTTCGGTCGGGGAGGTAAGTCTGAGCCAATCTTTCACTGCTGCTATCATTTGAGGATCTACCTGTATGCCTTCAGCTGAGACAACATGACCCAGCAAAGTCACGGACTTCAACCAAAATTCACATTTGTTGAATTTGGCAAACAACTAGCGATCTCTGAGTGTCTATAGCACTAGCCTCAGGTGATTAGTATGTTCTTCCTCATTTATGGAGTATACCAAAATGTCGTCAACAAAATACAATGATGAACATATACAGATACTGCTTGAAGACTTTGTTCATTAGGTCCATGAAAGTTGCAGGGGCATTTGTTAATCTTAAGGACATGACCAAAAATTCATAGTGACCATACCGAGTTTTGAGAGTTCTTTTTGGTATGTCACACTCTCTAACCCTTAGATGATGATACCCCAACCTGAGATCTTTTTTGGAGAAATAGCTGGCTCCCTGAAGTTTGTCAAACAAGTCATCAATTCATGATAGGGGATACATGTTCTTGATTGTGACTTTGTTCAACTTATGGTAATCTATGCACATTCTAAGGGTACCATCTTTCTTTTGCACGAATTGTACTGGAGCACCCTAGGGAGAGATGTTGGGTCTAATAAAATCTTTGTCAAGAAGGTATTTTAGCTTCTCCTTCAACTCCTTAAGCTCAGCTGGAGCCATTCTATAAGGAGGGATGAAGATTGGTTGAGTATCTGGGATAAGGTCTATGCCAAAGTCAATTTCCCGTTCAGGAGGAACTTCGGGAAGATATTCGGGAAACACGGATGGAAACTCACTTACCATAGGGATAAATTGGATAATTGGTGTCTCAGAGTCGGAATCCTTGACCCGAAATAGATGGTAAATACATCCCTTTGAAATAAGCTTCCTTGCCTTAAGGTACGAATAAACCTACACTTTGGCGCTGAACTACTGCCCGACCAAACTAGAGTTGGCTCATTGGGGAACTGAAACCTGACGAATCTAATTCTACAGTAGACTGAGGCATAACCGCAGTGTAACCAATCCATGCCAAGGATGAGTCAAAGTCGACCATGTCTAACTCTACAAGGTCAGCTAGAATGACTTTATTGAAGACTGAGATTGGGTAGTTTCTATACACCCGGTTGGCTCTAACTGACTCGCCAACTAGGATAGAGACTGAGAATGGTTCTGAGAGGACCTCTGGACTGATATTGAACTGGACTTCTATATAGGGAGTCACAAACGATAGTGTTGCTCCTGGATCTAGTAGGGCATACACGTCTAGATGAAAGAGGCATAACATACCCGTGACTACATCAGGTGAGCACTCCTGGTCCTGATGAGAAAACAATGCATAAAAAAAAGTTTTTGCGTTGACCGCCATCCGTACGTGATGTGTGGGCCTAAAGAGCTGATCGGCCTACTGGAGCTGCTGATGTGGTGGTTTGTGCTCTCCCCCATCGTGCTGAAGGGTAATCTTTAGACGATAATCAAGCTATCCACAACCAAAAAAGCCCTCTCGACCCCGTAGACACTCTCCCGGATGGTTCTTGCAACTTTTAGGGCATGGTGGATACCTGTTGCTGGCACTGTAGCTCTGGTACTAAGTGCCAGATGCTCCACCCCTCCGATCGTGGTGGGACCGAAAGACTAGGGCACTGGTTGAGCTAAGAGCTAGGGCTCTCTACTGCTGTTGTTGCTGCTACTGTGGGCGGCTACTACCGCTAGACCTCTGATGGCCATAATCTAATTAGCCCATCCTTGCTCGTTTGTTCTTTCGCTCCATGTCCTTCAGTTTCTCTGCCTTAATTCGTTAGGCATGAACAATAAAGCTGGAGAGATCAATGTCCCTTATAAGCATTGCAGTCCTGTACTCCTTGATGACTAGGTTCGGCACTCCGTTCACAAATTTCAACATACGAGCCCTTGGCTCGGCTACCATCTCTGTAGCGTACTTAGACATACCGGTGAACTCCAATGCATATTCTTCTACTATTATGCTTCCTTGTATCAAGTTCATGACCTCGACCACTTTTGCCTCCCCATGCTCCCAAGGGAAAAATCAGTCTAGGAAGGCTGTGTTGAACTCCTCCCACTCCACCGGTCCTGCTCCCGCTGGCCGCCCCTCTTTCCATTGTTCATACCAGACCTAGGCTACCCCTTTTAGCTAGTAGGCAGTCGGGTCAGCACTCCACGAACTCTTTGGGGTCTTCCCCTACCTTGGATCCTTGAAAGGATGGAGGGTTCATTTGGTTGATGTCCCGCACCCTAGCAGCTGCTATAGACCCGTTTGTGTTCATCGGAACCATCTGCTGGTTCACCTGATTGGTGACTGTCTGAGCGAGCAGCTGGATAGCCGCCCTGAACTCCGAGGTGGACACTTTGTCGCCGTAGGGGCTACTAGAACTGGTGGGGCGGGCCGGTTGGCGTTGTCAATCCTTCTTCAGTTACCGCATCTAGGAGGCACAATACACAAAAATGAAACAGAGCATGAGTTAGGAGAACATTTCTGGAATCAAACTTTAACACACGATAAAGAGTATGAAAAAAAGAGAGTTTTCCTAATAACATCTAATACCCTCACCATCATAATTGTGGCGCACTTCACACCCATGAAAAGGACCCTACTCGATGTGGCTTTAAGACATTCCGAGGATACTCTAAACCTAGTACTATGATACCAAGTTTGTCACGCCCTGAGTATACACCCTGGATGGGACACGATACTTGGAGTCACAAGTAACCCCAAGTCAACCCCTGGTCTATCATACACTGCACTCTAAGTAACATAATTTTCAGAAGCTCTAAAATACTACAATAAAACATTTATGTACGAAAATAAACTGAATTAATAAAGTTTAAAATTGTCTTTACAAAACTGAAAGTCAGAAAGTAACATGTTTATGTCTGATAGCTACTAAAAATTGATGAGTTGTTGGGACAAAACCCCGGCTAACTCCAAATCTAAATAAAACAAACTAAGCTGAAAGAAATAATCTCCGTTCTTGAAGGATGAGAACTCGCCAATGAAGCTGCTGAGAAAGTCTTAGCGAGGTCAGCTAACGGCGCTGAGTCTGAGAACCTTCGGCTATATCATGAATTGATACAACATAAAAGGGTATGCATCAGTACCTTGAGTGTACTGAGCAAGAAGGAGAAAATATAATACTAGATATAAATGACTGGACTGAAATGACATGCAATGACCACAGAAATAACTGAAGTAAACTAAGGTGGTCAAGATGACCCTGTCTAATGGTCAAAGACATGCCCTAAGTCTGAAATTATGAGTCTGAGGTACTGTACTGAACTGATCTAAACTGACTAATCTAAGGCTAAACTGAGTTGACTAGTGGGAGAGTCTATAACTGATATATAACCATGTGACCTAGACATAGAGTCTGATGTATACGCCCCACGAATAGGACCCAATATACCTTTCTAGGGTATAGAGGCATGAACTCGGTAATAACGAGTCTGGGGCCCTGAGGCCAAATAAACTATAACCTAAGGTGGCAACGTATTTCTGAGAACCTGGGTGCGCTGGAACCCCGTCCTCTCGGTGCTAAGTCCTACTCCTATTGGATAATCCTAGACTAACTGCTGAGTTGATAGCTCAAAGTTGGGGCCCAAGACTAGTTAGGATTACCTATCTGGAAGTACTCTGAGAGTCTTATCGGACCGAATGTTGTAACTGGGTTCTAAGATTGGTTAGAGTTGCTTATCTGAAAATATCATGACAGCCTGACGAACCAATAAATCTGATGCTGTGTCTGATACAGATAACTAGGAGGTATCATAGACACCTCAAAAATTTCTATAGTCAAATTGATTAGCTGACAAATTTTGAGTAACACTTCGGATTCCTACATTCGGAATGAACTGAACTACTAAGTTGCTAAAGAGATTTCAACTTATTCTAACAATAAGGGAATCCACAATATGGCTAAAATCAAGCAATAAGTAAGTCTAATCCAACTAGGAAGAATTATAGGTATTCTCATTCAACAATAGGGATAAAATCATTGTTAATAGGAGAGAAATTACACGATATCTAAATAATGAAAAAATAAAATCTAACAATCAGATTAAAGCATATCTCACAAGCTAAAAGGAATCTGACACATAATTCAACCTTATTCGAAAGCAGGGCTAGAATTCAGTTTTATGTGAATAACATCAATTTAATTATGAAATGGTGGAAGTCATTTCTAAAATAATCATTTAAATCATTCTATGTGAATTCAAAGAAAACTGACATATATTCTCTTCCCATTCAAAATCTCGGGGCTAGGATTTATCGAAAAACTAAAGAAGGGTTTTGGGGAACACAAGGGAAGAACTATCCCCATGTTGAATTCCCACATACCTGAGTTAGTATTTCCTTTGAAAAGGAAGCTTGTACTTTTGCAATGGAGGAAATGCCCTAGTCTTACTTGAGGGCTTCTTAAGAGGAAAGCTTACAGTATTTTTCTGAAGATGAATGGGAATGAGGGGGAAAACCGTTTTGCCCCTCTAAATCCCCTCACAATAACTCTCAAAGGCTTAGTTTAGTATCTAGGAGGTTAGCAAACTATCGAAGGACCCTTAGGAAATTCGCAGGAAAAACTGACTCCTAGTCCCCAATGGGGACCCTACGACTCGTGCCCTATGACCATGACTCGTGGTCTCGGACGTTGAGTCCACTGCCCAAAATCCCCTATTGGTCACCATGAGGGAATCTTGGTGTACCCTACCACTCATGGTAACCCACTCGTAAACTATACCGCAAACATCACTACCTCCCAATTATTTTAAACCATGGGTCACCTAACGAATCGTGGCTTGGACCACGACTCGTGGTGACTAATCATGAAGTACACTGCCAAATTTCCTCCTGGTCATCAATCAACTACTAACCATGGGTCACCTAATGGGTCATGGTGTTGTCCACAACTCGTGATCACACCCGCGGTCACTCCATTTTTCCCAACCTTTTCTTTCTAGTCCGGAACCTTGCCCACGAGTCACTTCACGACTCGTGGCCTACCTCCACGGGTCACAGGATGACTCATTATGTGATCTGGTGTAGAAATTCCTATTTTCTTCATTTCAACTCTGTGGTCTGGTTTTTGAGTTCCCGGGGCATTATAGTAGATGATCTGAGGCAGTGTATATTAACATAGCTCTCGATACTCTATCCATCCAGGTGACACCAAGATGTACCATGATCTACTGAAAGTTTATTGATGGAATGGTATAAAGAAGGACAGTGCAGAATTGATGACTAAGTGTCCAAATTGCTTGCAGGTGAATGTTGAACACTAAAGACCGAGAGGTATGAATCAGGATATCTGCATCCCTACTAGAAAGTGGAAAGAGATCAACATAGATTTCATTACATCTATAACTCATACGCATCGATAGCATGATTTGATTTGGGTGGTTATAGGCTGGATGACTAATTCAACAAACTTTCGACTAGTTAAGGCAACAAATTCAACAAAGGATTATGATAGACTATACATCCTGGAGTTGGTCAGGTTGAATAGGGTCCCTTTGTCATCATTTTAGATAGGGATACTTTGTTCACTGCACACTTTTGGAAATACTTTTAGAAAGTACTTGGTACTCAGGTTAAGCTCAATGCAGCTTTTCATTCGTATATAGGGCTAGGATGAGTGGACCATCCAGACTCTAGAAGATATGTTGAGGGCTTTCTTGATCTATTTCAAGGATAGTTGAGATGATCACCTATCTCTCATTGAGTTTGCGTATAACAACAACTACCACTTTAGCATTCAGATGGCCCCGTTTAAGGCTCTTTATGGTAGGAGGTGCAGGTCTCCTATATGGTGGTTTGAGGATTGTGAAGCTACCTTGATAAGGCCTGATTCAGTTCATGAGGCCATGGAGAAAGTTCATCTTATTAGATAAAGGCTGAAAATAACTCAAAGTCATCAGAAATCTTATGCAGATGTGAGGAGAAGAGAACTTGAGTTTTCTGTTGACAATTGGTATATCTGAAAATTTCACTTATGAAAAGGGCGATGAGGTTTGGGAAGAATGGAAAATTTAGTTCCCGCTATTTTGGCCCTTAAAAGATTCTGAGGCGTATTAGCAATGTGGTCTATGTGTTGGACTTGCTTGCGAAATTAGCATTGGTGCATCCAGTATTTCATGTGGCTATATTAAATAAATGCCTCATTCTTCCTACCTATATTGTTCCTTTAGAGAGTGTTGGAATAAAGGATAATCTTTCTTACGAAGAGGTCCTAATTGTGATTCTTGACCGTCAGGGTCGTATGTTGAGGAATAAGGAGGTTTCTTTAGTGAATGTTCTTTGAAGAAATCAGCTTGTAGAGGAAGCTACATGGGAAGACAAAACAAATATGATGGCTACGTACCCTCAGCTTTTCGCTACTAGCTCAGCTTCAGCATCAGGTACTAGCTTTTTCCTTAGTACTCTACTCAATTTCGTGACAATCTCATGCTCTTAAGTTTTATTCATGTCTTAATATGCATCCTTGTTGCATGAATCTAGTTCAGTATGTGTATCTCAGTTTGGAGTCAGTCACTCCATCAATACTCAGCTTATATCTTTCAGTTTTGGGATTGCAGCTTTTTCCCTACTCTTCCAACTTAGTTACTCTCCATTCGAGGATGATTGTTCCCAATGGAGAGATAATGTAACAACCAAAACATCCCTATGACTAGACCACAGATTTGGAGTTTGAACCTGCAAAGAAACTGAAAATTTTTCCTTAGTAAGATTCTCAGTACGACTAGTGAAAGGAAGGTACGAGTCATACCAAGGGGTGTAGTATGAGACTAAAGAAAACCAACAGAACCTTGGAAATGGTACCAAGACTGTCTGTCACACTTCATACCACTATGGTACAAATCGTACTGATGGGTCATGAGAGGAGTTTTGGAGAGTGTCAATATTTCTCATGCTACCACAGAAGGAAGCCACAATTCATAGTATCAAGGTACGAATCATACTGCAGAGCATAGGAAGGAAGTTCCGAGAATCATTTAGGGAAGAATCAGTGACAATGAGTCGTGGTACTTTCCTACGAGTCGTAGGATGACTTGTGAGTTCTGGCAGTCGGTTTCCTAGAGTATTTTTATAAGGGCATCCAAGTAATTTCCTATGATTTTAATTTCTAAACTGCATTGTATTAGGATATTTTAGAGGAGGATTAAGGGGAGTAGTCGACTATCTCCTCTCTTTCTCTCCTAACACTCTAAATAACATTGTAGAAGTTAAAGTTTCCTCTCTAAGCCAAGTTAGGGTTCTTCACCAAGCTTTAGAAATTCGAGCTCCATCTTAGAGGTTTTCTTCTACAGGTATGTGGGACTTCAACAAGGGTTTTCTTCAACTTTTATGTCCCAAAATTTTCAAATTCCCTAGATATGGAGTTTTCTCTAAAAATCATGCTCTTAGGGTTTTCTTCCATGTTGAAGTTTCTTATCTTTTCTATATGTTTTGAGGTCTTCATAATTATAATTATTTAATGCCCGTGATGTTATTTTCAGCTTGTATAATTACTTTCCATGATCCTGATTTTAGCATGAATTTTAAGAGCATTTTCCCTTCAATTAGCATTGTCTCATATTAGCATGATTTGCCAAAATGCACTTGATTTCCTCAAGAATTATGCATTTATGTTTTAAAGGCATTTTTAGTAGTCTCAGAATACTCAGTAATATCAATATTATTAGAAATCTCAATATATATAGAAATATCAGAATTTATAGTATTATCATCTTATTAGTTTATCAAGTCCTTTAGACTCTCATGATACTTCCAGAAAAGTAGTTCTAACTTAGTCTTAGGATATCAGACTTCGAGCTATTAGTATATTTATATATAATTATGTCTTAAGTTGGGAGTAGTACTTAGCACCGAGTGGGTTGGGGTTCATCACACCCATATTCCTATAACTACGTGCCACCGTAGGCTATTAGCACACATGGGCCTCAGTTTAGTGATTACATAGCCATGCCTTTATACCCTAGCAAGGTATATTTTGTCCTATCGATGGGGCATATATATCGAACTCCATATTTAGCTCATGTGGTTTTATGTTGGTTAACATACTCTCCCACAATACAGTTACAGTCTTTAGTTTAGTCTTAGTTATTAAACTTCCATATATTTTCATGACTAGAAAACCCATTTTACTAGAATTTATAGTATTTTCAGAGTTCCATGTCACTTTCAGTATTTATGCATTCAGATTGGGTCATTGCATGTCAGTTTAGTTATATCTTCAGATTTTACTAGCATGCCTATGTTTTATGTTGCATATCTCACATGCTCAGTATATTCAAAGTACTGACCACATACTCTCTATGATATATCATTTTATGATATACACTTAGGTACCCAAACTCAGCATCGAAGCTAGACTTTCCCCTAGTAGCATCTAGCAGCTATCAGTGGTGAGTTCTCATCTTCCAAGGACCAGAGTATCTTTCTTGTTTTGATTTATGGTATTTTTTTTCAGTTTTTAGACTTTGGAATTAGCAAGGGGCTTGTCCCAGAAGCTCATCAGTTGTTAGAAGGCTTTCAGACATAGTTGTAATAGTTTCAACTAAATTCTCAGTGTTGTTTGAAACTACATTATTTTTATTAGATTCTATCTTTACGTATTAAAGAATGTTTTATTTACAAACAGGTTCCACTTAAGATATTTTATAAGTTGCAGTATGTTAGAATTATAATATGCCATGGGTTAGCTGGAGTCATTTGTGTCTCTAGGCACCGTCTTGTATCCAGGGTGTAGACTTGGATCATGACACCTTGCCGATTTTCGCAAACACATTCTCCAACTCTCCCGATGGAACAACTATGATCCTGTGCCAATCAAAAAAAACAAAAAAGAAATTGAAAGAATAGATATAATCAAACAAACTAAACTAATAGTGCTAGATAGGTCTTATATCATAATCCCTGAAACGGCGCCATAATGTTTGATAGGCTGCTCAAAACAACTCCAATTTATGATAATGTAAATGGTCGAAGCAAATATAGTACCCAACATAGAGTTATGGTCAAATCCACAAAGGCTACGTTGGGCGCAAACTATTTAGTGCTTGCAATCTAGATTTCCAGGTTTAGAGACTATTCCAATTAGGGTTAGGCAAAATCAAACTATAACTATTGAATGTAAATTGCTTTAGAATTAAATCAATTCATGGAAATGTCACGACCAAAAGAGAGGCTCGGATCGTAGACACGTGATAAGGGACCTCGAGAGACCCCAAGTCGACCCATGGCATAAGCATACGACTAACTCTTTCAATAAACTGAAGAAAGCATCAATATAATCTCAGCGAAAGTCTAATTCAACATCACGTCAGAATAACACCCGAAGCTAACACATACATAAGTCTGAAAAGAATCTAGTATGGAAAAGTTGATGGGACAAGATCCCAACTAACTCAACAGTACTGAAACTAAAAATACATTAGGGAACTGAAAGTCTAGCCCTCGAAGGATGCAAACTCACCAACCAAGTAGGAGCTAACTCTGACAACCCACTATGAGCAGGGCTGAGCCTGGGAGCTAGGGCCTATCATGAAACTATACAACATAGAAAGTATGTGGTCAGTATGTGGAATGTACCGAGTATGCAAGGTAAGTAAAAGTGCTAAAGTAAAGTAAATCATTTAAAACATTTCTTGACATATCATAAGCTTTCAAATCTAAGAGGGAAGAATTACATGCTCTCATTCTGAAATCATAATATTTTCATAGAATGACCATGCATAGTTTCATAACATCAAACTATCTCGAATGACTCAAAGCTGAAATATGGCATTTATAGAAATGCTGAACAATGAGTCAAACCTTACTTTTAGAACATGCATACTTGAAGTAATAATCATGAGTAATGAATAAGCAAATCTAAATCATGTAGACAATGGGAGATTCTTCATTTAACCGACATAGCACGATAGAGCTTACGTGGTCCCAACTATCACAGTCAAGTACGCAGAGCCATCTAGAACCTTGCCAGGGCTAAGGACGCTACCATGATATCGATATCAAGCTCATGGGCCATTTGGGCTAGGGATAGCTCACAAGGGAAGTCCCAATAATATAATAATATCAATTTACGTTGGCGCGTAGTTCTGGGGTATAGGGTGATTGACCCTTAGCCCGCTCAGTGCTAGACTCTTATCCCTAAAACATGCAATGCTCTACATCATATATAACGAAGGTCAACATCATCTATTGACTAAGTTCAAGATGAAATCATTCATAACTCAACATCGTATGAATGAAGCTCAACATTGTCCTTTGACAAAGCTCAATAATAAAATCATGCATAGACTCAAAATCATATAAAATGAAGCTCGACGTTGTCCTTTGGCAAATCTGAATAATGACATACATCTCAATTATAAACTTATGCATATGAGAAGCTTTAATTAGAAACATACCACGAACTAAAAATGTGAAATTTGGGAGACTTCACTCCAAACAATAGGGTAAGCTTATTTTGGGAAAAATCATCATTTTAAATCAACATATGGGAATTTCCCAAAGCTTTCATACATGGATCTACTCAATTCATTTGAAAACAATATCATAATCATAGGTAGCTTTAGAAACATGCTTTTCATCATCATATCTCATCATCATCATACATTCATCATCATTCTCTTCTTTCATGAAGTTCTTATTCATGGGCATTCAATTTCATAATTTAGAAAACACAATTTTTGATTGAAAACAACTTAAAATCTGCCCAAGCTTCAAAATTCGTCAATATAAACATAATCTAATCATACCCATGTGTAGAGATTGAAGAATTATGCAATTGGGTAAAACCCCATACTTGATCATAGGTAAATTTTAATGATTTGATAGAAATTGGATATGGGTGTGGAAGAAGACACCCACTCATAACCTTATATACCTGGAAGGAAGATTTTACCACTTCTCTAATTGCACAAGGTGAGATTCCAATGGAAAAATTCAAAACTTGATCTAAATCCTCTCTGCAAACTCTCAAGTTTGCATGCATGGAATGAAGTAGTTTAGAATAGGTTTTCCCCTCCTTAAACCCACTGAAACGAGCCTTAGACGACGTAGTATAGGCCCATATAACTTAGGAATGACAGAAAGCCCTTACTAAAATCGCAGAGATATGCTGATTGCTAGTCCCCACGAGGGACTGGACGACTCGTGACCAGGGCTACCTACTCGTGTCCTTGAGTCGTGGAGTCTACGGTGAATTCCCTCAGGGAACCCCACAAGGGACCCCATGAATCGTGGTGGCTCACCACGATTTTTACCCGTGACCCCCACTGCCTCAAAACCTTAGCCACCTCTCAACCCATGCCACGGATGACCTCATGAGTCGTGAGGTCTTACCAGGACTTGTGGTCATGCTCGTGGTCTTACCTAACACCTTGACAGGCCTTGTTTGACCACGAGTCACCTCACAACTCGTGGTCACTCCTTACGAGCCACTTCACGGATCGTTCTGTGATTTGGTGCAAAATTTCAGTTTTTCACCATCTTGATTCCCTAGCTCTGATCCTTGGTTTCCCGGGGTAAAACAATATCTCCTCCTTGGGAACATTCGTCCTCAAATGTTGGAAACAAGCAGAAAATAGAAGCATGGAATTATCATAATCGAATACTAGTCAATTAACCCGAAAATTGGAAAAATAACTACCTCCAAAAAGAACTACATAGCTGAATCGAATTCAGACCTCACATACATCTATCATAACATAATTCAAACTTGCATACATGAACTGAATGTGGGAACTGATTAGAAAATTAGGGAAAAAACGGATACCTCAAATTGAAATTGAGCTGGTAGGGAATAGGTGAGGGTATTTAGCCATCATAGCCACTTCGGCCTCCCACGTAGCTCCCTCAACCTGCTAATTTCTCCATAACACCTTCACCGAAGCTACTTCTTTGTTCATCAACCTCCTAACCTGAAGATCCAAGATTGCAACTGGAATTTCCTCATAACTGAGGCTATCTCCCACACCAACACTTTCCACCAAGACAATTACCGATGGATCACCCAAGAACTTTTTCAAGAGCGATACATGAAAGACGGGATGAACTGAGGATAACTCTGATGGCAAGTCCAACTCATACGCTACCTTGCCAACTCTTTTCATAACCCGGTAGGGACCAGTATAGCTGGGAATGAGTTTTCCTTTCATTCCAAACCACATGACTCCCTTCATGGAAGATACCTTCATAAATACCCAATCATCTACTTCAAACTCCAAATCCCTTCTTCTTATATCAGCATATGATTTATGACGACTCTGAGGAGTTTTTAACCCATCCCTTATCAGTTGGACCTATACCATGGCCTCATGAATAGAATTAGGCCCTACCATAGCTGCCTCACCAACTTCAAAAACTATCTAATGGGTGATCTACACCTCCACCCGTAAAGAGCCTCGAACGGTGTAATCTGGATGTTGGAGTGATAGCTGTTGTTGTAAGCAAATTCGATCAAGGGCCAGTGATCATCCCAATTACCTTTGAAGTCCATCATACATGCTCTCAATATGTTGTCAAGAGTCTGGATTTTTCGCTCCGTCTGACCATCCATTTGCGGAAGAAATGTTGTGCTGAGTTTAACCTGAGTCCCAAGCCTTTTTCGGAAAGTCCACCAAAACTGAGTGGTAAACTGAGTACCTTGGTCTGAGATGATAGACTTGGGAACTCCATAAAGCCGAACCAACTCCTGAATAGAAAATTTGGCATAATCATCCGCTGAATCTATGGTTTTGACCGATAGAAAGTGTGCAGCCTTTCTCAACCTGTCTACCACCACCCAAATAGAGTCATCGCGTAAGCGGGTACGAGGTAGGCCTATAATGAAATACATATTAATATCTTCCTACTTCCAAGTGGGAATGCTAATATCCTGAAGTACGCCTCCCGACCTTTAATGCTCGACTTTCAATTGCTGACAATTCGGGCACTTAGCTACGAATTCTGCATTATCCTTCTTCATGCCATTCCACCGATATATTTCCCGCAGATCATGATACATCTTGGTGGCACCTGGATGGATAGAATACCTGAATCCATGGGCTAATTCTTCACCGCCTCGATTTTATGAGAATCTACCCTTATGCCCTCACTCGATACCACATGGCCCAAAAATGCCACAGAGTCCAACCAAAACTCACATTTGCTGAACTTTGCATACAATTGATGATCCTTGAGGGTCTAAAGCACTACTCTCAAGTGAGCAGCATGCTCCTCCTCGCTTCGAGAGTATATAAGGATGTCATCAATGAATACAATTACGAAAATGTCCAAATATGCCTTAAACACCCTGTTCATTAGATCCATAAAAGATGCAGGGGCATTGGCTAGTCCAAAAGACATAACAAAAAATTTGTAGTGACCATAACGAGTCTTGAAAATGGTTTTTGGGATGTCACTCTCCCAAACCTTGAGCTGGTGATACCCAGACCTGAGATCAATCTTGGAGAAACAATTTGCACCCTGAAGCTGGTCAAACAAATCATCGATCCTGGATAACGGATACCTGTTCTTAACGGTGACCTTGTTCAACTGACGATAGTCAATGCACATACGAAGGCAACCATCCTTCTTTCGGATAAATAGAACGGGTGCACCCCATTGAGACTTACTCGACCTAATGAAGCCCTTATCTGACATGTCCTTTAACTGATCCTTAAGCTCTTTTAGCTTAGCTGGAGCTATTCTGCAGGGCGGAATAGATATAGGCTGTGTATCGGGAAGAAGATCTAAACCAAAATCAATCTCCCGGTTTGGAGGAACACCTAGAAAATCATCAGGAAAGACCTCTGGATACTCACATACAACTTGAACTGACTTGATAGTCAGGGTTTCGAACTCAACATCCATAACCCTAACTAGATGGTAAATGCAACCCTTAGAAATCATCTTCTTGGCCTTAAGGTAGGAAATGAATCGACCTAGAGGCACAGCTAAACTACCCTTCCATAAGGTTGGTTCACCTGGAAATCTGAACTCTACTGCCCGGGTTCTACAATTAACTGGAGCATAGCATGCAAATAGCCAATCCATGCCGAGAATAACATCGAACTCGGTCGTGGAAAACTCTATCAAGTCTACTGAGGTGACCTTATGAAAGACTAAGACTGGGCAACCTTTATACACCCATCAAGCTATAACTGAGTCACCTACTGGAGTAGAAACTAAGAAGGGCTCTGACAAGACATCGGGACTGACTCATAAGCTACTGGCTACATATGGTGTCACAAAAGATAGGGTAGCCCCTGGATCTAACAAAGCATATACAACAATATGGAAAACTCGCAACATACCCTTAACCACATCCGAGGAGACCTCCTGCTCCTGATGGGAAGTTAAAGCATAAAATCTGTTCTGGCGCAGACAGCCAACTGTGCTAGTAGATTCCCCCTGATGTGCTAAGCGTGAGGGAGGGGCTGCTGAACTAGAAGCTAGGTCTTGGCCCCCAACCTGATCCCTCCTTATAGATGGACAATCTCGAAGCATGTGCCTGGGCTTCCCACACCCGAAACAAGCACCTGAACCTACCAAGCACTGGCTTGTGCCCCCGACCACATCTGCGATAAGCTGGGATGCTAGGATCCACGGCTATGCTGCTCTGACCCCTCAAGACTGATGCTTGCCCTCTAAGATCATGTATAGGCCTAGATGGCACACTCAATGCTGAAGATGTCAGGACTAATGATCTCTGGTGAGTCTTCTGTCGGTGTCCACCACCAGACCCCTGCTGAGAGAATCTGTGATCCTCAGTCCTGGCCCTCTTGGCCTCCCACTCCCTCGAATGTTCTACCTCTATGTGCTGGGAGTACAAATTTATTCGAGGGAAGTCCATATCCTTGTGAAGCATAGCAATCCGACACTCTTTGTCCAAATACCTTACTATACCATGCCAAAATTTGCTCACCCGCGCCCTCTGGTCAGTCACTAACTCCAGGGCATATTTCAATAAGCGCATGAACTCAAGGGAATACTCTTGCACTGTTATCATCCCCCACTTCAAGTTCACAAACTCAACTGCCTTCATCTCCTAAGGGAAGAACCAATCTAGGAATGCAGCCTGAAACTCCTCCCACATGATCGGACCTACTCCTGCGACCCTGCTATCCTTCCATTGGCGAAACTAGATACGCGCAACCCCCTTCAACTAGTAGGAGTCCAACTCTGCACACTCAACACCACTCATCCCCATGACTTGGGTGATCTTGAAAATCTATTCAATGAAATCATGCAGGTACTCATCTACCTTGGACCCTAGAAACTCCGGCAGGTTCATCCTTAAGAAGTCTCTAACTCGAGCCGCCGCTCCATTGCCATTTTATGCAACATGCGCAACGGCCTGCTGATTGACCTGAGCGGTCAAGGCCTGTGCAAGCATCTGAATAGCAGCTCGGAACTCAGCATGAGTGGCTAGCTGATGCCCATAACCTTTTCCATTCTCGTGGCCCTCACTACCTCCATAACTCCTTCCATTCATTCTTTGGGGAGCCATGATTCTTCAAATCGCGATTAGCACAAATTAGAAGGATTGAAAGACTTTTCATTGCACGACATAGATCATGAAAAAGGAAAACATTTCCTAAACGTCTAGTAGCCTCTTCATCATAAGTGTGGTGCACTTCACACCCATGAAAAGACTCTACTTAACGCGGCTTTCAGACTCCCTAGGACATCTCAAACCTATGGCTCTGATACCATATCTGTCACGACCCGAACGGAGGCCCAGATTATAGACATGGGACAAGGGACCCCGAGAGACCCCAAGTCGACCCATGGTATAAGCATACAACTAACTCATTCAATAAACTTAAGAAAGCATGAATATAATCTCAGTGGAAGTCTAATTCAACATCACGTTAGAATAATATCCGAAGCTAACACATACATAAGACTGAAAATCCTCTAGTCTAAATGAGTTGATGGGATAAGACCCCAACTAACTCAATAGTACTGAAACTAAAAATACATAAGGGAACTGAAAGTCTAACCCTTGAAGGATGAGGACTCACCAACTAAGTAGGAGCTAACTCTGACAATCGACTTTGAGCGGGGCTGAGCCTGGAAGTTGGGGCCTATATCATGAAATGATACAACATAAAAAGTATGCGGTCAGTACGTGGAATGTACCGAGTATGCAAGGTAAGTAAAACTTCTCAAGTAAAGTAAATCATTTAAAACATTTCCTAACATATCGTAAGCTTTCACATCTGAGAGGAAAGAATTACATGCACTCATTCTGAAATCATAATCTTTTCATAGAATGACCATGCATAGTTTCATAACATCATAACTGTCTCGAATGACTCAAAGGTGAAATATGGCATTTATAGAAATGCTGAACAATGAGTCAAACCTTACTTTTAGAACATGCATACTTGAAGTAATAATCATGAGTAATGAATATGCAAATCTGAATCATGTAGACAATGGGAGATTCGTCATTTAACCGACACCATGATAGATCTTACGTGGTCCCGACTATCACACTCATGTGGGCAAAGCCGTCTAAAACCTTGCCAGGGCTAAGGACGCTACCATGATATCTGTATCAAGCTCATGGGGCATTTGGGCTGGGGATAGCTCACAAGGGAGGTCCCAATAATATAATAATATCAATTTACGTTGGCGCGTAGTTTTGGGGCATAGGGTGATCAACCCTTAGCCAGCTCGGTGCTAGACTCTTATCCCAAGAACATGCAATGCTCTACTTAATATATAACGAAGCTCAACATCATCTATTGACGAAGCTCAAGATGCAATCATTCATACCTCAACATCGTATGAACAAAGCTCAATATTTTCCTTTGGCAAAGCTCAATAATGAAATCATGCATAGACTCAAAATCATATAAAATGAAGCTCAACATTGTCCTTTGAAAATCTCAATAATGACATACATCTAAAGTATTAACTTATGCATATGAGAAGCTTTAATTTTTAGCATACGACAAACTAAAAAGGTGAAATTTGGGAGACTTCGCTCCAAACAATGTGGTAAGCTTATTTCAGGAAAAATCATCATTTTAAATAAACATATGTGCACTGCCCAAAGCTTTCATACCTGGATCTACTCAATTCATTTTGAAAACAATATAATAATCATGGGTAGCTTCACAAACATGCTTTTCATCATCATATCTCATCATCATCATAGATTCATCATCATTCTCTTCTTTCATGAAGTTCTTATTCATGGGAATTCAATTTAATAATTTAGAAAACACAATTTTTGATAAGAAAACAACTTAAAATCTGCCCAAGCTTCAAAATTTATTAATATAAACATAATATAATCATACCCATGTGTAGAGATTGAAGAATTATGCAATTGAGTAAAACCCCATACTTGATCATAGGTAATTTTCATGATTTGATAGAAATTGGGTATGGGTGTGGAAGAAGATACCCACTCATAACCTTACATACCTGGGAAGGACGATTTTACCACTTCTCTAATTGCCCAAGGTGAGACTCCAACGGAAACCTTCAAAACTTGATCTAAATCCTCTCTTCAAACTCTCAAGTTTGCATGCATGGAATGGACTAGCTTAGAATAGGTTTTCCCCTCCTTAAACCCACTGAAATAAGCTTGAAACGATGTAGTATAGGACCCTAGAACTAAGGAATGATGGAAAATCCCTTACTAAAATTGCAGAGATTTGATTATTGTCAGTCCCCACGAGGAACTGGACGACTCGTGACTAGGGCTAACAACTCGTGGCCTGGAGTCGTTGAGTCTACTGCCAATTCCCTCAGGGAACACCACGAGGGACCCCACAAATCGTGGTGGCTTACCACGGTTCGTGGTCACCACTCGTGACCACCACTGCCTCAAAACCTTAGCCAACCTCTCAACCCATGCCACGGATGACCTCACGAGTGGTGAGGTCTTACCTTGAGTGGTGGTCATGCTCGTGGTCTCACCCAACACCTTTCCAGGCCTTACTTGACCATGAGTCACCTCATGACTCATGGTCGCTCCTCATGGGCCACTTTGCAGATCGTTCTGTGATCTGGTGCGAGATATAAGTTTTTCACTGTCTTGACTCCCTAGGTCTAATCTTTGGGTTCCCAGGGTATAACAGGAAATTACTAGGGAAGTGACCCCAATTATGGGTAGATCCCCCTAAATCATCTAATATGGGTAAATAAAGAATGGTCTATGGATGAACATGCAAGCAATGACTTAGGCAACCCATGAGTGTCTTTCAATAGAACCATAGGTGTCAATCTACTTTAATTTTATAAAATCGAAGATAACTCTCTTCTATCCAATTGCGTATTGCCAATTGGAATTTAACCGATGTCTAGGAAAATCCATTAAATAAGGGTTAGACCTTGAGTTTTTTATGATTGATGCTAACTCAACCTAAATTTTCTCTCTTAAGTATCATAAAGGTAACTAGGTAGGATTGTGTGACTTTCCCCATAAATCACACACTACAAAGCAAAAATCAATCAAATGTTCTTAAACCCACAATCAATTTTACAAAATTAGGATTATTAGGGTTTACGACCCATTAGGTTCACAACCCTAGATCTGGGTTTATGTTATACCCTAGGAACCCAAGGATCAGACTCGGGAGTCAAAACAGAGAAAAACTAAAAATTCGCACAAGGTCACAAAATGACCCGTGAGGTGGGTAGTGAGGAGTGACCACGAGTCGTGAAGTGACTCGTGGTCAAGCAGGGCACGACTAAGTTTTGGGGTGAGATCACGGGCATGACCACGAGTTGTGATCAGGCCACACGACTTGTTAGGTCTCTCGTGGCCTAGGTGGACCAGTCGGCAAAGAGGGAAAGGGCAGTGAAGACCACGGATGGTGCCCATGAGTCGTGGTCAGACCTCACGACTCGTGAGGTCACCCATGGCTTGAATTGTATGGTTGATCAAGCTTTTGGGCATTGGGGATCACGGGTGGTGACCACGAGTCGTGGTTAGCCATCACGATTCGTGGGGTCCCCTGAGGAGTCTGGGCAGTGAGCATGACGGATTTAGGCCACAAGTCTAGCCCCATGGCAACGATTCGTGAGGTGCCTTGTGGGGACTGGTAACTAGGAATTTTTTGCGTTTTTAGTAAGGGTGTTTCCGTAATTCCTAAGGCTTAAACTATGTCATTTTAAGGTCTGAATAGGGTCTTTTAAGGGGGATTAGTCCATGTTAAGCCTCATTTATGCATACAAGAGTATAGAGAGGAGTCTAGAAGGTGATTCAAGGTGTTCTTCCCCAATTTCTCAAAATTCCATCTTGGGCTTTCAAGGGAGATTAAGAATCAAGAGTTTTCAGGTATGTAAGGTCCTCAATGGGTGCATTCTTCCACACCCATGCTCCTACTCTATGATTTTACTTTGGTTTTGTATTTGATAATATAAATTCTAATGACTAAGTTATGGGTTTTATGATTTCAAAATATTATCATAATTGATCTTGGGCAGATTTATATGCCCAAGTGATACTCAAAAGTATCATTTTCGCCTTGTTATCTAGCAATGTGTATACATTTTCATGTAATTGGTAATAAAATGTGAATTTATACTAACCAACATGATTAGCATTGTTTTGCAGGTCAAATGTGATTTCGGGAAGCTAAACTGCATGTTGGATGATATTGGAGTTGGACTTGGATGCGAGCAAGGGAAAAGGCATTGGACAGCATGAATGAAAGGGGCTCCGCGATGGAGCCGTGTCATGCTGCCATCGCGGAGGCATTCTGCCTGGAGGGTAAAAATTCACCAAATTTCCAGTGAAGGTCCGTGTTTGCTCCATGGCACGGAGCCAGTCCTCCGCGATGCACGCCGTGCCACGTTGAGCTTGAATTCCCGGACCCCCAGTTCCAGTGAGGGTCCGCGTTCATGGCGTGTCACAGAGGCAGTGCTCCGCGATGCACTCTGTGACACGTTGCTCATTATTCCGGGAAAAATTCCCACTAGTATAAATAGAACACTTATGTTCATTTTTCATAATTCAGACTTGGTGGAGCAATGACGTGGGTTACAGGCAGTTGAGGGACAAAAAGTTCAGGGTTTTTTTTCTCTTTCTTTCTTCTCTAATTCAGTTGCTTGTATGATTAACACTCATTTTATGATGATTAATCCATAAATGAGTGGCTAATTCCCTTCCTTGCTGAGGTTGTGAACAATTGTAATGAAATTTGATTATTGATTATCTGGTTTTTCATCTTTTTCTTCCATGTTGTTCTATTAATTCTTGTTTCTACTGCATTGGTGTGTGGCCTACATTAATGTACATCTAAAAAGTCCGATTTCACTCGAGAGAGCACGAAATTGGAAAGTTGTGAATTAATAGGATATTGTTCTTTACTTGATTTGGGAAAATTGAGTTTTGATGTGCATTCAGGATAGAAATATACCTAAAAGTCGTATTAGTCAATTTAGGAACCGGAGTTGTATGGCTAGAACATGAATTGCATTTGATCACAGAAATGTACACGGATGGTTAATGATTCTTAAGTGAGGTTAAATACGAAAGTTTTAATCTCTTGGCAAATGTTCTTGGCTAGCAACAGGAAGAAAAGATTAACCAATTTATGATGATAATCAGTTTCATTACATGTTCGGTTAACCTTAGCATGCTCTTATCCATAGTTTAAATTCAAAGTAGATAAGTGTTCTTAGTTTTAGTATAAAATTTATAAAACAAAATATCCACTTTTTGGTTACGTTGTTGTCAGCATATTCAGAAGTAAAATAGAGTAAACTTGAGCAAATTGCACTTAACCCAAGTCTCTGTGGGATCGCTACTTGGATTACTAAAGCCACTTACTACTTGTTCGACCACGTGCACTTGCATGTTGTTTTATATACCCATATAACACACTGAACAAGTTTTTGGCGTCGTTGCCGGGGACTGGGCAATTGGTGAATTTGTTTTAAGTGTTAATTTACTGTATTCTTATTTTCTTAAGTGTTGACAACTTGGTCTTAGCCTGTATTTTGCAGACTTAATTGCTGTGAACACTGGCAAGAGACAAAGAGCTGGTGGAATCTTATATAGAGCCAGAACGTATATTTCACAGTAAGAGAAGAGAAGCTCTACAAAGAAAGCTGCAGTTGCTCAGACAGACTATTATGGAGCAACAACAGAATCCACCGGTTGTAAGGGCAGTGTTAGTGCCCGAAGAAGCAGCAGCAAGGCCGGTTCGCGAGGTGGCAATCCCACATGCCAATAACGTTACATCAAGTATCCGCAAACCAGAGCGGGAGGGAGATTTGAATTGAAACAAAATATGGTGCAGTTGTTGCAAACGAGCGGGCAATTTACCGGTCTCCCTCATGAAGACCCACAACAGCATCTCCAAAACTTTTTGGAGATAAGTGACACTTACATCCCCGCTGGAGTGTCACCAGACTATGTTCGACTTACATTATTTCCATTCTCCTTACTTGGAGAAGCTAAGAGGTGGTTGAAAGCTGAGCCACCAAATTCTATTTCAACGTGGGATGATCTTGCACGGAAGTTCTTGATAAGGTTTTTTCCCTCGGGTAAAACAGCAAGACTCAGAAGTCAAATTCTAAGTTTCAAACAGAGGGAGGGAGAAAATTTATATCAAGCCTGGGAGAGATTTAAATCCATGTTGCGGGACTGTCCTCATCATCATCAGTCCAATGAGGTGTTGGTGCACACATTTATTGAGGGTTTGGAACCCCACACCAAAATATTGCTAGATTCAGTAGCTGGAGGGAATGCGCTGGAAAAGACTTATGAGGAGCTGTATACCTTGCTAAACCGGATTTCACAGGGCAATCCAGAATGGAATGCTGATTCATCACGAGGTGGGACAAGGAAAGCAGCAGGAGTGCTTGAAGTGGATGGGTTTACAGCTATCGCTGCACAGATAGCTGCATTGCAAAATCAATTGAACAACCACTTCAGCAACATGACTTTGAACCAGCCTCAAGCTCCAGTTAATGCAGTCCAGCAATTGTGGTGTGAAGTGTGTGGAAGCAGTGAGCACTCAGTTGAGTGCTGTGGAGCAAATCCTGACTCGGTAAACTTTGTGGGTAATGCACAAAGAAATCACCAGCAGTATGGTAGTAGCTACAATTCAAATTGGAGGAATCATCCTAACTTCTCATGGGGTAGCAACAACCATCAAGGCCAAAGTTCGGGTCAGGGTGTGCAAAGGAACCAAGGAGGGCAACAGAACTACCAATCTCAATTTAGAAATAACAATGCACCTCCTGCACCACCATCATCCAGCATTGAGGAGATGTTCAAGACCATGATAGCTAACCAAGCTCAACTGCAGGCTGACTATGTGAAATTGGCACCCGAAGTGAAAAACAATCAGTTAGCTACCAAGGCTCTTGAGTATCAATTTGGGCAATTTGCTAGTTCCCAAAATACAAGGCCTAGAGGAGGACTGCCAAGCGACACGGATTCGAATCCCAAGCAGGTAAATGCAGTGACCACAAGGAGTGGTTTGCAGCTGAAGGAGGTGGAACCAGAAAGACCACCTCAACATTCGGGAGCAGCAGAAGTTGAGGGGGAGCAAAGTTCGGAAAGGGGGAAGACCAAAGAAGTTGAATCAGAAAGACCTCCACCCCCGTTCCCTCAACGACTCAAGAAACACAAAGAGGAGGCGTGTTTCAAGAAATTCATGGAGGTGCTTATGCAGGTACATGTTAATTTACCTCTTGTTGATGTCTTGCAGGGAGTGCCTAAATATGCCAAGTACATAAAGGACATCGTGGCCAACAAAAGTCGGTTGACTGAGTATGCTACGGTGGCTTTAACGGAGGAGTGCACTTCCCGGATCCAAGATAGACTGCCCACAAAGATAAAAGACCCTGGAAGTTTTACTATCCAGCTTACTATTGGGCAGAGCATCCGAGCTCGTGGATTGTGTGACTTGGGGGCGAGTATAAATCTGATGCCATCTTCGATATTCAGAAAGTTGGGTCTAGGGAGTCCTAGACCCACAACCGTAATCTTGCAGTTGGCGGATCAATCCTTAGCTAGGCCAGATGGCATTGTTGAGGATGTTCTACTGCAAGTTGGCTCCCTAATTTTCCCGGTTAATTTTGTCATGCTGGATTTTGAACCAGACGCGGAAGTCCCATTTATTTTGGGACGACCCTTCCTGGCAACCGGGAAAGCATTAATCGATGTAGCTGCGGGGCAACTCACAATGCGAGCACATGACAAGGTAGAGGTGTTCGATGTGTATAAAGCACCCAAGCTCCCGATGGTGCATGAAGAACTCTCGGTGATCAATGTGATTGATCATGGTAATGACAAGCAGATGAAGGATTCCAGAGAGTTAATGGGAAGACCACCGGATAGGTGTAAGCACTACTGGGGGGAGGACGGTGATCGAGAGAAATCGTCCATCACCCTAGCGGACAATTGAGCTTAAATGACGTCGAGCCGCGATGGTAAACCAGGCGCTGCACGGGAGGCAACCCGTGAAAATTTTTTCTTTCATTTTGTAAAGTGTAAATAGATTTTTCTTTTTCTTTTTCTTGATTTATTACAAAATTTTTTGTTTTAGTTATTGTTTTTAATTTTAGTTAGGTGAAACCTATAATTCTAACCAATTTTGTATAGCGAGATGATATTCAGGTCAAACAGAGGAAAATGTGCACGGAATCGTGAAGGAAAAGTCGAGGTATGAAAATTTAATAAAATGTAGAAAATAGTGAGCTGGGGCGATAGCTCCATGTCACGGAGTAGGACCTCCGCGTTACCCTCCGTGACACGTTGAGGTATAACCCGGAAATTTTAAAAATTTCCAAAATGCTATCGCGATGGCTCCGTGTCACGGAGGCAGTGCACTGCGATGCACTCCGTGACACGTTGCCTTGTATATCGCGACGGGTCACACCGGGTTGCCGGGTGACCCGCGTGTTTTTCTACCCTTTTTAACCCGAAACCTCCCCTTTTCCCCTCATTTTCAATTTCCTCCGCGACCAAACATCCCAAAACCCCTCCCCTATCAACGTGTCACGGCTTAAGGCAACAAATTACCGAGTTTTCTTCGATTATTCACCTTCAAGGTATGTTTTCCGATTCCCTTTCAAATTTTTGTCGATTTTCTTGGATTTTAAGCATGGGAGGTGAGCTAAATCGCCCTAAGTCGAAATTAAGCATGAATTTGAGTTATTTGTTGATTGATAAATGTTCGGAATGTCGTTATGATTATTTGAACTTGTCGATTGCATAAATTATTCGAATTTGATTGATAATCTCAATTCTAGGGCTTGTTGTTGAATTTGAAGTTGGAAATGTGTTGAAATTGTGAATTTCATGCCGGGTTGTACGTGTTGAATGAGATGAGTCATTGTACAAATTGTTGGAATGTTAATAGACGACGAATTCTCGAGTTTGGGGGGAAATGTTGAAAATTGTTCGAATTTGGTTAGTTGGATAGGTTCATGTATATAAATTTTTGTTGTTATTTTTGTTTCTTTGTTTTTCTTTGCTAAGTGCGATGGTTAAAATGTTTGCGATGGTAGTGATTGCGATTAGCTGTACGAAGTCTGAGTAGTACGCAGAAGTTATACCGTCGAATTTTCTTTTGAACGCACTAAGCATGATTGAATAGCTGGTTGTTTTGTCTAAATAAAGTTATTCTTGCCGTAGGTTGTAACTGTAGCTAAGGACTAAGTGTGGGGTAACTTAGCGTAACCCTACCTTAGCCGAGGTTAATATTTATTTAGCTTAACATTGAGCTTGTTGACTTTGGTTGACAGGTAAAATGGAAAGCCGGCAAGATAAAGGGAAAGGTGCATCAACTTCAGGCACCTGAAGGAAGAGACTCAGACTGGGCATAGCAGTCCCAGCAGCACCAGCAGTTCCACGCGGCCAGTGCCGCCAATAGGGAACAAGATTGGTGACGGACGAGGGAAAAAAGTGGTACGCAAAGCACAAAGAGAACAAATATTTCCCCGAGGAGCATATAGCACGGGAGCCATTGGCACAGGAGTTCCCCAGGATGGTTCACCGGATCGAGGCAGCTGGGCTCAATTTCATATTCGAGGAGCCCAAAGAATGCAACCTGCACCTGGTTTGGGAGTTCTATGCTAATTGGAACCCGTCAATCAGAAGCCACACCATCAAAATCAGAGGGCAGATAGTCACTCTGGAGCCCCACCAGCTCAATGCCATCATAGGAGCGCGGGACAAAGACGCCCACGTCCTCCGACAGCTGAACATTACCCCACCGTATGCTAACATCAGACGCACACTGTGTGGGGCCCGATCTACAGCTAGATGGAGCAGGCACAAGGAAAGGGGCTACCACCAAACTCTGCCATATTCACAGATGAATAGGGAAGCCCGAATCTGGCTGAAGATAGTCTGCTCTTGCCTCATCCCGGGGGTACATATGACTGATGTAACACAGGATCGTGTTTGCCTGGTGTACGCCCTGATGAAAGGGCTGGAGATAAATGTCGGGGCGGTTATTATATCCGCCATGAAGAGAGCCCGGTTGCACTAGGGGCACAGGTATGGTTTCAGTGGACTACTCACCACCTTTCTCAGGGGCCTCGATGTTGAGGAGGAGGCCCTCGATTATATCCCGCAGTTGGAGCAGCGTGCCTTAGATGTTACCAAAACTAAGGCTCCCGACACCACCCACGGGCCAGTGCTGACACTTGGCGAGCTACACGCTCGTGATGACCAGTACATGGCGCGGATGTATGGGATGCAGATGCTCCAGCTCAGGATAGGTGGGAGGCCAGCGACAGAGGAGGAGCTATGGCAGCTCGAGCTAGATTACCCATTTGGCGAAAACGCCAGGGCTCTATGCCGAGTAGGGCCAGCATTTGTAGCCCACGGATGATGATGTCCCCACAGACGAGGAGACGCGTCGGGAGGACTCCGATGTGGAGTCCGATGATGACGACGGAGGCGACTCGGACATGGGAGATGAAGCAGTAGCACCCAACGAAGAAGTGGAATACTTTGATTGATCAGGGAGTTCCACCACCCGATTTTGTGCTATTTAATTTTTGTGAACACTGGGGACAGTGTTCGGATTAAGTGTGGGGTGGGAGTAGTTAGGTGCTGGGTTGGGCTATTTGTTTGTATGTTCTCCTATGTTATTTTGTATGTTGTGTTTCCCTGTGTTTGTGAATTTTCAAATTGTTCTGTATTTGTAAATATTTGTGAAATTGATATGTGTTGTTGAATGTTGCCAGCTGATTCTGTAATTTTTTTTTTGTTTATCGAAATGATCGATATTTTTAAAAATTTCTTTAAAGTATTGTGTACATAAATTTTTTTCTTTTCCTATCGAAATGATCGATATTTTGTAAATTTTTCAACTTTTTAATTTTGGGTTTCTCGGCATTTGTTTTTGGTTCTTTTACCGAGAATGGTCCCATTGAACCGACGTCTTAAGTAGTGACTGTTCCCTATGACGGATGGATGACGACCGTCTTAAGGGAAATGTAGTCGTTAGGAGTAGATATTTTTTTCAATTATTTTTAGTTTTTTTCTTTGGTGGATTGCATCCCGGAACCTGTAGTTATGATATGGTTGCGAAATTTTGGTTGCGTGTTGTACATGATATTCAAATTGCAAAGGTGATTCGTATGAAAGCATGCAATCTTGTAAATATGTTGAGATACCTCGGCTGTAGAGTTCGATTCAGTGTGATTGAGGCTTAATGTTTGAATTCCTGTAATTATCTGATTGAAGAGTCTGTGAATACATCTTGAATCGAGCATGTGCATAAAGTGTGAAGTGAGGTGTTGATATTCCATGCTATTGTGAAGTGTCTAGAACTTGCCTAGTGTGTGTACAAAACTAAATGAAGGAGGTGTATTGTAGGAAAGGATGTAGGCATTTCTTTGTTTTAACCGAGAGTTTCTATGTTTTTCCTGTCATACTCCCCCTTTCTGTGATTGTATACCCTAGTCAGCCCTTTGAGCCTTTAGCCTATTATTTCTTTCTTTTGTCCAAAAAGTGTAAACTGAGCTTAATTCCTTCTTTTCATTAGTCGTAAAGTCTATACAAAACTCTTAAGCGCTTAAGAAGAGAAAATAATTTTCCCAAAGTGTCAAAGAGTGAGAATGGTGAAAAGAAAAAGAAAAGCAGAGTGAGGGAAGAAAAGAAAAGGTTGAAGGTGCACTAGTTATAAATAAACGATAATGAAGGTGCATGAATAATCTTTGTTATTGTGTCAAGTGTGCTTAATGAAATGGGCCATACTAAAATAAATCATCAAGAATGGGATGATGATGAAAAAAAGAAAAAGAGAGAAACTATGTCCATGAGTTGATGGGATGTGTTGAAAAGGCGCTTAAGGATTCTAGTGGCTATTATTGGCTAATCCAATATTTACTAGTTCCATAGCTTCCATTACAACCCATTAAAGTCCTACGTGATCTTACATTGCATTTCTTTATATTAGTGGAGTAATACACTAAGGGCAAGCTTATGGGTCACGACATGATGCATGTGAATTCTTTTGGGAGAGAGAGTGAAATTATTTTTACATGCCCCTACTTGAATGTTTGTGTGTCACATGAGCAAAAAGGGGAAGATTCTCTTGAGTTGTGAGGGCACATGCTTGATGAAAGATTGATTTTCGTGTCGGATATCTTGATTAACTGATTTGCATGAGTTTGCCGATATCGAGAGTCGATTCTTAAAGTCTAGGAAGTCTTAATGTATTGAAGGTCATTGCATTGATAAGTCCATGCATGTTTTCTTGATAATTTCCTATATTGTGTAATCGGTATGACCGTAGCTTAAATTGTTGTACCACAGTAGCGAGGTTGGGATGTAAATTGCATGAATTGTATGTTTGTTGTTTGAGGATGGACAAGGATTTAAGTGTGGGGTAAGTGATCTTGGGCAGATTTATATGCCCAAGTGATACTCAAAAGTATCATTTTCGCCTTGTTATCTAGCAATGTGTATACATTTTCATGTTAATTGGTAATAAAATGTGAATTTATACTAACCAACATGATTCGCATTGTTTTGCAGGTGAAATGTGATTTCGGGAAGCTAAAATGCATGTTGGATGATATCGGAGTTGGACTTGGATGCGAGCAAGGGAAAAGGCATTGGACAGCATGAATGAAAGGGGCTCCGCGATGGAGCCGTGTCACGCTGCCATCGCGGAGGCATTCTGCCAGGAGGATGAAAATTCACCAAATTTCCAGTGAAGGTCCGCGTTTGCTCCGTGGCACGGAGCCAGTGCTCCGCGATGCATGTCGTGCCACGTTGAGCTTGAATTCCCGAACCCCCAGTTCCAGTGAGGGTCCGCGTTCATGGCGTGTCACGTAGGTAGTACTTCGCGATGCACTCCGTGACACGTTGCTCATTATTCCGGGAAAAATTCCCACTAGTATAAATAGAACACTTAAGTTCATTTTTCATAATTCAGACTTGGTGGAGCAAGGACGTGGGTTACAGGCTGTTGAGGGACGAAAAGTTCAGGGTTTTTTCTCTCTTTCTTTCTTCTCTAATTCAATTGATTGTATGATTAACACTCTTTTTATGATGATTAATCCACAAATGAGTGGCTAATTCCCTTCCTTGCTGAGGTTGTGAACAATTGTAATGAAATTTGATTATTGATTATCTGGTTTTTCATCTTTTTCTTCCATGTTGTTCTATTAATTCTTGTTTCTACTGCATTGGTGTGTGGCCTACATTAATGTACATCTAAAAAGTCCGATTTCACTCGAGAGAGCACGAAATTGGAAAGTTGTGAATTAATAGGATATTGTTCTTTACTTGATTTGGGAAATTTGAGTTTTGATGTGCATTCAGGATAGAAATATACCTGAAAGTCGTATTAGTCAATTTAGGAACCGGAGTTGTATGGCTAGAACATGAATTGCATTTGATCACAGAAATGTAGACGGATGGTTCATGATTCTTAAGTGAGGTTAAATACGAGAGTTTTAATCTCTTGGCAAATGTTCTTGGCTAGCAACAGGAAGAAAGGATTAACCAATTTATGATGATAATCAGTTTCATTACATGTTCAGTTAACCTTAGCATGCTCTTATCCATAGTTTAAATTCAAAGTAGATAATTGTTCTTAGTTTTAGTACAAAATTTATAAAACAAAATATCCACTTTTTGGTTACGTTGTTGTCAGCATATTCAGAAGTAAAATAGAGTAAACTTGAGCAAATTGCACTTAACCCAAGTCTCTGTGGGATCGATACTTGGCTTACTAAAGCCACTTACTACTTGTTCGACCATGTGCACTTGCGTGTTGTTTTATATACCCATATAACACACCGAACAATAATCTATGTATTTTGATCACCCTTTGAGATTTAAATTAATTATAATGTTGTGGATTTTGATTTTCTAAGAAATTAAGCTTAATTATGCATGCTATATGATGAATCGAATTATGAGCTATTTTTCCATTGATGCTCTTTACGAGCCAAACATGAATTATGTTTTAAATTATGAATTATTTATTACCCATTATGATTTTATGAAATTCAAGCTATGTACATGGTCTACTAGTATGTATGAATCTTATTATTTATGAATTATGTTTTTGACTGACTCACGGGCCTCAAGTCATGGCTAGTTCTTATATGTTCATGCATGTTCATGATTATCATGATTTAACTAGCCCATGAACTCATGTATATATTATTATGAGCACTATATATGTTTTGGGAGTAGTATCGAACACCGAGTAGGTTCGGGGCTCAGGCTAAGCCCCGGATCTCATGAACTACGTGTCGTCGTAGGTATGTCAGGACCCTTTCATGTTAGTCCCTTGCCCAAATGGCCCTTTTCATGGTGATATCACACGTTCATGGTTCTACTAGTGGAAAGGTACGAACACCCTCCCGACTGGGGTTACAAATCGGGCTTCATGTGTGCTCATATAGGGTATGTCGGTTAAGAGAATCTCCCATTGTTCCTCGTGATTTATGCATGTTATGATTATGTATGTTGTCTCAAGTTATGTTAATTAAAGCTCTTCTATTAAGATTATGATTATGTTTATGTTACGAATGTTTTGAAAACCTTGAGCCATATGATATGTTATTATGATTTATGATGCAAGCATGACGTCCTACTCTTACGATCATTTATAAATTTCATATTTGTTTTTAAATGTCCATTTTACTTACCTTGCATACTCAGTACATTCCACATGCGAATTTCTATGTTGTATCGTTTCATGATACAGGTTCTAGTTCTCAGGCTCATCCTCACCCATAGCTAGTTTCAGCATTTCTCTCAGCGTACTTGGTGAGTCCTCATGTTACGAGGGCTACATGTTCAAACTCTATGTTATTTCTTTCAGTTTATGGATATTGGATTAGTTGGGGAGTTGTCCCATCTATCCGCCTTTCATGTTTAGTGGCTTATCAGACTATAAGTTGTATTCAGCCGTATTGTATAAGTCTAGTACAGATTTTCCCTTATGCTATGCTATGAATTATGTTAATTCTTCCGTTCATGTGATTGAATTAGATGTACGCTCATGCCATGGGTCGACTTGGGGTCTCTCGAGGCTCCTTGTCCCATGTCTACGATCCGGGTGTATGTTTGGGTCGTGACAATTTAGCTACCAATAGCAAGAAGAAGAGTACAAAGTAAATAATCAGACATCCTTACCAAAGAAATTGCAAATTGAAGAGGAAAGCTTGAATTGATGAAATTGAATCTTTAAAGTTACAATATAAATTTAAGATCTACTCTACTATGGCAGAAAAGTAAAGTTCTCTATCAGTCTATCAAATCTCCCTTGAGAAAAATAAAAAGAATCTATTTATACTAGGTCTCATAAACCCCAAGATAATTTAAATTTGAAGGGTCACAAGTGCATAGGGACAGACCATTCTTTTCTCCATCGATTAAAATCCTCATCTATCCAAGAGCCTTCCATCCTTTGATTGGTGGATCATCTTTTAGCAAGACGGTCCCATCTTTTGCTTCATTAATTAGAATTGGCTTCTGCCTCCTCATAGATATATATTTCCATTAATGGACCATCTTTGGAAAGATGATTCGTTCTTCTCTTCATCGATTATAGACCTCTTTAGAATGGTTTCTGGAAATAGTGGGACCTAATGGATGGTTGAACATGCATAACTGTCCTTCATAATGGTAGCCCATCCTTTGCTTTGTCTTTTGGACAGACTTTTGGCTTTGAATCCTCTTTTCTTCATTTCACTTGAGTTCCTAAAACATAGAATAATGAGGCTAGTTTCAACTAAATCTAGCTCCTAAATACGTGCACAATTCCATGAATTGAAGCAAACATGTGTCACAAATTCCCGAAACATTATAGCATCTTAGCGCACACTAATTTACGCATATATATAGTACCTCAATATGGCAGTAGTGCCTTGGCGCACACTAAATCACGCATATATCTAGTGTCTTAATATGGAGATAGTGCTATTGAGCACACTAACAAGTGCATAAATGTATTATTAAAAAAATTGATTTTTATAGCCACTTCTGTTAATTATTAAGACTCTTGTTGGCTAACTTCTTTGGACTTAAATTGAAAGGGTATTCTTTGGAACTCAACATAACCATTGGTTATGAATGAGGAATTCACTTGCTAAAATTTTCATTTATACTTTCTAAAGCTTGATTAGGGATAACAATGAAAAAGAAAACTTCATAAAGAAAACTTGCACTTTTAGATTCAAGCCGGCAAAGAAATGAGAAACCTTAACATACCTTGTTTCATTCAATGATTACGCCTAGCGTGAACTAGAATTTCCTTTATCAACTTAATATACAATATAAGTGCATAATGAAGCTAATATTAGCCTTGGACACAACACAACTTACAAAATAGTACATAAATAAATTTTGGACAGATTGTATGTATTGGCGTAATTTTGGTGGTGTATCATCAGACTCTCCTTTCCCATTTCAACACCATATATCCTTACACCAAAATACTTTCCACAACCATATAGAACACACAAAACATACCCTACACAATGAATTACACACAAAACACCACAACAATATATTAAACTCCACAACTTTCGATCACCGTCACGTGAGTTCTTAACATCATTACAACAAGATTTCTCCATCCAAACGTTTATTAAAAAAATTAACTTGGTAGAGTACTTACCACACTTGAAGGGGGGTTCTTATCCTCTTTTTCTTTTAGTCTTGAAGAGCCTAAGAATTCCTTCACATATACTCGAAAAAGAAGAGAAAACTTCTTAAAATGTCAGACAGCTTGGAGTTCAACATAAGAAAAGGGGCTGCCATACTTCCTCAACTTCTCAGTACATGTTCTCTTAGATATATGCAGTAAATTATTACCACAATTATGAGTATTTATACTTACCTCAAGCTTGTAGAAAGTTGGAACTTTTTTCACAATCTCTTAGGACAGAAGGTGCTATATTTGGAGCTTAAGATGAATGAGAGAAAGCTTCCAATTATTTTAGATTTTTATCAATTATAAAGTGTCAACTTTTTCAATAAATATGTTCTTATAAAGGGTCACAAAATCTTCCTCTTCTGACCCATTTGAGACCTGAAATGGGTCAACTATAGGGTCAAGTTTTCCTTCAATTAGGGCTTCAAATTGGTCCAATTTTGTGGCTGCCTTTGTCTTCACTTTTGGGAAAGAATTTAGTCAACTTGATGGAAAGTTTATACTTCATTTTTTGCTACCATTTGTTCTAGTAGGTTATGCACCTTTTTTGTGCCTCAACTTGTTCCTCTTTTAGACCTTAACTTATACCTTCTTTGGGCCTTAATGTTTTAGGATGTTTTTGGGTAGATTTGATAATGATTATTTTGGGCCAAGTTTAAGGTTAATTTAGGCCATTATTAAGTATAATAGTCCATGTAGTTTCTTTGTTGAATCGACCCTTGTAACTTTTGTCATTTTACTTAAGTAGGTGATGTACCTACTTGTCACCTTTTAGCGTGAATAAGCCAAGAAAGTACCACAATAATTTTTTATCCCATTTTCCAAAACATCATCCTTAGATTTTAGCTTAACACTTATATACATTTGTCTATTTCAACTCTTGGCCCCAAATATCACCTTATCATCTCGAGCTTAAACGTCTTCATCAGCATTAACATTATAGTATATGTGTTGAAAGGTATAGGGTGTTACATCGTTTTTCCCCTTAGGATCATTCATCCTCGAATGAGGGAAATAGATATAAGAGTTATATTATTGGGATTTCTTAAAATTTCAGCAAAGTTTCCTGTGTAATTTGGACTATCCAAAAACTTAAAACTGAGTAAAATTCAACCTATAAGCCTCACAAGGAGATGCAACAATATGCAAATAACTTAACAACAAAAATAATTATATCACATTCTCATATGAAATACAAACGCTCAACAAATTGACTTACTTTACTCCCTTGAACTTCTGGTCTCGTTCTCCTAAGTTGGTTTATCCTTTTCGTTCGAAAACAAGTAGGGATATTTAGATTTCATTTGTTCTTCAGCTTTCTATGTTAATTCTTCAAAATTATTTTTCCTCCAAAGTAGTTTCATAGAGGCTATCTCTTTAGTCTTCAACTTTTGAATCTGGTAGTCAAGGATAACAATAGGAATCTCTTCATAAGATAAATCTTCTATCATCTGCATATCCTCTATTAGGGTAATACGAAATGTATCTCCTATGTCTCTCAATAATATTGGCAGATGAAATACTAGGTGAACCGCCTCTAATTCTGAAGACAACTCTAGCTCATACACTACATGGCCTATTCTTTGAATGTTTCTGTATGGCCCTATATATCTTGGACTAAGATTAACTTTCTAACCAAATCAAGTAATGTTGTTCATTGGGTAAACTTTAAGAATACCCATTCATCAACATTAAACTCTATCTCTTAGCGTTGCACATCTGAATATGACTTCTACCTACTCTGACCTATTAGTAATTATTCTCGTGTCAACTTTATCTTCTTTTTTTTTGGCTTGAATGGACCAAATCAGGTCCCAATAATTTAGCTTCTATGACATCAAAGAACCAATTGGAGATCTACATTTTGGTCAATATTAAGCCCATATCTCATCCAAAAGATATTTTTGGGATGTCTTCTTCCATGATCTTTATCTGATGGTATCTGGATCTCAAATAAATTTTGGAGAAACATTTGGCCACCTGTAAGTGATCAAATAAGTCATCAATCTTGGGGAGTGGATGTTTTTTCTTTATAGTGACTTTACTTAGTTGTCTATAATCTATACACATCCATAATGAGCTATATTTCTTTCTTACATACGTGCACCTCAGGGGGATATACTAGGTCAGATAAACCCTTTGTCAAGAAGATCCTTCAATTATTCTGTTAGCTCTTTTATCTCTGTAGGTAGTAGAGGACATAGAATTTTAAAGTTATGGGTGCTCAACTATCATAATTGTAATGTTGCTACTATACCATATGTGCCGCATAGTTTTGTGAAACATGATGATAAAAATAAATTTATGAGCCAATTATACTTAGTATTACCATTACAAAAAATATATGTCATTCTATTTAGAACGTTCTCATAAAAATTTTGTATTATTTAAAAAATGATGAATACCAGTATGATTATTTTATAGTTGTGACAATCTTAAGCTTTACGCAAAACTAGATATTTATTTAGCAGATTGGCTATGGATGGTTATAGAAGAGGTAGAAGTAGGCCGAAGAAGTATTAGACAGAGATGATTAAATAGGACATAACACAACTTTATCTTACCGAGGAAATGACCTTAGAGAGAAGGCTATGGAGGAAACAAATTGAGGTAGAGGGCTAGTTAGGTAGTTGAGAGTTGTCTCGCATTTTCCTTCGTCATATTAGTAGACGTAGTATTACTCTTGGAGTTTCTTTTTATTCCATTCTTTTTGCTGTTTAGTGTTTCTTGCACTTGGACTATCATTTTATTTTGATATAGTGATAGTTACTTTTTCTTTAATATGGTTTGTAATGCTTTCTTTAGCATTTTATATTGGCTTCTTCTCTCCCTTTGTTTTCTTCTTCTTTTTTCAAACCTCTTTACTTGAGCCGAGAATGATTGGACACAACCTCTCTATCTGCCAAGATAAGGGTGAGGTATGTGTACACAGTATCCTCCTCAGACCTCATATGTGAGATTACACTTAATATATTATTGTTGTTACTGTCAATTTTAAAAATAATAACTCTATAAAATGTAGCAAAAGCTCCATAATGGAAGTCACACCAAACAATACTAAGTTTCTACCTCTATTGAGAAAATTTAACGAAAATATTATGATTGCAAATTACTCTAAGATAAACTCATTTGGGTGAAAACCTAAAGTCTGTTGTTCGTTTGGATTGTATATTTTTCATTAATGTTTTCTACTATGATTAAAGAAATGAAAAAAGGAAAAGTGAAAGACAAAAATTGTTAGTAGCGGAGGAAAAAGAGGTGAGCGGAATAAACATTGAAAAAAAATAATCACAATTTTATTATAACAATTGTGTGTTGATGTGTGGAATCGAACCACTGTTCTTTTGTTAATTCAGAACTCAAAAAGTAGCATCCCAACCAACCAACCCACATTTTCTTTGTTTCTCTGGGTGCTCATGCCAAAAATTTATGTGTATATTGGTAAATATCTATATAAATACCCATATTTTGTGTCGGGTTCAATGGGTGCTCAAGCACCCATCCCCTTTAACATGGGTCCGCCCCTTTGTGTAGGGGATAAGGTTGAATGGATATAAGTTGGGAATCAAGATTTACATCAATACCAAAGTCTATTACTCTATCTGGGGGAAGCCCTAGAAGTTCCTGAGGGAACACATCAGGATACATTCTTATAAATGGTACAGATTAGAGAGTTGGTGCCTCCTCATCATCATTAAGATCCCGTACTCGGACCATATGATATAAGCACCCTTTTCTGAAAAATTCCTTGCCTAAAGGTAGGAAATGAACTGACCTGCAAACATCACAATGTTACCCTTCTATTCAAGGACTGGCTTGTCCGAAAATTGAAATCATATAATTTTAGTTCAACAATTAATAGTGGCATAACAAATATATAGACAATCCATGCCCATGGTAAGGTTAAAGTCAACCATTTTAAGCTCAATTAAATTTGCCATAGTGGCTCTACCACTCACATAATGGTGCAATTTTGATAACCCTCCTAGCTATAACTGTCTCTCCAACTGGAGTTGACACTACAAATGGTTCCCTAAAATTTTTTGGTTCTACCCTAAACTTCCCTGCAATATATAAGGAGCAATATATGATAACTTAGACCCTATATCTATTAGCGCATACATGTCATGCCGAAAAATGGATGGTATACCTATAGCAACATCTGGGGGTGCCTCGAAATCCTAACGACCTAAATTTGTAATACCCCAAAAGTTCTTAAGACTAAGTTCAGGATTTTAAAGTGTTCAGTAGGATAAATGTAACATCCCGAAAGTCCTAGAGATCAGACCCCAGAGTTAGAAGAAGTTCAGCAGAAAAAAGTCAGTAGAAATTTGCTGCAGAATGAGTCAAGGCACGACTCGTTAGGTGACCCCACGAGTTGTGGGCTGACTTGTGGGGGAGCAGTCAAGAGAGGTGATCCGAATTAGTGGTAACGGATGACCTGACAAGTCGTCTTGTCTGGAAACGACTCGTCAAGTCAGTCGTTAGGAGGGAGAAGCTTTGGTTTTAAAGGAGTTTCCAGTGTACTTGACGGAAGGACATGAAAACTCGTTTGGTGTGGTGACGAGTCGTTATGATGGTCGTGTCTTGAAGATTGATAATTTCTAATATACCTGATGAGTGCACCTAACGAGTCATTGGGTAGGACAACGACTCGTCAGGTGAGTCGTGGGGTCGGTTCAGGCAATTTTTCCAGATTTCTTCGAGGGTATTTTTGTAAACTCCTATGCTTTTTACTTATAAACTATGTCGTTTTGGGCTATACCTTTCACACTTTTAATGGTTTTTTTCATGCTTAACCCTCATTCTCTCAACTCTCCTTCTTTCTCCTCTCTTCTCAAAATTCTAGGGTTTCACCAAGGTGTTCTTCAAGCTTCAAGGAAGCTCTTGAGTGGGAATTTCTTCTACCAGGTATGTGGGTTTTTCAACAAGGATACTCTTCCATCCTTGTGCCCCCAAAATACTTTCATTAATTACCGATTTCGATAATTCTAGAAAAGCATGATGTAGGATTTGTAAAAAGGGTAAATTCTTCCTTATTCATCTTATATGATAATATCTACTGCGACTATAAATTTAATTGGATTATTTATTGATTTTTTATCTTGGATTATGAAATAGAGGTTGAGTATGTGTGTGTGTAGTATGTTCTTAAATTGATTTGAGTATAAAATGGGAATCGTGCATTTCTCCCCTGATTATCATAGAAATTCATGATCATGATGGAAGTGTGGAAATATTGTATAAGTAATCCTAATGATTTGATTATGATATTGATAACCATGTTGGGTTGAGTAGTATTTGTGGGCTTGAGTAATTGAAGTAAATTTTGTACCATCACCAGGTCCTAGATTTAATTGATTGGGCATGTCTAGATTGCTTCTACATTGTTGAACTATGAAGCTTGGGAAGATTCTATATTGTTTTCCTCACTAAATCGTTTTTATAAAATCTTAGAATCCAAACCGACTGTGGCTAAAGAATTCATAAAAGGAGTGATTATGAAAAGTGTGTGAAATGTTTGTAAATGTAAATAAACGAAGTCATGCATTTTTATAGAGTATGAGTTGACTTTTATAAACCATGTATGATCTTATATAACCTATTGAATTAGGTGAGTTCGGAATTGAAATGCCATGATAGAATAATGCTAGTACAAATTTATAGCATGCTCGTTTGGGGAGAGAGGTCAAAGCTAATGAGAAAATTGGTTCTGTGATAATGCGAATCATGAAAATAAAGCCTATGACTAATATGTAAACTTGTTGAGCCTGTGCCTTCTAAAAGATAGCTCTAATCCTGTTAAAGATGAGTATTGCATGATGAGGGTGGTGAACGTTCTTGTCTCTAATTCGTTGTTGCAATTTAGATTAGCGTTAGTCAGTTGGGATTCTCGTCAGCAAAACTATTTCCCTGGTTAGTTAGGATCCTCAATAGTAGAGAGTGACTCCCTAGCATCAGTCGGGATCCTCAATAGTAGAGAGTGACTCCTTAGCATCAGTTGGGATCCTCAATAGTAGATAGTGACTCCCTAGCATCAGTCAGGATCCCCAATAGTAGAGAGTAACTCCCTAGCATCAGTTAGGAACCTCGATAGTAGAGAGTGACTCCCCATTCTCCTTAGTAAAGAGATACTCCCTCAATGATGATATCAATATGATTTGGTCGTGCATGACCCAGCTTTCAGATTATAATGGATTAATAAGTTGATGATTAGTCTCAGTTATCAGTAATGACTCAGTACAGTATGTGATGCTAAATTTCAGATTCAGCACTTATTAAATGTCTAGAACTTGACCCTTATGCATGAGTTCTAATATGTTATATAGATGAGATGTAAAGAGAAATTCCTTATATATATATATATATATATATATATATATATATCTTTGTATATGAATCATAGAGTATGTGTAATAACGTTGAAGCAACTATATTAATGTCTTTGATTAAATCCTTTTCATATATTTTTTATTTAATTTTTTATGATATCCCGCATGCTCAGTATATCCAAGGTACTGACCGCACAACTTTTTGTGCTATATCGTTTCATGATGTGGATTCAGGTCTCCAGGTTCAACCGCGTGGTTAGATATGTTTCTCCTTCTCCCAGCTATTAGTGGTGAGTCCTCATATTTCGAGGACACGATTTATATTCTTGTTTTATTATGTTTTAGTTTTCAAAATTTGGGAGTTATCTAAGGGCTTGTCCTAGAACTCATCAATTTAGTAGAAGGCTTTCGGACTTTTCTAGACAGTTTCAGCTATGTATCTAAGTGTTATTAATATGTCTTTATGGATCATATTAGATTTCTTGTTATTTTCTTGCACTCATTTATGTTGTTAATCATATCTGATGTTGAGTATATACTATGATTATGTCATGGGTCGACTTGGAGCCCTTCGGGGTTCCTTGTCCCATGTTATGGCTCGGCTGTAAACTCGAGTCATGAAAAACTTGGTATCAGAGCCAAGGTTTAGAGTGTGCTAGGGTGTCTGAAAGTCGCGTTAACTAGAGTCTTCTTCATCGGTGTGAAGCATGCCACACTTATGACGAGGAGGCTACGAGACATTTTAGGAATGTTCCCTTTCTTCATGATTCTCATCGTGCATAGAGTATGAAGCTCTAAACAGTTCTTCCCTCTGACTCGTGCTTTACGCGCTCGCAGATAATGCCTCCTAGACGATCAAATGGAAGAAGAAATTGTAATGATCACTAGCAGGCACAACTAGCCTCGGCAAACCCAAGGGACAACCATTTACCCATGCCGAGTTTCGGACAATTCTTAATATGTTGGCACAGGCTGTAACCATTCAGATTAATCAGCAAGCAATGGCCCGTATTCCCTAGAATGGAAATGTAGCAGCAGCAAGGGTGAGAGATTTTCTTCGAATGAACCCACCCGAATTGTTAGGGTCGATGGTGGATGAGGACCTGTATGAGTTCTTGGAAGAGATTCATAAGATCACCCACATCATGGGGGTGACGGGAATTGAAAGCACGGACTTAGCCTCCTACCAGCTAAAAGGAGTTGCTTACATTTTGTTTTGTCAATGGAGGGACAGTCGAGGGGTTGGAGTAGGCCCCGTTAGTTGGGATGAATTTAAAACCGCATTCTTGGACATGTTTTTCCCTAGAGAGCTAAGAGAGGCTAAGGCCGCATAATTCATCAACCTGAAACAAAATGACATGATAGTACAAGAGTGCGCATTGGAATTTACCCGACTATCCAAGTATGCCCCGGATATGGTAGCGGACCAGAGGGCCCGAGTGAGCAGGTTCGTGAATAGAGTGTCAGACTCCTTGATTAAAGAGTGCAGGACTGCCATGTTGCACAGGGATATAGACTTCTCACTTTTGGTGATATTTGTGCAACAAATGGAGGCAAAACAAGTAAAGGAAAAGGAGAGAGAGGCCAAGAGGGCCAAGAAAGGAAATTTAGAGTCCTCTTCTCCAAGGACGAGTGGTGGACAACACCCATTTTCTCAGCAAAGGTCGGCAGCCCCAATATGTTCAACAGTCAGTGCCCCATACAGACCTAGAGTGAGGGGGATCACGTATCCCATGTGTTCTAGCTGTGGGAAGAACCACTTGGGAGAGTATATGTCTGGGTCGGATGTTTGTTTCTGGTACATCCAGTCAGGTAATAAGCACTGGGATTGCATAGAAGCAAATCGAGGCGAGAGTAGGTCCTCGGTTGTTTGTTCAGTGGCCCCCACAGTCGCCCATTTCAACAGGATGCAGTACATAGCCCATAGAGCGGACGTCGTCAAAATCACTCCCATTCTAGAACAACACACCAGGATAAAGGAAAGTCGCCAGTAGTGGCAACAGGTATGTTGTAAGCTTTGTATTATCCCTTATATCATGTAAGCCCTGTATTGAATAAGAAGCCCTATTGTGATTGCAAGAAGAGATTGTCGACGGGTAATATGAATAGATGTTAGAGTGAGGCTTGTAGTGAAGGTTAGTGGTGAAAGAGAAGCTAGAAGTTGTAAATTTGACTGACCATAAGGATGATTCAGGAGCCTTAAAATGATGGCTTTAAGCTAAGGGGAGATAGTGAGTATGTGAAGTAAGTCGAACCTTGAGAATACTCATAAAATGGATTTCAGCCTTAGCAGTTACAGTATGTCGACCTCTACTAAGTTTAGATAACCTCCCTTTTATCTCGGTTAGAGTTAAGTTATGTCTCTATTCCTATGCACAGATTCCCGAGGTTTAGAGCTAACCGCTTCATACAGTGATGTCAGTCTTGCTCTATAAGTTCTCTATACACATTTTCATGTTAGGAATCAGTTATGTGTGTTAATCAATGTTTTCTTATGTGTTCAGACCGTACTCAGTCTTTGGAAGTTGTTTGTTAACTCAGTAGCTTCAGATTATCTCAAGTATGTGCTCAGTTCTAGATATCGGGGATGACTCATGCTTATGAAATCCTTACCCTCAGTTAGATTAAATATTGTGAATCCTAGCTTAGTATCGGAAATGATTTGAGAATAAAGAATCAATTCGTATCAGTACCGTGGCGAATTAAAGGGGGGAAAGAGTTCTTTTTGGTTCTTTGTTTAGTTCTATGTTGGTAATCATGTTCTTCGGTATTCCTTGAGTCATGGTATGCAAGTTAGATGTGAATTTTCAGGTTTGGTTTATAAGGTTGGTCCGGAGTCAGATGCTCCGTTGGTGATTAGTTGTGATTGATTGATATTTGAATATCGGCATTGTCTCTATCTTATCAGCATGTTTAGCCAACATTTGAGGATGAATGTTCCCAATGGGGAGATATTGTAACACCCTAGGAAGTCCTACAGATCAGACCCCGGAGTTAGAAGAAGTTCAGCAGAAATTTGTTGTAGAATGAGTCAGGGAACAACTCATTAGGTGACCCCACAAGTCGTGGTCTGACTCATGGGAGAGCAGCCAAGGAAGGTGATCCGGACCAGTGGAAACGAACGACCTGATGAGTCATCTTTCCTGGCAATGACTCGTCAAGTCAGTCGTTAGGAGGGAGAAGCTTTGGTTTTAAAGGAGTTTCCAGTGTACTTGAGGAAAGGACATGAAGACTCATTTGGTGTGGTGACGAGTCATTACATTGGTCGTGTTTTGAAGATTGATAATTTCCATTGTACCTGACGACTGCACCTAATGAGTCGTTGGGTGGGACAACGACTCGTCAGGTGAGTCATGGGGTCGGTTCGGGCAATTTTTCTAGATTTCTTCAAGGGCATTTTTGTAAACTCCACTTTTAACTTCTAAACTACGTCGTTTTGGGATGTACCTTGCACGTTTTTAAGGGGGTTTTTCATGCCTAACCCTCATTCTCTCAACTCTCGTTCTTCCTCCTCTCTTCTCAAAATTCTAGGGTTTCACCAAGGTTTTCTTCAAGCTTCAAGGAAGCTCTTGAGTGGGAATTTCTTCTACCAGGTATGCAGGTTTTTCAACAAGGATACTCTTCCATCCTTGTGCCCCAAATATATTTTGATTAAATACCGATTTCGATAATTCTAGAAAAGCATGATATAGGGCTTGTAAAAAGGGTAAATTCTTCCTTATTCTTCTTATATGCTAATATCTACTGCGATTATAAATTTAATTGGATTATTTATTGATGGATTATCATTGATTATGAAATATAGGTTGAGTATGTATGTGTGTATTGTGTTCTTCTTAAATTGATTTGAGTATTAAATGAGAATCGTGCATTTCTCCCCTGATTATCTTAGAAATTCATGATCATGATGGAAGTGTAGAAATATTGTATAATTAATCCTAATAATTTGATTATGATATTGATAACCATGTTGGGTTGAGTAGTAGCTGTGGACTTGAGTAATTGAAGTAAATTTTGTATCATCACCATGTCCTAGATTTAATTGATTGCGCATGACTAGATTGCATCTATATTGTTGAACTATGAAGCTTGGTGGATTCTATATTGTTTTCCACACTAAAATCTTTTTTATAAAATCTTAGAATCCAATACGCCCGTGGTTAAAGAGTTCATAAAAGGAGTGATTATGACAAGTGTGTGAAATGTTTGCATACCTAAATAAATGAAGTCATGCATTTTGATAGCGTATGAGTTGACTTTTATAAAGCATGTGTGATCTTTTTTTACCTATTTAATGAGGTGAGTTCGGAATTGAAATTCCATGATAGAATAATGCTAGTATGAATTTATAGCATGCTCGTTTGGGGTGAGAGGTTAAAGCTAATGAGGAAATTAGTTTTGCGATAATGCGAATCATGAGGGTAAAGCTTGTAACTAATATGTCAACTTGTTGAGCCTGTGCATACTAAAAGATAACTCTAATCCTGTTAAAGATGAGTATTGCAAGATGAGGGTGGTGAACGTTCTTGTCTCTAATTAGCCATTGCAATTAAGATTAGCAATAGTCAGTCGGGATTCTTGCCAGCAAGAGTATTTTCCTAGTCTATCGGGATCCTCAATAGTAGAGAGTGACTCCCTAGCATCCCTCTGGATACTCAATAGTAGAGAGTGACTCCCTAGCATCAGTCGGGATCCTCAATATTAGAGAGTGACTCCCTAGCATCAGTCGGGATCCTCAATAGTAGAGAGTGACTTCCTAGCATCAGTCGGGATCCTCAATAGTAGAGAGTGACTCCCTAGCATCAGTCAGGATCCCCAATAGTAGAGAGTAACTCCCTAGCATCAGTCGTGAACCTCTATAGTAGAGAGTGACTCCCCATTCTCCTTAGTAGAGAGAGACTCCCTCAATGATGATATCAGTATGATTCAGTCGTGCATGACCCAGCTTTCAGATTATAATGGATTAATAAGTTGATGATCAGTCTCAGTTATCAGTAATGACTCAGTACAATATGTGATGCTAAATTTCAGATTCGGCACTTATTAAATGTCTAGAACTTGACCCTTATGCATGAGTTCTAAGATGTTATATAGATGAGATGTAAAGAGAAGTTCCTTATATATGTATATATATATATCTTTCTATATGAATCATAGAGTATGTGTAATAACGTTGAAGCAACTATATTAATGTCTTTGATTAAATCCTTTTCATATATTTTTTATTTAATTGTTTATGCTATCCCGCATGCTTAGTACATCCCAAGTACTGACCGCACACCTTTTTGTGCTATATCATTTCAAAATATAGATTCAGGTCTCCAAGTTCAGCCGCATGGTTAGATACGCTTGTCCTTCTCCCATCTTTTAGTGGTGAGTCCTCATCTTTCAAGGACGCTATTTATATTCTTGTGTTATTATGTTTTAGTTTTCAGACTTTGGGAGTTAGCTGGGGGTTTGACCCAAAAACTCATCAGTTTAGTAAAAGGCTTTCGGACTTGTCTAGACAGTTTCAGCTATGTATCTATCTAAGTGTTACTAATTTGTCTTTATGGATCATATTAGAATTCTTATTATTTTCTTCCGCTCATTTATGTTGTTAGTCATATCTGATGTTGAGTGTATGCTATTATTATTCCATGGGTCAACTTGGAGCCTTTCGGGGTTCCTTGTCCCGTGTTATGGCTAGGGTGTAAACTAGGGTCGTGACAACAAACCTGCATTTTTGTCTCAGTACGATCGATGCTACGAGTGATATGAGGATGGTATGACTCGTAGGAAGACATGTAGTAAGGTTCAGTAGTTGTCCTTTGAAACCACGAGTCCCCACCCACTATGAGTTGTGGTGTGTGGGTATGACTCGTGGTACAGATTGTAAGAAGAACTGGAATCTTTTCCAGGTAATGATTATATGAGTGGGGGTATGGCATAGGTTGGAGTTACGGGTCACAGTAGGATTTGTGGAACTTTTTAGAAGAGTGGTGTTTTTGGACTTGGTCAGTATGGAAGGATACAATGAGTCATAGGTCGATTGTATGACTCGTGGTACGGGTCGTAGCACTTGGTAGTTTAGTTTTTCCTACGATTTTGTTAAGGGTATTTTTGTAATTTCTAATCTCCTGTGCCCTAAACTACATCATTTCAAGTTCGGTTAGGAGGATTTAATAGGGTTTAGACTATTCTAACCTATTCCCTCCCCATGCATTCAAGGTTAGAGAATTCCTATGGAGCTCAAGCCTAGCAAGATTCAAGTTCTTCTCCAATTCTCTTGGGCTTTCAAGGAAGAATGTAGAATCAGATTAATTACCTAGGTATTAGGGCCATGAATGAGAGATTCCATTTCACTCTCAGCCCCAATTTCTCCTCAAGTTTATGAATTCAAGTCTTAAGGAAAAGTTTATTATCTTATGAGGTTTTAATCCAATTTCGTTATTCCCTTTTCTTATGAATCATATAGTTTTACGGTTTCATCGAGTAAAAAGGTTATCAAATGAATTATAATTGCAATTGAAATGATTAAAAAGGAAATGTGAGTTAATATATGCTCTAAGGTTGAAAATATCATAAAAAATCTTGAAAAAAGAAGAGTCCCTTAATTACATATTTTTGAAATGGAAATGGGGAATTAAATTCCTTATAAGATCTATTTATCATTTTTAGAAGACATTATGACATTGATTAGGGGTCAATTCCCTTCATGTTTTAAGTGATATTTTAAGATTCATGGGAATGTTGTATACTCATTTTGAATTACAATTCATGATGTGTAATTTTGAAAATATTATGCTCAATTATGCAAGTTTAATGAAAAGTTAATATTATGATCTATCTTTTCAAGCATGATGAAATGTTTATCGTGAAAGAATATATATGAATTACCCATGCATGAATACATGATTTTTGATTAGCAAGTCTATTTTCAAGTATGTTCAAGTTGGGCAAGCCCACATGATCTAAGAATATTTTCATGATTTAGTTCAAGTTTATGATGTTAACTTACCACATTGTTTTGGAGTCCAGACTCCCACTTTTTAGCTTGTGGTATTATCACGCCCCAAGTCTATATCCTAGACGAGACTGATGAAGGGCGTACTCATGCACTTCATATAAATATTTTTCCCGTACTTTACTATGTTTTAAGAACAAATTTATGTGCGTTTGTAGGTATTTATGTTATATATTGGTGAAAAGAGCTAACGTATGTGATTAGATTCTTTCAGGGCTAAAAATGATGAATTTGAATGTATTTGAGACTTATGGAATGAAGATGAGGAAGTTGGAATGAATAATGCAATGAGCAAGGCATATCGCACTACATCGCACTGTTGGGCGACCAGATGCACGAGGCACTGGCCTTGTTGTGCAACCAAATGCGCAAGGCACTGGCCTTGCTGCATTACCAGATGCGCGACGTGGCCCTTGTGCTGTGCGATTCCATGCGCAAGGTACCGGTCTCCCTGCACGATAGTTTGTGCGATGCGGCACAGAAGCTACACGATGACATACGCGAGGCGCAGCCTTTCCAGCGCTAAAGCAGGTGCGAGGTGCAACCTTTCCAGTGCTAAAGCAGGTGCGAGGCGCTCTTCAACTACGCGATGCAGCCCGCTACACGGGAAGAGGTTCAAATGGTCAACAATAAGAAAATCCCACTTCAACTATGAAAAGGAGCTTCCAATCCCAAATCAAATCCGCAAAGAAACATGAAAAACATAAATCTAATACTATAAATACCCTTTTATTTTTATGTAATAGCTGAGTTTTAGAGAATTTGGAAAAGGTCTTGAGTCTTAAGTCTTAACACGTTTTGAATACATAAGTTTAGAGATACGATTATAAGACTTTATTTCATATTTCGAGATAATTGTTGAATTGTTCTTCCTTATTTATCCATTATTCAAGTGAAGCTTCTTCTGATCATTGTTGTAAGTTTTAATTTGTGGTTTTGTCTATGAATGCTATTAATTTACTTATGACCATGATAAGCTAAAACTTCCACAACTAAGGTTGCGGGAACCATGACAAATTAACACACATAGGTAAAATACTTAGTGATTCTTGAACGGAGTTTATGCAAGTATTATTTTTCCCTTCATTTTAATTATTTCTTAGCGGTTACAAACACTGAAACTTGCCTTATTCTTACTTACCGGATCAAGGAGGTAGTTAATGGGAAAAGGGATTAACAATGTAGATTTGAGGCTATCAACCCTCATCTAATACCATGGAGTTCTTCTTGCACTCTATTACTTTATGCTTATTTGTTTTAGCACTAGGGATAGTGTTACCAATTAAGTGTGGGGTGGGAGATGTGAACTTCATATTACCATGCATGCCTTAATTGCTAAATTTGCACATGGTAGGCCTAGGTTTTGGGATTTATGATGTATCATGCATGGCTGTTAGTTTATTGTATTTTTTTTAGTTTTATTTTATTTTAGGTTCCTTCAATTTTTGTTTTCGGTACTTTTCCGGTGGATAGTGCCTTAGAACCGACTAGAGAGTCTAGAATTTTTTAGTCATTGAGTCATGACTCTGCCTGATGATGAATGGATGACGACCATCTTAAGGGTAAATTAGTCATTACGAAGAATAAGAACTTGGACACTATGAATGTTGTGCTTCATTTTACGTATCATTTAGACTTTATTCAATTCACTAAAAAATGCATGAAAAAGGTAGAAACACTTAGTCTTTTGGGAACTTGACTCTTGGGCTTGAAAAGAAAAAAAAGGGCTTAATTATGTCATGCATGCAATATGGATATATGTGTTTATGTGATCTTGATTTCCGTTGTTAAACCATCTTGTGCCAATGTGTGAGTAATTATTTTTGATATACCCCATGCTTGTAAATTGATGTCTAAAACTTGCCCGGTGTGTGTGCAAAGCGAAATATGAATGATAGATTTAGGAAATGATATAGGCGTTTCTTTGATAGCCTTATTTTTATCCTATTTTACTTACCTTGATTGTAATTATCCTAGTTAGCTATGTTTGACCCTTAGCCTATTCTTTTGATATCCATATTACAAGCTTAATCCCTTTTGTTCTATTGACTTGTATTTGATCCAAATAACTCCTAGAGCACTTTAATGAAAAATATTTATAGGAAAGGAGCATAATTGGAAAAGTGAAGGGAAAAGCTAAAAAGTGTGGTGAATTGGAAGAAAAGAAAAAGGTTAAAGTTTGCTAAACAGAGGGTGATTTTTAGTGGGAAAACAAAAAGAAGAAAGAGCTTTGAAAAATTGAAGATGAAAAAAATCATGATTTACCAATTAATCGTACCAATTTGTTTACAATAAACTTGTTTTGTCCCTGGTCCTTCCTTGGATATTGTGAACCTCAACTTAAGAGAAAATGCTTAAGTTGAGAGTGTGTAGAGTAGGGGTGCGTAAAGGGTGGGAACGGAAGAAAGGAAAATAAAAGAGAAACAAAATGTGTGTGAATAAGCTCAATGATGAAAAGAAAAATTCCCACTAGTCACCTAAGTTGAAAAATTAAAAAAATTAAAGGAGGTATAAGGAGAACATTTGGAAATTGACGAATGTGCTTAAAGATCAAAGCGTGGTGAAGTATTAAAGTGCTTAGGGAGACTAGTCACTATCTTGGCCAAATAGTTCCTACCCGTCCCTTAGCCTACATTACAACCAAATTTAAGTCTTAATTGATCCTTGATTCAAAATTCTATATTAGCAGAGTATTACACTAAAGGCAAGCCTATGGGTCGTCTTTTGCATGTATGTTGAGTTCTTTGAGAGAATGAGCGGCAATTATTTCATTTATGCCTAAGTCTATATTGACTTATAACTTATGTGAGAAAAGGGCATCTCTCCAAATTGTGAGGGGCACAATGGTAAGACTTTGGTTTAATCTTGATTGCTAAATTACATATAATTCATGTTGGCCAAAAATATGTCTTGATGAGTAGTTTTTAAAAGCTAAGTGATTTCAAACTTTGACATTTAATGTTGATCTTATATGCATGCGAGTGAGTTGTTGGAGCTTCATAGATTTGTCTCGTGATCCTAAGTGTAAGTAGACCTGTTCATAGGATGAATTTTGTGCTTAATTGTTAGAAGGAAAGTAGTATATTGTTCGAGGATGAACAATAGTTTAAGTGTGGGGTGTTGATGAAGGGCGTACTCACGCACTTCATAGACATATTTTGCCCGTACTTTACTATGTTTTGAGAACAAATTTATGTGAGTTTGCATGTATTTATGTTATATATTGGTGAAAAGAGCTAAAGTATGTGATTAGATGCTTTCAGGGCTAAAAATTATGGATTTGAATGTATTTGAGGCTTATGGAATGAAGATGAGGAAGTTGGAATGAATAATGCAAAGAGCAAGGCATATCGCACTACACAGCATTGCTACGCGAGGCACTGGCCTTCCTACGCAACTAGATGCACGAGGCACCAGCCTTGTTGCACTACCAGATGCGCGACGCGGCCCTTGTGTTGCTCGATTCCATGTGCAAGGCACTGGTCTCCCTACACGACAATGTGCGCGACATGGCGCAGCCTTTCCAGCGCTATAGCTGGTGCGAGGTGCCCTTCCACCTGTGCGATGCAACCCGCGACGCGACAAGAGGTTCGAATGACAATAAGCAAATCCCACTTCAACTATGAAAAGGAGCTTCCAATCCCAAATCAAACCCGCAAAGGAATAAGAAAAGCATAAATCTACTAATATAAATACTCTTTTATTTTTTGTAATAGCTAAGTTTCAGAGAAGTTGGAAAACGTCTTGAGTCCTATGTCTTAACACGTTTTGAAGACATAAGTTTAGAGATACGATTGTAAGGCTTTATTTCATATTTCGAGATAATTTTCGAATTGTTTTTCCTTATTTTTGCATTATTCAAGTGAAGTTTCTTCTGATCATTGTTGTAAGGATTAATTTGTGCTTTTTTCTATGAATACTATTAATTTACTTATGATCACGACAGGCTAAAACTCCCATAACTAGGGTTGTGGGAACCATGCCAAATTAACACACATAGGTAAAATACTTAGTGATTCTTGAACGAAGTTTATGCATATATTGTTTTCCCTTCGTTTTAATTATTTCTTAATGGTTGCAAGTTGGAACTTGCCTTATTCTTACTTACCGGATCAAGGGGTAGTGAATGGGAAAAGGGATTAACAACGGAGATTTGAGGCTATCAACCCTCATCTAACAGATTGAACTTTTTTAGGTATAGCTAATCCGATATCAAGGGTAAGGGTTAGTCAAGTATACACCCGTAGACGGACCAAGTTGCGTGGCAATAATCATCTAAATAGGGGATCAACCATTTAGGTGAAGTTAACTTACCGATATTGCATGCTAAGCACCAGAATAGATCACTAGTATAAAACGCCTTGTGGTTATGAAGTCATAGGGAACATTTACCCTAGTTAGTTGCATTAATTTGGAATCAACCTTCACTTTCTCTCAATGATATTGTTTGTTACTTTTATAAATTTCCCCCCTCTTAGGAGATAATTGACTTAAAAGCTTAAATACTTGCGTTCTTCTATATCCTTCCATATTCCCTGTGGGATCGACCCCAACCTTTGTTGGGTTCTATATTTGACATTGACCGAGTTATATCTCATTACGAGGTGTAATTTGAGCAACATCAGAGACACAATACTTAGGATCACAAGTAACCCCGAGTTAACCGCTGGTCTAACATAACGCTGTCATTTTGAGTAAACATAGCGGAAGCTTTTAAATAATGGAATCATTTAAGAAAATTGATTTAATAATAAGTTCATACTTCTTAAAGAACAAAAATATTGTACATCTGAAATTCTGTCCAAAAGCAATCTACTAATGATGAGCTGCTGGGACAAGTCCCCAACTAACTCTATAGTTTGAGTGAAAGAAATTGAACTGAAGTAAATCAAATATCATTCTCGAAAGATAACGACTCACCTCTGCTGCTGCTGATATAACCGAAGTAAATTTACTAATGGCACTGCATCTGAACCTGCGGCTGTATCATAAAATGATGCAGCATAAAAGGTATGCATCAGTACTTTGAATGTACTGTGCAAGTGAGAGAAACCATACTTAAGGAATGAAAATGCTGAACCGAAAAGACTTGCAATGACCAACTGAAACTGCTAAAACTGAATAACTGTAATAATATGAGATGGTCTAAATGACCCTGTCAGATGATCAAGGACATGCCCTAAATCTGAGATATAAACTGAAGTACTGCACTAAACTAATCTAAACTAACTAATTTGAGACTGAACTGAGCTGACTAGTGGAAGATTCTATAACAGACATATAACCACGTGAGATAGACATGGAGTCCAATGTATACACCCCATCAGTAGGACCCAATATACCTTGCTAGGGCATAGAGGCATAAACTGGGTGATCACAATTCTGAGGCCATGAGGCCAATAAAATATAACCTGTGGTAGCAACGTAGTTCTGGGAACCTCGGTGCGATAGAACCCCAGTCCACTCAGTGCTATGTCCTACTCCCACTAGATAGTACTAGACTAACTACTAAGTTGATAGCTCAAAACTGGGGCCTAAGACTAAGTCAGAAATACCTATCTTGAAGCATCTTGAGAATCTTATCGGACCGAATTCTGTAACTAGGTTCTAAGACTAGTCAGAGTTTCTTATCTGGAAGTGTCATGACCACCTAAAGAACTACTAAAATCTCATACTGAGTCTAATTCTGATAACTGGGAGGCACCAATGACACTCGACAATTTATGTATTCAAACTAATTAGCTGACATTTCTGACTAACACCAAGTATTCTAACATTTTGATTGAAACAGAACTGACATAAATCTAACTGAGATTTTAATACAAACTAACAATATGGAAACCCCTAACACTGAAAGAATCAAGCAATTTCGATGAATAATTCAATTATGCAAGGTTCCAGACTTCCTACATTCAAAAGCTAGGGATAAAATTCACTTTACAGGGACAAGAAACAACCTTGTCACGAACTGGTGGAAAAATATCTCCAATTAACATAAATAATATTCCACGTGAATTAAATGAAGTCTAACATGTAACTTCTTCACATCGAAACTTTCAGGGCTAGAACTGACAGAGAAGACATGGATTATTTTTGGGGACACAAAGGAAGAACTATTCCCTTGTTGAATTCCCATATACCTGGATAAGAAATCCCTGGAGAAGAAAGCTTGAATTTCTACAACTGACAGAGAGCCCTAGTTCTTGCCTGAGAGGAATGACCTGGGTTCGACGATTGTTATTCTTAAAGTTTAAGTGGGGAATGAAGGAAGAAAACCGTTTAACCCCTCTAAATTCTTGAAAATATGCTTAAAATGATGTAGTTTAGGGACTAAATAGGTTTTACATTACAAAAATATACCTAGAATAAAAATTTGGAAAACTGCCCGACAGGGGACCAACGGGTCACTCAACAAGTCATTGGTTGAGACCACGAGTTGTTGGGACTAGTTATTGGTCCTACTATCTGGGTTCTAGGGTCATTGGTTTTGGAAACGAGAGATACCATGGCTCGTTAGATGAACCAACAGGTCATTGGTTCCTCCCATGGTCACTAGACGAGAAAATCTAAAAGGTCTGGCAACGGGAAACCCAACAACTCATCGGTGGACCCAATGGGTCATTATGTCCAGTCATTACCTTCACTGGAACATTTCTAAAAAATCCCTAACTTGACATGACGGGTGGTGACAACGACTCTTTTTATGGTACAAAGGATCGTTGCTACCACTCATTGCCATTGAGGAGGGTTTTTGGGACTCTTAACCAACAACTTACACCACGAGTCGTTGTTTCTGACGATGACTCACTAGTTGAGTTGTGGGGTCCCGGAAAAGGAGTTCTAAGCTGGGGAACCAACAAGTGACAGGACGAATCGTTGTTTCTCATAATGGGTCATTCCTTGTTCCATGGGTTCCTTAAGGACCAAGCATTGCTGACCATGACTAACACAACGAGTTGTTGGAGCTGACCACAACTTGTTGTTTCAGTCGTTTTTAGGAAATTTTTTTGATTTTTTCTGGATTTTTCTTGCAAGGTCTGAGTCTGGTCTAGGAATGTTTCGGGGTGTTACAATATCTCCCCCTTGGGATCATTCATCCTCAAATGAAGGCTAAAACTGTTGGAGAACTAGGAAAAGAGCTGCAATTCCCAGACTGAGACTATGAGCTAGTTTCTGAAAGAGTAATTGACTCCGAACTGACTTAATCATGCTAACACAGCTGATGCATCAGGAATGCACATAGAAAATCTGAATAGAGCTGATGAGTATGGAACTTAACAGAGTATCGAGGAGAGATTTAGTACCTGATGCTGGAACTGAACTTGAAAGAAATAAGTGTGGGTATCTAGCCACCGTATCTGCTTTGGCTTCCCACACAACTCCTTTTACATGCTTATTTCTCCACAAGACTTTCGCTGAAGCTACCTCTTTGTTCCTCAACTTATGAACCTTACAGTCAAGAATCTGAATTGGGACCTCTTCCTAAGAGAGACTATCTTTCACTCCCACAGTGTCCAATGGCACAACTGAAGTTGGATCAACGATTCGCTTCTTCAATAGTTACACATGGAATATTGGGTGCATAGATACAAATTCTGAGGGTAAGTCCAGCTCATAAGATACCTTGCCAATTCGCTTCAAAATTCTGTAGGGTACCACATATCTCGGACTGAGTTTTCCTTTCTTCCCAAATCTCATAACCCCTTTCATGGATGAAATTATTCAGATAGACGCAGTCATCCACTGCAAACTCCAATTCTCTTCTCCACATATTGACATAAGATTTCTGACGGCTCTGAGCTGTTTTTAGTCTTTCTCTAATGAGCTGTACTTTCTACATAGTTTCATGAACTGAGTCTGGCTTAATTAGAGTAGCTTCATCAACCTCAAACAACCCAATAGAAGATATGCGCTTCCTACCATACAATGCCTCAAAAGGGGCTATCTGGATACTAGAGTGATAGTTGTTGTTGTATGCAAATTCGATGAGAGGCAAGTGATTATCCCAATTGCCCTTGAAATCGATCACACACACTCTCAACATTTCTTCTTGGGTCTAAATAGTCTACTTAACTTGTCCATATGTCTGTGGGTAAAAAGCTATGTGGAGCTTGACTTGGTTACCAAATCCCTTCTGAAAGGACTTTCAGAAGTAAGAGGTGAACTAGGTATCTCTTTCTGAGATGATAGATAAGGGCACCCCATGAAGTTTGACTAACTCCTAAATATAAAGCCTAGCATAGTCCTCACCTGAATCTGTAGTTTTAACTGGGAGGAAGTGTGCTAACTTAGTCATCCAATCTACTACCACCCAGATTGAATCATGTTGCCGACGAGTCTTAGGTAGACCCGTAATAAAGTCCATATTTACTTATTCCCACTTCCATGTGGGTATGATGATATCCTGAGTCATACCTCCCGGTCTCTGGTGTTCCACTTTGACTTGCTGGAAGTTCGGGCAGTTGGCTACAAATTCAGCAATATCTCATTTCATGCCGTTCCACCAGTAGATATCCCATAAATCATGGTATATTTTAGTAGCACTGGGGTGAATGGAGTATCTCGAGTTGTGTGCCTCAGCTATTATATGATGTCTCAACTCACCAGCATCCGATACACACAAACGGCCCTGGTAATGGAGCACCCCATCTCCCCCTTAGGAGAAAGCTTCTATTTGTTTTCTGACTGAACACATACTGAAGGCTCTTGTAATTGATGAAAACATCCACGTGAGCCCTATAAAGGTAGTGCCTCCATATTTTCAACACAAACACCACTTCTACCAACTCCAGCTCATGAGTCAGATAGTTCTTTTCATGAATTTTGACTTGTGTTAAGGAATAAGCTATCACTTTACCCTGCTGCATTAGAACGCAATCGAGCCCAACTCTAGAAGTGTCACAATGAACAACTAATCCCTATATTTCTTCTAGTAAGGTCAAAATTGGAGTAGTAGTGAGTCGAGTCTTCAACTCCTAATAAATCTTCTCACACGCATCTGACCACTAAAATTTCATCTTTTTTTTGAGTCAACTTAGTCAGAGGAGATGCAATAGAGGAAAATCCTTCCATAAAACATCGGCAATAGCCGGTTAGACCGAAGAAGCTTCTGATTTCTGTTGGGGAAGTAGGTATTAGCTAGTCTTTCACCGCTACTATCTTTTGAGGATATACTCGAATACCCTCACCTGAGACCACGTGACCCAGGAGACTCACAGACATCAACTAGAGTTCACATTGGCTGAACTTAGCGAACAACTAGTGGTCTCTAAGAGTTTGTTAGCACTATCCTAAAATGAATAGCCGTTCTTGCTCGTTTTTGGAGCATACCAGAATGTCATCAATAAATAAAATGACAAACATGTCTAGATATGGCTTGAAAACCCTGTTCATCAGGTCCATAAAAGCTGCAGGGGCATTAATTTGTCAGAAGGACATAACCACGAATTTGTAGTTACCACACCGAGTTATGAAAACTATTTTTGGTATGTCACATTCTCTGACCCTTAGTTGATGGTACCCCGACCTGAGATCTACCTTGGAGAAACAATTGGATCCTTGAAGCTGATCGAACAAGTCATCAATCCTGGGTAGGGGGTACTTGTTCTTGACTATGACCTTATTCAACTAACGGTAGTCGATACACATTCTAAGGGTACTGTCTTTCTTTCGCACGAATAATACTGGAGCACCCCATGGAGAGTTGTTGGGTCTGATGAAGCCTTTATCAAGGAGGTCTTTTAGCTGCTCCTTCAACTCCTTAAGCTCAGCTGGAGCCATTTTGTAAGGAGGGATGGAGATGGGCTGAGTGTTTGGGAGAAGGTCTATGTAGAAGTCTATTTCCCTCTTAGGAGGAACTCCGAGAAGATCTTTAGGAAACATATCAGGACACTCACTGAAAACTAGAACTGACTGAATAGTCGGGGTCTCAGAGCTGGAATCTTTGATCCGAACTAGATGATAAATACACCCTTTAGAAATAAGCTTTTTGGCCTTAAGGAAGGAAATAAACCGACCCTTAAGCGATGAACTACTACCCGTCCATTCTAAAAATTGCTCATTAGGGAACTCAAAACTTAAGACCCTAGTTTTGTAGTCGACTGAGGCATAACCAGAGTGTAACTAATCCCTGCCAAGAATGAGGTTGAAAGTAACCATGTCTAACTCTACGAGATCAGCTGGATTGACCATATTCAATATTGAGACTGGGCAGTTTCTATACACCCGACTGGCTCTAACTGACTCACCAACTGAGGTGGAGACCAAGAATGGTTCTGGAGAACTTCTTGACTGATAAAACTGGACAGCTATGTAGGGAGTCACGAATGATAGTGTGGCTCTTGGATCTAGTAGTGTATACAAATCTAGATGGAAAAAATGGAACATACCCGTGACCACATAAGGTGAGCTCTCCTGATACTGACGAGTGGACAAAGCATAAAAACGGTTTTGGCGATGGTCGCCATCCGTACCTAAAGTGTTAGCCTGTTGAGCTGGTCGGCCTGGAGTTGCTGAAGTGGTGGATTGTGAAATCCCCCGTCCTGCTGACGAGGATTCTCTGAGCCGATGACCTAGCTGTCCATACACAAAGCAACCTTCTCAACCCTAAAGGCATTCTCCTGGATGGTTCTTTCCACACTTAGGGCAAGTTGAGTAGCGTTGCTGGCAATGTGACTCTCGGACTGTGAGCCAGATGGTCCACCCTTTCGATCCTTGCGGGATCGAAAAGTAGAAGCAGTGGCTGAAGTGGATGCTAGATGTCACGCCCCACCTTTGGAGGCATGACTGGCACGTAGTGCCACACTGGAATTCGACTGACCTAGATAGGCTTATGCACGTCTGCTGCGTGCCTACAATCCCATTCAAGAAAACAACGAGCTATATCTCGGCTGTAAATACAACATCCGGCCGACAAGGCCGTATAGCTACCTGTAAAAGAAAATAGCTAACCAACAACAAGCACTAAAAGGGAATCCTATGTCGTTTAGTTTTAGCAGAATGAAAATTAGGTGACTATAACTATACTATAGCCGACAAGGCCACTACTAACATCTAAACAATGCCCCATATGGCCATCACATGAAATAAAACATATATGGGCCCCAGACAGCCAACAACAAAATGAACCACTGGAAGTCTATAATCTGCAAGTCTATAGGAGTGGAATAATGGTCGAGACAGTGCCCCAACCTACCTATTAACAATACAATCGAAAGAGCAATCCTTGTAACTATTACCTCAGGAGGAAGGGAGCTAACTGTACTACTGACTCTGGCAGAAAGCTAAAGGAAGGTCCTAATCTAAATCTATCTGCACCTGCAAAAAAGTAATGCAGCGCCCCGGGGATAGGCATCAGTACAATATGTACCAAATATGTAAGTAAGTAAAGTAATAATTAACTAAAAGCTGGTAAAACTGAAATAATGAAGGAAGAGAGGAAGAATCTAACTAGAATACCTTTACCATTTGAACTTCCAAACTAACAAGTTTATATTCACAAACAAGAACATAACCGGACCTCCATAAGCATGGAAGGTAAAAAAAACACAGAATAACTTACCTGGGCCCCCATAAGCCCCGGAAAGTACAAACAATGTCCACTCCTGCTATCTGACTACTAATGGTTGTACGCACACTGTAGCTCAAGATGGCCCTCACGGCCTCGATCTGATAGAACTCACTATGGCCCTTACGGCCTCAATCTAATGGAACTCGATATGGCCCTCGCAGTCCCAATCTGATGAAACTCAATATGGCCCTTGCGACCTAAGTCTAATAGAACTCAATATGGCCCTCGGGACCTCAGTCTAATGGAACTCAATATGGCCCTCACTGCCTCAGTCTAATGGAACTCAATATGGAACAACATCTGACAACCCAAAGTTGAAAGCTAAACTAATCCAGCTAGGGTTAACTCTGATGGGGTTTACTATTTTATCGATAGTGTCTCAATCCAATTCATAACAGCTGGCCACAATAGGTTTACTCTGAAGTACAATAGATACACAAGTCTTATTAACTTTAGGATGACATAACTTGCCCAAAAAAAACACTTACATACCTCGAGTGCCGACTTTCGTTTAACTAGTGAGTCTCAACTAGCGACTGGTGGCTCTATCCAATTGCAGCCCTGATATTGGGAGAATAGGGCTAATTTCAATACTAAACTTGGCAAAAATGATAACTTTCAATAAATATAGTAACTACAATTCAACTCTGAATAATTCGGCAAAAAACTCACAATTTTTCGAGAACTCAGACAGAAAAAATACTCACCTAAGGCTCGTGGCCATTTAGGAATCAATTTGAAACAATTATAAAAACTTCTACCAAGCAGAGCTCTGATTTTCTGAGTGAATTTTTGGGAAATAACTCTGTAGTAACGCTTCCCGTAGGCTAAGAACTCGTTACTCGAAGTTAATTTTAGTTTAGACAACATTTTGTAGCGTAATCGGACAAAAATATGATAAAAATCACATGCCCTCTTTACTTTAGCCATGGGAAATGTTTTCCAAATGATTCAAAGTGAGAGAAGGGGGCTTATATATTCTAAAGGCGGTGGCTAGGGGGTGTGTGGTGCGCCCCCTATCGCGATGCCAAAGGGGCGATGCACCACTGCCTGTACCAGGGTAAGCTGTGCAACGTGGCACCCAGCGAGCTGACTCCCTGGCTTCATCCGCCCCGTCCATTTTACGACATGCTCATGTTCTCACCTCCCCAGCATTCTTCCATAGGTTTCACAAGCTAGAATTCTCAATGTACATGTGCATATAATGATCGTACTATGGAGATTTACGGGGTGTAACACTGCAACCCTCTGTTGCTACAGTTGTTGGCGGCTACTACCAACAAACCTCTGGTGGCCATAATCTGATTGGCCAGTCCTTGCCCGCTTGTTCTCCCACTCCAAGTCTTTTAGCTTTTTTGCCTCAATTTGCTGAGCATGAATGATGAGGCTGGAGAGGTCAATATCTTTGATAAGCATTTCAGTCCTTCTCTCCTTGAGGACCAAGTTTGATACTCCATTGACGAACTTCGGCATGCGAGGCTTTGGCTTGGATACCATATCCGGAGCATATTTATACAACCATGTGAACTCCAGTGCATATTCTTCCACCATCCTATTGCCCTGTTTTAGATTCAAAAATTGTGCCACCTTAGCCTCCCTGAGGTCCCAAGGAAAGAATCTACCTAGGAAGGCTATAGTGAACTCCTCCCATTCCACCAGTCCTGCTTTCACTGGTCTCCCCTCCTTTCCTTATTCGTACCAGATCTGGGCTACCACTTCAGCTGGTAGGTAGCTAAGTCGGCACTCTTAGAGTAACTGACACCTATAATCCGGGTGATCTTTTTAATCTCATCCACGAACTCCTGTGGGTCCTCCCACATTAGATCTGTGGAAATCTGGAGGGTTCATCCTAGCAAAGTCCCAAACTCGAGAGAGCTTTTGCGGTCCCATTGTTGTTGATCGGAACTACCTACTGGTTCACCTGATTGATAACTATCCATGCAAGTAGCTGAATAGCTTCCCTGAACTCTATGAAGGATAATAGATTGTCTTGAGGGGCTACTGGAGCTGGTCCTTTCTTTCGTTACCATATCAATGAATAATTCGCTGAAACGAAATAGAGCACGAGTTAGGAGAACGATTCTGGAATTGAATTTCAATGCATGGTAAAGAGTATGAACAAAAAGGAGTTCTCGTAATAACATCATTTAGCCTCCCCGTCATAAGTGTGGTGCGCTTCACACCCATGAAAGGGACTATACTCGATGTGGCTTTCAGACATCTGAGGATACTCTAAACCTAGTGCTCTGATACCAAGTTTGTCACGCCACATGTCTATACCCTGGACTAGACATGGTACTTAGGATCACAAGTAACCCCAAGTCAACCCCAGGTCCAACATAACACTGTCATTTTGAGTAAACGTAGTGGAATCTTTAAATAATGAAATCATTTAATAAAACTAATTTAATAATAAGTTCGTACTTCTGAAAGAACAACAATACCGAACATTTAAAATTCTGTCTGAAAGAAATCTAGTAATGATGAGTTGCTAGGACAAGCCCCTAGCTATCTAAAGTCTAACCAAAATAAAATGAACTGAAGTAGATCAAATATCATCCTCGAAAGATGAGGACTCACCACTGTTGCTGCTGATATCACCGGAGTAAATCTACTGATGGCCTTGCGTCTGAGAACCTATGGCTCTATCATAAAATGATACAGCATAAAAGGGATGCGTCAGTACATTGAATGTACTGAGTAAGTGAGAGAAACAATACACAAGGAATAAAAATGCTGAATTGAAAAGACATGCAATGACCAACTGAAAATGCTGAAACTAAATAACTGTAATAATCTTAAATGGTCTAAATTACCCTGTCAGATGGTCAAGGACATGACCAAAATTTGAGATACTAAACTAAAGTACTGCACTGAACTGATCTAAATGGACTAGTCTGAGATTGAATTGAGCTGACTAGTGGGAGAGTCTATAATCGACATATAACCACGTGAGCTATACGTGGAGTCCGATGTATACACCCTATCGGTAGGATCCAATATACCTTGCTAGGGTATAGAGGCATGAACTGGGTGATCACAAGTCTAGGACCATGAGGCCAATAAAATATAACCTACGGGAGCAATGTAGTTCTGGGAACCTGGGTGCGTTGGAACCCCCATCCACTCGGTGTTAAGTATACTCCCACTGGATAGTCCCAAACTGACTACTAAGCTGATAGCTCGATACTGGGGCCAAGACTAAGTCAGAAATACCTATCTAGAATCATCTTGAGAGTCTTTTCGGACCGGATTTTGTAACTGGGTTCTAAGACTGGTCAAAGCTGCTTATTTGGAAATGTCATGATCGCCTAAAGAACCAACTATAATATGAAGCTGGGGTCCTAAGGATGGTTAGAGCTACTTATCTGAAAGTGTCATGACCTCCTAAAGAACCACTAAAATCTGATCCTGAGTCTAATTTTCATAACTGGGAGGCACTACTAACACCTCAAAAATTTCTATAGTCAAACTGAGCAGCTGTCATTTCTGACTAACACTAAATATTCTAACATTTGGACTGAAACTGCACTGACATAAATTTGACTGAGATTCCAATTCAAACTAACAATATGGGAGCCCTCAACATTGAAATAATCAAGCAATGTCAATAAATAATTCAATTATGCAAGGTTCTAGTCTTTCTGCATTCAAAACCTAGGGCTAGAATTCACTTTACAGGACAAGCAACAACCTAGTCACAAACTGGTGGAAAAATATCTATAATTAACATAAATAATGCTCCACATGAATTAAACGAAGTCTGACATGTAATTTCTTCACATTCGCATATTTCAGGGCTATAACTCATAGATAAAATATGGAGGATTTTTTGGGACACAAGGGAAGAAATATTCCCTTGTTGAATACCAACATACCTATATAAGAAATCCCTACAGAAGAAAGCTTGAATTTTTGCAACTAACAAAGAGCACTAGTCCTTTCTTGAGAGGAATGACCTAGGTTCTACGATCGTTATTCTGAAAGTTTAAGTGGGGAATAAGGGAGGAGAACCATCTAACCCCTATAAATTCTTGAAAATATGCTTAAAATAACATAGTTTAGGGGCTAAATAGGTGAGAAATTACAAAAATATTCCTAGAATAAAAATATGGAAAACTGCCCGACAGGGGACTAATGGGTCACTCAACGAGTCATTGGTTGAGATCACGACTCATTGGGACCATTCATTGGTCCTACTGTCTGGGTTCTAGGGTCACTGGATTTGGCAACGGCAGACACCAAGACTTGTTGGATGAACCAACGGGTCATCGGTTCCTCCCGTGGTCACTGGATGAGAAAATTTGAAAGGTCTGGCAATGGGAAACACAATGACTCATTGGTGGACCCAACGGGTCATTGTGTCCAGTGATTAACTTCACTGGAACATTTCTAAAAAATCCCTGACTTGACACGACGGGTGGTGACAACGACTCATTGTATGATACAACAAGTCGTTACAACCACTTGTTGCCACTGAGGAGGGTTTCTTGGCACTCTCAGCCAATGACTCACACCACGAGTCATTTTTTCTGACAATGACTCATTATTTTAGTTGTGTGGTCCTGGAAAAGGAGTTCTGTGATGGTGAACCAACGAGTGACAGGAGGACTCGTTGTTTCTCACAATGGGTCGTTCCTTATCCTGTGGGTTCCCGAAGGACCAAGCATTTCTTATCATGACTGACTCAACAAGTCATTGGAGCTGACCACGACTCATTGTTTCAGTCGTTTTAAGGAAACTATTTTTTTCTAGATTTTTCTTGCAAGGTCTGAGTCTAATCTAGAAAAGTTTTGAGGTGTTACAGGCATGTTTTGAGCCAAGGATCCTCATATTCAAATTTCATACTATTTATGTAATTTCATGATCAACTTCGTTTAGAAACAATGGTTCATCTTTGTTAAACATGATGGAGATCATATGCATATTTTGGGAGTAGTGTCTAGCATTGAGTAGGCTAGGGGTTCAGGTAAGTTCCCGGCCTCAAAGCTATGTGCCAATGTAGGTTTATTAAGATTCATTGGGACCTCCTTTCTGATCTTTCCCCTACCCCCAAAAGGCCTTCAACTTTATATCGATATCATGATAGCGCCCTTAGCCCTGACAAGGGATTGGACGACTCTGCCCACTTGAGTGTAATAGTTTGGATCACGTTAGCTCTATCGTGATTATGTCTGTTATAACATGAGAATCCCATTGTTCTTATGATTTCAGTTATGCATGTTTATCAGTTATGATATTATGTTTTCAGCGGGTTTGACCCAATGTTCAGTTTATCAGTTTTACTTATGATCATCATTTCAGCTTTGGGTCATTCATTTCGGCTATGAGATTTAGTTATGTTTATTGATGATTTCAGATATCAGCATGTAGTCCTTACTCTTATAATCTTATTATGATATGATATATGTTATGCATGTTTTCAGTTATACTTACTTATCTTGTTTTACTTACCTTGCATACTCAGTGCATTCCAAGTATTGACTGCATACTCTATGCGTTATCATTTCATGATACAGGCTTGGACATTCAAGTTTAGTCTCGCTAGTAGCAAGTTTTTAGAATTCAGTCCAGACAGCTTGTTAGTGAGTCCTCATCCTCCGAGGACCATTAGATAGTTAAGCTATTGTCATTTTCAATTTCAACTATTGTTGTCCCATCAGCTCATTAGTGTGTTAGAGGCTTACAAGCATTAGTTTGTAAGTTTAGCTTCGGAATTAGTGTTTTAGAATTTCCGTTGTTTAAATGTTTTAATATTCAGAATTTCACTATTTTAGAATTTAGTTTTTCTTATTTGATTATGCTGAGATTAGTTATCATGTTCATCCCATGGGTTGACTTAGAGCCATTTATGGTTTTAGGTTCCCTGTCTCAATCCAGGCCTGTGTTCAGCTCGTTACAAACTTGGTATCAGAGCAAAGGTTCAGTGGGTCCTGGGGTGTCAGAAATCCACGTTAAGTAGAGTCTTTTTCATGGGTGTGAAACGCACTACACTTATGATGAAGAGGCTACAAAACATTTTAGAAAATTTACCTTCTTTTATGATAGATGTCGTGTGATGAAGTATCTCTCTATCCTTCTAACTCATATTATACATGTTTTTAGAATCATGCCTCCGCGCAGAGTTAATGGAAGAAGGAATGGCAACGGAAATGAAAATGGCCATGAAAATGGCAACAAACATGGGCACCATCAAGTCCCACCAGCCCCGGAGGATCATGTGCCTGAGCAAGTTTCCCATGCTGAGTTTATGGCATCCATTTAGACATTGGCACAGGCGTTGACCACTCAGGTCAATCAACAAGTGTGGCTCACGTTCGCTAGAATGGGAACGCAGCGACGGCTAGGTTCACGGAGAATACCCATGAGTTTCTCAACTCAAAAGTGGTCGAGGACCCACATGAGTTCATCGAGGATATTTAGAAGATCACCCAAATTATGGGGCTGACGAGGGAGGAGTTTGCTGACCTAGACTCTTATTAGTTGAAGGGAGTTGCTCATATTTGGTACCAACAGTGGAAGATGGCCAAGCAGTCAGAGCTGGTCTTTCCCTGGGATCAATTCTTTCCTTGGGAAATGGGGGAGATCAAGGTAACAGAGTTCGTGAATCTAAGACAAAACAATATAACCGTTCAAGAGTATGCTCTAGAGTTTACCCGCTTGTCCAAGTATGCGCTGGAGATAGTGGCTGATTAGAGGGCTTGGGTGTGCAAATTTATGAATGGGGTACCAAACTACTTGGTCAAGGATTGCAAGACCACAATGCTACATCAGGACATTGACTTCTCCTGATTGGTTTTGTCTGCGCAGTAGATGGAGGTAGTGCAGATGAAGGAGAGGGAGAGAGAGGCCAAGAGGGCAAGGAAAGATAGTTTCAGGTTCTCTGAGCAGAGTTAGGTGGGGGACGTGCCACCAGTACCACCAGAGATCATCATCCTCAGCACTGTTAGAAGCAAGTGTTCCATCCAGATCAAGGTGTAACTAGAGGGGACGGGCATCAGGCTCTCGAGCTCAGGGAAGCAGGCCCATTGAGCCCAGCATTCCAAGTTGTGACAGATGTGGTAAGAGGCACACAGTCAGTGCTTAGCAGGTGCAGGTGCACATTTCGGGTGTGGGATGCCCAGTCATATGCTTAGAGATTGTCCAGCAGCTGGATATTGCTATGGTAGAGGTCACGACCCAGCCACCAGTTCAGTAGCTCCACTGGCTTGCTCAACTCAATAGGGTGCATCCACTAGTGCAGGTGTTGGACAGTGTCAGAATTGGTTTTATGCCCTATCGTCTCATCAAGAGTAGGAGGTCTCTCCAAACGTGGTCACTAGTATGTTGCAAATATTTCATCTTGATATTATGCATTATTAGATCTAGGGGCTACCTTATTTTTTGTGACACCCTATGTTTCTAGTAATTTTGGAGTCACTCCAAAAATCTTATCAAAACCCTTCTCAGTCTCTACCCCAGTCGATGACTCAGTTATAGCTTGATGAGTATACAGAAATTGCCCTACCACAATCCTTCAGAAAGTCTCCTCAATAGATTTAGTAGAGTTAGACATGACAGATTTTGATGTTATCTTTGGCATGGATTGGTTAAATGTATGTTATGCCTCCATGATTGTAGAAGCCATGCGGTACAGTTTCAATTTCCAGGTGAGCTAGTCCTAGAGTGGAAGGGTAGTTTATCTATACCTGTAGGTCGCTTTATTTCCTACATTAAGGCCAGAAAGATGATTTCTAAGGGTTATGTCTACTACTTAGTTCGGGTTAAGGATGCTACGTTTGAGGCCTCGACTATCCAGTTAGCCCTTATAGTGTATGAGTACCTAGAGGTCTTTCCAGATGATCTACCAGGAGTCCCTTCTGAGCGAGAGATTGACTTTGGTATTGACCTTCTTCTCGATAAGCATCCAATATCTATTCCTCCTTACAAAATGGCTCCAGCTAAGCTAAAGGAGTTGAAAGAGCAATTGAAAGATCTCCTAGGCAAAGGTTTCATCAGGCCTTGTATGTCCCTATGGGGTGCACTAATTCTCTTTGTTTGAAAGAAATATGGTTCTCTTTGTATGTGCATTGACTATCAGTAGTTGAACAAGGTTACAATCAAGAACAAGTTTACAATTAATAACAAGTATCCTCTCCTAGAATTGATGATCTATTTGACTAACTTTAGGTTGCTAATTGCTTGTCAAAGATAGATCTTAGGTCCAGTTATTACCAGCTCAGAGTTAGAGAGAGTGACATCCCGAAGATATCCTTTAGGATTCGATATGGTTACTATGAGTTTGTAGTTATGTCTTTTGGACTAACAAATGCTCCTACAGCTTTTATGAATTTGATGAACAAGGTGTTCAAGCCATATTTGAACATGTTCATAATCATGTTCATAGATGACATTCTCATATACTCTCGAAGTAAGGAGGAGCATGTTGCTCATTTGAGGGTGGTGCTACAGACCCTCAAGGATCGTCAGTTGTTTGCTAAACTCAGCAAGTGTGAGTTTTGGTTGAACTCGGTAGCATTTCTGGGACATGTGGTGTCAAGCAAAAGTGTGTAGATGGACTCTAAGAAGATAGAAGCTGTGAAGAATTATCCTAGACCATTTATCCCTTTGTATATCAGGAGATTCATGGATTTAGCTTGCTACAACAAGAGGTTTGTTGAAGGATTTTCATCCATTGCAGCACCATTGACAAAGTGGACCCAGAAGAAAGTGAAATTTCAGTGATCAGATGCCATTGAGAAGAGTTTTCAAGAGTTAAAGACTCAATTCATTTAAGCCCCAGTAGTGACCCTACCTAAGAGTACAAATGGATTTGTAGTGTATTGCGATGCATCAAGGATCGGTCTTGGTTGCGTATTGATCCAACATGGTAAAATCATTTCATATGCCTCTAGACAACTTAAGATGCATGAGAATAATTACCCGATGCATAACCTAGAATTGGAAGCAGTAGTATTTGCATTGAATATTTTGAGGTACTATTTGTATGGAGTGCATATGGATGTGTTCACGAACCTCAAGAGTCTTTTGTATGTATTTACTCAGAAGTACCTGAATTTGCGACAAAGGAGGTGGTTAGAGCTTCTTAAGGATTATGACATAAGTGTCCTTTACCATGCAGGAAAGGTCAATGTGGTGGCAGATGCTCTTAACAAACTTTCTATGCAGAGTATGTCTAATGTAGAAGAGGAAAGGAAGAGTTGGTAAAGGATGTGCATCGGCTTGCATGACTAGGAGTTTGTTGTGTTGATTTGACAAATGGTTGTGTCATTGTGCAGAATGGTTCAAAATCCTCTTTAGTGACTGAGGTCAAGTCTAGACAAGATGAGGATTCGATCTTGATAAAGTTGAAGGAAGCAGTTTAGAATCAAAAGTTAGAAGTCTTCTTCCAAGGAGGAGATGATGTACTTCAATATCAGGATCGTTTGTGTGTTCCACATGCTGATAACTTGAGGGATCGGATGTTTCATGAGGCTCATGGTTCCCTATATTCTATACATCCAGGTGCCACCAATATGTACCGTGATCTACAGAAAGTCTATTGGTGGAATCGTATGAATAAGGACATAGCAAAGTTTGTGGCTGTGTTCTAATTGCCAATAGGTGAAAATGGAGCTTCAAAGGACATGAGGTATGCTTCAAGCCATCAGTATCCCCACTTGGAAGTGGGAAGAAATCAATATGGATTTCATTACAGGGTTTCCTCATACATGTCACCAGTATGACTCTATTTGGGAGGTTGTGGATAGGTTGACTAAATAACTCATTTTCTATTGGTCAAAACTATCAACTCCGTAGAGGATTATGCCAAATTATACATTTGGGAGTTAATTAGATTGCATGGAATTCCCTTGTCCATCATTTCAGACAGAGGTACTCAGTTCACTTTGCAATTTTGGAATTCATTTTAGAAGGAACATTGTACTCAGGTAAAGCTTAGTATAGCTTTTCACCTGCAAACAGATGATTAGGCTGAGTAGACCATTCAGAATCATAAGGATATGTTAAGAGCATGTGTTCTTGACTTCAAAGGCAGTTGGATGATCACTTACCTGTTATCGAGTACGCATAAAACAACAGCTACCATTCTAGCATTTAGATGGCTCTGTTTGAGGCTCTTTATGGGCAGAGATGTTGATTGCCTATTGGTTGGTTTGAAGTATCTGAAGCTATGTTGATAGGGCCAGAGTCAGTTCATGAGGCTATGGAGAAAGTTCAACTTATAAAGGAAATGCTGAAAACAACTCAGAGTCATCAAAAGTCCGATACGGATGTGAGGAGGAGAGAACTTGAATTTGAAGTTGATGATTGGGTGTTATTGGAGGTATCTCCATGAAGTGGGTGATGAGGATTGAAAACAAAGGGAAGCTTAGTCCACTATATGTTGGCCCATAGGATTGTGAGACGCGTTGGCAAGGTGGCCTATGAGTTGGAGTTTCCCTCAGAGTTGGTATCTGGTTTTCCATGTATTTCTTTTGAAGAAGTGCATTGGTGACCCAACTTTGGTTATTCCAGTGGATAGAATAGGTCTGAAGGATAGCCTTATCTATGAAGAGGTTCTAGTTGAATTCTAGATCGTTAGGTTCGGAAGTTGAGGAACAAAGAAGTAGCTTCAGTACAGGTTCGGTGGAGAAATCAGCTTGTTGAGGGAGCTACGTGGGAAGTCAAAGCAGATATGATGGATAAATACCCGCATCTTTTTCCTTCTGGCTCAGTTCCTGCTTGAGGTATTCATTTCCTCCTTAGTACTCTATTTAGCTTCATGTCTAGTTCATGTCTCTCGATTTCTTGTAAGTCAGTGCATGTATATGTAATTCATGAATTCAGTTCTGTCATGTGTTTCAGTCCGGAGTCAGTTACTCCATTAGTTTTTAGCTCCAGATAGTCAATATTTAGGATGTCAGTTCCTTTCCCCAGTTATTCAGTATATTTATGTACATTCAAGGACGAATGTTCCAAAGGGGGAGATATTGTAATATCCTAGAGGTTTCTTAAAACTAGTTCAGGATTTTAAAAGTGCTCAGCAGGAGAAACCTGCATTTTTATCTCAATTTGATCTATGGTACGAGTCGTATAAGGATTGTATAACTCGTAGGATGACCCATAGTAAGGTTCAACTGTTGGCCTTTGAAACCATGAGTCGTGGTGTGTAGGTATGACTCATGATACGGAACGTAACAAGAACTAGGAACTTTTTTATATGTTTATTGTATGAGTGGGTGTATGAGTCAAAAGTTGGAGTTATGAATCGTAGTAGGATTCATGGAATTTTTCAGTGGAGTGGTGTTTTGGGACTTGGTCAGTACGGAAGGATAGCGTGAGTCGTAGGTCGATTGTATGACTCGTGGTACTGGTCGTAGCAGCTGGCAGTTCATTTTTTCCTGCGATTTTATTAAGGGATATTTTCATAATTTCTAAACTCCTAAGCCCTAAACTACGTCATTTGAAGCTCATTTAGGAGGGTTTTAAGAGGGTTTAGCCTATTCTAACCTATTCCCTCCCTATGCATGCAAGGTTAGAGAATTCCTAAGGAGATCAAGCCTAGAATTCTTCATGTTCTTCTCTAATTTTCTTGGGCTGTTAAGGAAGAGTTTAGAATTAGATTACCAGGTATGTAGAGCTATGAATGTAAGATTCCATTCACTCTCATGCCCCAATTTCACCTTAAGTTTATGAATTGAAGTGTAAAAGTCAAGTTTATGATCTTATGAGGTTTTAATCTAATTTCATGAAATTATCTATGATTCGATCATAGGTTAATTCCCTTCATGTTTTGAATGATATTTTAAGATTCATGGGAATATTTTATACTTCTTTGGAATTACAATTCATGATTTCTAGTTTTGAAAATATTATGCCCAATTATGCAAGTTTCCTGAAAAGTTAAGATTATGATTTATGTTTTCAAACATGATGAGATGATTAGCATAAAAGAATATTTATGAATTACTATATGAATCCATGATTTTTGATTAGCAAGTCTATTTTCAAGCATGTTAAAGTTGGGAAATCCCACACGATCTAAGAATGTTTTCATGATTTAGTTCAAGTTTGTGATGTTTTCTTACAACATGGTTTTGGAGTCTAGACTCCCACTTTTCAGCTTGTGGTATGTTCTAAGCCAAGGTTCCTCATATTCAAATTTTATACTATGTATGCAATTAAATGATCAGCTATGTTGAAAAACGATCATTCAGCTTCATTGAAAAATGATGGAAAGCATATGCATGTATTGGGAGTAGTGTCTAGCACTGACTAGGCTAAGGGTCCAAGAAAGCCCTGGGCCTTAAAACTACGTGCTAATGTAGGTTTATTTAGATTCATTATGACCTCCTTTGTGAGCTTTCCCCTGCCCCAAGGGGCCTTCATCTTGATATCGATATCATGGCAGCGCCCTTAGCCCTGGCAAGGCTTTAGATGGCTCTGCCCACTTAAATGTAATAGTGGAAATCACGTAAGCTCTATCATGGTTATGTCGGTTTTATGACGAGTATCCCATTGTTCCTCATGATTTCAGTTATGCATGTTCATCAGTTATGATATTATACTTTCATAAGGTTTGACCCAATGTCCAGTTTATCAATTTTACTTATGATCATCAGTTTTAGCTTTAGGTCATTCTTTTCAACTATGAGATTCAATTATGTTTATTCATGTTTTCAAATATCAGCATGTAGTCCTAACTCTCAGAATCTTATTATGATATGATTTTTGTTATGCATGTTTTCAATTTTACTTAGCTTGTTTTACTTACGTTGAATACTCAGTACATTTATAGTACTGACTGCGTACTATATGTTGTATCATTTCATGATACATGCTCGGACATTCAGGTTCAGTCTTGCCACTTTCCAATTTTTAGAGTCCAATCCAGACAGCTTGTTGGTGAGTCCTCATCCTCCGAAGAACGTTAAATAGTTGAGTTATTGTCATTTTCAGTTTCAGATTTCTAATGAGCTAGTTGGGGTTGTTCTCCCATCATTTCGCCAGTGTATTAGAGGCTTATCAGACATAGTTTGTACATTCAGCTTCAAAATCAGTGTTTGACAATTTTTGTTTTTTAAATATTTTAATATTAAGACTTCCGCTATTTCAAAATTCAATTTTTCCTCTTTGATTATGTCGAGATTAGTTATCATGTTCTTGCCATGGATTAACTTGGAGTCTTTTATGGTTCTAGTTTCCGTGTCCTGGTTCAGGCCTATGATTGGGTCGTGATAGAATTGGAGGCTCTGCTTCCCCTACCTTTGCCTCGATCTACGGATGTTTAAGGGCCCACCCATGGGGGACAAACATTGGAAGCCACTGCTGACCCTGAGGAATGAGTTGTACTACCCTTGCATTTATTCTGACAGTGCCGCATCAAATTCCTTAGAATCCAACATCGATAACACAAATCTATACCCTGAAGCCATGGACCTAGATGTGTCCTTCTACACATAGGACAAGCTGGCAAAGGTGGCCACATCTAGCTTGAACACTCTTGTCACGACCCAAACGTAGACCCGGATCGCAACAAGGGACAAGGAGCCCGGAAAGACTCGAATTCAACTCATGGCATGAACATATATCTAACTCAATCAATGAAATAGAAGAATCAAGAAGATAATCATAGAGGATGTCTAAATAAAACATAACATCATAATACACAATCTGAAGCTCAATACATCATTTTTCTGAAAAGCCTCTAAACATGACGAGTTGATGGGATAAGACCCCAACTAACTCAACAAGATGAAACTAAAAATACATGAAGAAAATCTGAATAGTCTAGTCCACAGGAGATGAAGACTCACCAACAACTACGATGCTATCTCAGAAGACTATTTATGAACGGGGTTGAACCTGAGAGGCGGGTCCTGTATCATGAAATGATACAACATAGAGTATGCGGTCAGTACATGGAATGTACCGAGTATGCAAGTTAAGTAAAACCTCTTAAGTAAGTAAAATCATTTAAAGACAATGCATAATGTAAACCTAAACGTTAATAACATGAGAGTAGGGCTTGCATGCATTCTTTTTTGAAATCCTTATCTCATCATAACATAACATACATAATAACTGAATCAATTGACTCAAAGCTGAATATGATAGTAATGAGTAAAACTAATCATTGAGTCAAGCCTTCTTTAGAACATATATAGATATAGAAATCTCATGAATTATAAACATGCATAACTGAAATCATGAGGAACAATGGAAGACTCATGTTTTAACCTCCATACCACGATAGAGTTTACGTGGTCCCAACTATCACACTCAAGTGGGTAGAGCCATCCAAAGCCTTGCCAGGACAATACCATGATATCGATATCAAGCTCATGGGCCAATAGGGCCAGGGATACCTCGCAAGGGAGGTCCCCAAGTAATATATATACGTATAAACCTATGTTGGCGTGTAGTTTTGAGGCATAGGGTAATCGACCCTTAGCCTACTCGGTGCTAGACACTACTCCCAAAAACATGCATATACTCTACATCATTCTTCAACGAAGTTCAACATTGTCTATTGACGAAGCTCAATCATCAAATACATCTCAAATATGAAATCATGCATATGAGAAGCTTTAACTCAAATCGTACCACAAGCTGCAAGAAAATTGAGAGTATTCTCTCCAAAACAAGGTGGTAAGCTTAATTCGAGAAATCATAACTCATTCTTTAAACATGTGGTCATTGCGCAAAGCTTTGTCATACATGGAAATACTCAATTCATGTCAAAAATATGATTATAAACATGGGTAGCTTGAAAACATGCTTTTCATCATAATATCTCATCATCATCATGCATTCATCACAAATCTCATCTTTCATGAACTTTTCATCAATGGGCTTTTCTAATTCATTAGACTAAAAACATGATTTCTGATTGAAAATAATATAAAACCTGTCCATGCTTCATAATTCAGTAGTAGGAACATAATTAAATCATACCCATGTAGAGAATTAGGACATTCATGCATTGGGTTAAAACCTCATAGATTAGACATAGAAATCTCATGATTTAGAGATGGATTGGGCATGGGTCTGAAAGGAATCACCCATTCATAACCCTACATACCTTTTTGTAGCTGATTCTTACACTTCTTTGATAGCTCAAGAAGAAATTGAAGAGAAATTGAGGAACACTAGGCTTGATCACCCTTTCTCACCTTCTACCTTGTATGCATGAATGAATAAGACCTAAAATGAACTTAACCCCTTTAAAAGTCATCATTCATAACTCAAAACAATGTAGTTTAGGCCTTAGGATCTTAGGAAATATGGAAAAGTACTTACTAAATTGATGACTTGTTCGATCAGCTTCAGGGAGCCAGTTATTTCTCCAAGGTAGATCTCAGGTTAGGGTACCATCAGCTAAGTGTCAGAGAATGTGACATACCGAAAATAGCTTTCAGAACTCGGTATGGTCACTTTGAATTCATGGTTATATTCTTTGGATTGACTAATTCCCTAGCAACTTTCATGGACCTGATGAACAGGATTTTCAAGCCATATCTAGACGTGTTCGTCATTGTATTTATTGAAGACATTTTGGTATACTCCAAAAATAAGAGGATTATGCTAACCATCTGAGGATAGTGCTAGAGACGCTCACAGACCACCAGTTATTCGTTAAGTTCAGCAAATACAAATTCTGGTTGAAGTCTGCGACTTTCCTTGGTCATGTGGTCTCGGGTGAGGGTATTCAGGTAGATCCTCAAAAGATGCAGCGGTGAAAGACTGGCCCAGACCTACTTCCCCAACTGAAATCAGAAGTTTCTTGGGTCTAGCCGGTTATTACCGACATTTTGTGGAAGTTTTCTCTTTTATTGCATCCCCTCTGACTAGGTTGACTCAGAAAAAGGTGAAATTATAGTGGTTAGATGTGTGTGAGAAGAGTTTATAGGAGTTGAAGACTCGACTCACTACCGCTCCAGTGTTAACCTTTCTGTAAGGAACAGATGGTTTCATGGTTTATTATGACGCTTCTAGAGTTGGATGGTTGCGTTTTGATGCAGCGGGATAGGGTGATAGCTTACACCTCCAAACAGCTCAAGGGTCATGACAAAAACTATCCAACTCATGACTTGGAGTTAGCAGTAATAGTGTTTGCAATGAAAATATGGAGGCACTAACTTTACGGGGCTCATGTGGATGTTTTTATCGATCACAAGATCCTTCAGTATGTGTTCAATTAGAAAGATCTAAATCTTCGTCAGGGAAGATGGTTTGAGCTACTGAAGGACTATGACATGAGTGTGCTGTATCACCTGGGCAAAGCCAATATGGTGGTTGATGCCCTAAGAAGGATGTATATGGGGAGCGTAGCTCATGTTGAAGAGGGAAATAAGGAACTGGCTAAGGATATCAACAGGTTAGCTCGATTGGAGTGCAGTTGGTTGATCCAGCTGATAGTGGAGAAGTGGTGCAGAGTGGATCAGGTTCCTCATTGGTAGTTGAAGTTAAGTCAAGGAAGGATGTAGATCCCATACTAATTAAGCTGAAGGAGGCGGTTCCCAAAAATAAAGTGGAGGCTTTCTCCCAAGGGGGAGATGGTGTACTAGCTCATAGTCTCAGTCTAGGAATTATAGCTCTTTTCCTAGTTTTCCAATAGTTTAAGTCTTTATTCGAGGAAGAATAATCCCAAGGGGGTGATAAAGTAACACCCCAAAACATTCCCAGACCATACTTAGACCTTGCAAGAAAAATCCAGAATAAAACCAAAAAATTTGTCTCAGAACGCTGAAAAACAACCAGTCGTGGTCAGCCCCAATGAATCGTTGTGTCAGTCGTGGCCAGCCTAGTGTGGCCCTTCTGGAACCAAAGGGACAAGGAATGACCCATTGTTAAAAACAACGAATCATCCTGTCACTTGTTGGTCCCCATTTCAGCAGTCCCTCTTCCAGGACCCCACGACTCAACCAACGAGTCATCATCAGAAACGACGACTCATGGTGTGAGTCATTGGGTGAGAACCCTAGAAAACCCCTTTAGTGATGACGAGTGGGAACAACGACCCATTGTATCCCACAATGAGTTGTTGTGACCACCTGTGGGGTCAAGCTCAAAAATCTTTATACTTGTTCCAGTGAAGGTAATGACTTGACACAACGACCCATTAGGTCCACCAATGAGTCGGTGTGTCAGCCGTTAGGAGTTAGGTTGGTTGACTTGACCGATGGCGGTGTTGTTATTCAAAACGGATCAGAATCATCCTTCGGTGACAGCTGTGAAAGCTAGACAAGATGAGGACCCGATTTTGGTAAAGTTAAAGGAAGCAGTTCAAAATCAGAAGGTTGAGGTTCTTCTCTAAAGGGGGAGATGGTATGCTTCGGTACCAAGGTCTCTTATGTTTCCGGATGTTGATGATTTGAGGAGCTGGATGTTGGACAAGGCTCATGCCTCCAGGCATTCTATCCATCCTGGTGCCACCAAGATGTACCGTGACTTATAGGAAGTCTATTGGTGGAATGGAATGAAGAAGGATATCACAGAATTAGTAGCTAAGTGTCCGAAATGTCAACAAGTAAAGGTTGAGCATCGAAGACCAGGAGGTGTGCTGCAGGATATCAGTATTCCTACTTGAAAGTGGGAAAAAATTAATATCGACTTCATCATATGTTTACCTCGTATTTATCGACAATATGACTCCATTTGGGTTATGGTAGACAGGTTGACCAAGGTTGCACATTTTCTACTAGTCAAAACCACGGATTCGGCGGAGGATTTTTCCAAACAATATATCCGAGAGCTAGTCCAATTGCATGGAGTGCCCTTACCCATTATTTCAGACAGGGGTACCTAATTTACCTCTCAATTTTGGAGGTCACTTCAACAAGGGCTTCGTACTCAGGTTAAGCTCAACATTGTGTTTCACCCGCAAATGGATGGTCAAGCGGAATAGACAATTCAGACCCTTGCAGACATATTGAGAGCATGCGTAATTGACTTTGAAGGTAGTTGGATGAGCATTTGTCTCTTATCAAGTTTGCATACAATAACAACTATCACTCTAGTATTCAGATGGCGTCGTTCGAGGCTCTTTATGGGAGGAGATATAGATCACCCATTGGTTGGTTTGAGGTTGGTGAGGCAGAAATGATAGGACCAGATTTGGTTCATGAGGTGATGGAGAAGGTTCAATTAATAAGGGACAGGTTGATAACTGCTCAGAGTCGCCAAAAGTCCTATGCCGATGTGAAGAGAGAATTAGAATTTGAAGTTGATGATTGGATATTTTTGAAGGTGTCTCCCATGAAGGGGGTCATGAGGTTCGAAAAGAAGGGGAAACTTAGTCCTCGCTATGTCGGCCCCATACCAGTCGTGAGACCTGTTGGCAAGGTGGCCTATGAGTTGGAGTTTCCCTCAGAATTAGCTTTTGTGCATCCTGTTTTTCATGTATCTCTCTTGAAGAAGTGTTTGGGAGATCCATCTCTAGTCTTCCTGTTGGATAGCATTGGTGTGAAAGACAGCTTTAGTTATGAGGAGGTTACAGTAGAAATACTGGATAGTCAGGTTCAAAGGCTAAGGAACAAGGAAGTAGCTTCAGTCAAAGTGTTATGGCGGAATCAGCATGTTGAAGGAGCTACATGGGAAGCCGAAGCGAATATGATGGCTAGATACCCACATTTATTCTCTACCGGCTCAGTTTCAGCTTGAGGTATCAGTTTTGCTCTCAAACTCTATTTAGTTTTCATGTTCAGTTCATGTTCCCAAGTTTCTTAAATGTATATGGATGTATGGATGATTCGTGAATTTAGTTCAACTATGTAGTTTGAATCGGAGGTAGCCATTCCGTTAGTTTCGGCTTAAATGATCAGCATTTGAATGTGATGATTGCGTTTCTCTGCTTTTCTGTATGTTTTCAAACATTCGAGGATGAATGTTCCCAAGGGGGAGATATTGTTAAACCCTGGAAGCCCAAAGTTCAGACCCGGGAGTTGAAATGGAGAAAAACCTTAAAATCTGCATCAAGCACAGAACGTGTCATGAGGAGACCCATTAGAGCATCCCACGAGTCGTGATATGACTCATGGAGAGGCCTAGGTGATGATTTTGCAGTTTGGGAAACAGGATCCCCACGGGCGTGACCACGACTCATGGTCAGGCCCCACGAATCGCTAGGTCAGTGATGGGGAGTGGTGTTTGAGTAAAGAGGAGAATAGAGATAGTGAACTTAACAGGAGGACCCCACGAGTCATGGTCAGTCCCCACAATTCGTGGGGTGAGTCGTGGCCAAGCAGGGAATAATTGTATTGAGAATGAGGCAGTGTACATTATGAATCAGCTACAAAAAGGTATGTAGGGTTATGAATGGGTGATTCCTTTCAGACCCATGCCTAATCCATCTCTAAATCATGAGATTTCTATGTCTAATCTATGAGGTTTTAACCCAATGCATGAATTTCCTAATTCTCTACATGGGTATGATTTAATTATGTTCCTACTACTGAATTATGAAGCATGGACATGTTTTATATTATTTTCAATCAGAAATCATGTTTTTAGTCTAATGAATTAGAAAAGCCCATTGATGAAAAGTTCATGAAAGATGAGATTTGTGATGAATGCATGACGATGATGAGATATTATGATGAAAAACATGTTTTCAAGCTACCCATGTTTATAATCATATTTTTGACATGAATTGAGTATTTCCATGTATGAAAAAGCTTTGCGCAATGACCACATGTTCAAAGAATGAGTTATGATTTCTTGAATTAAGCTTACCACCTGGTTTTGGAGCGAATACTCTCAATTGTCTTGCAACTTGTGGTACGATTTGAGTTAAAGCTTCTCATATGCATGATTTCATATTTGAGATGTATTTGATGATTGAGCTTCGTCAATAGACAATGTTGAACTTCGTTGAAGAATGATGTAGAGTATATGAATGTTTTTGGGAGTAGTGTCTAGCACCGAGTAGGCTAAGGGTCGATTACCCTATGCCTCAAAACTACGCGCCAACATAGGTTTATACTTATATATATTACTTGGGGACCTCCCTTGTGAGGTATCCCTGGCCCTATTGGCCCATGAGCTTGATATCGATATCATGGTATTGTCCTGGCAAGGCTTTGGATGGCTCTATCCACTTGAGTGTGATAGTTGGGACCACGTAAGCTCTATCGTGGTATGGCGGTTAAAACATGAGTCTCCCATTGTTCCTCATGATTTCAGTTATGCATGTTTATAATTCATAAGATTTCTATATCTATATATGTTCTAAAGAAGGCTTGACTCAATGATTAGTTTTACTCATTACTATCATATTCAGCTTTGAGTCAATTGATTCAGTTATTATGTATGTTATGTTATGATGAGATAAGGATTTCAAAAAAGAATGCACGCAAGCCCTACTCTCATGTTATTAACGTTTAGGTTTACATTATACATTGTCTTTAAATGATTTTACTTACTTAAGCGGTTTTACTTAACTTGCATACTCGGTACATTCCATGTACTGACCACATACTCTATGTTGTATCATTTCATGATACAGGACCCGCCTCTCAGGTTCAACCCCGCTCATAGATAGTCTTCTGAGGAGGAAATTAGAACCTCAATCAGGAACTGAGCCGGAAGGAAAAAGATGTGGGTATTTATCCATCATATTTGCTTCGACTTCCCACGTAGCTCCCTCTACAAGCTGATTTCTCCACCGAACCTTTACTGAAGCTACTTCTTTGTTCCTCAACTTCAGAACCTAACGATCTAGAATTTCAACTAGAACCTCTTCATAGCTAAGGCTATCCTTCACACCTATTCTATCCACTGGAACAACCAAAGATGGGTCACCGATGCACTTCTTCAAAAGAAATACATGGAAAACAAGATACCAACTCTGAGCGAAACTCCAACTCACAGGCCACCTTGCCAATGCGTTTCACAATCCTACGGGCCAACATATAGTGTACTAAGCTTCCTTTTATTTTCAATCCTCATCACCCCCTTCATGGAGATACCTCCAATAACACCTAATCATCAACTTCAAATTCAAGTTCTCTCCTCCTCAGATCCGCATCGGACTTTTGACGACTTTGAGCTATTTTCAGCCCTTCCTTTATAAGTTGAACTTTCTCAATAGCCTCATGAACTGACTCTGGCCCTATCAACATAGCTTCAGATACTTCAAACCAACCAATAGGCGATCTACATCTCTGCCCATAAAGAGCCTCAAACAGAGCCATCTAAATGCTTGAATGGTAGCTGTTGTTTTATGCGTACTCGATAAGAGGTAAGTGATCATCCAACTGCCTTTGAAGTCAAGAACAGATGCTCTCAACATATCCTTATTATTCTGAATGGTCCACTCAGCCTAATCATCTGTTTGCAGGTGAAAAGCTATGCTAAGCTTGACCTGAGTACCAACTTCCTTCTGAAATGAATTCCAAAATTGCAAAGTGAATTGTGTACCTCTGTCTGAAATGATGGACAAGGAAATTCCATGCAATCTAATTAACTACCAAATGTATAATTTGGCATAATCCTCTACGGAGTTGATAGTTTTGACCAATAGAAAATGAGTTATTTAGTCAATCTATCCACGACCACCCAAATAGAGTCATATTGGTGACATGTATGAGGAAACCCTGTAATGAAATCCATATTGATGTCTTCCCAATTCCAAGTGGGGATACTGATGGCTTGAAGCATACCTCATGGCCTCTGATGCTCCATTTTCACCTATTGGCAATTCTAACACAGCCACTAACTTTGCTATGTCCTTATTCATACGATTCCACCAATAGACTTTCTGTAGATCACAGTACATCTTGGTGGACCTGGATGTATAGAATGTAGGGAACCATTAGCCTCATGAAACATCCAATCCCTCAAGTTATCAACATCTGGAACACACAAACGATCCTGATATTGAAGTACACCATCTCCTCCTTGGAAGAAGACGTCTAACTTCTGATCTAAACTGCTTCCTTCAACTTTATCAAGATCGAATCCTCATCTTCTCTAGACTTGACCTCAGTCACTAAAGATGATTTTGAACCATTCTGCACAATGGCACAACCATCTGTCAAATCAACACGACAAACTCCTAGTCATGCAAGCCGATGCACATCCTTTACCAACTCTTCCTTTCCTCTTCTACATTAGACATACTCTCTATAGAAAGTATATTAAGAGCATCTGCCACCACATTGACCTTGCCTGCATGGTAAAGGACACTTATGTCATAATCCTTAAGAAGCTCTAACCACCTCCTTTGTTGAAAATTCAGGTACTTCTGAGTAAACACATACTAAAGACTCTTGAGGTTCATGAACACATCCATATGCACTCCATACAAATAGTGCCTCAAAATATTCAATGCAAATACTACTGCTTCCAATTCTAGGTTATGCATCGGGTAATTATTCTCATGTATCTTAAGTTGTCTAAAGGCATATGAAATGATTTTACCATGCTGGATCAATACGCAACCAAGACCGATCCTTGATGCATCGCAATACACTACAAATCCATTTGTACTCTTGGGTAGGGTCACTACTGGGGCTAAAATGAACTGAGTCTTTAACTCTTGAAAACTCTTCTCACTGGCATCTGACCACTGAAATTTCACTTTCTTCTAGGTCCACTTTGTCAATGGTGCTGCAATGGATGAAAATCCTTCAATAAACCTCTTGTTGTAGCAAGCTAAACCCAAGAAGCTCCTGATATACAAAGGGCTAAATGGTCCAGGCCAATTCTTCACAGCTTCTATCTTCTGAGAGTCCATCTACACACTTTTGCTTGTCACCACATGTCCCAGAAATGCTACCGAGTTTAGCCAAAACTCACACTTGTTGAGTTTAGTAAACAACTGACGATCCTTCAGGGTCTGTACCACCACCCTCAAATGAGCAACATGATCCTCCTTACTCCGAGAGTATATGAGAATGTCATCTATGAACACGATTATGCACATGTTCAAATATGGCTTGAACACCTTGTTCATCAAATTCATAAAAGCTGCAGGAGCATTTGTTAGTCCAAAAGACATAACTACAAACTCATAGTAACCATACCGAATCCAGAAGGATATCTTCGGGATGTCACTCTCTCTAACTCTGAGCTGGTAATAACTGGACCTAAGATCTATCTTTGACAAGCAATTAGCAACCTAAAGTTAGTCAAATAGATCATCAATTCTAGGAGAGGATACTTGTTATTAATTGTAAACTTGTTCTTGATTGTAACCTTGTTCAACTACTGATAGTCAATGCACATACAAAGAGAACCATATTTCTTTCAAACAAAGAGAATTAGTGCACCCCATAGGGACATACAAGGCCTGATGAAACCTTTGCCTAGGAGATCTTTCAATTGCTCTTTCAACTCCTTTAGCTTAGCTGGAGCCATTTTGTAAGGAGGAATAGATATTGGATGCTTATCGAGAAGAAGGTCAATACCAAAGTCAATCTCTCGCTCAGAAGGGACTCCTGGTAGATCATCTAGAAAGACCTCTGGGTACTCATACACTATAAGTTCTAACTGGATAGTCGAGGCCTCAAACATAGCATCCTTAACCCGAACTAGGTAGTAGACATAACCCTTAGAAATCATCTTTCTGGCCTTAATGTAGGAAATAAAGCGACCTACAGATATAGATGAACTACCCTTCCACTCTAGGACTGGCTCACCTGGAAATTGAAACTATACCGCATGGCTTCTACAATTCATGGAGGCATAACATACATTTAACCAATCCATGCCAAAGATAACATCAAAATCTGTCATGTCTAACTCTACTAAATCCGTTGAGGAGACTTTCTAAAGGATTGTGGCAGGGCAATTTCTATATACCCGTCGAGCTATAACTAAGTCATCGACTGGGGTAGAGACTGAGAAGGATTTTGATAAGATTTTTGGAGTTACTCCAAAATTACTAGCAACATAGGGTGTCACAAAAAATAAGGTAGCCCCTAGATCTAATAATGCATAAATATCAAGATGAAATATTTGCAACATATCAGTGACCACGTTTGGAGAGACCTCCTACTCTTGATGAGACGATAGGGCATAAAACCTATTCTGACACTGTCCAACACCTGCACTAGTGGATGCACCCTTTGAGTTGAGAATGCCAGTGGAGCTACTGAACTGGTGGCTGGGTCTCGACCTCTACCATGGCAATATCTGGCTACTGGACAATCTCTAAGCATATGACTGGGCTTCCCACACCCGAAATGTGCACCTGCACCTACTAAGCACTGATTGTGTGCCTCCTACCACATCTGTCACAACTTGGAATCTGGGCTCTATGGGCCTGCTTCCCTGAGCTCGAGAACCTGATGCCCGTCCCCTCTAGTTACACCTTGATCTGGATGGAACACTTACTTCTGACAGTGCTGAGGATGATGATCTCTGGTGGTACTGGTGGCATGTCCCCCACCTGACTCTGCTCAGAGAACCTGAAACTATCTGTCCTTGCCCTCTTGGCCTCTCTCTCCCTCTCCTTCATGTGCACTACCTCCATCTACTGCGCATACAAAACCAATCAGGAGAAGTCGATGTCCTGATGTAGCATAGTGGTCTTGCAATTCTTTACCAAGTAGTTTGGTACCCCATTCACAAATTTGCACACCCGATCCCTCTGATCAGCCACTATCTCCAGCGCATACTTGGACAAGCGGGTAAACTCTAGAGCATACTCTTGAACGGTTATATTGTTCTGTCTTAGATTCACGAACTCTGTTACCTTGATCTCCCCCATCTCCCAAGGAAAGAATTGATCCCAGGGAAAGACCTGCTCTGACTGCTTGGCCATCTTCCACTATTGGTACCAAATATGAGCAACTCCCTTCAACTAATAAGAGTCTAGGTCAGCAAACTCCTCCCTCATCAGCCCCAAAATTTGGGTGATCTTCTAAATCTCCTCGGTGAACTCATGTGGGTCCTCGACCACTTTTGACTTGAGAAACTCATGGGGATTCTTCGTGAACCTAGCCGTCGCTGCATTCCCATTCTGGCGAATGTGAGACACCACTTGTTGATTGACCTGAGTGGTCAACGCCTGTGCCAATATCTAAATGGCTGCCATAAACTCAGCATGGGAAACTTGCTCAGGCACATGATCCTCCGGGGCTGGTGGGGCTTGATGGTTCCCATGTTTGTTGCCATTCTCATGGCCATTTTCATTTCCGTTGCCATTCCTTCTTCCATTAACTCTGCGCGGAGGCATGATTCTACCAACGTGTATAATATCAGTTAGAAGGATAGCGAGATACTTCATCACACGACATCTATCATAAAAGAAGGTGAATTTTCTAAAATGTTTTGTAGCCTCTTCATCATAAGTGTAGTACGCTTCACACCCATGAAAAAGACTCTACTTAACGTGGATTTATGACACCCCAGAACCCACTAAACCTTTGCTCTGATACAAAGTTTGTCACGAGCTGAACATAGGCCTGGATCGAGACACGGAACCTAAAACCATAAATGGCTCTAAGTCGACCCATGGAATGAACATGATAACTAATCTCGGCATAATCAAATAAGAAAAAATAAATTCTGAAATAGCGAAATTTTGAATATTAAAACATTTAAACAACGGAAATTCTAAAACACTAATTCCGAAGCTAAACTTACAAACTGTGTCTGATAAGCCTCTAACACACTAATGAGCTGATGAGACAACAACCTCAACTAGCTCACTAGAAATTTGAAATTGAAAATGACAATAGCTTAACTATCTAATGGTCCTCGGAGGATGAGGACTCATAACAAGTTGTCTGGACTGAACTCTAAAAACTGGCTAGTGGCGAGACGAAACCTGAATGTCTGAGCCTGTATCATGAAATGATAACGCATAGAGTATGCGGTCAATACTTGGAATGCACCGAGTATGCAAAGTAAGTAAAACAAGATAAGTATAACTAAAAACATGCATAACATATCATATCATAATAAGATTATGAGAGTAAGGACTACATGCTGATATCTGAAATCATCAATAAACATAACTAAATCTCATAGCCGAAATGAATGACCCAAAGCTGAAATGATGATCATAAGTAAAACTGATAAACTAAACATTGGGTCAAACCCGCTGAAAACATAATATCATAACTAATAAACATGCATAACTGAAATCATGAGATCAATGGGATTCTCATCTTATAACAGACATAATCACGATAGAGCTAACGTGATCCAAACTATTACACTCAAGTGGGCAGAGTCGTCCAATGCCTTGTCAGGGCTAAGGGCGCTATCATGATATCGATATAAAGTTGAAGGCCTTTTGGGGGTAGGGGAAAGCTCACAAAGGAGGTCCCAATGAATCTGAATAAACCTACATTGACACATAGTTTTGAGGCCCGGGACTTACCTGAAACCCTAGCCTACTCAATGCTAGACACTACTCCCAAAACATGCATATGATCTCCATCATGTTTAACAAAGATGAACCATTGTTTCTAAATGAAGTTGATCATGAAATTACATAAATAGTCTAAAATCTGAATATGAGGAGCCTTGGCTCAAAACATGCCTGTAACACCTCAAAACCTTTCCAGATCAGACTCAGACCTTGCAAGAAAAATCCATAAAAAAATAGTTTCCTTAAAATGACTAAAACAATGAGTCGTGGTCAGCTCCAATGACTTGTTGAGTTAGTCATGATAAGCAATGCTTGGTCCTTCGGGAACCCACAAGATAAGGAATGACCCATTGTGAGAAACAACGAGTCCTCCTGTCACTCATTGGTTCACCATCATAAAACTCCTTTTCCAGGACCACACAACTCAACTAATGAGTCATCGTCAGAAAAAATGACTCGTGGTGTGAGTCATTGGCAGAGAGTCCCAAGAAACCTTCCTCAGTGGCAACAAGTGGTTGTAGCGACCTGTTGTATCACACAATGAATCGTTGTCACCACCCGTCGTGTCAAGTCAGGGATTTTTTAGAAATGTTCCAATGAAGGTAATCACTGGACACAACGACCCGTTGGGTCCACCAATGAGTCGTTGTGTTTCCCATTGCCAGACCTTTCAAATTTTCTCATCCACTGACCACGGGAGGAACCGACGACCCGTTGGTTCATCCAACAAGTCTTGGTGTCTGCCGTTGCCAAATCCAGTGACCGTAGAACCCAAACAGTAGGACCAATGACTGGTCCCAATGAGTCGTGATCTCAACCAATGACTCGTTGAGTGACCCGTTGGTCCCCTGTGGGGCAGTTTTCCATATTTTTATTCTAGGGATATTTTTGTAATTTCTCACCTATTTAGTCCCTAAACTATGTAATTTTAAGCATATTTTCTAGAATTTATAGGGGTTAGATGGTTCTCCTCCCTTATTCCCCACTTAAACTTTCAGAATAACGATCATAGAACCTAGGTCATTCCTCTCAAGCAAGAACTAGTGCTCTTTGTCAGTTGCAAAAATTCAAGCTTTCTTCTCTAGGGATTTCTTATAAAGGTATGTTGGTATTCAACAAGGGAATATTTCTTCCCTTGTGTCCCAAAAAAATCCTCCATATTTTCTCTATGAGTTATAGCCCTGAAATATGCAAATGTGAAGAAATTACACGTCATACTTCGTTTAATTCATGTGGCACATTATTTATGTTAATTGTAGGTATTTTTCCACCAGTTTGTGACTAGGTTGTTGCTTGTCCTGTAAAGTGAATTCTAGCCCTAGGTTTTGAGTGTAGAAAAACTAGAACCTTGCATAATTGAATTATTTATCGACATTGCTTGATTATTTCAATGTTGAGGGTTCCCATATTGTTAGTTTGAATTAGAATCTCAGTCAGATTTATGTCAGTTCAGTTTCAGTCCAAATGTTAGAATATTTAGTGTTAGTCAGAAATGTCAGCTGCTCAATTTGACTATAGAAATTTTCGAGGTGTTAGTAGTGCCTCCCAGTTATCAAAATTAGACTCGGGATCAGATTTTAGTGGTTCTTTAGGAGGTCATGACACTTTCAGATAAGCATCTCTAACCATCCTTAGGACCCCAGCTTCATATTACAGTTGGTTCTTTAGGCGGTCATGACACTTCCAGATAAGCAGCTATGACCAGTCTTAGAACCCAGTTACAAAATCCGGTCCGAAAAGACACTCAGGATGATTCTAGATAGGTATTTCTGACTTAGTCTTGGCCCCAGTATCGAGCTATCAGCTTAGTATTCAGTCTGGGACTATCCAGTAGGAGTACACTTAACACCGAGTGGACGAGGGTTCTAGCGCACCCAGGTTCCCAGAACTACATTGCCACCGTAGGTTATATTTTATTGGCCTGATGGTCCCAGACTTGTGATCACCCAGTTCATGCCTCTATGCCCTAGCAAGGTATATTGGATCCTACTGATGGGGTGTATACATCGAACTCCACGTCTAGCTCACGTGGTTATATGTCGGTTATAGACTCTCCCACTAGTCAGCTCAATTCAATCTCAGACTAGTCCGTTTAGATCAGTTCAGTGCAGTACTTTAGTTTAGTATCTAAAATTTAGGTCATGTCCTTGACCATCTGACAGGGTCATTTAGACCATTTAAGATTATTATACTTATTTAGTTTCAGCATTTTCAGTTGGTCATTGCATGTCTTTTCAATTTAGCATTTTTATTCCTTGTGTATTGTTTCTTTCACTTACTTAGTACATTCAATGTGCTGACGCATCCCTTTTATGCTGTATCATTTTATGATACAGCCACAGGTTCTCAGACGCAACGCCGTTAGTAGATTTACTCCGGTGATATCAGCAGCAGCAGTGGTGAGTCCTCATCTTTCGAGGATGATATTTGATATACTTCAGTTCATTTTATTTTGGTCAGACTTTAGATAGCTAGGGGCTTGTCCTAGCAACTCATCATTACTAGATGTCTTTCAGTCATAATTTTAGATGTCCGGTATTGTTGTTCTTCCAGCAGTACGAACTTATTATTAAATCAGTTTTATTAAATGATTTCATTATTTAAAGATTCCACTATGTTTACTCAAAATGACAGTGTTATGTTGGACCTGGGGTTGACTTGGGGTTACTTGTGATCCTAAGTACCATGTCTGGTCCAGGGTATAGACATGTGGCGTGACAAACTTAGTATCAGAGCACTAGGTTTAGAGTATCCTCAGATGTCTGAAAACCGCATCTAGTAGAGTCCCTTTCATGGGTATGGAGCATGCCACACTTATGACGGGGAGGCTAAAAGATGTTATTACGAGAACTCCTTTTTGTTCATACACTTTACCATGCGTTGAAATTCAATTCCAGAATCGTTCTCCTAACTCGTGCTCTATTTTGTTTCAGTGAATCATTCCTTCGTGATATGGTAATGGAAGAAAGGCCGGTAATGCCCACCGACCTACCCCACCAGCTCCAGTAGCCCCTCAGGACAATCTATTGTCCTTCGTAGAGTTCAGGGAAGCTTTTCAGCTACTTGCACAGATAGTTATCAATCAGGTGAACCAGCCAGTGGTTCCGATCAACAACAATGGGACCGCAGAAGCTTTCTCGAGTTTGGGACTTCACTAGGTTGAACCCTCAAGATTTCCGCAGATCTAATGTGGGAGGACCCACAGGAGTTCATGGATGAGATTAAAAAGATCACCCGAATTACAGTTGTCAGTTCCTCTAAGAGTGCCGACTTAGCTTCCTACCAGCTGAAGTGGTAGCCCAGATCTGGTACGAATAAGGGAAGGAGGGGAGACCAGTGAGAGCAGGACCGATGGAATGGGAGGAGTTCACTATAGCCTTCCTAGGTAGATTCTTTCCTTGGGACCTTAGGGAGGCTAAGGTGGAAGAATTTATGAATCTAAAATAGGGCAATAGGATGGTTGAAGAGTATGCACTGGAGTTCACATGGTTGTATAAATATGCTCCGGAGATGGTATCCTAGCCAAGGCCTTGCATGCCGAAGTTCGTCAATGGAGTATCAAACTTGGTCCTCAAGGAGTGAAGGACTGAAATGCTTATCAAAGATATTGACCTCTCCAGCCTCATCATTCATGCTCAGTAGATTGAGGCAGAAAACCTAAAAGACTTGGAGTGGGAGAACAAGCGGGCAAGGACTGGCCAATCAGATTATGGCCACCAGAGGTTTGGTGGTAGTAGCCACCAACAACAGTAGAAACAGAGGGTTGCAGTGTTACACCCCATAAATCTCCATAGTACGATCGTCGTATGCACGTGTACATTGAGAATTCTAGCATGTGAAACCTCTGGAAGAATGCTCGGGAGGTGAGAACACGTGGAGTCGTTCGTGAGGTTCACTGCTTCTCAAGTGTTCCGGGCTCATAACGGAAGACATAACAGCTCATTACCTGTTGACCACGACTCGTGGTCACCATCTGTGATGTACACTGCCTCATTCTCAATACAATTATTCCCTGCTTGGCCACGACTCACCCCACGAATTGTGGGGACTGACCATGACTCGTGGGGTCCTCCTGTTAAGTTCACTATCTCTATTCTCCTCTTTACTCAAACACCACTCCCCATCACTGACCTAGCGATTCGTGGGGCCTGACCATGAGTCGTGGTCACACCCGTGGGGATCCTGTTTCCCAAACTGCAAACTCATCACCTAGGCCTCCCCATGAGTGACATCACGACTTGTGGGCTGCTCTCATGGGTCTCCTCACGACTCGTTCTGTGCCTGATGCCAGATTTTAAGGTTTTTCTCCATTTCAACTCCCAGGTCTGATCTTTGGGCTTCCGGGGTTTAACAATATCTCCCCCTTGGGAACATTCATCCTTAAATGTTTGAAAACATACAGAAAAGCAGAGAAACGCAATCATCACATTCAAATGCTGATCATTTAAGCCGAAACTAATGGAATGACTACCTCCGATTCAAACTACATAGCTGAACTAAATTCACGAATCATCCATACATCCATATACATTTAAGAAACTTGGGAACATGAACTGACCATGAAAACTAAATAGAGTTTGAGAGAAAAACTGATACCTCAAGCTGAAACTAAGCCGATAGAGAATAAATGTGGGTATCTAACCATCATATTCACTTCGGCTTCCCATGTAGCTACTTCAACATGCTGATTCCGCCATAACACTTTGACTGAAGCTACTTCCTTGTTCCTTAGCCTTCAAACCTGACGATCCAGTATTTCTACCGTAACCTCCTCGTAACTAAAGATGTCTTTCACACCAACGCTATCCACCAGGAAGACTAGAGATGGATCTCCCAAACACTTCTTCAAGAGAGATACATGAAAAACAGGATGCACAAAAGCTAATTCTGAGGGAAACTCCAACTCATAGGCCACCTAGCCAACACGTCTCACGACTGGTATGGGCCGACATAGCGAGGACTAAGTTTCCCCTTCTTTTCGAACCTCATCACTCCCTTCATGGGAGACACCTTCAAAAATATCCAATTATCAACTTCAAATTCTAATTCTCTCCTCACATCGGCATAGGACTTTTGGCGACTCTGAGCAGTTATCAACCTGTCCCTTATCAATTGAACCTTCTCCATCACCTCATAAACCAAATATGGTCCTATCATTGCCGCCTCACAAACCTCAAACCAACCAATGGGTGATCTACATCTCCGCCCATAAAGAGCCTCGAACGGCACCATCTGAATACTAGAGTGATAGTTGTTGTTGTATGCAAACTCTATAAGAGGAAAATGCTCATCCAACTACCTTTAAAGTCAATCACACATGCTCTCAACATGTCTTCAAGGGTCTGAATTGTCTGTTCCGCTTGACCATCCATTTGCGGGTGAAACGTAATATTGAGCTTAACCTGATTAGAAGCCCTTGTTGAAGTGACCTCCAAAATTGAGAGGTAAATTGGGTACCGCTGTCTGAAATAATGGGTAAGGGCACTCCATGCAATCGGACTAGCTCTCGGATATATTGTTTGGAAAAATCCTCCGCCGAATCCGTGGTTTTGACTAGTAGAAATGTGCAGCCTTGGTCAACCTGTCTACCATAACCCAAATGGAGTGATATTGTCGATAAATACGAGGTAAACATATGATGAAGTCCATATTAATTTTTTCCCACTTCCAAGTAGGAATACTGATATCCTGCAGCACACCTCCCGATCTTTGATGCTCAACCTTTACTTGTTGACATTTCGGACACTTAGCTACTAATTCTGCGATATCCTTCTTCATTCCATTCCACCAATAGACTTCCTGTAAGTCACGATACATCTTGGTGGCACCAGGATGGATAGAATGCCTGGAGGCATGAGCCTTGTCCAACATCCAGCTCCTCAAATCATCGACATCTAGAAACATAAGAGACCTTGGTACCGAAGCATACCATCTCCCCCTTTAGAGAAGACCTCAACCTTCTGATTTTGAACTGCTTCCTTTAACTTTACCAAAATCAGGTCCTCATCTTGTCTAGATTTCACAGATGTCACCGAAGGATGATTCTGATACGTTATGAATAACAACACCGCCATCGGTCAAGTCAACCAACCTAACTCCTAACGGGTGACACACCGACTCATTGGTGGACCCAATGGGTCATTGTGTCAAGTCATTACCTTCACTGGAACAAGTATAAAGATTTTTGAGCTTGACCCCACAGGTGGTCACAACAACTCATTGTGGGATACAATGGGTCGTTGTTCCCACTCGTCATCACTGATGGGGTTTTCTTAGGTTCTCACCCAACGACTCACACCATGAGTCGTTGTTTTTGATGATGACTCGTTGGTTGAGTTGTGGAGTCCTGGAAGAGGGACTGTTGAACTTGGGACCAACAAGTGATAGGATGATTCGTTGTTTTTCACAATGGGTCGTTTCTAGTCCCTTTGGTTCCAGAAGGGCCACACTAGACTGGCCATGACTGACATGACGATTCATTGGGGCTGACCACAACTCGTTGTTTCTCCGCGTTCTGAGACAAAATTTCTTGTTTTCTTCTGGATTTTTCTTGCAAGGTCTAAGTCTGGTCTAGGAAAGTTTTGGGGTGTTACTATATCTCCCCCTTGAGATTATTCGTCCTCGAATGAAGACTTAAACTATTGGAAAACTAGGAAAAGAGCTGTAATTCCTAGACTGAGACTATGAGCTAGTTTTTGAAGGAGTAACTGACTCTGAACTGACTTAACCATGATAACAGAGCTAATGCAACTATAATGCACATAGAAAATCTAAATAGAGCTAATGAGTACAGAACTGAATAGACTACTAAGGAGGGATTTAGTACCTGATGTTGGAACTGAACTAGAAGGGAATAAGTGAGGGTATCAGGCCATCATGTCCACTTCTGCTTCCCATGTGGCTCCCTCAACTAGCTGGTTCCTCCACAAAACTTTCACCGAAGCGACTTCCTTGTTCCTCAGCTTGCGAACTTGACAGTCAAGGATCTGAACTAGGACTTCTTTGTAAGAGAGACTATCTTTTATTCCCATGCTGTCTAGTGGCACAACTGAATTTCGATCATTGATGCACTTCTTCAACAGTGACACATGGAAAACTGGGTGCTCCAATGCTATCTCTGGAGGTAGTTCTAACTCATATACCATGTTGCAAATTCACTACAGAATTATGTAGGGTCCCACATATCTCGGACTAAGTTTTCCTTTCTTCCAAACATCATCACCCCTTTTATGGTGAAATTTTTAGATAAACCCAATAATCAACTACAAACTCTTAACTCTCTTCTCCTCACATCAGCGTAGGATTTCTGATGGCTCTGAGCTATTTTCAACCTCTCCCTAATAAGTTGCACCTTCTGCATAGCCTCATGAACTGAATTTGGTCCTATCAGGGTAGCTTTTGCAACCTCAAACCACCCGATAGGAAATCTACACCTCCTACTATACAATGCATTGAATGGGGCCATTTGGATACTGGAGTGGTAGTAGTTGTTGTATGCAAACTCAATGACAGGTAGGTGATCATCCCAACTGCCCCTAAAATCCATCACACACGTTCTCATCATATTTTCCAAAGTCTATATAGTCTGCTCAGCTTCTCCATCTGTTTGTCGGTGAAAAGTTGTGCTGAGATTAACCTGGGTACCAAATCCCTTCTGAAATGACTTCTAGAAATGCGAGGTGAAATGGGTACCTCTATCTGCAAATAATGGACAAGGGCACGCCATACAGTCTGATCAACTCCCAGATATAAAGTCTAGCATAATCCTCGGGTGAGTTTGTCATCTTAACTAGGAGGAAATGTGCTGACTTGGTCATCTAGTATACTATCACCCAAATTGAGTCATGTTGCCGACTGATCACGGGCAAAAATATATGCCCGAGATACGCTTTACGACTTAAATTAGTCTTGTTTATCTAAGATTATTGTATACATTTTCATGTAATTCTAGATAAAGTAAAGATATGTGCTAACCAACATGATTAGCCTTTGTTTTGTAGGTTTTGATGACTTTTGAGTAACTAATCCATGAGTTGGTGAAGTAGAGGCTTGGAAACGGAATCAACACGCGAACGTCGGCAAAGAGGAGGCACAAAACAGCCCACTGGCGCGTCGACAAGGTGCCACGGCAGGCAGGCCGCTCACAACAGCCCACCTCCGCGTTGGCAACGTGCCACGACAGGTGGCCTCCGCGACCAAGGGCTGCCAACGCGCTGCCCAGGCAGCGTGACACGCTGCCAACGTGGCAGGGTGCTGCCTGGGCCAATTTCGGGTGATTTCCAGAGGGCTTCCGCGTCCGTAGCGTGTCACGGAGGCCGTTCTCCGCGATGCACTCCGTGACACGTTGCTTGTTATTCCGGGAAAGAGTCCTACTACTATAAATAGCACACTTAGGTTTATTTTTCAGAGTTCAGACTTGGTGGAGCTAGGACGTGGGTTAGCAGCAGTTGAGGGACGAAAAAGCTAAGGGATTTCTTCTCTTCCTTTCTTCTTTCAATCAATTGTATGTACGATTTACACTTGTTTTAGGATGATCAATCCACAAATGAGTGGCTAATTCTCTTCCTTGCTAAGGTTTTGAACATGTGTAGTGAATTTTGATTGTAAATAATATGGTTTTCTTCTTCTTCTTTCATGTTGTTCTATTAATTCTTGTTCTTACTGCATTAGTGCTTGGTCGACATTAATGTACATCTAAAAAGTCCAATTTCACTCGAGAGAGCAAGAAATTGGAAAGTTGTGAATTAATAGGGTATTGTTCTTAACTTGATTTGGGAAAATTGGGTTTTGATATGCTTTCCTGATAGAAATATACTTGAAAGCCGTATTAGTCAATTTAGGAACCGGAATTGTAATGCTAGGTCATAAATTGCATTTGATCACAGAAATGTAGACGAATGGTTTATGATTCTAAATTGAAATTAAATACGAGAGTTTTAATTTCTAGGCTAATGCTCTTGGCTAGCAACATGAAGAAAAGATTAACCAAATTGTGATTATCGTCAAATTCATTGCTTGTTCTTAACCTTGGCATGCTCATATCCATAGTTTCAATTCACAGTAAATAATTGTTAATAGTTTTAATATATATAATTTATAAACAAAAACTTATTTAATTGTTGGTTACGTTGTTGTTAGCATAATTAGAAGTAAGATAAGAATATAGTGTACTTAGGCAATTTTACTTATCCAGAGTCTCCTTGGATCGATACTTGGCTTACTTAGCCACTTTATTACTTGTTTGACCACGTGCACTTGCGTGTCGGTTTTTAACCCCTACCGGAACACCCGAATAAGTTTTTGGCGCCGTTGCCGGGGAGACTAGGCAATCGGTGAAATTGTTTTAAGTGTAATTTACTGTATTTTTATTTTTCTCAAGTGCTGACAAATTAGTCTTAGTATTTGTTTTAATTCTTTTGCATTTTACTTTTTCTTTTTCGAATACCCTTATTGACATGACATCGTGGAATATAAATGGTTTCAATGGTGGATACTCATATTTTAGGGAATCTTGTCTGAATTGCGGAGGACACCACTCGTGGCAACACTGTAACACGTGAAATATATGTGGTGGTAAAGATGGCCATTGGGATGGCTGTCCGAATGCATATACCCCTCCCCCAAGCCCCTACTATGATCCTTCTATTGTTTTTTCTGAATATAGGCATGCTGAAAATGAGGACTTGGGACGCCAAGCTCGAATGGAAGACATGTTGAAACAACTCTTGGAGCAATCAGAAGCAATGAAGGAGGCGATGGAAGTATTGAGAATTCAGCAAGAAGAGAATGCAGAGGCTCTAGAAAGGATGAGCATCCAATTCACGGAGATGATCGCTGAAGCTGAAGCTTGTGATAAATTGCAGGTAACAACTTTAGCCGATATTCAAGAGGAAATACAAGAGGACGACAAGGGTGAATTTTTGGATGAAGCCCAACAATTAGAATCTCTTGAGTGTCCCCGTGACGGGCTCACACTTATATAAAATCCATTCATGGAAGAAGAGATAGAGTACCCCCCATTTGACATTAATGAAGAGATAGATGTCGATGCTAAGAAGGAGTATACAAGTAAGGAGGTCAAGCAAAATGCAGTTTTAGAGTTGAGGTGTATTGGACCACACTCGAAGCATTTTTCGACATTAAGTTTGGTTGACAACATAGAAATAGAGTCTTCCAAGCTTATAGAGAAATGTCTAGAGGAGGACCAAACACCATATATTTAGAAATTTGCCAACGTGGAGAGACAAAATGACTTCGCTTACTTGAGGGCCAATAAGTTAAAAAGGCAACACCTACTGTTTGGTCCTTACAATTTTTCACCACCACCCCTGGAGCATAAGAGGAAATTAGAAAAGAAATTAGGGGTGAGATTCATATCCTCAAGGTGGAGGAAAAAGTGGTAAAACTTGGTACGTCGTGCCGCGACGTAAAATTAGGCGCTGCTTGGGAGGCAACCCAAGGGTACCACAGGTACCATATTAATTTCTTGCAATTGAGTTAATTTTTGTTTATTTTCATCTTGTGTTGTTTTGGTGTAAAGTTAAGCGCAGATGGAGGGGAAGTCTGAGTACCCGTGGAGGAGGAAGCTAACAAGCATGGAAGAGAAAAAGTGTGGGGTTGAACTCCCACTTGTGCAAAGTCTAAGAAACGCATGCTGTTAGCTAAGCCTAAAGGCCTCAGGGAGTATTTCTCACCCTTTTTAAATTTTAATTTGATGCTATGAGGACATAGCATGATTTAAGTGTGGGGTGAGGGAAATTTCAAGGGAAATTTCAAAAATTTTTGTTGTGCTTAACAATTTTTGGTGAATGTAGTGCTTGTGAGAAATTTGAAAAATTTGAAAATTTTTTGTGAATTAAGCATGACTTAATCACCCGTTGGTTTTTCTTTTCGGTTCTTTTCCGACGGGGGGTATGTGAACCGAAGAATAAAATTTTTCTTTTTCTTTCCTTGGTCTGTATATAATGTTTTTAGTCATAGTTAGTGACTGTTTCCGACGATGGATGGATGACGACCGTCTTGAGGAAAAATTAGTAGAATAACTAATTGGTGCTTGATGTTCTTGTTATGTGCTATACGTAATTGTAAGATGCAAGTATGTTCAGTGTGAAGCATGCAAGTGTATAACTTTGTGTGAGACACTTAGGCTCTTGAATTTGACTCAATATGATTGAAGCTTAATTCTGAATTCTTGTGATTAGCTGAGTAAGAGTCTGCTGAATGTGTCTTGATTTGAGCATGTGCCATGAGTGTAAGGTTTTTGAGTATTCTGTGCTATTATGAAATGTCTAGAACTTGCCTGGTGTGTATATAAAACGAAATGAAGGATGTGAATTGTAGGAGATGATTTAGGCATTTCTTTGAATGAACCAAACTTTTATTCCTCATTATACCTACCTTGAAAAATTAATCCTAGTTAACCCCATTGAACCTTGAGCCTATTCTTTGACAGCTGCAACATAAGCTTAATCCTTTTTCTTTCATTAGCCTTGAAATTGAACCAAAACTCCTAAGCGCTTAAAGGAAAAATCCGAAAGAGTAAAGGAGTGAGAAGAATGAAAAAGAAGGGAAAGTAGCAATTGTAAGAGTAGAGAAAGGTCGAGGGTGCACTTGTTTGAATATGGGTGCGTATTAGTAGGGAGTAAGAAAATAAACAAATGAAAAGTTACTTATAGAACTCCTTACTAATAAGCTAAAAGTGCCTAAAGAAAGGGGGGAACAGAAGAGGAAAAAGAAAGATGAAAATAGAAAAAGGTGAAGTGAGGGAAGGGAAGTTTGTAATGAAGGCGTGATGTATTAAAAGCGCTTAGGAAAGATAGTCACTATTACTGATCATAATAGTACTTACCCGCACCTGAGTTACATTACAACCTAAAAAGTCCTACTTGATCTTACATTCATACATCCTTAAATTAGTGGAATAAAACACTAAGGGCAAGCTTATGGGTCATTACATGATGCATGTGAATTCTTTGTGAGAGTGAGTGTAATTCTATGCATGTACCCACACATGTTGTGATATAAAAATTGTTTTTGCGTGTGAAATTGGGTAACTCTCTTTCCGTGAGGGGCACATGTTGAATGAAGGATATAATTCATGTGGGATTTCTTAATCAGTTGATTTGCATGAGTTTGCTAAGATTGAGAGTCGACTCTTGAGGTTAAGAAGTCTTAACATAGTTGTACTTCATTTCAATGATCAAAGCAGGCATGCTCTATTTTTAGCTCGTATCTTACGTAATCATTATAGTCGTAACTTGAATTGTCTTGCTAAATTAGTTATGTGTAAGTATCCATATGCATGATATGTAAAAGGTTGTTCGAGGACGAACAAGTCTTTAAGTGAGGGATTGTGATCACGGGCAAAAATATATGCCCGAGATACGCTTTACGACTTAAATTAGTCTTGTTTATCTAAGATTATTGTATACATTTTCATGTAATTTTAGATAAAGTAAAGATATGTGCTAACCAACATGATTAGCCTTTGTTTAGTAGGTTTTGATGACTTTTGAGTAACTAATCCATGAGTTGGTGAAGTAGAGTCTTGGAAACGGAATCAACACGCGAACGTCGGCAAAGGGGAGGCACAAAACAGCCCACCGGCGCGTCGACAAGGTGCCACGGCAGGCAGACCGCTCACAACAGCCCACCTGCGCATTGACAACGTGCCACGGCAGGTGGCCTCCGCGACCAAGGGCTGCCAACGCGCTGCCCAGGCAGCGTGACATGCTGCCAACGTGGCAGGGTGCTTCCTGGGCCAACTTCGGGTGATTTCCAGAGGGCTTCCGCGTCCGTAGCGTGTCACGGAGGCCGTGCTCCGCGATGCACTCCGTGACACGTTGCTTGTTATTCCTGGAAAGAGTCCTACTACTATAAATAGCACACTTAGGTTTATTTTTCAGAGTTCAGACTTGGTGGAGCTAGGACGTGGGTTAGCAGCAGTTGAGGGACGAAAAAGCTAAGGGATTTCTTCTCTTCCTTTCTTCTTTCAATCAATTGTATGTACGATTTACACTTGTTTTAGGATGATCAATCCACAAATGAGTGGCTAATTCTCTTCCTTGCTAAGGTTTTGAACATGTGTAGTGAATTTTGATTGTAAATAATATGGTTTTCTTCTTCTTCTTTCATGTTGTTCTATTAATTCTTGTTCTTACTGCATTAGTGCTTGGCCGACATTAATGTAAATCTAAAAAGTCCAATTTCACTCGAGAGAGCAAGAAATTGGAAAGTTGTGAATTAATAGGGTATTGTTCTTAACTTGATTTGGGAAAATTGGGTTTTGATGTGCTTTCCTGATAGAAATATACTTGAAAGCCGTATTAGTCAATTAGGAACCGGAATTGTAGTGCTAGGTCATAAATTGCATTTGATCACAGAAATGTAGACGAATGGTTTATGATTCTAAAGTGAAATTAAATACGAGAGTTTTAATTTCTAGGCAAATGTTCTTGGCTAGCAACATGAAGAAAAGATTAACCAAATTGTGATTATCGTCAAATTCATTGCTTGTTCTTAACCTTGGCATGCTCATATCCATAGTTTCAATTCACAGTAAATAATTGTTAATAGTTTTAGTATATATAATTTATAAACAAAAACTTATTTAATTGTTGGTTACGTTGTTGTTAGCATAATTAGAAGTAAGATAAGAATATAGTCTACTTAGGCAATTTTACTTATCCAGAGTCTCCTTGGATCGATACTTGGCTTACTTAGCCACTTTATTACTTGTTTGACCACGTGCACTTGCGTGTCGGTTTTTAACCCCTACCGGAACACCCGAACACCGACCAGTACGAGGTAGACCTGTAATGAAATCCATATTCACTTCTTCCCACTTCCATGTGGGTAAAGTGATATCCTGAGTCATATCTCCCAGTCTTTGATGTTCCACCTTGACCTGCTGGAAATTCAGGCACTTAGCTACAAATTCTACAATGTCTCTTTTCATACCGTTCCACCAGTAAATATCCCATAAATCACCATATATCTTAGTAGCACCTGGATGGGTAAATTATCTCGAACTATGTGCTTCATCTACGATCTGTTGTCTCAGGTCACCGACATCCGGCACACATAGTCTACCCTGGTATCGGAGTACACCATCTCCCCCTTGGGAGAAAACCTCCACTTTTTTTTTGAGAACCGCCTCCTTCAGCTTAATTAGTATGGGATCTACATCCTTCCTTGACTTAACTTCAACTACCAACGAGGAACCTGATCCACTCTGCACTACTTCTCCACCATCATTTGGATCAACCAACTGCACTCCAATCGAGCTAACCTGTGGATATCCTTAGCCAGTTCCTTGTTTCCCTCATCAACATGAGCGGCGCTCCCCATAGACATCCTGCTTAGGGCATCAGCCACCATATTGGCTTTGCCCGGGTGATACAGCACACTCATGTCATAGTCGTTCAGTAGCTCAAACCATCTTCCCTAACGAAGATTTAGATCTTTCTAATTGAACACATACTGAAAGATCTTGTGATCGATAAAAACATCCACATGACCCCCGTAAAGTTAGTGCCTCCATATTTTCATTGCAAACACTATTACTGCTAACTCCAAGTCATGAGTTGGATAGTTTTTGTTATGAACCTTGAGCTGTTTGGAGGTGTAAGGTATCACCCTATCCCGCTGCATCAAAATGCAACCATCCAACTCTGGAAGCGTCACAATACACCATGAAACCATCTGTTCCTTACGGCAAGGTTAACACTGGAGCGGTAGTGAGTCGAGTCGTCAACTCCTAGAAGCTCTTCTCACACGCATCTAACCACTGTAATTTCACCTTTTTCTAAGTCAACCTAGTCAGAGGGGATGCAATAGAAGAGAAAACTTCCACAAAATGTCGGTAACAACCTGCTAGACCCAAGAAACTTCTGATTTTAGTTGGGGAAGTAGGTCTGGGCCAGTCTTTCACCGCTGCTACCTTTTGAGGATCTACCTGAATACCCTCACCCGAGACCACATGACCAAGGAAAGTCACAGACTTCAACCAGAATTTGTATTTGCTGAACTTAACGAATAACTGGCAGTCTCTGAGCGTCTGTAGCACTATCCTCAAATGGTTAGCATATTCCTCTTTACTTTTGGAGTATACCAAAATGTCTTCAATAAATACAATGACGAACACGTCTAGATATGGCTTGAAAATCCTGTTCATTAGGTCCATGAAAGTTTCTAGGGAATTAGTCAATTCAAAGAATATAACCATGAATTCAAAGTGACCATACCGAGTTCTAAAAGCTATTTTCGGTATGTCACATTCTCTGGCCCTTAGCTGATGGTACCCTAACCTGAGATCTACCTTGGAGAAATAACTGGCTCCCTGAAGCTGATCGATCAAGTCATCAATCTTGGGTAGGGGATACCAATTCTTAATCGCGACCTTATTAAACTGACGGTAGTCGATACACATTGTGAGAGTATCTTTCTTTCGCACGAATAATACTGGAGCACCCCATGGAGAGATGTTGGGCCTGATGAAGCCTTTATTAAGGAGGTCTTTTAGCTACTCCTTCAACTTCTTAAGCTCAGCTGGAGCTATTTTGTAAGATAGGCTGAGTGTTTGGAAGGAGGTCTATGCCAAAGTCTATTTCTCTCTTAGGAGGAACTCCGGGAAGATCTTTGGGAAACATGTCAGGGAACTCACTGACAACTGGAACTGACTGAATGGTTGGGGTTTCAGAATTGAATCTTTCACTGAACTATATGATAAATACACCATTTAGAAAGAAGCTTTATGGCCTTAAGGTAGGAAATAAACTGACCCTTAGATGCTGAACTACTGCTCGTCCACTCTAAAACTGGCTTATTAGGGAACTGAAATTTGATGACCCTAGTTCTATAGTCAACTGAGGCATAACCGGAGTGTAACCAATTCGTGCCGAGAATGAGGTCGATGTCAACCATGTCTAACTGTACAAGATATTCTAGAATGACCTTATTCAAGATTGAGACTAGGCAATTTCTATACACCCGGCTGGCTCTAACTGACTCACCAACTGGGGTGGAGACTGAGAATGGTTCTAAGAGGACCTCTAGACCGATATCAAACTAGATAGCTACATAGGGAGTCACGAATGATAATGTGGCTCTTGGATCTAGTAGGGCATACACATTTAGATGAAACAGGCGGAATATACCCGTGACCACGTCAGGTGAGCTCTCTTGATCCTGATGAGAGGACAAAGCATAAAGATGGTTGTGGTGTTGGCCGCCATCCGTACCTAAAGTGTTGTCCTACTGGAGCTGCTAAAGTGGTGGATTGAGATCTCCCGCATCATGCTGATGGGCATTCTTTGAGCTGATTACCAAGATGTCCACACCCAAAGAAACCCTCTCATCCCTAAAGACATTCCCATGGATGGTTCTAGCCATACTTAGGGCAAGCTGGGTAATGATTGCTGGCGCTGTTACTTTGGGACTGTGAGCCAGATGCTCCACCCCTGTGATCCTTGCAGGACCAAAAAGTAGGGGTGTTGGCTGAAGGGGGTGTTGGAGCCCTCTACTGTTGTGGGCAGATACTACCGCCTGACCTCTGGTGGCCATAGTCTGATTGGCTAGTCCTTGCCCGCTTGTTCCCGCTCCAAGTCTTTTAGCTTTTCTGCCTTAATTTACTAAGCATTAATGATGAGGATGGAAAGTTCAATATATTTAGTAAGCATTATAGTCCTGCACTCCTTGAGGACCAAGTTCGATACTCCACTGATGAACTTCAGTATGCGAGCTCTTGGCTCGGCTACAATCTCCAGAGCGTACTTAGACAATCTTGTAAACTCCATGGCATATTCTTCCACCATCCAATTTCCCTATTTCAGATTCATAAATTCTACCACCTTACCCTCCCTAAGCTCTCGGGGAAGATCTATCTAGGAAGGCTGTAGTGAAATCCTCCCACTCCACCGGTTCTGCTCCCGCTAGTCTTCCCTCCTTCCACTGATCATACCAGATCTAGGATACCCCTTTCAACTTGTAGGCAGCCAGGTCGGCACTCTCAGAAGAGCTAACATTCATAATTCCGGTGATCTTCCTAATCTCATCCATGAACTCCTATGGGTCCTCTCTCATCATAGATCTGTGGAAAGATGGAGGGATCATCTGGGTGAAGTCTCAAACTCGGGCAACTTCTGCGGACCCATTATTGTTGACCGGAACCACCTGTTGGTTCACCTAGTTCTTGACTATCTGTGCGAGCAGTTGGATTGCCACTCTGTACTCTGCAGCAGACGCTGGGGCTGTTGGAGCTGGTGGGGTAGGTCGATGAGCATTGCCGGCCCTTCATCCATAACCACATCGTGGAGGCATGATTTCACTAAAATGAAATAGAGCACGAGTTTGGAGAATACTTCTGTAATTGAACCTCAACGCATGATAAGGAGTATGAACAAAAGGGAGTTTTTGTAATAAGGTCTCGTAGCCTCCTCGACATAAGTGTGTTGCGATTCACACCCATGAAAAAAAATCTACTCTATGCGGATTTCAGACTTCCTAGTATACTCTAAACCTAGTTCTTTGATACCAAGTTTGTTACGACCCCAGTCTATACCCTCGATGAGACACGATACTTGGAGTCATAAATAATCCCAATTCAACCCATGGTCTATCATAACATTGATAATCTGAGTAAAATCATAGTGGAATCTTTAAAGTAATAACAACCATTTATGAAAAAGAACTAAATCATAAAGCTTTATACAATTGAAAATAAAACTGAAAATCTGAATCTGTGTCTGTGTTTTAAAGCCATCTATATGATGAGTTGCTGGGACAATCCTCCAGCTAACTTTAAAGTTTACTGAATGAAATATAACTGCAGAAAGATAACATCATCCTCAAAAGATGAGGACTCACTACTGATGCAGTTGAAAACTCTTGGATACGATCCACTAATGGTGCTGAGACTGAGAACCTGCAGCTATATCATAAAATGATACAGAGTAGAAGGCCTTTGTCAGTACTTTAAATGTACTGAGTAAGTAGGAGAAATCATAACACGGAGAATAAAATAACTGAATAATAATGACATGCAATGACCAACTGAAATGCTGAAACTGACTAAACTGAAATATACTGAGATGGTCAAAATGACCCTGTCTAATGGTCAAAGATATGCTCTAAATTTGAGATAATGATATGAACTACTAAACTGAACTAATCTAGATAGACTAATCTAAAACTATTCTAAGATGAGCTAACCTGAGACTGATCTATCTAGTGGGAGAGTCTATAACCGACATGTAACTACGTGAGCTAGACATGGAGTCCCATGTATACACCTCATCGGTAGGACCCTAATATACCTTGACAGGGTATAAAGGCCTGAACTGGGTGATCACAAGTCTGGGGCCATAAGGCCAGTAAAAATAACCTATGGTAGCAACATAATTCTGGGAACCTAGGTGCGTTGGAACCCTGATCCGCTTGATGCTAAGTCCTACTCTCACTGGATAGTCCTAGACTGACTACTAAGCTGATAGCCTGAAACTGGGGCCCAAGACTAAGCCACGAATACCTATTTGGAAGCACCTGAAAGTCTTATCGAACCAGATCCTATAAATGGTGTTCTAAGATTGGCCAAAGATGCTTATTTGGAAGCGTCGTAACTATTTAAAGAACAAACTGTAATATGAAGATGAAGTTCTAAGACTGGTTGGAGTTACTTATCTAGAAGTGTCATAACCATCTAAAGAACCACTAAAAATCTTATAACTGAGTCTAATACTGATAATTGGGAGGCATCACTGACACCTCAAGAATTAACTATAGTCAAACTGATCAGCTGACATTTATGGACAACATTGAGTGTAATAATCTGACTGAGATTGGAAAAATATGTATCTGACTGAAATTTTCATATACACTAAAAATATGGGGATTTCAAAACAGATAGAATCAAGTTATTGGGAAACTAGTCCAACACACAAGATTCTAAATTTTTATTGAACTGAGAACTAGGACTAAATCATTCCACTACATACAATTTTCACAAATTTATAGAAATGGGGAATAATAAAAAAGTAAAAATAATAAGAAATATTCCACTTGAAATCTTAACGAAATTAGTCTGACAATTTTCTACATTTCGAATCCACAGGGCTGTAACTGATAGAGAAAATAGAGAAGATTTTGGGGACACAAGGGAAGAACTATTCCCTTGTTGAATTCCCACATACTTGGATAAGAAATCTCTGGAGAAAAAGAGTTGAACTTATGCAACTGACCAGGAGCCCAAGTTCTTGCTTGAGAGGAAAGGTCTGGATTCTACGATCGATATTCCGAGAATCTAAGTAGGGAATGATGGGGAAAACCATTTAATCCGTCTAAATTCTATGAAATTATACTTAAAACAACATAGTTTAGGGACTAAATAGGTGAAAAATTACAAAAATATCCCTGAAATAAAAATCTAAAAACTGACCGACTGGGAACCAATGGATCACTCAACGAGTCATTGGTTGAGACCACGACTCATTGGGACCAGTCGTTGGTCCTACTGTCCGAGTCCTTAGTTCATTGGATGTGCCAACAGGAGATATCATGAATCGTTGGATGAACCAATACGTCATTGGTTCCTCTCGTTGTCATTGGAAGAGGAAATTAGAAGGCTTGACAATGAGTGATACAATGACTCGTTGGTGGACCCAATGGATCGTTGTGTCTAGTCGTTACCTTCACTAGTACAAGTCTAAAGATTTTTGAGCTTGAATACACGGGTGGTCACAATGACTCATTATGGCATACAATGGGTCGTTGTTTGCACTCGTCATCACTGAAGGGGTTTTCTGGGGTTCTCCTCCAATGACTCACACCACGAGTCATTGTTTCTGACGATGACTTGTTGGTGGAGTCGGGGGGGGGGGGGCCTGGAAGAGGGACTATTGAAATAGGGACCAACGATTGACAGGATGACTCATTATTTTTCACAACGGGTCATTCCTTGTCCCGTTGATTCCTAAAGGACCATGCTGGACTGGCCACGACGGACACAACGAGTTTTGGGGCTGACCATGACTCGTTGTCTCAATCATTCTGAGATAAATTTTTTGATTTTATTTCGAATTTTTCTTGCAAGGTCTGAGTCAGGTCTAGATAAGTTTCCGGGTGTTACAACTAAATAAATGGACATTCTAATAAATATTTTTTTATCAACACTTAATCCTACGGCAAAGATTTATTAAAAGATTAAAAAATAATCTTGTTTTCTGTTCATTTGGGATTTTAATATTCACTTTAAGTGGATTAGATACATAAATAAATCAATTTTAGTCCATGTTGTGGGTCTTTTTTATCTTAAAAAGGTTGAATTAATCTTGCATTAATGCTAAAAATTGGCCAATTTAAAACCTTAATCTACAAGCCCAAAAATCATGAACAACGTTTTACATTTAAAGGTCAATTTCTACCTTCATTATTATATCCTTATATCAAATAAGTAATTGCTATTATATGCACTATTTATCTACTTACTGAAATGTGAAATATTAGTTATTTATAACATAACATTCTCAGGTATATATATGCGTATAAAACTATTTTCTTCTTACAAGTTATTTTCTCAAGTATTTTAAGTACTAATATAGGCTATACTATTTTATCAACTTACGCTTAACCATCTTTAACGGACCTCAAAGAATGCTTAATCCCTTTCCTTTATGACAATTAAAACTCTTACCTAGAATTAATAAGTGAAATAGACCAAGTGGAGTCTATTTTAGTATACCTTAGTTAAATATTTAGGTTTCCTAATTCACTATAAAAATAATTAGGTGGTGACTCATTAAATTAATTAATTTAGGAATCACCAATATGTTGTACTCCGCTTTGACCCGGTTAAAATGGTGTATAATAGCTTGGTGACTTAGCTCAAAATATTTAGGTTATAAACCATAACAAACTTAGGTTAATAAATTAAATATTTGCTTGTTTTACCTTAAGTTATTGTTTCTTTATATATCATGTTTATGTGACATAAATTACTTATTTGTTATTGCTTTGTATAAATTATTTATTTGTTATTACTTTGTATAGATTATTTATATGTTATTTCTTTGTATAAATTATTTATTTTTTCTTTATATACATTGTCATTTCGTTCATATTTCTTTCAATTCTAGAAAACTCACACTATCACACTACATGTGAGGTGTGTTTTCTGCACCCACAAAATTCTTTTAAAAATTATAAATTTTAGGAAAGTTGTCATATTTGCAGGGTGTCTGAATTTTTTATGTTACTGCGTAGCCTTCTCACTCGGGTAGTCCAACAAGAACCATGAGTCTAGTAATCCAAATCTTAGAAAAATATAGGATAGAGTTGTGCCACCATTTCAATTTAAGTCATGTATGCCTACACCTTAGGTGTAATACCCTCCAAACCCTAAGATCAGACTTGGGAGTTGAAACAGAGAAAACAGAAATTTCTAAACCAGGTCACAGGATGAGTCGTCCACTGACCCGTTAAGAACCCCACGAGTCGTTAAGTGACCCATGGGGAAAGGCTGGGACTTCGTTGGAAATTTTGATTTTTGGGTGACCATAGATGTGACCAAAGTCGTGGTCAGCATCACGACTCGTCATGTCAGCTGTGGTCAAGGATGATATGAAGGAAGAAGAAAATCGACAGTGCTTCTAAGGGGTCATAACTATGACTCGTCGGGTACACCACAAGTCGTGGTGTCTTCCGTGGTGACTCCCAGAAGAAAATTGGCACTGTTCATGATGAGAGGTGACCACAAGTCATGGTCAGGAGCAGGACTCATCCAGTCCCTCATTGGGACTGGTAGTCTATTTTTGCTGCGAGTTTATTAAGGGTTTTTCTATAATTCCTATGTTCCTAAGGCCTAAGCTATGTTGTTTTAAGCTCAATAAGAAGGGTTTTAAGATAGATAAACCTATCCTAAGCCTTACCATTCCATGCATGCAATACTAGAAGGTTCTTAGGGGTGATCAAGGCTAAAATCCATCAATTCTTCTTCAATTTCCATTGGGTGTTCAAGGAAGAGAGTGAAATCAACTTACCCAAGTATGTGAGGCAATGAATGAGAGTTCCTTTCACTCTCATACCCTAAACTCTTATAAGATTCCATAGGTTTCAATTCGACAATTCAATTTTCATGATCAATGAGGTTTATGCCAATTCTTGTGAAATTTTCTATGATTTATTGATGGGTCAATTCCTTTCATGTATCAGTTCATTTTCTATTATCTATAGGAAGAATTTATGACTATTTTCATTATTAAATTATAGTTTCAAATTTTAATGAAATTATGCCCACTCATGCATGTTCTTATGAAAAGTTAAGTTATTATTTCGTTATGACCTTGATCTAAATTATTATGATTTATACCTTACAATATGATTTCTCTCAAGTACTCATCATGGATTTAGAAATATCAAGTATATACATATTTTACAAGTATGCAAGAATTTCATGAGTTATGGATCTATGATTATGGCCGACTCACAGGCTTTATTTCATGGCTAATTCACGTATTTCAAGCATGGTTATGATTATTATAATATAACTAGCCCATGAATCTCATTTATGTTTTTCCTCATATTATATGAGCACTATATATATTTTGAAAGTCGTATTTAACACCAAGTAGACCCTGGGTCCAAGCATTCCCCGAGTCTCAAAATTATGTGCCAGCTAGCCATGATGGGACTTCCCTTGAGACTGTCCCTTTTTTCCTGAATAGGCCTTTAATGAGTGATATCATGCCTCTTTTCATGGTTCTACCCTTGGAAAGGTACCAACACCCTCCCGACTAGGGGTTTATAGGTCGGGCTCCATGTGTCCTCATATGGGGTATGTCGGTTATAAGAATCTCCCACTGTTCCTCGTGATTCATGCATGATTATGCTTATGCACTTTGGCTCAAGTCATATCAACAAATCTTTTCTCTTATGATTATGCATATGATTGATTTACAAATTTTTAGAAAACCTTGAGCCCTTATGTTTACATTATGATATTTACGTTATGATCATGTTGTCTTACTCTTATAAATTATTATGTATTTTAATTGTCAGTTTTACTTACCTTGCATACTTAGTACATTTTAAGTACTGACTGCATACTCTATGTTGTATCATTTTATGGTACAGGCTCCGATACCCAGACTCAGTCCCACCGCTAGTTAGACTTCCAGAGTTAGCACTTCTCAGTCTCAGTTGGTGAGTCCTCATCTTGCGAGGGCCCTTCTTATCAGCTGTATTTTGTCTTTTCAGTTTTCAAACTATAGTGAGTTAGTTGGGATCTAGTCCCATCAGCTTATTAGTATGAGAGGCTTTTAAGACATAATTTGTATTCAGATTTAGACGTATATATGTACTCAGATATTATGTTATGTTTGGAATTCCTCTATGTTATTCATGTTGATCTTTCATTATATTGAATGAGTTTGATGTTATGTTCATGCCATGAGTTGACATGGAACCTCTTGGGGTTCTTTGTCCCGTGTTTCGATGCGGACCTATGTTCATATCGTGACAAACTTGGTATCAGAGCTTTAGGTTTTGAAGTGTCCTAGGGTGTCCAAAAGTTGCGTTAAGTAGAGTCTTTTTCGTGGGTGTGAAGTGCGCCACACTTATGAGGAATAGGCTATGAGACGTTTAGGAATTGTTCCCTTCTTTCATGATCTAAGTAATGCAATGAAATCTCTCTATCCACCTAACTCGTGCTATACACATTTGCAGAATCATTCCTCCTCGCAGATTTAATGGACGGAGAAACGAAAATGGAAATGGCCACGAGAAAGGTAATGGAAATGGGCACCAGCAGGCTCTACCAGCCCATGAGGAGCACGTACCCAAGCCGGCTGCCCACAAGGAGTTCAGAGCAGCCATTCCGATGTTAGCCTAGGCCTTGACCGCCCAGGTCAATTAGCAGGTGGTGACGTATGTCCCTTAGAATGAGAATGTAGCAGTGCATAAGTTAGGGATTTTTTGAGGATGAACCCTCCCGAGTTCCTTGGATTGAAGGTGGACAAGGATCCACATGAGTTTATTGATGAAATTCTGAAGATCACCCAGATCATAGGGGTGACCAAAGAGGAGTGCACCAACTTAGCCTCTTATCAGCTGAAAGGGGTTGTGCATATCTGGTTCAAGTAGTGGAAAGATAGCCGGACAGTGGGAGAAGGTCCTATCAGTTGGGAGGAGTTTGATATCACATTGTTAAAGCGGTTCTTCCCTCGTGAGATGAGGGAGATTAAAGCAGCGGAGTTCGTGAACCTGAAGCAAGGTAACATGAAAGTCCAAGAGTAGGCTTTGGAGTTCACTCATTTGTCTAAGTATGCACTAGAGCTGGTGGCTGATCAGAGAGCTTGGGTGAGCAGGTTTGAACATGGAGTGGCGGACTACCTAGACAAGGATTGCAGGATCGCCATGTTTCATCAGGATATTGATTTCCCCCAGATAGTTTTGCATGCCCAGCAGATGGAGGCGGTGCATCTAAGAGAGAGAGGTAAAGTGTGCCAGGACGGACAGTGTTGGGTCCACTCAGCAGAGACCCAGTGGCGGTCACCGCCCTCAGTTCTAGCAAAAGTCCCTAGTCCCAGTACCATCATCATCCATTGTCCCGTCCCAACCCAGACGTGATCATAGGGGTAGACCGTCAGGCTCGAGGGTCCAGGGAAGCATTTCAGGAGATCGGACTATTCTATCCTGTGCGAAGTATGGAAAGAACCACCTAGCAAGGTGTTTAGTTGGCTCAGACGCTAGTTTTAGGTGTGGAAAACCCAGACACAGGCTCAGGGATTGCCCTATAGCCAGACCAAGCAATGGTAGGGCCCGTAACCCAGCCGCTAGTTCATCAGCGTCGACAACATGTCCCTTCTAATAGGGTGCTTCTACTAGTTCAGCTGGTGGCCAGCGTTAGAACAGGTTTTATGTCCTTGCACCTCGATAGGAGAAGGAGAATTCACCAGATGTGGTTATTGGTACGTTACGAGTACTTCATGTTGATGTTTATGAATTATTAGACCTAGGAGCTACTTTTTCTTTTGTGACGCCCTATGTTGCTAGTACTTTCGGAGTCAGTCCCGATATCCTATCAGAACATTTCTCAGTCTCTACACCAGTCAGTGATTCAGTTATAGCTCAACGGGGATATAGAAATTTCCCTGTCACAGTCCTTCAAAAAGTCACCTCTTAGATTTGGTAGAGTTAGCCATGACCGATTTTGATGTTATCCTTAGCATGGATTGGTTATTTGCATGTTATGCCTCAGTCAATTGTAGAACCCGTGCAGTAGAGTTCAAATTTTCGGGTGAGCTGGTCTTAGAGTGGAAGGGTAGTTCGTCTATGCCTGTAGGTCATTTCATTTCATACCTTAAGGCTAGAAAGATGATCTATAAAGGTTGTATGTATCACCTAGTTAGGGATAAGGATGCTACGTCTGGGGCCCCGACTATCCAATTAGTTCCCATAGTGCGCGAGTATCCAGAAGTGTTTCCAGATGATTTACCGGGAATTCCTCCCGAGTGGGAGATTGATTTTGGAATTGACCTTCTTTCCGATACTTAGCCTATATCTATTCCTCCTTACATAATGGCTCCACCTAAGTTAAAAGAGTTGAAGGAGCAGGTGAAAGACCTTTTAGACAAGGGTTCATCAAACCGAGCAAATCCCCATATGGCCCACCAGTTCTCTTTTTCCATAGGAAATATGGTTCTCTTTGTATATGCATTGATTATCAGCAATTGAACAAGGTCACCATCAAGAATAGTTATCCTCTTCCCAGGATTGATGATTTGTTTGACCAACTTCAAGGTGCTAAGTGCTTTTCAAAGATAGATCTCAGATCCGGATAACATCAGCTCAAGGTTTTGGAGAGTGACATCCCAAAAACAGCCTTCAGGATGCGGTCTATGAGTTTGTAGTTATGTCTTTTGGACTAAGGAATGATTCTGCAACTTTTATGGATCTAATGAACAGGGTGTTTAAGCCGTACTTGGATATGTTTGTTATTGTGTTCATACATGATATCCTGATATGCTCTCGGAGTGAGGAGGAGCATGCTGCTCATTAGAGGGTGGTGCTACAGACTCTCAAGGATCGCCAGTTGTATGCTAAATTCAGTAAATACGAGTTTTGGTTGAACTAAGTGGCATTTTTGGATCATGTGGTGTCAAGTAAGGGTGTATAGGTGGACTCTCAAAAGATAGAAGCGGTGAAGAATTGGCCTAGACCAGTGAATCCTTCATATATCAGGAGTTTCTTGCGTTTAGCTATTTATTATCGAAGGTTTGTTGAGGGATTTTCATCAATTGCGGCACCGTTGACCAAACTCACCTAGATGAAAGTGAAGTTCCAATGTCGGAGGTTTGTGAGAGAAGGTTCCAAGAGTTGAAGACTAGACTCACTAAGGCAACAATGTTAACCCTACCTGAGGGTACCGATGGGTTTGTGGTATATTGTGATGCTTTGAGGATCGGCCTTGGTTGTGTATTGACGCAGCATGGTAAGGTTATAGCATATTCTTCGAGGCAGCTAAAGTTTCATGAAAAGAATTATCCAACTCATTATCTAGAATTGGCAATGGTAGTATTTGCCTTGAAGATTGGAGACACTATTTGTACGGGGTCCATGTAGATGTGTTTACAGACCAAAAAGCTTACAATATGTGTTGACCCAGAAGGATCCAACTCTAGGTCAAAGGAGGTCGTTGGAATTACTCAAGGATTATGACATGGGTGTCCTTTACCTTTTGGGCTAGGCTAATGTGGTAGAAGACACTCATAGTAGGCTTTCTATAGAGAGTGTGTCCCATGTAGATTAGGGAAGGCAGGAGTTGGTGAAGGATGTGCATCGGCTCTCAAGGTTGGGAGATCATTTGCCTAACTCGACCGATGGTGGTGTCATTGTTCAGAACGAATAAGAATCATCCTTGGTGACAAATGTAAAAGCTAGACAATACAAGGATCCTATTTTGGTAAAGTTAAAGGAAGTTGTTCAGAATCAGAAGGTAGAGGTCTTCTCTAAAGGAAGAGATGGTGTGCTCGGGTATTAGGTTCATTTGTGTGTACCGTATGTTGAACATTTGAGAGATCGGATGTTGCACGAGGCTCATGGTTCCAGATATTCCATACATCCAGGTGCCACGAAGATATACCGTTACCTACGGAAAGTCTATTGGTGGAATGGCTTGAAGAAGGACATAGAGGAGTTTGTGGCTAAGTGTCCGAATTGTCAGCAGGTGAAAGTGGAGCATCAAAGACCGGGAGATCTGCTTCAAGATATCAGTATTCCTACTTGGAAGTGGGAGGAGATTAATATGGACTTCATCACCGGGTTGCCTCACACTCGTCGAAAGTATGACTCCATTTTGATGGTTGTGGACAGGTTTGACCAAAACAGCTCATTTCCTACCGGTCAGAACTACCGATTCAATGGAGGATTATGCTAAATTACACATCCGGGAGCTAGTTTGGTTGCATGGAGTGCTCTTGTCCATCATATCAGGTAGAGGTACTCAGTTTACCTCCCAGTTTTGAAGAGGTTTCAAAAGGGACTTGGTACTCAGGTCAAGCTTAGCACAGTGTTTCATTCGCAAACTGATAGTCAGGTAGAGTGAACTATTCAAACATTGAAGGACATGTTGAGAGTGTGTGTGATTGACTTCAAGGGTAGTTGGGATGATCATTTGCCTCTTATTGAGTTTGCGTGTAACAATAGCTATCATTCCAGCATTCAGATGGCTCCGTTTGAGGCTCTCTATGGGAGAAGGTGTAGATCGCCTATTGGTTGGTTTGAGGTCGGTAAAGCTACATTGATTCGTCCAAATTCAGTCCATTAGGCTATGGAGAAGGTTCAGCTTATTAGGGATGGGTTAAAAACATCTCAAAGTCGCCAAAAGTCCTATGCGGATGTTAGGAGAAGGGAGCTTGAGTTTGAAGTCGATGATTGGGTGTTTCTGATGGTATCTCCCATGAAGGGAGTGATGAGGTTTGGAAAGAATGAGAAACTCAGTCCCCATTATATTGTCCCGTACCACATTGCGAAACGGGCTTTTAAGGTAGCATATGAATTAGAGCTGCCCTCAGAATTAGCTTTAGTCCATCCAGTTTTTCATATATCACTCTTAAAGAAGTGTTTGGGTGATCCAGCTCTAGTTGTTTCGGTGGAGAGTGTAGGTGTGAAGGACAACTTAGTTATAAGGAGGTTCTGATGGATATATTGGATCGTTAGGTTTGAAAGTTGAGAAACGAAGAAGTAGCTTCAGTCAAGGTTTTATGGAGAAATTAGTCTATTGAGAGAGCTACATAGGAAGCTAAAGCAGATATGATGGCTAAATACCCCCATTTATTCCCTTCTGGCTCAGTTTCGGCTTCAGGTATAAGTTTCCTTCTTAATACTCTATTCAGTTTCATGTTCAGCTCATGTGCCCTAGTTTCTTACATGTCAATGAATGTTTGTGTGGTTTAGGGATTCAGTTTAACTAGGTAGTTCAAATTGGAGTCAGTTACTCTGTCAGTTTTCAGCATGTATGTTTAGTATTTGGGTATGATGATTGCATTTCTTTGCTTTTTAGTATGTTTTTCCACATTCGAGGATGAACTTTCCTAAGGGGGAGATATTGTAATACCTCAAAAATCTTAAGATCAGACTAGAAAGTTGAAATGGAGAAAATAGGAATTTTTGCACCAAGTCACAGGACGAGTCGTCCAATGACCCATCAGGAACCCCGCGAGTCGTTAAGTGACCCGTGAAAGGAAAGGTTGGGACTTTGTTGAAAATTTTGGTTTTTGGGTGACCATGGATGTGACCATGGTCATAGTCAACATGACGACTTGTCATGTCAGCCGAGGTCAAGGATGATATAAATGAAGAAGAAAATTTACAATGCACCTAACGGGTCATCACCACGACTCGTTGGGTACACCACGACTCGTGGTGAGAAAATTGGCAGTGTTCATAATGAGAGGTGACCACGAGTCGTGGTCAACGACATGACTCGTCCTATCCCTCTTTGGGACTATCTGTCTGCTTTTTCCTACGAGTTTATTAATGGCTTTTTCATAATTTCTAAGTTTCTAAGGCCTAAGATATGTCATTTAAAGCTCAGTTAGAAGGGTTTTAACAGAGTTAAACCTATCTGAAGTCATACCATTTATGCATGCAAGGCTAGAAGGTTCTTAGGGGTGATCAAGACTAAAATCCATCAATTCTTCTTCAATTACCTTTGGGTGTTCAAGGAAGAGAGTGAAATCAACTTACCAAGGAATGTGAGGCTATGAATGAGAGTTCCTTTCACTCTCATGCCCTAAACTCTTCTAAAATTCCATGGATTTCAATTCTACAATTCAATTTTTCATGATCAATGAGGTTTATGCCAATTCTTATGAAATTTTCTATGATCTATCGATGGGTTAATCCCTTTCATGTATCAAATCATGTTTTCTTATCTATAGGTAGAATTTAAGACTATTTTCATTATTAAATTATAGTTTCAGATTTTAATTAAATTATGCCCACTCTTGCATGTTTTTATGAAAAGTTAAGTTATTATTTCATTATAACCTTGATCTAAATTAGCCCAATTATGATTTACGCCTTACGATATGATTTATCTCAAATACTCATCATGGATTTATGAAATATCAAGTATATACATGTTTTACAATTATGCAAGGATTTCATGAGTTATGGATCTATGATTATGGCTGACCCACGGGCCTCATTTTATGGCTAGTTCTCGTATTTCAAGCATAGTTATGATTATTATGATTTAACTATCCCATGAACCTCATGTATGTTTTCTATACTATTATATAAGCACTATACATGTTTTGGGAGTAGTATTTGACACAGAGTAGACCCAGGATCCAAGCATACCCCGAGTCTCAAAACTACGTGCCAACTAGCCACGATGGGACCTCCCTTGAGACTATCCCTTTTTGCCCGAATGGGCCTTTCATGAGTGATATCATGCCTCTTTTCATGGTTCTACCATTGTCAAGGTACGAACAACATCGTGACTAGGGGTTTACAGGTCAGGCTCCATGTGTGCTCATATGGGGTATGTCGGTTATAAGAATCTCCCGCTGTTCCTCATGATTTATGCATGATTATGTTCCTACCCTTTAGCTCAAGTCATGTCAATAATTCTTTTCTCTTATTATTATGAATATGATTGATTTACAAATGTTTTGAAAACCTTGAGTCGTTATGTTTACATTATGATATTTATGTTATGATCATGTTGTCCTACTCTTATAAACTATTATGTATTTTAATTATCCGTTTTATTTACCTTGCATACTCAGTACATTCCAAGTACTGAACGCATACTCTATGCTTTATCATTTTATGATACAGGCTCCGATAATTAGACTCAGTCCTACCGCTAGTCAGACTTCCAGAGTTAGCACTTCTCAGTCCTAGTTGGTGAGTGCTCATCTTGCGAGGGCCCTTCTTATCAGTTGTATTTTTTCTTTTCAGTTTTCGGACTATAGTGAGTTAGTTGTGGTCTTGTCCTATCAACTCATCAGTATTAGAGGCTTTTCGAACATAGTTTGTACTAAGATTTAGACATATATATGTACTCAGATGTTATGTTATGTTTAGACTTTTGTTATGTTATTCATGTTGATCTACCGTTATATTGAATGAGTTAGATATTATGTTCATGCCATGGGTCGACTTGGAGCCTCTCGAGGTTCTTTGTCCTGTGTCCCGACCCGGGCTTATGTTCGGGTCGTGACATTAGGTGTGTTGATCCTAGGTAACAACTACACAATTAGGATAGCCGCCTAATTTTATCGATGGGTTTCATAATCAAATGATTACCAAGAATATTTTGTGCTACATGATAATGATAGATGGATCCAATCCATTTTATGACATATCAAGTTTGGAAATTATGTGTTTATTTATTAAATTTGTATTGTAGGATGGATTTAGATCCCCAAATGCCCGAAATTAAGATTGTTGAGGGTATTCCACACAAGTTTTGAAGATATGGTGGTAAAATTTTAGTCTCTAGCAGAAACTTGTAAGAAACTAGTAATTCAAAGTAGGTTGGGGTTCCTCATTTCACTGTTTAAGATCTCCCCCGACAAGCATGTGATTAGGGTACCACTTCAATTTTAGGATCCAGATCGGGTTGTCTTCAAATTCAAGGACTTTGAACTCACACCTACATTAGAGGAATCCATTATTTTACCAATTTGAAGTTCCAAGGAAGAGGTCAGATTATCCCACAAACTCAATCCGGAAAGAAATTTATCCACTACCTAGGGCTGAAAAATACAAACGAACTTTGATGCTTCGAGAACAATTGGGTTTCTTTGGATTATTTATATGAGAGGTAAGGTCGTCGAGACGTTCACAAGTTTCTCAAGAAAGAATTATCTTGCACTTTCGCTCATAGGGAAATTAGACGTCCTATGAGATTTACTGTGGCCTTATTAGGAATTTTGGTGTTTCCACGAGAACACGGGAAGATTCGTACTTGCATATGTTCTGTGGCCTGAGCAATAATTGAAGGAGTTGATGGTACGGAACTCACCCTGGTTCCCATGATTTTAGCAGAAATACTTTGAGCTTTGGGAAAACGTAAGAGAGGCAAGGTTGCAACCTTCTTATTACAGGTGTGGACAATGGAAACTTTTACCAACGTCTAAACATGCTGGACATATGCTTTAGTATTTCAAACAAAATTGACAGTTTTTATGGAAGGATGAGCGGTTTGCGTCTCCAGTCGGCACTAATAATTGGTACGAATTCTTGATTTCTATCACTGGTGAACAAATACAATGGAAATACCCATTACTCTCATGTACCACAGCCTACATAAGATGCAGAAGACTTTACTATATAGAGCTTATTGGGTTGAAAGGCCTCCATCCATAAGCTCCAACAACGGTACACCGAATTTTGGTCAAGAACAAGTAATCCCTCTCCGAGCAAATATAAGAGTTTATGACATTTGATCATGCCCAAATTACACCTTGCAATTGATGTATAAAGCAGTCGCTATTAAATATAGTAACCCTACAGAGGTTGGGGTCAATCCCACAGGTAATAGGTAGAAACAATGTGTTAATGATGAAGATAAGCAAACTTGTAATCAATATTTCGAAAGGGGGGTTTTCAAATAAAATAAAATAATTATAAGAATAATTGAGTTTGTATCAAATTGATGAAGCTAAGATAGAATTATGTTCCCCATGATTTCATAACTTAGTAGGCTTTACTACTGATCTATCCTAGTGAATTTTGTGTAAGACTTACATTTAGTACATCTAATGTTTCTCGACTTAAGAACTACACTTATCTCCCCATCATCTCAAAGTGTATGCGTTACGTAAGAAAATAGACAATAAATGATTTCCACCCATCTCCTCTCGATCTCAAAAGTGTGTATATTTTAACTTTGCAGTAAGCTTTGACTTTAACTATCCTCAGTTAGAGCTCAAGTAAATTAGATGAGAGTTATTAACCTCAAATTGCCATCGTTATTCTCTTTTCCTAATTTCAACCTCCTTGGTCGAGCAACTTGAAGATACGGGAACATTTTAACGTTTGCAACTGCTAAAACTTAATTAAACAAAGAGAATAACAATTCATCCAATTCAGCATTCAAGAATCACTATTTTATTATGCCTACATTCGTTAATCCATTATTGTTCCCACAATCCTAGCCCAAGAGATTTAGCCGCTCATGTTTATGAGAAACCAAATAAAAGATGTAGAAGAATTCATAATGAAATACTTAAAAGAACATTTAATTGAGTAGAAAATCTCCAAGACTATATTGAATCACAAGAACTTGATGAAATTCCAACAATTCTCAATTAAACTATTACACATATTCTCAAAGTACGAATTGTGCAACTCTATGAATTATAAAGTACTAGTTGTTGACTTCAAAATCTATATAACACAACTAAGACATAGAAATAAATGGTATTTATAATAGAAGACTAAGACATTGTTATTCCTTATATTGGATTGAAATAGGGCTTTGCATCTTTTGTTCCTAGTAGAATTGGGATTTGACTTTTCTGGCTGCCCAAACTTGCATGTGCCTTGCGGCACCCATAGCACTATGTGTTTGGCACGATGCACTACTCTGTCATGATCTGAACGTACACCCGGACCGTGGACACAGGACAAGGGACCCCGAGAGACCCCAAGTTGACCCATGGCACAAACATACAACTAATCTCATTTAAATAAGCTAAATGTTAAACACAAAACATAGCGGAAACATAACCATAGCATAACGCCAGAAAATACTAGGCGTACACATAAGTTGAGTACTACATATTGTCTGAAAGCCTCTACTACATACGATAGGTTGATGGGACAACATCCCCAACTAACCCGAACAATACTGAAACACAAGATATCATAAAAGTCTATCAAACGGTCCTCAGAACATGAGGATTCACTAATAATCTGAGAGCGTAAGCTGAGATGGACTTAGGATGAGGATGAGCCTGATATCCGGACCCTGTATCATGAAATAAGTAAAACGGACGTTAAAAGTAAAATAAACTCATAAATAAACATAGGAGAAGGACATCATGCTTGTTTCATAAACTTCGTAAGAAAACATAAGGCTCAAGGCTTTCAAATCATTCATAAAGTGGTCATAATCATAATCATAAGTAAGATTTATCAAAACATAACTTGAGACAATAACATAAACATAAAAATGCATAAGACATGCGGAACAATGGAAGGACTCGTCATAACCGACACCATCATAGTGGAGCCTTTCATGATGCCCCAACTATCTCACTCAAGTAGGCAGAGCCGACCCTGGCTTGCCAGGCGAGGATCGTGCATTAAGCGTGATATCACATTTGAGGAGATCATTATCAATACAATATATCATTAGAAACCCACGGTGGCACGTGGTTATGAGACACCAGCGTAGTCCTTTGAATGCTGGGTTGCTCGGTGCTAGACACGACTCCCAAAAACATGCATATAGGCTCATACGTAAATCAATAAGATCATGCATTAAGATTCATTGGCTAAAAGATAACATTTATCATCATTGATCCCCTTTAAAACATGCTTAGACAAGAATCAAGGCCCTTTACAACATCATAAATTGATCAATCATGCAATTCGGTTCATGCATCGTAAATCATTCTTCAACATGTGGGCATTGCCCAATACTTCAACATACTTACTTCTTTCAAATATGCTCATAAACATGGGAAATGTGAATTCATGCTTCTCCATCATAAATGAATCTCAAAATATAGAATATTCATCAGAAATCATAACTTTCATGAACCTTCATCAATGGGCATTTTAGATTTAAAAAGATTGAAACATGATTTTAAAGAAAATAATATGAAATCTGCCCATCATTCATAATTCAATAATCAAAACTCAATGAAATCATATCCATAAAGAGAAATCACATTTTCATGCATTTGGGTAAACCCCCATAGAAATTGAATAGGAGAATTCATTATTTAAATCGAAATTGGACATGGGTGTGAAAGGATTTCACCCATGCTAAAACCCTACATACCAGGGAATGGACTGATTTCAATGTTCCTTGAATACCCACAAAGAAATTGATGAAATTTTTGAGAAAAGACCTTGAATCTCCCTAAAACCTCTCTAAAAGCTCTTACATGGGAATGGGCATGGATTAGGGACTTAACCTATCTTATCACACTAAGAAAAACACAAAACGGCGTAGTTTAGGGTCTCAAAGCATGGGAAAGTCAAAATTTCCCTTAATGAAATTTCTCCTAAAAACTGCTCCGGACGGACCAACGACCAATCCAAAGGGTCGTTGCACGATACCACGACTCGTGGTATCGAGTCGTCGGGTTCACTGCCTCATGAAAAACCTCAGGTTCTTCCCACAACTCATCAGGATGAGTCGTAGCTTCAATCAACTGGTCGTTGGATCGACCGTCGTCAACTCCTTTACCAATCTAACTTCCTTTACCACGAGACTCACCACGACTCGTGGTGGGTTCTAACAATTCATGTATCAATCCGTTTTATGCACTATAATTCTGAACCCACAAGTAACGAATAGAAAAAATGGGTCGTAGCTTCTCACCATGAATCATGGAATGCCCCTTTGTTTCCCCATCATCCTTAAGTTCAACTCTACCTACGACCGGTAACAATGACTCATTGTTCCTGACAACTAGTCATTATACCGTTCGTTGACACCACTACTTCCCTGAACCCCCATACCATGATTGCTTTCAAAGACTCGTGGTATCCAACCATGAGTCTTTGAGTCGCCCGTTCTGTGATATTTTTGCCAGTTTTCTAGATTTTTCAAATTCAACTAGGTCTATTCTTAGGCCTTACCGGGGTATTACAATATCTCTCCCTTGGAAATATTCGTCCTCGAATGTAAGAAGCAAGCAACAAGCAGAAACATACAATTTATCATAGCCATATACTGATCATTTTAACCAATTTTTCACGAATGACTATCTCTGAATAAAACCACATAGATAAACTGATCTCATATTTCACATACACATTCATACACATAAAAGAAACTTGTACACATGAACTGAACATGAAAACTAGATAGATTCATAGGGAAAAAACTAATACCTCAAGTTGGAACTGAGCCGGTAGAGAACAAATGTGGGTATCTAGCCATCATATCCACTTTGGCTTCCTACATAGCTCCCTAAACATGTTGATTTCTCCACAATACTTTAATTGAAGATACCTCTTTGTTCCTTAGTGTACAGACGTAACGATCTAAGATTTTCACCAGGATTTATTCATAGCTGAGGCTATCTTTTACACCAAACATTTTCTATCGGGACTACTAAAGTTGGATCACCCAAGAAATTTCTCAAGAGCGATACATGAAACATGGGATGAACAGAAGCTAACTCTGAAGGCAAGTCGAATTCATATGCCACCTTACCAACTTTCCTTATAACCCAGTAAGGACCCACATATCGGGGACTGAGTTTCCCCTTCTTCCCAAACCGCATGACTCCCTTCATGGGAAGTACCTTTAGAAATACCCAATCATCCACCTAAAACTCCAAATCTCTTCTCCTCACATCGGCATATGATTTCTGATGATTCTGAGCGGTTTTCAACTGGTCCCTTATCAACTGAACCTTCACCATCACCTCGTGAACTGAATCGGCCCTACCATAGCTGCCTCCCTAACCTCAAACCAGTCGATGGGAGATCTACACCTTTGCCCGTAAAGAGCCTCTAACGGTGCAATTTTGGATACTGGAGTGGTAGTTGTTATTATAAGCAAACTCGCTTAACGGAAAATGATCATCCCAACTACCTTTGAAATCCATAACACATGCCCTCAACATATCCTCGAGATTCTGAATGGTTTGTTCTTCCTGGCCATCTGTTTGCAGATGCAAGGCTGTACTGAGCTTAACTTGAGTCTCAAGTCCCTTTTGAAAAGAATGCTATAATTGAGAGGTAAATTGAGTACCTCGGTCTGATGTAATAAACAAGGGCACTCCATGGAGTCAAACCAACTACCGGATATACAATTTAGCATAATCATCTGCTGAATCTGTGGTTTTTGATCTTGGGCAAATTTATATGCCCAAGTGATACTTAAATGTGTCATTTTAGCCTTGTTTATCTATCAATGTTTATACATTCTCATGTGATTTATAATAAAATGTGATTTTATACTAACCAACATGATTAGCGTTGTTTTGCAGGTGAAATGTAATTTTGGGAAGCTAAAATGCGTGTTGGGAGAGATCGGGGTTGGACTCGGATGTTTGCAAAGGACATAGCATTGGATGGCACAAATTAAAGGGGTTTCGCGATGGAGCTGTGTCACGCTTCCATCACGAAGGCCTTCTGCCTGGATAGGGAATTTTTGGCCAAATTCCAGTGTGGGTGCGCGTTGGGGCAGTGGCACGTTGGCCTAGCCCCGCGTTGCACGTTGTGCCACGTTGGGCTTTATTACCTGGACAGTCTATTTCCAGTGAGCCTCCACGTCTGTGGCGTGTCACGGAGGGAGTGCTCCGCGATGCACTCCGTGACACATTGCTAGTTATTCCGGGAAAAATTCCCACTAGTATAAATAGAACACTTAAGTTCATTTTTCAATATTCTAACTTGGTGGAGCAAGAACGTGGGTTACAGGCAGTTGAGGGGACGAAAATCTCAGGGTTTTTCTCTATCTCCTTCTTCTTTATTTCAATTGCTTGTATAATTAACACTCATTTAACGATGTTTAATCCACAAATGAGTGGCTAAATCCTCTTCTTGCTGAGGTTAAGAACAATTGTAATGAAATGTGATTGTTGATTAAGTTGGTTTTTCATCTTTTCTTCCATGGTTGTTCTATTGATTCTTGTTCTTACTGCATTAATGTGTGGCCTATATTAATGTACATCTAAAAAGTCCGGTTTCACTCGAGAGAGCAAGAAATTGGAAAGTTGTGAATCAATAGGATATGATCTTTTCTTGGTTTGGGAAAATTGAGAATTGATTTACCTTCAGGATAGAAATATACCTGAAGGTCGTATTAGTCAATTAAGGAACCGGTTTTGTATGGCTAGAACATGAATTTCGTTTAATTACAGAAATGTAGGTGGACGGTTCATGATTCTTAAGTTGGGTTAAATACGAGAGTTTTAATCCATTGGCAATAGTTCTTGACTAGCAACCGGAGGAAAAGTTAACCAAATTATATCGATAATTTATTTCATTACATGTTCGTTTAACCTCAGCATGCTCACATTCATAGTTCAGACTCAAATTATATAATCTTTGTAGACTTAGGATAAAATTAGAAATCAAAATATATCAAACTCTTCTTTACACTGTTGTCTTCATTTTTAGAGTTAAAGTATAGTGACACTTGAGTAAATTGATACCCTAGCCCAGTCCCTGTGGGATCGATACTTGGCTTACTTGAGCCACTTTATTACTTGTTCGACCACGTGCACTTGCGTGTTGTTGTTCCAAACAGCCCGAACAAGTTTTTGGCGCCGTTGCCGGGGACTGGCAATTGGTGAATTTTTCTTAAGTGTTAATTTACTATATTTTTTTCTTCTTAGTGTTGACAACTTGGTCTTAGCCTGTATTTTGTAGATATAATCTCTGTTGAACACTGGCAAGGGACAAGGAGCTGGTGGACTCATATTTAGAGCCTGAAAGACTATTTCATTGTCAGCGTAGAGAAGCTCTAGAGAAAAAACTGTAGTTGCTCAGACAAACAATCATGGAGCAACAACAGAATCCACCAGTAGTACCGGCAATGTTAGTGCCCGAGGAAGTAGCAGCTCGGCCGGTTCGCGAGGTGGCAATCCCACATGCTAACAATGTCACATCTAGCATCCGCAAACCTGAGCCAGGAGGGAGGTTCGAGCTCAAACAAAACATGGTGTAATTGCTGCACACCAGCGGGCAATTCACAGGTCTCCCTCATGAGGATCCACAGCAGCATCTCCAAAATTTTTTGGAGATAAGTGACACTTACATTCCCGCTGGAGTGTCATTAGATATGTCAGGCTTACATTGTTCCCATTTTCACTATTGGGAGAAGCCAGGAGGTGGTTGAAAGCTGAGCCACCAAATTCTATTACTACGTGGAATGATCTTGCAAGGAAATTCTTGATACGATTTTTTCCATCCGGTAAAACAGCAAGACTTAGAAGTCAAATTCTAAGTTTTAAATAGAGAGAGAGAGAGAGAATCTATATCAAGCTTGGGAGAGATTCAAGTCCATGTTGCGGGATTGTCCTTATCATCATCAATCCAATGATGTGCTAGTCCACACTTTTATAGAGGGTTTGGAACCCCAAACAAAAATCTTGCTAGACTCAGCAGCTGGGGGACAAGCATTGGAGAAAACTTATGAGGAGCTGTATACCTTGTTGAACCGTATTTCGCAGGGCAATCCGAAGTGGAATGCTGATTCATCAAGAGGAGGAACAAGGAAAGCAGCAGGAGTTCTAGAAGTGGATGGTTTTACAGCTATTGCTGCATAGATAGCTGCTTTACAAAATCAACTCAACACCCACTTCAGCAACATGACAATGAACCAGACTCAAGCCCCAGTGAATGCAGTGCAGCAGATTTGGTGTGAAGTGTGCGGGAGTAGTGAGCACTCAGCTGAGTGTTGTGGAGCAAATCCTGACTCGGTGAACTTTATGGGAAATGTACAGAGAAACAACCACCAACAGTATGGCAACAACTACAATTCCAACTGGAGGAATCACTCGAATTTCTCTTGGGGTAGCAACAACCATCAAGGGCAAAGTTCGAGTCAGGGGGCGCAGAGGAATCAAGGAGGTCAGAACTATCAGGCACAATATAGAAACAATAATGCACCTCCTCCACCACCATCACCCAGTATTGAGGAGATGTTCAAGACAATGATAGCTAACGAAGCTCAATTGCAGGCTGACTATGTGAAATTGGCAGCCGAGGTAAAGAACAACCAGTTAGCTACTAAGGCACTTGAATATCAATTTGGGCAATTTGCTGGAGCCCAAAATACCAGGCCTAGAGGAGGACTTCCGAGCGACACAAATCCCAATCCCAAGCAGGTGAATGCAGTGACCACAAGGAGTGGTTTGCATCCGAAAGAGGTGAAACCAGAAAGACCACCTCAACAATCGGGAGCAGCAGAAGTTGAGAGGGAGAAAAGTGATGAGAGGGGGAAGAAAAAGGAAGCTGAATTCGAAAGACCACCACCCCCATTCCCTCAAAGATTAAAGAAACACAAGGAGGAGGCGTGTTTCAGGAAATTCATGGAGGTGTTGAGACAGGTACATATTAACTTACCTCTTGATGATACTTTACAGAGAGTGCCAAAATATGCAAAGTACATTAAGGACATCTTGGCAAACAAAAGTCGGTTGACTGAGTATGCTACGGTAGCTCTCACGGAGGAGTGCACTTCCCGGATACAAAACAGACTGCCCACAAAGCTCAAAGATCCTGGGAGCTTTACGATACAAATTACAATTGGGCAGAGTATCCGAGCTCGCGAATTATGTGACTTGGGAGTGAGCATTAATTTGATGCCGTCATCGGTATTCAAGAAGTTGGGTCTAGGGAGTCCTAGACCAACAACAGCGATCTTGCAACTAGCGGATCGGTCCTTAGCCAGACCTGATGGCATTGTGGAGGATGTGCTGGTGCAAGTGGGCTCCCTTATATTCCCAGTAGATTTCGTCGTGCTGGATTTTGAGCCAGACACGGAAGTCCCATTTATTTTGGGACGTTCTTTCTTGGCGACCGGGAAGGCTCTAATTGATGTAGCTGCAGGGCAGCTAACCATGCGAGAACATGATAAGATTGAGGTATTTGATGTGTTTAAAGCCATGAAGCTGCCGGCAAAATGAGGAGCTTTCAACAATCAGTTTGGTTGAACACGAAGAAATTCGTCAGATTGTTTAATCTCAAGACCCACTGGAAAGACTGTTGATGCACTCCGATCATTTTGGAGATAGAGACGCTTATGAGGTGGTCTAAATGTTGAATGAGTCACAAAGGCATCCGAGGAGATAGGAATTTCAATCATTGATGAGGTCCCTAGAACCGTTGTCGAAACCATCCATTGAGGAGGCACCAAAGCTGGAATTGAAAGAATTGCCTCCCCACTTAAAATATGTCTTTTTGGGGAAAATATGACGTTACCAGTCATCATCTCCACAGAATTGACAGAGGCATAGGAGAAATAAGCATTGGGTGTCCTCGGAAAAAGAAAGAAAGCAATGGGTTGGCAAATGTCAGATATTCAGGGTATCAATCCAGCTTTTTGCACACACAGGATTTTCATGGAGACAGGAGCAAAACCAACCGTTCAGCCGCAACGAAGGCTAAAACCAGCAATGAAGGATGTGGTGAGGAAAGAAATAATCAAGTGGGTTGATGCAGGTGTGGTCTACCTAATTTCAGACAGTGAATGGGTCAGCCCCGTTCAGTGCGTTCCAAAGAAAGGAGGGATGACCGTGATCACCAATGAGAAAAATGAGTTGATTCCTACACGAACCGTCACAGGCTGGCGGATTTGCATGGACTATAGAAAGCTGAATGAAGCCACAAGGAAAGATCATTATCCCATCCCGTTCATTGATCAAATACTAGATAGGTTGGCTGGACAGGAATATTATAGTTTCCTTGATGGGTACTCTGGTTATAACCAAATAGCCATAGCTCCTGAGGACCAAGAGAAGACTACTTTTACCTGTCCTTATGGGACATATGCTTTTAGGCAGATGCCATTTGGGTTATGCAATGCACCCGCCACATTCCAGAGATGCATGATGGCTATTTTCCACGACATGGTGGAGGATTTTGTTGAGGTATTTATGGATGATTTTTCTGTTTTCGGTAATTCATTTGCTACTTGTTTGCAGAATCTTGACAGGGTGTTGGCTCGTTGTGAGGAATCCAACCTTGTACTGAACTGGGAGAAATGCCACTTCTTAGTCAAGGAGGGTATTGTCCTTGGCCACAAAGTGTCTAAAAAGGGGTTGGAAGTCTATCGTTCTAAGATCGAGGTTATTGAGAAGTTGCCACCACCTGTGTCGGTGAAAGGTGTTCGCAGTTTTCTTGGGCATGCAGGGTTCTACAGACGGTTCATCAAAAACTTTTCCAAAATTTCTAGACCATTATGCAGGTTGTTAGAAAAAGAGGTAAAGTTTGAGTTGAATGATGAGTGTGTTAAAGTATTCGAGGAGTTGAAGCAGAAATTGATAGAAGCACCTATCCTTACTTCTCCGGATTGGGGACAACCATTTGAGTTGATGTGTGATGCGAGTGACATGGCTGTGGGAGCTGTATTGGGGCAAAGGAAAAATAGAATCTTTCATTCTATTCATTATGCAAGCAAAATGCTGAATACAGCCCAAAGAAATTACACAGTCACAGAGAAGGAAATGCTAGCATTGGTGTTTGCATTTGACAAATTCAGGTCCTATTTGGTGGGTTCAAAAGTAGTGGTGTACACCGATCATGCAGCGATTCGGTACCTATTTAACAAGAAGGATGCTAAGCCTAGACTGATCAGATGGATCCTGTTGTTGCAAGAGTTCGATCTTAAGATCAAGGACAGAAAGGGGAGCGAGAATCAGGTGGCAGATCACTTATCGCGATTGGAGAGCCGGTCGCATGTGATGGAAAGTGATACCATCAATGAGGAGTTCCCGGATGAGCAGCTCTTGGAAGTAGGGGAAGCTGAAGTTCCTTGGTACGCAGATATAGTCAATTTGCTAGTGAGTGGAGTCTACCCACTTGAGGCAACAAACGAACAGAGAAGGAAATTGAGGCATGATTGCCGGCATTTTGTTTGGGATGAACCATACTTATTTAAAGAGGGACGGATCAGGTGATGAGAAGATGCATCCTAGAGAGTCAGATTGCAGAGGTGTTGAGGAGCTGTCACTCTTCGTTATATGGGGGTCACCATGTAGGCGAGCGAACAACACACAAGGTTCTACAATCAGGGTTCTTTTGGCCTACACTATTCAGAGACTCTATGGCATACGTCAAAATGTGTGACAGATGTCAGCGTACAGGAACAATTGGTAGAAGAACAGAGATGCCGCTGCAGAATATACTGGAAGTAGAGACCTTTGATCTTGGTGGTTGTAGACTATGTATCAAAATGGGTGGAAGCAATAGCTTGCCCCCGGAATGACAACAAGGTGGTAACAAAATTTGTGAAAAAACATATTCTTACCAGGTTCGGGACACCCCGAGCCATTATTAGTGATGGAGGGGCTCATTTTGTCAATGCAAGTTTCAAGAAACTACTAGCCAAGTATGGGGTGCTCCACAAGGTGGGAACAACATACCACCCCCAAACAAGTGGGCAAGTAGAGGTGTCAAATAGAGAAGTGAAGCAGATTCTCCAGAAAACGGTAAATACACAACGAAATGATTGGTCAAGAAAACTTGATGATGCGTTGTGGGCGTACAGAACTGCTTACAAGACACTGATCAGAACCTCACCATACCGATTGGTCTATGGAAAAGCGTGTCATCTGCCGGTGGAGCTAGAGCACCGAGCCTTCTGGGCCGTGAAAAAATTGAATATGGACTTGGAGCTAGCGGGCAAGAAGATATTTATGCAACTCAGTGAACTTGAAGACTTCCGCTGGCATGCTTATGAGAGTGCTAAGTACTACAAGGAAAGAACAAAAAGGTTGCATGACAAGCATGTGGTGCACCGCATTTTTGAACCAGCGCAGAAGGTATTGCTCTTCAATTCAAGATTGAAGTTATTTCCGAGAAAGCTGAGGTCCAAATGGCCGGGGCCATTTGAAGTGGTGAGAATTACCCCGCATGGGGCAGTAGAGTTTTGGAAAGAAGATCGGAGTGCCACGTTCTTAGTCAATGGGCAGAGATGTAAGCACTACTGGGGTGAGGACGGTGGTCGAGAGAAAACGTCCGTCACCCTAGAAGATGACTGAGCTGAATGACGTCGAGCCGTGATGGTAAACCAGGCGCTGCACGGGAGGCAACCCGTGAAATTTTTCTTTGTAAATTGTGAATAGATTTATTTTTTCTTTTTTTTTCTTGATTAACAACAAAATTTTTAGTTTTTATTTTTGTTTTTATTTTTATTTTGAGTGAAACCTATAATTTTAACCAATTTCTTGTCGTAAGATGAATTTCAGGTTGAACGGAGGATAAATGTGCAAGAGATCGCAAAGAAAAATTCGAGGTATGAAAAATAATAAAAAGTGGCAAAACAGTGAGCTAGGGCGATGGCTCCGTGTCACGGAGGGGGGCCTCCGCATTACCCTCCGTGACACGTTGAGGTGTAAATCTGGAATTTTAAAAAATTTCAGAACACCCTCGCGACAGCTCCGTGTCACGGAGGGCATGCTCCGCGTTACCCTCTGTGACACGTTGCAGTGTATATCGCGACGGGTCACATCGGGTCATCGGGTGACCCGCACGAATTTCCCACTTTTAAACCCCGATTCCCCCTCAATTTTCCTTATTTCTCATACACTCCGCGACCAACCTCCCAAAAACCCCTTCCCCCTCAACGTGACACGGACTTAGGCCAAGAATTTCATCGAGTTTTCATCAATTCTTCGAATTCAAGGTATGTTCTTCAATTCTATCTCATTTCTTGTTGAACTAGTGATATTCATACTGGGTTGTACATGTTGAGTGAGATGAGTCGATGTGCTAACTGTTACTATGCTAAAAGACCGACGGATTCTCAGGTGAAGGAAATATTGGAATTTGCAAGAATTGGGTGAATTGTATAGGTTCATGTAGATAAATTCTTTTTGTTTTTGTTTCTTTTTTTCTCCTTGCTAAGTGCGATGGGATAAAATGTTATCGATGGCAATGATTGTGGCTAGCTGTACGAAGTCTGAGTAGTACATAGAATATATACCGTCGAATTCTCCAAATGCACTAAGCATATTTGTATGTTTTGTTGGTTGTTTGTGTAAATAAGCATGATCCTTCCTTAATGTTGTAATTTTGGCTAAGGACTAAGTGTGGGGTAGCCTAGCTTAACCCAACCTTAGTCGAAGCAAATTTTAATTAGCTAACATTGATCTTGTCTATTTGGGTTGACAGGAAAAATAGCAAGCAGGCAAGACAAGAGAAAAGGCGCATCAACATCTAGCGCCGGAAGAAAAAGAATCAGACTGGGCACAGCGGTCCCAGCAGCACCAGCGGTTCCACGCGGCCAACGCTGTCAATATGGAACCAGGTGGGTGACAGAGGAGGGGAAGAAGTGGTACACAAAGCACAAGGAGAGCAAGTACTTCCCCGAGGAACACATAGCAAGGGAACCGTTGGCACAGGAGTTCCCCAGGATTGTCCAGAGGATCGAGGCAGCTGGGCTGAACTTCATTTTTGAAGAGCCCAAGGAATGCAACTTGCACTTGATTCGGGAATTCTACGCCAACTAGAACCCGACTCTCAGAAGTCACACCATCAAAATAAGGGGGCAAATAGTAACTTTTGAGCCCCACCACCTCAATGCTATCTTAGGGGCGCGGGACACAGACGCCTACGTGCTTCGACAGCTGAACATCACTCCACCGTATGCGGACATCAGACGCACTTTGTGTGGAACCTGATTGACGGCTAGGTGGAGCAGACATAAGGAGAGGGGCTACCATCAGACCTTGCCCTACTCACAGATGAACAGGGAAGCCAGGATATGGCTTAATATCGTGTGTTCCTGCCTAATCTCGGGGGTGCATAAGACGGATGCAACCCAGGATCGTGTATGCTTGGTGTACGCCTTGATGAAAGGGCTAGAGATCAATGTGGGGGAAGTGATTATTTCCGCCATGAAGAGAGCCCGGTTGCATCAGGGGAACAGATATGGATTTGGTGGATTACTCACCACATTCCTGAGGGGCCTGGATATTGAGGAAGAGGCCCTTGACTACATCCCGCAGATGGAGCGGCGGGCCTTAGATGTCACCAAAACTAAGGCACCCGACACCACCCACGGGCCAGTGCTTACACTAGCCGAGCGACATGCTCGGGATGATCAGTACATGGCTCGCATATACGGGATGCAGATGCTCCAGCTACGGATAGGCGGGAGGCCGGCAACAGAGGAGGAGCTATGGAATCTCGAGCTAGACTACCCTTTTGGCGAAAATGCTAGGGCTCTATGCCGAGTGGGGCCAGCTTTTGTAGAGCCCACAGATGATGATGTCCCCACAGATGAGGAGACACGTCGTGAGGACTCCGATGTGGAGTCCGATGATGACAATGGGGGTGATTTAGACATGGGAAATGAAGCAGCAGCACCTGATGAAGAAGTGGAGTATTTTGATTGATCAGGGAGTTCCACCACCCAATTTTTGTGCTATGTGAAATTTTGTGAACACTGGGGACAGTGTTCGAGATAAGTGTGGGGTGGGAGTAGTTATGTGCTGGTTGTGTTGTTGTGTATGATCTGTTCTGTTGTTGTGCCTGATGAAAACTTTTGTGACCCTGTGATTGTGATGTTGTTGTTCTGTATTGTAATTAAATGTGAAACTGTTGTGTGCTGCTGAATATTTTGCTAGCTAATTTTGTACATATTTTTGTTCTATCGAAATGATCGATATTTTTAATTTTTTTTTTCAATTCTTGGGTTTCTTGACGTTTGTTTTCGGTTCTTTTACCGAGAATGGTCCCATTAAACCGAAGTCCTAGTTAGTGACTGTTCCGTATGATGGATGGATGACGACCGTCTTAAGGGAAATGCAGTCGTTAGGAGTAGATTTTTCAGTTATTTTTCAGTTGTTTTCTTTTGTGGGTTGCATCCCAAAACCTGTAGTTACTTTATGGTTGCGAAATTCTTGTTGTGTGTCGTACATGATATTTGAAATGCAAAGGTGATTCATATGAAAGCATGTAACTTTGTAAATATGTTGAGATGTCTAGGCCATAGAGTCGATTCAGTGTGATGGAGGCTTAATTTTGAATTCTTGTAATTAGCTGATTGAAGAGTCTGTGAATACGTCTTAAATTGAGCATGTGCAATAAGTGTGAAGTAAGGTTTTGTTTATTCCATGCCATTGTGAAGTGTCTAGAACTTGCCTGGTGTGTGTACGAAACGAAATGAAGGACGTGTATTGTAGGAAAGGATGTAGGCATTTCTTTGTGTAACCGAAAGTTTCTCTTTTTCATTATTGTACCCACCTTGAATGTACACCCTAGTTAGCCCGTTGAACCTTTAGCCTATTATTTTTTTCTTGTGTCAAAATGTGTAAACCGAGCTTTACCCCTTCTTTTCATTAGCCGTAAATTTGATCCAAAACTCTTAATCGCTTAAGAAGAGAAAATAATTCTCCCAAAGTGTCAAAGAGTGAGAATGGTGAAAAGAAAAGAAAAGCAGAGTGATGAAAGGAAAGAAAAGGTTGAAGGTGCACTTGTTATAAATAAAATATAATGAAGGGGTCTGAATAATCTTTTTTATCGAGTCAAGTGTGCTTAAAGATATAGGTCAAACTAAAGACAGACTTCAAGAAGGGGAGGATGAAGGAAGAAACAATGCTCATGAGTTTGATGGGATGTATTGAAAAGGCGCTTGAGGATGCTAGTGGCTATTATTGGCTAGCCCAATATTTACTAGTTTTGTAGCTTACATTACAACCCGTTAAAGTCCTACGTGATCCTACATCACATTTCCTTATATTAGTGGAGTAATACACTAAGGGCAAGCCTATGGTTCATGACATGATGCATGTGAATTCTTTTGGGAGAGAGAGTGAAATTGTGTTTATATGCCCCTGCACATAACCGTTAGAGTTCATGTGATTAAAAAGGGGAAAATTCTCTTGCGTTGTGAGGGTACATGCTTGATGAGAGATTAAGTTTCATGTCGGATGTCTTGATCAGCTAATTCGCATGAGTTTGCCAATATCGAGAGTCGATTCTTAAGTCTAGGAGGTCTTGATGTGTTGAATGTCATTGCATTGATAGGACCATGCGTGTTTTCTTGATGATTTGCTTTATTGAATAATCAGTATAACCGTAGCCTGAATTGTCGAACCAAAGTAGCCAGGTTGGGGTGTAAATTGCATGAGGTGTAAGATTGTTGTTCGGGAACGAACAAGGATTTAAGTGTGGGGTAAGTGATCTTGGGCAAATTTATATGCCCAAGTGATACTTAAATGTGTCATTTTAGCCTTGTTTATCTATCAATGTTTATACATTCTCATGTGATTTATAATAAAATGTGATTTTATACTAACCAACATGATTAGCGTTGTTTTGCAGGTGAAATGTAATTTTGGGAAGCTAAAATGCGTGTTGGGAGAGATCTGGGTTTGACTCGGATGTTAGCAAAGGACATAGCATTGGATGGGACAAATTAAAGGGGCTCCGGGATGGAGCCGTGTCACGCTGCCATCGCGGAGGCCTTCTGCCTTGATAGGGAATTTTTGGCCAAATTCCAGTGTGGGTGCGCGTTGGGGCCATGGCACGTTGGCCTAGCCCCGTGTTGCACGTCGTGCCACGTTGGGCTTTATTACCTGGACAGTCTATTTCCAGTGAGCCTCTGCGTCTGTGGCGTGTCACAGAGGCAGTGCTCTGCGATGCACTCCGTGACACGTTGCTAGTTGTTCCAGGAAAAATTCCCATTAGTATAAATAGAACACTTAAGTTCATTTTTCAATATTCTGACTTGGTGGAGCAAGAACGTGGGTTACAGGCAGTTGAGGGGATGAAAATCTCAGGGTTTTTCTCTATCTCCTTCTTTATTTCAATTGCTTGTATGATTAACACTCATTTAACGATGTTTAATCCACAAATGAGTGGCTAAATCCTCTTCTTGCTGAGGTTAAGAACTATTGTAATGAAATGTGATTGTTGATTAAGTTAGTTTTTCATCTTTTCTTCCAAGGTTGTTCTATTGATTCTTGTTCTTACTGCATTAATGTGTGGCCTATATTAATGTACATCTAAAAAGTCCGGTTTCACTTGAGAGAGAAAGAAATTGGAAAGTTGTGAATCAATAGGATATGATCTTTTCTTGGTTTGGGAAAATTGAGAATTGATTTACCTTCAGGATAGAAATATACCTGAAGGTCGTATTAGTCAATTAAGGAACCGATTTTGTATGGCTAGAACATGAATTTCGTTTAATCATAGAAATGTATGTGGACGGTTCATGATTCTTAAGTTGAGTTAAATACGAGAGTATTAATCCATTGGCAATAGTTCTTGACTAGCAACCGGAGGAAAAGTTAACCAAATTATATCGATAATTTATTTCATTACATGTTCGTTTAACCTCACCATGCTCACATTCATAGTTCAGACTCAAATTATATAATCTTTGTAGACTTAGGATAAAATTAGATATCAAAATATATCAAAATCTTCTTTACACAGTTGTCTTCATTTTTAGAGTTAAAGTATAGCGACACTTGAGTAAATTGTTACCCTAGCCCAGTCCCTGTGGGATCGATACTTGGCTTACTTGAGCCACTTTATTACTTGTTTGACCACGTGCACTTGCGTGTTGTTGTTCCAAACAGCCCGAACAGTTTTGACCGGTAAGAAGTGTGCAGCCTTGGTTAACCTGTCGAACACCACCCAAATGGAGTCGTATTGCCGGCGAGTACAGGGTATACCTATATTGAAATCCATGTTAACTTCTTCCCAATTCCAAGTGGAGATGCTAATATCCTAAAGTACACCTCCTGGCCTTTGATGTTCGACCTTCACTTGCTGATAGTGTGGACACTTGGCTACAAACACCACAATATCCTTCTTCATACCATCCCACCAATAGATTTCCCACAAGTCCCGATACATCTTTGTGGATTCCGGATTGATGGAATATCTGGTACCATGTGCCTCATGCAATATCCGAACCCTCAAATTATCAACGTCCGAAACACATAGCCGACCTTGGTATCATAGAACACCATCTCCCCCTTAGGAGAGAACCTCCACTTTCTGACTCCGCACCGCCTCCTTCAGATTTCTCAAAATTGGATCCTCATCTTTCTTAGACTTGAAATCCACCACCAAGGATGATTCTACCACATTCTGCACAACAACGCCGCCATCGATCAAGTTGACCAATATAACCCCCAACCTTGCAAGTTGGTGGACATCTCTCACCAACTCCTTCTTTCCCTCATCCACGTGGGACACACTCTCCATAGAAAGGCTACTAAGCGCATCCGCAACTACATTAGCCTTGCCCCGGTGGTAGAGGACACTCACGTCATAGTCCTCTAGCAACTCCAACCACCCCTTTAGTCAAAGATTTAGGTCTTTCTGTGTGAATACATATTGCAAGATCTTGTGATCCGTGAATACATCCACGTTGACCCCATGCATGTAATGCCACCATATATTCAATGCAAATACAACCGCGGCCAACTCAAGATCATGGGTCAGGTAATTCTTTTCATGAACTTTCATCTATCTCAAGGCATATGCTATTACCTTCCAATGATGCATCACCACACATCCTAATCTAACCCTCGAAGCATCACAATACACTATAAAGCCATCAGTACCCTCGGGTAGAGTCAACACTAGTGCTGAAGTGAGTCGGGTCTTCAACTCTCGGATGCTTTTCTCACAAGCTTTCGACCATTGGAACTTCACCTTTTTCTGAGTCAACCTGGTCAATAGGGCTACAATTAATGAAAATCCCTTGAAAAACCTTCGGTAGCAGCCTACTAAGCCCATGAAACTATGAATTTATGAAGGATTCACTGGTCTAGGACAATTCTTCACCGCCTCGATCTTCTAGGAATCTACTCTTATTCCTTCGCTTGATACCACATGACCCAGAAATGCCACTGAGTTTAGCCAAAATTCACACTTTCTAAACTTTGCATATAGCTGACGATCCTTGAGGGTTTGCAGCACTATTCTCAAATGAGCGGCATGCTCCTCCTCGCTCCGGGAGTATATAAGAATGTCATCGATGAACACAATCACAAACATATCCAGATATTGTTTGAACACCCTGTTCATTAGGTCCATAAAAGCTGTAGGAGCATTGGTTAGTGCAAAAGACGTAAGTACAATCTCATAGTTGCCATACCAGGTTTTGAAGGCTGTATTTGGAATATCACAGTCCCGAACTCTGAGCTGGTGATATCCGGACCGGAGATCTATCTTCGAGAAACACCTGGCACCCTGGAGATGGTCAAATAAATCATCAATCCTGGGCAAGGGGTAACTGTTCTTGACGGTGACCTTATTAAGATGTCGATAATCAATACACATCTGAAGGGACCCATCCTTCTTTTAGACGAAGAGAATCGGTGCACCCCATGGAGACTTGCTCAGTCTAATGAAACCCTTATCCAACAAGTCCTTCAACTTTTCTTTTAATTCCTTTATCTTGATGGAAGCCATCCTGTAGGGAGGAATGGAGATAGGCTGCGTATCGGGTAATAGATTAATACTAAAATCAATTTCTCTCTTAGGAGGAACACCTGGCAATTCGTTGGGAAAAACATCCGAATACTCACACACTAGTAGAACTGATTGAATAGTCGGGGTCTTGGACTCGACATCCTTACCTAACTAGATGATACATGCAGCCCTTAGAAATCATCTTCCTGGCCTTAGGATAGGAAATAAATCGACCTGCTGGTACCACCGAACTTCCCTCTCACTCCAACACTGACTCACCTGGAAAACGAAATTCCACCGTACGGGTCCTACAATTAATCAAAGCATAACATGCAAACAACCAGTCCATGCCAAGAATAACGTCAAAGTCAATCATGGCTAACTCTACAAGGTATGCGGAGGTAACCTTATGCATCATAGTGATCAGGCGTTCTCTGTATACTCGTCTAGCCATGACTGAATCACTAATAGGGGTCGAAACTGAAAATGGTTCTGACAAGGTCTCGGGACTAACTCCAAGGCTAGTAGCAATGTAAGGAGTCAGGAAATTCAAGGTAGCTCCCAGATCTAGCAAGGAATAAACATCAATATGAAATACATGCAACATACCGGTGACCACGTCTAGCGAAGCCTCCTGCTCCTGGCATGAGGTAAGGGTATAGAATTGGTTTTGGCGCTGTCCGCCGCCCCTACTAGTCGATGGTCCCTGTGGAGTGGAACGGGCTGGAGCTGTTGTTGTCCTGGTGGTCTGTGCACTACCCCTATCATCACCTCGTCTAGAATATGGGCACGCTCGGCGTACGTGCCCAGATCTGCCACACCCATAGCTAACATATGAACCGGGCAGGCACTCCCCGACATGACTCTTATTGCACTTCCCATAGGCTGGAGAGGTATACTTAAACTGGGTGACACTCTGATCCCTCGACCATGAAGCCCTGCTCCTTTGATTAGTCCTGGGTCTGGATGGAACACTAGTTGATGATTGTGCTGGGGATAGTGATCTCTGCTGAAACCATGGACCGTAGCCACCATCAAACCTTTGATGTGAAAACCCACGGCTGTCCGTCCGAGCCCTCTTTGCCTCCCTCTCCCTCGCATGAGCCTCCTCCATCTGCTGGGCGTACAACATTATGGGAGGAAAGTCCATATTCTGATGGAGCATGGCTGTCCTGCAATCCTTATCTAAATAACCAGCCACACCATGAATGAATCAACTCACCCGCGCCCTCAGATCCATCACTAACTCCGGGGCGTACTTTGAAAAATGAGTGAACTCAAGAGAATACTCTAACACTGTCATCTTTCCCTTCTTGAGGTCCAAAAACTCCGCTGCATTCAACTCCCTCATCTCCCGAGTGAAAAACCTGTCGAGAAAAGCCATGTGAAACTCATCCCACGCCCTGTTGTCCTTCCATTGCTTGTACCAAATATGAGTGACCTCTTTTAGTTGATAAGAGGCCAAGTCAACACATTCCCCATATGTCACCCCCATAACTTGAGTGACTTTCAAGATCCCTTTAATGAACTCATTTGGATCCTCGTCCACCTTTGATCCCGTGAACTCAGGAGGGTTCATCCTCAAGAAGTCTCTAATCCGAGCCGCTGCTACATTTCCATTCTGTGGGACATGCACAACAGCTTACTAGTTGATCTGAGCAGTTAAGGCCTGCGCCAACATTTGAATAGCCGCCCAAAACTTAGCGTGGGCAGCTGGCTCTAGTGCCTGGGGCTCCTGAACAGGTGGGGCCTGCTGATGCCCATGGTCATTGCCACCCCCGTGGACTTCATCATTTCCATTCCTCCTTCCGTTCATTCTTCTAGGAGCCATAATTATGGAATCGCGAATTGCACAAATTAGAAGGATGGAGAGACTTTTCATCACACGACATAGAATGTGAAAGAAGGGAATATTTCCTAAATGTCTAGTAGCCTCTTCGTCATAGGTGTGGCACGCTTCACACCCATGAAAAAGACTCTACTTACATGGCTTTCATACACCCTAGGACACTCCAAACCTATAGCTCTGATACCAAGTTTGTCACGACCCTAACGTACACTCAGACCGTGGACACGGGAGAAGGGACCCCAAGAGACCCCAAGTCGACCCATGGCACAAACATACAGCTAATCTCATTTAAATAAGCGGAATGTTCAACATAAAACATAGCGGAAACATAACAATAGAATAACGCCAGAAAATACTAGGCGTACACATAAGCTAAGTACTACATATTTTCTGAAAACCTCTACTACATACTTGTCTGAAATGAAATCAGTATCATTTAATTACAACAAGTGCCTCTTCAACATCATCTTTTCTTTCTTCACTCTGCTTTTCTTTTTCTTTTCACTCTTTTCACTCTTTAACACTTTGGGAAACATTTTCTTTTCTTTGTAAGCGCTTAAGAGCTTTGTATAGACTTTAAGGCTAATGAAAAGAAGGAATAAAGCTTAGTTTATACAATTTTGGACAAAAGAAAGAAAGAAATCGGCTAAAGGCTCAACGGGCTGACTAGGGTATACAACATATAAAAAAGGTAGAATTGACAAGAAAAAAATGGAAACTATCGGTTAAAAACAAAGAAATGCCTACATCCTTTCCAACACTACACCTCCTTCATTTCGTTTTGTAAACACACCAGGAAAGTTCTAGACAATTCACAATGGCATGGAATAACAATACCTCACTTCACACTTCATGCACATGCTCGAATCAAGATGCATTCACAGACTCTCTAATTAGCCAAACACATGAATTCAAAATTAAGCCTCAATCATACTGAATCAAATTCTATAGCCTAGGTAACTCAACATATTTACCAAATTGCATGCTTTCAAATGAATCATTTTCACATTTTGAACATCAGTTACACACGCAACAAAATTATTGCAACCATAAAGCAACTACAGTTCATTGATGCAATCCACCAAAGAAAAATTAAAAATAAATTAAAATCCTACTCCTACCGACTACATTTCCCTTAAGACGGTCGTCATCCATCCATCATAGGGAACGGTCACTAACTATGACATTCGGTTCAATGGGACTATTCTCGGTAAAAGAACCGAAAACAAACTCCAAGAAACCCAAAAAAATGAAAACCGAAAATTTTTGCAACACATCGATCATTTCGATAGAAAGAAAATATTTACAAGTGCAAAATATTCTCGAAAATTTTTGAAAAAAATATCGATCATCTCGATAGAAAAAATAAAAAAATATTTACAAAATATTTACACTGGCAACCATAACTTTTCATACCACACATCATTAACCACACAAACAAATATATACACATACACCATAAATCAGCTCATAACAAGGAAAGCACAAACATACATACAAACCAAGGAAAAACATACAGCAAATTAGAGCCCAAGTCCCAGCACCTAGCTACTCCCCACCCCACACATAAATCGAACACTGTCCCCAGTGTTCACAAAAATTACAAAATAAAATTTTGGGTGGTGGAACTCCCTGATCAGTCAAAATATTCGACTTCTTCATCTGGTGTTGCTGCCTCGTCGCCCATATCTGAGTCAGCTTCATCGTCGTCATCGAACTCCACATCGGAGTCCTCACGACGTGTCTCCTCATCAGTAGGGACATCGTCATCCGTCGGCTCCACAAAGGCTGGTCCCACTCGGCATAAGGCTCTGGCATTCTTGCCAAATGGGTAATCCAGCTCCAACTGCCATAATTCTTCCTCGGTGGCTGGTCTCCCACCAATCCGTAGCTGCAGCATCTGGATGCCGAACATACGAGCCATGTACTGATCGTCACGAGCATGTCGCTCGCCCAAAGTCAGCACTGGCCCGTGTGTGGTGTCGGGGGCCTTAGTTTTTGTCACATCGAGGGCCCTCCGCTCCAACTGCGGAATATAGTCCAAAGCCTCTTCCTCAATGTCGAGGCCTCGGAGGAAGGTGGTGACGAGTCCGCCAAACCCGTATCTGTGGCCCTGGTGCAGTCTGGCTCTCTTCATGGCGGATATAATGACCGCCCCAACATTAATCTCAAGCCATTTCATAAGGGCATACACCAAGCAGACACGGTCCCGGGTCACATCCGTCATGTGAACTCCCGGGATCAAGCACGAACACACAATCTTCAGCCATATTCTGGCCTCCCTGTTCATCTGCGAATAAGGCAGAGTCTGGTGGTAACCCCTCTCCTTATGTCTACTCCATCGGGCTGTGGATCGAGCCCCACACAACGTACGTCTGATGTCGGCGTACGGTGGGGTGATGTTTAGATGGCGGAGAACGTGAGCGTTTGTGTCCCGCGCTCCAATGATGGCATTAAATTGGTGGGGTTCCAGAGTGACAATCTGCCCTCTGATTTTTATTGTGTGGCTTCTAATGGCCGGGTTCCAGTTTTCATAGAATTCCCGGACCAAATGTAGGTTGCACTCCTTGGGCTCCTGAAAGATAAAGCTGAGCCTATCTGCCTCGATTCTCTGCACAATACGTGGGAACTCCTGTGCAAGTGGTTCCCGTGCAATATGTTCCTCGGGGAAGTACTTGTTTTCTTTATGTTTCGCGTACCACTTCTTCCCTTCATCGATTACCCATCTTGTTCCGTATTGGCGGCGTTGGCCGCGCGGAACAGCTGGTGCAGCTGGGACTGCAGTGCCCAACCTCAATCTTTTCCGTCCGGTGCCTGAGGTAGAAGCACCCTTGTCCTTGTCCTGTCGACTTGCCATTGTACCTGTCAATATACATAAACAAGCACAAAGTTAGGCTAAATACAAGTTAACTTAGGCTAAGGTCGGGTTAAACTAAGTTTACCCCACACTTAGTCCTTAACTATATTTACAATACTTCGGCAAGGATTACTCTATTTACAACCCCAAACACAAGCAACTATAAGGTATATTGCTTAGTGCGTTCACAAAAAATTTCGACAGCATAACGGTTAGCGTACTACTCAGACTTCATACAGCTACTCCCAATCCTACTATCAATAGCAATCCATTCATCACACTTAGCAACAAAACAAAAAAACAAAAACAACAACGAAAATTCGATGTACATACAAATCTAAATAATCAAACCAATTTACAAAATTTTCGCATTTTCCCTAACAATTCGAGAATTCGTCTTCTCTTAACATTCATACAATATTTACATCGACTTATCTCAATTTACAACCACACCCCGACATCTAATTCATCAAACTGTCAAGTTCCCCAATTCAATTTCAATAACTCAAGCCCTAGAATGCAATATTTCAATCAAATTCGAATTATTCACCTAATCGACAAGTTCAAACGCTAATTACAACAATCCGAACATAATCAATCACAAAATAATTCAACATCATGTTTAATTGTTACTTGGGGTGATATATTTCACCTCACATGCTCAAATTCGACTAAAATCGCCAAAAACTTGAGAGAAACGATAAAAACATACCTTTTAGTTGAAGAACCGAAGAAATTTGAAGTTTTCCTTGCCTATTAGCGTGGCACGTTGGTTGGGGAGGGGGAATTGGGTGTTTTGGTCGCGGAGGAGGAGAGAAATGGGGAGAAAAGAGGCAAAATCAGGGTTAATTTAAAGAAAAACACGCGAGTCACCCGGCAACCCGATGTGACCCGGCACTGAATAAAGGGCAACGTGTCACGGAGGGTAACGCGGAGCCCCTCCTCCGTGACACGGAGCCAACGCGTTGGCTCTCTGGAAATTTTAAAAAATCTGATTTTGCCTTCAACGTGTCACGGAGGGTAACGCGGAGCCCCTCCTCCGTGACACGGAGCCAACGCCCCAGTGCACTGTTTCTTCAATAAAAATTATTTTCATACCTTGCCTTATTTTTCCCGCTTCCATGCATATTTTTCTCCGTTAGACCTGAAAATCACCTCACTAAACGAAATTGGTTAGATTAATAGATTTTCCTAACTACCATGAAAAAAATACTAACTAAAACGAAAAAATTTGTACGAAATCAAAAAAAAGAAAAATTAAAAATAAAAAATAAAAAATACAAATTATGTACACTATACTAAAAGACGAAAAATAGTATATTTTTCTTTTCACGGGTTGCCTCCCGTGCAGCGCCTGGTTTACCGTCGCGGCTCGACGTCCATTCTGCTCAATTATCTACTAGGGTGAGGGACGATTTTTCAGGATCCTTGTCCTCCCCCCAGTAGTGCTCAACCTCATCTGGTGGCCTTCCTGTTAACTCTCGGGAATCATTCATTATATCAGCATTCCCATGATCAATCACATTGATCACCGAGAGTTCCTCATTTACAATCGGGAGCTTGGGTGCTTTGTACACGTCAAAAACTTCTATCTTGTCATGTGCCCGCATTGTAAGTTGACCCGCAGCTACATCAATTAATGCTTTTCCGGTTGCCAAAAAGGGACGTCCCAAAATAAATGGGACTTCAGCATCTGGTTCAAAGTCCAGAACAATAAAATCGACCGGAAAAATGAGGGAGCCCACTTGCACTAACACATCCTCAACAATACCATCCGGTTTAGCTAAGGACCTGTCCGCTAGCTGCAAGATCACTGTGGTAGGTCTAGGACTCCCTAGACCTAACTTTCTGAACACCGAAGATGGCATCAGATTTATACTTGCCCCCAAGTCGCATAATCCACGAGCTCGGATACTTTGCCCAATAGTCAGCTAGATAGTAAAACTTCCAGGGTCTTTCAGTTTCGTGGGCAGTCTATTCTGAATTCGGGAAGTGCATTCCTCCGTTAAAGCCACCGTGGCATACTCAGTCAAACGACTTTTGTTAGACATGATGTCTTTAATATATTTTGCATACTTTGGCACTCCCTGCAAGACATCAACAAGAGGTAAGTTAACATGTACCTGTTTAAGCACCTCCATAAATTTCTTGAAACACGCCTCCTCCTTGTGTTTCTTAAGTCGTTGAGGGAACGGGGGTGGAGGCCTTTCTGATTCTGCTTCTTTAGTCTTCCCCCTATCAGAACTTTGTTCCTCCTCAACATCTGCTGCTCCTGACTTTTGAGGCGGTCTTTCCGATTCCACCTCCTTCAACTGTAAACCACTCCTCGTGGTCATTGCATTAACCTGCTTCGGATTAGGATCCGTGTCGCTAGGTAGTCCTCCTCTGGGTCTTGTATTTTGGGCACTAGCAAATTGCCCAAACTGATATTCAAGAGCCTTGGTCGCCAACTGATTGTTCTTCACTTCGGCTGCCAATTTAACATAGTCAGCCTGCAATTGTGCCTGATTAGCGATCATGGTTTTGAACATCTCCTCAATAGTCGGTGATGGTGGTGGAGGAGGGGCATTGTGATTTCTGAATTGAGCTTGATAGTTTTGTTGCCCTCCTTGATTTCTCTGTATACCCTGACCAGAACTTTGGCCTTGTTGGTTGTTGCTACCCCACGAAAAATTCGGATGGTTCCTCCAATTTGAGTTGTAGCCACTACCAAACTGCTGCTGATTTCTCTGTGTATTTCCCACAAAGTTAACAGAATCAGGATTTGCACCACAGCATTCAGCTGAATGCTCACTACTACCACACACTTCACACCACATCTGCTGGACTGCATTGACCGAAGCTGAAGGCTGGTTCAAGTTCATATTGCTGAAGTGATTATTTAACTGATTTTGCAAGGCAGCTATCTGTGCAGCGATAGCTGTAAATCCATCCACTTCAAGCACTCCTGCTCCTTTCCTTGCTCCACCTCGAGATGAATCCGCATTCCATTCTGGATTGCCTTGTGAAATTCGGTTGAGCAAAGTGTACAGCTCCTCGTAAGTCTTTTCCAGTGCTTGCCCTCCAGCTGCTGAATCTAACAGAATTTTAGTGTGGGGTTCCAAACCCTCAATAAATGTGTGTACCAACACCTCATTGGACTGATGATGATGAGGACAGTCCCGCAACATGGATTTAAATCTTTCCCAAGCTTGATATAAATTTTCTCCCTCCCTCTGTTTAAAACTTAGAATTTGACTTCTAAGTCTGGCTGTTTTACCAGAAGGGAAAAATCTAATCAAAAACTTCCGTGCAAGATCATCCCACGTTGATATAGAATTGGGTGGTTTAGCTTTTAACCACCTCTTGGCTTCACCAAGTAAGGAAAAAGGAAATAAGGTGAGCCGAACATAATCAGGTGACACTCCAGCGGGTATATAAGTGTCACTTATCTCCAAAAAGTTTTGGAGATGTTGTTGTGGATCTTCATGAGGGAGACCGGTAAATTGTCCGCTTGTGTTCAAGAGTTGCACCATATTCTGCTTTAATTCAAACCTCCCTCCAGGTTCTGGTTTGCGGATGCTAGAATGTACATTATTAGCGTGTGGGATTGCCACCTCGTGAACCGGCCTTGCTGCTGCTTCATCGGACACTAACACTGCCCTCACAACTGGTGGATTTTGTTGCTCCATAATAGATTGTCGGAACAACTGCAGCTTCTTTTGTAGAGCTTCTCTACGTTGACTATGAAATTCACGTTCAGGCTCTAAGTAAGATTCCACCAGCTTCTTGTCCCTTGCCAGTGTTCACAGAAACAAAATCTGCAAAATACAGGCTAAGACCAAGTTGTTAACACTTCAGAAAATAAAAATAAAAATACAGTAAATTTACACTAAACACAATTTCACAAATTTGCCTAGCCTCCCCGGCAACGGCGCCAAAAACTTGTTTGGTGCGTTTGTTGGGGTTATATATTATAAACCGACACGTAAGTGCACGTGGTCAAACAAGTAATAAAGTGGCTAAGTAAGCCAAGTATCGATCCAAGGAGGCTCAGGGTATGTAAAAATTGCCTAAGTATACTATATTCTTATTTTACTTCTAACTATGCTAACAACAACGTAACCAACAGTTAATTGAGTTTTTGTTTATAAAATATATACTAAAACTATTAACAATTATTTACTATGAATTTAAACTATGGATATGAGCATGCCAAGGTTAAGAACAAGTAATGAATTCGATTGTAATAATAATTTGGTTAATCTCTTCTTCATGTTGCTATCCAAGAACATTAGCCTAGAAATTAAAACTCTCGTATTTAATTTCACTTAAGAATCATAAACCATTCGTCTACATTTCTGTGATCAAATGCAATTTACGACCTAGCAATACAATTCCGGTTCCTAAATTGACTAATACGGCTTTCAAGTATATTTCTATCAGGAAAGCACATCAAAACCCAATTTTCCCAAATCAAGTTAAGAACAATACCCTATTAATTCACAACTTTCCAATTTCTTGCTCTCTCGAGTGAAATTGGACTTTTTAGATGTACATTAATGTTGGCCACGCACTAATGCAGTAAGAACAAGAATTAATAGAACAACATGAAAGAAGAAGAAGAAAACCATATCATTTACAATCAAAATTCACTACCCATGTTCAAAACCTTAGCAAGGAAGAGAACTAGCGACACATTTGTGGATTGATCATCCTAAAACAAGTGTAAATCATACATACAATTGATTGAAAGAAGAAAGGAAGAGAAGAAATCTCTTAGCTTTTTCGTCCCTCAACTGCTGCTAACCCACGTCCTAGCTCCACCAAGTCTGAACTAAAACTGAACTAATTAAAATAAACCTAAGTGTGCTATTTATACTAGAGGGAAATTTTTCCCGGAATAACAAGCAACGTGTCACGGAGGTCAATGTGGAGCACTGCCTCCGTGACACGGCGTGGACGCGGACCTTCACTGGAAATCCAGGGTCCGATAAATTAGCCTCAACGTGGCACGGAGGCCAACGCGGAGGCCTATCTCCGTGCCACGGAGCTGTCGCAAGGCCTCACTGGAATGTGCCATTTAATTCCCTCTCCAGGCAGTGTGCCTTCGCGATGGTAGCGTGGCACGGCTCCATCGCGGAGCCCCTATAATTTGTGCATTCCAATGTCTTTTCCACGCTTGTATCCTAGTCCAACTCCGATATAGTTCCAACATGCATTTTAGCTCCTAAAAATCATATTTACCTGCAAAACAAATGCTAATCATGTTGGTTAGTATAAATTCACATTTTATTACCAATTACATGAGAATATATACACATTGCACACAAACAAGGCGAAAATAATACGTTTGAGTATCACTTGGGCATATAAATCTGCCCAAGATCAACGGTCGTCATCCATCCATTGTTGGAAACAGTCTCTAACTATGACTAAAAACACTATGTACCGACAAAGAAAATGTTTATTCTTTGGTTCAAAGACCCCCCATCGGAAAAGAACCGAAAAGAAAAACCAACGGGTGATAAAGTCATGCTCAACTCAAAATTTTTGATACGTATTCAGCACTAGATTCACCAAAATCATTAAGAACAGAATTTTTAACATACATCGCCCTCCCTTTTAAGAAAATCTCACCCTTTTAATTTCATATAATTTTCACACTTTTTATCCTTTGCCTTCACTTCTCCAATTATGCTTCTTTATGCAAAAAAAATTCATTAAAGTGCTCTAGTAGTCATTTAGATCAAATAAAAATTAATAGAACAAAAGGGATTAAGCATGTAATAGGCTACCAAAAGAATAGGCTAAGGGTCAAAATGTCTATCTAGGACAATCACATCAAGATCGGTAAAAATTGGATATACATAGGCTACCAAGAAAATGCTTATATCATTTCCTAGATTCAACATCCTCATTTTGTTTTGTACACACACCTGGCATGTTATATACATCAAATGCAAGTATGGAGTATATTAAAACATATCTCGATCACACAATGGCATAAATGGCTCAAAAATGGCAATCCAGATTACATAAACACATATATCCATATTGAACACATAACATAATTAAGCCCAATTTTTTAAGTACAAGAGTCAAGTTCCAAAAGACTAAGTGTTTCTACCTTTTTCATGCATTTTTGAGTCAAATTTTCAAAGTCTCAATGATACTTGAGTGAAGCACCTAGCATTCGCAAGGTCTTAAGTTCTTTCTCTTAATGACTAATTTTTCCTTAAGATGATCGCTATCCATCCATCATTGTGAAAAGTCATGACTCAGTGACTAAAATAAAAAAAGGAATTAAAAAGATAGACCCTCTACTCGGTTCTAAGGGACTAACCACCAGAAAAGTAATGAAAACAAAAATCAGGAGAATCCAAATAAAATATAAAACATCAAAAAAAGTAAAAATAAAAAATAAAAAATAACTAGACCCTCTACTCATTTCTAAGGGACTATCCACCAAAAAAGTACCGAAAAAAAAATTGCAGGAACCCAAACAAAATGTCACGATCCGACTGCGACCCCGAATAGAGACACGGGACCTAGAACCACAAATAGCTCCAAGTCAACCCACAACATGGACATAGCAACTAAAGAGCATACATGAAAGTGGAAACTGATAACTTAAACATGAATAAGCAAAATTTTGAATGAAATATCGTATAACAACAACCACAAATGGAGTCAACACTCCATAAAGCTGAAAGTCTACATAATGTCTGATAAGCCTCTAAACTATCTGTGAGCTGATGGGACAACACCCCCGACTAGCTCGCTAAAGTCTATAATGGTAATAGCATAGTCAAACAAAAAACTAAATGTACATGAAAGATGAGGAATCACCGACAACGATAATTTGGATGGACTACGGGGGAGCTGGACTAATAGGGAAATTGAGTCTGATCGCTTGAACCTATGTCATGAAATGATATAGCAAAGAGAATACTGTCAGTACTTTGAATGCAACGAGTATGTAAGGTAAATAATGTGTTGAGTAATTGTTAACTAAAATGATTTATATAAATATAAATCATTATATTGTGAGCGTAACGACTACATGCTGAAAACTTTATCTAAGACATACATAGTCATAAGTTGAGTATCATATTTGAACATAATGACCCAAGGTTAAAAATGTAAATCATATGAATTTTCATAGCTGAAATGACAAGTAAAAGTGCATAAATTGATCATTGGGTCAAACCTTCCATAATACATAATATCATAAGTCATAAACATGAATAACTGAAATCATGAGGAACAATGAGAGACTCCTCATAACTAACACCATCATGATAGAGCTTACATGATGCCCCAATTATCACACTCAAACGGAGTGCCATATAAAACCTTGTCAGGAGTAAGGACGATACCATGATATCGATATCAAGATGAGGCCCCTTGGGGGCAAGAGAAAACTCTCTTGAGAGGTCCCAATATGTATATATACCTACATTGGCATATAGTTCTGAGACCGGAGAACCTTGGAAACCCAAGCCTACTTAGTGCTAGATACTACTCCCAAAAACATGCATAGTGCTCCTATCACTTTTCAACGAAGTTGAAATCATACATGCATAGTATGAAATTTGAACATGGGGAGTCTTGACTCCAAAATATATGATAAGATGATCTTATTAATCTTGGCTAAATCATGAAAACATATTTAACTGGAGTGCGCTTGCCCAAATCATAAAATCACGCATACTTGAAATAGACTTCATAAGTTAAAATAATGGATTCATACATAGGAAATTTATAAACTTTCAGCATGCTAGATATCTCATCATACTTGAAATCGTGAATTATAAACTTAACTTTTCATAAAATTTGCTTAGTAGGTCATAATTTATAATAACTTGGAATCATGTATTTATAATCAAATTGTGCATAAGATTTGCCCATAAATCTCAAAACATGCTTTGGAGTATGAGACGAATTGAACCGTAGACATATCATAGAGAATTTTATAAAATTATGTTAAAATGTTATAAAACCATATGCTTGAAATAGAACTTGAATTTATGAACTTGAGGAGAATCTTGGGAATGAAAGTGAATGGAATCTCTCATTCATTTCCATACATACTGGGGTAGACTGATTTTCTAACTAACTTTGAAAACCCAAGAGAATTGGGGAAGAATTGAGAGAGTTCTAGATTATCTTCAAAGAGAAACTCAAAGCTTTGCATGCATAGTAGGGCATATTTTCTAATAACTTAGAATCATGAATTTATAATCAAATTGTGTATAAGATCTTCCCATAAATCTCAAAGCATGCTTTGGAATATGAGGGAAATTTACCCATAGACATATCATAGAGAATTTCATAAAATTCGGTTAAAAAGCAATAAAGCCAAATGCTTGAATTAGAACTTCAATTCATGAACTTGAGGAGAATTTTAGGCATGAAAGGGAAAGGAATCTCTCATTCATTGCCCTAGATACCTGAGTAGACTGATTCTCTAACTATCCTTGAAAGCTCAAGAGAATTGGGAAAGAATTGAGAGAGTTCTAGATTGATCTTCAAAGAGAAACTCAAAGTTTTGCATGCATGGGAATCTAATGACTTGAGATAGGCTAAATCCTCTTAAAACAATCCTTTTAGGGATTAAAATGATGTAGTTTAGGACTTACAAGCGTAAAATTTACAAAAATATCCTTACTAATTTCGCAGGAAAAACCTCACTGCCAAATGCCACGAGTCGTCCTTCCATACCAAGACTCGTGGTATCACTCATTACAGCAATACATTTTTCCCCCAGTTCTTAGACCTTCAAACCACAACTAGACAAGACTAGTCATTACTCGTCACAACAGTCAATTCCTCTCATTGTCATTACTAACCTCATGCTTAGTTTCTGGAATCCTCCCAACGGACCCAAACAATGGGTCGTACGTTATGAACACGGGTCGTTGGACCCATCCATCACTACTTCTTCCAACTCCTCTGCTCCCTCCCACGAGTACAAACCACGACTTGTTGTTCCCTACAATGAGTCATACCACGACTCTTACCATCTAACCCTGACACCCAAGAAACAAACAACGACTCCAGACCATGACTCATTACATGGAAACATGAGTCAGACCATGGCTCATTGCTACTAGACCTTCTTCTATAGCTACCGACCACGACTCGTGACCACGAGCCGTTAGATCAATCAATGGGTTATGCCATGACTTGTTGGTCTAATGTACCTATACACCTTGACTTGTTGGTCCGATGTACCGTGGTTTTATAGCAGTTTTGATGCTTAAAACTAAGAAAATATGCTAATCCAAGGTATGTTTATATAGATATAATGTGTTTTCATTAAGTGTTGCAGGGAAACCAGTTCGGAATATGAAATAGACTAAGTCTAGAATGCCAGCAAAGTCACATGTCATCAGGTCACTGGAGGACTCATTCCCTGAGTCGTTAGGAGGATATGAGTTTAAAGCATTAGACTTGGGATAGAAATAGTGGCGACAATAGATTGACACCATGACTCAACAAGTCTGGTGTGTCGTGAGGACTGGAAGCTAAAATAGATCACAAGTCCTATGAATCATCACAAGAGGAGTAACGAGTCATAATAGGATTCCATGACTCTTCAATAGAACTCATCAATTTAAAGTTCAAAATTCAAGTTAAAGTACTGAGAGTGGCGACCGAAGGGGCAACAAGTCGTTATGAGACTCAACGACTCATCACGAGCAGTTATAGGCAGTCATTCTGAACACTGGAATTTTAGGACTCAGAAGCAACAGAGGACTTCATGACTTGTCTTGTCACTTAATGAGTCATTAGGTGAACCATCATCCAGAAGGAAGATTTGCTGAGCACGAGCCATTACTACACTTCATGACTCATTAGGTTACCTAACGAGTCGTCATCACTGCCGACCTCCATTCCTTGTTTAATCAGGAAAGAATTTATTTAGTATCTATAAATAATTTAGGTAGGTTTTTTTTTACAGTTTATGACTTATTACCATATTTTCATTATTTTTTATTGAAATTAAGGTTCAACAAAAACTTTCATAATTTTGTTCTTGAATTTTGGGATTCAAACAACTTTGGGGATAACTGATTTTAGATTTTTGTTGATTAATTCAAGATGTCTGGTTTCTTATACAAATTATTGTAAGTTTACAATTATAGTTTCTTCTATAATTCTTCATTGTATTCCTCATATATGAGTAGCTAAACCCATAATTAGAGTTGTGGGAACAATGATGAATTAATGCACATAGGCAAAAAAAATACTTAGTGAATCTTAAATGAAGTTTATGCATATATTATTTTTCCCATTCGTTTTAATTTCTTCTTAATGGTCTCAAATGTTGGGATTATTCTTATTCTTATTCACTGGGTCAAGGGGGTAATAAATGAAAAATGGGATTAACAACGGAGATTTGAGGCTATCAACCATCATCTAATAGCTTGACCTTGTCTGGGACTAGCTAATCCGATATCAAGTGTAAGAGTTAAGCAAGTATACATCCACATACGGATCAAGTTGTATGATGATAATCATCTAATTAGGGGATCAACTAGTTAGGTGAAGTTAACTTAACGATATTGCATGCTAATCACTAGAATAGATCACTAGTATAAAAATCCTCGTTGTTATGAAGTTATGGGGAACACAATCCTAGTCAACTCATTAATTGAATATAATCAATTTTGATCAAAAATCTACTCATTACTCTATACTATTTTACATTATTTCTTGCTACAATTTCCCTAGGAAATAAGCATACCAACAATATTAGTTAAACGCATTAACCAAGGTCCTATCCATATTCCTCATGGCGTTCGACCCCAACCCATGTTGGGTTCTATATTTGATCATCGACCGCTTTATATCTCATTACGAGGTGTAATTTGGGAAACATAAAATTTTGGTGTCACTGCCGGGGAATACGGCTTAGGCTTTTGTTAATTGTGTTTGGTTTGCTATTGGTCCTTATTTCCTTTTTATTTTTCTTCATTTTTTTCTTTATAGGTATCAGGTTCATGTATGACTAGAACTCGGAGCCAAGAAAAATTCCTGGTTCCAATTGATCACAAACTTGAGTAAACACTGAAGAATATAAGGAAAATGGCCAACACGCACAGGCAAGAGTCAGTGGAATAAGAACCAGTCTGAATTTTGGCTGAGGAACAATCTCGTGCAAGAGAACGAGAGGTAGCTAGGCTTGATGAAAAGCAACTCCAACCTGTCGATGCTGAGTGAGCTAGAATGAACAGAGGTCCATACCAGCAGAGGCACCGGTACTTTGATGACGATGATGATACTGATATTGGTGAGGTCGGTGCCACTAGGCTATTGTCCCTTCCCCTTTGCCTGTTGGGGCAAAGTTTGATATTACTAGTGCAATAAACTAATTGCTCAATATGAAGGGGATATATGTTATTCATGCTACTGATGATGAACATACTCACTTGAAAAATTTTATGGGTATTTGTAAGGTGTACAAACAACCGGAGGTCAGTCAGGATGTAATAAGGCTGAGGTTATTTCCCTTTTCACTAGGGAGTAAGGTAATATTGTGGTTGGCTGAATTGCCAAATAATTCTATTACTACTTGGAGGGAGCTAAAAAGGGCTTTTCTTGAGAGATTCTTTCCACCTTCCAAAGCGTTGCAGCTGAAGGATGAGATTTACAACTTCAGGAAGTTGAATTTTGAAGCACTTCATGAGACTTGGTTGCGATTTAAAAAGAAGCTAAAGAAGGTTCCCAACCACAGAATCCCAGATGATACATTATTGGAGATATTTTATAGGTCTCTGGATGCTAGAACCAAGGTGGTGGCAGATACTATCTTTGGTGGAACATTCATGAGTCATTCATATGTTGATGCTGCTGAGGTACTTGATAGGATCACCAAAACCAACCGCACATGGCACAAATGAGAGTTAGAAGTTCTGGCTAGTACTTATGCGGTAGGTTTGTATGCAGAGCAGAGGAGGAAGAATGAAAAGCGAGATCGTGATATTTCTAAGATCAAAACCACAGTGAGACTCATTTCCAAATATATTATGGGAGCTAGGATAGAAAAGGTGAATGCAGTGGGTTCTCAGGCAAGGCCCTAAGAAATGATGGAGGAGAGTCAGAATCTGCGGAAGCCAATTATTTGAATGATCATGGGGCGGGTTTTTAGACTAATATGCAAGGATCTAACCAAGACTCTTGGCATCAAGGTCAGGGGAATCAAGGGTTGAACTATTATAGAGACAAATATACAACCGAGGCCAATACAGGGATAAGAATAGAGGCAGAGATAATGGTGACTGGAAAAAGCATGAGGAGTACAAAAATGATAGAAGCGATATTTATGTTCCGCCAAGGAATTGTGAACCAGAATCTAGTGGTTCGAGGGTGGAAGATATGTTGTCTAAAGTACTCAAGTAGATGGAGGCGACTGATGGCCATTTAAAGGAACTTCGCGCTGATATTTCCAGGATGAACCAAAAGGTGGAGTCACATGCCATTACCATTAAGCAGATTGAGCAGTAGCTTGGTTAGATGTATGTTGCTATGAACCAGAGGAAAAAAGGCACACTTCTTAGTAACACAATTTAGAATAAAAAAAAATGGCAGTCATTGCATGCTTGTTACTTCTAGGAGTATGAAGGCGACAGTTGTTCCTCCTATACTGGTTATGACTAATGAGATAGTTGAACCCTCATTGTCTGATGATGATAAGGTGGCGGACTTTGAGGATCAAGTTTTGGATAATGATGCAGTTGAGAAGACAACTCCTAGTAATGCAGAGGAGCATGGGTCTAAAAAAAGGAAGGAAAAGGAGGTATCTGAAAAGATAATGCCCATTCCTAGACCTCCTCCCCCTTTCCTGTAGAGGCTGAAGAAGAATATCGAAGATGGGAAGTATCACAAATTCATTTCAATGCTTAAACAATTATCTGTGAACATCCCTTTAGTTGAGGCACTTGAGTAGATGCCTGGCTTTGCGAAATTTATGAAGGATACATCACTAAGAAGAGGACTTTGAGCACTGAGCCTGCTGATAATTTGCACCACTGTAGTGCAATATCATCTCAATCTCTTTTGTAAAAGAAGGAAGACCCTGGAGCTTTCACCACACTGTGCACCATTGGAGCCTTTCACATTGATAAGGCTTTATGTGATCTAGGTGCTAGTATTAATCTGATGTCGCTGGTAGTATTTAGATAGTTGGGTGTGGGAGCCCCCAAACTTACTACAATGCGGCTATTGATGGTAGATCGCACAATGAAAACCTGGTGGAGATTCTTTATGATGTTCTGGTGAAGGTTGAGTCCTTTATATTTCCGTTCGACTTTGTTATTCTTGACTATGAGGTGGATTTTGAGGTCTCTATTATCTTTGGGCGACCATTCCTTTCCACCAGTCGTGCTCTTATGGACATGGAGACCGGACAACTGAAGTTTTGGTTGGACAATGAAGAGGTGACATTTAATATGTATTTATTTATGAAACAATCGAATGATATGCGGGTGGTCTCAGTGATTGATATTGTGGAGGCTGAGCTTCCCATCATGCCTATTGATGAGAGGGTGAGTTTGGAGGACTTAGTAGCAGTGCTGATGAATGTTGATGCTGAAGAGATAAAGGGGGTGATGAGATAGTTAATGCACTTGCAGGTATGGGGTCGTACACTTATACCCCAAAAAAGATTGATCTCAAATTTGAAAAATCATATGACCCCTCCAGTCAAGCCATCTATTGAGGAGCCTCTAGTGTTGGAGCTCAAGGCACTCCCATCTTACTTATGAAATATATTTCTGGGGACTGGAAACACATTACTAGTTATAGTACCAGTAGACTTGGTGGAATGGGAAGTGGAGGCTATGATCTCCGTTTTGAAGAAGTATAAGAAGTCCATTGGATGGACCATAGCGGATATTATTGGGATCTCACCAGGTGTGTGCACACATAAGATCCAGGTTGATCCAGACTGTATTCTAAGTATTGAGCATCAATTTAGGCTGAATCTGCCTATGCAAGAGGTGCTCAAGCAAGAAATTATTAAGTGGTTGGTTGCAGGTGTGGTTTGCCTTATTGGTGACAGTAAATGGGTGAGCACTGTTAAGTGTGTGCCTAGAAAGAGGGGATCATTGTGGTTCCAAATGCTAATAATGAGCTAATTCCATTGAGGCCAGTCACAAGTTGGAGAGTATGCATGGACTATCGAAAGCTAAACCATTGGACACAAAAAGATCATTTTTCGATGGTATTCATGGATCAAATGCTAGATCGACTTATAGGCAGGGGGTGGTACTGCTTTCTTGATGGTTATTTAGGGTACAATCAGATCTATGTAGTCCTCGAAGACCAAGAGAAAACCACTTTCACCTGCCCCTATAGGATGTTTGCTTTCAAGAGAATGCCATTCGGGTTATGTAATGCACCCGCCACTTTTCAACACTATATGATATTTATATGTGCTGATTTAGTGGAGGACACCATCGAAGTATTTATGGATGATTTTTCGGTGGAGGGTGACTCTTTTGATGATTGTTTGGCTCACCCAGCAAGGTGCTGCAGAGGTGTGAAGAGGCCAACTTGGTGCTTAATAGGGAAAAGTGTCATTTCATGGTCAAAGAAGGAATAGTGCTAGGCCACAGGATTTCAGGCAAGGGCATTGAGGTGGACAGAGCAAAGATTGATGTGATTTCTAGTTTACCACCTCCTATTTCTATGAAGGGTGTTCGAAGCTTTTTGGTGCATACGGGATTTTATCGTAGATTCATCAAGGACTTCACAAAGATCGCACATTCCTTGTGCAAGATACTTGAGAAAGAGGTGAAGTTTGTGTTTGACGATGCTTTCTTAAAGGCTTTAGAATGCTTTAAGGAGAGATTGACTAGTGCTCCGATCATAGTAGCACCTGACTGGTCCTTACCGTGTAAGGTAATTTGCGATGAAAGTGGAGTGGCCCTGGGTGCTATTTTGGGACAAAAGCGTAAGAAGATTTTCCATCCGGTTTATTATGCTAGCAAGGCGCTTAATACAACTCAGAAATATTACACCATGACAGATTAAGAGTTGTTGGCTGTGGTATTTACATTTGAGAAGTTTTGGGCGTACATGCTTGGAACTAAGGTGATAGTTCACACAAACCATATAGCTCTGGGTTATTTGATAGAAAAGAAGGATGCTAAACCACGGTATATTAGATGGGTTCTGTTGCTGCAAGAGTTTGAGTTTGAGGTTAAGGACCAGAAAGGGACTGAAAATAAGATGGCAGATCACTTATCGAGATTAGAGGAAGATGCAACACTTAAAGATGAGCTTAATATAGATAACACATTTCCCAACAAAAAGGTTTTGGATGCTTCTAGGATCTTATTTCATAGTTTGCAGACTTCGCTAATTATCTAGTGAGTGATGTGGTAACGGAAGATTTAACTTATCACCATTGAAAAAAATTTATGTTTGATCTGCAGAAGTTTTTCTGGTATGAGCCTTACTTATTCTGCATATGTGTTGATGGGGTAATTCAGAGATGTGTGCCCAAGGTTGAGATGTTGAGCATATTTGGGGCTTGTCACTCATCCCCTGTGGGGGTCATCACAACGAGATTCGCACAGCCCACAAAATTCTACAATGGGGGTACTATTGGCCTATTATTCCCCAAGATGCACATGATTTTGCAAAGGCATGTGATGTATGTCAAAGGCAAGGAGGCATATCATGGAGGCATGAGCTCTCTCTTACTCCCATCCTTGTCATGGAGCTATTTGATGTTTTGGGCCTTCACTTTATGGGCCCATTTGTGAGCTCAAATAGGATGAAGTACATACTTATAGCTGTGGACTATGTTTTTAAGTGGGTGGAGGCAATTGTGCTTCCAAACAATGAAGGTAAGAGTGTAACAACATTCTTGAAGTGGAATATTTTCTCCGGATTCTGGACTTCCAGAGCGATCATTACTGATGGGAGTTTTCACTTCTGCTACCTGTTGTTTCGGACCTTTCTAGAAAAATACGGGGTGAAGCATAGTGTGGCCACACCTTATCACCCACAATCTAGTGGGCAAGTTGAGGTCTCTAACTGGAAGATAAGTACCATCTTAGAAAAAATTGTGAATGATGGTAGGATAGATTGGTCTAGGAAGTTGGATGATGCGCTATGGGCTTATTAGCTGCATTCAAGACCCCTATAGGTATGTCTTCTTATTAGCTTGTGTATGGGAAACCATGTAATCTTTCGGTCAAGCTTGAGCACAAAGCCATGTGGGTACTCAAAAAGTTGAATCCGAATTAGAGTGACGTTGCGAACTTGAGGCTTGATCAGTTGAATGAGTTAGATAAATTTCTTTTGAAGGCCTATGAAAGTTCAGAAATCTACAAAATGAGGATGAAGATACAGCATGACCGGAAAATTGAGCAAAGAGAGTGTAGTCCTAGGGATATGGTATTGTTATTCCATTCTAGGCTTCACTTGTTTCCTAGAAAGTTGATGTCTAAATGGTTGGGACCATTTCGAGTGGTCCAAGTATTCTCATATGGTGTAATTAAGTTGGAAAATAATAAAGGAAAACGGTTTAAGGTGAATAGATAGCGAGTGAAAGCATATTTGGAGAAAAGCGAAGAAATCAAACTAGTGGACCTTTGGGCTCTGGGTGAAGTTTGAGTAACCCAGGGACTTGCATTATCCCACGACATTAAATCAGGCGCCGCATGGGAGGCAACCCATGGTATCTTAGTGAAGTCTGAGTAATCAAGATACCTATATCGTGTCGCGATGTTAATCAGGCGCTTCTTGGAAGGCAACCCAAGTTGTAATTGTAATACCAATACAGTGTTCACATGTGTTGATATGTGTAGGTGAGTAAGATGGGAAATATATAGTTGGACCAAAAGAATTTTGAATATTGTAGTCTGGTGCCAAAAATCACAAAACGATTCGTTACCTAACGTAACGACTCATCATTACTAGTTGTGGCCAATGAAGCAGAAAACACTAAGCTCTGGAGAGTCAGTGATGAGTGACTTAAAAAATCGTGAGGTGACTTGATGAGTCGTTAAGTTCCTCATCCTGACACAACTGAAGTTCACCAAAAGTATAGGGTCTATGACTCAAGACATGACTCATTAGGTAACATCACGAGTCGTTGCCTGAATCCTTAGGTCCCAGGTAAGATTTCTTTATCTAACTTAACGGGCATCATAACAAGTTGTGGTCATTGACAATGACTCATCACAAAGGGTTCGAGGTCCAACGGTTCAAAAAACATTACCCGACCCGACCCCGAGAAAAAGGCTGAAATTAATTTTGTTTTTAATTACAACCCATGATCTCCCCCAATTACTCTACATTCAAAGACTTATAATATTAAATGGTTCCCTCCCACTTCCTACCATCTTCACTTTCACATACACAAATACACTGGCACAACATCACGATCACCATCCCTGCCCACACTTCGTCAAGCATAAGTAATCAACTTCTCATCTTCTCTCCTCACACATCCTCCTAATAGTGAGTATTGTCATGCTTTTCGTATTCAATTCGACCTTCTTATGCTTTAAAATATATGTGAATGTTTGAAATTTGCCCTAAAATTTAAACCTAGTTGGTATGAATTCACTTGACTAAAAATAGTGAATGCAAAAATAGTTGAACTAAATGGATATATGTGGATGATTTTGTGGTAGACTGCTTTGAATGAATGAGTTAGTGATTATTATTAAGCATTGGTTTGCTTAGCTTTCTTACACCCATTAAGTCGGCAGGCGTTGTGATCTGTAATTTCTTTGGTAACAAAGCTTGGATTGTTTTGCCCGCCCAAATCGCACCTAAATAAAGTGCAAAAGTTTTAAATGGGTGAAGTCTGAGTAACCCAATATGAGGAAGGTCTTGGAATCCTGATGACGCCTCCAGTAATGATTCGTTTGATAACTCAACGAGTCATCACTTGTTTCGTCACCACTAAGAATAAATGTATTCACAATCGACTCTTATTAACGAGTCACTTGATGAGTCGTGGTCTCACTTGACGACTCGTAGGGTGACTCATCCTGAGTGGAGAACAAATGATAAAAACCTAAACATAAGACCACGACTCGCTTAACGACTCATTGCAACAAGCAACGACACATTGGATCAAGTTGTTAAGACCACTGGAAATGATGCATAAATTTAAACATGCAGACGACAATTACTTAACAACGCGTTGGGTCAAATCATTAAGTCTACTGGAAAAGGTGCAAAAATTTGAACATTCAGACAAGGGATGACTTAAAGAGTCGTTCTCAGTGACAAGGACTTGTCGAGTCACTCATCCTGTCTGTAGGCAATCACTTAATCAGTACATTCTTATACTATAATATTGGTCACTAACTTTTATTCTATAGATACAATGGCACCAAAAGGGAATTCCAAGAAGGGTCAGGCAATGAAATAGAGGTCAGAAAAGGGACAGCCCTTGACTTGCAAATTGATAGATAAACCATCATCCTCAAAAGAGTCGAGTGGCTCCGTTGAGGAGTGTAAAATAGAGGAGGAACAGTTGGAATGGTGATCGACTAGGGCTAGGACTAAATGCCTCAGTAATTTGATAGCCATGGTAGCATCTCTGACTCCGCTTGCAAGAGACCCACCCAGCCATGAGGAAGGAAATAACAGGGACTCATCCTTAGAGGATCATGAGGGTGAAGAAGCTGGGATGAAGAAGAGGGTGATGATGAATTAAATGCCCCATAGGAAATTTCTGCCAGTGAGAAGAATGAAACCTCACACACACCCTAGACCAGACTTGGGGGTTGGTGAACAGTTGGTGTATCCTGGGCATGAGGGTGATATGCAACCGTTACATCACTGTAAATGATAAGCGCCATCCAAAGAGGAGTATCTATGAATAACCAAGGTTGGTCACTAGTAGATTCAAAGACCATCGTGAGATTCAAGCTTTACTTGACAAGTACCGATTTGGTTGGTTGAGTTAACCGTCAGGCAGCTACAGCCCGCCATTGGTATGAGAATTCTATGCGGCATATGTAGCCACCCTGCAAAATCAAGCCTTAGGAGGCCATGACTGGAGGAAGCTTCCCACATTGACTCTAGTTATGGTGCGGGAGACACCAGTGGACATCTCTGAGCACACAATCTCGCGCATCCTATATGGTGTAAAGTTTGAGCCTCTGACTAACACAGCAAAGTTTGATTAACGGCTGAGTCAGATGTGGACAATTAAGATCAAGAAATTGATTCACGATGACAAAAAGCTATAGTATACATGGTTGGCGAGGATCACAGCCACCAGGGGTACATCGGTGGAGTGGCTACATGGATCAGAGGCATAGATAAAAAAGGACAGCTAAACTTCCAAGAAAAAATTAGTGTCCCTTAGTGCAACACAGGCTGGGACCAACCATTAATGACAATTTTGTGACACCAGATCGAGCTTCTTTGGTAGCCGGCATCATAGAGGGATATGTGATTAACTTCCCAAGGTACATAGTTGAGGAGATCCGGGAGAGAGCCATCATGGATAGCATGTGTATTCCCTTTCCATGCCCCAGCTTTGCAGGGAGTCACAGGTCCTCGAGTTGCCCATGGTTGATTAGAAGGTTTGAGGTGCTAAAATTTATAGACATGGGTTGATCAGAATGATACAAATCTGGTCTCCAAGGTCAGGAGTCAGGTTGCAATAGCCACAGAGGCTGTATTATTAGTAGAGGCACTAAGTGGGGGTCCTCAAAGTGATACTATGGGGTTCATAGAATTTGAGACAAAGCCTCCAGCGAGACATGAAATATGTGGTTGGACTAATACCACCGCCGCTGCAGATGTGCCTATGAACCCTGAGGCCCCAGCATCATCTTCCACCCCTCTAGCAGCTAGACCACCAACGTCTGCTCCACCTTCTTCACCCGCTGGTCTAGTTAGATCTCATAGGAGTTCATTACTGACATGGCTAGGCAGCTAGCTAAAGTAGAAAAGCAACAGGCCCACAAAACAATCCTAGTGAAAGTGCTAATGGAGCAAGTAAAGCCCTGGGTGACCAAGGAGTTGGAGGTCCTCTAAAGAACATGGCATGGACGACTGGACGCGTTCTAGAGGTGGATGGATAAGCGCCTCGCTAAGTTACAAGTGCCCAAGATGACACGGTGGTATGCTGAGGTTGATGGACTCAGAGTAGAGTTGCGAGAGCTATCAACATAGCAGATCTCATCTATACCACCTCCAATGATACCAGTTGCGGAGGATGAGAGTAAGGAGGAGCTACCTCCCATTGTTGATTTCATTACTTCACAACCCATAGTCAAGGGAAAAGGAAAGAGACCTCGGGAAGGGGAGAGTGGTAGTGATAGTGGTTATATGCTATGAGAGAAGAAGAGAGAGTGAAAGGATATGGAGACAACACTGAGCTGGGTAGAGATGAGACTTGAGAGAAGGCCGAGTTTGATGCTACTAGAGCTCGTGGAGAGGGTACTGTGCGACAGGAAAGGAGACTGGGGGTTTGTCTGCACCTCCCATAGACCAAACCACAGGTGGTAGGTCGCTCAGGTATATTCCCTATTCCTATATCTTACTTTTGAAATGGGTCGAGGACATTGCATTATTCTTTTGATCGGGGTAGGGTGCTACTTGATTTTTGTTGAAGATAACCCGAAGGTTTTTCTTGATGGATATATTTTTCCCTTAGGTGTTCCTTATCTAGTAGAACCAGCATGTTTAGGTTTTTGTTTTTTTTATGTTTGTGTGTCAATTCAAAGGAAAATAGGAGAACTAAGGCAGTCGAATAAAATGTTGAACTTGTTGAATGACACCCTCTTAAAATTTTTGTGTTTGCTAACGTATGAAGCATGACCTTTGTGAATCTTTTCATGGTATTAAGACTATGAATGTGCTTACCATTGTGTGACTATCCATGAACTAGAAATTGGTAGTGATGATGTTGTCCTATGCATTGTGTGTTGTGGTGTTTTATGTTAGTTCAACAGTGTGTGCACAATCCAAAACTTTCCCAGTTGGTCATACCAAGGTTATAAGATAGTTGAATAGGAAATGATCATTGTCCGTTGTAGTCCAGTTTAACCTAAATGACTAACCAAATGAATATGAATATCCTTGATCCCTATTTTCAGCCTAAATTGACCCTTTTTTGTTGTTTAGCTAATTCGTCTTCCTGCTTTAATAATGAACCTGTTTTGGCCCTGGTCCCTCCTTGGACACTGTGAACCTCAACTCAGGCAAATTGCTTAAGTTGAGGCTGGCTATTATAGGGGTGAATAAGAAGAGTAGGTCGGAAAATGATTGAGTAATGCAGACAAAAGGCGGGTGCGGTGTTCTTACATATATGAAAAAAATGTGTTTATGTAATGAGAAAATTAAGAAATGAAAAGAAAAAGAGAAAGTGGAAAAAGAAGAATCCACACCCGTAGTCTTGAAAGATAAAGAAAACAAAGGAGAAAGGGGAGAAAACATAAAAGAGGTTATTGGAGATAAAGTTAGTGTAGTGCCAAGGAGGGTTGAGTCACTACGTCCATATCTACCATACTCTTCCCCGAGCCTACATTACAATCCTAAGGAAGTCCTATAGTGATCCGAATCCAACCTTCTGAGCAGCTAAGGTATAGAAACTAAGGGCAAGCCTATGTTTTTGTATACACACTATATGAATTTCTTTTTGAGAGTGAGTTCACTTGACACAGTCCCGGATTTAAATTGTAATGATTGATAGTTGTGAGTGATTAGGACTTCTTCGTAGTAAGGACATGTGGGCAACAACATTGTTTGCTAATTATCTGGGTTAGTGTCATAGGATTTTATGCATGGTTGAAGGTGGATAGTGTAATGCCATTATTTGATTCCTTTGTGTCATTGTAGAAAGCTTTCATATGCACTGTGATTTGTTTTCTTATGATATAGGAGGGTTTTTTTTTGTTTTTTTTCCTTAGGACATGAAAGAGTTCTAAGTTGAGGGTATTGATGTGTCATGGTTTTATGGCACTTTCGACAATAAAAACTAAGAAAATATGCTAATCTTGGGTATGTTTATATAGATATAATGTGTTTTTGTTAAGAGTTGCAGGGAAATAGGTTTGGAATGTGAAATTGGCTAAGTCTGGAGTGTCAGCAAGGTCACGAGTCATCATGTCACTAGATGACTCGTTTCCTGAGTCATTAGGAGGATATGAGTTTAAAGCATCAGACTTGGGCTAGAACAGTGGTGTCAATGGATTGACACCATGACTCATCAAGTCTGGTCATGAGTCATTTGATGTGCGGTGAGGACTGGAAGCAGAAATAGATCACAAGTCCTGTGAGTCATCACAAGAGGAGTAACGAGTCATCATAGGACTCCACAGCTCATCAATAGCACTCATTAAGTTAAAGTTTAGAATTCAATTTAATGTACAGAGTGTGGCGACGGAAGGGGAAACGAGTCGTTATGAGACTCAATGACTTATCATGAGCAGTTACGGGCAATCATTCAGAACACTGGAATTTTAGGACTCAGAAGCAATGGAGGACTTCATGACTCACCTTGTCACTTAACGAGTTGCTAGGTGAACTATCATCTAGAAGGGAGTTTTTCTAGAATGAGTTGTTACTATATTTCACGACTCGGTAGGTCACCTAACGAGTTGTCATCACTACCGGCCTGCATTCCTTGTTTAATTAGGAAAGGATTTATTTAGTGTCTATAAATACTTTATGTAGGTTTCTTTTTACAGTTTACAACTTATTACCATATTTACATTATTTTTTATCGACATTAAGGTTCAAGAAACAACTTTCATAATTTTGTTCTTGAATTTGGGGATTCAAACAACTTTAGGGATTATTGATTTTAGATTCTTGTTGATTAATTCAAGATGTGTGGTTTATTCTACAAATTATTGTAACTTTACAATTATGATTTCTTCTATAATTCATAATTGTAATTCTTCAAGCATGAATAGCTAAACCGATAACTAGGGTTGTGGGAACCATGACGAATTAACACACATAGGTAAAAAAATACTTAGTGAATCTTGAATGGGGTTTATGCATGTATTGTTTTTCCTTTCGTTTTAATTGCTTCTTAACGGTCACGAACGTTGGAATTTGTCTTATTCTTACTCACTAGATCAAGGTATGAACGGAAAAAGGGATTAATAATGGAGATTTGAGGCTATCAACCCTCATCTAATAGCTTGACCTTGTCTGGAAATAGCTAATCTGATATCAAGGGTAAGAGTTAATCAAGTATACATCCGCAAACGAATCAAGTTGTGTGGTGATAATCATCTAATTAAGGAATCAACTAGTCAGGTTAAGTTAACTTACCGATATTGCATGCTAAACACAAGAATAGATCACTAGTATAAAAAGCTTTGTTTTTATGAAGTCATGGGGAATAAAATCCTAGTCAACTCACTAATTGAATACAATCAATTTTAATCAAGAATCTACTCATTGCTCTATATTGTTTTACATTATTTCTTGTTACAATTTCCCCCCCAGGAAATAAGCAAACCAACAGTATTAGTTAAACACATTAACTAAGGTCCTCACCATATTCCTCATGGGATTCAACCCCTACCCTTGTTGGGTTCTATATTTGAACATCGACCTCTTTATATCTCATTACGAAGTGTAATTTGGATTACATCATGGTCCAGAACCTGTCAACCAGAAACTTACAATCACTCATACAATGAGTCATTATGAGACATTTTTCAAACTTTTTTTGTTGATCATATTTCAAATCCCAAATCTAGTCTTAGAAACTTTTGGGGTGTTACATTATCTCCCCCATGGGAACATTCGTCCTCAAATTCGGGTTAAGAATACTGAAAGGCTGGGGAAAGAGCTGCAATCCCAAAAAACTGAACATCTAAACTTGAAAACTGACGGAGTGACAGACTCCAAACTGATACACATGACTGAACTGAATTCACGAAACATACATATATGCAATGACATAAGAGGAATTTACAGACATGAACTCAATAAGAAACAAAATAGAGTACTAAGGAGGAAACTGATACCTCATGCTGAAACAGAGCCAAAAGGGAAAAGATGTGGGTATTTGACCAACATATCTGCTTCTGCTTCCCACATAGCTCCCTCAACAAGCTGATTCTTCCACAAAACCTTCACTGAAGCTACTTCTTCATTTCTCAACTTAAACTAGAACCACCTTGTTTGTAAGGCTATCCTTCACACATATACTCTCAACTAGAACAACCAAGGTCAGGTTACCAAGGCACTTCTTTAGTAGAGATATATGAAAAACTAGATGTACCGAAGCCAACTGCGTTGGTAGCACCAACTCATATGTCACTTTGCTAACTCGCTTCAGAATCCTATAAGGACCAACATATCGGGGAATAAGCTTCCCTTTCTTTCCAAACCTCATCACTCCCTTCATGGGAGACACCTTAAAAAATACCCAATAATCAATTCAAACTCAAGCTCTCTCCATCTAACATCCGCATAAAATCTTTGACACCTTTGAGCTTTTTTCAGCCTTTACCTAATAAGGTGTACTTTCTCCATGGCTTCATGCCCTATCAATGTATCCTCACCTACCTCGAACCATCCAATAAGTGATTTGCATCTCCTCCTGTAAAGAACCTCAAATGGAGCCATCTGAATGCTCGAAAGGTAACTGTTGTTGTAGGCAAACTCAATGAGATGAAAGTGATCATCCCAATCACCTTTAAAGTCAATCATCCAAGCTCTCAGCATATCCTCTAAATTCTTAATTGTCTGCTCGATCAGACTTTCTATCTGTGGGTGAAAATTTATGCTAAGCTTCACCTAAGTACCAAGTCCCTTCTGAAACGATCTCCAAAAATGAGAGGTGAATTGATTACCTCTATTTGAAATGATGGATATTGGAACTCCATACAACAAATTTAACTCATTAATGTACATTCTAGCATAATCCTTAGCTAAATCGATAATGTTGACTAGTAAGAAATGAGTTGTTTTGGTCAACCTGTCCATAGCCACCCAGATAGACTCATACTATCAGCATGTACGAGGAAACCCTGTGATGAAGTCCATATTGATCTCTTCCCACTTCTAATTAGGGATACTAATGTCTTGTAACGTACCTCCAGGTCTTTGATGCTCAACTATAACTTGTTGACAATTCGGACACTTAGCCACAAACTCTGATATGTCCTTCTTCATACCATTCCACCAATAGACCTCTCATAGGTCACGGTATATCTTGGTGCCACCTGGATGGATAGAATACCAAGAGCCATGAGCATCGCCCAACATCCGCTCTCTGAAGTCATCAAAAATTGGAACGCACAGTCGACCTTAATATCATAGTACACCATCTCCCTATTGGGAGAAGACCTCCACCTACTGATCCCGAACCGCTTCTTTTTAGCTTTACCAAGACAAGATCTGTTACACCCCGTAAATTCTTGATATGTAGATGGCCTATTCGCATGTTGGTTAAGTGTTTTAGAATGCTATACATGCTAGGAAGAGGCCCAGGGAAAGACCGGATGAGTGACATGTTGAACCATCGCAAGAGGAGGATGGCAGACCTCCTCCGCGATGGCCAGAGTGTCACGGAGGCTCACCTCTGCGACGGCCATCGTGTCACGGAGGCTCACCTCCGCAATGGCTAACGTGCCACGGAGGTGAGGTGCAGCTCCAAGTATAAAAGCACCCAAACTTCGGTTTTAAGTGATAAATTCATAAAATTTCCAGAGAATAACAAAGAGTACATAAGAAAACAGAGGGCACGAAGGTTTTATAGAAATTTCCTTCCGATTACGCCATTATACGCGGTCCAAACTCAAAATAAACATGGGTAGTGAGGTATTAAGCAGCAAGGAGCATTCCTAGGGATTTAGTTTCGTAAAATTAGGCCGGTGAATCGTCGTGTTACCGAGCTAAGGTAAGTGGAATTGCTCCAAATTAGTGTCAATATACTCCTAGCCCTAAAGTGAGTGTTGGAATATATTGATAACGGTTAGTTTGAAATTGCTCATGAGACCTGATCCAGTGATTGAGTATAGTCATCCAATAGGGACGAACCAGTTGTTTGGATGAACCCTAGTTATCAATTCTACAAGTAAACATTGGGATTGATCACGTGTGTATACCCGAAGTAGTTATGAACCCATGGGGAAAACTTACCCTAGTTGTGTTCAAATCTTAATTTAAATCTGAATTATAATATTTTCTTTAACATTGTTTTCTTTAAACCCCCCAGTTTGGAGATAACTCACCAACAAGTTCACTTACCGGCATTAGTTTAGATCTTCCAATTCCCTGTGGGTTTGACCCTAACCTCTTAGTTGGGTTCTTTATTGACAACGACCGCTTCATACTTTTTCAGGGAGTATGAGTTTGAGCATTATCAGGTTACTACTAGAATAGGTTTATTGAGGGATTTTTGTCCATTGCAACACTATTGACTAAGTTGACCCAGAAGAAGGTCAATTTCAGTGGTCGAATGCCTATGAAAAGAGTTTTCAGGAGTTAAAGACTCGGCTCACTTCAGCTCTAGTATTTACTTTACTAGAGGGCATATATGGGTTTGTTGTGTATTGTGATGCCTCTGAGGTTGGTCTTGGTTGTGTGTTGATGCAACATGGTAAGGTCATTGTCTATGCCTCTAGATAGCTTAGGATTCATGAGAATAATTATCCAACACATGACCTAGAGTTTGCAGCGGTGGTGTTTGCATTGAAGATTTGGAGGAACAACTTGTATGGGGTGCATGTGGATGTGTTCATGGACCATAAGAGCCTTCAGTATGTATTCACTCAGAAGGACCTGAATTTACAACAAAGGAGGTGGCTAGAGCTTCTCAAGGACTATGGAATGAGTGTTAATATCATCCGGGAAAGGCCAATATAGTGGCGAATGCTCTTACTCGGCTGTCCATTGAGAATGTGTCTCATGTTGAGGATGGAAGGAAGGAGTTAGTGAAGGATGTGCATCGGCTTGCTTGTTTAGGGGTTTTCCTTATTGACTTGACAAATGGTGTTGTTATAGTTCAAAATAGGTCAGAATCTTCATTGGTGACCGAGGTTAAGGCTACACAAGATGAGGATCCTGTCACACCCCGCCTTTGGGGGGTATGACTGGCACCTGGTGCCGTACTAGGACCTGAACTGCTAGACTGCTGAGCCTAAGCACTCCTGGTGCCTGGCTGGCTCTAACTCTGATTTATGAAATCAACGTGCTATATAACTGATGTAAATACAGCCCCCGGCCGGCTAGGCCAATAGCCACCTATACAACCACAACAGCTAACCAGAACAACATCAACATAAGGGAACCTATGCAGGCCGACAAGACCACTATGCTATCTAGTTACTTCGGAATCAAGAAAACATGAGCTAAACTGCTACGTGACCGACAAGGTCACCACTACCAACTAAATAAGGCCCCACGCGGCCATTAAATACAAGCTAAGACATACACACGGCCTCACACGACTGGAATAACTAACCAAAGGGAATACACAATCTGCAAGCCTCTAAGAATGCTAATAAGATGGTCAGGACAGGGCCCCGGCCTACCCATACTGTACAACAAAAGAAAAGAAATAAATCTCTAGTTGTCTAGCTCCGGATGACAGGAGCTGATGACTCTATGTGCTGACTAGAATCACGAGGTATCGGCTCCTCGTCTATGAGTACCTGCAGGCAAGTAATGCAGCGCCCCAAATGGGAGTTAGTACCATGGGTACCGAGTATTTAAAGCAAATTGAACATAACTGAATAAAAGCAATAATACTGGTAGTTCTGAATATTAGAAAATAGCTAAGACTATCGGGGATGGCGAAATCTAGAAGGAGCTTACTTGCACTGAAAAACAGATGGAAGTCATACCTGTCACTATGGCGTCATGCTATCTATCAATTTAATAAGTAATATATATACACATATATAGAATACAAGAACCTATACCATCTCCCATAAGCCAGAATGTTCCAACCAACACACAATCTATATACCCCAATCCGGGTCAAAACCATCCAAAAGTAAATCGCTCCACTCGCCTACTAACTACGAGCACCTCTACCGGCCCCCCTTGGTCTGCAGCTCGAGCTATGGAATCTGACTAATACTGTATCTGAGTCTGGAGGACTCCTGTAACTGTAAACTATGATCTGTATCTGTATCTGTATCTGTAATCTGCCCCCTGGGCACAAGCGCTCGATAGGGTAAGCTATAGTGCTATGCTGATCAGCCTATTATGGGGAATACTGCATCCCATCTTCATCCTACTGCGGACGGCGTGTCACTCCTTGGAGTGACGAATCCTCAACCTCTGGTGGGTGAGTCGACACAGCTATCAACCCAGGGGCGGCGAGGACACTCTAAGGGTGCCCTCATAGCACAAATAGGTCTCAACAAACAATATTCACATATATCAAGCATGTTTGATCTAAAAATACTATCCATGTTTTGATATTCTATTCTGAATCTCTTTTCTACATTAAACTGATTCTGTTACTGAGCTAACTGTATCTTAAAAAATATCTGGCTGTCTGATACTGATTTACTAATTTTTATTTTGAATATAGCATAATAACATAAAACATGCTTGCTAGATTCATACTGGACTCAATACTCAACTTCTGGATACTTTCTTTCAGAATTCACTCTATTTGCTATACTTGGATTACTAACTTGCCGAAGGGACTAGCTTTACATAGCTTTGTTTCTGATTTCCCAGCTAACTGGCGTAATTCGGTCAATATTCCGCTATTTCTCCCAACTGCATCCATATATATACCAATTAGGACTAAATACATTAATATTCTAGAAGAAAATATCACTTTTAATATATATATAGCCCAAACGGTCGAAAACTCCCTATTTCTCGGAAGTCCAGAAGGGACAGGTACACTAGAACTACCTCATGGCTTTAGCTCCTCCCATCTAACAATTGATTTGACGAGTCGTTGCCACACCTAATACCTCGTCATATCCTTCCATCACCCCCACTAGTCCAAGCCGTAAGAGCCTTTCCACGATTTACACCACGGGTCATTACTAGCTCCAATGACCCATTATGACATCTGTTTCCACTAACTAGGAACCCTTTTTCCCACCTAACGACTGCTTCCATGACCCGTTAGAGGGTCTAACGACTCATTGGATGAGTCATTCTGAGGCCACTATGAAGATTTACTTCTGAGCTCCTTTCAACTCTAGGTTTTTAAATCTTGGAAACTATTAGGGTGCTACAAAGTCCTAATGTTGTACACCATTAAGAAACGTTTAAACTTGAAGAGAATACAATATAATCTTTTTGCATTGGTTTTAGCCTCTCATGTTGTAAGATTATAATTTGCATTCATAGACAAACACATAATTAAATACTTACAACAACAATTGGAAGGAAATTGATTTGATTATCTAAGAGAAACCTCAAGAACAATGTAAGAAATCAAGAATTTGATCCCAAGAATTGCTCCTCAAAACTAGATAAAAATTCACAAAAGTAACTATTCACCCATATACTAACTCAATTCTATCCTTCTCTAACTAAAATAAAACATAAAGGATATTTATGCAGACATTAGAAATTTTTTCCTCAGCTAACAAGGAGTTTTCCTTATTTGGTGCCGAATGTATTATGATTGGTCCTACGACCTGTAGCAGGATTGTACGGGTCATACCTGCTTTCCCTAAGTTCTTGGCTGCTACAGATTTGGCTAAGTGTTGGCATCCTGGTACGAATCCTACCTTCATCCTACGAGTCATATATTACTTTCGTGGTGTGGCCCTGAGAACTTTGACATCTTTTGGAATTCTTCACGAGTATTGTGGTATGACTTGTACCTTCTTGCCACGACTACTATCCATAGTGTCTGAAGTTCTTGCCAAGTTCTGAGAATCTTCTGAAGTTCACCATAGCTCCTGGTACAATTCATACATTAGTGCCATGGTTCGTGAGTCCATCCATGCCAGGTGTCTACCTTTGTGCAATTTCTTCTGAATATTTCCACAACACCAGTTACGGCTCGTACCATTGTGGTAGGGCTCGTATTGAGAGTCGTAGGTTCCCTTCTCCCCAATTTATCCTTCGGACTTTCATCAGGGTTCTCAATACGGCTCATACCGAGACTGGTACTTTGGCTGATTTTCTGCATTTTAAGGCTTCTTTTACACATCTTTGTGTCCGGTGCTGTGGTAGGGGTTAAAAACCGACACGCAAGTGCACGTGGTCAAACAAGTAATAAAGTGGCTAAGTAAGCCAAGTATCGAACCAAGGAGACTCTGGATAAGTAAAATTGCTCAAGTATACTATATTCTATCTTACTTCTAAATATGCTGACAATAACGTAACCAAAAGTTAAATAATTTTTGTTTATAAATTATATACTAAAACTATTAACAAATATTTACTTTGAATTGAAACTATGGATATGAGCATGCCAAGGTTAAGAACAAGTAATGAACTTGATTATAATCATAATTTGGTTATTCTTCTCTTCTAGTTGCTAGCCAAGAACATTAGCCAAGAGATTAAAACTCTGTTATTTAATCTCACTTAAGAATCATAAACCATCCGTCTACATTTCTGTGATCAAATGCAATCTATGACCTCGCAATACAATTCCGGTTCCTAAATTGACTAACACGGCTTTCAAGTATATTTCTATCAGGAAAGCACATCAAAACCCAATTTTCCCAAATCAAATTAAGAACAATACCCTATTAATTCACAACTTTCCAATTTCGTGCTCTCTCGAGTGAAATCGAACTTTTTAGATGTACATTAATGTCGGCCACACATTAATGCAGTAGAAACAAGAATTAATAGAACAACGTAGAAGAAAAAGATGAAAAACCATACAATTCAATAATCAAAATTCATCACCATTGTTCATAACCTCAGCAAGGAAGAGAATTAGCCACTCATTTGTGGATTAATCATCCTAAAACAAGTGTTAATCATACAAACAATTGATTGAAAGAAGAAAGAAAGAGAGAAAAAACCTTAGCTTTTTCGTCCCTCAACTGCCTGTAACCCACGACCTTGCTCCACCAAGTCTGCATTTATTAAAAATAAGCCTAAGTGTTCTATTTATACTAGTGGGAATTTTTCCCGGAATAACAAGCAACGTGTCACGGAGGCCAACGCAGAGCACTGCCTCTGTGACACGGCGTGGACATGGACCCTCACTGGAAATCCAGGGTCTGGGAATATAGCCTCAACGTGGCACGGCATGCAACGCGGAGGCTTGCCTCCGTGCCACGGAGCTGTCGCGAGGCTTCACTGGAAATTGCCAAATTAATTCATCCTCCATGCAGTGTGCCTCCGCGATGGTAGCGTGGCACGACTCCATCGCGGAGCCCCTTTACATTGTGCATTCCAATGTCTTTTCCGTGCTCGCATCCAAGTCCAACTCCGATATTGTTCCAACATGCATTTTAGCTCCTCAAAATCATGTTTTACCTACAAAACAATGCTAATCATGTTGGTTAGTATAAATTCACATTTTATTACCAATTACATGAAAATGTATACACATTGCACAACAAACAAGGCGAAAATGATACGTTTGAGTATCACTTGGGCATGTAAATCTGCCCAAGATCACTTTGCTCCAACACTTATTTTCTCTAAAATCAAAGTAACCTTATATCCATATAAACATACCTGAGTCCGTGCTATTTTCTCAGTTTTAAGCATAGAAAGTTCTGTAAACTCACAGAACATCACCAGCTAAACCCAAAAAGCTCCTAATGTTCGAGAGACTAACTAGTCTAGGCCAATTCTTCACTACCTCTATCCTTTCAGAGTCCACCCACACACCCTCGTTAGATACCACATGGCCCAAAAATGCTACTGAGTTTAACCAAAACTCACACTTATTGAATTTAGCAAACAGGTGACGATCCTTGAGAGTCTATAGCACAATCCTCAAATGAGTTGTATGCTCCTCCTCGCTCCGAGAGTATATGAGTATATCTTCTATGAAAACAATCACGAACATACCAAATCTTGAATACCCTGTTCATCGTGTCCATAGAAGTTGCAGGAGGTTCATTAGTCCAAAAGACATAACTACGAACTCATAGTGACCATACCAGGTCTTAAAGGCAGTCTTCAGAATGTCACTCGTCCTAGCTCTAAGTTGATGACACCTGGATTTGAGTTCTATCTTTGAGAAGCACTTAGCACCCTAAAGATGGTCAAACAAGGCATCTATCCTGGGGAGGAGATACTTGTTCTTTATTATGACCTTGTTCAACTACCGATAATCAATGCACATCCTAAGGGAACCATCCCTCTTCCGAACAAAGAGAACTGGTGCATCCAGTGGGGATTTACTAAGCCTAATGAAACCCTTATCTAGGAGATCTTTCAACTGCTCTTTCAACTCCTTTAGCTTAGATGGAGACATTCTATAAGAAGGAATAAATATAGGCTATGTATCAGGGAGAAGGATGATACCAAAGTCAATCACCCGCTGGGGAAGGACTCCTGGTAGATCATCTGAAAACACCTCGGGATATTCATAGACTATAGGAACTGATTGAAGAATCGGGGTCTCAAACGTAGCATCCTTAACCTGAACTAGATAGTACATACAACCTTTAGAAATCATCTTCCTAGCCTTGAGAGAGGAAACAAAGAAACCTACAGGCACAACTGAACTATCTTTCCATATAAGGACTAGCTCACCTGGAAATCGAGACTCTGCCGTACGGATTCTACAATTTACTGAGGAATAGCATGCATGCAACCAATCCATACTGAAGATAACCTAAAAATTGGTCATATATAACAAAACTAGGTCTACTGAGGTGACCTTCTAAAGGACTGTGATAGGGAAATTTTTTATACCTGTCGCGCTATAATTGAGTCACTAACCGGTGTAGAGACTGAGAAAGGTTCTAATAGGATTTCGGGAATGACTATGAAACTAATAGAAATATATGGAGTCACAAAAGATAAAGTATCCCCTAGATCTATCAATGCATAAACATCAAGATGGAATACTCATAAAATACCAGTAACCACATCGAGTGAAGTCTCTTACTCCTGATGAGATGAGAGGGCATAAAATTTGTCCTGGCGCTGACTGCCAGCTGCACTAGTGGATGCATCCTGCTGAGCTAATGTTATTGGTGGAGCTGCTAAACTGGTAGCTGGCCACGACCTCTACTATGGTCCTGTCTGGCTGAAGGGAAGTCTCTAAGAAGATGTCCAGGCTTCCCACACCCAAAACTTGCGCCTGAAATAGCTAAGCACTCTCCAGTGTGCCTCCTACCACACCTTCCATAAACTAGAATGTTGGGCTCTCCTGACATGCTCCCCTAACCTCTAGAGCTTGATGCTCTACCCCTATGATCACGACTAGATCTAGAAAGAACACTGGTTAATGATGGCGATGTCCTCCACTAAACCTCTACTGGAATTGTCCATAACTCCCAGTCCTGGCCATCTTGGTCTCTTTCTCATTCTCCTTCACCAGATCCACCTATATCTGTTGGGCGTATATGACCAACCTCGGAGGCATACTCTTAGACAGTCCTATGGTGCTGCTTCAAGTTGATGAACTCTGCCCCCTTCGCCTCCCTCAACATTTTAGGGAAGAACCTATCCCAGAAGGCAGTCACGAACTTATCCCAACTCATGGAAACTGCTTTTACTGCTCTACCATCCTTCCACTGGTGGTACCATATGTAAGGAACCCTCTTTAGTTGATAGTAGGCTAAGTCTGCATTCTTCTCCCCCATCACCCCCATAATCCTGGTGATCTTCTGCACCTCCTCAATAAACTCATGCGGGTCATCATCCATTTTCGACCCCAGGAACCCAGGTGGGTTCATCCTGAGAAAATTTCAAGCTTTAGCCGCTGTTGCATTCCCATTCTGAGGAACATGGGCCACTGCCTACTCATTGACTTAAGCGGTCAAACCCTGTACCAACATCTGAAATGCCACTCTAAACTTGGCATGAATGATCTGCTCCGGCAAAGGATCTACAGGTGTTGGCGGGGCTTGCTGATGCCCATCTCCATTGCCATTTTCACGGCCATTTCTGTTGCCATTTCTTCTTTCATTCACTCGGTGTGGAGGAATATGTCTGCAAACGCGTATATCATGAGTTAGAAGGAATAGAAAGATACTTCATCGCACGACATAGGTCATGAAAGAAAAAAAATTTCCTAAAATGTCTTGTAGGCTCTTCCCCATAAGTGTGCTGCACTGCACACCTATGGAAAAGAAACTACTCAACGTGGCTTTCAAACATCTTAGGAAACTCTAAACCTCAACAATGATACCAAGTTTTCCATGACCTAAGCTAGGACCCCAGACCGAGACACGGGACCTAAAACCATGAATGGCTCCAAGTCAACCCATGGCATTAACATAGCAACTAAAGAGCACACATCAAAGAGGAAATTGATAACTTAATCATGAATAAGAAGAAGTCTGAATAACATATCGTATAACAACAATCATAAACAAAGTCAACACTCGATAAAGCTGAAAGTCTACATAATGTCTGATAAGCCTCTAAACTTTCTGATGAGTTGATAGGACAACACCCTCAACTAACTCGCTAAACTCTATGACTAAAATAACATAATCAAACAATTAAATGGAATGTCCTTGGAAGATTAGGACTCAACTATAAAGGGAACTAAGCTAGACTGCGGGGTAGCTGGACTAACCGTAAAACTGAGTCTGATCACTTGGACCTGTATCATGAAATGATACCACACAGAGTACGTGGTCAGTACTTTGAATGTACTATGTAAGGTAAGTAAAACATGTTGAGTAAATGTTAACAGAAACCATGCATATAAATATAAATCATTATATCATGAGACTAAGGACCGCATGTTGAAAACTGTATCTAAGACATACATAGTCATAAGCTGAATATCATATCTAAATATAATGACCCAATGATAAAAAATAGAAATCATATGACTTGTCATGTCAGAAATCACATGTAAAAGAGCATAAACTGATCAATGGGTCAAACCTGTTGTAATACATAATATCATAAGTCATGAACATGAATAACTGAAATCATGAGGAACAATGGGAGACTCGTCATAACCGACACCATCATGATAGAGCTTATGTGATTCCCCAACTACCACACTCAAGTGGGTAGAGCCGTCCAAAACCTTACCAGGGCTAAGGATGATAACATGATATCGATATCAAGATGAGGCCCCTTGGGAGCAAGGAAAACTCTCTTGAGATATCCCAATATATATATATACACACCTATGTTGGCGCGCAATTCTAAGACCGAGGAACCTTGGAACCCCAAGCCTACTCGGTGCTAGACAGTACTCCCAAAAACATACATAGTACTCCTATCATTTTTCAACGAAGCTGAAATCATCATAATTACATGAAAGTCTAAAATCTAAACATGGGGAGTCTTGACTCCAAAACATATCATAAGCTACAGTGGGAGTCTTTACCCCAAAACATATGATAAGCTGATCTTATTAGCCTTGGCTAAATCATGAAAACATACTTAACTTGAGCGGGCTTGCCAAAATCTTAAAATCATGCATACTTGAAATAGACTTCATAAGTCAAAATCATGGATTCATACATACAAATTTTATAAATATTCATTCATGTTGGATAACTAATTATACTTGAAATCATGAATCATAAACTTAACTTTTCATAAAACTTACATAATAGGGCATAATTTCTAATAACTTGAAATTATGAATTTATAATTAAATTTTGTATAGGATATGCCCGTAAATCTCAAAACATGCTTTGGAACATGAGGAGAATTGACCAATAGACATATCATAGAGAAGTTCAGAAAATTGGGTTAAAACCCTATAAAACCATATGCTTGAATTAGAACTTGAATTCATGAACTTGAGGAGATTTTTGGGCATGATAATGAAAGGATTATCTCATTCATGGCCCTACATACTTGGGTGGACTAATTCTCTAACTGTCCCTAAAAGCCCAAGAGAATTGGGAAAGAATTGAGAGAGTTCTACATTCATCTTTAAAGAGAAACTCAAAGCTTTGCATGCACGGGAGTCTAATGACTTGAGATAGGTTAAACCCTCTTAAAACACTCTTTTCAGGGCTTAAAATGAAGTATTTTAGGACTTAGGAGATTAGAATTTATGAAAATACCTTTACTGATTTCGCAGGAAAAACCTCAATACCAGATGCCACGACTCGTACCACGAGTCCTCCTTCCATACCACGACTCGTGGTATCACTCATTACAACAATCAACTTTTCTCCTAGTTCTCAGATCTTCAAATGACAGCTAGACAGGATAAGTCGTTACTTGTAACAATGACTCATCAGTTCCTCTGGTTGTCACCACTAACTTCATGCCTAGTTTCTGGAATCCTCCCAACGACCCAAATAACGGGTTGTACCTTGTGACGACGGGTCAGTTGGACCCATCCATTATTACTTCTTCCAACTCCTTTTCTCCTTCTCACAAGTACAAACCACGACTAGTTGTTCCTTAAAACTAATCGTATCATGACTCGTACCATCCAACCCTGACACCCTAGAAATAAATGATGACTCCAGACCATGACCGGTTATAGGGATCCAAAAGTTGTACCAGGGATCGTTGCTACTGGGCCTTCTTTTGCAGATACTAACCACGACTCATGACCATGAGCCGTTACATCAACCAACGGGTCGTATCTTGACTCGTTGTTCTAGGACCTCTCAACAAGAAACTTACCACGACTCTGTCCTACAACCCGTTACTCCTTACCACGACTCGTACAATGAGTCATTTTGAGACATTTTTCAAACTTTTTCTGTTGATCATATTTCCAATCCCGAATCTAGTCATAAGAACTTTTGGGGTGCTACACAAAAAAAAACATCCCAAAAAAATTACTACAAGATAGCAGGAATAGCCATGAATCACAAAAAAAAATCTAGGACTAGGCCTACCATATATATATTTGGCAATTAAAGCATGAGTGGTAATGAAGTTTACTTGTCTTACATAATCAGTAGTATTATCCTTACTGCTAGAGCAATAAAGCATAAAGTAAAAGAGTGAAAGAAGAGCTTCCTAGGCCTCTAGTCCTCATCATTAGTGGGGGGAAAGAGCAGCTTCCCCCATCTTAGAGTCATCTCCATCATTAGTAGTACTGGTCCAAAATATTTTTAAGGACTATTTATAAGTGTAGAAAAAATACCACATGAAATAATTGAGTCCAAAATAAATTGGGAATCCGTTTTTACTCCAAATGTTTTCCGTGTTTTATGACTTAATTCATGCACACTTGAACAAATACATCAACTCTAAAAAAATCAAAATTTATCTTGGGTTGCCTCCCAAGAAGTGCTTGATTTAACGTTGTGGCACGACATAGGCATCTTGATTACTCAAACTTTATCAAGATACCCCTTGGGTTGCCTCCCAAGAAGCGTCTTATTTAATGTCGGGGAACGATGTACTTCTCAGCTTAGGATCCTTTCAATGTTCCCTCCTCCTTTTCGGAGTAAGAGAAATTTGTTAACACCTGAAAGAATAAAAACCAGTTACAAAAAAGAAAATGTAAATCATGAAATAAAGATTACAAGTCAATCTTAGACACCAATTAACTATTTCAATACCGTATTCCCCAGCAACGACGCCAAAGTTTGATCACTCCTAAATTACACCTCGCAAATAAAGTATAAAGCGGTCGCTATCGAATATAGTAATCCAACAAAGGTTGGGGTCGATCCCACAAGGAATAGGCAAAACCAATGTGTTAATGATGAAAATAAGCTAACTTGTAATCAATATTTCAAAAGGGGGGTTTGCAAATAAATGAAAATAATTCTAAGAATAATTGAGTTTGTATCACATTAATGAAGCTAAGTTAGGACTGTGCTCCCCATGATTTCATAACTTAGTAGGCTTTTACTAGTGATCTATCCAAGTGAATTTTATGTAAGACTTACATTTAATACATCTAATGTTTATCGACTTAACAATTACACTTACCTCCTCTCGGTCTCAAAGTGTATGTGTTACATGGGCCAACAGACAATAAATGCTTTCCACCCATCTCCTCGCGGTCTCGAACATATGTATATTTTAGCTTTGCAGTAAGTCTTGTCTTTAACTATCCTCGGCTAGAGCTCAAGTTAATTAGATGAGAGTTATTAACCTCAAATTGCCAGTGTTACTCTCTTTTTCTAACTTCAACCTCCTTGGTCGAGCAAGTTGAAGATACAGGAACGTTTCAACGTTTGCAACTACTAAAAATTAATTAAAATAGAGAAAATAACAATCCATCCAATTCACTATTAAAGAATTACTATTTTGTTGTGCCTACATTTGTTAATCCATCATGGTTCCCACAACCCTAGCCTAAGAGATTTAGCCGCTTGTGTTTATGAGAAACCAAATAAAAGATGTAGAATAATTCATAATGAAATACTTAAAATAATATTTATTTGAGTAGCAAATCTCCAAGACTATATTGAATCACAAGAACTTGATGAAATTCCAACAATTGTCAACTAAACTATTACACAAATTTTCAAAGTATGAATTTTGCAACTCTATGAATTATAAACTACTAATTGTTGACTTACAACCTATATAACACACCCAAGACATAGAAATAAAGGGTATTTATAATAGTAGATTAAGCCTTCATTGTTCCTTCTTGGATTGAACTTGGGTTTTGCAACTTCTGTTCTTAGTAGAATTGAGATTTAACTTTTCTAGCCGCTCAAACTTGTCAGTTCCTCGCGCCGCCCATAGCACTAGTGTGCCTGGCGTGGCGCACTAGTCCTTGCACATTCTTGCCTGTGCGTCGCGCAAGCCATAGCCCAAGAGTGCCTGCGTGATGCTGTCACGACCCGAACGGAGGCTCAGATCGTAGACACGGGACAAGGGACGTTGAGAGACCCCAAGTCGATCCAAGGCAAAGCGTTCATCTAACTCCACATATAAATATACTAAACAATCAACAACATAAACTCAGCGGAAGTCTAACTTAAATATAACATTGGAAAAAATGTCCGAAGTTGATTACATACATAAGTCTAAAAAGCCTCTAATCTGGACAAGCTGATGGGACAAGACCCAACTAGCTCAACTATACTGAAATTGAATTCCATAAAGAAAGATAGATAGTCCGGTCCTCGAAATATGAGGACTCACCAATAGGTAAATGCTAACTCCAATGAACTGCCTAAGAGGGGGGCTGAACCTGAGAGTCGGGTCCTGTATCATGAAACGATACAGCATAGAAAGTATGCGGCCAGTACGCGGAATGTACTGAGTATGCACAGTAAATAAAACTGCTTAAGTAAAGTAAATCATTGAAAACATTTCATAGCATATCAAAAGCTTTCAAATCTGAGAGGAAGGACCGCATGCATTCATTCTAAAATCGTAATCTTTTCATAATATGACGATGCATAGCTTCATAATATCATAACTGACTCGAATGACTCAAAGATGAAATATGACATTTATAAGAAAAGCTGAACAATGAGTCAAACCTTGCTTTTATAATATGCATGTGTGAAATAACAACCATGAGAAATGAATATGCAAATCTGAATCATACACACAATGGGAGACTAGTCACTTAACCGACATACCATGATAGAGCTTACGTGGTCCCGACTATCACACTCAAGTAGGAAGAGCCATCCAAAACCTTGCCAGGGTTAAGGATGCTACCATGATATCAATATCAAGCTCATGGGCCATTATGGTCGGGGATATCTCACAAGGGAGGTCCCAATAACATGACAGTATCAATCGACGTTGGCGCGTAGTTCTGGGGCATAGGGTGATCGACCCTTTGCCCGCTAGGTACTAGACTCTTCTCCCAAAACATGCAATGCTCTAAATCATATATAACGAAGCTCAACATCATCTATTGACAAAGCTCAACAATTTAATCATGCATAAACTCAACATCGTATGAAACAAAGCTCAACATTGTCATTTGACAAAGCTCAATAATGAAATCATGCATAGAACAGACATCATATGAAAATGAAGCTCAATAATAACATACATCTCAATTATGAATTAATGCATATGAGAAGCTTTATTCGATATATACCACAAGCTCCAAGATAAGTGGGAGTATCTACTCCAAAATCATGTTGTAAGCTTACTTTAGAGATACTACATCTTCATACTCAATATAAGGGCTTTGACCAAAACATTATCATGCTTGGATCTACTCAATTCATTTTGAAAACAATATCATAATTATGGGTAGCTTTAGAAACATGTTTTTCATCACCATCATATATTCATCATCATTCTTTTCTTTCATGAACTTCTCATCCATGGGCATTTAAATTTCATAATTTGGAAAACACAATTTTGATTGAAAACAATTGAAAATCTTCCCAAGCCTCAGAATTCATCAATAGGAACATAATCTAATCATACTTATGTATAGAAATTGAAGAATTATGCAATTGGGTAGAAACCCCGTAACTTGATCATAGGAATTTCTCATACTTAGATAGAGATTGGGCATGGGTGTGGAAGGAAACACCCACTCATAGCCCTACATACCTGGAAGGGATTGATTCCACCAAATCCTTGATTACCCAAGAGGAAATTGGGTGATATCCTTGAATACTAGCCTTGAATCACCTCTTCAACCTCTCAAGCTTGCATGCATATAAATGAATGACTTAGAATAGGTTTTCCCCTCCTTAAACCCTATAAAAATGAGCCTAAAACGATGTAGTATAGGACCCTAGGACTTAGGAATTACAGAAAAGCGCTTACTAAAATCGCAGAATTTGGCTGACTGCCAGTCCTCAAGAGGGACTGGATGACTCGTGCTCACAGGCCATGACTCGTGGCCATGAATTGTCTGGTTCACTGCTCAAAACAACTAGGGACCTCACGGAAGACACCACGACTCATGGTGGGTGACCACCACTCGCGGTCACCATCTGTGGCTTCTACTGCGCAACGCCTCCTACCAAACAACCAGTCCAAGTCACGGGTGACCTCACGAGTTGTGAGGCCAGACCATAACTCGTGGTCATGCCCATGGTGTACTCAACACACCCTGCCAACCCAGCTGGACCACGAGTCACTTCACAACTCGTGGTCACTCCTCACGAGCCTCCTCACGATTCTTTCTGTGACTTGGGGTGAAATTTTAGTTTTTCACCGTTTCGACTCCTGGGTTGGATCCCTGGGTTCCCGGGGGTATAACAATATCTCCCCCTTGGGAACATTCATCCTCGAATGTTAGAAACACATAGAAAACTCAGAAGCATGGAATCATCATATGCAAACACGGATCATTTAAATTGAAAACTGACGGAATGACTACCTCCGAAAGGAATTACATAGTTGAATCCAATTCAGACATCACATACATCTATCATAACCTAAAACATACTTGCGCACGTGAACTAAACATGGAAATTGATGAGGGAATTAGGGAAAAAAACTGATACCTCAAACTGTAACTCTGCCGGTAGGGAACATGTGAGGGTACTTAGCCATCATAGCCGCTTCGGCTTCCCACGTAGCCCCCTCAACATGCTGATTTCTCCATAACACTTTCACTGAAGCTACTTCTTTATTCCTCAGCTTTCGAACCTGAAGATCCAAGATTTCAACTAGAATTTCCTCATAACTGAGGCTACCTCTCACACCAACACTTTCCACTGGGACAACTAAAGTTGGATCACCTAAGCACATTTCAAGAGTGATACATGAAAGATGGGATGATATGAAGATAACTCTGATGGCAAGTCCAACACATACGCTACCTTACCAACTTTTCTCGAAACCCGGTAGGTACCAACATAGCGGGGACTAAGTTTTCCTTTCTTTCCGAACCGCATGACTCCCTTCATGAGACATACCTTCAAAAATCCCAATTGTCCACCTCGAACTCCAAATCTCTTCTCCTCACATCAACATATGACTTCTGACAACTCTGAGTGGTTTTTAGCCTGTCCCTTATCAACTGAACTTTTACCATAGCCTCATGAACCGAATCGGGTCCTATCATAGCTACCTCACCCACCTCAAACCATCCGATGGGCGATCTACACCTCTGCCCATAAAGAGCCTCGAACGATGCCATATGGATGCTGGAGTGATAGCTTTTATTGCAAGCAAACTCTATCAAGGGTAAGTGATCATCCCAACTACCTTTAAAGTCCATCACACAAGCTCTCAATATGTCCTCGAGAGATTGAATTGTCCGCTCCGCCTAATCATCCATTTGCGGATGAAATGTTGTGTTGAGTTTAACCTCAATCCCAAGCACTTTTTGAAAAGACCGCCAAAAATGAAAGGAAAACTGAGTACCTCGGTCTAAGATAATAGACAAGGTCACTCCATGTAATCGCACCAACTCCCAGATATACTGTCTAGCATAATCATCCACTAAATCTGCGGTTTTGACTGGTAGAAAATGTGCAGCCATGGTCAACCTATCTACCACCACCCAAATAGAATCATAGTGTCGGCGAGTATAAGGTAGGCCTATAATGAAATCCATATTAATCTCTTCCCACTTCCAAGTGGGAATGCTAATATCCTGAAGTACGCCTCCCGGCCTTTGATTTTCTACTTTCACTTGCTGACAGTATGGGCACTTAGCTACGAATTCTGCAATATCTTTCTTCATGTCATTCCACCAATATATTTCCCGTAAATCATGATACATCTTGGTGGCACCCGGATGGATAGAATACCTGAATCCTTGTGCCTCATGCAATATCATGTCCCTCAAATTATCAATATCAGGAACACATAGATGACCCTGGTACCGCAGCACACCATCTCCTCCTTTAGAGAAGACCTCCACCTTCTGACTCCGAACGGCTTCCTTCAGCTTTACCAAAATTAGGTCCTCATCTTTTCTAGCCTTTACATAAGTCACCAAGGACGATTCTAATTTGTTTTGCACAACAACACCGCCATTGGTCGAGTCGACCAATCTAACTCCCAACCTTGCAAGTCGATGGACATCTTTCCCCAACTCCTTCTTTCCTTCATCCACGTTGGACACGCTCTCCATAGAGAACCTACTAAGCGTGTCCGCTACCACATTAGCCCTACTTGAGTGGTAAAGAACACTCATGTTGTAGTCCTTTATTACCTCCAACCACCTCCTTTGCCGAAGATTGAGATCTTTCTATGTGAACACATATTACAAGCTCTTGTGGTCCGTAAATACATCCACGTGGACCCCATACAAGTAATGCCTCTATATCTTCAATGCAAACACCACCGTGGCCAACTCAAGATCATGGGTCGGATAATTCTTCTCATGGTCTTTCAACTGTCTTGAGGCATATTCTATCACTTTCCCATACTGCATCAACAGACACCCAAGTACGATTCTCGAAGCATAACAATAAACCACAAAACCATCGGTAACCTCGGGTAGGGTCAACACTAGTGCTGAAGTGAGTCGAGTCTTCAACTCTTGGAAGTTTTTCTCAAAAAGCCTTCGACCATTGGAAATTTACCTTCTTCTGAGTCAACTTGGTCAAAGGTACCGCAATAAATGAAAAGCCCTCAACAGATCTCCGATAGTAACCCTCTAAGCCCAAAGAGCTCCTGATATTTGATTGTTTCACTAGTCTGGGCCAACTCTTCACTGCCTCGATTTTCTAAGAATCTACCTTCATACCCTCACTCGATACCACATGGCTCAAGAATGCCATGTTGTCCATCCAAAACTCATACTTGCTGAATTTTGCATACAACTGACGATCCTTGAGGGTCTGAAGCACTACTCTCAAGTGAGCGGCATGCTCCTCCTCTCTTCGAGAGCATATAAGGATGTCTTCAATGAACACAATCACGAGCATGTCCAAATATTCCTTGAACACCCTGTTCATTAGATCCATAAAAACTGCAGGGGCATTTGTTAGTCCAAAAGACATAACAACAAATTGATAGTGACCATACCGAGTCCTGAAAGTAGTCTTCGAGATGTCACACTCCTGAATCATAAGTTGGTGATACCCGGATCTGAGATCAATCTTGGAGAAATACTTGGATCCCTAAAGCTGGTCAAACAAATTGTCACGAACCGAACATACACTCGGATCGTAGATACGGGACAAGGGACCCCGAGAGACCCCAACTCGACCCATGGCTCATGCATACAACAAATCTCATTCAAATAAGTGGAATGATAATCATAAAAACATAGGGTAAACGTAATTATAGCGTAACATCAAGCATTATTTTACATATACACAGTTGAGCACTACATACCTGTCCGAAGGCCGCTAATACATAAGATAGGTTGATGGGAAAACATCCCCAACTAACCCAACCAATGCTAAAACATAAAGGACATGAAAGTCTGTCAAACGGCCCTCGGAACATGAGGATTTACCAATAAGCCGAAAGCATAAGCTGAGATGGACTAAGGATTTGGATGATCCTGAGACATGAAACGATACAACATGGAAAGTATGCGGTCAGTACGTGGAATGTACTGAGTATGCATGGTAAGTAAAACGGACAATTTAGAGTAAATAGAACTCATAAATAATGTAAGAGAAGCACCTCATGCTTACATCAAGATATTCGTAATAAAACATAAGGCTCAAGACTTTCAAATCATCCATAATCATTCATTTTCATAATCGTAAGTAAACTTTATCAAAACATAACTTGAGCCACAACATAAACATAACAATTCATAAAACAGGCAGAACAATGGGAGGACTCGTCATAACTGACACCATCATGTTAGAGCCTTTCATGATGCCCCATTATCTTGCTCAAGTGGGTAGAGCCGACCCTGGCTTGCCAGGCGACGGTCATGAATTAGGCGTGATATCACATTTGAGGGGATCATTATCAATACATCATATAATTTAGAAACCCACGGTGGCACGTGGTTTTGAGACACTGGCGTAGTCCTTTGAACGTTGGGCTGCTCAATGCTAGACACGACTCCCAGAAACATGCATATAGTCCCATACATAAATCAATAATATCATGCATTAAGATTCATTGGCTAAAATATAACATTTATCATCATTGATCCCATTTAAAACATGCTTATCCAAGAATCATAAGCCCTTTTCATTGGCCAACATCATAAATCGATAAATCATGTAATTCGCTTCATAAATCATTCTTCAACATGTGGGCATTTCCAATACTTCATCATATTCAATTCTTTCAAAATATGCTCATAAACATGGGTAGCTAGAATTCATGCTTTTTCGTCATCAATCAATTCAAAATAGTGCATATTCAACGTAAATCAAAACTTCCATGAACCTTCATCAAATGGGCATTTTAGATTTAAAAAGCCTGAAACATAATTTAAAGAAAATAATAATAAACACCTTCCCATCACTCATAATTCAATAATTAAAACTCAATTAAATCATACCCATAAAGAGAAATTACATTTTCTTGCATCAGAGTAAAACCCCATAAAATTGAATAGGAGGATTCATGATTTAAATTGAAATTTTGGCATGGGTGAGGAAGAATTTCCCCCATTCTAAAATCCTATATACGTGGGAATGGATTGATTTCGAGGTTCCTTGAATACCCATAAAGAAATTGATGAAAATTTGGGGAAGAAAATCTTGAATCTCCTAAAAATCTCCCTAATCTTTTGCATGAGAATGGGAATGCATAAAGGACTTAACTTATCTTATCTCACTCAGAAAAAATCAAAAACGACATAGTTTAGGCCTTAGGAACTTAGGAATTATGAAAACACCCTTATTGAAACGCAGGAAATTTCTGGTCGCCAGTCCCCACGAGAGACCTCACGGGTTGTTGCCACAGGGCACGACTCATGGCCATGGTCCGTTGGGTCCACTGTCCAAAACATCCAAGGAGACACCACGGGTGACTTCATGAGTCATGAGTTCTGACCATGACTCGTCATCTCCTTCCGTGGCCTACACTACCTATCCTAACTTGCCAAACCTCCAAGGTAGACCACGGGTGACCTCACAAGTCCTGAGGTCTGACCACGAATCGTGGTTAGGCCCGTGGCCTCCTCACTCAGGCCTTGCCACACCATGCTGACCACGAGTCACCTCACGACTCATGGTCACTCCTCATGACCCACCTCGCGAGTCATTCTGTGACCTGGTGCGAATTTTTAGTTTTTCTTTGTTTCTACTTTTGGGTCTGATCCTTGGGTTCCCAGGGTATAACAATATCTCCCCCTTAGGAACATTCGTCCTTGAATGTTAGCAACATGCAGATAACTCAGAAACAAGCTATCACCATATATAATTACCGGTCATTTAAGCCGAAAACTGACGGAATGAGTACCTCAAAAAGAACTACATAGTTGAACTGAATCCAGACATCACCTACATATACCATATCATAACACAAACCTGTACACATGAATTGAACATGAAAAGCTGATTAAAGGTTTAGGGAAAAACTGATACCTCAAACTGAAACTGAGCCGGTAGGGAACAAATGAGGGTAGCTATAATATCTGCGTCGGCTTCCCACGTAGCTCCCTCAACATGCTGATTTTTCCATAATCTTTAAATGAAGCTACTTCTTTGTTCCTCAGCCTCCAAACCTGAAGATCCAAGATCTCTACCGGAATTTCCTCATAGCTGAGGTTATCCCTTACACCAACGCTGTCTTCCAGGACTACTAAAACTGGATCACCCAAATACTTTTTCAAGAGCAATACATGAAACAAGGGATGAACTGAAGCTAATTCTAGAGTCAAGTCTAACTCATACACCACCTTACAAACTCTCCTCATAACCCGGTAAGGACCAATGTAGCGAGGACTAAGTTTCCCTTTCTTTCCGAACCGCATGAATCCCTTCATGGGAGATACCTTTACAAATACCCAGTCATCCACATTAAACTCCAGATTCTTTCTCCTCACATCAGCACACGATATCTGACGACTTTGAGCAGTTTTTAACCGGTCCCTTATCAACTGAACCTTCACTATCGCCTCATGAACAGAATCTAGTCCTACCATAGCTGCCTCGCCAACCTCAAACCATCCGATGGGAAATCTACACCTTTGCCCTTAAGGAGCCTCAAACGGTGCCATCTAGATAATGGAGTGATAACTGTTATTATAGGCAAACTAGATTAAGGGCAAATGATCATCCAAACTACCTTTAAAATCCATAACACATGCCCTCAACATATTCTCAAGGGTCTGAATGGCTCGTTCTGCCTAGCCGTCTATTTGCAGATGGAAGGCTGTATTGAGCTTAACTTGCGTCCCAAGTCCCTTTTGAAAAGAACGCTAAAATTGTGAGGTAAACTGAGTACCTCAGTCTAAAATAATAGACAAGGGAACTCCATGAAGTTGAACCAACTCCTGAATATACAACTTGGCATAATCATCTGCTAAATCAGTGGTCTTGACCGGTAGGAAGTGTGCTGCCTTAGTTAACCTGTCTACCACAATCTAAATGGAGTCATAGTGTCGGCGATTACGAGGTAGGCCTATAACAAAAACCATATTTATTTCCTCCCACTTCCATGTGGGAATGATAATATCCTGATGTACACCTCCCGACCTTCGATGCTCGACTTTCACCTGCTGACAGTTTGGACATTAAGCTACAAACTCCATAATATCCTTCTTCATACCATCCCACTAATAGATTTCTCAGAATTCCAGATACATCTTCATGGATCCCAGGTGTATACAATATCTAGTACCATGTTCCTCATACAATATCCAAACTCTCAAATTATCAACGTTCGGAACATATAGTCGACCCTGGTATCGTAGCACACCATCTCCCCCTTGGGAGAAAACCTCCACCTTTTGACTCTGTACTGCTTCCTTCAGCTTCTTCAAAATCGAATCCTCATCTTGCTTAGATTTAACAACGACCACTAAGGACAATTTTGACCCATTCCGCATAATAACGCTGCCATCAGTCGAGTCAATCAATCTAACTCCTAGTCTTGCAAGTCGGTGGACATCATTCACCAACCCCTTCCTTCCCTCATCCACGTGGGACACACTTTCCATAGAGAGTCTACTAAGTGCGTCCGGAATCACATTGGCCTTGCCCGGATGGTAGAGGACACTCATGTCGTAGTCCTTTAGTAACTCCAACCACCTCCTTTGTTGAAGATTTAGATCCCTCTGTGTGAATACATATTTCAAGCTCTTGTGATCTATAAATACATCCACGTGGACCCCATACAAGTAATGATGCAATATCTTCAATGCAAACACCACCGCGGCCAACTCGAGATCATGGGTCGGGTAATTCTTTTCATGAACTTTCAGCGGTCTCGAGGCATATGCTATTACCTTCCCACGATGCATCAACACACATCCCAGTATGACTCTCGAAGCACCACAATACACTAAAAAGCCATCAGTGCCCTCGGGTAAGGTCAACACTAGTGTTGAAGTGAGTCGGGTCTTCAACACTTGGAAGCTTTTCTCACAAGCATCTGACCATTGGAACTTCATCTTTTTCTAACTCAACCTGGTCAATGGGGCTCCAATTGATGAAAAGCCCTCAACAAAGCTTCGGTAGTAGCCAGCTAGACCCAAAAAACTCTGAATTTCTGAAGGAGTCACCGATCTAGGCCAATTCTTCACTGCCTCGGTCATCTGGGAATCTACCCTTATGCCTTCTCTTGATACCACATGACCCAGAAATGCTACCGAGTTTAGCCAAATCTCACACTTGCTAAACATTGCATATAGTTGATGATCCTTGAGGGTTTGTAGCACTATTCTCAGATGAGTGGCATGCTCCTCCTCACTCCGGGAGTATATAAGAATGTCATCGATGAACACGATCACGAACATATCCAGATATGCCTTGAACACCCTGTTCATTAAATCCATAAAAGCTGCAGGGGCATTGGTTAGTTCGAAAGACATAACAACAAATTCGTAGTGACCATACCGAGTCTTGAAAGCGGTCTTCGGGATGTCACTCTCCCGAACTCTGAGCTGGTGATACCCGAACCTAAGATGAATCTTGGAGAAGCACTTGGCAACCTGAAGCTGGTAAAACAAATCATCGATCCTAGGTAAGGGGTACCTGTTCTTGATGGTAACCTTGTTCAACTACCGGTAGTCAATACACATGCGAAGGGAACTGTCCTTATTTCGAACAAATAGAACTGGTGCACTACATGGAGACTGGCTCGATCTAATGAAGCCCTTATCCAATAGATCCTTTAACTGATCCTTCAATTTCTTTAGTTCGGTTGGGGACATCTTGTATGGAGGAAAAGAGATAGATTGCATATCGGGTAATAGATCAATACCAAATCAATTTCCCTCTCCGGAGGAACACCGGGAAAATCATCAGGAAATACCTTCGGATATTCATACACCACCTGAACTGACTGAATAGTCGGGGTCTCAGGCTCCACATCCTTAACCCTAACTAGATGGTACATGCAACCTTTAGAGATTATTTTCCTGGCCTTAAGATAGGAAATAAACCAACCTGCTGGTACCGTCGAACTACCCTTCCACTCCAACACTAACTCACCTGGAAATGAAATTCCACCATACGGGTCCTACAATTAATCGAAGTATAACATGCAAACAACCAATCCATGCCAAGAATAATGTAAAAGTCTGTCATGGCTAACTTTACAAGGTCTGCGGAGGTAACCTTGTGCAACACAGTGATCGGGCATTCTCTATATACTCGTCTAGCTATGACCGAATCACCAATAGGGGTCGAAACTAAAAATGGTTCTAACAAGGTCTCGGGACTAACTCCAAGCCTACTAGCAATATAAGGAGTCACGAAAGACAAGGTAGCTCCCGGATCTATCAAGGCATAAACATCAATATGAAAGACACACAACATACCAGTGACCATTTTTGGTCAAGACTCCTGCTCCTGGCGCGAGGCAAGGACATAGAATCAGTTTTGGCATTGTCCACCACCTCCGCTAGTCGATGCTCCCTGCGGAGCGAAACGGGCTGGAGCTGCTGCTGTCCTGGTGGTCTATGCATGACCCCTATCATCACCCTGTCTAGCATATGAAAATGCTCGGTGCATGTGCCTAGATCTACCATACCCATAACAGACATCTGAATTGAGCAGGCACTCCCCGGTGTAACTCTTACCACACTTCCCGCAGGCTGGAGAGGTATAATCTAACTGGGTGCCCCTCTGATCCCTCGACCCTGAAGCCCTTCTCCTCTTATCACCCTTGGGTCTTGATGGAACACTAGTTGATGATGGTGCTGGGGCTAGTGACCTCTGCTGAAACTGTGCACGGTAGCTACCGCTGGACCTCCAATGTGAAAACCCATGGCTATCCATCCGAGCCCTCTTTGCCTCCCTCTACCTCGCATGAACCGCCTCCATCTGTTGGGTGTACAACACTATGCGAGGAAATTCCATATCCTAGTGGAGCATTGCAGTCCTGCAATCCTTGTCTAAACAACCAGCCCCACCATGAACGAATTGACTCACCTGCACCCTTTGATCCATCACTAACTCTGGGGCGTACTTTGACAAACGAGTGAACTCAAGCGAATACTCCAGCACTATCATCTGTCTCTGCTTGAGGTTCACAAACTCAGCTACTTTCAACTACCTCATCTCCTAAGAGAAGAACCTGTCAAGAAAGGCCATGTGGAACTCATCCCAGCTAATAGGGCCTGCTTTCATTGCCCTGTTGTCCTTCCATTGCTTGTACCAAATATGGGCAACCTCTTTTAGCTGATAAGAGGCCAAGTCAATACATTTCCTGTTTGTCACCCTCATAACCTGATTGACCTTCAAGATCCATTCAATGAACTCATGTGGATCCTCGTCCACCTTTGATCTCGTGAACTCCGGAGGGTTAATCCTCAAGAAGTCTCTCATTCAAGCCACTTCTGCATTTCCATTCTGTGGGACCTGCGCAACCGCCTTATGGTTGACCTAAGCGGTCAAAGCCTGCACCAACATATGAATAGCCTCCCGAAACTCAACGTAGGCAGCTGGCTCTGCTGCGTGGGGCTCCTGAATAGGTGGGGCTTGCTGATGCCTATGGTCATTTCCATCTCCGTGGCCTTCATCATTTCCATTCCTCCTTATGTTCATTCTTCTAGGAGCCATAATTCTGCGATCACGAATTGCTCAAATTAGAAGGATGGAAAGGATTTTCATTGCACGACATAGAACATGAAAGAAGGGAACATTTCCTCAATGTCTAGTAGCCTCTTCATCATAAGTGTGGCGCGCTTCACACCCATGAAAAAGACTCTACTTAATGCAACTTTCAAATACCCTAAAACACTTCAAACCTATTACTCTGATACCAAGTTTGTCACGTCCTGAACGTACACCCGGATCGCAGACACGGGACAAGGGACCTCGAGAGACCCCAATTCGACCCATGGCTCATGCATACAACTAATCTCATTCAAATAAACGGAATGATAATCATAAAAACATAGCGGAAACGTAATTGTAGCGTAACATCAGGAAATACTGGACATATACACAGCTGAGCACTACATACTTGTCTAAAAGCCTCTAATACATAAGATGGGTTGATGGGACAACATCCCCAACTAACCCGACAAATACTAAAACATAAATGGCATGAAATTCTGTCTAACAATCTTCGAAACATGAGGACTAACCAATAAGCTAAAAACATAAGCTGAGATGGGCTAAGGATGTGGATAAGCCTGAGATCTGGACCCTATATCATGACACGATACCACATAGAAAGTATGCGGTCAGTACGTGGAATGTACTGAGTATGCAAGGTAAGTAAAACGGTCCTTTTAGAGTAAATAGAACTCATAAATAAAGTAAGAGAAGGACCTCATGCTTACATCAAAATCTTCGTAATAAAACATAAGGCTCAATACATTCAAATCATCCATAATCATTCATTTTCATAATCGAAGGTAAACTTTATCAAAACATAACTTTAGCCAAAACATAAACATAGCAATGCATAAAACATGTGGAACAATGGGAGGACTCGTCATAACCGACACCATCATGGTAGAGCCTTTCATAATGCCCCACTATCTTTCTCAAGTGGGCTGAGACGACCCTGGCTTGCAAGGCGAGGGTCGTGCATTAGGCGTAATATCACATTTGAGGGGATCATTATCAATACATCATATCATTTTGAAACCCACGGTTGCATGTGGTTGTGAGACACCGGCGTAGTCCTTTGAAAGTCGGGCTGCTCACTGCTAGACACGGCTCACAAAAACATGCATATAGGCTCATACGTAAATCAATAACATCATGCGTTAAGATTCATTGGCAAAAATATAACATTTATCATCATTGATCCCCTTTAAAACATGCTTAGCCAAGAATCGTAGGCGCTTTTCATCGGCCAACATCATAAATCGATAAATCATGTAATTCGCTTCATAAATCATAAATCATTCTTCAATATGTGAGCATTGCCCAATACTTCATCATATTCAATTCTTTCAAAATATGCTCATAAACATGGGTGACTAGAATTCATGCTTTTCCGTCATCAATCAATTCAAAATAGTGCATATTCATCATAAATCATAACTTCCATGAACCTTCATCAAATGGGCGTTTTAGATTTAAAAAGCCTGAAACATGATTTAAAGAATATAATAATAAAACCTGCCCATCCTTCATAATTCAATAATTAAAACTCAATTAAATCATACCCATAAAGAGAAATCACATTTTCATGCATTGTAGTAAAACCCCATAGACTTGAATAGGAGGATTCATGATTTAAATTGAAATTTTGGCATGGGTGAGGAAGAATTTCACCCATTCTAAAACCCTATATACCTAGGAATGGATTGATTTTGAGGTTCCTTGAATACCCACAAAGAAATTGATGAAAATTCGAGGAAGAAGACCTTGAATCACTCAAAAATCTCTCTAAGCTTTTGCATGACAATGGGCATACATAAAGGACTTAACTCATCTTATCTCACTAAGAAAATATCTAAAACGACATAGTTTAGGCCTTACAAACTTCGGAATTAAGAAAACACCCTTACTAAAACGCAGGAAATTTCTGGTCGCCAGTCCCCACGAGGGACCTCACGGGTCGTTACATAGGGCATGACTCGTGGCCATGGTCCATTGAGTCCACTATCCAAAACATCCAAGGGGACCCCACAGGTGACTTCACGAGTCGTGAGGTCAGACCACGACTTGTGGTCACCTTCCGTGGCCTACACTGTCTATCCTAACTTGCCAAACCTCCAAGGTAGACCACGGGTGACCTCACGAGTCGTATGGTCTGACCGCGACTCGTGGTCAGGCCCCTGGCCTCCTCACTCAGTCCTTACCAAACCATGCTGACCACGAGTCACCTCATGACTCATGGTCACTCCTCACGACCCACCTTACAGGTCATTACTTTCGGTTCTGATCCTTGGGTTCCCGGGGTATTAAAATATCTCCTCCTTAAGAATATTCATCCTCAAATGTTAGAAACATGAAGAAAACTCATAAACAAGCTATCACCATATACAATTACCGGTCATTTAAGCAGAAAACTAAAGGAATGACTACCTCCAAAAAGAACTACATAGCTTAACTAAATCCAGACATCACATATATATACCATATCATAAAACAAACTTGTACACATGAACTGAACATGAAAATCTGATTAAAGGTTTAGGGCAAAACCGATACCTCAAACTAAAACTGAGCCGGTAGGGAACAAATGAGGGCAGTTAGCTATCATATCTACTTCGGTTTCCCACATAGCTCCCTCAAAATGCTGATTTCTCCATAATACTTTAACTGAAGCTACTTCTTTGTTCCTCAACCTCCGAACCTGACGATCCAAGATCTCCATCATAATTTCCTCATAGCTTAGGCTATCCTTTACACCAACGCTGTCTACCGAGACTACTAAAGCTGGATCACCCAAGAACTTTTTCAAGAGCGATACATGAAACACGGGATGAACTGAAGCTAATTCTGGAGTCAAGTCTAACTCATACGCCACCTTACCAACTCTCCTCAAAACCCGGTAAGGACCAACGTAGCGAGGATTGAGTTTCCCTTTCTTTCCAAACCGCATGACTCCCTTCATGGGATATTCCTTAATAAATACCCATTCATCCAAATTAAACTCCAGATTCCTTCTCCTCACATCAGCACACGATTTCAGACGACTCTGAGCGGTTTTTAACCGGTCCCTTATTAACTAAACCTTCACTATCGCCTCGTGAACCGAATCTGGTCCTATCATAGCTGCCTCGCCAACCTCAAACGATCCGATGGGAGATCTACACCTTCCCCTATAAAGAGCCTCAAATGGTGCCATCTAGATAATGGAGTGGTAACTGTTATTATAGGCGAACTCAATTAAGGGCAAATGATCATCCCAATTACCTTTAAAATCCATAACACATACCCTCAACATATCCTCGAGGGTCTGAATGGTTTGTTCTACCTGGCCGTCTGTTTGTAGATGGAAGGTTGTACTGAGCTTAACTTGCGTCCCAAGTCCTTTTTGAAAACAACGCTAGAATTGAGAGGTAAACTAAGTACCTCGGTTTGAAATAATATACAAGGGCACCCCATGAAGTCGAACCAACTCTCAAATATATGACTTGGCATAATCATCCGCTAAATCTGTGGTCTTGACTGGTAGGAAGTGTGCCGCCTTAGTTAACCTGTCTACCACAACCCAAATGGAGTCATAGTGTCGATGAGTATGAGGTAGGCCTATAAATAACTCCATATTTATTTCCTCCCACTTCCATGTGGGAATGCTAATATCCTGAAGTACAACTTTCGACCTTTTATGCTCGACTTTCACTTGCTGACAGTTTGGACATTAAGCTATGAACTCCGTAATATCCTTCTTCATACCATCCCACCAATATATTTCTCAGAAGACCCTTCGTAGATCCTGGGTGGATAGAATATCTAGTACCATGTGCCTCAGATGATATCTGAATTTTCAAATTATCAACGTCCGGAACACATAGACGACCCTAGTATCGTAGCACACATCTCCCGCTTGGGAGAAAACCTCCACCTTTTTACTCTGCACTGCTTCCTTCAGCTTCTTCAAAATTGGATCCTCATCTTTCTTAGATTTAACATCGACCACTAAGGACGATTCTGACCCATTCCGCACAACAATTCCGCCATTAGTCGAGTTGATCAATCTAACTCCTAGTCTTGCAAGTCGGTGGACATCCTTTACCAACCCCTTCCTTCCCTCATCCATGTGGGACACACTTTCCATAGAGAGTCTACTATGTGCATCCGCAACCACATTGGCCTTGCCCAGATGGTAGAGCACACTCATGTCGGAGGTAATCTTATGCAAAATAGTGACTGGGCATTCTCTATATACTCGTCTAGCTATGACCAAATCACCAACAAGGGTCCAAACTGAAAATGGTTCTGACAAGGTCTCGGGACTAACTCTAGGGCTACTAGCAATGTAAGGAGTGATGAAAGACAAGGTAGCTCCCGGATCTAGAAAGGCATAATAATCAATATGAAAGACACGCAACGTACCAGTGACCATGTCTGGTGAAGTCTCCTGCTCCTGGAACGAGGCAAGGGCATATAATCGGTTTTGGTGCTATCTGCCACCTCCACTAGTCGATGATCCCTGTAGAGCAGAACGGGTTGGAGTTGATGCTGTTCTGGTGGTCTGTGCACGACCCCTATCATAACCCTGCCTAGCATATGGACGCGTTTGGCACATGTGCCCAAATCTACCACACCCATAGCAGACATCTGAACTGAGCAGGCACTCCCCATTGTGACTCTTGTCGCACTTCCCATAGGCTGGAGAGGTATACTCTAACTGGGTGCACCTCTTATCCCTCGACCCTGAAGCCCTGTTCCTCTAATCGCCCTTGGGTCTGGATGGAAAACTAGCTAATGATGGTGCTAGGTCTAGAGACCTCTGCTGAAACTATGGACGGTAGCCACCGCCGGACCTCTGATGTGAAAACCCACGGTTGTTCGTCCGCCCTCTTTGCCTCCCTGTCCCTCGCATGAGCCACCTCCATTTTCTGGGCATACAACACTATGCGAGGAAAGTCCATATCCTGGTAGAGCATAGCAGTTCTGCAATCCTTGTCTAAATAACCAGCCACACCATGAATGAATTGACTCACCTGCGCCCTCTGATCCATCACTAACTCTAGGGCATACTTTGACAAACGAGTGAACTCAAGTGAATACTCCTGCACTGTCATCTTTCCCTTCTTGAGGTTCACAAACTCAGCTGCTTTCAACTCCCTCATCTCCCGAGGGAAGAACCTATCGAGAAAGGCCTTGTGGAACTTATCCCAACAGATAGGGCCCGCTCCCGTTGTCCTGCTGTCCTTCCATTTCTTGTACCAAATATGGGCAACCTCTTTTAGATGATAAGAGGCCAAGTCAAAACATTCCCCGTTTGTCACCCCCATAACCTGAGTGACCTTCAAGATCCCTTCAATGAACTCATGTGTTTCCTCATCCACCCTTGATCCCGTGAAATCTAGAGGGTTCATCCTCAAGAAGTCTCTAATTCAAGCCGCCGCTGCATTGCCATTCTGTAGGACCTACGCAACCACCTGCTAGTTGACCTGAGTGGTCAAGGCCTGCGGCAACATCTGAATAGCTGCCCGAAACTCAATGTGGGCAGCTGGCTCTGGTGCCTGGGGTTCCTGAACAGGTGGGGCTTGTTGATGCCCGTGGTCATTTCCATCTCTGTGGCCTTCATCATTTCCTTCCTCCTTTTGTTAATTCTTCTAGGAGCCATAATTCTGCCATCCTGAATCGCACAAATTAGAAGGATGGAAAGGCTTTTCATCACACGACATAGAACATGAAAGAAGGGAACATTTCCTAAACGTCTAGTAACCTCTTCGTCGTAAGTGTGGCACGCTTCACACCCATGAAAAAGACACTACTTAATGTGGCTTTCAGACACCCTAGGACACTTCAAACCTATTTCTCTGATACCAAGTTTGTCACGACCCGAACGTACACCCAGACCGAAGACACGGGACAAGGGACCCCGAGAGATCCCAAGTCGACCCATTGCTCATGCATACAACTAATTGCATTAAAATAAGTGGAATGATAATCACAAAAACATAGCAGAAACGTAATTATAGTGTAACATCAGGAAATACTGGACATTTACATAGTTGCGCACTATATACTTGTCTGTAAGCCTCTAATACATAAGATGGGTTAATGGGACAACATCCCTAACTAACCCGATAAATACTGAAACATAAATGTCATGAAAGTCTATCAAATGGACCTCGGAACATGAGGACTCACCAATCAGGTGAGAGCGTAAGCTAAGATGGCTAAGGATGTGGATGAGGCTGAGATTCGGACCTTATATCATGAAAAGATATATGCGGTCAATACGTGGAATATACTGAGTATGCAAGGTAAGAAAAACAAAAATTTTAGAGTAAATAGAACTCATAAATAATGTAAGAGAAGGACCTCATGCTTACATCAAAATCTTCGCAATGAAACATAAGGCTCAAGACTTTAAAATCATCCATAATCCTTCATTTCATAATCATAGGTAAACTTTATCAAAACATAATAATGCATAAAACATGCGGAACAATAGGAGGACTCGTCATAACCGACACCATCATGGTAGAGCCTTTCATGATGCCCCACTATCTCGCTCAAGTGGGCAGAGTCGACCCTGGCTTGCCAGGCGAGGGTCGTGCATTAGGCGTGATACAACATTTTAGGGGATTATTATCAATACATCATATCATTTAGAAACCCACGGTGGCACATGGTTATGATACACCGGCATAGCCCTTTGAACGCCGGCCTTCTCGGTGCTAGAAACGGCTGCCAAAAACATGCATATAGACTCATACATAAGTCAATAACATCATGCATTAAGATTCATTGGCTATAATATAACATTTATCATCATTGATCCCCTTTAAAACATGCTTAGCCAAGAATCATAGGCCCTTTTCATCGGTCACATCATAAATCGATAAATCATGTAATTTGCTTCATAAATCATAAATCATTATTCAACATGTGGGCATTGCCCAATACCTCACCATATTCAATTCTTTCAAATATGCTCATAAACATGGGTAACTAGAATTCATGCTTTTCCATCATTAATCAATTCAAAATAGTGCATATTCATCGTAAATCATAACTTCCATGAACCTTCATCAAATGGGCATTTTAGATTTAAAAGGCCTGAAACATGATTTGAAGAAAATAATTTAAAAAAACCTGCCCATCATTCATAATTCAATAATTAAAACTCAATTAAATCATACCCATAAAGAGAAATCACATTTTCATGCATTGTAGTAAAACCCCATAGACTTGAATAGGAGGATTCGTGATTTAAATTGAAATTTGGGCATGGGTGAGGAAGAATTTTGCCAGTTCTAAAACCCTACATACCTGGGAATGGATTCATTTCGAGGTTCCTTGAATACCCCCCATGAAATTGATGAAAATTTGAGGAAGAAGACCTTGAATCTCCCAAAAATCTCTCTAGCTTTTGCATGAGAATGGGCATGCATAAAGGACTTAACACATCTTATCTCACTCAGAAAATATCCAAAATGATGTAGTTTAGGCCTTAGGAACTTAGGAATTACGAAAACACCCTTATTAAAATGCAGGAAATTTCTAGTCGCCAGTCCCCACGAGGAATCTCACGGGTCGTTGCCACAGGGCACGACTCGTGGCCATGGTCCATTGAGTCCACTGTCCAAAACATCCAAGGGGACCCCACGGGTGACTTCACCAGTCGTGAGGTCAGACCAAGACTCGTGGTCACCTTCCGTGGCCTACACTGCCCATCCCAACTTGCCAAACCTCCAAGGTAGACCATGGGTGACCTCACGAGTCGTGAGGTCTGACCACGACTAGTGGTCAGGCCCGTGGCCTCCTCACTCAAGCCTGGCCACACCATGCTTACCACGAGTCCCCTCACAACTCATGGTCACTCCTCACGACCCACCTCATGGGTCGTTCTGTGACTTGGTGCGAATTTTTAGTTTTTCTCCATTTTTACTTTCGGGTCTGATCTTTGGGTTCCCAGGGTATAACACAAACCATCGATCTTGGGTAAGGGATACTTGTTCTTAACGATGACCTTATTCAACTGTCTATAATTAATACACATCCAAAGAGAACCATCTTTCTTCCGGACGAAGAGGACTGGTGCACCCCATGGAGGCTTACTCGGTCTAATGAAACTCTTATCTAACAAGTCCTTCAACTGATCCTTCAACTCTTTTAGCTCTGCTAGAGCCATCCTGTAGGATGGAATAGATATAGGCTGTGTGTCGGGAAGAAGATCTATATTGAAATCAATCTCCCGCTCAGGAGGGACACCTGGCAAACCATCAGGAAAGACCTCTAGATACTCACGTACTACTGGAACTGACTGGATAGATGGGGTTTCAGACTCGACATCCTTAACCCTAACTAGATAGTACATGCAACCCTTGGAAATCATCTTCCTGGCTTTAAGGTAAGAAATGAATCGACCTACAGGCACAAGTAAAATACCCTTCCATTCTAAGACAGGCTCACTCTGATATTTGAACTATACTAATCGGGTTCTACAATTAACTGAAGCATAACATGCAAATAGTCAATCCATGTCATGAATAACATCGAAATCAGTCACGACTAACTCTATCAAGTTTGCAGAGGTGACCTTATGAAGGACTAAGACTGGGCAACCTCTATAAACCCGTCTAGATATAATTGAGTCACCTACTGGAGTATAAACTGAGAAAGGTTCTGACAAGACATCAGGACTGACTCTGGAGCTACTGGCCACATATGGTGTCACAAAAGAAAAGGTAGCCCCTGGACCTAGTAGAGCATATACATAAATATGGAAAACTCGCAACATACCAGTGACTATATCCAGGGAGACGTCCTGCTCCCGACGGGAAGCTAAAGCATAGAATCTACTATGACGCTGACCGCCAACTGTGCTAGTAGATGCCCCCTGTTGTGCTGAGTGCGGGGGAGGGGCTGCTGAAAGAAGCTAGGCCTCGGCCCTAACCTGATCCTGCCTCACAACTGGACAATCTCAAAGCATGTGTCCAGGCTACCCCCACCCGAAACAAGTACCAAAACCTACCAAGCATTGGCTTGTGTGCCCTCGACCACACCTGTGACAAGCTGGGATGCTAGAATCTGCAGGTGTGCTGCTCTACCCCGCAAGCCTGATGCTCCCCCTCTCTGATCATGTCTAGGCCTGGATGGCACACTCAATGCCGAAGATGCTGAGGCTGATGATCTCTAGTGAGTCTGCTGTTGGTGCCCACCACCGGACCTCTGCTGAGAGAATCTTTGGTCCTCATTCCTAGCCCTCTTGGCCTCCCTCTCTCTCGAATGTGTTGCCTCCATTTGCTAGGTGTAAAACACTATGCGAGGGAAGTCCATATCCTAATGAAGCATAGCAATCCAACATTCCTTGTCAAAATACCCTACTATACCATGTACAAACTTGCTCACCAGCACCCTCTGGTCAGCCACTAACTCTGAGGCATATTTCGATAGGCGAGTGAACTCAAGGGAATACTCTTGTACTGTCATTCTTCCCTGCTTCAAGTTTACAAACTCAGCTGCCTTCATCTCCCTCATCTCCCGAGGGAAGAATCGATCTAGGAATGCAACTTGAAACTCCTCCCACGTGATCGGACCTGCTCCTGTGACCCTGTTATCCTTCCATTGGCGAAACCAGATATGCGCAACCCCCTTCAATAGGTAGGAGGCCAACTCTGCGCGCTCAGCACTACTCACCCCCATGACCTGGGTGATCTTGACAACCTCATCAATGAAATCATGCGGTTCCTCATCTACCTTGGACCCCAAGAGCTCCGGAGGGTTCATCCTCAAAAAGTCTCTGACTCAAGCCTATGTTGCATTGCCATTTTTTGAAACATGCGCAACGGCCTGCTGATTGACTTGAGGGGTTAAAGCCTGTGCAAGCATCTGAATAGCGTCCCGGAACTCAGCATGAGCGGCTGGCTCCGATGCCTGAGGCTCCAGAATTGGTAGGGCTTGCTGATGCCCATAACCATTTCCATCCTCGTGGCCTTCACAACCTCTATTCCTCCTTCCGTTCATTCTTCGTGGAGCCATGATTCTGCAATTGTGAAAAGCATGAATAAAAGGATAGAAGGACTTCTTGTTGCATAACATAGATCATGAAAGAAGGGAACATTTCCTAAATGTCTTGTAGCCTCTTCATCATAAGTGTGGCGCACTTCACACCCCTGAAAAAGACTCTACTTAACGCGACCTTTAGATACCCTAGGACACTTCAAACCTATGGCTCTGATACCAAGTTTTTCATGACCCGAATGGAGGCCCGGATCGTAGACACGGGACAAGGGACCCCAGAGACCCCAAGTTGACTCAAGGCATAAGCATACACCTAACTCCACACACACACACACACACATATATATATATACACTAAAGAATCAACAACATAAAATCAGAGGAAGTCTAACTTAAATATAACATCAGAAAAAACGTCCCAAGCTGATTACAGATATAAGTCTAAAAAGCCTCTAATTTGGACAAGTTGATGGCACAAGACCTCAACTAACTCAATAATACTGAAACTGAATTCCATAAAGAAAGATAGATAGTCTGATCCTCGAAAGATGAGGACTCACCAATAGGTATATGGCAACTCTAATGAACTGTCTAAGAGCGGAGCTGAACCTGAGATCCAAGTCCTGTATCATGAAATGATACAGCATAGAAAGTATGCGGTCAGTACGTGGAATGTACCGAGTATGCAAGGTAATTAAAACTGCTTAAGTAAAGTAAATCATTGAAAACATTTCATAGCATATCATAAGCTTTCAAATCTGAGAGGAATGGTTACATGCATTCATTCTGAAATCATAATCTTTTCATAATATGACCATGCATAGCTTTATAACATCATAACTGACTCGAATGACTCAAAGCTGAAATATGAAATTTATAAGAAAAGCTGAATAATGAGTCAAACCTTGCTTTTATAATATGCATGTGTGAAATAACATCCATGAGAAATGAATATACAAATCTGACTCATGTAGACAATGGAAGAATCGTCACTTAACCAACATACCATGATAGAGCTTACGTGGTCCCGACTATCACACTCAAGTGGGCAGAGCCGTCCAAAACCTTGCCAAGGCTAAGGACGCTACCATGATATCCATATCAAGCTTATGGGACATTAGGGTCGGGGATAGCTCACAAGGGAGGTCCCAATAACATAACAGTATCAACCTATATTGGCGCGTAGTTCTGGGGCATAGGGTGATCGACCCTTAGCCCGCTCGGTGCTATACTCTTTTCCCAAAACATGCAATGCTCTACATCATATATAACGAAGCTCAACATCATCTATTGAAGAAAATCATGCATAAACTCAACATCGTATGAAACAAAGCTTAACATTGTCATTTGACAAAGCTCAATAATGAAATCATGCATAGAACCAACATCGTATGAAAACGAATCTCAATAATAACATATATCTCAATTATTAATTCATGCATATGAGAAGCTTTATTCGATATATACCACAAGCTCCAAGATAAGAGGGAGTATATACTCCAAAATCATGTGGTAAGCTTACTTTAGAGATAGTACATCTTCATACTCGATATAAGGGCTTTGCCCAAAACATTATCATGCTTGGATCTACTCAATCCATTTTGAAAACAATATCATAATCATGGGTAGCTTTAGAAACATGTTTTTCATCATCAAATCTCATCATCATCATATATTCATCATCATTCTTTTCTTTCATGAACTTCTCATCCATGGGCATTTAAATTTCATAATTTAGAAAGCACAATTTTGGTTGAAAACAATTGAAAATCCGCCCAAGCTTCACAATTCATCAATAGGAACATAATATAATCATACTCATGTATAGAAATTGAAGAATTATGCAATTGGGTAGAAACCCCATAACTTGATCATAGGAATTTCTCATACTTAGATAGAGATAGGGAATGGGTGTGGAATGAAACACCCACTCATAGCCCTACATACCTGGAAGGGATTGATTCCACCAAGTCTTTGATTACCCATGAGGAAATTGGGTGAAAACCTTGAATACTAGCCTTGAATCACCTCTTCAATCTCTCAAGCTTGCATGCATGTAAATGAATGACTTAGAATAGGTTTTTCCCTCCTTAAACCCTCTAAAACGAGTCTAAAACGACGTAGTATAGGCCCATAGGAATTAGGAATTATGAAAAAGCCCTAACTAAAATCGCAGAATTTGGCTGACTGTCAGTCCCCACGAGGGCTAGACAACTCGTGGCCATGAGTCGTCTAGTTCACTGCTCAAAACAACTAGGGGACCTCACAGAAGACACCACGACTCGTGGTCACCATCCGTGCCTTCTACTACCCAATGCCTCCTGCCAAACAACCAATCCAGGCCACGGGAGATCTCACGAGTCGTGAGGCCTGACCATGACTCATGGTCATTCCCGTGGTCTTCTCAACACACCCTGCCAACCCTGCTGGACCACTAGTCACTTCACGACTCGTGGTCACTCCTCACGAGCCTCCTCACGATCCCTTCTGTGACCTGGTGCGAAATTTCAGCTTTTCACTATTTTGACTCTCGAGTCTGATCTTTGAGTTCTCAGGGTATAACAGATGCTAACTTCTATATACTAGTTCCTTCAATACCATTTTTTCCATTCTTGCACTTTTAAGCCACAATTATGCCCAAATTAATCACTTTTATACCTGAAAGCATATAATCATATGTGTTAGCTCTTTTTCAGAAATATATCATAATATACATAAAAACACACATAATTTATTCTCAAAACATAGAAAAGTATGGGAAAATATGGCTAAGAAATACATAAATACGCCCTTCATCAAAATTCCCTTTGGACCAGACTTCAACATCCCTAGAGCGAGGAGCATTCTTAATGAATGGAGCAACAATGTCACAGTTGATGTAGGGAATGGACTAGAAAGAGGGATTCCAGAATACCATGTATGGCTTCAGGAAAATCACGGTAACATTGATCCTAACCCAGAAGGTGAGCAATGTTTTGAGGATGTCGAAACGACGATTTGGATAAGACGTTTTCATCTCGGAACCACAATAGTCACTCCTAAAATGTGGAGTCAGATGGCGAACATAATGCAGTATTTGGAAAATGCAGGGGCAGACCTAACAATGTCGGGGAATCATCTTCATTTCCTCCACCAACATGATCGAAAGCAAGATTTAGGCCGAGTCTTAGGATTGTCTTTATGTTATGTCATGTTTTTATTTATTGTCTAATTATTGTACTTGTTTTGGTATTTAAATGAAATTCAGTCTTTTGTATCCAAATTTGAGTTGTCTCAATTTAATGGCTTGGATCAATCTATCATAATCTCAAATATATGGCGATTAGGTTTTCCTCTGGCATGATTAGGATGTGTTTTAACTACTAAATTTTTTCTTACTATGGGATTCATTTTTATATGATATATGTTCCTTTTAACGCTATTTACCTAATTGTTAACATTATTTTATTCTAGTAACAATTACCCGCCCTATACTGCTTTTTTTCTTCTTTAAGGTGTTTTATTTTATTTTGATTATTTTCCTGAAGGTTGATTCACATTGACTATGAACTGGCAAATCACCCCTACTTTACAAGATCAAAAGCACGAGCATCCTCCAACATGATTATTTTGAGCACATCAGGTCAGACTGACTTAGGGCTTGTCACTGTTTTGAGAGATAAACCTGAGACTTCGGAGGGAAGAAATGCAAGCCTTCATGATGAACATATCGCCTATATGATGAAATAGATGGTCGATATGCAAAGTGAAATTGATCGACTTTGAAACCTCACCAATCCATCCATTAGCCTGAACACACCACTTCCTAAAATGGGACAAATGCAATTATCCCACCACCTTTTCCACCTGTCGACTCACCCACCCCTCAACACTTTCCACCAAATCCTTCATTCCACAAAACCAATCCAATGGCTACTAAATCACCCACCAACCCACAACAAGCCAACCCACAACAAGCCAACCCACAACAAACCAATTCACAACAAACCAAACCATTACCCCCCCCCCAAGTACTTCATATGTTTCTCAAACTCTACCCACCCAAACTATCCCGCTCGCCCAAAACTATAAAGCAACCCAACACATATCGGTGGCACACACTGTAATTCCTAACACACAACATGTGCCACAAGTATATGCAATGGAAGTTCAACCTTTCACTACCACCATGCCCAAAGTTGATCTATATGTAGTGATGGAGAGAGAAGACAAGTCGAAGGTAGATAAGATTATGGAAAGGTACATAATTTAATACTTATAAAGATGATTGGAAGAAAACCCACAAGATTATTGCAAGAATTTATGAAGAATGATTCAAGAAAAGTTAAGAAATCAAAGTAAGAAAATCTCCAATACTTGAATAGAAAGTGAACACAATTTTTCTCAATGTATTTCGTGTGCTAAAACTTGTTCCAACTGAAAATAACCTAAAAAGTATTTATACAAATACTTAGAACCTTTTCCTATGTAAATAGGAAAACTGCTCAAACTGCCGCCGACTTCACCTATGACCCGTAACAAGATTGTATGGGTCATACCATGACTCATATGCTGGCTGGAATATACTAAATCTGGCTAAGTGTTGGGAACTGGTACGACTCGTACCATAAACCTACGTGTCATAAAATAAGTTGTGGTTTGATACTGAAATTCTGGCAATCTTCTGAACTTTTTCACTAATGGATCGGTATGACTCGTACCTCAGTTGTACGACCTATGACTACTTTTCATATCTTGAGACCTGCCAGTCTTCACTTCTTCTGAACTTTTCCATGGCTCCTTGATAAGGGTCCTAGGTAGATCTCACAATCCATGATTGCTACCCGTACCAGGAGTCTTGGCCTATGCATATCTTCTATTATATGATTGCTATGGTAAGGCTTGTACCAGGATGGTACGACTTGTACCATGAGCCATAACTTACCTTTGCCTCACACTTTTGGCCTAGAATTTTCCACGAATCTCAGTACGGCTAGAGTTGAGGTCCGTACTCAGCCACTTTTCTATAATTTTCTCCATCTTTTGCACAATTCAACTCCAATATCTATTTTCCCCGTAAACAAAGTAAAAGTGCCTCATTTCCATATACCTAAGTCTATGCTTATTTTCTCACTTTTAAGCGTCGAAAGTGCTATAAACTCACAGCACATCAACACCCTCAAATTAAGACTTTTGCATGTCCTCAGGCAAAGAAAACAAAACTAACAACGATGCTTAACAATAAAATAAACTTAGAATACCTACAGCCAACACAACAAAATTTGCATTATAAACAACAATTAACTATTGACCCCTTTTTCATTCAAACTAAGTCAGCTTTGCACACATATAGCTACAACTTATGACATACATGGATCAAGATATGGAATCCAACTATTAGCAGAGAATTGAACTATCACCAACACTTTTCAGATAGACAATTGGTAAAATACAACACAAATGAAGTACCTTCACAACAAATGAAGCCCCCAATACTCACAGATATATAAAATTATGAAACTTTGGACTAAAAAATGAGAATCTCACTCTCACAAAGAAGTTCCAAATACTACACATCGGATGCCATAGGCTTGCCCTTATTTTCTCTACTTTGTCTCTTTAGACAATTAAGCTAGGATCATTATAGGACTTTGTTTGGCTTGTAATATAGTCTTCGGGTTGGGTATGGCAGATGTGGAATTTAGTGACTAAACCCTCCTTGGCACTACATACTCGTGGCTTCACTTTTCACTTTTTACCCCATTTTTCACCTTTTCAACTTTTCCTCCCTTTTTTCCATTTAAATGCAATATGTGGGTGTGGCGTGTTTTTATCATCTTTTTCATTTCTTTTTCTCTTTCATTTTATTTTTTATTCATTTTTCTTTCTTAGCTCTTTCTCTTTCATTTCTCTTCACACCACACCTCACCCTTCTTTAACATTTTTCCTTTCTTTTCCATCTCCCCACATTCTACGCATCCCTACTAGAGCCACCCTCAACGTAAGCATTTTAATTGAGTTGAGGTTCACAATGTCCAAGGAGGGACCAGGGCTAAAACAGGTTCATTATAAACAATGGAAAAGGTGAAGGGTTAATCAACGAAAAATGGTCATTATTAGGCTCAAAATTGGGCAAGGGATTCATTTTTATTTGGTTGGGTAATTTAAGCTAAAGTGGCTAAAATCAAAAACGGCATATGATCATTTCCTAACCAACTATCCTAAAACCTATGTAAAGACCAACCAGGCAAGTTCTAGATCCTCAACGCAGTACTGAACAAAGTATGAATCCTCATTCACTCATTGCATCAGTTTGCATTGAATCTACCTATCCAGGTCATGCATAGCTAAGCTACAACTACACATGCTAACAATATTAATTCCATACAACGATCCACAGAAGTCATGCAATTACAAAATTACTAAACAGCTAATATCAAAATATTTTAAATAGGGTCAATTATTTTTGAAAACATCAAACTAGTGCATTGATTGGCTATAAAGTAATCATAATCTACTTCTAATTAAATTAATAACAAAAATAACCTAAGCACATCGGTTCTTCTAGATAGCATGTCCAAGGAAAAAGAAACATGGTAAGAAAAACTCTCGGACGAACAAAATACCCAAAAACTACAAGTAAACCCCTCCCCTTTGAAACATATGCTTCGTCCCCGAAGCATAAACTATAAGAACAAGACAAAGTGACATACATGTGGCTACTCAAACTTCACCTTTAATGGATTTCCTCCCATGCATATCGCAATTTAACATCGCGAGAAGACATAACTTCCTTGATCATTCAGGCGTCATTAAGGTACACCGACTCAATCCCTCTTATCTCTTTGGTTTCTCCCATATACAGCTTTATCCTTTGCCCATTCACTTTGAACCTCTTACCATCTTTTTTTTCAAGCTCCACTGCACCATATGGGGACACGTTCATCACTCTATATGATCTTATCCACCTAGATTTCAATTTATCCGGACGTAGGCGGACCCTTGAATTAAATAGTAGGACCAAATCACCAGCGCTGAACTCCCTTTTTGCTATCTTTTGGTCATGGTAGATTATCATCCTTTCTTTATAAATGGATGCACTCTCATAAGATCGAAGCTAGAACTCATCTATCTCATTGAACTGATCTAATCTCAACTTGCCTGCCTCATTCCAATGCAAATTCAACTTTCTTAGTTCCCAACATGTCTTATGCTCTAACTCTACTAGTAGATGACACGACTTGCCATAGACAAGCTGATATAGAGATGAACCAATGGGGATCTTATAAGCTATTTGATATGCCCATAATGCATCATCAAGCTTCCTAGACCAGTCTTTCCAGCTGGTGTTCACTGTTTTGGCCAGAATAGTCTTGATCTCCTTGTTGGACACTTCCACTTGCCTACTTGATTTAGGATGGTAAGGTGTTTCCACCTTGTGTTTCACACCATATTTCTCCAGAAGATTTCTAAAGAGACGATTACAAAAATGTGACCCACTGTCACTGATGATTACTTTAGGAGTACCAAATCTAGCAAATATGTGCTTCTGTAGAAATGTGGTGACACTTTTTCCTTCATTGTTAGGGAGTGCAATGGCTTCCACCCATTTTGAGACATATACACAGCTACCAAGATGTATTTCATCCCATACGAGCTCACGTGGGCCCTTGAAGTCTATACCCATAGATCAGATAACTCTACTTCAAGGATAGGTGTTAATGGTAGCTCATGCATACGAGTAATGCCACCTTGCCTTTGGCATTGATCACATGACTTGGCAAAATCGTAAGCATCTTTGTGGATAGAGGGCCAATAATACCCGCACTGCAAAACTTTTTGCGCAGTTCAAACACCACTATGTTGACGCCCAACCGGGGATGAGTGGAAAGCCTCCAAAATGCTCAACATCTCTACCTTTGGCACACATCTCCAAATCAGCCCATCTGCACAAATGCGGAATAGATATGGTTCATCCCAGTAGTACCTCCGAGCATCAAATAGGAATTTCTTCCTTTGTTGGGGCGTCATATCTACTGGAATCATGTCAGTTACCAAATAATCTACATAGTTAGTGAACTAATGGATTAGATCTTGTGACGCAGCCAATACCTATTCATCTAAGAAGGCATCATCGATATCAATCTCATCCTTCACTCTATCTGCTTCTACTCTGGACAAGTGATCGGCCACCTGATTTTTTGTTCCCTTGTGGTCTTTTACCTCAAATTCAAATTCTTGGAGCAACAACACCCATCTGATCAACCTAGGTTTAGCATCCTTTTTTGACATCAAGTACCTCAGTACAGCATAGTCTGTATAGACAATTACCTTAGTTCCAAGCAAGTATGTTTGGAACTTGTCAAATGCAAAGACCACTGCTAGTAGCTCCTGTTCAGTGACTGTGTAGTTATTTCGAGCTGCATTAAGTATCTTACTAGCATAATAGATGGGGTGAAAAATCTTCGCTCTTTGTTGTCCTAGGACAGCACCAAGGGCCACCCTACTAGCATCACACATTACCTTAAACGGGAGAGACCAATCTAGAGCTATAATAATAGGAGCGGTGGTGAGTTTCTCCTTCAGGCATTCAAAAGTCTTCAGACATGCCTCATCAAATACGAACTTCACCTCCTTCTCAAGAAGTTTACACAATGGTTGTGCAGTATTTGATAAGTCCTTGATGAACTTCCTATAGAATCCTACATGCCCTAAAAAGCTTCTGACCCTCTTTATAGAGATAGATAGTGGCAATCCATCTATTACTTCTATTTTTTCCTTGTCCACCTCTATCCCTTTTCTAGGATTCGGTGGTCCAGCACTATCCCTTCTTTAACCATAAAGTGACACTTCTCCTCATTTAAGACTAGGTTAGTTTCTTCATATATGTTCAACACTTTGCTCAAATGCTTGAGGCAGGATTCAAATGACTCACTCACAACTGAGAAATCATCCATAAATACCTCGATGGTGTCCTCTACCATATCTGAGAAGATCGACATCATACAACATTGGAATGTGGCTGGTGCATTACACAATCCAAAGGCATTCTCCTAAAAGCAAATGTTTCATACGGGCAAGTGAAGGTAGTCTTCTCTTGGTCTTTTGGGGCTATAGAGATCTAACTGTGCCCTAAATTTCCTTCAAGAAAACAGTACCAGCGTCTACCTGCTAACCTATCAAGCATCTGATCCGTGAATGGCACTGGAAAATGGTGATTCTAGGTCCAGTGATTGAGTTTTCGGTAATCCATGCACACACGCCAACTAATGACCGGTCTTATCTATATCTGCTCATTTTTCTCATTTGGTACCACTGCTATCCCTCCTTTCTTTGGCACACACTGTACTAGACTCACCCACTTGCTATTTGCAATAGGGTAAACTATACCAGCGTCAACCCACTTGATAATCTCTTTCTTCACCACCTTTTGCATAGGTTGGTTTAGTCATCCCTGATGCTCTATACTTGGTACACAGTCTGACTCAAGCTAGACTTTGGGGGTGCATATGCCTGAAGGGATCCCAATGATGTCTACAATGGTCCATCTGATTGCCTTTTTGTGCTTTCTAAATACTGCAACCAGAGCCTCCATTTGCCAGTCTGCCAGGTCAGCTGCAATAAATACTGGAAAGGTGTTGTTTTCTCCCAAAAAGAATATTTTAGATGAGGAGGTAATGCCTTAAGTTTCTATCACGCTCTGAGTTTACACCCTGGACGAAACACGGTACTTGAAGTCACAACTGACCCAAGGTCAACCCCTGGAGTATCATAAACTAGCATTTTGAGTAATATAAAATTACATACAGTGGAAGTTTAAAACAAATATATAAATACATGAAAGAAATAAAGCTGCTTCATAGTGTTTGAAAATATTAAAACAACACTACAAGTCTGAAATACCAATCTGAGTCTGAAAGTCACTATGACTGATGAGTTGTTGGGACAAGGCCCCAGCTAACTCCAAATATAAATAGAATGAAATGAAAATATAGATGAAATGAATAAATCTCCATCCTCAAAAGATGAGGACTCACAAACTACTAAAGCTGAGGTCTTTGATGAGCAATCGGCTAACGAAGCTGAGACTGAGATCCTGCAGCTGTATCATAAAACGATACAACATAAAAGTATGCATCAGTACTGTGAATGTATTGAGTAAGTGAGAGGAACATAACACAATGGAATAAATAAAAGAAAATGCTGAACTGAAAAGACATGCGATGACCAAATAAAACTACTGACCTGAATAACTGAAATAACTGACGTGGTCTGATAAACCCTGTCTGATGGTCAAAGCATGTTCTATGTCTGGAATAATGATCTGAACTAAACATGACTAAGACTAGACTGGACTGACCAGTGGGAGAGTCTATAACCAACATATAACCACGTGAGCTAGACGTGGTGTCCGATGTATACACCCCATTGATAGGACCCAATATACCTTGCTAGGGTATAAAGGCATGAACTAGGTGATCACAAGAGTCTGGGGCCAAGCAGGCTGATAAATACTGTAACCTACGCTGGCAGCGTAGTTCTGGGAACCTGGGTGCGCTAGAACCCCAGTCCGCTTGGTGATAAGTCCTACTTTCACTAGATAATCCTAGACTGAATACTAAGCTGATAGCTCGAAATTGGGGCCCAAGACTAGTCAGGTATACATATCTGAAAGCACCCTGAGAGTCTTATCAGACCAGATTCTGAAACTAGGTTCTAAGACTGGTTAGACCTGCTTATCTACAGGCATCGTAACTGTCTACAGAACAAACTAAAATATACCACTGGATCCTAAGGCTAGTCAGAGCTATATATATAAAGTGTCATGACCGCCTAGTGGACCAATGAAACTGAATTTTTAATCTGATTCTAATAACTGGGAGGTACTACTGACACCTCGGGAAATTCAATAGCCGAATTGATCAGCTGACAAATTCTAAGTAACACTGCAGCTTCCTACATTTAGACTGAACTGAACAACTCAGAAGCTAACATAGATTTCAATTTATTCTTACAATACGGGAATTTAAAATATGGCTAAAATCGAGCAATAAGGAAGTTTAATCCAACCAGCAGAATTATAGGTATTCTCATTCAACCATAGGGATAAAATCATTCTTACTAGGAGAGTAGTTACACGATATCCAACTAATGAAAAAAAATATCCAACAATCAGCTTAAGGCATATTTCACAAACTATAAGGAATCTGACACATAATTCAACCTCATTCGAAAGCTCAGGGCTAGAATTCACTTTTATGGGAACAACATCAATTTAATCATGAACTTATGGAAATCATGTCTAAAATAATCATGGATATCATTCTATGTGAATTCAAAGAAAACTAACATATATCCTCTTCACATTCGAAAGCTTGGGGCTAGGATTTATAGAGAAGTTAGAGAAGGATTTTTGGGGACACAAGGGAAGAACTATCCCCTTGTTGAACTCCCACATATCTAATTAAGAAATACAACAAAATTCCTTGAAAATCTGAGGAGAAGTAGACTGCCCTAGTTCTTGCTCTAAGAGTCCCTAAGAGAATTCTACGATCTATTTTCTGAAGGTCTGAGTGGGGAATGAGGTAATAAACCATTTAACCCCACTAATAAGTCTGACATTATGACTAAAACAATGTAGTTTAAAGTTTATGAGGGTAGGAAATTACTAAAAGACCCTTGGAAAATCGCGGGGAAAAACTGAGTGTCAGTCCTCACGGGTGACCAACTCCTGGATATAAAGTCTAGCATAGTCCTCAACTGAATCTATAGTTTTAACTAGAAGGAAATGTGCTGACTTAGTCATTCGGTCTACTACTACCTAAATAGAATAATGTCACCGATGAGTTCAAGGTAGACCCACAATAAAGTCCATATTTACTTCTTCCCACTTGCACGTGGGTATGCTGATATCTTGGGTCATACCTCCCAGTCTTTTGTGCTCTACTTTCACTTGCTGGCAGTTCGGGCACTTAGCTACGAATTTGGTGATGTCTCTCTTCATGCAGTTCCACCAGTAAATATCCCACAAATGGCGATACATTTTAGTAGCACTAGGGTGGATGGAGTACCTCGTATTGTGTGCTTCAACCAATATCTGTTGTCTCAAATCACCAACGCTTGGTACACACAATCTGCCCTGGTAACGGAGCACACCATCTCCCCCTTTGAGAAATCCTCAACCTCTTTCCTGAGAACTACTTCCTTGAGTTTAAGTAAAATGGGGTCTTCATCCTGCTTGGACTTAACTTCAACCACCAAAGAGGAATCTTACCCGCTTTGCATCACCACTCCACCCTCAGCCTAGTCAACCAACTGCACCCCTAATGGAGCTAGTCTATAAATATCCTTCACCAATTCCTTTTTGCCTTCCTCAACATGAGCCATGCTACCCATAGATACTCTGCTTAGGGCATCAACCACCACATTGGCTTTTCTCGGGTGATATAGCACGCTCATGTCATAATCCTTCAGGATCTCTAACCACCTTCTCTGATGAAGATTTAGGTCCTTCTAACTGAATACATACTGAAGGCTCTTGTGATCGGTAAAAACATCAATGTGAGCCCCATGCATATAATGTCTCCATATTTTCAATGCAAACACTACCACTGCAAACTCCGAGCCATGAGTAGATAATTCTTCTCATGAACCCTGAGTTGTCTGGAGGCGTAGGCTATCACTTCCCCCCCCCCTTGCATCAGAACGGAGCTGAGTCCAACTATGGAAGCATCGCAATATACTATGAATCCATCTGATCCTTATGGTAGAGTCAACACAGGAGCAGTACTGAGTCGAGTTTTTAATTCTTGGAAGCTCTTCTTGCACGCATCTGGCCACTCGAATTTCACCTTCTTCAGTGTCAGCCTAGTCAGTGGAGATGCTATAGAAGAAAAGCCTTCTACAAAGTGTTAGTAATAACCGGACATGCCCAAGAAACTTTTGATTTCAATTTGGGTGGTAGGTTTGGGCCAGTCTTTCACAGTTGCTATCTTTTGAGGATCAACCTGAATGCCCTCACTCGAGACCACATGACCCAAGAAAGTCACGGACTTCAACTAGTATTTGCACTTGCTGAACTTGGCGATCAGCTGGTGGTCTCTGAGTGTTTGAAGTACTATCCTCATGAGATTAGCATGCTCTTCCTCATTTCTAGAGTATACCAAAATGTCATAGATAAATACAATTACGAACATATTTAGATACTACTTGAAGACTCTATTCATCAGGTCTATTAAGGCTGCAGGGGCATTTGGTAGTCTGAAGGACATAACCACAAACTCAAAGTGACCATACCAAGTCCTGAAAGTTGTTTTCGGTATGTCACATTCTTTGACTCTTAGCTGGTGATACCCCGACTTGAGATCTATTTTGGAGAAACAGCTGGACCCCTAAAGTTGGTCAAACAGGTCGTCAATTCTGGGTAGAAGATACCTATTATTCACTATTATGATGCTCAAACCACACCTCTTACTGATGTATGAAGCGGACGTTGTTATTAAAGAACCCAACTAGAAGTTGGGGTCGATCCCACAGGGAATATGGAAGAGCTAGTTTACAGTCGGTAAGTGAATGAACCCAAAACTTGTGAGGCAATTACTTCAAAATTGGGGGGTTCTGAAGAAAATCAATAATAAAAACAATTATCAAAAATCTAGTATTGAATCAATATTAAAGGATAACTAGGGTTTGTGTTTCCCATGGGTTCATAATTGCTTTAGGTATACACTCGTGATCATCACCAATACTTACTTATCGAACTAATAACTTAGGTTCGTTCAAACGACCTACCAGTCCCTATTGAATGAATATACTCAATCACTCGACCAAGTCTCATGAGCGGTTTCAAACTATCTGTTATCACTAAGTTCCAGATTTAACTATCCTGCGACCAAAGCTCAAGTTAATACAATGATAATCAAGATTAAGGCTCCGTTGTAATTCTCTTTTCCTAATCTCTACCTCTTAACCTAAGCAAGTAAAGATTTCAGGCATGTCCTAACGTTGCGCACCGTTAAGAAACATTTACCCATGAAGAGAATACAATATAAGTGTTTGTATTAGTTTTAGAATCACGTTATGCAAACCTAGCTTGTTAATCTGCCATGGTTCCCACAACCCTAGCTATGGAGATTTTAGCCTCTCATAGTTGTAAGGTTGTGAATTGCATTCATGATTAAAAACATAAATCAATACTTGCAAGCATGAATGAGAAAAACACTTCATTTAATTAATCAGCCAAATCTTTAAGAATAAATAGCAAGAACAAAAAGAATTCAATAAAAGGTTGATCACAAGTCAAATCAACTCAATTCTCTCTTTCTGTCAATTGTATAATGTTGTCTCCAATAATGTCTCTCGTAACAATCTACTCTTATCAAAAATCTCTCTGATCATCTCTCAAAAAATAAGACATAAAACGTATTTATACAGACACAAGAATCCTTTTACTAGGCTAATAGGGTGAATTTCCATATCTGGTTCAGCCTGCATCACGAGTCAACCTACAATCCGTAGCTAGATCCTACGGTCCGTAGCATCCTATAGTACATTGCATGACTGGCTGGATTTTGGCTAAGTGTTGGATCCTGGTACAACTCGTACCTCCATCTTATGATCCAACAGAGCTCTCGTGGCTTGACTCTGAGACTTTGAAATATTTCTGAAGTTCATCACGACCGCCATGGTACAACTCGTACCTTCATTCCATGGTACATACTTCCTTTCCATAGCAAGAGTCAGCCTCTTATGCAAATCTTCTGAATCTTTTCACGACTTCATCACCACGACTCATACAAGCTTGGTACGACTCGTACTAAGACTCATATATTGTATCTCTTCGACATTAGCCTTCTGCAGCTTTTCACGGCCACTAGTACGACTCGTAGGACCTTTATACAGCTCGTACTGTGGACTACAGTTTGAGCCTATTTTGCAACACTAGGCTATCTTTTACATCTTTTAGCTCCAACACCAATTTATCATGTAACCAAAGGAAAAGTACCTTATACCCACATAAATACACCTAAGTCCAAGCTATTCTCTTAGTTTTGAGTGTCGAAAGTGCTGTAAATCCACATCACATCAACACCCTCAACTTAAGACTTTTGCATGTCCTCAGGCAAAGAAAAGAAAAACTAAACAGGACGCTCAACTAGAAAATAGACTTACGATACTACAGCCAATACTCCAACAAAACTTGCACTTTCTATACAAACTCTGTTGACCCTTTCTCATGGAACAACATCATGCATTACAAGCAACCTCAAAACATCATAAACAGGGATCAAGACATGTCATCTAGCTATCAATAGGCAATCAAGTCATCACCAATGTTTTTCACATAGACCAATGGTAAAAGCAAACGTAATCCATGTACCCTCACACAAATGAAGTCCCCACTCAGGTATGAAATGTCAAGAATAGCATGGGACTAAACAAGTAAGGCCCTCACTCTCACAAAGAAGTTACAAGTATTATATGTCAGGTACCATAGGCTTGCTCTTATTTTCTTTGCTTTGGTTTATCAGATGGTCGAGTTAGGGTCACTATAGGACTTGGTATGGCTTGTAATTTAGGCTTCGGGCTGAACATGATAAAGATGGAAGATTTTATAAGTGACTATCCCTTCCTGGCAGTACATACATTGGCTGAGGCATTCACCTATTTCACCCTTTATTCTTTCATTTCCCTTTTCTTCCCTTTTCACCCCTTTTTATACACACTTGCATGGGTGTGGTGTATTTTCAACTTTTTCAGCATTTTTATTTTCTTTTGAAATTTCTTTTTCAAGATTCTCAATATTTTTCATCTCTTTTCTTTTCACCACACCACACCTCATTTTTCACAATTTCTTTTCTCTTTTCTTTTCCTTTCTTCTGTTTCCACCATTTACACACCCCTACTCTAGCCACCCTCAACTTAAGCATTTTGCTTATGTTGAGGTTCACAATATCCAAGGAAGGATCGGGGCCAAAACAAGTTCATTGAAAACAAATGGGTACGGTTAATCGGTAAATTAAAAAAATATGGTCTATTAAGGCTCAAACATGGGATCAAGGGATTCATGCAACTTTGGTAGGGTAATACAGGCTAAAAGTGAGCTAAATAAAAATGGCCTATGATCCTATCCTAACCAACCATCCTTAGCCTATGCAAAGAACAACCAGGCAAGTTCTAGATCTTCAACAACACCAAACTGAATACTATACCTCACTTACACATGGTACATGAACTATTTTCACCTCACATGTCATGTTTATACATGGATTAATAAGACTACTCATATTAATCAACTAAATGACATCAATAGACCCACATAAATCATACATGTGTCACAAATACATAGATAATGCATCAAAAAATTTTAAACAAGGTCAATTTTTTTCAAAAACCAAAACTTGTGCATTTTTATTAGCTGAGTACTCCTAAGTTACTTTCTAATTAAACAAGAATCACAAGATAAAAAAAAATAAAAATCCTACACATGTCGGTTCTACTAGATAGCATGCCTGAGGGAAAAGAAACACGGCAAGAAAACACTCAAACGATTCAAAAATTCAAAAATATCACAAGTACACCACCTCCCCTTTTTGAAAAGTAAGTTTCGTCCCCGAAGCATGAACTATAAGAACATAGGAAAGAGAACACACCTGTGGTGCACTAGGCGCTCCTGTCATCTTGCGGAGGTGGTACCTCTGCTGTAATAGTGGCGCTAGCGGTGGTCGGCGCACTCAATGGTGTGTTAGTAGGGGGAGTGGTCCCCCCCCCAATAATTGTGGCTGCTTCGATGACCTCTGTAACTATCGGGGATGAATGTGACTCACCCGAAGGGTCATGGCCACTGGCAAGCTCGGGCTGGGCTATGGTGGGGCTACCTGCTCCTCTAGCTCTCTCATGCAGCTTAGACATATGAGTGTCATGAGTCCGCATGCTCTCTGCTCTGGCCCTCTTACACTCTTTCCACTCCCTTTTTCTCCTCTTTTTCGGACTCTCCTCTCTAACATCCTCAGCAGCTCTTTTCTTACCCTTCTCAAAAGCTATAGTTGGCTCCCAGTATGCCGCCAAATCGATTTCCTCTTCAGGCTCGGCATCCAACTGTTTACTTTCGTGATGACAACTCAACTACTTGGCTCTGAAGAGCCCCCAACTCCACACGGAGACTGCTGGTATCTATCTGCTCCGCCATCCTCACATTGAATCGGCTCTCAAAACTATCTAAGTGAGCATGTAGAGCCTGAGTTGCTACCTCTATGTATGACTTTACCCATGGTTTTACATTGTCCATCATGGCCTGAATCTTTCGCTCTGCCATGGTCAACTATTTGGCCAACTTCTGGAGGAAGTCCTGTGGTACCAAAGTATACCCTGTTAGTGTCTGAGTCTGCAGGCTAGGTATTAGTGCAGCTGAGGTGCTAGGAGCTGACTCTGAATGACCGGCGTCTGTAGCTGGTGTCTCGCTCTGCTCCTATGTAATGTGGATATTCATTTTTGTGTCCCCTACTGGCTGGGCTATTGGAATTTTCGTGGGAATCCTGGATCTACTTACTGAGTTCATCTTATCCCGGATAAGGCCTATGTCTGGAATCCTCTAGCCTCCAATCAAATGCTCGTCACCCTATGGAACTTCTGCCTCCATACATAACCTGAATACAAGATTTGGGAATGGGATAGTAGTGCTCACTCCCACCGCCCGATCTCATATCTCATCTATTATGATCCTTAGGATATTGATGGGGTACTGAGACGTGAGGCATGCCACCAAAGCTGCTCTATCAGCACTCAATGTGTTGTCATTGACCGTAGGTGCTAACTGATGGCGCCCTAGTGTCCAGCAGGCTTTTTCTATGAAATTTGGTGAGTTCTTTATCACCTACTTTCCACCTGTAACCCACTTAGTTTCTTCCTTATTCTCAGCAATCACCCCTGCTAGCCATTGCAGCTGGCTCTGTCGCTCCTGCACATTCAGCTGTCTAATATGCTTCATTGCCTCCACCCTATAAGCGTACTCTAGCATCATCCTTGTAGGCAGGAACTTTGGTTCGTACAACATTCGAGCGATGGTACGCTCAGATATATCAACCTCTCGACCTCGGAACATAACACTCTCCAGACGAGGCTAGTCTTTTATCTTCTACCCTTCCTTTGCCTTTACCTCCATGGTGGTCAAATAGTTGGCATAGAACTCCCAAACTATTTCTTCTGTATATTGTGCTGGAGCTTTGGCCATCCACTCAAAACCATAGAAGCTAAAAATTTGCTTCATCTCCTCAACTTCATTCTATGATTTTGTGAGGATCCGTGTAGTATGACAGATTCTCATCGGTGTAAGCCACGTTTCGATACCCGCGAAAAAGAAAGGGGGCCTTTCGTACTTAACGAGGAAAGGACAATTATTCAGCGCACTAAAATCTAGTGGATGGGGTTCCATATTCATGAAAAGCTAGGTTTGATCCATGTTACGGAACCAAGACAATCTATCTTAGTAATAAGATAGCTTTCAAAAACCAGTGAAAAGGAAAGACTTCTTCCTTGCATTCCTTCCTTTCCAAAAAAAGTCAATTAGTTTGGGCAAAAAACTTTGATGCCATATCCTTCTTTCTAAAAGTATGTCGGGCACTTCTTCCACTTTCAAAGCAAAGACTGTTAGCAAGAATGAGCTCTTTTGAGTGGGAAGAGCCGCTTCCTTCTTGCTTCATAGGGGGGGGCTTCCATTCACCAGCGCATACTAAAGGTTCTCTCCGAACCGTGTTGGACAGTCACCCATCACACGGCTCGAGAAATCATTAAAAAAGTAATTTTCTCTAATGGATTCTCAGTTAACTGACTAGAAATCAAATTATCTCGCTAGTCGGATGAAACCACTTCTTCTGTGCCCGTCGGGTGGATTATAGATCTAGGGTAGGGGAAAATCGAAGGCCCATAAGGATTGGGCATAGACGAGCCTCGACTGGGCCAACATTGATGAAAAAAGAAAAACTTCCCCCATCGCATCATTAACCGGTGTGGCTAGTTTCCATTTTCGATTGAGAAAGCGGCGGGTCCAGTGAGCTCTCCAATAGTGCACCAAAATCCCCTCTTCCTCCTAAGGGAGCAAGAATCAACTGCTCCAGTTTGGAAAGTGCAAGGACAGCCGCCAACCAAGTATCTTGGGGACTTCTTACTCCAGTTGTTCCAAGAGTCTCTGCTAGTTGAACCACATCCAGTAGACTCCCTCTTCCGCTCATCCCCTTTATCAGCTCTTTGATCGGGATGAGGAACGGGGAAACACCCATGAAGCTCTGGCGGAAAGGGAAGGCCTGCCAGGCCGTATGCCCATGGGTGGAGGATTCTTCGAAAAAGTGCGGGCTGACTCGGAGACCTAGGACCTTGTCTTAGTAATGAATGAGGGGAAGCACTTCGATATTTCTCTGCCAGCACGGGGAATCCTCCTTAATAGACGAAATATTCCTATTATGTCAATGCCAATTGAATCAATGTTATTAGCAGTGATGAGTCAACAATCATCGAGAGGGGTACGACCAAGCGAGGTCGATACCAGCTTCTTGTATAGGTATAGGGTTCCAAACCTCCGCGTCTTGAATGCTCTTCCTTGGTTTATTCTTGGCGGTGAGAGAGATGCCTTGCTCATAGATTTTTTTAGCTTCAGGCACTCTCCACCAAATTGTATGGCTTTCCCTGGGTGGGGTCTGTTCTTCTGCAACATTAGGAGCCTCCTCCTCTGATTCTTCACTGCCGCTCTCTTCTCCATTTTGGGTCTCCCCCGACCCTTCTTCAGCATTGGAGTCGTTTACCGACTTCTGTTGTTCCTCTCTAACTCCCTCCTCAGACTGGGGCCTCGAGCGGATGTGGCAATGGTTGCTTCAGCTTAGGCCTTTGCTTTTGCCCAAGTGGTTCTGGTTCCATAAGTGTCAGAGGTGTTGACTTGATACTCTTTGACTGAACCACTAGGTGAGTCCCCTACCATTTCAGACTCCGACTCAGTTGTTTCATCAATTAATGTACTTTGGGCTGTTGATTTATCTGCTCTGCATTTGTATCTCATTGTACTTATAGGGAATGAAGTTAGCATTCAATTTTTGAAAAAGAAGAATTAGACAGGAGATTTTCAGATTCTCATCACGGGTCATCACTACGGGTTGTACCATGAAGGTACGACTCATGAAAAGTCCTAGAATTATAGCAAATTTTTAGTACGACTCGTAGGTACGACTCATACCACAAAGGTAAGATTCGTACCTTGAGTCGTCTAATGAAGCCCCCACATTAGTATTTGTCTAGATTTTTCCACGACTCATGGCACGACCCGTAGGTCGATTCCACGAGTCATAGGAAAGGATTTTTATGTAACCTTGTTCAATTTGGTGGTACGAGTGCTCAGTACGACTCGTAGTAGCAACCTACGATCCATATTGTGCCTCATACCACTTCCAGACCTTACTCTATTTTCTTTTCTAAGTTTGCTATGGTTTGCTTTTCACATTTTAAGGTACTCAGATTTCCCCCAGGTCTAGGCACATTATGAACTCAATTTAACCCATGCTCAATGTTCGGGGTGTTATATGGGTATAAAACTCACACGCAAGTGCACGTGGTCGAACAAGTAGTAAAACGGCTTAAGTAAGCCAAGTATCGATCCCACAGGGACTGGGATGAAGTGCAATCTGCTCAAGTGTACTATATTTCGATTCTAAAAATGCAAAGAACAGTGTAACCAAGAGTTTGATATTTTGTTTATAATTTTTATGCTAAAGCTAAAACAACTATCTAAATTGAGTCTGAACTATGAATGAGAGCATGTTGAGGTTAAACGAACATGTAATGAAATCAATTATCGATGTAATTTGGTTAGTCTTTTCCTCCGGTTGCTAGCCAAGAACATTTGCCAAGAGATTAAAACTCTCGTATTTAACCTCACTTAAGAATCATGAACCATCCACCTACATTTCTGTGATTAAATGCAATTCATGTTCTAGCCATACAAACCCGGTTCCTAAATTGACTAATACGACTTTCAGGTATATTTCTATCCTGAAAGTAAATCAATTCTCAATTTTCCCAAATCAAGTAAAGATCATATCCTATTAATTCACAACTTTCCATTTTCGTGCTCTCTCGAGTGAAACTGGACTTTTTAGATATACATTAACATAGGCCACACATTAATGCAGTAAGAACAAGAATTAATAGAACAACCATGGAAGAAAAGATGAAAAACTAAAGAATCAATGATCACATTTCATTACAAGTGTTCATAACCTCAGCAAGAAGATGAATTAGCCACTCATTTGTGGATTTAACATCATTAAATGAGTGTTAAACATAAAAGCAATTGAATACAAGGAAAAGGAAAGAGAGAAAAACCCTGATAATTCCATCCTCTCAACTGCCTGTAACCCACGTTCTTGCTACACCAAGTCAGAATATCTCAAATAAAACCTAAGTGTGCTATTTATAGTAGTGGGACTTTCTCCCGGAATAACAAGCAACGTGTCACGGAGTACATCGCGGAGCACTGCCTCTGTGACACGCTACTGACGCGAAAGCTCTCTGGAAATCACCCGAAATTTGGCCTCGGCAGCACCCTGCCGAGTTGACAGCGTGTCACGCTGCTTGGGCAATGCGTTGACACCTCCATGTCGCACAGCCAGCCTGCCGTGGAACGTTGCCAACGTGCAGGTGGGCTGTTGTGATCAGCCTACCTGCCGTGGCACGTTGCTGACGCACAGGTGGGCTGTTTTGTGCCTCCTCTTTGCCGACGTTCGCGGGTTAATTCCGTTTCCAAGCCTCTACTTCACCAACTCATGGATTAGATACTCAAAAGTCATCAAAACCTACAAAACAGAGGCTAATCATGTTGGTTAGCACATATCTTCACTTCATCTAAAATTACATGAAAATGTATACAATAACTTAGATAAACAAGACTAATTTAAGTCATAAAGTGTATCTCGGGCATGCTATTTTTGCCCGTGATCACAACCCCACACTTAAAGCCTTGTTCGTCCTCGAACAACCTTTTACATATCATGCATATGGAGACTCCCACATAACTAATTTAGCAAGATAATTCAAGTTACGGCTATAATGATTACGTAAGATACAAGCTAAAAATTGAGCATGCACGACTTGATCCTCGCAATGAAGTACAACTATGTTAAGACTTCTTAACCTCAAGAATCGACTCTCAATCTTAGCAAACTCATGCAAATCAACTGATTAAGAAATCCCACATGAATTATATCCTTCATTCAACATATGCCCCTCACGGAAAGAGAGTTACCCAATCACACGCAAAAACAATTTTTAAATCACAACATGTGTGGGTACATACATAGAATTACACTCACTCTCACAAAGAATTCACATGCATCATGTAATGACCCATAAGCTTGCCCTTAGTGTTTTATTCCACTAATTTAAGGATGTATGAATGTAAGATCAAGTAGGACTTTTTAGGTTGTAATGTAACTCAGGTGCGGGTAGGTACTATTATGGCCAGTAATAGTGACTATCTTTTCTAAGCACTTTTAATACATCACGCCTTCATTACGAATTTCCCTTCCCTTACTTCACCTTTTTCTCCTTTCAGCTTTCTTTTTCCTCTTATGTTCCCCCTTTCTTTAGGCACCTTTAGCTTATTAGTAAGGAGCTCTATAAATAATTTTTCATTAATTTGTTTTCTTACTCCTTACTAATAATCAACCATTTTCACACAAGTGCACCTTGGTCCTTTTCTCACTTCTACACTTTGCTACTTTTCCTTCCTTTTCATTCTTCTCACTCCTTTACTCCTTCGGATTTTTCCTTTAAGCACTTAGGAGTTTTGGTTCAAATTCAAGGCTAATGAAAGAAAAGTGATTAAGCTTATGTTGCAGCTATCAAAGAATAGGCTCAAGGCTCAATGGGGCTAACTAGGATTAATTATTCAAGGTAGGTGAAATGAGGGATAACATTTGGGTTCATTCAAAGAAATGCCTAAATCATCTCCTACAATTCACATCCTTCATTTCGTTTTATAAACACACAAGGCAAGTTCTAGACAATCCACAATAGCACAGAATACTCAAAAACCTTACACTCATGGCACATGCTCAATTCAAGACACATTCAGTAGACTCTTACTCAGCTAATCACAAGAGTTCAAAATTAAGCTTCGATCATATTGAGTCAAATTCAAAAACCTAAGTGTCTCACACAAAGTTATACACCTGCATGCTTCACACTGAACATACTTGCATCTTACAACCATTTATAGCCCATAACAAGAACCTCAAGCATCGATTAGCTACGGGTTCACAAACCCACAACCTATCGACTAATTCTTCCTCAAGACGGTCGTCATCCATCCATCGTCGGAAACAGTCCCTAGCTATGACTAAAAACTTTATATATAGACAAAGAAAAGAAAAAGAAAAATTTTTATTTTTCGGTTCAAAGACCCCCCGTCGGAAAAGAACCGAAAAGAAAAACCAACGGGTGATGAAGTCCTGCTTAATTTACAAAAAAAATTTCAAATTTTTCAAATTTCTCACAAGCATTACATTCACCAAAAATCGTTAAGCACAATAGAAATTTTTTTTTTGAAATTTCCCTCACCCCACACTTGAATCCTGCTATGTCCTCATAGCATCAAATTAAAATTTAAAAAGGGTGAGAAATACTCCCTGAGGCCTTTAGGCCTAGCTATTAGCATGCCTTCCTTCAACTTTTCACAAGTGGGTGTTCGACCCCACACTTTTTCTCTTCCATGATTGTTAGCTTCCTCCTCCACGGGTACTCAGACTTCCCCTCCATCTGTGCTTAACTTTCCACCAAAACAACACAAGATGAAAAAAAAATAAAATCAACTTAAATACAAGAAATTAAAATGGTACCCATGGTACCCTTGGGTTTCCTCCCAAGCAGCGCCTAATTTTACGTCGCGGCACGACGTATCAAGTTTCAGCGCTTTTTCCTCCACCTTGCGGATATGAATCTCACCCCTAATTTCTTCTCTAATTTCCTCTTATGCTCCAGGGGTGGTGGTGAAAAATTGTAAGGACCAAGAAGTAGATGTTGCCTTTTGCACTTATTGGTCCTTAAGTAAGCGAAGTCATTTTGTCTCTCCGAGTTAGCAAATTTCAAAATATATGGGGCTTTGTCCTCCTCTAGACATTTCTCTATAAACTTGGAAGACTCTATTTCTATGTCATCAACCAAACTTAATGTTGAAAAATGCTTCAAGTGTGGTCCAATACACCTCAACTCTAAAACTGCGTTATGCTTGACCTCCTTACTTGTATACACCTTCTCAGCATCGACATCTAACTCTCCATTAATGTCAACTGGGGGATACTCTATCTCTTCTTCCATGAATGGATTTTCCATAAGTGTGAGCCCATCACGGGGACACTCAAGAGATTCTAATTGTTGGGATTCATCCAAAAATTCACCCTTGTCTTCCTCTTGTAGTTCCTCTTGAATATCGGCTAAAACTATTACCTGCAATTTATCACAAGCTTCAGCCTCAGCAATCATCTCCGTGAATTTGACGCTCATCCTTTCTAGAGCCTCTGCATTCTCTTCTTGCTGAATTCTCAATACTTCCATTGCCTCCTTCATTGCTTCTGATTGCTCCAGGAGTTGTTTCAGCATGTCTTCTATTTGAACTTGGCGTCCCAAGTCCTCATTTTCAGCATGCCTATATTCAGCAAAAACAACAGAAGGATCATAGTAGGGGCTTGGGGGAGGGTAATATGCATTCGGACAGCCATCCCAATGGACATCTTGACAACCACATATATTGCACGTGTTACAGTGTTGCCACAAGTGGGGTCCTCCGCAATTCAGACAAGATTCACCAAAATATGAGTATCCACCATTTAAACCATTTGTATTCCACGATGTCATGTCAATAAGGGTATCCAAAAAAAAGAAAATAAAATAAAATAAAAAAGAATTAAAATAAACACTAAGACCAAGTTGTCAGCACTTCAAAAAAAAATATAGTAAATTTACACCTAAGAAAATTTCACCAATTGCCAGTCCCCGGCAACGGCGCCAAAAACTTGTTCGGGGTGTTATATGGGTATAAAACTCACACGCAAGTGCACGTGGTCGAACAAGTAGTAAAATGGCTTAAGTAAGCCAAGTATCGATCCCACAGGGACTGGGATGAAGTGCAATCTGCTCAAGTGTACTATATTTCGATTCTAAAAATGCAAAGAACAGTGTAACCAAGAGTTTGATATTTTGTTTTATAATTTTTATGCTAAAGCTAAAACAACTATCTAAATTGAGTCTGAACTATGAATGAGAGCATGCTGAGGTTAAACGAACATGTAATGAAATTAATTATCGATGTAATTTGGTTAGTCTTTTCCTCCGGTTGCTAGCCAAGAACATTTGCCAAGAGATTAAAACTCTCGTATTTAACCTCACTTAAGAATCATGAACCATCCACCTACATTTCTGTGATTAAATGCAATTCATGTTCTATCCATACAAACCCGATTCCTAAATTGACTAATACGACTTTCAGGTATATTTCTATCCTGAAAGTAAATCAATTCCCAATTTTCCCAAATCAAGTAAAGATCATATCCTATTAATTCACAACTTTCCAATTTCGTGCTCTCTCGAGTGAAACCGGACTTTTTATATATACATTAACATAGGCCACACATTAATGCAGTAAGAACAAGAATTAATAGAACAACCATGGAAGAAAAGATGAAAAACCAAAGAATCAATGATCACATTTCATTACAAGTGTTCATAACCTCAGCAAGAAGATGAATTAGCCACTCATTTGTGGATTAAACATCGTTAAATGAGTGTTAAACATACAAGTAATTGAATACAAGGAGAAGGAAAGAGAGAAAAACCCTGATAATTTCGTCCCCTCAACTGCCTGTAACCCACGTTCTTGCTCCACCAAGTCAGAATATCTCAAATAAAACCTAAGTGTGTTATTTATAGTAGTGGGACTTTTTCCCGGAATAACAAGCAACGTGTCACGGAGTGCATCGTGGAGCACTGCCTCCTCTACACGCTACTGACGCGAAAGCTCTCTAGAAATCACCCGAAATTTGGCCTCGGCAACACCCTGCCGTGTTGGCAGCGTGTCACGCTGCTTGGGCAGCGCGTTGACACCTCCATGTCGCGCAGCCAGCCTGCCGTGGCACGTTGCCAACGTGCAAGTGGGCTGTTGTGATCAGCCTGCCTCCCGTGGCACGTTGCTGACGCGTAGGTGGGCTGTTTTGTGCCTCCTCTTTGCCGACGTTCGCGGGTTAATTCCGTTTCCAAGCCTCTACTTCACCAACTCATGGATTAGTTACTCAAAAGTCATCAAAACCTACAAAACAGAGGCTAATCATGTTGGTTAGCACATATCCTCACTTCATATAAAATTACATGAAAATGTATACAATAACTTAGATAAACAAGACTAATTTAAGTCATAAAGTGTATCTCGGGCATGCTATTTTTGCCCGTGATCACTCAATCCTCCCCTTTTTGACCTACTACCCGTAACTCTTTGTGAGTGTTTCAAGACCTAAGTTCATCAAATTTTAGCATATCTCCAGTCGAAAAAGTATTTCATAACACTCTGATCATTGTCTTTCTTTTAAAAATCAATTTTCAAGCATAGTGACTGACTCACAAGGGTTTTGGCACCATCACTTTCAGTATATGAGTGTTATCAATGTTTAATGCAATATAATTACTTTATAGATGTTTCATCAACTGGAAATCAACATATAGAGTTTGGCAGAACTTGACTTGAGCAAAACCTTGCTCGATTGTTCGCTGATTATGAATTATGGGTATGGGGGAGGTTGGTTCAAGTCGTGCATTTGAGTGTTTTTAGCATGGGAGAAGGGGTTGCTTCCTTTTGTGGGGTTCAAATAGGTAAGGGCAAATTTTAAAAGAATCTAGTCTGAGTCGGGTATTCTACTATTTTTGACCCGTCACAACTCATTCCACAGTCGTACGAAGTACCTACGACTCGTCCCTTGGACTCATAAGTGACCCTGTGGAAGAAAACTTACCTGGCAACCTATGAATAGATCCTACGACTCGTACAACTAAGGTACGATCCATAAGATGAATTGTAGGTCGGAGCTTAGAGTCATTTTTTCTCTGATCCTCACCATGACTGCTGCTATGGCTTGTTGGATCCCATCACAAGTCATACTGAGAGCCGTAGCAGCTGATGTTTCAGCCTCCTATTTTTAATTTCCCTACACACTGATCACACATTAGTTCAATAACTTGGGTTGCCTCCCAAGAAGCGCTTGATTTAACATTACGGCACGACATAGGTAGCCTGGTTACTCAGACTTCACCAAACTACCACTTAGGTTGCCTCCCAAGAAGCACCTGATTTAACGTCACGGCACGACGCAAATCTCGTAACTACTCAGAATTCGTCAAGTGTTCATACTCATCCTCTAGTGCTAAGATTACACTAAATTCCTTGGGTTGCTTCATTGTCCTGTAGATGTTGAAAGTGACATCTTCTTGGTTTAATCTAAATTTTAGCAGACCAGCTTCCACATCTACTAGAACCCTCCCGGTTGCAAGGAATGGTTGCCCCAAAATGATGGGGACCTCATAATCAACCTCACAATCCAAAATCACGAACTATGTTAGGAATATAAAGTTGTCCACCTTGAAAAGCACGTCAACTAGGATGCCCACTGGCTTTTTAACTTTTCTATCGGCCATCTACATCCGCATGTTGGTCAGTGTAGGGGCTCCCAATCCCAATTTCTTGAATACTTCCAAGGGCATCAAATTAATGCTAGCTCCCAGATCACAGAGTGCCCTTGCGAACTCGACATTGTCGATCATACATGGTATAGTGAAGGCACCTGGGTCTTCCTTTTTCTGAGCTAGGACCCTTGTAGCTATGGAACTACAGTGATGTACATTGTCAACAGGCTCATAGCTCACAAATCTCTTCTTAGTCACCAGGTCTTTCATAAACTTTACATATCCTGGAGTCTTCTCTAATGCTTCGACCAATGATATGTTCACAGATAGTTGCTTAAGCATTGAAAGGAATTTCTAGAACTTACCATTCTCTGCCTTTTTATTCATCCTTTGAGGGAATGGTGGCAGTGGTCGTGGGATAACTTTATGCACTTGGGTTTCCCCTTGATCAATGTCAGGTTCCTTCTCACCTCTCGGGGCCTCTTGCAACTCACCATTCTCTATCTCAGCACTCGTATCATTTTCCTCAATTATGCCCTATTTCGTCCGCTCAGCTTCAGCTGAAACGGGGGGTCAACTATGGTTTTACTCCTCCTAGTCATCACCTCCATGCAATGTGCATTATTCTTTGGATTTTGGATAGTATTGCTAGGTAGTGTCCCTTTTTGTCTAGGGTTCATTGATGCTGACAGCTACCCAAGTTGATGTTTGATCTGCTTGATGGCGGTAGCATGAGATTCCACTTTCTGACCCATACTTGATAAGTCACTTCGAATCTCCTTCAGCTGATCATCAGTGGACCTCACCTTCCTCAACATATCAGCCATCATGCTCTCCAACTTTAATTGCACAACCTCCCATTCTCGTGCATTGGGAGGCGCATAGACTCCAGCCCCGTCATTGCGTTATCCATTGTTTCATCTCCAATCTCCTTTGCACTCATGAGCTCGGCTCCTATCTCTGAACCCATTTCTATTGTAGTTGTCTCTATAATGGTTCCAACCTTGATTTCCAGAACCTTGGGGCCAATTGTCCTGTCCAGATGCTTGGGCGTTGGTTCAGAAACCCACCACTTGGCTATCAGGAAGTTTGCCTCTTCCTCAGAATAAGAGTGATCAGCTCCTTGCTTCCTTCCTTAAGTTCCCACTACGTTTACCTGTTTGGATCCAGCTCCCATAATATGCTTTTTCAGAAGTCCAATGATGTGCACATATGAGCCAACTCCTGGTCGCGTTCTTCTTCATTTCTTCGTTGGTCTGCAGCTAAACCAATAGCATATGTGCCTGCCACTGCATCAGCCTCCCTTGTATGCCAGGCTCTATTTGTCTTAGTCACCCTTTGAATAATAATGGCAGCTTGCTCCCAGGTGTGACTCATCAATGCTCCTCCAGCCACCGTGTCCGCTATAACTTTGGTGCTATTATTCAAAGACCTGTAAAAAATTTCCAACAAACTGTCATCTGGGATTTTGTGGTTAGGGCACTTTGTCAACTTCTTTTTGAATCTCAACCAAGTTTCATGAAGTGCCTCGTTCTTAATTTGTCAAAAATTATAGATCTCATCCTTTAGCTGCAACATCCTAGATGGGGGAAAGAATCTATCCAAACAGGCCTGTTTGAGCTCCCTCTAGTTGGTTATGGAGTCGTTGGGCAACTCTGATAACAATAAAGTGGCTTCCCCTGATAAAGAAAAAAGGAAGAGTCTAAGCCGTATGGCATCCTGGCTTACTCCGGGCAACCTGTACGCCTTTCATATTCCTGTGAAGTTTATTAAGTGTAGGTTGGTGTCATCTGCTGCGTGACCACTGAACACCCCTTTCACGTTTAACAATTGAATCATGGTGCTCGTAATGTCGAATTTTGTCCAAACGGGCAATGGTGGTGGCACAATTGCTCCAGTCGACCCAACTTCATCGATATCTGGGTCCCCATCATCGAAGAACTGAGGGGAAAATCTATGAGCTCTATTTCCCCTCCTATGTCAGCCAGCATTTACTACATCTTCTCTGTCATCTTCCACATGTTGTAGTGCAGCTTGCCTAGCTTCTTCAGCTATTTGGGCTTCTCTTTGCTCGTAGTTCTCCATTTTTTGTAGAGCTCTTTCAATTTCTGGATTTAGTGGAACAAAGGGATCTCCACTACTCCGAGTTCTTGGCATTCACCGGAAAACAGTCTATGGATATCAAAAACACAAAAATAAACATAATTAATGAAATAACTACCAAAAGTCAAATAAAAGCAAATAACCTGGTCTTAACTGTATTCCCCAGCGACGGCTCCACTTTTTGATAACACTCAAACCACACCTCTTACTAAAGTATGAAGTGGACGTTGTCAATAAAGAATCCAACTAGAGGTTGGGGTCGATCCCATAGAAAATATGAAAGAGCTAGATTACAGCCAGTAAGTGAACTTGTGAGGTAGTTACTTCAAAATTGGGTGGTTCTGAAGAAAATCAATAATAAAAACAATTATCAAAAATCCAGTTTTGAATCAATATTAAAGGATAACTTGGATTTGTGTTCCCTATGGTTTCATAACTTCTTTGGGTATACACTCATGATGATCACCAATACTTACTTATCGAACTGATAACTTAGGTTCATTCAAACGACCGACCAATCCCTATTGAATGACTATACTCAATTACTCGACCAAGTCTCATGAGTTATTTCAAACTATCTATTAACTTTCCTGCGACCTTAGCTCAAGTTAATACAATAATCATCAAGATCAAGGCTCTGTTGTAATTCTCTTTTCCTAATCTCTACCTCTTAGACCTAAGCAAGTAAAGAATTCGGGCATGTCGTAACATTGCGCACCGTTAAGAAATGTTTAAGCATGAAGAGGTTACAATATATGTGTTTGTATTGGTTTTAGAATCACTTTGTGCAACCCTAGCTTGTCAATCCATTATGGTTCCCACAACCCTAGCTATGGATGTTTTAGCCTCTCATAGTTGTAAGGTTGTGAATTGTATTCATGACTAAAAACATAAATCAATACTTACAAGTATGAATGAAAAAAACACTTCCTTTAATTAATCAGCAAAATCTTGAAGAACAAATAGCAAGAACAAAAAGAATTCAAGAAAAGGTTGATCACAAGCCAAATCAACTCAATTCTCTCTTTCTCTCAATTGTCTAATGGTGTCTCCAATAATGTCTCTCGTGATAATCTACTTTGATAAAAAAATTCTCTCTAATGATCTCTCAAAAATAAGACATAAAATGTATTTATACAGACACAAGAATCCTTTTCCTGGGCTAACAAGGTGAATTTCCATATCTGGTTCCGCCTGCGTCACGAGTCAACCTACGATCCATAGCTAGATCCTACAGTCCATAGCATCCTGTCGTACATTGCATGACTAGTTGGATTTCCGCTAATTGTTGGATCTTGGTACGACTCGTAGCTCCATCTTACGATCTGTACTGAGCTCCCGTGGCTTGACTCTGAGACTTTGAAATATTTTTGAAGTTCATCACGACCGCCATGGTACGACTCGTACCTTCATTCCACGGTTCGTACTTCCTTTCTGTAGCAGGAGTCAGCCTCATATGCAAATCTTTTGAATTTGTTCATGACATCATCACCACAACTCGTACAAGCTTGGTAGGACTCATACTGAGACTCGTATATTGCATCTCTTTAACATTAGGCTTCTGCAACTTTTCACGGCCACCAGTACAACTTGTAGGACCTTCCTACTGCTCATACTATGGACTGCAATTTGAGCCTATTTTGCACACTTCAGGCTATCTTTTACATCTTTTAGCTCCAATACCAATTTCTCCTATAACCAAAGGAAAAGTGTCTTATACCCACATAAATACACCTAAGTCCATGTTATTTTCTTAGTTTTGAGCATCAAAAGTGCTGTAAATCCACAGCACATCAATTGTGACCTTGTTCAACTGATGGTAATCGATGCACATCCTGAGGGTACCGTCTTTCTTTCGCACGAATAGAACTGGAGCACCCCAGGGAGAGATGTTGGTCTGATAAAACCCTTATCAAGAAGATCTTTTAGCTGCTCCTTCAACTCCTTAAGTTCAGCCGGAGCCATTCTATAAGGAGGGATGGAGATGGGCTGAGTATCTAGAATAAGGTCTATGCCGAATTCAATTTCCCGTTTAGGAGGAACTTCGGGAAGATCTTCTAGGAACACATCTCGAAATTTACTGACAGCAGGGACTAACTGGATAGTTGGGGTCTCAGAGTCGGAATCCTTGACCCAAACTAGATGGTAAATATATCCCTTATAAATAAGCTTCCTGGCATTAAGGTAGGAAATAAACCTACCCTTCAGTGATGAATTACTGCCCGACTATTTTAGAGCTAGCTCATTAGGGAACTGAAACCTGACGACCCTAGTTCTACAGTCGACTGAGGCATAACCAGAGTGTAACCAATCCATGCCAGGGATGAGGTCGAAGACGACCATGTATAACTCTATAAGGTCAGCTGGAATGACTTTATTGAAGACTGAGATTGGGTAGTTTCTATACACCCGGCTGGCTCTAACTGACTCGCCAACTTGGGTGGAGACCGAGAAGGGTTCTGAGAGGACTTCCGGACTGATATCTAACTGAACTGTTACATAAGGAGTCGCAAATGATAGTTTGGACCCTGAATCAAGCAAGGCATATACATCTAGATGGAAAAGACGTAACATACCCATGACCACATCCGCTGAGTTCTCTTGATCCTGACGAGATGATAAAGCATAAAAATGATTTTGGCATTGACCACCCTCCGTACCTGATGTGTTAGCCTGCTGAGCTAGTCGGCCTGCTTGAGCTGTTGAGGTAGTGGATTTTCATTTCCCCGATCCTGCTGACGGGCATTCCATAAGCCAATGCCTAAGTTGTCCACAACCAAAACAGCCCTCTCGATCCTTAAGACACTCTCTTGGGTGGTTCTTGCTGCACTTGGGGCAAGCTGGATACCTGTTACCGGCACTGTAACTTTGAGTCTGAGAGCTAGATGTTCCACCCCTCCGCTCCTAGCTGGACCGAAAGGTAGGGGCGCTGGCTGAGCTGGATGTTGGAGCCCTCTGCTGCTGTTGCGGGCAGTTGCTACCACCGGACCTCTAGTGGCCATAATCTGATTGGTTCCTTCTTACTTCACTTCTCACTCCTCCACTTCTTTGCAATTTCACATAAGTGCTTAGGAATTATGGATCAATTTAAGGCTAATGAAACGAAAGGATTAAGCTCATTTTGTGGCTAGCAAAGAATAGGCTAAAGGCTCAATAGGGCTAACTAGGATCAGACATTCAAGGTAGGTAACGCGAGGGATAAAAATTAAGCTCTTTCAAAGAAATTCCTAAATCATCTCCTACAATCTACATCCTTCATTTCTCTTTGTATACACACCAGGAAAGTTCTAGACACTACACAATAGCATGGAATATTCAAAAACCTTAAACACAAAGCATATGCTCAATTCAAGACAAATTCAGTAGACTCTTAACTCAGCTAATCACAAGAATATAAAATTTATCTTTAAACATATTGAGTCACATCCAAGAGCTTAGGTATCTCAAACAGAGTTATACAACTGCTCACATGCTTCAAAATTTACAACACTTGCATCTCACTATCATACATAGCACATAACAAGAACATCAAGCCATCAATCAACTACGGGTTCCAAAATAAAGACCTATTGACTAATTTTCCCTCAAGACGGTAGTCATCCATACATCGTCGGGAGCAGTCCCTAAATATGACTAAAACAACTATGTACAGACAAATAAAAATTTTATTCATCGGTTCAAAGTGCCCCCCGTCGGAAAAGAACCGAAAAGAAAAACCAACGGGTTGCTAAATCATGCTCAACTCAAATTTTTCATCCAACAATACCTTACAAAGCACTAATTCCACCCAAAATCATTAAGCACAAAATTTTGAAATTTCCCTCACCCCACATAAAATATGCTATGTCCCCAAAGCATCAAATTAAAATTCACAAAGGGTGAGAAATACTCCCTGACGCCTCTAGGCGTAGCTAACAACATGTTTCTCTTCATTTTTGTACAAGTGGGTTATCGACCACACACTTTTCCTCTTTCATTCTTCTTAACATCCTTTTCCAAGGGTACTCAGACTTCCCCTCTATCAGTGCTTAATTGCCACGCCCCGCCCTGGGGGGGGTATCACTGGCACCTGGTGCCCTAGTAGGACCTGGACTGCTAACTGGTGAGCCTAAGCACAGCTGGCGCCTGGCTAGCTCTAACTCAGATTTCTGGAAACAACGGGCTATATAACGGCTGTAAATACAGCCTCCGGCCGACTAGGCCTATAGCCACCTGTATGAAACTTCAGCTAACCAGAAACATACTTACAAGGGGGAAACCTATGCGGACCGACAAGGCCACCATGCTGTCTAGTTATCGGTAACTCAACAATGGGATACTGAATAACTACGTGACCGGCAAGGTCACCACTACTGACTGGATAAGGCCTCACACGGCCAACATAAACTGAAATGCTAAACAACTATAACAAACTGCACGGCCTCACACGACCGGCTCAACTGACCACAGGGAAATATATACAGACTGCAAGCCTCTAGGAATACTGATAAGATGGTCGGGACAGGGCCCCGACCTACCCGTACTGTACAACAAAAGGAAATGATATAAACCTCTGAAATATCAAGCTCAGGATGACAGGAGCTGATGACTCTGCGCTGGCTAGGATCACGAGGGATCGCCTCCTCGTCTATGAGTACCTGTAGACAAGTAATGCAGCGCCCCACTAGGCGTCAGTACCACTGGTACCGAGTATGCAAAGCAACTGAAATAATACAACTGAATACAAATACATAATTAGCAGTTCTGAATATCAGGAGACCACTAAATATGAAGTGCTGATAGGAACTAGATCAAACCTTTCTGCATTGATAGGCAGGAGTGTGTCTGTAGTCACGGCGGCCTGCTATCTATTAACTAGTATAGATAAGCACATAAGTACATATACATTTAGCAAGCAATAGCCAATACCAACCCCTATAAGCCGGATGGCGCCAAACAAGCAAACAATCTATATACCCCTACCCGGGTCAAAACCAGCCAAAAATAAGTCACTCCACTCATCTGCTCACTTCGGAGCTCCTCTACTGGCCCCCTGGGTCTCCGGCTCAGGCCATAGCCTCCAATATAAGCAACCGTGTCTAGGTCCGAAGGACTCCTGTGTAGACAGTAACAGATAGGGTCTGGATCCCCGGACACAAACTCAACGGGGCTATCTGAAACCGGAGCTACACCTATAATAACTGAATGTACAGACAGTAATAGATAGGGTCTGGATCCCTGGACACAAAACTCAACAGGGCTATCTGAAACCGGAGCTGCACCTGTAATGCGGATCAGACTGCTATGGGGAAAGATTCATCCCATCTTCGTCCAAGCTGGGGACGGCATGCCATCTATAGGAGTGACATAAAACCCACCCGCTCAGTGGGCGACACAATTACCAACCCAGGGGCGGTGAGGACACTCAATAAGGGGCCCTCACGCCTCAACAAGTCTCAATAAACAAATAGCACATATAAATAGCAAACATGTATAACTGAAAAGGACTATCTGAAATCTAATTTCTTATTCTGATCTGTTTCTGTACTAAACTGTTTCTTTACTGATTATAATGATTCTGAGATCTTTCTTTAACTGTTGGCTAATCTGTAGCCAGGGTACTATCTGTCTGAATGGCTAATCTGTAGCCAATAAAACTGTCTGTCTATCTGATTTTACTTTACTAACTTTATTCTGAAAATCTATCTCTTTTTATTCTACAACATGCTTGCTAATCATACAATAAGCTATACTGAATCTGGAATGCTAACTCGCCCTTTGGCGTATGCTTTGCTAACTTTCAGACTGAAAACAATATGGCAACACAACTAAGAATCTATTAGACTCGCTTAATTCTCAACATTCAACTCCGAGAGTTTCAAATACGGAGTTTACTATGATTTACCAAGCTAAGGCTTACTAACTTGCCAAAGAACAACTTCACATACCTTAACCTCGAGTTATCCAACTGTCGGACGAGGCTCGGTCAATATTCCAGCTAAATCTCCCAACTGCATTCATAAACACGTCAATTAGTACTAAATACAACACTATTCTAAAGGACGACATCACTTTCGATATAATTATAGCCTAAGCTTAGGCTTATCGAAAGACAGTCGAAAACTAGCTATTTTCCAGAAGTCCAGAAGGGAGAAGTATTCACTTTACAGCTAGGAGCACATAGACACTAGTTTGGAGCAATTCTACTTACTTTGGTTCGGTAGCTCGACGATTTGTCGGCCGTATTTCGCGAAACAAAATCCGTAGGAATGCTCCCTGCTGCTAAATACCTCGGTACCTGAGGTTAATTTGAGTTTGGACTACGTTTGGCAGCGTAAGCGAATGATAATATATTAACCCTCTTCGTCTATGTTTTTCTACATTTTCTGGATTTTATCAATGAGTTTAATGAAAACAAATCGAAGTGGGGCTTATATACTTGGGCCTGGATAGGCCCAACGTGTCACGGAGCCAACGCAGAGGCTACACCTCCGTGACACGTTGCCATCGTGGAGGGGCTCTGCCCCGGCTCCTTCCGTGATGGTTCGATAGGTTTCTCGTCCGGTCTTTTCCCGGGCCTTTCTCAAGCACGTATGGCTTTCAAATATGCTTAACCAACGCACGAATAGGCCATCTAGGTGCCGGAAATCTTACGGGGTATAACATTCTCCCCCCTTAAGAACATTCGTCCTCGAATGTAAACTTCTATCTAGAGGACTGCTCAACTTGTTTCTAAGAAAATTTTGGCAGAGTTTCCCATGTGAAATGGACTATCCCAAAAACCTGAAACGTAGAAAAGTCCAATACAGGTACTATACACAATACTTTAAGATTCACTGGATAGCTAAACATCAATCTTTCTCATTTATATATACACAACCACAAGGTACTGCATAAGTAATAATACGGACATACCTGTCGCCTGACTAGGCCTAGAATAAGTGAGGATATCTAGCTTTCATATCTTCCTCAGCCTCCCACGTCATCTCCTCTCGGTTCTTGTTATGCCACAATACCTTGACAGACGCGGTATCCTTAGTTCTCAATCTACGAATCTGTCTATCTAAGATGGCTACTGGAACCTCTTCATAGGCCAGTTCCTCCGTAACCTGGATATCCTGGACTGGGACTGCTCTGGACAGGTCTCCTATGCATTTCCTCAGCATAGATATATGAAAGACTGGATGAACGGATTCTAGCTCTGGAGGCAAGTTCAACTCATATGCTACTCGGCCTATCTTTCGACGAATCTGATAAGGCCCGACAAATCTTGGGCTGAGCTTACCTTTTTTGCCGAATCTCATCACCCCTTTCATTGGGGATACTTTCAAAAATACCCAGTCATTCACATCAAACTCCAGGTTCCTGCGCCATACATCTGCATATGATTTCTGGTGACTCTGTGCAGTCAATAGGCGTTCTCTGATAAGCTTTACTTTCTCTTCTGACTGCTGAACGGTGTCTGGCCCAATCATCGCTGATTCTCCTATTTCAAACCAGCCAACCGGTGATCTGCACTTTCTCCCATATAATGCCTCGAAAGGCGCCATCTGGATGGCTGAGTGATAGCTATTATTATAAGCAAACTCGATTAGGGGCAAATGCTCATCCCAGCTACCACCGAAATCTAACACACACGCTCGTAACATATCTTCGAGCGTCTGAATGGTGTGTTCAGCCTGTCCATCTGTCTATGGGTGGAATGCAGTGCTCAAATTAATCTGCGTTCCCAGACCTCTCTGAAACGACTGCCAGAATCTAGCTATAAACTATGCTCCTCTGTCTGAAATAATGGATACTGGTACTCCATGCAACCTGACTATTTCCCGGATATATAACTCCGCATAATCTTCGGCCAAGAAAGTAGCTCTTACTGGCAGGAAATGAGCTGATTTTGTCAATCTGTCAACTATTACCCATATAGAATCATGTCTTTGTCTTGTATGGGGTAATCCTATTACAAAATCCATATTTACGGCTTCATATTTCTAGAGAGGCACAGCTATGTCCTGAGTTAACCCGCCTGGTTTCTGATGTTCTGCTTTCACCTGTTGGCAGTTAGGACACTGGGCTACAAATTCAGCAATTTCTCTTTTCATACCTGGCCACCAGTAGTTTTCTTTGATATCATGGTACATCTTTGTTGCGCCAGGGTGGAGAGAATAGTGGGTGCAATGTACCTCATTCATGATCTACTGGCGGAGGCCTGAAACATTGGGAACACATAAACGGTCTTTACAACGCAACACTCCATCCTCTGTTACCTGGAATTCTGGCGCCTTCCCTAGCGGAATATAATCTTTAAGCTGAAATAGGTCAGGATCCTCAAATTGCCGTTCCTTTACTTCCACAACTAAGGATGACACGACGGTGTTCTGAACTACCGCTCTATTGTCCTCTGTTTCTGCTACACGAACGGCTAAGCTGGCTAACTGATGTATCTCCCTGACCAATTCCCGCTGCTCGGGCTGCAGATACGCCAAACTCCCCATGAACTTTAGACTGAGAGCATCAGCTACAACATTGGCTCTTCTGGGGTGTTACAGAATATCCACGTCATAATCTTTTAGCAATTCTAACCAGCGACGCTGTCGCAGATTCAACTCCCTCTGAGTGAAGATATACTGTAAGCTCTTGTGATCTGTGAAAATATTCACATGAACACCATACAAATAATGTCTCCACATTTTTAAGGCGTGGATCACTGCGGCTAACTCCAAGTCATGGGTAGGGTAGTTCTTCTCGTGTTTCCTCAGCTGTCTGGAAGCATATGCAATTACTTTACCATGTTGCATCAACACACAACCCAATCCGACGCCTGATGCGTCGCAATATACTGCATAACCCTCTGTACCTTCCAGTAATGCTAACACTGGGGCGGAGGTCAATCTATCTTTCAATTCCTAGAAACTCTGCTCGCATGCCTCCATCCACTGAAACTTCGCTGCTTTCTGTGTCAGTTTGGTCAGAGGTGCCGCTATAGTAGAGAATCCCTCGACAAATCTCCTATAATATCCCGCTAACCCCAGAAAACTGCAGACTTCGGTCGGAGTGGTAGGCCTAGGCCATGATTTGACTGCTTCTATCTTCTGCGTGTCAACCTGTATACCAGCATCCGACACAATATGCCCTAGGAAGGCTACTGAATTAAGCCAGAATTCACACTTGGAAAACTTAGCATATAATTAGCAGTCCTTGAGGATCTGGAATACTATCCATAAATGAGTCCGGTGATCTACTTCAGAACTAGAATACACCAGAATATCATCAATAAACACTATCACGAACAGGTCCAGGTATGGTCTGAAAATGCTATTCATCAGGTCCATGAATACTGCTGGGGCATTCGTCAACCCAAAGGACATAACTAGAAATTCAAAGTGTCCATATCGGGTCCTAAACGCCGTTTTGGGAATATCTCTTTCACGTACTCGAACCTGGTGATATCCGGACCGCAAGTCAATCTTGGAAAAGTATCTGGCCCCTTGTAGCTAATCAAACAAATCATCTATTCTGGGAAGTGGATACTTATTCTTTACTGTAACTTTATTCAACTGCCGGTAATCTATGCACATATGGAGCGAGCCATCTTTCTTTCTCACAAATAGAACTGGCGCACCCCATGGTGATGTATTCGGCCTGATGAAACCTTTATCTAGCAAATCTTTCAACTGCTCCTTCAACTCTCTGAGTTCTGCAGGAGCCATACGATATGGAGGAATTGATATAGGCTGAGTGCCTGGTAATAAATCAATAGCGAAATCTATCTCCCTTTCTGGGGGAATACCAGGTAACTCATCTGGAAACACATCAGGGAACTCGTTCACCACCGGAACAGACTAGAGTGTCGGAGATTCTGCTCGGACATACTGAACTTGGACTAGGTGGTAAATACACCCCTTAGTTATCAATTTCCTTGCTTGAAGGTAGGAAATAAACCTACCTTTTGGCGTAGTTGTGCTGCCTTTCCACTCCCGCACTGCTTCTCCTGGAAAGTGGAATCGGACCGTCTTGGTCCAACATTCAACATTGGCGTAGCACGGCACTAGCCAATCCATACGCATTATGGCATCGAAGTCTATCATTTCTAGCTCTACCAAATCTACCATAGTCTGGCGGTCAACAACCTCCACTGTACACCCTCAATAAATTCTGCTAGCTATAATAGAGTCACCGACGGGCGTGGATACTGAAAAGGGCTGCTGCAATAATTCTGGTGCAATATTGAACTTTCGTGCCACAAATGGGGTAATATATGATAGAGTGGATCCTGGATCAATCAATACATAAGGAGGGCATGAACAGATAGTCAGCATACCTGTCACTACATCTGGAGACGCCTCTGAATCATGCCTCCCTAGTAGTGCATAAGTACGGCTTGAACCCGTACCTGAACTGGAAGCTCCTGATCTACCTCGGCCTCTGCCTACTGAACCTGAAGGCCCACGCCCCGCTGAGGCTGCTGGGGCTCGTGGCCCTGCAGATCCCCTGTCCTAACTATCTCTACTCCCCTGACCTCTAGTCGGACAATCTCTCATCCGATGCCCCTCCTGTCCGCAAATATAACACCTAGTGGAGCCATATCTACAAGCTCCGGAGTGTAGTCGATTACAATAGGGACAGGGTGAGGGTGCAACTCTGCTCTGCTTTCCCCTTCTCTGCTGTGGGGAATCTACTGTTCTGGAACTGCCACTGGGCTCTGACTGCCCTCGTCGCAAATATCTACCTCACTGCTGCTGCTGCTGTGGAGGAGGTGGGGGTCTAGGGGGTCTATCTGATAGTCGAGGCCTGGGTCCTCTCTGAACTTCTCTTTGCATCTCGTCCGATCTATCTCTGTGGCGCTGTTCCTGACTGGTCTGTCTACTACTCTGTTGTCGCTGTCTAAGACCCTCAATGGTTTGAGCAAAGGCCTGTACTCGGGCGATATCCATATCCTCTCGTAACGTAGCCGTCATACATGCCTCAGTATATTCCGGGTTTAGACCCATAATAAATCTGTGAACTCTAGCTGACATAGTATCAACAAATGCTGGAGCATAACGGGCTAAGGAGTCAAACTGTAAAGCATACTCCCATACACTCCTCGCCCCCTACTCCAGATGCAAAAACTGGTCCATCCGGGCCTATCGGATCTCTCGTGGCAAGTAACGGTCCAGGAAGGCCTCCGAGAAGCTGGTCCAGGTCGGAGGGGTAACATCTCTCCCTCGGGACCTTTCCCAACTCTCGTACCATAATACTTCTATGTCCCGCAACCGAAACACTGCCAACTCAACAGACTCTGAAGGGGTCACATGCATAACCCGGAAAATTCTCTGCATCTGATCTAGAAAGTCCTGAGGGTCCTCTGCCTGATCTTACCCAGTGAACTGTGGACGACGTAGTGCCAAAAATTCCCTGACCCTGGAACTACCTGACCCACCTGAAGGCTCTGCTACTACAGGTGGCACCGACTAGCGCTGTGTGGCCATCATTTGTGCCAACATAACTACAGCGCTACGAACCTCCTGATCTGATGGCGAAGGCACAGGAGCTATCGGGGGCGGTGTAGTGCCCAGCGGCTCCTGATGTGAGGGGGACTGCTGAGAGGGCTGTGATGAAGCCTCTATATCGCCCTCAGATCGGGCTGACTCTGACTGAAACTGAGGCATCCTGCTGGTGCCTTCTCCGGCTACTGTGTCTAATCTCCTACCTGTGGCAGGGTGTCGCTAATCTGCCATTCTTATCTGTAGACAAAGGATATGATAAGTTTTAAGAACTCGACCCTATACTGTACTATGCTATGGCACGACTGAGTAAGAAAGAAGGGTAACCATCCTATCATGCCTCGCAGCCTCCTGCCTATAGTATGTAGTGCACAACACATCCATAGATAAGACTCTACTTAGCACGGCTTACAGACTCCCTAGGACACGACCTGCTCTGATACCAAGTTTGTCACGCCCCGCCCTGGGGGGGGGGGGGAATGACTGGCACCTGGTGCCCTAATAGGACCTGGACTGCTAACTGGTGAGCCTAAGCACAGCTGGCGCCTGGCTAGCTCTAACTCAGATTTTTGGAAACAACGGGCTATATAACGGCTGTAAATACAGCCTTCGGCCGACTAGGCCTATAGCCACCTGTATGAAACTTCAGCTAACCAGAAACATACTTACAAGGGGGAAACCTATGCGGGCCAACAAGGCCACCACTACTGACTGGATAAGGCCTCACACGGCCAACATAAACTGAAATGCTAAACAACTATAACAAACTGCACGGCCTCACACGACCGGCTAAACTGACCACAGGGAAATATATATAGACTGCAAGCCTCTAGGAATACTGATAGGATGGTCGGGACAGGGCCCCGACCTACCCGTACTGTACAACAAAAGGAAATGATATAAACCTCTGAAATATCAAGTTCCGGATGACAGGAGCTAATGACTCTGCACTAGCTAGGATCATGAGGGATCGCCTCCTCGTCTATGAGTACCTGCAGGCAAGTAATGCAGCGCCCCACTGGGCGTCAGTACCACTGGTACCGAGTATGCAAAGCAACTGAAATAATACAACTGAATACAAATACATAATTAGCAGTTCTGAATATCAGGAGACAACTGAATATGAAGTGTTGATAGGAACTAGATCAAACCTTTCTGCACTGATAGGCAGGAGTGTGTCTATAGTCACGGCGGCCTGCTATCTATTAACTAGTATAGATAAGCACATAAGTACATATACATTTAGCAAGCAATAGCCAATACCAACCCCCATAAGTAGGATGGCGCCAAACAAGCAAACAATCTATATACCCCTACCCGGGTCAAAACCAGCCAAAAATAAGTAACGCCACTCATCTGCTCACTTCGGAGCTCCTCTACCGGCCCCCTGGGTCTTCAGCTCGGGCCATAGCCTCCGATATAAGCAACCGTGTCTGGGTTCGGAGGACTCCTGTGTAGACAGTAACAGATAGGGTCTGGATCCCCAGACACAAACTCAACGGGGCTATCTGAAACCGAAACTACACCTATAATAACTGAATGTATAGACAGTAACAGATAGGGTCTGGTTCCCTGGACACAAAACTCAATAGGGCTATTTGAAACCGGAGCTGCACCTGTAATGCTTATCAGACTGCTATGGGGAAAGCTTCATCCCATCTTCGTCCAAGCTGGGGATGGCATGCCACCCCTCGGAGTGACGTAAAACCCACCCGCTCAGTGGGCGACACGATTACCAACCCAAGGGTGGCGAGGACGCTCAATAAGGGGCCCTCACGCCACAACAAGTCTCAACAAACAAATAGCACATATAAATAGCAAGCATGTATAACTGAAAAGGACTATCTGAAATCTGATTTCTTATTCTAATTTGTTTCTGTACTAAACTGTTTCTTTACTGATTATACTGATTCTGAGATCTTTCTTTAACTGTTGGCTAATCTGTAGCCAGGGTACTATCTGTCTGAATGGTTAATTGGTAGCCGATAAAACTGTCTATCTATCTGATTTTACTTTAATAACTTTATTCTGAAAATCTATCTCTTTTTATTCTACAACATGCTTGCTAATCATACAATAAGCTATACTGAATCTGGAATGCTAACTCGCCCTTTGGCGCATGCTTTGCTAACTTTCGGACTGAATACAATACGGCAACACAACTCAGAATCTATTAGACTCGCTTAATTCTCAACATTCAACTCTGAGAGTTTCAAATACGGAGTTTACTATGATTTACCAAGCTAAGGCTTACTAACTTTCCAAAGAACAACTTCATATACCTTAACCTCGAGTTATCCGACTGTCGGACGAGGCTTGGTCAGTATTCCAGCTAAATCTCCCAACTGCATTCATAAACACGTCAATTAGTACTAAATACAACACTATTCTAAAGGACGACGTCACTTTCGATATGATTATAGCCTAAGCTTAGGATTATCGAAAGACGGTCGAAAACTTGCTATTTTCTAGAAGTCCAGAAGGGAGAAGTATTCACTTTACAGCTAGGAGCACATAGACACTAGTTTGGAGCAATTCTACTTACTTGGGTTCGGTATCTCGATGATTCGTCGGCCGTATTTCGTGAAACAAAATCCGTAGGAATTCTCCCTACTACTAAATACCTAGGTACCTGAGGTTAATTTGTGTTTGGACTACATTTGGCAGCGTAATCGAACGATAATATATTAACCCTCTCCGTCTCTCTGTGTTTTTCTATGTTTTTTGGATTTTATCAATGAGTTTAATGAAAATAAACCGAAGTGGGGCTTTATATACTTGGGCCTGGACAGGCCCAACGTGTCACGGAGCCAACGCGGAGGCTCCACCTCCGTGACACGTTGCCATCGCGGAGGGGCTCTGCCCCAGCTCCTTCCGTGATGGTTTGACAGGTTTCTCGTCCGGTCTTTTCTCGGGCCTTTCTCAAGCACGTATGGCTTTCAAATATGCTTAACCAACGCGCGAATAGGCCATCTAGGTGCCGGGAATCTTACGGGGTATAACATTAATTCACCACCAAAAACAACAAGAATATGAAAATAATCAAAATCAACACAAATGAAAAAAATAAAATTGTACCTGTGGTACCCTTGGGTTGCCTCCCAAGCAGCGCCTGATTTTACAATGTGGAATGACGTGGACTATCCTTTTCAGGACATCCTCAAACCAGTGTTCCCTTTTGAGAACCATCTTCTTCTCTTTTTATTTTTCGAGGGAACAGCCTCCACTTTGTCCCTCTCTTCTTCCAACTCCTTCTCTAACTAAAGCCCTCCATCAGATTTGGGCTGAAAAGTGATCATCTCCTACGGTCGTGGACCTATGGAATCTGCCACCCCATACTTAGCCTCTGACAAAACACTGACCTTACAAAGATCTCTATAGTGTGTGGGTGGGTTGATCTCTTGATAGACCCAGAAGAGTTCTTCATCATCGACCCTCATTTTTAGGGTTCCTACTCTTACATTAATAATTGCTCCTCCAGTGGCCAGGAATGGTCGTCCCAAGATTAGGGGTACCTTTTCATCCACTTTAAAATCAAGTATGATGAAATCAGCGGGTATGACAAACTTACCCACTTTGATGAGAAGGTCCTCGATTATTCCATCTGGTGCCACTTGGGACTTGTCTGCCAGCTGCAGAATCATTCATGTTGGCCTCGGCTGACCCAACCCCAAGGTGTTAAACAAAGATAGGGACATTAGATTCACTGGTGCCCCTAAATCACATAGAGCTCTTATTGCTTCGGCTTTACCAATTTGTATGGGGAGGGTAAAAATCGCTGGGTCTTTGAGCTTCTTCAGTATCTTGCTCATTACCCTGTGGCTGCACTCCTCAGTCGGTGCCACTATTCGAACATCCACCAATTTGACATTGTTGGCCACCACATCTTTCAAGTACTTAGCGTACTTGGGCATTTCCTGCAAAACATCAATCAAAGGCAAGTTTATATGGAGTTCTTTGAATATATCAAAGAACTTTTTAAAGCATTCCTCCTCCTTTCTCTTTTTGAGTCTTTGCGGGGATGGTGGTGGTGGTCTCTATGTTGGTTGCAATGATGATTGTGCATTTTTTTGCACATCACTCTGATTATCACCCTTGTCAGTCGGCGGTCCCTTTCTAACCAGCTCTGGCTGCACCTCATTTTTCTTTTCCTTCGGTGGTGTATTAGTCAATTGCTTTCCACTCCTCGGACTGATGGCATTGACCTATCGGGGGTTCGTATCTTTGTCACTGGTAACCCTCCCCGAGGGATGGTTGCTGAGCAACTGCTATTTGACACATCTGCTTCTCCAGATTGCGGGTGGCCAACTACTGACTTTTCAAATCTGATGCCATCCTCGCCTGATTCTTTTCTAATTGGGTTTGTGTTGCCATAATCTTCTGCAAGGTCTCCTCAATGTTGCTGCTCAACTAGACACCATTTTGCCTATTCTGCTGTTAAGGTTGCTGGTAGCTTTGACTTTGATTTCCACCCCAAGAAATATTCGGGTGGCTCTGCCCATTCTTGTTGTAATTGTTCCCAAAATTCTGATTATTTCTTTGCACATTCCCAACAAAATTGACTGATTCAGGATTGGCCCCACAAGTTTCTGCATTGTTCCCATTATTACCGCAGATTTCACACCAACTAGGACCCTACTGAACTACATTCACCTGTCCTAGTTGTTGGTTCATACTCAGTTTGTTGAACTGAGTCACTATCTGATGTTAAGATGAAGCTAGTTGTGCCGCCAAGGCATTGACACCATCCACTTGTATCGGCCCTGCTGTTCTTTTTCCTACCCCTCTCTATGACTCGCTGTGCCACTCTGGATTTCCCTAAGCAATACTGTTCAACAAACTGTACAACTCATCATAGGTCTTCTCCAATGCTTGCCCACTCGATGCAGAGTCTAGTAAAATTTTGGTGTGTGGGTCTAGAATTTCCAAAAAGGTATGGTCTAGCACTTCATTGGACTGCTGGTGATGGGGGCAGTCTCTCAATATTGACTTGAATCTCTCCCAAGCCAAATAAAAGTTATCCTCCGGCATCTGCTTGAAGCTTAATATTTCACTCCTGAGTTTGGCAGTATTTCCTGAAGAAAAGAATCTGATGAGGAACTTCTTTTCTAAGTCATACCAACAAGTAATGGAATTAGGTGGCTCAACCTTCAACCGCCGCTTTTCCTCTCCCAATAATGAAAATGGGAAGAGTGTGAGTCAGACATAATCAGTTGACACTCCGATGGGGACGAAGGTATCACTGATCTCCAAGAAGTTTTGTAAGTGTTGTTGTAGGTCCTCATGAGTCATCCCAGTGAACTGGCCACTCGAATGTAACAACTGCACCATATTCTATTTCAATTCAAAGTTCCCTCCGGGCTCCGGATTATGGATACTAGAGGTCACATTTGTCGCTAGTGGGATTGCCACTTCGCGAACTGGTTGGGCTGCCATTTGGTCAGGTAACAACTCTGCTTGACCTGCTGGTGGATGTTGTTGCAACTGCTCTTGTAATATTTTCAACTTTCGCTCTAGAGCTTCCCTCCTGAGAAAATGTAATTGTCGTTCAGGTTTAAAGAATGGTTCCACCAGCTCGCTATTCCTTGCCAGCTCTGCAAGGAAAACCTTTCACCTACAATATAGAAGACTAAGACCAAGTTTTTCAACACTTAAGGAAATTAAAATTCACATAAAAATAGAAAAATTCACTAAACTTCGCCAGTCCCCAACAACGACGCCAAAAACTTGTTGCGCTCCAGCGCATGTGGTCGTACAAGTAATATAGTGGCCCTTTTCTCAGAGCCGGACATCGAACCCACAGGGACTGGACCAATTCAGTGAATTATCAAGTTCAAGTGTTAAAATGAACTTCACAAGTGCTGATTATAGAAGTTTTCAATAAATTCTAATTAAATCTAGGGGTGACCAGAAAATACTTGAGAAACAATATAAGAAGCAACTAGATTTAAGGCCTAATAATCATGCAATGCTACGATTCGCAATGGTTCAAGTATCAAAACTTCAGTTGTTGTCTCACATATTAAAATGCTATGTTTATGGTCTTTCGAGTCTCTAAACATGACAAACTAGTCTCACACCTACATCGTTGAGCGGGGATGTGATGTCCTAATTCGTGAGCAAATTAATTACATGGATGTGGTTTTACGGAGTTTGCACCCTTGATTATGGACTTTCATACCTCTAATCATTTAACCGAACTTAGCTTCACAACTAGTTCTATGAGTGGTGATGTGATAATTCTAAGTTGGTGTCTAGCTCATCCCATTTTAGTAACCAAGCAAGCCAAATTAGGTATAATTTATATCCTAATTGCGAATCTTATCATAAAAGTAAGAACTTGCTCCCTACATTCTCATGTTCTAGCCTAGGGTTACTCTTTAAAGCTTTTAACAAATCTTAACGCATATGTTTTCATGGTGATCAAGCATAAAAACATAAATAATAAAGAATGTAAGACAAAACAACAACTAAAACTCAAACCAATTACGAATTCATGCATTTACAATCATCTTATGTTGTCTCAACCCTAGAGGAAGGGTTTTAGCTACTCATGTTTGTACTAATACTCAAAAACATGTTTAAAATAGAGTACTTACAAGAATAATTGTAAAAGAATGAAAAATAAGGAACCCTACGTAGAGTTCTTCCTTTCTCCCTTCACTCCTTTATGGTTTCCAAAGAATATTTCGTGACATTTGATTTTAGGAGCTAAGATTTTAATTTATACTAAGTGGAAATTTGCAAAATTTGGCCGTGCATGAAACTACTCTGTGGAACGCTGCCCATTGCCCTAATTTACCTCCATGCCACGAAGCAAACGCAGATGCTCACTGGAATTATCGGTAGTGGCATGTCCTTGGTGCAGGCTATGCGCGACACACGGTAAGGCACGCTACTCCTCGTGCGCGATGGCCTGCGTGACACGGGAGCTGGCGCACAGCAAGGCCTAGCGTGGCACGGCACCGACACGCAGGCATACTGTACTACCCCACCTCGCGTAGCATGTCACGGCATGGCACGGTCCTCAGCACACAGCTTGTGCTGCGTAGCACGCTGGACTGTGTGACAGGGTTGTTTTCAAGCCATCTTGTGCAATTATCATCCCAACTCAATCCAAAGCTAATCCTTGCTCGTGCATCTTCATATTTAGCCCATCTTTAATATTTTTTCCTACATAACAAAGAGCTAATCACATGGGTTAGTTTATGCAAGTAATTAATATAAATCACATGAGAATATAATTAATTTAATCGACAAACATGACTTAATTAAGTTATAAAATAGAGCTTGGGCACGTAATTATGCCTAAGATCACCTGTCATTACTTGCTTATTCTTTCTCTCCATGTCCCTCAGTTTTTTGGCCTCAATCTTCTAGGCATAGACAGTCAAGCTAGAGAGGTCAATATCCTTGATTAGCATCACTGTCCTGCACTCTTTGAGGACCAGGTTCGACACCCCATTTACAAATTTCAGTATACGAGTCCTTGGCTCATCCACCATCTCTGGAGCTTATTTGGACAACCTGGTGAATTCCAGAGCATACTCTTCTACGGTCTTGTTTCCCTGACTCAGGTTCATGAACTCTTTTACCTTGGCCTCCCTAAGCTCTCGAGGGAAATCTATCCAGGAAGGCTGTAGTGAACTCCTCCCATTCTATCGGTCCTACTTCCGCTAGCTCCCCTCCTTTCAGTGCTCGTATCAGACCTGGGCTACCCCTTTCAGCTGGTAGGTAGCCAAATCGGCACTCTCTAAGGGACTAACACACATAATTTGGTTGATCTTGTTAATTTTGTCCACAAATCCCTGTGGGTGCTCTTTCACCTTATATCCATGAAAGTTCAGAGGGTTCACCCTGGTGAAATCCCGCACTCGGGCAGCTACTACAGAACCATTGTTATTGATTAGAACCACCTTCTGGTTCACCTAGTTGGTCACAGTTTGGGCTAGCAGCTGAATGGTTGCCCTGAATTCTGCGGTAGATACCGAGTAGCCCTGAGGGGCTGCCGGGGCTGGTGGGGTAGGCCGCTGAGCATTACCGACCCTCCTTCGATTATCGCGTTATGGAGGCATAATTCACTAAAATGAAGTATACCATGAGACTAGACTGAACTAGACTAATACTAGACTGAACTGACTAGTGGGAGAGTCTATAACTAACATATAACCACGTGAGCAAGATATGGATTCCGATGTACGCACCCCATCGATAGGACCCATTATACCTTGCCAAGGTATAACGGGATGAACTAGGTGATCACAAGAGTCCGAGGCCTATCAGGCCAATAAATACTGTAACCTTCTAGGAACCTGGGTGTGCTGGAAACCCAGTTCACTCAATGCTAAGTCCCACTCCCACTGGATAATCCTAGACTGAATACTAAGCTGATAACTCAAAAATGAGGCCCAAGACTAGCCAGGTATACATATCTGAAAGCACCCTAAGAGTCTTATCGAACCAGATTTTGAAACTGGGTTCTAAGACTGGTCAAAGCTACTTATCTAGAAGCGTCGTAACCGTCTACAGAATAAACACAAATCTGATACTTGGGTCCTAAGTCTAGTCAGAGCTATATATCTAAAGTGTAATGACCGCCTGGTGGACTAATGAAACTGAATTCTGAATCTGATTCTAATAACAGGAAGGTACTACTGACACCTTGGGAAATTCTGTAGTCGAACTGATTAGCTGACAAATTCTGAGTAACACTGCGGATTCCTACATTTGGACTGAACTAAACTACTAAGAAGCTAACAGAGATTTCAATTTACTCTAACAATATGGGAATCCACAATATGGCTAAAATTCAGCAATAAGGAAGTCTAATCCAACTAGCAGAATTATAGGTATTCTCATTCAACAATATGGCTAAAATCATTCTTACTAGGAGAGAAATTACACAATATCTAAATAATGAAAAAAAATATCCAACAATCAGCTTAAAGCATATTTCACAAACTACAAGGAATCTGACACATAATTCAACCTCATTCGAAAGCTCAGGGCTAGAATTCACTTTTACAGGAACAAAATAAATTTAATCATGAACTGATCGAAATCATGTCTAGAATAATCATGGATATCATTCTATGTGAATTCAAAGAAAACTAACATATATCCTCTTCACATTCGAAAGCTCAGGGATAGGATTTATAGAGAATGAGGAAAGAAACCATTTAACCCCACTAAATAAGTCTAAAACTATGACTAAAACAATGTAGTTTAAAATTTAGGAGGGTAGAAAATTACTGAAAGACCCTTGGAAACTCGCAGGGAAAAACTGAGTATCAGTCCTCACGGGTGACCTAACGGTCAACTCGTGGTCACACTCGTGAACTACACTACCTGGAGAACACTGAAGATCACCACAAGGGACCTAATGAATCATGGTTAGTGACCACGACTCATGGTCACCTCTCGTGGACCACCTGTCTAAAAAGCCATAGAGTCCCCCCACGGGTAAGACCACGACTCGTGATGTCCCAAACGAGTTGTGGTGAGGAACCGTTGGGTACACTGTCTACCACCCCTAGTTCCTGACCACGACTCACCTAACGAATCGTGGCATGGACCATGACTCATTAGGTGCACTGCCTAACATTTCTAGGTTTCAAATTATCCTTAACCACGGGTTATCTCACGACTCATGGGGGTGGACCACGACTCGTGGTCACACTCTTGGTCACCAAAAACACCAAAATTCCACTTAAGTTCCCAGGCGTCACCACGAGTCACTTAACGACTCGTGTTCTCTCCCCCGGGTCACAGAACGAGTCGTAATGTAATCTGGTGCAAGTTTTCCAGATTTCTCTATTTTGAGTCCCATCTAGTATTTGAGTTTCTGAGGCATTACAGTTCCAAAACTGGTGGTACCTCCACTGATTGTTTTGTTGGGGGAGTTGCATGGTTCTTTAAGTCAAGGTCTAACTTCTTTGGCCTGAAGTTATATGACCCCATTCTCTCTAGGGTATTTACCAACTCTGTGTACCCCGGTACTGTAATACCCTATAGGTGCCTAAGACTAGACTCAGGAATTTGAAATGAGAAGCAGCATAAAATCTAAGATTTGACTCAGAATGACTCGTGGTACGAATCATTGAAAGGTCTAACAGCCCGTGGGAACCACACATTGTTAGGTTCTACAGTAGGAGATTCGTGGTAATGGGTCCAAGGATGACCTATTGGTTGATGTAATGGGTCATGGGTGAAGATCTTTGTTGGTCTTTGTGATGCCAGGGTTTGATTGCATGAGTCGTGGTAGGTCTCGTTGTGAGAAGCCACGAGTCATTGAAAGTGCTCGTGAGAAGGTGCAGTGAAAATTTCACAGTGGTAATGGATGGGTCCAATGACCCATTGTTTGGAGGTACAAGTTGTTGGTTGACTCATGGTGGAAGTTTTAGAAATTATTGGTGAGGAATCAGTGGTGACGACGAGAGGACACAATGGGTCATTGTGTCTAGTAATGTAATGACCCATTCTATCGAGTCGTTGTCATAGAACCATAGAACTAAAGAAATGCTGGAAAAGAAGTAACAGATTGATACCACGAGTTGTGGTATCAAAGGACGACTCGTGGTATTGGTCATGGTCACTGGCATTGTTAAATTTTCAGATTTTTCATTAAGGGTATATTCATAATTCCTAAGTTCTAAGTTCCTAAACTACGTCATTTTAAGCTCAATTAGAAGGGTTTTAAGATTGCTAAACCTATCCTAAGCCTCACCATTCCATGCATGCAGTTTAGAATTCTTCCTTGGAGATCAAGCTTGAGAAATTCCCCCAATCCCTTCTTCAATTCCTTTGGGCTTTCAAAGAGGAGTGTAAATCAGATTTAGCCAGGTATGTAGGGTTATCAATGAGAGTTCATTTCACTCTCATGCTCAAAATTCTTCTCAATTTCATGAATTTAAATTCTAGATTCAAGTTCATGATCTTATGGAGTTTATTCCAATTTTTGTGAAATTCTCTATGATCTATCTATGGTCAATTCCCTTCATGTGTCAAATCATATTTTAAGATCTATGGCAAATTTTATATCTATTTTGATTATTAATTCATATTTTCAAATTTTAATTAACCCAATTATGTAAGTTTCATGAAAAGTCAAGTTATGATTTCATTTTGATCTTGATCTTTCTAAGCCCTAAATTATGATTTATGATATGTTTTCTCTCAAGGACTCTTCATGGATGTATGGGTACCAAGTATATGTATTTTCACAAGTATGCATGTTCTTCATGATTTATGAATTTATGACTATTGGCCGATTCACGGGCCCTTTTTCATGGCTAATCATCTATTTCAAGTATGATCAAGTATGTTATATTTTATTTGGCCATGAAATTCAAGAATGATTCATGATTATGATATGAGCCTCATGTGCATGTTTTTTGGAGCAATGTCTAGCACGAGTAGACCCGGCGTTCAGGTAAACCCCGTGGTCTCAGAACTACGTTCCACTATAGGTTTATACATATATTTTGGGATCCCCTGTGATATCACATCATGCACGTCCCTTGCCTAGCAAGCCTGGAACGGTCCTGTCCACTTGGGAGAAATAGTGGGGCATCATGTAAGCTCTATCATGATTGTGTCGGTTAAGGTGAGTCCTCCCATTGTTCCTCATGATTTATGCATGGATATGTTTATGTTACCTTGGCTCAATTTATATTTTATAAAGTTTCTCTTATGACTATGATTACAGCTAGATTATGAATAGTTTGAAAACCTTGAGCCTTTATGTTTACATTATGATATTTACTTCACTATCATGTGGTCCTACTCTTATGAACACTTGTGTATTTTAACTGTCAGTTTTTACTTACCTTGCATACTCAGTATATTTCAAGTACTGACCGCATACTCTATGATGTATCATTTCATGATACATGTCTGAGGGATCAATCTCAACCGCACCATTAGTCTTGCTTTCCTCTCAAACCTATTTTAGCAAGTGTTGGTGAGTCCTCATCCTTTGAGGACATTCAGTTACCCGTTTATATGTTATTTCAGTTTTAGACTTTTGTCGAGCTAGTTGGGGGTGTTGTCCCATCAGCTCATCAGTTATGTTAAAGGCTTTTCAGACATTATGTAGAAGATAAGCTTGTCACTATTGATTCTGTTTTAGATTGATATGTATGCATACTTCCACTTAAGAATGTGATTACATTTTCACTTGTTGTATTCTCTTAGCTACTATGTTCATGCCATGGGTCTACTTGGAGCCTCTTGGGCTTCCTTGTAATGTATCTCTATCTGGGCCTATATTCGGGTTGTGACAGGTACTTCATCACCCTCATAATTCATCAGGATGGTTTCTAGTGTATCAATACTCATCATCTCTCCCATGGACACTAGCATCCTCTTATCTTCCATCTAGGTGTTCACACAGGTGGTTCTTGAGATGAGGTGTCCCTGTTGTAGCCTAAATGAGTCAAAAACCAAAAAGAAAAATGTAAATAAGGAAATAACAACTAAAAGTTAAAGACAACAATTACTTTGATCCTAAGTCGTATTCTCCGGAAAAGGTACCACTTTTTTATAACGCTCAATTCACGCTCCTGATAAAGTAGAACGCGGACGTTGTCAATAAAGAACACAACAAAGGTTTGGGGTCGATCCCATAAGGAATATGGTCAAGATATAGAATAACTCTTGTATTTAAGCTTTTAAGTGTGTTATCCCCAAAAGGGGGATTTTATAAAAGCAACTATATGACAATATTGAGAATTGATTGTTGTATATCAAAATTATGCAATTAACTAGGGTAAGTGTTCCCCATGGATTCATAACTACTTCGGGTTTTACACTTGTGATCTATTCCAATTCTTACTTATAGAACTTGATAACTAGGGTTCATTCAAATGACCAGTTCATCCCTATTGGATGACTATACTTAATCACCGGGTGAGGTCTCATGAGCGATTTCACTTCAAGCATTATCAATTTGTTCCAACTTAACTATCCTGCGACCGTAGCTCCAGTCATACAATGACCATAAAGATCAAGGCTTTGTTATAATTCTCTTTCCTAATCTCTACTTCTCTAGGTTCAAGCAAGTAAAGAATTCAGGCAAGGCCTAACGTTGTACTCCGTTAAGAAACATTAAAGATGAAGAGAATACAATACAAGTATTTAGCATTGGTTTAGAATTACTTTGTACATCCCTAGTTTGTTAATTCACCATGGTTCCCACAACCCTAATTGTGGAGGTTTAGCCTCTCATGATTGTAAGATAATTATAAGCATTCATAGAAAAATACATAATTTAATACTTACAAAGATGATTGTAAGAAAATCCTCTTGATTATTGCAAGAATTTATGAAGAATGATTCAAGAACAATGAAGAAATCAAAGCAAGAAAATCTCTAAGACTTGAATAGAAAGTTAACAACAATTTTTCTCAATATATTTTGTGTGCTAAAACTTGTTCTGACTAAAAATAACCTAAAAAGTATTTATACAAATATTTAGAACCTTTTCCTAAGTAATCAGGAAAACTGCTAAAACTATCGCCAACTTCACCTACAACCCATAACAAGATTGTACGGGTCGTACCTTGACTCATATGTTGGCTGGCATCTGCTGAATGTGTTGGGAACTGGTATGATTAGTACCATAAACCTACGAGTCATACAATCAGTCATGGTTTGATACTGAGAATTTCAGCAATCTTCTAAACTTTATCACGAATGGCTTGGTATGACTGGTACCTCAGTTCTACGACTTGTGACTCTTTCTCGTACCTTGAGACCTGCCAGTCTTCACTTCTTCTGAACTTTTCCATGGCTCCTTGGTACGGGTCTTAGGTAAATCTCATGATTTGTGATTGCTACCCATACTAGGAGAGTTGTCCTATGCAAATCTTATGAAGTTTTCCATGACTGCTATGGTACGGCTCATACCAGGATGGTATGACTCGTACCATGAGTCGTAAGTTGCCTTTGCCTCAACACTTTTGGCCTGGACTTTCCACGACTCTTAGTATGGCTCGTACAAAGGTCCATACTTAGCCACTTTTCTACAATTTTCTCCATCTTTTGCAAAATTCAATTCCAAAACATCTATTTTCCCTATAAACAAAGTAAAAGTGCCTCATATCCATATAAATATACCTAAATCCATGCTTATTTCCTCAGTTTTAAGCTTTGAAAGTGTTGTAAACTCACAGCACATCAAAGTTTGGTAGGGCAAAAGTTTTTTGATGTTATTAGAGTGAGATATTTCATTGAAGAAGGTATTAAAATGGGAAGAATCACAAATTTGGCAGACTGCAACCGACAAGTAAGGCAATTTGGTCAGATTCAATTGAGGGAGCAATTAAGAAGAAGAAGGATGGAGTGTCTGCTATCATGACCATCCAGAAGCATAGGCCAAACCAAACGTTAACATATCAAAACCCATTACCCCAGCCTTCTTACTATAGCTAATACACCCAAATTCCTCAAGGTTTTACCAACCTTTACCCTTCCCCCAACCTAGTTTACACCACCCAACCAATATATCATCCACCCCAAGCACCTGCTTATAAGAATCCACCACAATACTAGGACACTTACTCACCTCAATCCCATTATTACCCATAAAACCATCCACCAAATACACCCATACCCCGCCTAAACTTTGAAAGGAGGCCACCAAAACCTATACACCCTTAGCTGAACCCTTAGCCAAGTGTATGAAAGGATGAAAACTACAGGAGTACTTCAACCAATCCTCGGAAGAATTCCTAACCCTCTCCCTGGTTGATATGATGGGACTAAGCAGTGTGCATATCACTCTGGAACCGTCGGACATGATAGTGAAAATTGTCATACTCTCAAGGACACAATCAAGGCATTAATCAAAGAATGAATCATTCAACTCAAAGGAGCCCCCTAATGTAAACAACAATCCTTTACCAAATCATGGCAATGTATGAACATGATCACCACTGATGAAGAATGAAATTTGGAAGGCACCATTGTACCGATCAAAGATGAGGAAAAGGTTGCAACATCTGCCTTCGTTGCTCCCATAATCACGGTCCAGATGCAGGCGCCAATTGAAGTGGAAGTTCTTATTCCCAAGTCTAGGATCACATCCTTTGTTTCTCAAGCAACTTCTTTCGATGCCAAATTAGTTCCTTGGAATTACCAGACTGATGCAAGGAGCAAAGTAAAGGGAAAGTTGGTTATAGAACCAGATGATGCAGGAATAACAAGATTTGGGCGTTGTTATGCCCCTAAATAAGTAGCACAACAAGCACCAACCAAGGAAAACAACCAAAAAAGGGTTGTCACAGAGGCTGAAACAAAGGAGTTCTGGAAGAAAATGCCAACTAAGGAATTTTATTATGGAATAGTTGAACAAAACTCCCACCCAAATTTCCTTAATGTCACTATTAATGAATTTTGAAACTTATAGAAGCGCTTTGGTAAAGGTGCTAAGTGAAGCTTATATGCCAGTTGAGACCACTAGCGAGAATTTCTCAGTCATGGTAGGGCAAGTTCTAGAAGACAAAAAAGTCTCTTTTCATAATGATGAGTTGTCATCTAAAGTCTTGGAGCATAACAAAGCATTAAACATTACAGTCAGGTGCAAGAATAAGTTTATTTCTAGAGTTTTTTTTTATAATGGCTTCATTGTCATCATTTGTCCTTTCAGCACCCTCTGAGCTTCGGGGATTGACATTAGGAAAGTTCGTGAAAGTCATGCGAAGGTTAGAGGCTTTGATGGGACTCAAAGGGGAGTAATTGGAGAAATTGACTTGACATTGCAAATTGGACCCATGGAGTTCATAGTGGAATTCCAAGTGTTGGACATATCTACTAGTTACAACTTGTTATTAAGGAGGCCATGGATTCACATGGCTGGTGCAGTCCTTCCACCTTACACCTAACTTTGGAATTTGTTTGGGACCATCATAAAGTTGTGATTCATAGAGAAGGCAATAATTCAATCTACCCAGAACGCTCAGTCCTTATTATTGAATGTTTGGAAAAGCTGGACAGGTCTGTTTTCCATACTAAGGAGATTAGGTGCGCTATTCAGATTGAAAGGGTAAAACTGCCACGTGTGCTTATGATGGTGTCCTGGGAAATGTTGAAGAATGGTTTAAAGCCTAGTTGAGGTCTTAGGGTGAATTTGGATGGAATAGTGGAGCCAATTCATTTTCCCGATTAGAAGGATACTTTTGATCTTGGATACGAGCCTACTCTTGAAGAAATCTCATCGGTTAATCTCAAAAAGAAAGGTAACATTCTCTTGCCAAAGCCTATCCCACTCCTGAATTACTCATTTTCTAAGGCGTCTATTGCCCAAGAATCAGAGGAAGCTGCTGAAGACAGTTTTGTGGAAGGACTCAAGAACCTATTCATTGCTGAAGAAGAAGTTGAATACAACGTGATTCTAGAGGATTGCACTGAGACTCCAACCATCTGGGATGCTGAGCTTGGAGATGCTTTCAAAAATTGGACTTGTACCCCATCCCTGGTACTTTGAGAGTCTTGGTAGATGATTGTATTAGTTTGAATGAAACAACACAATTCAAAATTAAGGCCTGAATTATGTTTATTAAACTTGATGTTCTGCCTCCACTTTTTAAAAGATTAATTACCAATCTAGACTATGATTTTATGTTCTTAATTTCAATTTTTTTTCTTCATTAACTTATTTATTTTTCCCTTTTTCAGCAAGCGAATTTAATAATTCTTCCAATACTGTGAATGTAACATGAAATGAAACAAGCGAACAAATCCCAATTGATGAACAAGACCTTGAGGAATATGAAGAAGATATGCAATCTGAAGAGCTGACTAGAAAAGTTGAGCATTTTGAGAATAAGAAAAAACCAAATTTGGATGAAACCAAGACAATAATCTTGGGAGATTCAAAATTAGTGAGGGAAACAAGAATCAGTGTTCATTTGACTCCATCCCAAAGGAAAGAACTAATTGATCTTTTGAGATAATATGTAAACGTGTTTTCATGGTCTTATGATGATATGTCGAGTCTAAGCACAGACATTGTGTCACATAGATTGCCAACTGATCCATCTTGTCCCCCGGTAAATAAAAGCCAAGAAAGTTCAAACCTAATTTGAGCTTAAGAATCAAGGAAGAAGTCTCCAAGCAATTTGATGCCAACATCATCTAAGTAACAAAGTACTCTGTTTGGCTGACCAATAACGTGCTAATACCAAAGAAAGATAGGAAAATCAAATCTCAACAAAGTTATCCCAAAAGATGATTTTCATCTTCCAAACATTCACATACTTATTAATAATTGTGCCAAGCACAAGTTGCAGTCATTTTTCGATTGCTTCACAGGCTACCACTACATTTTGATGAATGAAGAAGATGCTGAGAAAACAGCATTTGTCACACCTTAGGGGGTATATTGTTATCATATAATGTCTTTTAAGCTCAAGAATGTAGGTTCCACTTACATGAGACTAATGACTACAATTTTCATGACATGACCCATAAGGAGATTGAAGTCTATATAGATGATGTCATCATCAAGTATCAAAAGAGCTCAAATCACTTGATATATTTAAAGAAGTTCTTTGACCGATTGGGGAAATACAATCTAAAATTAAATCCCACGAGGTGTGCATTTGGTGTCCCTGTTGGGAAGTTATGAGGTTTCATTGTGCGTAGAAAAGGCATAGAATTGAACCCTTCGAAGATAAAGACTATTCAAGACTTGCCTCCTATAAAGAGCAGGAAGAATATGATGATTTTCCTCGGCCATCTCAATTATATCAGTTGGTTCATTGCATAGTCAATGGTAATTTATGAGCCAATATTCAAGTTGTTGAAGAAAAATACTACTACCAAATGGTAGGAAGATTTTCGGCGAGCTTTTGACAAAATCAAGGTGTATTTTATTTAATCCGCCTATCTTGGTGCCTCCTAAACCTAGAAACCATTATTGTTATATTTTTCTGTATTGGGTAATGCATTTGGATGCGTGTTAGAGTAACATGATGGAACTGGAAAGAAGGAGCAGGCCATATACTACTTGATTAAGAAGTTCATTCCTTATGAAGCCAGATATACTTTATTGGAACACACCTGTTGAGTTTTGACGTGGGTAGCGCAAAAGTTGAGGCATTACCTGTGTGCGTATACCACTTATCTCATCTCAAGAATGGATCCTCTCAAGTACGTCTTTTAGAAGCCTATGCCTACTGGGAAGCTAGCAAAATGGAAAATTTTGTTATGTGAGTTTGATATTGTTTATGTAACTCAATAGGTCATCAAAGGACAATCCTTAGCTGATCATCTTATTGAAAACCTTGTGGATGAAGAATACAAGCCTCTTAAAACTTATTTTCCAGATGAAGAGATTTTGTTTATCAGAGAGGATATTTCAAAAGAATATCCAGGGTGGAGAATTTTTTTGATGGGGCTGCGAACTTCAAAGGAGTTAGAGTTGGAGAAGTCTAATTTCATAATCGGGCCAACATTATCCGATCTCTGCAAAGCTAACGTTTCCATGCACAAACAACATGGCAGAATATGAGGCTTGTATTCTTGGACTTAGAATGGCTATTGATATGAACATATCGAAATTATTAGTTATAGGTGATTCAGATCTATTGGTTCATCAAGTACAAGGTTAATGGACTGCCAAGAAAGTAAAGATACTTCTGTACCTGCATTGCATGAAAGAACTGTGCAAGAAATTTGTCAAGATAGAATTCAAACATGTCCCAAGGGTTCAAAATGAGTTTGCAGATGCTTTGGCGATCCTGTCCTCTATGATTCAACACCCATACAAAAATTACATAGATCCTATCAAGGTGAATATACATGATCAGCCGGCCTATTATTTTCATGTAGATGAAGAACCGGATGGAGAACCTTGGTACTATGAAATTAAGAGGTATCTCAAAATAGGAGACTATCCAAAAGGCATAATGAGTGCTCAAAAAGGAACACTTCTAAAATTGGCAAACCATTTTTTCCTAAACGGAGAAATTCTTTATGGGAGGACTCCAGATATAGGATTGTTAAGGTGTGTTGATGCTAAAGAGGCAATCAAGTTGATTGAAGAAATACATAGGGGTACATGTAGGTCTCATATGAACAGTTTCATTCTAGAAAACAAGATTCTACGAGCTAGATATTTTTGCATGACAATGGAAACAGACTACATTCACTTTGTGCGAAAGTGTCATCAATGTCAGATTCATGGCAATTTGATTTGAGTTCCACCAAATGAACTTAATGTGATGAGTTCTCCTAGGCCATTTGCAGCTTGGGGCATGGATGTCATTGGTCCTATTGAACTATTTACGTCAAATGTACATAGATTCATTTTGGTAGCTATTGATTACTTTACAAAATGGGTAGAAGAATCTTCATACAAGTCTGTGACAAAGAAGGTGGTGGCAGATTTTGTTCACAATAACATTATTTGCCGATTTAGAATTCCTGAGTCAATTGTAATAGATAATGGAGCTAATCTCAATAGTGACTTGATGCATGAGATATACGCGAAGTTTAAGATTACTCACCGCAATTCCACCCCCTACCGGCCTCAAATGAATTAAGTAGTTCTGGCAGCCAATAAAAACATCAAAAGAATATTGCAGAAAGATGATTGAAAATTACAAGCATTGGCATGAGAATTTGCCATTGTCCTCATTGGATATCGCACCACAATTAGGACTTCAACTAGGGAAACACCTTATCTTTTGATCTAAGGAACGGAAGCGGTGTTACCAATAGAAGTAGAGATACTATCTTTGAGAATTATCTAAGAAGCTGAGTTGAATGATGCCAAATGAATACAAAATCGATATGAACTATTGATGCTCATTGATGAGAAGAGGATGAATGTAGTTTGCCATAGATAACTTTATCAGAATAAATGGCTAAAGCTTTCAACAAGAAGGTAAGACTGAGATAGTTCAAACCGGGGCAGTTGGCAAAGGCCGTATATAGTTCACCAAGTACTGACTAGAGGAGCTTTTATTCTAGTAGAGATGGATGGCGAAGTGTATCCGAAAGCTATCTATATAGATTTTGTGAAGAGATACTATGTCTGGAAGCTCTTTATTTATTTATTTATTTATTTTTCATGTGATGTCCTTATATGTAATGAACGCTAAATTTTGACCCTATTTTCTTGGCGGAATACGTAGGAAACCCATATCGGGTTTGGTCTCTTTATAGTATAATATTTCCCCTAAATACTTTTGTTTGTAATGAACTGTGTCTGGTCTGATTCCTTCAGGATACGTAGGCAACCCGTGGAGGGTTCGGCCTCTTAGTTTTGAATTTCCCAGAAATTTATTCATGAACTACGCTTGGCCTAATTTCCTTGGCGAGATACGTAGGCAGCCTATATAAAGCTCAGTCTAATCACAGTATAATTTAGTATTCCTCCTATGGAAGAAAATGGGGAAGTTTTAAGAGCATATTTACAAGAAGACATCAAAGAGTGTTGTGATCAACCAAGTCATCATATAGAAGAAAGACTTTGGATAAAGGACATACGCGTAGTTTCAAAAACATGTCACAATTTTGAAGTTTGGCAGAAGTTGTTTACCATTATACATATATGCATAATTTATTTAGTAATAACTTTATCTTTCAACCAATTAGTTTCTTATTATTCATTGGCCAAGACTTAGAATGACGGAAGTTACAAGTCCAAACAAAGCTGAAAGCATGAAGTATGAAGAGCCAGAGCTTCACAGTCAATGTGAATCAACCTCCTTCCAAAACTTACAAATTTATTTGAGTGCAGGTTCTTCAAAATAGTGGAAGCTTGTTATACCTCGGGAGCCCAAAGATTAGACCCGGGAGTTGAAATGGAGAAAAAGTTGAAATTTGGCACCAAACACAGAATGAGTCATGAGGAGACACGTGAGAGGAGCCCACGAGTCATGATGTGACTCGTGGGGAGGTCTAGGGAATGAATTTGAAATTTTGGAATTTGGATCCCACGGACGTGACCACGACTCGTGGTTAGGCCCCACGAGTCATTAGGTTAGTCGTGGGGTGGATGAGTAAGAAGAGAGAAGGAAAGAAGGCAGTGTACTTGATGGGAGGTCCCCATAGGTCGTAGTTATCATGGGGAACAGTTGTGGCCAAGAAGGGAATGATTTTTTTTGAAAGCTAAGGCAGTTCACATCACGGATGGTGACCACGAGTCGGGGTCACCTGGTCACGAGTCGTTATGTCCTCCGTTATGAGCCCAGGAGACCTGTTGAGCAGTGTACTTCACGGATCATGCCATGAGTCGTGGTTAAAGGGAATGAGTCGTTAGGTCCCTTGTTGGGACCATATGGCAGTTATTTTCTGTGAATTTAGTGTTATACCCTGAAAGCCCAAAGATCAGACCCGGGAGTTGGAACAGGAAAAAGGTGAAGATTGTTGCTGCAAACTCGGGACGGGTCATGAGACAACTCGTGAGGATAGCCCACGAGTCGTCAAGTGACCCGTGGGGAATGCCTAGGTTTTGAGAGGAGTCCTGGAAGAGTTGAGACCCCACGGGTGAAACCACGACTCGTGGTCAGGACCCATGATTCATGGGGTGAGTCGTTAGCAAGCCTAGAGAAGATTGTTCAAAGTCAAGGCAATGTACTTCACGAGTGGTGACCACGAGTCGTGGTCACCCATAATGATTCGTGAAGTGACCCGTTACGAGCCCAGGAGAATAGATGAGGCAGTGCACTTAACGAGCGAAGTAACGAGTCATGCCCTCTAGTAACGAGTCATCAGGTCACCAGTTAGGGCCACCTGGCAGTTATTTTCTGCGAATTTAGTAAGGGCATTTTCTTAATTCTAAAGTTCCTAAAGCCTAAACTACGACGTTTTGGGGTAAGATTAATGGCCTTTTATGGGGTTAAGTTCAGATTGCTCATTTTCCATCCATGCATGCAAAGTAGAAGAGATTTGAGAGGGTGATCAATCTAGAAATTTTCAATCTCTTTCAACCTTCTTTTGGGAATTCAAGGGAAAGTAAGATTCAACCTTCATCAAGTATGAAGGGTTACGAATGGGTGTTTCCGTTCACACCCATGCCCATTCTCTATTAAATTTAGAAAATCTATCAAAAATCTCATGGGTATTTTAATTCAATTTTGTGAAAATCCAATGTTTTGCTAATGGGCTATGATGAATTATGATTTATATCATATTTTATGGATTTTGATCAGATTTTACAATTATTCTACTTATAGAATTATTGATTTTGATTTCTACCCAATTAAGCCTAGTTATGCATGACCTATGATGAATCGATTTATGATCTACATTTCAATTGTTGATATTTACAAACCCAGTATGATTTATGCTTTGGAATATAGATCTCACGACCTGGACGTAGACCATAATCGTAACACGAGACAAGAAACCCCAGGAGGCCCTAAGTCGACCCATGGCATAAGCATACATATAACTTCATTCATTATAAGTGGAAGACTATTCACAAGGCATAGAAGAAACGTAAACATAATCATAACATATCATAACGCAAGGAATCTCTAGACATACACGCAAGATGAGTACTACATACTGTCTAAAAGCCTCTACTTGTTACACCCCGTAGAATTCCCTGCACCTAGATGACCTATTCGCACGATGGTTAAGCATATTTGAAGGCCATACGTGCTAGAGAAAGGCCCGAGAAAAAGATCGGACGAGAAATCCGTCGAACCATCGCGGGAGGAGCCAGGCAGAGCCCCTCCACGATGGCAGCGTGTCACGGAGGTGAAGCCTCCGCGATGGCTCCGTGACACGTTGCCCAGGTTCAGGCCCAAGTATATAAATCCCCACTTCGGTTTTAATTGATTAAAACCTTTAAAATTTCCAGAGAACAGAGCAAAGCGGCAGAGAGAAGGTAAGAACGAAGGAAATTATATAATTTCCGTCCGATTATGCTACTAAACGCTGCCCAAACTCAAATTAATCCCAGATACCGAAGTATTTAGCGGCAGAGAGCATTTCTACGGATTTAGTTTCGTGAAATACGGCCGACGAATCGGCGACCCACCGAACTAAGGTAAGTAGAATTGCTCTAAATTAGTGTCTATGTGTTCCTAGCTGAGAAGTGAATATTTCTCCCTTCTGGGCCGCTGAAAAATAGCGAGTTTCTGGCCGTCTTTCGATAAGCCTAAGTTTAGGCTATAAACTATATCGAAAGTGACGTTGCCTTTTGAAATAAAGTTGTATTTAGTGTTAATTGATATGTTTATGAATGCAGTTGGGAGAAAACAGTTGGAGTACCGGCTGAGCCTCGTCCGACAGACGAATAGTTCAAAGATAAGGTATGTAAAGTTAGTTTCCACGGCAAGTTGAGTAACATTGAGACAGTATAGTAATTTACAGACCAGTAGAATGTTTAGAAGTCGAGTATTGCATTATTATGAATATTGTACAATATGAGAAGCATTGGGTTGTAACGTGTACGAGACCTATCAGTATGATATAGATTTTAATGCAAGTGTTAGAGATTGCCCAGTATACTCAGTATGTGATGTAATATGTCATGTTAAGATATTGTTGTGTTTAGTTGAAACCCCGTGAAGTAGTACAGTATCCGTAAGCATTTCAGAACTAGAATAATAGACTAAAATGAAGATTAGAAAGCATGTTAGAAACAGGAAATCATGTTAATACAGACACTCAGTAAATAGTATAGTTTCAGCAGAAACACTATCTTGTATAGCATTTGCCCCAGTACAGTCTTGCAGGGGATTATGTTCATATTTATATGTATTTACCTGCCTCAGCACATAACAGATACATACAGCTTACTATCATTAGCTCAGCATGTAATATATACGATACCTTACCCTTATTAGCCTCAGTATGTGAGATATACAGACAGTATTACTAGTTGAGACCGTTGTATTATTTGGGGTTAGACTACCTAGCATCCATGACCGCCCAGGGTTAATAGCTGTATCGACTCGTCCGCCAGAGGACGAGGATACGTCGCTCCATGGAGTGGCATGTCGTCCCACAGGGGACAAAGATGGGATGCCAGTTTTCCCCATATTTGTGCCTTGATCGGCCCTTACACACCCCAGTCGAGCGGATACGCCCGGGTGCAGATTTAGGAGTCCTCCGGACTCAGATGCAGTTATAGTCAGGGGCTCAGCGAGCCCAAGTGCATACCCAGGGGACCGGCGGGATGCTTACAGCCAGTATAGGAGATGGGATGACCGGGGTAGGGGTATAGATTCTGTGTTGATTGTACCTCCCAGCTTATGGGGGCCGGATAAGGTTGTGTATGCCATGTTATGTTATGTATGTTATGCTATATTACACTAGATATGATCAGATTAGTAGTAGAATGATACGTCTCCAGGTATGATTCCTACTCCCTTTAGTATGATTAAGAACAGGTACGATCTACACCGTCAGATAGTTAATCTAGTTCTTCTTATTTCAGTTTCGTCAGTCATGTTATTGATTTCAGATATCTCTTTCAGTTATTGCTTTACATACTCAGTACCAGCGGTACTGACGCCCAGTGGGGCGCTGCATTACTTGCCTGCAGGTACACATAGATGAGCAGGTGACACTGCGTGATTCCTGTCAGCGATCGAGTATTCAGCTCCTGTCATCCGGAGACTGAATTCCAGAGGTGTATTTTAGTTCTTTTGTTGTATAGTACGGGTAGGTCGGGGCCCTGTCCCGATCATTTCTATTGTTATTCCTAGAGGCTTGCAGTCTGTATGTATCTCCCTGTGGTCAGATGAGCCGGTCGTGTGAGGCCATGCAGTTGTATAGCTGTTAGTACTCCTTCTTTCTATTATGATGGTTGTGTGGGGCCATAGTTTGCCAGTAGTGGTGACCTTGCCGGTCACGTAGCTTTTTGGTGCTTTATGATTGAGTCGCAGATAACTAGACAGCATGGTGGCCTTGTCGGCCCGCATAGGTTCCCCTGAATTGATATGTTTCTGGTCAGCTGTTAGTACAGGTACAGAAGGCTATAGGCCAATGGGCCGGGGGCTGTGCTTACAGCCGTTATATAGCCCTTTGTTTCCAGAAATGTAAGTTAGAGCCAGCCAGGCACCAGATGTGCCCAGGCTTAACAGTCCAGCAGGTCAGGTCCTAGTAGGGCACCAGGTGCCAGTCATACCCCCAAGGCGGGGTGTGACAAACTTGGTATCAGAGCAGGTCGTGTCCCAGGGAGTCTGCAAGCCGTGCTAAGTAGAGTCTTGACTATGGATGTGTTGTGCGCCACATACTATAGGCAGGAGGCTGCGTGGCATGATAGGATGGTTACCCTTCCTTCTCAGTCAGTCGTGCTTTAGAGCGGTACAGCATAGGGTTGAGCCCCTATAAACTTACCATATTCTTTGATTACAGATACAAAGGCAGATCAGCATTACCCTATCACAGGCAGAAGATCAGAGATAGCAACGGAAGAGAGCATTAGTCAGTTACATGATAACTACAGCAGCAGGAGGAGGTATCAGAGACCTCCCAGCGTGATACCTTTATTGGCACTATTCCCAGTATACGTTGACAACGTCAAAATAGGAAGTCAGAAGTATAATGTACATATGAGTTGATTTACTTATTAGTTATATAAGATCTGATTAAGATTATAAACAAGGTCAGACCACCAGGTAAGTATGAAAAAGAGAAGGAAATGCAGGAATCCCAAATACATCTTTTTGGGTATGGTACAGTTAAATGCTTTTACTTGTTGCAATAAGAAAAAGGCTATTCCCACCTCTTGGTTCTGATGCCAGTATAGTAAAGGGGCATAGGACTTGAGATGGGGTTGCCAAATCCAGCGGTAAGTAAAGATGGGCTGATTGATCCTAGTAAGTAGTAGCAAGTGTAAAGAGCCCCTAGGATTACGTAAGTTGCGCACACCCTTATGACAATAAGCCAGTAAAGAAAGTAAGAATGTTAGTTTACCCGAAGCAGGGGTAAAAGACTTGTTAGTAATGAATGCTTAGTAATAGTCAAGTTCGAGTCAGAAAAAGGCCAAGTCCGTTACATATGTTAACAGATAGCAAGACAAAGACATACCTGTAAGATTGTGGTTATGATCCAGTTGTGATATCAAAAAGGGTGAGGGATCATGTGAATCAGATAGGTCTGACTGCAAGTCAGGGGAAGTATGAACTGATACAGGACCAACAATCTTGTTAACAATGAAGAGAAGGTACCTTGAACCCCAGAGTTCAGCTTAAGCAAGATGAGGGAGAGAAGCAGGAATGTCGAATCTTGTGGGGAAATTAGAATTTCCCTCGGATTGATAAAATATCGTATTAAGGATTAAGCTTCGGGCTGATAGTAGGATTGCGGTTCAGAATACCGCAGTATGTCCGCTATGGAAAAATTAAGGAGTTACCGATACAGCAATTCTAATCTAGTGTAGCCTAGAGATAAGGCCCAGCAGACAGTTATGGGCTCTTAATATAAGCCAAGTAAGGCCACAAGATTCGAACGTTGACCCCACATCGCAGGAGTGGCGGAATTTCAAATAGCAGACAATAACTAGAGTGTTTATGTTTGTTACTTTCAGAATGGGGGGACAATGCAATGAAATGATAAGTCAGGGCAGGAGATATTATTAGGCCGTAGAAGAAATGTATCATGTATGATGTGAGACTCAGCAGAACATGTCAGAGGTTATGAATTACCGTAGGAATCAGTACATATTGTACATAGCCAGTGTTATATAGATATACAGATAATAGATAGGTTGTGAGTAGCCGCCTATAAGGGCTACAATCACAAATGCGGATTAGTAATAGAAAGCCTATACAAATTGCATTGCGGGACAAAAAAAAGAGAGAAGAAAGAGGGAGAAGAAAGAAAGAAAAGAAGAAGAGAAAGGGCGGATTAAGTGTGAGTTACGTATGAAGTCATAGAAACTATCTCAGTTCTCAGTTATTGGATTAACAGACTTATGTGTTGTTGTCAGATCTAGGCTCTAGGAGCTTACCAGAGTTATTGGCCTAAGATAGATGGCCAGATGATAAGGGCGCAGTTAGACGGTCTACCGACCAGCTGGCGCCTGCATTAGCAGGGAGGCATCCCTGAAGATCGGTAATAGTAGTGCATGTGCCAGAACCAGGATTAGAGACCGAGTAGGCAAATTTCAGAGATTAGCAATACTAGAATTGTTCTAGCATGTTAAGTGGTCATACGTCGTTTTCCCAGCCTTGTGGGCGACAGTCGGCCTTAGTCAATCTAGCAGTTGTTATGTAGAACCCCCCCATAAGTTAGCCGGCCGTCCCAGTCAGAATACCCGTGGGTACCCCAAGGAAGGGTCCACATCAGTAGTCAGCGACAGACTAGTATTTCAGCTGGTTTTCGTAAGACATTTAGATACAGAGCCTTAGCAGAAGGCCAGTATTTACAAAACCGCTCATAAGACTGAGAATTCCCCAGAATAGCAGTATAAATCAAAGTGGATACACACAAGGCATAAGAAATTGATAGTACCCTGCTAGCACAGTGTTTATTAAGACCAGGGGATCAGTAGACTCCCCGTGAAGATCCAGAGATTAATCGCCTGGGAGTAAGTTGAATAAGTCCAGCCTTCCAGTGGGTTAAGCAAAATAATAGAGCAATTAAATGCCCACGAGTTTGCGGTTATGCACGAACTATAAGCACTCAAGTAGCACGGTTAGAGTATGGTGGGACTACTGCCACATTCGGGTCATTCAACCCGACTATTCAGCTATTTAGGGTTATGCAGCCAGATCATTAGAGGTCATGATCAATATCAGGACCCCCTGATCAGATGCGGGCACATGGTGGGCAGATAGTCGTTCAAGATCACCTTAGCAACAAGTAGCCTTAGCATGCGACCAGAAGGCCAGATAAGCTCTAACTATACCGGTAGATTACTTGTCAGATTCTCCGGTATAATAAACCAGTATGACCGTCAGTTATATGTCCAAAATCGTAAATGTGAATTTTTGTTGAGTCTAGTAGCCTTTTTGGTCACATGGTGTCAAAGGCTGGTATACAGATAGATACACAGAAAAATCGAAGTAATGAAGATCTAGCCTGGACCTACCACTCTGATCGAAGTACGCAGTCCCTGCGGTTAGCCAGGTACTGCAGAGGGTCCATGGAAGGATTTTCCACCTTAGCAGCACCTCTGACTAAGTTGGCACAGAAGGCAGCGAAGTTCCAGTAGACTGAGGCATGTGAGCAGAACTTCCAAGAGTTAGAAGCCAGGTTAACATCAACTCCAGTGTTAGTATCGCCAGAAGGTACAGAGGGTTGGTGCAGCATGGTAAAGTAACAGTTTATACTTTCAGGCAATTGAAGAAACGTGAGAAGAATTATCTTACCCACGACTTGGGTATCACCTAGTTAGCTGCAGTAGCTATGCCTGAAAAAGCAAGAATTTTGTGTCACCCGGGAAGGGCTAATACGGTAGTAGATGCCCTTAGCCGTAGATCTATGGGGAGTTGGCATACTTGCCGCCTGAACAGCGGGAATAGACCCGAGAATTTCACTAGTTAACTGGTTTAGCCGTTCACATAGCAGAAATAAAAGATAACAGAACGATAATACAGAATATCGCAGCATTGTCGTTAGTGGTGGGAGTAAAGGAACGGCAGTATAGAAACCCTAGCCAGGTTTAACTTGAACACAAGGTTCAGTAAGGAGAAGTGACATATTTTCAGATAACCGGGGATGAAATGTGGCGATATAAAGGCCGCATTGCGCTCCAGATATTTTGGGGCATCGTCAGCAGTTTATGAGCAAGGTGCATTACGCCCGCTACTCTCTTCATCCCGATATGACAAAGAGGTACCATGACATTAAAGAGAACTACTGGTAGCCCAGTGTCCTAACTGCCAACAGTTGAAGGTAGAATATCAGAAACCATGCAGGTTAATTTAGAACATAGTTGTGCCTCTTTGGAAATGAGAAGCGGTGAATATGAATTTTGTAGCAAGATTACCCCGTACTAAACACAGACATGACTCTATATGAGTGATAAATGGCAGATTGACAAAAATCAGCTTAGTTCTTTCAAGTAAGAGCTACTTTCTCGGCCGAAGATTATGCTGAGTTGTATATCAGAAAGGTAGTCAGATTATATGGAATACCAGTATCCATTATTTCAGATAGGGGAGCACTGTTAACAGCTAGATTCTGGCAGTCGTTTCAGAAAGGTTTGGGAACGCAGATTAATTTGAGCACAGCATTCCATCCTCAGACAGATGAGCAGGCTGAGCACACAATTCAGACGCTCGAAGACATGTTGCGAGCGTGTGTGCTAGATTTCGGTAGTAGCCAAAAGTGAGCATTTACCGTTAATTGAATTTGCCTCCAGAATTAGGATCCGTTCGCCCGGTCTTTCATGTATCTATGCTGAGGAAATGCATAGGAGACCCGTCCAGAGCAGTCCCAATCCAGAATACCCAGGTTATGAAAAAGCTGGCCTATGAAGAGGTTCCAATAACTATCTTAAACAGACAGATTCGCAGATTGAGGACTAAAGATATTACGTCTATCAAGGTATTGAGGCGTAACAAGAACCGAGAGGAGATGACTTGAGGAGCGGAGGAAGAGGACCAGATATCCTCACCTATTTCAGGCCTAGTCAGGCAACAGGTACATCCGTATTATTGCTTATGTGGAATCTCATGGTTGTATATGTACAAATGAGAAAAATGGCTATGTAACCATCCAGTGAATCCTACCGTATTGTGTACAGTACCTGTATTGGACTTTTCTGCATTTCAGGTTTTGGCTATAGTCCATATACAGGGGAGACTCTGCCGAAATTTTTCTAGAAAGTAAGTAAGTAGTCCTCTAGATAACAGTGTACATTCGAGGACGAATGTTCTTAAGGGGGGGAGAATGTTACACCACGTAGAATTCCCGGCACCTAGATGACCTATTCGCACGATGGTTAAGCATATTTGAAGGCCATACGCGCTAGAGAAAGGCCCGGGAAAAAGACCGGACGAGAAACCCGTCGAACCATCGCGGGAGGAGCCAGGCAGAGCCCCTCCGCGATGGCAGCGTGTCAAGGAGGTGAAGCCTCCGCGATGGCTCCGTGACACGTTGCCCAGGTTCAGGCCCAAGTATATAAAGCCCCACTTCGGTTTTAATTGATTAAAACCTTTAAAATTTCCAAAGAACAGAGCAAAGCGGCAGAGAGAAGGTAAGAACGAAGGAAATTATATAATTTCCGTCCGATTACGCTACTAAACGCTGCCCAAACTCAAATTAATCCCAGATACCGAAGTATTTAGCGGCAGAGAGCATTTCTACGGATTTAGTTTCGTGAAATACAGCCACGAATCGGCGACCCACCGAACTAAGGTAAGTAGAATTGCTCTAAATTAGTGTCTATGTGTTCCTAGCTGAGAAGTGAATATTTCTCCCTTCTGGGCCGCTGAAAAATAGCGAGTTTCTGGCCGTCTTTCGATAAGCCTAAGTTTAGGCTATAAACTATATCGAAAGTGACGTTGCCTTTTGAAATAAAGTTGTATTTAGTGTTAATTGATATGTTTATGAATGCAGTTGGGAGAAAACAGTTGGAGTATCGGCTGAGCCTCGTCCGACAGACGAATAGTTCAAAGATAAGGTATGTAAAGTTAGTTTCCTCGGCAAGTTGAGTAACATTGAGACAGTATAGTAATTTACAGACCAGTAGAATGTTCAGAAGTCGAGTATTGTGTTATTATGAATATTGGTACAATATGAGAAGCATTGGGTTGTAACGTGTACGAGACCTATCAGTATGATATAGATTTTAACGCAAGTGTTAGAGATTGCCCAGTAAACTCAGTATGTGATGTAATATGTCATGTTAAGATATTGTTGTGTTCAGTTGAAACCCCGTGAAGTAGTACAGTATCCGTAAAGCATTTCAGAACTAGAATAATAGACTAAAATGAAGATTAGAAAGCATGTTAGAAACAGGAAATCATGTTAATATAGACACTCAGTAAATAGTATAGTTTCAGCAGAAACACTATCTTGTATAGCATTTGCCCCAGTACAGTCTTGCAGGGGATTATGTTCATATTTATATGTATTTACCTGCCTCAGCACGTAACAGATATGTACAGCTTACTATCATTAGCTCAGCATGTAATATATACGATACCTTACCCCTATTAGCCTCAGTATGTGAGATATACAGACAGTATTACTAGTTGAGACCGTTGTATTATTTGGGGTTAGACTACTTAGCATCCATGACCGCCCAGGGTTAATAGCGGTATCGACTCGTCCGCCAGAGGACGAGGATACGTCGCTCCACGGAGTGGCATGCCGTCCCACAGGGGACGAAGATGGGATGCCAGTTTTCCCTATATTTGTGCCTTGATCGGCCCTTACACACCCCGGTCGAGCGGATACGCCCGGGTGCAGATTCAGGAGTCCTCCGGACTCAGATGCAGTTATAGTCAGGGGCTCAGCGAGCCCAAGTGCATACCCAGGGGACCGGCGGGATGCTTACAGCCAATATAGGAGATGGGATGACCGGGGTAGGGGTATAGATTCTGTGTTGATTATACCTCCCGGCTTATGGGGGCCGGATAAGGTTGTGTATGCCATGTTATGTTATGTATGTTATGCTATATTACACTAGATATGAGCAGATTAGTAGTAGAATGATACGTCTCCAGGTATGATTCCTACTCCCTTCAGTATGATTAAGAACAGGTACGATCTACACCGTCAGATAGTTAATCTAGTTCTTCTTATTTCAGTTTCGTCAGTCATGTTATTGATTTCAGATATCTCTTTCAGTTATTGCTTTACATACTCAGTACCAGCGGTACTGACGCCCAGTGGGGCGCTGCATTACTTGCCTGCAGGTACTCATAGACGAGCAGGTGACAGTACGTGATTCCTGTCAGCGATCGAGTATTCAGCTCCTGTCATCCGGAGACTGAATTCCAGAGGTGTATTTTAGTTCTTTTGTTGTATAGTGCGGGTAGGTCGGGGCCCTGTCCCGATCATTTCTATTGCTATTCCTAGAGGCTTGCAGTCTGTATATATCTCCCTGTGGTCAGATGAGCCGGTCGTGTGAGGCCGTGCAGTTGTATAGCTGTTAGTACTCCTTCTTTCTATTATGATGGTCGTGTGGGGCCATAGTTTGCCAGTAGTGGTGACCTTGCCGGTCACGTAGCTTTTTGGTGCTTTATGATTGAGTCGCAGATAACTAGACAGCATGGTGGCCTTGTCGGCCCGCATAGGTTCCCCTGAATTGATATGTTTCTGGTCAGCTGTTAGTACAGGTACAGAAGGCTATAGGCCAATGGGCGGGGGGCTGTGTTTACAGCCGTTATATAGCCCTTTGTTTCCAGAAATGTGAGTTAGAGCCAGCCAGGCACCAGATGTGCCCAGGCTTATCTGTCCAGCAGGTCAGGTCCTAGTAGGGCACCAGGTGCCAGTCATACCCCCAAGGCGGGGTGTGACACTACTACATACGATGCGTTGATGGGACAACATCCCAACTAACCCGGACAAGTACTGAAACATAAAAATAGCATGAGTGTCTATAAAATGGCCCTCGGAACATGGGGACTTACCAATAAGCTGAAAGTGCACTCTGATACTATCTAGGTATGACGATGAACTTGAGAGCCGAAACCTGTATCATAAGATGATACAACATAGAAAGTATGCAGTCAGTATGTGGAATGTACTGAGTATACAAGGTATGTACAACGGACATTTAAAATATGTAAAATCTGAAAAACATCATAGGAGTAGGACATCTTGCTCATATCATAAATATCTTAACATAACATATCATAAGGCTCAAGGTTTTCAAAACATTCGTAATACAATCGAAATCATAATTATAAGAGGAAAGTCGTATTGAACATAACTTGAGCTAATACACATAATCATAGACATGCATAAATCATGAGGAACAGTAGGAGATTCTCTTAATCGATATACCCCATATAAGCACACATAAAGTCTGACTTGTAAACCTAGTCAAGAGGTAGTTTGTACCTTGCCAAGGGTAGAACAATGAAAGTATGATATCACCATGAAAAGATCCATTAGGCCGGGAACAGTCACAAAGGAGGTCCCCACATACCTACGGTGGAACGTAGTTTATGAGATCCGGGGAAAAACCTGGGCCCCGAACCTACTCAATGTTCAATACTGCTCCCAAAACATAGATAGTGCTCATATTATAACATGCATGATTTCATAGGCTAGTTAAATCATGATAATCATAAACCTGCTTGTACATACGTGAACTAGCCATGCCATAAGGCCCGTGAGTCTACCAAAAACATAATTCATGAAACATAGGTTTCATTCATACTCATAGATCATACATATAACTTGAAAATCATCAAATCATAATGGGTAATTGAATAAATTCATATTTCGAATCATAAATCATGTTGGGCTTGTAAATATATCAACTGAAGCAAAGATCATAAATCAACTTATCATAGATCATGCTTAGATAAGCTTAATTTAATAGAAATTGAAATCAATAACTTTATAAGTAAAAATGTGTTGTAAAACTTAATCAAAATCCATAGAATATAATGAGATTCATAAAACATAAAAGCCCACTTGTAAATCATTAGGTTTTCATAAAATTCGATTTCAAAACCCAAATAGATTTTTGATAGATTTTCATAAATTCGTAGAGATTGGGCATGGGTGTGAACGGAAGCACCCATTCGTAACCTTACATACCTAAAAGATAGTTGAATCATACTCTCCCTCGAATGCCCAAGAAGGAATTGAAAAGAATTGAAGAAGAAAATGAATCACCCTTTGATCACCTCTCTATTTTCTTGCATGCATGAATGAAGACTTAGGATAGTTTTTCCCCTCTTAAACCCACCTTTCATAGGATAAAATGATGTAGTTTGCTCTAGGAACATAGGAATTATGAAAAGGCCCTTACTAATTCGCAAAAAATTAATTTCCAGGGGATCCAAATGAGGGACCCAACAATTCGTCCCCACTGGCCATGATTCGTGGCCTTGAGTCGTGATGTACACTGCCCAAAAATCATCAGGGGACCCCTCGAATCATGGTGGCTGACCACGACTCGTGGTCACCACCCGTGATCCCCACTGCCCAAAACTACTAGCCAAGCACCCAGTCCAGGCCACGGGTGACCTCGCGAGTCGTGTGGTCTGACCACGACTTATGTTCACGCCCATGGTCTTCCCCAGGCCATGACAATTCCTTGCTTGATCACGAGTCACTTCACGACTCGTGGTCTCTCCTCACAGGTCACCTAACGACCCGTTATACAACCTGGGGTAGAATTTCAGTTTTTCTCCGTTTCAATTCCCGGGGTCTGATCTTTGGGCTTCCAGGGTATAACATTATCTCCCCCTTAGGAACATTCATCCTTGAATGTTGGAAAACATACAGAAAAGCATAGATACACAATTATCATTATTAGATACTGATCATTTAAATCGAAAACTAACGGAATGACTACCTCCGATTCAAAACATATAGTTGAACTAAATTCGCAAATCACATACACACCTATATTCATAGAAGAAACTTACGTGCATGAACGGAACATGAAACTAAATAGAGTTTTAGGTGAAATCTGATACCTCAAACTGACATTGAGCCGGTAGAAAATAGATGTGGGTACTTAGCCATCATATTGGCTTCGGCTTCCCACGTAGCTCCCTCAACATGCTGATTCCTCCATAACACCTTTACTAAAGCTACTTCCTTGTTCCTCAGCCTTCGAACCTGACGATCCAATATTTCAAATGGAACTTCCTCATAGCTGAGGCTATCCTTTACACCAACACTGTCCATCGAGACTACTAGGGATGGGTCTCCCAAACATTTCTTCAAAAGAGACACATGAAACACAGGATGCACGGAAGATAACTCTAAGGATAAGTCTAACTCATACGCTACCTTTCCAACTCTTCTCAAAACCCCATAGGGACAAACATAATGGGGACTGAGTTTTCCTTTCTTCCCAAAATGCATGATTCCCTTCATGGGAGATACCTTCAGAAATACCCAAACGCCAAATCCCTCCTCCTCACATCAGCATATGTCTTCTGACGACTCTGAGCAGTTTTTAGCCTGTCCCTTATAAACTAAACCTTCACCATGGCCTCATGTACAGAATCAGCCCCTATCGTAGCTGTCTCGCCATCCTCAAACCAACCGATGGGCGATCTACACCTCCGCCCATAAAGAGCCTCGAATGGTGCCATCTAGATACTGGAGTGTTAACTGTTACTATAAGCAAACTCGATCAGGGGAAAGTGCTCATCCCAACTACCTTTGTAGTCCATTACACATGCTCTCAACATGTCCTCGAGAGTTTGGATTATTCGTTCTACCTTACCATCCATTTGCGGATGAAAGGCGTTGAGCTTAACCCTAGTCCCAAGCCCCTTTTAAAAAGACTGCCCGAACTTGGAGGTAAATTGAGTACCTTGGTCTGAAGTAATAGAAAAGGGCACTCCATTCAACTGAGCTAACTCTCAGATATACAATTTGGCATATTCATACGCTGAGTCTGTGGTCTTCATCGGTAGGAAATGTGCAGCCTTAGTCAACCTGTCCACCACCACCTAAATGGAATCATGTTGTCGGCGAGTACGAGGTAGGCCGGTAATGAAATCCATGTTAATCTATTTCCACATCCAAGTAGGAATGTTGATATCCTGAAGTACTCCTCCCGGCCTTTGATGTTCAACCTTTACTTGCTGACATTTCGGGCACTTGGCTACGAATTCTGCAATATCCTTTTTCATGCCATTCCACCAATATATTTCTCGCAAGTCATGATACATCTTGGTTGCACATAGATGAAGAGAATTCCTGGTTCTGTGTGCCTAATGCAATATTCGACTCCTTAAATCATCCACATCTGGAACACACAAATGACCCTAATACACACACCATCTCCCCCTTGGGAGAAGACCTCCAGTTTTTAACTTCGGACGACTTCTTTCAGCTTTACCAACATCGAATCCTCATCTTGCCTAGCTTTCACATCAGTCACCAAGGACGATTCTGATCCGTTTTGCACAACAACACCGCCATCGGTGGAGTCGACCAACCTAACTCCCAACCTTGCAAGTCGATGGACATCTTTCACTAGCTCCTTTTTTCCCTCATCTACATAGGACACACTCTACATAGAGAGCCTACTAAGTGTGTCCGCTACCACATTAGCCTTACCCAGATGGTAAAGAACACTCATATCATAGTCTTTGAGTAGCTCTAACACCTCCTTTGATATAGATTGAGGTCTTTCTGCGTGAACACATTTTGTAAACTCTTGTGGTCCGTAAACACATCCACATGGACACCATATAAGTAATGTCGCCATATCTTCAATGTGAACACCACCGCTGCCAAATCTAGATCACGGGTTGGGTAATCTTCTCATGGATCTTTAACTGTCTAGAGACATATGCTATTACCTTCCCTTGCTGCATCAATACACATCCGAGTCCGATTCTCAAAGCATCATAATACATCACAATACCATCTTTACCCTCGGGTAGGGTCAACAGCGATGCAGTAGTAAGTCAAGCCTTTAGAAGCTCTTCTCACAAGCCTCCGACCGTTGGAACTTCACCTTTTTCTGACTCAACTTGGTCAAAGGTGATACAATAGATGACAAACCCTCAACAAATCTCCGATAGTAGCCAGCTAAACCTAAGAAACTACGAATATCCGAGGAATTCACTGGTCTAGGCCAATTCTTCACCGCCTCGATTTTTTGAGAATCTACTTTTATGCCTCGCCTGATACTACATGGCCCAAAAATGCTATCGAGTTCAACCATAACTCGCACTTGTTGAACTTGGCTTAGAACTGACGATCCTTGAGAGTCTGAAGCACTACTCTCAAATGAGTGGCATGCTCCTCCTCGCTCTGGGAATATATAAGTATGTCTTCTATGAACACAATCACGAACATGTCTAGATATGGCTTGAACACCTTGTTCATCAGGTCCATAAAAGCTGCAGGAGCATTTGTTAGTCCAAAAGAAATAACTACAAACTCATAATGTCCATACCACATCCTGAAGGCTGTCTTTGGGATACCGCCCTCCCGAACCCTAAGCTGATGATACCCGGACCTAAGATCTATCTTTGAGAAACACTTGGCGCCTTGAAACTGATCAAATAGATCATCGATCCTGGGTAAAGGATACTTGTTCTTAATGGTGATCTTGTTCAGTTGTTGATAGTCGATGCACATTCGAAGAGACCCATCCTTCTTCTGGACAAATAACACTGGTGCACCCCACAGAGACTATCTCAGTCTGACGAAGCCCTTATGTAATAGGTCCTTTAATTTATCCTTCAACTCCTTTAGCTCAGCTAGAGCCATCCTGTATGGAGGGATAGAGATGGGATGCGTGTCGAGTAGAAGGTCGATACAAAAATCAATTTCCCTCTCGGGAAGAACATCTGGTAAATCATCGGGAAAGACCTCTAGATACTCATGCACCACCAGAACTGACTGGATAGTCGGGTCTCAGACTCAACATCCTTAACCCTGACCAGATGGTACATGCAACCCATAGAAATCATCTTCCAGGCCTTAAGATATGAAATAAATTGACCTGCTGGCACGGCTAAACTACACTTCCACTCCAAAACTGATTCACATTGAAAACGAAATTCCACCGCACGGGTTCTACAATTTACAGAAGCATAACAAGCATTCAACCAATTCCATGTCGAGAATAATATCAAAGTCAGTCATGGCTAACTCTACAAGGTCTGCGGAGGTGACTTTATGCACTATAGTGACCGGAAATCCTTTATATACCCACCTAGCTACAACTGAATCACCGACATGAGTAGAAACTAAAAATGGTTTTGACAGAGTCTCAGGACTAACTCCAAAGTTGTTAGCAATGTAAGGAGTCACTAGACAATGTAGCCCCCGGGTCTAGCAATGCATAAACATCAATATGAAAAACATGCAACATACCAGTGACCACATCCAGAGAGATCTCTTGCTCCGAACGGGGGGCTAAAGCGTAAAACCTGTTTTGATGTTGACAACCGACTAAACTGGTCAAGGCACCCTGCTGAGGGGGACGTGTTGTTGGGGCGGTAAAATTGGCTGCTAGCATACGGGCTCCACCGACCCTTGATCTGGCTGAATGTAAATCCCTGAGTTTGTGTCTGGGTTTGCCACACCCAAAACAAGCATCCGAGTCGACTAGGCACTTCCCCAGATGATTTTTGCTGCACTTCGCACAAGCTGGGAAAGTGCGCTCTATCTGCATGCTGCCCTAGTCTCTCGAATCTGGAGCCCTGCTCCTCCAATCCCCTCGGAATCTAGATGGGGTACTAGCCATTGAGGGTGCTGGAGTAATAGACCTGTGCTGAGACTGCTGACGCTGTCCACCCCCTGACCTGACTTGAGAAGTCCTGTAACTGTCGGTCCTGGACCTCTTGGCCTCTCTCTGCCTCTGATACACCGACTCCATCTGCTGAGCATGAAACACAATACGGGGAAAATCTTCGAATATCCCCATCAGCACATGTGCGAAATAAGTAGGGCTCATCCCAGAAAAACTTTCGCACGTCAAACATGAACTTCTTTCTCTGGTAAAAAGATAAGTGTTCTAGTAAAACATCACTCACCAGATAATACAAAGTCTGCAAACCATGGGATGAGATCTTGTGAGGCCGCTAAAACCTGTTCATCTAGGAATACATCATCTATTTCATGCTCATCTCGAAGTGCTGCATCAGGTTCCAATCTTGATAAATGATCCGCCACCTGGTTTTCAGTCCCTTTTTCGATCTTTTACCTCGAACTCGAACTCTTGTAGCAGCAGAACCCATCGAATCAACCGTGGCTTAGCATCCTTCTTTGCCATCAGATATCTCAAAGTTGCATGGTATGTATGGACTATCACCTTAGTTCTAAGCAAGTATGCCCAAAACTTCTCAAATACAAAAACTACAGCCAACAACTCTTGTTATGTCATAGTGTAATTTTTCTGAGCTGCATTTAGAGCCTTGCTAGCATAATAAATCGGATGGAAAATTTGTTCACGCCTTTGACCCAATACTTCTCCCAGGGTCACGCCTCTAGCATCGCACATAACCTCGAACGGTAAAGACCAGTCTGGTGCTACTATTATTGGGGCAATGGTCAATCTCTCTTTCAGGCATTCAAACGCCTTAAGACATGCCTCATCAAAAACAAACTTCACCTCCTTCTCAAGCAGTTTACACAAAGGATGTGCAATTTTGGAGAAGTCCTTGATGAACTGTATAACCCTGGATGACCCAAATATCTTCGAACACCTTTCACAGAAATTGGGGGTGGTAATCTAGAAATTACCTCGATCTTGGCCCGATCCACTTCAATACCCTTACCAAAAATCTTTTGGTGTAGCACTATACCTTATTTGACCATGAAATGGCACTTTTCCTAGTTAAGAACCAAGTTGGTCTCTTCATACCACTGCAGCACCTTGCTCAAATGAGCCAAACAATCTTAGAATGAATCATCCACCACCAAAAAGTCATCCATAAAGACTTCAATGATGTCTTCCACCATGTTAGAAAATATGGAAATCATGCAACACTGAAAAGTGGGGGGTGCATTACATAACCCGAACGACATCCTCTTAAAAGCAAATGTACCATATGGGCAAGTGAACATGGTCTTCTCTTGGTCTTCGGGGGCTATAGAAATCTGATTGTACCCCGAATAATCGTCAAGGAAACAATGCCATCCTCTGCCTACAAGTCAGTCTAACATCTGGTCCATGAATGGCATCGGAAAGTGATCTTTTCACGTCCAATGGTTCAGCTTCCTTTAATCCATGCATACTCTCCAACCGGTGACTGGTCTTAGAGGAATGAGCTCATTCATAGCATTTGGGACCACCGTGATTCCTCCCCTTTTTGGTACACAATGGACTGGGCTCACCCATTTATTTTCTACAATAGGCTAAACCACACCTGCATTCAACCACTTGATAATATTCTTCTTGACCACCACTTGCATAATTGGATTCAACCTACGCTGATTCTCAATGCTCGGAATATAATCTGGCTCTAGCTGGATTTTGTGAGTGCAAATACCGCTGGGATTCCAATAATGTCTTCAATGGTCCACCCGATGGCTTTTTTATATCTCTTCAAAATGGAGACCAAAGCCTCCACTTGCCATTCCTCCAAGTCAACTATAACAATGACTGGTAAAGTGTTACCGGCTCCCAAAAATACATACTGCAAATAAGACAGGAGTGCTTTGAGCTCCAATACCAGAGGCTCCTCAATAGATGGCTTGGCTGGTGGAGTCACCCGATTCTTCAAGTCTAGATCAATCTTCTTTGGAGCATAAGTTTATGAACCCATTCCAGCAAGTGCGTTAACAATCTCCTCACCCCTATGGATCTCCTCAGCACCAACATCCATTAAAACTACTGCTAAGTCATCAAGAATCAAAAACTCCTCAATGGGTATAATTGGGAACTCAGGTTCCACAACATCAATTATTTAGACCACCCTCATATCATTTGGTTGTTTCATGGATTTGCATACATTGAATGTCACTTCCTCATTGTTCAATCGGAATTTGAGATGTCCAGTCTCCATATCAACAAGAGCACGTCCGGTGGTAAGGAATGGTCGCCTCAAAATAATGCGGACCTCAAAATCAACCTCATAGTCTAGAATGACAAAATCGGCCAGAAATATAAAGGACTCTACCTTCACTAGAACATCATAGAGGATTCCCACTGTATCTGTCACTGTACAATCTGCCATCAAAAGTTGCATTGTAGTCGGTTTAGGGGATCCCAAGCCCAACTGTCTGAAAACTGCTAATGGCATCAAATTAATACTAGCACCAAGATCACATAATGCCTTAGCAAAATTAAAGGCTCCAATAGTGCACGGTATGGTGAAAGCCCCAGGGTCCTTTTTCTGAAGAAGAGAACGAGATGCTATAGCACTACAATGGTGCAAATTATCTGCAGGTTCAAAACTCACAGTCCTCTTTCTAGTGACAAGGTCCTTCATGAATTTAGCATAGCCGGGCATCTTCTCAAGTTCCTCAACTAATGGGATGTTCACAGACAATTGTTTTAACATTGAGATGAACTTGTGATACTTCCCATCTTCGGCCTTTTTCTTCAACCTCTATGGAAAAGGGGGAGGAGGTCTAGGAATAGGTGCGATCTTTCGTTGTACCTCTTTCTCCTTTTCTTTGCCAGACCCATGCTCCTTTGCATTACTAGGAGCGGTCTTTTCAACTGATTCATCAGCCAAAATCTGATCCTCGAAATCTGCCACCCTATCATCATCAATCACTAAGGGCTCAATTGTCTCATCAATCACAACCTGTCTTGGCGAATCAACTGTCACTTCCTGCTCCTAGTAGTGATGGCATGCAATAACTATCATTTTTCAGATTTTGAAAAGTATTATTGGGAAGCGTGCCCTTCTGCCTCTGGTTCATTGAAACAGAAGCTGCTGCTCAATATGCTTTATGGCAAATGCATGTGATTCCACCTTTTGGTTCATCCTAGAAATATCAGCACGAAGTTCTTTGAAATGGCCATCTGTCGCCTTAATCTGCTTAAGCACCTTGGATAACATATCTTCTACTCGTGAACCACTAGACTCTGGCTCGCAATTCCTTGGAGGAACATATAAATCGCTTCTGTCATTCTTGTACTCATCACGCTTCTTCCAGTCACCATTATCTCTGTATTGGCCTCGGTTATAATTTTTATCTTTGTAAAAGTTTCGACCTTGGTTCTCTTGACATTGATGCCAAGAGTCTTGGTTAGACCCTGGTGTGTTGGTCCAGTAACCCGCCCCTTGATCATTCAAATAGTTAGCTTCTTCCTCAAATTCAGATTCACCATCATTTCTCTGGGCCTTGCCCCGAGAACCCACAACTTTCACTTTTTTAGCTCTGGCTCCCATCAAATGCTTAGCAAGCATCCCCATTGTGGTCTTTATCTCAGTAATGTCTTGATCTAGTTCTTCATCCTTTCTTCTCTATTTTGTAGTCATACCTACCGCATAAGAACCAGCCGGAGTTCCGACTCTCTTGTGTGCCATGCGTGGTTGGTTTTAGTAATTCTGTCAAGTGGCTCAGCAGCTTCAGCATAAGTGTGGCTCATAAATATTCCAGCAGACAAGTATCAACCACTGCCTTGGTGTTAGCATTTAGCGATCTATAAAAAATTTCCAACAATGTATCATTTGGGATCCTGTGGTTGGGCATGATCTTGGGCATAATTGCATGCCCAGGTGCTACTTTATAACGCAATTTAGTCTTGTTTATCTAATTATTTATATACATTCTCATGTGATTTTATGTAAATGTGAATTTATACTAACCAACATGATTAGCGTTGTTTTGCAGGAAAAATATAATTTTATGAAGCTAAGATGCATGTTGGGAGAAATCGGGATTGGACTCGGAAGCGAGTAAGGAAAAAAGCACAAGGAAAGCACGAATTAAAGGGGCTCCGCGATGGAGCCGTGTCACGCTGCCATCGCGGATGCATTCTGCCCGGATGCTGAAAATAAGCCAAATTCCAGTGAAGGTGCGCGTTGGGGCCATGGAACGTTGGCCTAGCCCCGCGTTGCACATCGTGCCACATTGGGCTTTAATACCTGGACGACTGGATTCTAGTGAGGGTCCGCGTTGGTGGCGTGTCACGGAGGCAGTGCTCCGCGATGCACTCCATGACACGTTGCTTGTTATTCCGGGAAAAATTCCCACTAGTATAAATAGAACACTTAGGTTTTATTTTTAAGAAGCCTGACTTAGTTGAGCAAGAACGTGGGTTACAGGCAGTTGAGGGGACGAAAATCCTAGGGTTCTTCTCTATCTCTTTCTCCTTTATTTCAATTGTTTGTATGATTTACACTCATTGGATGATGTTTAATTCACAAATGAGTGGCTAAATTCACTTCTTGCTGAGGTTAAGAACATTTGTATTGAAATGTAATTATTGATCAATTGGTTTTTCATCTTTTCTTCCATGGTTGTTCTATTGATTCTTGTTCTTACTGCATTAATGTGTGGCCAATGTTAATGTATATCTAAAAAGTCTGGTTTCACTCGAGAGAGCAAGAAATTGGAAAGTTGTGAATTGATAGGATATGATCTTTTCTTAGTTTGGGAAAATTGAGAATTGATTTACCTTCAGGATAGAGATATACTTGAAAGTCGTATTAGTCAATTAAGGAATCGGTTTTTTATGGCTAGAACATGAATTTCTTTTTATCACAGAGATGTAGGTGGAAGGTTCATGATTCTTAAGTTGGGTTAAATATGAGAGTTTTAATCCATAGGCAATAATTCTTGACTAGCAACCAGAGGAAAGATTAATCAAATTGTATCGATAATTTATTTCTCTACATGTTCATTTTAGCCTCAGCATGCTCACACTTATAGTTCAGACTCAAATTGTATATTCATTTCAAACTTAGTATAAAATTAGGAAACAAAATATCAAAATCTTCTTCACATTGTTGTCTGCAATTTAGAGTTAAAGTTTATTGACACTTGATTAGATTGCTACCTTAGTCCAGTCCCTGTGGGATCGATACTTGGCTTACTTCAGCCATTTTATTACTTTTTTGACCACGTGCACTTGCGTGTAGTTGTGAAAAATAGTTGAACTGGGCACCCTTTTAAGCTTCTTGTTGAATCTCAACCACGTTTCATAAAGTGCCTCAGAATTTAACTGCCTGAAGTTATATATCTCATCTTTCAAATGCAAGGCTCTAGAAGGTGGAAAAAATCTTTCAAGAAAAGCTCTCTTCAACTCCCTCCATGTGGTGATAGAATTGTTTGTTAGTTCTGCCAGCCAAAGTGTTGCCTTACTCCCCAATGAGAAGGGAAATAACCTCAGGTGAATTGCATCCTGACTTACTCCCAGTTGTTTATATGCCTTATAGATACCCACGAAATTGGTCAAGTGAGTATGGGCATCATCAGTTGCATGACCCGAAAATATTCCCTTCATGTTGAGCAATTGGATCATAGCACTGGTAATATCAAACTTTTCCCCAGCAGGCAAAGGGGGAGGGACAATAGCTCTAGTGGCACTGGCTTCGTCTATATCAGCATCATCATCCTCATCGAAATACCGGTGTCTTTGTTGTTCTGGACCTCTATTCCTTCTAGCTCGCTCTGCTTCGGCAGCTAGACGTTGCTTTTCAGCAACCCTAACTAACTCACAGTATCAAGCCCGAGCTTTCTCCTCAGCCAACATTCTCATTGTAGCTTGGTCCACTGTCTCTTGTTCTTGTATGTTGGCCATTCTTCTTAGATTCCTTAGTATCTGCTCAAGTTCATGATCGATTTGAACCAGGGATTTTCCTTGGCTCCTAGTACTGGGCATACATGAACCTAAGACCTATTAAAAACAAAAACAACAAAACAAAAACAAAAAGGAAATAAGAACCAACAGTAAAGCAAACACAATTAACAAGAGCCTCAGCCGTATTCCCCAGCAACGGCGCCAAAATTTGATGTCGCCCAAATTATACCTTGCAATTAAGATATAAATGTCACGCCCCGCCTTGGGAGGCATGACTAGCACCTGGTGCCCTACTAGGACCTGAACTGCTGAGCTGACTCAGCCTAAGCACCTCTGGTGCAGGGCTGACTCTAATTCTAGAATCAAGAAACCAACGGGCTATATAGCGGTTGTAAATACAACCTCCAACCGACAAGGCCTATAGCAACCTGTGAAAATAAACAGCTAACCAGAGACAAACAAACATAGGGAGTCCTGTATAGGCTGACAAGGCCTCCATGATATCTAGTTATAACTGTAGGGTAAAATCAGATACTAAACTGAGCTATGACCGACAAGGCCATCAATCAACAGCTAAACAGGGCCCCACACAGCTAGCACACATAGTCTAAAAAACATATGGTTCCCACACGACCGATATCATCTAACCATAGGGAAGTAACACAATTTGCAAGCCTCTAGGAGTTATAAGATGGTCGGGACAGGGCCCCGGCCTACCCATACTGTACAACCAAAAAGAAGTAAACCTCTATCACAGAAGCTCCCAAAGAAAGGAGTTGATGGCTCTGTGCGGCTGACTGAAACTACGAGAGATCTGCTCCTCATCTATGCGTACCTGCAAGCAAGTAATGTAGCACCCCAAAAGAGGGCGTCAGTACCACAGGTACTGATTATGTAAAGCAATAACTTTAAATGACGGAAAGTAATAAATAGAAATGACAATAGCTGAAGTAAGGAAAACGGACTAATGCTGACTGAAGTAGTGAAATCAGGGCTAAACATAACTGAGATAAGGAGGGTAGGGTCATACCTGACAACGAGGCGTCTTACTGTCTAACTATCACTAACTAAAGAAAACATAAACCTTACCTGGCTCCCATAAGACGGAAGGTACAATCAGCACAGAACAACCCACCTGGGCACCCATTAACCCTAGTGAGTACACCTCAATCTATATACCCCTATCCAGGTCATACTGAGTCAACTAAAAACTATAAGCGTCTTGCAAATCCCCTGGGTCTGCAACTGGGCCCACTCGGCCCCTGACTATAGCTGTGCCTGAGTCCAGAGGACTCCTGATATCTACACCCCGGGCGTAAGCACTCGGCAGGGGTGTGTATAAGGCCAACCACGGCAAATATGAGGATTTGGATCCCCATCTTTGTCCCTTGCAACCGGCATGCCGCTCCATAGAGCGACGTATCCTCGCCCCTGGCAGGCGAGTCGACACAGCTATTAACCCTGGGGCAATCACGAAAGCTATACAGGTATAATCCAGCCCAAAACAACACAATTTACAAATCTCAACTGAAAACGACAACTAAACACGGTAACATACTCCTGACATACTTTATTGGGATTCATACTGGATTACTATGCTGAAGAAACTAACTTGCCGAAAGAAAATGCCTTAACATACCTCGTTCGCTATTTACCAATAGACTAGCGAGGTTCGGCTTGTATTCAGCTGTTCTTCCCAACTGTAATCATATTAACAGAAGAATAGGGATAACTTTATTACTTTTTTTAAAGAAAACAATAACATATATATATATATATATATATATATATATATATACTGACTATACTTCAATTTATCGAAAGACGATCAACAACTCGTTATCGAGAATCTAGAAGGGAGAAATACTTACTTTAAGCCTGGGATCGTATTGACACTAGTTTGGAGCAATTCCAACAACTTTGGCTCGGCGGGACGACGATTTTCCGGGCGAATTTCACGAAACTAACTTTGTAGAAATGCTCCATGCAGCCTTATACTTCGATACCCGAAGTTAATTCTGATTTGGATGGCGCTTAGTGGTGTAATCGGATGAAAATTATAATTCTCCTTCGTCTCTTAACTCTGCTGGTTGAGATATATATGAAAGATAACATAAATTCTAAGGGTGAGGCCTATATATACTTGAAGCAGCAACCAAGGCGACGTGGCACGCTGGCCAACGCGCCGTTTTTGCTCCGTGCCATGTTGGCTAACGCGGAGGAGCATCTCCGTGCCACTTTTCCCCTCTGGGCAGCTTGGTTCGGCCTCCTCTCGCAAAATCCTGACTTGGCACTCGTTCGGCCTTTCCCCAGGCCCTTTTCTCGTACTTATGTCACTCTAAAACACTTAACCAACATACTAATAAGCCAACTAAACGCTAGAAACTTATGAGGTGTAACAATAAAGCGGTCGATGTCAAATATAAACCCAACGAAGGTTGAGGTTGATCCCACAGGGAATATGGAAAGAACTTGCATTAATGTGAATGGCTATTACTATCGAATTACTTATTTCCTAGGGGGGAAATAAATAAAATAATAAACAAGGGTACAGACTACTAGATGTTTAAATCAATTTATGTTTGTATTCAATTAACAAATTGACTAGGATAGTGTTTCCCAAGACTTCATAACCACAAGGCTTTTACACTAGTGATTTATTCCGGTGTTTAACATGTAATATCGGTAAATTAGGTTCACCTAAATGGTTGATCCCCTATCTATATGATTATCACCATGAAACTTTGTCCGTATATGGGTGTATGCTTAATTAACCCTTACCCTTAATATCGGATTAGCTATCCCTGGAAAAGTTCAAGCTATTAGATGGGGGTTGATAGCCTCAAATCTTCGTTGTTAATCCCTTTTACTATTCACGACCCCCTTGATCTGGTAAGTAAGGATAAGGCAAGTTCCAATGTTTACAACCGTTAAGAAATAATTAAATCGAAGGGAAAAATAATACATGCATTAAACCCCGTTCAATAATCACTAAGTGTTTCACCTATGTGTGTTAATTCATTATGGGTCCAACAATCCTATTTATGGGTTTAGCTACTCATGTTTGAATAATCACAATCACAAAATATTGGATAAATCATAATTGCAACTTACAAAAATTCGTAGAAGAAAACCAATTAAATTGAATATAACTCCAAACTTGATGAACAAAACTCCAATGTTGATTAATTCCCAAAATCAAGAACAAAATTATAAACTTTGTTTCTTGAACCAAGAACAATCGTGAACAACACTAGAATCCTCCCTAAATATTGGTAAAAATAACTATGTACGAAAAGTAAACCTAAAAATTATATTTATAGCTCTAAGAAATTCTTATCCTAACTAAATTTGGATTCTATGTCCCCAAGGGTAATGGGCTACGTAACGACTCGTTGGGTCTCCCAATTAGTCGTGTCTAGTACAAATCATCAATCCTCAACAATAGGCCTAATCATGGTAAGGGGTCACCTAACGACTCGTCGTGTCAGGGCACGAGTCGTTAGGCCTCTCGTGGTCTTGACTCTCCAAAATTCCAGTGCACCTAATGATTCCTACCAACATCCTCCTGACGAGTCGTATTAACACCTAACGACTCGTTACATCTGTTGTTGCCTTCACTGGATCTTTTTTAGAATTCCTCTTTCCAATCTTCAGGACTAGCTTAACGACTCGTTACCAGACGTAAGGAGTCATTCCTTCAATCCGTTGAGTGCACTATTTCTTCAGCATTAAACTTGCTCTTTTCCCCATGACTCCAAGCACGAGTCATTCCTTGGGATGACGACTCGTGACATGCCTGGCAGCCTGTATTTCATCCTTTTGCTGCCTTACTTTGCCTATTTTCCCTTTCGCACCTATTTTCCTGCAACATTCAACACAAACGCATCATATCTACATAAACATATGCAGAATGTACACAATTTCTTGGTTTTAAGCGTCGAAAGCGCCGTAAAATTATGATACATCAATCACCTAAGTTGTGGGGGTGACTAATGGAGATTGTGTTAATTTGGCCTCCTATCAGCTAAAGGGGGTGACTCACATATGGTTCAAGCAGTGGAGAGATGCTAGGGCAGTGGGTGCAGGCCCTATAGGTTGGGAAGAGTTCCATGCGGCATTCTTGGATTGATTTTTCCCAAGAATGATGAGGGAGCTTAAGGCAACTTAGTTTATTAACTTGAAACAAGGTGATATGTCCATTCAAGTGTATGCATTGGAGTTCACCCGTCTATCCAAGTATGCACCAGATTTGGTGGCGGACTAGAGGGCTCGGGTGAGCCATTTTGTACATGGAGTGGCAAACTATCTGGATAAGCACTACAGGATTGCCATGTTGCATCGAGATGTAGACTTTATCCATATTATGTTGCATGCTCAGCAGATGGAGTCGGTATATCGGAGGCAGAGAGAGGCCAAGAGGGCCAGGACGACAGTTATGGGACTAAGCAGGTCAGATCAAGCGGTGGACAGCGTCAGCAGTCCCAGCACAGGTCTATTGCTCCAGCACCATCATCGGCCAGTACGCCATCTATATTCCAAGGGGATCGTAGGAGCAGAGCTTCAGATTCAAGAGGCAAGGGTAGCATGCAGATGGAGCGCACTTCCCTAGTTTGTGCGGGATGCGGCATGAATCATCCCGGAAGGTGCCTAGTCAGCTCGAATGCTTGTTTTGGGTGTGGAAAACTCAAACACAGACTCAGGGATTGCCCTTCAGCCATATCATGGGGCGGTATAGCCCGTATACCAGTAGCCAATTCTGCTGCTCCAGCAGCACGTCCCCCTCAGCAGGGTGCCTCGACTAGTTCAGCCGGCGGTCAGCGACAAAATAGGTTCTACGCTTTAGCACCCCGCCAAGAGAAGGAGGTCTCCCCGGATGTGTTCACTGGTATGTTAGGTGTTTTTCATATTGATGTTTATGCTTTTCTAGATTTGTGAGCTACCCTGTCTTTTGTGACCCCTTACATTGCTAGTAGCTTTGGAGTTAGTCCCGAGACTATGTCAGAACCATTTTCAGTTTCTACTCCTGTTGGTGATTCAGTGGTAGCTAGGCGGGTGTATAGAGGGTACCCGGTCACCATATTACATAAAGTCACCTCTGTAGACCTTGTAGAGTTAGCCATGACTAATTTTGATATTATTCTTGGCATGGATTGGTTGTACGCTTGTTATGCTTCTGTTAATTGTAGAACCCATGCAGTGGAATTTCGTTTTCCGGGTGAGTCAGTTTTGGAGTGGAAGGGTAGTTCAGCAGTACCTGTAGATCGGTTTATTTCATACCTTAAGGCCAGGAAGATGATTTCTAAGGGTCGCACGTATCATTTAGGTAGGGCTAAGGATGTTGAGTCCGAGACCCCGACTATCCAGTCAGTTCCAGTGGTGTGTGAGTATCCAAAGATCTTCCCGGATGACTTACCAAGTGTTCCTCCTAAGAGGAAAATCGATTTTGGTATTGATATTTTACCCGATATGCAGCCTATCTCTATCCCTCCTTATAGGAACTATTAGATAAGGGCTTCATCCGACCGAGCAAGTCTCCATAGGGTGCACCAGTCTTATTTGTTCGAAAGAAGGATGGTTCGCTTCGGATGTGCATATACTATCAACAATTGAACAAGATCACCATTAAGAATAGGTATCCTTTACCCAGGATCGATGACTTGTTTGAATAGCTTCAGGGTGCAAGTTGTATCTCAAAGATAGATCTTAGGTTTGGGTATCATCAGCTCAGGGTTCAGGAGTGAGATATCCCGAAGCCAGCCTTCGAAATGCAGTATGGTCATTATGAGTTTGTAGTTATGTCTTTTGGACTAAAAAATGCTCCTACAGCTATTATAGACCAGATGAAAAAGGTGTTCAAGCCGTATCTAGACACGTTTGTGATTGTGTTCATTGACGACATCCTCATATACTCTCGGAGCGAGGATGAGCATGCAGCTCATTTGAGAGTAGTGCTTTAGACTCTCAAGGATTGCCAGTTGTATGTGAAGTTCAACAAATGCGAGTTTTGGTTGAGCTCGGTAGCATTTTTGGGCCATGTAGTATCAATCAAACGCATAAAAGTAGATTCTCAGAAAATCGAGGCGGTGAAGAATTGGCCTAGACCGGTGAATCCTTTGAATATTTGGAGCTTCTTGGGCCTAGCAGGCTATTACCGGAGATTTGTTGAGGGCTTTTCATCAATTGCATCTCCCTTGACCAAGGTGACTTAGAAAAAGGTGAAGTTTCAACGGTCGGAGGCTTGTGAGAAGAGCTTTCAAGAGTTGAAGACTCGACTTACTACCGCACTGGTGTTGACCCTACCCGAGGGTACGGACAGCTTTGTGGTGTATTCTGATGCTTCGAGAATCGTACTCGGGTGTGTATTGATGCAGCGAGGGAAAGTAATAGCATATGCCTCTAGACAGTTAAAGATCCATGAGAAGAACTACCCGACCCATGATCTAGCGTTAGCGGCGGTGGTATTCATTTTGAAGATATGCCAATATTACTTATATGGGGTCCATGTGGATGTGTTTACGAACCACAAGAGCTTACAATTTGTGTTCACTCAGAAGTACCTCAATCTACGGCAAAGGAGGTGGTTAGAGCTACTCAAAGACTATGCTATGAGTGTTCTTTACCATTAGAGTAAGGATAATATGGTAGCAGACGCACTTAGTAGACTTTCCATGGAGAGTGTGTCCCACGTGGATGAAGGGAAAAAGGAGTTGGTGAAATATGTGAATCGTCTCGCAATGTTAGGAGTTAGGTTGGTTGACTTTACCGATGGAGGTGTTGTTATGCAAAGCGGATCTGAATCGTCATTAGTGACTGATGTAAAATCTATACAAGACGAGGACCCGATTTTGGTAAATCTGAAGGAAGCCATTCGGAGTTAGAAGGTGGAGGTTTTCTCCCAAGGGGGAGATGGTGTGCTTCGGTACCAGGAAAGCCTATGTGTTCCAAATGTTGATTATTTGAGGAGCTGGATATTGCATGAGGCCCATGGATCCAGGTATTCCATCCATTTGATTTCCACTAAGATGTATCGTGATTTATGAGAAATCTATTGGTGGGATGGCATGAAGAAGGATATTACAAAATTCATAGCCAAGTGCCCGAACTGTCAACAAGGTTGAGCATCAAAGGATGGGAGGAGTACTTTAGGATATCAGCATTCCTACTTGGAAGAGAGAAGAGATTAATATGGACTTCATCACAAGACTACCTCGTACTCGTCGACAATATGATTCCATTTGGGTGGTGGTGGATAGGTTGACCAAGGCTACACATTTTCTACAGGTGAAAACCACGGACTCAACGGAGGATTACGCCAATCTATATATTCGGGATTTGGTTCGATTACATGGAGTGCACTTTTCCATTATTTCAGACCGAGGTACTCAATTTACCTCTTAGTTTTGGCAGTCTTTCCAGAAAAGGCTTGGGACTCGGGTTAAGCTCAGCACAGCATTTCATCCGCAGACTGATGGTCAAGTGGAATGGACAATCCAAACTCTCGAGGACATGTTGAGAGCATGTGTGATGGAATTCAAAGGTAGTTGGGATGATCACTTTCCACTGATCGAGTTCGCTGACAATAATAGTTATCACTCCAGCATTCAGATGGCATCATTCGAGGCTCTTTATGGGCAGAGATGTAGATCGCCCATCGGAAGATTTGAGGTTGGTGAGGTAGCTATGATAGGGCTGGATTCAGTTCATGAGGTTTTGGTGAAGGTTCAGTTGATAAGGGGCAAGCTGAAAATTGCTCAGAGTCATCAAAAGTCATATGCTGATGTGAGGAGGAGAGAGTTGTAGTTCGAGGTGGACGATTGGGTATTTCTGAAGGTATCTCCCATGAAGGGAGTAATGCAGTTCGAAAAGAAAGGAAAACTCAGTCCCCGCTATGTTAGTCCCTACTAGATTATGAGAAGAGCTGGTAAGGTGGCGTATGAGTTGGAACTGCCCTCAGAATTGTCTTTTGTGCATCCTGTGTTTCATGTATTGCTTTTGAAGAAATGTTTGGGAGATCCAGCCCTAGTAGTCTCGGTAGACAGCCGTTGGTGTAAAAGATAGCCTTAGCTTTGAGGAGGTTCCAGTGGAAATATTAGATTGCCAAGTTTGGAAGCTAAGAAACAAGGAAGTAGCTTCAGTGAAGTATTATGGAGAAATCAGCATGTCGAAGGAGCTATGTGGGAAGCTGAAGCGGATATGATGGCTAAGTACCCACACTTATTCTCTACCGGCTCAGTTCTGACTTGAGGTATCAGTCTTTCCCTATAACTCTATGTAGTATTCATGTTCAAATCATGTGTTCAAGTTTCTTTTGTGTATGGTTGTGTATGTGAAGTATGAAATTAATTCAGCTATGTGGTATGAATCGGAGGTAGTCATTCCATTAGTTTTGGTTTATATGATCAGTATTTGAGTGTGATAATTGTTTCATCTCTGCTTTCTTGTGAGTTCTCTAATATTCGAGGACGAATGTTCCCAAGGGGGAGATATTATTATACCCCGGAAGGCCAAAGATCAGACCCAGGAGTTGGAACAGGGAAAATGTGAAGATTGTCGTTGTAGACTCAAGACGAGTCATGAGAGACTCATGATAACAGCCCACGAGTTGTCAAGTGACTTATGGGGAATGCCTGGGTTTTGAGAGGAGTCTTGGAAGAGTTGAGACCCCACGGACCACGACTCGTGGTCAAGACCCACAATTCATGGGGTGAGTCGTTAGCAAGCCTAGAGAAGATTGTTCAAAGTCAAGGCAGTGTACTTCACGAGTGGTGACCACGAGTCGTGGTCACCCATAATGAGTTGTGAAGTGACCCGTTACGAGCCCAGGAGAATAGATGAGGCAGTGCACTTAATGAGCAAAGTAACGAGTCGTGCCCTCTAGTGAAGAGTCATCAGATCACCCATTAGGGCCACCTGGCAGTTATTTTCTGCGAATTTAGTAAGGGCCTTTTCGTAATTCCTAAGTTCCTTAAGCCTAAACTACGATGTTTTGGGTTATGAATAATGGCCTTTTATGGGGTTAAGTTCAGATTGCTCATTTTCCATCCATGCATGCAAAGTAGAAGAGATTTGAGAGGGTGATAAAGCTAGAAATCTTCAATCTCTTTCAATCTTCTTTTGTGCATTCAAGGGAAAGTAAGATTCAGCCTCCATCAGGTATGAAAGGTTATGAATGGGTGTTTCTGTTCACACCCATGGCCATTCTCTACTAAATTATGAAAATCTATCAAAAATCTCATGGGATTTTGAATTAAATTTTGTGAAAATCTAATGTTTTGCTAATGGGCTATGATAATTTATTATTTACATCATATTTTATGAATTTTGATCAGATTTTACAATTATTCTGCTTATAAAATTATTGATTTCAATTTCTACCCAATTAAGCCTAATTATGCATGACTTGTGATGAATCGATTTATGATCTACGTCTCAATTATTGATATTTACAAACCTAGCATGATTTATGATTTGGAATATTGATTTATTCAATTACCCATCACGATTTGATGATTTTCAAGTTATATGTATGCCCTACGAGTATGTCATGAAACCTATGGCCGACTCACGGGCCTTATGTCATGGCTAGTTCACGTATGTACAAATATGTTTACGATTATCATAATTTAAGTAGCCCGTGACTTCATGCATATTATACCATGAGCACTATGTATTTTTTGGGAGTAGTATCGAACACCAAGTAGGTCCGGGGCCTAGGTTCTGTCCCGGATCTCATGAACTACGTGTCACCGTAGGTATGTTGGGACCTCCTTTGTGAATGTCCCCGGCCCAATTGGCCCTTTTCATGATGATATCACACTTTCATGGTTCTACCTTGGGCAAGGTATGAACAGCCTCCCGACTAGGTTTACAAGTCGGGATCCATGTGTGCTCATATGGGGTATGTCGGTTAATAGAATCTCCCACTATTCCTTATGATTTATGCATGATTATGATTATGTATATTGGCTCAAGTTATGTTTACTATCGCTTTCCTCTCATGCTTATGATTATGAATGTTTTATGAATGATTTGAAAATATTTAGCCTTATGTTATGTTATGATGTTTACGACATGAGCATGATGTCCTACTCTTATGATGTTTTTATGAGTTTTTACATCTTTTAATGTCCGTTTTACTTACCTTGCATACTCGGTACATTGCACTTACTGACCACATGCTTTCTATGTTGTATCATTTCATGATACAGGTCCCGGCTCTTAGTCTCATTCTCATCTTTAGATCATCTTTGTGTTCACCTTCAGCTTATTGGTGAGTCCTCATGTTCCGAGGGCCGTCTTGTCAGACATTTACGTTATTTTATGTTTCAGTAGTTGGCTGAGTTAGTTGGAGGTGTTGTCCCATCAACCCATCATATGCAGTAGAGGCTTTCAGACAGTATGTAGTACTCAGCTTGCGCATATGTCTAGTGATTCCTTACGCTATGTTATGTTATGTTTACATTTCCGCTATGCGTTATGTTCAGCCTTCCGCTTAAAGTGAATGAAGTTAGATGTATGCTTATGCCATGGTCGACTTAGGGCCTCTCGAGGTTCCTTGTCCCATGTTACGATCTGGGTCTACGTTCGGGTCATGACATTTAGTAAGGGCTTTTCCGTAATTTCTAAGCTTCTAAGGCCTAAACTATGTCATTTTGAGTTATGAATAGTGACATTTAAAGGGATTAAGTTCATTCTACGCCATTTTCATATTGATGCATGCAAGAGTGATAGACTAAAGAGGTGGTCAAGGCAATACTTTAAGGTTTTCTTCAATTCCTTCTTGGGCATTCAAGGGAGGGTAAGAATCATCTACAGGTATGCAGGATTATGAGTGCGTGTTTTTTTTCAGACCCACGACCAATCTCTCCTAATTCATGAAGAGTTATTCAAAAATCTTATGGGCTTTTATCTTAAATCTTGTGGAATTCTAATGATCTATCAATGGGTTATTATTTTTCGTGATTTACATCATATTTTATAAATTGTGATCAAATTCTACAACTATTTTGATTATAAATTTATTGATTTTGATTTCTACTAAATTATGCCTACTTATGCATGTTCTATGATGAATCGAGTTATGGTATTTACCTTAATTGTTGATATTCATAAACCTATCATGATTTATGAGTTACAATTTGGATTTATTCAAATGCCCGTTATAAATTTATGATTTACAAAGTCTATACATGATCTACAAGTATGCATGAATCCCATAATTTAGTAATTATGTTTTTAGCCGATTCACGGGCCTTACCCTCATGGCTAGTTCATGTACTTACAAGCACGTTTATGATTGTCATGATTTAACTAGCCCATGAATTTCATGCATATTATACTATGAGCACTATATATATTTTAGGAGTAGTATTTAACACCGAGTAAGTCCGGGGCCCAGGTTTTTTCCTGAATCTCAGAACTACGTGCCACCGTAGGACATGATGGGACCTCCTTTGTGACTTTCCCCTTGCCTAAATGGGCACTTTCATGTGTGATATCACGCCCTTCATGGTTCTACCCTTAGAAAGGTATGAACACCCTCTCAACTAGGGATTTACAGGTCGGGCAATCTCCCATTGTTCCTCATGTTTTATGCATTGATATGTTTACATTATTTGGCTCATGATTTAATTAAGTTTCTCTCATGACTATGATAATGAATGGTTTACGAACGAATTGAAAACCTTGAGCCTTATGTTATCTCATGGTATTTATGTTACGAGCATATTGTCCCACTCTTATGATTGTTTATAAGCTTTTATGTAATTTTAATTGTTTGTTTTACTTACCTTGCATACACGGTACATTCTACATACTGACCACATACTCTATGTTGTATCATTTCATGATACAGGACCCGGCTCTCAGGCTTAGCCCCGTTAGTAGTCCATTTAAGAGTTTAGCATCTAGCCTTTTGGTGACTCCTCATTCTCCGGGGACCATATGTTTCAGATATTTATGTCCCTTTTTGCTTTCAGTTTTGCTGGGTTTGTTGGGGATGTTGTTGCATCAACTCATCTGATAAGATAAAGGCTTTTTGTAACACCTCGAATAATTTGAGCGATAATGTCGTACTTTGGAGGTAGCACTAAGAGTACATAATAGGCTAAGAAGAAAGTTTTATGAGTTATTTGAGTCACTCTATGGTCGTATTTACAATTGGACATCAAACAAGTTCTCGAACAAAATTCGGGAAAAAGTTATAGCAAAAATTTCCTTCTTTAGATTCCTTGAAATTTAGGTAAAATGTCTTGAGGCTTTTCTCCCAATCTATACGGATTTAGGGGGTGTGCGACCTATAAAATTAAAGATCTATGACTAGTTTTCATTGCATCAAACCATTTGTCAATTCGACTTCTGAGTAGAGAGATATTCGCGTTTTCGCAAGACCGCACAAGAAGGCACGTCACAAGGCTCTAAGGCGGTGGAAAGCTATTTAAGCCCCTTTTTTCTTCATCCAAATTCATTTCCAGCAATTTTCTTCGTGAGAAAACTCTATCTAACTCTCCCTTAAGTGTTCTAAGTGTTCCTAAGGTAGGAAGCCATGGTTTAACATGATTTTGATGTTGGGAAGTCAGGAGCTTGGTGTAGTCCGTGGTTTGGTGTCTTTTCTTGGCTGTTTGTGGCTGTTTCGAGGTGATGCTATTGGTAAGACTTATTCATCTGGTTTCCTTGGTTATCTAGGTTAGTTATAGATGTGTTAACCCCATTAGGTTATTGTCTCGGAGTTTCTACTGTCGAATTCCTATGAATCTTGTTGGATAAGCTTCGTTTGTCTTGTTTTGTTGTTGAGATGTGTTGGCTGCATTTTGGCAGAATTTTGGACTTCCTTTAGGCAGTAGGTTCATAGTGTTCAAGGCTCAAGTTCGACTAGGCTTGAAGTTAAGGTATGTTAGGCTTGTCCCTCCCTTTTTCAGCATGAATTCCATAGTCATTGTCGTTCGTGTTGACGTGTGTGTTGGTTGTTTTGTGATGGCTTGTGTTTTTGCTATTATTGAACTCTTTTTATGCTTTTTATATGCTTATAATGGTGTGTTTAAGGTGATTGTTTTGTTGGTGGCTCGGGCTTGAGTGCAGAGAATTGTAGTCATGGCAAATTGTTAGGCTCGTGTCGAGAGGCCGTGTGTGAGGCGTGTGGTTCTTGTGGCAAGTTGTGGGATGTTTGAGTGAATAAGATTAGGTGATTATATTGTCAAGTTAATGAGGGATTAGAGTGGTTAAGGTCAATGGCTGCGACAATCCTTTGTTATATTTGAATCGGCGATCATGTCGACCACGTCAAGGGCACGTGACGGCCGTGGTGACACTTGGGCTGATTCGGCAATGTCCCTTGATGTTAATGGTAAGTAGAGTGGCATGTGGGTTGTTTGTAAAGCTTGAGGATAGACTGGTTAGGATGGTGGTCTTTAGCTTGGTTAGTGGCTCGTCAGTGGACAGCTAGACGTGAAAGAATAGTACTGTGTTGTATTAGTCGGGTTGTGGGGTTTAAGAGCCGATTGTGAGCTGTTTGAGCATGAATTATTATTGTTTTGGATTGTGTGTGTGTTGTGTTTGAGGCCTTATGGCTTGTGGATACCCGACGCACGAGAGTGTTTCCGACTGAGGGGTTGAGCCCAAGGAGTGAAATGACCTGCGGGGTTGAGAATGATGTCCTCCATAGTGTCGAGTTGAGACATGATTCGAGAGTGGTCAGACATGTCTGGGCCTTCCTAAGGTCGTGATTGGTTCTCCCAGATGGATTGAGCTTCGCTAATTGTGCACAGCCAAGAGAGTGTTCGGCAGTGCCTGATTGATGATGTTGATTAACTTGTGTTTACTTGTGATTTGTTTGGCATTATATTGTGGTTGTTGCTTTTGTTATTTGTTATCTGATAGGAGTGGATGCTAGATGTTTGTGTTATCTGAGGCCATTAAGGGGTCTAGAGGCGATGATAAGTGATCTGTGTCGGCTAGGTGTCATTGTATTATTATTTACTTTTGGACTTGTCGGGCTTACGGGGGCCACGTAGGTTCTATCTGTATGTTTACTTTTGGACTTGTCGGGCTTATAGGGCCAGGTAGGTTCTGTTTGTATGTTTTCTTGTACTTTCCAGGCTTATGGGAGCCAGGTAGGTTTTATGTGTTTACTTAACTTCAGTTCTCCTTCTGCGATATTTGGTATATCTATTGATCTCTAATCTTAGTCTTCCAGTTGTTTCTGCCTTTCATGCTCAGTACATTATTGTACCGACACCCTAGTCAAGGCGCTGCATTCATACCTGCAGGTGATGGTGGGCTGTTAGATCGAGTTCTTGGGTGCTGAGTGGAGTTCCAGCTGAGTTGGTGCACTCCAAGTCTTTCGGAGTCGCCAGGTGTTTAAGTTAAGGGTAGTTCGGGGCCCTGTCCCGATCATATGATTACTAATGTATTCATAGAGGCTCATAGACATTAATGTGGTTTTAGTATGTTGTTATAGGCTAGGTGGGCCATGTTGTATAGTTGGTCTTCCATTCTGTGGCCTCGACAGCATATTGTATTTATTTTTTCTTGGTTGGACAGGTGAGCCAGCTTCTGATATAGTCTATCGTCTCATTCTGATTGAATAGTTGTTGTGTTGTTGAACCTCATCGGTTCTGGCCTTTGTTTTATATTTTGGACGTCGGGTATGCTCATATCAGGGCTGGCACCAGGTGCCAGTCACACCTCCCCGGGTTTGGGGTGTGAAACTTTTAAACTAATTGTAGTACTCAGTTGTTATATAATTATGCATGTTCTACTTATCATGCTATGTTATGTTATGTTTATGTTTTTGCTATATCGTCATGTTAAGTATTCCGCTTAATGATATGAAGTTAGATGAATTTTCATGTCATGGGTTGACATGGAGTCTCTCGGGGCTCCTTGTCCCGTGTTACGATCCGGGTCTATGTTCGGGTCGTGACAAAACTTGGTATCAGAGCAACAGGTTTGAAGCGTCCTACGGTGTCTGAAAGCCGTGTTAAGTAGAGTCATTTTCATAGGTATGAAGCGCGTCACACATATGACGAAGAGGCTACAAGACGTTTAGGAAATGTTCCCTTCTTTCATGATCAATGTCGTGCGATGAAATTTCTTTCTATCATTCTAATTCGTGCTATTCGTGATTGCAGAATCATGGCTCCCCTAAGAATGAATGGTAGGAGGAATGGAGACGGAGCCGGCCATGAGGATGGCAACGAAAATGGGCACTAGCAGGCCCTACCAATTCAGGAGCACCAGGCATCAAAGTCAGTTGCCCATGCTGAGTTTCAGGCTGCTATTCAGATGTTTGCGTAGGCCTTGACCGCTCAGGTCAATCAGCAAGTTGTTGTGTATGTTCCACAAAATGGCAATGCAGCAGCGGCTCAAGTTTGAGACTTCTTGAGAATGAACCCGCCAGAGTTCCTCGGGTCAAAGGTAAATGAGGACCCGCATGAATTCATCGATGAGATTCTAAAAATCACTCAGGTCATGGGGGTAACTAATGGAGAGTGTGTTGATTTGGCCTCTGATCAGCTGAAAGGGGTGGCGCATATCTGGTTTAAGCAATGGAGAGACAATAGGGTAGTAGGGGCAGGCCCTATAGGTTGGGAAGAGTTTCATGCAACCTTTCTGGATCGGTTTTTCCCTCGCGAGATGAGGGAACTGAAGGCAGCCGAGTTTGTAAATCTGAAGCAGGGTGATATGTCGATTCAGGAGTACACTATGGATTTCACTCACTTATCCATGTATGCACCAGATTTAGTGGCAGGACAGAGGTCTTGGGAGAGACGCTTTGTGCATGGAGTGGCAGGCTACCTAGATAAGGACTATAGGATCACCATGCTGCATTAGGATATAGATTTTCCCTGCATAGTGTTGCATGCCCAGCAAATGGAGTCAGTGTATCGGAGGCAGAGAGAGGCCAAGAGGGCCAAGACAAACAATTATAGGATTTCTCAGCCTAGATCGGGGGGTGGACAGCGCCAGCAATCTCATCGCAGGTCTTTTGATCCAGCACCATCATCAGCTAGTACACCATCTAGATCACGAAGGGATCGAAGGAGCAGCGCTTCAGATTCGAGGGGCCAGAGTAGCATGCAGATAGAGCGCACATTCCTAGCCAAAAATCCTTGATATATTCTTGGAGCAAGGAGGAGCATGCTGCTCATTTGAGAATAGTGCTTCAGAGTCTCAAGGATCGTCAATTATATGCCAACTTCAACAAATGTGAGTTTTGGTTGAACTCCGTAGCATTTTTGGGCCATGTGGTATCAAGCGAAGGCATAACGGTGGACTCTCAGAAATTAGAGGCGGTGAAGAATTGGCCTAGACCGATGAACCCTTCAGATATTCAAAGTTTCTTGGGTTTAGCTAGCTATTATCAGAATCTGTTGAAGGTTTCTCATCGATTGCAGCAGCTTTGACCAAATTGACCTAGAAGAAGGTGAAATTCCAATGGTTGGAGGCTTGTGAGAAGAGCGTCCAAGAGTTGAAGACTCGACTTACCTCAGCACCAGTGTTGACCCTACCCGAGGGTACCAATGGGTTCGTGGTGTATTGTGATGCTTGAAGGATCGGACTGGGGTGTGTGTTGATGCAGCACAGGAAGGTTATAGCATATGCCTCTAGACAGTCGAAGTTCATGAGAAGAATTACCCGACCTATGATCTTGAATTGGCCACGGTGGTATTCTCCTTGACAATATGGCGACATTATTTGTACGGGGTCCATGTGGATGTGTTTACGGCCCATAAGAGCTTACAATATGTGTTTACACAGAAGGATCTCAATCTTCGGCAAAAGAGGTGGTTGGAGCTACTCAAGGACTACAATATGAGTGTCCTTTACCATTCGGGTAAGGCCAACATAGTAGCGGACGCACTTAGTAGGCTCTCTATGGAGAGTGTGTCCCATGTGGATGAAGGGAAGAAGGAGTTGGTGAAGGATGTGCATCGACTCGCAAGGTTGGGAGTTAGGTTGGTTGACTCGACGGATGGCGGTGTGTTGGTTCAGAACGAATCAGACTCGTCCTTGGTGGCTGATGTAAAACCTAGGTAATATGAGGACCCAATTTTGGTAAAGTTAAAGGAAGCCGTTTAGAATCAAAAGGGAGAGGTCTTCTCTAAAGGAGGAGATGGTGTGCTTCGGTACCAGGGTCCCTATGTGTTCCAGATGTTGATGATTTGAGGAGTCGGATGTTGCACGAGGCTCATGGATCCAGGTATTCTATCCATCCAGGTGTCACCAAGATGCACCATGACTTACGGGAAATCTATTGGTGCAACGGCATGAAGAAGTATAGCACAGAATTCGTGGCTAAGTGTTCGAACTGTCAACAAGTAAAGGTTGAGCATCAAAGGTCGAGAGGTGTGCTTCAGCATATCAGCATTCCTACTTGGAAATGGAAAGAAATTAATTTGGACTTCATCACAGATCTACCTCGTACTCACCGGCAATATGACTCCATTTGGATTGTGGTAGATAGGTTGACCAAGGCTGCTCATTTTCTACTGGTCAAAACCGCGGATTCGGTGGAGGATTACACCAAACTATATATCCGGGAGCTAGTCCGATTGCATGGAGTGCCCTTATCCATCATTTCAGATGGAGGTACTCAATTTACCTCTCAGTTTTGGTAGTCATTTCAAAAAAGACTAGGTACTCAGGCTAAGCTCAACACGACATTTCACCCACAAATGGATGGTCAAGCGGAGCGGACAATACAAACTCTCTTGGACATATTGAGGGCATGCGTGATTGAATTCAAAGGTGGTTGGGATGATCACTTTCCCCTTATCGAGTTTGCCTACAATGACAACTATCATTCTAATATTCAGATCGCGCCGTTCGAGGCTCTTTATGGGTAGAGATGTAGATCGTCCATCGGATGGTTTGAGGTTGGTGAGACAGCAATGATAGGGCCAGATTCGGTTCATGAGGCTATGAAGAAGTTTCAATTGATAAAGGATAGGCTGAAAACTGCTCAGAGTCGCCAAAAGTCCTATGTTAACATGAGAAGGAGAGAATTAGAATTGGAGGTCGATGATTGGGTATTTCTGAAGGTGTCTCCCATGAAGGGAGTGATGAGGTTCAGAAAGAAGGGGAAACTTAGTCCCCACTATGTCTACCCGTACAGGATAGTGAGATGTGTTGGCAAGGTGGCCTATGAGTTGGAGTTGCCCTCATAATTGGCTTCTATTTATCCTGTATTCAATGTATCGCTCCTGAAGAAATGTTTAGGTGATCCAGCTCTAGTTGTCCCAATGGACAATGTTGATGTAAAAGACAACCTCAGTTATGAGGAGGTTCTGGCAGAAATACTGGATCATCAGGTTCGAAGGCTAAGAAACAAGGAAGTAGCTTCAGTTAAAGTGCTATGGAAGAATCAGCATGTTAAGGGAGCTATGTGGGAAGTTGAAGAAGATATGATGGTTAGATATCCACATTTATTCTCTACCGGCTCAGTTCCAGCTTGAGGTATTAGTTTTGACCTAAAACTCTATTTAGTTTTCATGTTCAGTTCATGTGCCCAAGTTACTTTTATGTATGTGGGTGTATGTATGATTCCTAAATTCCGTTCAATTATGTAGTTTGAATCAGAGGTAGTCATTCTGTCAGTTTTAGGCTTAAATGATCAGTATTTAAATGTGATGGTTTCTCTACTTTTCTAGTTTTCCAACATTCGAAGATGAATGTTCTCAAGGGGGAGATATTGTTATACCTCGGGAGTCCAAAGATCAGACCCGAGAGCTGAAATGGAGAAAAAGTTGAAATTTGGCACCAGGCATAGAACGAATTGTGAGGAGACCCGTGAGAGGAGCCCAGGAGTCCTGATGTGACTCGTGAGGAGTCCAAGGGAATGAATTCAAAATTTTGGAATTTGGATCCCACGGACGTGACCACGACTCATGGTCAGGCCCCACAAGTTGTTAGGTCAGCCGTGGGATGGGTGAGTAAGAAGATAGAAGGAAGACAGGCAGTGTACCTGAAGGGAGGTCCCCACGGGTCGTGGTCAGTCCCCACGATTCGTCGGAACAGTCGTGGCCAAGCAGGGAATGATTTTTTTTGGAAGTTAAGGCAATGCAAATCACGGATGGTGACCACGAGTCGTGGTCACCTTGTCACGAGTCGTTATGTCCTCCGTTTATGAGCCCAGGAGACCTGTTGAGCAGTGTACTTCATGGATCAAGCCACGAGTCATGGTCAGAGGGAATGAGTCGTTAGGTCCCTCGTTGGGACCATCTGGCAGTTATTTTCTATGAATTTAATAAGGGTTTTTTCGTAATTTCTAAGCTTCTAATGCCTAAACTACGTCGTTTTGAGTTATGAATAGTGACTTTTAAAGGGGTTAAGTTCATTTTAGGCCATTTTCATATTCATGCATGCAAGAGTGATAATTAAAGAGTTGATCAAGGCAATACTTCAAGGTTGTCCTCAATTCCTTTTTGGGCATTCAAGGGAGGGTAAGAATCAGCCATTTATAGGTATGTAGAGTTATGAGTGCGTGTTTCTGTTCACACCCATGCCCAATCTCTCCTAATTCATGAAGAGTTGTTCAAAAATCTTATGGGGTTTTATCTTAAATCTTGTGGAATTCTAATGATCTATCAATGGGTTATTATTTTTTGTGATTTACATCATATTTTATAAATTGTGATCAAATTCTACAACTATTTTGATTATAAATTTATTGATTTCGATTTCTATTAAATTATGCCTAATTATGCATGTTCTATGATGAATCGAGTTATGGTCTTTACCTTAATTGTTGATATTCATAAACTCATCATGATTTATGAGTTATAATTTGGATTTATTCAAATTCCTGTTATAAATTTATGATTTACAAAGTCTATACATGATCTACAAGTATGCATGAACCCCATGATTTACTAATTATATTTTTGGCCTACTCACGGGCCTTACCATCATGGCTAGTTCACGTATTTACAAGCACGTTTATGATTATCATGATTTAACTAGCCCATGAATTTCATGCATATTATACTATGAGCACTATATATATTTTGGGAGTAGTATTTAACACCGAGTAGGTTTGGGGCCCAGATTTTGTCCCGAATCTCAGAACTACGTGCCACCGTAGGACTTGATGGGACCTCCTTTGTGACTGTCCCCTTGCCCAAATGGGCCCTTTCATGTGTGATATCACGCCCTTTATGGTTCTACCCTTAGCAAGGTACGAACACCCTCCCGACTAGGGATTTTCAGGTCGGGCTCCATGTGTGCTCATATGGGATATGTCGGTTATAAAAATCTCCCATTGTTCCTCATGTTTTATGCATTGATATGTTTATGTATTTGGCTCAAGTGATGATTTAATCAAGTTTCTCTCATTACTATGATAATGAATGGTTTGTGAACGAATTAAAAACCTTGAGCCTTATGTTATCTCATGGTATTTATGTTACGAGCATGTTGTCCCACTCTTTTTATTGTTTATAAGCTTTTATGTAATTTTAAATGTCCATTTTACTTACCTTGCATACTCGGTACATTCCACGTACTGACCGCATATTCTATGCTGTATCATTTCATGATACAGGACCCGACTCTCAGGCTTAGCCCCGTCAATAGTCCATTTCAGAGTTTAGCATCTAAGCCTTTTGGTGAGTCCTTATTCTCCGAGGACCATATGTTTCAGATATTGATGTCCCTTTTTGCTTTTAGTTTTGCTGGGTTAGTTGGAAATGTTTTCCCATCAACCCATCTGATACGATAGAGGCTTTCAGACTAATTGTAGTACTCAGCTGTTATGTAATTGTGTATGTTCCGCTCATCATGCTATGTTATGTTATGTTAATATTTCCGCTATATCGTCATGTTAAGTATTCCGCTTAATGATATGAAGTTAGATGAATGTTCATGCCATGGGTCGACCTAGAGTCTCTCAGGCCTCCTAGTCCCGTATTACGATCTGGGTCTACATTCGGTCGTGAAAAAGCTAAAAGTTTATAATGTTACAGCTTCGCAAGGACTATACATCGGATAGTTTGTATTTCTTGTAACATTTAGGAGGAATTAATCCTATTGAGTGTCGACGATCCTCAAAAACCTATTATTTCAATATCTATAAATTAATGATACTAAGGTTTTACAGAGTTTCAAATGTATTGATGCACAAATGCTTTCAAATGCATTGGCTTTCAATTTCTCTGCACAAGTTCTTGCGAATTCACTGAACATGCACTGCATAAATTCTTTCAAATGCTCCGTACAGATGCTTTAAAACACACTGCACATAGCTTCACTTACTCTACATATACGATTTCAAAAGAACTAAACAAGCATTGCAAAAATATGCTTTTAAATACTCTGCACAAATGCTTTAATATCGCTACACCTGGCTTTCAACTGCTTTCTAATGCACTGCATAAACGTTTTAAAATGTACTATATAATTGCTTTTAGTTATACTGCACAATCGGTTTCAAATATACTACACAAGCGCTTTACAAAATGCATTGCTTTCAAAGTCGTCGTTGCCATAACTCATTAACTTGAAAAACCTTATTTTCATGAGTCTCAGGCTTAAAAAGGCCTCATTCTCATAAAATCATTTGGCTTTAGAAGGCCTCATATTCATGAACTATTTGGTTTAAGGCTTCATCTTCATTAATCATCACCAAAAGGTACCTTTCTCATGAATTATTGGCCTAAACCCCCATTTTATAAGCTTTCCAAAAGGCATCATTTTATAAATCATTTCAACTTATAAGGCCGCATTTTCATAAATTAACACCTGAGATGTTTCATTTTTTGAGTTTATTTTTCATTGCTTTGCATTTAATACTTATTCACTAACTATTTATTTAATTTAAGTTTCACAGGAACCTTGGCACAATGTGAAACTATTTCTCAGCAGTGAACTGGGGCAATTTGTTGGGAAGGATAATCAGGCTTCAAGGTTAAGGTCTACCTCAAACTTTTCTACACTATACTCTCAAATATTCTGCTTATATCAAAAACTCGATGTCTAAGTCCGTTCGCATTCATTTTCTGAAGTCTCAAAATTCGAATGTGCTCCTTAAACCATAATACCCAGTGTCATCATACTTCAACACTGGGGCAATATTTTTTAAAAGTTTCACATCAATCATGATCCCTTACTCACAGCTACCATAACTCTCTTAAATTTTTCTCATATTTGTTCCAACCGCATTCCATCAGTCGGGACAAAATAGGCTACTTAATCAACTTCTTTGCCCGAAAACTCTTGCATCGTCTCTGGTCAAAGAGGGGCAAGTTGTTGACACCCAATTTTATCTTGCATTTCTACCAAAATTTTTCTTTGTATTTCTAAAAATTTTGATAATTTAAGTATGCTCATTTATTTTATTAATTAGACGTTTTAATATCATTGTTATTATATTATCATAATTCATAAGTTATTTACTTATTTAAATTGTCGTCATCATCATCATTATTATTATTACTTATTATTATTATTATCATCGTTCTTTTTTACAATCATGACCATCTTAAATATTGCAAAAAAGCGTCACATTTATTTTATCAAACAAAGTATTTATTTAATTTTATACTTTATAAATATTATCGCTTAATTCTTATGATATCATGTAATTTTTATCTAAGTATTAGTAATTATCTTTTGTTGAATAATTTATTATGTATTAATAAATAAGTTATTAAGGAGTATCTTTAATCTTAATTTAGGAGCCCAAGGAAATATAAGAAAGAAAGTATTTCAACTAGCCCAATTATATAATTTTTGATCCTTTAATTCAGCCAAAATAGCCAAAAAAGAAAGTCCAACCCGCCAAACACCCTCCCCCCCCCCCCCCCTCCTTTTCATGTGGCATCCGCATAAGCGCCACCTCAGTACCTCATAAGGCGCCAATGACCACAAACACACGCCTCACACACTTTGCACATTCCCTACACCTTCTCTGCCACATGTCGCTCTCGTATTGGTCAGTCAAATTAACATTTAAACCCTAGGTTCCTAAATTATTATGAACTACCTATTTTACCCCCACTTAATCTACCCAAAATACCCAATGTACCCTTGAAGCCCTAAATATACTAGGATTTTTCATTTTTTTTTTCAAATAGTCGCAGCTTGTCTTTCTCCCCATCGTCTCTCTCTCTCTCTCTCTCTCTCTCTCTCTCTCTCTCTCTCTCTCTCTCTCCTTTAGGCCCTGCAATGGCAGAGAACAGATTTTGGCTTCTTCTCCATTTTGAGGACTTTGACCCTCTTTCTTTGCAATCAAAGACCTATATGGTCATTTGAAGTAACTATTTATGATAAATCACTACGAAATCTCAAGGTTTTGACCATGATATCTTAAAACCCCATTACAAGTATACAAGATTCTTTCTTTTGCTGGATTTCTTTTTCTCATAGGAGATTTTTAGGCAAAGTTTTATCTTTTTTTCTTCTTTTTCTTATCTGATTTGCTGAGTCCATCTAAGGCCCTCAATGTTCAATTTCAAGAGTTCATTAACTTCGGCTTTGAAATTATAATCCCACTCAAAAATCCCACCTAAAGGAACCCTCCACAAACCCTACCTTTATCCCTATATATACTAGTGTTGGAAAGCATCTTTGAGGCAGGTTTTCAAGTGGCCACATCTTAATCAAAACTACGACTGTTATTTTCTTTACTGGTAATGTTATTCATATATTCCATCAAACACTAAGTCACTTGCTCTTTTTGAATTTTGCCAAAACTTTGGTTTGAGAGGTTCAAATCTCGTCAGTTTTTTTTTTGCATTCGAGAGAATATTTGAGATTGAGAGAATCTAGTTCACTACTTCAAATAAGGTATGATCTAAATCTAATTTTTATTTGTGATAGTTTACTATGTCTTTTTGTATATTAGCAATTGTGTATTAAGGTTCATTTCGGTGTTAATTAAAAAAATCACGCTATGTTGAACGTTGTTCATTGACCAATTTGCTGCGAGCATACTCTATTTTTCTTTTGGTGTTAGATTTTTGTATATTTGGGATTTAAAGCCTGAAACTTTTTGCTTAGGAATCATATTTATAAAAAAAAAAAAATATAAGTATACGGATGTCCATTCAACTTAACAACTAAGTTTTCTTACGTGAGCATTAGTTTAGGATTTCTATTTTATTTCATTTTATTTTATTATTTATTTTCAATATCCACTGTGACTAATTTGAAATAAACAAATAAGAAAGAATCCAATTATATATTTATATATCTTTTGATAGATTATTCACTGTGTAAGATATGCTTTTTCTTTTTTAAGTTCTTTAATCCGTATTTTTGAAATTATGTGTTTAACCCTCTGTTATATTCAATGATATTGTCGGTAATGAATAATTATTTTCCTCTATTACAAATAAGTTTTAAATGCCTGGACAAAGACTTATATGTTTCACCTTCCATATTGTATCTTTAAACTAAGAACTATTTTCCCTTAAAAATAAGTAAGAGTAATTGTTGATTACACTTACTTGTGTTTTTATTTTACTACCATTGCTATCATATGAATTAATATATGTGAAGAGTAGGGGTGATTTACCATTTGTCCCACAAGCACATAGAGGGTATAATTTAGGATATATTGAAAATATGTTAAGCATGTAACTCTAAATATTTTATTGATTCTCTGTTGATGGCTTCTTTTGGTATGCAAATTTTTTTTTTATTTTCTTTAACACAATATGCATAATATATCCGTTAATTGTTATTCTTTTTTCTTTTTGGCATGTACATATTCGGAGCAACATCGAGTCTTAATACAAGACTCTTTATACCCACGTAGAGTTGTCATCACATCTTATCTTCTTTAACAACCTTCCACAACAAGAAAACAAGCAACGTGCTTGGGGGCGCCTGTGGCGTTCTTTTTACCTTCCTTTCTTATTTATTATGTTTAATCTTTTATGATCTTTGGTTTATTGGTTGTTTGAGTTTATTTTCATATTTTGAACTATATGTTATACTCACCATTAATATGGAGCTACTAGTGCAACACTAATTAATCACCTAGAATATCTCGCTTAGCTAAATGCTTAAATCAATAGTCGAAATCTGATTTACAAAATATTTCATTAACCTTGAGAGAAAAAATTTAAATGATTTACTCTTATATTTAGAAAAGCATATTTTTTAAGTAAGTTAAATTTATTTAAGTTAACTACAGCAGCACTTAGATAAAAAATGTTATCTTGTAATATCTTAACTGTGTGAAGCATCTTTTTTAGGGGTTTAAACAAGTGATTTCGTGGATACTAAATCAATGGATATTCTAATAAATATTTTTTTTATCAACACTTAATCCTACGGCAAAGATTTATTAAAGGATTAAAAAATAATCTTGTGTTTTGTTCATTTGCGGATATTGATATACACTTTAAGTGGATTAGATAATCAAGAATTAATGCTAAAAATTGGCCAATTTATAACTTTAATTTACAAGCTCAAAAATCGTGAAAAACATTTTAAATTTAAAAGTCAACTGCTACCTTCATTAAGTTATATCCTTATATCAAATAAGTAATTACTATTATATGCACCATTTATCTACTTATTGAAATTTGAAATATTAATTATTTATAACATAGCATTCTCAGGTATATATATGCGTATAATACTATTTTCATCTTACAAGTTATTTTCTCAAGTATTTTAAGTACTAAAATTGGCTATACTATTTTATCAACCTACGCTTTAGTCGGTTAACCGTCTTTAACGGATCTTAAAAGATGCTTAATTCCTTTCCTTTATTATATTAGAACTCTTAGAATCAAATAAGTGAAATAGACCATTAATGGAGTTTATTTTAGCATACCTTAGTTAAATATCCAGGTGTCACGACTCGAGCTAGGACCCCGAAAACACAGGACCTAGAATCACAAATGACTTCAAGCTAACCCATGGTACATACATAGCATTTCTTAAAACATAATCAAGCAGAAAACAACATGAACATGAATAAGCGAAAGACTGAATATCATAAAGTGTATATCAAACAATAACATCACAACGCTGAATCTCAAAGCTGAACATACTAGTCTCTGTCTAAAAAGCCTCTACTATCTGATGAGATGCTGGGACAAGCCCCCAACTAACTCCAAGTCTGAAATTAAACTGACATAACAAGCCTAAACTGATAGATGTCCTCGGATCATGAGGACTCACCTAAAGCAGGGCTAAATTGGACTGGGATGGGAGCAAGCTATTGACAAGACTGAGCTGGATTACCTAAACTTATATCATGAAACGACATAGCATAGAGTATGCAGTCAGTATTTGAAACGTATTGAGTATAAAAGGTAAGTAAAGCATGCTTAGTAAATCGTTACTTGAAATCATGCATATAAATCAAAAGGATCATGAGATTAAGGACTGCATGCTAAAAACTGTATTCTGAGATATTCATAATCATAAGCTGGTTATCATAACTAAACATAATGAACCAACAATTAATAATAGAAATCATATGACTTGTCATAGCTGAATCGTAAATAAAAGCTCATAAATTGATCATTGGGTCAAACATGCTAATAAACATAATATCATAAGTTGTGAACATAAGTATCTAAAGTCATGAGGAACAATGAGAGACTCGTCATAAACGACATCATCACGATATAGCTTACATGATGCCTCAACTATCATACTCAAGTGGGTAGAGCCGTCCAAAATATTGCCAGAGGAAAGGACGCTAAACCATGATATCGATATCAAACTGAGCCCCTTGGGCAGGGGAAAACTCTCTTGAGAGGTCCAAAATAAATAAATATATATATATATATATATATATATATATATATATATATACACACACACACACACACACACACACACACACACACACACCTACGTTAGCGCGTATTTATGAGACTGGTAAACCTCGGAACCCCAAGCCTACTCAGTGCTAGACACTACTCCCAAAACATGTATAGTGCTCATATAATTATATTCTCAAAATATAGCTCGAATCTGAACATAAGGAGTCTTGACTACATATTATATTATAAGTTGCATTGGGAGTCTTGACTTTAAATCATATCGTAAACTGATCTTATTAGCCTTGGCTAAATTTTAATAAACATACTTAACTTGTATGGGCTTGCCCAATTCATAAATTCATGCCTACTTGAAATAGACTTCATAAGTCAAAATCATGAAATCATAAGTTGAGAGTTCATAAACATTCATGCATACTAGATAACTCATCATACTTGAAATCATGGATCATAAGCTTGAATTTCATAAAACTTGTATAGTAGGGAATAATTTATAATAACTTGAAATCATGAATTTATAATCAACTTAAGTGTAAAATCTGCCCATTAAACTTCACACATATATTTGAACATGAGGGGATTAGACCCATAAACATAGCATAGGTAATTTCATAGGATTGGGTTAAAACCCTAAGAATCAATATACTTGATTAAGAACATGAATTCATGAATTTGAAAAGAAGTTTGGACATGAGGATGGAAGAAATCCCCCATTCATAACCCTACATACCTAGGTAAACTGATTTCCAAGCTATTCTTGAAAGCCCAAGAGAATTGGAGAAGAAATTGAGGAGAATTCTAGTTTGATCTTGGAAGGAAATTTCAATCCAATGCTTGTATGGGAGCATATTGACTTAGGATAGGCTAAAACCTCTTCAAACACTCATTTCAGGGCTTAAAATGACATCATTAAAGAATTAAAAGTTTGAGAAATTATAAAACTACCCCCAGAAAATCGCATGAGAAACTTGACTGCCAGCTACAACGACCAATCCGATGGGTCATTCTATGATACAAGGGGTCATTGGACCATCCGTTGTTTTCCTTGGGAAATTATGGTATTCTTCTGGTTCTCCAACCAACAACTAGACAGGATGAGTTATTAGTTGCAACAACGACTAGTCACTCCTTCCATTGTCACCGTTGTTTCTCACCTGGCTTGCTTCCAAACTCCAGACAACAGATTCACACAATGGGTCGTTACTCGCCCCAATGGGTCGTTGCACCTCTCTGTTGTTACTGAAACAGATTTGACCCCTTTCTGAACTCCATTCAACGACCACTCAAGATGAACTGTTGAATCATCCAACGAGTCATTTCTAGGCTCATTGTTTCTGGGGTAGCCTTGACTGGAAAAATCACACAACGAGTCCTTGTTTCCAACGACGACTCATTCCTTGAGTCGTTCTGTGACTCTGGTGAAATTTTTCTATTTTTCTCTATTTCAACCCTCTGGTATGATCTTAGGGACTTTTGGGGTGTTACATTATCTCCCCCTTGGGAACATTCATACTCAAATGTAGATTAAGCATACTGAAAGTCTAGGAAAGGAACTGAAATGCCAAACTGAACAAATGAAGCTAAAACTAACAAAGTGACTGACTCCGGACTAATATACATGACTGAACTGAATTCGTGAAACATACATACATGTTATGACATGAAAGGAACTTAGACGCATGAACTTGACATGAAACTAAATAGCGTACTAAGGAGGAAACTGATACCTCATGCTAGAACTGAGTCGGAAAGGAAAAGATGCGGATATCTAGCCATTATATCCACTTTGGCTTCCCATGTAGCTCCCTCAACAAGTTGATTTCTCCACAACACCTTCACTGAATCTACTTCTTTTTTTCTCAACTTCCGAACCTAACGATCAAGGATCACAACTAGAACCTCCTCATAGGTAAGATATCCTTCACACCCATGTTGTCCACCGGAACAACTTAGACTAGGTTACCGATGCATTTCTTCAACAGAGATACATCGAAAACTGGATACACGAAGCTAACTCCGCTGGTATCAGGGACTAAGCTTCCCTTTATTTATGAACTTCATCACTCCCTTCATAGGATACACCTTCAGAAATACCCAATCATCAACCTCAAACACAAGCTCCCTCCGCCTCACATTTGCATAAGATTTCTGATGACTTTGAGCTATTTTCCGCCTTTCTCTAATAAGCTAAACCTTCTTCATCACCTCATAAACTGAATCTGACCCTTTAAACAAAGCCTCACCTACCTCAAACCATCCAATAGGTGATCTACACCTCTGCCCATAAAGAGCCTCAAACAGAGTCATCTGAATACTGGAGTGGTAACTGTTATTGTAGGCAAACTCAATGAGAGACAAGTGATCATCCCAACTATCCTTGAAATCAATCACACGCTCTCAACATATCCTCAAGAGTCTGAATGGTCTGCTCGGCCTAACCATCTGTCGGCGGCTAAAAAGTTGTGTTAAGCTTTACCTGAGTACCAAGGCGTCTTTGAAACAATCTCCAAAATTGAGAGGTGAACTGAGTACCCCTATCTGAGATGATTGATAAATTGACTCCATGCAACCGAACTAACTCCCGAATGTACAATCTAGAATAATCCTCAGCTGAATTGGTAGTTTTGATAGGTAAGAAATGAGTTGATTTGCTCAACCTGTCCAAAATCACCCATATAGAGTCATACTGTCAGCGGGTACGAGGAAAACCTATAATGAAGTCCATATTGATCTCTTTCCACATCCAAGTAGGAATGCAAATATCCTGAAACAAACCTCCAAGTCTCTGATGCTCAACCTTCACCTGCTGGCAATTCGAACACTTAGCCACAAACTCCGATATGTCCTTTTTCATGCCATTCCACCAATAGACTTCTCGTAGATCACGGTACATCTCAGTGGCACCTGGATGGATAGAGTACCAAGAGCCATTAGCCTCGATCAATATGCACTCTCTCAAGTAATCTACAGCTGGTACACACAGATGACCCTGATATCGAAGTACACCATCTCCTCCTTGGGAGAAAACCTCCACTTTCTAATTTCAGACAGCTTCCTTTATCTTTACTAGGATAGGATCCTCATCTTGCCTTACTTTGACTTATGTCACCAAAGAGGATTCCGACCCATTCTGAACAATCACACCACCATCCAACGAATCTATAAGGTGAACCCCAAATGAGCAAGCCTATGGACATCCTTCACCAACCCCTTCCTCCCATCCTCTACATGAGACACTCTCCATTGTCAGCCTACTAAGAGCATCTGCCACTTTATTGGCCTTACCCGGATGATAAAGGACACTTATGTCATAGTCCTTGAGAAGCTCTAGCCACCTCCTTTGCCGCAAATTCAGGTCCTTTTGAGTGAACACATACTAAAGGCTCTTATGTTCTGTGAATACATCCACATGCACCCCATACAAATAGTGCCTCCAAATCTGTAAACCAAACACCGCGGTTACCAACTCTAGGATATGCGTCGGGTAATTCTTCTCATTAGTCTTAAGTTGTCTAGAGGCATACGCAATGGCCTTACCATGCGGCATAAATATACAACCTAGACCAACCCTAGAGGCATCACAATACACAACAAAACCATTCGTGCCCTTCGGTAGGGTCAATACTGGGCTGAAGTGAGTGGAGTCTTTAACTCTTGAAAACTCTTCTCACAAGCATCTGACCACTGAAATTTGACCTTCTTCTGGGTCAACTTAGTCAGTGGTGATGCAATGGATGAAAATCTCTCTACGAATTTCCTGTAGTAGCCAGCTAAACCCAAAAAGATACTAATACTCGTAGGACTAACTGGTGTAGGCCAATTCTTTACCGCTTTCATCTCTTGAGAGTCCACCTGTACACCCTCTCTAGACACTACATGGCCCAAAAATGCTACTGAGTTTAGCCAAAACTCACACTTGCTGAATTTAGCAAACAGCTGGTGATCCTTTAAAGTCTACAACACAATCCTCAAATGAGCGGCATACTCCTCCTTGCTCCGAGAGTATATGCGAATTTCATTTATGAAACCAATCATGAACATATTCAAATATTGCTTTAACACTCTATTTATCAAGTCCATAAAGGTTGCAGAAGCATTCGTTAGTACAAAAGACATAACTACAAACTCATGCTGACCATACTGAGTCATGAAGGTTGTCTTTGGAATATCACTCTCCCTAACTCTGAGTTGATAATATTCAGATCTGAGGTCTATCTTTGAGGAGCACTTAGCACCCTGAAGCTGGTCAAATAGGTCATCAATCCTGGGGAGGGGATACTTATTCTTGATCGTGACCCTGTTCAACTACTGATAATAAATGCACATCCTAAAGGAACCATCTTTCTTCCAAATAAAGAGAACTACCACTCTATGGGGATTTTCTAGGTCTGATGAAACCCTTATCTAGGAGATTTTTCAACTATTCTTTCAACTCCTTTAGCTCGGCTGGAGCCATTCTGTAAGGAGGAATGGATAAGGCCTGCGTATCAGGGAGAAGGTAAATACTAAAGTCAATCTCCCGCTTGGGAGGTACTCCTGGTAGATCAATACTGAAGTCAATCTCCCGCTTGGGAGGGACTCCTGGTAGATAATCAAGGAAAACCTCTAGATATTCACATACAACAGAAACTGACTGAAGAGTCGAGGTCTCGGATGTAGGATCCTTAACTCGAACTAGAAGATAAATGCAACACTTGGAGATCATCTTTCTGGCCTTAAGATAGGAGATGAATCATCCTACAGGAATAGGTGAACTACCTTTCCACTCTAAAACTGGTTCACCCAGAAATCGAAACTCTACTGTACATGTTCTACAATTTACCAAAGCAAAGCAACCATATAACCAATCCATACTGAAGATAACATCATATCGGTCATGTCTAACTCTACTAAGTCGGTTGAGGTGACTTTATGAAGGACTGCGATAGGGAAATATCTATATAATCGTCGAGCTATAATTGACTCACCGACTGGAGTAAAGATTGAGAAGGATTCTGATAGGATTTTGTGACTGACACCAAAATGGACTGCAACATAGGGAGTCACAAAGGATAATGTGGCCCTTGGATCTAAAAATTCATATATATCAAGATGAAATACTCGTAATATATCCGTAAACACATTGAGTGAGCATTTTTGCTCCTGTTGGGATGAAAGTGCACAGGACCTGTTATGGCGCTGGCTGCCACTTGTACTAGTGGATGCACCCTATTGAGCTAAACATGCTGGTGGAGCAGTTGAACTGGTGGCTAGGTCACGGCCCTTAGCATGGCCCTATCTGGATGAAAGGAAATCTTTGAGCATGTGTCCGGTCTTCCCACACTCGAAGCACACGCCTGAACCCACTAAGCACTCTCCGGTGTGCCTCCTACCACATCTCTCGCAAGCTGGAATGCTGGGCTCTCCAGACATGCTCCCTCGAACTCTAGAGCCTAATGCTCTACCACTCTGATCACGTCTAGCTTTGGATGGAACATTGGCTGACAACTGTGTTAGGGCCGATGACCTCTAGTGAATGGGGACGATGTCCACCACTCTGCTGGGAATGCCCATAGCTCCCTATGTTTGAAAAGCCTCTAATATCTGATGAGATGCTGGGACAAGCCCCCAGCTAACTTCAAGTCTAAAACTCAACTGACATAACAAGCCTAAACTGATAGATGTTCTTGGATAATGAGAACTCACCGAAAGAAGGAGCTGAACTAGACTGAGACAGGAGCAAGCATTGAAAAGACTGAGTTGGATCACCCGAACCTATATCATGAAACAGTATAGCATAAAGTATACAGTCAGTACTTGAAATGTATTGAAAATGTAAGGTAAGTAAAGCATGCTTAGTAGGCATATTAGCTGAAATCATGCATATAAATCAAAAGGATCATGAGAGTAAGGACTGTATTCTAAAAGTTGTACCTTACATAATCATAATCTGGTTATCATAACTGAACATAATGACATGAGATTTAAAAATAGAAATCATATGACTTGTCATAGCTGAAATCGTAAGTAAAAGCTCATAAACTGATCATTAGGTCAAACATGCTAATAAACATAATATCATAAGTAATGAACATAAGTATCTGAAATCATGAGGAATAATGGAAGACTCATCATAACCGACACCATCACGATAGAGCTTATGTGATGTCCCAACTATCACACTCAAGTGAGCAGAGCCGTCAAAACCTTTCCAGGGCAAGGGATGCTAAACCATGATATCAATATCAAGCTGAGCCCTTTGAGGCAGGGGAAAACTCTCTTGAGAGGTCCCAAATAAATAAATAAATAAATCTATATATATATATATACACACACACACACGCACCAACGTTGGTGCGTAGTTTATGAGATCGAGAAACCTCAAAACTACAAGCCTACTCGGTGCTAGATACTACTCCCAAAACATGTGTAGTGCTCATAAAATAATATTCTCAAAACATAGCTTGAATTTGAACTTTGGGAGTCTTGACTCCATATCATATCATAAGCTGCATTGGGAATCTTGACTCCAAAACACTTTGTAAATTGGTCTTATTAGCCTTGGCTAAATTATAATAAACATACTTAACTTGTATGGGCTTTGCCCAAATCATAAATTCATGTATACTTGAAATAGACTTCAGAAGTCAAAATCATGGAATCATAAGTTGAGAGTTCATAAATATCATGCATACTAGATAACTCATCATACTTGAACTCGTGGATCGTAAGCTTGAATTACATAAAACTTGCATGATAGGACAACTTATAATAACATGAAATCAGGGAATATATAATCAAATTTTGAATGTAATATCTGCCCATTAGACTGAAAACATACATTTGAACATGAGGGGATTAGACCCACAAACATAATATAGGTAGTTTCATAGGATTGGGTTAAAATCCTAGGAATCAATACACTTGATTAAGAACATGAATTCGTGAATTTGAGAAGAAGTTTGGGTATGAGGGTTGGAAGAGATCTCCCATTCATAGCCCTGCATACTTGGGCAAACTAATTCCCAAACTAGTCTTGAAAGCCCAAGAGAATTGGGGAAGAAATTGAGGAGAATTCTTGTTTGATCTTGGAAGGGAATTTTAATCCAATGCATGCATGGGAGCCTAATGACTTAGGATAGGCTAAACCCTCTTAAAACACTGAATTAGGGCTTAAAATGACGTCATTAAAGAATTAAGAGCTTGGAAAATTACAAAACTACCCCCAAGAAATTGCATGAGAAACCTGACTGCCACCTACAACGACCAATCCAACGGGTCGTTGGACCATCTGTTGTTTTCCTGGGAAAATTATGGTATGCTTCTGGTTCTCCAACAAATGACCAGATAGGATGAGTTATTACTTGCAACAACGACTCATCACTCGTTCCATTGTCACCACTGCTTCTCACCTGCCTTGCTTCTAAACTCCAGACAACGAATTCATGTAACGAGTCATTACTCGCCACAACGGGTCGTTGCACCCCTCCGTTGTTATTGAAATAGATTTGACCCCTTTCTGAACTCCATTCAATGACCACTCAGGATGACCCATTGAATCATCCTACGAGTTGTTGCTAGGCTCATTATTTCTGGGAGAACCTTGACTGGATTCTTACAATGAATTACACAACGAACCATTGTTTCCAACAACGACTCATTCCTTGAGTTGTTCTGTGACTCTTGTGAAATTTTTTAATTTTTCTCCATTTCAACCCTCGAGTCTAATCTTAGGGGCTTTTGGGGTATCACATTAGGTGTCCTAATTCACCTTAAAAATGATTAGGTGGTGACTCCTAAAGTTAATTAATTTAGAAATCACCAATATGTTGTACTCCACTTTGACCCGGTTAAAATGGGGTATAACAATAGTCACTTGTTGTTATGCATCAAGTGTAATCAAATCATTAAACTCATAGGACCTAAAAACTCATAGTTTGCCGTTAATGTTAGAGAATAGCTGTCAAGTCCAACCTTCCTTCATATAAACTATTATATGAGTAGAATCTACAAATGGTTCTTAATTACAATTATATGAAGTTTGTGCATTTTCACAAAAAAATTAAGCCTATCAAATGCTCCCCTAGACTTAACCCCTCTAATATTCCAAATGAAATACTCAATTATTAGGAGGGGGAGGGGGGTAGAGTTAGGGCCATTGCTTTGAGATGCCTTAATCTTGGCTCTGGTTAAGGGGCCAACAGTAGTTAGGAAAGGATCATCAACACTTTTTTTGGATCTAGGAGAAAGATTAACTTGCATAGTTAAAATACTAATTCCATGTTGAATAGGGTCTAGATCAATCAAAAAATTTCTTGGAGCAAAGGTTCTAATAATGAACTCCTCTTCATTAGTAGAATTGCATTCTTCATACTTATCTTCCTCAACATAGTCATTATCATCATCTAAGGATTTGTTTCTATAAGTTTTCCCAGCATTTTCTCTAAGATCTTATGTCTTACAAACTTGCAAAGAAGTGATTTGCTCAAAGGCCTGACTAAATATAGTGTTGACTATTATAATATACAGTGTTTAGAGGATTACGAATTGAGTTTGCACCTTCTTGGGGCTTTATATCCCTAACTCAATCTTTTTTTGTTCATATAGTTTAGAAGTTACTGTAGATAACTCATGAAACTTGTTCCCATATAAATTTTTAGAAAGATTGGATTTCTAAATTTTAGAACCTGAATCAAAGTCATTCCTTCTATAATTATCAGAGGAGGGTAAGCAATCATGTGCATTAACAGGTTGGTTAAGAGGTAGAGGCAAATCTAGGGCTTGAAAATTAAGGGGGCGCCATCAGAGGCTGTACGCGTTAGTCGAAGAGGTTGTTAGAAAAAGTTTTTGTTAAACCATAAAACTGAAGGTATCTTAATAAATATAAACTAAATGAAAAAAAGAACATAGTTGTGTTGTTTGATGGTCTTGAATCTTAGTGTACATTTTGAGGTTCCTAGTTCGAATCTGGATTGGGCTTTTCATATCCATTTGTTTTTGAGAAAATGACAACTGGGAAATGCAGCAAGAAGGAATAGAACCTGGGAGTCCTTGCTTGCACAGAGAAAGGTAAGATAAGCATTAGACCGATGCACCAAATGAAGTTTTATGCTTTAGGGTGCACAATTGGGCATATTTACATGTCTAAGTGCTATTTTATAACTTAGTTTTAGTCATGTTTGTCAATTTAATTAATTACATTCTCATGTAATTTTGTATATTTATATACAAAAACTAATCAATGTGATTAGCCCTTATTTGTAGGTGAAAAATGATAAGGATGGGCTCAATATGAAGATACATAAGCAAAGCGGAAGCTTTGAAGTGATTGCAAAGAAGATAACTTGAAGATGGCATGAGATGTAAGTTACCGGACAGGGAAGTATGCCACGCTGCACAAGCTGCATGCTGAGGTATGTGTCACGGCAAGAGACAGATGCGCTAGTCATCGTGCCACGCCCAGGGTGTGCGTGTGATGTAATTCCATTCCAATCAAGTTGTATGACAGGCCCGTGCCACATCGTGTAATCTGTGCGCCCACCTCTACGCCACATTGGGCGACGCCCAGCCTGCCTATGCGCATGCCATGTCATCAAGTGTCAAATCCAGTACGCTGGCGTGATACATCTGTGTCACGCTACTGCCTTGGTGCGATGGGCAACATGGCACGGAGCAGCTTCACCAACGGCCAAATTTTGATTTATTTCAGTTAGGATAAATTCTATACTTGGTTATTTTATTTTATTATCACGACATATATTTGGAAAAGCACGGAGGAGCGAAGGGAGAACAGAAGAAACTCACCTAGAGTTCGCTTTCTTTAATTCTCTTTTATCCATTCTTGTAATTACTTGAACTCAAACATGTTTTTGAACTCTTGTATGAACATGAGTGGTTAAAAACCCTTTTTCTAGGGTTGACGCCACATTACATGAATACAATTGTGTAATTTCATCTTTGGTTCAAGTTTCCTTAGTGTTTTGTCTTGAATTCTTGTTTGATTATTATTTTAATGCTTGATCACCATTAGAATGTACGTGTTAAGCTTAGGAAAAACTCGAGAGAGAGAAACCTAGGTTAGAACTAGGAATTCAAGAAGCAAGTTCAAAGTCTTCAAGACTTTATTCGCATTTAGGATGGAAATATACCTAATTTGCCTTGCTTGGTTATAAAACGGGAAGATAGCTAGACACCAACTTAGAATTGTCACATCACCACTCATAGAAGTAGTTGTGAAACTAAGTTAGGTTAAATGGTTAGAGGTTCGAAAGTCCATAACCAAGGGCATTAACCCCGTAAACCACTCCACATAGTTAATTTCTCATTAATTAAGATGTCACATCCCCGCTCAACGATGTAATTGTGAGACTAGGTTGTTGTGTTTAGAGGCTCGAAAGACCATGAACATTGCTTCAATTTTGTGAGACAACAAATGAAATTTCAATACTTGAACCAAGTCGAATGTAGCATTGTATGATTGTTAGGCCTTAACACTAGATGTTTCTTATCCTTGTTTTCCGATTTATTTGTGATCATCGTAGATGTCACACCCCAAAACTAGGGGAGGGAGCAACTGACTCCCGATACCTGACTGACCGGGAAGCTAACTATATAGCATCTGTAACTGTGACACTTAGGCCTTCCAGGCCACCTGTCACAATCAACTAGAGTAATCATCTGGACCCATAAGGTCTCAACTACCACAAATAAATAACTAAAATGCCTATAAGTCCATGACTATGCTAAACCAAGAAACGGAAAGCCGACAAGGCGACAAACTGAATAATACTATACATACTAAGTCCACAAAGCCTCTAACGAGTAAACTAAACTAATGGTCAGAATAGGGCTCCGACCTACCCATAACTATAACTCAAAACTCAAGCTGAAATAACTAAGCCCTAGCTCCAGAAAGAAAGGAGCATACCAACACATCCGCTGATCTCACAAACCACTACTGCAACTGGTAATCCCAGCCTCTACCTACACCTACAGCACGAATGCAGGTCCCCAAGTGAAGGGACGTCAGTACGAATGAAATGTACTTTCTATGTAAGGCTGAAACTGTAAACATGAGATAACAATCTTGTAATAACTGAATCAACACATAAACATATAAAACATAGAGATAAGATGGAATCCTGGAAACTGAAACCTGATAATAACTCTATAATGAAATGAAAATGCAATTAAGTAATGCACCAGAAAGAAACTATAACTATAATGCTGGCAACCAGCCAACCATAAATCCATATATAAGATTCGTTCAGTCGGTATATCACACTGGAGTAAAATAAAAATATCTTCAGTCGGTGTACAATACCTAGGTAAAATAAAAATATCCCCTATCGGTGTATCATACCATGGTAAAATAAAAATATCTCCAATCGGTGTACCATATAGTGATAAAATAAAAATATCTCCAGCCAGTGTACTATACCGGGGTAAAATAAAAGTAAATCTCAATCACAATCATAAATGGAGCCAATATGGCTTATACATAGTCTATTTGTATACTGACAATCATGAAATATGCTAACTCAATAACTATAACATGTGTAGGATCTTACCACGACCCCAAATACTACAATTATATCATACACATATAGGTCTTTCATTTAGGATTTAAACACATACATATGTTGTGAATGAATTCTAGGGAAGTTCCTAGGACTGGAATATCATAAAAACTGTGTAGACACATGTTCATGATTTTAAACATCTCCTAGCAACTCTAACACGAAGAGCACGGAGGAATATCTTAACTTAACATTTTCTATTAACAACATTAACATTTATTTCATGCTTATACTCGTTTGACTTTCATACTTTCATATCAAGAATTGTGAGCATACCTCATTCGTTGCACATCATATCACATCTCAATGTAACTTATGAACGGGAAGACATAGATCGCGTATCTCAAACTTGGAGCTCTTTAACATAAAAATGCTAGGCAACTGTCTAGGGGCTGCCTTAAGATAAATAACACTTATAGTCATTCTTTAGACAACATAGGAATGGCTCGTGTAAAACTTTACAATATATGAGGAGCTTAGGAAAGCTTAGCGGCATTATAAAAAGTTTAGAAACTTTCAGGAAAAATCCTTTAAAACTTGAAAAAAATAATCCAATACTTAGTACAAATAATCAAGATAATTGTTTAAAAAGTACGACGAAGAACTTATCTTTAACTTGAGTTACTATCTCAAAAATATTCGATTATAATCATTTCATAAGAAGTTAACACTTTACTGGCCTTTTATCAACTTAACACAAACTGAACATAAACAACTTTATTTATAACTCTTTCGCTAAACGTCTTTAAAACAGGTATAAATCTTGCTAGCCATTTTTGTAACTCATTCACAATCATAACCCTTATCATCTAAGTTAACAACCTTTAGCTCTACTTTCCGTATTCATCTTAACTTCTTTCCAAACAGGATTCGTCATTCCCTACATAATTATTTATCTCGTGTTCACTATTCTGGAAATTCTTATACGCACTCACCTTTTTACCTAATTACCAACCTTATCTCTTAAACCTCATCTTGCTCATATTTTAACGTTATTCAAAGGTTCTTGAAATCAACTATAGACAGAGAGCATATAACTCACATATTACCTTAAAAGGTCTAACATTTACTCTTATCTTTCCTTTGCTACTAGCGCCTTAACCTTTACACATGGGTTAACTTTCTTACACATATACAACTTTCAAAGAACATGCAACGTGTCTACTTAAAGCCTTAAACAATTCTCAGGAGGTCTAGATAACTCAAGAGCTCAAATAAACATATAGCTACTTTCTAAAGGCAATCCTTGTTGTCTTAATGTGTAACTTGAACATAAGCATAAGCGTCTATATATATCATGGTTTTTGTATAACCTGCTAACCTCAAGATACTGTGTATAACCTGCTCATAAAGTTGGTTCCACAGAAATATCAATAGTTTACATATTCGAGTTCTATTTTCCAAGTTTAACGTATCGGTCAATTAAGAAACGCGTTAATTAGTCGCTTAGCTTAAGGGAGAGGGATCGCGGGACCTTATCATGGCCTTAGGTACCTTAAAACATTCATATAAGAGGGTAGGCAACTATTATAAGGCAATTCCATTTTGTCACCCTCGTTAGCCCTTATTGAGTTAAAACCGATTTCAAATATTAGGTTCGTTCGAGCATCATCGTCTTGCCATGTTTACCAATTTTCTTAGCAACGATGATGTGAAACACCTTTGACACCACAAATACATAACATATGTAAAGGACCAGCTCACAGTGCCTATGCTGAGGGGATTCCAGACTCAATTTACAACTATGACCATAATCGAAGGCAATTTCCCTTTTCACTTTACATTCATGTGTTCCAACTCTTTAGCAAATACATAACTTAATACCAAGTAATTATAACAACTGGAAAGAGACGTAATATTCTACTACATAAGCTTAAGTACAGGGGAATGCCGGATTCATCCTCAGCATGAATTCGTGCTTGAAAATCAAGAGACAAGGATCGTCTTACATATCTTGTTCTGACGAGTTTTCCTTAATCGCTTCTTCTCCAACAACCATGTTTACTTTTCTTCAATTACCTAAAGTCATGTAAGAAGTCTAGTTTGAGCCAATTTCCTAGCCAAAACGTCATAACAACAATATAAAACAACATTTCAATACTTTATTTTAACTTGTTTCCACAACCTTTAAGGGGAAAAATGAACGGGTGAACTTACCCAGATTCTTTTGTGATCACTCCCCAGCATAAAAGGAGTATATTCCCAGAAAAACACATATGTATCAACCTCCAAAAAGGGGCAGAAACTTCATCCAAAAACACCCCAAAAATGAGCCACAAAACCAACTTCAACTTCTAGTTTTAGCTAAGGAAATTCTTGCAAGTTTAATAGCTAGAAATGGTTACCTATTTCTTGTGTTCTACTCCTACTAAGATGGAGTATCTAGGAAGCTTAACATGGTTGCAAACAGAGCAGCTTCACTGCCCAAAGCATGGCAGAAACTTCAGCTAAATACACATAAAAAAAAAAATAACCTAGTCTAGCTTCCAACTTTCCAGCTTTTAGCTAAGATTTTTGGTAAGTTTAAAGGGTAGAATCCTTATCTCCATCCTTGAATCCAACCATTAACAAAAAGGAGTACATATACAGCTTAGTAATGCTCCAAACGCGAAGAAAAAACATCATAAACATGTTGCCAAACGCAGCAACAAGACTCACTGTTGCCTCTCTTCAACTTTGCAATGATCTTCTTCACTTGGATTAAATTTTTGATTGATGATTTGCCTTGATTTATCTTGGTTCTTGCCTATAAAATATAGAGAGAAGTGTCCCCTAAGCAAGCAGCTCGAATTTGAATAAGAATGATATGATTTGAGCAGCAAACAACTTAAATAAATAGGTGGAGGGCGGTGGAGGCGGTGCTTACGTTACTGCTTAATGGGGCTTCAGTAAAATACCCATAACTTTTTACTTCGAACTCCGATTAATGAGAGGTTTGATATTATAAAAACTAGACTTAAATACCTTTAATTTGATAAGTTGTAGGACTTCTAATTCATCGTAGATCGGGAGATATTATCATTTAAAGTTGACCCTTACTTGTAAACTTCACATACTCTTCGCTCTTCCTTTCGTACATATTTACCTCCTCACCTACAATCAATATACAGCTCCATACTTCCCTTAATACGGCATAAAAACATCAAATAATAACTAAATAAATTTTTGGGGTGTAACAGTAGATTTAGAAACAAAAATTCAAATCTTTAAAATTCAACACTTGTGAAATTTAATTTAGCACTTGATATTGAATATTTGCTACTAAGACTAGTCCCTGTGGGTTCGACATTCGGCTCTTCAGAGTCAGCTTACTACTTGTACGACCGTGTACGCTTGCGCGTATACTGGGGCACAATAAGTTTTTAGCACCATTGCCGAGGATTGGAAACTTTTCGTGAATTTTTAGTTTGTGTGTAATTTTTAATTTTTTAAGTGCTGAAAATCTTGGTCTTAGTCTGTTTCATTGCAGGTAACATCTTTGTCCTTGCAGCACACTGGCAAGGAATACAGAACTGGTGGATCCATTATTGGAGACTGAATAACAGTTGCATTTGTTATGGAGAGAGGCTCTTGAGAAAAAGTTGTAGCTATTACAAAGAGAAGTTCTTGAAAGATAGCACCCACCAATTGAGCAGGAAGAGTTGTTGCTAGAAACAATGGCAGCCAGACTAGTTCGCGAAATGGCAATCCCACTTGCGACGAATATGACCTCCAACATGTGCAAACCAGAGCCTAGAGGCAACTTTGAGCTCAAATAGAATATGGTGCAGTTGTTGCACTAGAGTGGGTAATTCACAGGTATGACACATGAAGACCCATAGCAGCACCTATAGAACTTTCTTAAAATCAGTGACACTTTCGTCCCCACCTGAGTGTCAACTGATTATGTCAGAATTACCCTCTTCCCATTTTCACTTTTGAGAGAGGCAAGGAGGTGGCTGAAGGCAGAGCCACCGAATTCCATCACTACCTAGGACGAACTAGCAAGGAAGTTCCTCATCAGATTCTTTCCCTCTGACAAGACTGCAAAGCTTGAAGCGAGATACATAGTTTCAAGCAAATACTGGAGGAAAACTTATACTTGGCCTGGGAGAGGTTCAAGTCGTTGTTGAGAGATTGCCCTCACAATCAGCAGTCTAATGAAGTATTAGCCCACACCTTTGTGGAGATTCTGGATCCTCACACTAAAATCTTACTAGACTCCGCATCAAGTGGGCAAGCCTTGAAAAGACTTATGATGAATTATTGAACAGGATTGCACAAGGGAACCCAGAGTAGCATAGTGAATCATCCAGAGAGGAAGGTAAAAGAGAAGCATGGATTATTGAGGTCGATGGTGTCAATACATTGGCAGCCCAGTTAGCTTCACTCAAGCACCATATGATGACTCAGTTCAGAAAACTAAGTATGACGCAATTGTAGTCACACGTTAATGCAGTCCAACCAGCTCCTAGTTGGTGTGAGATATGTGGCAATGGTAGCCATGGTGTAGACTCGTGCGAAGCCAACTCGGAGTTAGTCAACTTGTAGGTAATGTACTGAGAGGTAATTAGAACTATGGAAACACCTACAACAAGAACTAGCAGAATCACCCGAATTTCTCTTGGGGTGGTAATCAGAGTCAAAGTTACCAGTAGCCTCAACAGTAGCAATACCAGTAGCAGAATAGGCAGAATAGTGTGCAGCATAGCAACATTGAAGAGATATTGCAAAAGATCATGGAAAATCAGGCCCAGATGGCAGCTGATTAGGCCAAAATGGCCTCAGACTTAAAGAACTAGCAGCTAGCAACCCGAAACTTGGAGAAGCAAATGGGTCAATTAGCAGCTGCTCAGCATAATAGACCTCAGGTAGGTTTACCCAGTGATACAGATCCAAACCCATGACAGGTCATGGCCATTAGTCTGAGGAGTGGAAAGCAGTTAGCTGACGCACCACAAAAGGAGAAGAAAAATGAGGTGCAGGCAAAGCTAGTCAGACCGGGTACAATAGGTGCGAAAGGAGATAATCAGACTGCTGGAACACATAGTTTAGAATCAGCATTGCAGCCATTACAGAGACCACCACCACCATTCCCGCAAAGGCTCAAGAAGAGCAAGAAGGAAGCTTGTTTTAAGAAGCTCTTTGATATCTTCAAAGAACTTCACATAAATCTTCCCTTACCTGATATTTTGCAGGGAATGCCTAAGTACGCAAAGTACTTAAAGGACGTGGTGGCCAACAAAGTGAATCTGGTGGATGTCCAGACTGTGATTTTCACTGAAGAGTGTAGCTTCAGGGTGATGAGCAAAATGATCAAAAAGCTCAAAGACCCAAGGAGTTTCACCCTTCCTGTACAAATAGGTGAAACGGGCATAATGAGGACCTTGTGTGATTTAGGGGCGGTGGTGAATTTGATGTCCATATCTCTGTTCAATACACTTGGTTTGGAAAAATCAAGGCCCACAAAAGTGATGTTGCAGCCGACGGACAAGTCAACAGTTGCCCTAGAAAGGATTATTGGGGACCTTCTCATCAAAGTAGGTAAATTTATCATACCTGTTGATTTCATTATTTTGGATTTTAAGGTTCATGACAAGGTACCTCTCATCTTAGGACGACCATTTTTGGCTACTGGTGAAGCTATCATTAATGTAAGAGGCACCCTCAAAATGAGACTAAATGATGAGGAGGAGATTTTCAAAGTGTATCAGTAGTTCAACCCATCCACACACTACAGAGGTCTTTGCAAGATCAGTGTTGTGACAAATGCCAAGTTTGGGGTGGTGGATTCTATGGCTTTATTGTTGCAGGACATCATAACAGTTAAGCCCAAGTCTGATGGGGGAAATAAGTTGAAGAAAGTGGTGGAGGTAAAGAGGGACAGTGTGGAGGTTGTTCCCTCTAAATACAAGAAGAGAAGATGGTTCCCAAAAAAAAGAGTTATTTTAAAATATCCTGAAAAGGATCGTTCACGTCGTGTCGCGACGTAAAATCAGGCGCTACTTGGGAGGCAATCCAAGGGTACCACAGGTATAATTTCTTTTTATTTTACTTTTAATTTTGGTTATTTTCACTTTTTATTTTTGTTTTTGTGAAGTAAGAACAGATTGAGGGAAAGTCTGAGTACCCTTAGAAGAGGAAGACAAGGAGCATGGATGAAAAGATGAGTATGGGGTCAATGACCCATGTGATGAAAGATGGACAACACATGTTGACAGCTAGGCCTAGAGGCCTCAGGAAGTATCTCTCACCTTTAGTTTTGATTTTAAATGATGCTTTGGGGACATAGCATGATCTAAGCATGGGGTGAGGGGTAAATTTAAAAATTTTGTGATGTTGGTTTTCGGGTGAAGTTGAGCATATACACCCACCCATTGGTTTTTCTTTCGGTTCTTTTCTGAAGGGGGGCCACTTTGAATCGAGAACAAAATATTTTCTTTGTCTGCACATAGTGTTATAGTCATAGTTAGGGACTTTTTCCGACGATGGTTGGATGAAGGTCGTCTTGAGGGAAAATTAGTCAGTAGGTTTTTGTATTTGAACCCTTAACTAATTGACCGCTTGATGCTTTTGTTGAGTGATGTATATGATTGTAAGATGCAAGTGGTTTTAATTGTGAAGCATGTTGAGCATAGTTCATGACTTTGTTTAAGACATTTAGGCTCAGGAATGTGACTCTGTATGCTTATTGCTTAATTTTGAATTCATGTGATTAGCTGTGTTGAGAGTCTATATGGGTCTGTCTTAAATTGAGCATATGCACTGAGTGTGAGATTTCTTGAACATTCCATGCTATTGTATAGTGTCTTGAACTTGCCTGGTGTGTTGCAAAATAAAATGAGGGATGTTAATTATAAGAGATGATTTAGACATTTCTTTGAATGATCCTAATTTTTATCCTTTGCTTTACCTACCCTTAACGCATGATCCTAGTCAGCCCCATTGAACCTTAAGTCTATTTTTTGATAGCCATAACATAATTAAAGAAGTGAGAATCTTGAGAAAGAAGGAAAATAGTGTTAGTGGAAGTTGAAGAAAAGATTAGAGATGCTGTTGTTTGAAATATGCATAAGAGTTGGTAGGGAATAAAAAAAAATAAAAGAAAAAGAAGGTATGAAAAAATTAAAGGAACAAAACTTCCTACCCTAAAATAAAAGGAAGGTTTTCTAATGAAAAAGGAAGTAATACTTTCGTGGAGGCTGTTAGCATTATTTATTTATTTTATTTATTTATTATTTTTTATAGGGTTTATACTATAAATAGGTTATGTCACGAGTAGAAAATTTAATATAAAAAATAAGGTAGAAAAAATTCGTGACTATCAAAAAGAAAAAAGATGGAAACGTTTTATTTTTTAAAATTTACACCACAAATAGAGTTATGCCACAATTAGAAAACCTAATATGATAAAATAAGGTGATAAAAATAATTAAAAATAATAATTGTGTAAAAATAATAAAATGACAATTTTGTCTATTGCAATATCTTTTACTGAGAGGCAAAAAATTCAATCAATATTTTTAAATTCTTTCACACTTTTAATATAATATAGATAAAACTGAAAAGACTCATATGCAAAGAGCTAAAGAGAATAATATAATGGGTTAAAGATACAATAGAAATTTAAAAAATTATTACAGAACAATAAACTCTATTTTTTAAAAAAGGTATTAAGAGTTTATATATATGTAATTCGATCAAAATATATAATTTATATAAAAAAATTATTATTTAAAATTAAAATCGGATCAACACATACTATTATGTGATTATATGTAGGGGTGGACATAAAAGTTGAGAAATCGAAAAAACCTACTGACCAAAAAATTTAGTTTCTTGGGAGAATTAATTAAGGGTGGCATAAAAGTTTAAAATTTAAGTTGTAGTAACTTAAGTTATTTTTATTGAGTAGAGGTGACAAACATTATATTAGTGATTAATGAGTTTTGACTCATTTTGAAACTTGCCCTCAAAAATTTTTTTTTTAACATTTTGTCCCATATTATATAAAACTCTAATTACCTAAATAGGTGGAAAATAAATATTTCCTTTTATATATCGCTGATGCTGCTGCTGCTTCTTCTCTTTCATGTCATTTCCTCCATTTTTTCTTCCTCGTTGTGTTACTGCTGCTTCTTTTTCTTCTTCTCTTTTCGCGCCATTTTCTTCCTCCATGTGCTACTTCTTCTTCTTTTTCTCTTGCCGCTCTAGGTTATGTAGTTTTTGAACCAAATTTCATTCGTGTAGCAATGGGCATTACTTCATAGGTGATTTGGTAAGTAAACTGATGTTGTTTAAATTCAACTATTCATCTGGGTATAGCTGCTCTTTTTGCACCAATTTACAGTAGCAGACGCATTAGATGACTTAGTTATTTGAATAGATCACTTAGTTGTTGGAATATATTACAGCTTTTGGCAAAATAGAAGTTGTCTCCAACAGCTAAATGATCTATTACAACAGATTGCCCATATTTTGTAATAGATGAGTTAGTTGTTGCAACAGATCACTGTTGTTGGAATATGTTACAACTTTTGGCAAAATAGAAGTTGTCTCCAACAATTAAGTCATCTGTTGCAACAGATGACTTAGTTGTTACAACATATCACTTATTCGTTGGAGATGACTTCTATTTTGCCAATAGTTAAGTCATCTATTGCAACAGATGACTTAGCTGTTGGAATATATTACAGCTTTCTGCAAAATAGGGACAGAACAGAAGTTGTCTCCAACAACTAAGTCATCTATTGCAATAGGTAACTCATCTATTGCAATAGATAGATCATCTTTTGCAGTAGATGACTTAGTTGTTGTAACAAATGACTTAGTTTTTAGAGATAGCTTATGTTATGTCCCTGTTTTGCCAACAGCTAAGTGATTTGTTTGCCAACTGCTAAGTAATCTATTGCAACAGATCACTTAGTTGTTGGGAAAACAGAAGCTATCTCTAATATTAACAAAATCAAAATAAAATAAAAACACCTTCAAAAGAAGAAGAAAAAAATCAGCATAGGATAGGTAATTGTTGCTAGAATAAAATAATATTAACAATTAGGTAAATAATGTTTAAAGGCAACATATATCATATAAAAATAAATTGAACAGTATGAAAATTCAATAGTTAAAATGCCTCGTAATCATGCACGAACCTCTATTATGCCAGAGGTGAGCCTAAACGCCACATATTTGAGATTATGATAGATTGATCCAAGTCATTAAATTGAGACAACTCGAATTTGGATACAAAAGGCCAAATTTCATTGAAATACCAAAATGAGTATAATAATTAGACAATACATAAATAAAGACAATCCTAAGAATCGGCCTAAATCTTGCTCTCGATCATGTTGGTGGAGGAACTGAAGATGGTGCCCCGACATTGCTAGGTCTTGCCCCTGCATTTTCCAAATACTATACTATGTTTGCCATCTGAGCCCACATTTCAGGAGTGACTGTTGTGGTTCTGAGACGAAAATGTCTTATCCAAATTGTCGTCCCGATATCCTCAAAACCTTGCTCACCTTCTGGGGTAGAGTCAATGTTACCGCGATCTTCTTGAAGCCATGCATGGTATTCTGGAATCCCTCGATTCCTTACATCAACTGTGACAATGTTGCTCCATTCATTAAGAATGCTCCTAGCTCTAGGGATTTTAAAGTCTAGTCCAAATGGAATTTCAAAAACTCTCATATTTGTTCAAAGAGGGATTACTTGTTCTTGACCAAACTGTCGGAGTACGCGTATTGGAGCATATGGCTAGAGGCCTTTCAACCCAATAAGCTCTATATAGTAAAGTCTTCTACCCCTTATATAGTCTTTGGTATGTGAGAATAATGGTACTTCCATTGAATTTGATCACCCGTCATGAAAACCAAAAACTCGTACAAATCATTAGTGCCGACTGGAGATACAAACCGTTTCATCCTTTCATAAAAATGTCAATTTTGTTTGAAAGACTAAAGCATATGTCCACCATGTTTTGACATTGGTAAAAATGCTCCATCGCCCACATCTGTAGTAGAAGGTTGCAACCTTCAAAGAAATTTGTTTCTCCTCTCTTACATTCCCCAAAGCTCGAAGTATTTCTACTAAAATCATGGGAACCAGGGTGAGTTCCTTCAAAGATTACTTTGGCCACAGAACATATGCAAGTACTAATCTTCCCGTGTTCTCGGGGGAATACCAAAATTCCCAATAAGGCCACACCGAACGCGATAAGACGTCTGACTTCCCAATGAGCGGAAGTACATGAGAATTCTTTCTTGAACAGCTTGTGACCATGTCGATGACCGTATCTCTCATATAAATAATAAAAAGGAACCCAATTATTCTCGAAGCATCGAAGTTCATTAGTGTTTTTCAGCCCTAAGTACCGGAGAAATTTCTTCCGAATTAACTGTGCGGGATAATCTGACCTCTTCCTTGGTACTTCAAATTGGTAAAATAATGGATTTCCTCTAATGTAGGTGTGAGTTCAAAGTCCTTGAATTGAAGACAACCCGATCAGGATCCCAAAATTGAAGTAGTGTCATGATCACATGTTTGTCGGGGGAGATCTTGAATAGTGAATTGAGGAACCCAACCTTCTCACAATTGTTAGTTTCTGCCTGAGACTGAAATCTTTCCACCATATCTTCAACATGCGCGGAATACCCTCAACCATCTCAATATTGGGCAATTGGGGAACTAATTCCATCCTACAATACCAATACAATAAATAAACACACAACTTCTAAACTCGATATATCATAAAATGGCTTGGATGCGTCTATCGTAATCATGTTGCACAAAACATGCTTGGTAATTGTTGGGTTATGAAACCCGCCGATAAATATGTAGATATCCTAATTGTGTAGTCGATACCAAGGAACGACACACCTAAAGTGTATGCATGCGTGACTTAATTGAGGTGGTGGGATAGCTCTACCCTATATTTTTCTAAGATTTTGTTTACTAGACTCATGATTCCCGAGTGGACTACTCAAATGAGAAGGCTACGCAGTCACACGGAAGATCCTAACACCCCGCGCATATGCCAACTCTCCTAACATTTGAAAATTTTTAAAAGAAATTTGTGGATACGTGAAACACACCTCGCGTATACGTGTGATAGTATGAGCTTTCCAGAATGAAAGAAATATGAACGGAATGACAATTTATATAAGGCAATAACAAATAAACAAATTATACAAAGTAATAACAAATAAATAAATAGTACAAAGCAATGACAAATAAATAATTCAAACAAGGCAACAACAAATTATTTTAAGGAGTCACCACCTAATTATTTTAAGGGAGAATTAGGACACCTAAATATTAATCCAATAACGCTAAAATTAAACTCCATTTTTAATGGTCTACTTGACTTATGTGATTCTAGGTAAGGGTTCTAATTATCTTAAAGGAAAGGATTTAAGCATCCTCTAAAATCCGTTAAAGATGATTAACCGACCAAACTTAGGTCAATAAAAGAAATTGTTAAAAGAGAAAGATATAATATGAAAGAAGAAGAAAGAAGGAAAAAAAAACTTGTTAAGGATAATAACACATGCCTATTGCTTTTTAATAAGAAACGAGACTAACTTTAAAAGATTGTGGCTAAAATAAAAAACTTGTGCACTCTATAAATTAGAGAATTTTTCTTTTTTTTTTCGCAAACTTCCTTCGACCTTAAAAGTTATTGATGATATAGATAAAATAATTTTAACCTCACTTATAAAATATGAGCGTAAAAGTTATTGATGATATAGATAAAATAATTTCAACCTCACTTATAAAATATGAGCGAAAAAATTATAAAATCACAACGTTTCAAATCTTTTATTTTATTTTTTTAAAAATAAAAAAATTAGCTGAACTTCCAAATATATATTTTTTATCCTTTAGTTTATTTTTTGTTAAAAAACAAAAGCTCAAATTCAAAGGAAAGAAACTAGATTATGCCAATTCAAGAGAAAAGTCACGTTTTTCTTTTTTTTTTTTCCTTTCTTTTTTTTTTATCAAAAATAATTCCCTCATCTAATATTTGGAAATCCAAATTCACTAAATGTTGCAGCTTCGTAGTGGATTTTGAATGAATGTTTTCAAAAGGATTTACCCAAATTTGCTTATCAGTTGGTACTATTTTATTAAGGAAGATAATTTTCCTTACTTCAAACAAAAATTCCTGTAAGGGAGCAAAACAGTTTGCGACAAGTAAAAGTTAAAAATCACGTCATTTTATTCATATTCGTTTTGCAATGTAACCAATGATTAAAAAAGCATAAATTTTATTCCTTAAATATTTTAAAAATTATTGCAGGCTAATATATGCATGTTTATAACAAAAAAAACGGTTAATTACAGACTCTCATATTATAAATAGAAAACTATCCTTTCTAAATTTCGCATATTCTAGGTCTAATTATTTATCGAGGGAACTAGAAATAATAGAATAATAATAATAATAATAATAATAAAAATACTACTAAACAAATAAAGGCAGAATAATTAGTAACAAGTATGAAAGTAACATCACCTCACTCGCGTCAGGGAAGCTCTTCGGACTGAAGTCCAATTCATCTCGTTGGACATCTCCTCACTCTCATTTATTTTCTTTTCGGAGGAGGGCGAGAGGAGAAAGTAAGTAAAGAGGGATGTACGTCTCAAAAATCTTATCCCATTGCCCCCTCTTTTCATTCCCTGCTCGAAAAAGCGCAAAATTGAGGTTTGCTTGATCTAACGGTGATGTTGAGTCTCATTCGAGACTCTTCGCTACTCCGAATGTCATGCAAAAAAAGAAAGTGAAAAAAAAATTTAGAAAAGAGGCATATGACTTTACAATAGACAATAAAGATAGAGAAATACAACAAGTCCAACACGATTACAACCTATAATAAACAAACTAGACAAATATTCTTTACTTTGTACTTACTTCATACACAAGATTTAGATCATGCTCTAAAAAAAAAATCTCAAGCAAAGTATTATCATTCAGGAAATTAACACTTCACTTTTTATATTTTTTTTTAATCTTAGAGAAGTATTAAACTTCACACCAAATTCAAGCCTAAATATAATATCCATTTTTTTAATAATGAATAAGTTTTCTACAAACATTATATTCCCTTCAAGTAAATAGAGTATTGGTGCATGTTTTAATATAGCAGTTAAATTCTATAATAATGAGTAGGCCCAACATTTCTTTTATAATAATGAGGCAGAAATCGTGAATCATTTTTTTTGATAATCTGAGTATAGAAAACATGGTAATATTCTGAACCTAATCATAATTTTAAAAGAAAGAAAGAAATACATCTCTTATTTAGATCTTAAAGGAAAAAAAACTTATTTAGATATTTAAAAAAAAGAGACAAATGAGGAACAAAATAAAATTAAAAGCTATCTAGAAATATAAAAAGAATCATCATTTTGAGTAGAGTAATTACTTAAGGCATGTTGTAAGTTTATTAAAAATTTTTTTTTTTGGTCTAACATAGAACTAACATGACCAAAGTATTTATTCAGTCATATAGATCATAAACAAAATGGCAATAAAAGTAGAAGATTGCACCTATTTGTGGGCAGTGAACTGAATTCTTTCGATCCCGAATCTACGCTCTAACTCGGACGACTCCGAGTAGTGTTTAGAGAATGGCTCTACTATAAAGCGACGATCTAAAGCGGACTATGGCAACTTCCAGAAAAATCTTTGTCCCCAAATGGACGTCAAGAACTGGTATTTATAGAGATGAAGGTATGGTTTATGGAGGTTCTTTTAGGCAGGACTTTTGAGCGGGATTGGGATTTCAAAATCCAAATCAATGTGCTCTTGAATCCAGACGATAGGGATTCAGATAAATTCGATGGGTCGAGTCAGAAAAAGAAGAAAAATGAGATAAAACTTTGCTTAAAAATCATCTAAGAGAAGAAGAAATCAGCGAAAAGAAAAAAAACCTCTGTATGCTTATAATGGAACTTGAAGATTTCTTGGTCAACACCTGGAGATTTCGCAGCATTTCACCATAAATAATTACTCAAAATGACTATGTAGGTCTCTACTCCCAAAGGAGGAAGGTCAAAACCCTCCTCAATGAAGAAGAAGCCAAACGTGGCTTTCTGCCATAACAGGGCCGAAAGTAGATAGAAACAAAGTGGGGAAAGGAAAAAAGTTGCAGCTATTTGGAATAAAATATTAAAAACCCTAGAATGATTTAGGGCTTTAAGGGCACATTGGGTATTTTGAGTAGATTATGTGGGGTAAAATAGGTAGTTCATAGTATTAAGGAACCTAGGGTTTTAAAGTTGAATTGACTGACCAATACAAGAGCAACACGTGGCGGGGAGGATGTTGGGCATGTGAAAAGTGTGGGTGGAGTGTGTTTGCATCTGTTGGCGCCTTATGTGGCGCTGAAGTGGCGCCTACACGGACGCCACGTGGATAGGAGAGAGAGAAGGGGGTCTGGCGGGTTGGGCTTCCTTTTTTTGGGTCATTTTGACTGAATTAATGGATTAGAAATTTTATAATTGGGCTAACATGAAATACTTTCTTCCTTATATTTCCTTGGGCTCCTAGATCAAGATTAAAGACATTCCTTAATAAATTATTTATTAATACATAATAAATTACTCAATAATAAAGATAATTACCAATACTTAGATAAAAATTACATGATATCATAAGAATTACGCGATGATATTTATAAAATATAAAATTAAGTAAATACTTTATTTGATAAAATAAATGTGATGCCTTTTCATCAAAGATTAAGAAAAATGTTTAAAATGGTCATGATTAAAAAACAACGTTAATAATAATAACAAATACACTAGCATGATAATAATAATAATAATAATAATAATAGTAATGATGATGATAATGCTAATAATACTAATAACAATAAGAAGAAGAAGAAGAAGAAAAAAAAAGATAAGCTGTGTTGTCAACTTACATAAACAAATGAGTAAATAACTTATGGATGATAATAATATGTATAACAACAATATTAAAACGTCTAATTTAATAATTATTAGAAATAACTTGGAAGAAAAGCGGGATAAAATTAGGTGTCAACATTTAACACCGAGTAGGCTGGGGTTCCAGCGCACCCAGGTCTCAGAACTACGTGCCACCGTAGCCATGATGGGGTCCTCCAAGAGAGTGTCTCTCATGCCTAAATGGGACAGATGAGTGATATCACATCTTTTCATGGTTCTACCCTTGTCAAGGTATGAACACCCTCTCGACCATGGTTACAGTTCGAGATCCATGTATGTTCACATCAAGTATGTCGGTTATAAGAATCTCCCACTATTCCATGATTTTCTACACATGTTCATGTTTATACTTCACGGTATTATGACTCATGGTATTTTGGTTTAATATACACTTTATGAGATTTTACTCATGATTTCAGTCACGTCCAGCCTTATGATTCCATTTTAAAAGTCCTGAGCCATTAAACTCAGTTTATGATCAGAAGATCATGTTTTAGCTTATCTTATACTCATGATTTCAATTTACTATTTTACTTATCCTACATACTCAGTACATTCAAAGTACTAATCGCATGCTTTTGTGCTATATATCATCTCATGATATAAGTTCGGGTGATAAGCTTCAACCCCGTTGTTAGATTCACTCTTGCTGCAATTCAGCCCAGCTCTTGGTTAATCCTTATCATCTGAGGACGTCAGTTTTTGGATTTTGTCTCTTTTATGACTTTTCGATTATAGACTTAGCAAAGCTAGTTGGAAGCTTGTCCCATCAACTCATCCTATGTTTTAGAGGCTTTTCAGACTATGATGTATAGATGCTCAGCGGTGTTGACATATTGCCTCCGTTTATGATTTATGGTATCTTAGACTTTTGCTCATGCTTTGTATTATGATTTATTCTACTTAGTGTATGCTTATCTTATGCATGTACCATGGGTTAGCTTGGAGTCATTCGTGGTTCTAGGTCCCGTGTCGTGTTCGAGGTTTATGCTCGGGTCTTGACATTATTAGAGTGATTTGATGTGAACTACTTCATTTAACCATATTAATGATCAACAATGGTATTTAAGCGTATTTAGTGATCAATTTATTAGTAAATAACATCCTTAATGAATTAGTCGTCTTAATTTGAGTGATCATTAGAGTGATGTGATGTAAACTATATCATTTAACCATGTTAATGATCAATAATGCTATTTAATTATATTTAGTGACTAATTTTTAACTGAATAACATCCTTAATGAATTAGACATTCAAATTCATCGTGATGGATGATCAAATTTGATGTGAACTACTTCATTTAATCATGTTTAATAATTAATAATGATATTTAAGTATATTTAGTGATCAATTTATAACTGAATAACATCCTTAATGAATTAGATATTTAAATTCATCATGATAGATGATCAACTAAGTGCAGTCGTCCTAATTGGAGTGATCATTAGAGCGATTTGATGTGAACTACTTCATTTAACCATATTTAATGATCAACAATGGTATTTAAGTATATTTAGTGATCAATTTATAACTAAATAACATCCTTAATGAATTAGACATTCAAATTCATCATGATAGATGATCAATTAAATGTAATCGTCCTAATTGGAGTGAGCATTAGAGTAATTTCATGTGAACTACTTCATTTAACCATATTTAATGATCAAAAATGGTATTTATATATTTAGTGATCAATTTATAACTCAATAATATCCTTAATGAATTAGATAGTTATTGTTATATATTCACCATCTGCTTGATTTTTAACAGATGTAGTATTTGTTGCAACAAATGCATATATTTATTGCAACATATGTAAAATTTGTTTGATTATTTCCAACAGATGGTGAATAAGTTGCAACAGATTTCACATCCATTGCAACATATACATACAACTGTTTGATGATTTCCAACAGATGGTGAATAAGTTCCAACTGATATGAAGTCTGTTGCAACAGATGCATACATCTGTTAGATTATTTTCTGCAATAGATTTCATATCTGTTGCAATATATGCATACATCTGTTTAATTATTTCCAACAGATGATGAATAGGTTGCAACAAATTCCATATCTGTTGCAACAGATTTCATATTTGTTGCAACAAATGACTTATTCACCATTTTTTTGAGGAATATGTTGCAGCAAATGATGACATCTATTGCAACATATTCACCATCTAATGAAAATCAAGCATATGGTGAATATGTTGCTACAGATTCCACATTTGTTGCAATAAATGCATATATTATGTTGAAAAAAAGCAAGTAGATGGTGAATCTATTTGATATTACTGAACAATATATAAATAAAATACATCTGAACATATGTGAAACAGATAGAAAACTTAAAATACAATAAAATATTTATCATCCATCATACATTCACTAAAAACATAAAAATATAAATATAAAATTATTTGAAACAACCACAACTATAATTTACAAAAAAAACATTATCAATTACATCGCCCCACATCAGGGCTTCAATTCCTTTTGCATTACCCCAACAGCCCATACACAATGCATTTTAGCCACAGAGTTATCGTTTAGTAGAGTGTCTGGAGTTGTTAAACTGATGCTGATTAGTAAATGCTTAATAAAAGCAAGTGAGTATGACGCACACGCGCTACTAGTTTCATTTTGGGGAAGATTCTCTTTCTTCCCAGCAAAACTCCATCTTTCATTTAAATAAATAATTGGGGATTTTTTGTGTTTTGAAGAAGTTTAACAAGTTTTGCAAATGACCTTTTAAATTCAAATTAACTTAATTATAATTTTAAGTGGCTTTAACTAGAGCTGTCAATATGGGTCGGCCCAGCCCTATCCAAGTTAGCCTACACGAGCTTTAGAATTTAATAGACCAGGCGGGGTTGACTCATCATTTTGATGGGTCATGAAACAACAAGCCTAACTCATCACTATGTGGGTTGCGGGCCGCGACAGGTCCCCATTTTAAAAAAAATATATATTTTAAAATTATAATTTAAAAATACTAAATATAAATATCTTTAAGATAATAATGCACGATGTTACTACTTGTTAATCAAGTCTCAAATCTACCAACAAAATGATTCTAATAATAGTTATTAAGTTTAGATTCAAGTAGATTTATTTGTATGACTTCAATCTGAAATTATTGTTAGTATATGCAAATATTTAGGGTACAACCATACAAGAAATGATTTGGTTGGGTATAAAGTTTCTGTAAAACTGAATAACTTTTGATATGATAACACTCGAACCAAATAGAGATATATGAGGCGCTCTTTAACATGAAAAATGAAAAAAGCCTAATTAATTACAAATCCTTTTTTTTTAAAATCGTTATGTGGTGCAACCTTCTCTTTTACACTCCTTTAATTTGTTGTCCTATTGTAATGCCCCGGAAGCTCAAAATTAATATCCGTGACTTAATTCAGAAAATCTAGAAAACTGCAAAAAAGTTGTAGAACGACCAACCTGATGGGTTGTTAAGGGACCCAACGACTCGTCAGGTTAGCCGTGAGAAGGATGCCAAGAATATGTTTCAGTGTTCCTAACGGACGACCCCACGAGTCATTATTAGGACAGACGACTCGATTCGAACCCTCGGTAAACAAAAGCCTACATAGCAGTTTCAATGCTACGCCTTTAAGTCACCCGTTGCCAAGTTGGAGTTTTAGAATTTGAGAAGTAGACAATGTACTTGACGGAAGGTCACCACGAGTCATCATCAACAGTAACGACTCGCCAGGTCCTTCATTTCCATTCCTTCCTTGCCTTCTTACCAGTGTACCTGACGGATGACACGACGAGTCATTCCCAGTCATGACGACTCATCATGTGTCCGTCAAGGATCAGTAGAGATTTTCCAGTGTACTTGATGAGAGGATCCAACGACTCGTTGGACCTGATAACGAGTCGTTAGGTCACCCGTTAGGGATACCTGACATTTTTTCCCTGCGAATTTCTAAGGGCTATTTAGTAATTTTCTATTCTCTCAAGCATTAAACCACGTCGTTTAAGTACCAGTTTCAGACGTTTTAGAGGGGACAAGCGGTTCCTCCCCTCATTTTCATGCTAATCCTCAAAAGAACATCATAGAATTCTCTCTTAGGGTATTTTAGAGCAAAAGGCTAGGGCTGAACTTTCCTCTTCGATTTTCAAGCAGATTCTCCAGGTTTCTTCGCCAGGTATGTGTGGTTTTAGCAAGGGGATTGTTCTTCCCTTGTGTCCCCAAAATCCTCCTCAATTTCCTCTATCAGTTTTAAGCCCTGAATTTTTCGAGTATGAAAAGGTTTCATGGTTATTATCGTCGATTTCACTTAGAACGATGTTCTTGTATATTGTTGATATGATCCCCATAAATTCTTATCAAATTTTCAGTGTCTATACATAAGTGAATCTAAGCCCTAACTTTTGAGTTATGAATTTTTCTTATTAAATTTCCTCTAGTGAATGAAGAATGCTATGAGCTGAATATTTCTAGAATTTCCTATATATTTATATATGTTGAGTAGATATCCCATGAATGAGAATGACTTTTGGCTCTGTTGAATGAAATTCCCAAATTCTTGAAATTTCCTTATGGTATGAATTTGTCCGTGTTGTCGGCATGAATGAGCTCTCTATTAGCTGCTTAGAAATTCAGTTAGTTAGAACACAAAACTCTATCAGTCTAGTCTCAGTCAGAATCATATCAGTCTAGCTTTATTCAGATTTTAGCAACCTCAGTGTTTCCCAGAAATATATCAACTAATCAGTTTGACTCCAGTTTATTTTCGAGGTGTCAGTGACACCTCTCAATTTTCAGACTCAGATTCAGATTCTAGATATTTGGTCCATTAGGCGGTCATGACATTCAGTTATAACTCTGACCAGCCCCAGGACCCTAGTTCAGTTATTAGTTGTTCTGTAGACGGTTACAGCGCTTCTAGATAAGCAGCTCCGACCGGTCTTAGAATCCAGTTTCAGAATCTGGTCCAATAAGGCTCTTAGGGTACATGCAACTATTCGTCCCTGACTAGTCTTGGGCCCCAGTTTCGAGCTATCATCTTAGTAGTTCAATTTAGGTTTTTCAGTGGGAGTAGAATTTAGCACCGAGCGGTCGGGGTTTTAGCGCACCTAGGTTCCCAGAACTACGTTGCCAGCGTAGGTTTCAGTATTACTTGGCCTGATTGGCCTCAGATATTTTTTGATCACCCAGTTCATGCCTTTATACCCTGGTAAGGTATATTGGGTCCTACCAGTGGGGTGTATACATCAGACTCTACGTCTAACTCACGTGGTTAAATGTCGGTTATAGACTCTCCCACTAGTCAGTCCAGTCTAGTATCAGAATAAGCAGCTCAGTTCAGTACAGTATCTCAGATTCAGTGATTCAGACTTAGGGCATGTCCATGACTATCAGACAGGGTCGTCTTGACCATTCCAGATTATATTAGCAGTTCAGTTCAGTTTATTTGTTGGTCATGGTGTGTCATTTCAGTTCAGACTTCATATTTAGTATGTCTCTCCCACTTACTCAGTACATTCAAAGTACTGACACATGCTTTTCATGTTGTGTCGTTTCATGATACAACTACAGGTTCTCAGGTTTAGCACAGATAGTTACACCAGTTTCAGAGCGTTCCGCTTCAGCAGATCAGAGTGTGAGTCCTCATTATTCGAGGGCCTTGTTTATTTATTTCATTTAGTTATGGTTTTGTTTAAACCTAGAGTTAGCTGGGGACCTGTCCAAGAAACTCCTCAGTAGTTGGCTTCAGACCAGACTTGTCTTTCAGAATTGTATTTCAGATTTATTATTTACTTCTCTGCTTTCAGTCTTTACATTTTCTTAAATTGCTAAAGCTGTTATTTATAAGTTCCGCTGTGCATGTTTACTCAGAATGCTAGTGTGTGATAGACCAGGGGTTTACTTGGGGTCACTTGTGGCTTCAAGTACCATGTTACGTCCAGGGTGTAGGCTCAGGCCGTGACACCTATGCACATAAGTAACAAGCAAACTAAACAGTTAATGAGTAATATTATAAATAGCTAAATAAAAATATTAACCTACTTCTTATCCAATAGATCACAACAAAACATGAAATAAGATGACAATATTTCACTCATTAAAATAATGGTTTAAGTAGACTTTATGTTTGGAGTCCTCTGATTATTTTTAGTAATATTTTATTGGCCCATGGGCCGGCCAACCCACTTCACTCAAGTCCCACGGATCAGCAAGCTTATTTGAGCTTGATTAAAAATCTCTTTTTAAATGGACTCCAAAAATTACAACCCAATTCTTTTAAATTATGAGCTAGACTGGGCCGGCTCATCAAACCTAGTCCATATTGAGGGCTCTGGCTTTAATTTTGGTCGGTCAAAATTGTCATGTTATTAATTTAAATAATTAAAAGCTTAATTAATAACTTGTTTGTAGCCATTAGCTCATTTTTCTCTAGTTTCTTGGGTTTCCAGTTTTCTACCGACTTTACCAGAACTAAATTCGGTGGTGTTAATCCAAATACCATTTAGGTCTTCTAGGGTTCCAACTTCTCATTTGCTGGCTCTTCACTGAGAGACACAGACGGACGATTGAGAGAGTCCTACGCCGGTGCCTTCACCTAGTCGTGTCGCGTCTCCTGTGCACCGGTTGCCGCCTATCACTGCTCGTCAGGTAAGTTCAGTCTCCTCGTCGAATTGTCGTCACATACCAGAAAATTGCTAAGAACCTTCTCTGCTCGGCCGACATTAGCTCTTGAAGTTTCATTTTCATGAGAAGAGAGAGATTTTGTGTTCCTATCTGTAAATTTGTTGAAATCTTTTCAATTATCCATTTTTCCTCAAGAATAGATTACTCGAATCTGAATGTTTTTCTGAGTTGAAATTGATTTGTATTCATTTTTTAATTCTCTCTTCATTCATGGCTGAAAATCATATTATAGCAAGTGAGGTGGGTTCAACAGAAAGCTGAGATATTTCTTCACCTACATATTCCGATGAATTTGAACCTGAAAGTAGTCAGGGTACAAAGAGAAGGAAAGTTGCACAATCTAGATCAGGTGCTTGGGGACATTTTGAATAGTTTAAAGATGTTAAAGGAAATGATAGAGCAGGTGTAACTATTGTAGTCGTGATTATAAGGCTGATACAAAAGAGAATGGAACAACTCATTAAAAGAATTGTCCATTACCACTCAAACAAAGTTGGACTTCCCAAAGGATGGGCAAACAAATTGGGGGGGGGGGGGGAGGGGGTTTGGGAGGTGGGGTGGTTTGGAAATTTGATCATCAAATAGTTAGGAGGACTTTAGTTAATATGATAATTATTGAAGAATTGCCTATTAGCTTTGTAGAAAAGGAGGCTTTTGGAAGTCTGTGTAAAGTCTAAGCTCTATTTCGACCTTCCTAGGACAATAAAAAGGGATTGTTATAAAGTTCACAATGAAGAGAGACTAAAGCTAAAGGAATATTTCGAAGAACTACAACCTAAAAGTTGCCTTACCACATGCACATGGACTTTATTGCAAAGAATCCCTTTGTTCCATTTTAATTGCTAGGATAAGATTTACACACCCATTAAGAAAAAAATTAATAGGGATGATAGTTTGACAAATATAACCTTATTAATTTTTTGGAAACATACAATATTAATTCTTTTCATATTTTAGAATGACTTTAAGTACTAAGGGGTAGAATTGAAAAAAATATGGTCAAATATCTCTTGAATTTTGAAATTAGCAAGTATTTTGAAACTAGTATTTTTAGTATAACTAGCAATTAAAATGGAACGGAGGGAGTAATTATATGTGTTTAACTGCTCATTTTATTGGTTGAGATTAGTTGTAGCATAAAAGAATACTAAATTTTTGCCCCATCTCTAGTCATAAGGGTAACGAGATGGTGTAAGTGTTTGCTTGATTGGAATTTGGATACAGTATTCTCTGTTACTATTGATAATGCTTTTTCAAATGATGTCATGTTTAAAAAATTAAATATGTGGGAAACTAATATGACGAGTGCTACATATGTTCATGTGAGATGTTGGCTCACATACTTAATCTTATTACCCAAGAAGGTTTGAAAGAAACTGGTGTTTCTGTCAAACGTGTTAGGCAAATGGTAAGGTAATTCAGATCATCTCCTGCAAGGACTAGAAATTTTAAGGATTATAATGATTCATAAGATATAATTGATAAATTATTATCCTTGGATGTCCTACTAGGTGGAATTCCACCTACTTAATGTTGGATACAACTCAAAACTTTGAGAAGGCCTTTGACAGATTTGATTTTGGATTTTCTACTTATCTTTCTACTCATATTTGTGAAGATGGCAGGGACCAATAGAATGTGATGATTGTGTGCATGTGAGAAACGTGATAGTTTCTTGAAAGATTTCATGAGCTCATCGAAAATCTAGACCACAAAGATGGTTATATTTCTAAATTTGTTCTTGTATGTGTTCAAGTGCTTGCTCCAAAATAGAATATCAGCACTTCGGTCGGTAAAGAGAATCATGGATTATTTGCTAATGGAAGAATAATTTGTGGCTAATCAAGAAAGATTGGAACCTTTAAACTTTTGAAGGTTAAGGCACTAAGGAGTAGTCTTTAGAAAACCCAAGAAAAATGCCTGAATTTAGGAGAGGGTCAAATAAGACTATGCAGTAATAGGAAAAACTAAAGCTATTCTCACGTCTTTATTTTTTATTTATTTCTCTTCAACAAAAAGTAGATAAAGGGACACCTCGTATTTACACTAATTAGGACTCATCAAAGAAAACATTTGAACAACAAATAACGAATCTACAAAAGGATTTTATGGTTTTTCTTACTTCACAGGAACTTCTTGAAACCATGTAGGGCATTTGAATAGAAACAACTTAACCTTAACAGACCAAAAATAGAACTTAATTAATATTATAGGAAACAAATTTACCTTAATACACAAGCTGTTAATGAAAAACCAATATGTGGGGTACCCAACTAGATCCCTCTTTGTTCAAAGAGGGTCAATTTTTGCTGATAGGTGAATTGCTGTCGACTAGAGTGGTAAGGGTTTTGTAGATAATGACATTTAAACATCCATTTTCAAAATTATGGTGGGAAACACAAAACTGAAGTGAAAAGGAGCTTGGGTTCTAAAATATGAACCTTCTCGCCGACCATACATGGAGCAAATTAATTGACCCGAATTTGTATGAAGGTCCAAAGTTAAGATACGTGACCCATAATTCACGGGCAATCTACTTGCATAGCGTCATTTTAAGGGAAAATTTTGTGGGGTGACTTGCCCAATTAACTGTATCCCCTTTGTTGTTTTTATTTTGCATGAATATCCATTATTAGATTTGAGTTGGTTTTGTTAAAATTGAAGTTGAAAAAGAAAGAACAAATTTTGGTTTTTCCAAATCCCGATGTATAAATAAATTGTATGTATTTTATTTATTGTGTGTTCATTTTATGTCCACTTGTCCAGTGATACATTGGACATACATATTTCATACATGCGAAATACAAAATACATACAATTTATTTATACATCGGGATCTGGAAAAATCAATTTTTTTTCTTCTTTCTTGTTGAAATTCAGACAACACCAACTCAAATTTAATACTGGTTATTTAAGCAAAATAAAAACACAAAGTGGGTATAGTTCAATGGTAGGTCGCCCCATGAAATTTTTACCTTAAAATGACACTGTGCAAATTCACTGCCTGTAAAGTTATGGGCCACAAATCTTAACTTTGGGCCTTCGTACAAATCTGGGTCAATTAATCTGCTCCATGTATGATTGACGAGAAGGTTCATATTTTAGAACCCAAAGCTCCTCCTCTTAGTTTCTCTGAAAACCCTTATCACTCTCGTTGATGGTAATTCATCTATCGCTAGAAATTTCCAAGCCTTTTTGAACAAAGAGGATCTGGTTGGGTAGTACATTTATTGATTTTGCATTATCAGTTTTTTTATTAAGGTAAATTTGTTTCATATAATTAAGTTTTATTTTTGGTGCATGGTTAAGTTGTTTCTGTTCAAATGCTGTACACAGTTTCGAGAAGTTCCTATGAAACAAAAAAAAACCTTAGAATCCTCTTTTAGGTTGTTCAACTGGTTTCTTTGATGAGTCAAAATTAGTGTAAAATACGAGGTGTTCCTTTATCTCCCTTTAGTTGAAGAAAAATGAATAAAAAATAAATATGTGAGAATAACTTTAGTTTTTCCTATTACCGCTTAGTCTTATCTGACTCTCTCTTAAATTCAGGCATTTAGCTTGGGTTTCGGAAGACTTTTTACTGTTCAGCGCCTCAACCTTCAAAAGATTGAATGTTTCAATCTTTCTTGATTAGCGACAAATTGTTCTTCCATTAGCAAGTAATCCTTGTTTCTCTTTATCGATCGAAGTGCTAGTATTCTGTTTGGAGCAAGCATTTGAGCATATACGAGAACAAAATTAGAAATACAACAATCTTTATAGCCTTGGTTTTCGACCCATTACAAGTATATTGTTTTAATTTTTTTTTTTTAAATTTATGAATTTTTTGGTGTATTTGGAAGGAAATGAATGTGGTATCTCAATTCCAATTAGCAGTTTGAAATCTTTTTGCCTTCTTAATCATTTCAGTTGGAGCAATTATCTACCCCTGTACATGATATTTTATCCTTTTTAGATTTCATCAGCTCCCTTAGTATGACTTAGAGACCATACTTTTGCTTTGTGGTTAACTTCAGGATACTGTAAATGATATTTTACCCTTTTTAGATTTCATCAGCTCTCTTAATATGGCATAGAGACCATACCTTTGCTTTGTGATTAACTCCCTGATTGAAAATTGAAATAAAAGATTTTGTTCTCAGGAGTTGACCGTGTTTCTTCTGTGTATGTAATTTGCATTTCCTTAATGCGTTTCTAATACATCTTACCTCATCAAAAAAAAAAATAAAAATCTATGGACTTCCTTCTATTGTACTCTATTTAGTTTTAGGTTAAAAACTCATAAGAAAACCATCAAGTACAAATTAATCAAAGAAAAAATCTATCAAAAAGCTTTATTTTTGCTTGCTTGATTGGAAAAAAAAGAAGATTTAAGCATATGTATTGGTTTGACTTACTTGAATAGAATGAAATTATGAACATATTTTGAATTTTCTTGCTTAAATGAAGGTTAAAATGTAAGTGATTACGTGATCGGAATGGAAATATTGACACTTTTTTTGGGGGTTTTTACTTGCTTAAATTTTAAAAATTAAGTAATTTGTCGTTTTGCTTGCTTGAATATTTTTTGAGAAATTAAAAATGCTTGGGGATGGAAATGAGAGAATAAATGAATCTATGAGCTTACCTTTTTCTTTTTTGGGGGTGGCGGGGTGGGGTGGGGTTACACATTTGGCTGCTCAGCCAAAAATGTTTACCCAAGCTAGCCAATATACATATATTATACACTATTTGCACACATTATACATCTGTCGGCTATTTTGTGAGTGGGTGGCTATTTAAATTAATTTCCCTTTTTTTTCCCATTTGAAATGAAATGACACTATCAACATATTATTGGCTTTCTTGCTTGAATAAGTTAAGGTGTAAGTATTTTTCTGGGTTTCGGTTGCTTATATGACAACTGAAGTGGGGAGCATGTTCACGGGGTTTACCTGAGGGAGAAAAACTGAAGATAGAAGCATTTATTTGAGCTTCTTATTTTTCCTTCAATTATTCGTGCTCAATGCTTTGTGCAATAAATGAATGTTTTTTTAAAAATGGAATTTTCAGCAACTTGCAGGAATAGAAATGTTTGGCTCCACAACGATATTGCCCCTTCCAGCGCCCCCGTTGGATGGGAATCTGGGACCAACACCTCCAGCTCAGGTGGTAGAGGAACCGAAGGATGATAAGATGGAAGAGAATGAAGAGGACAACAAAAAAACCAACAAGGTTCCAACATCTGTCGCAACACATACGAGAACTATTGGTATCATTTACCCCCCTCCAGATATTAGGAGTATTGTTGACAAGACTTCCCAGTTTGTGGCAAAGAATGGTCCGGAATTTGAGAAGAGGATTATTCTAAATAATGCTGGCAATGCAAAATTTAACTTCCTGAATGCTTCTGATCCTTACCACGCCTATTATCAGCACCGTTTGGCTGAAGCTCGTGCACAGAATCAGGATTCTGGCGAGCAGACTACTCAGCCAGAAGACAAAGAAGCAGCCCCTACTCTTCCTACCACTGATGGTGCTGAGGCAACTGCTAAACCTGATCCGTCAGCTCAGTTTAGACCTGTAAGAAAGGTTCTTGAGCCACCTGAGGCAGAGCAATATACTGTTAGACTTCCTGAAGGGATCACAGGTGAAGAACTGGATATCATTAAGCTTACAGCACAATTTGTGGCCAGAAATGGGAAGTCTTTCTTAACAGGGTTAACGAGCAGGGAGATTAATAATCCCCAATTTCATTTTCTAAAGCCTACTCACAGCATGTTCATGTTTTTCACTTCACTTGCGGATGCGTATTCTAAAGTTCTGATGCCTCCTAAAGGCTTGACTGATAAGCTGCAGAAGAGTGCTGTTGACATGACAACTGTCCTAGAGCGATGTCTGCATCGGTTGGAATGGGAAAGGTCACAGGAGCAGGCTAGACAAAAAGCTGAAGATGAGATAGAACAGGAGAGGGTGCAGATGGCTATGATTGATTGGCATGATTTTGTTGTTGTTGAGACTATAGATTTTGCTGATGATGAGGATCAGGATTTACCTCCACCTATGACCCTCGAGGAGGTTATTAGGAGGAGCAAGATGCCTGCATTGGAGGAAGAAGAGTATGTTGAGCCTGGAAAAGAGGTGGAAATGGAGATGGATGAAGAAGAGGTGCAGCTAGTTGAAGAAGGTATGCGAGCTGCGACTCTTGAAGAGAATGGTGGTGTCAAGAGTGCTGAAACCAATGCAATTCCAGAGGAACAGGACCCACCAATGCGGATTGTGAAGAACTGGAAGAGGCCTGAAGAGAGGATCCTGGCAGAAAGGGACCCAACTAAGTATGTTGTCTCTCCTATAACTGGTGAGCTAATACCTATTAATGAGATGTCTGAACATATGAGGATCTCTCTCATTGATCCGAAGTACAAGGAACAGAAAGACAGGATGTTTGCGAAGATTAAGGAGACGACTCTTGCGCAGGATGATGAGATTTCGAGGAACATTGTTGGACTTGCACGAACCCGTCCGGATATATTTGGTACTACTGAAGAAGAAGTTTCAAATGCGGTCAAGGCTGAGATTGAGAAAAAGAAGGAAGAGCCAAAGCAAGTCATATGGGATGGTCACACAGGTAGCATTGGTCGCACTGCAAACCAGGCAATGTCTCAGAACAATGCAGACGATCAGAATGATGCTGCAAATGATGCAAGAAACCTTCCTGGACCGCAGGCTCCTCCACCTCCCAAACCCGGTTTTCCATCTGTTAGGCCACTACCTCCACCTCCTGGGCTTGCGCTGAATATTCCTAGGCCTCCTAATACAGTCCAGTATTCCACTCCTGGGGTTGCTGCTCCGCCTCCACCTCGACCTCCTATGGTGAACATGATTCCTCAGGTTCGGCCCCCACCTCCTCCCATGCCACAGATGCCAGGTCAGCAAAATCTCATGGTGAATCGTCCCCCAATGCCTCCATCAATGGCTATGAATTCTCATAGCCTTCCTATTCCACCACCTCCTGGATCACAGTTTACACCTTTGGGAGCACCTAGACCCTTTGCTCCCCACCCCATGTCCCAGCCCGGAATGTCGATGGTCCCACCACCTCCTATGCCCCAAGGAATGCCGCCACCTCCTCCACTGGAGGAAGCCCCTCCTCTCCCAGAAGAGCCAGAGCCGAAGAGGCAAAAACTCGATGAGTCTTTTCTCATTCCTGAAGACCAGTTTTTGGCTCAGCATTCGGTAGGGATAGCTTTTTATCCCTTTTTCCCCAACTTTTACATAACTGTCTGGGTCTCTTTGAGAATTTTGTTTAATGCCTCATGTTTTCTTATATCTATGGAAATTTTGTTGCCTGCTGGGTTGTATTGCAGGGATCTGCAAGGATCAATGTGTCTCTGCCAAATACCGATGAAGGGAATCTCAAAGGACAAGTTCTGGAAATCACAGTGCAATCTCTGTCCGAAACCATTGCCAGTCTAAAAGAGAAGATTTCTGGGGAGATCCAGCTTCCTGCGAACAAACAAAAGCTGAGTGGAAAGGCTGGTTTTCTCAAGGACAACTTGTCTCTCGCATACTATAATGTTGCATCTGGAGAAACACTCAGTCTCTCACTGAGAGAACGTGGTGGGAGAAAGAGATGAATGGGGAGTTATTTGGCATGGCCTTCAAAGGTTTCTTTTGCAACTGTTCGGCATATCTAATCCTTGTTATAAATTTAAAGAATTATCCATACTTCTTTCATGTTATTTTGGAGATTATACTGGTCTTGTACTTCTAGTTTTTCTTTCTGCAATTTAATCTACTTAATCTTTCAATGCTGATGGTTGTGAGTATCTACTACAGATTTTGGCATGTTGGCGATCATCCATGGGGACAACAGGAAGTTTACTAGTTCTATATCTATAAGATGCTATGCCTGTGGGTTGTGTTTATGTCTTTACTAATTTGTGTTTGTCTTACCACGTGCAGTTGCTCCACCCTAATGGAGCTCAGTTATTTTGTTGTATCTTCCGAGTCCAAGGCCCATTCTGGGATTAAAATATTTCTGGATGTCTTCTTGGAAAACATTCCTTATAATTTTAGAGGTTTTCCTTGGCAATTAATATCTCTAATTCTTCTGTGGACTTTAGGACCTATTTCTGTAGATGATGTGCTTGTCGTGGTGGGAGACGCTTGTACCAAGCACACCTGCCTCTTTTTTGTGGTGCGTTTTTGGGGCACTTGAGTTCCTTTGTTCAAGTTATATGTAGCTTGATTCTTTTCGTTCGCTTTGGTGGAGTCTGCTATATGGGGGAAGTAGCTAAGGTTTTTCTGATGCCTTTATTTTATCAACACAGCTTTGTACCCCTGTTAGGGGATGTGTATGCTGTATTTGTTGGTTGTGTTGTGAGGTCCTATCACGAAAGCAAAAGCAGGTAGAGTTATTGCTCTTTCCATTGGTGTGTTCATTTTATTGTTTGATGAGAACCTGCTGGCAGATATCAAGATTCAATGCTTTCTGTTTTGCAGCTTGCCCTGGCTTTCAGAGGAAGTTGCAGATGATTGATGCTTGTTTCTTATGTAATCTTTGGGAATTCTTTATGTTCTGGCAGATAATGTGCCATCTTAGTATTCATCAGCTATGATTCTTAAAAGGAATTGGTTGATCAGTTTATATGTTTATGCTTTTGTGCTGTTTGCAGCTTGCACCACTCCATTTTATGGGGTCCATGATATTAGTACTAGTGAGATTTCCAGCTAGGAAGGGGTGGACATATTTTAAGAAGCTGCTTTCTTTGAGAAATCATGCTCTGTCAATTTGTTTCCTCTTAACTGTACAACTTTCTGTAGTACGCACAAGTTAATGGCACATCCCCCAGAAGTGATGGGATGCGGCTTCTAAATGAGAATGAAGATGGGAGGAGTTTGCTTGGGTTTACCCTGAATTAGATAAATCTCTGAGGGTAGAGCAACTTTTGAGTCGTCAGCTCATGGCCATATTTCCTATGTATGTTTCGCGGCCTTTTGAAAATTGAAGGCTTCATGTGTTAAACAGGAGGGTGCATATGTTACTTGTGCTCGTATTTGCGTTGTTTCGCGGCCTTTTGAAAATTGAAGGCTTCATGTGTTAAACAGGAGGGTGCATATGTTACTTGTGCTCGTATTTGTGTTCAGTACTTCCAACTATTTGATCATGTATGATCAAGTGAAAAGGGATTAGAGGAGGAAGCATGGAAAAATAAAACTAAATCGACCAATGGCTGCATAGTCAGAGACTCAGAATAACTTTTACCTTTATAGTTCTATTTCATTCATCAGAGGTTTCCAAAATATATGGTTTTTAAATTTGGATAAATAAAGAGAGCCAAGGTATGTCAAAATAGTTATAGCACAACTGATTCTTTCTTTGAAGACATGAATCGATATAAAACATTGGTACATCAAGTGGATGCAGCTGCTTGATAATTTTGTTCCTTCTAGCGACACTATAATTTTCTGGTGTGAATTTGGATTTAATCCAGTCACAAATTTTAGGTGGGAAACTAAAAAATAAGATATAACGAGTAAATAATATATCCTTTAGTACAGAAGAAACGAGCATTTACATTTTAAAACTATACTATACACAAAAGGTAAAAACCAGTTTTTATGGACTCAAAAGTTGGCAAACCAGCTTTAGGTATCATTTTAGTTCTCCTCTAATCTCTCTCCCTCTCTCTCTCTCTCTGCCTCTCTGCTCTGCAAGATCCATGACCTCGAAAAGTATCCCAAGAAGAACTTAAAATCATACGTTAGCACTAGGCAACCGTTCGTCGTACTGAGCTCTGTCGTAGAGGTTCAGCTTCATGATGGACGACCTGATTCTGATGGTTGTTATCGAGAAGCATGTTCTGCGACACAATGGCCCATAATCTCCAAGACTATATCAACTGAAGAATAGTTAGCACAAGTATTGACTATTCAACAACAAATGCATTATCCCGAAAGGGAAAGAAACTGTAGGTAACTACTTGATATGCCCAAGTATATATTTGTAGTGGATGTATCCACTGCAGTGACTAGGAATGAGGATACTTTGATGAGCGCCTTTTTGTACAATAAGGTAAAATTGTAAGTTCATCTTGTTACGGAAGGAAAGATTATCATGAAAAATGATGCTTTGCATTCTTGTGAAGATGACAGAATAGGATATATAGTAGCATCTAGCAGGGTGAAGTTGAAGCTCTGCTAGCTTAAAAGATGGACAAAATTTGTTAATAGCTTTCCTTAAGTATACAAGTATCATGTTCCATTACGTACGTACAGTTGATTTCTTTTACATTTGCAATCGTATATATCCACCCCACCTGTTCTTACGGCTGCAGCCATCACATTGACAAAGAATCCTTCGTTGCATTCATATGCATCTGCAAACTAAAAAGATAATTGAAAGGAACGGATGTTTGGAATCAGTACTTTACTACATGTGAAACGAGCAGGAGATAATGTTGTTGTCGTGAAAGGATATATAGGATTGTTACATGCCTTCACATTTATGGCCATCCCCTTTAAAACCAAACGGACACTTACAGCCAGCCTCATAGGTCTCCCTCCTGCTTCGTCGTTAAACATATCTAAAAATTTACAAAATACATGATTTACTGAACTGGACATGCATGCTGAGAATTTTGTTTTTCCATTTCTGGTTTCTGACCAGCATCCTCCATTGTTTACCCATACACCTTCCGGTTAGAGGAAAAAAAATAAAAAAAATAAGTTGTCTGATGTTCAAGAGCAACCAGCAACTCAATTATAAGCCATCTTTTCAAAATCCCTAGCAGACGAGATCTTGAAAATTCGGATAGTGGGGATATAATGCTGGACGGAAATAAGCAATATTGTGATGGGACGAGGGGTAACTTCTTAAAACGAGAAAGGATGTGTGAGCTATGAATTCTCCAAAAATGTCAGAGCCCACATGTTAGATTATCGATGGAGGATTGAGTAACATAGCCTGTAAAATAGAACATTAAAAGCAGGTTTTGCAATGTGAAAGAGAAAATGGCCATTTATATATATGCTTCTATTAACTAGTCTTGCATAGTTTACCGGAGAAGAAAAAGTTAAAACAACAAAATTCTTGTACTCACATCCAGTAAACCTGTGTCACCAAAGTGAAATTATACTCCCAAGAGCGAATTCACTGAGGGGTTGTTTGGTTACGGGTTAGAGTCATACAAGTATTAGTAATACATGAATTAGTTACGAGAGAATCTATATATTATTTCATGCAGGAATTAGTTATTTATGTATTAGTTATGTAAGTATTAATTATGCAAGTATTAGTTATGTAGGTATTATTTATGTAGGATTTATAGTTATTGAAATTACAATATATGATAATTATTAAATATTTAATTTATTATAAATTAATATATGTTATTTATAAATAAATAAGTAAACAAATAGTATTAAATTTTTTCGTTTTTTCACAAAAATAATATAATTTTTTTTATTTTAATAAAAGAGGGCTTACGGCCTTTTAAAAAATAATTTAGTCAATAATTTTTTTTAGTTTAAAAATTGTATATTCACATATCGAATTAAAAAAGATTTTAATAGTAAATTGATAGAGGTAGATGTGTAATTTTATTATTTTAATCCATGTTAACTAATATCAACATAACTTATTCGACCTTCTACCCCGCATAAAATTATACATAGATTTCCTCATAAGTTATGTAAGTATTAGTTATGTAGAATTACTAAAATACAATCAAACACCGCATAACATTAATACATGAATAACTTTTATACAACATTTGAAAGCTACCAACCAAACATGGTATAAAATTAGGGGCCGTTTGGTTACTGTATAAGGCTCAAATTAGTATATGAATAACTTGATTATTCATGTATTAATTTTATACCAGGTTTGATTTTCAAATAGAATAAAAGTTATTCATGTATTATCTATTCTTTTATTAACTGATTTATATATCGGATTCCATTCACCCCACGGTTGGGAATTACTGATTGGCTCTATCTATAAAGATTTTGGATTTGTTCATAATGATCAAATTATAGCTGGTCTTATACATACGCGAGGAAGGTAATCAAAAAAGAAAGAAAATGGGTTCTTCTTTCTTTTATCACTTAGGAGCCGTGTGAGATGAAAGTCTCACGCACATTGTATAACTAAAGAATAAGCAGGTACAAGATTAATTGGAAAATATCACAACGGTCAACTTTTAGAAGGAAGATATCTGGAGATGGCTCAAGCATTTGTTTATCTAATTCTCAACAGGTAGATCTGATGAATCGAATGAAAACACAGAGTGCAGTAAACTATCAACAGTGATGACCTCCTGATGAGCACATTAATTATCTCTTTTGCTTCTTCATAGAAATCCGTTATGAAACCCAAGAATGGTTACTCTCTTTTGTAACTCTGTGCACGCAGAGCTGCCTCAAGTTCTCAAAGAGGATGTCCTTCCCCAAAATCCTGCTCCGGATTAGGAGCACAATATCTCCCGTGATTTATGCACTGGCTAGCTGTTAATTAGAATGAAAGGTTTAGGACAGTACCAAGTAATATAATGAGGCGTGAACATATATAGTATAACCGCCCTTTTCGTTTCCCTTCTTCAGAACTTCTTTCAGTATTAAAGCTGATGCCTGATGGGACTCCAATCTTCTCAATGTATCCATCAACATCCGAGCTTTCTTAAAGAGAATCCACAGTTATAAGACACTTCACTTACAAGCTTAAGCTAAATTTAACAAATGTCAGTCTTTAACTAAAGAAATATAGAATTTAGCAGGTCCATTTAACTCCAATAAACACCCCCAAAAGCCTCGCAAACTTGGAAAGCTAATCTTAAAACATGTCACTCTCTCAAAAGTTTCATCATCTGTCGGTTGTTGCTTGAATTCTTCTTTCCCTTTCTACCAATAAATTCGTTTTCTTGTTGTTGAGAATAGAAAAAAGATAGATAGAAATTCTATAACATATAGGAGTGCACATAAAAATCGAGAAACCGAAAAAATATCAGTTATTGGTTTTTTCTAAAATTAAATTTGTTGTTCAGTTTTAATTTAGTGACTTATAAAACTTAGATCTCCTAGGGTTAATTCTGTTGTGGAAATTCGAGCTATTTTTCCACCAATAGCAAAACTAATAATGGCTAACAATGATAAATAAGAAGCAGAAAAGAAAATAAAGAGAATACCAAGATTTGACGAGGTTCGGCCAATTATGCCTAAGTCCCCGGACACCACTACAAATATATTTCTCCGAGAAGATTACAAGAGGGAAAATAAACTAAGCCTCTGGAAGAGTTAGAAGGCTTCAAGTTTGGTGTGATAAAAACAAAAGGGGGAGGCTTCCTTTTATAGTCTAAGGTTGCCTCCCTATGCCTACTTATCTTCCGATGTGGGACTTTGAGCCAAAAACCAACAAATCTCCACCTTGGCGAAAAGTCCCAAAAGTTACAAAATCTTCTCTCACAACTATCTCTAGTAGTGTCTTCAAATGCACCTATGGTGCTACCCATCTGCAATCTTCATGATATTGATCAAATTCATACAATGTTGAAATTTGATCGATGTCACTATCTTGGTCATCATATCTGCAGGATTTTCAGTATTATGGATCTTCTGAAGTAGTATTTCACCTTCTTCCAGAATCTCCCTTACAAAGTGATATCGAACATCTATATGATTCGTTCGTGCGTGATAGACTTGGTTCTTTGCTAAACAAATAGCACTCTGACTGTCACAATGCACCTTGACGTGCTTTTGACCAACTCCCAAATCCTTCAGCAACCCTTGAAGCCAAATAGCCTCTTTAACAGCTTCGGTAACAGCCATATACTCTGCCTCTGTAGTAGACAAAGCGACTGTTGACTGCAAAGTAGACTTCCAACTAACCGGTGCCTTTATAAGTGTAAACACATAACCGGTAGTTGATCTTCGTTTGTCCAAATCACCGGCATAGTCGGAATCACAATATCCAACTACATATTGACCAATCTTTTTATCCTGCTCAAATAATAACCCAACATCCACGGTGTTCCGAATATACCGTAGAATCCATTTGACAACTTGCCAATGTCCTTTACCAGGATCATGCATATACCTGCTCACAACCCCAACTGCTTGTGAAATGTCAGGTCTTGTACACACCATAGCATACATCAAGCTACCAACAACGTTTGCATAAGGAATTTTTGCCATATATTCTCGTTCAGCATCATTCTTCGGAGATAAATCAGCACTAAGCTTCATATGAGGAGCAAGCGGAGTACTCACAGATTTTGACTTGTCATTCATGCCAAAACGTTGCAACACCTTTCTTAGATATTGCTTCTGAGTTAGGCGAAGTTGCCCCAATCGTCTGTCTCTATTTATCTCCATGCCGAGAATCTTCTTAGCTTCCCCTAAATCTTTCATCTCAAATTCTTGCTTTAGTTTAGCTTTCAGCTTGTCAATTTCTCCAGAATTCCTTGAAGCTATCAACATATCATCAACATAAAGAAGAAGATAGATGAAAGATCCATCTTGTAGCTTGCGCAAATACACACAATGATCATATTTGCTTCTTGTGTACATCTTCCCCAACATAAACTTGTCAAATCGCTTGTACCACCGTCTTGGAGATTGCTTCAATCCGTACAATGATTTTTCAAGTTTGCATACCATATTTTCTTTTCCAGCAACCTTGAACCCTTCTGGCTGAGTCATATAGATTTCCTCCTCCAAGTCTCCATGTAAAAATGCAGTTTTTACATCAAGTTGAACTAGTTCCACATCCAGCTGAGCTACCAAGGCCAATAAGATTCTGATAGAGGAATGTTTTACTACTGGAGAAAAAACTTCATTATAGTCAATTCCCTCCATCTGAACATAGCCTTTAGCTACCAATCTCGCCTTGTAGCGAATGCTTTTCTTGTCAGGAAATCCTTCTTTCTTTGTATATATCCATTTGCATCTGATAGCCTTCTTTCCCTTCGGTAGACTTGCTAGCTTCCAAGTGTGATTCTTATGAAGAGACTGCATCTCTTCATTCATAGCATTCTTCCACTCTTCATCTTCGGAACTTTGAATTGCTTTTTGATAAGTGGTAGGAATTCCATCATTCACTATTATAGATGCATGAGCCACCATATCACTAAATCGAAGCAGGTTTGTGTCTTACCCGTTGTGGCTTCCTTAATGCAATAGGTTCTTCTTGCTGGTGAGGTCCTTGGGTTGGAACCTCTTCTTCATTTGACTCCTCTTCTGCCATAGGAGTCTCTCCATCTTTGTACAGAACTGGATTGATTCTCCTTTCAAACTCCACCTGTTGCGGAGCACTATTGATCTGTTGAATGTCATCCTTCTTCAACATGGAAGATTCATCAAAAGTAACATCTCTGCTAAGGATTATCTTCTTTGTTTCAAGACACCAGAGGCGGTATCCTTTAACACCAGTAGTGATCCCCATAAAGAGCGCTTTCTTGGCTCTCGGATCCAACTTCGATCCCTTCACATGATAGTATGCAGTGGAACCAAACACACGTAAGGAATCATAATCATTAACAGGTTTTCCAGACCAAACCTCTAAAGGAGTTTTACCACCAATAGCTGTTGATGGTAAACGATTAACAAGATGGCTTGCATATCTCACAGCCTCAGCCCAAAATTGTCTGCCCAACCCAGCATTAGACAGCATACACCGAACTTTCTCCAGCAATGTTCGGTTCATCCGTTCAGCCACCCCGTTCTATTGTGGTGTATGTCTAACTGTGAAGTGTCTCACAATACCTTCATCTTGACAAATTTTGTCAAACGGATCACTTCTATATTCACCTCCGTTATCTGTTCTGAGGCATTTGATCCTTTTGCCAGTCTGAGTTTCAATCATCTTTTTCCACTTAAGGAAACAATTTAACACTTCATCCTTTGACTTCATAGTGTACACCCACACTCTTCGAGAGAAGTCATCAACAAAAGTAACATAATAGTGTTTTCCTCCCAAATAAGTTGTCTTGGAAGGACCCCACACATCAGAGTGAACATAATCCAGAATACCTTTAGTATCATGGATTGCAGTGCCAAATTTCACCCTCTTCTGCTTTCCCATCACGCAATGCTCGCAGAAATTCAGCTTACAAGTTTTTACATCTTTCAATAATCCTTGCTTTGCTAGAAGTTGCAAGGATTTTTCACTTGCATGCCCCAATCGCATATGCCACAACTTAGTTGCATCTGACCCTTCATCATCAAGAGTTGCAACTGCAGCTGTCCCAACAATTGTATTACCATCATAGTAATACAAATTATTCTTCCGGGTGCCTTTAAACATCACCAGAGCTCCAGAGACTATTTTCAAGACTCCATCTCGCATTGTCACCGTGTTATACCCCGTAGGATTCCCGACACCTAGATGACCTATTCGCACGTTGGTTAAGCATATTTGAAGGCCATACGTGCTAAAGAAATGCCCGGGAAAAAGATCGGACGAGAAACCTGTCAAACCATCGCGGAAGGAGCCGAGGCAGAGCCCCTCCGCGATGGCAGCGTGTCACGGAGGTGAAGCCTCCGCGTTGGCTCCGTGACACGTTGGCCTTGTCCAGGCCCAAGTATATAAAGCCCCACTTCGGTTTTAAATCATTTTAAACTTATAATTTCCAGTGAAACAAAGGGGAAAGATCAGAGGGAGGAAAGGAACGAAGGGGGTAATATAATTTTCATCCGATTATGCTGCTAAACGTTGTCCAAACTCAAATTAACCTCAGATACCGAGGTATTTAGCAGCAGAGAGCATTCCTACGGAGTTAGTTTCGTGAAATACGGCCGACGAATCGTCGAGCTACCGAGCTAAGGTAAGTAGAATTGCTCCAAACTAGTGTCTATGTGTTCCTAGCTGTGAAGTGAATATTTCTCCCTTCTGGACCTCTGAAAAATAGTGAGTTTTCGACCGTCTTTTGATAAGCCTAAGTTTAGGCTATAAATTATATCGAAAGTGACGTTGTTCTTTAAAATAAAGCTATATTTGGTATTAATTGATATATTTATAAATGCAGTTGGGAGAAATAGTTGAAGTGTTGGCCGAGACTCGTCCGACAGACGGTTAGTTCGAGGATAAGGTATGTAAAGCTAGTTTCTTCGGCAAGTTAGTAAGCTCGGTATAGTAAAGTAATTTAAAGGCCAGTAGAATGTTCAGAAGTCATGTGTTATGTTTATTTCGAATGTTGGTACGACATTAGAAGCATCAGGTCATAATTAGTACGACACTTGCTAGCACGATATAGATTCTAACACAAGTGTTAGGAACTGCACAGCGTGCTCAGTACATGACGTAGTACAAAACGTTAGGATATCATCGTATTTAGTTGAAACCCAGTAAAGCAATGTAATGTCTGTAAGGCACCTCAGAAGTAGAATGATAGGTTAAAATGAAGTTTAGAAAGCATGTTAGAAATAGCAAATCATGTTACCATAGAAACTCAGCATACAACATGGCTTTCAGCAGAAAGACTATATCTTGTCCAGCATTAGACTTAGTACAGTATGACAGAAGATTATATATTATACATACATACTATTGTTAGCCTCAGCATGTGTTAAGTATGTACATATTACTATTACTAGCTCAGCATATAGTATGTACAAATACTTTATTATTATTAGCTTCAGTATATGGGATACGCAGATAATATTACTAGTTGAGACCTCTGTATTGTCTTGGGTTGGATTACCTAGCATCCATGGCCGCCCCAGGGTTGATAGCTGTATCGACTCATCCACCAGAGGACGAGGATACGTCGCTCTACGGAGTGGCATGCCGTCCCACAGGGGACGAAGATGGGATGCCAGTTTTCCCCATATTGTGCCTTGATCGGCCCTTACACACCCCTGTCGAGTGGATACGCCCGGGTGTTGATTTAGGAGTCCTCCGGACTCAGATGCAGTTATAGTCAGGGGCTCAGCGAGCCCAAGTGCATACCCAGGGGACCGGCAGGATGCTTATAGCGATTATAGGAGATGGGATGACCGAGGTAGGGGTATAGATTCTATGCTGGTTGTACCCCCCGGCTTATGGGGGCCAGGTAAGGTTTGTGTGTGCTATATTATGTTACGTTATGTTATGCCATGTTACATTAGAAACGAGTAGATCGGCAGTAGAACGATACGTCTCCAGGTATGACTCCTACTCCTTCCAGTATAATTAAGAGATGGTATGATTTACATTATCAGACAGTTAATCTATTCCTTCCTACTTCAGTTTCATCAGTTGTATTGTTGTTTTCAGATATTTCTTTTAGTTATTGCTTTACATACTCAGTACCAGTGGTACTGACGCCCGGTGGGGCGCTGCATTACTTGCCTGCAGGTACTCATAGACGAGCAGGCGATACCTCGTGATTCCTGTCAGCGATCGAGTATTCAGCTCCTGTCATCCGGAGACTGAATCCCAGAGGTGTATTTCTTTTTCTTTGTTGTACAGTACGGGTAGGTCGGGGCCCTGTCCTGATTATTTCTATTGCTATTCCTAGAGGCTTGCGGTCTGTATATATTTCCCTGTGGTCAGATGAGCCGGTCGAGTGGGGCCGTGTAGTTGTATAACTGTTAGTACTTTTATCTCTTTTATGTTGGCCGTGTGGGGCCATAGTTTGACAGTAGTGGTGACCTTGCCGGTCACGTAGCTTTCCAGTATTTCATTGATGAGTTACAGATAACTAGACAGCATGGTGGCCTTGTCGGCCCGCATAGGTTTCCCTATATTGAATATGTTCTGGTTAGCTGATAGTACAGATTCAGGTGGCTGTAGGCCAGTTGGCCGGAGGCTGTATTTACAGCCGTTATATAGCCGATTTGTTTTCTTGGAACAGAGCCCGGGGCCAGCCAAAGCACCAGACGTGCTTGGGCTGGACCATCTAGCAGTCCAGAGCCTAGCAGGCACCAGGCGCCCGTCATACCCCCCAAGGTGGGGTGTGACACACCGTCAATCCTTTGGATTCTAGGACTCCCAAAGAGATGAGATTCTTCTTCATGTCAGGTACATACCTGACCTCTGTCAAAACTCTAGTTGATCCATCATGATTCTTTAAGTTGACTAAACCAATTCCTATTATTTCACAAAATGTGTCGTTGCCCATATAGACAACTCCACCGTCTATCTCTTTAAACTCAAAGAACCACTCCCGGATATGACAAATATGTTGGTTGCATGCTGAGTCAAATAACCACTTGTCAGATCGCCTTGTGGAGGTTGTAGCAACCAGTGAAAGATCTGAATCTTCATCACTGTATTCAGCAGCACATGATTCTGCAACAGTTTTGCATTTTTCAACTTTGCCCTTATTTTTCAATTTCGGGAAATCTTTCTTCTAGTGCCCCTTCTCTCTACAAAAGGCACATTCATCTTTACTCGGTCTGCCTCTTAACTGAGATTTCCCTCTTCTTCCTTTCTTCTGGTTTTGTGGTCTACCTCTAGCTACCAGTGCTTCTGCAACCACCTCTGCATGCTTGCTTTCCTCCCTGTCTTTTTTCCTCAATTCATAACTATATAGAGTACTACATACTTCATTGAGGGAAACTTTCTCTTTCCCATGAAGTAACATAGCTTCTATAAATTCATACTCTTTAGGAAGTGAAAACAGCAACATCAATGCCAGATCTTCATCTTTGAAAGTTTCATCAAGGTTCCTCAAATCAGCTACTGCCTTGTTAAAAGCAGTAATATGATCGTTCATGGTGGTACCCGGTTGATAACTAAACCGGAATAACTTCTTCTTCATGAAGTGCTTATTGTGACCGCTCTTCTTCAAGAATTTCTCCTCCAATGCCTTCCATAGCTTACTTGCAGAAGTTTCCTTTGAGAATGAATATTTCTACTCTCTGGAAAGACATGATCGAATAGTACCACACGCCAACCGATTGATGGTCTTCCATTCTTTTTCTTCAATTTCTTCTGGTTTCTCTTCTTCAATAGCAATGTCTAGACCTTGCTGGAAAAGCGCGTCTAGAACTTCACCTTTCCACATCCCGAAATGACCCGTACCGTCAAAAATCTCCACCGCAAATCTTGCATTTGGCACCGCAAATCTCGTCAAAATTGACGATGAAGATGCTGCCGAAGTTGATGTAGTGGAAACTGTGGCTCTCGAAGTCTGCTCATTATTATCAGCCATTTTTGCTCTAAAGTAGAAAAATTACCAGTAATAATTTAGCCAAAAAAATGCACCAGGAAAATTCGCAGGAAAAACTGGAGGGGTCACACAGTCCCACTTAAAAACCAGTTTCCTTAGACAGAATTTTCCTAGACATGCACTTAATTAGACAATATATTACTTAGCAATTTTAACACAAATTTTCAAAAAAATAATCTCAAGAAATTTTTTCTGATGTGGAGGATCAGTTAAAACCGCAACCACAGAGCATATTAAAATTTCAAGAGAAATCGCAATCAAAAGATCTGATACCAATTGTTGTGGAAATTCGAGCTATTTTTCTACTAATAGCAAAACTAATAATGGCAAACAATGATAAATAAGAAGCAGAAAAGAAAATAAAGAGAATACCAAGATTTGACGAGGTTCGGCCAATTATGCCTAAGTCCCCGGACACCACTACAAATATATTTCTCCGAGAAGATTACAAGAGAGAAAATAAACTAAGCCTCTAAATGAGTTAGAAGGCTTCAAGTTTGGTGTGATAAAAACAAAAGGGGGAGGCTTCCTTTTATAGTCTAAGGTTGCCTCCCTATGTCTACTTATCTTCCGATGTGGGACTTTGAGCCAAAAACCAACAAATTCCAAATTTCTAATTAGGTCTCTTAATCTCTCTTTTTTTTTTGGAGGGGGGGGGGGTGTTAAGTGAGAGTCTGATACTGAGAGAGAGTTCTGCGCTGGAGCCTTCGCCTTCGCCTTGGCCTGCTTGTGTCGAGTCTCCTACCACCGGTTGCCACCTGTCGTCTTCCTTCTTGAGTTGTCGGCTGTAATGTGATGCATTTAAAAAGCTGATATTAACTCTTGAAGTTTCATTTTCATGAGAAGAGAGAGATTTTGAGTTCCTATCTGCAAAGTTGTTGAAATCTCTTCAGTTGCTGATTTTTCCTCAACAATAGATTACTCGAATCCGAATGTAATTTTTTACATTTTTCATTCTATTTTCACTCATGGCTGAAAATTAAACTATAGCAAGTGAGTTTGGTTCAACAGAAAGCATATATATTTCTTCGCTTACAAATTCCGTTGAATTTGAACCTGAAAGTAGTTTAGGTACAAATAAAAGGAAAGTTGTACGATACATTTTGAATAGTTTAAATTAGATGCATGTGAATGGAAATGATGGAGCAAGTGTAATTATTGTAGTCGTGATTATAAGATTGATACAAAAAAGAATTGGACAGCGTCATTGATCAAAAGAATTCTCCAAATTAAAAATGTCACGGATCATTAATTTTGATACCAGTCAAACAAAGTTGGACTTTTCAAATTGGATGGGCAAACAAATGAGATAGGGTTGGAAATTTGATCATGAAATAATTAGGAGGCCTTTAAGCTTTGTAGGAAAGGAGGGCTTTGTGGCCAATTTACTTTAGACGAGAAACGGATGGCTTTGCAGAGAAACAACCTTTAGCTAGTTTACTTATCCACAGTATTTGTCCTTTGTGGCTACTAAGCCACATCCATCCTTCCCCGTTTTCCTTCTTTGCATTCCATCCCTCTTTTGTTTCTTCTACATCATATCCAAGCTCATAGAGTACTATCAGGTATGCGATGAAATATTCCATGTGTGGACAAATAGATAGTAATAATAATAATAATAATTAATTAAGTAAAAGTCAGTTTTGATGATTCGGGCCAAAAAATCAGCATTAGTGCAATTCTATGAGTTCCATACAAAGAAGTGTCTCTTGCGTGGAATCAAAATGAGACCTCGCTTCCATATTTAATTTATCCTCAATCCACCTCTTGCATTGGCACTTTAAGCACAGGGAAACCTAGAATCACCTTTTTACTACATAGTATCACCCTATGTTACGTTACCAATAGTTAGAGGAAGTACTTACCTACATAAATGGACTGAAGAGTTGCCCGATCGAGATCCTCTTCAGTTGCCTGAAAAGCAACATTCCTTACAAGCAACTTAGTTGAACTCTTGTCATTCTCAGCTTTCTTTTGTAGTTGCTCCTTCTTTCTACCGTGACAAAGTTGCAATATAAGTGCATATCATTCCAAAACAGTTTCACCAAGCCAGAATACTCAAAGACCTCATAAATTAGAAATAGGTCTTAATACCCTCCTGAATTTAGCTATTTAGTAGCCTTTACTTTCTTGTACCATTTCATCTTAAAAGAGTGTACACTCTCCTACATGTAGATTTTTTATCCACGTTTCAGTTTTTTAAAATATTTTTTCCATTCTACTTTTAAAATTTATTAGTAATTTTTTAGATTTTTATTTTTCAGTTCAATTAGTAAAATAAACTTTATTAGAACTCTACTTTTTAGGAAAAAAATATTTTGCGAAAAATAATGAAATTATAATTATTATTTTTATAGAGTTTGCCCGAAAAGAAGAAATATATCGTTGAAACAGATAGTCATTACATTTAAATAAGATATAATAAGAATTATACAGTTGAAATTTTATTATTCTTGTAAAATTTTTTATTTCACTAAAAATAAAGAAGTTCTAATTGAGTTTTTCAATTTTTTTTTCTATATTTGGCTTGAAAGAAAATAAATGGTTATTTCATCTAAGCAAGAAGTAAAAAAACTTGCACAATTGGAAATCCATTATTTGGGTTAAATCTTTCTTAACGTGAATAAAAATGACGGAACCTAAAGATTTTAAAATTGATTTAGGCCTGAATAATTGACAATTGAAATAAATAGTCATTTCATCTAAAAAAGAAAGAATACACAATTGATAGTTATTATCTTTAACAAGATTGATTTTGTTGGGCTAGAATGATAGAGTCCGAGTTAATTTATTTTTAATTAGATTGAAAAATAAAAAAACACCATTAAACAAATAATTGAGAGCTGTTTTTTAATTTTTTTTAATCCTCTTGTGAGAGTGTGGTCACTCTCTTTGCTACATCAGCATCTAGAAGGTTAAAGTCTATCGAATAGACAAATTTAGAGGATAATTAAAACTACTGATAATATAAGGAACTAAAACACACACACCTAATTTAAGTTGATTTTTAGATATTTCGCCATTCCCTGAATGACAAGAAGATGGAAGTTGAAATATTAGTTATAGGATCCCGAGATGCATGGGCAGAAAGTTAAAATGAAAATCAGAAAGATTACTAATTCCTTCATTTTAAAATAATGGATGTTTTTATTTTGGGCACATCTTTCAAGAAAATCAGTCATTTCTAAAAAGTAAATGTACTTTTATGTATTTATCCTTAAAAATTATTTTGAAAAAGACGTAACTCTTTAGTATTTTTTTGGTTATGTAAAATTCTCTGCATTTAAATAAGAGTAAAATTGGAATAACACCATTAATGTCTTCTTGATTATGTAAAATATCACTTATTTTGAAATAAAATCAAAATGCTAAAATACTACTCATTTTAAAACAGAGAGAATAGTAAATCATTACAGAGATTATCTCTAATAGGCTCAAGCCCTTAATAGACAAACTAATCGGCCTTTTCTGGACAAGCTTTCTAAAACACAGGCAGGCCACAGATAATGCTATATTTGTCCAAGAAATAATTAATCATTTTAAAAGAATGAAAGGCAGATAAACGAATATGATTATGAAAATCTTAGACAATATTGAACGGTCCTTTGTTAATTTCACTCTCCAATACTTTAAATATTTCCCTTCCGAAATTATTAAACTTATCCCCTCCAAATAAAATTGCTATCCTAGTAAACTGTATTTGAATTCATTTTTATGTATAAAAGTGCTCTCCAACAATATACAGGAAGCAGTGTAAGCTATAAGTTGGAAACCCATTAGGATTACCGGTACCCATGTTATCCCACTTGTTGTTTGTTGATGACCTAATACTTACAGCAAAAGCGGATATAGGAACATGTCACTGTGTAAGGACTACCCTCGAAACCTTTAGTTAACAAACAATAAATCATACAAAGTCAAAAATCATCTTCTCAAAAAATAGTCCAACTAACAATCGCAGAGAAATAAGTGATGCCATGGGTTCACAACAAAGTACAAACTTTGGAAAATACTTAGGTTTTCCCATCCTACACAGGAAAGCTACAAAATTGTGATTATCATAGATAATCTTCAGACTAAATTATCCTTATGAAACAATAAGTTCCTCAACAATATCGGAAGAAATACGTTAGCCAAGTCATCCCTTAATAACATTCCTATGCACGTTATGCAATACATCAAGTTACCTGCTAACGTAACAAAAAGAATCAACCAAATACAACTAAACTTTATATCAAAGAACCACCGATTCTATAATATATGCATCTAATAATTAATTGGAAATTAGTCACTGATAAGAAAGAAAAAGGTGACCTAAGGTCTTTTATGGAAGAACAGGGCCCTGCTCAATAAACTTGAGTGGAGGCTTTTTAAAAATCCTAACCCCCTGTGAGCAACAACACTAATCGAGATCTATACAAGAACCATAAGCCTCCTCAATCCCTCCAAACATATAAAGAAAATCAAGCTCAATCTAAAAAAAACATTGACCAAGGATCTACATTACGTATTAGGAAGCAGAAAACTCATTAAATTTTGGATGGATGCCTTCCCCTTGAACTTAATAGGACTATTAGTCACTCATTAGCAATGGCCAATGGAACCTAACAGATGCCTCTTATGTCCTCCCCAAAAATATTCAACAAAATATTAAGGGAATCCATATACCCCACATAGACAACCATGTTTACATTCCCACATGGTCATTATTCTAAACTTTGGGCTTTTCGTTATATCTGAATTTTACCATCAAAATATGAGATTCGATGTGGGAAATCATGGTGTTGAGCTTTAAACCTCCAATGGATGAGTAAATTAAGGAATTGAATCATTATTAGAACTCCGATTTGAAATTAAACCACATACGTGGACTCGGGTAATTGACATTTTGTGTAGATTTGAGGTGCTCGATTGAGATTTGATAAAAAAATCAGTAGAGAAGCTGAATGGTTTAGCTTCGATGATTCGAGGTACGCAGAGATTTTAATATTTAAGTTTTTTAGTAGGATGTATTAGAAAAACAATGCAATGTATTAATTAGTTTTACAATTTATTAGTTATACACTTTATTTGCAGGACCGACCAGAGGGTGAGGCCTCTAAGACTCTCACTTCTGGGGGCCTCATTTTCGGATAATAGTAGTATGTGTATATGTTTTTGAAAAATATAGTGTAAAAACTATAAAATATTTCCTCCTTCCATCCCAAAATAATTGGTACGTTTTACTTCAGGGAGTCTATTTGATTAAATCTTTGGAGCTAAATTGAATTAGGTTATTAAAATTAATATTAGATTTTCGTAAACTATATAAAGTGTATATAATATGACTCTCTAAAAATGAAATATGACAATTATTTTGGGATGAAGCGAGTATAATAAAAAAGAAGACTTTTGAAATTATGATTGATATTACCGCAGGTAATAGGAATATTAACTCATTTAGATCATTACACTACCTCTAAATATAAATCTTTGGGGGGTCATTTACATTTTGAAATTTGGATTAAATGAGGCAAATTATGTCTTCTCATTTTTTCCTTTTTACTTTTACTTTTACATTTTTTCCTTCATCCAAGTAAGAAATTATTCTATCAATACAAGGCCTTTAGTGCAACGAACATTATGATTGCATAATTTTTAATAATTTCAAATAATGTTGCAAGTAAACCGAAGAAGTGAGATTTTATTTTTATATAAAATTATCAAATTCTACAATTAAATTCTATTATTATGACTTTTAGTTATTTTTTTTCAATTTTAAATTTAATATTTTTATATTTCTACTTCATAGGTATATATTTCTTACCAATGATAGCTAAAAAACTATTAAATTAATTGACTATATATTATCAATTGAAAAGGAAGAACGTTAAAAGACAATTAACGACCAATATATACATGGCAGCCGGGGGGGGGGGGGTGTTGCATAATTTTTTTTATTTTTGAAGTAAGGCCTAGTATTAAAATTTGGCTTTAGGCCATCAAATATGTTGAACTGCCCCTGTTTATTTAGTAATATGTTGTGTATGACTAATATATGACAAATCATGATATTAGCAATGCAAAGACTTTTAATGAATGCATTAGTATGATTAAAGACACAATTGCCCCTCAAAACCCTTTCTACATATTTTTCATCGTATTTGTGGAAGATATTTTCATAAACAAATAACTTTTAAATTTTTTTTGCAATGCATGTTATTTTTAATACATCAAATCAGACCGTGCATAAAAAAATAATCTCAATATAACTAATGTCTACATCCTATTTAATACTATTCATGTATACCTTACCAAACGACATGGTGTTGTCCCTAATGTTAAGCATGCTAACTAGATAATGAGATCTAGGATATGATTCATGGGGGTAACTATGTCTATGGAACCACGAGCATACACAGGGATTGGTTTGCTATATCTTAGTTACATTATTAATTCATTGTTATGATTTATCTATGTGATATGATACATGATTAGTTTAGTTAATTATGCATAACATTGATGTGTTTTGAGTTTACAACACTTTCGACGCTTAAAACTGAGAAACTAGCATGGACTTAGGTGTGTTTATATGGATATGAGGCATTTTTGCTTTGTTTTCTAGAAAAATAGATGTTGGAGCTGAATTGTGCAAAAGATGGAGAAAAATGCAGAAAAATGGTGTAGTACGGATCTCAGTACGAGCTGTACCATCCTAATACAAGTCGTATTAAGAGTCGTGGAAAGGTCCAGGACCAAATCATAAGGAAAGGACAAGTTAAGGCTCATGGTACGAGCCGTACCATGGCAGTCGTAGAAGATTCCAAGAAGTTTTGCACAGGCCAAGTGTCTTGGTATGGGTGGAAATCACGAGTCGTGAGACCTACCTAAGACCCGTACCAAGGAAATGTGGAAAAGCAAAGAAGAATAGAAGACTGGCAGAACTCAAGGTATGAGAAGGAATCACGGATCGTGGAACTGAGGTACGAGTCGTACCAGACCATCTGTGGGAGTTAACAGAGAATGCCAACAAGTGCAAGTTCAAGCCATATAAATATTGTACGACTCATAGGTTCTTGGTATGAGTTGTACCAGAAGTCAAAACTTAGCCAGATTCAGCAAAAGCCAACCAATATATGAGTCGAGGTATGACCTGTACAATCCTGTTACGGATCGTAAGTGAAGGCGGCGACAATTTTGGTAGTTTCCCTATTTAATTAGGAGAAGGTTCCAATTATTTTTATAAATATTTTTTAGGTTATTTTTAGTAGACAAACACAATTAGAGAGATCAGAAAGTCGAACATAGAGTTTTCTTCGTTGAGAGACAAGTTGTTGTGAATTTTAATTCAAGTCTTGGAGATTTTCTTGTTTGAGATTTCTTCATTGTTCTTGAGTTTTTCTTCATACATTCTGCAATAATCAAAGAAGGTTTTCTTTCAATCATCATTGTAAGTATTCAATTATGTGTTTGTCTATGAATGCTAATAACAATCTTATAATCATGAGAGGCTAAAACCTCCACAACTAGGGTTGTGGGAACCATGGTGAATTAACGAACTAGGGTTACACAAAGTGATTCAAAACCAATGCTAAACACTTATATTGTATTCTCTTTATCTTTAATGTTTCTTAACAAAGCGCAACGTTAAGACTTGCCCGAATTCTTTACTTGTTTGAACCTAGAGAAGTAGAGATTAGGAAAAGAGAATTACAACAAAGCCTTGATCTTTATGGGTCATTATATGACTTGAGCTGTGGTCACATGATAGTTAATTTGGAAAAAATTAATAATGGTTGAATGGAAATTGCTCATGAGACCAAACCCGGTGATTGAGTATACTCATCCAATAGGAACGGACTAGTTGTTTGGATGAACCCTAGTTATCAGTTCTACAAGTAAGCGTTGGGATAGATCACTAGTGTAAACCCGAAGTAGTTATGAACCCATACGGAACACTTACCGTAGTTAATCGTAAATCTTGATAAACAACAACGAATTCTTAATCTTGTTTTACAATTACTTTCATAAAACCCCCAATCTAGAGATAACATACTTAAAAGCTTAAATACCTGCATTATTCTATATCTTGACCATATTTTCTATGGGATCGACCTCTATCTTTGTTGGATTCTTTATTGCAAATATCCGCTTCATGCTTTATCAGGAGTGTGAGTTTGAGCATTATCAAAAAGTGGCGCCGTTGCCGGAGAATACGACTTAAGATTAGAATAATTACTTGTTTTTAATTGTTAGTTTCTATTTCCTCATTTATGTTTTCTTTTTGTTTTTGACACCCACAGGTTGTCTCTTGGTGAATGCCAAGTACTCGACGGAGCGGAAACCCCCTGTTTCCTCTTGGTCTTGAACTAGAACGAACACTGCGAATAAAGAAGAACCCTGAGCAAAGAGAGGCCCATCTTGCTAAAGAAGCTAGGCAAGCTGAGCTAGCTCGACAAGCTGCACTTTAGGAAGTCGAGGATGCTTAAGGTGAAGTAGTTAATGCTGGCCTCCATGGAAGGGGAAATCGAGGCTAGAGGTATACTCCTCAGTTCTTTGATGAGGATGACCTGGATATTGATGAAGTCGGGTCAATTGGAGCTATTGTACCACCACCGTTGCCTGCTGGAGCAAAGTTTGACATCACTAGAACCATGATACGGTTGCTGAATATGAAAGGGGTGTTTAGTGGTATTATACCCCGAAAATCCAAGGATCAGACCCGGGAGTCAAAATGGAGAAAAATTGAAGAATTCGAACCATATCTTAGGACGACTCGTGAGGTAGGTCGTGAGGAGTGACCACGAGTCGAGAGGTGACTCGTGGTCAGTAAAATTGGAAGACTCAAGTTGTGGAGGCCACAGGCACGACCACGAGTCGTGGTTAGACCTCACGACTCGTGAAGTCCCCCGTGGTCTGCCTTGGAGGTTTGGCAAGGTTAGGAATGACAGTGAAGGCCATGGATGGTGATCACGAGTCATGGTCTGACCTCACGACTCGTGAGGTCACTCGTGGGTTGGAGTGTATGGTTGGTCAAGGTTTTGGGCAGTGGGGATCACGGGCGGTGACCACAAGTCGTGGTCAGCCACCACGATTTGTGGGATCCCTCGTGGGGTCCCCTGAGTGATTTTGGGCAGTGAGCATGACGGATCACGACCACGAGTCGTGCCCCTTGGCAATGAATCATGAGGTCCCTCATGGGACTGGCAACCAGAAATTTCTGTGTTTTTAGTAAGGGTGTTTTCATAATTCTTAGACTCCTAAGGCCTAAACTACATCGTTTTAAGGTCTGAATGGGGTCTTTTAAGGGGGTTAAGTTCATGTTAAGTCTTATTCATGCATGAAATAGAATAGAGAGGAGGTTAGAAGGTGATTCAAGGTCCTCTTTCTCAATTCCTCTAAATTCCACCTTTGGCTAGCAAGGGACGTTAAGAACCAGATAATCCCAGGTATGTAAGGTCATCAATTGGTGAATTCTTCCACACCCATGCTCCTACTCTATAATTTTACTTAAAATTTATTAAAAACTCATGGGGTTTTGTATTTGATTTATATAAAAACTAATGATTAACTTATGATTTTTGTGATTTTGAAATATTATCATAATCTATGAATTTTGACCATCTTTTTGAGATTTAAATTGATTGTAATATTGTTGATTCTCGATTTTCCAAACAATTAATCTTAATTATGCATTTCCATGATGAATCGATTTATGATCTATTATCCCATCGATGTTCTTTACAAACCCAACATGAATTATGTTTTAAATTATGAATTTATTATGTAACCCATTATGATTTTATGAAATTCAAGCTATATGCATGATCTATAAGTATGTATGAATCTTATTAATCATGAATTATGCTTTTGGCCACTCACGGGCCTCATGTCAAGGCTAGTTCACATATGTTCAAGCATGTTTATGATTATCATGATTTAACTAGCCCACGAACTCATGTATGTATTATTATGAGCACTATATATATTTTTGGAGTAGTATCGAGCAGTGAGTAGGTTCGGGGCTTAGGTTAAGCCCCGGATCTCATGAACTACGTGCCACCGTAGGTATGTTAGAACCCCTTTCATGTTAGTCCCTGGCCCAAATGGCCCTTTTCATGGTGATATCACACTTTCATGGTTCTACCCTTGGCATGGTACGAACACCCTCCCGAATAGGAACACAAGTTGGGCTTCATGTGTGCTCATATGGAGTATGTCGGTTAAGAGAATCTCCCACTGTTCCTCATGATTTATGCATGTTATGATTATGTATGTTGGCTCAAGTTATGTTAAGCAAAGCTCTTCTATTATGATGATGACTATGTTTATGTTGCGAATGTTTTGAAAACCTTGAGCCGTATGATAGGTTATTATAATTTGCAATACGAGCATGATCTCCTACTCTTATGATCATTTATGAACTCTGTACATGTTTTAAATGTTCGTTTTACTTACCTTGCATACTCAGTACATTCGACGTACTGATCGCATACTTTCTATGCTATATCATCTTATGATACAGGTCCTAGTTCTCAGGCTCATCCTCACCCGTAGATAGATTCAGATTTTCTCTCAGCGTACTTGGTGAGTCCTCATGTTCCGAGGGCTACATGTTCACACTCTATGTTATTTCTTTTAGTTTCTGGATGTTGGATTAGTTGGGGAGTGTTTCCATCTATCCGCCTTTCATGTTTAGAGGCTTATCAGACTACAAGTTGTATCCCGTCGTATTGTATAAGTCTTGTACTGCTTTTCCCTTATGCTATGTTATGCTTACATTCTTTTATGTTAAGTCTTCCACCCATGTGATTGGATTAGATGTATACTCATGCCATGGGTCGACTTGCGGTCTCTCAGGGCTCCTTGTCCCGTGTCTATGATCCAGGTGTACGGTCGTGTTACACACCAGAATTTTTTTTCATAATCATTTGATGGTTATATGTGATATTAAGGGAATTATGGGCCGTATGTTGTCCGTAGGTGAGGAGGGAAACATGTGCAAAGGTAAAAGTGAAGAGTATGTGAAGTTTGTAAATAAGGGTCAACTTTAAATGGTCATATGTCCAAACATATAATGATCCAGAAGCCCCATAACATGTCAAATGAAATGTACTTGAGTCTAGTTTACAGTGAAAAAAATTGCTCGTCAATCGGAGTTCGGAGTAAAAACTTATGCTCGTTTGAAGACAGCACTGTCGGCTGGGAAAGCGCCCAGGTACGCGGGCGCCGAGACAGGTAGGCAGCAGGCGCGCGCGCGCGAGAGGGCATGTCGCACAGGCGCCGCCCAAACCCTTGCCAGCCCGCCTATATGAAGTACAATTGAGCTAAAAAGTCAATTTTTACTCCATTTTAGTTGATTTTTTTTCAGAATTCCAAGAGAATTCAAAGCCCTATCACATGGTGAAAAGATATCCCAGGCAAGAAACTTCACTGTTGTCTCTTTTGGGTTTGAAAAGAGAACCTTGGAAGGAAGTCATGACTTGTTATTGTCTTGTGGTTGATTGTGGTATTCCTGCATTTTTAGATGATTCTAGGCAGAGGAAATAGTAGGAGTTTACTCCTACTTTAGCTGATAACATCTCCAAGAAAGGGTAAGTAATTCCCTTTTTGATTTCTTTAAGTTTATGAGGTTATAACTTGGAGAATGTTGTAGTATTGTGTTGTTGTTTCTTTGTGTGTTTTTGTGGCATGTTGCTGACAAATTTTCCAGAACTTTGGTGAAGTGAAGTTGTTTCCAGAACTTTGGTGAAGTGAAGTTGCTACTTGTTGGGTTTGTAAATTGGACTTGGAAGGATCCTTAAGGAGTAAGCTTGAAAGGAAGATTTTCGCAAAATTAGAGTCGACGTTCCAAGGTATGTAAAGACGTCCCTTTCCTTGTTTTTCAAGTACGAAACTATGTTATTGAAAGGATCAATATTCCTATGTTTTTAAAATCATATTGAGGCATGTATGATCCTTTCCAAAGGGTTGGAAATACTTGGCATAAAGCTTGAATCGTTAAGAATGGTTGAAGCGAACAAATGTGAAGCGAAAGGTGTAATTTTTATACGATTGTTGCCATAGTTCCAAATCGAGTCTGAAGTCCCCTTAACGTGGGAATCGTGAGCTGGTCCTTTGCAGTATACTATATATATGATTTTTTAATATATGTTAAGATCTTGTCACTTAGTGAAATTGGTAGGAAATTCTAAGATGACTACATGTAATTGAACTTAAGCTAAGAAGATGACGCTAAGCCGATTGAGGGTAAACGAGCTTATTGAAATGATGTTTTAATAATATTTTTAATCCCTCCTATATGTTTATGTTTTAAAGTGTTTAAGATAAAAAGTATATTTTATGTTTTTCCTCTTTAAAGCTAAGCAAGCGGCACGTAGCGAATAAGCTAAATCGATACATGTTAACGGGGAAAGCGTGGCTAAGTTGTCAATTAGGCAAAGAGGTAAGTGTGTATAAGAATTGATGGAATAGTGAACACGATGGTAAAGACTTGATTGTAGAGTGAATAATTTTTGGCAAAGAAGTTAAGATGAATAAGGAAAGTAGAGCTAAATATTGTTAAATTATACGATACGGGTTACGATTGTGAATGAGGTAGGCAACAGCTAGGAAGATTAACCCTGTGCTAAAGACGTTTAGCAAAAGAGTTATAAATTAAGCTGTTTATATTCAGTATGTGTTACATTGATGAATAACCACTAAAGTGTTAACCTTCTATGAAATAATTAGAGTTGAACGTCTGCAAAATAGTAACTTAAGTTGAGAAGCTCTCTGCTATACCCCTAAAGGATTATGTTAAGTTATCTATTCTAAGTGTTGAAATTTTCTACCATGTCTGAAAAGGGTAATCCTAGGATCTTCTAAGTCACTTATGATTATGTAAGCTTTCTTAAGCTCCGCAGATAATTGCAAAGTTATGTAAGTCAATCCAGCATCGCCCGAATTATGGCTATATATCTTTATTTACCTATAAGGCATCACTTAGAGAGTTACTCACGAGTTCCCAAGTTATAGAGCTCCAAGTCTCAGATCCTTAAGCTATGTCTTTACGTCCCTAATTTATGTTGAGATGTGCTAGCTGATCTAAGAAGTTTTTGAGAGATCATATTTCAAGAATTATGCTAATGTCTCGGTCAAGTATCTGATGTTGTATACAAGTCTAAGAACTCAAGTCTTTATATGTCTTCCCAGTAAGAAGTCTTAAAGTGTACGATTTTCATGTTATAACATACAATTGAATTCTTTAAGTTATATTCAAGTCATGCATCTTTATGTTTAGCTCTTGTTGAGTTATCAGTTGAATTTCCTAAATTCAGAGGAGAGATTCTCCAAGGTACCAATGTTCCTAATGTCTAAGTAAGTATAAGTGCAGGCTATGATAATGATCAGTTAAGCTTAGAACTTTGAATACCAGGAAGTCTCCTGGAGTTCACCTAGTTAACTAAATACGAGTTATACATTATATAGAAGTCTTATACGTTGTATGTTTGTAGTTTAGTTCTCAGCTCTATGTATATGACAAATAACTCCAATTTCCTAGTTATAATTTTCATGTTTTCCTGCAAATAAGTCAAATGAATTAAGAACTATATGTGCTTATCTACATGATAAATTTGGCAATGAAATTCCAATGTATAGTTGCCGATACAGGTTTAAGGAACCACCTGGTAGGCAGTATATATTTTTAGTTCCCAAATGTTAAAGAATTGTGTAGAAATGAGCTCTATGTGTTTTTATCCAAGTAATACGTTCAATTGGTAGGATTATTTGTAGGACATTGTTTGTAAGCTTACAAAAGTTCTTATGTTGTCTAAACCTCTTGAAGGTCCTTCAAGTAACCGAGTCGAAATGTTCATGTATAATTTGACAACTTTACGTGATATATATACATATTTTCTAGCTTTACATGATATGTGTGCTCACTTGCACTTGTGGGTTACGAAAGAGGCCTATTCCGGCCACAGATTTAACATTTGTCATTTATATGCCATATGTGTTAAATTGACTCAATATAAGCCATATCGACCCTATTTATGATTATGATTGAGAATTATTTTTATTTTACCCCGGTGTGGTACATCAGCTGGAGATATTTATATTTTACCCCGGTGTGGTACATCGGCTGAAGATATTTTTATTTTACCCCGATGTGGTACATCGGTTGGAGATATTTTTATTTTACCCCGGTGTGGTACATCGGCTGAAGATATTTTTATTTTACGTCGATGTGGTACATCAGTTGGAGATATTTATATTTTACCCTAGTGTGGTACATCGACTGAAGATATTTTTATTTTACCCCGATATGGTACATCGGCTGGAGATAACTTTATGTTACCTCAGTGTGGTACATCGACTGGAGATATTTTTATGTTACCCCGGTGTGGTACATCGGCTGAAGATATTATTTTACCCGGTGTGGTACATCGGCTGGAGATATTTTTATTTTACCCCGGTGTGGTACATCGGTTGGATATATTTTTATTTTACCCCGGTGTGGTACATCGGTTGGAGATATTTTTATTTTACCCCGGTGTGATACATCAGCTGAAGATACTTTTATTTTTCCTTGGTATCGTACACCGGCTGGACGAATTTTATATATGGATTTATGGTTGGTTGGTTGTTGGCATTACAGTTACAGTTTTTTTTGTGCATTACTTGGTTGCATTTGCACTTCAGTATTGACTTATTTCAAGGTTTCAGTTCTAGATTCCAGGTTGTTGTTATTCCTTATTTCTGCATTAGTTATCATTGCTATTTTACATGTTTACAGTTTTCTGCCTTACATACCAGTACATTTCATTCGTACTGACGTCCCTTCGCCTGGGGACCTGCGTTTGTGCCGCAGGTGCAGGTAGAGGTCGGGATTGCCAGTTGCAGTAGCAGTTCGTGAGATTAATAGATGTGTTGGTATGCTCCTTTCTTTTTGGAGCTAAGACTGATTTTGTTTCAGTTAGAGTTTTGAGATGCAGTTATGGGTAGGTCGGAGCCCTGTTCCGACCATCAGTCAGTTTACTCTTTAAAGGCTTTGTGGACTTAGTGTGTACAATGGTATTCAGTTTGTGGCCTTGTCGGATTTTTGTTGTTTAGTTTAGCATACTCATAGCCTTGTTTGCATTTCAGTTGTTTACCCTGTACTGTTGAGACATTATGAGTCCAATTTGTGCTCCAGTTGATTTTGACAGGTGGCCTGGATGGCCTAAGGTTTACAGATATCATATAGTCGGCTTCCCAGTCAGTCAGGTATGGGGAGCTAGTCGCCCCCCAGTTATAGGGCGTGATAGGTCGGGTCGTGACAAACTTGGTATCAGAGCCATAGGTTTTGAAGTGTCCTAGGGAGTCTGAAATCCTCGTTAAGTAGAGTCTTTTTCATGGGTGTGAAGCGCGCCACACTTATGACGAAGAGGCTACTAGACGTTTAGGAAATGTTCCCTTCTTTCATGATCTATGTCGTGCGGTGAATGTCCTTTACTCTTCTAATTTGTGCTATTCGTGTTTGCAGAATCATGCCTCTATATCGAGTTAACACCAGGAGAAACGGTAATGGTAATGATCATGAGGGTGACCATGATGGTGAGCATCAGCCAGCCCCACCCGTTCATGAGGAGCACATACCGGAGCTAGCTGCCTACGCCGAGTTTAGTACAGTGATTCAGATGCTGGCAAACCATGACTGCCCAGGTCCAAAATCAGACGGTGGCACATTTCTCTCAGAATAGGAATGCAACGGTAGCTAGGGTGAGGGATTTCTTGAGGATGAGCCCTCTGGAGTTCACGGGGTCAAGGGTGGACGAGGATCCACATGATTTTATTGAGGAGATTCTGAAGATCTCCTAGGTTATGGGGGTGAATAATGGGGAATGCGTTGACTTGACCTCTTATCAGCTAAAGGGGGTAAACATATATGGTTTAAGCAATGGAGAGATGCCAGGGCGGGCGGGTGCAGGCCCGATAGGTTGGGATGAGTTTCACACTGCATTCATGGATCAGTTCTTCCCTCAGGAGATGAGGGAGCTCAAGGCGGCCGAGTTTGTGAATCTGAAGTAGGATAACATGTTTGTCCAGGAGTATGCATTGGAATTTACCCACTTATCTAAAGATGCTCCGGAGTTGGTGGTGGATCAGTGTGCTTGGGTGAGCTGTTTTGTGCATGGAGTAGCAGATTACTTGGACAAGGATTGCCGGATCGCCATGCTTCACTGGGACATTGATTTTCCCCGTATTGTATTTCATGTGAAGTAGATGGAGTCGGTCTACAGGAGGCAGAGAGAGGCCAAGAGGTCCAGGATCAACAACTACGAGGTTTCTCAAGCCAGGTCAGGGGGTGGACCACATCAGCAGACCCAACACAGATCCATTGCTCCAGCTCTATCATCGGCCAACACGCCATCCAAGTTCAGTGGAGACCAGAGGAGCAGGGCTATAGGTTTGAGGGATCATAGTAGCATGCAGGTTGAGTGCACTTTTCCAGTTTGTGCGAAGTGTGGCAAGAATCATCCCGGGAGGTTCCTGGTCGGCGCGGATGCTTGTTTCGGGTATGGCAAACCTATACACAGGATTAGGATTGCCTCGCAGCCAGTTCTACCGCTCCAGCAGCACGACCCCCTTAGCAGGGTGCCTCCACTAGTTTAGTAGGTGGTCAACACCAAAACAGGTTTTATGCCCTAGTGCCTCGCCAAGAGCAGGAGGCTTCGCTAGATGTGGTCACAGTATGTTGCAAGTCTTCCATATTGATGCTTATGCTTTGTTAGATCTAGGAGCTACTTTGTCTTTCGTAACCCCTTACCTTGCTAGTGGTTTTGGAGTTAGTCCTTAAATTTTGTCAGAACCATTCTCCGTATCTACTCCAGTCGGTGAATCAGTAGTAGCTATGCGGGTGTATAGAGGTTGTCCCATCACAGTGTTGCATAAGGTTACCTCCGCAGACTTAGTCGAGTTGGCCATGACAGAATTTGATATCATCTTAGGTATGGATTGGTTGTTTGCATGTTATGATTTGATTAATTATAGGACCCGTGCGGTGGAATTACGATTTTCAGCTGAGTCAGTTCTAGAATGGAAGGGTAATTCCGCTGTACCAGCCAGTCGATTTATTTCATACCTTAAGGCCAAGAAAATGATCTTTAAGGGTTGCATGTACCATCTAGTTAGGGTCAAGGATGTAGAGGTCGAGACCCCAACTATTTAGTCAGTTCCAGTGGTGTGTGAGTATCCAGAGGTTTTCCCCGATGATTTTCCAGGTGTTCCTCCAGAGAGGGAAATTGATTTCAGTATTGATCTATTGCCCGATACGCAGCCTATCTCCATTCCTCCTTATAGGATGGCTCCAACCAAACTAAAAGAGTTATAATAACAATTGAAGGACTTGTTGGATAAGTTTTTCATTAGACCGAGCAAGTCTCCATAGGGTGCACCGGTTCTCTTTGTTCGAAAGAAGGATGGATCCCTTCAGATGTGTATTGATAATTGACAGCTGAATAAGGTCACTGTCAAGAACAGGTACCCCTTGCCAAGGATTGATGATTTATTTGACCAACTCTAGGGTAGGTGTTTCTTAAAGATAGATCTCAGGTCCAAGTATCACCAACTCAGAGTCCGGGAGAGTGATATCCCAAAGATAGCCTTCAGAACCTGGTATGGCCATTATGAGTTTGTAGTTATGTCATTTGGACTAACCAATGCTCCTGCAGCCTTTGTGAATCTGATGAACAGGGTGTTCAAGCCGTATCTAGACATGTTCATGATTGTGTTCATTCATGACATCCTCATATACCCCCGAAGTGAGGAGGAGCATGCTGCCCATTTGAGACTAGTGCTTCAGACCCTCAAGGATCATCAGTTGTTTGCCAAGCTTAGCAAGTGCTAGTTCTAGTTGAACTCAGTAGCATTTTTGGGCCATGTAGTATCAGGCGAGGGCATAGCAGTAGATTCTCAAAAAATTGAGGCGGTGAAGAATTGGCCTTGACCGGTGAGTCCTTCAGAAATTTGGAGTTTCTTGGGCCTAGAAGGTTACTACTGGAGATTTTTTGAGGGTTTCTCATCTATTGCGACACCTTTGACCAAGTTGACTCAGAAGAAGGTGAAGTTCCAATGATCGGAGGCTTGTGAGGAAAGCTTCCAGGAATTGAAGACCTGACTCACTTCAGCATCAGTGGTTTACCTGAGGGTACGGATGGATTTGTTGTATATTGTGATGCTTCGAGAGTCGGATTGGGATTTGTGTTGTAGCAGCATAGGAAAGTAATAGCATATGCCTCTCGACAGCTGAAAGTTCACGAAAAGAATTACCCGACCCATGATCTTGAATTGGCCGCAGTGGTGTTTGCATTGAAGATATGGAGGCATTACTTGTATAGGGTCCACATGGACGTGTTCATGGATCAGAAGAGATTGCAATATGTGTTCACATAGAAAGATCTCAATCTTCGGCAAATGAGGTGGTTGGAGTTACTAAAGGACTACAATATGAGTGTTCTTTACCACCCCGGCAAGACTAATGTGGTTGCGGATGCACTTAGTAGGCTCTCTATGAAGAGTGTGTCCCACGTGGAGGAGGGAAAGAAGGAGTTGCTGAAAGATTTCCACTGACTTGCAAGGTTGGAAGTTAAATTAATCGACTCAACCGATGGCGGCGTGGTTGTGCAGAATGGGTCAGAATCGTCCTTGGTGGTTGATGTCAAATCTAAGCAAGATGAGGATCCGATCTTGAAGAAACTGAAGGAGGCGGTGCGGAGTCAAAAGGTAGAGGTTTTCTCCCAAGGAGGAGATGGTGTGCTATGATACTAGGGTCATCTATGTGTCCTAGACGTTGACAATTTGAGAGTTCAGATATTGCATGAGGCACATGGTACCAAATATTCTATCCATCCGGGATCCATGAAGATGTATCAGGACTTGCGAGACTGGTGGGATGGTATGAAGAAGGATATTTCAGTGTTCGTAGCCATATGTCCAAACTGTCAACAAGTGAAGGTCGAACATCAAAGGCGGGGAGGCGTACTTCAAGATATTAACATTCCCACTTGAAAGTGGGAAGAGATTAATATGGATTTCATTACAGGCCTACCTCGTACTCGACGACACTATGATTCCATTTGGGTGGTGGTAGACAGGTTAACCAAGGCTGCACACTTTCTACCGGTCAAGCCCATGGATTCAGCGGATGATTATGCCAAATTGTATATTCGGGAGTTTGTTCGACCTCATGGAATGCCCTTGTCTATTATTTCAGACCGAGGTACTCAGTTTACCTCCCAGTTTTGGTGGTCTTTTCAGAAGGGACTTGGGACTCAAGTCAAGCTCAGCACGGCCTTCCATCCACAAACGGATGGCCAAGCCGATCGAACAATCCATACTCTTGAGGACATATTGAGGGCATGTGTTATGGATTTTAAAGGTAGTTGGGATGATCATTTGCCCTTAATCGAGTTTTCTTATAATAACAACTATCCCTCCAGCATCCAAATGACACTGTTCTGAGGCCCTCTATGGGCGGAGGTGTAGATCCCCCATCTGATGGTTTGAGGTTGGTGAGGCAACTATTATAGGGCCAGATTCGGTTCACGAGGCTATAGTGAAGGTTCAGTTGATAAGGGACAGGTTGAAAACCGCTCAGAGTCATCAAAAATCATATGCCGATGTGAGGAGAAGGGACTTGGAGTTTAATGTGGACGATTGGGTATTTCTCAAGGTATCTACCATGAAGGGAGTCATACGGTTCGGAAAGAAAGAAACACTCAGTCCCCGCTATGTTGGCCCTACCGGATTGCGAGGAGAGTTGGTAAGTTGGCGTATGAGTTGGACTTTCCCTAGGAGTTATCTTCAGTTCATCCTGTGTTTCATGTATCACTTTTGAAAAAGTGTTTGGGTGATCCAACTTTAGTAGTCCCGATGGACAGCGTGGGTGTAAAACACAACCTTAGTTATGAAGAAGTACCCATGGAAATATTAAATCGTCAAATACGTATGCTAAGGAACAAATAAGTAGCTTCAGTTAAAGTATTATAGAGAAATCAGCATGTTGAAGGAGCTACGTGGGAAGCCGAAGCGGATATGATGGCAAGATACCCACACCTATTCTCTACCAACTCAGTTTCCGCTTGAGGTATCATTTTTTTCCCTAAACCTCTGATTAGTTTCATGTTCAGTTCATGCGTACAAGTTTGTTTTATGATATGGTAAATGTATGTGATGTCTGAATTCAGTTCAGTTATGTAGTTCTTTTGGGAGGTAGCTAATCCGTCAGTTTTCAACTGAAATGATCAGTATTTGTATATGGTGATAGCTTATTTCTGAGTTTTCTACATGTTTCTAACATTCGAGAATGAATATTCCGAAGGGGGAGATATTGTTATACCCCAGGAATCCAAAGATCAGACTCGGGAGTCAAAATGGAGAAAACTGAAAAATTCGCACCAGATCTCAGGACGACTCGTGAGGTAGGCCGTGAGGAGTGACCATGAGTCGTGAGGTGACTCATGGTCAGCAAGGTTGGCAGGCTCAGGTTGTGGAGGCCACGGGCATGACCACGAGTCGTGGTCAGACCTCACGACTCGTGAAGTCCCCCGTGGTCTGCCTTGGAGTTTTGGCAAGGTTGGGAAGGGTAGTGAAGGCCACAGATGGTGGTGACCACGAGTCGTGGTCTGACCTCACGACTCGTGGGGTCACCCGTGGGTTGGAGTGTATGGTTGGTCAAGGTTTTGGGCAGTGGGGATCACGGGTGGTGACCACAAGTCGTGGTTAGCCACCACGATTCGTGGGGTCCCCTGAGTGATTTTGGGCAGTGAGCATGACGGATCCCGGCCACGAGTCGTGCCCCTTGGCAACGACTTGTGAGGTCCCTCGTGGGGACTGGGAACCAGAAATTTCTGCATTTTTAGTAAGGGTGTTTTCGTAATTCCTAGACCGCTAAGGCCTAAACTACGTCGTTTTAAGGTCTGAATGGGGTCTTTTAAGGGGGTTAAGTTCATGTTAAGCCTCATTCATGCATGCAAGAGTATAGAGAGGAGGTTAGAAGGTAATTCAAGGTGTTGTTTCTCAATTCCTCTAAATTCCACCTTGGCGTAGCAAGGGAAGTTAAGAACCTGATAATCCCAAGTATGTAAGGTCATCAATGGGTGAATTCTTCGACACCCATGCTCCTACACTATGATTTTACTTAAAATTTATTAAAAACTCATGGGATTTTGTATTTGATTTATATAAAAACTTGTGATTCAATTATGAGTTTTGTGATTTTGAAATATTATCATAATTTATGGATTTTGACCATCTTTTTGAGATTTAAATTGATTATAATTGGTGATTTTGAGTTTACAAAGGTACTTTGTGATTTAGGTGAAAGCATCAACCTAATACCATTAGCTATCTTCAAACAACTGGGCTTTGGAGCCCCCACACCGACGTCAATGCGGCTGTCAATGGTGGAATGTATAGTTAAAAAGCCAATGGGGATCTTAGTTGATGTTCTTGTCAAGGTGGACCATTTCATCTTCCCAGCGGACTTCGTAATACTTGATTGCGAGGTTGATTTTGAGGTCCCCATCTTGGGGTGACCATTCCTGACCACTGGAAGAGCCTTTGTAGATGTGGAAGATGGCCAATTAAAGTTCAGGCTAAATAAAGGAGGTCACTTTTAACGTCTGCTGGTCAATGAAGCAACCCAATGAATTCAGGGTTGTCTCAACAATCGAGGATGATCTGAGTTTCTTGATGAATTCTGAGTAATCAAGAGACTTGCATCGTGCCGCGAAGTTAAATCAGACACTTCTTGGAAGGCAACCCATGTGGTGGTTTGGTGAAGTCTGAGTAATCAGACCACTTGTGTCGTGGCGCGAGGTTAAATCAAGAGCTTCATGTGAGGCAACCCAAGTATCTTAACTTTTGTGTATTTAATGTGCAGGTAAAACATGAATTGATGGGAGAAATTTCAGACTAGACCAGTACTACAAGCCTCAGTATGACTTGTAAGAATTGAAATTGCTCGAACAACTGAACTTCACTATCAACACCGTGTTATGGGATGTGATGTATGTTAGGAATGAAATGGGTGAACTTAAAATGGTCATTGATTGCACAAAATGCGGAAGTCTGAGTAACCTAAATAAATTAAGTGTTTACCTGAACAACTGAACAAGAATAGAGAGGTAGGCAGGCTTCACGAGTCTTCCTACAACTCGTGGTTTTATACCATGACTTGTATGAGGACTCATTGGGACTATACCAGGTCAATAAAAGTGTAAATGTTGGTACAAAGCTTGGTACAATTAGTAGGATCCCACTACGAGTCGTACCTGGTGATCATACTATGAGGCAGTAAGGGTCAAAGTTCATAAGTAACAGTAACCTAATTATGAACTGTAACATGAGTCGTACAAAAAGACAGAGACTCTGAAATTAAGGACAATCCTCCTATGACTCTTAGCATGAACTGTACTTTCCGGGTATAAGTCGTACCAAGAAGTCGTGACAGGATGAACATGAACTACTATTCTTAGTACGAGTCATACCACCATGGTACAACCCGTACTATAGACTCTTGGAAAAGTACAGAGGATAATTTTTCCTTCTTTATTTTTCTCAGATCATACATACTGACCATTTTCTCCATAGGTACAATGACAATGAAGAAAAGAGCAACCAAAACTACCCAGGAAAAACAGAGCTAGAGTGGAGATAGCTGCCTGGAGGGCATTGAGAGATGAGCCCTCCGACTCTGATCAAGCAGGAAGCCCCCCTAGTGATTTGGTGGAAGAGTACAGAGTTGAGATATCCGACATTGATGATCCACGGACCACTAGGGCTCAAGAAAAGGCATAGGACGAAGCCACTTTTGCCGCTCTGATCACTGCTCCCTAGTTTGAAGAGGGAATAGAGGAACAGGTTCAAGAGTCTGGGAGTGACTCAAATGATTATGAGGGGTCTAAGGAGGCCCAATCCGGAGATGAAAACAATGAGGATAGGTTTGATGAAGGAGATGCTGCTGAGGAAATTGAGTAGATCCCGCCTACAGCAAGGCGTACTATAAGGTGGTAGGTGCCCAGGCCGCAAGAGATTTATGAGCAGAGCTTGGCGATCACATCTAAGAAACACCCCAAATGCATTATTTAGGAAGAATCGCGAATCCTCACTAGTGCCTTGAATGGGGTTAAGGAGATGAAGTGAATCTTTAGCTTCTATAGGTTTGAGTGGATGGCTAGGACCCCTGAATGATACAGTACAAAGATGGTCAGGGAGTTCTATGCCAACTATTATGCTACATTGGAGTAGAATGCACAGACTGGAAAATGACTGAAGGAGCAGCCCAAACTTGACAAGGTCTTAGTCCTAGGGCAAGAAGTCAAGATATTAGAGAAAACCATTGTCCCGATACTCTATAGGACACAGTTCATTGCTCCATCATCCATAGCAAAGTTCAACCATCGAATAGACGCCCTGAAATTGATAAAGCAGTTGGGTACTGAGGAGAGACAAAACCAATTCAAGTGGTTAGCCAAGGTCATAGCAGAGGATAAGAAGGAAGCTGAGTGGGTGGCTGGTGGAAAGTAGGTCACCAAATCTTTGCTAAACTTCATAGAGAAGGCTTGCTGGATACTAGTCCACCATAAAGTGATGCCAACTATGAATGATAACACACTCAGCGCATATAGGGCAGCTCTGGTAGCATGCATCATGTCCCAGTATGAGATAAATATCTTGAGGGTGATAGAAAAAGAGATTCAGGAGCTCTTGGGTTGAGCACCACCATGCCATTTTCGAGCTTTATTTACCAGATATGTAGAGACGCTAGGGTCTGATTGTTGAAGGATATTGATGTTGAGATTGAAGGCCAGAGGACTACAATCTGATACCACGAACAGTTGGGGGCGAGCAGGTTAATTCCCCCACCTCAATGGAGCAGGATGATACATCAGCAACAGAGGCCGGTTATACAGAGATAACTCCCAATACTTCAGCTGCACCTCTGATGGGTCTCCCGAGCTAGACACTAACTGAGTATGTTTTGGTCCCTCACGACTTCCTCCAAAAGTTGGCAAAGAGGTAGACAATGACTGAAAGGAAAGTGTAGTCCATGATGGAGAACGTCAAGTTTTGGGTAAAGGCAGAGATTGAAGATGCCGTGAGGGGTTGCATGGTCGAATTGACGGATTCGAGCACTGATTTAATAAGAACTTAGCAAAGCATTCGGACACTAATAGCCTCCGGGATGAGTTGAGGGCTCTTTAGAGTCAAGTGAATGAGTTGTCGACTAGACAACCGGCGATCATAGCAGCCCCCACTCTTCTGAACTTAGATGTTGAGCTCAATGAAGAGCTAGACTTGGAGGCATACTGGGTCCCAACGGTTTCTAGTGGAGGAAAAGGCAAGAAGAGGGTCTTGGAGGAAGATAAAAATGAGCCCTCAAAGAATAATAAAAAGAAGGATAAGAAAGAGAGAAAGCGGGAGAGAGTAGAGAGCTTGCAAGCACACGATGCACATATCTTGGAGTTGCAGGAGCGAGCTAGAGGAGTGGAGAGCTCCACTACTGCCTAGAGAGTGATTGTGGGTGGCGAAGACCCTTTGGGGGAGCCACAATCAGCCAGAGTAGATCCTGAGGTCACAAAAGCAACTGCGGATGATGCGGGGGTAACCAATCCCCCAACAGATGTACCATTGAGTGCGCCGACCACTGCTAGCGCCACGGATGCAACAGAGGTATCATCTCCGCAGGTTGACAGGAGTGCTTAGTACGCCACAAGTATGTCCCTTTCCCTTGTTCTTATATATTTTATGCTTCGAGGAAGAAGCATGTTTTTCAAAGAGGGGCGTACTTGTATTTTTGGGAATTTTTTATTCATTCAAGAGTTTTTTTGCCGCGTTTCTTTTTTCTCAGGCATTCTATCTAGTAGAATCAGCGTATTAGGTTGTTTTCGTTTAATTAAAAGTATCTTAGAATTACTTTGCAGCCAATAAATGCACTATTTTGATGCTTTTTAACAAAATGACCCTGGTTGAAAATTTTGTTTTGATGTTAGCTGTGTAGTTGATCACTATTGAATGAATTTTATGGATCATTTTTATGGCATTTAAATTATGAGCATCAATAGTTGTAGTTTAGCCATGCATAAACTGGATAGGTAGATTCAATGCAAACTTGTACCATGAGTGAGTGAGGTTGTATACTTAGTTCAATACTGCATAAAGGATCTAGAACTTGCCCGGTTAGTCTTTTGCATAGGCTTTAGGATAGTTGGTTGGGAGATGATTATAGGCCGTTATTGATTTTTTAGCCACTTTAGCTTAAATGAACCTACCAAATGATGATGAATTCCTTGATCCTGATTTTGAGCTTTATATTAACCATTTTTATTTGATTAACCTATTAACCTTACCATTATTTACAATGAACCTATTTTGGCCCTGGTCCCTCCTTAGAATTGTGAACCTTAACCCAGGCAAAATGACTAAGTTTAGGGTGGCTATAGTAGGGGTGCATAGATTGTGGGGAGGTAAAAAAGGGAAAGAAAGGAAAAAAGTTAAAGATGAGGTGTGGTGTGACAAGAAAGAAAGAAAAAAGAGCAGAAATATAAAAATGAAAATAAAATACAAGAGAAAAAGGAATGAAAAAATGAAAAAAAACACCATATCTATATATTGCATGTAAATGGAAAAAAGGGAGGAAAAAGTTAAAAATTTAAAAATGGGATAAAAAAAGTGTAAAGTAGAGCCACAAGTATGTAGTGCCAAGGAGGGTTTAGTCACTTAATTCCATATTTATCATACCCAGCTCGAAGCCTACATTACAAACCGAACAAAGTCCTATAGTGATCCTAGTTGAACTGTCCGAAGTAGATAAAATAAGGGCAAGCCTATGGTATCCGATGTGTAGTATTTGGAACTTCTTTGGTAGAGTGAGAGTCTCATTTTTTCAGTCCCAAGTTCATTATTTTATATATCTGTAACTGTTGGAGACTTCACTTGCTGTGAGGGTACTTGATTTGTGTTGTATATTACCAATTATCTGTGTGAATAGCATTGGTGATAGCTCAATTCTTTGCTAATAGTTGGATGCCATATCTTGATCCCTGTATGTCACTGATTATGGTTAAATGTGTGCATAGATGACTTAGTTTGACAGAAAAGGAGTCTTTAACTGATTATGGTTCTTAGTGAAAATTTTTTGTGTTGGCTGTAGGTATTCTAGGTTTACTTTCTAGTTAAGCATCATTTTTAGTTTTTGTTTTCTTTGCCTAAGACATGCAAAAATCTTAAGTTGAGGGTATTGATGTTTTATGAGTTTACAACACTTTCAATTCTTAAAATTGAGAACTAGCATGGACTTAAGTGTGTTTATATGGATATGAGGCACTTTTGTTTTGTTTTCAGGGAAAGTAGATGTTGGAGCTGAATTGTGCAAAAGATGGAGAAAATGCAGAAATGTGTATTAGTACAGATCTTAATATGAGTCGTACCATCCCGGTACGAGCCATACTGAGAGTCACGGGAAAGTCCAAGACCAAATCATAAGGCAAGGACAAGTTACGACTCATGGTACGAGTCATACGATGACAGTCGTAGAAGATTCTAGGAAGTTTTGCACATGCTAGGTGTCTTGGTACGGGTGGAAATCACGAGTTGTGAGATCTACCTAAGACTTGTACCAAGGAACCGTGAAAAAGACCAAAAGAATAAAAGACTGGTAGAACTCAAAGTACGAGAAGGAATCACGGATTATGGAATTGAGGTATGAGTCGTAGCAGGCCATCCATGGAAGTTAACAGAGAATGTTAGCAAGTGCACATTTGAGCCACGAGAAGATTGTACGACTCATAGGTTCTTGGTACAGGTCGTATCAAAAGTCAACACTTAGCCAGATTCAGTAAAGCCAGTCAAGGTACGACCTGTACAATCCTGTTATGGGTCATATGTGAAGGCAACGACAGTCTTTAGTAGATTCCTTGTTTACTTAGGAGAAGGTTCCAATTATTTGTATAAATACTTTTTAGGTTATTTTCAGTTGACACACGCAATTAGAGAGATTAGAAAGTCGAACATAGAGTTATTTTCCATTGAGAGACAAGTTGTTGTGAATTTAAATTCAAGTCTTGGAGATTTTCTTGTTTGGGATTTCTTCATTGTTCTTGAGTTTTCTCTTCATACGTTCTTGCAATAATCAAAGAAGGTTTTCTTTTCAATCATCATTGTAAGTATTCAATTATGTGTTTGTCTATGAATGCTAATAACAATCTTACAATCATGAGAGGCTAAAACCTCCACAACTAGGACTGTGGGAACCATAGTGAATTAACGAACTAGGGTTAAACAAAGTGATTCGAAACCAATGCTAAACACTTGTAATATATTCTCTTCATCTTTAATATTTCTTAACGAAGCACAACGTTAAGATTTTCCCGAAATTTTTACTTGCTTGAACCTAGAGATGTAGAGATTAGGAAAAGAGATTACAAAAAGGCCTTGATCTTTATGGGTCATTGTATTACTTAAGATGTGGTCGCGTGATAGTTATTTTGGAACAAATTGATAATGGTTGAATTGAAATCACTCATGAGACCTAACATGGTGATTGAGTATAGTCATCTAATAGGGAAGAACTAGTCGTTCGGGAACCCTAGTTATCAGTTCTATAAGTAAGCATTGGGATTGATCACGAGTGTAAAACTGATGTAGTTATGAACCCATGAGGAACACTTACCCTTGTTAATTACAAATCTTGATAAAAAGCAATGAATTCTCAATCTTGTTTTACAATTACTATCATAAACCCCCCAATTTGGAGATAACATAATTAAAAAGCTTAAATACCTGCAATATTCTATATCTTGACCATATTCCCTATGGGATCAACCCCACTTTTGTTGGGTTCTTTATTGATAATTTCCGCTTCATGCTTTACCAGGAGTGTGAATTTGAGCATTATCAAACATTAGTTCTAATATAATTTCATAGTAATTTATATGATGTGCAATACATGGCCAAATCATTTATTCATGCTTAGAGGCTTGTTCATTTGTTCAATAAGGATACCAGAGTTATGTCTTATCTGAGTATGTTGAACAACAATCAGCACCGGTAACACTACGCTACCACTATGAAGCTTACTAAGAAAGCAAAGCATGAAACCATGGTTGTGTGAGAAAGAGAAGAATTGTTATTTAGAATAGTCAAAAAATCATCTTCACCATTTCGTACACATATAAAGAAAGAAAAAGATAACTAACTAACCTATAAAATGACAGCTAATCTGCCAGCTAAGCATCCACTAATCGAGTAATGCTAATCATGTACAATTGACCAATTAACCAACTAGCTATCTGACTAATGCTAATGCTAACTAACTAACCAACTCTAACCAACTGCTAACTAGCTACTGTAAATACCAACTATAATCTTAACAATGCCCCTCAAGGTGGAAGTGAGGATCTCACTGTCAGCTTGCTCAGTATAGTAGAACGTTTTATTCCATTAAGGGCTTTGGTGAGAATGTCTACTAGATGATCAACAGTCCTGATGTGAGGGAGAGAAATAAGTCCCTCCTGAAGTTTATCCCTTACAAAATGACAATCGACTTCAATATGCTTGGTTTTCTCATGAAACACAGGATTTATTACAATATGAAGGGCTGATTAACTATCAAAAAACACTAGAACAGGCTGAGAAGAAGAGATGTCTAATTATTTAAGTAGTCTACAGAGCCAAGTAAGCTCAACAACCAACCTCTTGAGGGATCTATATTCAGCCTTTGCTAAAGAAAGAGATATTGTCTCCTGCTTCTTAGATTTCCAACTAATTGGACTACTACCCAGCAAGACAAGGTACCCACTGACTGACCTCCTATAATTAGGTCAAGAGGCCCAGTCAGAGTCACAGAAACCCTTGAGTTTGCAATTAGGATCATTTGACATGAAAATACCTAAAGTAGGGTAACCTTTGAGGTATCTTAGTAAGTGGAATGTAGCTTGGAGATGAGTTTCCCTTGGATCTTATATAAATTGGCTCAAGTGTTGTTCACAGAAGGCTAAATCTAGTCTAGTATTAGGAAGCTTAACTTCCCAATAAGCTTTCTATAGCAGGTAGGATCTGGTATGGCTTATCCCTCTCTTGCCTTGAGTTTCACAATAGGGTACAGAGGAGAAGTTAAAGGAGTGCTATTGATAAAATCATATTCCTTCAATAGATTAAGTGCAAATTTCATCTGTGAAATAATGACTCCACCATTTGTGTATAGAACATCCAATTACAGGAAATAGTGTAGCCTTCTTAAGTCCTTAATTCTAAATTTCTCATCAAAGAAGCTCTTCAGGTGTTTGATCTCTGTTGTTTCATCCATTGTGATGATAATGTCATAGACATACACTTCCACATATATGGTGGATGAAATAGTCTTTTTACTAGTGTTAGAATTTTATGAAAGGTAACTATCTCGGTTTCATAGATAAATTTATATAGAATCTTTGAAAAAGACTTTCTTTCATAAATAGAAAAGTGAGTAGTCATTTAGTGAGTGTGTATACTCTCTAAAACACAAAGCTTCAGTTAGCTTGGCATATCATTGCCTGCTATCTTTTTTCAAGCCATAGAGTGATTTTTTCAGTCTACAAACCAGGCCAGCAGGCATGTCCAGACTAGGAGGAGCTTGCATGTATACTTCTTCATGTAGGTCCCCATGAAGGAAAGCATTATTTACATCCAACTGTGAAATACACCAGTTATTATTCTTCACTGCAATGGCTATGAGGGCTCTGGCAGTAGTCATCTTTACCATTGGGAAAAAAGTCTCATTAATCAATTCCAACTTGCTGTATATATATCCATTGACCACTAATATAGCTTTAAATCTCTCAATGATGCCATCTTCTTTATGCTTTATTTTATAAACCCATCTGCAACCAATTTCTTATTTCCAGCAGGTAAGGGCATGACATCCCAAGTGTGATTAGCATAAAGTGCATCAAACTCTAGTGTCATAGCTGCTTGCTAAGTAGGATCAGTGTTTGCCTCCTCATATGAGGATGGCTCACTTTCATGAAAAACTTTGACAACTAAATGCTGACTGTCAGGAGCCAATGAAGTCAAGGAGACATTGTGTAAATTGGGGAAAAGGGGGGAAATTGACTTTAGGTTTCATGTTAGGTAATTTACATATATAGTCTTGTAAATGGGAAGGAAAGTGATGTTGCCTATGAGACCTTCTAGGTTCCAAGTTTGGCTGGGAAGGAGCATATGAAATAAGTGGAACAGAAGGTGAGGAGCTAGATGTACAAGTGGGGGAAGGTTGACTAGATGGACTCAACATGTGACTAGATGAAGTAGGTGATCCTAAGTGCTGTTAGGATAATATTAGAGAATGATTAGTGAGGTCTGGTGACACAGTGGGTAATGTATCTGTTGTATCCCTTTGTGTTCCCATAGATCCAGTAAATCACTTTCTCTCAGTATCAGAATGAAAATAATCATAGACAGAAAAATGAGGTAATTTAGAAGGAAAAGAAGAACCATCAGTAAACAAATGTAAAGTAAAAATATTCTCATGGAAAACAACATCTCTGGATATGTAAATTTTCCTAGTAGACAGATTTAGAACTTTGTATCCTTTAGTCTCAAAGGGGTATCCTATGAAAACATGGGGTGTAGTTTTAGGCTCAAACTTATCCCTGTGATCTTTAGGTGCAGTAGGAAGCATAGACAACCAAAACTTCTTAGGTGAGAGTATGAAGGTTTTCTTTTAAACAACACCTCAAAAGGACATTTATTGTTAAGTGAAGAAGTTGGAAATATGTTGATAACATAAGTTTCTATCAGCACACATTCTCCCCAATACTTTAAAGGCAATTTGGATTAAAAAAGAAGGACTCTAGAGGTTTCAAGGAGATACTTGTGTTTTCTATCAACTTTTCCATTTTGTTGAGCTGTACAGGGACAAGTCTTTTGATGTACTATACCCTTTGATTGGAAGAAGGATTGGGCTTCAAGACTGGTGAATTCTGAACCATTATCAGTTCTGATTGTCTTGGTGGTGATATGAAATTGAGTCTCTATCAAGGAAACAAAATCTTTGAAACTAAAAAGGTGATTCTATGTAGATCTACTGAAGTCATCTACCATGGTCAAAAAAGTACTTATAATTGTTGTAGGTGGACACATGATATGGTCCCCATAGATCAGTATGTAATAATTCAAATATTTTGGTGCTAGGATTGGTTCTTTCAGGGAAAGGAAGTCTGGATTGTCTGACCATGGGGCAGATGGTGCACAGGAAGAGTTATTGGGTGCATGATGTGCTGTGGGTTTACAACACTTTCGACGATCAATACTGAGAAAATAAGCATGAACTTAGGTATGTTTATACAAATATTATGCACTTTTACTTTATTTTTCAGGGAAATTAGGTGTTGGAGCTGAAATGCGCAAAAACAATGAAAAAATGCAAGAAAAGGGATAAGTATGGAACTCAATACGAGCCGTACCATTTTGGTACGAGCCGTACTGAAAATCATGAAAAAGTACAGAAGATGTGCTAAACCAAAGAGCCAAAGTACGACTTTTGGTATGAGACCTACCATCCTAGTACAAGCCGTACCAAGGCAGTCGTGATAAAGTTCAAAAGACACTAAGTCAGTCTCCTAGTATGGATAACAACCACTAGTCATGTTATTTACTGACGACCTGTACCAAGGAGCCATGGTGAACTTCAGAAGAATTGAAGAAAGGTAGAATTCAAGGTAAGACAAGAAGTCACTAGTCGTGGGATGAAGGTACGATCCATACCAAGCCACTCGTGGAAATAATCAGAGGATGCCATAAGTTACAGGTTCAGACCACGACAAGAGAGTATGACTCATAGGTTTATGGTATGAGTCGTACCAGCTTTCAACACTTGATCAAAATCAGAAGATCCAGCCAATGTACGAGTGAAGGTACGACTCGTACAATCATGGTACCAGTTATAGGTGAAGTCGACGACAGTTTAAGCAGTTTCCCTATCAATTTAGGAAAAGTTTCTAATTATTTGTATAAATACTTTTTGAGGTTATTTTGTTAGAGAGGAACAAAATTCGATTGTTGAGAGAGGTTTTTGACTTTTGCGGTTATTAAGAGAAACTTTTGGGAGATTTCTTGTTTTGATTCTTCCATTGTTCTTCATTAATTTTTGCAATAATCAAGTGGGTTTACTTCCAATCATCTTTGTAAGTTCTAAATTATGTGTTTGTTGATGAATGCATATAATTCTCTTACAATCATGAGAGGTTAAAACCTCCACAACTAGAATTGTGGGAACCATGGTAAATTAATATACTAGAGTTTGCACAAAGTGATTCTAAACCAATGCTAATTCTTGTATTTTATTCTCTTCGTCTTTAATATTTCTTAACGGAGTGCAATGTTAGAATTTTCCCGAATTCTTTACTTGCTTGTATCTAGAGAAGTAGAGATTAGGAAAAGAGAATTACAACAAAGTCTTAAACTTTATGGTTCATTGTATGACTTGAGCTGCGGTCAAGGATAGTTAATTTGGAATAAATTGATAACAGTTGAAGTGAAATCACTCATGAGAGCTAATTCGGTGATTGAGTATGGTTATCTAATAGGGATGAACCATTCATTTGGATAAACCCTAGTTATCAGTTCTGCAAGTAAGCATTGGGAAAGATCACGAGTGTAAAACCCAAAGTAGTTATGAATTCATGGGGACAATTCCCTAGTTATTTACATTAACTTGATAAACAACAATTAAATCTCAACATTGTTACGTATTTGCTTTTATAAAACCATTTTTTAGGAAATGATAGACTTAAAAGCTTAAATACTAGTGTTATTGTTTATCTTGACCTTATTCCCTGTGGGATCGACCCCAACCTAGTTGCTTTATTTATTGATAACATCCGTGTCATACTTTTACAGGAGTGTGACTTTGAGCGTTATAAGAAAAATGGCACTGCTGTCGGGGAATACGGCTTAGGATTAGAGTAATTGCCTGTGTTTAACTTTTAGTCGTTATTTTCCTAGTTTATGTTTTTCATTTGTTTTTTTTCTATTTAGGCTACAACAAGGACACCTTAACACTAGATCAACCCTCGTGAGCACCATGATGGAGGACAATGGGCCACCAGTGCCTATGGTGGCACGACTGAATGTCGAGGCGCTAACGGAAGTCTTAATGAATTATGAGAGGGATGATCTGCTCGGATATACAGAGATGGTCAATGCCTGGGAGGGAATGGGGTCCTACAACTTCAGGCCAAAGAAGTTGGACCTTGATATAAAGAACAGGGCAATCTCTCCAGCAAAACCATCAGTCGGGATAGATACCGCCAGTACTGGAACTTAAAGTTCTACCACCACATTTGAAATATGCTTTTCTGGGAGAGAAAAACACCTTGCAAGTGATCATAGAAGCAGACCTCGAAGAATGGAAAGTGGAGGCCTTGGAGTCAGTATTGAGAAGATACAAAAAGGCAATTGGGTGGATCATTGCAATATCATCGATACTCCCCCAGGCATTTGCCCCCATAAAATTCAGCTTGAGCCAAACTCTATACCTAGCAAAGAGCATCAGAGATGACTGAACCCATTGATGCAAGAGGCGGTAAAGAAAGAGATTATAAAATGGCTCGAGCTGGTGTAGTTCATTGTTGATAGTAAGTGGGTGAGCCCGATACAGTATGTCCCAAAGAAAGGAGGGATCATGGTCGTGCCAAACAAGCGGAATGAGATGATACCAACCAGGCCGGTTATAGGTTTGCGAGATCGCATGTACTACCGGAAGATTAATCATTTGACTTAGAAGGACCACTTCCTGATACCCTTTACGGCTTAGATGCTTGATAGGTTGGCAAGTAGAGGATGGTACTGCTTTTTCGATGGTTACTCGAGGTATAATCAGATCTTGATAGCCCTAGAGGACTAAGAGAAAACCACATTTACTTGCCCCTATGGAACTTTTTCCTTTAGGAGGATGCCATTTTGGTTGTGCAATGCGCCGACCACTGTCCAGTGCTGTATGATGTTTATTTTTTCAGACATGGTGGAAGACACCATCGAAGTATTTATGGATGACTTCTCGATTTTGGGTGATTCATTTGAAGATTGCCTTGAGCATCTAAATAAAGTGTTGAATAGATGTAAGAAACTAATCTGATCCTCAATTGGGAGAAATGTCATTTCATAGTCAAAGAGGGTATTGTGCTGGGCTAAAAAATTTCAGAAAAAGATATAGAGGTGGACAAGGCGAAAATGAAGGTAATAGCAGGATTGGCTCCATGATAATGCTCAAACTCACACTTCCTGGAAAAGTATGCAGCAGACGTTATCAATAAAGAACCCAACAAAGAGTTTGGGGTCGAACCCATAGAGAATAGGGTAAGATCTAGACTAATGTCGGTACTTAAACTTGTTGGTAAGTTATCTCCAAATAGAGGGGTTTCAAAGAAAAACAATATTAAAACAAAATTGTGATTGTGATTGATATCAAGATTTGCAAATAACTAGGGTAAGTGTTCCCCATGGGTTCATAACTACTTCGGGTATACACACGTGATCAATCCCAATACTTACTTATAGAACTGATAACTAAGGTTCATCCAAATGACTGGTTCGTCCCTATTGAATTACTATACTCAATCACTGGGTCAGGTCTTATGAGCGATTTCTTTCTAACCATTATCAATTATGTTACAAATTTAACTATCCTGCGACCACAACTCAAGTTAATACAATGATCATAAAGGCTAAGGCTTTATTGTAATTCTCTCTTACTAATCTCTACTTCTCTAGGTTCAATCAAGTAAAGAATTCAGGCAAGTCCTAATGTTGTACACCATTAAGAAACTTTTAAAGATGAAGAGAATACAATACAAGCATTTAGCATTGGTTTTGAATCACTTTTGTATAACCCTATTTTGTTTTTCCACCATGGTTCCCACAACCCCTAGTTGTGGTGGGTTTAGCCTCTCATGATTGTAAGATTATATTTCGCATACATAGATAAACACATAATTAAATACTTACAACAATAATTAGAAGAAAATCTGATTTGAATATCAAAGAACAATCTCAAGAACAATAGATGAAATCAAGAGTTTAATCCTAAGAATTGCTCTTCAAAACTTGATATAAATTCACAAATATTACTCTTCACACATCTCTACTACTTCCTTTCTGGATTCTTCTACTAAAATAAAACATAAAAGGTATTTATACAGACATTAGAAACCTTTTCCTAAGCTAACAGGGAATTTTTCATATCTAGCACCGGTTGTATCACGACTGATCCTACAACCCGTAACAGGATTGTACAGGTCATACCTGCTTCTTGTACATCCTCGGCTGCTGCAAATTTGTCTAAGTGTTGGTAGGCTAGTATGACTCGTACCACAGTCCTACGATTTGTATAAAGCATCCATGGTTTAGCCCTGAGAACTCTGGAATCTTTTGAAGTTTTCCACGAGTGTTGTGGTACGCCTCATACCTTCCTCCTACGACTTGTACTGCTTGTTGTATCTGAAGTTCTGTCAAGTCTTGAAGAATCACTTGAAGCTCACCATGGCTCATGGTATGGGTCGTATGTGATTGCTACGATTCGTGGGTCTACCCGTACCAAGAGACTGACTTGTGTAAATTTTCTCTTAAGATTTCCACGACTATAGTTACGGCTCGTACCATCTTGGTACAGATCTTACTGAGAGTCGTACGTTACCTTCCTCTTAATCCAGCCTTCTTATTTTCACCATGACTATCAGTATGGCTCGTACAATCAATGTACGGCTCGTACTGAGACTTCTACTTGGTTGATTTTCTGCACTTTTATGCCTATTTTACATATTTTTTCTCCAACACCTACTTTTCCTGAAATCAAAGTAAAAGTAACTTATCCATATAAACATACCTAAGTCCATGCTGTTTTCTCATTTCTAAGCATCGAAGTACTGTAAACTCATAGCACATCATTCTACCTATTTCTTTCAAAGGTGTCAGAAGTTTTTTGCGGCACATAGTATTCTACAGGAGGTTCATCAAGGACTTCTCAAAAATTGCACAACCATTGTGCAAACTACTTTAGAAGGAAGTGAAGTTCGTGTTTGATGAGTCATGTTTGAAAATTTTTGAATTCTTAAAGGAAAAGCTCACCTTGGCTCCTATTATCATAGCTCTAGATTAGTCTCTTCCATTTGAGGTAGTATGTGATACCAGCAGGGTATCCCTTGGTGCTGTCTTGGGTCAGCGGAAGGCAAAAATATTTCACCCGATCTATTATGCCAGTAAGACTTTCATTGCAGTTCAAAAGAATTACACGGTGACCGAACAGGAGATGCTAACAGTAGTCTTTGCATTTGAAAAGTTTCGGGCATACTTTCTCGGAACTAAGGTAATTGTCACACAGACCATGCAGCGCTGTAGTATCTAATGTTTAATAAGGATGCTAAATCGAGGCTGATTCGATGGATATTTCTCTTACAAGAATTTGAATTCGAGGTAAAAGATCGGAAGGGTACTGAGAATTAAGTGGCTGAACACTTATCCAGATTAGAGGCAAAGGCAAGAATAAAAGATGAGATTGACATTGATGATGCCTTTCTAGATGAGCAGGTGTTGTATGCATCTCAAGATTTGATCCCATGGTTTGTTGGCTATGCATATTATTTGGTGAGTGATATGATCTAGGTAGATTTAACTTCACAGCAAAGGAATAAGTTTTTATTTGATGCTCGGAGGTACTATTGGGATGAGCCTTATTTGTTTCGTGTTGATGCGGATCGGTTAATTCACAGGTGTGTGCCAGAGGTTGAGATGTTGAGTATACTTGAGGCATGTCACTCATCTCTAGTTGGGGGTCATTACAGTGGCAATCAAACTGTACACAAAAATTTGCAGTGCCATTACTATTTCCCCACAATCCACCAGGATGCATATGATTTTGCCAAAGTCTGTGATCAATGCTAAAGACAAAGCAGCATCACTCGCAAGCATGACCTACCATTGACCCCAATTTTGGAAGTAGAATTGTTCGATGTATGGGGTATTGATTTCATGAGTCTATTTTTGAGCTCCTAAGGGATGAAGTATATCTTGGTGGCAATGGATTATATTTCAAAATGGGTGGAAGCCATTGCACTTCATAACAATGAAGAGAACAGTGCCACAGCATTTCTTCAGAAGCACATATTTACAAAATTCGGTACCCCCAAAGCCATCATCAGTGACGGTGGTTCACACTTTTATAATCATATTTTTAGAACTGTGCTTGAGAAATATGGTGTGAAACATAAGATGGAAACACCTTTCCATTCTCAGTCAAGTGGACAAGTGGAAGTTTCCAACAAGGAGATCAAGATAATTTTGGCTAAAATAGTGAACACCAACCAGACATACTGGTCTATGAAGCTTGATGATGCACTTAGGGAATATTGAACAGCTTACAAGACCCCTATCGGCTCATCACCATATCAGTTTGTCTATGGCAAGTCATCTCATCTGTCGATGGAGCTGGAACATAAGGCACTATGGGCACTAAAAAAGTTAAACTTGGATTGGAATGAAGCAGCCAAATTGAGGCTAGATCAGTTGAATGAGATGGATGAGTTTCGGATCCGAGATTATGAGAGTGCATCTATCTATAAAGAGAGGATGAAAATTTACCATGACTGGAAGATTGCAAAAAGAGTGTTCAACACTGGTGAGTTGGTACTCTTGTTTAACTCGAGGCTTCGCTTGCATCCAGGGAAATTAAAGTTAGATAGATGGGACCGTATTGAGTGGTGAACGTGTCCCCATATGATGCTGTGGAACTTGAAAACAAGGATGGAAAGAGGTTCAAGGTGAATGTACAAAGATTTAAGCTGTACATGGGAAACACCGAGGAGGTAAGAGGAATTGAATCGGTGTATTTTGATGAGGCCTGAATAGAAAAAGGAGCAACATCGTACTGTGATGTTAAATTGGGCACTGCATGGGAGGCAACCTATGAATGGTTTATGAAGTCTAATTAGCATACCAGAGTGCTTATAGCCCCACAGGCATGTCCCTTTCCTTGTTCTTACATTTTATGCTTTGGGGATGAAGCATGCTTTTGGAAAAAAGGGGGTGTACTTGTATCTTTTGGGGTTTTGAATTTCGTTTGAGGGTTTCTATTGCCGTGTTTCTTTTCCCTCGGACATGCTATATAGTAGAACCGACATGTTTAGGATTTTATTTGGTGTTTTGTTTAGCTAGAAGTAGTTAGGAGTACTTTACAACCAATAAATGCATATGTTTTAAAATGTTGAAAAAATGACCCTGTCTGAAAATTTTGGTTGTCTAGCTGTGTATGTTGACTGCAATGCAAGATTTCTGTGAATCTTTATATGGCATTTAGTGTATTAGCATGTGTAATTATAGCTTAGCTGTGCATGAATTGGATAGGTAGAATTAATGCAAACCTATACTGTGAGTAAGGATTTATACTCAATTCAATACTGCATTAAGGATCTAAAACTTGCCCATAAGTTATAGGATAATTTGTTAGGAAAGGATCATAGGCCATTTTTTATTTTAGCCACTTTAGGTTAAATGACCCAGTCAAATAAAAATGAATCCCTTGATCCCGACTTTGAGCTTAAAATCTCCCATTTTTTTAATTACCCATTCACCTTTTTCATTGTTTATAATGAACCTCTTTGGCGCTGGTCCCTCCTTGGACATTGTGAACCTCGACTCAGGCAAAATGCCTAAGTTGAGGGTGGCTATAGTAGGGGTGCGTAAACTGTGAGGAGGTGAAAAAGAAAGAAAAGAAAATCAAAGAAAAAGTGGGGTTCGGTGTGAAAAGAAAAGTGAATAAAAGAAAAGCTGAAATGAAAAGAAAAAGAAAAGAAAAAGAAAAAGAAATGAAAAAAAGATGAGAAAAATACACCACACTCACACATTGCCTTTGAGAAGGGAGAAAAGGGAGGAAAAGTGAAAAAAGTGAAAAAGGGGTATTAAATGAAAGTGAAGCCAATATGTAGCGCCAAGGAGGGTTTAGTCACTGAATTCCATATTTACCATACCGAGCCCGAAGCCTACATTATAAGCCTAGAAAAGTCTTATAGTGATCTTAGCCTAATTGTCCGAAAAGCCGAAGTACAGAAAATAAAGGCAAGCCTATGGTATCCGATGTGCAGTATTTGGAACTTTGTTTTGAGAGTGAGAGTCCCAAGTTTCATATTTATATATATCTATGAGTTTTGGGGACTTCATTTGCTGTGAGTTACTTGGTTTGTATTATATTCTGCCCAATTTCTGTGTGAGTAGCACTAGTGGTAGCTTGATTCTTTGCTAATAGTTAGATTCCATATCTTGATCCATGTATATCATGCGTTGTAGTTGCATGAGTGCATAGTTGACTTGGTTTGAATTAAAAAAAGGGGTCAAAAGCTGATTGTGGTTTCTGTGCATATTTTGGTTATGTTGGCTGTAGGTCTTCTAGTTTACTTTCTAGTTAAGCATCATTTTATAGTTTTGTTTTGTTTGCCTAAGGACATGCAAAAGTCTTAAGTTGAGGGTGTTGATGTGTTGTGGGCTTACAACACTTTCAACGCTTAAAAATGAGGAAATAAGCATAGAATTGGGTATGTTTATGTTATACACTGTAGAATTTCCGGCACCTAGATGACCTATTCGCACGTTGGTTAAGCATATTTGAAGGCCATACGTGCTAGAGAAAGGCCCGGGAAAAAGATCGGACGAGAAACCTGGCGAACCATTGCGGAAGGAGTCGAGGCAGAGCCCCTCCGTGATGGCAGCGTGTCACGGAGGTGGAGCCTCCGCGTTGGCTCCGTGACACGTTGGCCTTGTCCAGGCCCAAGTATATAAATCTTCACTTCGGTTTTAAATCATTTATAAACTTATATTTCCAGTGAAACAGAGGAGAGAAATCGGAGGGAGAAAATGAACGAAGGGGGTAATATAATTTTCGTCCGATTACGCTGCTAAACATTGTCCAAACTCAAATTAACCTCAGATACCGAGGTATTTAGCAGCAGAGAGCATTCCTACGGATTTAGTTTCGTGAAATACGGCCGACGAATCGTCGAGCTACCGAGCTAAGGTAAGTGGAATTGCTCTAAATTAGTGTCTATGTGTTCCTAGCTGTGAAGTGAATATTTCTCCCTTCTGGACCTCTGGAAAATAGCGAGTTTTCGACCGTCTTTCGATAAGCCTAAGTTTAGGCTATAAATTATATCGAAAGTGACGTTGCTCTTTACAATAAAGTTGTATTTAGTATTGATTGACATATTTATGAATGCAGTTGGGAGAAAATAGTTGAAGTACTGGCCGAGCCTCGTCCGACAGCCGTATAGTTCAACGATAAGGTATGTAAAGCTAGTTTCCTCGGCAAGTTAGTAATCTTGGTACAGTACAGTAATTTAAAGGCCAGTAGAATATTCAGAAGCCATGTGTGATGTTTATTACGAATGTTGGTACGATATTAAAAACATTATGTTATGATCAGCGCGAGACTTGCTAGCACGATATAGATTCCAATATAAGTGTTAAGAACTGCACAGCATGCTCAGTATGTGATGTGACACAGAATGTTAGGATATCATTGTATTCAGTTGAAATCCAGTAAAAGCACTGTAATATCTGTAAGACATCTCAGAAATAGAACGAAAAGTTAAAGTGAAGTTAGAAAGCATATTAGGACTAGCAAATCATGTTACTATGAAACTCAGTATACAACATAGTTTCGACAGAAAGACCATATCTTGTTCAGCATTAGCCCCAGTACGGTCTGGCAGAAGACTATATTTGTACATATATACTATTACTAGCCTCAGCATGCATTAAGTACGTACATATTACTATCGCTAGTTCAGCATATAGTATATACAAATACCTTACCACTATTAGCTTCAGTATGTGGGACATGCAGATAGTATTACTAGTTGAGACTGTTGTATTGTTTGGGGTTGGATTACCTAGCATCCATGACCGCCCCAGGGTTAATAGCTGTATTGACTCGTCCGCTAGAGGACGAGGATACGTCGCTCTACGGAGTGGCATGCCGTCCCACAGGGGACGAAGATGGGATGCCAGTTTTCCCCATATTGTGCCTTGGTCGGCCCTTATACACCCCCGTCGAGCGGATACGCCCGGGGTGTTGATTCAGGAGTCCTCCGGACTCAGGTAGAGTTATAGTCAGGGGCTCAGCGAGCCCAAGTGCATACCCAGGGGACTGGCAGGATGCTTATAGTTATTATAGGAGATGGGACGACCGGGGTAGGGGTATAGATTGCGTGTTGGTTGTACCTCCCGGCTTATGGGGGCCGGGTAAGGTTTGTGTGCGCTATGTATGTTATGATATGTTGTGCCGTGTTATAGTAGATACGAGTAGATTGACAGTGGAATGATAAATCCTCAGGTATGACTCCTGCTCCTTCATGTATAATTAAGAGAAGATATGACTTACATTATCAGACAGTTAGTCTATCCCCTCCTACTTCAGTTTCATCAGTTATATTGTTGTTTTCAGATATTTCTTTCAGTTATTGCTTTACATACTCAGTACCAGCGGTACTGACGCCCGGTGGGGCGCTGCATTACTTGCCTGCAGGTACTTATAGACGAGCAGGTGATACTGCGTGATTTCTGTCAGCGATCGAGTATTCAGCTCCTGTAATCTGGAGATTGAATTCCAGAGGTGTATTTCATTTTCTTTTGTTGTATAGTACGGGTAGGTCGGGGCCCTGTTCCGATCATTTCTATTGTTATCCTTAGAGGCTTGCAGTCTGTATATATTTCCCCGTGGTCAGATGAGCTGGTCGTGTGAGGCCGTGCAGTTGTATAGCTGTTAGTACCTGTGTTACCTTTATGTTGGCCGTGTGGGGCCATAGTTCGACAGTAATGGTGACCTTGCCGGTCACGTAGCTATCCAGTACTTCATGGTTAAGTTATAGATAACTAGACAGCATGGTGGCCTTGTAGGCCCGCATAGGTTTCCCTATATTAACATGTTTCTGGTAAGCTGTTAGTACAGGTACAGGAGGCTATAGGCCAATGGGACGGGGGCTGTGTTTACAGCTGTTATATAGCCCTTCGTTTCCAGAAATGTGAGTTAGAGCCAGCCAGGCACCAGATGTGCCCGGGCTTAGCAGTTCAGCAGTTCAGGTCCTAGTAGGGCACAAGGTGCCAGTCATACCCCCCAAGGCGGGGTGTGACAAACTTGGTATCAGAGCCGGTCGTATCCCAGGGAGTCTGCAAGCCGTGCTAAGTAGAGTCCTGTCCATGGATGTGTTGTGCACCACATACTATGGGTAGGAGGCTGCAAGGCATGATAGGATGGTTGTTTTTTATTCTTATTCAGTCGTGCTGTAGAGCGGTACAATATAGGGTTGAGTCCCTAAAAGCTTACTATATTCTTTGGTTACAGATAATGTCAGACCAGTGACATCCTATCACAAGCCGGAGCTTAGATATTGCAGCAGGGGAAGGCACCAGCAGGATGCCTCACCCTCGTTTAGAAATAGCCCGATCAAAGGGAACTACAAAGGCATCGTCCCAGCCTTCTCAGCAGTCTCCACCACATCAGGAGCCGCTTGGGGCGACACTACCTTCAGCAGTCCCTATACCGACACCTTCCGACCAGGAGGTTAGGAGTGCTGTAGTTATGTTAGCACAGATGATGGCTGCTCAGCGTCAGCCAATGCCGTCTACAGTTGCGGAGTCATTAGGAGGGCCCGGTAGTTCGAGGGTTCGAGAGTTCTTAGCTCTGAATCCCCCACAGTTTACAGGTACGGACCGAACAGAGGACCCTCAGGATTTTCTGGATCAAATGCAGAGAATCTTCAGGGTTATGCATGCCACGCCTACAGAATCAATTGAGTTGGCAGCATTTCAGTTACAGGACATCGCCGTGTTATGGTATGAAAGCTGGGAAAGGTCCTGAGGGAGAGATGTTTCCCCTCCCACCTGGTCCAGCTTTTCAGGAGCTTTTCAGGATCACTATTTGCCGCGGGAGATTCGACAGGATCGGGTAGACCAGTTCCTGCATCTGGAGCAGGGGGCCATGAGTGTTTGGGAATACTCCTTGCGGTTTGATTCTTTGGCTCGATATGCACCGGCCTTTGTTGATACCATGGCATCCAGAGTACACCGCTTTATCATGGGGTTGAATCTAGAATATGTTGAGACTTGTATTACGGCCACACTGCGAGAGGACATGGACATTGCTCGAATTCGGGCATTTGCCCAGAATATTGAGGGCATCAGACAGCGACATCGGGAGATCAGAAGGGTCAATCAGGAACAGCATCGCCAGGACAGGCCAGTTGAGTTACAGAGGGAGGCCCGGGGAGGACCCAGGCCACGATTTGTTAGACAGGCCGCCCAGACCCCCGCCTCTGCCACAGTCGCAGGGGGGTAGATTCAGCCGCAGGGGGCAGTCAGAGATTGGTAGAGGCTCGCAGATGGTAGATTCACCATTATAGAGGAGGGCGGCGCAGAGTAGGTATACCCTACCACTTTTCCCTATATGCAGTCGACGCCATCCTAGAGCATGCAGATATGGCTCCACCACATGTTATAATTGTGGCCAAGAAGGCCATTTGATGAAAGATTGCCCAGCCAGAGGCCAAGAGGACCGAGATAGACAAGATAGGGCATCTGCAGGGTCACGAGCTACAGCATCCTCGACTGGGCGCAGGCCCTCAGTTTCAGCAGGCAGGGGTCGGGGCAGATCAGGGGCCTCCAGTACAGGTGCGGGTCCAAGCCGCACATATGATTTACCAGGGAGGCAAGATTCAGAAGCGTCACCTGATATTGTGACAGGTATGCTAACTATCTGCTCACACCCTGCTTATGTGTTGATTGATCCAGGGTCTACTTTGTCCTACATTACTCCATTTGTGGCACGAAAGTTTAGTATTACACCAGAATTATTGCAGCAGCCCTTTTTAGTATCCACACCCGTCGGTGACTCTATCACAGCTAACCGAATCTACCGCGGGTGTACAGTAGAGGTTGTTGACCGTCAGACCACAGTAGATCTGGTCGAGTTAGAAATGATAGACTTCGATGCCATAATGGGTATGGAATGGTTAGTACCGTGTTTTGCCAACGTTGAATGTTGGACCAAGATGGTCCGATTCCACTTCCCGGGAGAAGTAGTGCGGGAGTGGAAGGGCAGCACTGTTATGCCAAAAGGTAGGTTTATTTCCTACCTTCGGGCGAGAAAGTTGATATCTAAGGGATGTATTTACCATCTAGTTAGAGTTCAGGATGTCCGAGCAGAATTTCCGACACTCCAGTCTGTTCCAGTGGTGAACGAATTCCCTGATGTGTTCCCAGATGAGTTACCTGGTATTCCCCCAGAAAGGGAAATAGACTTTGCTATTGACTTGTTACCAGACACTCAGCCGATATCAATTCCTCCCTATCGTATGGCTCCTGCAGAACTTAGAGAATTAAAAGAGCAGTTGAAAGATTTATTGGATAAAGGTTTCATCAGGCCGAGTACTTCATCGTGGGGTGCGCCAGTTTTATTTGTGAGGAAGAAAGATGGCTCGCTCCGAATGTGCATAGATTATCGGCAATTAAACAAAGTTACAGTAAAGAACAAGTATTCGCTTCCCAGAATTGATGACTTATTTGATCAGTTGCAGGGAGCCAGATACTTTTCTAAGATTGACTTGCGGTCCGGATATCACCAGGTCCGAGTACGTGAGAGAGATATTCCTAAGACAGCGTTCAGGACCCGGTATGGACATTTTGAATTTCTAGTCATGTCCTTCGGGTTAACGAATGCCCCGGCAGTCTTCATGGACCTGATGAACAGTATTTTTAGACCTTTCCTGGACTTGTTCGTGATAGTATTCATTGATGACATTCTGGTGTATTCTTGCTCTGAAGCAGATCACCGGACTCATTTGCGGACAGTGCTCCAGATTCTCAGAGACCGTTAGTTGTATGCTAAATTTTCTAAGTGTGAATTCTGACTTAACTCAGTGGCCTTTTTAGGGAATATCGTGTCGGATGCTGGCATACAGGTAGACAAGCAGAAAATAGAAGCAGTTAAGTCATGGCCTAGGCCTACCACTCCGATTGAAGTTCGTAGCTTTCTAGGGTTGGCAGGATATTACATGAGGTTCATTGAAGGGTTCTCGACCATTGCGGCACCTGTAACCAAATTGACACAGAAAGCAGCAAAGTTTCAATGGACAGAGGCATGCGAGTAGAGCTTCCAGGAACTGAAAGACAGATTAACCTCCGCCCCAGTATTAGCATTGCCGGAAGGCACAGAAGGTTATTCAGTCTATTGCGACGCGTCAGGCGTCGGGTTAGGTTGTGTGTTGATGCAGCATGGTAGAGTAATTGCATATGCTTCCAGACAGCTGAGGAAACACGAAAAGAATTACCCTACCCACGACCTGGAATTGGCCGCAGTAATCCACGCCTTAAAGATGTGGAGGCATTACCTGTATGGCGTCCATGTTGATATTTTCACAGATCACAAGAGCCTACAGTACATCTTCACTCAGAGGGAGTTGAATCTGCGGCAACGCCGCTGGTTGGAGCTGTTAAAAGATTATGATGTGAATATTCTGTATCACCCGGGAAAAGCTAATGTTGTAGCAGATGCCCTGAGCCGTAAGTCAATGGGGAGTTTGGCGTATTTGCGACCTGAGAAACGGAAGTTAGCCAAAGAAATTCATCAGTTAGCTGGTTTAGCCGTTCTAGTAATGGAAACAGAAAATAATAGAGCAGTAGTTCAGAATTCTGCTGTGTCATCATTAGTTAAAGAGGTAAAAGAACGATAGTACAAGGACCCTGATTTAGTCTAGCTCAGAGATAGAATTCAGAAAGGTAAGGAGTCAGATTTCCAAACGACTGAGGATGATGTGCTACGCTGTAAGGGCCGCCTCTGTGTCCCGAATATTTCAGGGCTTCACGGGCGGATCATGCATGAGGTACATTACGCTCGCTATTCCCTTCATCCAGGAGCGACGAAGATGTACCACAACATCAGAGACATCTACTGGTGGCCAAGTATGAAAGCTGAGATCGCTGAATTTGTATCTAGATGCTCTAACTGTCAGCAGGTGAAAGCAGAGCACCAGAAGCTGGGCGGTTTGACGCAAGATATAGTGGTGCCTATGTGGAAATAGGAAACGATAAACATGGATTTTGTAACAGGGTTACCCCGTACCAGACGCAGAAATGATTTCATTTGGGTAATAGTTGATAGGCTAACAAAATCAGCTCATTTCCTGCCGGTGAAAGCTACCTTCTCGGCTGAGGACTATGCCGAATTATATATCAGAGAAATAGTTAGATTGCATGGAGTGCCGGTATCCATCATTTCAGATAGGGGAGAACAGTTTACAGCTAGATTCTGGCAGTCGTTCCAGAGGGGTTTGGGAACGCAGATTAACTTGAGCACAACATTCCATCCTCAGACAGATGGGCAGGCTGAACGTACAATTCAGACGCTCGAAGATATGCTACGAGCGTGTGTGCTAGATTTTTGGGGTAGCTGGGATGAGCATATTTCGTTGATTGAATTTGCTTATAATAACAGTTATCATTCAGCTATCCAGATGGCGCCTTTTGAGGCATTATACGGGCGAAAATGTAGATCGCCGGTGGGCTGGTTTGAAATAGGAGAATCAGCATTGGTTGGCCCAGACATTGTTCGGCAGTCAGAGGAAAAGATAAAGCTTATCCGAGAACGTTTACTGACTACTCAGAGCCGCCAGAAGTCTTATGCGGATATGCGGCGCAGAAATCTAGAATTTGTGGTAAATGACTGGGTATATCTGAAAGTGTCTCCGATGAAAGGGGTAATGAGATTTGGCAAGAAAGGCAATCTTAGCCCGAGATTTATTGGGCCATATCAAATTCGGCGAAGAATAGGCCGAGTTGCATACGAATTGAACTTGCCTCCGGAGTTAACATCTGTTCACCCAGTATTCCATGTATCTATGTTGAGGAAGTTCGTATGGGACCCTTCTACAGTAGTTCCAGTTCAGGATGTCCAGGTCACAGAAGAGTTAGCATATGAAGAGGTTCCAGTAGCTATTTTAGACAGACAGATTCGCAGGTTGAGGACTAAAGATGTTGCGTCTGTCAAAGTATTGTGGCGTAATAGGAATCGTGAGGAAATGACGTGGGAAGCTGAAGAAGATATGAAAGCCAGATGCCCTCACTTATTTCAGGCCTAGTCAGGCGACAGGTATGTCCGTATTATTACTTATGCAGTACCTTATAGTTGTATGTGTGTGAATGAGGAAGATTGATACTTAGTTATCCAGTGGATCTTAAAATATTGCGTGCAGTACCTGTGTTGGACTCTTCTACATTTCAGGTTTTTGCTATAGTCCATATTACAGGGGAAACTCTGCCGAAATGTTTCTAGAAAGTAAGTTAAGTAGTCCTCTAGATAGCAGTGTACATTCGAGGATGAATGTTCGTAAGGGGGGGGGGAGAATGTTATACCCCATAGAATTTCCGGCACCTAGATGACCTATTCGCACGTTGGTTAAGCATATTTGAAGGCCATACGTGCTAGAGAAAGGCCCGGGAAAAAGATCGGACGAGAAACCTGGCGAACCATCGCGGAAGGAGCCGAGGCAGAGCCCCTCCGCGATGGCAGCGTGTCACGGAGGTGGAGCCTCCGTGACACGTTGGCCTTGTCCAGGCCAAAGTATATAAATCCCCACTTCGGTTTTAAATCATTTATGAACTTATATTTCCAGTGAAACAGAGGAGAGAAATCAGAGGGAGAAAAGGAACGAAGGGGGTAATATAATTTTTGTCCGATTACGCTGCTAAACGTTGTCCAAACTCAAATTAACCTCAGATACCAAGGTATTTAGCAGCAGAGAGCATTCCTACGGATTTAGTTTCGTGAAATACGGCCGACGAATCGTCGAGCTACCGAGCTAAGGTAAGTGGAATTGCTCTAAATTAGTGTCTATGTGTTCCTAGCTGTGAAGTGAATATTTCTCCCTTCTGGACCTCTGAAAAATAGCGAGTTTTTGACCGTCTTTCGATAAGCCTAAGTTTAGGCTATAAATTATATCGAAAGTGACGTTGCTCTTTACAATAAAGTTGTATTTAGTATTGATTGACATATTTATGAATGCAGTTGGGAGAAAATAGTTGAAGTACTGGCCGAGCCTCGTCCGACAGCCGGATAGTTCGAGGATAAGGTATGTAAAGCTAGTTTCCTCGGCAAGTTAGTAATCTTGGTACAGTACAGTAATTTAAAGGCCAGTAGAATATTCAGAAGCCATGTGTGATGTTTATTACGAATGTTGGTACGATATTAAAAACATTATGTTATGATCAGCGCGAGACTTGCTAGCACGATATAGATTCCAATATAAGTGTTAAGAACTGCACAACATTCTCAGTATGTGATGTGACACAGAATGTTAGGATATCATTGTATTCAGTTGAAATTCAGTAAAAACAATGTAATATCTGTAAGACATCTCAGAAATAGAACGATAAGTTAAAGTGAAGTTAGAAAGCATATTAGGACTAGCAAATCATGTTACTATAGAAACTCAGTATACAACATAGTTTCGACAGAAAGACCATATCTTGTTCAGCATTAGCCCTAGTATGGTCTGGCAGAAGACTATATTTGTACATATATACTATTACCAGCCTAAGCATGCATTAAGTACGTACATATTACTATCGCTAGTTCAGCATATAGTATATACAAATACCTTACCACTATTAGCTTCAGTATGTGGGACATGCAGATAGTATTACTAGTTGAGACTGTTGTATTGTTTGGGGTTGGATTACCTAGCATCCATGACCGCCCCAGGGTTAATAGCTGTATCAACTCGTCCGCCAGAGGACGAGGATACATCGCTCTACGGAGTGGCATGCCGTCCCACAGGGGACGAAGATGGGATGCCAGTTTTCCCCATATTGTGCCTTGGTCGACCCTTATACACCCCCGTCGAGCGGATACGCCCGGGGTGTTGATTCAGGAGTCCTACGGACTCAGGTAGAGTTATAGTCAGGGGCTCAGCGAGCCCAAGTGCATACCCAGGGGACCGGCAGGATGCTTATAGTTATTATAGGAGATGGGACGACCGGGGTAGGGGTATAGATTGCATGTTGGTTGTACCTCCCGGCTTATGGGGCCCGGGTAAGGTTTGTGTGCGCTATGTATGTTATCATATGTTGTACCGTGTTATAGTAGATACGAGTAGATCGACAGTGGAACGATAAATCCTCAGGTATGACTCCTGCTCCTTCCAGTATAATTAAGAGAAGATATGACTTACATTATCAGACAGTTAGTCTATTCCCTCCTACTTCAGTTTCATCAGTTATATTGTTGTTTTCAGATATTTCTTTCAGTTATTGCTTTACATACTCAGTACCGGCGGTACTGACGCCCGGTGGGGCACTGCATTACTTGCCTGCAGGTACTCATAGACGAGCAGGCGATACCGCGTGATTCCCGTCAGCGATCAAGTATTCAGCTCCTGTAATCCGGAGACTAAATTCCAGAGGTGTATTTCATTTTCTTTTGTTGTATAGTACGGGTAGGTCGGGGCCCTGTTCCGATCATTTCTATTATTATCCTTAGAGGCTTGCAATCTGTATATATTTCCCTGTGGTCAGATGAGCCGGTCGTGTGAGGCCGTGCAGTTGTATAGCTGTTAGTACTTGTGTTACCTTTATGTTGGCCGTGTGGGGACATAGTTCAACAGTAATGGTGACCTTGCCGGTCACGTACCAGTACTTCACGGTTAAGTTATTGATAACTAGACAGCATGGTGGCCTTGTCGGCCCACATAGGTTTCCCTATATTGACATGTTTCTGGTCAGCTGTTAGTACAGGTACAGGAGGCTATATGCCAATGGGCCGGGGGCTGTGTTTACAGCCGTTATATAGCCCTTTGTTTCCAGAAATGTGAGTTAGAGCCAGCCAGGCACCAGATGTACCCGGGCTTAGCAGTTCAGCAGTTCAGGTCCTAGTAGGACACTAGGTGCCAGTCATACCCCCCAAGGTGGGGTGTGACAGTTTATATATATATGATGCACTTTTACTTTGTTTTCAGGAAAATTAGGTGTTGGAGTTGAAATGTGCAAAAGCAGTAAAAAATGCAGAAAAAGGGCTAAGTATAGACCTTCGTACTAGCCGTACCGTTTTGGTACGAGCTGTATTGAGAATCGTGTAAAAATTCAAAAGATGTGCTAAACCAAAGAGCCAAAGTACGACTTTTGGTACGAGTTGTACCAAGGCAATCCTGATAAAGTTCAGAAGAAATTGCAATGAGTCAGTCTCTTGGTACGGGTAGCAACTACGAGTCATGTTATCTACTCACGACCCATACCAAGGAGCCATGATAAACTTTGAAAGAATTGAAGAAAGGCAGAACTTAAGGTATGCCAAGAAGGCACGAGTCGTAGGATGAAGGTACGAGCCGTACCAAGCCATTCATGGAAATAATCAGAGGATGCCAGAAGTTTCAAGTTCAGACCACGACAAGACAATACGACTCATAGGTTTATGGTATGAGTCGTACCAACTTTCAACACTTGGTCAAAATCAGAAGAGTCAGCCAATGTACGAGTAAAGGTACCACCCGTACAATCATGGTAGGGTCGCAGGTGAAGTCGGCAACAGTTTAAGCAGTGTTCCTGTTAATTTAGAAAAAGTTTTTAATTATTTGTTAAATACTTTTCTAGGTTATTTTTGTTAGAGAGGAACAAAATTTGATTGTTGGGAGAGGTTTTTGACTTTTGGGGTTATCTAGAGAAACTTTTGGGAGATTTCTTGTTTTGATTCTTTCATTGTTTTTCATTAATTTTTTCAATAATTAAATGGATTTTCTTCCAATCATCTTTGCAAGTTCTAAATTATGTGTTTGTTGATGAATGCGTATAATTCTCTTACAATCATGAGAGACTAAAACCTCTACAACTAGGGTTGTGGGAACCATGGTAATTAACAAACTAGGATTTGCATAAAGTGATTCTAAACCAATGCTAATGCTTGTATTGTATTCTTTCTGTGTTTAATGTTTCTTAACAGAGCGTAACATTAGGACTTGCCCGAATTCTTTACTTGCTTGAATCTAGAGAAGTAGAGATTAGGAAAAGAGAATTACAACAAAGCCTTGAACTTTATAGTTCATTGTATGACTTGGGATACGGTTGCAAGATAGTTAATTTGAAATAAATTAATAATGGGTTGAAGTAAAATCACTCATGAGACCTAATCCGATGATTGAGTATACTTATCCAATAGGGACGAACCAGTCATTTGGATAAACCCTAGTTATTAGTTCTACAAGTAAGGAATGGAAAAGATCACGAGTGTAAAATCTGAAGTGGTTATGAATTCATGGGGACACTTCCCTAGTTATTTGAATTAACTTGATAAACAACAATCAAATCTCAACATTGTAATGCATTTACTTTTATAAACCCTCTTTAGGAAATAACAAACTTAAAAGCTTAAATACTAGCATTATTCTATATCTTGACCTTATTCCCTGTGGGATTGACCCCAATCTAGTTGGGTTCTTTATTGACAATATCCACATCATACTTTTATAGGAGTTTGATTTTGAGCGTTATTAGTGCAAAGGATGTTGGGATACCTGTAATTCCTTTCATCTTGACAAAAGGTACATGTTCTAATATATTATGCCAAAGAAGATTTACATCATTCACAGGCGGAGAGTCATTCAAGCTAGAAACATAAAATTTGTTATGTAATATAGTGTTTACAATAGAAGAAGAAATACATTGTACACCATTTGCATTACTGGCACTATATGAAGAAAAAACAGAAAATTATTATTAAGAGTAGGAATGGAACAATGTTCAGAACAATGATTCTTCAAACAGCTGGGGCAGAGCAGATAGAGACCATCCTGAACTTCACCAATCTCCACAAGCCTCTTCATTGAAGGAGCCTGCAGAAACATGATGAATTAGTGAAGGACACCATTCTTTTAAGTTGAGAATTTAAAGAATGCACAGAAATGAGATTATACTTAAAGGAAGGCATATAAAGAATCTTGTGTAGGACAATCTGTGGAGCAAGGATTACATTACCAACTTGAGTTACCTTCACTTTGTAGCCATTAGGTAGGGTGATCAATAAAGAGTACATTAATGTTCTTATTTGGGACAAGTGTGATCTATTAAAAGTCACATGATTTAAGGCTCTAGCATCCAAGATACATACATTAACACTAGATTGCAAACATTTGCATGAAAGTAAGGAAATATCAATAGAGAGAACTGAGAGCGAACAGGCCAGGATACCTTCAAAATTCACAGCTCCACTAGCAAGATTGCTACTAGTTGAACTTTCTCGCTCATTCCTGGTACTAAAAAGATGCAACATGTTCAATAACTGTCCATGTTGTTCTCTTGTGAGAGTTAGACTGTCATTGTTATTATGAGATATCATCTAAGGGTGTTAAAGGGGTCGGATTGAACCAAAAGCAAACTGAATTGAACCAGGTCTAGCCCAGACTGGACCAGCCTATAACCAGTGGACTGGGCTAATTTGGTTTGATGTGAAAACAAAACTTGTCCGAATTAATTTTGGGTACCGATTAACCGGAACTCATATAACCTAGTAGTGTCATATTACGCCTAACCGATTAACCGGACAGACCCGGTCTAACTGTACAAATTTTTTTTTTAAAAAAATTGAAATTCTTTTTTCGACCATTGGGCCAACGGCTAGTTGGAGCCAAACAGTCCAAAATTTAATTTTTGACCTTTTTGGCCCTTTTTCTAAAATTGTTTTTTAATTAACTCCCCTCCCCCTCTAAAATACCCTCCTATTTTTTATATTGTTTCCACAACTCAACTTTCTTACTCTCTAATCTCTATTCTCTAATTCTCTAATATTTCTCAATTCTCTATTTCTCTTATATCTCTCATAATTTTAAAGTGCTAGCAAGATTTATAATTTATTAGTTATCTTAATTATCAGTTTATTATTATTTTGGTCATTATTTGAAATATTTGGTAAGTGAAAACTCGAAATCTCAAAATAGGAACGAGCAATGAGCAAGTGGCAAGTGCTAGTGTGTTACCGTCCCAGTCAAGTATTTTATTAATTGCTGAAATTTGGTACACTCGTTCCATTTCTTTCTCTTATTTTAGTTAATTTTTATTTTATTCATATTTTATTATTTTAATTTTAGACTTGCACAATGGATAAGTTTATTAACAAAGCTAGCAAATTTGTTCGGTGTAGCAGTAGTACTAGTAATACTAATACTAATATTAATAGGAGTAGAGGTGCTAGAGGTAGAAATTCAAGAGGTTCTTCTTCTAATACTACTATTTCTGCAAATCAATTATTTACACATGTATCTGAACAACGCCTGATAATCTTATGGATTATGTACAGATGCAAGAAGATTATGGTATAGAGGATAATAATGATGAATAAATTGAATTAGATTCTAATGATACACCGCCTACACCTACTAGCGGAGTTGGTCAGACTAAATTTACCCGGGAAGAGGATAGTAACAGAGGTGGTAGGCCACCTTTGCCGGAGTCGAAAAATCGTAGAAGAAGAAGTAGAGTATGGAAATCTTTCACTGATGTTGAGGGGACCGAAAAGATTACATGTAATCTTTGTGGACAACCTTTTAAACATACCACTGGAGGTATCCATGGAGAGATAGACACACTTGAAAGACACATGAACTATAAACATCCTTTAGAATGGGGGAAGGAGAAGGATCAAACAACCATAGATCAGCAAACTGGAACATACCATAAATATGATAAAATGAAGGACTGTGAGGAGTTAGAAAAAATAATTGCTTTGGGTTTTCTACCATTTTCTTTTGCATCTTCTTCATATCTTATTACTTATATTCAAAGAGTTCATAATCCTTTGTTTAAAGGTGTTCCAAGAAGTACTTGCAGAGCTGTTATCTTTAGGCAAATGGGTAGTATTTATTTTTCTTACAATATATGTTTAACAACCTTCATTGTAGAGCCAGTCTTACTTCAGATATTGGTCAAGCTATTAATGGAAATGACTATTTGACAATTACATGTCATTGGATAGATGAAAATTTTATAATGCAAAAAAGTGTTATTGATTTTAAATATGATGAAGATCAAAGTCATACAACTATATTTATAAATACTACAGTTATTGAAGTTGTGACGGAATATAATCTTTCTTAAAAAGTTTTGTGTGTGGCTTTTGATAATGCTTCTAATAATATTGTTGCTATGTCACTATTAAAATTACATCTGAATCCACTACTTGATGAGATCTTTCATGTTAGATGTGCATGTCATGTATATAATTTAATTGTTAAAAATGGCCTTGAATTATTTAAACCTGAGATTACTATGGTTAGAACAACTGTAGGTGTTATTCAAGGAAATAATAGATCTTCCAGAATTAATGAATTTAGGACTAAGTGTGCTACATATGTCCCCCTAGGTATATGTCTGAAGAAGTTGTTACTAGATGGAATTATACATATTTATTCTTGAAATGTTGTCACAAATATAGATTGCCTGTAGCTGAGGTTGCTACTGCTCATTGTACTTATCCTAAACATATTAACTATTGAAATTTGGAATATAATTGATGAGGTTGTAAAGTTTTTACGTAAATTTTATGTGGGTACTGTTGAATTTTCTAGAGCTTACTACCCTACTATTGTTACTGTTTTAATTCACATAGATGGAATTTCTTATTTACTTTATATTTAAAGATGAATAGTAGATATAAAGATGTTCTTGAAAATATGATGGAAAATTTTCAAAAATATTTCTATCCTATCCCCCCTATTTATCTAATTGGCTTTGTTCTAAATCCTTCCACTAAGATGATTGATACTCAAAATTTAGTTAGAAGTGTGTACATATATATGAAAATTGGACCAACTGAAACTCTATGTATCATAACTTGTATGTCCACCCTAAATGCACATTTACAATAATTATATAATTATTATGAAAATATAGTTGACATATCTACAACACAGTCTACACCTAATACTAACATTCCTTCTAATATTGCTTCTTCATCTTTTTCATATGATGACGATGATATTGCTAGTTTTTCTATTGGAGTACTTTTGGTACTTCTCAAAACCATAGTAGCAGGAACATTGATGAACTTCAATTTTACTTGCAGAAGGCAAATGAGCTAAAGAAGAATTTCTTTCCATTGGTATGGCGGAGAGACAACACAAAGCAGTTTTCAGTTCTTGCAGTAATGGAGCGAGATGTGATAAATGTGTCAATTTCAACCGTTGCATTAGAGAGAGCATTTACCAAAGTAATGTAGCAACTAGGAGATACCTGGCACTCATTGGGTAGCAATGCTTGATTGGAAGTTCTAGTATGTTTTTATAGATTGAATTAGATCAGAACGAAGAAATCAAGGACGTGATGATACAGATTTAGATGAGCAGGAGGACAAAGAGATTGGAGGTATATTATCAAGTGGTGGTCCATGTAATACTACTATGGAGCAACACCTCATGTTGACATTGAAGAAATTAAAAAAATAGTGAAAAATAAAATTATATTTTTTTTTTGTTTTTAAACTTCAATTTAGATTTAAAATTAGCTACTTAGAGAGTTAGAGGCCTAATCAAACAGAATCCTTTCTAAAAGGTGGCTGTATAGATTAGGTATTCATCAGTTCATCTTACATTTCTAAGTTAAAACTTCTAGTCTTGTATCACTGTATTTACAAATTGCAATTTGAAATTTATATTAAATAGAATTAAAGGTTAACGCCTTGAATTTTATGAACTATTAAAAATTATTTTACACTTACATACTTAATAATTCATAGTTCATACTTCATAATTTGTAATTTTATACCTTTTCTCGTAATAATTAAAAATTTATAATTAGTTGCTAGATGAATAAAATATTCAATTTAATAAAATATATTAGCTAGAAGACTTTCTTTTGCTAAATTTTTTAAAAAAGTTTTCAACTTCTTTTTTAAGTATTGAATTTCAAATAATATGATATGTAGCCATTTTAAATTTGTAATTTTTGAAATAAAAATTTTAGGAAAAAACTTAATTAATTTTTTTATTAACCCGTCCCAGTCCGGTGAAACCCCTAACCGCACGGATTGAAAATAATCTGGTTGAAATTGGACCGGTTGAACCTGGTACACACAACCCGAATTCCAACCCCTTACCCGGACCGATTGGGTTTGAATTATAAAGAATCGGACCGGCCTGGCCCGACCTCTTAACACCTATAATATCATCTTCTCATCCTTCATATACATCATGTCAATTGAAATTCCATGAACATTAGCAACATTAGCTACTCTCCTTTTTCCTCTGTCGGACCTGTTGTGTTGATACTGATTGTCAGACTTGGGAAACTGACTGAGATTGTTTTAGTTATTCTATCTGTAACCTTGATTGTAAAACTGCTGGTTATTATAGTTTGGGTTATTTACCCTGTAATTCTGATTGCTTTGATTAAAATCCTAAGGATATACATGTAGCTTATATCACTTTTCCTTAATATGACCTGATCTCTTGTAGTGATCATAAAACAATTTGGTCCTATCGATTGGATGATTGTTTGAAGGATGATAATTAGTTCTGAAGTTGTTGTTCATAGTTCTATTGGCATTTAGTGAGGTGGAATCACCAAATAACTGATTGTTTGGTTTGACTTATCGCTTCCTTACTTCTTGTACCAACAAAGAAAAAGCTTGTGCCTAACTGGGAAGGGAATTCAACATGAGAATGCTTCCCGTCACTATAATGTAGATGTCATTTAGTCCCATGAGAAATTAGCCTATCTTGTTCTGCTTTTCATGTGTTCTCTTTGGCTCCACAATTGCATATGCAGCTGCACTAAGTCTTCAAGTCTATAGTACTTAATTCTTCCCACAACCTTTTCATTTTTGTGTAATAACTGGTGATATTCATAGTGCCTTGGTACAGATCATTAATCCCCTTCTATATCAGATATAATTTTGTTCCATTTGTCTGATCATACCTATTCTCCAACTCTCTTCACAATTCCATCGAATTACTAGCATACTCAACACCCTCAGTAATTTCCTTCACAAGTAAATTCAGGATCCATAACGTGACCATATCTTCGCATCTCTTCCATTGACGGTATTTCAAAAAGGTGAGATCTGGTCGTTTGTAGTCACCATTGATTAAACCTAATTTATTTTTAACAGACAACCCACACAGAAGATTGCGTCTCCAGGATCTGTAGCCCACTCCATTACAAGGAACAGTAACCAACATTGCTCTTGGATTATCAGAAGGATGCATGTACAGAGGAGAGATTCCATCGATGATCTCTTCCTTGAAATTATTATTTTCATCAGTAGCAGTCATGAAATTGATTATGATTTATATTCGAAAGACAGTATGGAAAGCAGACTTAAAAATGAGAACCAAAAGAGGAAAAAAAAATTGACCGGTTCATGCGATCTTTGAAATTTGATCTGGAATCAGAGATCTGAAAAAGTTGAAGATGCATGTAGCTGAACTCGTTAGAAACTAATAATAAGAAAGCATAAACCTTGCTCAGATACCATATTAAATAACAATGAGAACTGGTAATACTACGCTACCACTATGTAGCTTACTAAGAAAGGAAAGCATGAAACCATGGTTGTGTGAGAAAGAGAAGAATTGTTATTCAGAATAGTCAAAAAATGATCTTCAACATCTCGTACACATATAAATAAAGAAAAAGAGAACTAACTAACCTATAGAATGACAACTAATCTGCCAACTAAGCATCCACAAACTCATGCAAAGGCCACCTCTTGCCAAGTGTGGGCCATTATCTATTTTGTTTTTTTAAGAACTTTTAAAATAAAAAATTTTCCAGCAGTCCCCCACATATTTCAAAATAAGAGCAACGAATAGGAGAAAAAACTTGCAAGATTTGCATGGTCAAAATGCAGTAGGTTTGGTATTTTTAGGACTATGAATCAAACTTAAACCGATAAATTTTAACTTACAGAATTACTGGTGAAATGTAATATTTCTACGAACCAATAATTCTTATTGTAAGTCAGAGACTTTATCAATTACATTTCAACCTTCGTAATTTTGCCGTTCAATGCAATTTTGCGGCAATAGGCCATGCTCGTGCCTGGTTATTCATGAGAGCTCTAGAGATTAGACCAAAATCTCATAGGAGCGACCTAACTCCACTTCTAATATAGGTGAATTTATCAAATGTATACTGCTTTTAATGCATCATTCTTAAGGACTATCAATTCATAAGAGTTAATAACTCATCCTCACAATTACTAGCAGTTTAAGCACTCTCTTTTAGTGTGCAGAGTCAATATTGACTTGTTATTATCCATATAAATCTACTTCGTGGGATCTCCAATCACATAGGTTGAGTTACCATCTCTATTGACAATAAGATCGGCCTTAACCCCATTTCTTTTGAGGTTTGAAGAATTAATTTTCTTTCTATAGGTTTAGTCAGAGGATAGTCCAAATTCATTTCTAGCTTCACATAATTAATGAAAATTATTCCATCTCTCAATAGTTATTTTATGACATCATGTCTCAATTTCATGTGTCTACTCTTATAATTATAAGATTTATTCTTTGCAATGCCAGTTGCTGCTTGACAATCACACTGCATAAATAAGAGGCAACTCATCCTTTATCAAAGGGATATTGATTAAGAAATTCTTAACCACTCAGCCTCAGAACCAACTAGCTACAGAGCTACAAACTCTGACTCCATAGTCGATCTAGCAATGATCATCTGCTTAGCTGATTTCCACAATATTATTCCAACACTTAAGGTGAACACATAGCCATTAGTGGATTTTGTCTCATCTTAATCAGATATCTAATTTGCATCACAATATCCTTCTAAAGTAGAAGGAAATCCACTATACAGGATACCATGATTTATGGTTTCTCTCAAACATTTCATTAGTCTATTTAATGTAGTCCAATGCTCTTTATTGAAATTATGAGTATATCTATTCAGTCTACACACAACATAGGATATATCAGACCTTATAAAATTCATTAAATACCTCAGACTCCCAACATATTTAGACTGAGTAACTGAGTCATCATTATTCTTTTTCAATTAAGAGTTAGTATCATAAGGAGTGGTTACAGGTGTCACCCCAAAATATTCAAACTTCTTAAGAAGTCTCTCCATATAATGTTCTTATGACAACATTATACCATCTTCACTCTTCATAACTTTAACTCTCATTATCATATTTACTTCACCTAGATCTTTCATATCAAAATAAGTAGACAAAAATAATTTGATATTTTGTAACAATATTTAAACTTGTACCAAATATAAGCATGTCATCAACGTATAAACATATTATCACATAATATCTATCTACCACTTTAGTATAAACACATTTATCCACTTCAAGAGAAGAAAAATTATCTCTCAATAAGACTTGATCAAATTTCTCATGCCACTGTTTAGAAGCTTGTTTAAGTCCATAAAGAGATTTAATTAATTTACAAACTTTATTTTCTTATCCCAAAATAATACATCCTTCTGGTTGAACCATATAAATCTCTTCTTCTAAATCACCATTTAAGAAAGTTATTTTTACATCCATTTGACGGATAAAAAGCTTATGGATTGAAGCTAAGACAATTAAAATTTGATTAGAAGAAATTCTAGTTACTGGTGCAAATGTATCAAAAAAATCAACATTTTATTATTGAGAAAATTCTTTAGTGACTAATTGAGCTTTATATTTATTTATCGAGCCATCAAAATTAAGTTTCTTTTTAAAAATCTATTTACAACCAGTAGGTTTAGCACTAGGAGGTAAATAAGTTAAAACCCATGTATTATTTTTTATGATGGAATCGATTTCAATTTTTATTGCCTCTTTCCAAAATTTAGCATCAAAAGAAGATATAGCTTCAAAATAATTTAATAGTTTATTTTCAGAAAAAAAGTTTGAAAATAATATCCATAAGAAAAATATTCTTTTTTAGGCCTTTTACTCCTCCTCAGTTCCTCAATATTAGATGTAAATTCATTATCTCTTTTAGTAGGTCCATGAGAAATTTTATCACAGTGAAAAAATATGTTCAAAGAATTCTGCATTCTTTGTCCCAATAATAGTATTACAATCAAGCATCACTCTTTAAAATAAGAAATCTATATACAACATTATATTCAACATATCTAATAAGCACGCAATCAACTGTTTTAGAACCTATTTTTCTCTTTTTAGGTTCAGGCAAAAACACTTTAGCAAGGAACCCCCACACTTTTAAATATTTCAAATTAGGCTTATAAACTTTTCATAATTCATAAGGAGTTTTGCCAGTTCTTTTATAAGAAATTCTATTTTGTAAGTGACATGCAGATAAGATTGCTTCACCTCACAAATTATCAGGTGCATTAGAGCTAACTAAAAGGAGTTCACTCCTTCGATGTTCTATTTTTCTTTTTAACTACACCATTAGACTCACGTGAATAAGCTGGAGTTACTTCATGAAGAATTTATTATTTTCATTAAAAGTATTTAAAGATAAATATTCTCCACCTCTATTGGATCTAATTCTCTTGAATTTTCTACTAAGTTGATTTTCAACCTCAGTTTTATAAGAAATAAAAACATCATAGGCATCATCTTTATTTCTAAGTAAATACAACATAGTAAATCTAGAAAAGTCATCAACAAAAGTCACATAATATCTTTTATCACCTCTAGTCATGGTTTATTTTAAATCACCTAAATCAGTGTGAATTAAAGACAATAATTCAGTTTCTCTATTAACCGAAAAATATAATTTTTTAGTAATTTTAGTTTCAGCACATTTTTCAGACTTGTCAAAATTATTTGAGTCTACACCAGATATCAAACAACTTCATGTTCTTTATATAAGAGATATTAACATGTTCTAATCTAGCATGCCATAAAGAAATAGGCTCAACCATATAAGTAGAAGTAGATGCAGTTTTATAGATAATATTAAGTATAAAAAGTCCTTGGTTACAATAGCCTTTTTCCAAAAACACATTATTTTTTGTCAAAATAATTTTGTTAGATTCAAATAAAACTTTCCCTCCAGCTTTATTTAACAAGGCCACAAAAATCAAGTTTGCGCACATTGTTGGAACATGCAGCACATCCACGAGGGCTAAAGTTTTTCCGAAGTGAGTTTTAGGAATACTTTACCCTTACCCAAGACTTTAGTAGTTCTTGAGTCTCCAAGGTAGATGACTTCACTGTCATCTCTTATTGGTGTATATGATGTAAATGCTTCTCAATTTGCACAAATATGTAGAGTAGCTCCAAAGTCTACCACCCATTCTTTTATGTGTGCCACAATGTTCACTTGAGAAATAACAACTGCAATAATATTATCTCCTTCAGCTAAATTATCCTTAGAAAGATTTTTTTTATTTCTTTTTCATTTCTCACTTTTTTCTGCACTGCGCGACATGATGACCTGATTTTCCACAAATAAATTACGGGCCTTTCTTTTCATAAAATAAGGGTTATTAAGCTTATAACCTTGAGACTTATTACCATACCTTTTATTATTGTTTCTTTGAGTTTGCACTAAGTTTTCCTTGAGTGTTAGCTCCTTAGCTTTGAAATATTCCTTTTTATTAGTGTCTTCAATTAAAATGTGAGTTACTATCTCCTCAATAGTAAAATTTGCCTGCTTATGCTTTAAATTATTTTTATAGTCATTCCATGAGTTAGGAAATTTCTCGATCAACACTCCAACAGTAAATTTTTCGGTTAGAGAGATCCCTTTGTCCTTCAAGTCTTCAAGTAATTTCTAATATTCATTAATTTTAATTTTCATATCCTTCACGTTACTCATTTTCCATTGTTAAAATCGTTCAACTACAAATTTTTGTTTGTTAGTATCTTCGGAGGTGAACTTTTTAATTAAGGCATCCCAAGTAACTTTTGTTTCCTTGAAACTACAATACACATCAAACAGTTGGTTAGAAATAGTTTGTAGTATGATGCGACGACATACCTTATTGGCATATTGCCAAGATTTCAGAATTTTGTTATCAATATCGCACTAGGTTGTGGATGTAATATGCAACACCATGATCATTGAGCAATGAGAAAATATGTTCTTGCCATCTTTTAAAATTTTCATTAGCAAAAATTCTAATGTTTGACACGTTTGGAAATGGCTTAGCATATGGTAGAACAACTGGAGTAGGAGTAGTAGGAGCAGTGATGTCACCAAGCGCACACAAGCGCACATGGTCATCAAGTAATATAAGATGGTGAAGTCCCGATATCGTACCCATAGAGACTTGATAGATTGATTGCTTAAGTATTAACCTTTATTTCACTATTCAAATAACATAAATAGAATGGGAAAATGATTTTTGGGTTATTCTACTCACTTGAAATGTAAATTAGAGTAAGAAACTAGAATCATTTGCAAAGTAATTTTAATTCAAATGATGAGAGAAATTGAGGGTTTTGGAACTTTTTCTTTCAGATTGAGTTTAGAATTCGAATACGCTAGATAACATTCTTCTAAAATTGCTAATTGTAAGTTATGATTCCATTTCTTACTATTCTCCAGAATATGCGAAGAACTATCTCATGAGCCCTAACATGTATATACCTATGGTTTCATGAGAAATATGAGATGACGGTTGACGATACTTGTTTCAACTAAACAGGGTTGCAGGATATATCCTTATCCTCAACAACGAAATCAGCTCTTGAACTATTTGAACAAGACAATTGAAACCTATTTTATACGTCCTTTTAACTCTCTTAGCTCCCTCTCCCGAATTCAACCAAGAGCTAACAGATAATATCACAAGGTGATCAATATGACGAATAATCAATGAAAACAAGTAAGCACAAACAATCTTTAAAAGAAGAATTGAAAGTCTAGCATAAACGAATAATCAAACTACAACCGTCAGCCATGGCTAAAACCCCAGAACAAGAGTTTATCCACTCATATTCAAGTGTAAAATCCAAAAATTCATCATTCAAATTAACAAAGTAACGAAGAAAAACCTAGAAGAAAATAAACTTCTTGTCTCTCCCCCAAAAAGACTCCGTACAGTTTGATCTTTTGATGAAAGATGCCTAACAAATTCCCTAGACTAGGTATGCATAAACTAGGTAAAAATTGATTCTTTTTTCCTCAAGTAGTCTAGCTTTTATAAATCTGTCGCAGATAGCCCTTGGCGTGCTGCACCACCTATCTCACCAAATTTGGCTTGAATTTCCTCTAAAGTTTGGTCTTTGTAGCATTGCAGTAGCCATCTCGCCAAGGTGTTAGTCAAATTTTGCAAATCTGGGACATTGTGTGCTGCACCTGCCATTGCACCAGAGTGTTAAAAATTTTTTCAAGTCCGGAATCCATCTGGCGTGCCGCGCCACTCAGTTTGTTGATCAAAATTCTTCAAAATCCTTCTCTAATTAATTAGAAGATACAAGAATCAGTAAAATTAATTAATACCGCAAAGTTTAATGAAGAGATTGACATAAATAACAAAATAAGTTAAAATTAAGGAGTTAGAAAGAGAGAAACTTGAGGGGAGAGAGAGAGAGTGAGAATGGGAAAGAAAATTTGTTATCACTTGTTATGATTTTCTGTTAAAGAATGAGCCTATTTATAGGCATGAAGTTGAGTTCAAAATATGACAAGTGTTATAACACTTGTCTCTTAAAACTCATGCAAAAGTCACTTCTTGCCAAGTGTGAGCCATTATCTATTTTTTTAAAACTTTTGAAATAAAAATCTTCCAACACTTCCTGCATATCAACATATCAAGACAACTAATAGAAAACCCCAGTAATCTCTAAAGAATTCAAATGGATCTAGAAGTTACAATGGCTAAACAAGACCAAATATTTTCTATGGCTCACCATGAGAGACTTCCCACTTGTCACTATCATCACTTGATTGCTATTGATATTAATCTAATGCGTGCGGTGTGTAGATCATTGAAAACTATCAAACACATCTTCATGGAATCTATTGTAGTGATTAAGTTTTGGGAACATCTTAGTATCCAACATAACATTTAGCTACTAATTCTAGTGACCTGAATTGGCTCCAAACAGTAGAAAAATAAAAAAATTTGAATTTAAAATATAATCAACTGGGAAAAGCCTTTTGTTAATACGTGAAGCTTTTGATGATGACTTAGTGAACCAGGTCCACTGCAGGTGTTCATGCTGTACGAGTTCTACACAGAGCTTTTTTTATACAAGTTTAAGGGTGCTAACTAACTGATGAAGTGAACCAGGTTTACTGCATATATTAGTTGTAGTGTCATAGGTGCATGTGGAGATTGGAGATTCAGATAAGGACAAGAAGTGAGGGTGAATATTAAGATAAGGAAAATAGGCAAGGCCCAAGCGATTAAGAAAATATTAAGGCAGTGGAAAAAGAAAAATAGCAGATTCACTTTTCTTCTAGGAGGCAAACATCTAAAGGAGGTGTTGGAGTAGGAGTTTACAAGGAAGCTGGATATATATATATTTGGAGAAAACGCACATATTAGCGATGACTATTGCAAGCAATAAAACAATATTTATTCTTCAGGCAATTATTATGGAGAGAAGGCAAGGTGAAGTTTGAGATTGAAGATTGTGGCAATAGGTGTTCACTGTGTTACTGTGTGGTTGCTGTTCTAAGTCTAAGTAATTGAGTTGTAATTCTCAGATTTATCATAGTGTAGTAGTGAATTTCTAACTCGAGGAAGTTTAGAACAAATTCATTGGTTAAAGTTAGTCAGTGATTGTGAGGTACTAGAGTTAGTCCTTTTGATTATAGAGTTGTAATCTGAAACGGCTTTTCGAAGTTAGTGATTTTGAAGGAAAATCCTATTTGATAGGTCGTGATTTTTACTACCTTGAGCAAGGAGGTTTTTCACATAAAATCTTTGTGTTATCTTTGTTCTTTATATTCATACTGTCAGCCATATTGAACCAGGTTCAGAGATAGAATAATATTGGATGAGCGAGTTATTTCAATTGGTATCAGAGCTAGACTTTCAACATAAGGCTAATACCTTGAAAGATTGACATGGCAGCTCCACCAATTGCATGAGATGGACAATCAACTACCAGGACCTCTACTGTTCAATGGGCACTATTATGGATGGTGGAAGAATAGGATGATGGACTTTCTAATCGATGAAGATCACAATTTCTAGAATATTGTTTTAGATGGACCTACTATCCTTAAGAAGCTTGCAGAAGATGGCAAAACCCAAGTTCCTAAAGGTAGATTTGAATACACTAAAGAAGACAAATTGGCTGTTGAAATCAATGCCAAAGCAAAGAAAATTCTTGTTTGTGGAATTGGATGTGACGAGTATAACAGGGTATCATCATGCATAAGTGCAAAGGAAATCTAGGATGCATTGCAAACTGCTCATAAGAGAACTAATCAATTTAAGAAAAATCTAAGATTGATATGCTCAATAGGCAGTATGAACTATTCAAAATGAAGGAGGGTGAATCCATTTATGATATGTATACCAAGTTCTCTTTAATTCTTAATGAGATTTATTCTCTGAGGGAAATAGTTCCTACAAGAAAAGCTGTGAGGAAATTATTGAGTATTCTTACTGAATCATGGGAAATCAAAGTGGAAGCCATTTTTGAAGTAAGGGGTCTGGACGCTTTAATCATGGATGACCTTATTGGAAATCTCAAGATGTATGAGCTCAGGAAATTACAGGACCGTGAGATGACTAACTCAAGAAAGGATAAGAATCTAGTTCTAAGAGCCACAATAATTGAGGAAGACAACATGACTCTTCTAACTCGAAGATTTCAGCGTATTGTGAGATGAGGATTTAACTCTTAGAGGAAGAACTCTTCCAACGATCATGGACAAGGGACCTCATGAGCAAACCTGTCACAAGTGTGGTAAACCAGGTTATTTCATAAAAGAATTCCCATAATGGGAAATTGAGCACAAACATGATCTTTTTGAAAAGGCCAAGGAAGGAAAGAGAGATCAATCACTAATTCGTCACAGGAGGCTTACTACAAGGGAGGCAGACAATGTTATAAAGAGAGCTTTGGCGGCCATGGTTGAATCTTCAAGTGATAAGTCAGAACTTGCAATTAAGTAGGAAGATCATTCACTCATGGCTATAGATGAATCAGATGATGAGGAAATTTTAACACTCATGGAAACCTTTAATTTAGACAACGAAGATGACGAGGTCGAGGTAAGCTTTTTTGACTTAAAAGATAACATTAAATCTTATTCCCATAAGAAATTGGTTTCTCTTTCTTTCATACTTATTGATGAGTATAATTCTCTAGCTATTGAGAAGGAATGAATCATGACTGATTATGCTTCTCTAAAATTTGATAACCAAAAGCTAGAAGAAGAACAACCAGAATTAGCAAAGAAAATTGAAGAGCAATAAATGCATGGTAAGGATGAATATGATAAGGAAAAGCAAACCAAATCTCTGAGAATTGACACCCAAACTTTAATAATAGAAAATTAGAACCTCAAGAAGAACCTAGAAACGACCAACTGATCTTGAACGAACCCTTAAATGGACCAGGTCCTCTGAACTTCTTGCTTCTATGCATGAAAATTACTCAAGTCAGAGATGAGAAATAGGATATAACAAATATAATGTAAAAATTGAACCTAGTTCTAACATGAATAATATTCTATGCTCACGCTGTGCAACAATTGGTCATTATAAGGAACAATACAAAATTAAGTTGAAAGTTTTTAAGAAAACATCTATTATGCTAAGACTTTCACAGAAATACCTAGGAACAATCCAAGATACACAACATTATTTTAAAGACCTGGTCGCCATAATAAATACAAGAGAAGTAGAAAGACCAATTCACTGCCATTTTGGGCTAAAAGAAACCTCATTCATCCTTTCACTAACAAAAGGGGGCCCATGTTAATTTGGGTACCCAAAACTGACCTCTGACTATTTGTGCAGGTGAAAGTGGGAGCAAAGAAGTCAACCTGGTACATAGACAGTGCATGTTCCAAAAAATATAACAGGAATGGTAGAGAACTTTCTCTCACTCACGAAACACACAGGAAGAAATGTTGCCTTTGGAAATGGAAAGAAAGAGAAAATAGTTGGAATTGGTATGGTTTGAAAATCAATGTCTCAAGCTATTGATAATATGTACTACGTGAAAGGCTTAAAACACAATCTCCTCACTATATCCCAAATGTGTGATAAAGAAAATAATGTGTTATTCACGTCGGCTGATTGTACGGTGACAAGTACTAGTTTAGGGAACCTGGTGCTAAGAGGAGTAAGACACAAAAATGTATACAAAGAAAATATTCTGGATCCAATTGTAGGATGTCACGCCCCGAGTATACACCCTGGATGGGACATGGTACTTGGAGTCACAAATAACCCCAAGTCAACCCCTGATCTATCATACACTGATATTCTGAGTACATATAAATATAGCGGAAGCTTTAAAGTAAAAATATAAAGCATTCATGAAAAATGGAGCTGAATCATGAAGTTTAAAACATGTGAACAAAACTACAAGTCTGAAAACCAAGTCTATGTCTAATAGCCACTACAACTGATGAGTTGCTGGGACAAGCCCCAACTAACTCCAAGTCTAAATAAGAGAAAATAGAACTAAATAAAATGATCTTCGTCCTCGAAGGATGAGCACTCACCAATGGATACAGTTGAAAACTCCTGGATATGTCTGCTAACGGTGCTGAGACTAAGAACTTGCGGCTGTAGCATGAAATGATACAACATAAAAGGTATGTGTCAATACTTAATGTACTGAGTAAGCAGGAGAAAACATAACACTAGATATAAACAACTGAACTAAAATGATATGAAATGACCAACTAAAATACTAAACTAAAATAGATGAAATATACTGAGATGGTCAAGATGATCCTCTCTGATGGTCAAGGACATGCCCTAAATCTGAGATACTGTACTAAACTGATCTAAACTGACTAATTTGAGATTGAACAGATTTGAGAAATGGGAGAGTCTATAACAGACATATAACCACGTGAGCAAGACATGGAGTCCGATATATACACCTTATCGATCCGACCCAACATACATTACTAGGGTATAGAGGCATGAACTGGGTGATCACAAGTCTGGGGCCATGAGGCCAATAAAATATATCCTACGGTGGCAACGTAGTTTTGAGAGCCTGGGTGTGCTGGAACCTTGATCCGCTCGGTGCTAAGTGCTACTCCCATTGGATAGTCCTAGATTGAATTCTAAGCTGATAGCTCGAAACTGGGGCCCAAGCCTAGTCAGGAATACCTATCTTGAAGAATCCTGAGAGTCTTATCAGATCGATTCTATAACTGGGTTCTAAGACTGGTTAGAGCTGCTTATCTGGAAGCGTTGTAACCGTCTAAAGAAGAAACTATAATTCTAAAGCTGGGGTCCTAAGGCTGGTAAGAGCTTCTTTTCTGAAAGTTTCATGACCACCTACAGAACCACTAAAACTGATATTGGGACTATTTCTGATAACTGGGAGGCACCTCTGACACCTCGAAAAGTTTTGTAGTCAAACTGATCAGCTGACATTTCTAACTAACATTGAGGATTCTAAAATCTTGATTGAAACTGAACTATCGTGCAGCTAACTGAGATTTCAATTTATACTGACAATATGGGAATCCACAACATTGATAAAATCAAGTAGCAAGGAAGACTAACCCAACCGAAAACATTCTTGGTCATCTCATTCAACATTAGGGCTAAAATCATCCTTAAAAGAAAGAGAATTTATACGATATCTAGATAATGGAGAATATCCAACAATCAACTTAAATCATACTCCACACGCTATAACGGAATTTGGCATATAATTCATCCACATTCGAAAGCTCAGGGCTAGAATTCACTTTACAGGGACAACATTAATATAGTCATAAACTGATGGAATCATATCTAAAACAAACATGAATAACAACTTACATGAAATCAAAGAAATTTAACATATATTCTCTTCACATTCGAAAGTTCAGGACTAGAATTCATAGAGAAACTAGGAGGGATTTTGGGGACACAAGGGAAGAACTATTCCCTTGTTGAATTCCCAAATACCTGGCTAAAATTTCCCTGGAGAAAGAAGCTTGAATGGCTGCAATTGGTGAGGAATCCTAGACCTTGCTTGAGAGCTCTTGAGAGAAGACTTATGCGAATTTTCTAAAAATCTGAGTGGGAATGAGGGAAAAACCTTTTAACCCCTCTAAATCCCTTAAAAATTAATCCTAAAACAACGTAGTTTGGAGTCTAGGAGGTTAGAAAATTAAGAAACGAACCTTGATAAACTAGCAAGGAAAACTGATTGCCAGTCCCTATGAGGGACCCAATGACACGTGCCCAGTGACCACGACTCATGGTCACGGTCGTTGGGTGCACTGCCAAAAACCTCCTGTTGGTCACCACGAGGGACACCACAACTCGTGGTGTACCTAACGACTCATGGTGACCAACTCGTCAACTACACTACCAAATTCTTCATTTCCCAAAACATCCTGGACCATAGGTCACCTAATGGGTCGTGGGATGGACCACGACACGTGGTGCCCACTCGTTAGGTACACTTCTTACTTTCCCGGGCCTTCAATTTGATCTTAACCAAGTATCACATCACGACTCGCGGTCACACCCGCGGTCACACCATTTTTCCCATATTTTCAACCACGTCTGAACCCTTCCCCATGAGTCACTTCATGACTCATGGCCTATCCCACGGATCACAGGATGACTCATTCTGTGATCTGATGCAGAACCTTTTTTTCTCCATTTTAACTCTCGGGTATGGTCTTAGAGATTTTGGGGCATTACAATATCTCCCCCTTGGGAACATTTGTCCTCGAATGTTGAAAAACACATAGAAAAGCAGCGAATTGCAATCATTATACTCAAATACTGATCGCAAAGGCTGAAAACTAACAGAATGACTTCCTCCGAACTGAACTACAAGTCTGAACTGAATGCACTAATCATACACATATTCATTTATCTAAAAGAAACTGGAACACATGAACTGAAAAGAGTTTTAGGGAGGAAATTGATACCTTAAATTGAAACTGAGCCTGAAGAGAACAAGTGCGGGTATCTAGCCATCATATTTGTTTCGGCTTCCCACATAGCTCCCTCAACCTGCTGATTTCTCCACAAGACTTTCACTGAAGCTACCTCCTTGTTCCTCAGCTTACAAACCTGACGGTCAAGGATCTGAACTAGAACCTCTTCATAAGAGAGACTATCTTTCACTGCCACATTGTCTAGGGGCACAACTAAAGTTGGATCACTGATGCACTTCTTTAATAGTGACACATGGAAGACTGGGTGTACAGATGCCAACTCTAAAGGTAATTCCATCTTTTAGGCAACCTTGCCAATTCGCCTCAGATTCTGTAGGGTCCCACATATCTCGGACTGAACTTTCCTTTCTCCCAAATCTCATTACCCCTTTCATGGGTGAAATTTTCAGATAAACCCAGTCATCCACAACAAACTTCAGTTCTCTTCTCCTCACATCAGCATAAGATTTCTGATGGCTCTGAGCTATTTTCAATCTTTCTCGGATGAGCTGTACTTTTTGCATAGCTTCATGAACCGAGTCTGCCCTAATTAGAGTAGCTTCGCCAACCTCAAACCACCCTATAGGAGATCTACACCTCCTACCATACAAGGCCTCAAACGGGGCCATCTGGATACAGGAGTGGTAGTTGTTGTTGTATGTAAACTCGATGAGAGGTAAGTGATCATCCCAATTGCCCTTGAAATTGATCATGCACGCTCTCAACATATATTCTAGGGTCTGAATAGCCCGCTCATCTTGTCCATCTTTCTGCAGGTGAAAAGCTGTGCAGAGCTTGACCTCGGTACCAAGTCCCTTCTGAAAGGACATCCAAAAGTGAGAGGTGAACTAGGTACCTCTGTTTTAGATAATGGAAAAGGGTGCACCATGAAGTCTAACTAACTCCCGAATATTAAGCCTAGCATAGTCCTAAGCTGAATCTGTAGTTTTAACTGGGAGGAAGAATGCTGACTTAGTCATCTGGTCTACTATCACCTAGATAGAATCATGCTGCCGATGATTTCGAGGTATACCCATGATAAAATCCATATTCACATCTTCCCACTTCCAGGTGTGTATGCTAATATCCTGACTCATACACCCGGTCTCTGGTGCTCTAATTTGACTTGCTGGCAGTTTGGGAACTTAGCTATAAATTCAGCGATGTCTCTCTTCATGCCACTCTACCAGTAAATATCCCGTAAATCATGGTACATTTTAGTAGCACCATGGTGGATGGAGTATCTCGTGTTGTGTGCTTCAGCCAGTATCTGCTATCTCAAATCACCCGCATCTGGTATGCATAATCTACTCAGGTAACAGAACACACCATCTCCCCCTTTGGAGAAAGCCTCAACTTCTTTTCTGAAAACCTCTTCCTTTAGCTTAAATAGTATGGGATCTTCATCCTGTCTGGACTTAACTTCAACAACCAAAGAGGAATCTAATCCACTCTACACAACTACTCCACCGATGGCTGTATCCACCAACTATACTCCCAACTAAGCTAATCTGTGATATCCTTTGCCAGCTCCTTCTTTCCTTCCTCAACATGAGTCATGCTCCTTAATAACGCTCAAACCATACCTCCTACCAAAGTATGAAGTGGACGTTATCAATAAAGAACCCAACTAGAGGTTGGGGTCGATCCCACAGGGAAGTTTCTGGGCAGTTTCTATACACCCAACTGCTCTAATTGACTCGCCAACTGGGGTAGAGACTGAGAATGGTTCTGAGAGGACCTCTGGACTTATATTGAACTGAACTTCTATATATGGAGTCACGAACAAAAGATTAGCTCCTCTATCTAAGAGGTATATACGTCTAGATGGAAGAGAAATAACATACCAGTAACTACGTCAGGTGAGCTTTCCTGATCTGATGAGAAAATAGAGCATAGAAACGATTCTGACGCTGACCGCCATCTGTACCTGATGAGTTGGCCCACTGAGCTGGTCAGCCTGCTGGAGCTGCTGAGGTAGTGGATTGTGATCTCCCTCGCCCTGCTGACGGGCACTCTTTGAGTCAGTTCCCAAGCTGTCCACATCCAAAACATCCCTCTCTGCCCTGTAGACACTCTCCAGGATGATTCTTGCCACACTTGGGGAAAGCTAGATACCTGTTCCCCGTACTGTGAGCCTGAGACCGAGTGCCAGATGAACCACCCCTCCGATCCTAGCGGGATCAAAAGGTTAGGCCGCTAGCTGAGCTAGGTGCTGGGGCCCTCTACTATTGCTGCTGCTGTGGGCGGCTACCACCGCCAGATCTCTGGTGGCTAAAATCTGAATGACCAGTTCTTGCCCGCTTGTTCTTACGCTCCATATCTTTCAAATTCTCGCCTCAATCTCTTGGGCATAAACAATCAGGCTAGAAAGGTCCATGTCGTTGATCAGCATCGCAGTCCTGCACACCTTGAGGACCAGAGTAGATACTCCATTAACAAACTTCAACATGCGAGCCCTTGGCTCATCCACCAACTCTGGAGCATACTTTGATAACCTGGTAAACTCCAAAGTATACTCCTCCACTGTACAGTTGCCTTATCGCAGGTTCATAAACGCTGCCATCTTAGCCTCCCTCAGCTCTTGGGGGGAAAACCTATCCAGGAAAGCTGTGCGAAATTCTCCCCACTCCACTGGTCCTGCTTCCGCCGGCCATCCCTCCTTTCAATGCTGATACCAAATCTGGGCTACCCCTTTAAACTGATAGGCAGCTAGGTCAGCACTCTCGGAGTAGCTGACACCCATAATGCGGGTAATCTTCTTGAGCTCATCTACAAACTCTTAGGGGTCCTCCCCCAACTTTGTTCCGTGAAAATCTAGAGGATTCATCCGAGTAAAATCTCATACCCAAGCAGCTACTGTGCACCCATTTGTGGCTACCGGAACCACCTGTTGATTCACCTAATTGGTCACAGTTTGAGCCAGTAACTGAATGGATTCTCTAAACTCTGCGGTAGAAACCGAATCATCTTGAGAAGCTGTCGGGCTGGTGGGGCAGGTCTGTTGGCATTTCTTGCCCTCCTTCCATTACCGTGTCTAAGAGGCATGGTTCGCTGAAATGAAGTAGAGCACAAATTAGAAGGACATTTCCGAAATTGAACTTTGATGCATGATAAAGAATATGAACAAAAGGGAATTTTCCTAATAACATCTCGTAGCCTCCTCGTCATAAGTGTGGCACGCTTCACACCCATGAAAAGGACTCTACTCGATGCAGCTTTCAGACTTTCCAAGGATACTATAAACCTAGCGCTCTGTACCAAGTTTGTCACGCCCCGAGCCTACACCCTGGATGTAACACGGTACTTGAAGCCACAAGTGACCCCAAGTCAACCCCTGGTCTATCAGTCACTAGCATTCCGAGTAAACATGCACAGTGGAAATTTGAAATAATATCATAACACATTTATAAAGACAAGTCTTAAAACTTAGAGTTCAAAACATTTGAATAATACTGAAAAATCTGAAAATCATATCTGTCTGAAGGCCATCTAATTGAGGAGTTACTGGGACAAGCACCCAACTTACTCTAAGTCTAACTGAAACTAACATATGACTGAAAGCAAGAAATAATGCCCTAAGATAATGAGAACTCACACTTCAATTACTAAGATGGAGAATCTGAACTGCGGCGTCTAGTGGTGCTGAGTTTGAGGACCTACAGCTGTATCATGAAACGATACAGCATAAAAGTATGTGTCAGTACTTTGAATGTAATGAGTAAGTGAGAGTACCATGAATAAAATTAAAGAATTGGTAACTGAACTGATACGACATGATATGACCAACTGAAACGCTAAAAACTGATACAACTAATAATAAACTGAAAGTTGTCAAAAGTGACCCTGGCTGATGGTCATAAACATGTCCTAAGTCTGAAATACTGCATTGAACTAAGGAATCTGATAGTAAACTGTACTGAATAGAGGGAGAGGCTATAACCGACATATAACCACGTGAGCTAGACGTGGAGTCCGATGTATACACCCCACCGTTAGGACCCAATATACCTTGCCAGGGTATAAAGGCATGGACTATGAGAATAACTGTTAAGGGGGGCCATGAGGCCAAGTAAATATATAACCTACGGTAGCAACGTAGTTCTGGAACCTGGGTGCGTTGGAACCTCAGCCCTTTCGGTGCTAAGTCCTGCTCCCACTGGATAATCCTATTACTGCTACTATTGACAAGCGGATAGCTCGATACTGGGGCCCAAGACTATGCTGACCCATGGATAATATCAGAGAGATCCCTGAGCGTCTTATATGACCAAATTTGGAAACTAAGTTCTAAGACTGGTCAGAGCTACTTAGCTAGAAACGTCATAACCATCTTAGAGAACAAACTGATAACTGAACTGGGGTCCGGGGGCTGGTCAGATCTATAACTGAAATGTCATGACCGCCAAATGGACCAAATAACTATAATTTGAATCTGAGTCTGATAATTGAGAGGCACCACTGACACCTCGGGGAAAGACTATAGTCAAACTGATCTGCTGACATTTCTGACTAACACTAAAATATTCTAATACTGTGACTGACACTGAACTGACCTTCTTGAGTGATACTGAGTGAATAAATTTCTAAATGAGACTTAGTTTCTAATACATACAATTACTATAGGAATTTCCTAACTTTGAAGGATTTTAAAGCATGACTCAATAATCCAACAAACACATAGGATTCTAGTTTTCTGCTCCAAAGTTAGGCTAAAAATCTTACTTCACTGGAATAGGCATCATTTTAGTCACAAACTGGTGGAAATTAACTATAATGAACATAAATTTGAATTCCACAAGAATTAATCTAGAACAATAACAATATCTTAAATTTCGTAAGTTTAGGGTTAGAACTGAAAGTTAACTGAGATAGGGTTCTGGGGGATGCAAGGGGATGAAAATCTCCTTGCTGAATTCCCACCTACATGTAGAAGAATCCCTGATGAAAATACCTGAGAAGAAAATTAAGCGTTGCTCCTGCTCTATGCTTTCAGTCAGAGTTTCTACGCACAGTTCTTGAGGGAGTTGAGAGGAATGAAGGGAAAGGGTCATTCTAATCCCTTTAATTCTATCCTATATGAACCCAAAACAACATGGTCTCAAGTTAAAAAGGCTGGGAAAATAGAAATACCCCTGGTAGAAAGAATTGAAAACTGCCCGACCCTGAACAACGGATCTCAGGACGGACCGTTGGTTCAAACAACAACCCGTTGAAAGTTGTCGTTGGTTCTGGTCTCTGAAGCGGGGCCTACTGGACTTAAATCTTGGGAAGATCCAATGGTCCATCGGGAGAATCAATGAGCCGTTGGTTCCTATCATGGTCTGGAAGAGGGAATCTTTGGCCCTAAGACAATGAGTGATACAACGACTCGTTGGTAGAAATAACATGTCATTAAACCCACTCGTTGTCAACACTGCCAAACTATAGGTCCCGACGATGGGTGGAAAGGACGGTCCATTGGTGTTAACAACAAGTCATGGATTCCACTCTTTGATTCCTAGCCCAAACACAACCCACACTGGAAGTCTAACGATGGCTTCCTACAATGGGTCGTTGGAACTACCAACGACTCATTTCTGGGAGAAGAATATGCTGAGCAAACCACGACCCCTTACAACCGGTCGTTGGTTCTAGCAATGGTCCTTTTTCTGGGTCGTCTGAGGCAGACAAATTTCTAGTTTCCTATGGTTTTTTCATGCAATGTCTGAATTTGGTCTAGGAAAGTTTCAGGGTGTTACAATATCTCCCCCTTGGGATTATTCGTTCTCGAATAAAGAACAAAATTAAGAAAAGAGATGAGATTTCTAAAATTGAGGCTATGATTGATTTTTGAAGGAGTAACTGACTCCGAACAGACTTAACCGTACTACCTGAGCTGATGTAACTAGAATTTACGTAGAAAATCTAAATAAGGCTAATGAGTACAGAACTAAGTAGAGTACTGAGAAGGAATTTAGTACCTGATTCTGGGCCTGAACTGGAAGGGAACAGGTGAGGGTATCTGGCCATCATGTCTGCTTCTGCTTCCCATGTGGCTCCCTCAACTTTCTGATTTCTCCATAGCACCTTGACAGAAGCTATCTCCTTATTCCTCAGCTTACAAACCTGACGGTCAAGGATTTGGACTAGTACCTCCTCATATGAGAGACTATCTTTTATCTCCATATTGTCCAATGGAATTACTGAAGTTGGATCACCAATGCACTTCTTCAGAAGTGACACGTAGAAAACTGGGTGTACTGCTGCTAGTTCTGAAGGTAACTCTAGCTCATAGGCCACCTTACCAATCTTCCTCAGAATCTTATAGGGTCCCACATATCTTGGACTGAGCTTTCCCTTCTTTCCAAACCTCATCACCCCTTTCATGGTTTAAAGTATGCCCAGTCATCAACTGAAAACTCCAATTCTCTTCTCCGCACATCGACATAAGATTTCTGACGACTCTGAGCTATTTTCAACCTCTCTCGGATGAGCTGAACTTTCTGCATTGCCTCATGTACTGAGCCTATCCCTATCAGGGTAGCTTCACCAACTTCAAACCACCCTATAGGAGATCTATACCTTCTACCATATAATGCTTCAAATGGGGCCATCTGGATGCAGGAATGGCTGCTTTTGAGTACGCAAACTCGATAAGAGGAAAATGGTCATCCCAATTACCCTTAAAATCAATCGCGCACACTCTTATCATATCTTCTAGGGTATGAATGGTCCACTAATCTTGTCCATCAGTCTACAGTGAAAGGCTGTGCTGAGCTTGACCTGGGTACCTAGTTTTTTCTAAAAAGACTTCTAGAAGTGAGAGGTGAATTGGGTACCTCTGTCTGAGATAATGGACAAGGGCACCCCATGCAGCCTGACTAGTTCCTGGATATAAAGTCTAGCATAGTCCTCGACTAAATCTATGGTTTTGATTGGGAGGAAATGTGTTGACTTATTCATCCGGTCTACTACCACCCAGATTGAATCGTGCTGTCGACAAGTCCGAGATAGAGCTGTAATGAAGTCCATATTTACTTCTTTCCACTTCCAAATAGGGATACTAATATCTTGAGTCATGCCTCCTGGTATCTGGTGTTCTACCTTGACTTGCTGGCAGTTCGGGCACTGTGCTACAAATTCAGCGATATCCCTTTTCATGCCATTCCACTAGTAAATATCCAACAAGTCGCGATACATTTTGGTAGCACCAGGGTGAATAGAGTATCTTGAGCGGTGTGCCTCATCCAATATCTGCTGTCTCAAATCACCAACGTCTGTCACACATAATCTTCCCCGATAATGGAGCACACCATCTCCCCCTTAGGAGAAATCCTTAACCGCTTTTTTGAGAACTGCTTCTTTAAGTTTACGTAGAATTGGACTTCATCTTGTCTGGATTTAACTTCAACTACCAAGGATGAATCTGACCCGCTTTGCAGTACCACGCCACCTTCATATGAATCCACCAACTGCACCCTTAACCAGGCTAGCCTGTGAACTTCTCTTGCTAGCTTCCTCTTGTCTTCCTCAATGTGAGCTACACTTCCCATAGACCGTCTGCTTAGGGCATCAACCACAACATTGCCTTTGCCCGGGTGATACAGTATACTCATGTCATAGTCTTTTAGCTACTCCAACCACCGTCTCTAACACAGGTTTAGGTCCTTCTGGCTGAACACATATTGAAGGCTCTTGTGATCTGTGAACACATCCACGTGATCCCCATAAAGGTAATGTCTCCATATTATAGCGTGAATACCACTGCTGCCAACTCCAAGTCATGAGTTGGATAATTCTTCTCATGAACTTTGAGCTGTTTGAAGGCATAGGCTATCACTTTGCCCCGCTGCATCATAATGCAACCGTGTCCAACTCTGGAAGCATCACAATAAATAACTAACCCATCTGATCCTTCTGGTAAGTTTAACACTGGAGCGGTAGTGATTCGACTCTTCAACTCCTGGAAACTCTTCTCACACTCGTCTGACCACTAGAATTTCACCTTTTTCTAAGTTAACTTGGTCAGAGGAGATGCTATGGAGGAGAAACCTTCTAAAAACCGCCAGTAATAACCCGCTAAGCCCAGAAAACTCTTGATTTCAGTAGGAGAGGTAGGTCTGGGCCAATCCTTCACTGATGCTATCTTTTGAGGATCTACTTGTATCCCTTCACTTGAGACCACATGACCCAAGAAAGTTAGAATTCAACCAGAATTCACACTTGCTGAACTTGGCGAATAACTGGCGATTTCTGAGGGTCTATAATGTTAACCTTAGGTGATGGAAATGCTTTTCTTCATTCTTGGAGTACACTAGAATGTCATCGATAAATACAATGATGAACATATCCAGGTACTGTTTGAAGACCCTATTCATCAAATTCATGAAGGCTGCTCGTGCGTTTGTTAACCCAAAGGACATTACCACAAACTCATAGTGACCATACCAAGTTCTGAATGTTGTTTTTGGTATGTCACACTCCCTAACCCTAAGCTGATGGTACCCTGACCTGAGATCGATCTTGAAGAAATAGCTGGCTCCCTGAAGTTGGTCAAATAGATCATCAATTCTGGGTAGAGGGTACTTGTTCTTAACCGTGAACTTGTTCAGATGATGGTGATCTATGCACATTCTGAGGGTACCATCTTTCTTACGCACGAATAGCACTGGAGCACCCCCGGGGAGAGATGTTGGGTATGATAAAACCCTTGTCAAGAAGATCTTTTAGATATTCCTTCAACTCCTTAAGCTTAGCCAGAGCCATTCTGTAAGGAGGGATGGAGATGGGCTGAGTGTCTGGTAGGAGATCTATTTTGAAGTCTATCTCCCGATCGAGGGGAACTCGGCGAAGATCTTTAGGAAATACATCTGGGAACTCGTTGACAATTGGAACTGACTGTATGGCCGGGGTCTCAGAGTTGGAATCCTTGACCCAAACCATATGATATAGAAATCCTTTGGAAATGAGTTTATGCGCCTTAAGAAAGGAAATAAACCTACCTTAGGCGTTGAACTGTTGCCCGACCATTGTAACACTGGTTCATTTGGAAACTAGAACTTGACAACTCTAGTTCTGCAGTCAACTGAGGCATCAAAGGAGTGTAACCAATCCATGCCAAGAATAAGATCGAAGTTGACCATGTCTAGCTCTACGATATCAGTTGGTATTACTTTATTCAAGACTGAGACTGGGTAGTTTCTATATACCCGACTGGCTGTAACTGACTCGCCAACTGGGGTAGAGACTAAGAATGGTTCTAAGAGGACCTTTGGACTTATATTGAACTGAACTGCTATATATGGAGTCATGAATGAAAGAGTAGCTCCTGGATCTAAGAGGGCATATACGTTTATATGGAAGAGACGTAACATACTAGTAACTACGTTAGGTGAGCTTTCCTGATCCTGATGAGAAGATAGAGCATAGAAACGATTCTGACGCTGACCACCATCTGTACCTGATAAGATGTCCTGTTGAGCTGGTCGGTCTGTTGGAGCTACTGAGGCAGTGGATTGTGATCTCCCTCACCCTGCTGATGGGCACTCTCTGAGTCAGTGCCCAAGATGTCCACATCCTAAACAACCCTCTCTGCCCTGTAGACACTCTCTAGGATGATTCTTGCTGCACTTAGGGCAAGCTGGATACCTGTTCCCTATACTGTGGGCCTGAGATCAAGTTCCAGATGACCCAACCCTCCGATCCTAGCGGGACCAAAAGGTTGGGGCGCTGGCTGAGCTAGGTGCTGGGGCCTTCTACTGTTGCTACTACTGTGGGCGGCTACCACCGCCAGATCTCTGGTGGCCAAAATTTGAATGACCAGTTCTTTCCCGCTCATTCTAACACTCCATATCTTTCAACTTCTCGACCTCAATCTGTTGGGCATAAACAATCAGGCTAGAGAGGTCCATGTCCTTGATCAGCATTGCGGTCCTACACTCCTTGACGACCAGAGTAGGTACTCCAATAACGAACTTCAGCATGTGAGCCCTTGGCTCGGACACCAACTCTGGAGCATACATTGATAACCTGGTAAACTCCAAAGAATACTCCTCCACTGTACGGTTGCCTTGTCGCAGGTTCATAAACTCTGCCATCGTAGCCTCCCTCAACTCCCAGGGGAAAAACCTATCCAGGAAAGCTATGCAGAATTCTTCCCACTCCACTGGTCCTACTTCCGCTGGACCCCCTCTTTCCACTTCTCATACCAAACTTGGGATATCCCTTTAAGTTGATAGGCAGCTAGGTCAGTTCTCTCGGAGGAGCTGACACCCATAATGCAGGTAATCTTCTTGACCTCATCTATAAACTCTTGGGGGTCCTCCCCCACCTTTGTTCTGTGAAAATCTAGAGGATTCATCCGGGTAAAAGCTCATACCTGAGAAGCTGCTGCGGACCCATTTGTGGCTACTGGAACCACCTGTTGATTCACCTGATTGGTCACGGTTTGAGCCAGTAACTAAATCGCCGCTCTAAACTCTGCGGTAGAAACCGAATCATCTTGAGGAGATACCGGGGCTGGTGGGGCAGGTCTGTTGGCATTTCTGGCCCTCCTTTCGTTACCGCGTCTGGGAGGCATGGTTCACTGAAATGAAGTAGAGCACAAATTAGAAGGACATTTATGGAATTGAACTTTGACGTACGATAAAGAATATGAACAAAAGGAAATTTTCCTAATAACATCTTGTAGCCTCCTCGTCATAAGTATAGCGCGCTTCATACCCATGAAAAGAACTCTACTCGATGCGACTTTCGGACTTTACGAGGATACTTTAAACCTAGCACTTTGATACCAAGTTTGCAACGCCTTGAGCCTACACCCTGGATGTAACACGGTACTTCAAGCCATAAGTGACCCCAAGTTAACCCCTGGTCTATTAGTCACTAGCATTATGAGTAAACATACACAGATGAACTTTGAAATAATATCTTAAAGCATTTATGAAGACAAGTCTGAAAACTTAAAGTTCAAAACGTTTGAATAATATTGGAAAATCTAAAAATCATATCTGTCTGAAAGCCATCTAACTGAGGAGTTGCTGGGACAAGCCCCCGACTAACTCTAAGTCTCACTGAAACTAACATATGACTGAAAGCAAGAAATAATTCCCTCAGATAATGAGGACTCACACTTCAATTACTAAGATGGAGAATCTGAACTGCAGCGTCTAGCGGTGTTGAGTCTAAGGACGTATAGCTGTATCATGAAATGATACAACATAAAAGTATGCGTCAGTACTTTGAATGTAATGAGTAAGTGAGAGTACCATCAATAGCATGAAAGAACTGGTAACTTAACTGATACAACATGATATGACTAACTGAAATGCTAAAAACTGATATAACTAATAATAAACTGAAATGGTCAAAAGTGACCCTGGCTGATGGTCATAAACATGTCCTAAGTCTGAAATACTGCACTGAACTGATCTTGACTGAGGAATCTGATAGTAAACTGTACTGAATAGTGGGAGAGGCTATAACCAACATATAACCACGTGAGCTAGATGTGGAGTCCGATGTATACACCCCACCGGTAGGACTCAATATATCTTTCCAGGGTATAAAAGGCATGGACTGTGAGAATCACTGTCAAAGGGGGGCCATGAAGCCAAGTAAATATATAACCTACGGTGGCAATGTAGTTCTGCAACCTGGGTGCGCTGGAACCCCGACCCTTTCGGTGCTAAGTCCTTCTCCCACTGGATAATCCTATTACTGCTACTACTGACAAGCGGATAGCTCGATACTGGGGCCCAAGACTATACTGACCCAGGGATACTGTCAGAGAGTTCCCTAAGTGTATTATAGGACAAGATTTGGAAACGAATTCTAAGACTGGTCAGAGCTGCTTATCTGGAAGAATCGTAACCGTCTTAGAGAATAAACTGATAACTGAACTGGGGTCCGGGGGCTGGTCAGAGCTATAAATGAAATGTCATGACTGCCTAATGGACCAAATAACTGTAATCTAAATCTGAGTCTAATAATTGAGAGGCACCACTGAGACCTTGGGGAAAGACTATAGTGAAACCGATCAGCTGACATTTCTTACTAACACTGAAATATTCTAATATTGTGACTTACATTGAAATAACCTTCTTGAGTGATACTGAGTGAATAAATTTCTAAATTAGACTGATTTTCTAATACATACAATTACTATAGAAATTTCCTAACTTTGAAGGATTTTAAAGCATGACTCAATAATCCAACAAACTCACATGATTCTAGTTTTATGCTCCAAAGTTAGGCTAAAAATCTTACTTCACTAGAATAGACATTTTAGTCACAAACTGGTGGAAATTAACTATAATGAACATAAATTTGAATTCCACAAGAATTAATCTAGAACAATAACAATATCTGAAATTTCGTAAGTTCAGGGATAGAACTGAAAGTTAACTGAGATAGGGTTCTAGGGGACGTAAGGGGAGGACAATCTCCTTGCTGAATTCCCATATACCTATAGAATAAACCTTGGTGAAAATCCCTGAGAAGAACTAAGAAGAAAATTAACCCTTGCTCCTGCTCTGTGCTTTTTGTAAGAGTGTCTACGCACAATTCTTGAGGGAGTTGAGAGGAATGAAGGGAAAGGGTTGTTCTAATCCCTTTAATTCGCTCCTATATGAACCTAAAACAACATTGTTTCAAGATAAAAAGGTTGGGAAAGTACAAAAATACCCCTGGAAGAAAGAACTGAAAACTTCCCGATCCTGAACAATGGATCCCAGACGGATCGTTGGTTCAAACGACAGCCCGTTGAAAGCTGTCTTTTGTTCTGGTTTCTGAAGCTGGGCCTACTGGACTGAAACCACGGGAAGATCCAATGGTCCGTTGGGAGAATCAACAAGCCGCTGGTTCTTTTCGTGGTTTGGAAAAGGGAAACTCGGGCCCTAAGACATCGAGTGATACAATGACTCGTTGGTAGCAACAACGTGTCATTGAACCCACTCGTTGTCAACACTTCTGAAATCTAGGTCCTGATGATGGGTGGAAAGGACGGTCCGTTGGTGTTAATAAAAAGCCGTGGATTCCACTCGTTGATTCCTAGAAAAAACCCAACCCACACTAGAAGTCTAACGACGGCTGCCTACAATGGGTCATTGGAACTACCAATGACTCATTGGTCGGCTCGTTGTTTATGGGAGAAGGATATGCTGAGCAAACCACGACCCGTTACAATCGGCCGTTGGTTCTACCAACAGTCCGTTGTTTGGGTTGTGAGATAGAAAAATTTCTGGTTTCCTGTGGTTTTTTCATGCAATGTCTGAATTTGGTCTAGGAAAGTTTTGGGGTGTTATGAACTCGTACAATGAGCTTACAAGTCGTACAATGCCTGTCGTGGTCTGATCTTGTAAAGTTGGGAATCCTCTGAATATTTTCACGAGCGTTGTTGTACGACTCGTATCTTGATATCACGACACGTGACTACCTCATTCCCTAGGATTTGCCAATCACATTTTCTCTGAAGTTCACCGTGGCTCTTTTGTGCGAGTCATATGTGGTCATCACGATTCATATCTTCCATTCGTACCATGAGCTCAGACAAGTGCAATATTTCTGTAATTTTCCACGATTGTAATGGTACGACTCGTACCAGGATGGTACGACTCTTACCAAGAGTTGTATATGGCCTGTGCCTTATGCAGTTCCTTTGAATTTTATCACGGATGCTACGTACGACTCGTACTTCCAAGGTACGACTCGTACAACGGTCTACAATTTCACCATTTTCAACACTCTTTTCTCTTCCTTTACACATTTCAACTCCAATACATAATTTCCCTGAAAACAAAGTAAAAGAGCATCATATCTGTATAAACACTCCTAAGACCATGCATATTTTCTATGTTTTAAGCATCGAAAGTGCTGTAAATTCACTGTACATCAACACCTTCAACTTAAGACTTTTGCATGTCCTCAGACAAAGAAAACTAAAACTAAAAATGATGCTTAACTGAAAATAAACCTAGTATACTACAGCCAATACCAAACAAAACTTGCACTATTCATTCAACAATTTCTGACCCTTTTCCATGAACCAACGTCAACTAATGTACTACAAGCAACCCCAAAACATGCTAAACATGGATCAAGACATGTCATCTAGCTATCAATAGGAAATCAAGTCATCACCGATGCTTTTTACACAGACCAATGGTAAACGTAAACATAATCCATGTACCCTCATAACAAATGAAGTCCCCACTCACAGATATAGTGTCAAATATTGCTGGGACTAAACAAGCAAGACGCTAACTCTCACAAAGAAGTTTCAAGTACTATGTATGGATACCATGGGCTTGCCCTTATTTTCTCTGCTCCATTTTATCAGATGGTTGGATTAGGATCACTATAGGACTTGCTATGGCTTGTAACGTAGGCTTTAGGGATGGACATGATAAATATGAAAGATTTTATAAGTGGTTATCCCTTCCTTGGCACTACATACATTGGCCTCACCATTCATCTATTTTACCCTTTTTGCTTTTCATTCCTTTTCTTCCCTTTTCACCTCTGTTATGTACATTTGTATGGTTGTGGTGTATTTTCAACTTTTTCAAGCACTTCTTTTTCAATATTTTCAAATATTTTCATCTTTTTTTTCACACCACACCTCATTTTTAACCTTTTCTCATTCCCACCATTTATGTACCCCTACTCTAGCCACCCTCGACTTAGGTATTTTGCCTATGTTGAGGTTCACAATATCCAAGAAAGGACCAGGCCCAAGACAGATTCATTATAAAAAAATGGGTACGGTTCATCAATTAATCAAACAAAAATGGTCTATAATAGGCTCAAAATTGGGATCAAGGGAATCATATGATTTTGGTAGGATTATTTAGGCTAAAACTGAGCTTAACAAAGACGGCCGATGATCATATCCTGACCAACCATCCTTAGCCTATGCAAAGACTAACCAGACAAGTTATAGATCTTTAACATAGTACTGAACTAAGTATTACACCTCACTCGCACATGGCACATGAATTATATTCACCTTACCTGTCTGGTTTACACATGGCTTAACAAGACACCTCGTGCTAATAATCTAAATGACATTAAAAGATCCACAACTAGTAAATTTTAAATAAGGTAAATTATTTTCAAAACTACAAAACTAGTGCATTCTCATTGGCTGAGTACTCTTAAGTTATTTCCCAATTAAACAACAATCACAAAATAAGAAAATAAAATCCTAAATATGCCGGTTCTACTAGATAGCATGCCTGAGGGAAAAGAAACACGACAAGAAAAACCCTCAGATGAATCAAAATCCCCAAAATTACAAGTAGACCCCCTCCCTTTTTTTTCTTTCTAAAAAGCATGCTTCATCCCCAAAGCATAGAATGTCAAAACAGAGGGAAGAGAATACACCTGTGGCTACTCAGAATTTACCATCCATGGGTTGCCTCCCATGCAGCGCCTGATTTAACATCGCAACACGACATAATTCTCTTGACTACTTAGACTTCATTAAGGAACTCAGACTCATCCTCCACTATATTAAATGCTTGGCTTTTCTAATAGGTGCTCTGGATGAAACAAAAAAAAACAAACAAAAACATAAAAGAGGAAATAACAACCAAAAGTCAAATACAAGCAGTTAATCTAGTCTTAGCCATATTCCCTGGCAACAACCCCGCTTTTTGATAAGCTCAAACCATACCTCATACCAAAGTATGAAGCGGACGTTGCCAATAAAGAACCCAACAAAGAGGTTGGGGTTGAACCCATAGGAAATATGGAAGAGCTAGACTAAAGCCGGTAAGTGAACTTGTTAGGTAGTTACTCCAAATTAGGGGTTCTATAGAAAACAATAATTAAAAATACAGTTAAAACTTTAGTTGAAATCAAGAATGAAAGATAACTAGGGTTTTGTGTTCCCCATGGGTTCATGACTACTTTGGGTATACATACGTGATCATCACCAATGCTTACTTGTAGAACTGACAACTTAGGTTCATTCAAATGACTGGTTTGTCCCTATTGAATGACTATACTCAATCACCAGGTCAGGTCTCATGAATGATTGCAAATTAACCATTATCAATATGTCCCAAATTTAACTATTCTGCAACCACAACTCAAGTTAATACAATGATCATTAAGATCAAGGCTTTTTTGTAATTCTCTTTTCCTAATCTCTACCTCTCTAGGCTCAAGCAAGTAAAGAATTCGGGCATGTCTTAATGTTGTACACCGTTAAGAAACGTTTAAGCATGAAGAGAATACAATACAAGTGTTTCACATTGGTTTTGAATCACTTTTATGTAACCCTAGCTTGTTAATCCACCATAATTCCCACAACCCTAGATATGGAGGTTTTAGCCTCTCATAGTTGCAAGATTGTGATTTGCATTCATAATTAAATACATAAATTAACACTTACAATCATGGATGAGAGAAAAACTTATTTGTATTAATTAGAAAAATCCTTAAGAAAAGTATGAAGATCAAGAGAAAGTCAAGAAAAGGTTGTTCACAGGCCGAACAACTCAATTCTCACATCTAATTCTCTCTAACTTGATATCTATTTACTTCTGATCACTCCTCCTCGCCTCTCTAATGAAAATAAAACATAAAACATATTTTTACAGACATAAAAATCCTTTTCCTAGGCTAACAGGGTGAATTTCCATAATTGAAGCCGCCTGTATCACAACTTGTCCTACGACCTGTGCATACCTGCTTCGCGTATATCATTGGCTGCCTGAAATTTGGCTAAGTGTTAGACCTTGGTACTACTCGCACATGCTTCCTATGAGTCGTACTGAGCTTCCATGGCTTGGCTCTAAGACTTTTAAATTTTTCTAAAGTTCATCACAAGTGCTTTGGTACGACTTGTACCTTGATGCCACAACTCGTACTATCTATCCGTAGCAGGAGTCAGCCTCTTGTCTTCTGAATCTTTTTACGACTTCTTCACTACAGTCTGTACAAGCTTCACCCGACTCGTACTGAGAGTCATAGGATGCACTTCTTCATCCTTAGCCTTCTGAAACTTCTTATGACCTGCAGTACGACTCATAGCACCTTCCTACGGCTCGAAGTGAACTAAGCCTATTTTCTGCACTTTCAGGCTATCTTTTGCATATTCTTTCTCCAACACCTATTTATCCTATAAACAAAGAAAAAGTTCCTTATATCCATAGAAATATACCTATGTCCATGCTATTTTCTTAGTTTTGAGCGTCGAAAGTGCTGTAAACTCACAACACATCACTCCCCATAGACACTCTACTCATGGAATCAACCACCACATTGGCTTTGCCCAGGTGATATATAACGCTCATGTCATAGTCCTTCAGTAGCTCCAACAACATTCACTGACGAAGATTTTGGTCTTTCTGACTGAACACATACTGAAGGCTCTTATAATCGGCGAAAACATCCATGTGAGCCCTGTACAGGTAGTGTCTCCATATTTTCAATGCAAACACCACCTCTACCAACTCGATGTCATGATTTAGATAATTCTTTTCATGAACTTTGAGCTTTCTAGAGGCATAGGCTATCACCTTGCCCCGCTGCATCAGAATGCAACCGAGTACAACTCGAGAAGCATCACAATACACTACAAACCCATCCGATCCTTCTAGTAGGGTCAAGACTGGAGAGGTAGTGAGTCGAGTTTTAACTCCTGGAAACTCTTCTCACATGCATCTAACCACTAAAATTTTATCTTCTTCTGAGTCAGCCTAGTCAGATGGGATGCTATAGAAGAAAAGCCTCCCATAAAGCATCGGTAATAACCGGCTAGACCCAAGAAACTTCTGATTTTGGTTGGGAAGGTAGGTCTGGGCCAGTCTTTCATCACTGCTATCTTTTGAGGATCAACCTGAATACCCCTACCCGATACCACATGACCTAGGAAATTCATGGACTTCAACTAGAATTTGCATTTGTTGAACTTGGCAAACAACTGTTTTATACCACAGAAGCCCAAAGATCAGAGCCAGGAGTTGAAATAGAGAAAAATTTCAAACTGGCACCAGGTCATAGAATGGGTCATGAGGTGATCCGTAGGGGTAGACCACGAGTCGTGATGTAACTCATGGTGAGGCTTAGGAGGTGAGTTGAAATTTGGAAATTTAGGGCCCCACAGACATGACCATGAGTCATGGTCAGGGTCCACAATTTGTTAGGTCATTCATTGGAAGTGATGACCAGGAAGGAGAAAGAAGAAGGCAGTATACCTCACAAAAGGACCCCATGAGTCGTGGTCAGTCACCATGATTCGAGGGGTGGGTCGTGACAAGTAGGGAAAGTTTTGATTGAGATTAAGGCAGTGCACATGACGAGTGGTGACCACGAGTCGTAGTCACCAGTAACAAATCGTGAAGTCACCCGTGACGAGCCCAGATGCCTTGATAAGCAATGTACTTGACGGATGATGCCACGAGTCATGGCTAGAGGTGACGAGTCGTCATATCCCTTGTGGGGACTGACTGACAGTTATTTTCTGCGAATTTAGTAAGGGTTTTTCTGTAATTATTGAGCTTCTCAGGCCTAAGCTACACCGTTTTAAGTTATGAATGATGTCTTTTAAGATGGTTAAGTTCATTTTAGGCCATTTTCATTCATGCATGGAAAGATAGAAAGTTAGAGGGGGTGATCAAGCTTGTTCTTCTTCAAATTCTCTTCAATTCCTCTTAGGCAATCAAAGAAGTGTATTAATCAGCTACAATCAGGTATGTAGGTTATGAATGGGTGAATCCTTTCATACCCAGGCCCAATCCCTCTCTAAATCATGAATTTCCTATGATTAATTTATGGTATTTTAACCCAATGGATGAATTTCCTAATTCTCTACATGGATATGATTTAAATATGTTTCTACTATTTAATTATGATTCATCGGCAAGTTTTATATTGTTTTCAATTAAAAATCATGTTTCAAGTTTTATGAATTAAAAAGCCCATTGATGAGAAGTTCATGAAAGATGAGATTTGTGATGAATGTATGATTATGATGAGATATTATGATGAAAAATATGTCTTCAAGCTACCCATGTTTATAATCATGCTTTCAATGTAAATTGAGTATTTTTTCAAGAATGTTAAAGTATTGGGCAATGTCCACATGTTCAAGTATAATTTATGATTTCCAGAATTAATCTTACCATATGGTTTTGGAGCGAAGACTCCCAATTATCTTTCAGCTTGTGGTATGGTTTGAGTTAAAGCTTCTCATATGCATGATTTAAGATTTGAGATGTATTTGATTATTGAGCTTCGTCAATTGGTGACGATGGTAAGCTTCGTTAAAAAATGATGGAGAGCATATGCATGTTTTTGGGAGTAGTGTCTAGCACCGAGTAGGCTAAGGGTCGATCACTCTATGCCTCAAAACTACACATCGACGTAGGTTTATACTTACATATATTACTTCGGGACCTCCCTTGTGAGCTATCCCCTTCCCTATTCGGCCACGAGCTTGATATCGATATCATGGTATCGTCCTTAGCCCTGGCAAGGCTTTGGGTGGCTCTATCCACTTGAATGTGATAGTTGGGACCACATAAGCTCTATCGTGGTATGTCAGTTAAAAGATGAATCTCCTATTGTTCCTCATGATTTCAGTTATGCATGTTCACCATTTATGAGATTTACACATATATATATGTTCTAAAGCACGTTTGACTCAATGTTCAATTTTACTCATGATTATCAGATTTCAACTTTCAGTCAATCAATTCAGTTATGATGTTATGTTATGTTATGATGAGATCATGATTTCAGAAAGAATGCATGCAAGCCCTACTCTCATATTCTTATTGTTATTGTCTTACATTATGCATGTTTTTAAAGGATTTTACTTATTTAAGAGGTTTTACTTACCCTGCATACTCGGTACGTTCTACGTACTGACTGCATGCTATATGTTGTATCATTTCATGATACAGGACACAACTCAAGCTCAGCCCTGTTCATTGCCAGTTTTCAGAGTTAGCATCTTACGCTGTGGTGAGTCCTCATCTCCCAAGGACCATGCTTGTTTAGATTCCTCTATTTATTTTTCAGTTTTCAGCTCATTCGAGTTAGTTGGGGTCTTGTCCCATCAACTCATCATGTTTTGAGGCTTTTCAGACAAAAGGATGTATTCAGCTTCAGGTTGTGTATTTTGATGTTATGCTTATTTTATACTTCCGCTAAAATTATCTTGTTGATTCTTTAGTTTTAGTGATTTAGTTAGATGTATGTTCATTCCATGGGTTGACTTGGAGTCTCTCAGGGCTCCTTGTCCCGTGTCTCGATCCAGGCCTCCGTTTGGGTCGTGATAGACTTGGTATCAGAGAAATAGGTTTGAAGTGTCCTAGGGTGTCTGAAAGCCGCGTTAAGTAGAGTCTTTTTCATGGGTGTGAAGCGCGCCACACTTATGACGAAGAGGCTACGAGACGTTTAGGAAATGTTACCTTCTTTCATGATCTATGTCGTGCAATAAAATGTCTCAGTATCCTTCTAATTTGAGGTATTCACAATTGAAGAATCATGGCTCCCCGTAGAGTAAATGGTGGGAGGAATGGAAATGGAGACAACCACGAGGATGGCAATGTAAATGGGAGCACCATGCACCGGAGCTGATTGCCCATGTGGAATTTAGGGTAGCTATTCAGATGCTCGCGTAGGCCTTGACCGCTCAGGTCAATCAGCAGGCAGTTGTGCATTTCCCGCAAAATGGTAATACAACGACGACTCAAGTCAAGAATTTCTTGAGAATGAAGCCGCCAGAGTTCCTCGGGTCAAAAGTAGATGAGGACCCGCATGATGTCATAGATGAGATTGTGAAGATCACCCAAGTCATGGGGTGAGTGGAGTTGAGTGTGCGGAGTTAGCCTCATATCAGCTAAAAGGGGTCGCACACATCTGGTTTCGTCAATGGAAGAATAGTAGGACCACCGGAGCAAGTCCTGTCACTTGGGGAGAGTTCCATGTTGCATTCTTAAATCGGTTCTTCCCTCGTGAGCTGAGGAAGATGAAGGCAGCCGAGTTCTTAAATCTTAAAAAGGTAAGGATGGCGTTGCTGGAGTATGCCCTTGAGTTCACTCGCCTATCAAAGTATGCCCTAGAGTTAGTGGCTGATCAGAGGGCGCGGGTGAGCAGGTTTATTCATGGCGTGGCAGGCTATTTGGACAAGGATTGTAGGACCTCTATGCTCCACCAAGATATGGATTTCCCTCAGATAGTATTGTATGCCCAGCCGATGGAGGCAACACATGTGTGAGAGAGGGAGGACAAGAGGGCCAGGACCGATGACTACAGATTCTCTCAGCCAAGGTCAGGTGGTGGGCACCGACAGCAAACCCACCAGAGATCTTCAGCCCTAGCATCTTCAGGTTTGAGTGTGCCATCCAGGCCTAGGCATGCTCAGAGGAGGCGAGCATTAGGCTCTAGGGGTCAGAGCAGCAGACCCATAGATTCTAGCATCCCAGCTTGCCGCAGATGTGGTCGGGGACACATGAGCCAGTTCTTTGTAGGTACTGGTGCTTGTTTCGGTGTGTGGGAAGCCTGAACACATGCTCAACTATTGCCTGGCAGTGAGACATGACCATGATGGGGGCTGAGGCCCATCTTCTAGTTCAGCAGCCCCTCCAGCACGCTCAGCATATCACGGGGCATCTACCATCACAGGTGGCGGTCAGCGCCAAAAAGAATTCTATTCCTTAACATCCCACCAGGAGCAGGAGGTCTCCCCGAATGTATTCACTGGTATGTTACATGTATTCCATCTTGATGTGTATACTTTGTCAGATCTAGGGGCTACCTTATCTTTTTTGACACCTTTTGTGGTTAGTAGCTTCGGAGTCAGTCCCGAAGTCTTGTCAGAAACCTTCTCAGTCTCTCCTCTAGTAGGTGATTCAATGATAGCTAGATGGGTTTATGGAGTTTTCCTAGTCTCAGTTCTTCAGAAAGTCCCCATAGAAGATTTGACAGAGTTAGCCATGATCGATTTTGATGTTATCCTCGGCATGGATTGGCTATTTGCATGTTATTCCTCAGTTAATTGTAGAACCCAAGCAGTAGAGTTCAGATTTTCGGTGAGCCAGTCTTAGAACAGAAGGGTAGTTCAGTTGTGCTTGTAGGTCATTTCATTTCCTACCTTAAGGCTAGAAAGATGATCTCCAAAGGTTGTGTGTACCATCTAGTTGGGGTTAAGGATGCAACATCCAAGACCCCGACTATCCAGTCTGTCCCAGTAGTATGTGAGCATCCAGAGGTCTTTCCTGATGATCTACTGGGAATCCCTCCCAAGCGGGAGATTGATTTTGGTATTGACCTTCTCCATGACATGCAGTCTATATCTATTCCTCCCTACATAATGGCTTTAGTCGAGCTAAAAGAGTTGAAAGATCAATTGAAGGATCTCCTGGATAAGGGTTTCATTAGACCAAGAAAGTCTCCCCATGGGATGCACCAGTTTTATTTGTCTGAGAGAAGGATGGTTCCCTTCGGATGTGCATTGATTATTGGCAATTGAACAAAGTTACTATCAAGAATAGGTATCCTCTACCCAGGATTGATGATTTATTTGACCAGCTTCAGGGTGCCAAGTGCTTTTCAAAGATAGATCTCAGGTCCAAGTACCATAAGCTCAGGGTTCGGGAGAGTGATATCCCGAAGAAAGCCTTTAGGACGCGGTATGGTCATTATGAGTTTGTAGTTATATCTTTAAGACAAATGAATGCTCCTACAATTTTTATGGACTTGATAAACACGGTGTTCAAGCCATACCTGGACATGTTCGTGATTGTGTTTATTGATGACATCTTAATATACTCTCGCAGCGAGGAGGAGCATGCCGCTCATTTGAGGGTGGTGCTACAGACTCTCAAGGATCACCAATCGTATGCCAAATTCAGCAAGTGCAAGTTTTGGTTGAACTCAGTGGCGTTTTTGGGCCATGTAGTATCAAGTGAGGGCATAAAGGTGGATTTTCAGAAAATACAAATGGTGAAGAATTGGCCTAGACTGGTGAATCCTTCAGATATTCGGAGTTTCTTGGGTTTAGCCAGCTACTATCAGAGATTTATTGAAGGTTTCTCATCTTTTGCAGCACCCTTGACTAAATTGACCCAGAAGAAGGTGAAATTCCAATGGTCAGAGGCTTGTGAGAAGAGCTTCCAAGAGTTGATGAATCGACTTACTTCAGCCCAGTGTTAACTCTACCAGAGGGTACCGATGGATTCGTGGTGTATTATGATGCTTTAGGGATCAGACTTGGGTGTGTATTGATGCAGCACGGAAATATTATAGCATATTCCTCCAAACATCAAAAGTTCATGATAAGAATTACTCGACCCATGATCTTGAATAGGCCGAGGTGGTATTTGCCTTAAAGATATGGAGACATTATTTGTAAGGGGTCCACGTGGATGTGTTTATGGTCCATAAGAGTTTACAATATGTGTATACCAGGAAGGATCTCAATCTTCAGTAAAGGAGGTGGTTGGAGCTACTCAAGGTCTATGATATGAGTGTCCTTTACCATCCGGGTGAGGACAATGTAGTAGCAGACGCACTTAGTATACTTTCTATGGAGAGTGTGTCTCATGTGGATGAGGGGAAAAAGGAGCTAGTGAAGGATGTGCATTAGATTGAAAGGTTGGGAGTTAGGTTGGTTGACTCAACCAATGGCGGAGTTATTGTTCAGAATTGATTAGAATCGTCATTGTTGACTGATGTAAAAGCTAGACAAGATAAGGACCCTATTTTGGTAAAGTTAAAGGAAGCGGTTCAAATTCAGAAGGTAGAGGTCTTCTCCAAAGGGGGAGATGGTGTGCTTCAATACCAGGGACGCATATGTGTTCCGGATGTGGATGATTTGAGGAGCCATATGTTGCATGAGGCTCATGGATCCAGGTATTCTATTTATCCAGGTGCCACGAAGATGTACCGTGAGTTGGAAGTCTATTGGTGGAATGACATGAAGAAGGACATAGCAGAATTTGTAGCTAAGTGTCCAAATTGTCAGCAAGTAAAGGTTGAACACTAGAGACCAGGAGGCATGCTTTAGGATATTAGTATTCCTACTTGGAAGTGGGAAGAATTAATATGGAATTCATCATAGGTTTACTGATGAAGGGTGTACTCACGCACTTCATAGACATATTTTTGCCTGTACTTCACTATGTTTTGAGAACAAATTATGTGTGTTTGCATATGTTTATGTTATATATTTGTGAAAATGACTAACACACATGATTAGATATTTTTAGGGCTTAAGATGATGGATTTTAACGTATTTGAGGCTTTATCGATCAAATGTGAAGAAGTAGGATTGAACGATGTAAGGATTGATGTTTAGCACATGGACAACAGCTCGCCCGAGGCGCCATCATCCTGCCGCAATGGGTTGTGCGACATGCAACAAATTTGGCACAAGGCTAGGCACAAGGTTCTGCTGTTTTAGGCGCAAGGACACACGCAAGGCAGCAACACTCCTTCTACAACAGCCCGTGCAATGCGACACTTGATCTGGCGCGATGAGGCATGCGCAGCAGCACTCTCCCCGCGTGATGAGGTGTGGTATGCGGCATGGAGGACACGACATTGTCAAGGGTGATGCGCCAAGGGGTTTCCAATGGCCATAATCTAATTCCTACTTCAACTAGGGAAAGGAAAATTAAATCCCAAGTCAAATTCATCAAGGAACAAGCAAAGCATAAATCTACTACTATAAATACCCCTTTATTTTCATGTAATAGCCATCAAGTTTTAAGTATCATGTTTTAAGTTTGAATGTCTTCAAGATCGGAAGTTTTACAACAAGTTTTGAGTGTAAATTTTAAGACATGTCAGAAGACATATTTAAGATACGATTGTAAAGTTGTTCTTCTGAATTTTGCATTAATCAAGTGAAGGTTCTTCCAATCATTGTTGTAAGTATAAATTTTATATTTTATTCATGAATGCTATTAATTTACTTATGAACATGATAGGCTAAAACTACCACAACTAGGGTTGTGGGAACCATGACAAATTAACGCACATAGTTAAAATACTTAGTGATTCTTGAACGGAGTTTATGCATGTATTGTTTCTTCCTTCATTTTAATTGATTTTTAACGGTTGCAAACGTTAGAACTTGCCTTATTCTTACTTACCGGACCAAGGAGGTAGTGAATCAAAAAAGGGATTAACAACGAAGATTTGAGGCTATCAACCCTCATCTAATAGCTTGACCTTGTCCGGGAATAGCTAATTCAATATCAAGGGTAAGGGTTAGTAAATCATACACTCGTATATAGACCAAGTTGCATGGTGATAGTCATCTAAATAGGGGACCAACCATTTAGGTGAAATTAACTTACCGGTATTGCATGCTAAGCACCAGAATAGATCACTAGTATAAAACACCTTGTGGTTATGAAGTCATGGGGAAAACTTACCCTAGTTAGTTGCATTAATTTGGAGACAACTAACAATTTCTCAACATTGTTATTTATTACTTTTACAAATTTTCCCCTCTTAGGAAATAATTAACTAAAAAGCTTAAGCACTACCATTCTTCTACATCCTTCCGTATTCTCTGTGGGGTCGGCCCCAACCTCTAGTTGGGTTCTTCATTGTCAACGTCCACTTCATACTTCATAAGAAGATGTGATTTGAGTGTTATTATTTACCTCGTACTCATCGATAATATGACTCCATTTGGGTTGTGATAGACAGGTTGACCAAGGCCGCTCATTTTCTACCGGTCAAAACCACGGATTTGGTGGAGGATTATGCCAAACTATATATCCGGGAGCTAGTTCGATTGCATGGAATGCTCTTATCCATCATATCAGATAGAGGTGCTCAATTTACCTCTCAATTTTGGAGGTCATTTCAAAAATGACTCGGTACTCAGGTTAAGCTCAGCACAACATTTCACCCGTAAATGGATGGTCAAGCGGCGCAGACGATTTAGACTCTTGAGGACAAGTTGAGAGCATGCGTGATTGACCTCAAAAAGGTAGTTGGGATGATCATTTGCCTCTTATCGAGTTTTCATACAATAACAACTACCATTCTAGTATTCAAGTGGCTTACTCTCTATGGGCAGAGATGCATATCACCTATTGGTTGGTTTAAAGTTGGTGAAGCTGCAACGATAGGACCAAATTCAGTCCATGAAGCTATGGAGAAAGTTTGTCTCATATGGGAAAGGTTGAAAATAGCTCAAAGTTGCCAAAAGTCCTATGCCGATGTGAGAAGGAGGGAACTGGAGTTCGAGGTGGATGATTGGGTGTTTTTGAAGGTGTCGCCCATGAAGGGAGTGATGTGATTTGGAAAGAAAGGAAAACTCCCCTCATTATGTTGGCCCCTAGAGGATTGTGAAACGGGTTGGCAAGGTGGCATATGAATTGGAGTTACCCTCAGAATTAGCTTCTATGCATCTTGTATTCCATGTATCGCTCTTAAAGAAGTGTTTGGGTGATCCATCTTTAGTTGTCCCGGTGGACAGTGTTGGTGTAAAAGACAACCTTATTTATGAGGAGGTTCTGGTGGAAATACAGGATCGTCAGGTTCGAAAGCTAAGGAACAAGGAAGTATCTTCAGTTAAAGTGTTATGGAGGAATCAACACGTTGAAGGAGCTACGTGGAAGCCGAAGCAGATATGATGGCTAAATACCCACATTTATTCTCTATCGGCTCATTTCCAGCTTGAGGTATTAGTTTTTCTCTCAAACTCTATTTAGTTTTCAAGTTCATTTCGGATGTCCAAGTTTCATTTATGTATATAGATGTATGTATGATTCATGAATTTAGTTCAGCCATGTAGTTTGAATCGGAGATAGTCATTTCGTCAGTTTTTGGCTTAAATGATCAGTATTTGAGTGTAATGATTGCATTTCTCTATTTTCTGTATGTTTTCCCATATTCAAGGACAAATGTTCCCAAGAGGGAGATATTGTTATACTCCGGAAGCCAAAAGATCAGACCCGAGAGTTGAAATGAAAAATTTAAAATTGGTACCAGGTCAAAGAACGGGTCATGAGGTGACCCGTGGGGGTAGACCACGATTCATGATGTGATTCATGGTGAGGTTTAGGAGGTGAGTTGAAATTTGAGAATTTGGGGCCCCACGGACATGACCATGAGTCGTGGTCAGGCCCCATGACTCATTAGGTCAGTCGTGGGAAGTGATGCTAGTAAGAAGAAAGAAGAAGGCAATGTACCTCATGGATGGACTCCATGAGTCGTGGTCACCAGTAACGAATCGTGAAGTCACCCGTGACAAGCCCAGATGACTTGAGAAGCAATGTACTTGACAGACGGTGCCACGAGTCATGGCCACAGTGACGAGTCGTCATGTCCCTCGTGGGGACTGACTGGCAGTTATTTTCTGCGAATTTAGTAAGGGATTTTCCGTAATTCCTGAGATCCTAAGGCCTAAACTACGTCGTTAAGTTATGAATGATGTCTTTTAAGAGGGTTAAGTTCATTTTAGGCCTTTCTCATTCATGCATGCAAAGATAGACAGTTAGAGGGGGTGATCAAGCTTGTTCTTCTTCAAATTCTCATTAATTCCTCTTGGGCAATCAAAGAACTATAAGAATCAGCTACAATCAGGCATGTAGGGTTATGAATGGATGAATCCTTTCACACCTATGCCCAATCTCTCTCTAAATCATGAATTTCCTATGTTTAATCTATGGGGTTTTAACCCAATGCATGAATTTCCTAATTCTCTACATAGGTATGATTTTGAATATGTTTCTACTATTGAATTATGATTCATAGACTAGTTTTATATTGTTTTTAATTAAAAATCATGTTCAAGTTTTATGAATTTAAAAGCCCATTGATGAGAAGTTCATGAAAGATGAGATTTGTGATGAATGTATGATTATGATAAGATATTATGATGAAAAGCATGTTTTCAAGATACCTATGTTTATAATAATGTTTTCAATTGAATTGAGTATTTTTTCAAGAATGTTAAAGTATTGGGCAATGCCCACATGTTCAAGTATGATTTATGATATTCCGAATTAAGCTTACTACATGGTTTTGGAGTGAAGACTACCAATTATCTTTCAGCTTATGGTATGGTTTGAGTTAAAGCTTCTCATATGCATGATTTCAGATTTGAGATATATTTGATTATTGAGCTTCGTCAATTGACGATGGTAAGCTTCATTGAAAAATGATAGAGAGCATATGCATGTTTTTGGAGTAGTGTCTAGCATCGAGTAGGCTAAGGGTCGATCACCGTATGCCTTAGAACTACATGCAACCGTAGGTTTATATTTATATATATTACTTCGGGACCTCCCTTGTGAGCTATCCCTTGCCTTATTGGGCCACAAGTTTGATATCTATATCATGGTATCGTCCTTAGCCCTGGCAAGGCTTTGGGCAGCTCTACCCACTTGAGTTTGATAATTGGGACCACGTAAGCTCTATCGTGGTATGTTGGTTAAAAGACAAATCTGCTATTGTTCCTCATGATTTCAGTTATGTATGTTACCATTCATGAGATTTATACATCTATATATGTTCTAAAGTAGGATTTACTCAATGTTTAGTTTTACTCATGATTATCAGATTTCAGCTTTGAGTCAATCGATTATGTTGTGATGTTATGTTATGTTATGATGAGATCATGATTTCCGAAAGAATGCATGCAATCCCTACGATGTCTCCAAAATTACACCTCGCAATTAAGATATAAAGTGGTCGATGTCAAATATAGAACCCAACAAAGGTTGAGGTCGATCCCACAGGGAATATGGAAAGAACTTAAGTTAATGCGAATAGCTATTACTATCGAGTTACTTATTTCCTAAGGGGGAAAGAAATAAAATAATAGAAAAAAAGTAAAACTACTGAATGCTTGGATCAAATTCGGTTGTATTCAATTAACGACTTGACTAGGATTGTGTTCCCCAAGACTTCATAACCACAAGGATTTTACACTAGTGATATATTCCGGTGTTTAACATGCAATATCGGTAAGTTAGGTTCACCTAAATGGTTGGTCCCCTATCTAGATGATTATCACCACACAACTTGGTTCGTATACGGGTGTACTTTTAATTAACCCTTACCCTTAATATCAGATGAGCTATCCCCGGACAAGTTTAAGCTATTAGATGTGGGTTAATAGACTAAAATCTCCATTGTTAATCCCTTTTCCCATTCACTACCTCCTTGGTCCGTAAGTAAGAATAAGGCAAATCCTAACATTTTCAACCGTCAAGAATCAATAAAAATGAAGGAAAAAACAATACATGCATTAAACCCCGTTCAAGAATCACTAAGTGTTTCACCTATGTGTGTTAATTCATCTTAGTTCCCACAACCCTAGTTATGGGTTTAGCTACTCATGCTTGTATGATCACAACCACAAAATATTGAATAAATCATAGTCGCAACTTACAAATTATCGTAGAAGAAAACCAAGTAAATTGAATAAAACTCCAAAATTGATGAATAAATTCCAATGTTGCTTTTGATCCTCAAATTCAAGAACAAAATTGTAAACCTTGTTTCTTGACCCAAGAATAATTGTACAATACCAAAATCCTACGTGAAAAATAGTAATAATAAGGGTTTTTTCAAAAATAAACCTAAACAGTGTATTTATAGTTCCAAGAAAACCTTTTCCTAACTAAAACTGGAAACTAGGTCGTCATTGATCACGGGCTTGGTGACGATTCGTTGGGACCTTTAACGAGTCGTGCCTTGCTAAAAATCAGTCATCTTCAGCATTGATCCCAGTTGTGGCAACGGGTCACCTAATGACTCGTTGTGCCTGGGCACGAGTCGTTAGGCCCCTCGTGGTCTAACTCGTTCAACTTTCTAGTGCACCTTATGGTTGGGTCCATTGATCTGCCAATGAGTCATTTAGTCAAATAATGTCTCATTAAGTTGTCCATCAACTTTACTGACTACTTCTTCACTAATTCCTTTCCCAGTCCTCATGACCCGTTACCAGATATAACGAGTCGTTCCCTCAATCCGTCAGGTACACTGGTCTTGCATCTTAAAAACTCATCATTTGCCCACGACTTCAATAACGAGTTGTTCTTCTTGCCAATGACTCATGAAGTGCCTGGCAGTCATCTTTTCAGTTGTTTTAAGCATAAATTCACCTAGTTCACTTCCGAACCTGTTTTCCTGCAACATTAAACATAAGACACATCATACCTATATAAACATACCCGGAATGTGCATAGTTTCTTGGTTTTAAGCATCGAAAGTGCCGTAAAATCACGACACTTCACCCTACTCTCAGATTCTTATTGTTATTGTCTTACATTATGCATGTTTTTATAGGATTTTACTTATTTAAGCGGTTTTACTCACCCTGCATACTCGGTACATTTCATGTACTAACCGCATACTCTATGCTGTATCATTTCATTATATAGGACCCGACACTCAGGCTCAGCCCAGTTAATAGCTACTTTTCAGAGTTAGCATCTTATGCTGTGGTGATTCCTCATCTCCTGAGGATCATGCTTTTTTAGATTCTTCTATGTATTTTCAGTTTTCAGCTTATTCAAGTTAGTTGGGGTCTTGTCCCATCAACTCATCATGTTTAGAGGCTTTTTAGAAAAAAAGATGTATTCATCTTCAGATTGTGTATTCTGATGTTATGTTTAGTTCATACTTCCGCTAAAATTATCATGTTGATTCTTCAGTTTTAGTGATTAAGTTAGATGAATGTTCATACCATGGGTCGACTTGGAGACTCTTGGGGCTCCTTGTCCCGTGTCTCGATCCGGGCCACCGTTTGGGTCGTGACAAACTGGCGATCTCTGAGTGTCTAAAGCACTATCCTTAGGTGATTAGCATGCTCTTCCTCATTTATGGAGTATACTAGAATGTCGTTGATAAATACAATGACAAACATATCCAGATACTGCTTAAAGACTCTATTCATCAGGTCCATAAAGGCTGTAGGGGCATTTGTTAGCTCAAAGGATATAACCACAAACTCGTAGTGACCATACTGAGTCCTGAAAGCAGTTTTTGGTATGTCACACTCTCTGACTCTTAGCTGATGATACCCCAACCTGAGATCTACTTTGGAGAAATAACTGGCTCCCTGAAATTGGTTGAACAAGTCGTTAATTCTGGGTAGGGGATACTTGTTCTTGACTATGACCTTGTTCAACTGATGGTAATCGATACACATTCTGAGGGTACCGTCGTTCTTTCGCATGAATAGTACTGGAGCACCCTAGGGAGTGAGGTTGGTTCTGATAAAACCGTTATCAAGAAGGTCTTTTAGCTGCCCCTTGAACTCCTTAAGCTAAGCTGGAGCCATTCTGTAAGGAGGGATGAAGATGGGTTGAGTATTTGGGAGAATCTATTTCCCGCTCAGGAGGAACTATGGGAAGATCTTCGGGGAATACATCAGGAAATTCACTGACAACAGGGACTGATTGGATAGTTAGGGTCTCAGAGTTGGAATCTTTGGCCCTAACTAGATGATAGATGCATCCCTTAGAAATAAGCTTTTGGGCCTTAAGGTAGGAAATAAACCGACCCTTAGGCGCTGAATTACTGCCCGTTCATTCTAGAGCTGGCTTATTAGGGAACTGAAACCTGACGACCCTAGTTCTATAGTCTACTGAGGTGTAACTGGAGTGTAACCAATCCATTCCAAGAATGAGGTTGAAATCAACCATGTCTAGCTCTACATGGTCAGCTTGAATGACTTTATTCAAGATCTAGACTGGGGAGTTTCTGTAAACCCGGCTGTCTCTAACTGACTCACCAACTGGGGTAGAGACTGAGGACAGTTTTGAGAGGGCCTCTGGACTGATATCGAACTGTACTGCTACATAGGGAGTCACGAATGAAAGTGTGGCTCCTGGATCTAGTAGGCCATGCACATCTATATGAAAAAGGCGTAACATACCCGTGACTATGTCAGGTAAACTCTCCTGATCCTGACGAGAAGACAATACATAAAAACGGTTTTGGCACTAGCCACCATGTGTACCTGGATTTTTGTCCTGCTGAGTTGGTCGGCCTGATGGAGCTACTGAGGTAGTGGATTGTGACCTTCCCCATCCTGCTAATGGACACTCTTTAAGCTGATGACCAAGCTGTCCACAACCAAAACAACCCTCTCGACCTTGAAGACACTCTCTTGGGTGGTTCTTGCCACACTTAGGGCAAGCTGGATACCTGTTGCTAGCATTGTAGCTCTAGGAATGGGAACTAGATGCTCCACCCCTCCGATCCTGGCGGGACAGAAAGGTAGGGGTGCTGGTTGAGCTAGGTGTTGGAGCCCTCTGCTGCTACTGTTGTGGGCAGCTACTACTGCCAGATCTCTGGTGGCCATAGTCTTATTGTCCAATACTTTCCCGCTTATTCTTCCACTCCATGTCTTCAGCTTTTCAGTTTGATTGGCCAATCTTCTAGGCCTGAGCAAGAAGGCTGGAGAGGTCAATATCCTTAATCAGCATCACTATCCTATATCTTTGAGGACCAAATTTGTCACCCCATTGAAAAATTTTAACATACGAGCCCTTGGCTTGGATACCATCTCTGGAGCATACTTAGACAACCTGGTGAACTCCAGAGCATATTCTTCTACCGTTCTGTTGCCCTGCTTCAGGTTCATGAATTCTGCCACCTTGGCCTCCCTAAGCTCCCGAGAGAAGAATCTGTCTAGGAAGTCTGTGGTGAACTCCTCCCATTCCACTGGTCCTACTCCCGCTGGCTTCCCCTCCTTCCATTACTCGTACCAGATCTGGGCCACCCTTTTTAGCTGGTAGGCAACCAAGTCGGCACTCTCCGAGGAGCTGAAACCCATAATTCGGGTGTTCTTTCTAATCTCGTCCACAAACTCCTGTGGGTCCTCTCCCACCTTAGATCCCTGAAAATCTGGAGGGTTCATCCGAGTGAAATACCGCACTCGGGCAGCTGCTGTAGAATTATTGTTGTTGATCGGGACCACCTGTTGGTTCACCTGGATGGTAACTGTTTGAGCGAGCAACTGGATAGCCGCCCTGAACTCTGCGCTGGACACTGAGTCGTCTTGAGGGGCTGGTGGGGCAGGTCGATGAGTGTTACTGGCCCTTCTTACATTACCACGCCGAGAAGGCATAATTCACTGAAATGTAACAAAGCACGAGTTTGGAGAACGAATTTGGAATTGAGTTTCAACGCACGATAAAGAGTATGAATAAAAAGGAATTTTCCTAATAACATCTCATAGCCTCCTCGTCATAAGTGTGGCACGCTTCACACCCGTGAAAGGGACTCTACTCGATGCAGCTTTCAGACATCTTAGGATACTCTAAACCTAGTTCCCTAATACCAAGTTTTTCATGCCCCGAGTCTACACCCTAGATGGGACATGGTACTTGGAGTCACAAATAACCCCAAGTCAACCCCTGGTCTATCATACACTGGTATTCTGAGTACATATAAATATAGCTGAAGCTTTAAAGTAAAAATATAAGGCATTTATGAAAAATGAAGTTGAATCATAAAGTTTAAAACATCTCAACAAAACTACAAGTCTGGAAACTAAGTTTATGTCTGAAAGCCACTATAACTGATGAGTTGCTGGGACAAGCCCCCAGCTAACTCCAAGTCTAAATAAAAGAAAATAAAACTGAATAAAATGATCTTCATCCTCAAAGGATGAGGACTCACCAATTGATACAACTGAAAACTCCTGGATATGTTTGCTAACGGCACTGAGACTGAGAACCTGCGGCTGTATCATGAAACGATACAACATAAAAGGTATGCGTCAGTACTTTGAATGTACTGAATAAGCGGGAGAAAACATAACACTGGATATAAACAACTGAACTGAATGACATGCAATGACCAACTGAAATACTAAACTGAAATAATTGAAATATACTGAGATGGTCAAGATGACGCTGTCTGATGGTCGATGACGCTGTCGATGACATGCCGTAAATCTGATATACTATACTAAACTGATTTGAACTGACTAATCTGAGACTGAACTGAGCTGACTAGTGGGGAGTCTATAACCAACATATAACAACGTGAGCTAGACGTGGAGTCCGATGTATACACCCCATCGGTCGGACCCAATATATCTTGCTAGGGTATAGAGGCATGAACTGGGTTATCACAAGTCTGGGCCCATGAGGCTAATAAAATATATCCTACGGTGGCAACGTAGTTCTTGGAACCTGGGTGAGCTGGAACCCTGGTCCGCTCGGTGATAAGTCCTACTCCCACTGGATAGTACTAGATTGAATTCTATGCTGATAGCTCAAAATTGGGGCCCAAGACTAGTCAGGAATACCTATCTGGAAGCACCCTGAGAGCCTTATCGTACCGGATTCTGTAACTAGGTTCTAAGACTGGTCAGAGCTGCTTATCTAGAAGCGTCGTAACCGTCTAAAGAACAACTATAATTATGAAGATGGTGTCCTAAGGCTAGTCAGAGCTTCTTGTGTCATGACTGCTTATAGAACCACTAAAACTGATACTGGGACTATTTTTGATAACTAGGAGGCACCACTGACACCTCGGGAAGTTCTGTAGTCAAACTGATTAGCTGCAATTTCTAACTAACATTGAGGATTCCAACATCCTGACTAAAACTGAACTATCGTGCAGCTAACTGATATTTCAATTCATACTGACAATACAGGAATCCACGACATTGATAGAATCAAGCAGCAAGGTAGTCTAACCCAACCGGCGAAATTCTAGGTGATCTCATTCAACATTAGGGCTAAAATAATCCTTACAAGAAAGAACATTTATACGACATCTAGATAATGGAGATTATCCAACAATCAACTTAAATCATACTCCACACGCTATAACGAAATCTGGTATATAATTCATCCACATTCGAAAGCTCAGGTCTAGACTTCACTTTATGGGAACAACATCAATATAGTCATAAACTGATGGAATCATATCTAAAATAAACATGGATAACATTATACATGAATTCTAACATATATTTTCTTCACATTCGAAAGTTCAGGACTAGAAATCATAGAGAAACTAGGAGGGATTTTGGGGACACAAGGGAAGAACTAATCCCTTGTCGAATTCCCACATACCTGGCTAAAATTTCCCTGGAGAAAGAATCTTGAATGGCTATAATTGGTGAGGAACCCTAGACCTTGCTTGAGAGCTCTTGAGAGAAGACTTATGCAAATTTTCTGAAAATCTGAGTGGGAATTTGGGGAAAACCGTTTAACCCCTCTAAATACCTTCAAAATAATCCCAAAACGACATAGTTTAGAGTCCAGGAGGTTAGAAAATTATGGAAAGACCCTTGATAAACTCGCGGGGAAAACTGATCGCCAATCCCCATGAGGGACCCAACGACTCGTGGCCAGTGACCACGACTCGTGGTCACAGTCGTTGGGTGCACTTCCAAAAACCTCCTGTTGGTCACCATGAGGGACACCACAACTCGTGGTAACCCACTTGTTAACTACACTGCCAAATTCTCCACTTCCTAAAATATCTGGGACCACGTGTCACCTAACGGGTCGTGGCATGGACCACGACTCGTGGTGCCCACTTGTTAGGTACACTGCCTATTTTCCCCAGCCTTCAATTTGATCTTGACCACAAATCACATCACGATTCGTGGTGTTGACCACCACTCATGGTCACCCTCGTGGTCACATCATTTTTCCCAAATTTTCAACCAAGTCTGAACCCTTCCCTACGAGTCACTTCACGACTCGTGGCTTACCCCGCGGATCACAAGACGACTCGTTCTGTGATCTGAAGTAGAAAATTCTGTTTTCTCCATTTCAACTACTGGGTCTGGTCTTAGAGTTTCCAGGGAATTACAGAGAAGAACTCTCCTGTCTGAGTGCTACCTTGGACAACTCCTTGTTGTGGCACAAATGAATGTGACATGCCAGTTTTTCTCACTTGAATAAGCTAGTAGGAAGGGAACTGGTTCAGGGATTGTCAAAAAACCAAGTTTAAGGAAAGAGTTATATATGAAGCATGTGCAAAGGAAAAACATGTGAAGTCATCATTTAAGCCAAAGAAGATGGTTAGTAGCTCTAAGTGTCTACAATTACTTTATATGGATCTGTGTAGTCCAATGAGAGTGACTAGTAGAGAGGGAAAGAAATATGTATTTGTAATAGTTGATGATTACACTAGGTTCACCTGGACCTTGTTATTCACATATAAATATTAAAATTTTGAAGTATTCACTATATTTACAAAATAAGTATAGAAGAAACTTAGCAGTGAAGTGACGTGCCCGATTCGCGCGTCCGCAAGTGTACGGGTCGTGCAAGTAATATAGTGGCTCTTTTTAAGAACCGGAATGTCGAACCCACAGGGACTGGATCCATTCCTCTAACTATCCATTTCAAGTGTGATTTTAACTTTCTCAAGTGTTGGTTATAGAAGTTTTCGAGGGATATTTAATTAAGTCTAGTTTTGGTCAACGAAATATCCTGAATTTACTCTAGGAGCAACATAGAGTTAAAACCAGATAATCATGCGATACTACGATTTGCATGGGTTAAGCATAAAACTATTGATTGTTGTTTCACATAATTAGAATTGCATGTTCATGGTCTTTCGAGCCTCTAAACACGGCAAACTAGCCCCACTGCATCATTGTGAGTGAGGATGCTAATTTCTAGTTCACGGGCAATTAATTATGTTGTGGTTTACGGAGAAATGATTAGGGACTTTCGTGCGTCTAACCATTTAACTCAACTTAGCCTCAAAACTACTTCTTCGAGTGGTGATGTGATAATGCTAAGTTGGTCTCTTAATAACCCCCGTTTATCAACCAAGCAAGGTGTTAGATATATTTCTATCCTAATACGAAATCATATCGTGAGATACAAATATGCTCCTTATATTCTCATGTCCTGACCTAGGTAGTGCTTTCTCAAGCCAATACCCAAGCTAACATATATTCTTTCATGGTGATCAATCATAAAAACAACCAAAAATCCAGAATGCAAGACGAAAACAACAATCAATAACTTAATTCCAAAACAATTTCATAAAATCACAATCATAATTCATGGCTTCAACCCTAGAGGAAGGGTTCTTGCCATTCATGTTCGTAAAACTACAACTAACTACTACTAAACTAACATACTTACATGAATTTGGTAGATGAGAAGGGAATTTGCCAAACCATAGATGAGTTCTCCCACTTCTCCCTTCACTCCTAGGTAGTTTTCCAGAATAAAATCGTGACAAAATGGAATTAGGAGCTAAGAGACCTATTTATAATAAATGAGAAACGTGCATAATTTAGCCTATCATGGAATGGCTCCTTGTCACGGAGTGTATCGCGGAGCACTGCCTCCGTGACACAGAGGTAACGCGGAGGCACACTGGAAATCAACAAATATCGACTCTAGGCAGCCCCTTTCCGCGATGCCCGGCGTGGCACGCTGCTTGGGCGGCACGATGGCATGCTGTTGGCGCGCAGCTGGCCTAGCGCTAGCGCGGGGCTGGCCTGCCATTGCACGTTGCTGCCGCATCTGCTCACTTGCCATGCCTACTCCTTGCCGACTTCCGCCGATTGCTTCCGACTCCATTCCTTTCCTTCACCAACTTATAAATTAGTTCCTCCAAATCATTGAATCCTACAAAATAAGGACTAATCATGTTGGTTAGCACATATATTCACATTTATATAAAATTACATGAAAATGTATAAAATAACTTAGATAAACAAGACTACGTTAAGGTATAAAGCATCACTCGGGCATGCTATTTTAGCCCACGATCACCTACCCCACACTTAAAGTCTTGTTCGTTCTCGAACAACCTATTACATCTCATGCATATGGAGACTCACCCATAACTCATTTAGCAAGAATATTCAAGCTACGACTACAATGATTACGTAAGATAACAAGCTAAAATTAGAGAATGCGTGATTTGATCATCGAAATGAAATACAACTATGTTAAGACTTCTTAACCTCAGGAATCGACTCTCAATCTTAGCAAACTCATGCAAATCAACTGATTGAGAAATCCGACATGAATTATATCCTTCATTCAACATGTGCCCTCACAGAAAGAGAGTTACCCAATTTCACACGCAAAAACAATTTTAAAATCACAACATGTGTGGGTACATGAATAGAATTACACTCACTCTCACAAAGAATTCACATGCATCATGTAATGACCCATAAGCTTGCCCTTAGTGTTTTATTCCACTAATTTAAGGATGTATGAATGTAAGATCAAGTAGGACTTAATGGGTTGTAATGTAACTCAAGTGCGCGTAGGTACTATTCTGGCCAGTAATAGTGACTATCTCCCCCAAGCACTTTTAATACATCAAACATTCTTTGAGGACATCTCTTTTCTTACTTCCTCCTCATTCTTTTCAATCTTGAATTTCTTTCTTCTTGTTCCCATTCCTTTAAGCACACTCAACTTAGTAGTAAGGAGTACTTAAGCAAAAATTTTTCTTTCATTCATTTATTTTCTTACTCCCTACTAATAATCAACCATTTTTACACAAGGGCACCTTTGTCCTTTTCTCCACTTCTACAACTTGCTACTTTTCCTTTCTTTTCCTTCTTCTCACTCCTTTACTCTTTCATATATTTCTCTTAGGCGCTTAGGAGTTTTGGATCAAATTCAAGGCTAATGAAAGAAAAAGGACTAAGCTTATGTTGCAGCTGTCAAAGAATAGGCTCAAGGCTTAATGGGGCTAACTAGGATTAATTTTTCAAGGTAGGTAAAATGAGGGATAAAAATTTGGTTCGTTCAAAGAAATGCCTATATCATCTCCTACAATTCACATCCTTCATTTTATTTTATAAACACACCAGGCAAGTTCTAGACAATCCACAATAGCACAGAATACTCAAAAACCTTACACTTATGGCACATTCTCAAATCAAGACACATTCAGTAGACTCTTACTCAGCTAATCACAAGAATTCAGAATTAAGCTTCAATCATATTGAGTCAAATTCAAGAGCCTAAGTGTCTCACACAAAGTTATACACTTGCATGCTTCACACTGAACATACTTGCATCTTACAATCACGTATAACACATAACAAGAACATCAAGCACCAATTAGTTATGCTTTCAAAAACCCAAAACCTATCGACTAATTTTTCCTCAAGACGGTCGTCATCCATCCATCGTCGGAAACAGTCCCTAACTATGACTAAAAACACTCTATACAGACAAAGGAAAGAAAAAGAAATTTTTTATTCTTCGGTTCAAATACCCCCCCGTCGGAAAAGAACCGAAAAGAAAAACCAACGGGTGATGAAGTCATGCTTGACTCATAAAACAATTTTCAAAATTCTTCTCACAAGCATTACATTCACCAAAAATCGTTAAGCACAAAAAAATTGAAATTTTCTTGAAATTTCCCTCACCCCACACTTAAATCATGCTATGTCCTCATAGCATCAAATTAACATTTAAATGATGAGAAATAGTCCCTAAGCCTCCATGCCAAGCTAAAAGCATGCTTTCCTTTCAAGTTTTCCGAGGTGGGTGTTCGACCCCACACTTCTTCTATTCCATGCTCTTTAGCTTCCACCTTCTTGGTACTCAGACTTCCCTTCCATCTGTGCTTAATTTTCCACCAAAAACACAAACAAAATGAAAATAACAACATCAACACAAAAATCAAAATTACAAATTGTACCTGAGATACCCTTGGGTTGCCTCCCAAGCAGCGCCTTATTTTACATCGTGGCACGACGTGGACTGTCCTTTTCAAGACGTCTCATACCTGGGTTCTCTTTCGAGAACCATCTCCTTTTCTTTTGTTGTTTAGAGGAAACAGCCTCCACTCTGTTCCTCTCTTTCTCCAACTTCTTCTCAATTTGAAGTCCTCTATCAGACTCGGGCTGAGCACTTGACCTTGCCTTTGGCTGTGCACCTGTGGAATCCTCCACCCCACACTCATCCTCTACCAACACACTAACCTGACAAAGGTTTCTATAGTGTGCAGATGGGTTCATTTCTTGGTAAACACGGAAGATTTCTTCTTCATCCTCAACCCTCATTTTCAAGGTCCCTGCTTTCAAGTCAATCACCGCTACTCCAGTGGCCAAGAATGGCCGTCCCAAGATCAGGGGTACCTGGTCATCAACCTGAAAATCTAAGACAATAAAATCAGCAGGTATAATGAACTTACCTACTTTGATGAGAAGGTCCTCAATTATTCCATTAGGTGTCACTCGCAACTTGTCAGCTAGCTGCAGCATCAACCTTGTCGGCCTTAGTTTTCCCAACCCCAGGGTGTTGAATAAGGATAGGGGCATTAGATTAACTGCTGCCCCTAAGTCACACAAAGCTCGTAGCACCTCAGCTTTACCAATTTGTATGGGGAGGGTAAAACTCCCTGGGTCTTTGAGCTTCTTTGGCATTTTGCTCAGTACCCTGTGATTGCACTCCTCAGTCAGTGCTACAGTCTGGACATCCACCAATCTAACTTTGTTAGCCATCACGTCCTTCAAGTATTTAGCATACTTGGGCATTCCCTGCAAAACATCAATAAGAGGCAAATTTATGTGAAGTTCTTTGAAGCTCTCAAAGAACTTTTTGAAGCATTCCTCCTCCTTGCTCTTTCTGAATTTCTGAGGGAATGGTGGTGGTGGTCTTTGTGCCGGCTGCAAGGAAGATTTTTCATTTTGTTTCCCCGCACTCTGATTCGCTCCCGTGTCGGTCGATGGTCCTGGTCTAACCAACTCCGGTTGCACCTCCTTTCTCAACTCTTTAGGCATTGCATCAGCTAATTGCTTTCCGCTTCTAATACTGATGGCATTGATTTGCCGGGGGTTAGGATCTGCATCGCTTGGTAATTCCCCCTGCGACCTCATGTTCTGAGCAGCTGCTAACTGACCCACTTGTTTTTCAAGATTTCGGGTGGCTACTTGCTGATTCATTAAGTTTGTTTCCATCCTCGCCTGATTTTCCGCTAACTGATTCTGGGTCTCCATAATTTTCTACAGTGTTTCCTCAATGCTGCTACTCAATTGCCCATCATTCTTCCTATTCTGCTGATACTGCTGTTGTTGAGGTTGCATATAATTCTGCTTCTGGTTTCCACCCCAAGAAGAATTCGGGTGGCCCTCCGAATTTCTGTTGGAGTTGTTCCCAAAATTCTGATTCCTATGCACATTACCAACAAAATCGACTGATTCCGGATTGGACCACAAGATTCTACATTGTGCCCATTATTACTACAAATGTCACACCAACTCGGAGCTTGCTGAACTGCATTAACCTAGCCCTGTTGTTGGTTCATAGTCAGTTTATTGAACTAAGTCATCATCTGATGCTGGAATGAAGCTAACTACGCTGCCAAGGCATTCAAACCATCTACTTCTATCAACCCTAGTCTCTTTCCTGCCCCCCTCGATGACTCGCTGTGCCACTCTGGATTTCCTTGAGCAATTCTGTTCAACAAAGTGTACAACTCATCATATGTCTTATCCAAGGCTTGCCCACCCGATGCAGAGTCTAGTAATATTTTTGTGTGTGGGTCTAGACTTTCTACAAAGGTATGATCCAGCACTTCATTTGATTGCTGGTGATGGGGGTAGTCTCTCAACAATGACTTGAATCTTTCCCAAGCGACATATAAGTTCTCTTCAGGCCTCTGCTTGAAACTGAGTATTTCACTTCTCAACTTTGCAGTTTTGCCTGAAGGGAAGAATCTGATAAGGAACTTCTTAGCCAAGTCATTCCATGAAGTTATGGAGTTTGGTGGCTCAGCCTTCAGCCACTTTTTCTCCTCTCCCAACAGTGAAAATGGGAAGAGGGTCAGTCGGACATAATCTGTGGTCACGCCGGTGGGGACAAACGTGTCACTAATCTCTAAAAAGCCCTGTAGGTGCTGCTGCGGGTCCTCATGTGTCATCCCAGTGAATTGACCACTAGAATGTAACAGCTGCACCATGTTCTGTTTAAGCTCAAAGTTCCCTCCAGGCTCCGATTTACGAATGCTAGAGGTCACATTCGTCGCTAGTGGGATTGCCACTTCGCGAACTGTTCTTGCTGCCATTGCTTCTGACGACAATTGTGCTTGTCCCGCGGGTGGTTGTTGTTGTACCTTTTCTTGAAGTCTCTTCAACTTTTCCTCTAGAGCTACTCTCCTTTGCAAATGGATTTGACGTTCAGGTTCCAGCAATAGTTCCGCAAGCTCTCTATTTCTAGCCAGCTCGGCAGGACAACCTGTCACCTGCAAATAAACAGACTAAGACCAAGTTTCACAACACTTCAGGAAATTTCAAAAATCACACAAAAATAGATAAATTATCAAAACTTCACCGAGTCCCCGGCAACAGCGCCAAAAACATGACATTCCCGATTCGCGTGTCCGCAAGTGTACGGGTCGTGCAAGTAATATAGTGGCTCTTTTTAAGAACCGAAATGTCGAACCCACAGGGACTGGACCCATTCCTATACCTATCCATTTCAAGTGTGATCTTAACTTTCTCAAGTGTTGGTTATAGAAGTTTTCGAGGGAGATTTAATTAAGTCTAGTTTTGGTCAACGAAATATCCTGAATTTACTCTAGGAGCAACATAGAGTTAAAACCAGATAATCATGCGATACTACGATTTGCAATGGGTTAAGCATAAAACTATCGATTGTTGTTTCACATAATTAGATTTGCATGTTCATGGTCTTTCGAGCCTCTAAACACGGCAAACTAGCCCCACTATATCATTGTGAGTGGGGATGCTAATTTCTAGTTCGTGGGCAATAAATTATGTTGTGGTTTATGGAGAAACGATTAGAGACTTTCGTGTGTCTAACCATTTAACTCAACTTAGCCTCACAACTACTTCTTCAAGTGGTGATGTGATAATCCTAAGTTGGTCTCTTAATATCCCTCGTTTATCAACCAAGCAAGGTGTTAGGTATATTTCTATCCTAACACGAAATCATATCGTGAGATACAAACATGCTCCTTACATTCTCATGTCCTGACCTAGGTAATGCTTTCTCAAGCCAATACCCAAGCTAACATATATGCTTTCATGGTGATCAATCATAAAAACAACCAACAATCCAGAATGCAAGACGTAAACAACAATCAATAACTTAATTCCAAAACAATTTCATAAAATCACAATCATAATTCATGGCTTCAACCCTAGAGGAAGGGTTCTTTCCATTCATGTTCGTAAAACTACAACTAACTACTACTAAACTAACATACTTACATGAATTTGGTAGATGAGAAGGGAATTTTCCAAACCCTAGATGAGTTCTCCCACTTCTCCCTTCACTCCTAGGTAGTTTTCCAGAATAAAATCGTGACAAAATGGAATTAGGAGCTAAGAGACCTATTTATAATAAATGAGAAACGTGCATAATTTAGCCTGTCGTGGAATGGCTCCGTATCACGGAGTGTATCGCGGAGCACTGCCTCCGTGACATGGAGGTAACACGGAGGCACACTGGAAATCAACAAATATCGACTCTAGGCAGCCCCTTGCCGCGATGCCCGGCGTGGCACGCTGCTTGGGCAGCGCGATGGCATGCTGCTGGCGCATAGCTGGCTTGGCGTGGCACGGCACTGGCGCGGGGCTAGCCTGCCATGGCACGTTGCTGCTGCATCTGCTCACTTACCATGCCTACTCCTTGCCGACTTCCGCCGATTGCTTTCGACTCCATTCCTTTCCTTCACCAACTTATAAATTAGTTCCTCCAAATCATTGAAACCTACAAAACAAGGACTAATCATGTTGGTTAGCACATATATTCACATTTATACAAAATTACATGAAAATGTATAAAATAACTTAGATAAACAAGACTACATTAAGGTATAAAGCATCACTCGGGCATGCTATTTTAGCCCACGATCTTGAAGTAGTAATAAGCATCAGATGTGATCATGGAACTGAGTTTGAGAATACAAAATTCCTGGAGTATAGCATCTCAGCTGGAATAAATCACAATTGTTCTGCACCAAGACCTCCACAGCAGAATGGAGTATTGGAAAGAAAGAATAGAACTCTAGAAGATATGGCAAGGATGATGGTGATAGAAAGTAGACTCTTTCAAGGCTATTGGGCAGAGGCAGTAAATACAACCTGTTATCTGATTAATAGGTGTATGATCAGACCATTGCTAGACAACACTCCCTATGAATTGTTGAAGGGAAGAAGACCAAATTTGACACATCTCAGAGCATTTGGGTTCAAATGCTATATGCATAACAATGGTAAGGATGTTTTGAAAAACTTTGATGCTAAGAGCGATGAAGGAATCTTTCTGGGTTGCTTGTCTCAGAGTAAAGGCTACAAAATCCTAAACAAGAGGACTAACTATGTTGAGGAGAGTGTTCATGTGATATTTGATGAACAAAATGCACTTGAAGGGTTGAGAAATCTGGAAGACATAAAATAAATTGGACTAGCACCTATTACAAATATAGAGGGTGAACCTGGTACACTTGATGAGAATGAAAGATAGGATATTCAAACTCTATTGAGAAGCCTAATCCTAATGATCTAGAACCCACTAGTGATCTGACCCATCACATAAATATACCTGGTTTATCAAATGATACAGAACAATGTGTCGCACCAACAAGCAATTGGAAATATAAGAGCTCTCATCCCATTTAGAACATACTCGCACTTGAACTCTGGGATTCAGACTAGGTCCAAAGTGAGAAATATATGTGCCTTTACAACATATTCTTCTAAAATTGAGCCTAAAAATGTGAAAGAGGCACTTCAAGATCCTGACTGGATAAATGCCATGCAAGAAGAGCTAGAACAATTCAAATGCAGCAAAGTGTCCAAAGTGAGAAATATGTGTGCCTTTACAACATATTTTTCTAAAATTGAGCCTAAAAATGTGAAAGAGGCACTTCAAGATCTTGACTGGATAAATGCCATGCAAGAAGAGCTAGAAAAATTTAAATGCAACAAAGTGTAGAACCCGGTCTCCAGCCCCAAAAATAGAACAGTGATTGGTACAAGGTGGATTTTTAGAAATAAATTGGATAATCAAGGAAAAATAGTCAGAAACAAAACCAGACTAATGTTCAAGGTTACAATCAAGAAGAAGGCATTGATTTAACAAGACCTTCACTCCAACGACAAGAATGGAGGCAATAAGAATGCTCATATTATTTGGTACGCACATGAGGTTCAAATTATAGTCGATGGATGTTAAAAGTGCATTCTTGAATGGCTATCTATAAGAAGAAGTTTATGTAAAGCAACCACCTAGATTTGAGAATCATGAACTACCAGAGCATGTGTGCAAATTAAACAAGACATTGTATAGGCTCAAACAAGCACCCAAAGGTTGGTATGACAGGTTGTCAAGATTCCAGCTAGACCATGGTTATCATAGAGGAAAATTTAACAACACTTTATTCCTGCGAAAAAAAGGGCAACAACTTACTGATTGTTTAAATGTATGTTGATGAAATCATCTTTGGGTCCAAAGATGAAAACTTGTGTAGTGATTTTGCCAAACTCATGAGCAGTGAGTTTGAAATGAGTATAATGGGGGTACTGAATTACTTCTTGGGTTTATAATTCAAGCAGAGGAAGGAAGGGACAACTATCCATCAGTAGAAATACATCAAGGAATTACTCAACAAATATGAGATGGAGAATTCCAAAACAAATGACACTCCCATTGCAACAACTACTCGTTTAGATACTGATGAACCTGGTCCAAGGGTTGAAGAAGCAAAGTATAAGGTAATGATTGGTTCATTACTATATATAACCTCCAACATAAATTATATAGTCTTTAGTGTAGAGTTGTGTGCAAGATTTCAATCGAATCTTAAGGAATCTCACTTGAAAGCTGTCAAATGCATTTTATGATATTTGAAAGAAACAATGACCTGGTTTTATGGTATCCTATTAGTGAATCGTTCAAGCTCATTGGTTATGCAAATGCTGACTATACTGGATTTTTCATAGATAGAAAGAGCACCTCTGGAATGGATTATTTCTTGGGACCGTGCTTAATCTCATGAGCAACCAATAAATAAAATTCAGTTTCTCTTTCCACTGCCAAGGTAGAATACATTGTCATGATGTGCCTCGCTGCTATGGATGTCATAACTTGAGCGTATGCACCAAATTGAGACATGGGATCTATAACCATGAAGGGCTTCAAGATAAATCACGGCACATACATAACATGAAAGAGAGCATATTTAAAGCAGAACTAATTCATCATATAAGATAAGAAGAAGTCTAAAATACATCATAAGGCATAACGGAGACAACAAGTCTTTAATGTTGACTCATCTAACATACTATTTTAAAAGCCTCTAATCATAAGATGAGCTGATGGGACAACAACCCCAACTAGCCCGCTAAGTTTGAAACTAAAAATAAGAAAATAATATCTATAATTGATAAACATCCTCGGAAGATGAGGAATCACTAAAAACTGGGACGGTACTGGACTGAAGCGGGAGCGAGCTAATGTCGAGGTTGAGACTGGTCACTCGAATCTATATCATGAGACGATATACCATAGAGTATGCAGTCAGTACTTTGAATATACTGAATATGTAGAGAAAGTAAAACATGCTCGTAAATCAGAAAATCAAAGTCTAGAGTAAAGGCTAAAATGAACATGAGAGTAGGGCACATGCTGAAATTATAATTGTATGATAGTCATAAACATGAGCTGTTCATCATAAGTTGAGGAGTAATGACCCAAGGTTTAAAAATAGAGATCATATATGGTACCATACTTGAAATCATAAGTGAAAGTTCATAAATTAATAATTGGGTCAAATACACAATAAAATATAGTATCATAAGTCATGAACATGAATAACTTAAAACATGAGGAACAATGGGAGACTTTATCATAATTGACACCACTATGATTGAGCTTACATGATGCACCAACTGTCTCTCTCAAGTGGGCAGACCCATCCTAAGCCTTGCCAGAGAAAAGAATGATAAGGCGTCGTATCACTCGTGAGCCCTGTCGGGCTGGGGGAACATTAACTGGAAAGGCCCCATACATGAATATATACCTATGGTGGCACGTAGTTATGAGGCTCGGGGTTTGCTTGAACCCCTAGCCTACTCGGCGCTAGATAATACTCCCAAAAATATGCACATCACTCATAATCATCACAGTGAAAACATACTTGATCTTGCATGGGCTTGTCTAATTCATGAAATCATAATCATACTTGACATGCATGAAATAGTCATGTGAATAATTCCATTGAGTAATCCATGATATATATCTTGAGTGTCCTTAAAACCATACATACTTGAATAATTAGTCATAATTAAAATCATAGACTCATAAGCTTGAAATTTAAAAAGTCATGCATAATTGGAAAAAATCACCATAATTTTAAAAGTATAGATCCATGACAGATTCTAGTAGAAACTAAGTAATCATAGTCATAAGTCATGAATTTAATCATAAGAAACTTGAATTCATAAGAGATTATAAGATATTTCATGAGAATTGGGTTCTAACCCTAGAATTTCAATAAGTCATGCTTGGAGACTTGAAATCATGAGATAGGAATGTGAGCATGAGGGTGGAAGAATTTCTCCCATTCATAACCCTACACACCTTGGCTTAATGAATCCCTAGCTTGAATTGAAGACCCAAGAGAAAATTGAATTGATTTGATGAAGAACCCTAATCTTGGCTTGAGAGGATTTGATCTTCCAATTGAGGTATAGGAGTAGAATGAGGATTTATGATTAGAAAAACCCTTTAATACACCCCTTAAAGAACCCAAAATGACGTAACTCAGGAGTTAAAAGCTTAGAAAGTTACAAAAATACCCCTGAGGCTTCACATTTAAAATTGTCCCGTCCAATGCTATGACTCGTCCTACGACTCGTAGGACCTTACCATGACTCGTACTGAGTCTCGTGGTTTTATGTCCTGCCTTTGATCATTTTCTGAACTTCCTGCCACGGGTACCCTGCCACGAGCACCCTATCATGGATCGTGCCAAGGATCGTGGTTGCTCACCTTATCTCAGATCATTGCTTTGAATCTCTTCCTACGACCCTCTACTACGACTTGTGACCACCAATAATACTTACCTCGCCAAGGGCCTGACAGTTGCTGAGCTTCTCACTACGAGTTTTGGTACGAGTCATACCAAGCACCATGACTTGTACTAAGACCCATCCTGAGGAAATTTTCCAGTTTCTCCGCATGATCATTTTCCAATCTTTGGGTCTAGCTTTAGGAACTTTTGGGATGTTACATTATCTCCCCCTTGAGAACATTCATCCTCGAAATGGAGACTAAATAAGTTGGGAAGATAGGTAAAAAGCTACAATTCTAGAACTGAAGCTATAGATTGAAAAACTGATGGAGTGACTGACTCCAAACTAAGATACATGACGTAACTGAATTCATGAATCTTACATGCATACTATGACATTAAAAGAACTGTGAGACATGTACTTGACATGAACTGGATAGAGTACTGAGGGGGAAACTGTTATCTTATGTTGGGACTAAGCCAAAAGGAAAAAGATGCAGGTATTTAGCCATCATATCTGCTTCGACTTCCCACGTAGCTCCCTTAACAAGCTGATTTCTCCACAAAACTTTCGCTGAAGCTACCTCCTTGTTCCTCAACTTCGGAACTTAACAATCAAGGATCTCAATCGGAACCTCCTCATAGATAAGGCTATCCTTCACCGTAGTTTTATCTATCGGAACAACTAAAGCTAGGTCACTTGTTCAACAAAGACACATGGAAAAATGAATGCACCAAAGCTAACTCTACTAGTAGTTCCAACTCATATGCTACCTTGCCAACACGCCTCAGAATCTATAAGGACCAACATATCAGGGATTAAGCTTCCCTTTATTATCGAACCTCATAACTCACTTTATGGGAGACACCTTTAGGAACACCCAATCATCGACCTCAAACTCAAGCTCTCTCCTCCTAACATCCGCATAAGATTTCTAACAACTCTGAGCTATTTTTAGCCTTTCCATAATAAGCTGAACCTTCTCCATAGCCTCATGAACTGAATCTGGCCCTATCAACGTAGCCTCTCCTACCTTAAACCATCCAATAGGTGATCCACACCTCCGCCCATAAAGAACCTTAAATGGATCCATCTGGAGTGATCACTATTGTTATAAGAAAACTTGATGAGAGGCAAGTGATCATCCAAAATACCCTTGAAATCAATCACACACGCTCTTAATATGTCCTCAAGAGTCTGAATGGTCCGCTTGGCCTGACCATCCATCTTTGGGTGAAAAAGCTGTGCTAAGTTTTACTTGAGTACCAAGGTCCTTCTAGAACGATCTCTAGAATTGAGAGGTAAACTTAGTACTCCTATCTGAGATAATGGACATAGGAACCCCATGTAACTGAACCAACTCCCGAATGTAGAGTCTAGCATAATCCGTGGCTGAATCTGTAGTTTTGACTTATAAGAAATGTGTTGATTTGGTCAACCTGTCTACAATCACCCATATAGAGTCACACTATCAGCGTGTATGAGGCAACCCTATGATGAAGTCCATGTTGATCTCTTTGCACATCCAAGTAGGAATGCTGATATCCTGAAGCATACCCCCGGTCTCTAATGTTCAACCTTCACCTATTGACAATTCAGGCGTTTAGCTACAAATTCCGCTATATCCTTCTTCATTCCACTCCACCAATAGACTTCCCGTAGATCATGGTACATCTTGGTGGCACATGGATGGATAAAGTATCGAGAGCCATGAGCCTCATTCACCATCTGCTCCCTTAAGTCATCCACATCCGGAACACACAAACGGCCCGCCCTGGTATCAGAGTACACCATCTGCCTCTTGGGAGAAAACCTCTACTTTTTGATTTTGGACAGCCTCCTTTAGTTTAACTAAGATAGGATCCTCATCTTTCCTTGCTTTAACTTCTGTCACCAATGAAGATTCTAATCCATTCTGAATAATAACACCACCATCCAATGAATCTATAAGGTGAACTCCAAATCGAGCAAGCCTATGGACATCCTTCACCAAATCCTTCTTCCCATTCTCAACATGGGACACACTTTCCATGGACAACCTACTAAGAGCATCCGCCACTACATTGGCCTTGCCCGGATGATAAATCACACTCATTTCATATTCCTTGAGAAGCTCTAGCCATATCCTTTGCCGCAAATTCAGGTCCTTCTAAATAAACACGTATTGAAGGCTCTTGTTGTCTGTGAACACATCCACATGCACCTCATATAAATAGTGCCTCCAAATCTTTAAGACAAACACCACCACTGCCCACTCTAGATCATGCGTCGAATATTTCTTCTAATGAGTCTTAAGATGTCTAGAGGAATAAGAAATGATCTTACCATGCTGTATCAGCCCACCCCATGGACAATTCTTGAGGCATGGCAATATACAACGAAACCATCCGTGCCCTCTGGTAGGGTCAATACCGGGGCTGAAGTGAGTTAGGTCTTTAACTTCTGAAAACTCTTCTCACAAGAATCTCACCACTGAAACTTGACCTTCTTCTAGGTCAACTTAGTCAACGGTGCCGTAATGGATGAAAATCCTTCTACGAATCTCTTGTAGTAGCCTACTAAACCCAAAAAAATCCTAATATCCGTAGGACTAACAGGTCTAGGCTAGTTCTTTACCGCCTCTATTTTTTGAGAGTCTACCTGCACACCCTCACAAGACACCACATGACCAAGAATGCTACTGAGTTCAGCCAAAATTCACCCTTGCTGAATTTAGCAAACAACTGAGGATCCTTGAGAGTCTGCAACACTATCCTCAAAGTAGCATAATCCTCCTCGCTCTGAGAGTGTATGAGGATATTATCTATGAAGACAATAGAGAGCATATACAAATATTGTTTGAACACCTTGTTCATCAAAACCATCAAACTTGCGGTAGGATTTGTTCGCCAAAAAGACATAGCTACGAACTCATAGTGACCATACCGAGTCCTAAAAGCTATCTTCAGAATGTCACACTCCTTAACTCTGAGCTGATGATAGTTGGATCTGAGGTTTATCTTTGAAAAACATCTAGCACCTTGAAGTTGGTCAAACAAGTCATCAATACTGGAGAGGGGATACTTATTCTTGATTGTGACCTTGTTCAACTATCGGTAATCAATGCACATTTGGAGAACCATCTGTCTTCTGAACAAAGAGAACTAGAGCACCCCATGGGGACTTATTAGGCTTGATGAAACCCCTATCTAAGAGATCTTTAAACTTCTCTTTTAACTCCTTTAGTTCAATTGGAGCCATTCTGTAAGGAGGAATGGATATGGTCTTTGTATTAAGGAGAAGGTCAATACCAAATTCAATCTCCCGCTCGGGAGGGACTCTTGGTAGATCATCTGGGAACACCTCCGGATACTTACATACCATAGGAATTGATTGAACAGTCGGAGTCTCGGACGTAGAATCCTTGACCCAAACTAGATGATACACACAACCCTTGGAGAGCATCTTTCTGGCCTTAAATAGGAAACAAAGCGGCCTACAGGCACAACTAAACTATCCATCCACTCTAGGACTACTTCACCTAAAAATTGAAACTCTATCGTACGGGTTCTATAGTTAATCGAAACATAACAAGCATGCAACTAATGCATATCTAAGATAGTATTAAGATCAATCATATCTAACTCCACTAAGTCAACTGAGGTAACTTTCTGAAGCATTGTGATAGGGAAATTTTTGTATACCCAGTCGAGTTAAAACTAATTCATTGACTGGAGTAGAGATTGAGAAGGGTTCTGATAGGATTTCAGGACTGACACCAAAACTAACAGCAACATAAGGAGTCACAAAGGATAATGTGGCCCCAAGGTTTAATAATATATAAACATCAAGATGGAAGACTCATAACATACTAGTGACCACATTGCGTGAGCACTCTTGCTCCTGACAAGATGAAAATGCATAAAACCTGTTCTGGTGTTGTCCGCCAGCTGCACTAGAAAGATCTCCCTATTGAGATGGGTGAGCATCTAGAGCTGCTGAAGTGATGGGTGGGGCACGACCTCTACTGTCACCCTGTCTAGCTAAAGAAAAATCTCTGTGCATGTGCTCGGGCTTCCCAAGAAAACATCTGAGCAAACCAAGCACTCTCTTGGGTGGTTCTTACCACATTTCCTGCAAGATGGAAAAGTACGCTTCCCTATCATGCTGCGCTCCCTTGTCATGCTCCTCTGACACCCAGAGCCCGATGCTCTACTCCTTTGATCACCTATATTTCTAGATAGAATGCTGGCTGATGATGGAGCTGGGGCTAATGAACTATGGTGGGACTGAGGGTGATGTCTACCACTTGTTCTTTGCTGAGAGTACCCATAGCCCTCTATCTTAGCCCTTTTGGCCTCTCTCTCCCTTTCCTTCATCTTCTCTGCCTCTATCTACTAGGAATATATCATTAGTAGAAAGATATCTCTATCACTAATTAGCATGGTGGTCTTGCACTTCTTGAATAATGAATCTGTAACCCTATTTATGAACTCGCTCATACGAGCCCTCAAATCAGCAACCATCTCCGGAGCATAGTTGGACAGCTGGATAAATTTCGAGGCATACTCCCAGATAGTCATGTCATTTTTCTTCAAGTTGACAAACTCTGCTGCCTTTTCTTTACCATGCTCTCTTTCCATTTTCAGAACCATATATGAGCAACCCCTTTCGTTGATAGGAGGCCAAGTCTTCACTTTCCTCTCCTGAAATACCCATAACTTGGGTAATCTTCTGGACCTCCTCAATAAACTCCTATTGGTCCTCATCCACCTTTGACCCATGAAACTCAAGTGGATTCATCTTGATGAAGTCTCGCACCCCCGTTTTGGTTCACATGAGCCATAGCCCATTGTTTGACCTAGGCTATCATAGTATGTGCTAACATCTGAAATACAACCCTTAACTCAGCATGAGCCACCTGCTCATGCAAAGGATCAACCAGAGCTGGTGGGACTGGCTGATGCCCGTCTCCATTGCCATTCTCATGGCCATTGCTATTTCCATAAGTGTGGCGCGCTTCACACCCATGGAAAAGACTCTACTTAATGCATCTTTCAGACATCCTAGGAAACACTTAAACCTAATGCTCTGATACCATGTTTGTCACAACCCGAGCGTGAGCCCAAGATCGAGATATGGGACCCAGAACCATGAAGGGCTCCAAGCTAACCCATGGAAAATACATGGTGTGAACGAGACCATATTTAATGTGTAACTAATTCATAGAATAATATAAGCGGAAGTCTAAAATACACCACAAGGTAAAATGAAGACAACGAGTCTAAAATGCTAAGTTATCTAACATACTGTCTGAAAAGCCTTTAATCATAAGATTAGCTAATGGGAAAACACCCCCTACTAGCTCACTAAGTATGAAACTGAATACAAGAAAATAATTTCAATAACTAATAAACATCCTCGGAAGATGAGGACTCACCAGAAACTGGGATGGTACTAGACTGAAGTGGGAGCGAGCTTACGTCAGGATTAAGACTGGTCACGCAAGCCTATATCATGAGATGGTATGGCATAGAGTATATAGTTAGTACTTTAAATATATTGAGTATGTATAGAAAGTAAAACATGCTCATAAAACTATAACTCAAAGTTTAGAGTAAAGGCTAAAATGAATATGAGAGTAAGGCACATGCCGAAATCTTAATCGTACAATAGTCATAAGCATGAGTTGTTCATTATAAGATGAGGTGTAATGACCCAAGGTTTAAAAATAAAGATCATATAGGGTACAATATTGAAATCATAAGTGAAAGTTCATAAACTAATCAATGAGTCAAATACGCTATAAAACACAGTATCATAAGTCATGAACATGAATAACTAAATCGTGAAGAACAATGGGAGACTTCATCATAAAGATATTATCATGATAGAGCTTATATGATGCTCGAACTGTCTCACTCAAGTGGGTAGAGCTTTCCTAAGCCTTGCCAGGGCAAAGAAAAATAAGGCATCATATCACTCGTGAGCCCCGTTGGGTTGGGGAAACACTCTTTTGTGAGGCCCCATACATGAATATATACCTGCAGTGGCACGTAGTTATGAGGATTAGGGTTTGCTTGAACCCCTAGCCTACTCTGCGCTAGACACTATTCCAAAAAATATGCACATGGCTCATAATCATCACTGTGAAACATACTTGATCTTGCATGGGCTTATCTAATTCATGAAATCGTAATCATACTTGGCATTCGTGAACTAGTCATGTGAATAATACCATTGAGTTGGATATGATATGTATCTTAAGTGTCATGAAAACCATAGATTCTTGAGTAATTAGTCATAATTAAAATCATAGGCTCATAAGCTTGAAATTTATAAAATCATATCTAATTGGGCAAAATCTCCATAAACTTGAAAGCGTAGATCCATGAGAGATTCTAGTAGGAAATAAGTAATCATAGTCATAAGTCATGAATTTAATCATTAAAAACATGAATTCATAAGAGATCATAAGAGATGTCATGAGAATTGGGTTCTAACCCTAGAATTTCAATAAATCATTCTTGGAGACTTGAAATTATGAGATAGAGATGAAATTTGGTATAAGGGTTGAAAAATTTCCCCCATTCATAAACCTACATACCTGGGGTTTATGAATCCCTAGCTTGACTTGAAGACCCAAGAGAAGATTGAATGGATTTGATGAGGAACCCTAATCTTGGCTTGAGAGGATTTGATCTTCCAATTGAGGTGTTAGGAGTAGAATGCGAATTTAGGTTTAGCAAAACTCCTTAATAAACCCCTTAAAGAACCTAAAATGACATCACTTAGGAGTTAAAAGCATAGGAAGTTACAAAAATACCCCTGATACTTCACATTTAAAATTGTCTCGTCTAATGCTAGGACTCTTAGGACCTTACCATGACTCGTACTGAGTGTCATAGTTTCAGGTTCTGCCTTTGACCATTTTCTGAACTTCTTGCCACGGGCTCCTACTACAATCTGTACCACCCTATGAAGGGCCATTCCAAGGCTCGTGGTTCCTCACCTCATCTCAGATCACTGCTCTAAATCTCTTCCTTCGACCCTCTAGTATGACTCGTACCATCCAAGTTCGACTCGTGACCACCAATTGTACCTACCTCTCCAAGGGCTTGACAGTTGTTGATCCTCTAACCATGAGTCCTAGTACAAGTCATACCTGGAACCTATGACTCATACTAAGACTCGTCTGGAGGTAATTTTCTAGTTTCTCTGCATGATTATCTTCCAATCCTCGGGTTTAGCCTTAGGAACTTTTGGGATATTACAATTGATCAAGAAACATTTGGAAAGACTATGGAGTTGAAATTGAGTGCATTCCTATCATGTGTGACAACATCAGTGCTATGAACATGGAAAAGAACTCGATACACCACAAAAGAACTAAGCACATTGATGTTCGCCACCACTTCTTGAGGGACAATGTTGAAAAGGGTAATATATCAGTGGAGTTTTGCAAGACTGAGGATCAAGTGGCCGATATACTCATGAAAGCATTAGGAAGAGAACCATATAAAAGAATTTGTGTTGATCTAGGACTTTTCAGCTCCAATAAACTCTGTCATTGTTTCCCTTTCTGTTGACTAAGATTACGATTTATTCTTATGCTTATTATGTTCATAAGCAGTAAAATTGTCCAACCTAGTCTTGCATCTCTAACCAGGTACACACCTCAGGTAGGCTGCAACTGGATGGAATAGGAACTTAGGATGGTACCCCTACTTTCTGAATATTGCAAAGAAAAAAACATAATGGGAGAAATACAGGACGAACTAGGCCCCCCCATAAGTAACAAGGTATATCATTATATGACTCACTCATGTGTGATATTGTGATGAACCTATTCCACCCAAAATTGTATAACTTGATCCCTGAATTAAACCAAATGATTTTTGGCAGGAGAAAATCGAGTCTTCAATCGTGCACCATCATCATCCTAAAATCCAGCGAAGTTGTCAATCATATCTTGATAACTGCCAGCCTTGCAACCTATCAATCCCAATACATCTTCTCCCGCTTCTCCATAATCTTTTCCCATTCCCAAATTTGTTCTATAAAATGTAGACAGTCTTAGGGATTAGGATCAAATACTTAACTTCAATTAGAAACTTTCTTTCTTTCTCTTGAAACCCCTCTCTAATTCCCAAGTTTTCTTCATCTCTCTCCTGTGGTGTCCTCCAGTTTCAAACCCTCACTTATTGATTACTTTGATGAAGAAGACATTAGTTCCCTAAGCTCTCCATCATAGACTCAAGGGAATGTTCCTCCACTCCTTACCCAACATAAAATCCCCAAGAATTCATTCCAGAAAACCCTATCTCCGAAAATCCTAACCAAGAAACTACCCATTTTGAACCTCCTTCTAGAGAGGCTACTTAGAAGGAAAGCTTTTTTCTCACTAATCCCAATTCTTACAAAGTAGAGGAGATCTATGATTAGGGAAAATATGAGGAAAACTAGAAAATGGGGTTCATTTGGTAGCACAAAAAGGGGAAACCGATGTATCTAACTCCGATGACAATGTCACCCTCAACTCTAGGTTAGTAAGATCGATCACTAAGAAGACTTCTAGTGCTAGAAAGCATATAACAATGAAACCCACACTTGAAAGGAAACATAAAACTAGGAGCTCAGTCTAAAAATCAATGGAGAGGGAGTCCAAATAAAAAAAATGAAAGAGAAAACAAAAGGGAAAGGAGAAAGAAGCTCCGAAGAAGAACCAGGTACTTATCAATCTGGAGGAAAGTAGTGATGAAGTAGAGGGTAAAAAATTTGCATCCTACACACATAAAAGAAAAAAAGGGCAATCATTTAATGTGTCTAGGTTGGGGTCTTTTGTGAGGTCGTCTTCAAAGGTCAACAAAAATGTTGAAAAATTTCTATAGCTGGGAAAGGACAGGTACTATGGTTCACAAAAGGTACTAAAAGGGAGAATCATAGATGAGGTAGTATTGGATGAACCTAATATAGTGAACCTGGTGGAGAAGTTGAGGTTTAAGGGTTGGGAACATTTGTTTGTGTGTGTTTTATCCCGTGTTCATGAGAGAGAGGTTGTGGAGGTTTAGATGAATCTTGAAGTTGTAGATGAAGGGAGAGTGAAGTCAAATATTCATGGAGTTTAATAAGAGCTGTTAGAGGCTGTGTTAGGGGAAATCCTTTATCTTCCTGCTATTAGTTATGCAAAATATGACAAGGAAAAATCCTTAGATTGTTCACTCACAACGAAATTCACTCAAGGTCGAGTGATTGATGGATCCAAAAGGGTGTTGAAGGGGGAAATAGGGAGTGCTCATAAGTTATTTTTTGAGTTGGTAAACAAATGTTTACTTCCTTGAACTGAGAGAACGCATAAGGCATTGCCTCCTACAGAGACTTGGAGTAATGGAGATGGTCGACACAAACCAGAAGGTGCTTCCCTTGTTGATGCTCAAGTACATGACTCGACCGATAACCCCAGAAAAAGGGGCACATGGATTGGCGTATGGATTCTTTTTGACTAAAGTGTTTAAGACAAAAGGCGTGCCTTTAGGTGAAAGAAAGAGGGTGTCTAGAAAATGTTCGATGAGGTTGAGTTTAATTGTAATTCAATTAAGAGAATGAAGGATAATTACTTGAGTTCTTTATCCCTATCTAGGAGTGTGACTGTATGCAGGCTGGACTAGGTCTTGAAGGAAATAGTCCTGTGAGTCAACTCCTTATGGATTTGGAAACAACACAGGCTCATTAGTGACATTAGAAAGGGAGAATGCATAGTTGAAAGCTGAACTAAAAGGTGCAACTGATGAGATATCAAATTTGAAGGAAAAGATGTTTGAAGAACAGAGGGTGCACAACAATAGAATAAACAAGCTTCTTTCCTTAGTTGATAAGACCACCATCACTCCCCCATATGTCTAACCTTACGATATGTTTGTTTCTTCTTCTTGTCTGGTCCCTATCTTTTTGTTCCCTCCATAGGTCATCAATATGTTGTTATTACTTGCAAATTATTAATGACATGGTTGTGTTTTTGATTGTCCACTTGCTTATCTAGTTCTATTAATATGCTTTGAAATTATGCAAATATTATATGGATACTATTATCGGTTCCTCTTTGACATCTTTTCTATTCGCTTGCTCTAATAAGTGTAGCCCTAGTGACCATAGGTTAAATTATTATTGCACATTGCTTGTTTTATGGTAGGTTCTTTGTCTAAAAACATTTCAATGATATCAAAAGGGGGAAGTCAAGGGATAGATAAAGTTTGTGCATGTTTTTTATCATCAAAAAGGGGGAATTTGTTAATATGTGAATGTTTTGATGATGAATTAGTGAACTAGGTCCACTGTAGGTATTCACGCTGTATGAGTTCTGCACAAAGCTTTTGTTATACAACTTCAAGGGTACTAACTGGCTGATGAAGTAAACCAAGTTCACGGTATATATTGGTTGTATTATCACACGTGCATGTGGAGATTGGAGATTCAGATAAGGACAAGTACTGAGGGACAATATTCAAATAAGGAAAATTGGTAAGGCCCAAACGAGTAAGAAAATATTTAGGCAGTGGATAAAGGAAAATAACAGATTCGCTTTCCTTCTAGGAGACAAAAACCTAAAGGAGGTGTTGGAGTAGGAGTCCACAAGGAAACTGGATACATATATATTTAGAGGGAAAGAGCACATTAAAGATGATGATAATGAGAAAGAAAGAAGTCTTTATTCTTATATAAATTGTTACGGAGCAGAGGCTAGGTGAAGTTCGAGATTGAAGATTGTGGCAGTGAAAGTTCACTTTTTGTTGTGTGGTTGCTGTTCTAAGTCTAAGTAATTGAGTTGTAATTTTTAGATTTATTGAAGTATTGTATTGATGAAACACCCCAAAAGTCTCTAAGACCAAAACCCAGACTTCGAATGAAAACTAGAAGGAAAAACTTTACACAAAACGACTCATCGGATGAGCCATTGCCAGAACCAAGGACTTGTTAAGACAATCCTTTATTGTCAAAAAATTTTCTTTCTCCAGAATTAACGAGACATAGAACAACTCATTAGATGAGGTAAAGAGTCTTCATGTTGTCTATTTTGATGAAGTCCAGAAACTTGTCAAAATCTCCCCATAATCAACAAGCCAGGTATCGAGTCATTGCAGGAAGTAATGATTCATCCTAATGAGCCGTTAGATGAAATTTAGAAATTGTTCAAGAACATTCTAGTGATAACAGGTGGGAACAATGAATCATGGTACCTTCAAATGGGTCGTTCTATCTGCCCATTGGGAGAGATTCAAAAACTGGAAACTCTAGCCTAGAACTAACGACTGGTCCTAATGAGTCGCGGGCACAACCAACAACTCATTATATGACCCATTAAATCTGGATGAACAATTTTTCAAACTACTTTTCAGGGACATTTTTGTAACTTTTTGCTATTTTAATTCCTTAACTACATCATATTGAGATATTTTACGGGGGGGAGGGGGGGAGGGAAGAATTTAGAGGGATTAGTCGACATTCTCCTATCGTTCTATTCTAAAATTCTCAAGAACACCATAAGAACATAGACAAACCTATCAAGCCAAGAACTAAGGTGTTACGACCCGAGTCTATACCTTCGATACGACACTGCACTTACGGCCATAAGTGGCCCCAAGCTAACCCATGGCATAGCATAATAATGTACTCTGAATACTTTATAAAATCTATAAGAGGAAGTTTCATGAAGCATAACTGAACAAATACTATTAAGCAAAACAATACATCCAACAACACACTAAATTACTAACTATGTCTGAAAGACATCTAAGAACTGATGAGTTGCTGGGACATGCCCCCAGCTAACTCTAAAGTATGAACTGAAATATCAAAATAGAATAGTTTGGAAAGGAAACTCCGGCCCTCAACAAATGAGGACTCACCACTAAACTCTGTTGATTTTCACCGGAGGAGGACTACTGCTGATGCTGAGACTGAGAACCTGCGCCTGTATCATTAGACGATACATCATAGAGAGTATACTTCAGTACTTGGAATGTACTAAGTAAGTGAGATATAAAGTTGTAACACCTCGGAAGTCCTAGAGATCAGACCCCGGAGTTAGATGAAGCTCAGCAGAAAAGTCAGCAGAAATTTTCCTCAGAATGAGTCAGGGAACGACTCGTTAAGAGACCTAATGGGTCATGGTTTGACCTGTGTGGAACTTTAAGGAGGGGATGGCAAGCCCAGTGTCCACGGACGACCTAATGAGTCATCATGCCTGGCAACGACTCGTTAGGTTGGTCGTCGGGTGGTGAACAGTTGAAGTCGTGAAGTGTTATCCAGTGCACTTGACGAGTGGGTACAATGAGTCATTGGAGCTGGTGACGGTTCGTTATGTTGGTCGTGGACTATATTGAAGAAATTTTGTAGGACAGGGCAGTTCACTCCACAACTTGGTTCCCACGAGTCGTTGCCTGTCCCCACGATGTGTGGGGTGCCTCGTGGGGGCCTGGCAGAGTATTTTCTTTGCATTTTTCCAAGGGTATTCTTGTAAAGTCCTATTCTTTTGGCTCCTAAACTACGTCATTTTGGATATTAATTGGGACATTTTAAGGATTTCTACAAGTCTAAACCCTTATTCTCTCAAGATATCTCTCAAGCTCTTCATCTTCCTCTCCTCTCAAGATTCAAAGAACTTTACCAAGGTGTTTATCAAGCTTCAAGGAAAATTTTGAGCAGGGTTCTTCTACCAGGTATGCGGGTTTTTCAACAAGGATACTCTTCCATCCTTGTGCCCCAAAATGTTTTTAATTAAAATGCCCAATTTCTACTATTCTAGAAAATGCATGACCTAGGGTATTAAATTGATGGTGAATTCTACTACAACCCTTTAAATTCCAAGATCTATTGTGATTATGAGATAAGTACGATGTAAAATGATTGGGACACCTTGAATTATATGTTGGGTGATGAAAAGTGTGGAGTTATGAAATATTCTTCATGAATGATTTGAGATTTAAATGCGACCTTGTCATTGTTCATTCAATCATCACAAATCCCTTGCATCTATGTCTAATATGTGAAACTTGTATTATTATACCTAAGAATTTGAATATGTCAATAATAGATGTGATGAGACGAAATTAGAGTTCATGGACTTGAATAATTGAGAGTAAAATGTGCATGTCCTTATATCTTGATGAAATTAATTGGGTGAGAAGTAAATTTATGATAGTGGCTTATCTAATGCATCCTTCTTATGAATTGGAAAAATTCTTGAAATGGGTCTTATGAAATGAAGATGTACACATCTCACATGATTTCGTTGTATATGTTGATATAAGAGTAAGCACATAGCTTCCTGTAAATCTAGATTATATGAATCAATGTACGTATGTTGATCTTGGGCAGATTTATATGCCCAAGTGATACTCAAAAGTATCATTTTCGCCTTGTTTATCTAGCAATGTGTATACATTTTCATGTAATTGGTAATAAAATGTGAATTTATACTAACCAACATGATTAGCATTGTTTTGTAGGTAAAATGTGATTTCGAGGAGCTAAAATGCATGTTGGAACAATATCGGAGTTGGACTTGGATTCGAGCACGGAAAAGGCATTGGACTGCACCAATTAAAGGGGCTCCGCGATGGAGCCGTGTCACGCTGCCATCACGGAGGCATTCTGCCTGGAGGGTGAAAAATGCATCAATTCTAGTGGAGGCTCGCGACAGCTTCGTGGCACGGTGGCAAGCCTCCGCATTGCACGCCGTGCCACGTTGATGCTTTATTCCCGGACCCCCAATTTCCAGTGAGGGTCCGCGTCCACGCCGTTTCATGGAGGCAGTGCTCCGCGATGCACTCCGTGACACGTTGCTTGTTATTCCGGGAAAAATTCCCACTAGTATAAATAGAACACTGAAGTTTATTCTTCATAATTCAGACTTGGTGGAGCAAGGACGTGGGTTACAGGCAGTTGAGGGACGAAAAGTTCAGGGTTTTGTCTCTCCTTCTTTCTTCTCTAATTCAATTGTTTGTATGATTAACACTTTGTTTTAGGATGATTAATCCACAAATGAGTGGCTAATTCCCTTCCTTGTTGAGGTTATGAACACTTGTGATGAATTTTGATTATTGAATTATATGGTTTTTCATCTTTTTCTTCCATGTTGTTCTATTAATTCTTATTTCTACTGCATTGGTGTGTGGCCGACATTAATGTATATCTAAAAAGTCCGATTTCACTCGAGAGAGCACGAAATTGGAAAGTTGTGAATTAATAGGATATTGTTCTTTACTTGATTTGGGAAAATTGAGTTTTGATGTGATTTCCTGATAGAAATATACTTGAAAGCCGTATTAGTCAATTTAGGAACCGAAATTGTATTGCTAGGTCATGAATTGCATTTGATCACTGAAATGTAGACGGATGGTTCATGATTCTTAAGTGAGATTAAATACGAGAGTTTTAATCTTTTGGCTAATGTTCTTGGCTAGCAACTGGAAGAAAAAATTAACCAATTTATGATTATAATCAGTTTCATTACATGTTCTTAACCTTGGCATGCTCATATCCATAGTTTAAATTCAAAGTAGATAATTGTTAGTAGTTATAGTATAAAATTTATAAAATAAATTATTCACTTTTTGGTTACGTTGTTGTCAGCATATTTAGAAGTGAGATATAATATAGTATACTTAAGCAATTTTCACTTATCCAGAGTCTCCGTGGATCGATACTTGGCTTACTTAAGCCACTTACTACTTGTTTGACCACGTGCACTTGCGTGTCGGTTTATAACCCCAAACAAAGCACCGAACAAGTTTTTGGCGCCGTTAACGGGGAGACTAGGCAATTGGTGAAATTGTATTAAGTGTAAATTTACTGTATTTTTATTTTATTTTCTTAAGTGTTGACAACTTGGTCTTAGCCTGTATTTTGCAGACTTAATTGTTGTGAACACTGGCAAGAGACAAAGAGCTGGTGGAATCTTATATAGAGCCTGAACGGATATTTCATAGTAAATGGAGAGAAGCTCTACAAAGGACGCTGCAGTTGCTCAGACAGACTATTATGGAGCAACAAAATCCACCGGTTGTGAGGGCAGTGTTAGTGCCCGAAGAAGCAGCAGCAAGGCCGGTTCGCGAGGTGGAAATCCCACATGCCAACAATGTTACATCCAGTATCCGCAAACCAGAGCCTGGAGGGAGATTTGAACTAAAGAAAAATATGGTGCAATTGTTGCACACAAGCGGGCAATTTACCGGTCTCCCTCATGAAGACCCACAACAGCATCTCCAAAACTTTTTGGAGATAAGTGACACTTATATACCCGCTGGAGTGTCACCTGATTATGTTCGGCTTACATTATTTCCGTTCTTATTACTCGGAGAAGCCAAGAGGTAGTTGAAAGCTGAGCCACCAAATTCTATTTCAACGTGGGATGATCTTGCACGAAAGTTCTTGATAAGATTTTTTCCTTCAGGCAAAACAGCAAGACTTAGAAGTCAAATTCTAAGTTTCAAACAGAGGGAGGGAGCAAATTTCTATCAAGCCTGGGAAAGATTTAAATCCATGTTGCGGGACTGTCCTCATCATCATCAGTCCAATGACGTGTTGGTGCACACATTTATTGAGGGTTTGGAACCCCATACCAAAATTTTGCTAGATTCAGCAGCTGGAGGGCAAGCGCTGGAAAAGACTTATGAGGAGCTGTACACTTTACTAAACCGGATTTCACAGGGCAATCCAGAATGGAATGCTGATTCATCACGAGGTGGGGCAAGGAAAGCAGCAGGAGTGCTTGAAGTGGATGGATTTACAGCTATCGCTGGACAAATAGCTGCCTTGCAGAATCAGTTGAACAACCACTTTAGCAAATGACTTTGAACCAGCCTTCAGCTCCAGTTAATGCGGTCCAGCAAATGTGGTGTGAAGTGTGTGGAAGCAGTGAGCACTCAGCTGAGTGCTGTGGAGCAAATCCTGATTCGGTTAACTTTGTGGGCAATGCACAGAGAAATCATCAGCAGTATGGGAGTAGCTACAATTCAAATTGGAGGAACCATCCAAATTTTTCATGGGGTAGCAACAACCATCAAGGCCAAAGTGCGGGTTAGGGTATGCAAAGGAATCAAGGAGGGCAACAGAACTACCAATCTCAATTCAGAAATAACAATGCCCCTCCTCCACCACCATCACCCAGCATTGAGGAGATGTTCAAGACCATGATCGCTAGTCAAGCGCAATTGCAGGCTGACTATGTTAAATTGGCAGCCGAAGTGAAAAATAACCAGTTAGCGATCAAGGGTCTTGAGTATCAATTTGGGCAATTTGCTAGTGCCCAAAATACAAGGCCCAGAGGAGGACTGCCGAGCGACAAGGATCCGAATCTGAAGCAGGTAAATATAGTGACCACAAGGAGTGGTTTGCAGCTGAAGGAGGTGGAACCAGAAAGACCACCTCAAAATTTGGGAGCAGCAGAAGTTGAGGGGGAGCAAAAGTCGGAAAGGGGGAAGACCAAAGAAGCTGAATAAGAAAGACCTCCACCCCCGTTCCCTCAACGACTAAAGAAACACAAGGAGGAGGCGTGTTTCAAGAAATTCATGGAGGTGCTTAAACAGGTACATGTTAACTTACCTCTTGTTGATGTCTTGCAGGGAGTGCCTAAATATTCCAAATACATTAAAGACATCGTGGCCAACAAAAGTCGTTTGACTGAGTATGCCACGGTGGCTTTGACGGAGGAGTGCAGTTCCCGGATCCAAAATAGGCTGCCCACGAAGCTAAAAGACCCTGGAAGTTTTACTATCCAGCTTACTATTGGGCAGAGCATCCGAGCTCGTGGATTGTGTGACCTGAGGCGAGCATAAATCTGATGCCATCTTCGGTATTCAGAAAGTTGGGTCTAGGGAGTCCTAGACCTACAACCGTAATCTTGCAGTTGGCAGACCGATCCTTAGCTAGGCCGGATGGCATTGTTGAGGATGTGCTTGTGCAAGTAGGCTCCCTAATTTTTCTGGTAGATTTTATTGTTCTGGATTTTGAACCAGACGCGGAAGTCCCATTTATTTTGGGATGACCCTTCTTGGCAACCGGGAAAGCATTAATCGACGTAGCTGCGGGTTAACTTACTATGCAAGCACATGACAAGGTAGAGGTGTTCGATGTGTACAAAGCACCCAAGCTCCCGATGGTGAATGAAGAACTCTCGGTGATCAATGTAATTGATCATGGTAATGCTAAGCAAATGAATGATTCCCGAGAGTTGATGGGAAGACCACCGGATAGGTGTAAGCACTACTGGGGGGAGCACAATGATCGTGAGAAATCGTCCATCACCCTAGCGGACAACTGAGCGTAAATGACGTCGAGCCGCGACGGTAAACCAGGCGCTGCACGGGAGGCAACCCGTGAAAAAATATTTTTTCTCTTATTTTGTAAAGTGTAAATAGATTTTACTTTTCTTTTTCTTGATTTAGTACAAAATTTTTCATTTTAGTTAGTATTTTTATTTTAGTTAGGTGAAACCTATTATTCTAACCAATTTTGTTTAGTGAGATGATTTTCAGGTCAAACGGAGAAAAATGTGCACGGAATCGTGAAGGAAAAGGCGAGGTATGAAAAAAGTAATAAAATGCAGAAGACAGTGAGCTGGGGCGATAGCTCCGTGTCACGGAGGAGGACCTCCGCGTTACCCTCCGTGACACGTTGAGGTGTAATCTGGAATTTTCAAAATTTCCAGTAAGCTATCGCGATGGCTCCGTGTCACAGAGGCAGTGCACCGCGATGCACTCCGTGACACGTTGCCATATAAATTGTGACGGGTCACACCGGGTTGCCGGGTGACCCGCGTGTTTTTCTACATTTTAAACCCCAATTTCTCCCCTTTTCCCCTCATTTTTAATTTCCTCCATGACCAAACATTCCTAAATCCCTTCCCCACCAACGTGCCACGGCTTAAGGCAAAGAATTACCAAGTTTTCTTCGGTTCTTCAACTACAAGGTATGTTTTCCGATTCTCTCTCAAGTTTTTATCAATTTTATTCGAAATTAAGCATGAGAGGTGAACTAAATCACCCTAAGTTGAAATTAAGCATGAATTCGAGTATTTATTGATTGATAAAAGTTCGGAATGTTGTAATGATTGTTTGAACTTGTCGATTGCATGAATTATTTGAAGTTGATTGCGAAATTCAATTCTAGGGCTTGGTTGTTGAATTTGAAATTGGTAATGTGTTGAATTTGTGAATTCTATGCCGGGTTGTACGTATTGAATGGGATGAATCGTTGTAAGAAGTGGTTGAATGTAATAGACGATGAATTCTCGGGTTTTGGGAAAATGTTGAAATTTGTTCAAATTGGGTTGGTTGTATAGGTTCATGTATATAGAATTTTTGTTGTTGTTTTTTTTTTCGTTGTTTTTCTTTGCTAAGTGCGATGGTTGAAATGCTAGCGATGGTAGTGATTGGGATTAGCTGTACGAAGTCTGAGTAGTACGCAGAAGTTATACCATTGAAATTTTCTTGTTGAACGCACTAAGCATGAATTGTATAGCTGGTTGTTTGGTGTAAATAAAGTTATTCTTGCCGAATTGTTATCACTGTATCTAAGGACTAAGTGTGGGGTAAACTTAGTGTAACCCGACCTTAGCCGAAGTTAATATTCATTTAGCTTGACATTGTGATTGTTTACTTGTGTTGACAGACAAAATGGCAAGCAGGCAAGATAAAGGTAAGGGTGCATCAACTTCAGGCAACGGGAGGAAAAGACTTAGACTGGGCACAGCAGTCCCAGCTGCACCAGCAGTTCCACGCGGCCAGCACCGCCAATACGGAATGAGATGGGTGACTGATGAGGGGAAGAAGTGGTATGCTAAACACAAAGAAAACAAATAATTCCCCGAGGAGCATATAGCACGGGAACCATTAGCACAGGAGTTCCCCCGAATAATTCAAAGGATCGAGGCAGCTGGGCTCAGCTTCATATTTCAGGAGCCCAAAGAATGCAACCTGCACCTGGTCCGGGAGTTCTATGCAAATTGGAACCCGGCAATCAGAAGCCACACCATCAAGATCAGAGGGAAGATAGTCACTCTGGAACCCCAACAGCTAAATGCCATCATCGGAGAGCGGGACACAGACGCCCACGTTCTCCGCCAGCTGAACATTACCCCACCGTATGGCGACATCAGACGCACACTGTGTGGGGCTCGATCCACAGCTAGATGGAGCAGACATAAAGAAAGAGGCTACCACCAGACTCTGCCATACTCTCAAATGAACAGGGAAGCCCGAATCTGGCTGAAGATAGTCTGCTCGTGCCTAATCCCAGGGGTACACATGACTGATGTGACTCGGGACCGTGTTTGCCTGGTGTATGCCCTGATGAAAGGGCTGGAGATTAATGTTGGGGCGGTCATCATATCCGCCATGAAGAGAGCCCGATTACACCAGGGCCACAGGTATGATTTCGGTGGATTACTCACCACCTTTCTCCGGGGCCTCGACATCGAGGAGGAGGCTTTGGATTACATCCCGCAGTTGGAGCGGCGAGCCTTGGACGTGACCAAAACTAAGGCTCCCGACACCACCCACGGGCCAGTGGTGATGCTTGGCGAGCGACATGCTCGTGATGACCAGTACATGACGCGGATGTTTGGAATGCAAATGCTCCAGCTCAGGATCGGTGGGAGACCAGCCACGGAGGAGGAGCTATGGCAGCTCGAGCTAGATTACCTATTTGGCGAAAACACCAGGGCTCTATGCCGAGTGGGGCCAGCCTTTGTAGAGCCCACAGACGATGACGTCCCCACGGACGAGGAGACACGTCGGGAGGACTCCGATGTGGAGTCCGATAACGACGACGGAGGCGACTCGGACATGGGAGATGAGGCAGCAGCACCTGATGAAGAAGTGGAATACTTTGACTGATCAGGGAGTTCCACCACCCAATTTTGTGATTTTTAAATTTTTGTGAACACTGGGGACAGTGTTCGGTTTAAGTGTGGGGTGGGGAGTAGTTAGGTGCTGGGCTGGGCTGGTTTGCTTGTATGATTTCCTCTGTATTTTTGTGTGTATGTTTCCCTGTGTTTGTGAATTTGCACATTGTTCTATATTTGTACATGTTTGTGTAATTGATGTGTGTTGTGGAATATTGATGTTGCCAACTGAGTCTGTAAAAATTTTTGTAAATATTTTTGCTTATCGAAATGATCGATAATTTTAAAATTTTGCGAAAATATTTTGTTCATATTAAAATATTTTTTAAATAATTTTTCCATCGAAATGATCGATGTTTTGCAAAATTTTTCAATTTTTATTTTTTGTGGGTTTCTCGGCGTTTGTTTTCGGTTCTTTTACCGAGAATGGTGCCATTGAACTGACGTCATAGCTAGTGACTGTTCCCTATGATGGATGGATGACGACCGTCTTAAGGGAAATGTAGTCGGTAGGAGTAGTTATTTTAATTTATTTTCAGTTATTTCCTTTGGTGGATTGCATCACGGAACCTGTAGTTACTATATGGTTGTGAAATGTTGGTTGCGTGTTGTACCTGATATTCAAAATGCAAAAGTGATTCGTATGAAAGCATGCTATTTTGTAAATATGTTGAGATACCTAGGCTGTAGAGTTCGATTCAGTGTGATTGAGGCTTAGTGTTTGAATTCATGTAATTAGCTGATTGAAGAGTCTGTGAATGCATCTTGAATCGAGCATGTGCATAAAGTGTGAAGTGAGGTATTTTTATTCCATGCTATTGTGAAGTGTCTAGAACTTGCCTGGTGTGTGTACAAAACGAAATGAAGGAGGTGTAGTGTTGGAAAGGATGTAGGCATTTCTTTGTTTTAACCGAGAGTTCCTATTTTTTTCTTGTCATACTCCCCCTTATGTGATTGCATACCCTAGTCAGCCCTTTGAGCCTTTAGCCTATTATTTCTTTCTTTTGTCCAAAAAGTATAAACTGAGCTTGATTTTTTCTTTTCATTAGCCGTAAAGTCTATACAAAACTCTTAAGCGCTTAAGAAGAGAAAATAATTTTCCCAAAGTGTCAAAGAGTGAGAATGGTGAAAAGAAAAAGAAGAGCAGAGAGAGGGAAGAAAAGAAAAGGTTGAAGGTGCACTTACTATAAATAAATGCTAATGAAGGTGCATGAAAAACCTTTGTTTTCGTGTCAAGTGTGCTTGATGAAATGGGCCATACTAAAGTAAATCATCAAGAATGGGATGATGAAAAAAAAGAAAAGAGAGAAACAATGTCCATGAGTTGATGGGAATGTGTTGAAAAGGCGCTTAAGGACGCTAGTGGCTATTATTGGCTAATCCAATATATACTAGTTCCATAGCTTCCATTACAACCCATTAAAGTCCTACGTGATCTTACATTGCATTTCTTTATATTAGTGGAGTAATACACTAAGGGCAAGCTTATGGGTCATGACATGATGCATGTGAATTCTTTTGGGAGAGAGAGTGAAATTAATTTTTACATGCCCCTACTTGAATGTTTGTGCGTCACATGAGCAAAAAAGGGAAGATTCTCTTGAGTTGTGAGGGCACATGCTTGATGAAAGATTGATTTTCATGTCGGATATCTTGATTAGCTGATTTGCATGAGTTTGCCAATATCGAGAGTCGATTCTTAAAGTCTAGGAAGTCTTAATGTATTGAAGGTCATTGCATTGATAAGACCATGCATGTTTTCTTGATGATTCGCAATATTGAATGATCGGTATGACCGTAGCTTAAATTGTCGCACCATAGTGACGAAGGTTGGGATGTAAATTGCATGAATTGTGTGTTTGTTGTTCGAGGACGAACAAGGATTTAAGTGTGGGGTAAGTGATCTTGGGTAGATTTATATGCCCAAGTGATACTCAAAAGTATCATTTTCGCCTTGTTTATCTAGCAATGTGTATACATTTTCATGTAATTGGTAATAAAATGTGAATTTATACTAACCAACATGATTAGCATTGTTTTGTAGGTAAAATGTGATTTCGAGGAGCTAAAATGCATGTTGGAACAATATCGGAGTTGGACTTGGATTCGAGCACGGAAAAGGCATTGGACTGCACCAATTAAAGGGGCTCCGCGGTGGAGCCGTGTCACGCTGCCATCGCGGAGGCATTCTGCTTGGAGGGTGAAAAATGCATCAATTCCAGTGGAGGCTCGCGACAGCTCCGTGGCACGGTGGCAAGCCTCCGCGTTGCACGCCGTGCCACGTTGATGCTTTATTCCCGGACCCCCAATTTCCAGTGAGGGTCCGCGTCCACGCCGTGTCACGGAGGCAGTGCTCCGCGATGCACTCCGTGACACGTTGCTTGTTATTCCGGGAAAAAATTCCCACTAGTATAAATAGAACACTGAAGTTTATTTTTCATAATTCAGACTTGGTGGAGCAAGGACGTGGGTTACAGGCAGTTGAGGGACGAAAAGTTCAGGGTTTTTTCTCTCCTTCTTTCTTCTCTAATTCAATTGTTTGTATGATTAACACTTGTTTTAGGATGATTAATCCACAAATGAGTGGCTAATTCCCTTTCTTGCTGAGGTTATGAACACTTGTGATGAATTTTGATTATTGAATTATATGGTTTTTCATCTTTTTCTTCCATGTTGTTCTATTAATTCTTGTTTCTACTGCATTGGTGTGTGGCCGACATTAATGTATATCTAAAAAGTCTGATTTCACTCGAGAGAGCACGAAATTGGAAAGTTGTGAATTAATAGGATATTGTTCTTTACTTGATTTGGGAAAATTGAGTTTTGATGTGCTTTCCTGATAGAAATATACTTGAAAGCCGTATTAGTCAATTTAGGAACTGGAATTGTATTGCTAGGTCATGAATTGCATTTGATCACAGAAATGTAGATGGATGGTTCATGATTCTTTAGTGAGATTAAATACGAGAGTTTTAATCTTTTGGCTAATGTTCTTGGCTAGCAACTGGAAGAAAAGATTAACCAATTTATGATTATAATCAGTTTCATTACATGTTCTTAACCTTGGCATGCTCATATCCATAGTTTAAATTCAAAGTAGATAATAGTTAGTAGTTATAGTATAAAATTTTTAAAACAAATTATTCACTTTTTGGTTACGTTGTTGTCAGCATATTTAGAAGTGAGATATAATATAGTATACTTAAGCAATGTTCACTTATCCAGAGTCTCCGTGGATCGATACTTGGCTTACTTAAGCCACTTACTACTTGTTTGACCACGTGCACTTGCGTAACCCCAAACAAAGCACCGAACATATGTTAAAGTACGAATTGAATCTATGGGTCGTGAATGTCTCTATGATACATGCTAATTAACATGAAGTCGGGAATTTAATGTTGAGGAAGTAGTATGCATGATGTTAAACTAATGATACTCATTAATGTTAGACCAATGAAGAAATACTAGTATGGCTCCATGATAATATGAGTTATGATGATAAAGCATAAGAATGATAAATTCCGAATGTTGGGCTTGTTGTTAGTAGAAAGTAGCCCAGATCCTTCAAAACTAAATGATGTATGAAGAAAGCCGAGTATGTTCATGTTTTTGATTAGCTGCAGTAGCATAGACCTGATATATATATAATGTCAGATCGGTACCTCTCAGATTCTAGCAGTAGTAGGGATCCACCATAGTAGAGAGTGAGTCCCCAGCTCAGTCGGGATCCTCCATAGTAGAGAGTGACTCCCTAGCATAGTCGGGATCCTACATTGTAGAGAGAGACTCCCTAGATCAGTCGGGATCCTCCATAGTAGAGAGTGACTCCTTAGCTTAGTCGGGATCCTCAATAGTAGAGAAAGACTCCCTAGAACAATCGGGATCCTCCATAGTAGAGAGAGATTCCCTTAATGATGATAGCAGTATAACTCAGTTTTGAATGACCCATTTTTCAGATTATAACGGGCTTAATAAGATGATGATCAATCTCAGTTATCAGTAATGATCCAGTACAATATGTGATACTAACTTTAGATGTGGCACTTATTAAATGTTCAGAACTTGACCCTTATGCATGAGTTCTAAGATGTTATATAAATGAGATTAAAAGAGAAGTTTCATGTATATATCTATGTCTCTGAATCATAAAGTATATGAATAGCATGTTGAAGTAGTTATGTGGATGTATTTGATTAAATCTTTATCGAATATTTGTTTATTTAATTGTTTATGTTTCCTGCATGCTTAGTACATTCCAAGTACTGACCACACGCCTTTTTTTGCTATATCATTTCATGATATAGATTCAGGTTTCCAGACCCAGTCTCGCGGTTAGATACGCTTCATCCCTATTCAGAAGCTATTGGTGAGTCCTTATCCTCCGAGGACATGATTATGTTCATATCTTCTTATGTTTCAGTATTCAGACTTTGAGAGTTAGCTGGGGGCTTGTCCCAGCAACTCGTCAGTTTAGTAGAAGGCTTTCAGACTTGTGTAGACAGATTTAGCGTTGTATCTAAGTATTGTTAAATTGTCTTTTTGGCTTATATTAGATTCTTGTTATTTCTTCCGCTTACTCATGTTGTAGTCATTTCTCAGGTTAAGGCTATGCTATGATAATGCCATGGGTCGACTTGGAGCCTCTTGAGGTTCCTTGTCCCGTGTTACGACCAGGGTGTGAACTCGGGTCGTGACAGAAGTAAATTTAAAGATACTAAGATTCTGTAAGATAAATTGACAAAACATGCAATGACCACAACTGGAATCGTAAATACTAAAAGTATCTGAAAATCTGCTAAGACTAAAAGTACTAGTAACTGTCTGAAGGTCATTGTCATATCTTAAGTCCTGGAGGACTGGACTGAACTGGACACTGTGACTGTATAGGACTGAGCTATACTGTACTTAATGCGGGAGAAACTGTAACCGATATGTAACCACATGATCTAGACATGGAGTCCGATGTATACCTTCTATTGGAGAAGGCCCACTATGCCTTACCAAGCTATAGTAGCTGAGTTGGGTGGATACAGTCTGATGCCTATTTGGGCTAACAACCTACGGTAGCAACGTAGTTCTAGGAACCCGGGTGCGCTGAACATCGTAATTTCTCGGTGCTAAGTTTTACTCCTACTGGAAATTCTAATTATCTCTATCTAGGCTGATAGCTCAAAACTAGTGTCCAAAGACTTAAGTCAGGACTACTTGTCTAGAAGCATCCGAGAGTCTAAGGACCTGAATGTAACTATGGTCAAAGACATGTTAGAGATGCTTTATCTAAAAGATTCGTAACGATCTAAGGAACAATTGACAAACTGATAACTGGTACTATTGAGGTTATTGAATTCCTCCATACTAAAGGTAGTCAAACTAATAAACTGAAATTACTATAGAAAACTAACAATACTAAGTATCGACTGAGACTCTGAGACTGAATACACCAAAAAGGCTAACTTCTGATCATGTATCTGTACTAACTTTCGTGATTTTTTAAAATAAATTATCTCAACAAGAAATGTTCATTTTTGGACTCTAAATCATGCAAGTCTCATACAAAGTCACGTTTAAAAATTAGGGTTAAAATACATACTACATTAAATATGGTACCAAGCATAAATTTCAACTAGTAATAATCTTAGAAAACATCAAGAATCATAACAAGGAAGAGAATTATAATATGTCTGAAGAACATCCCTAGTTTTGATCTTTCACAGAACTAGAACTAAAAGGTCTTTTGTAAGAATTTAGGACACAAGGGTGAAAGAAATTCCTTTTTTGGAATCCCACATACCTGGAGCAGAATCCCAGAGAGAACCCTTGAGAACCTGAGAAGGAAAACTGAATGCCCTAACTTTCAGTCTGAGATGCCTGTGTTTCTTCGTACTGTATTTCTAAGAGTTAGTGAGAAAATGAGGAGAAGAAGAGGTCAACCCCCCCCCCCCAAATTCCCCTATAAATGAACCCAAATGACGTAGCCTAGGCATTAAAAATAATAAGGTTTTACTAAAATGCCCCTGATAACTACTTTAAAATTTCTGTTCGATAGGTGGTACAACTCAACCTACGAGTCATACCAGGATCCTATGGGTCATACCACGATCTATAGCTTTCCCTAAACATTTCTCTGATTCAACTTCGTACTGGATTGTATGACTCGTATCAGCATCCCATGAGTCGTACCATGGCTTGTGGTTGACCAGAAGTTACCTGGCCATTTCTCTGAATTTTTCCATCGCTTGTCAGTACAATTCGTACCATCTTGGTACAAGTAATAACATGCACTCATGATTCCTTTAATCACACTTACTGATTTCCTCCAACCCTCCTGTTATAAGTCCATCTATGACTCGAACCATGATTGTATGAGTTGTACTATGACTCGTATTGAGGTCTTTTTCCATATTTTTTTGCATGAAATCAAGTTTCAAATCAAAGGGCTAGTCTTATAAATTTCTGTTGTGTTACAGTATCTCCCCCTTAGAAACATTCATCCTCGAATGAAGGCTAATTTAGCTGAAAGACGGGGGAAAAAGAGCTAAAATCCCTCACTGATAGCTATAAATTGACTACGGAAGGAGTGACTGACTCCCAACTGAGGTGAAACATACTAACTGGACTTATGCAACTAGGGTGCACATTTCAAACATGAACAGGGCTGACAAGTGTGGAACTGAATAGAGTACTGGAAAAGGACTTAATACCTGATGCTGTAGTTGGATTGGAAGGGAATAAATAAGGATATTTATCCATCATGTCTTCTTCTTATTACCATGTAGCTCCCTCAACTAAATGGTTCCTCCATAAGACTTTTACTGAAGCGATATCCTTATTTCTCAACTTACGAACCTGATGGTCTAAGATCTAAACTGGAACTTCTTCGTAAGAGAGGCTGTCCTTTACACCAACACTCTCTAGAGGAACTATTGAGGTTGGGTCACTGATGCATTTCTTTAACATGGACACATAAAATACTGGGTGCACCAATGCTAACTCCATAGGCAACTCCAGCTCATAAGCCACATTGCCAATGAGTCTGAGGATTCTGTAAGGGCCGATATATCTGGGATTGAGCTTTCCTTTCTTCCCAATTCTCATCACCCTCTTCATAGGTGATATTTTTAGGTATACCCAATCATCCACCACAAACTCCAACTCCCTTCTCCTTACATCTGCATGTGATTTCTATCGGCTTTGAGTTGTGCTCAGCCGTTTCCTAATAATTTGAACCTTCTGCATGGCCTCATGTACTGAATTCAGACCTATGAAGCTAGCTTCACCAACCTTAAACCACCCTATATGAGATCCCCACTTCCTACCATATACTACCTTGAACGGGGCCATTTGAATACTAGAGTGGTAGTTGTTGTTGTATGCAAACTCGATAAGAAGTAGGTGAGCTTCCCAACTGCCCTTGAAGTTGATCATGCACGCCCTCAACATATATTCCAAAGTCTGAATAGTCCACTCAGCCTGGCCATCTATCTGTGGGTGGAAAGCTATGCTGAGCTTAACCTGAGTACCAAGTCCTTTCTGGAATAACTTTAAGAAGTGCGAGGTGAACTCAGTGAACCTATCTGAGATGATAAACAAGGGAACTCCATGCAGTCGGACTAACTCCTGGATGTATAGACTAGCATAATCCTCTACTGAATCTGTAGTCTTAACTGGAAGGAAATGTGCTGACTTAGTCATCCGATCTACCACCACCCAAATTGAGTCATTTTTCTGGTGAGTATGAGGTAAACCTATGATAAAGTCCATATTCACTTCTTCCTACTTTCAAGTAGGAATACTGATATCCTGAGTCATACCCCCAGGTCTCCGGTGTTTAACTTTGATCTGTTGGTAGTTTGGAGACTTAGCCACAAATTCAGTAATATCCTTTTTCATGTCATTCCACTGGTAGATTTCCCTTATATCACGATACATCCTTGTGGCACCTGGGTGGATAGAATATCTAGTGTTGTGGGCTTCAATTAGTATCCACTACCTCAAATTGCTTACCTCTGGAACACACAATCTTCCCTGGTAGTGGAGCATACCATATCCCTCTTTGGAGAAAGCTTCCACCTCTTTTCTTAGAACTGCCTCCTTCAACTTGAGTAGAAATGGGTCTTCATCCTTTGACTTAACCGCTACCACCAGTAAGGATTCTGACCCACTTTGAATTACAACCCCGCTATCAGATGAATCAACTAACTGTGCCCCTATCCGAGCGAATCTGTGAATATCCTTTGCCAGCTCCTTTTTACCTTTTTCAACATATGCAACACTTCCCATAGACATCCTGTTGAGGGCATCAGCCACTATATTAGCCTTGCCTGGGTGATAAAACACACTCATGTCATAATCCTTCAATAACTCTAATTATATTCTCTAACGAATATTCAAATCCTTTTGACTGAACACATACTGCAAGCTTTTGTGATCAGTGAAAACATGCCTCCAAATCTTCAAGGTGAACACTACAACTGCCAAATCAAGATCATGAGTCAAATAGTTCTTCTCATGAACCTTGAGCTATCTGGAGGAGTAAGCTATGAATTTTACCTATTGCATCAGAACACAACCAAGGCCAACTCTAGAGGCATCACAGTAGATCACAAACCCGTCTGAACCTTCTGGCAGAGTCAAAATTGGGGCTGTAGTGAGTCAAGTTTTCAACTGCTGAAAACTATTCTCACATTCATTAGGTCACTGAAACTTTACCTTTTTTCTGAGTTAGTTTGGTTGAAAGGGAGGAAATGGAGGAGAATCCTTCAACAAACCTTTTGTAATAGTCGGCTAGACCCAATAAACTCCAGATGTCTGTAGGAGAGGTGGATCTTGGGCAGTCCTTAACTGCTGATATCTAAAGAGGATCCACTTGAATACCCTCTCTAGAGACCACGTGATCGAGAAAGGTAACTGATTTTAGCCCGAATTCACACTTACTGAATTTGGTAAACAACTGGCGATCCCTGAGAGCCTGTAAAACTATTCTCAGATGGTCTGCATGTTCCTCCTCTATTTTGGAATAAACCAAGATGTCATCTATAAAAACAATGACGAACATGTGTAGGTACAACTTGAATACCCTTTTCATTAGGTCCATAAAATCTGTAGGAGCATTGGTTAGTCCAAAAGACATAACTACAAATTCATAGTGACCATACCGAGTTCTGAAAGCTATTTTCAAAATGTCACGTTTTCTAACCCTAAGCTGGTGGTCTCCTGATATAAGATCTATCTTGGAGAAATAACTAGCTCCTTGAAGCTGATCAAACAAGTCATCAACCCTGGGTAGAGGATGTTTGTTCTTGACTGTGACTTTGTTCAGCTAATGGTAGTTGATACACATTCTGATGGTACCGTCTTTCTTTTGAATGAATAGGACTAGGGCACCCCATGGAGCGATACTAGGTCTAATGAAGCCCTTATTTAGAAGGTATTTTAGCTATTCCTTAAATTCATTAAGCTTAGCTAGAGCCATTCTATAAAGAGGAATAGAGATGGACTGGGTATCTAGAAGAAGATCTATGCTGAAGCCTATTTTCCGTTTGGAGGGACTCTAAGGAGATTTTTGGGAAACATATCAAGAAACTCATTCACCATCAAAACTGACTAGAGTGTTGGGATCTCGGAACTAGAATCTTTGACCCTAATCATGTGGTAGATGTACCAGTCTGCAATCATTTTCCTAGCCTTAAGGTTCGAAATGAAACGACCTTTAGGTGTTAAAGTACTACCTTTCCACTCTAAGACTGGTTTGTTAGAAAAATGAAACCTACAACCCTGGTTCTGCAGTCGATTGAAGCATAACAAGATTAATGAAACAAGTCCATACCAAGGATAAGGTGGAAGTTGACCATGTGTAGCTCTAGTAGATCGACTAAAGTGACTTCACTCAACATTGAGACTGGACAACTTCTATATACCCGACTGGCTCTAACTAACTCACCAACCGTGGTAGCAACTGAAAATGATTCAAATAGAGTTTTTGGACTAGTATCTAGCTGGACTATAATATAAGGAGTCACAAAGGAAAGTGTGGCTCCGGGATCTAGTAAAGCATATGCATCAATGTGGAAAAAGCACAAAATATCTGTAACCACATCTGGTGAGTTCTCCTGATCCATCCTAGAAGATAGAGTGTAGAAATGATTTTGGCGCTGACCACCACCTGTACCTGAAGTAGTGCCCTGTTGAGCTAGGCAGCCTGTCGGGGCTTCTGATGTAGAAGACTGGGCCTTTCCCCATCCTGCTGATGAGCACTCTCTTAACCTGTGACCCAGCTGGCCACAATCAAAACAACCCTCTTTTCCTAGATGGCAGTCCCCAGGGTGATTCTTACCACACTTAGGACATGCTAGAAAAGTGCGACTGCTGGAGACATGGCTCTAGGACTGGAAGCCTGATGTCCCGCCCCTTCTATCCTTGCGAGGCCTGGAGGATGGATGTTGGCTGAGGAATGTGTTAGAGGCATCTGGTGCAGCTAAGGGTGATTACCACCATCTGACATTTGCTGGTAGTACTTGAACTGACCAATTCTAGCCTGTTTGTTCTACCTCTCTATGTCCTTCAACTTTTCTGCCTCTATCTGATGGGCATGAATGATAATACTAGAGAGGTCTATATCTTTGATAAGCATGACGGTCTTGCATTCCTTGAGTACCAAGTCTGAGACTTTGTTAACAAACTTGAGCATGCGAGCCCTCAGTTCAGCAACTATTTCTGGAGCATATCGCGTTAGTTGAGTGAACTTCAGTGCATACTCCTCTACTGTTATGTTTTTCTATCTCAAGTTCATGAACTTGGAAGCCTTAGCTTCCCTCAATTCCCAGGGAAAGAACCTATCTAGAAAGGCTATAACAATTCGTCCCATTCCATCGGACCTGCTCCATTCTGCCTTCCCACCTTCCACTATTTGTACCAAATCTGAGCCACCCCTTTCAGCTGATAGGCAGCCAAATCAACACTCTCTATAGATGTGACACCCATGATTTGGGTGATTTTCCATATCTCATCTATGAACTCCTGCGGGTTCTCTTCTTCCTTAGACCCGTGAAAAGCTGGGTGATTCATTCGCATGAAATCTCAAACCCTAGTTGCAACTGCAGACCCATTGGTTTTGACTGGTAGCATGACCTACTGGTTAACCTGATTGTTCATTTCCTAAGACAACATTTAAATAGTAGCTTGGAATTCCGCATGGGACACTTGGTCGTCCTAAGGGGTTGCAGGACATGGTGGGGCTGTCCTGTTAGCATTTTCAATCCTCCTTCCATTTCCTCTTTTTGGAGGCATCATTATTAGAAAAGGGTAGAGCATGATATGTATCAGAATCTAAAACTGTAAGCACGATAAGATTTATGAACAAAGGAGATTTTCCTAAAAATGCCATGTAGCCTCCTCTTAAGTATGGCCTGCTTCACAACCATGAAAAGGACTCTACCTAACGCGGATTTTTCAAACATCCTAGGACTCTCTAAACCTAATGCTGTGATATCAAGTTTTTCATGACCCAAGTCTATAACCTAGATGCGACACGGCACTTAGGGCAACAAGTGACCCCAAGCTAACCCATGAATAGCATAATACTGAAATCTGAATATTGTATGAAATCTATAAGAGGAAGCTTCATACGGAATAACTGAACAAAATACTATTAAGAAAAACAATATGTCCAATAACACAACTGAATTACTAACTCTATCAAAAAGCCATCTAAGAACTGATGAGTTGCTGAGACAAGCCCCCAGCTAGCTCTAAAGTATGAACTGAAATATCAAAATAGAATAGTCTGGGAAGGAAACTTCGGCCCTCGAAAAATGAGGACTCACCATTGAACTTTGCTGATTTTTGCCGGAGAAGGACTACTGATGATGCTGAGACTGAGAACCTACGCCTGTATCATAAGCCGATACAGCATAAAGAGTATGCATCAGTACTTGGAATTGTATTGAGTAAGTGAGATATGAAGTAAATGTAAAGATACTGTGCTTCTGCAATTGAAGTAACAAAACATGCAATGACCATAACTGGAATTATAATTCTGAAGTATCTGAAAATCTGTTAAGACTGAAAGTACTAGTAACTATCTGAAGGTCATATACATATCCTGAGTTCTAGAGGACTGAACTAAAATAGAGACTATAATTATACTGGACTGAGCTGTACTATACTATAATGTGGGAGAAACTACAACCGACATGTAACCATGTGAGCTAGACGTGGAGACCGATATGTACCCTTCATCGGAGAAGGACCACTATACCTTTCCAGGGTATATTAGCTGAGCTGGGTGATCACTATCTAATTCCCATTTGGGATAATAACCTATGGTGGCAATATAGTTCTAGGAACCTGGGTGCACTGAACCCCGACTTTTCTTGGTCTAAGTTCCACCCCCACTGGAAATTCTAATTATGTCTAACCAGGCTGATAGCTCAAAACTAGTTTCCTAAGACTTAAGTTAGGACTATTGTTCGGGCTTCTGTGGTGACTACACGCAAGTGCACGTGGTCGAACAAGTAGTAAAGTGGCTTAAGTAAAGCCAAGTATCGATCCCACAGGGACTGAGCTACGGTAATAATTAACTTAAGTGTTAATGAACTATACCTTTAAGAATGCAGACAACAATTTAAATAGAATTTTGAGAGTTTAGTTTCCTAATCAATCTGAATCTAAGACAAAATTATAAAGTGAGTCTGAACTATAGTAATGAGCATGCAGAGGTTAAAGCGAGGATGCAGGAAATTAATTTATTGATACAATTCAGGTAATCTTTCCTTCAGTTTCAAGTCAAGAATTATTGCCTATGGATTGGAACTTTCGTCTCCTATCCAACTTAAGAATCATGAACCTTCAATCTACATTTCTGTGATAAAAGAATTTCATGGTCTAGCCATACAAAACCGATTCCTTAGTTTACTAATAAGACTTTCAAATATATTTCTATTCTGAATGTAAATCAATTCTCAATTTTCCAAACTAAGAAGAGATCATATCCTACCAATTCACATCTTTCCAATTTCTTTCCATTTCAAAATCAAAATTGGATTTTTTAGATATACATTAATATTGGCCAAACATTAATGCAGTAAGAACAAGAATTGATAATACAACCATTGAAGAAAAGATGAAAACTGAAATGATTAATAATTACATTCCACTATAATTGTTCTTAACCTCAACAAGAAGTGAATTTAGCCACTCATTTGTGGATTAAACATCATCAAATGAGTATAAATCATACAAATAATTGAGATAAAAGAGAAAGAGATAGAGAATAACCCTAGAATTTTCGTCCCCTCAACTGCTTGTAACCCACATTCTTGCTCAACCAAGTCAGAATTGTTTAAAAATAAACCTAAGTGTGCTATTTATACTATTGAGAATTTTTCCCGGAATAACAAGCAACGTGGAACGGAGTGTATCGCGGAGCACTCCCTCTATGAAATTAGGCTCCTCAAAATTTTCACCTTGGCCTGCCACGGCCTGCATCGCGGACGTGTCACGGTGCTATCGCGCACCTACACTGGAAATTGATGTCCCAGGTAATTGTGCTCAACGTGCCACAGCTTGCATCGTGGCATTGCCTCCGTGTCACGGAGGTAACGCGAGGCTTCACTGGAAATGGCCAAAATTAAATCACCCGAGGCAGAACATTCTCCCGATTGCCAAGAAAGGACGTCCCAAAATAAATGGGACTTCCGCATCCGGCTCAAAATCTAGAACAATAAAATATACCGGGAAGATAAGGGAGCCCACTTGTACCAGCACGTCCTCCACAATGCCATCTGGTCTGGCCAAGGAATGATACGCTAAATGCAATATTATTGTAGTTGGTCTAGGACTGCCCAGCCCCAACTTCTTGAACACCGATGTTGGCATCAACTTAACACTCGCTCCCAAGTCACACAATCCGCGAGCTCGGATACTTTGCCCAATTATTATCTGAATTGTATAGCTCCCAGGGTCCTTCAGCTTTGTTGGCAACCTATTCTGTATCCGGGAAGTGCACTCCTCAGTAAGTGCCACCATAGCATACTCCGTCAATCTGCTTTTGTTAGCTACGATGTCCTTGATATACTTTGCATATTTCGGCACTCCCTGCAAAACATCAACCAAAGGTAAATTAATGTGTACCTGTTTAAGCACCTGCATGAATTTTTGAATCAAGCTTCCTCTTTGTGTTTCTTTAATCTTTGAGGGAAAGGGGATGGTGGTCTTTCTGCTTCAGCTGCCTTCTCCTTCCCCCTCTCATCATCATGTTCCCTATTTTTCTCCACTGCTCCTGACTGCTGAGGTGGTCTTTCTAGTTCCACCTCCTTGAGTTGTAACCCACTCCTTGTGGTCACTGCATTGACCTGCTTGGGATTCGGGTCAGTGTCACTCGGTAGTCCTCCTCTTGGCCTGGTGTTTTGAGCTCCAACTAGTTGTCCAAACTGGTACTCCAACGCCTTTGTAGCTAACTGGTTGTTTTTTATGTCTGCTGCCAATTTCACATAATCAGCCTGCATTTGAGCTTGGTTAGCTAACATTGTTTTAAACATTTCCTCAATGCTGGTGGTGGTGGAGGAGGTGCGTTGTTGCCTCCGTATTGAGACTGATAGTTCTGCTGCCCCCTTGATTTCTCTGCGCACCTTGATTCGAACTCTGCCCTTGATGGTTGTTACTACCCCAAGAGAAATTCGGATGATTCCTCCAATTTGAGTTGTAGTTGTTGCCATACTGCTAGTGATTATTTCTCTGTACATTCCTAACAAAGTTCACTGAATCTAGATTTGCACCACAACACTCAGCTGAGTGTCCATTACTACCGCATACTTCACACCAAATCTGCTGCACTACATTAACTGGGGCTTGAGGTTGATTCAAGCTCATATTGCTGAAGTGGGTGTTGAGTTGATTTTGCAATGCAGCTATCTGTGCAGCGATGGTTATAAAACCATCCACTTCAAAGACTCCTGCCGCTTTCCTTGTTCCTCCTCTAGAAGAGTCTGCATTCCACTCTGGATTTCCCTGCGAAATACGATTTAACAAAGTATACAGCTCCTCATAAGTCTTTTCTAATGCTTGTCCCCCAGCTGCTGAGTCTAGCAAAATATTTGTGTGGGGTTCCAAACCCTCTATGAAAGTATGCACCAGCACATCATTGGACTGGTGATGGTGAGGACAATCCCTTAGCAATGATTTGAACCTTTCCCAAGCTTGATACAGATTCTCCCCCTCTCTTTGTTTAAAACTTAGAATCTGACTTCTAACTCTTGCTGTTTTCCCAGATGGAAAGAATCTTATCAAAAACTTTCTTGCAAGATCATCCCACGTGGTGATAGAGTTAGGTGGTTCAGCTTTCAACCACCTCTTTGCTTCCCCCAATAATGAAAATGGGAATAATGTAAGCCTTACGTAATCGGATGATACTCCAGCGGGGATGTAAGTGTCACTTATCTCCAAAAAGTTTTGGAGATGTTGTTGTGGATCTTCGTGAGGGAGACCTGTGAATTGGCCGTTGGTGTGCAGCAATTGCACCATGTTCTGTTTAAGCTCAAACCTTCCTCCTGGCTTAGGTCTGCGAATACTTGATGTAACATTATTAGCATGTGGGATTGCCACTTCGCGAACCGGCCTAGCTGCCATTTCCTCGGGCACTAACTCTGCCCTCACAAGTGGTGGATTATGTTGTTGCTCCAGAATTGCCTATCTGAGCAATTGTAGCTTTTTCTCTAGAGCTTCCCTTCTTTGATGATGAAATTGTCTTTCCGGCTCTATGTATGAATCCACCAACTCCTTGTCTCTTGCCAGTGTTCAACAGAATTCAATATCTGCAAAAGATAGGCTAAGATCAAATTGTCAGCACTTATATAGAAATTGTAAACTAACACTAAGAAAACAATTTTACCAATTGCCAGTCCCCGACAACGGTGCCAAAAAATTTTTCGGGCTTCTGTGGTGACTACACGCAAGTGCACGTGGTCGAACAAGTAGTAAAGTGGCATAAGTAAAGCCAAGTATCGATCCCACAGGGACTGAGCTACGGTAATAATTAACTTAAGTGTTAATGAACTATACATTTAAGAATGCAGACAACAATTTAAATAGAATTTTGAGAGTTTAGTTTCCTAATCAATCCGAATCTAAGACAAAATTATAAAGTGAGCTTGAACTATAGTAATGAGCATGCTGAGGTTAAAACGAACATGCAGGGAATTAATTTATCGATACAATTCAGTTAATCTTTCCTTCGGTTGCTAGTCAAGAATTATTGCCTATGGATTGGAACTTTCGTCTCCTATCCAACTTAAGAATCATGAACCTTCAATCTACATTTCTGTGATAAAAGAATTTCATGTTCTAGCCATACAAAACCGATTCCTTAATTGACTAATAAGACTTTCAGATATATTTCTATTATGAATGTAAATCAATTCTCAATTTTCCAAACTAAGAAGAGATCATATCCTACCAATTCACATCTTTCCAATGTCTTTCCTTTTCAAAATCAAAATTGGATTTTTTAGATATACATTAACATTGGCCAAACATTAATGCAGTAAGAACAAGAATTGATAGAACAACCATTGAAGAAAAAATGAAAATTGAAATGATTAACAATTACATTCCACTACAATTGTTCTTAACCTCAGCAAGAAGTGAATTTAGCCACTCATTTGTGGATTAAACATCATCAAATGAGTATAAATCATACAAACAATAGAGATAAAAGAGAAAGAGATAGAGAAGAACCCTAAAATTTTCGTCCCCTCAACTTCCTGTAACCCACATTCTTGCTCAACCAAGTCAGAATTGTTTAAAAATAAACCTAAGTGTGCTATTTATACTATTGAGAATTTTTCCCGGAATAACAAGCAACGTGGCACGAAGTGTATCGCGGAGCACTCCCTCCATGCCACGGGGGTATCGCGGACCCTCTCTGAAATTAGGCTCCTTAGAATTTTCACCTTGGCGTGCCACGACCTGCATCGCGGATCTTGGCCAACGTGTCATGGTGCTATCACGCACCTACACTGAAAATTGATGTCCCAGGTAATTGTAATCAATGTGCCACGACTTGCATCGCATGGCATTGCCTCCGTGTCACGGAGGTAACGCAAGGCTTCAGTGGAAATGGCCAAAATTAAATCACCCAAGGCAGAATGCCTCCACGATGGTAGCATGACACGACTCCATCACGGAGCCCTTATTTTTGCGGCTCTTCCTTGACCTTTTCCACTCCTTGCTTCCAAGTCCATTCTCGATTTTTACCAACATGTATCTTAGGTTCCCAAAATTCCATTTTACCTGCAAAACAACACTAATCATGTTGGTTAGTGTAAATTCACTTTTTAACTACAAATCACATGAGAATGCACAAATAACAATAGATAACAAAGACGAAATGAAGCATTTGAGTATCACTTGGGCATATAATTCTGCCCAAGATCAACTACTTGTCTGGAAGTGTATTCAAAGTCTAAGGACCTGAATGTAACTATGTTCCAGGACTCGTTAGAGCTACTTTATTGAAAGTGTCCTAACGGTCTAAGAAACAACTGACAAACTAATAACTAGTACTACTAAGGCTACTTATTCCTCAAGACTAAAAGTAGGCAAACTGATCAGCTGACAATACTGTAGAGCACTGAGAATACTAAGTATTGATTGAGACTTTAAGACTGAATATACCAAATAGGCCAACTTCTGATCATGTATCTGTACTAACTTTCGCGATTTTTTAAAATAAATTATCTCGACAAGAAATGTTCATATCTAGACACTAAATCATGCAAGTCTCATTCAAAGTCACATTTAAAGATTAGAGTTTAAATTCATACTACATGAAATGTGCTACCAAGCATAAATTTCAACTAGTAATAATCTTAGAAAACATCAAGATTCATAACAAGGAAGAGAATCATATGTTTGAAGAACATCCCTAGTTTCGATCTTTCACAGAACTAGAACTGATAACATCTTTTGTAAGAATTTAGGACACAAGAGTGAAAGAAATTCCCTTGTTGGAATCTCTCATACCTGTAGCAGAATCCTTGAGAATATGAGAAGGAAAACTAAATGCCCTAGCTTTCGCTCTGAGATGCCTGTGTTTCTTCATACTGTGTTTCTAAGAGTTTGAGAGAAAATAAAGAGAAGAATTGGTCAATCCCCCTAAATTCCCCTATAAAAGAATGCCAAATGGCGTAGCTTATGCATTAAAATAATAGGATTTTACAAAAGTGCCCCTTTAAACTGCTTAAAATTTCTGCTCGACTGGTGGTACGACTCAACCTATGAGTCGTACCAGGATCCTATGGGTCATACCACGATCCGTAGCTTTCCTTAAAAAATTCTCTGATTCAACTCCCAATTGGATTGTACAACTTATATCAACATGTCAGGAGTCGTACCATGGCTCGTGGTTTCCCAATAGTTCCCTAGCTATTTCTCTGAATTTTTCCACGGCTTGTCAGTACGATTCGTACCATCTTGGTATGACTTGTAACATACACTCACGATTCCTTCAATCACAGTTACTGTTTTACTCCAACCTTCCTATTATGAGTCCAGGTACAACTCGTATCATGATTGTAAGATTCTTACTGTGACTCGTACTGAGGGCTTATTCCCAGCTTTCTGCATGATCAAGTTTCAAATCAAAAGGCTAGTCTTAGAAATTTTTGGGGTGTTACATAGGGGTTTTGCTTCTTGTTGTAATTTCAAGCTTCTTTTCCTGGATTTCGTCTACAGGTATGTGGGGATTTGGCAAGGGTATTCTATTCATTCATGTGTGCTAAAGTATTTTCAGGAAATCTCACTATTGTTAGCCTTGTAAAAAAGTTATGAGTTAGGATTTCCAAACAGCTTATAATTTCCCTAATTTTGGTGTCTTTTCGAGTTTCCCATGACTAGTATTATGCGAAAGTCATGTTTTGGCTTCAATTATACATGTTCATTTCCAGCCCTAGTTTTAGAATAATTTTTGAGTTGAACTTTGCATGATTTTAAAGCTGGTTTAAATTTCCAGTTTTTCATTAATTATCATTTGAGTATAATCTTCAGCATGTATGATTTCAATCAAAGTTAGTATTTTTCAGATTAAGTGTATACTTAGTATTTAACAGAAATGACAATTTTATCCATTTGTCACTTTATCAGTCTATTAGTATTTTCAATACTTTCAATTATCAGGTCCTCTAGGCTCTCACGACACTTCTGGATGTGTAGTTCTGACTTAGCCATAGGACGCCAGTTTGAGTTAATTAGTTCAATTAGTTATAATCAGGATTTCAGTTGTTAGTAGTACTTAACACTAAGCGGACCGGGGTTCCCACGCACCCAAGTTCCCAGAACTACGTGCCACCATAGGTTTTTAGCCCGATGAGCATCCATTTGGTGATCACACAACCATGCCTTTATATCCTATCAAGGTATATTGGGTACTATTAATGGGGCGTATACATTGAACTCCACATTTTGATCACGTGGTTATATGTTAGTTAACAAGCACTCCCATAGTATAGTCCAGTCTCAGGTCTTAGAATATGTGTTTGACCCTTGATCAATTTTACTAGTTTTACAGTATTTTCATATTACAGGCTGTTTACAACATTTGTACTTCCAAACGAGGTCATCCTATGTTATTTTAGTGTTTTACTTATACTTTCTTATCAGTATGATTGTGTTTTAAATTGCGTAGCTTCATATACTCAGTACATTCCAAGTACTAACATATATTCCCTATGCTATATCATCTTATGATATAGGCTCAGCCTCTCAAGTTCAGCAGCGTGTTTAGTCTCCATCAGACTCAGCTCAGCAATAATCTAGCATTGAGTCATCATCAAGACCAGAGCATTTCCTTCAATTTTGATAGTATTATTTCAATTTTCAGAATTTGGAGTTAGCTGGGGACTTGTCCCAGTAGCTCATCTTTAAAGAGGCTTTCAAATAGAGTGTTAGTATTCATCTTCTTTCAATTTATGTAGCTTATTTACAATATTCATATTTTTTATTTCATATACATTATTTGTGCTTCTACTCAGTTTTCATTCTAAGTCACAGTTATGCTAGAGTCATGCTATGCCATGGGTTAGCTTGAAGCCATTCGTGGTTCTAGGCATCGTGCCGCGTCCAGGATGTAGACTTGGGTCATGAGAAACCTTGTATTAGAACATTAGATTTTAGAATATTCTAGGGTGTTTGAGAGCCACATCAAGTAAAGTCTTTTTCATGGGTGTGAAGCACGCCACACTTTTGAGGAAGAGGCTACAAGGAGATTTTAGAAAAATTTCCTTTTCTTCATGATTCTTATGTGCGTAGAGCATGAAACTGTAAAATATCCTTCTAACTCGTGCTTTACCATTTTTAGTGACAATGCCTCCCAAAAGAGTAAATGGAAGTAGGAACGATAATGACAACCAGCAAGTCCCACTTGTTCTAGCAACCCCTCAGGACAAGTAGGCTGATAGCTCGAAACTGGGGCCCAAGACTAGTCAGGATTACCTATCTTGAAGCACCCTGAGAGTCTTATCGAACTGGATTCTATAACTGGGTTCTAATACTGGTCGGAACTGCTTATCTGGAAGCGTCGTATTCGTCTAAAGAACAAACTGTAATTCTGAAGTTGGGGTCCTAAGGCTAGTCAGAGCTTATTATTTGAAATGTCATGACGGCCTAAAGAACCACTAAAACTGATACTGGGACTATTTTTGATAACTGGGAGACACTACTAACACCTCAGAAATTTTTGTAGTCAAACTGGTCAGTTGACATTTCTGACTAACACTGGATATTCTAACATTTTTACTGAAAGTGAACTAACAATAGTCTAACTGAGTTTCAATAAAAACTAACTACATGGGAGTTGCCAACACTGATAAATTCAAGAAAAATTTCGACATTTAAGCATAATTGCAAGATTCTCGTTTCTGCATTCAAGAGCTAGGGCTAGAATTTACTTTACAGGGACAAGCACCAATACAGTCACAAACTGGTGGAAAACATCTACAATTATAATACAATTATATTCCACATGAATTAAACGAAGTATGACTAATAATTTCTTAAATATGATAGTTTCAGGGCTAGAACTGATAAAGAAATAGGAGAAATTTTAGGGGACACAAGGAAGAAACTATTTCCTTTTTGAATTCCCACATACCTGGCTAAAAATTCCCTAAAGAAGTAAGCTTGAATTTCTTCAATGAATACGGAACCCTAGACCTTTCTTGAGAGTTCTTGAGAGAGAACTTGCGTAAATTTTCTGAAAATATGAGTGGGAATGAGGGGGAAAACTGTTTAGCCCCTCTACTTCCCCTCAAAATAATCCAAAATGACGTATTTTAGGGTCTAGGAGGTTACGAAATTACAGAAAGACCCTTAATAAACTCACAGGGAAAACTGATTGCCATTCCCCACAAGGGACTCAACGGCTCATGCCCTGTGACCACGACTCGTGGTTACGGTCCTTGAGTGCACTGCCAAAAAACCTGTTGTTGGTCACCACGAGGGACACCACGACTCGTGGTGTACCCTTCGACTCGTGGTGATCCACTCGTCAACTGCACTGCCAAATTGCTCAACTCCTAAAACCATATTGGACCATGGGTCACCTAACAGGTCATGGCATGGACCACGACTCGTGGTGCCTACTCATTAGGTACACTGCCTATATTTTTCTCGGCCATCAATTTGTTCTTGACCATGGATCACATCACGACTTGTGGTGTTGACCATGACTTGTGGTCACACCCGTGGTCACCCCTTTTTTACAAAATTTTCAATCAAGTCCGGACCCTTCCCCATGAATCACTTCACGACTCGTGGCCTACCCCACATGTCATAGGACGATTCATTCTGTGATCTGGTATAGAAAATTCTGTTTTCTCTATTTTAATTCCCGGGTCTAGTCTTAGGGTTTCTGGGGATTACAATATCTCCCCCTTGGGAATATTTGTCCTCGAATGTTGGGAAACACATAGGAGAGCAGAGAATTGAAATCATTATATTCAAATACTGATCATGAAAGCTGAAAACTAACGAAATGACTACCTCTGAACTGATTTACATGGCTGAACTGAATTTACTAATCATACACATATTTAGTTACATGAAAGAAACCGGAACACACGAACTGAAAAGAGTTTTAGGGAGGAAATTGATACCTTAAACTAAAACTGAGCCGGAAGAGAACATGTGGGTATCTAGCAATCATACCTGCTTCGGCCTCCCACGTAGCTCCCTCAACCTGCTGATTCCTCAATAAGACTTTGACTGAAGCTGCTTCTTTGTTCCTCAGCTTACGAACTGGACGATCAAGGATCTGAACTGAGACCTCTTCGTATGATGGACTATCTTTTTCTCCCACACTATCCAATGGAAAAAATGAAGTCGGATCAGCGATGCACTTCTTCTATAGAGTCACATGGAATACTGGGTGCACAGATGCCAACTCTGAAGGTAATTTCAACTCATAAGCTATCTTGCCAATTTGTTTCAGAGTTCTATAGGGTCCCACAGATCTCAGACTGAGCTTTCCTTTCATCCCAAATCTCATCATTCTTTCATAGGTGAAATTTTTAGATAAACCCAGTCATCCACTGCAAACTCTAATTCTCTTCTCCTCACATCAACATAAGATCTCTGATGGCTCTGAGCTATTTTCAATCTTTCTCTAATGAGTTGTACTTTTTACATAGCTTTATGAACTGAGTCTCCGATTGAAGTAGCTTCACCAACCTCAAACCACCCAATAGGAGATATGCACCTCCTACCATATAATGCCTCGAATGGGGACATTTGGATACTGGAGTGGTAGCTGTTGTTGTATGCAAACTCAATGAGAGTCAAGTAATCATCCCAACTTCCCTTAAAACTGATCATGCATGCTATCAACATATCTTCTAGAGTCTGAATGGTCCGCTCAACTTTTCCATCTGTCCGCGGGTGAAAAGTTGTGCTGAGCTTGACTTGGGTACCAAGTCCATTCTGAAAGGACTTCCAGAAGTGAGAGGTGAACTGGGTACCTCTGTCAGAGATAATGGATAAGGGCACCCCAAGAAGTCTAACTAACTCCTGGATATAAAGCCCAGCATAGTCCTCAACTGAATCTGTAGTTTTAACAGGGAGGAAGTGTGCTGACTTAGTAATCCAGTCTATTATCACCTAGATGGAATCATGTTCCCGATGAGTTTGAGGTAGACTCGTAATAAAATCCATATTTACTTCTTCACACTTTCATGTGGGTATGCTGATATCCTGAGTCATACCTCCCGGTCTTTGGTGTTCTACTTTGACTTGAAGGCGTTCGGGCACTTAGTGAGAAATTCAGCGATGTCTCTTTTCATGCCGTTCCACCAGTAGATATCCCGTAAATCGCGGTATATTTTAGTAGCACCAGGGTGGATGGAATATCTCAAACTGTGTGCTTCAGCCAGTATCTGCCATCTCAATTCAGCCACATATGATACGCATAATCTACCTTGGTAACGGAGTACACCATCTCCCCTTTGGGAGAAAGCCTCTACTTCTTCTCTGTGAACCACCTCCTTAATTTAAGCAATACGGATCTTCATCCTACCTTGACTTAACTTCAATTATCAATGAGAAATCTGATCTACTCTGCACAACCACTCCACCCTCAGCAGTATCAACCAACTGTACTACCAACTAAGCAATCTGTGGATATCCTTTGCTAGCTCCTTTTTGCCTTTTGTGACATGAGCCACACTCCCCATAGACACTCTGCTCAGGGCACCAACCACCACATTGGCTTTACCCGGGTGATACAACACGCTCACGTCTTAGTCATTTAGTAGCTCTAACCACCTTCTATGATGAAGATTTAGGTCTTTATGACATGAACACATACTGAAGGCTCTTGTGATCAGTGAAAACATCCACGTGAGCCCTGTATAGGTAGTGTCTCCATATTTTCAACACAAACACTACCGCTGCCAACTCCAGGTAATGAGTCGGATAATTCTTTTCATGAACCTTGAACTATTTGGAGGCATAGGCTATCACCTTGCCACACTGCATCAGAATGCAACCAAGTCCAACTCTGGAAGCATCGAAATACACTACAAACCCATTTCATCCTTCCGGCAAGGTCAACACTAGAGCGGTAGTGAGTCAAGTTTCTAACTCCTGGAAACTCTTCTCACACGCATCTGACCACTGAAATTTCACCTTCTTCTATGTCAGCCTAGTCAGAGGGGATGCTATAGAAGAAAAATCTTCCACAAAGCATCGGTAATAAACTGCTAGACCCAAGAAACTTCTAATTGCAGTTGGGGAGGTAGCTTTGGGCCAGTCTTTCACCGCTGCTATATTTTGAGGATTAACCTGAATACCCTCACCCGAGACCACATGACCCAGGAAAGTCACGGTTTTCAACTAGAATTCGCATTTGTTGAACTTGGCAAACAACTGGAGGTCTCTGAGTGTTTGAAGCACTATCCTTAGGTGATTAGCATGCTCTTCCTCATATCCAGAGTATACCAGAATGTCGTCGATAAATACAATAACGAACATATCCAAATACTACTTGAAGACTCTCTTCATCAGGTCCATAAAAGCCACAGGGGCATTTGTGAGTCCAAAGGACATAATCACGAACTCATAGTGACCATACCGAGTCCTAAAAGTTGTTTTCGATATATCACACTCTTTGAACCTTAACTGATGGTACCCCGACCTGAGATCAATTTTAGAGAAACAACTGGCTCCTTGAAGTTGATCGAACAAGTCATCAATTCTAGATAGGGGATACCTATTTCTGACTGTGACCTTGTTCAATTGACGGTAATCGATGCACATTCTGAGGGTACCGTCTTTCTTTCACATGAATAGTACTGGAGCACCCTAGGGAGATATGCTGGGTCCGATAAAAACCTTTATCAAGAAGGTCTTTTAGCTGTTCCGTCAACTACTTAAGCTCACCTGGAGCCATTCTGTAAGGAGGGATGGAGATTGACTGAGTATTTGGAAGAAGGTCTATACCAAAATCAATTTCTCACTCAGGAGGGACTCCAGGAAGATCTTTGGGAACACATTAGGGAACTCGCTGACAACTGGGACTGACTAGACAGTTGGGGTCTAAGAGCTGAAATCTTTGACCCCAACTAGATGGTAAATGCACCCTTTGGAAGTAATCTTTCTAGCCTTATGGTAGGAAATAAACCGACCCTTAGGCGCTGAACTACTGTCTGTTCACTCTAAAGCTGGCTCATCAGGGAACTGAAACTTGACGAACCTAGCTCTGCATTCGACTGAGGCATAACTAGAGTGTAACCAGTCCATGTCAAGAATGAGGTCAAAGTCAACCATGTATAACTCTATAAGGTCAGCTGGAATGACTTTATTGAGTATTGTGACTCAGCAGTTTCTATACACTCAGCTGGCTCTAACTAACTCGCCAACTGAGGTAGAGACTAAGAATGATTCTGAGAGGACATCTGGACTGATATCGAACTGGACTGCTACATAGGGAGTCACAAATGAAAGTGTGGCTCCTGGATCTAGTAGGGCATACACGTTTAGATGAAAAAGGCATAACATACCCATAACCACGTCAGGTGAGCTCTTCTAATCCAGATGAGAAGACAATGCATAAAAATGGTTTTTGCACTGGCCGCCATCCATACATGAATTATTGGACTGTTGAGCTGGTCGGCCTACTGGAGCTGCTGAAGTAGTGGATTGTGATCTTCCCCGTCCTGCTGACGGGCATTCCTTAAGCCGATGACCAAGTTGTCCACAACCAAAACAACCTTCACGACCTTGAAGACCACTCTCCTGGATGGTTTTTGCCACACTTAGGGAATGCTGGGTAGCAATTGCTAGCACTGAAGCTCTAGGACTGAGAGCCAAATGGTCCAACCCTCTGATCTTCACGGGATCGAAAAGTAGGGGGGCTGGCTGAACTGGGTTCTAGATCCCTCTACTACTGCTGGTGCTGCTGTGGGTGGCTACTACCACCTGATCTCTGATGGCCATAATCTAAATGGCCGGTTCTTGCCCATTTGCTCTCCCGCTCCAAAATTTTCAATTTTTCTACCTCAATTTGTTGGGCATGAACTATGAGGCTAGAGAGATCGATGTCCTTAATAAGCATCGCTGTCCTGCACTCCTTAAGGACCAAATTCAAAACTCCATTCACAAACTTCAGCATGCGAGCCCTTATCTCGGCAACCATCTCTGGAGCATACTTAGACAACCTAGTGAACTCCAGTGCATATTCTTCTATTGTTATGTTGCCCTGCTTCAGGTTCATGAATTCAACCACCTTTTCCTCCCTGAGATCCCGAGGGAAGAATCTGTCCAGGAAGGCTATAGTAAACTCCTCCCATTGCACCAGTCCTACTCTCGTTGGTCTCCCCTCCTTCCATCGTTCGTACCAGATCTGGGCTATCCCTTTCAGCTGGTAGGCAGCCAAGTCAGAACTCTTTGAGGAGCTGACACCATAATCTGGGTGATCTTTCTAATCTCATCCATGAACTCTTGTGGGTCCTCTACCACCTTAGATCCATAGAAATTTGGAGGGTTCATCCGAATGAAGTCCCAAACTCGGGCAGCTGCTGCAGACCCAATAGTATTGATTAGAACCACATGCTGGTTCATCTGGTTGGTAACTGTCCGAGCAAGCAGCTGGATAGCCGCCCTGAACTCTGCTATGGACACTAAGTCGTCCTGAGGAGCTGCTGCAGCTGGTAGGGTAGGTTGGTGAGCGTTACCGAGCCTTTTTCCATTACCACATCGAGGAGGCATAATTCACTGAAACAAAATAGAGCACGAGTTAGGAGAATGATTCTGGAATTGAATTTCAACACACGATAAAGAGTACGAACAAAAGGGAGTTTCCCTAATAACATCTCCTAGCCTCCCCATCATAAGTGTGGCACGCTTCACACCCATGAAAGGGACTCTACTCGATGTGGCTTTCAGACATCAAAGGATACTATAAACCTAGTGCTTTGATACCAAGTTTGTCATGCCCCGAATCTACACCCTAGATGGGACATGGTACTTGGAGTCACAAGTAACCCCAAGTCAACCCCTAGTCTATCATACACTGGCATTCGGGAGTAAACATACAAATATAGCTGATGCTTTCAAAATAATGATATAAAACATCTATGTAAATAAAGCTGAATCATGACATTTAAACACCTGCACAAAACTACAAGTCTGAAACCCAAGTCTGTGTCTGAAAGCCACTACAACTGATGAGCTGCTGGGACAAGTCCCCAGCTAAGTCCAAGTCTAAGTAAAATAATAGTAGAAATGAAAGAAATAATCTTCATCCTCGAAAGATGAGGACTCACCACTGATGCCACTGGGAAAGTCTGAGCGAGGTTGGCTAACTGTGCTGTGTTTGTGAACCTACAATTGTATCATAAAATGATACAACATAAAAGTTATGCGTCAGTACTTTGAATGTACTGAGTAAGTGAAGAAACCATACACCAGGAATAATAATGCTGAACTGAAAAGACATGCAATGAACAACTGAAACTGTTGAACTGAACAAATGTAATAGCTGAGATGGTGTAGATGACCCTGTCTGATGGCCAAGGACATGCCCTAAATCTGAGATACTAATCGGAAATACTGCACTGAACTAATCTGAATTGACTAATCTGAGACTGAACTGAGCTAACTAGTGGGAGAGTCTATAACTGACATACAACCACGTGAGCTAGATGTGGAGTCCGATGTATACACCCCATTAATAGGACTCAATATACCTTGCCAGGTTATAAAGGCATGAACTGAGTAATCACAACTCTGGGGCCATGAGGCCAATGAAAATGACTTACGGTGGCAATGTAGTTCTGGGAACCTAGGTGTGCTGGAACCCTGGTTCGCTCGGTGCTAAGTCCTACTCCAACTGGATAGTCCTAGACTTAATACTAAGCTGATAGGTCAAAACTGGGGCCAAAGACTAGTCAGGAATACCTATCTGGAAGCACCTTGAGATTCTTATTGGATCGGACTCTTTAACTGGCTTTTAAGACTTGTCAGAGCTGCTTGTCTAGAAGCGTCATTACCATCCAAAGAACAAATTGTAATTCTGAAGTTGGGGTCCTAAGGCTGGTCAGAGCTTCTTATTTGAAATGTTATGACTACCTAAAGAACCACTAAAATTGATATTGGGACTATTTCTGATAAATGGGAGGCACTACTGACACCTCGGGAATTTCTGTAGTGAAATTGATTAGCTGACATTTCTGACTAACACTGGATATTCTAACATTTTTACTGAAAATGAACTGACAATAGTCTGACTGAGTTTCAATACAACTAACAACATGGGAGTTCCCAACACTAATAAATTCAAGCAAAATTTCAATATTTAAGCACTATTACAAGATTATAGTTTTCTGCATTCAAGAGTTAGGGCTAGAATTTACTTTACAGGGATAAGCACCAATACAGTCACAAACTGGTGGAAAACATCTACAATTATCATACAATAATATTCCACATGAATTAAATGAAGTTTGACTAATAATTTCTTAACATACGATACTTTCAGGGCTAGAACTGACAAAGAAATACGAGGAATTTTTGCGTACACAAGGGAAGAACTATTCCCTTGTTGAATTCTCACATACCTGGATAATCCCTGAAGAAGGATGCTTGAATTGCTGCAATGGATAAGGAACACTAGACCTTGCTTGAGAGTTCTTAGGAGAGAACATGCGTAAATTTTCTGAAAATCTGTGTGGGAATGAGGGGGAAACTATTTAGCCCCTCTAAATCCCCTCAAAATAACCTAAAATGACATATTTTAGGGTATAGGAGGTTAGGAAATTATGGGAAGACCTTTAATAAACTCGTAGGGAAAATTGATCGCCAGTCCCCAAGAGGGACTCCATGGCTCGTGCTCTGTGACCACGACTCGTGGTCACGGTCGTCAAGTGCACTTCTTAAAACCTCCTATTGGTCACCACGAGGGACACCATGACTTGTGGTGTACCGAAAGACTCGTGGTGTACCTGACGAATTGTGGTGACCCACTCGTCAATTGCACTGCCAAATTTCTCAAGTCCCCAAACCATACTGGACCAAGGGTCACCTAACAGGTTGTGGAATGGACCACGACTCGTGGTGCCTAGCCTTTAGGTACACTGCCTAAACTTTTCCCACCTTCAATTTTTTCTTGACCACGGATCACATCACGACTCATGGTCACATCCGTGGTCATACCATTTTTTCCAAATTTTCAATCAACTCTGGACCCTTCCCCATGAGTCACTTCACGACTCGTGGCCTACCCCATGAGTCACAGGATGACTCATTCTGTGATGTGGTGTAGAAAATTTTATTTTCTCGATTTCAACTCCCAGGTCTGGTCTTAGGGTTTTCGGGGCATTAGATAAGGTGGATCCTCAAAAGATTGAAGAAGTTAAGAACTAGCCATGACCCATTTATCCACATTAGGAGTTTCTTGGGCCTAGATAGGTATTACAGATAATTCATAGAAGGATTCTCCTTTATTGCATGCCCTATGACCAAGCTGACTCAAAAGAAACTGAATTTCTAGTGGTCAGATGCTTGTGAGAAGAGTTTTTAGGAGTTGAAGATGATCTTGGGAAGATTTATATGCCCAAGTGATACTCAAACGTATCATTTTCGTCTTGTTTATTGTGCAATGTGTATACATTTTCATGTAATTGGTAATAAAATGTGAATTTATACTAACCAATATGATTAGCATTGTTTTGTAGGTAAAACATGATTTTGAGGAGCTAAAATGCATGTTGGAACAATATCGGAGTTGGACTTGGATGCGAGCACGAAAAAGACATTGGACTGCACAATGTAAAGGGGCTCCGCGATGGAGCCGTGCCACGCTACCGTCGCGGAGGCACACTGCATGGAGGGTGATTTAATTGTCAATTTCCAGTGGAGCCTCGCGACAGCTCCGTGGCACGGAGGCTAGCCACCGCGTTGCATGCCGTGCCACGTTGAGGCTTTATTCCCGGACCCCAGATTTCCAGTGAGGGTCCGCGTCCACGCCGTGTCACGGAGGCAGTACTCCGCGTTGGCCTCCGTGACACGTTGCTTGTTATTCCGGGAAAAATTCCCAATAGTATAAATAGAACACTTAGGCTTATTTTTAATAAATTCAGACATGGTGGAGCAAGGACGTGGGTTACAGGCAGTTGAGGGACGAAATAGCTAAGGGTTTTTCTCTCTTTCTTTCTTCTTTCAATCAATTGTTTGTATGATTAACACTTGTTTTAGGATGATTAATCCACAAATGAGTGGCTAATTCTCTTCCTTGTTGAGGTTATGAACAATGGTGATGAATTTTGATTATTGAATTGTATGGTTGTTCATCTTCTTCTTCTATGTTGTTCTATTAATTCTTGTTTCTACTGCATTAGTGTGTGGCCGACATTAATGTTCATCTAAAAAGTCTGATTTCACTCGAGAGAGCACGAAATTGGAAAGTTGTGAATTAATAGGGTATTGTTCTTAACTTGATTTGGGAAAATTGGGTTTTGATGTGCTTTCCTGATAGAAATATACTTGAAAGCCGTATTAGTTAATTTAGGAATCGGATTTGTATTGCTAGGTCATAAATTGCATTTGATCACAGAAATGTAGACGGATGGTTTATGATTCTTAAGTGAGATTAAATACGAGAGTTTTAATCTCTAGGCTAATGTTCTTGGCTAGCAACAGAAAGAGAAGAATAACCGAATTATGACTAGAATCAAGTTCATTACTTGTTCTTAACCTTGGCATGCTCATATCCATAGTTTCAATTCAAAGTAGATATTTGTTAATAGTTTTAGTATATAATTTATAAACAAAAATTATTTAACTTTTGGTTATGTTGTTGTCAGCATATATAGAAGTAAGATAGAATATAGTATACTTGAGAAATTTTACTTATCCAGAGGCTCCTTGGTTCGATACTTGGCTTACTTAGCCACTTTATTACTTGTTTGACGACGTGCACTTGCGTGTCGGTTTTTAACCCATATAGCAAACCACCGAACAAGTTTTTGGCGCCGTTGCCGGGGAGACTAGGCAATTGGTGAAATTGCATTAAGTGTAAATTTACTGTATTTTTTATTTTATTTTCTTAAGTATTGACAACTTGGTCTTAGCCTGTATTTTGCAGACTTGATTTCTGTGAACACTGGCAAAGGACAAAGAGCTGGTGAAATCTTATATAGAGCCTGAACGTGAATTTCATAGTAAACGCAGAGAAGCTCTACAAAAGAAGCTGCAGTTGCTTAGATAGACTATGATGGAGCAACAAAATCCATCGGTTGTGAGGGCAGTGTTAGTGCCCGACGAAGCAGCAGCAAGGCCGGTTCGCGAGGTGGCAATCCCACATGCCAATAATGTACATTCAAGTATCTGCAAACCAGAGCCTGGAGGGAGATTTGAACTAAAGCAGAACATGGTGCAATTGTTGCACACAAGCGGGCAATTTACCGGTCTCCCTCATGAAGACCCACAACAACATCTCCAAAACTTTTTGGAGATAAGTGACACTTATATACCCGCTGGAGTGTCACCTGATTATGTTCGGCTCACACTATTTCCATTTTCCTTACTTGGTGAAGCCAAGAGGTGGTTAAAAGCTGAACCACCAAATTCTATATCAACGTGGGATGATCTAGCACTAAAGTTCTTGATAAGATTTTTTCCCTCTGGTAAAACAGCCAGACTTAGAAGTCAAATTCTAAGTTTCAAACAGAGGGAGGGAGAAAATTTATATCAAGCCTGGGAAAGATATAAATCCATGTTGCGAGACTGTCCTCATCATCATCAGTCCAATGAGGTGTTGGTACACACATTTATTGAGGGTTTGGAACCCCATACTAAAATTTTGCTAGACTCAGCAGCTGGAGGGCAAGCGCTGGAAAAGACTTATGAGGAGCTGTACACTTTGCTCAACCGGATTTCACAGGGCAATCCAGAATGGAATGCTGACTCATCTCGAGGTGGAGCAAGGAAAGCAGCAGGAGTGCTTGAAGTGGATGGATTTACAGCTATCGCTGCACAGATAGCTGCCTTGCAGAATCAGTTGAACAACCACTTCAACAACATGAACTTGAACTAGCCTTTAGCTTCAGTCAATGCGGTCCAGCAATTGTGGTGTGAAGTGTGTGGAAGTAGTGAGCACTCAGCTGAGTGTTGTGGAGCAAACCCAGATTCTGTTAACTTTGTGGGCAATGCACAGAGAAATCAGCAGCAGTTTGGTAGCGACTACAACTCAAATTGGAGGAACCATCCAAATTTTTCGTGGGGTAGCAAACAACCAACAAGGCCAATGTTCGGGTCAGGGTATGCACAGGAATCAAGGAGGGCAAAAGAACTACCAATCTCAATTTAGAAATCACAATGCCCCTCCTCCACCACCATCACCTACCATTGAGGAAATGTTCAAGACCATGATCGCTAATCAGGCGCAATTGCAGGCTGACTATGTTAAATTGGCAGCCGAAGTGAAGAACAATCAATTAGCGACCAAGGCTCTTGAGTATCAATTTGGGCAATTTGCTAGTGCCCAAAACACAAGGCCCAGAGGAGGACTGCCTAACGACACGGATCCTAATCCGAAGCAGGTAAATGCAGTGACCACAAGGAGTGGTTTGCAGCTGAAGGAGGTGGAACCGAAAAGACCACCTCAAAAGTCTGGAGCAGCAGATGTTGAGGAAGAACAAACTTCGGATAGGGGGAAGATCAAAGAAGCTGAATCAGAAAGGCCTCCACCCCCGTTCCCTCAATGACTCAAGAAACACAAGGAGGCGTGTTTCAAGAAATTTATGGAGGTGCTTAAACAGGTACATGTTAATTTACCTCTTGTTGATGTCTTGCAAGGAGTGCCAAAATATGCCAAATATATTAAAGACATCGTGGCCAACAAAAGTCGTTTGACTGAGTATGCCACGGTAGCTTTGACGGAGGAATGCACTTTCTGGATCCAAAATAGACTGCCTACGAAGTTAAAAGACCCTAGAAGTTTTACTATCCAGCTTACTATTGGGCAGAGTATCCGAGCTCGTGGATTGTGTGACTTGGGGGCGAGCATAAACCTGATGCCATCTTCGGTATTCAGAAAGTTGGGTCTAGGGTGTCCTAGACCTACAACCGTAATCTTGCAGTTAGCAGACAGATCCTTAGCTAGGCCGGATGGTATTGTTGAGGATGTGCTTGTGCAAGTGGGATCCTTCATTTTTTCGGTTGATTTTATTGTTCTGGATTTTGAACCAGACGCTGAAGTCCCATTTATTTTGGGACGACCCTTCTTGGCAACCGGGAAAGCATTAATCGACGTGGCTGCGGGTCAACTTACAATGCGAGCACATGACAAGGTAGAAGTGTTCGATGTGTACAAAGCACCCAAGCTCCCGATGGTGAATGAAGAACTCTCGGTGATCAATGTAATTGATCATGGGAATGCTAAACAAATGAATGATTCTCGAGAGTTGATGGGAAGACCACCAGATAAGGGTGAGCACTACTGGGGGGAGGACAATGATCGTGAAAAATCATCCATCACCCTAGTGGATAATTGAGCATAAAGGACGTCGAGCCGCGACGGTAAACCAGGCGCTGCACGGGAGGCAACCCGTGAAATATATATTTTTTCTTTTATTTTGTAAAGTGTAATTAGATTTTATTTTAATTTTCTTTTTCTTGATTTAGTACAAAATTTTTCGTTTTAGTTAGTATTTTTCATTTTAATTAGGGAAATCTATTAATCTAACCAATTTTGTTTAGTGAGGTGATTTTCAGGTCAAACGGAGAAAAATGTGCACGAAATTGGGAAGGAAAAGGCAAGGTATGAAAAAATGAACAAAATGAAGAGACAGTGAGCTGGGGCGATGGCTCCGTGTCACGGAGGAGGGGCTCCGCATTACCCTCCGTGACACGTTGAAGGTTAATCTGGAATTTTTGAAAATTCCAGTAAGCCATCGCGATAGCTCCGTGTCACGGAGGAGGGGCTCCGTGTTACCCTCCGTGACACGTTGCCCTATATTTTGTGACCGGTCACACCGGGTTGCCGGGTGACCCACGTATTTTTCTTCACCCCGATTTTAGGCCCTTTTCCTCATTTTCTCTCTTCTCCGCGACCAAACACCCAAATTTCCCACCCCAACCAATGTGCCACGGTATTAAGCAACCAAGTTGTCGAGTTTCTTCAATTATTCAACTTAAAGGTATGTTTTCCTCGTCTCTCTCAAGTTTTTGTCGATTTTAGTCGAATTTGAGCATGGGAGGTGAGATATATTACTCTAAGTAGCAATTTAGCATGAAATTGAGTTATTCTTTGATTGATAAATGTTCGGAATGTTGTAATACGCATTTGAACTTGTCGATTGCGTGAATGATTCGAAGTTGATTGTGAAATTCAATTCTAGGGCGTGGGTTGTTGAAATCAAATTGGGTAACTTGATAAATTTGTGAATTATATGCCGGGGTGTGCTTGTGAATTGAGATAAGTTGTTGTAAATATTGTTTGAATGTAATAGACGATGAATTCTCTGGTTTTTGGGAAAATGTGAAAATTGTTCGAATTGGTTGGTTATATAGGTTCATATGTATCTAGAATTTTTGTTGTTGTTTTTGTTTGTTGTTTTCGTTGCTAAGTGCGATGGTTGAATTGCTAGCGATGGTAGGATTGGGATTAGCTGTATGAAGTCTGAGTAGTACGCTAAGGTTATACTGTCGAAATTTTCTTTGCGAACGCACTAAGCATAAATTGTATAGTTGTTTGTTTTTGGTGTAAATAAAGTGATTCTTGCCGTAGTATCGTAATCGTAGCTAAGGACTAAGTGTGGGGTAAACTTAGCTTAACCCGACCTTAGCCGAAGCTAACATGCATTTAGCTTGACATGGTGCTTGTTTATTTGTGTTGACAGGTACAATGGCAAGTAGGCAGGATAAGGGTAAAGGTGCATCTACTTCAGGCACCGGGAGAAAACGACTTAGACTGGGCACAGCAGTTCCAGCTGCACCAGCTGTTCCACGCGGCCAACGCCGCCAATACGGAACGAGACGGGTAACCGATGAAGGGAAGAAGTGGTACGCTAAACACAAGGAAAACAAATACTTCCCTGAGGAGCATATTGCGCGGGAACCACTAGCACAGGAGTTTCCTTGTATAGTGCAGAGGATCGAGGCAGCTGGGCTCAGCTTCATATTTCAGGAGCCCAAGGAGTGCAACTTACATCTAGTCCGGGAGTTCTATGCAAATTGGAACCCGGCAATCAGAAGCCACACAATAAAGATCAGAGGGCAGATTGTCACTCTGGAACCCCAGCAATTAAATGCCATCATTGGAGCGCGGGACACTGACGCCCACGTTCTCCGCCAGCTGAATATCACCCCACCATACGCCGATATCAGACGCACATTGTATGGGGCTCGATCCACAGCCAGATGGAGCAGACATAAGGAGAGGGGTTACCACATGACTCTACCGTATTCTCAAATGAACAGGGAGGCAAGAATTTGGCTGAAAATAGTTTGTTCGTGCCTGATCCCGGGGGTGCACATGACGGATGTGACCCGGGACCGTGTCTGCCTGGTGTATGCCCTGATGAAAGGGCTAGAGATTAATGTTGGGGCGGTCATCATATCCGCCATGAAGAGAGCCCGACTACACCAGGGCCACAGGTATGGGTTCGGAGGACTTATCACCACCTTCCTCCGGGGCCTCGACGTTGAGGAAGAGGCTTTGGACTACATCCCGCAGTTGGAGCGAAGGGCCCTCGATGTGACCAAAACTAAGGCCCCCGACACCACACACGGGCCAGTGCTGACACTTGGTGAGCGACATGCTCGCGAGGACCAGTACATGGCACGGATGTTTGGTATGCAAATGCTTCAGCTTCAGATTGGTGGGAGACCAGCCACGGAGGAGGAGCTGTGGCAGCTGGAGCTGGATTACCCATTTGGCAAAAACGCCAGGGCTTTATGCCGAGTGGGCCCAGTATTTGTAGAGACCACTGATGATGATGTCCCCACAGACGAGGAGACACGTCGGGAGGACTCCGATGTGGAGTCCGATGACGACGATGGAGGTGACTCGGACATGGGCGATGAGGCAGCAGCACCGGATGAAGAAGTCGAATATTTCGACTGATCAGGGAGTTCCACCACCCAAAATTTTGTGATTTGAATTTTTGTGAACACTGGGGACAGTGTTCGATTTAAGTGTGGGGTGGGGAGTAATTAGGTGTTGGGGCTAGGCTGGTTTTGCTTGTATGTTCTTTCCTCTGTTTGTTTTGTATGTTTAAGTTTCCCTGTGTTTGTGAAGTGCAAACTGGTTTGTATCTGTATATATTTGTGGTAATTGATGATGTGTGTTGTGAAAGGTTATGGTTTGCCAGCTAAGTCTGTAAAAATTTTTGTAAATATTTTCTTATGTTTTTTTTTTTTTATCGAAATGATCGATATTTTTAAAATTTTGCGAAAATATTTTGTACATATTAAAAATTTTGTAAATATTTGTCCATCGAAATGATCGATGTTTGAATTTTTTTTTTCAATTTTTATTTTTGGGTTTCTCGGAGTTTGTTTTTGGTTCTTTTACCGAGAATAGTCCCATTGAACCGACGTCATAGTTAATGACCGTTCCCTATGATGGATGGATGACGACCGTCTTAAGGGAAATGTAGTCAGTAGGAGTAGTGATTTTACTTTGTTTTCAGTTTTTCTTTGGTGGATTGCATCACGAAACCTGTAGTTACTATATGGTTGTGAAATTATGGTTGCGTGTTGTAACTGATATTCAAAATGTAAAAGTGATTCATTTGAAAGCATGCAATTTTATAAATATGTTGAGTTACCTTGGCTGTAGAATTCGATTCGGTGTGATTGAGGCTTAATTCTGAATTCATGTAATTGGCTAATTAAAGAGTCTGTGAATGCATCTTGAATCGAGCATGTGCATGAAGTGTGAAGTGAGGTGTTGTTATTCCATGCTATTGTGAAGTGTCTAGAACTTGCCTGGTGTGTGTACAAAACGAAATGAAGGAGGTGTAGTGTTGGAAAGGATGTAGGCATTTCTTTGTTTTAACCGAGAGTTTCTATTTTTTTCTTGTCATACACTACCTTTTTATGTGATTGTATACCCTAGTCAGCCCGTTGAGCCTTTAGCCGATTATTTCTTTCTTTTGTCCAAAATTGTATAAACTAAGCTTAATTCTTTCTTTTCATTAGCCGTAAAGTCTATACAAAACTCTTAAGCGCTTAAGAAGAACAGAAAAATTTTTCCCAAAGTGTCAAAGAGTGAGAATAGTTGGAAGAAAAAGAAAAGCACAGTGAGGAAAGAAAAGAAAAGGTTGAAGAGGCACTTGTTGTAATGAAATGATAATGAAGGTGCATGAAAAACCTTTGCGTCATGTCAAGTATGTTTGATGAAATGGGCCATACGAAAGTAAACCAGCATGAATGGGATGATGAGAAAAAAGAAAAGAGAGAAACAATGTTCATGAGTTGATGGGAATGTGTTGAAAAGGCGCTTAATGATGCTAGTGGCTATTATTGGCTAATCCAATATGTACTAGTTCCATAGCTTCCATTACAACCCATTAAAGTCCAACATGATCTTACATTGCATTTCTTTATATTAGTGGAGTAATACACTAAGGGCAAGCCTATGGGTCATGATATGAGGCATGTGAATTCTTTTGGGAGAGAGAGTGAAATTAATTTCTACATGCCCCTACTTGAATGTTTGTGTGTCACATGAACAAAAAGGGGAAGATTCTCTTGAGTTGTGAGGGCACATGCTTGATGAAAGATTGATGTTCGTGTCGGATATCTTGATTAGCTGATTTGCATGAGTTTGCCGATATCGAGGTTTGATTCTTAAAGTCTAGGAAGTCTTGATGTATTAAAGGTCGTTGCATTGTAAGACCATGCATGTTTTCTTGATGATTTACAATATTGAATGATCGGTATGACCGTAGCTCAAATTGTCGCACCATAGTGGCGAAGGTTGGGATGTAATTTGCATGAGTTGTGTATGTGTTGTTCGAGGACGAACAAGGATTTAAGTGTGGGGTAAGTGATCTTGGGCAGATTTATATACCCAAGTGATACTCAAACGTATCATTTTCGTCTTGTTTATTGTGCAATGTGTATACATTTTCATGTAATTGGTAATAAAATGTGAATTTATACTAACCAACATGATTAGCATTGTTTTGTAGGTAAAACATGATTTTGAGTAGCTAAAATGCATGTTGGAACAATATCGGAGTTGGACTTGGATGTGAGCACGAAAAAGACATTGGACTGCACAATGTAAAAGGGCTCCGCGATGGAGCCGTGCCACGCTACCATCGCGGAGGCACACTGCCTGGAGGGTGATTTAATTGTCAATTTCCAGTGGAGCCTCGCGACAGCTCCGTGGCACGGAGGCAAGCCACCGCGTTGCATGCCGTGCCACGTTGAGGCTTTATTCCCGGACCCCAGATTTCCAGTGAGGGTCCGCGTCCACGCCGTGTCACGGAGGCAGTGCTCCGCGTTGGCCTCCGTGACACGTTGCTTGTTATTCCGGGAAAAATTCCCAATAGTATAAATAGAACACTTAGGCTTATTTTTGATAAATTCACACTTGGTGGAGCAAGGACGTGGGTTACAGGCAGGTGAGGGATGAAAAAGCTAAGGGTTTTTCTCTCTTTCTTTCTTCTTTCAATCAATTGTTTGTATGATTAACACTTGTTTTAGGATGATTAATCCACAAATGAGTGGCTAATTCTCTTCCTTGCTGAGATTATGAACAATGGTGATGAATTTTGATTATTGAATTGTATGGTTTTTCATCTTCTTCTTCTATGTTGTTCTATTAATTCTTGTTTCTACTGCATTAGTGTGTGGCCGACATTAATGTTCATCTAAAAAGTCCGATTTCACTCGAGAGAGCACGAAATTGGAAAGTTGTGAATTAATAGGGTATTGTTCTTAACTTGATTTGGGAAAATTGGGTTTTGATGTGCTTTCCTGATAGAAATATACTTGAAAGCCGTATTAGTCAATTTAGGAATCGGAATTGTATTGCTAGGTCATAAATTGCATTTGATCACAGAAATGTAGACAGATGGTTTATGATTCTTAAGTGAGATTAAATACGAGAGTTTTAATCTCTAGGCTAATGTTCTTGGCTAGCAACAGGAAGAGAAGAATAACCGAATTATGATTAGAATCAAGTTCATTACTTGTTCTTAACCTTGGCATGCTCATATCCATAGTTTCAATTCAAAGTAGATATTTGTTAATAGTTTTAGTATATAATTTATAAACAAAAATTATTTAACTTTTGGTTACGTTGTTGTCAGCATATATAGAAGTAAGATAGAATATAGTATACTTGAGCAATTTTACTTATCCAGAGTCTCCTTGGTTCGATACTTGGCTTACTTAGCCACTTTATTACTTGTTTGACCACGTGCACTTGCGTGTCGGTTTTTAACCCATATAGAAAACCACCGAACAGAAGACTTGCCTCACTACTGCCCCAATTTTGACTTTACCAGAAGGTTCAAATGGGTTTGTGATTTACTATGACGCCTGCAGAATTGGTCTAGGTTATGTATTGATGCAACATGGTAAAGTTATAGCCTATGACTCCAAACAACTCAAGGCTCATGAGAAGAATTATCCAACTCATGATCTTGAGCTAGTAGCTTTTCCTTAAATATTTGGACCCACTATCAATATGGGGCTCATATTGATGTCTTTACTAACCATAAAAACCTACAGTATCTATTCAGTCAGAAGGACCTGAATCTGCGTCTGAGAATGTGGTTAGAGTTATTGAAAGACTACGACATGAGCGTCTTGTATCATTGGGGTAAAGCCAATGTAGTGGATGACACCTTCATCAGACTACCAAAGAATACTGTTGCTTATGTTGTGTGTGATAAGAAAGAGCGGCTTAGAGATGTTCACAAGCTGGCTCGGTTAGGAGTTCATTCGGTTGAATCAGCCGAAGGTAAAATTGTAGTCCAAAATGGTTCGAATCTTCTTTGGTGGTGGAAGTAAAAGAAAAGGAAGATGATGATCCAATATTATTGAAGCTAAAGAAGCAGTCCTGAGGAAAGAGGTGGAAGCAATCTCCAAAAGGGGAGATGGTGTGCTACGTTATTGGGCAGGTTGTGTGTTCCAGATATAGATGATTTCAGGTAGCGGATACTAATGGAAGCTCACAGCTCTAGGTATTCTATCCACCCAGGTGCCACCAAGATGTACCGTGATCTACGAAAAGTTTATAGGTGGAATGGCATGGAAAAGGACATTGCAAAATTTGTGGCTAAGTGTCCTAATTGCTAGCATATGAAGTGTTACACCTCGAAAAAATTTTGGTAATTATTTGATGTTTGTATGCTATGTTAAGGGAAGTACGGGTTGTCTATTGATCGTAGATGACAAGGGAGATGTGTATGAATGGAAAACAAAGAGTATGTGAAGTTTATAAGTTAGGGTCAATTTTAAATGACCATATCTCCCAGTATATAATGAACTAGAAGCTCCACGACCTATCAAATTAAAGGTATTTGAGTCTAGTTTTCATAACATCAAAATTCTCATGAATCGGAGTTCAGAGTAAAATGTTACATACGTTTTACCGTGACACTGTCGGGCAGTGAGGTGGCCACCGCCCTAAAAATGGCCACCGCCCAACAACCTTTATATTTTAAGTTGTCCTTTATGAAATTATTTTCAACGTTTACATAATTGAAGTGCTTGCTTATCATCTGAAATTCTCTGAAATTTCCAGCAAACAACTAAGTATAACACCAAGCTAAACTCCATTAAAAGTAAAGCTAAGTGAAGGGGAGAGATCATAAGGTGAAGGTGGTGTGTTGGTGGCTGTTTTGGCTGCACTTGGGCAGTGTTGCTTTGGTGAATTTTCTGCATTTTTGAAGCTGTTCTAAGCTAAATATATTTTCCCTCTTGGTAGGGATTAAACACAAGTATTAAAGTTAAGAATTCTACTACTAACCTTTCTTGAATTCTTGATTAAAAGACTAGAAGTTGGAGGTGTGTTTGGTGGGTTGGTGAACTGTTTTTGCTGCGTTTTGGACAGCAGGGTTGCTTCATTTTTGGACAATAAGTTGAGGTCAATTACTCATATTTTTAACCAAGAACAAACCCTTAGAAAAAGGTAAGGATTTCCCCGCTTTATACCTCTCAAATTGTAAAGCGAAAATCTGAAAATTGGCAGCTAAGTGAGCTGCCGATGGACTGTTTGTGAGCTGCGGTTTGCTCGTTTTCCTCAGGCTTTTTGGCTGTTTATTTTTCTGGAATCAGACTTCATATTGAGGAGAATAATTAGAGCAAAACTAAGGTCAAATTTCCTCTTGTTCCTCCCTCAAAAGTTTGTGAAAACTAGTCGAGAAAATGGCTAAATGTTGTTGATGTTGCCGTGTGGTGTTGTTGCTATTGTGACTGCCATTGATTAGTTATTTTGGCTGAATTTTGTGCTATATATTAAGCTTATAGTTGGACTACAAAACCACTAGATTAAGGAGGTTGAACGCTGATAATTGAAATAGGAAATCGGCTAGAGAAAAGTTCATCGGAGAAAGGTATGTAAGGCGTTCTTCGTCTCTTGATTTTCAAGCATGAATTCATGCTGAGGATTAATCCGACATTCCCCTGTACTTGAGCTTCTGTAGAAGCGTATTATGGTTCTTCCCAGTTGTTATAACTACTTGGTATTAAGTTGTGTATTTGCTAAAGAGTTGAAACGCATGAATGTGAAGCGGAGAGGGCAATTATCTTCGATTATGGTCATAGTTGTAAATTGAGTCTAAAGTCCCCTCGGCGTGGGCACTGTGAGCTGGTCCTTTACATTATGTTATGTATTTGTGGTGTCAAAGTTGTTTCACATTATGTTTGCTAAGAAAATTGGTAAACATGGCAAGACGACGACTTGCGAACAAATCTAATAATTAAAATCGGTTTTAACTCAATAAGGGCTAACGAGCGTAATAAAATGGAATTTACTTATGACAGTTACCTACCCTATTATATTCATGTTTTAAGGTACATAGGGCCATGAGATTATTCCCCGATCCCTCTCCCTTAATATAAGCGACTAGTTAATGCATTTCTTAATTAACCGATATGTTAAACTTTGAAAATAGAACATATTTCTATTGAACCATCTTTATTGGAAGGTTATGAAAAATATCTTGATGTTAACAGATTATACGAAAATCATAATATATACGTTTATGCTTACATTCAAATTACGCGCTAAAGCGGCAAGGATTGCCTTTAGAAAGTCGCTATATGTTTATTAGAGATCTTGAGTTATCTAGACCTCCTGAGAATTGATTAAGGCTTTAAGTAGACATGTTGCATGCTCTTTGAAAGTTCTAGATGTGTAAGGAAATTAACCTAAGAGTAAAAGTTGAGGCTCTAGTAGCAATAGAGAGATAAGAGTAAATGTTCGACCTTTTAAGGTAATATGTGTGTTATATGCCCTATGTCCGTGGTTGAATTCAAGAACCATTGAGCGACGCTAAAATATGAACAAGACGATTTTTAAGAGCTAAGGTTGGTAATTAGGTAAAAAGGTAAGTACGTAAAAGAATTGCTGGAATAATGAACACGAGAGTAAATAATTAAGTAGGGAATCATGAATCCTGTTTGGAAAAGAATTTATAAATAGTAAAAAAGTAAAACTAAAGATTGTTAACTTAGATGATAAGTGTTCCAATTTTTAACAAGTTAGGCAAATGGCCAGCAAGATTTACCTTGTTTTAATAACATTTAGCAAAAAAAGTTATAAATAAAGTTGGTTATGTTTAGTTGTGTTAAGCTAATGAAAGGCCAGTAAAGTGTTAAATTCTTATGAAATGATTAGAATCGAATATTTTGAGATAGTGACTCAAGTTAAGGAGAAGATCTTCGTCGTACTTTTTAAACAATTATTTTTGATTATTTTTTATAAGAGTTGAATTAACTTTTTCAAGTTTGAAAGGATTTTTTCTTGGAAGTTTCTAAACTGTTTATAATGCTGCTAAGCTTTTCTAAGCTCCTTATATATTGCAAAGTTTCACACGAGCTTTTCCTACGTTGTCTGAATCATGACCGTAAGTCTTTATTTATCTTAAGGCGGCCCCTAGATAGTTGCCTAGCAATTTTATGTTAAAGAGCTCCAAGTTTGAGATATGCAAGTTATGTCTTCCTATTCATAAGTTACCTCGAGATGTGGTATGATGTGCAATGAATGAGGGATACTCACAATTCTTGATATGAAAGTATTAAAGTAAAAAGAATATAAGCACGAAATGAATGCGAAGATTGTTTAATAAAAAATGTTAAGTTAAGCTCTTCCTCTGTGCTCCTTGTGTTAGAATTGCTAGGAGATGTTTAAAATCATGAAGATGTGTCTACACAGTGTTTATGATATTCCAGTTCAAGGAACTTCCCCTAGAATTCATTCACAGCATATATATGTATTTAAATTCTAAATGAAAGACCTATATGTGTATGGCATAATTGTAGTATTAGAGATCGTAGTAAGATCCTACATATGTTATAGTTACTGAGTCGGAATATTTCATGGTATTCAGTATTCAGATAGTCTGTATGAGCCCTATCAGCTCCATTTATGATTGTGATTGAAATTTGTTTTTGTTTTATCCCGGTATGGTACACTGGCTGGAGATATTTTTATTTTACGCCGGTGTGGTACACTAGTTGAAGATATTTTTATTTTACCTCGGTATGATACATTGGCTGGAGATATTTTTATTTTACCCCGGTGTGGTACACTGGCTGGAGATATTTTTATTTTACCCCGGTATGATACACCGGCTGGAGATATTTTTATTTTACCCCGGTGTGGTACACTGGCTGGATATATTTTTATTTTACCCCGGTGTGGTACACCGGTTGGAGATATTTTTATTTTACCCCGGTATGGTACACCGGCTGGACGAATTTTATATATGGATTTATGGTTGGCTGGTCGCTGGCATTACAGTTACAGTTTCTTTCTTGTGCATTTCATAATTGCACATTCATCTCATTATAGAGTAATTATCAGGTTTCGGTTTCCAGGATTCTGGGTTGTTGCTATTCCTTATTCTTGGTTTAGTTATCTTGAGTTCGCTTATGTTATAGTATGTTGTTATCAATTACAGGTTGTAGAGTTCCAGGTTATATCTATCCTTTATATGTTTATATGCTGAGTCAGTTATTACAGGATTGTTATCTCATATTTATAGTTTCAACCTTACATACTAGTACATTTCATTTGTACTGATGTCCCTTCGCTTGGGGACTTGCGTTTGTGTTGCAGGTGCAGATAGAGGCCAGGATTGCCAGTTGAGTAGCAGTTCGTGAGATTAATGGATGGTTGGTATGCTCCTTTCTTCCTGGAGCTAGAGCTTAATTATTTATTCTTGAGTTTTGAGATGCAGTTATGGGTAGGTCGGAGCCTTGTTCCGACCATCAATCAATTTACTCTTTAGAGGCTTTGTGGATTTAGTGTGTACATTGTTATTTAGTTTGTGGCCTCATTAGCTTATTGTTGCTTGGTTTAGCACACTCATTGCCTTGGTTGCATTTCAGTTGTTTACCCTATATTGTTGAGACCTTATGGGTCCAGTTTATACTCTAGTTGATTGTGACAGGTGGCCTGGATGGCCTAAGTGTTAAAGTTACAGATGTCATATAGCTGGCTTCTCGATCAATCATGAATCGAGTGCCAATTGCGCCCTACCCTAGTTTTGGGGCGTGACATGAAGGTTGACCACCAGAGACTGGGAGGTGTGACTCAGGACATTAACATCCCTACCTAGAAGTGGAAGGAGATAAACTTGGATTTTATTACAGGCCTACCTTTTACATGCAGGAAGTCTGAATCAATTTGTGTAGTTGTAGACCGAATGCCTAAATCAGCACATTTCCTACTTGTCATGACCACATATTCAGTAGAGGATTATGATAGGCTACACATTTGAGAGTTAGTTAGATTGCACGGGGTCCTTTTGTCTATCATTTCGAATAGAGGTACTCAGTTCACCGTGCACTTCTGGAAGTCATTTCAGAAGGGACTTAGGACTCAGGTTAAGCTCAACATAACTTTCCATCCGCAGATAGATGGCTAGGATAAACTGACCATTTAGACTCTAGAGGATATGTTGAGTGCTTACGTGATCAATTCCAAGGAAAGTTAGGATGATCACCTACCTCTCATTGAGTTTGCAAATAACAACAACTACCACTCCAACATTTAGATGGCCCCATTTGAAGCACTATATGGTAGGAGGTGTAGCTCTCCTATAGGGTTGTTTGAAGATGGTGAAGCAACCTTGATAGGTCCTGACTCAGTACATGAGTCCATGCAAATGGTTAAACTTATTAGGGAACGACTGAAAACAACTCAAAAGTTGCCAGAAATCTTATGTAGAGGTGAGGAGAAGAGAGATAGAGTTTGCTATAGATGATTGGGTATTATCTGAAAATTTCACCTATAAAAGGGGTGATGAGGTTTTGGAAGAAAGGAAAGCCCAGTCCTAGATATGTTGGTTCTTACAGAATCTTAAGGAGCATTGACAATGTGGCCTATGAGTTAGACTTGCCCACAGATTTAGCATCGGTACATCCAATCTTTCATGTGTCTCTATTGAAAAAATGCATCGGTTCCAACCTTAGTTGCGCCTCTAAAGAGTGTTGGGATAAAGGATAGTATCTCTTATGAGGAGGTTCCGGTTTAGATCCTAGACCGACAAGTCGTTGGTTGAGGAATAAGGAAGTCGCTTCGGACAAGGTTCTTTAGAGAAACCAACTTTTAGAGGGATGTATGTGGAAAGCTGAAGTAGATATGATGACTAAGTACCCCCACCTATTCCCTTCTAGCTCAGCTTCAGCATCAGGTACTAGTTCTACCTTAGCACTCTACTCAGTTTCATGTCTTCCAATTTTTCATGTACTTGCATGCATGCTTGTTCATGAATTCAGTCAGTATGTGTATCCTATTTCGGAGTCAGTTACTCCCCTAGTATTCAGCTCCAAATATTCAATATTAAGATTGCAGCTCCTTCCCTGTTCTTTCAGCTTAGTTAGTCTCTATTCAAGGATGAATGTTCCCAAGGGGGAGATATTCTAAACCCCGAATGTCCCTAAGACCAAACCCCAGGCTTGAAATGAAAACCAAAAGGAAAAACTTTTCCAAGAACGACTCGTCAAAGAAAGCCGTTGTTAGAACCAACAACTTGTTAAGACAATCACTCGTTGTCAATATATTAGATGAAGTAATAAGTCATCATGTTTTCCATTCCAATGAAGTCCAGAAACTTGTCAAAATATTCCCAGAACGAATGAGCCAGGTGACGAGTCATTGGAGGAAGTAACAACTCGTCTTAATGAACCATTAGATGAAATTCAGAAACTGTTCAAGATTATTCCAGTGATAATGAGTGGAAACAATGAATTGTTATACCTTCTAACAAGTTATTCAATCTTCCCATTGGGAGAGATTCAAAAAATGGAAACTTTAGCACAGAACCAATGATTGGTCCTAACGAGTCGTGATGACAACCAATGACTCATTATGTGACCTGTTAGCTCTGGATGGACAATTTTTCAGACTTCTTTCCAGGAATATTTTTGTAACTTTCCCCTATTTTAATTCCTTAACTATGTCGTATTGGGATATTTGGGGAGAGGGGTATAGAGGGATTAGTCGACATTATCCTCTCATTCTCTCCTAACATTCTCAAGAACACCGTAAGAACTCAAACATACTTCTCAAACTAAGACCTAGGGCTTCTGCTTCTTCTTAGAATTTCAAGCTTCTTCTTCGGGATTTCTTTTACAGGTATGTGGGGATTTAGCAAGGGTATTCCTTTCACCCTTGTTCCCTAAAGTATTTTAAAAAAATCTCACTATTGTTAGCCTAGTAGAAAGTTATGAGTTAGGGTCTCCAAACAGCTTATAATTTCCCCAATTTTGGTTTCTTTCCCAGTTTCCAATGACTATTATTATGTGAAATTCATATTTTGGCTTCAATTATACATATTTGATTCTAGGCCTAGTTTCAGCATATTTTTTGGGTTGAACTTTACAAGATTTAAAAGCTGGTCTAAATTGCTACTTTTCCATTGATTATCATTTGAGTGTAATCTTCAGCATGTATGCTTTCAATCAAAGATAGTATTTTTCAAATTAAGAGTATACTTAGTATTTCACAGAAATGACAGTTTTAGCCATTTGTCACTTTATCAGTCTATCAGTATTTTCAGTACTTTCAGTTATTAGGTCCTCTAGACTCTCAGGACACTTCAAGATAAGTAGTTCTGACTTAGCCATAGGATTCCAATTTGAGCTAATCAGTTTAATTAGTTATAATCAGGATTTCAGTTGGGAGTAGTACTTAGCACTAAGCAGACCGAGGTGCCAACACACCCAGATTCCCAAAACTACGTGCCACGGTAGGTCTTTAGCCCGAATAGGCATCAATTTAGTGATCACACAACCATGCCTTTATACCCTAGCAAGGTATATTTGGTCCTATCGATGTGGCGTATACATCGAACTCCACATTTAACTCACGTAGTTATATGTCGGTTAACAGGCACTCCCACAGTACAGTCCAGTCTCAGATCTCACAATATGTACATGACACTTAATCAGTTTTACTAGCTTTACCGTATTTTCAAATTGCAGGTTGTTTACAACATTTATACTTTTAGACAAGGTCATCCTATATTATTTTATTGTTTTACTTATACTTACTTATCAGCATGATTTTTTTTAAAATTGCATATCTTCACATACTCAGTACATTTCAAGTACTAACGCATATTCCTTATGCTATATCATCTTATAATATAGGCTCAGGCTCTCAGGTTCAGCATCTTGGTTAGTCTCCATCAGACTCAGCTCAGTAGTACTCCAGCGGTGAGTCCTCATTTACCGAGGACTAGAGCATTTCTTTCAATTTTAGTATTATTGTTTCAGTTTTCAGACTTTGGTGTCGAATGGGGACTTGTCATTGTAGCTCATCTTTAGTTTAGGCTTTCAGACAAAGTTGTAGTATTCAACTTCTTTCAATTTATCTAGTTTATTTACAATATTAATATTTTGTATGTCATATACATTATTTATGCATCTGTTCAGTTTTAATTCTAAGTGACAGTCATGCTATGCCATGAGTTAGCTTGAAGCCATTTATGGTTTTATGCACCGTGTCTGGTCCAGGATGTAGACTTAGGTCATGACAAGTGAACTTCTAACTTGAGAAAGTTTAGAATGAATTCATTGATTAGAGTTAGTCAGTGATTGTAAGGTATTAGATTTAGTCCCTATAATTATAGAGTTATAATCTAAACAACTCATTGAAGTTAGTAGATTTGAAGAAAATTTCTATTTGATAGGTCATGATTTTTACTTTCTTAAGCAAGGAGGTTTTTCATATAAAATCTGTGTCTTATCATTGTTCTTTATATTTTTTATTGTCAGACTTACTAAATTAGGTTCAAAGATAGCATAATATCCCAGGAGGGAGTTACTTCACGTTTCTTTTTTATTTATTGAATATATGGTTGAACCTTAATCACAACTACCACAACCAAAGAAATGATGATATTCCAACCACATTACCCTACCTAAAAAATTTGGAATACCATTTTATGAACAATGAATAAACATCATTGCCTAAGCAGGAAATGAACATCAATATATGGCAAGCACCAACTGACGGACTAAAACTAAATTTTGATGAAGAATTTCAATATTTTCAAATAATGGCGGGGTTGGTGGTGTAACACGAGACTAATGGGGAAATTCGGTAGCGGGGTTCTTCATTAGACTAGCTACCACTTATGCTTTTCATGTTGAGGTTCTTGTTATTTTTGTGGTCTAATACTGGCAGATACTATGCAATTAAACAATATTAAAATCGCGCCGGACTCTAAGGATGTTAGTGAAATTCTCCGGAATGGACATGACACCTTTGGTAATATGATCATTACTGAATGCAGGGAATTTCTCCTTTGGTTGAGGAACTGATGGTGTCATGAGAAGATTGTAACACCCCAAAAATGCTAAGATCAGACCCGAGAGTTTAAACAGAGAAAACAAGATTTTCTGCACCAGGTCACAGGACGAGTAGTTCTATGACCTGTCAGGAACACCACTAATCGTTAACTGACTTGTGGGGAAAGGGTTGGACTTGGATTTAAATTTGGGATTTGAGGTGACCACAAGTGTGACCATGAGTCATGGTTAACACCACGAGCCCGTGGTCAAGAGTTAACTGAAAACTTGATGAGTGGGCAGTATGTGTAATGACTAGTCACTATGAGTCGTTGGGTACACCACGAGTCATGGTGGTCCTCGTGGTGACCCTCAGAAGGAAGTTTGTAGTGTTCATGACGAGAGGTGACCATGAGTCGTGGTCAGGGGCACGACTCATCCAATCCCTCATTGGACTGGCAATTTCTTTTTCCTTGCGAGTTTATTAAGGGCTTTTCCGTAATTCTTATGTTTCTAAGGCCTAAACTACGTCATTTTAAGCTTAGAATAGAGTGTTTTAAGAAGGTTTAAGTCATTCTAAGCCTATCCTAATTCATGCATTCAAGTTTAGAGGTTTGATAAGGTGATCAAGCTTAGTTCCTTCAAAGTTCTTCATCAATTCTCTTTGGGAAATCAAGGAAGTAGTGAAAATCAGATTTCTTCAGGTAAGGATATGAATGGGTACAATAGTCCACAACCATGCCCAATCCCTCTCTATTTCATGAAATCCTTATTGATGAATCTATGGGGTTTTAACCCAAATATGTGAATTCTCTAAGTTCTATCATGAGTATGATCTAAGCATGTTATGAATGTTGAATTATGATAAATGGGCAGATTTTAAAATTTTTTAAATTATAAATTATGTTTTCAAGTTTTCTGAAGTATGATGCCCATCCATGAAAGTTCATGAAAGTTGATATCCATGGGATATGTGTTCAAGTATGATGAGATGTTTATGAAGAAAGTATGATTTCAAAATACTCATGTCTATGTTGATGTTTTCAAGGTCAATCAAGTTGATTTCAATCATGTTGAGCATTGGGAAAGCCCATATGATCAAGTATGTTTACGATTTCATGTTTTTATCTCACCACATGATTTTGGAGTCTAGACTCCCACTATTTTCAGCTTGTGGTGTTGTTTGAGCCAAGGATCCTCATGTTATGATTTCAGATTATGCATGTGTGTTATTATTCAGTTTCGTCACTAGAAGATGCTCAGCTTCATTGAAAATGATGGAGAGCATATGCATGTTTTTCGGAGTAGTGTCTAGCACTGAGTAGGCCAAGGGTCAGCCAACCCTAGGCCTCAGAACTACGCGCCAACGTAGGTATGTTCAGATTATTGGGACCTCCCTCGTGAGCTTCCCCTACCCCTAAGGGGCCTACAACTTGATATCGATATCAGAGTAGCATCCTTAGCCCTGGCAAAGCTTTGGACGGCTCTGCCCACTTGAATGAGATAGTTGGGACCACGTAAGCTCTATCGTGGTAATGCTGGTTATATGAAGAGTCTCCCAATTTTCTCATGATTTCAGTTATGCATGTACATTAGTCATGATATTATGTTTTCAGCAAGTTTGACCCAATGTTCAATTTCGCTTCTGATTACCAGTTTTCAGCTTTGGATCATTCGTTTTAGTTCTGATGTTCACTTATGTCCAGATCATGATTTCACAAAATAACATGCAAGCCCTACTCTAAGAATATTATCTTTATTATGTTGTATAATATGCATGATTTATGATTTTTACTTAATGGTTTTACTTACATTCCATGTACTGACCCCATACTCTATGATGTATCATTTCTTGATACAAGCTCCGATATCCAGACTTAGTCCTGCCGCTAGTCAGACTTCTGGAGTTAGCACTTCTCAGTCTCAGTTGGTGAGTCCTCATCTTGCGAGGGCCCTTCTTATCAGTTGTATTTCATTTTTTCAATTTTTAGACTATAGTTAGTTAGTTGGGGTCTTGTCCTATCAACTCATCAATATTAGAGGCTTTTCGAACATAGTTTGCATTCAGCTTTAGACTTATGTATGTATTCAGATGTTATGTTTTGTTTAGAATTCTTCTATGTTATTCATGATGATTTTCCATTTTATTTGAATGAGCTTGATGTTATGTTCATGCCATGGGTCAACTTGGAGCCTCTCGAGGTTCTTTGTACGGTGTCTCTATCCAGGCCTATGTTCGGGTCGTGACAAACTTGGTATCAGAGCATTAGGTTTTGAAGTGTCCTAGGGTGTCCGAAAGCCACGTTAATTAAAGTATTTTTCATGGGTATGAAGCGCACCACACTTATGATGAATTGTCTATGAGATGTTTAGGAAATATTCCCTTCCTTCATGATCTATGTTATGCGGTAACGTGTCTCTCTATCCTTCTAACTCGTGCTATATGCATTTGCAGAATCATGCCTCCCAGCAGAGTTAATGGAAGGAGAAACGGAAACGGAAATGGCCATGAGAATGGCAATGGAGATGGATATCAGCAGGCCCCACCAGCCCATGTGGAGCATGTACCCGAGCTGGTTGCCCATGTGGAATTCAGGGCAGCCATTCAGATGTTAGCCCAGGCCTTGACCCGCCAGGTCAATCAGTAGGCGGTAGAGCATGTCCCTTAGAACGGGAATGCGGTGGCAGCATGAGTTAGGGATTTTTTGAGGATGAACCCTCCCGAGTTCCTTGGATCAAAGGCGGACGAGGATACATATGAGTTTATTGAGGAGGTTCTGAATATCACCCAGATTATGGGGGTGACGGGGAAGGAGTGCGCCGATTTAGACTCGTACCAGTTGAAGGGGGTTGCGCACATTTGGTTCAAGCAATGGAAGGATCACAGGGCAGTTGGAGTAGGCCCTATCAGTTGGGATGAGTTTCATGTCGCTTTTCTGGATCGGTTCTTTCCTCGAGAGATGAGGGAGATCAAAGTAGCCGAGTTTGTGAATTTAAAGAAAGGAAAGATAATAGTTCAAGAGTATGCCTTGGAGTTCACTCGTCTGTCCAAGTATGCACCTGAGATTGTTGTGGATTAGAGAGCCTGGGTGAGCCGGTTCATGCATGGGGTAGCAGACTACCTAGTCAAGGATTATCGGACCGCGATGCTTCACCAGGACAATGACTTTTCTCGGATAGTCCTATACGCCCAGCAGATGGAGGCTGTACAGATGAGTGAGCAGGAGAGGGAGGCCAAGAGGGTCAGGATCGATAGCTTTGGACTCTCTCAGCACAGACCTAGTGGGCATCGTCAGCCGTCCCATTAGAGATCTTCAGCCCCGGCGCCTTCCGCTATGAGTGTACCATCCAGGTCCAGGCATGATCAGAGGGGACGAGCATCAGGCTCGAGAGGCCAGAGTAGCAGACCCACAGAGAACAACCCTCTTAAGTGTAGCAGATGTGGTCGGAGACACGTGGGCCAGTGCTTAGCAGGTTCAGGTGCTTTTTTCGAGTGTGGGAACCCCAGACACATGCTTAGGGATTGCCAAGTAGCTAGACAAGATCAGGATAGGGGCTGATGCCCGACCTCCAGTTCAGCAGCTCCACTAGCATGCCCAGCTCAACAGGGAGCATCTACTAGTACAGGTGGCAGACAACGCCAAAATAGATTTTATGCCCTAGCATCTCATCAGGAGTAGGAGGTCTTCCCAAATGTAGTCACTGGTATGTTACGAGTATTCCACCTTTATGTATATGCATTGTTAGATCCAGGGGCTACTTTATCCTTTTGACGCCCTATGTTGCTAGTAGTTTCAGAGTCTGACCCAAAATCTTATCAAAACCCTTCTCAGTCTCTACTCCAATTGGTGATTCAGTTATAGTTAGAAGGGTGTATAGAAATTGCCCTATCACAGTCCTTCAGAAAATCACCTCACCAGATTTAGTAGAGTTAGTCATGACCAATTTTGATGTTATCCTGGGCATGGATTGGTCATGTTATGCCTTAGTCAATTGTAGAACCCATGAAGTATAGTTTAGATTTCTAGGTGAGCTAGTCCTAGAGTGGAAGGGTAGTTCAGTTGTGTTTGTAGGTCGTTTTATTTCCTACCTTAAGGATAGAAAGATGATTTCTAAGGGTTGCGTGTATCATCTAGTTAGGGTTAAGGATGCTACATCTGAGACCCCGACTATCCAGTTAGTTCCAGTGGTGTGTAAATATCCAGAAGTTTTCCTAGATGATCTACCGAAAATTTCTCTCGAGATGAAAATTGATTTTGGTATTGACCTTCTTCCTGATACGCAACCTATATCTATCCCTCCTTACAGAATGGCTCTAGCTGAGCTAAAGGAGTTGAAGGAGCAGTTGAAAGACCTTTTAGACAAGAGATTCATCAGACCTAGCAAATCCCTGTGGGGTGCACCAGTTCTCTTTGTCCATAAGAAAGATGGTTCTTTTCGTTTGTGTATTGATTATCGACAATTGAGCAAGGATACCATCAAGAACAGGTATCCTCTCCCTAGGATTGATTATTTGTTTGACTAGCTTTAGGGTGCTAAGTGCTTTTTGAAAATAGACCTCAGATCCGGATACCATCAGCTCAGGGTTCAGGAGAGCAATATTTCGAAGACAACCTTTAGGACTTGGTATGGTCATTATGAGTTTGTAGTTATGTCTTTTGGACTAACGAATGCTCCTACAACTTTTATGGATTTGATGAACAGGGTTTTCAAGCCATACTTGGATATGTTAGTGATTATGTTCATATATGACATCCTTATATACTCTTAGAGCGAGGAGGAGCATGCCGCTCATTTGAGGGTGGTGCTACAGACTCTGAAGGATTTTCAGTTATATGCTAAATTTAGTAAATGTGAGTTTTGGTTAAACTCAGTGGCATTTTTGGGTCATGTGGTGTCAAGTGAGGGTGTACAGGTGGATTCCCAAAAGAAAGAAGCTGATACACCCTATAAGTTCTTGAAACTTAGCTGGCCTATTCACATGTTGGTTAAGAGTTTTAGAATTCCATACGTGCGAGAAAAGGTCCCAAGGAGAGACCGGACAAGCGCCAAGTCGGAGCGTCACAAGGAAAATGCGACTTATAAATCGCATTCGACAAATGCGACTTATAAATCACATTCGACAAATGCGACTTAAAGGCCCCAAGTATATAAGGCTCCCACTTCATTTTAAATCATTTTCACTTCATATTATTTCCAGTAAAAAAACAAAAATAGAGGGGAACGAAGGGTTTGATTAAATTTCCTTCTGTTTACATCGTCAAACACAGTCCAAACTCAAATTAACTTCGGGTAGCAAAGTATAAAGTTGTCGGGAGCATTCCTGCGAAGTTAGTTTCGCAAAATTCGACTAGCGAATTGTCGTCACGCCGAGCTAAGGTAAGTGGAATTTTTCCAAACTAGTGTTAATATACTCCCAACATTAAAGTGAGTATTTCTCCCTTCTAGAACCCTGAGAAATAGCGAGTTTTCAGTCGTTCTTCGATAAGTCGAAGAATAGGTAGTAGGTATAGCCATAATATGATTTCTTTCAAAAATAATAGTATAATTAATTCTATTCTTTCGTGAATGTGAATACAGTTGGGAGAAATAGCTGAATACTAGCCGAGTTATGCCAGTTAATTAGAAAGTCGGCAGTTAAGGTATGTAAAGCCAGTTTCTTTCGGCAAGCTAGTTGTTCTAGTATAGAAAAATAGTACAAATTTCAGTAGAGTGTTTCAGAAGTCGTATATTATGTTCAATATGAAATTTAGTAAGCATGTTAGAAATATAATACAGTGTTCAGCATGAAATTCAGTAAAACAGTATAAGTCCCAGTAGAATATTCAAGAAATATTATTACAGATTCAGTATATTTCAATATCAGATTCAGTATATTTTAGTATGACATTCAGAACAGAATACCAGAACATAAATATTATTATCAGATCTAGTATATATATTACATGTGCCTATTGTTATCTGTGGAGACATGATTGTTCTGTGTTGGGCACCCTTAGAGCTTCCTTGACCACCCCAAGGTTAATAGCTGTGTCGACTCGCCTGCCAGAGGGTGAGGATATGTCGCTCTACGGAGTGGCATGTCGTCCACCAGTGGACGAAGATGGGATGCAGATTCCCCATAGCAGGCTGATCAGCACTATACCACACCCCTTATCGAGCGCTTGCGCCCGAGGTGCAGATTTCAGATTTCAGATTTCAGGAGTCCTCCGGACTCAGATATAGCTATAGTCAGGGGCCCAGTGAGCCCAAGTTGCATATCCAAAGGGCCAGAAGGATGCTCATAGTTACTAGGTGGATGGTATGACCTGGGTAGGGGTATATAGATTGTGTGCTGGTTGGTACCTTACAGCTTATGGGGGCTGGTAAGGTTCTTATATGCTATGTTGTGTTAGTTATTAATAGATAGAAAGTAGACCGCCATGTTATCAGGTATGAGTCTTACTCTCTTCAGTAAAGTTATGCTCTTTTCAGTCAGTCTCAACCCGTCTCCTATTACTTCAGTATCAATCAGTATTATTATTAGCTTTCAGTTATTTTCAGTTATTGCTTTGCATACTCAATACAAGTGGTACTGACGCCCATTTTGGGGAGATGCATTACTTGCCTGCAGGTACTCATAGACGAGGAGCAGATCCCTCGTAGTTCCAGCCAGCGTACAGAGTCTTCAGCTCCTATCATCTGGAGCTTGACAGCTAAAGGTTTACTTCCCTTTTTGTTTGTACAGTATGGGTAGGTCGGGGCCCTGTCCCAACCATCTTATTATTCTTAGAGGCTTGCAGATTGTATATTCCCTGTGGTTAGTTGTACCGGTCGTGTGGGGCCGTGTGTATGTTTTTAGTTTGCATGTGATGGTTGTGTGGGGCCTTGTTCAGTTGTCAGTTGGTGACCTTGTCGGTCACAGATCAATTTAGCACTTGATTCTACTTTTCAGTGATAACTAGCAGCATGGTGGCCTTGTCGGCCCGCATAGGTTCCCTTATGTTCAGTTGTTCTGTGTAGTTGTTATATTCCTACAGGTGACTATAGGCCTTGTCAGCCGGAGGCTGTATTTACAGCCGTTATATAGCCTGTTGTTTTCATAAATCCAGAATTAGAGCCAGCCTGGCACCAGAAGTGCTTAGGCTCAGTAGTCCAGCAGTCCAGGTCCTAGTAGGGCACCAGGTGCCAGTCATGCCTCCCAAGGTAGGGCGTGACAAACTTGGTATCAGAGAAGGTAGTATCCCAAGGAGTCTGCAAGCCATGTTAAGTAGAGTCTTGTCTATGGATGTGTTGTGCACCATATATCATAGGCAGGAGGGTGCAAGACATGATAGGATGGTTACTCTTTCTTCATATTCAGTCGTGCCATAGAGCAGTACAGTATAGGGTTGAGTCCCTAAAGCTTACTGTAGTCTTTGTTTACAGATAAAATGTCAGATCAGCGACATCCTATCATAGGCTAAAGATTGGATACAACAGCAAGAGAGGGCACCAGCAGGATGCCCCAGTACCGATTAGAATCAACCCGATCTGAGGGCGACACAGAGGCATCGTCCCGACCTTCTCAACAGTCTCCACCCAATTAGGAGTCACTCGGGACAACACCACCTCCGACAATTCCTATACCTACACCATCTGACCAGGAGGTCAGGAGTGCCGTAGTTATGTTAGCGCAAATGATGGCCACTCAGCGCCCGTCAATGCCACCTACAGCTGCAGAGTTATCAGGTAGGCCTGGTAGTTCGAGGGTCCAAGAATTCATGGCACTAGGTCCCCCGCAGTTCATAGGGTCGGATCGGACAAAGGACCCCCAGGACTTCCTGGATCAGATGCAGAGGATTTTCTAGGTAATGCATGTTACATCTACAGAGTTGGTTGAATTGGCGGTATTCCGACTACGGGATATTGTTGTGTTGTGGTATGAGAGTTAGGAAAGGTCTCGAGGGAGAGATGTTGCCCCTCCAACCTGGTCCAGCTTTTAAGAGGCTTTCCTAGACCGTTATCTACTACGAGAGATCCGACAGGCCCGGATGGACCAGTTTTTACAACTGGAGCAGGGGGCGATGAGTGTTCGAGAATACGCCCTATAGTTCGATTCTTTGGCCCGCTATGCTCCGGCCTTTATAGACACCATGCCATCCAGAGTCCACCAGTTTATTATGGGGCTGAACCCATAATATATTGAGGCCTGTATGACAGCTATTTTGCAGGAAGATATGAATATTGCTCGAGTGCAGGCTTTTGCTCAGACTATTGAAGGCCTCAGACAGCGGCAACAGGATAGCAAACGAACAAGTCAGGAACAGTGCCGCAGGGACAGGTCAGATGAGTTACAGGGGGAGATTTGGAGAGGGCCTAGGCCACGGTTATCAGATAGGCCACCTAGACCCCCGCCTCCATCACAGCAGCAGAGGGGTAGATCCAGTCGCCGAGGACAGTCAGAGTCCTGCGGAAGTTCTCAAACAGAAGGTTCACCCCAGCAGAGAAGAGTAGAGCAGAGCAGGTATACACCACCACTTTGCCCTATTTGCAGCCGACGTTGTTCGGTTTCTACTCTGGGGTAATTACTACACGCAAGTGCAGATGGTCGAACAAGTAGTAAAGTGGCTTAAGTCAGCCAAGTATCGATCCCACAGGGACTGGGCTAGGGTACAATCTACTCAAGTGTCACTATATTTTAACTCTAAAAATGCAGACAACAGTGTGAAAAAGAGTTTGGTATTTTTGATTTCTAATTTTATGCTAATTATAAACGAATATACAATGTGAGTCTGAACTATGAATATGAGCATGCTGAGGTTAAATGAACATGTATAGAAACTAATTATCAATACAATGTTTGGTTAATCTTTCCTCCGGTTGCTAGTCAAGAATTATTGTCAATGGATTAAAACTCTCGGTTGAAAACAAAGAAATGCCTACATCCTTTCCTACAATACACGTCCTTCATTTCATTTCGTACAAACACCAGGCAATTTCTAGACATTTCATAATAGCATGGAATAAACAAAACCTCACCCCACATCTATTGCACATGCTCAATTCAAGACATATTCACAGATTCTTCAATCAACTAATTTCAAGAATTCAAAATTAAGCCTCAATCACACTGAATCGACTCTATGGCCTAGGTATCTCAACATATTTACAGAGTTGCATGCTTTCATACGAATCACCTTTGTATTTCAAATATCATGTACAACACGCAACCAAAATTCCGCACCCATAAAGTACTTAGAAGTTTTGGGATGCAACCCACAAAAGAAAACAACTGAAAAATAAATGAAAACAATCTACTCCTAACGACTACATTTCCCTTAAGACGGTCTTCATCCATCCATCATAGGGAACAGTCACTAGCTAAGACTTCGGTTCAATGGGACCAATCTCAGTAAAAGAACCAAAGGCAAACGCCGAGAAACCCAAGAATTAAAAAGATTTTAAAAATATCGAGCATTTCGATAAAACAAAAATATGTACAAAATCAGCTAGCAACATTCAGCAGCACACAACAGCTTCACATTTAATTACAATACAGAACATAAACATCACAATCACAGGGTCACAAAAATTTATTTTTTCAGGCATAACAACAGAACAGAAACATAAACAACAACACAACCAACACCTAACTACTCCCACCCCACAGTTATATCGAACACTGTCCCCAGTGTTCACAAAAATTAACATAGCAAAAAAATTGGGTGGTGGAACTCCCTGATCAATCAAAATACTCCACTTCTTCATCAAGTGTTGCTGCCTCGTCTCCCATGTCTGAATCGCCCCCATCGTCAATATCGGACTCCACATCGGAGTCCTCACGACGTGTCTCCTCATCTGTGGGGACATCATCATCCGTGGGCTCTACAAAAGCTGGCCCCACTCGGCATAGAGCCCTGGCATTTTCGCCCAAAGGGTAGTCTAGCTCGAGCTGCCATAGCTCCTCTTCTGTCGCCGGCCTCCCGTCTATTCGCAGCTGGAGCATCTGCATCCCATACATACGAGTCATGTACTAATCATCCCAAGCATGTCGCTCGGCTAATGTAAGAACTGGCCCATGGGTGGTGTCGGGTGCCTTAGTTTTGGTGACATCTAAGGCCCGCCGCTCCATCTGCGGGATGTAGTCAAGGGCCTCTTCCTCAATATCCAGGCCCCTCAGGAATATGGTGAGTAGTCCGCCAAATCCATATCTGTGCCCTTGATGCAAACGGGCTCTCTTCATGGCGGAGATAATCACCGCCCCCACATTGATCTCCAGCCCCTTCATCAGGGCGTACACCAAGCATACACGTTCCTGGGTTACATCCTTCATATGCACCCCCGGCATTAGGCAGGAACAAACAATCTTCAGCCATATCTTGGCTTCCTTGTTCATCTGTGAGTAAGGTAAGGTCTGATGGTAGCCCCTCTCCTTATGTCTGCTCCACTGAGCTGTTGATCGGGTTCCACACAAAGTGTGTCTGATATCTGCATATGGTGGAGTGATATTCAGCTGTCGAAGCACATGGGCGTCTGTGTCCCGCGCCCCTAGGATAGCATTGAGGTGGTGGGGCTCAAAAGTGACTATTTGCCCTCTTATTTTGATGGTGTGACTTCTAAGAGTCGGGTTCCAGTTGGCGTAGAATTCCCAAATCAAGTTCAAGTTGCATTCCTTTGGCTCTTCAAAGATGAAGTTCAGCCCAACTGCCTCGATCCTCTGGACAATCCTGGGGAACTCTTGTGCCAACGGTTCCCTTGCTATGTGTTCCTCGGGGAAGTACTTGCCCTCCTTGTGCTTTGCGTACCATTTCTTCCTCTCCTCTAGCACCCACCTGGTTCCGTATTTACGGCGTTGGCCGCGTAGAACCGCTGGTGCTGCTGGGTCCGCTGTGCCCAGTCTGATTCTTTTTCTTCCGGCGCCAGATGTTGATGCACCTTTTCCCTTGTCTTGCCTGCTTGTCATTGTTCCTGTCAAAACAAACAGACAAGTTCAATGTTAAGCCAATTAAACTTAGCTTTGACTGAGGTTGGGTTAAGCTAGGCTACCCCACACTTAGTATTTAGCCAAAATTACAACATTAAGGCAAGATTGTACTTATTTACACAAACAAACAACAAGACATAACAAATATGCTTAGTACCTTGGGAGAATTCGACGGTATACATTCCATGTACTACTCAGACTTCGTACAGCTAACCACAATCCTTACCTATCGATAACATGTTATCCCATAGCACTTAGCAAGGAAAAACAAAAGAAAAATTTTAACTACATGATCCTATACAATTCACCCATTTTTTGCAATGTCCAATTAACCCGAGAATTCGTCGGTCTTTTAGCATAATCACAGTTAGCACAATCGACTCATCTCCCCCAACATGTACAACCTAGCATGAATTTCACTAGTTCAACTAAATTTTTCCATCTCAAACTCAAAGTCAAGCCCTACCTATGATTTTATAAAAAAATTGATTAAGCTATGTAATTATCGAGTTCAAGCAATCACACCGTTACTCCGAACATCAATCAATAATAATTTAATTGAATTTAAGCTTAATTTCTCCTTAGGGCAAGTTTTGCTCATATCACATGTTCAAAATTGAAAAATTTCGACAAGAATTGAGATAGAGTTGAAGAACATACCTTGAATTCGAAGAAATGATGAAAACTTGATGAAATTATGGGCCTAAGTTTGTGTCACGTTGAGGGGGAAGGGGTTTTTGGGAGGTTGGTTGTGGAGAGTATGAAAAATGAGGAAAAATGAGGTGGGATTGGGGTTAAAAAGTGGGAATTTCGTGCGGGTCACCCGGCGACCCGGGGGGACCCGTCGCGATATACACCTCAATGTGTCACGGAGGGTAACGCGGAGCATGTCCTCTATGACATTGAGCCATCGCGTAGGTGTTCTGGAATTCGTAAAAATTCCAGAATTACCTTCAACGTGTCACGGAGGGTAACGCGGAGGTCCTCCTCCGTGACACGGAGCCATCGCCCTAGCTCACTGTTTTGCCACTTTTTATTCTTTTTCATACCTCGGATTTTCCGTTGTGATTCCTTGCATGTTTACCCTCTGTTCAACCTGAAATTCATCTTACTACAAGAAATTGGTTAGAATTATAGGATTCACTCAAAATAAAAATAAGAATAAAAATAAAAACTAACAATTTCGTTGTTAATAAAAAAAAGAAAAAGAAAAGAAATCTATTCACATTCTACAAAGAAAAATTTCACAGGTTGCCTCCCGTGCAGCGCCTGGTTTACCGTCGCGGCTCGACATCATTCAGCTCAATCATCTTCTAGGGTGACAGATGTTTTCTCTCGACCACCGTCCTCACCCCAGTAGTGCTTACATCTCTGCCCATTAACTAAGAACTTGACACTCCGATCTTCTTGCCACAACTCTACTGCCCCGTGCGGGGTCATTCTCACCACTTCAAATGGCCCTGACCATTTGGACCTCAGCTTTCCTGGAAACAACTTCAATCTTGAATTGAAGAGCAATACTTTCTACCCTGGATCGAAGATACGATGCACCACATGCTTGTCATGCCACCTTTTCATTTTCTCCTTGTAGTACTTGGCACTCTCATAAGCATGCCAGCGGAATTCTTCAAGTTCACGGAGTTGCATTAGTCTCTTCTTGCCCGCTAGCTCTAAGTCCATATTCAATTTCCTCACGGCCCAGAAGGCTCAGTGCTCTAGCTCCACCGGCAGATGACAAGCTTTACCATAGACCAATCGGTATGGTGAGGTTCCAATCGGTGTCTTATAAGCAGTTCTATACGCCTACAACGCATCATCAAGTTTGCTTGACCAATCATTTCGTTGTGTGTTTACCGTTTTCTGGAGAATCTGCTTCACTTCTCTATTCGACACCTCCACTTGCCCACTAGTTTGGGGGTGGTATGCTGTTGCCACTTTGTGGCACACCCCATACTTGGCTAGTAGTTTCTTGAAACTTGCATTGACAAAATGAGCCCCTCCATCACTGATAATGGCTCAGGGTGTTCCGAACCTGGTGAGAATGTGTTTTTTCACAAATTTTGTTACCACCTTGTTGTCATTCCTGGGGCAAGCTATTGCTTCCACCCAATTTGATATATAGTCTATGGCCACCAAGATGTAACGATTACCAAATGACGGTGGGAACGGGCCCATGAAATCAATGCCCCATACATCAAAGGTCTCTACTTCCAGTATATTCTGCAGCGGCATCTCTTGTCTTCTACCAATTGTTCCTGTACGCTGACATCTATCACACATTTTGACGTATGCCATAGAGTCTCTGAATAGTGTAGGCCAAAAGAACCCTGACTGTAGAACCTTGTGTGCTGTTCGCTCGCCTCCATGGTGACCCCCATACAACGAAGAGTGACAGCTCCTCAACACCTCTGCAATCTGACTCTCCGGGATGCATCTTCTCATCACCTAATCTGGTCCCAGTTTAAATAAGTATGGTTCATCCCAAACAAAGTGCCGGCAATCATGCCTCAATTTCCTTCTCTGTTGGTCTATTGCCTCAGGTGGGTAGACTCCACTCACTAGCAAGTTGACTATGTCTGCGTACCAGGGAACTTCAGCTTCCCCTACTGCCAAGAGATGCTCATCCGGGAACTCCTCATTGATGTTATCACCTTCCATCATATGCGATCGGCTCTCCAATCACGATAAGTGATCTGCCACCTGATTTTCGCTCCCCTTTCTGTCCTTAATCTCAAGGTCGAACTCTTGCAACAACAGGATCCATCTGATCAGCCTGAGCTTAGCATCCTTCTTGTTAAATAGGTACCGAATCACTGCATGATCGGTGTACACCACTACTTTTGACCCCACCAAATAGGACCTGAATTTGTCAAATGCAAACACCAATGCTAGCATTTCCTTCTCTATGACTGTGTAATTGCTTTGGGCCATATTCAGCGTTTTGCTTGCATAATGAATAGAATGAAAGATTCTACTTTTCCTTTTCATCAATACAGCTCCCACAGCCACATCACTCGCATCACACATCAGCTCAAATGGTTGTCCCCAATCCAGAGAAGTAAGGATAGGTGTTTCTATCAATTTCTGCTTCAACTCCTCAAATGCTTTAACACACTCATCATCCAACTCAAACTTTACCTCGAAAAGTTTCTGATGAACCGTCAGTAGAATCCTGCATGCCCAAGAAAACTGCAAACACCTTTCACCGACACAGGTGGTGGCAACTTCTCAATAACTTCGATCTTAGCACGATCGACTTCCAACCCCTTGCGAGACACTTTGTGGCCAAGGACAATACCCTCCTTAACTAGGAAGTGGCATTTCTCCCAGTTTAGTACAAGGTTGGATTCCTCGCAGCGAGTCAGCACCCTGTCAAGATTCTGCAAACAAGTAGCAAACGAATTACCGAAAACAGAAAAGTCATCCATAAATACCTCAACAAAATCCTCCACCATGTCGTGGAAAATAGCCATCATGCATCTCTAGAATGTGGCGGGTGCATTGCATAACCCAAATGGCATCCGCCTAAAAGCATATGTCCCATAAGGACAGGTAAAAGTAGTCTTCTCTTGGTCCTCCGGAGCTATGGCTATTTGGTTATAACTAGAGTACCCATCAAGGAAACAATAATATTCCTGTCCAGCCAACCTATCCAATATTTGATCAATGAATGGGATAGGATAATGATCTTTCATTGTGGCTTCATTCAGCTTTCTATAGTCCATGATAATCCACCAGCCTGTGACAGTTCGTGTAGGAATCAACTAATTTTTCTCATTGGTGACCACGGTCATCCCTCCATTCTTTGGAACGCACTAAACGGGGCTGACCCATTCACTGTCTGAAATCGGGTAGACCACACCTGCATCAACCCACTTAATTATTTCTTTCCTAACCACATCCTTCATTGATGGATTTAGCCTTCGTTGCGGTTGAACGGTTGGTTTTGCTCCTGTCTCCATGAAAATCCTGTGTGTGCAAAAAGCTGGATTGATACCCTGAATATCTGACATTTGCCAACCCATTGCTTTCTTTCTTTTTCTGAGGACACCCGATGCTTCCTTCTCCTGCGCCTCCGTCAATTCTGCGGAGATGATGACTGGTAACGTCTCATCTTCCCCCCAAAAGACATATTTTAAATGGGGAGGCAATTCTTTCAATTCCAGCTTTGGTGCCTCCTCAATGGATGGTTTCGGCAACGGTTTTAGGGACCTCATCAAGGATTGAAATTCCTGTCTCCTCGGATGCCTTTGAGACTCATTCAACATTTGGACCACCTCATAGTCATCTCTATCTCTAAAATGATCAGAGTGCATCAACACTCTTTCGAGTGGGTCTTGAGATTTAACACTCTGACGAATTTCTTCTTGTTCAACCACACTGATTTCTGACAGCTCCTCATGTATGGCTGGCAGCTTCATGGCTTTAAACACATCAAACACCTTAATCTTGTCGTGTGCTTGCATGGTTAGCTGTCCTGCAGCTACATCAATTAGCGCTTTCCCGGTCACCAAGAAGGGACGTCCCAAAATAAATGGGACTTCCGCGTCTGGCTCAAAATCCAGCACGACGAAATCTATCGGGAAGATAAGGGAGCCCACTTGCGCCAGCACATCCTACACAATGCCATCAGGTCTGGCTAAGGACCGATCCGCTAGTTGAAAGATCACTGTTGTTGGTCTAGGACTCCCTAGACCCAACTTCTTGAATACCGATGACGGCATCAAATTAATGCTCACTCCCAAATCACATAATCCGCGAGCTCGGATACTCTGCCCAATTGTAATTTGTATATTAAAGCTCCCAGGATCCTTGAGCTTTGTGGGAAGTCGGTTTTGTATCCGGGAAGTGCACTCCTCCGTGAGAGCTACCGTGGCATACTCAGTCAACCGACTTTTGTTTGCCACGATGTCCTTAATGTACTTTGCATATTTCGGCACTCCCTGCAAAACATCAACAAGAGGTAAGTTAATATGTACCTATTTCAGCACCTCCATGAATTTCTTGAAACACCCCTCCTCCTTGTGTTTCTTTAATCTTTGAGGGAACGGGGGTGGTGGTCTTTCTGATTCAGCTTCCTTTTTCTTCCCCCTCTCATTACTCTGCTCCCTCTCAACTTCTGCTGCTCCCGATTATTCAGGTGGTCTTTCTGGTTCCACCTCTTTAAGCTGCAAACCACTCCTTGTGGTCACTGCATTCACCTACTTGGGGTTGGGATCTGTGTCGCTCGGAAGTCCTCCTTTAGGACTGGTGTTTTGGGCTCCAGCAAATTGCCCAAATTGATATTCAAGTGCCTTAGTAGCTAATTGGTTGTTCTTCACCTCAGCTGCCAATTTCACACAGTCAGCCTGCAATTGAGCTTGGTTAGCTATCATTGTCTTGAACATCTCCTTAATGCTGGGTGATGGTGGTGGAGGAGGTGCATTGTTGTTTCTATATTGTGCTTGATAGTTCTACTGCCCTCCTTGATTCCTCTGTGCCCCCTGACTCGAACATTGCCCTTGATGGTTGTTGCTACCCCAAGAGAAATTCGGGTGATTCCTCCAGTTGGAATTGTAGCTGTTGCCATACTGTTGATGGTTGTTCCTCTGTACATTTCCCACAAAGTTCACCGAGTCAGGATTTGCTCCACAACACTCAACTGAGTGTTCACTACTCCCGCACACTTCATGACCTTGGGCAAATTTATATGCCCAAGTGATACCTAAATGTGTCATTTTAGCCTTGTTTATCTATCAATGTTTATACATTCTCTTGTGATTGATAATAAAATGTGAATTTATTACTAACCAACATGATTAGCGTTGTTTTGCAGGTGAAATATAATTTTGTGAAGCTAAAATGCGTGTTTGGAGAGATCGGGGTTGGACTCGGATGTAGCAAAGGACATAGCATTGGACGGCACAAATTAAAGGGGCTCCGCGATGGAGCCGTGTCACACTGCCATCGCGGAGGCCTTCTGCCTGGATAGGGAATTTTTGGCCAAATTCCAGTGTGGGTACGCATTGGGGCCATGGCACATTGGCCTAGCCCCACGTTGCACGTCGTGCCACGTTGGGCCTTATTACCTGGACAGTCAAATTCCAGTGAGGCTCCGCGTCAGTGGCGTGTCACGGAGGCAGTGCTCCGCGATGCACTCCGTGACACATTGCTTGTTATTCCGGGAAAAATTCCCACTAGTATAAATAGAACACTTAGGTTCATTTTTCAATATTCTGACTTGGTGGAGTAAGAACGTGGATTACAGGCAGTTGAGGGGACGAAAATCTCAGGGTTTTTCTCTATCTCCTTCTTCTTTAATTCAATTGGTTGTATGTTTAACACTCATTTTAACTATGTTTAATCCACGAATGAGTGGCTAATTCCTCTTCTTGCTGAGGTTAAGAACAATGGTATTGAAATGTGATTGTTGATTAAGTTGGTTTTTCATCTTTTCTTCCATGGTTGTTCTATTGATTCTTGTTCTTACTACATTAATGTGTGGCCTATGTTAATGTATATCTAAAAAGTCCGGTTTCACTCGAGAGAGCAAGAAATTGGAAAGTTGTGAATCAATAGGATATGATCTTTTCTTAGTTTGGGAAAATTGAGAATTGATTTACCTTCAGGATAGAAATATACCTGAAAGTCGTATTAGTCAATTAAGGAACCGGTGTTGTATGGCTAGAACATGAATTTCGTTTAATCACAGAAATGTAGGTGGACGGTTCATGATTCTTAAGTTGGGTTAAATACGAGAGTTTTAATCCATTGGCAATAGTTCTTGACTAGAAACCAGAGGAAAAGTCAACCAAATTATATCGATAATTTATTTCCTTACATGTTCGTTTAACCTCAGCATGCTCACATTCATAGTTCAGACTCAAATTATATAATCTTTGTAAATTTAGGATAAAATTAGAAATCAAAATATCAAACTCTTCTTTGCACTGTTGTCTTCATTGTTAGAGTTAAAATAGAGTACACTTGAGTAGATTGCTACCTTATCCCAATCCCTGTGGGATCGATAATTGGCTTACTTAAGCCACTTTACTACTTGTTCGACCACGTGCACTTGCGTGTAGCTTTATACCCAAAGCAAAAACCCGAACAAGTTTTTGGCGCCGTTGCCGGGGACTGGCAATTGGTGACTTTTTCTTAAGTGTTAATTTACTATATTTTTTTTTCTTAGTGTTGACAACTTGGTCTTAGCCTGTATTTTGCAGAAATACTGCTGAACACTAGCAAGAGACAAGGAGTTGGTGGACTCATATTTAGAGCCTGAAAGACTATTTCATCGTCAGCGGAGAGAAGCTCTAGAGAGAAAGCTACAGTTGCTCAGACAAACAATTATGGAGCAACAACAGAATCCACCAGTAGTACGGGCAATGTTAGTGCCTGAGGAAGTAGCAGCTTGGCCGGTTCGCGAGGTGGAAATCCCACATGCTAACAATGTCACATCTAGCATCCGCAAACCTGAGCCAGGAGGGAGGTTCGAGCTCAAGCAAAACATGGTGTAATTGCTGCACACCAGCGGGCAGTTCACAGGTCTCCCTCATGAGGATCCACAACAGCATCTGCAAAATTTTTTGGAGATAAGTGACACTTACATCCCCGCTGGAGTGTCATCAGATTATGTCAGGCTTACATTGTTCCCATTTTCACTATTGGGAGAAGCCAAGAGGTGGTTGAAAGCTGAGCCACCAAATTCTATTACTACTTGGGATGATCTTGCAAGGAAATTCTTGATACGATTTTTTCCATCCGGTAAAACAGCAAGACTTAGAAGTCAAATTCTAAGTTTTAAACAGAGAGAGGGAGAGAATCTATATCAAGCCTGGGATAGATTCAAGTCCATGTTGCGGGATTGTCCTCATCATCATCAATCCAATGATGTGCTGGTGCACACCTTTATAGAGGGTTTGGAACCCCACACAAAAATCTTGCTAGACTCAGCAGCTGGGGAACAAGCATTGGAGAAAACTTATGAGGAGCTGTATACCTTGTTAAACTATATTTTGCAGGGCAATCCGGAGTGGAATGCTTATTCGTCAATAGGAGGAACAAGGAAAGCAGCAGGAGTTTTAGAAGTGGATGGTTTTACAGCTATTGCTGAATAGATAGTTGCTTTACAGAATCAGCTCAACACCCACTTCAGTAACATGACAATGAACCAGACTCAAGCCCCAGTGAATGCAGTGCAGCAGATTTGGTGTGAAGTGTGCGGGAGTAGTGAGCACTCAGTTGAGTGTTGTAGAGAAAATCCTGACTCGGTGAACTTTGTGGAAAATGTATAGAGGAACAACCACCAATAGTATGGCAACAACTACAATTCCAACTGGAGGAATCACCCGAATTTCTCTTGGGGTAGCAACAACCATCAAGGGCAAAATTCGAGTCAGCGGGCACATAGGAATCAAGGAGGTAATCAGAACTATCAGGCACAATATAGAAACAACAATGCACCTCCTCCACCACCATCACCCAGTATTGAGGAGATGTTCAAGACGATGATAGCTAACCAAGCTCAATTGCAGGCTGACTATGTGAAATTGGCAGCCGAGGTAAAGAACAACCAGTTAGCTACTAAGGCACTTGAATATCAATTTGGGCAATTTGCTGGAGCCCAAAATACCAGGCCTAGAGGAGGACTTCCGAGCGACACAGATCCCAATCCCAAGCAGGTGAATGCGGTGACCACAAGGAGTGGTTTGCAGCTGAAAGAGGTGGAACCAGAAAGACCACCTCAATAATCGGGAGCAGCAGAAGTTGAGAGGGAGCAAGGTGAAGAGAGGGGGAAGAAAAAGGAAGATGAATCAGAAAGACCACCACCCCGGTTCCCTCAAAGATTAAAGAAACACAAGGAGGAGGCGTGTTTCAAGAAATTCATGGAGGTGCTAAAGCAGGTACATATTAACTTACCTCTTGTTGATGTTTTGTAGGGAGTGCCAAAAAATGCAAAGTACATTAAGGACATCGTGGCGAACAAAAGTCGATTGACTGAGTATGCTACGGTAGCTCTCACGGAGGAGTGCACTTCCCAGATACAAAACCGACTGCCCACAAAGCTCAAAGATCCTGGGAGCTTTACTATACAAATTACAATTGGGCAGAGTATCCGAGCTCGCGGATTATGTGATTTGGGAGCGAGCATTAATTTGATGTCGTCATCGGTATACAAGAAGTTGGGTCTAGGGAGTCCTAGACCAACAACAGTGATCTTGCAAGTAGCGGATCGGTCCTTAGCCAGACCTGATGGCATTGTGGAGGATGTGCTGGTGCAAGTGGGCTCCCTTATCTTCCCGGTGGATTTTGTCGTGCTGAATTTTGAGCCAGATGCGGAAGTCCCATTTATTTTGGGACATCCTTTCTTGGCGACCGGGAAAGCGCTGATTGATGTAGCTGCAGGGAAGCTAACCATGCGAGCACACGACAAGATTGAGGTATTTGATGTGTTTAAAGCCATGAAGCTGTCGGCCATACATGAGGAGCTTTCAGCAATCAGTGTGGTTGAACATGAAGAAATTTGTCAGATTGTTGAATCTCAAGACCCACTGGAAAGAATGTTGATGCACTCCGATCATTTTGGAGATAGAGATCCTTATGAGGTGGTCCAAATGTTGAATGAGTCACAAAGGCATCCGAGGAGACAGGAATTTCAATCCTTGATGAGGTCCCTAGAACCGTTGCCGAAACCATCCATTGAGGAGGCACCAAAGCTAGAATTGAAAGAATTGCCTCCCCATTTAAAATATGTCTTTTTGGGGGGAAGATGAGACGTTACCAGTCATCATCTCCGCAGAATTGACGGAGGTACAGGAGAAGGAAGCATTGGGTGTCCTCAGAAAAAGGAAGAAAGCAATGGGTTGGCAAATGTCAGATATTCAGGGTAACAATCCAGCTTTTTGCACACACAGGATTTTCATGGAGACAGGAGCAAAACCAACCGTTCAGCTGCAATGAAGGCTAAAACCAGCAATGAAGGATGTGGTGAGGAAAGAAATAATCAAGTGGCTCGATGCAGGTGTGGTCTACCCTATTTTAGAAAGTGAATGGGTCAGCCCCGTTCAGTGCGTTCCAAAGAAAGGAGGGATGGTCGTGGTCACCAATGAGAAAAAAGAGTTGATTCCTACACGAACTGTCACAGGCTGGCGAATTTGCATGGAATATAGAAAGCTTAATGAATCCACAAGGAAAGATCATTATCCTATGCCGTTCATTGATCAAATACTAGATAGGTTGGCTGGACAGGAATATTATTGTTTCCTTGATGGGTACTCTGGTTATAACCAAATAGACATAGCTCCGGAGGACCAAGAGAAGACTACTTTTACCTGTCCTTATGGGACATATGCTTTTAGGCGGATGCCATTCGAGTTATGTAATGCACCGGCCACATTCCAGAGATGTATGATGGCTATTTTCCACGACATGGTGGAGGATTTTGTTGAGGTATTTATGGTTGATTTTTCTGTTTTCGGTAATTCGTTTGCTACTTGTTTGCAGAATCTTGACAAGATGCTGGCTCGCTGTGAGGAGTCCAACCTTGTACTAAACTGGGAGAAATGCCACTTTTTAGTTAAGGAGGGTATTTTCCTTGGCCACAAAGTGTCTCGCAAGGGGTTGGAAGTCGATCGTGCTAAGATCGAGGTTATTGAAAAGTTGCCACCACCTGTGTCGGTGAAAGGTGTTCGCAGTTTTCTTGGGCATGCAGGATTCTACAGACGGTTCATCAAAAACTTTTCCAAAATTTCTAGACCATTATGCAGATTGTTATAAAAAGAGGTAAAGTTTGAGTTGAATGATGAGTGTGTGAAAGCAGTCGAGGAGTTGAAGCAGAAATTGATAGAAGCACCTATCCTTACTTCTCCGGATTGGGGACAACCATTTGAGTTGATGTGTGATGCGAGTGATGTGGCTGTGGGAGCTGTAATGGGGAAAAGGAAAAATAGAATCTTTCATTCTATTCATTATGCAAGCAAAATGCTGAATACGGCCCAAAGCAATTACACAGTCACAGAGAAGGAAATGCTAGCATTGGTGTTTGCATTTGACAAATTCAGCTCCTATTTGGTGGGTTCAAAAGTAGTGGTGTACACCGATCATGCAGCGATTCGGTACCTATTTAACAAGAAGGATGCTAAGCCTAGACTGATTAGATGGATTCTGTTGTCGCAAGAGTTCGACCTTGAGATCAAGGACAGAAAGGGGAGCGAGAATCAGGTGGCAGATCACTTATCGCGATTGGAGAGCCGGTCGCATGTGATGGAAGGTGATAACATCAATGAAGAGTTCCCTGATGAGCAGCTCTTGGCAGTAGGGGAAGCTGAAGTTCCCTGGTACGCAGACATAGTCAACTTGCTAGTGAGCGGAGTCTACCCACCTAAGGCAACAATCCAACAGAGAAAGAAATTGAGGCATGATTGTCGGCACTTTGTTTGGGATGAACCATACTTATTTAAACAGGGACCGGATCAGGTAATGAGAAGATGCATCCCAAAGAGTCAGATTGCAGAGGTGTTGAAGAGATGTCACTCTTCGTTGTATGGGGGTCACCATGGAGGCGAGCGAACAGCACATATGGTTCTACAGTTAGGGTTCTTTTGGCCTACACTGTTCAGAGACTCTATGGCATACGTCAAAATGTGTGATAGATGTCAGCGTACAGGAACAATTGGTAGAAGACAAGAGATGCCACAGCAGAATATACTGGAAGTAGAGACCTTTGATGTATGGGGCATTGATTTCATGGGCCCATTCCCACCGTCATTTGGTAATCGTTACATCTTGGTGGCCGTAGACTATGTATCAAAATGGGTGGAAGCAATAGCTTGCCCCAAGAATGACAACAAGGTAGTAACGAAGTTTGTGAAAAAACACATTCTCACCAGGTTCAGGACACCCCGAGCCATTATCAGTAGGGCTCACTTTGTCAATGCAAGTTTCAAGAAACTACTAGCCAAGTATGGGGTGCCCCACAAAGTGGAAACAGCATACCACCCCAAAACTAGTGGGCAAGTAGAGGTGTCGAATAGAGAAGTTAAGCAGATTCTCCAGAAAACGGTAAATACACAACGGAATGATTTGTCAAGCAAACTTGATGATGCGTTGTGGGCGTACAGAACTGCTTACAAGACACCGATTGGAACCTCACCATACCGATTGGTCTATGGTAAAGCGTGTCATCTGCCGGTGGAACTAGAGCACTGAGCCTTCTGGGCCGTGAGGAAGTTGAATATGGACTTAGAGCTAGCGGGAAAGAAGAGATTAATGCAACTCAGTGAACTTGAAGAGTTCCGCTGGCATGCCTATGAGAGTGCCAAGTACTACAAGGAAACAATGAAAAGGTGGCATGACAAGCATGTGGTGCATCGCATTTTCGAGCCAGGGCAGAAAGTATTGCTCTTCAATTCAAGATTGAAGTTTTTTCCAGGAAAGCTGAGGTCTAAATGGTCGGGACCATTTGAAGTGGTGAGAATGACCCCGCACGGGGCAGTACAGTTGTGGCAAGAAGATCGGAGTGCCACGTTCTTAGTAAATGGGCAGAGATGCAAGCACTACTGGGGTGAGGACGGTGGTCGAGAGAAAACGTCCGTCACCCTAGAAGATGACTGAGCTGAATGACGTCGAGCCGCGACGGTAAACCAGGCGCTGCACGGGAGGCAACCCGTGAAATTTTTCTTTGTAAATTGGGAATAAATTTATTTTTTCTTTTTTCTTGATTAACAACAAACTTTTTAGTTTTTATTTTTGTTTTTGTTTTTATTTTGAGTGAAACCTATAATTCTAACCAATTTCTTGTTGTAAGATGAATTTCAGGTTGAACGGAGGATAAATCTGCAAGGGATAGCAAAGGAAAATTCGAGGTATGAAAAATAATAAAAAGTGGCAAAACAGTGAGCTAGGGCGATGGCTCTGTGTCACGAAGGAGGGCCTCCGCGTTACCTTCCGTTACACGTTGGGGTGTAAATCTGGAATTTTTAAAATTCCAGAACACCCACGTGACAGCTCCGTGTCACGGAGGGCATGCTCCACGTTACCCTCCGTGACACGTTGAAGTGTATATCGTGATGGGTCACACCGGGTTGCCGGGTGACCCGCGCGAATTTCCCACTTTTAAACCCTGATTCCCCCTCCATTTTCCTCATTTTTCATATCTTCCGTGACCAACCTCCCAAAAACCCCTTCCCCCTCAACATGACACGGACTTAGGCCAAGAATTTCATCGAGTTATCATCAATTCTTCGAATTCAAGGTATGTTCTTCGATTCTATCTCATTTGTTGTCGATTTTCTTTGAGATTGAACATGTGATATGAGCTAAACTTGCCCTAACTAGAAATTAAGCTTAAATTCAATTGAATTATTGTTGATTGATGTTCGGAGTATCATTGTGATTGCTTGAACTCGTTAATTACATAGTTTAATCGAATTTTTGGATAAAAATCATAGCTAGGGTTTGCCTTTGAATTTGAAATGGAAAAATTTAGTTGAACTCGTGACATTCATGCTGGGTTGTACATGTTGAGTGAGATGAGTCGATTACTATGCTAAAAGACCGACGGATTCTCGGGTGAAGGAAATATTGGAATTTGCAAGAATAGGGTGAATTGTAGAGGATCATGTAGTTAAATTTTTCTTTTGTTTCTCCTTGCTAAGTGCTATGGGATAAAATGTTATCGATGATAATGATTGTGGCTAGCTATACGAAGTCTGAGTAGTACATAGAATATATATCATCGAATTCTCCAAATGCACTAAGCATATTTGTTATGTTTGTTGTTTGTTTGTGTAAGTAAGCACGATCTTGCCTGAATGTTGTAATTTTGGCTAAGGACTAAGTGTGGGGTAGCCTAGCTTAACCCAACCTTAGTTGAAGCAAATTTTAATTGGCTGAACATTGATCTTTTCTATTTGGGTTGACAGGAAAAATGGCAAGCAGGCAGGACAAGGAAAAAGGCGCATCAACATCTGGCGCCGAAAGAAAAAGAATCAGACTGGGCACAACGGTCCCAGCAGCACCAGCGGTTCCACGCGGCCAACGCCGTCAATATGGAACTAGGTGGGTGACAGAGGAGGGGAAGAAGTGGTACGCAAAGCACAAGGAGAGCAAGTACTTCCCCGAGGAACACATAGCAAGGGAACCGTTGGCACAGGAGTTCCCCAGAATTGTCCAGAGGATCGAGGCAGCTGGGCTGAACTTCAACTTTGAAGAGCCCAAAGAATGCAACTTGCACTTGATTCGGTAAATTCTACGCCAACTGGAACCCGACTCTCAGAAGTCACACCATCAAAATAAGGGGGCAAATAGTCACTTTTGAGCCCCACCACCTCAATACTATCTTAGGGGCGCGGGACACAGACGCCCACGTGCTTCGACAGCTGAATATCACTCCACCATATGCGGACATCAGAAGCACTTTGGGTGGAACCCGATCGACGGCTAGGTGGAGCAGACATGAGGAGAGGGGATACCATCAGACTTTGCCCTACTCACAGATAAACAGGGAAGCCAGGATATGGCTTAAGATCATGTGTTCCTGCCTAATCCCGGGGGTGCATATGACGGATGTAACCCTGGATCGTGTATGCTTGGTGTACGCCCTAATGAAAGGGCTGGAGATCAACGTGGGAGCGGTGATTATCTCCGCCATGAAGAGAGCCCGGTTGCATCAGGGGCACAAATATGGATTTGGTGGATTACTCACCACATTCCTGAGGGGCCTGGACATTGAGGAAGAGGCCCTTGACTATATCCCGAAGATGGAGCGGCGGGCCTTAGATGTCACCAAAACTAAGGCTCCCGACACCACCCACGGGCCAGTGCTTACACTAGCCAAGCGACATGCTCGAGATGATCTGTACATGGCTCGCATGTACGGGATGCAAATGCTCCATCTACGGATAGGAGGGAGGCCGGCAACAGAGGAGGAGCTATGGCAGCTCGAGCTAGACTACCCTTTTGGCGAAAATGCCAGGGTTCTATGCCGAGTGGGGCCACTTTTGTAGAGCCCATGGATGATGATGTCCCCACAGATGAGGAGACACGTTGTGAGGACTCCGATGTGGAGTCCAATGATGACGATGGCGGTGATTCAGACATGGGAGACGAGGCAGCAACACCTGATGAAGAAGTGGAATATTTTGATTGATCAGGGAGTTCCGCCACCCAATTTTTTATGTTATGTTAATTTTTATGAACACTAGGGACAGTGTTCGAGATAAGTGTGGGGTGGGAGTAGTTAGGTGTTGGTTGTGTTTTTGTGTATGTTCTGTTCTGTTGTTGTGCCTGATGAAAAATTTTGTGACCCTGTGATTTGTGATTGTGAACTTTTGTTCTGTATTGTAATTAAATGTGAAACTGTTGTGTGTTGCTGAATATTTTGCTAGCTGATTTTGTACATATTTTTGGTTTCATCGAAATGATCGATATTTTTAAAATTTCTCTTTTTTCAATTCTTGGGTTTCTCGGCTTTTGTTTTTGATTCTTTTACCGAGAATGGTCCCATTGAACCAAAGTCCTAGTTAGTGCCCGTTCCCTATGATGGATGGATGACGACAGTCTTAAGGGAAATGTAGTCGTTAGGAGTAGATTTTTCATTTATTTTTCAGTCATTTTCTTTTGTGGGTTGCATCCCAAAACCTGTAGTTACTTTATGGTTGCGGAATTCTGGTTGCGTGTCGTACATGATATTTGAAATGCAAAAGTGATTCGTATGAAAGCATGCAACTTTGTAAATATGTTGAGATACCTAGGCCATAGAGTCGATTCAGTATGATTGAGGCTTAATGTTTGAATTCTTGTAATTAGCTGATTGAAGAGTTTGTGAATACGTCTTGAATTGAGCATGTGCAATAAGTGTGAAGTGAGGTTTTCTTTAGTCCATACTATTTTGAAGTGTCTAGAACTTGCCTGGTGTGTGTACGAAACGAAATGAAGGACGTGTATTGTAGGAAAGGATGTAGGCATTTCTTTGTGTAAACCGAAAGTTTCTCTTTTTCATTATTGTACACACCTTGAATGTACACCCTAGTTAGCCCGTTGAGCCTTTAGCCTATTTTTTTCTTGTGTCAAAATGTGTAAACCGAGCTTAACCCCTTCTTTTCATTAGCCGTAAATTTGATCCAAAACTCTTAAGCGCTTAAGAAGAGAAAATAATTCTCCCAAAGTGTGAAAGAGTGAGAATGGTGAAAAGAAAAGAAAAGCAGAGTGATGAAAGGAAAGAAAAGGTTGAAGGTGCACTTGTTATAAATAAAATATAATGAAGGTGTCTGAATAATCTTTGTTATCGAGTCAAGTGTGCTTAAAGATATGGGCCAAACTAAAGACAGACTTCAAGAATGGGAGGATGAAGGAAGAAATAATGCCCATGAGTTTGATGGGATGTATTGAAAAGGCGCTTAAGGATGCTACTGACTATTATTGGCTAGCCCAATATTTACTAGTTCCGTAGCTTACATTACAACCCGTTAAATTCCTACGTGATCCTACATCACATTTCCTTATATTAGTGGAGTAATACACTAAGGGCAAGCCTATGGTTCATGACATGATGCATGTGAATTCTTTTGGGAGAGAGAGTGAAATTGTGTTTATATGCCCCTGCATGTAACCGTTAGAGTTCATGCGATTAAAAAGGGAAAATTATCTTGCATTGTGAGGGCACATGCTTAATGAGAGATTAATTTTCGTGTGGGATATCTTGATCAGCTGATTTGCATGAGTTTGCCAATATCGAGAGTCGATTCTTAAGTCTAGGAGGACTTGATGTGTTGAAGGTCACTGCATTGATAGGACCATGTGTGTTTTCTTGATGATTTGTTGTGTTGAATAATCGATATGACCGTAGCCTGAATGGTCGAACCAAAGTAGCCAGGATGGGGTGTAAAGTGCATGACGTGTAAGATTGTTGTTCGGGGACAAACAAGGATTTAAGTGTGGGGTAAGTGATCTTGGGCAAATTTATATGCCCAAGTGATACCTAAATGTGTCATTTTAGCCTTGTTTATCTATCAATGTTTATACATTATCATGTGATTGATAATAAAATGTAAATTTCTACTAACCAACATGATTAGCGTTGTTTTGTAGGTGAAATATAATTTTGTGAAGCTAAAATGCGTGTTGGGAGAGATCGGGGTTGGACTCGGATGTAGCAAAGGACATAGCATTGGACAGCACAAATTAAAGGGGCTCTGCGATGGAGCTGTGTCCCCTGCCATCGCGGAGGCCTTCTGCCTGGATAGGGAATTTTTGGACAAATTCCAGTGTGGTTACGCATTGGGGCCGTGGCACGTTGGCCTAGCCCCGCGTTGCACGCCATGCCACGTTGGGCCTTATCACCAGGACAGTCAAATTCCAGTGAGGCTCCGCGTTAGTGGTGTTCGGGGTGTTATATGGGTATAAAACTCACACGCAAGTGCACGTGGTAGAACAAGTAGTAAAGTGGCTTAAGTAAGCCAAGTATCGATCCCACAGGGACTGGGATGAAGTGCAATCTGCTCAAGTGTACTATATTTTAATTCTAAAAATGCAGACAATAGTGTAACCAAGAGTTTGATATTTTGATTTATAAGATTTATGCTAAATCTAAAACAACTATCTAATGTGAGTCTGAACTATGAATGAGAGCATGCTGAGGTTAAACAAACATGTAATGAAATTAATTATCAATGTAATTTGGTTAGTATTTTCCTCCGGTTGCTAGTCAAGAACTATTGCCAAGGGATTAAAACTCTCGTATTTTACCCCACTTAAGAATCATGAACCATCCACCTACATTTCTGTGATTAAATGCAATTCATGTTCTAGCCATACAAACCCGGTTCCTAAATTGACTAATACGACTTTCAGGTATATTTCTATCCTGAAAGTAAATCAATTCTCAATTTTCCCAAACCAAGAAAAGATCATATCCTATTAATTCAAAACTTTCCAATTTCTTGCTCTCTCGAGTGAAACCGGACTTTTTAGATATACATTAACGTAGGCCACACATTAATGTAGTAAGAACAACAATTAATAGAACAACCATGAAAGAAAAGATGAAAAACCAAAGAATCAATGATCACATTTCATTACAAGTATTCTTAACCTCAGTAAGAAGATGAATTAGCCACTCATTTGTGGATTAAACATCGTTAAATGAGTGTTAAAGATACAAGTAATTGAATACAAGGAGAAGGAAAGAGAGAAAAACCCTGATAATTTCATCCCCACAATTGCCTGTAACCCACGTTCTTGCTCCACCAAGTCAGAATATTGAAAAATAAACCTAAGTGTTCTATTTATACTGGTGGGAATTTTTTCCCGAATAACAAGCAACGTGTCACGGAGTGCATCGCGGAGCACTGCCTCCATGACACGCTATGGACACGGACCTTCACTGGAACTGGGGGTCCAGGAAATAAAGCCCAACGTGGCACGTCGTGCAACGCGGAGCCAAGCCACCGTGCCACGAACCCATCGCGAACCCACACTGGAATTTGGCTGAAAATTCCCATCCAGGCAGGAGGCCTCCGCGATGGCAGCGTGACACGGCTCCATCGCAGAGCCCCTTTATTTTGTGCTTTCCAGTTCCTTGTCCCGTGCTCACTTCCGAGTTCAACCCCGATCTCTTCCAACATGCATTTAAGCTTCCCAAAATTACATTTTACCTAAAAAACAATGCTAATCATGTTGGTTAGTATAAATTCACATTTTATTACCAATTACATGAGAATGTATACACATTGATAGATAAACAAGGCTACAATTCCACATTTGAGTATCACTTGGGCATATAAATTTGCCCAAGATCACTTACCCCACACTTAAAGTCTTGTTCATCCTCGAACAAACCTTTTACATCTCATGCACATGAAGATTTACACAAAGCTAATTTTAGCAAGACAATTCAAGCTACAGCTACAATGACTGTTTAAGATAGCAAGCTAAAAATAGAGCATGCACGATTTAATCATTGAAATGGAATACAATTATGTTAAGACTTCCTAACCTCAAGAATTGACTCTCTATCTTACAAACTCATGCAAATCAACTGATCGAGAAATCCAACATGAATTATATCCTTCATTAAACATGTGCCCTCACAACAAGAGAGTTACCCATTTTCACACGCAAATTTTTAAATCACAACATGTATGGGTAAATGAATAGAATTACGCTCACTCTCACAAAGAATTCAAATGCATCATGTAATGACCCATAAGCTTGCCCTTAGTGTTTTACTCCACTAATTTAAGGATGTTTGAACGTAAGATCAAGTAGGACTTAATGGGTTGTAATGTAAGCTAAGGGACGGGTAGGTACTATTTTGGCCAGTAATAGTGACTATCTTCCCCCAAGCGCTTTTAATAACTTCAACCTTCATTAAGGATATCTCTTCCCTTACTTCACCCTCATTCTTTTCAATCCAGAATTTTCTCTTCTTGTTCCATTTCTTTAAGCACACTCAGCTTAGTAGTAAGGAGTACTTAAGCAAATTTTTTTTTCATTCATTTATTTTCTTACTCCCTACTAATAATCAACCATTTTTACACAAGTGCACCTTTGTCCTTTTCTCAACTTTCACAACTTCTACTTTTCCTTCTTTTTCATGCTTCTCACTCCCTCATTCTTTGAATTTTTTTCACTTAAGCACTTAGGAGTTTTGGATCAAATTCAAGGCTAATGAAAGAAAAAGGATTAAGCTTATGTTGTAGCTATCAAAGAATAGGCTCAAGGCTCAATGGGGCTAACTAGGATTAAATATTCAAGGTAGGTAAAGTGAGGGATAACATTTATGTTCATTCAAAGAAATGCCTAAATCATCTCCTACAATTCACATCCTTCATTTCGTTTTATATACACACCAGGCAAGTTCTAGACATTCCACAATAGCACGGAATATTCGAAAAACTTACACTCACAGCACCTGCTCAATTCAAGACACATTCCGCATACTCTTAACTCAGCTAATCACAAGAATTCAAAATTAAGCTTCAATCATATCAAGTCAAATTCAAGAGCCTAGGTGTCTCAAACATAGGTATACCACTTGCATGCTTCAACACTAAACATACTTGCATCTTACAATCATTTATAGCACATAACAAGAATATCAAGCCATCAATTAGCTACGGGTTCAAAAACCAACCTACTGACTAATTTTCCTCAAGACGGTCGTCATCCATCCATCGTTGGAAATAATCTTTAACTATGACTAAAAGTATTATATACAGACAAAGAAAAATTTTTATTCTTCGGTTCAAAGACCCCCCGTCGGAAAAGAACCGAAAAGAAAAACCAACGGGTGATGAAGGCATGCTTGACTCACCAAAAAAGAATTTTTTTTTTCCAAATTTTCTCATAAGCATTACATTCACCAAAAATCGTTAAGCACAAAAATTTTAAAATTTTCCTCACCCCACACTTGAATCATGCTATGTCCTCATAGCATCAACTTAACATTTAAAGAGGGTCAGAAATACTCCCTGAGGCCTTTAGGCCTAGCCAACAACATGCCTTTCTTCAACTTTGCACAAGTGGGTGTTCGACCCCACACTTTTTCTCTTCCATGCTTGTTAGCTTCCTCCTCCACGGGTACTCAGACTTCCCCTCCATCTGTGCTTAACTTTCCACCAAAACAAAACAAGATGAAAAATAAATAAAATCAACTTAAATGCAAGAAATTAAAATGGTACCCTTGGGTTGCCTCCCAAGCAGCGCCTAATTTTACGTCGCGGCACGACGTATCAAGTTTCACCGCTTTTTCCTCCACCTTGAGGATATGAATCTCACCCCTAATTTCTTCTCTAATTTCCTCGTATGCTCCAGGGGTGGTGGTGAAAAATTGTAAGGACCAAGCAGTAGATGTTGCCTTTTGAACTTATTGGCCCTTAAGTAAGCGAAGTCATTTTGTCTCTCCAAGTCAGCATATTTCAAAATATGCGGGGCTTGGTCCTCCTCTAGACATTTCTCTATAAGCTTGGAAGACTCTATTTCTATGTTGTCAACCAAACGTAATGTCGAAAAATGCTTCGAGTGTGGTCCAATAAACCTCAACTCTGAAACTGCATTGTGCTTGACCTCCTTACTTGTAAACACCTTCTTAGCATCAACATCTATCTCTCCATTAATGTCAGCTAGGGGATACTCTATCTCTTCTTCCATGAATAGATTTTCCATAAGTGTGAGCCCATCACGGGGACACTCAAGAGATTCTAATTGTTGGGCTTCATCCAAAAATTCACCCTTGTCTTCCTTTTGTAGTTCCTCTTGAATATCGGCTAAAACTGTTACCTGCAATTTATCACAAGCTTCAGCCTCAGCAATCATCTCCGTGAATTTGATGCTCATCCTTTCTAGAGTCTCTGCATTCTCTTCTTGCTGAATTCTCAATACTGCCATCGCCTCCTTCATTGCTTCTGATTGCTCCAGGAGTTGTTTCAGTATGTCTTTTATTTGAGCTTGGCGTCCCAAGTCCGCATTTTCAGCATGCCTATATTTAGCAAAAACAACTAAAGAATCATAGTAGGGGCTTGGGGGAGGGGAATATGCATTCGGACAGCCATCCCATTGGCCATCTTGACCACCACATATATTGCACGTGTTACAGTGTTGCCACAAGTGGGGTCCTCCGCAATTCAGACAAGATTCGCCAAAATATGAGTATCCACCATTTAAACCATTTGTATTCCACGATGTCATGTCAATAAGGGTATCCAAAAAAGAAGAAAAATAAAAATAAAAAATAAAATAAAAAAATATAAAAAAAGAATTAACACAAACACTAAGACCAAGTTGTCAGCACTTAGAAAAAAATATAGTAAATTTACACTTAAGAAAATTTCACCAATTGCCAGTCCCCAGCAGCGGCGCCAAAAACTTGTTCGGGGTGTTATATGGGTATAAAACTCACACGCAAGTGCACGTGGTCGAACAAGTAGTAAAGTGGCTTAAGTAAGCCAAGTATCGATCCCACAGGGACTGGGCTAGGGTACAATCTACTCAAGTGTCACTATATTTTAACTCTAAAAATGCAGACAACAGTGTGAAAAAGAGTTTGGTATTTTTGGTTTCTAATTTTATGCTAATTATAAACAAATATACAATTTGAGTCTGAACTATGAATATGAGCATGCTGAGGTTAAATGAACATGTAATGAAATTAATTATCGATGTAATTTGGTTAGTCTTTTCCTCCGGTTGCTAGTCAAGAACTATTGCCAAGGGATTAAAACTCTCGTATTTAACCCCACTTAAGAATCATGAACCATCCACCTACATTTCTGTGATTAAATGCAATTCATGTTCTAGCCATACAAACCCGCTTCCTAAATTGACTAATACGACTTTCAGGTATATTTCTATCCTAAAAGTAAATCAATTCTCAATTTTCCCAAACTAAGAAAAGATCATATCCTATTAATTCACAACTTTCCAATTTCTTGCTCTCTCGAGTGAAACCGGACTTTTTGGATATACATTAACGTAGGCCACACATTAATGCAGTAAGAACAAGAATTAATAGAACAACATGGAAGAAAAGATGAAAAACCACTATGATCAACAATCCATTTCACTACAATTGTTCATAACCTCAGCAAGAAGAGGATTTAGCCACTCATTTGTGGATTAAACATCGTTAAATGAGTGTTAAACATACAAGCAATTGAATTAAAGAAGAAGGAAAGAGAGAAAAACCCTGATATCTTCGTCCCCTCAACTGCCTGTAACCCACGTTCTTGCTCCACCCAGTCAGAATATTGAAAAATGAACCTAAGTGTTCTATTTATACTGGTGGGAATTTTTTCGGAATAACAAGCAACGTGTCACGGAGTGCATCACGGAGCACTGCCTCCATGACACGCTACGGACGCGGACCTTCACTGGAACTGGGGGTCCAGGAAATAAATCCCAACGTGGCACGGTGTGCAACGCGTAGCCAAGCCACCGTTCCATGGAGCTATCGCATACCCTCTCTGGAATTTGGGCAAAATTTCCCTATCCAGGAAGAAGGCCTCCGCGATGGCAGCATGACACGGCTCCATCGCGAAGCCCCTTTATTTTGTGCTTTCCAGTGCCTTGTCCCGTGCTCACTTCCGAGTTCAACCCGATCTCTTCCAACATGCATTTAAGCTTCCAAAAATTACATTTTACCTGCAAGACAATGCTAATCATGTTGGTTAGTATAAATTCACATTTTATTACCAATTACATGAGAATGTATACACATTGATAGATAAACAAGGCTACAATTCCACATTTAAGTATCACTTGGGCATATAAATTTGCCCAAGATCAAGTGGCGTGTCACGGAGGCAGTGCTCCGCGATGCACTCCGTGACACGTTGCTTGTTATTCCGGGAAAAATTTCCACTAGTATAAATAGAAGACTTAGGTTCATTTTTCAATATTCTTACTTGGTGGAGTAGGAACGTGGGTTACAGGCAGTTGAGGGGACAAAAATCTCAGGGTTTTTCTCTATCTCCTTCTTTTTTAATTCAATTGCTTGTATGTTTAACACTCATTTTAACTATGTTTAATCCATGAATGAGTGGCTAATTCCTTTTCTTGCTGAGGTTAAGAACAATGGTATTGAAATGTGATTGTTGATTAAGTTGGTTTTTTATCTTTTCTTCCATGGTTGTTCTATTGATTCTTGTTCTTACTGCATTAATGTGTGGCCTATGTTAATGTATATCTAAAAAGTCTGGTTTCACTCGAGAGAGCAAGAAATTGGAAAGTTGTGAATCAATAGGATATGATCTTTTCTTAGTTTGGGAAAATTGAGAATTGATTTACCTTCAGGATAGAAATATACCTGAAAGTCGTATTAGTCAATTAAGGAACCGGTGTTGTATGGCTAGAACATGAATTTCGTTTAATCACAGAAATGTAGGTGGACGGTTCATGATTCTTAAGTTGGGTTAAATACGAGAGTTTTAATCCATTGGCAATAGTTCTTGACTAGCAACCGGAGGAAAAGTTAACCAAATTATATCGATAATTTATTTCCTTTCTTGTTCGTTTAACCTCAGCATGCTCACATTCATAGTTCAGACTCAAATTATATAATCTTTGTAAATTTAGGATAAAATTAGAAATCAAAATATCAAACTCTTCTTTGCACTGTTGTCTTCATTGTTAGAGTTAACATATAGTATACTTGAGTTGATTGCTACCTTATACCAGTCCCTGTGGGATCGATACTTGGCTTACTTAAGCCACTTTACTACTTGTTCGACCACGTGCTCTTACGTGTAGCTTTATACCCAAAGCAAAAACCCGAACACTTCACACCAAATTTGCTGCACTACATTCATTGGGGCTTGAGTATGGTTCGTTGTCATATTATTGAAGTGGGTGTTGAGTTGATTCTGTAAAGCAGCTATTTGTGCAGCAATAGCTGTAAAACCATCCACTTCTAGAACTCCTGCTGCTTTCCTTGTTCCTCCTCTTGACGAATCAGCATTCCACTCCGGAGTTCCCTGCGAAATACGATTTAACAAGGTATACAGCTCCTCATAAGTTTTCTCCAATGCTTGTCCCCTAGCTGCTGAGTCTAGCAAGATTTTTGTGTGGGGTTCCAAACCCTCTATAAAAGTGTGCACCAGCACCTCATTGGATTGATGATGATGTGGATAATCCCGCAACGTGGACTTGAATCTCTCCCAAGCCTGATATAGATTCTCCCCATCTCTCTATTTGAGACTTAGAATTTGACTTCTAAGTCTTGCTGTTTTACCGGATGGAAAAAATCGTATCAAGAATTTCCATGCAAGATCATCCCACGTAGTAATAGAATTAGGTGGCTCAGCTTTCAACCACCTCTTGGCTTCTCCCAATAGTGAGAATGGGAACAATGTAAGCCTGACATAATCTGATGACACTCCAGCGGGGAGATAAGTGTCACTTATCTCCAAAAAATTTTGGAGATGCTGCTGTGGATCCTCAAGAGGGAGACCTGTGAACTGCCCGCTGGTGTGCAGCAATTGCACCATGTTTTGTTTGAGCTCGAATCTCCCTCCTGGCTCAGGTTTGCGGATGCTAGATGTGACATTGTTAGCATGTGGAATTGCCACCTTGCGAATCGGCCTAGCTGCCATCTCTTCGGGCACTAGCATTGCCCTTACTACTGGTGGATTCTGTTGTTGCTCCATGATTGTTTGTCTGAGCAACTGCAGCTTTTTCTCTAGAGCTTCTCTCCGCTGACGATGAAATTGTCTTTCAGGCTCTAAATATGAGTCCACCAGCTCCTTGTCTCTTGCCTGTGTTCAACAGAGATTATATCTGCGAAATACAGGCTAAGACCAAGTTGTCAACAATTAAGAAAAAAAATTATAGTAAATTTACACTTAAGAACAATTCACCAATTGCCAGTCCCCAGAAACCGTGCCAAAAACTTGTTCGGTTTCTACTCTGGGGTAATTACTATACGCAAGTGCACGTGGTCGAACAAGTAGTAAAGTGGCCTAAGTAAGCCAAGTATCGATCCCACAGGGATTGGGCTAGGGTACAATCTACTCAAGTGTCACTATATTTTAACTCTAAAAATGCAGACAACAGTGTGAAAAAGAGTTTGGTATTTTTGGTTTCTAATTTTATGCTAATTATAAACGAATATACAATTTGAGTCTGAACTATGAATATGAGCATGCTGAGGTTAAATGAACATGTATAGAAACTAATAATCAATACAATGTTTGGTTAATCTTTCCTCCGGTTGCTAGTCAAGAATTATTGCCAATGGATTAAAACTCTCGTATTTAACCCAACTTAAGAATCATGAACCGTCCACCTACATTTCTGTGATTAAATGAAATTCATGTTCTAGCCATACAAAACCGATTCCTTAATTGACTAATACGACTTTCAGGTATATTTCTATCCTGAAGGTAAATCAATCCTCAATTTTCCCAAACTAAGAAAAGATCATATCCTATTGATTCACAACTTTCCAATTTCTTGCTCTCTAGAGTGAAATCAGACTTTTTAGATATACATTAACGTTGGCCACACATCAATGCAGTAAGAACAAGAATCAATAGAACAACCATGGAAGAAAAGATGAAAAACCCAATTGATCAATAACTACATTTCAATACAATTGTTCTTAACCTCAGCAAGAAGAGGAATTAGTCACTCATTTGTGGATTAAACATCGTTAAATGAGTGTTAAACATACAAGCAATTGAATTAAAGAAGAAGGAGATAGAGAAAAACCCTGATAATTTCATCCCCTCAACTGCCTGTAACCCACGTTCTTGCTCCACCAAGTCAGAATTATTAAAAATGAACCTAAGTGTTCTATTTATACTAGTGGGAATTTTTCCCGAAATAACAAGCAACGTGTCATGGAGTGCATCATGGAGCACTGCCTCCGTGACACGCCACTGAAGCGGACCCTTACTGGAAATTGATAGTCCAGGTAATGAGGCCCAACGTGGCACGGCGTGTAACGCGAGGCTAGGCCAACGTGCCACGGCCCCAACACGCACCCTCACTATATTTTGGCCAAAAATTCCTATCCAGGCAGAAGGCATCCGCGATGGAAGTGTGACATGGCTCCATCGCGGAGCCCCTTTAATTTGTGCCTCCAAATGCTTGTGCACTTGCTTACATCCGAGTCCAACCCCAATCTCTCCCAACACGCATTTTAGCTTCCCAAAATTATATTTCACCTGCAAAACAACGCTAATCATGTTGGTTAGTATAAATTCACATTTTATTATCAATCACATGAGAATGTATAAACATTGATAGATAAACAAGGCTAAAATGACACCTTTGAGTATCACTTGGGCATATAAATTTGCCCAAGATCAGACGCCACTCTGGAGCTTGCAGATATGGCTCCACAGGGTGTTATATATGTGGATTGGAGGGTCATGTGATGAGAGATTGTCCGGTCAGGGGTCAGGGTAATCGGGATAGACAGGACAGGGCATTAGCAGGGTCTCTAGCTCCACCAGCCCCGGCAAAGTGCAGACCCTCAGTTTCAATAGGCAGAGGCCAAGGTAGATTAGGGGCCTCCAGTTCAGGTATGGGCCCAAGAGGTACCTATGCATTACCAGGAAGACAGGATTCAGGGGCATCTCTAGATGTTTTGACAGGTACGATGACTATTTTCTCTCACCCTACTTATGTATTAATCGATCCAGGATCTACCTTGTCCTATTTTACCCCATTAGTGGCTCGAAAGTTCAGTATTGTACCAGAATTGCTTCGGCAACCCTTTTTAGTATCTACACCCTCGGTGACTCTATCATAGCCAGAAGGGTTTATCGAGGGTGTACAATAGAGGTTGCTAGTTGTCAGACCACATCAGATTTGGTAGAGTTAGAAATGGTTGATTTTGATGCCATTATGGGTATGGATTGGTTAGCTCCATGTTATGCCAATGTAGAATGTTGGACCAAGACGGTCCGATTCCACTTTTCAGGGGAGGCAGTACGAGAGTGGAAGTGCAATACAGCTACGCCAAAAAGTAGGTTTATTTCCTATCTTCGGGAGAGAAAGTTGATAGACAAGGGGTGCATTTACCACATTGTAAAGAGTTTAGGATGTTCTGGTAGAGCCTCTGACTCTCCATTCTGTTCTAGTGGTGAATGAATTCCTTGATGTATTTCTAGATGAGTTACCTGGTATTCCCCCAGTAAGGGAAATAGACTTTGCAATTGATTTATTGCTGGGCACTCAGCCTATATAAATTCCCCCTTATTGCATGGCTCTTGCTAAACTCAGAGAACTAAAGGAGTAGTTGAAGGATTTGTTAGACAAGGGCTTTATCAGGCCGAGTACTTCACCTTGGGGTGCACCAGTTTTGTTTGTGAAAAAGAAGGATGGTTCCCTCCGCATGTGTATTGACTATCGGCAACTGAATAAAGTCACTGTCAAGAATAAGTATCCGCTTCCAAGAATAGATGATTTATTTATCAGTTACAAGGAGCCAAATATTTCTCCAAAATTAACTTAAGGTCCGGATATCATCAGGTTCAGGTTCGTGAAAGGGACATTCCAAAGACTGCCTTCAGGACCAGATATGACCATTTTGAATTCTTAGTCATGTCCTTTGGGCTGACGAATGCTCCAGCCATGTTTATGGACCTGATGAACAGTATTTTCAGACCATACCTGGACTTGTTCGTGATAGTGTTTATTGATGATATTCTGGTGTATTCTCGCTCAGAGGCAAACCACCAGGATCATTTGCGGACAGTGCTCCAGATTTTCAGAGACCGTCAATTGTATGCCAATTTCTCTAAATGTGAATTTTGGCTGAATTTAGTAGCCTTTTTGGGTCATATCATGTCTGATGCTGGTATACAGGTAGATACACAGAAGATACAAGCAGTAAAAGCATGTCCCAGACCTACCACTCTGACTGAGGTACGCAGTTTCCTGGGGTTAGCAGGGTACTACAGAAGGTTTGTTGAAGGATTTTCCACCTTAGCAGCATGTCTGACTAAACTGACGCAGAAGGCAGCAAAATTTCAGTGGACTGAGGCATGTGAGCAGAGCTTCTAGGAATTGAAAGAAAGGTTAACATCAGCTCCAGTGTTAGCATTGCCAGAAGGTACAGAAGGTTATGTAGTTTATTGTGACGTTTCGGGTGTTGGGTTAGGATGTGTGTTGATGCGACATGGTAAAGTAATTGCTTATGCTTCCAGACAGCTGAGGAAACATAAAAGAACTATCCTACCCATGACCTGGAATTGGCGGCAGTGATTCACTCTTTAAAGATATGGAGACATAAATTGTATGTCGTCCACGTGGATATTTTCACTGATCATAAGAGCCTACAGTATATCTTCAACCAAAAAGAGTTGAATTCGCGGCAACGTCGCTAGTTAGAGCTATTGAAAGACTATGATGTGAATAATTTGTATCACCCAGGGAGAGCTAATGTGGTGGAAGCTGCCCTTAGCCGTAAATCTATGGGAAGTCTGGCACACTTACAACTTGAGAAGCGGGAATTAGCCCAAGAATTGCATCAGTTAGCCAATTTAGCCTTCGTGTAGCAGAAAAGAGGACAACAGAGTGGTAATCCAGAACACTGCAGTGTCATATTTAGTCGTGGAAGTAAAGGAACGGCAGTGTGAAGATCCTAGCCTGGTTCAGCTTAGAAACAGAGATCATCAAGGAGAGGTGACACATTTTCAGACAACCGAGGATGGGGTATTGTGATATAAAGATCGCCTTTGTGTTCCAGATGTTGCAGGGCCTCGCCAGCAGATTATGGGCAAGGTACATTATGCCCATTATTCTCTCCACCCAGGTTCGATGAAAATGTACCACGATATAAAAGAAATCTACTGGTGGCCAGGAATGAAGAAGGGGATAGCAGAATTTGTAGCTTAGTGTCCCAACTGCCAGAAGGTAAAAGCTGAACATCAAAAACCAAGTGGACTGACTCAGGATATAGCTATGCCTCTATGGAAATAGGAAGCAGTAAATATGGATTTTGTAGCAGGATTACCCCGCACCATGCGTAGATATGATTCAATCTGGGTGATTGTTGACAGACTAACAAAATCAGCTCATTTTCTGCCAGTAAGGGCTACCTTTTCCATCGAGGATTATGTAGAGCTGTATATAAGAGAAATAGTCAGGTTGTATGGTGTTCCAGTGTCCATAATCTCTGGCAGAGGGGCGCAGTTTACAGCTAAATTCTGGCAATCATTTCATAGAGGCTTGGGGACGCAGGTTAACCTGAGCACAGCTTTTCATCCTCAGACAGATGGGCAGGCAGAATGCACCATTCAAACGCTCGAGGATATGTTGCGAGCATGTGTGTTGGATTTCGGAGGTAGATGGGATGAACATTTACCACTCATTGAGTTCGCCTATAATAAAAGTTACCATTCAGCTATTCAGATGGCGCCTTATGAGGCATTATATGGGCGAAAATGCAGATCTCTATTTGGTTGGGTTGAGGTAGGAGAATCAACATTGATTGGGCCAGATATCATTCATCAGTCAGAGGAAAAAGTAAAGCTTATCAGAGAATGTTTACTGACTGCTCAGAACTGCCAGAAATCTTACGCTGACGTGTGGCACAGAAACTTGGAATTTAATGTGGGTGATTGGGTGTTTCTGAAAGTTTCGCCGATGAAGGGTGTAATGAGATTTAGCAAGAAAGGCAAGCTCAGCCCGAGGTTTGTTGGGCCTTATCAGATTCACCGAAGAATAGGCCAACTGGCATATGAGTTAGACTTACCTCCAGAGTTAGAATCTGTCCACCCAGTTTTCCATGTATCAATGATGAGAAAGTGCATAGGAGATCCCTCCAGAATTTTCCCAGTCCAAGATGTTCAGGTTACAGAGGAGTTGGCCTATGAAGAAGTTCTAGTAGCAATACTAGACCGGAAGATCCGTAGATTAAGAACTAAAGATGTTGCTTCTGTCAAAGTATTATTGCGTAACAGGAACTGAGAGGAAATGACTTGGGAAGCAGAAGAAGATATGAAAGCCAGATAGCCTCAATTATTTCAGACTTAGTTAGTCAGAGGTATGTTGATTGTTCAGCTGGTTTTGCTATGGGTATAAAACTACACGCAAGTGCACGTGGTCGAACAAGTAGTAAAGTGGCTTAAGTAATCCAAGTATCGATCCCACAGGGACTGGGATGAAGTGCAATCTGCTCAAGTGTACTATATTTTAATTCTCAAAATACAGACAACAGCGTACCCAAAAGTTTGACATTTTGATTTATAATTTTTATGCTAAATCTTAAAACAACTATCTAATGTGAGTCTGAACTATGAATGAGAGCATGTTGAGGTTAAACGAACATGTAATGAAATTAATTATCGACATAATTTGGTTAGTCTTTTCCTCCGGTTGCTAGTCAAGAACTATTGCCAAGGGATTAAAACTCTTGTATTTAACCCCACTTAAGAATCATGAACCATCCACCTACATTTCTGTGATTAAATGCAATTCATGTTCTAGCCATACAAACCCGGTTCCTAAATTGACTAATACGACTTTCAGGTATATTTCTATCCTGAAAGTAAATCAATTCTCAATTTTCCCAAACTAAGAAAAGATCATATCCTATTAATTCACAACTTTCCAATTTCTTGCTCTCTCGAGTGAAACCGGACTTTTTGGATATACATTAACGTAGGCCACACATTAATGCAGTAAGAACAAGAATTAATAGAACAACATGGAAGAAAAGATGAAAAACCACTATGATCAACAATCCATTTCACTATAATTGTTCATAACCTCAGCAAGAAGAGGATTTAGCCACTCATTTGTGGATTAAACATCGTTAAATGAGTGTTAAACATACAAGCAATTGAATTAAAGAAGAAGGAAAGAGAGAAAAACCCTGATATTTTCGTCCCCTCAACTGCCTGTAACCCACGTTCTTGCTCCACCCAGTCAGAATATAGAAAAATGAACCTAAGTGTTCTATTTATACTGGTGGGAATTTTTCCGGAATAACAAGCAACGTGTCACGGAGTGCATCGCGGAGCACTGCCTCCGTGACACGCTACGAACGCGGACCTTCACTAGAACTGGGGGTCCAAGAAATAAATCCCAACGGGCACAGTGTGCAACGCGGAGCCAAGCCATCGTGCCACGGAGCTATCGTGTACCCTCTCTGGAATTTGGGCGAAATTTCCCTATCCAGGCAGAAGGCCTCCGCGATGGCAGCGTGACACGGCTCCATCGCGGAGCCCCTTTATTTCATGTTGTCCAATGTCTTGTCCCTTGCTCGCATCCAAGTCCATCCCCGATATCCTGCAACATGCATTTTAGCTTCCCGAAATTACATTTTACCTGCAAAACAATGCTAATCATGTTGGTTAGTATAAATTCACATTTTATTACCAATTACATGAGAATGTATACACATTGATAGATAAACAAGGCGAAAATGGTACTTTTGAGTATTAATTGGGCATATAAATTTGCCCAAGATCACTTACCCCACACTTAAATCCTTGTTCATCCTCGAACAACAATCCAACACTTCATACAATTTACATCCCAACCTCACTACTTTGGTTCGAAAATTTAGGCTACGGTCATACCGATTATTCAATACAGCAAATCATCAAGAAAACATGCATGGTCCTATCAATGCAATGACCTTCAATATATCAAGACCTCCTAGACTTTAAGAATCGACTCTCGATATTGGCAAACTCATGCAAATCAGATGATCAAGATATCCGACACGAAAATTAATCTTTCATCAAGCATGCGCCCTCACAACACAGGAGAATCTTCCCCTTCTTGCTCATATGACTCACAAAATTTTAAGCAAGGGCATGTAAACACAATTTCACTTTCTCTCCCAAAAGAATTCACATGCATCATGTCATGACCCATAAGCTTGCCCTTAGTGTATTACTCCACTAATATAAAGAAGTGCGATGTAAGATCACGTAGGACTTTAACTGGTTGTAATGGAAGCTACGGAACTAGTAAATATTGGGTTAGCCAATAATAGTCACTAGCATCCTTAAGCGCCTTTTCAACACATCCCATCAACTCATGGACATTGTTTCTTTTTTTCATCATCCCATTCTTGATGTTTTTCTTTAGTTTGGCCCATCGTATTAAGCACACTTGACACAACAACAAAGATTATTCATGCACCCTCATTATAGTTTATTTATAGCAAGTGCACCTTCAACCTTTTCTTTTCTTCTATCACTATGCTTTTCTTTTTCTTTTCACCATTCTCACTCTTTGACACTTTGGGAAAATTATTTTCTCTTCTTAAGCGCTTAAGAGTTTTGTATAGACTTTAAGGCTAATGAAAAGAAGGGATTAATCTCGGTTTACACTTTATGACAAATGAAAAAATAATAGGCTAAAGGCTCAACGGGCTGACTAGGGTATACAATCAAGGTGGGTACGACAAGGAAAAATAGAAACTCTCGGTTAAAACAAAGAAATGCCTACATCCTTTCCTACAATACACCTCCTTCATTTCGTTTTGTACACACACCAGGCAAGTTCTAGACACTTCACAATAGCATGAAATAACAACACCTCACTTCACACTTTTTGCACATGCTCAATTCAAGATGTATTCACAGACTCTTCAATCAGCTAATTACAGGAATTCAAACATTAAGCCTCAATCACACTGAATCGAACTCTATGGCCTAGGTATCTCAATATATTTACAAATTTGCATGCTTTCATACGAATCATCTTTGCATTTTAAATATCATGTACAGCACGCAACCAGAATTTCACAACCATACAGTAACTACAGGTTTTGGGATGCAACCCACCAAAGAAAAAAAAACTGAAAAATAATTAAAAACTACTCCTAACGACTACATTTCCCTTAAGACGGTCGTCATCCATCCATCATAGGGAACGGTCACTACTATGACTTCAGTTCAATGGGACCATTCTCGGTAAAAGAACCGAAAACAAACGCCGAGAAACCCAAGAAGTAAAAAAATGTCGAAAATATCGATCATTTCGATAGAAAAAATATGTACAAAATACTTTAAATTTTAAAAATATCGATCATTTCAATAACAAAAATATGTACAAAATCAGCTAGCAACATCCAGCAACACACATCAATTTCACATAAATTTACAAATACGGAACAACACTTAACAATTCATAAATCATAGGGAACAACAAGATTTCACATGCACGACAACAGATTAGAGCATACATACAAAACAGCACACCCCAGCACCTAACTACTCCCACCCCACACTTAGCTCGAACACTGTCCCTAGTGTTCACAAAAATTAAAATAGCACAAAATCGGGTGGTGGATTTCCCTGATCAATCAAAGTACTCCACTTCTTCGTCGGGTGTTGTTGCTTCATCTCTCATGTCTGAATCCCCCCGTCGTCATCATCGGACTCCACATCGGTGTCCTCCCGACGTGTCTCCTCATCTGTGGGGACGTCATCATCCGTGGGCTCTACAAATATTGGCCCCACTCGGTATACAGCCCTGGCGTTTTCGCCGAAGGGGTAGTCTAGCTCGAGCTGCCATAGCTCCTCCTCTGCATCCCATACATTCGAGCCATATACTGATCATCACGAGCATGTCGCTCGCCAAGTGTAAGCACTGGCCCATGGGTGGTGTCGGGAGCCTAAGTTTTAGTAACATCTAAGGCCCGCCGCTCCATCTGCGGGATATAATCAAGGGCCTCCTCCTCGACATCTAGGCCTCTGAGGAAGGTGGTGAGTAGTCCACCAAAGCCATACCTGTGCCCCTGATGCAACCAGGCTCTCTTCATGGCGGAGATAATTACTGCCCCCACGTTGATCTCCAGCCCTTTCATCAGGGCGTACACTAGGCATACACGATCTCGGGTTACATCTATCATATGTACCCCCGGGATGAGGTAGGAACAGACAATCTTCAGCCATATTCTGGCTTCCCTGTTCATCTGTGAATAGGGTAAAGTCTGGTGGTAGCCCCTCTCTTTGTGTCTGCTCCATCTAGCTGTCGATCGGGTCCCACACAAGGTGCGTCTGATGTCCGCATATGGTGGGGTAATGTTCAGCTGTCGGAGTACGTGGGCGTCTGTGTCCCGCGCTCCTATGATGGCATTGAGGTGGTGGGGCTCCAAGGTGACTATTTGCCCTCTGATTTTGATGGTGTGACTTCTGATAGTCGGGTTCCAGTTGGCATAGAATTCCCGAACCAAGTGTAGATTGCATTCCTTGGGCTCTTCAAAGATGAAGTTGAGCCCAGCTGCCTCGATCCGGTGTACCATCCTAGGGAACTCCTGTGCCAATGGTTCCCGTGCTATGTGCTCCTCGGGGAACTATTTGTTTTCTTTGTGCTTTGCGTACCACTTCTTCCCCTCATCAGTCACCCATCTTGTTCCGTATTGGCGGCGTTGGCTGCATTGAACTGCTGGTGCTGCTGGGACTGCTGTGCCCAGTCTAATTCGCTTCCTTCCGGCGCCCGAAGTTGATGCGCCTTTCCCTTTCTCTTGTCTGCTTGCCATTTTACCTATCAACCCAAGTAGACAAGATCAATGTTAAGCTAACGGATATTAACTTCGGCTAAGGTCGGGTTAATCTAGGTTACCCCACACTTAGTCCTTAGCTACATTTACAACAATACGGCAAGATCATACTTATTTACACACAATACCCAACTATACAATCATTCTTAGTGCGTTCGAAAAATTCGATGGTATATATTCTATGTACTACTCAGACTTCGTACATCTAATCACAATCACTACCATCGCTAACATTTTAACCCATCGCACTTAGTAAGGAAAAACAAAGAAACAAAAACAACAACAAAAATTTATCTACACGAACCTATACAACCAACCAAATTCTTACAATTTCAATATTCCTCTAACCCGAGAATCCGTCGTTCTATTTACATCCTAACAATTAGTACATCGACTCATCTCATTCAACATGTACATCCCGGCATGGAATTCACAAGTTCACTACATTTTCAACTTCAAATTCAAAAACAAGCCCTAGAAACGATATTATCAAGAAATTCGATTAAATTATGCAATTAACGAGTTCAAGCAATCATAACGGCATTCCGAACATTCATCAACAACAATTAAATTGAATTCATGATTAATTTCTACTTAGGGCAACCTTAGCTCACCTCACATGCTCAATATCGAAGAAAATCGACAAGAAATGAGATGGAATCGAAGAACATACCTTGAAGTTGAAGAATTTACGCAAATTTGATGATTTTCTTAGCCTACTCCGTGTCACGTTGAAGGGGGATGGGTTTTGTGGGTTTTGGTTGCGGAGTAATTGAAAAATAAAGGAAAGGGAGGTTTTTTCGGGGTTAAAAAGTAGTAAAATCGCGTGGGTCACCCGACGACCCGGTGTGACCCGTCGCGATATACACGGCAACGTGTCACGGAGTGCATCGCGGTGCACTGCCTCTGTGACACGGAGCCATCGCGAGCCTGTTCTGGAAATTTTGAAAAAAAAACCGGATTATACCTCAACGTGTCAGGGAGGGTAACGCGGAGGTTCACCTCCGTGACACGGAGCTATCGCCCCAGCTCACTATTTTGCCACTTTTTGTTAATTTTCATACCTCGACTTTTCCTTTGCGATTCCATGCATATTTTCCTCCGTTTGACCTGAAATTCATCTCACTATACAAAATTGGTTAGAATTATAGGTTTCACTCTAAATAAAAATAAAACAAAAACTAAAACTAAATTTTTTTTGTAGTAAATCAAGAAAAAGAAAAAGAAAAATCTATTTACACTTTACAAAAAAGAAAGAAAATTTTTTCACGGGTTGCCTCCCGTGCAGCGCCTGGTTTACAGTCACGGCTCGACGTCGTTAAGCTCAGTTGTCCTCTAGGGTGATGGACGATTACTCTCGATCACCGTACTCCCCCCAGTAGTGCTTACACCTCTGGCCATTTACTAAGAACGTGGCACTCCGATCTTCTTGCCACAACTCTACTGCCCCGTGCGGGGTCATTCTTACCACTTCAAATGGTCTCGACCATTTAGACCTCAGCTTTCCTGGAAACAACTTCAATCTTGAATTGGAGAGCAAGACTATAAGTCCCGGCTCGAAAATGTGATGCACCACATGCCTGTCATGCCATCTTTTCGTTCTTTCCTTGTAGTACTTGGCACTCTCACAGGCATGCCAGCGGAACTCTTCTAGTTCACTGAGCTGCATTAGTCTCTTCTTGCCTGCCATCTCTAAGTCCATATTTGGCTTCCTGACAGCCCAAAAGGCTCGGTGCTCTAACTCCACTGGAAGATGACATGCTTTACCATAGACCAGTCGGTATGGTGAGGTTCCAATCGGTGTCTTGTAAGCAGTTCTGTATGCCCACAACGCATCATCAAGTTTTCTTGACCAATCATTCCATTGTGTATTTACCATTTTCTGGAGAATCTGCTTCACTTCTCTATTTGACACCTCCACTTGCCCACTAGTTTGGGGGTGGTATGCTGTCGCAACTTTATGGCGCACCCCATACTTGGCTAGTAATTTCTTAAAACTTGCATTGACAAAATGAGCCCCTTCATCGCTGATAATGGCTCGGGGTGTTCCGAACCTGGTGAGGATGTGTTTTTTCACAAACTTCGTTACTACCTTGTTGTCATTCCTGGGACAAGCTATTGCTTCCACCCATTTTGATACATAATCTACGGCCACCAAGATGTAACGATTGCCAAAGGACTGTGGGAATGGGCTCATGAAAGCAATGCCCCATATATCAAAGGGCTCAACTTCCAGTATATTCTGCAGCGGCATCTCTCGTCTTCTTCCAATTGCTCCTGTACGCTGACATCTATCACACATTTTGACATACGCCATAGAGTCTCTGAACAGTGTCGGCCAAAAGAAACCTGACTGTAGAACCTTGTGTGCTATTCGCTCGCCTCCATGATGACCCCCAAACAATGAAGAATGACAGCCCCTCAACACCTCTGCAATCTGACTCTCTGGGATGCATCTTCTCATTACCTGATCTGGTCCTTGTTTAAATAAGTATGGTTCATCCCACACAAAGTGCCGGCAATCATGCCTCAATTTCCTTCTCTGCTGGTCTGTTGCCTCATGTGGGTAGGCTCCGCTCACTAGCAGGTTGACTATGTCTGCGTACCAGGGAACTTCAGCTTCCCCAACTGCCAAGAGTTGCTCATCAGGGAACTCTTCATTTATGTTATCACTTTCCATCACATGCGACCGACTTTCCAATCGTGATAGGTGATCTGCTACCTGATTCTCGCTCCCCTTTCTGTCTTTGATCTCAAGGTCGAACTCCTGCAACAACAAGATCCATCTGATCAACCTAGGCTTAGCATCCTTCTTGTTGAATAGGTACCGAATCGATGCATGGTCTGTGTACACCACAACTTTCGAACCCACCAAATAGGACCTGAATTTGTCAAATGCAAACACCAAGGCTACCATTTCCTTCTCTGTGACTGTGTAATTGCTTTGAGTCGTATTCAGCGTTTTGCTTGCATAATGAATAGAATGAAAGATTCTATTTTTTCTTTGCCCCAATACGGCTCCCACAGCCACATCACTGGCATCACACATCAGCTCAAATGGTTGTTCCCAGTCCGGAGAAGTAAGGATAGGTGCCTCTATCAATTTCTACTTCAACTCTTCGAATGCTTTAACACACTCATCATTCAACTCAAACTTTACCTCTTTTTCTAGCAATCCGCATAGTGGTCTAGAAATTTTAAAAACGTTTTTGATGAATCGTTTGTAGAATCCTGCATGCCCAAGAAAACTGCGCACACCTTTCACTGACACAGGTGGTGGCAACTTTTCAATAACCTCGACTAAGCACGATCGACTTCCAACCCCTTTCGAGACACTTTGTGGCCAAGGACAATACCCTCCTTCACTAAGAAGTGGCATTTCTCCCAGTTTAGTACAAGGTTGGATTCCTCACAGCGAGCCAGCACCCTATCAAGATTCTGCAAACAAGTAGCAAACGAATTACCAAAAACAGAAAAATCATCAATAAATACCTTAACAAAATCCTCCACCATGTCATGGAAAATAGCCATCATGCATCTCTAGAATGTGGCGGGTGCATTGCATAACCCAAACGGCATTCGCCTGAAAGCATATGTCCCATAAGGATAGGTAAAAGTAGTCTTTTCTTGATCCTCTGGAGCTATGGCTATTTGGTTATAACCAGAGTACCCATCCAGGAAATAATAATATTCCTGTCCTGCCAAACTATCCAATATTTGATCAATAAACGGGATGGGGTAGTGATCTTTCCTCGTGGCTTCATTAAGCTTCCTATAATCCATGCAAATCCGCCAGCCTGTGACGGTTCGGGTAGGAATCAACTCATTTTTCTCATTAGTGACCACAGTCATCCCCACTTTCTTCGGAACACACTGAACGGGGCTGACCCATTCACTGTGTGAAATCGGGTAGACCACACCTGCATCAAGCCACTTGATTATTTCTTTCCTCACCACATCCTTCATTGCTGGATTTAGTCTCCGTTGCAGCTGAACGGTTGGTTTGGCTCCTGTCTCCATGAATATCCTGTGTGTGCAAAAAGCTGGATTGATACCCTGAATGTCTGACATTTGCCAACCCATTGCTTTCTTCCTCTTTCTGAGGACACCCAATTCTTCCTTCTCCTGTGCCTCCGTCAAGTCTGCAGAGATGATGACTGGTAACGTCTCATCCTCCCCCAAAAAGATATATTTTAAATGGGGAGGAAATTCTTTCAGCTCCAGCTTCGGTGCCTCCTCAACGGATGGTTTCGGCAAAGGTTCTAGAGACCTCATCAATGACTAAAATTCCTGTCTCCTAGGATGATTCTGTGCTTCATTCAACATTTGGACCATTCCATACGCCTCTCTATCTCCATAATGATCGGAGTGCATCAACACTCTTTCCAATGGGTCTTGAGATTCAACAATCTGACGAATTTCTTCATGTTCAACCACATTGATTGCTGAAAGCTCCTCATGTATAGCTGGAAGCTTCATGGCTTTAAACACATCAAATACCTCTATTTTGTCGTGTGCTTGCATTGTTAGCTGCCCCGCAGCTACGTCAATTAGTGCTTTCCCGGTTGCCAAGAAAGGACGTCCCAAAATAAATGGGACTTCCGCGTCTGGTTCAAAATCCAGCACGACAAAATCTACTGGGAAAATTAGGGAGCCAACTTACACCAGAACGTCCTCCACAACGCCATCAGGTCTGGCTAAGGATTGATCCGCCAATTGCAAGATTACTGTTGTGGGTCTAGGACTCCCTAGACCCAACTTTCTGAATACCGATAACGGCATCAAATTTATGCTCGCTCCCAAATCACACAATCCACGAGCTCGGATGCTCTGCCCAATAGTAATCTGGATAGTAAAGCTCCCAGGATCTTTGAGCTTTGTGGGCAGTCTATTTTGAATCCGGGAAGTGCACTCCTCCGTTAGAGCCACCATAGCATACTCAGTCAACTGACTTTTGTTTGCCACGATGTCCTTTATATACTTAGCATATTTCGGCACTCCCTGCAAAACATCAACAAGAGGTAAGTTAATATGTACCTGTTTCAGCACCTCCATGAATTTCTTGAAACACGCCTCCTCCTTGTGTTTCTTTAATCGTTGAGGGAACGGGGGTGGAGGTCTTTCTGATTCAGCTTCCTTAGACTTCCCCCTTTCAGTACTTTGCTCCCTCTCAACTTCTGCTGCTCCTGATTGCTGAGGTGATCTTTCTGGTTCCACCTCTTTCAGCTGCAAACCACTCCTTTTGGTCACTACATTTACCTGCTTGGGATTGGGATCCGTGTCGCTCGGCAGTCCTCCTCTAGGCCTTGTGTTTTGGGCTCCAGCAAATTGCCTAAATTGATATTCAAGTGCCTTGGTAGCTAACTGGTTGTTTTTCACTTCAGCTGCCAATTTCACATACTCAGCCTGCAATTGAGCTTGGTTAGCTATCATGGTCTTGAACATCTCCTCAATGCTGGGGGATGGTGGTGGAGGAGGTGCATTGTTGTTTCTGAATTGTTCTTGATAATTCTACTGCCCTCCTTGGTTCCTTTGCACACCCTGACCCGAACTTTGCCCCTGATGGTTGCTGCTACCCCATGAGAAATTAGGGTGATTCCTCCAATTGGAAATGTAGCTATTACCATACTGTTGGTGGTTCCTTTGTACATTACCCACAAAGTTTACCGAGTCAGGATTGGCTCCACAACACTCAGCTGAGTGCTCACTACTTCCACACACTTCACACCACATCAACTGCACTGCATTAACTGGGGCTTGAGGCTGGTTCATTGTCATGTTGCAGATGTGGGTGTTAAGTTGATTTTGCAATGCAGCTATCTGTGCAGCAATATCTCTAAACCCATCCACTTCTAGCACTCCTGCTACTTTCCTTGTCCCGCCTCTTGATGAATCAGTATTCCATTCCGGATTGCCCTGCGAAATACGGTTCAACAAGGTATACAACTTCTCATAAGTTTTATCCAGCGCTTGTCCTCTAGCTGTCGAGTCTAGCAATATTTTGGTGTGGGGTTCCAAACCCTCTATAAAAGTGTGCACCAGCACATCATTGGACTGATGATGAGGAGGACAATCCCGCAACATGGACATGAATCTCTCCCGGGCCTGATATAAATTCTCTCCCTCTCTCTGTTTGAAACTTAGAATTTGACTTCTAAGTTTTACTGTTTTACCGGAGGGAAAAAACCATATCAAAAATTTCCTTGCAAGATTATCCCACGTAGAAATAGAATTCGGTGGCTCAGCTTTCAACCACCTCTTGGCTTCTCCCAATAGTGAGAATGGGAACAATGTAAGCCGGACATAATCTGATGACACTCCAGCGGGGATGTAAGTGTCACTTATCTCCAAAATATTTTGGAGATGCTGCTGTGGATCTTCATGAGGGAGACCGGTAAACTGCCCGCTAGTGTGCAGCAATTGCACCATATTCTGCTTAAGTTCAAACCTCCCTCCTGGCTCAGGTTTGCGGATTCTAGATGTGACATTATTAGCATGTGGGATTTCCACCTCGCGAACCGGCCGAGCTGCTACTTCTTCAGGCACTAACACTGCCCGTACTACCGGTGGATTCTGTTGTTGCTCCATGATCATCTGTCTGAGCAACTGCAACTTTCTTTGTAGAGCTTCTCTCCATTTACTGTGAAATATTCTTTCTAGCTCTATATACGATTCCACCAGCTCCTTGTCTCTTGCCAGTGTTCAACAGAAATTAAGTCTGCAAAATACAGGCTAAGACCAAGTTCTCAACACTAAGAAAACAAAATATAGTAAATTAACACTTAAGAAAAAGTCACCAATTGCCAGTCCCCGGCAACGGCGCCAAAAACTTGTTCGGGTTTTTGCTTTGGGTATAAAGCTACACGCAAGTGCACGTGGTCGAACAAGTAGTAAAGTGGCTTAAGTAAGCCAATTATCGATCCCACAGGGATTGGGATAAGGTAGCAATCTACTCAAGTGTACTCTATTTTAACTCTAACAATGAAGACAACAGTGCAAAGAAGAGTTTGATATTTTGATTTCTAATTTTATCCTAAATTTACAAAGATTATATAATTTGAGTCTAAACTATGAATGTGAGCATGCTGAGGTTAAACGAACATGTAAGGAAATAAATTATCGATATAATTTGGTTGACTTTTCCTCTGGTTGCTAGTCAAGAACTATTGCCAATGGATTAAAACTCTCGTATTTAACCCAACTTAAGAATCATGAACCGTCCACCTACATTTCTGTGATTAAACGAAATTCATGTTCTAGCCATACAACACCGGTTCCTTAATTGACTAATACGACTTTCAGGTATATTTCTATCCTGAAGGTAAATCAATTCTCAATTTTCCCAAACTAAGAAAAGATCATATCCTATTGATTCACAACTTTCCAATTTCTTGCTCTCTCGAGTGAAACCGGACTTTTTGGATATACATTAATGTGGGACACACATTAATGCAGTAAGAACAAGAATTAATAGAACAACATGGAATAAAAGATGAAAAACCACTATGACCAACAATCCATTTCACTACAATTGTTCATAACCTCAGCAAGAAGAGGATTTAGCCACTCATTTATGGATTAAACATCGTTAAATGAGTGTTAAACATACAAGCAATTGAATTAAAGAAGAAGGAAAGAGAGAAAAACCCTGATATTTTCGTCCCCTCAACTGCCTGTAACCCACGTTCTTGCTTCACCCAGTCAAAATATTGAAAAATGAACCTAAGTGTTCTATTTATACTGGTGGGAATTTTTCCCGGAATAACAAGCAACGTGTCACGGAGTGCATCGCGGAGCACTGCCTCCGTGACACGCTATGGACGCAGACCTTCACTGGAACTGGGGGTCCAGGAAATAAATCCCAATGTGGCACGACGTGCAACTCGGAGCCAAGCCACCGTGCCACGGAGCTATCGCGTACCCTCTCTGGAATTTGGGCGAAATTTCCCTATCCAGGCAGAAGGCCTCCGTGATGGCAGCATGACACGGCTCCATCGCGGAGCCCCTTTATTTCATGTTGTCCAATGTATTGTCCCTTGCTCGCATCCAAGTCCATCCCCGATATCCTCCAACATGTATTTTAGCTTCCCGAAATTACATTTTACCTGCAAAACAATGCTAATCATGTTGGTTAGTATAAATTCACATTTTATTACCAATTACATGAGAATGTATACACATTGATAGATAAACAAGGCGAAAATGGTACTTTTGAGTATCACTTGGGCATATAAATTTGCCCAAGATCATTGATATTGTTGTTTTATGAGTTGCTTTATATTCATTTGTATGAGTGAGATGTTGACTTCAATTTATTATGTAATGGATGCTATAGTATTATATGGAGTACCTGTATTGGACTTTTCTGCATTTCAGGATTTTTGAGATAGTCCATATTACGGGGGAAACTCTGCCTAAATTTTTCCAGAAAAGGTAGAGCAAGTTAAAAATTTCTATAAATGGAAGTTAACATTCAAGGACGAATGTTCTTAAGGGGAGAAGGATGTTACACTCCATAAGTTCTTGACACTTAGTTGGCCTATTCGCATGTTGGTTAAGAGTTTTAGAATGTCATACGTGCGAGAAAATGGCCCGGGGAGAGACCGGACAAGCGCCAAGTCGGAGCGTCACAAGGCAAATGCGACTTATAAATCGCATTCGACAAATGCGACTTATAATTTGCATTCGACAAATGCGACTTAAAGGCCCCAAGTATATAAGGCTCCCACTTCGTTTTAAATCATTTTCCCTTCATATAATTTCTAGTAAACAAATAGAAATAGAGGGGAACGAAGGGTTTGATTAAATTTCCTTCCGTTTACACCGTCAAACGCAGTCCAAACTCGAATTAACTTCGGGTAGCAAAGTATAAAGCTGCCGGGAGCATTCCTGCGGAGTTAGTTTCGCGAAATTCGACCGGCAAATCGTCATCATGCCAAGCTAAGGTAAGTGGAATTGCTCCAAACTAGTGTTAATATACTCCCAACATTAAAGTGAGTATTTCTCCCTTCTAGACCCCCGAGAAATAACGAGTTTTCGGTCGTTCTTTGATAAGTCGAAGAATAGGCAGTAGCTATAGCCATAATATGATTTATTTAAAAAATAATAGTAGAATTAATTCTATTTTTTTGTGAATATGAATACAGTTGGGAGAAATAGCTGAATACTAGCCGAGCTACGCTAGTTAATCAGAAAGTCGGCAGTTAAGGTATGTAAAGCCAGTTTCTTTCGGCAAGCTAGTAGTTCTAGTATAGCAAAATAGTATGAATTTTAGTAGAGTGTGTCAGAAGTCTTATATTATGTTCAGTATGAAATTTAGTAAGCATGTTAGAAATATAATACAGTGTTCAGCATGAAATTTAGTAAAATAGTATAAGTCCCCGCAGAATATTCTAGAAATATTATTACAGATTCAGTATATTTCAATATCAGATTCAGTATATTTCAGTATGAGATTCAGAACAGAATACCAGAACATAAATATTATTATTAGATCCAGTATATATATTAAATGTGCTTATTGCTATCTGTGGAGACATGATTTTTCTGTGTTGGGCACCCTTAGAGCTTCCTTGACCGCCCCAGGGTTAATAGATGTGTCGACTCGCCCTCCAGAGGGTGAGGATACGTTGCTCTACGGAGTGGCATACCGTCCGCCAGCGGACGAAGATGGGATGCAGATTCCCCATAGCAGGCTGATCAGCACTATACCACACCCCCTATCGAGCGCTTGCGCCCAGGGTGCAGATTTCAGATTTCAAATTTCAGATTTCAGGAGTCCTCCGGACTCAGATATAGAATTAGAGACATCCTAGCACCAAAAGTGCTTAGGCTCAGTAGTCAAGCAGTCCAGGTCCTAGTAGGGCACCAAGTGCCAGTCGTACCTCCCACGGGGGGTGTGACAGAAGCGGTGAAGAATTGGCCTAGACTAGTGAGTCCTTCGAATATCAGGAGTTTCTTGGGTTTAGCTGGGTATTATCGGAGATTTGTTGAGGTTTTTTCATCTGTTGCAGCACCGTTGACCAGATTGACCCAAAACAAAGTGAAGTTCCAATGGTCGGAGGCTTGTGACAGAAGCTTCCAAGAGTTGAAGACTCGACTCACCTTAGCACCGGTGTTAACCCTACCCGAGGGTATTGATGGGTTTGTGATATATTATTATGCTTCAAGGATCGGCCTTGGTTGTGTATTGATGCAGTATGGTAAGGTTATAGCCTATGCTTCTAGGCAGTTGAAGGTTCACGAAAGGAATTATCCGACTCATGATCTTATATTAATGGCGGTAGTATTTTCCTTGAATATTTGGAGACACTATTTGTACGGGGTCCATGTAGATATGTTTACGGATCACAAAGCCTACAATATGTGTTTACACAGAAGGATCTAAAAATTTACGTCAAAAAAGGTTGTTGGAGCTACTCAAGGATTATGATATGAGTGTTCTTCACCATCCGGGTAAGGCTAATATGGTATAAGACACTCTTAGTAAGATTTCTATGGAGAGTGTGTCCCATGTAGATGAGGGGAGGAAGGAGCTGGTGAATGATGTGCATCGGCTTGTACGGTTGGGAGTTCATTTGGTTGACTCGACCGATGATGGTGTTATCGTGCAAAATGGGTCAGAATCATCCTTGGTGACCAATGTTAAGGCTAGGAAAGAAGAGGATCCTATTTTGGTGAAGTTGAAGGAAGCCATTCAGAATAAAAAGGTGGAGGTCTTCTCCAAAGGGGGAGATGGTGTGCTTTGATATCAGGGTCATTTATGTGTTTCAGATGTTGATAATTTGAGAGATCGGATGTTGCACAAGGCTCATGGTTCTAGATATTCCATACCTCCAAGTGCCACCAAGATGTACCAGGACCTACAGGAAGTCTATTCGTAGAATGACATGAAGAAAGACCTAGCGGAGTTTGTGGCTAAGTGTCTGAATCGTCAGCAAGTGAAGGTTGAGCACTACAAACTAGGAGGTGTACTTCAAGACATCAGTATCCCTACTTGGAAGTGGAAGGAGATCAATATGTACTTCATAACAGGGTGGCCTCAGACTCGTATACAGTATGACTCCATTTGGGTGGTTGTGGACAGGTTGACCAAAGCAGCTCATTTCCTACCAATTAAAATTAGTGATTCAGCGGAGGACTATGCTTAGTTGTACATTTGGGAGTTAGTTCGGTCGCATGGAGTGCCATTGTCCATCATTTCAGATAGAGGTACTTAATTTACCTCATAGATTTGGAGATCGTATAAAAAGGGACTTGGCACTCAACTTAAGCTCAGTACAGCATTTGACCCGCAAACGGATGGTCAGGTGGAGTGGACTAAATGGACTCTTAAGGATATGTTTAGAGAGTGTGTAATTGAATTTAAGGGTAGTTGGGATAATTATTTGCCTCTTATCGAGTTTGCATATAACAATAGCTACCATTCCAGCATTTAGATGGCTCTGTTTGAGGCTTTCTGTAGGAGGAGATGTAGATCTCCTACGGTTGGTTTGAAGTCAGTGAAGCTACGGTGATAGTCCAGATTCAGTCCATGAGGCTATGGAGAAGGTTCACCTTGTAAGGGATAGGTTGAAAATAGCTCAGAGTTGCCAAAACTCCTATGCGGATGTGAGGAGAAAGGAACTTGAGTTTGAAGTCGATGATTGGGTATTTCTGAAAGTATATCCCATGAAGGGAGTGATGAGGTCAGGAAAGAAAGAGAAACTCAGTCCCCATTATGTTGGCCCATATCAAATTGTGAAACGAGTTGGCAAGGTAGCATATGAGGTGGAGTTGACCTCAGAATTAGTTTCAGTTCATCCAGTTTTCCATATGTCGCTCTTAAAGAAGTGTTTGGATGATCCAGCTTTGGTTGTTCTGGTGGACAGTGTCGTTGTGAAGTAGCCTTAGTTATGAGGAGGTTCCGGTGGAAATACTAGATCATCAGGTACAAAACCTATTAAACAAAGAAGTGGCTTCAGTCAAGGTTTTATGGCAGAATCAGCATGTTGAGGGAGCTACGTGGGAAGTTGAAGAAGATATGATGGATAAATACCGCATCTATTCCCTTCCGGCTCAGTTTCAGCTTGAGGTATTAGTTTCCTCCTTAGTACTCTATTTAGTTTCATGTTTAGCTCACGTACCCCAGTTTCTTTCGTGTAAATGACTGTATGTGTGATTCAGGAATTCAGTTCAGTCATGTAGTTCAAATCGGAGTCAGCCACTCCATTAGTTCTCAATATGTATGTTCAGTATTTGTGTATGATGATTGTATTTCTCTGCTTTTTAGTATGATTTTCAACATTCGAGAATGAATGTTCCCAAGGGGGAGATATTATAATACCTCGAAAATCCTAAATTCTGACTAGGGAGTTGAAACAGAGAAAACATGATTTTCTGCACCAGGTTACAGGACGAGTCGTCCAGTGACCATCAGGAACACCACGAGTCATTAAGTGACTCATGGGGAAAGGGTTGGATTGGATTAAAATTTGGGATTTGAGATGATAACGAGTCCTGGTCAGCACCACGAGTCGTCAGGTGTCTTGTGGTCAAGAGTTGACTGAAGACTTGATGAGTGGGCAATGTGGGTAACGACTGGTCACCATGAGTCCTTTGGTACACCACAAGTCATGATGTCCCTCGTGGTGACCCTCAGAAGGAAGTTCACAGTGTTCATGATGAGAGTTGACCACGAGTCGTGGTCAGGGGCATGACTCGTCCAGTCCCTCGTTGGGACTGGCAGTATGTTTTTCCTTGTGAGTTCATTAAGGGCTTTTCTGTGATTCCTATGTTCCTAAGGCCTAAACTACGTCATTTTAAGCTCAGAATAGAGTATTTTAAGAAGCGTACAGTCATTCTAAGCCTATCCTAATTCATACATGCAAGTTTAGAGGGTTGAGAAGGTGATCAAGCTTAGTTCCTTCAAAGTTCTTTCTCAATTCTCTTTGGGCAATTAAGGAAGTTGTGAAAATCATATTTATTCTGGTATGTAAGGCTATGAATAGATGCAATAGTCCACACCCACGCCCAATCCCTCTCCATTTCGTGAAATCCTTATTAATGAATCTATGGGGTTTTAACCCAAATATATGAATTCTCTAAGTTCTATCATGGGTATGATCTAAACATGTTATGAATGTTGAATTATGATAAATGGAAAGATTTTTAAAATATTTTAAATTATAAATTTTTTCAAGTTTTCTAATGTATGATGCCCATCCATGAAAGTTCATGAATGTTGAGATCCAGGGGATATGTGTTCAAGTTATGATGAGATGTTTATGAAGAAAGTATGATTTCAAAATACTCATGTCTATGTTCATGTTTTAAAGGTGAATCATGTTAAGTATTGGGCAAACCCATATGATCAAGTATGTTTACGATTTCATGTATTTAGCTTACCACACGATTTTGGAGTCTAGACTCCCACTATTTTCAGCCTGTGGTATGGTTTGAGCCAAGGCTCCTCATGTTATGATTTCAGATTATGCATGTATGTTATCATTCAGCTTCGTCACTAGACGATGGTCAGCTTCATTGAAAAATGATGGAGAGATTATGCATGTTTTTGGGAGTAGTGTCTAGCACCGAGTAAGCTAAGGGTCAGTCAACCCTAGGCCTCAGAAGTACGTGCCAGCATAGGTATGTTCAGATTATTAGGACTTCCCTCATGAGCTTCCCCTTCCCCTAAGGGGCCTTCAACTTGATATCGATATCATAGTATGTCCTTAGCCCTGGCAAAGCTTTGGGTGGCTCTGCCCATTTGCATGTGATAGTCGGGACCACGTGAACTCTATCATGGTAATGTCAGTTATATGAAGAGTATCCCATTTTTCTCATGATTTCAGTTATGCATGTACATTAGTCATGATATTATGTTTTCGATAGGTTTGACCCAATGTTAAGTTTTACTTTTGATTACTAGTTTTCAGCTTTGGGTTATTCGATTTAGTTATGATGTTCAATTATGGTCAGATCATGATTTCATAAAAAAACATGCAAGCCTACTCTTAGAATCTTATCTTTATTATGTTTTATAATATGCATGATTTATGATTTTTACATACTTTGTGGTTTTACTTACCTTGCATACTCAGTACATTCCACGTACTGACCGCATTCTCTATTCTATATCGTTTCATGATACAGGCTCTGATATCTAGACTCAGTCCCGCCGCTAGTCAGACTTCCGGAGTTAGCACTTCTCAGTATTAGTTGGTGAGTCGTCATCTTGCAAGGGCCCTTCTTATTAGTTGTATTTTGTCTTTTTCAGTTTTCAGACTATAGTGAGTTAGTTGGGGTCTTGTCCCATCAACTCTTCATTATTAGAGGCTTTTCAGACATAGTTTGTATTCATCTTTAGACTCATGTATGTATTCAGATGTTATGTTTTGGTTAGACTTCCGCTATGTTATTCATGACGATTTTCCATTTTATTTGAATGAGTTAGATGTTATGTTCATGTCATGGGTCGACTTGGAGCCTATCGGGGTTCTTTATCCCGTGTCTTGATCCGGGTCTACGTTCCGGTCGTGACAAAAAGTTCTGAAGGTGCTCTTGAATATGAAAGTGTTGAAGCAAGATGCAACAAGTGAGGGGAAAAGTTTGGGTGATTTTGTGGCTGAATCTAATTTATCTTTTGGGTACGATTCCCATGATAAAATGTCAAATATCTGATAAGGAGTATTTGTTATAAGAAAATATACGTATTTCAGTTGAAAAAATATTACTGATGGCATGAAACAGGACTGCAATCTGGTTCATTGCAACGTGAAAGAGAAGAGGGTAGTCCATATCATTGTCATGAGTCCTATGAATTTGGTCCCTACAGATATCTTGTTTTCTCAGGTTGTCACTAGTTTAGGCATTCCTTTGCAATTATCTCTTTGTTATCTTTTCAGTTGTCATGGCTTTGATTGTAATGAAATTACATAGAGTGTGGTAGTCTTTATTCTTGTTTATGATAATTTGTTTCTCTTTATATTAATGTGTTTTTTTGGATGGCCAATATTCTTAAATGAATATTTGAGAAGTTTTGATAACTTTTATGATTGCATTTGTGATAGCCCCAGTGGCCATGAGTAATACATTGCTAACATTCAATCGATCTTATAAATAATGAAATAATTTATTGATGATTCCAAAAGGGGAAAGATGTATACTCTTGTAATATTTATAACGTAGTATTCTGATATTCTGACCTGGTTCATTTGACTGGTTCGAGCCTCTTATTCTGATTTACCGAACCGAGAGATCCATGAATTGGGATCCTGATCTAAGATTTCAATTCTTCTATCTTTCAGCAGTAACATATTCTTCCATGGAGCTAAGTTCCAAAATATAGATGAAACAAGCGTTTCCGTTGGCCAAGAGATGTTGAAGCTACATATATTATTTGAATTGTACCGATTATCATCAACCAAGGAGAAAATATAGAATGGGCGTGAGGTAATAATTCCATATTGATTCGAATTAATCCATACGCTCCCATTTTTAATAAGATTCCGGCTAGAAGCATATAAGTACTGTAATGTGCTTCCCTTCTTCTGCTTGTCTTTCTTGTCTTTAGGTTGTTTGAAAAAGGATACAAAGGATAAGAGTTTGTCATCATCAAAAAAGAAAATTTTATTGGGATATAGTGTGTTTTGATGATTGACAAAATGATTTGGGTCAAGGAGGAGTTAGATTGGATTAAATAAATAACATGGAACAAGTGCTAAATAAATAAATTAAATATAGTAGTTACGTGTTCCATTCAAGAGTTTGACTGGGAGTAAAATTTTTTGAATAAAATGAGTCTCAAATAAGAATAAAAGATTAGATAAATATAGGAGTCTTCTTGAATGATCTTTGCACGAAATACAACTCCTAATTGTTGCATAAGTTTAGTTGTGTGAAGCAAGGAGTTTGTCTCCATCTCATACATATCACATCAAGGAGTTTATCCTAAAAATGTTTGTGTTCAACCAATTTTCTTTCACTTGTTATTATAAATATATAGGCCTTTTATTGAAGAGACACACACACCTATACTGAGAGAAATTAGTAGAAATCAAAGCACATAACAGAGATTATTCTTAAGTTTCTATCTAACCATTCAAGTGCAGAGGCTGATATAAAGGACCAGATTGAAGAAGCTATTTTGTGGATATATTTTATAGTGTCTTCAATATTAGCTTTTTGTATTAAGATTATTATTAACTTGTACCTATTTTCAGCTTTTTTTAGAAACATTGTTTAAGTTTTTCTGAGGAAAAATTAGTTTCAAGTTAGGGATAACTTGGAGGCATCGCAACTTTCTTCTTAATTGTTGTAAGGGGCATTAGAGTTAGTTTCTAGTTTGCAATTGTTTTGTAATCTGAATCTAGCTACAATCTAGTGATTGTAGGGGAAAGGGATTAGAGTTAATTTCTTAGGTTGCAAGTTTTTGTAATTTGAATTTTGTTGAGATTCACTATTTGAGTGAAGTTTGGGGCAAATCATGCAGAGGTGTAGGTCGTAGTTTTTCACCCTTCTGAGCTGGGTGCTTTCCACATAAAATATTGTGTCCTTACTATTTTGCTTTCTTTATTTTGCAAGCTATTCGTAAGAAACAGATAAAATAATCTGGTCCATCACCTAGCTGAAAATCTAATATAACCCGATACAACCCTCTCTTGTGTTATTTGATCGTCTAAATTCCAACAGGAACCAACCCATCAGGCACAACCTTAGAGAACAAAATCAAGTGGTTGATCTACTAGCAAAAAGAGACCAGGAAGAAGTTTTTTGTGCAATGGATGATTCCCTCATTATTTATCCTAAAGGCGATGAAAGTAGACAATGAAAGAACAAGTTTTGTTAGGCCTCACAAGTCCTCCCCATCACAGATAGTAATATTGAAAAATCTACTCTAGATAGTTTCAGTGCTAGTAGTATTGCTAGTCCACTAACTTGTATGGATGCATATTATACATAATTAAATAAAATCCTTGTTTCACCAAAAAAAAAAGAGTGCTTGAGTTTAAGTAAAAATAAAAATACAAATGTATCAAAGATGCTTAGTGGGATTTGAACCCAAGTAATCTAGTGAGCAAGTTTTTTGATCAATAATAGAACCAGTGGGCCTAATTGGGTCCCGTGCCATTAGAGGGAATGAATAAATTTAAAGGGTTCTCTCTCTCTATATGTGTGTATATATATAACATATATATATAAAGATTTTTCCAAAGTTAATAGGATCATGTGCACCTCGCAGTTCCATATGGGTCTGCCTCTAGTTTGATTCATATGCAAGCTATAGTTGATTATGATTGAGTAAACTAAATGATGACTTGTATGAGTCCACTGCTAGTGGAGGGATCTGGTCTATTGACTGACACAATCAGTAACCACAATAGAGAAAACAGATAAAACAGTATTGTAAGTGATGCAGGATGTTTATGGAAGCGTCCTTGCTCAAGGGATTAAAACCACGACCTACCTTATAGGATTTTACTAGAAACTTCACTAAATCTGAGCAAAATAGACTACAGACTCCAATAATCCTTTGGATTAAACTCTTAATCTAACCCTCCTTGAAGTAACTTTACGACAAGGCTATAATGTAATAACTCTATTACAACATTCGCTAACCAGCTAGCTCTAATTGGCACTTTACGGCTAACTCTAGCCCTACAATCAACTAATTGTAGTTGATGTCTTCTTGTAAGAACTTAAGAAGAAATCCTATTAGTTAGTACATTTTCCTTGCTGCAAAACCTGCTATAACTTGACTAACCATCGGAAACAAAGGTACACTTTACAGTTGTACGTTGACTTTCTAACACACATATGAACCTGGTCCCTATAGGAGATGTAAAGTGAGAACCTGGTCCCTTTATCAGTTTGTCAATCATTAAAATGAAGAGTACAACATTCTCCCTTTTTTGATGATGTCAAACTAATGCCGGTAATAGAATTCTCAAAGCTTCCCCTATCACTAGCATCCATTTCTCCACAAATGCGAATTTGGTTCCATTACTAGTTTGTCAATCATCAAAACTTAAGAGCACAATAGTTTTCCCCCTTTTTGATGATGAAAAACGTGCATGTCAACTTTCTTCACTAGTTACCTTCATTTATTCCCCCTAGTCTAGCTACTCTGTTATCCGATTGACTTGAATCCCTCTACGACATTTCCCCTTTTCACCATTATTTCCCCTATCTTGTACCATCATCCCTACCAGGTCCCTTCACAAGACCTTATAGAACCCAGTATCTGGAAGCTTCATCATGTCTATTTTCCCTCTTTTTGTATCATAAAAAGGCAAATAGTAAACCAAATATAGCATAAATTTCACAGAGTTAACTCATTGCCACTAGGGCAACACTAACATGAATAAAAAAGGAATAACAGGGAGTAGAGAGAAGTAGACATAAGGTACAACCAGTTCCATATCCATTTAAAATCAATATCCTAAACATTACAAACAAAGTAGCAAAACAACCGGGAATTTCCACTAAGAACTAAGGAGAAATAGACCATAAAACAGGGAGAGGTACAGGGAGGCAAAATAAGGAGTGGGTGCTAGGGTAGTAAAGGAAGGGAGCCTTTAGGAGGAGGGGCCAGAAAGTTTTTGAAGCAGCAGAGTCATCCTTTCATTTGCTGCATCATGGGCTTGCAGGAGTCTCTAAGTCAGGTCCCCGACTTTTGCCTTCAACTCCTCATTTTCCAAATGAAGAGCAATCATGGGACTAGATTCCTCAACCACTGCAGAGGATGCTATATGTAGTGCAGACTTTAAACTAGCGATCTCTACATCTTTCTATGCCATAAGTCCTGTCTATCATTCAACATTAGCTTTAACTCTTTCTTGAGAGGCAATGAGATCGGATATTGCTAACTGAAATCCAATCCCACCTACCTTGAGGATACATTCACGCTCTTTCAAGGTTGTAAGATTGATCATTTTCTTCTTGGTTCCCATAATCCCTTTTACACATGAGACCTTGAAAAGTTCAAAGACGTGATTGAGAAGAAATCCAATTTGCCAAACCATGCTTTCCATCTTTGATTGACATTACCTTCCATATGTGTTCAATCATAAGTGTAGGCAGGGCCTCCATGACAAACAAATCTGGTACCCTTTCAATTGTGTGTTTCTCTGACCTAGACAAGACAACCTTGTTGACGAACTCAAAAAGCAGCTGATACTCTCCCTTCAATTGTTTCTTAAAGAGTCCTTTACGATGAACATTCGCTATCTTCCCACAAAGTAACAGAAATTTTTTAAAGGCACACTAGTCCTCTACAGACCTGATCTCCTCAATAGGTACCCGTGAAATCTGTCTAAGCAACTTGTCATATAGGGCCATTTTCACCCTATTTACTTTGGTACTTAGCTCTATTCCATTTTCTATGAAGACTAACTTATGGTAATATTCTCGAATCTTTTTTTCATGAAGGTTTAGAACTGGTAGGGTAAATAGGTGGCTCTAATCCTAGTAAGTGACCATTTCAACCAGGTCAATTATGCCATCTAGGTTTGAGATCTTAGGGTCGAAGGCTCTTCCCCTGAGAATCTTTTGAGTTTGCAGAATAGCTTGTCTCTCCTCACGGGTGAGTGACTTGGCCTGGTCCCCCTACTTGACGAACTTTGAAGTTGTACCAAATCCCCTCATTACAGATCCCTCTTCCACCTTTGTTTTTTTTCCATGGAGAATGTTGCACTAGGGAAGGGTTCAGGTTCCTCTACTGTACGAGTGTCCCGTAGCTTCCTTCTTATTCCTGTAGGGATACTTTTCCTAGGAACCTTATCAACCTACTTTGTCCCAGTCCCCTTTTTTGTTCCATCGGTATAAGGTTGGGATTAGTCCTTTCCTTGTTGTGTTGGAACTTTCAGTGTGACATCACTGTCAACATTATTTATAGGTTCACTTTCCTCAAGATCCAATATAATTTCTGGATGCATTTCTTCTTCTACTATGGCCCTCTTTTTTAATGTCCTTTTTCTAGAGGTCTTGACTTGTTTTTCCTTTCAGAACTTCCTACAGAGCCTTTTTAGCACTTCCCCTAGTATTGGGCGATCTGACCTGGCCCCCTGATTGTGCATGCATCCCTCTCGAGACGATCTTCCTTACTTTCCATGAAAGAGGCTGATAATCCTCATTTAAATCATCAGGTCCCTCTACATCCATTTGGACCTTTAAACTACCATATGTCCCATCCCACGTAGGATAAGATGGCTAAACTGGAGGAATATGGTTTTGGGATGGAGAAGGTATCTCACAAACTTCCTCACCACTATCAACTCTTGATTCCCTTGGTACCGTTGGAGTAGAGCTATGAAAAAATGTTCGACTTCTCGAAGAACAAATGTCTAAACATTAGCCTCTTGCTTTAGACAAATCATCCTCGAACAAGTGGTCAGTAGACCCTTCGGACACCGCCTCTTTAGTCGTTAACTCCTTCTCGCCTTCAAGAATGGACAGGGGATCAGGTTGTATAGAGTCTGAGTGACTAGCTAGAGGAGTTTGATTCTGAGCATTTAGAGAGTTGTCTCCAATAGGGACCATCTCCTTGTGTCCCATAGAAATTCTAAAAGGAGCTTGTTCAATTACAAAAGGTGAAGAGGCAACTATGTTAATCTGCACAATCTGAGAGTCAAGGTTTGGGACTTTGACTGACAATTCATCGTTCGAGGGAGAAGTAGAGAAAGAAATAAGGGTTTCTAAAGTAGGATTTTGATGGAAAATATAAGGAGGAGATGAAGAAACATCAGGGGAAATTACAGGTGTTTCTTGAGCACAAAAATCTAGGAAATTTAGAGTAGATGAGGATTGAGACATGGTTGATGAGGAGAAGACTTGTAAGAGAACTGATGAGATTGTGAGGTTTAAAGAGCAAGAGATTTCTCAGATTCACTATAGAGACAAGAGATTAAAGTGAGAGGAAAGGTTGGGATAGAGGTATTTAAAGGAAGGGGCAACGTGTTGACTCACAAAAAGAGATGATGATTAGACTTCAAGCAATGCAACAATGTTTCAAAAAGGCAGGAAAAAAATACTATGTGGCATCACCAGGAAATTTCCAAGTACTTTTCTATGTAATGAATGAGATACTGACCTGTGAGGAGGACCAGGTCCTACCTTTGAATTCGATATCAGTCCAGGTTCCCTCCTGCGCCTCCTTAGCCTAACATGCATGTATACATGTTAAGATATGATACTGAGTTAGATCTAGTTTGATAAACACTTACATGGATACCTGTAGCCTGATCATAGCTAGAGGAGGCAGTTCAAGAGGAGAGAAAGAGATATAGCAGTTAGTTCATCTTGATCATCTTCAACTTCACCTGATTCCATTAGATATAGTCCTAGTATAGAACCTACTCCTCTATGAGGCCAGAGAGAATCCAAGAGAGTGATTGATGTGTTTTGAGTTTACAACACTTTCGACGCTTAAAATTGGGATAATAACATGGACTTAGGTGTGTTTATATAGATATGATGCACTTTTACTTTGTTTTCAAGGAAATTATGTATTGGAGTTGAAATGTGCAAAAGAAGAGAAAAGAGTGCTGGAAATGGTAAAATTGAAGACTTCAGTACTAGTCGTACCTTGGAGGTATGAGCCATATGTAGCATGTGTGATAAAATTCAGCACAAGGCACTGTCCATGTATGACTCTTTGTACGAGCCGTACCATAGCAGTCGTGAAAAATTACAGAAATATTGCACTTGTCGGAGCTCATGGTACAAATGCAATATACGAGTCGTGATGACCACATACGTCTCGAACCAAAGAGCCATGATGAACTTCACAGAAAATGTGATTGGTAGATCCTAGGGTGTGATGCAGCCACGAGTCGTAATATTAAGGTACGAGTCATACCACAACACTGGTGAAAGTATTCAGAGGATGCCCGACTCCACAAGATCAGACCACGATAGGCATTTTATGAGAGGAAGCTATGACTTGTAGGTTCATGGTATGAGTCGTAGGATCAGGCAGCGGCAGCTAAATTAGTTCTCCTATTAATTTAGGAAAAAATTCTAATTATTTGTATAAATACGTTTTTAGGTTAATTTTAGAAAGACCAATCCCACTTCAACTAGGAAAAGGAGTTATGTATCCCAATTCTAGTCCATAAAGGAACAAGGAACACTTATTCAACTATTATAAATATCCATTATTTCTATGTAATAGGGAGAAAGTTAGAGCAAATAGAGAGAGAGAGAGAGGAGTATACGTATGAAAATTTTTAGTTGTGAGTTATTATCAAGTTTTGGAGAGTAATTCTTCGGATCAACACTTGATTTTGTCAATTGTTCTTGAGTTTATTCATTGATATCCAAAGCAGGTTTTCTTCCAATTATTGTTGTAAGTATTTATATATGTGTTTGTCTATGAATGTTAAATACAATCTTACAATCATGAGAGGCTAAAACCTCCACAAATAGGGTTGTAGGAACCATGGTGGATTAAGGAAATAGGGTTACACAAAAGTGATTCAAAAATGATGCTAAACACTTGTATTGTATTCTCTTCACCTTTAAACATTTCTTATGTATTGTATTCTCTTCATCTTTAAACATTTCTTAATGGTGTACAATGTTAGGACTTGCCCAAATTCTTTACTTTCTTGAACCTAGAGAAGTAGAGATTAGACAAAGAGAATTACAACAAAGCATTGATTTTTATGATCATTGTACGACTTCAGCTATGATCGCAGGAAAGTTAATTTGGAACATATAGATAATGGTTAAAAATAAATCGCTCATGAGACCTGACCCGGTGATTGAGTATAGTCATCCAGTAGGGACGAACCAGTCATTTGGATGAACCCTAGTTATCAGTTCTACAAGTAAGCATTGGGATTGATCACGTGCGTATACTCAGAAGTAGTTATGAACCCATGGGGAACACCTGACCTAGTTATTTGCAAATCTTGATAACAACCACAATTACAATCTTGCTTTAATATTGTTTTTCTTTGAAACCCCCCAATTTGGAGATAATTTACCAACATGTTTAAGTACCAGTATTAGTCTAGATCTTACCTTATTCCCTGTGGGTTCGACCCCAACCTTTTTTTGGGGTTCTTTATTTAAAACATCTGCTTTATACTTTGCTAGGAAGTGTGAGTTTGAGCATTTTAAAAAAGTGGCACCATTGCCGGGGAATACGGCTAAGATTAGATTAATTGTTGTATTTAACTTTTGGTTGTTATTTTCTCTTTTACATTTTTGTTTGTTTTGTTTTGTCCCATCCACGGCACCTCTTGGCAAAGCCAAGCATTTAAAGAGTCCAAGTTTCTTGATGAATTCTAAGTAATCAAGAGATTTGCGTCGTGTCATGATGTTAAATCAAGCACTGTTGGGAGACAAACCTTGAATGGATGGTGAAGTCTGAGTAGCCACAGGTATGTCCCTCTCCTAGTTTTTACATTCTTGATTGCTTTGGAGACAAAACATATTTTTAAAGGAGGGGTACTTGTTTTTGGATATTCGTCTAGGGTTTTTCTTGCCTTGTTTCTTTTCCCTCGGGCATGCTATCTAGTAGAACCAACATGTTTAGGATTTTATTTTATTTTGTGTTCTTGTTTAATTAGAAAGTAACTTAGGGGTACTCAGCCAATAAAGTGCACCAGTTTTGAAGTTTTAAAAAATTTACCCTGTTTAAAAATTTTTGATGGTTATCTATGTACTTGTTGATTGCAAAGCATAATTTCTGTGGATCTTTTTGTGTCATTTAGTGTATTAGCATTAGTAGTACTTGTTATCCATGTATAAACCATACAGGTAGAATGAATGCATGACATGTACCATGAGTGAGTGAGGTCTAATACCTAGTTTAATACTGCGGAGTGGATTTGGAACTTTCCTAGTTGGTCTTTACATAGGTTTTAGGATGGTTGGTTAGGAAAGTATCATAGGCCGTTTTTGTTTTGCCCATTCTTAGCTTAAATGACCCTACCAAAATAATATGATTCCCTTGATCCCAGTTTTCGACCCTTAAATGAACCATTTTTATTTGATTAACCAATTAACTGTACCAATTCTTAATAATGAATATGTTTTGCCTCTGGTCCCTCCTTGATCATTGTGAACCTCAATATAGGCAAAATCCCTAAGTTGAGCATGGCTAGAGTAGGGATGCATAAAATTTGGGGAGGTGAAAAAGGAAGAGCAAAGAAAAAGTGTTAAAAATGAGATGTGGTGTGACAAAAGAAGAAAAAGAAAAAGAAAAAGAAAAAGAAAAATTGGAAAAGAAGATACAAAAGAGAAAGATTAATAAAAATTTGAAGAAACACACCACACCCATACAATTGCATAAAAATGGTGAAAATGGAGGAAAAAGTTGAAAAAACAAAAAGGGTGAAAAAGTGTAGAATGGAGCCACACGTGTATAGTGCTAGGGAGGGTTTAGTCACTAAAAAGATTCCATATCTACCATACCCATCCCGAAAGCCTACATTATAAATCGAATCAAGTCCTATGGTGATCCTAGACTGACCATCTGACAAGCCAAAGTAGAGATAATATGGGCAAGCCTATGTATCCGACATGCAGTATTCTGCCAGTTGTCCATGTGAAAAACATCGGCGATGACTTGAATATCTTCTAATATCTACATGACATATATTGATCCCTATTTATCATGGTTTGTGGCTACTTGATGTACATATGCTGATTTGGTTTATGGGAAAAAGGGTCAAAAGCTGTTTGAGTTTATGGTGTAAATTTTGATTTGATGTTGGCTGTAGTATCCTAGGTTTATTTTCTAGTTAAGCATTATTTTTAGTTTTTTGTTTTCTTTGTCTGAGGACTTGCAAAATTCTTAAGTTGAGGATGTTGATGTGCTGTGAGTTTACAACACTTTCGACGCTTAAAACTGGAAAAACAGCATGGACTTAGGTGTGTTTATACAGATATGATGCACTTTTAGTTTGTTTTCAGGGAAATTACATATTGTAGTTGAAATATGAAAAAGAAGAGAAAAGATTGTTGAAAATGGTAAAATTGTAGACTTCAGTATGAGTCGTACCTTGGAGGTATGAGCCTTACGTAGCATCCGTGATAAAGTTTAGCACAAGGCACTGGCCATGTACGACTATTGGTACGAGTCGTACCATAGCAGTCAAGAAAAATTACAAAAATATTGTACTTGTCTGAGCTCATGGTACAAACGATAGATACGAGTCATGGTGACCACATACGACCCGAACAAAGAGCCGTGGTGAACTTCAGAGAAAATGTGATTGGTAGATCCAGGGTATGATGCAGTCACGAGTCATGATATCAAGGTACGAGTCGTACCACAACACTCGTGAAATTATTCAGAGCATGCCCGACTTCACAAGATCAGACCAAGACGAGCATTGTAAGAGAGGAAGCTATGACTCTTAGGTTCATGATACGACTCATAGGATTAGGAAGCAGCAGTTAAATTAGTTTTCCTGTTAATTTAGGAAAAAGTTCTAATTATTTGTATTAATATTTATCTAGGTTATTTTTAAAAGACCAATCTCACTTCAACTAGGAAAAGGAGTTAGGAATCCCAATTGTAGTCCATGAAGGAACAAGGAAGGCTTACTCTACTATTATAAATACCCATTATTTATATATAATAGGGGAGGAAGTTAGAACACATAGAGAGAGGAGTAGACATGTGAAAAGTTTTAGTTGCGAATTATTTTCAAGTTTTGGAGAGAAATTCTTAGGATAAACACTTGATTTTATCAATTGTTCTTGAGTGTGTTCATTGATAATCAAAGAAGGTTTTCCTTCAATTATTGTTGTAAGTATTTGATTATGTGTTTGTCTATGAATGCTATATACAATCTTACAATCATGAGAGGCTAAAACCTCCACAATTAGGGTTGTGGGAACCATGGTGGATTAACGAAATAGGGTTACACAAAAGTGATTCAAAACCAATGCTAAATGCTTGTATTGTATTCTCTTCATCTTTAAACATTTCATAATGGCGTACAACGTTAGGATTTGCCCGAATTCTTTACTTGCTTGAACCTAGAGAAGTAGAGATTATAAAAAGAGAATTATAAATAAGCCTTGATTTTTATGATCATTGTACGACTTGAGTTGCGGTGGCAGGAAAGTTAATTTGGAACATACAGATAACAATTAAAAAGAAATCGCTCATGAGACCTCTCCCGGTGATTGAGTGTAGTCATCTAGTAGGGACGAACCAGTTGTTTGGATGAACCTTAGTTATCAGTTCTACAAGTAAGCATTTGGATTGATCACGTGTGTATACTCGAAGTACTTATGAACCCATGGGGAGCACTTACCCTAGATATTTGCAAATCTTGATAACCATTATTACAATCTTTCTTTAATATTGTTTTTATATGAAATCCCCCAGTTTAGAGATAACTTACCAACAAGTTTAAGTACCGGCACTAGTCTAGATCTTACCTTATTCCCTTTGGGTTCGACCCCAACCTCTTTTTTGGGGTCTTTATTGACAATGTCTGCTTCTTCCCTTGCTAGAAAGTGTGAGTTTGAGCGTTATCAAAAAGTGGCGCCGTTGTCGGGGAATATGGCTAAGATTAGATTAATTCCTGCATTTAAGTTTTGGTTGTTATTTGCTCTTTTATATTTTTGTTTGTTTTGTTTTGTCTCATCCAGGGCACCTTTTGGCAATGCCAAGCATTTAATATAGTGGAGGATGATTCCAAGTTTCTTGATGAATTTTGAGTAATCAAGAGATCTGCGCCGTGCCGCTGTTACACCCAGTAAAATGTTAATGTTTAGTAAGCATACACGTGGATTTGTTATGAGTAGAGATTTTGATGTGTTGGTGAGAAACCTCGAAGGTCGGGTCAAGCGAGGCCGGGTCACACGGGCCAGCGTGACATGCCATCACCCTTGCATACTAGGCAGTGCAACACGCTAGCCTTGTTGGTGCATTGAGGGGTGCAACACAAGGGTAGTTTGGCACGATGGGTGGCATGGGGCACCACCCCTGCCACCTCCGTAGCATATATATAAAGTCCTCCTTTCAATTGGAAATCATTTTCCAACATTTGTTTCAGCCAGATAGAGAGTAGAATGAAGAAATCAGTCATTTTTGTCCGATTACGCTATCAAACACCGTCCAATCTCAATTTAACTTTAGGTATTGAATTATAACCCTGTAGAGAGCATCACTACAGAGTTATTTTCTCGAAATATGCCCGGCAAATCGGAATCCTGCCGAGCAAAAGTTATCACAATTGCTCCAAATTGATTCCTATACGGCCATAGGCTTTAGGTAAGAATTTCTCCCTTCTGAACTCTCGAGAAATTATAGGTTTTCAGCCGTATTTTACGTAGTTAAATTATAGTTGCTGGTAGTATTAAAAGTTATCATTTTAAGCCGAATTTGGTATTGAAATTAGTCTCTTTCTCCCAGTATTATGGTTATATTTTGAAAGAGCTTTTGAATACAAATTGAAACTCATCAGATAATCGGGAATCGATAGCTAAGGTATGCAAGGCTTATTCCTTCGGCAAGTCATTCTCATCACAAAGCGATACGATTCATGTTCTAAACGTAGTAATGATCCTACATGTTGTAATTAGCTGTTGTTAATGTATAAAGATCAAAGATGTTGTGATTAGCTTCTATCAGTAGATTACGGTTACATATGTTGTGGTTAGCTACTAGAAAACGTATATAGGTTATACCGTAGTATCCCTTGTTGGGAAAGAACATGTTAAGTGTGGTACGCGCTAGAAGCATCACAGAAACTCTTCTATTCTCCAGTTCATTGTATTAGTTGAATTGTATGTTCTATGGTTAGGCCTAGACCTTAGAAGCTTGTGAATAGTTATTGGGCATGAGTTAGTAAGTTGAACAACATAGGCGTAGTTAGGCGATATAGCTACCAGTTTGGCGCCTGTATTGTTAGGAAAGCACGCCCAAAGGCCATTGGCATACCCTCACACCCCAGGACCAGAAATTTAGATAGGATAGCCATACTTTAGAGTTAGCGACATGAGGGTCGTCTAGTTAACTGAGTGACATCCTTCCATCTAGTTAGCTACTACCAGTGATTGTCAGTTCCGGTTGACTTAGTATCCATCACAAAGGTGGCCAGGAAGCCAGCCTAGTCATTCAGTTCAAATAGACCCATAGGTACCCTAAGGAAGGGGACCTTATTAGTAGTTGGAGGTAGGGCCACCGTACCATCCTGTTCCTATAAGATATTTAGGGACAAATTGTCGTGAGTGGATAAGTCTATATAAACATATCTATAGGATTAGGAACCACCCAAAAAGGTCATATAAGATCTAAGTAACCAAGTTAAGGTCTAAAGGACTAGGACCATGTTAGCACAATATTACCCTCAAGCTAAGGATCTCAGTAAGCTGCCTGTGGAGGAAAAGGGACCGACCACTCAAAAGCACGTTCGGTCAGTAGCAGCTCTACAATTGTTCTAAGAAAATGAACTAGGTAATTGGTTGTTTGTAACCCTACAGTTGCTTGTGAGTTATACTTGTCCGAGTAGGACATTCAGAGTGTTGTTAGGACACTCCAGGTCTCGCCCTATCTGGTCTAGACCGTTAGGGATCATGATCACTATCAGGATCCTCTGATCAGATACAGGTGTAAGGGGTGTGCCTGCTAGAAGCCATATAGATTTTTCTAGGGGCTAGCAGCGGTCGCATTAGGTCCCAAAGGCTAGATAGACCTCAGTATAGCACCTAGGGTGATATTACCCTCACTTAGGAGTCTTTGGTGACAACCCCAGGGTTACTAGCTGTGTCGTTGCCCGCCAGGGGCTAGATGACGTTGCTCCAAAGAGCGATATGCCATCCCAAGGGATGATGATTAGGCCCAAGGGTCTTATACAGTCCATTCCTTGGATGGACTATTATTTCTATGCCATATCAGAAGTTGACCCCAGTCGAGCCTGGTGCCTGGGGTGCAATTATCAGGAGTCCACCGAACTCAGACATAGCTACAGATCAAGACTCGAGTGGGCTCAATTACAGACCTAGGGGACTGGTAGGTTGGATATAGAACCAGTAGAGTCATAGAAACCTAGTTAGGGGTATATAGATTAAAGTGTGCTCGCCAGGAGTTATGGGGGCCCCAACGGGTTAGTCTATGTTGATTGTACCTTCCAGGCTTAGGGGGCCAGGTTAGGTTCTTGTTTGCATCTTTGTCTGCTAGCCATAGCTTATGAATATATTATTGTACAATCCTAGTTCATATTTGTTTAGTGTTTCACTAGATGAAGGTTATGAATAAAAAAACTTCCAGGTTACTTTCTGCCCCTTCCTTCTACTTACTTTCAGTCTTTAAAAGATTTTATTCAGCTTATTTACTACCTTACATATTCAGTACATATTGTATAGACACGTTACTATTGGGCGCTGCATTACTTGCCTGCAGGTTTAGACGGACAGAGTTCAGGATCTTCAGAAGCAGTTATTGGCCAGCTCATTTCATTCAGGGTTGCCAGGTCGTAGAAGATTATCATATTTTATTTGTACAGTATTTGGGTAGGCTAGGGCCCTGTCCCGACTACTAATTGTATTCTTAAAGGCTTGCAGACTACAGTACTCAGTTAGTTAGTTGTTGTTGGCCGTGTGGGGCCCATGTATGTCTTATTTTAGGAGTTGGCCATGTGGGGCCTAGTATAGCTGTTAATTTTCCTTTCTGTTATAACTAGACAGCATGGTGGTCTTGTCTACCCGCATAGGATCTCTATTTATGTATGTTGGTTGGGTTAGTTGTTTTCCTTTATAGGTGTTGTGTGGCCTTGTCGGCCCGAGGCTGTATTTACAGCCGAGATATAGCAGTTTGGTTTCTTGAATTTAAGTCAGCGATAGGCACCAGAGGTGCCCGTGCCTAGCCAGGTCATTCCAGATTCTAATATGGCACCAGGTGCCAGTCATGCCTCCCAAGCATGACTATCACAACGTTAAAGAAGGCGTTGCATAAGAAGAAACCCATGAATGGATAGTGAAGTCTAAGTGGCCACAGGTATGTCCCTCTCCTATTTTTTACATTCTTTATTATTTTGGGGACAAACCATATTTTTAAAGGGGAAGTGTACTTGTTTTTGGATATTCGCCTGAGGGTTTTTCTTGTCGTGTTTCTTTTCCCTTGGGAACGCTATCTAGTAGAACCGACATGTTTAGGATTTTATTTTATTTTTGTTTTATTGTTTAATCAGAAAGTAGCTTAGGAGTACACAGCCAATAAGGTGCACTAGTTTTAGAAGTTTTGAAAAATTGGCCTTGTTTAAAAGTTTTTGATGGTTAGCTATGTACTTGATTGAAAAGCATGATTTCTGTGGATCTTTTTGTGTCATTTAGTGTATTAGCATGAGTAGTTACTGCATAGAGGATCTAGAACTTGCCCGGTTGGTCTTTACATAGGTTTTAGGATAGTCGGTTAGGAAAGGATCATAGGCCAATTTTGTTTAGCCTATTCTTAGCTTATATTACCCTACCAAAATAAATATGATTCCCTTGATCCCGATTTTGAGCCTTAAATGAACTGTTTTTCTTTGATTAATTAGTTAACCGTACTCATTCTTTATAATGAACCTGTTTTGGCTTGGGTCCCTCCTTGGACATTGTGAACCACAACTTAGGCAATATGCCTAAGTTGAGAGTGGCTAGAGTAGGAGTGCATAGAATTTGGGAAGGTGAGAAAGGAAGAGCAAAGAAAAATGGTTAAAAATGAGTTGTGGTGTGACAAAAGAAGAAAAATAAAAATAAAAATAAAATTGAAAAATAATATATAAAAGAGAAAGATGAATGAAAATTTGAAGAAACACACCACACCCATATAATTGCATAATAAAATGGTGAAAAGGAAGGAAAAAGTTGAAAAAGCAAAAAAGGGTGAAAGAGTGAAGAATGGAGCCACATGTGTGTAGTGCCAAGGAGGGTTTATACTAAAAAGATTTCATATCTACCATACCTAGCCCAAAAGCCTACATTACAAATCGAATCAGTCCTATAGTGATCTTAGCCTGACCATCGGACAAGACGAAGTAAAGAAAATAAGGGCAAGCCTATGGTATCCTACATGCAGTATTTGGAACTTCTTTGTGAGGGTGAGAGTCTTACTTTCCCAGTCCCATGTTTCATATTTTTCAATATCTTTGAGGGGGGACTTCATTTATAATGAGGGTACATGGTTTGTGTTTTAAAATGCCAGATGTCCGTGTGAAAAGAATTGGTGATGACTTGACTATCTGCTAATAGATAGATGACAAATCTTGATCCCTGTTTATCATGATTTGTGGTTGCTTGATGTGCATATGCTGATTTGGTTTACGGGAAGAAGGGACAAAACTTGTTTGAGTTTATGGTGTAAATTTTGATTGATGTTGGCTGTAGTATCCTAGGTTTATTTTTTAGTTGAGTATCGTTTTTAGTTTTTAGTTTTTAGTTTTATTTTCCTAAAGACATGCAAAAGTCTTAAGTTGAGGGTGTTGATGTGTTGTGAGTTTATTTCACTTTCGACACTTAAAACTGAAAAAATAGCACGGAATTAGGTTTATTTATATAGATATGAAGCACTTTTACTTTGTTTTGGGGAAATTATGTATTGGAGTTGAAATGTACAAAAGAAGAGAAAAGAGTGCTGAAAATGGTAAAATTGCAGAGTTCACGAGCCGTACCTTGGAAGTACGAGCTGTACGTACCAATCGTGATAAAATTCAGGATAATGCACTGGCCATGTACAACTCTTGGTATGAGCCATACCATAGAAGTCGTGGAAAATTGTAGAAATATTGCACCTGTCTGAGCTCATGGTACAAATGAAAGATACGATTCGTGATGACCACATACGACTCGAACCAAAGAGATGTGGTGAACTTCAGAGAAAATGTGATTGGCAGTTCCTAGGGTATGATGCAGTCACGAGTCGTGATATCAAGGTATGAGTTGTACCACAACACTGGTGTATTTACAGTCGTTATATAGCCCGTTGTTTTTATAAATCCAAAATTAGAGCCAGCCTGGCACCAGAAGTGCTTAGGCTCAGTAGTCTAGCAGTCCAGGTTCTAGTAGGCACCAGGTGCCAATCATGCCTCCCAAGGCGGGGCGTGACAGTAGATCCTCAGGAAACATGTCTGGGAACTCACTGACCACTAGGACTGACTGATGGTTGAGGTCTCAGAGTTGGAATCCTTGAACTGAACCAGATGATAAATACATCCTTTGTAGATGAGTTTCTGGTCCTTAAGGTAAGAAATAAACCTACCCTTAGGCGCTGAACTGCTGCCCATCCATTCTTCGCTGAACTGCTGCCCATCCATTCTAACATTGGTTCGTTTGGAAACTGGAACTTGACAACTCTAGTTCTGCAATCAACTGAGGCATAGCTGGAGGGTAACCAATCCATGCCAAGGATAAGGTTAAAATCGACCATGTCTAACTCTACGAGGTCAGCTGGGATGACTTTATTCAGCACTGAGACTAGGCAATTTCTATACACCCGGCTGGCTCTAATTGACTTGCCAACTAGGGTGGAGACTGAGAATGGTTCTGAGAGGACCTATGGATTGATATTAAACTGGACTGCTATGTAAGGAGTCACGAATGAAAGAATGGATCCTGGATCTAGAAGGGCATAAACATCTAGATGGAAGACATGTAGCATACCCGTGACAACGTCAGGTGAGATCTCCTGATCCTAATGGGAAGATAGAGCATAGAAATGATTCTGGTGCTGACCGCCATCTGTACCTTTGTTGGTCAGCCTGCTGAGTTGGTTGGCCTGGAGCTGTTGATGTGGTAGATTGTGCTCTCCCTCGCCCTGCTAGAGGCCACTCCCTAAGCTGTAGTCCAATCTATCCGCAACCAAAACAACCCTCTCGACCCTAAAGGCACTCTCCCGGGTGGTTCCTACCATACTTGGGACAAGCTGGATACTTGTTCCAGGTACTGTGAGCCTGATGCTGAACGCTAGATGACCCACCCCTCCGATCCTGGTAGGACCGAAAGGTTGGGGCGCTGACTAAACTGGGTGTTGGGGCTCTTTGCTGCTACTGCGGTGGGCTGCTACTACCACTAGACCTCTGATGGCTGAAATCTTACTGGCCAGTCCTTGCCTATTTGTTCTTTCACTCCATATCCTTCATCCTTTCAGCGTCAATCTGCTGAGCATAGACAATCAAGATGGAGAGGTCCATGTCTTTAATCAACAGTGTTGTACTGCACTGCTTGAGGACTAGATTTGCCACCCAGTTCACAAACTTCAACATGCGAGCCCTTGGCTTGGCTACCATCTCTGAGGCGTACTTAGACAACCCAGAAAACTCCAGAGCATACTCCTCCACAGTCCTGTTTCCTTGTCACAAATTCATAAACTCCGCCATCTTTGCCTCCCTTAGCTCCCGAGGGAAATATCTGTCCAAGAAAGCTGTGTGGAATTCTTCCACTCCATTAGTCCTACTCCAGCTAGCCGCCCCTCTTTCCACTGGTCATGCCAGACCTGAGCTACCCTTTTGAGATGGTAGGCTGCCAAATCAGCACTCTCTAAGGAGCTAACACCCATAATGCGGGTAATCTTCCTAGTCTCATCCATGAAATCTTAGGGATCCTCCCCTACCTTGGATCCCTAAAAAGATAGAGGGTCCATACGGGTTAAGTCCCGCACCATCGCAGCTACTACAGACCCGTTGGTGTTCATTGGCACCACCTGCTGGTTCACCTGGTTGGTGACTATTTAGGCCAGCAGTTGGATGGCCTCCCTAAATTCAGGGGTAGACACCAAATCATCTTGAGGAGTTGTTTGGGGCTGGTGGGCCAGTTCTATTGACATTACCAGCCCTTCTTCCATTACTGCGTCTGGGAGGCATGGTTCGTTGAAACGAAACAGAGCATGAATTAGAAGGGCATTTCTGGAATTGAACTTTAACGCACGATAAAGAGTATAAAAAAAAGAGAGTTTTCCTAATAACATCTTGTAGCCTCCTCATCATAAGTGTGGTACGCTTCACACCCATGAAAAGGACTCAACTTGATGCGACTTTTAGACATTCTTAGGATACCCTAAACCAAATGCTTTGATGCCAAGTTTTTCATGCCCTGAGACTACACCCTGAACGTAACGCGGTACTTAAAGCCACAAGTAACCTCAAGTCAACCCCTGTCTATCATACACTAGTATCCTAAATAAAATACGCATAGCGAAAGCTTTGAATCAACAACATAAAAGTCTTTCAGAAAATGAAACTAAAAGAAAACATAGAATTTAAAACATTTGAAGTCTGAAATTAACTCTTTGTTTGTAAGCCTTCTAACTGATGAGTTGCTAGGACAAGCCCCCAGCTAGCTCAAAGTCTAACTAAAAATAATAATTCGACTAAAAGGAAGTAAAACAAGGCCCTCAGATGATGAGGACTCACACTTTGGCTGTAGCAGAGGAGGATCTGAATCGCAACGGCTAACGATGTTGAGTCTGGGAACCTGCAGCCGTATCATGAAACGATAAGCATAAAAGTATGCATCAGTGCTTTGAATGTACTGAGTAAGTGGGAGAAAACATATCCGAATATAAAGTTTGAAATGAAATGGCACACAATGACCAATAGGTAAGTTGAATTAAACTACTGATGTAAACTGAAATGGTCGAGATGACCCTGTCAAATGGTCAAAGACATGCCCTAAGTCTAAAATACTGAGTTTGAGAGACCATATTGAACTGTTCTAAACTGAACTGAATTGTTAAAAACTAAGACTGAACTGAACTGACTAGTGGGAGAGTCTCTAACCGACATATAACCACGTGAGCTAGACGTAGAGTCCGATGTATAGACCCACTGGTAGGACCCAATATACCTTGCCAGGGTATAAAGGCATGAACTGGGTGATCACAAAACCTGAAAGTCGTATTAGTAGGATGGACACACTTTAGAGTCAGCGGCACTAGGGTTCTCTGGTGAACTGAGTGACATTTCGCCATCTAGTTAGCTACTACAAGTGACTGTCAGTTTTAGTTGCCTTATTGTTCATCATGCAGGTCACTCAGGCAGCCATCCCAGTCGTTTAGGCCAGATAGACCCATGGGTACCCTAAGGAAGGGGACCTTATTAGCAGTTAGAGGCGGGGATCTACGTCTACCTCAAAAGCATGTTCGATCAGTAGCAACCCTACAGTTGTTTTAAGCACAAAAACTAAGTAATTGGTCATCTGTGACCCTAAAGTTACTTATGAGTTATAGTTGTCCAAGTAGGACATTCAGAGTATTTTCAGGCCACTCCAGACCCCGCCCTATCCGGTCTAGATCATTAGTGATTATGATCACTATCAGGATCCTATGATTAGATACAGGTACATGAGGTGTGCTTGCTAGCAACCATGCAGAATATTCTAGGGGCAAGCAACGGTCGCATTATGCTTAGAAGGCGAGATACGCCTTTTGAGTGTCTAGATTGAGACTTCAGTATAGCACACCTGTTGGGGTTTCCCTCACCTAGGAGCTTTTCGTGACCACCCTAGGGTTGCAAACTGTGTTGTCGCCCGTCAGGGGCTATATGACATTGCTTCAAGGAGCGATATGCCGTCCCAAGGGATGATGAAAAGGCCCAAGGTCCATATTACAGTCCATTCCATGGATGGACTATTACCTTTATGCTGTATCGGCATGACACCCTCGTCGAGCTTGGTGCCCAAGGTGCAGTTATCAGGAGTCCACCAAACTCAGACACAACTACAGATTAGGAGCTGAGTGGGCTCAGTTGCAGACCTAGGGGACTGGTAGGTTGGATATAGAAACAACAGAGTCATAGAGACCTGGTAAGGGGTATATAGATTGAAGTGTGCTCGCTAGGGCTTATGGGGGCCCGAGTGGATTATTATGTGTTGATTGTACCTTATAGGCTTATGGGGACAGGTTAGGTTCTTGTTTGCATTCTTGTCTGCTAGTTATAACTTACGAATATATGATTGTACAGTCTTAACTCATATACGTGTAGTGTTTTACTAGATGCAGGTTATGAATAAGCAAACTTCGAGGTTAATTTCTGCCCCTTCCTTCTACTTATTTTCAGTCTTTAACAGCTTAATTCAGCTTATTTACTGCCCTACATATTCGGTACAGATTGTACTAATGCCCAACTTTGGGGCACTACATCACTTACCTGCAGGTTTAGACAGACAGGTTGGGAAATCTCCTAGGAGATATTCAGAGTCAGTACATTGGCCAGCTCCTTTCATTCGGAGTTGACAGGTTAAAGAAGATTACCACCTTTTATTTGTATAACATTTGGGTAAGCCGAGGCCTAGTCCTGACCAATATTTGTATTCTTAGAGGCTTGCAGAATACAACTATCAGTTAGTTAGTTTTTGTTGGCCGTGTGGGGCCTATGTATGTCTTATTTTACGTGTTGGCCATGTGAGGCCCAGTGTAGCTACCTATTTCTATTTCTGTTATAACTAGACAGCATGGTGGTCTTGTCAGCCCACATAGGATCCCTTCATTACCTTATTGTTGGTTAACTGGTTTCTTTTAAATGTGGTTTTATTGGCCTGAGGCTGTGGTTATAGCCGAGGTATAGCAGTTTATTTTCTTGAGTTGATTTTGGGTCATGTATAGGCACCAGATTCTAGTATGGCATTAGGTGCCAGTCATGCCTCCTAAGGTGGGGCATGACAAACTTTGTATTAGAGTAGGTCGCATCCTAGGGAGTCCGCAAGCCATGTCTAGTAGAGTCTTGTTTATAAATGTGTTGTGCACCACATTCTATAAGAAGGAGGCTACGACACATGATAATATGGTTACCTCTCCTTCTTCTCAAATCGTGCTACAGAGCCCAGTTGTTAGGGTTGAGCCCCTAGGCTTTCATTGCGATGTCTGTCTAGAGTAATATGTGATGTAAGACAGACTCCAGCTAGCAGCAAGATAACTATAGTAGTAGGAGGAAGTGCTAGTGAGGTTCCACGATTGTGGGACAGTTAGCCTAAGGGAAGCAGACGTCTTTCAAATTTCTCTTGTCACCCTCCCGGGGCACCAAGAACTTCATAAGGTGATAGAGATGCCAACATTATCCCCAGTTCTTTTTGCAGCCTCGAAGTGGGAGATCAGGAAGTATAGTATATATATATGGGGGGGCTCCCTTAGTAGGCATTATGAATTAGGCAGGGGCAACAGTTAATGCTGAATTACCTGAAATACACGAAGTATCATGTGAGTGCAACTGAAAGTGCAAGTATCAATGCCATATTGTCAAGAATGAATAATAATTGAGGGCTAGAATTAAAACCTCTGAGAAGGATTAGAGAATGGTTGAGACCCTTAGTGTTTACAAAGTTATCTAGACTCTTACAATAGTAAATCAAGAGGGAGAATAAGGTTTCCAATAGCACTTAGGTGCACGTGGGAGAGTCCATAAGCGATAAGCCCTCAGTATTAGTAAAGTTCATGTCAGAAATAGGTCGATTCCACCGCAGTGTGCGAATGACGGTAGGACACACCTACAAGATAATGGTTATGGCCCTAGTTTGTTATGTCGAACGGCAGAGAGATCATATGAACAAAATGGGCCCGAGTGTGGATCAGAAGGATACAGATTGGTAGACTTTATTAGTAATATCTTTTACAGTATGAGGTAAAGGGTACTAACCTGAGATCTCAGTCTAAGGAAGCAAGTGAAAAGGGAATGAGTATCTAACTCTAGAGGGAAACAGAATCACCTCCAGGTTGAAGTAGATTGACAGAGCATGGGACCACTGCTGAATGTCGAGAAATAAGCATCGGGTGGAATGTTAAGAGATAGTGAGGTTGTAACCTAGAATGTTGCAGTATCCCCTCTAGTTGAGGAGGTAAAGGAGTGCTGACACAGAAATTCTAACCTAGTACAACCTAGAGACAAGATCCAGTAGGAAGTTATTAGCCCTCAAGATAGCAAGGGGAAGAATCATAATACCTAAAGGTCGACTCTGGTTCCAAGGGTGGCAGAACTTCGTTAGTATACTATAGCCATGGTGCACCATGTTCATTAATTCCTCCACCCAAAGTGTAATGAAAACACATTATGTCGTACAGAGAGACCTACTAATGGCATGGGAATAAGGAAGACATCATTGAGTAGTAGAACAGAGCTCCAATGACCAGCCAGAAGAGACTGGATAGTAGAGACTGAGCAGGCCAATTCAGGATATGATCGTGCCTGCAAGAAAGTGGAGAGTAATCGACATGAATACTGTTATAATGTTACCTTGTACCAGGGGTAAATTGATCTCATTTGAGGCAGAATAGGGAGGCTAATGGGATCAACTTATGTTTCGTCGGATGGTATTATGTTTTAGCGAAAGTGTATGCCGAGTTAAATATTTAAAAAGTAGTCTGGTTACGTAGAGCCCCTGTGTCTAATAAACCCTAACAGAGAGGCACAACTCCCAACTAGGTTTCGGAAAGCTGTTGAATAGATTGGAGCACACGTTAATGTAAGTGTGGCTTCTCGTTTCCAAGCAAATAGCCAAGTAGAACACATGGGTCAGATGCCAAGAGACTTGTTATGGGAAGAAATGTAGGTACCCTACATAATGATCTGAAGCAAGTAAATTAAGGGTAGTTGGACCGGGGCATACTACATCAGTCATATGGGAAAAGTTAAAACTTAAAAAAAAAGTAAGGGGTACCGACAACCTAGGGTCGTTGAGAGTTTTGTTCTAACGTACGCCGTAGGAAATTAAGGATAAAAGCAGCGGCTGGGTACTCCTAAAAACTTCGCAAACAAAGGGCGTTGCCAGATTTGGTAAAAAGGGAAAGCTTAGCCTTAGGATCATTGGCCCAAATTGTATCCTCCGGAAGACAGGCAAAGTAGCAGGTGAGTTAGAATTGCCTCCAGAGTGGGGATCTGTCCATCCAGTCTTTCACGTATCCATGTTGCAAAAGAGCATAGGGGACCCTTCCCAAGTTGTTCCAATTTAGGACGTTCACGATACTGAGGAGTTAGCCTACGAAAAGGTTCCAGTTGTAATACTAGATCGGAAGGTTCGCAGGTTAAGAACTAAAGATGTGGTCTCTATTAAAGTACTATAAAGAAATATGAATAAATAAGAGATGACCTGAGAAGCTGAGGATGAAACGAGGTCTAGATATCCTCAATCATTCCAGAATTGACTCAAATTATGCAGTTAAGGTGAATTCATTATTCAATTGTCATTTTACTTCTCATATTACTAGTACTGCCTAGTTGGTTATCTCTATATGATGACATAGCTGTTTATAGCATCCTTGAGACGCCCATGTTGGATTTTTCTGTGTTTCAGGTTTCTGGATAGTCCATAATACAGAAAAAATTTTGCCAATTTTTTTTTTCTATGCGTTGACTAAAAGAGTTAACTCCTTTAAGACTTAATATGACATTCGAGATTAAAGTTCCTAAGGGGAGGGAGGATGTTACACCTCGTAAAGGTTAATGATTAGTAAGCATACACATGAATTTGTGACGAGTAAGAAGATCTTGACACGTGTGGAAAAAGCTTCAGAAGTAGGGTCGGGAAAGGCTAGGCAGTGGGGAGCCAGCGCGGCGCGCTAGGCCACTGCCGCTATGGGAGGCGCGGTGCGGGGAGCAGTTTGGCGCTTTGGGCAGCGTGGGGCGCCCCAGCCCTCCCCCCCCCCCCCCCCCCCGCCACCGCCCTTAGCTATATATATAAAGCCCTTGGTTCATTTCATTTCATTTGTATGTAGCTCCTTCAGCCAGAAATAAAAAGGGCATGCAAATCCCATTGGTATTTTGTCCGATTACGATACCAAATGCCATCAAAACTCAAATTAACTTTGGATAATGAGTCTTAGGCCTATGGGAAGCATTACTACGGAGTTATTTCTTAAATATTCGCTGGGCAAATCGGAACTCCGTCGAGTAAAAGTTGTCAGAATCACTTCGAATTGGATTCTAAACGGCCACAGACAATGGGTAAGTATTTCTCCCTTCTAAACCCTCGAGAAATTATAAGTTTTCGATCGAATGAAATGGAATTTAAGTTATAGTTAATTCTATTGGAAAGATATTCTTATTGGCTGTTCTTGTTGTTGAAAATAGTTGTATTCTTTCAGAATAAAGGCGAAAACTAAATTAAATTACTGACTTCAGGTGGAAAAGTTGCGTAAACATACGAAAGTCAGTATTCGAGGTATGTTAAGGCTTATTACTTCGGCATGTTATTCTCGTCGTATAGTAATACGACCTATGTTTTAAATGTAGATAATGATCCTATATGTTGTAATTAGCAGCTGCTAGAATATAAGGATTATGCATGTTGTGATTAGATGTTATTAGTAGATTACGGTTACACATGTTGTGGTTAGCTGCTAGAAAACATATAAAGATTATATCGTGGTATCCCTTGTCAGGAAAGTACATGTTAAGTGTGGCACACGCTAGAAGCATCGTATGAACTCCTCTATTCTTCAGTCCATTGTGTTAGTAGAATTGGATTCTTTATTGCCAGGCCTAGAGTTTAGAAGCTCGTGGATAGTTATTGGTCCTGAGTTAGTAAGTTGAACAGCATAAGTGCAGCTAGGTGATGTAAATACTAATTTGGAACCTTTATTGTTAGTGAAGCACGCCCATAGGCCTTTGGTGTACCCTCACGCCCTAAGGCCAGAAGTTTGTCACACCCCACCTTGGGAGGCACAGCTGAAACCTAATGCCATACTAGAATTTGGGATGACCTAGTTGGGCATAGGCACCTATGGTTCCTATCAATGACTTAAACTCTAGAAAACAAACTACTATATCCCAGCTGTAAACACAGCCTCGGGCCAATAAGGCCACGCAGCACCTGTAAAAGAAAACAGCTAACCCAGCCAACATAGATCAATAGGGATCCTATGTGTGCCGACAAGACCTCCATGTTGTCTAGTTATAATAGAATGGAAAATAAGAAGTTATACTAGGCCCCATACGGCCAATACCTAAAATAAGACATACATAGGTCCCACACAACGAACAACAGCTAACTAACTAGATAATGTACTCTGCAAGCCTCTAAGAATACAAATAGTGGTCGGGACAGTGCCCCGGCCTACCCAAATACTATACAGCTAATAGGTGGTAATCTTCTATAACCTGACGATTTCGAATGAAAAGAGCTCGCCAACATATTGACTCTAAATGGCTCCCTGGAGACCTAACAACCGGTATGTCTAAATCTACAGGAAAGTAATGTAGCACTCCATAGTTGGGAGTTAGTACAATATGTACCGAATATGTAAGGAAGTAAATAAGTTGAATGAAAGCTGTTAAAGACTAAAAAATAAGTAGAAGGAAGGGGCACAAATTAACCTGGAAGTTTGCTTATTCATAACTTCCATCTAGTAAAACACTACACGTATATGAGCTAAGACTTTACAATCATATATTCATAAGCTATAACTAGCAGAAAAGAATGCAAACAAGAACCTAACCTGGCCCCCATAAGCCTGGAAGGTACAATCAACACAGAATAACCTACTCGGGCCCCCATAAGCCTTGGCGAGCACAATTCAATCTATATACCCCTAACCAGGTTTCTATGACTCTATTGGTGCTATAGCCAACCTACCAGTACCCTGGTCTGCAACTGAGCCCACTCGGCTCCTCATATGTAGCTATGTCTGAGTCTGGTAGACTCATGATAACTGCACCCTGGGCACCAGGATCGACTAGGGTGTGATGTCGATACAACATAAACATAATAGTCTAGCCATGGAATGGACAATAATATGGCCCTTGGGCCTCTGTATCATCCCTTGGGACGGCATATCCCTCCTTGGAGCAACGTCATATAGCCCCTGGCGGGCGACAACATAGCTAGTAACCCTGGGGTGGTCACGGAAGGCTCCTAGGTGAGGGAAACCCCAACCGATGTGTTGTACTGAAGTCTCAATCTAGCCACTCAAAAGACGTATCTGGCCTTATGGGCCTAACGCGACTACTACTCACCCCTAGAATAATTTGTATGGTTGCTAACAGGCACACCCTATACACCTATTTCTGATCAAAGCATCCTTATACTGATCATAATCTCTAGTGGTCTAGACCAGATAGGGCAAGGTCTGGAGTGTCATACCAATACTATAAATGTCCTTCTCGGACAACTATAACTAATAAGCAATTGTAGGGTCACAGATGACCAGTTACTTAGTTTCCTTGCTTAGAACACTGTAAGGATACTACTGCTCGGATATATTCCTAAGCAGTCAGCCCTTAGTCTTCCCCAAGCATCTTACAATAATTCTTAGCCTGGAGGTAATACTGTACTAACATGGTTCCAGTCCCTTAGACCTTAACTTGGCATGTTCGAATTTTATATGTCTTTGCTGGATGAGTCTTAATCTCGTGGGTAAGTCTATTTGCACCTAGCCGCTTATGACAACCTGTACCTCAGTATCTTATGAGAGTAGGCTGGGACGTTTGCCCCGCACTCAACTACTAATAAGGTCCCCTCCATAGGGTACCCACAGTCTATCTGACCTGGACGACTGGGATGACTTGCTGAGTGACCTGTGTGACAGATCCTAGGTCAACTGGAACTGGAAAGTCACTGGTAGTGGCTAACTAGGTGGTGGAATGTCACTCAGTCCACTTGACAACCCTAGTGCCGCTAACTCTAAAGTATAACTGCCTTATCTAAATTTATGGCCCTGTGGCATGAGGGTACGCCAATGGCCTTTGGGCGTGCTTCAGTGATAATACAGGCGCCAAACTGGTAGTTATGTCGCCTAGATGTGCCTATGCTATTCAACTTACTAACGCAGGCCAAATAATTATCCATGAACTTCTAAGTTCTAGGTCTGACAATAAAACATGCAATTTTATTAACACAATGAACTGAAGAACAGAGGAGTTCCTATGATTCTTCTAGCGTGTGTCACCCTTAACATATTCCTTCCCAAGAAGGGATAACGATATGATCTTTATACATTTTCTAGCATTTAACCACAATATATGTAACTGTAATCTACTGATAGCAGCTAATCATAGGATACCTGATCCTTATATACTACCAGCAACTAATTACAACATATAGGATCATTATCTACATTTAAAACATAAGTCATTTCACTATACGACGAGAATAACTTGTCGAAAGAATAGGCCTTAACATACCTCGAATGTCGATTCTTGTTTAACCTGTGAGTTTCATCTTGCAATCGGTGGTTTCTCCCAACTGTAACATTTATGCTGAGAGAATAAAATTAATTTCAATATTAAACTCGGCAAATATCGATAACTTTTGATAATAGAATTAACTATAATCCAACTTGAAAATCTTGGCCAAAAATCTATAATTTTCTGAGAGTTCAGAAGGGAGAAGTGCTTACCTAATGCCTGTGACCGAGTACGAATCAATTTGGAGCAATTCTGACAACTTTTACTCGACAGAGTTCCAGCTTGCTGAGTGAATTTTTTAGAAATAACTCTGTAGTAATGCTTCTCGTAGGCCTAAAACTCGTTATGAAAAGTTAATTTGAGATTTGACGTCATTTGGTAGTGTAAACAGATGAAAAACTATTGAAGACTTTCTTGCTCCTACTCTATGGCCATGGATATCTTACTAAATGATTTAAAATGAAATGAGTGGAGTACATATACATGTGTGGGGCGGTGGCCAGGGTGTGCCTTGCGCTTCCCAAAGAATCCCGAGGGCCCGTGCCGCACCTCCCATAGCGGCAACAAGCCTGGCGCGTCACGCTAGCCAGAGCACTGCAGGCTGGCATGTCGGGTTGGCCCTTCACGTCCTGGCCTCTCCCGACCCTGCTTTCGAGGCTTTTTCGTAGATGCATCAAGCTCTTCTTACTCATCACAAATCCACGCGTGCGCTTCTGGATCAATAGCGGGCCTGTAGTGCCATGGCCAGCGCGACGCACCAGGCCACTACCACTATGGGAAGTGCAACACAGAGGGCAGTTTGGCGTTTTGGGTGGCGCAGGGTGCCCCCTACAACCGCCCTTAGCTATATATATAAAGACCTTGGTTTATTTCATTTCATTTGTATGTAGTTCCCTCAACCAGAAATAAAAAGGGCACGCAAAGTTCATGGGTTTTTCATCCGATTACGCTACCAAACGCCATCCAAACTCAAATTAACTTCAGGTAATGAGTCCTAGGCTACAGGAAGCATTACTATGAAGTTATTTCTCAAAAATTTTCTCAGGAAATTGGAACTACACCACGTAAAAGTTGTCAGAATTACATCAAATTGGATTCTAAATGGTCACCGACAATAGGTAAGTATTTCTCCCTTCTAAACCCTCAAGAAATTATAAGTTCTCAACCGAATGAAACAGAGATGAAGTTATTGTTAATTCTATTGGAAAGATATTGTTATTGGCCGTTCTTCTTGTTGAAAATAGTTGTATTATTTCAGAATAAAGGCATCAACTAAATGAAATTACTGGCTTTAGGTGGACAAGTTGTGTAATCAAATGAAAGTCGGCATTCGAGGTATGTTAAGACTTATTCCTTTGGAAAGTTATTCTCGTCGTATAGTGATACGACCTATGTTTTAAACATAGATAATGATCCTATATATTATAATTAGTTTCTTCTAGTATATAAGGATCAGGCATGTTGTGATTAGCTGCTATCAGTAGATTACGGTTACATATGTTGTGGTTAGTAGCTAGAAAGTATAAAGATTATATCACAATATCCCTTATCGAGAAAGAACATGTTAATTGTGACACACTCTAGAAGCATTGTAGGAACTCCTCTATTTTCAGTCCATTATGTCAGTATAATTGGATGCTTTATTGTCATGCCAGACTTTAGAAGCTCGTGGATAGTTATTGGGCCCGAGTTAGTAAGTTGAACAGCATAGGCACAGGTAGGTAATGTAACTATCAGTTTGGCGCCTGTATTGTTAGTGAAGCATGCCCAGAGGCCTTTGGCATACCCTCACTCCCCAGGGATAGAAGTTTCGGTAGGACGGCTATACTTTAGAGTCAGCGGCACTAGGGTTCTCTAGTGAACTGAGTGACAGCCCGCCATCTAGTATGGGCAAGAATTTATAGGAGTAATATTACGCCTACTAGTATGAGAGGATTTGCTAAACAATGCTCTAATCTCTGCTAACCTACTATCCTAGTTCATATACTCCACAACCTCCTATCTAGGGTCGTATTCTTGGTAAGCTGAAACTATGTCATGTCATGTCTAATCACCTCTCCCCAATGCTTCGTCGGCCTACCTCTACCTCTTCTGAAACCATCCATCGGCAATCTCTCACACCTCCGCACTAGGATATTTAGACGTCTCTTCTTTACATGTCTGAACCATTTCAACCTCGCTTCTTTCATCTTGTCCTCCACCTTGGCTACTCCTACGTTGTCCCAAGTATCCTCATTTTTAATTCTATCTTTTCTAGTATGTTGATACATTTATCACACTATCCTCAATTCTGCAACTTTTATGTTCTAAACATGAGATTCCATGACTAGTCAAGACTCTACCCCATACAATAGAGTTGGTCTGACCACTACTTTGTAAATCTTTCCTCTAAATTTTGGTGGAAGCTTCTTATCATATGGTCTCCGGATGTGAGCTTCCATTTCATCCATCCTGCATTAATATGGTGAGTGACGTCCTTGTCAATCTCCCTATTATCTTGAATAATAGATCTAAAATATTTGAAAATTTCTCTCTTTTGAATATCCTGTGTATCAAGACTCAACCGCGTTAGTCTCATGCATCACATCACTAAACTAACACTCCTAGTATTCTATCTTGATTCGACTCAACTTGAATCCTTTGGACTCCAAGGTATGTCTCCAAATCTCCAACTTACATTAACTCCTTCACGACTTCTGTCAATTAGAACTATGACATCCACAAATAACATACAACATGACACCTCATCTTGAATTTATCGTGTTAATGTATTATGTACCAAGACAAATAAAAATTGACTAAAGGCCGATTTTTGGTGTAGCTCCATTAAAATAGAAAAATGCTCCAAGTCTCTTTACACTATTCTTATGTAGATCTTGTCTCCCTTGTACATGTCTTTGATCACTCTACTGGACGTCACCAGTACACCTCTAGCCTCCAAGCATCTCCGTAGAACCTCTCTTGAAACTTTTTCGTAGGCCTTTTCTAGATCGATGAATACCATGTGCAAGTACTTCATCTACTCCTTATACTTCTCCAATAGTCACCTAATAAAATGGATGGCTTCTATAGTCGAGTGTCCCAACATGAATCCAAGTTGATTTTCGAAAATAGCCATGCCCCTTCTCACCCTCAACTCTACCACCCTTTGTCGAACCTTCATAATATTGCTTATCAGCTTGATACTCTGATAGTTGTTGCAATTTTGAATGTCACCTTCATTCTTGTAGAATAAAATCATTATAATCCATCTCCATACTTTGGGCATCCTCACAATCTTGAAAATGACATTAAACAACTCAATCAGCCACTCCAAACCCACCCTGCTTGCAGTCTTCTAAAATGTAATTGGAATCTTGCCTGGCCCGATCGCGCTACCTCTATGTGTCCTGTGAAAAACAACTTAGACCTCCTCAATCCTTGTACGCCTGTAATACCCACAATCATAATGACCCTCTAGGTGTGCAACTTAATGATACCATCCCCATCTTCATTCAAGAATTTATGGTAGTATGACTTCCATCTCCGTCTAAGAGTGCCTCCAGCACCAATACATTACCGTCCTCATCCTTGATACACTTCACTTGGTCTAGGTCATGAGCCATCCTCTCTCTCACCTTGTTTAACTTATACAACTTCTTATCCTTATTTTTATCCCCATAATCTACATATACGCATTCAAAAGATGTCATTTTTGTCGTTGTAACTGCTAACTTTGCATCTTTTCTTGACACTTTATACTCTTGCCATTTCGTCCTCTTTTCCTCCTCATCTTTACATTCCACCTACTTCACGTGCACCACTTTCTTTGTCTTCACCTTCCCTTGGACTTCTTCATTCCACCACCAATCCCCTCGATACCCATAAAAATGGCCTCTCAGGACCCCTAACATCTCTCTAGTCTCTTTCCTAATGCCACTAGTCCTATTCCACATATTGTCTATATCTCAACTCCTCACCCAAGTCTCCATAGCCAACAACTTCTCCCTCATCTCCATGGAACTAACCATAGTCAAAATACCCAATTTAATCCTTGGTCGGCCGTCCACAACCCTCTCCTTTTTTCTCTTGATCTCTAAATTAATCACTCAAAGCTTATGTTGGATCATAAGATTCTCGCTCGGATTAACCTTACATTCTTTATAAAGAACTCTATACTCCTTCCTAAGGAGCAAATAAATATAAGCATAACGTGAAAAATCATCAATAAAGGTGATAAAGTATTTTTTTTTCTTGTTAAAAAATTGACCTCAAAGGGATCACATACGTCAGTGTGTATAAATTCAACAGTTGTGTGCTTATGGATGGCAGATGGGGCAGGGTAGGGCAAAACTTGACTCGTTAAGATTTTGACCGGCCCTGCTCTACTCCAATTAGTATATTTTGAAAAGTTATCCTACTTCGCCCGGCCTTATTAAGCCCTATCCCACCCTTCCCGTTTAGTTTCTTTTTCATTTTTTCTCTTAATTTTTTATTTTGTAGTAATTTATTTAACGATTATCAATTGAATTATTAGTTAAACAAATTTAAATTTTAGTTCACTATGAGATATAAAAAAAAATGTATCCATCTGTAGCAGTATCGAATCCAACAAATATTAAAGGTTATAAGACCTTTCAAAATAGTTTTAAACGAGTCTTTAATTTTATATTCTCAAAAGTTATCAAAAATTTTAATCTAGTTAATATTACATTGTAATTAGTATATTATATAACCTTATATATATATATATATATATATATATATATATATATATAAGGCCTGTTTTAGCTTAAGGCCTGTTTTATATTCAAAACCTACCACCTGCCCTGCCTTATTTAAATTTCTAGTAAATTTAATTTTTCCCTTCCCCGTCCTGCCCCAATTGCCATTTCTATGTGTGCTTCTTGTCACTTCTTTCTTTATGTGTTATGTTTCTTTTCTCTTAATACAATCCAAACAGATATTAAGACCTGTAAATTCAAATCTAAATAGGTTTCTTTCTTAATTAATTTTTCCAATATTTCTTTTGATACGTGACACAAACATTGATGTCACAAGTAAGCAAAGTGTTTATCACTAAACCACGTTTGATTCTAATATTATGACAGAGGGTTAAAAAGTTTTCATAAAATAGATTATCAGAATTGGGTTTGTATAAATTATCGCAAAGAAAATTAAAATCGATGAGATGATTATGCTTAAAAAAAAAACTAAAACTTCTATTGCCAAAAATAGAAGAATATTCAAATTTATTCAACGTAGACAAGGAATTTAGATTTCTTAAAAAATAATAGGTACATAATATATTTCAAACATCTCTAGATAATTCCTAGAGGTCTAAGCTTAAATGGCAGTCCCAATACTTTCAAACTAGAGCCTTCACTCTCTTTCCAATATAACATATCTGTCATTCTAATTTATCGTCCGGGTTATAATGGATTCCTATATTGAATTTAAAATATGAACAGTTCAAGAGGAGTCAATCAACCATGTATTGTAAGGAATTTCTGTTAGATTTGATTTGAGACATGTAAAGTAATTAGGCTTACCTTTATACTGGAACTAGAATTTTTTTTCAGGCAATTTATCTAAAAATGTCCAAGTTTTCCACAAAAACAACACGACTTATCATTCTCGTGTTCTTTCTTACATACTTGAAAAGAGGACTCACTAACATTATGTTGCCTTTGTTTAGCTTTACCATGCTTTTTTTCTTGCTTTCCATATTACTGATGACTTATGAGGTTGATATAGTGATTTTCTTATTTTCTCCTAAACCAACATTTTGTGCAGTTCATGCCTGATTTTTATTCTTCATAGCGTTGTAGCTCATTTGAGAAGATCCATACTCAAAGAGTAATTAGTTAATGATTAATTATACAAGCAAAATTTTCATTTACCTCCATTTTCAAGGTCTTATGTCTTGGTTATTATATTCATCATTTTAATGACATACTCATGCCTGGTATGTGAATCATCAAATTTTATGGTGGTTAGAGTACTCTTCAGCATCTCAGCAAGAGATTTATCAACAGTTTGGAATCATCTTCCACAAACTTCTTTTTATCACTTTCAGTTCTGGGAAGAGGAGTCTTAATGTTTCTTGCACTATTTATTTGCTTAAATATTAGACTTAATTAGTTAGATCAATCTGAGTACTTATAATAAGATCTTTCCTCAACACTGCTAGTTTTGCTTATAGCAACTGGCTTCTCAGTATATAGTTTCACATCAAAATCTAAAATTTCGAGGTGAAATTTGATTTATCCTCGCCAATCTAAGAAGTTGATTCCGTTAGACATTGTAACACACGCATAACGCAAATAAAGAGCAAGTATTGTAAATGAAATATACTTATTTTATAATGCTTTGAATTATAAACTTTGACATATCGTCCGATTTTAAAATAATTTATATATTCTTGAATGTATATTTATATCTTCCATTAGGAGAAACATCAAAATATAGCATTAAATATAATGATGCTTCTGCAAGAACATAATTTGATAATATTCAATGTGCCAGCTAGTAATAATTACTATCTTTAGATATATAAATAGAACTAGTGACACTTCTTAATGATTGACTTAGAACAAGTAATCAACCTTTGGTGATCCAAAAATGTCTTAAATCATGAACTTCAATTTTTTCATGAGTTCATTTATAAGAATCAAAATATGATAATTAAACATAATTACATCCATTGTTTTAGAATTAATTACTCATAAAAATTAGACCAACATGGTGACTAATGATTATACATAATAATTCTATGTGTGTGTGTTGGGGGATGGGGATATGTGTGTTGTTGGATATGTCAAAGATGTCCTAGGTTTGAACCGGATATTTGAAATGCCAAAGGTATTTTTTGTGGTCCTACTTTAACCACCATATATGTGTGTGTGTGTATTTAATTCATATGTCAAAATGGTTAATATGAATTGGTCTTTTTTGATCTTGGGCATATTTATACGATCAAACGCTGTATTTTCAATTATACGGGAGCCTAGTTGGGGATAATACTGATGTATTCATGCATGTTTTGATTTAATTATGTTTTTGGACTAATAAATGTGTTGTGAATATTTGCAGGTGGATAAGATAAAGATTTTAGCGTGATGCGGCGGATGATACTCAGAGTTGGAGTATGGGAATTTTGGAGAGCTTAAAAATGGATTTGGTAATTCATTTCCGTGTCACGCTAAGGAGTGATTGCGTTGAACATTGTGCCACTGTGCCTGGGTATAAGAAGAAATTGATAAAATTTTGAAGGCACAAAACAGTGAGGGTCCGCGACATGTTCGTGTCATGGAGGAGACTTGATGTGTTAAGCTCCCTGACATGGAGCTTAATAATTCCAAAATCTCAGATTTCCAGTGAGTGTCTGCGACACCTTCATGTCACGGAGGGAATCCAACACGTTCAGCTCCGTGACACAGAGCGATGGTTTCCTGGATTCCCAAACTTCCAGTGCACATCCGCGATTGCTCCATGTCACAGAGCCATTTCTCCCCGATGAGCTCCGTGCCACGAAGCTAGTTCATCGCTGGGAATTTTTCACCTGTATAAATAGAATACTTAGACTATCATTTTTGTTATCTGTCAAATTGGAAGAACGTGGGAAACAACAGTTGAGCTGAAGAAAATTCTAGGGTTCTTTCTCTTGTCTTTTCTTCTAAATTTCAATTGTTCTCATAATAAAAACTTGTTTGGAGATGTTTAATCAATAAATGAGTGGCTAAATTACCTCATTATAAGGTTAAGGTTAATTACATGATTGTATAATTTCATATTATTTTCAGCTAAATTTTCTTCTCTCATGAATAGTTGTTCTTCTATTCTTGATTTTTGGTGTCTTAATGTTTGGCCAGCATTAAGCTAAATTTATAATCCTAATTTGACTCTGAAAGGAGAATTATTAGGGTAGAACAAGGAATAGGGGAATATGTTCTTATCTTTCCTGTAAATCAAAGGTAAGATTCGCGTGCCGGATAGAAATATACCTATAACGCCATATTCGGTTAACAAAGAAAACAAATTTTTACTAGACCTAGGATGAGTTATTGCATCACAGAAATGTGTAGTGCAAGGTTCATAATTGCGCAATTGGTAAGAGGTTCTAAAAACTATAGTCAGACTCTAGTTTTCCCAACAATCAACCTGAAAGAGAAGGTAGCTGAAGAATAATACAAGTTATACATGATTGCATTTCATGTCTTAACCTTAAACTGTTCTTGCCATTGTTTTAATCAATGTTTTTAGCTTCATTTAGTATTACTTTCTATATTATTAGTTATCAAAATATTAATTCATTGTGTTACTTACACACTTGCGTAGAACAATTGTGAATACTAAAATAGGAAAAAATCACTAAGTTATAGTCCCTGTGGGTTCAATATCCAACTTAAAAGAGCCACTATATTACTTGTACGACTACCTGCACTTGCGTGCGTTTGGGCGGCAACAAGTTTTTGGCGCCGTTGCCGGGGATTGGCGAAATTGGTGAAATTTTTGAGTTTTAGTTTTGCAAGTTTTGCACAAGTGTTGACATCTTGATCGTAGCTGCTACAATTGCTAGTACAGGGAAATTTATGAACGCTGGCAAGGAATAATGAACCGGTGGAACCATTTTTGGAGCCGGAAAGACAGTTTCATTTGCAAAGGAGAAAAGCTCTAGAAAGGAAGTTACAGTTGCTATAGAGGAAAATTCAAGAACAACAACAACATCCACCAGTTAGGCAGGCAGAGTTATTGCCTGAAGTGATGGAAGCAAGACCAATATGCGAGGTGGCAATCCCACTTGCGAACAATGTTACCTCTAGCATCCGCAGACCAGAGCCAGGAGGTAGATTTGAACTAAAACAGAACATGGTGCAGCTATTGCATACTAGTGGACAATTCACAAGTCTTCCTTATGAAGACCCGCAGCAGCACCTACAAATTTTTCCAGAGATCAGTGACACATATATACCCACAGGGGTATCAACAGATTATGTGAGGCTTACATTGTTCCCGTCTTCCTTGTTGGGGGAAGCGAAGAGGTGGCTACAGGCTGAACCACCTAACTCTATTACCACATGGGATGATCTAGCAAAGAAATTCTTAATCAAGTTCTTTCCTTCGGGGAAGACAACAAGGCTTAGAACTCAGATTCTATATTTCAAACAGAGAGATGGTGAGAACCTGTACCAAGCTTGGGAGAGGTTAAAGTCTATGCTGAGAGATTGTTCTCACCATCACCAGTCAAATGATGTGTTGGTGCATACTTTTATAGAAGTCGTGGAGCCTCACACCAAAATCCTGTTAGACTCTACAACTGGTGGGCAAGCTTTGGAAAAGACATATAAGGAGTTGTATACACTATTGAACCGTATTTCACAAGGCAACCCAGAATAGAATGCTCACACAACCAGAGGTGTGATGAAGAAAGCGACAGGTGTCTTGGAGGTATACGGACTCACAGCTATTGCTGCACAGAAAGCTACATTACAGAATCAGATTAACACTCATTTCAGTAACATGAGCATGGGGCAGCCACAAGCTCCAGTAAATGCGGTCCAACAAGTGTGGTGTGAAGTTTGTGGTAGTAGTGAGCACTCAGCTAATATATGTGGTGCTAAACCAGACTCACTTTGTCGAGAATGCACAAAGGAGCAACAATCAGCAGTATGGCAATGATTACAACCCCAACTGGAGGAACCATCCAAATTTTTCAAGGGGAGGTAGTAGTCACCAAGGGCAAAGCTTGAATCAGGGTCTGCACAGAGACCAGGGAGCACATCAAAATTTCTAGCCTCAATTCAGAGGGAATAATGCGCTTGCTCCATCAAACAATATTGAGGATACGTTGAAGACCATTATAGCCAACCAAGCTCAGATGGCAGTTGACCAGGTGAAATTGACAGCTGATATGAAAAATCAATAGTTGGCTACAAAGGCTTTGGAGATTCAGCTGGGATAGCTAGCTGGAGCACAGAATACTCGACCCCGGGGCGGGTTGCCAAGTGATACAGACACCAACCCCGAGCAGGTAAATGTTGTCACCACCAGGAGTGGAAAACAACTTAAAGAGTTGGTGCCAGAAAAGCCAGCACACCAAGCTGAAACAAAAGAGGAGGACGAAGATAATGATAAGGAAGTGGGAAGTGGAAACCCAATAGAAACTGAGAAGTCACCATCACCACGCCCATTCCCGCAGAGATTGAGGAAGCATAAGGAAGAAGCATGCTTCAAGAAATTTATGGAAGTATTAAAGAAGATACACATTAATCTTCCATTGGTAGATGTTTTGCAGGGAATTCCTAAGTATGCCAAGTACATAAAGGATATTGTGGCAAACAAGAGCAAACTGATGGAATATACAGGAAGTTTTACTATCCAGATCACTAATGGACAGTCCATTAGAGCTCGTGGTTTATGTGATGTAGGAGTGAGCATTAACTTGATGCCTACCTCTATATTTAAGAAGTTAGGTTTGGGTAGTCCAAGACGCACCACGATGATTTTGCAGCTAGCTGATCGCTCATTTGTGAGGCCATATGGAATTGTGGAAGATGTGCTTGTGCAAGTGGGCTCCCTTATTTTTCCAGTAGATTTCATAATCCTTGAGTTTGAGCCAGACTCCGAAGTCCCATTTATTTTGGGACGTCCCTTTTTGGCAACAGGACAAGCTCTAATAGATGTAGCTGCGGGGCAGCTAACAATGAGAGCTCATGACAAGGTAGAAGTATTTGATGTCTACAAAGCCATGAAGATACCTGCTATTTATGAAGAGTTTTCAGCCATTACTATTATTGACCAAGAGTCCGCACTTCAGCTTATTAGCTCGAATGATCACTTAGAAAGAGCGTTGGTGGGACATGATCCGTTCGGGGATGTTGCAACTTATGAAATGGTGAAAGCTTTGGATGAGGCCAAAATGTTCTTTCGAAAGCAAGAGTTTGAACCCTTACAAAGGTCCTTAGAGCCTCCACCCAAGCCATCAACCGAGGAGGCCCCCAAACTAGAGCTGAAAGCATTGCCTCCACACCTTCAATATGTATTTTTGGGAGAACCTGACACATTGTCAGTCATTATTTCATCAGGAATAACATATGTACAGGTTCAAGAAGCATTAGTAGTTCTAAAAAGGAGAAAGAGAGCCATAGGATGGCAAACGTCAGACATCTGCGGAATCAGTCCGGCTTTCTACATGCACAAGATATTAATGGAGGAAGGATCCAAGCCAATTGTAAAACATCAAAGGAGGTTGAATCCAGTGATGAAAGATGTAGTGAGGAAAGAGGTGATTAAGTGGATAGATGCAAGAGTGGTATATCCTATCTCTGAAAGTAAGTGGGTCAGCCCGGTTCTGTGTGTCCCAATGAAAGGGGGCATGACAATTATTGCTAATGAGAAGAATGAGTTGATTCCCACTCGCATGGTCACAGGTTGGAGGATTTGCATGGATTATAAGAAATTAAATGAGGCCACCTAGAAAGATCACTATCCCATACCATTCATCGACCAGATGTTGGACGTACTTGCAGGCCAAGAGTATTATTGCTTTCTGGATGACTATTCTGGCTATAATCAAATAGCTATAGCCCAGAAGATCAAGAGAAGACCACATTTACCTATCCCTACGGGACATACGCCTTCAAGTGTATTTCCTTTGGGTTATGCAATGCACCAGCCACCTTCCAATGATGCATGATGGCTATATTTCATGACATGGTGGAAGACTATGCAGAGGTATTTATGGATGATTTCTCTGTTTTTGGTAACTGGTTTGTTGTATGTTTGCAGAATCTAGATAGGGTCTTGGCTAGGTGTGAAGATACAAACCTGGTACTGAATTGGGAGAAGTGCCACTTTTTAGTCAAGGAAGGCATTTTCCTTGGCCACAAAGTGTCACAAAGGGGCTTGGAGGTTGATCATGACAAGGTATAAATGATTGAGAAGTTGCCACCACTAGTGTCTGTAAAGGGTGTCCGCCATTTCTTAGGCCATGCTAGGTTTTATAGATGGTTCATTCGGGATTTCTCAAAGATCTCTAAATCGATGTGCTGACTACTGGAAAAATATGTGAAGTTTGAGTTTAGGGAAGAATGTGTTAAAGCTTTTGAGGAGCTGAAGAAGAAGCGGTGGAAGCTCCTATTCTCATTGCTCCTAATTGGGAACGCCCGATCGAGATGATGTGTGACACCAGTGATGTGGTTGTGGGTGCAGTATTAGGGAAAAGGAGAGAAAAGATTTTTCACTTCATATACAATGCAAGCAAAACACTGGATATTGCTCAGGCGAATTATACTGTCACAGAGAAGGAGATGCTGGTGCTTGTTTATGCTTGATAAATTTAGGTCCTATCTGGTTGGGACAAAAGTGGTGGTATACATGGATCATGCGGCCATCTGTTACATATTCAACAAGAAGGATGTTAAGCCCAGGATGATTCGGTGGGTATTAATTTAGGAGTTTGACTTGGAAATCCACGACAGGAAGGGCAGCAAAAATCAGGTGGCAGATCATATATCACAACTAGAGGACATGTCACATGTGAGTGATGTTGGGCGCATCCGAGAAGAGTTCCCTGATGAGAAACTCTTGGCACTGAGTGTGGTAGAACTTCCTTGGTATGCGGACATAGTGAACCTGATAGTAACTGGAGTTTACCCACCAGAGGCAACCGCTAAACAAAGAAAGAAGCTGAAGCATGAGTCCCAGTTCTATATGTGGGATGAACAATATCTATTCAAGAAAGGGCTGGATCAAGTGATGAGATAGTGCATTCTAGAGAGTCAGGTAGCAGAGGTGTTGAGAAGCTGTCATTCCTCGCCGTATGGCAGTCATCATGGAGGAGAGCGCACTGCTCATAAAGTTCTCCAGTCCAGTTTCTTTTGGCCAATTTTATTCAAGGATGCAGCAGCATATGCCAAGTTTTGTGATCAATGCCATAGAACGGGGACAATCAGTAGGAAACAGGAGATGCCGTTGCACAACATCTTGGAAGTCGAGGTGTTCGACGTGTGGGGGATAGATTTTATGGGGCCCTTTCCACCGTCATTTGGAAATCAATATATTCTAGTAGCTGTAGATTATGTTTCTAAATGGGTTGAGGCTGCATCTTTTCCCACTAATGATGCGAAGGTAGTGGCCAAGTTTGTGAAGAAGCAGATTTTTACCAGGTTTGGAACTCCACGAGCTATTATTAGCGACAGAGGTTCCCACTTTGTTAAACCTAGTTTTGGAATTTATTGGATAAATATGGAGGTTCGGCATAAGGTGGCTACAGCATATCACCCTCAAACTAGTTGGCAGGTAGAAATATCGAACAAGGAAGTCAAGAAGATTCTATAGAAACCTATGAATGCTCAACAAAAGGATTGGGCAAGCAAATTAGATGATGCTTTGTGGGAATATAGGACTTCCTACAAGACTCCAATTGGGACTTCACCCTATCGGTTAGTTTATGGGAAGGCCTGTCACTTGCCTGTGGAGCTTGAACATCAGGCATACTGGGCTGTGAGGAAGTTGAACATGGATCTAGAGTTAGCTAGGAAAAGGCAGTTGTTGCAATTGTACGAGCTGGAAGAGTTTCGGTGGCATGCTTATGAAAGTGCTAGGCTATACAAAGAGAAGACCAAGAGGTGGCATTACAAGCATATAGTGCCTCGAATCTTTGAGCTTGGACAGATGGTGTTACTATTCAACTCCCGATTGAAATTATTTCCAGGGAAGTTGAGGTCTAAGTGGTCTAGACCATTTGAGGTGGCTAGGATGACCCTATACGGGGCGGTTGAATTGTGGGAGGAAGATAAAAGTGCCACATGCTTGGTTAATGGTCAAAGGTGTAAGCATTACTGGGGTGAGGGCGTTAACCGAGAGAAGACGTCTATTACCTTATCTGATGATTGAATGTGAGTTAGGTCCTGCCGCTACGGTAAATCAGGCGCTGCACGGGAGGCAACCCGTGAATGTAATGTAATAATTAGGATTTATTTTCAAAAAAAAAATGTCGTGCCACGATTAAAACTACGACGCTGGGTGGGAAGCAACCCACCATTGTCTAACTTATTGGTGTTTTTGGATGATTTGCAGGATGATATAGAGCTAAAACATGATTTAAGGGATAAACACATTTCAGGAGTAAAAATTAAGGCCAGACGTGGAAAAGTAAGTGACAGGGAAAATTAGTAGTGAGCCTGCGTGTGTGGGTCCGTGTCAAGGAGCTTAATCTCCGCATTCAGCTTCGTGCCACAGAGAGGTGTTAAAAACCTGGCACCAGAAACCATTAAGCCAGTGCTTTGGCTCCGTGGCACGGAGCTTCTCCTCCGCGACAACCTCCATGCCACGTTGAGGTGTAATTCGCGACGGGTCTCATCTAAAACACCGGGTCAACCCGTCCAAAACCCTTTCTTTTTAACCCCAAAATCAACATTTTAGCCCCATTTTCACCCCTCTCCACGATGCAAATCCCCCATTCCCTTTCCCTCTTTAACGTGACACGACTTAGGACTTCAATACTTCACCCCATCTTCTAAAAAACAAAGTTTCAAAGGTATGTCTTGGTTTTCCCCTCCTTTCTCATGTAATTTTTTGAAAAGAACATGTGGGTAAGTAAAGGTAAACCCTAAGGCATGTGCAATAGGTGGAAACAAGTTTGTGTTGGGTAATCATGATATTATATGATGATATTTGATTCTTGGACTTGCTAATAACATGGTTTCTTGTCTTTGGCATAGAAATTAAGTGTGGGGGTGCTTGAAGGGCTTAGGGAAGATGAAAAAGGAGAAGTGAAAAAGAAAAAAAGTAGGGAATTCATGCCTTTATTTTCAATTAGTTGTGCAAGATGCTAGATACCACCCTTTCCCTAATCTCTGTTGTGAAAAATGCTATCCTCTGTAAATGTGGGCATGTAAAAACAAAGTGTTAGTGTTCCTTATTGTAAGTTTCCAACTGCTTGAAGTCTGAGTAAAGCAGTATTAACTTCATGTAATTGCTAGTGTCATGGGTATGGGTTATTTAAGTGTACAAAGTCTAAGTAGTACAAGATAATTGCCAAGTTTAATGTTTCAAATGCTACGTGCCTTTAGTGAAAATGTTGTATAATGTTGGGTTTGCTTATTCTTGTCAAAGTGTTGATCATGCTGAATTGTGGGAGAAACTAGTCATTGATGTGTATAGAAGGGGAAGTTTGAGTACCCGAATAACTATGACTAGTGAACCCACGCTAGCAACTAAATGTGGGGTAATTACCCAAAGCCCTGACTTAGTATTGGCTAGCCATGTTAAATACTAACTAATTTGATCTCTATGTTTTGGGTTGAACAGGAAAAATGTCTTCCAGACAGGATAAAGGAAAAGGTGTCTCGTTCTTTGCCATAGGACGGAAAGGCTCAGACTGGGTGCAGCTGTGCCAGCAGCCCCACCAGTTCCTAGGGGCCAGAAAAGATGATTCGGTACTAGATGGGTGGTGGATGAAGGAAAAAAATGGTATGAAAAGCATAAGGAATCAAAATATTTCCCGGAGGAGCAAATTGACCAGGAGAGTTTGGCGTACTGCAAAGGATGCACACCTTGGGCATGGACTTCATTTTTCAATTAGCCTGGGGAGTGTAATTTACACATGGTTCAGGAATTCTACTAGAATTGGGACCCCACTCTTCGCAGCCACACAGTCAAGATTCTGGGTCAGGTCGTTCCATTTGAGGCATATCACTTGAATGCAATCCTAGGGACACCTGACACAGATCCACACCCACTCCACCAGCTTAACATCACCCCACCTTATGCTGACATCCGGCACACATTATGTGGGCAGTTATATATAGCCAGATGGATTCACCACAAGGAAAAAGGGTACCATCAGACATTGCCCTATTCCCAGATGAACAGAGAGGCACGAGTTTAGCCGAAGATTGTCTGGACCTGCCTCATTCCCGGGGTGCATATGACTGATGTCACTAGGGACAGGGTCTGCTTGGTGTTCGGCTATTTTGGTTGGTATTATATATTATAAACCGACACGCAAGTGCACGTGGTCAAACAAGTAATAAAGTGGCTAAGTAAGCCAAGTATCGATCCAAGGAGGCTCAGGATATGTAAAATTTGACTAAGTATACTATATTCTTATCTTACTTCTAATTATGCTAACAACAACGTAACCAACAGTTAAATGAGTTTTTGTTTATAAAATCTATATATACTAAAACTATTAACAATTATTTACTGTGAATTTAAACTATGGATATGAGCATGCCAAGGTTAAGAACAAGTAATGAATTTGATTATAATAATAATTCGGTTAATCTCTTCTTCATGTTGCTAGCCAAGAACAGTAGCCTAGAAATTAAAACTCTCGTATTTAATTTCACTTAAGAATCATAAACCATTCGTCTACATTTCTGTGATCAAATGCAATTTACGACCTAGCTATACAATTCCGGTTCCTAAATTGACTATTACGGCTTTCAAGTATATTTCTATCAGGAAAGCACATCAAAACCCAATTTTCCCAAATCAAGTTAAGAACAATACCCTATTAATTCACAACTTTCCAATTTCTTGCTCTCTCGAGTGAAATTGGACTTTTTAGATGTACATTAATGTCGGCCAAGAACTAATGCAGTAAGAACAAGAATTAATAGAACAACATGAAAGAAGAAGAAGAAAACCATATCATTTACAATCAAAATTCACTACACATGTTCAAAACCTTAGCAAGGAAGAGAATTAGCCACTCATTTGTGGATTGATCATCCTAAAACAAGTGTAAATCATACATACAATTGATTGAAAGAAGAAAGGAAGAGAAGAAATCCCTTAGCTTTTTCGTCCCTCAACTGCTGCTAACCCACGTCCTAGCTCCATCAAGTCTGAACTAATTAAAATAAACCTAAGTGTGCTATTTATACTAGAGGCAAATTTTTCTCGGAATAACAAGCAACGTGTCACGGAGGTCAACGCGGAGCACTGCCTCCGTGACACGGCGTGGACGCGGACCTTCACTGGAAATCCAGGGTTCGGTAAAATAGCCTCAACGTGGCACGGAGGCCAACGCGGAGGCCTATCTCCGTGCCACGGAGCTGTCGCGAGGCCTCACTGGAATTTGCCATTTAATTTCCTCTCCAGGCAGTGTGCCTCCGCGATGGTAGCGTGGCACGGCTCCATCGCGGAGCCCCTATAATTTGTGCATTCCAATGTCTTTTCCACGCTCGTATCCAAGTCCAACTCCGATATAGTTCCAACATGCATTTTAGCTCCTAAAAATCATATTTTCCTGCAAAACAAATGCTAATCATGTTGGTTAGTATAAATTCACAATTTATTACCAATTACATGAGAATATATACATATTGCACACAAACAAGGCGAAAATAATACGTTTGAGTATCACTTGGGCATATAAATCTGCCCAAGATCACTTACCCACACTTAAATCCTTGTTCGTCCTCGAACAACACATACACAACTCATGCAAATTACATCCCAACCTTCGTTACTATGGTGCGACCATTTACGCTACGGTCATACCGATTAATCAATTTTTGCAAATCATCACGAAAACATGCTTGGTCTTACAATACAATGACCTTTAATACATCAAGACTTCCTAGACTTTAAGAATTGATTCTTGATATCGGCAAACTCATGCAAATCAGCTAATCAAGAAATCCGACACAAAAATCAATCTTTCATCAAGCATGTGCCCTCACAACTCAAGAGAGTCTTCCCCTTTATGTTCATGCAACACACAAACATTCAAGTAGGGGCATGTAGAAATTAATTTCACTCTCTCTCCCAAAAGAATTCACATGCATCATGTCATGACCCATAGGCTTGCCCTTAGTGGATCACTCCACTAATATAAAGAAATGCAATGTAGGATCAAGTAGGACTTTAATGGGTTGTAACAGGGCTATGGATCTAGTATATATATTGGATTAGCCAATAATAGTCGCTAGCATCCTTAAGCGCCTTTTCAACACATTCCCATCGACTCATGGACATTGTTCCTCTCTTTTCTCTTTTTCTCCCATTCATGCTGGTTTACTTTCGTACTGCCCATTTCATCAAACACACTTGACACAAAACAAAGGGTTTTCATGTACCCTCAATATCATTTAATTATAACAAGTGCCTCTTCAACATCATCTTTTCTTTCCTCACTCTGCTCTTCTTTTTCTTTTCACTTTTCTCACTCCTTGACACCTTGGGAACATTTTCTTTTCTTTGTAAGCGCTTAAGAGTTTTGTATAGACTTTTACAGCTAATGAAAAGAAGGAATAAAGCTTGGTTTATATAATTTAGGACAAAAGAAAGAAAGAAATCAGCTAAAGGCTCAACGGGCTGACTAGGGTATACAACATATAAAAAGGTAGAGTTTGACAAGAAAAAAAAATGGAAACAATCGGTTAAAAATAAAGAAATGCCTACATCCTTTCCAACACTACACCTCCTTCATTTCGTTTTGTATACACACCAGGCAAGTTCTAGACAATTCACAATGGCATGGAATAACAATACCTCACTTCACACTTCATGCACATGCTCGAATCAAGATGCATTCACAGACTCTCTAATTAGGCAATCACATGAATTCAAAATTAAGCCTCAATCATACTGAATCAAATTCTGCAGCCTAGGTACTCAACATATTTACCAACTTGCATGCTTTCAACCAAATCATTTTCACATTTTGAACATCAGTTACACACGCAATGAAATTTTTGCAACCATAAAGCAACTACAGTTCATTGATGCAATCCACCAAAGAGAAGTTAAAAACAAATTAAAATCCTACTCCTACCGACTACATTTCCCTTAAGACGGTCGTCATCCATCCATCATAGGGAACGGTCACTAACTATGACATCGGTTCAATGGGACTATTCTCGATAAAAGAACCGAAAACAAACTCCGAGAAACCCAAACAAAATAAAAACCGAAAATTTTTGCAACACATCGATCATATCGATAGAAAGAAAATATTTACAAGTGCAAAATATTTTCGCGAAAATTTTTGAAAAATATCGATCGATAGACAGAAAAAAATAATATTTACAAACTATTTACAGCATTCACAAAATTGTTACCTTGGCAACCACAACTTTTCATAACACACATCATTAACCACACAAACAAATATATAAAGATACAACACAAATCAGTTCATAACAGGGAAAGCACAAACATACATACAAACCAAGGAAAAGCATACAGCAGATTAGAGCCCAAATCCCAGCACCTAGCTACTCCCCACCCCACACTTAAATCGAACACTATCCCCAGTGTTCACAAAAATTACAAAACAAAATTTCGGGTGGTGGAACTCCCTAATCAATCGAAATATTTGACTTCTTCATCTGGTGCTGCTGCCTCGTCCCCCATGTCTGAGTCAGCTCCATCATCATCATCGGACTCCACATCGGAGTCCTCCCGACGTGTCTCCTCGTCAATAGGGACATCATCATCAGTAGGCTCAACGAAGGCTGGTCCCACTCGGCATAAGGCTCTGGTGTTCTCGCCAAATGGGTAATCCAGCTCCAGCTGCCATAATTCTTCCTCGGTGGCTGGTCTCCCACCAATCCGTAGCTGAAGCATCTGTATGCCGAACATACGTGCCATGTACTGATCGTCACGAGCATGTCGCTCGCCCAAAGTCAGCACTGGCCCGTGTGTGGTGTCGGGGGCCTTAGTTTTTGTCACATCGAGGGCCCTCCGCTCCAACTGCGGAATGTAATCCAAGGCTTCTTCCTCGACATCGAGGCCTCGAAGGAAGGTGGTGATGAGTCCGCCAAACCCGTATCTGTGGCCCTGGTGTAGTCTGGCTCTCTTCATGGCGGATATAATGACCGCCCCAACATTAATCTCAAGCCCTTTCATAAGGGCATACACCAAGCAGACACGGTTCCGGGTCACATCCGTCATATGAACTCCCGGGATCAAGCACGAACATACAATTTTCAGCCATATTCTGGCCTCCCTGTTCATCTACGAATAAGGCAGAGTCTGGTGGTAACCCCTCTCCTTATGTATACTCCATCGGGCTGTGGATCGAGCCCCACACAACGTACGTCTGATGTCGGCGTATGGTGGGGTGATGTTTAGCTGGCGGAGAACGTGGGCGTCTGTGTCCCGTGCTCCAACGATGGCATTAAATTGCTGGGGTTCCAGAGTGACAATCTGCCCTCTGATTTTTATTGTGTGGCTTATGATGGTCGGGTTCCAATTTGCGTAGAACTCTCGGACCAAATGAAGGTTGCACTCCTTGGGCTCCTAAAAGATAAAGCTGAGCCCAGCTGCTTCAATCCTTTGCACAATACGGGGGAACTCCTGTGCTAGTGGTTCCCGTGCAATATGTTCCTCCGGGAAGTACTTGCTCTCCTTATGCTTAGCATACCATTTCTTTCCTTCCTCGGTTACCCACCTTGTTCCGTATTGGCGGTGTTGGCCGCGCGGAACAGCTGGTGCAGCTGGGACTGCGGTGCCCAATCTCATTCTTTTTCTGCCGGTGCCTGAGGTAGAAGCACCCTTGCCCTTATCCTGTCTACTAGCCATTGTACCTGTCAATATAAATTAACAAGCACAAAGTTAAGCTATAAAGATGTTAACTTAGGCTAAGGTCGGGTTACACAACGTTTACCCCACACTTAGGCCTTAGCTACTTTTACAAAACTACGGCAAGGATAACTCTATTTACACCAAAGACAACAAGTATACACTTTATGCTTAGTGCGTTCACAAAAAAATTTCGACAGCATAACGGTTAGCGTACTACTCAGACTTCATATAGCTAATCCCAATCCTACTATCTCTAGCAATTCAACCATCGCACAAGCAATAAAAACAACAAATAAAAACAAAGGCAAAAACATTCCATATACAATCGAATCCAAATAATCAAACCAATTTACACAATTTTTGCATTTTCCCCAACAATTCGAGAATTCGTCTTCCTATAACATTCACACAATATTTACCTCGACTTATCTCAATTTACAACCACACCACGGCATCAAATTCATCAAATTATCAAGTTGCCCAAGACAAATTCAATAACCCAAGCCCTAGAATGCAATTTTTCACTCAAATCAGAATTATTCACGTAATCGACAAGTTCAACCGCTAATTACAACAATCCGAATATATATCAATCACAAATAACTCAACATCATGTTAAATTGCTACTTGGGGTGATATATCTCACCTCACATGCCCAAATTCGACTAAAATCGCCAAAAATTTGAGAGAAACGAGGAAAACGTACCTTTGAGTTGAAGAACCGAAGAAACTTGACGTATTCCTTGCCTAATAGCGTGGCTCGTTGGTTGGGGAGGGGGATTTGGGTGTTTTGGTCGCGGAGAGTAGAAGAAATGGGGAAAATTTGGGCAAAATCGGGGTTAATTTAAAGAAAAACACGCCGGTCACCCGGCAACCCGGTGTGACCCGGCACCAAATATAAGGCAACGTGTCACCGAGGGTAACGCGGAGCCCCTCCTCCGTGACACGGAGCCAACGCGATGGCTCTCTGGAAATTTTAAAAATCCGGATTTTGCCTTCAACGTGTCACGGAGGGTAACGCGGAGCCCTCCCTTTGAGACACGGAGCCAACGCCCCAGTGCACTGTTTCTTCAATAAAATTATTTTTTCATACCTTGCCTTATTTTTCCCGCTTCCATGCATATTTTTCTCCGTTTGACCTGAAAATCACTTCACTGAATGAAATTGGTTAGATTAATAGATTTCCCTAACTAAAATGAAAAAAAAAACCAAATAAAATGAAAAATTTGTACGAAATCAAGAAAAAGAAAAATAAAATAAAAATACAAATTAATTACACTCTACTAAAAGAAGAAAAATAGAATATTTTTCTTTTCACGGGTTGCCTCCCGTGCAACACCTGGTTTACTGTCGCGGCTCGACGTCCATTATGCTCAATTATCTACTAGGGTGAGGGACGATTTTTCACGATCCTTGTCCTCCCCCCAGTAGTGCTCAACCTCATCTGGTGGCCTTCCTGTTAACTCTCGGGAATCATTCATTATATTAGCATTCCCATGATCAATCACATTGATCACCGAGAGTTCCTTATTTACAATCGGGAGCTTGGGTGCTTTGTACACGTCAAACACTTCTATCTTGTCAAGTACCCGCATTGTAAGTTGACCCGCAGCTACATCAATTAATGCTTTTCCGGTTGCCAAAAAGTGTCGTCCCAAAATAAATGGGACTTCAGCATCTGGTTCAAAGTCCAGAACAATAAAATCAACCGGAAAAATGAGGGAGCCCACTTGCACTAACACATCCTCAACAATGCCATCCGGCTTAGCTAAGGACCTGTCCGCTAGCTGCAAGATTACCGTTGTAGGTCTAGGACTCCCTAGACCTAACTTTCTGAATACCGAAGATGGCATCAGATTTATACTTGCCCCCAAGTCGCATAATCCACGAGCTCGAATACTTTGCCCAATAGTCAGCTGGATAGTAAAACTTCCAGGGTATTTCAGTTTCGTGGGCAGTCTATTATGAATCCGGGAAGTGCATTCCTCCGTTAAAGCCACCGTGGCATACTCAGTCAAACGACTTTTGTTAGCCACGATGTCTTTAATATATTTTGCATACTTTGGCACTCCCTGCAAGACATCAACAAGAGGTAAGTTAACATGTACCTGTTTAAGAACCTCCATGAATTTCTTGAAACACGCCTCCTCCTTGTGTTTCTTAAGTCGTTGAGGGAAAGAGGGTGGAGGCCTTTCTGATTCTGCTTCTTTAGTCTTCCCCCTATCAGAACTTTGTTCCTCCTCAACATCTGCTGCTCCTGACTTTTGAGGCGGTCTTTCCGGTTTCACCTCCTTCAACTGTAAGCCACTCCTCCTGGTCACTACATTAACCTGCTTCGGATTAGGATCCATGTCGCTAGGTAGTCCTCCTCTGGGTCTTGTATTTTGGGCACTAGCAAATTGCCCAAACTGATATTCAAGAGCCTTGGTCGCCAACTGATTGTTCTTCACTTCGGCTGCCAATTTAACATAGTCAGCCTGCAATTGTGCCTGATTAGAGATCATGGTCTTGAACATCTCCTCAATGGTAGGTGATGGTGGTGGAGGAGGGGCATTGTGATTTCTGAATTGGGATTGATAGTTTTGTTGCCCTCCTTGATTTCTCTGCATACCCTGACCAGAACCTTGGCCTTGTTGGTTGTTGCTACCCCACGAAAAATTTGGATGGTTCCTCCAATTTGAGTTGTAGCCACTCCCAAACTGCTGCTGATTTCTCTGTGCATTGCCCACAAAGTTAACAGAATCAAGATTTGCACCACAGCATTCAGCTGAATATTCACTACTACCACACACTTCACACCACATCTGTTGGACAGCATTGACTGAAGCTGCAGGCTGGTTCAAGTTCATATTGCTGAAGTGATTATTTAACTGATTTTGCAAGGCAGCTATCTGTGCAGCGATAACAGTAAATCCATCCACTTCAAGCACTCCCGCTGCTTTCCTTGCTCCACCTCAAGATGAATCTGCATTCCATTTTGGATTGCCCTGTGAAATTCGGTTGAGCAAAGTGTACAGCTCCTCATAGGTCTTTTCCAGCGCTTGCCCTCCAGCTGCTGAGTCTAACAGAATTTTAGTGTGGGGTTCCAAACCCTCAATAAATGTGTGTACCAACACCTCATTGGACTGATGATGATGAGGACAGTCCCGCAACATGGATTTAAATCTTTCCCAGGATTGATATAGATTTTCTCCCTCCCTCTGTTTAAAACTTAGAATTTGACTTCTAAGTCTGGCTGTTTTACCAGAAGGGAAAAATCTAATCAAAAACTTCCGTGCAAGATCATCCCACGTTGATATAGAATTGGGTGGTTCAGCTTTTAACCACCTCTTGGCTTCACCAAGTAAGGAAAACGGAAATAAGGTGAGCCGAACATAATCAGGTGACACTCCAGCGGGTATATAAGTGTCACTTATCTCCAAAAAGTTTTGGAGATGTTGTTGTGGATCTTCATGAGGGAGACCGGTAAATTGCTCGCTTGTGTGCAAGAGTTGCACCATATTCTGCTTTAATTCAAACCTCTCTCCAGGCTCTGGTTTGCGGATGCTAGAATGTACATTGTTAGCGTGTGGGATTGCCACCTCGCGAACCGGCCTTGCTGCTGCTTCATCGGGCACTAACACTGCCCTCACAACTGGTGGATTTTGTTGCTCCATAATAGACTGTCTGAGCAACTACAGCTTCTTTTGTAGAGCTTCTTTACGTTGACTATGAAATTCACGTTCAGGCTCTAAGTAAGATTCCACCAGCTCTTTGTCCCTTGCCAGTGTTCACAGAAATCAAGTCTGCAAAATACAGGCTAAGACCAAGTTGTTAACACTTAAGAAAATAAAAATAAAAATACAGTAAATTTACACTAAACACAATTTCACAAATTTGCCTAGCCTCCCCGGCAACGGCGCCAAAAACGTGTTCGGCTGTTTCGATTGGTATTATATATTGTAAACCGACACGCAAGTGCACGTGGTCAAACAAGTAATAAAGTGGCTAAGTAAGCCAAGTATCGATCCAAGGAGGCTCAGGATATGTAAAATTTGCCTAAGTATACTATATTCTTATCTTAATTCTAATTATGCTAACAACAACGTAACCAACAGTTAAATGAGTTTTTGTTTATAAAATCTATATATACTAAAACTATTAACAACTATTTACTATGAATTTAAACTATGGATATGAGCATGCCAAGGTTAAGAACAAGTAATGAATTCGATTATAATAATAATTCGGTTAATCTCTTCTTCATGTTGCTAGCCAAGAACAGTAGCCTAGAAATTAAAACTCTCGTATTTAATTTCACTTAAGAATCATAAACCATTCGTCTACATTTCTGTGATCAAATGCAATTTACGACCTAGCTATACAATTTCGGTTCCTAAATTGACTAATACGGCTTTCAAGTATATTTCTATCAGGAAAGCACATCAAAACCCAATTTTCCCAAATCAAGTTAAGAACAATACCCTATTAATTCACAACTTTCCAATTTCTTGCTCTCTCGAGTGAAATTGGACTTTTTAGATGTACATTAATGTCAGCCAAGCACTAATGCAGTAAGAACAAGAATTAATAGAACAACATGAAAGAAGAAGAAGAAAACCATATCATTTACAATCAAAATTCACTACACATGTTCAAAACCTTAGCAAGGAAGAGAATTAGCCACTCATTTGTGGATTGATCATCCTAAAACAAGTGTAAATCATACATACAATTGATTGAAAGAAGAAAGGAAGAGAAGAAATCCCTTAGCTTTTTCGTCCCTCAACTGCTGCTAACCCACGTCCTAGCTCCACCAAGTCTGAACTAATTAAAATAAACCTAAGTGTGCTATTTATACTAGAGGCAAATTTTTCCCGGAATAACAAGCAACGTGTCACGGAGGTCAACGCGGAGCACTACCTCCGTGACACGGCGTGGACGCGGACCTTCACTAGAAATCCAGGGTCCGGTAAAATAGCCTCAACGTGGCACGGAGGCCAACGCGGAGGCCTATCTCCGTGCCACGGAGCTGTCGCGAGGCCTCACTGGATTTGCCATTTAATTTCCTCTCAAGGCAGTGTGCCTCCGCGGTGGTAGCGTGGCATGGCTCCATCGCAGAGCCCCTATGAATTGTGCATTCCCATGTCTTTTCCACGCTCGTATCCAAGTCCAACTCCGATATAGTTCCAACATGCATTTTAGCTCCTAAAAATCATATTTTCCTGCAAAACAAATGCTAATCATGTTGGTTAGTATAAATTCACAATTTATTACCAATTACATGAGAATATATACATATTGCACACAAACAAGGCGAAAATAATACGTTTGAGTATCACTTGGGCATATAAATCTGCCCAAGATCACTTGGTATACACCTTGATGAGAAATGTGGAGATCAATGTTGGGGCTGTGATCAAATCAGCCATGAAAAAGGCGAGGCTGCACCAGGGGCACAAGTATGGTTTTGGCGGCTTACTCACCACCTATCTCAGGAGCCAGGATATTAAAGAGGAGGGTCTAGACTATAGACCACGGTTGGAACGGCGCCCCGTGGACATGACCAAGACTAAGGCGCCAGACACCACCTACGGGCCAGTTCTCACATTAGCCAAGCGGCGCGCTCGAGATGATAGCTATGCAGCCAGGATGTTTGGACTGTAAATGTGATCTTGGGCATATTTATATGCCCAAGTGATATTCAAAGGTGTCATTTTAGCCTTGTTTATCTATCAATGTTTATACATTCTCATGTGATTGATAATAAAATGTGAATTTATACTAACCAACATGATTAACGTTGTTTTGCAGGTGAAATATAATTTTGGGAAGCTAAAATGCGTGTTGGGAGAGATTGGGGTTGGACTCAGATGTCAACAAGGAAAAAATGCAAAATTTGGCCTGTGGTGGAACAACAACGTGTCACGGAGGCAGTGCTCCGCGATACACACCGGGTCACGGAGGCAGTGCTCCGCGATACACAACGTGTCACGGAGGCAGTGCTCCGCGATACACTCCGTGACACATTGCTTGTTATTCCGAGAAAAATTCCCACTAGTATAAATAGAACACTTAGGTTCATTTTTCATAATTCAGACTTGGTGGAGCAAGGACGGGGGTTACAGGCAGTTGAGGGATGAAAAGTTCAGGGTTTTTTCTCTCCTTCTTTCTTCTCTAATTCAATTGTTTGTATGATTAACACTTGTTTTAGGATGATTAATCCATAAATGAGTGGCTAATTCCCTTCCTTGCTGAGGTTATGAACACTTGTGATGAATTTTGATTATTGAATTATATGGTTTTTCATCTTTTTCTTCCATGTTGTTCTATTAATTCTTGTTTCTACTGCATTGGTATGTGGCCTATATTAATGTACATCTAAAAAGTCCGATTTCACTCGAGAGAGCACGAAATTGGAAAGTTGTGAATTAATAGGATATTGTTCTTTACTTGATTTGGGAAAATTGAGTTTTGATGTGCTTTCCTGATAGAAATATACTTGAAAGCCGTATTAGTCAATTTAGGAACCGGAATTGTATTGCTAGGTCATGAAATGCATTTGATCACAGAAATGTAGACGGATGGTTTATGATTCTTAAGTGAGATTAAATGCGAGAGTTTTAATCTCTTGGCTAATGTTCTTGGCTAGCAACTGGAAGAAAAGATTAACCAATTTATTATGATAATCAGTTTCATTACATGTTCTTTAACCTCAGCATGCTCTTATTCATAGTCCAAATTCAAATTAGATAATTATTTGTAGTTTAGTATAAAATTTATAAAACAAATTATTCACTTTTTGGTTACGTTGTTGTCAACATATTTAGAAGTTAAATATAGCATAGTATACTTAAGCAACTTCACTTAATCCGAGTCTCTGAGGGATCGATACTTGGCTTACTAAAGCCACTTACTACTTGTTTGACCACATGCACTTGCGTGTCGGTTTTTAACCCCTACCAAAGAACCGAACAAAATGCTACAGTTGTGTATTGGTGGATGGCCCGCAACAGAGGATGAGTTGTGGCAGGTGGATAGGGACAACCCAATGAATGAGCATGCTAGAGCCATGTGCAGTATTGGCCCAGCATTTGTTGAGCCGGTGGACCATGATGTACCCATCGATGAGGAGAGGCGCTGAGAGGACTCAAACATTGAGTTAGATGAGGATGAGGGAGATGGATCTGACCTCAGTGAGGAGACCTTTACACCCGATAAAGAGACTGAACCAATTGTTTGATCAGGGAGCCTTTACCATCCTAACTCTATTATTATATTGATCTCTTGCAAGCTCTGAGGACAGTGCTTAATTTAAGTATGGGGTGGTTATTTTGTGTTTGCTTATTTATGTGATTCTCTGACTATGGCATGTATAACTTGGTAACAACTAAACTCTGTGGAATGTAATTTGTCGCTAGGAACAAGATGTGGTAATTGGTCTGTAATAGCTAGTAAGTTTATTTGTTTTTGTTCATATGTTGTGCTTTTACTTGTAATTTGTTCATTTTTTTCCTTTTTCTTGGGTTTCTCGGCTTTTGTTTTCGGTGCTTTTTCCAATAATAGTCCCTTTGAATCGAATAGGATTTTGTTTTGTTAGTCATAGGTAGAGATTGTTCCCTATGATGGATGGATGACAACCGTCTTAAGGGAATTTAGTCACATTTAGGGAAATAGGGAATAAAACCATCACCAATGGGCTATGATACTTCACTTGGTTCGATGCTAGACCTCATGGAATATACATTTGAACAAGCTAATAGTGAGGAGAAAATGGTAGGATCACATAGACCGTGGTGTTTAACTCTAAATAGCAAATCTGTAGGCTTAATTGTTTTTGTCACTCAATATGGATGAAATCATAAAAGGGGTCTAAGCTGACCAAGTGTGAATCTCTATGCCATGTGAGGTGAGAACTAGTTATATTTCTTGCTAACTAACATCTAGAATTTGTCTTGCATGTACGAAAAGCTGAAAGTGGCATGAAACTTAGATGATATGATTAAGGCACTTCTTTATGAACCAAGATAGTTGACATGTCTCATTCATTGTCCCTCACCTTGATGTCATCCATAGTGAGCCCCATTTGAGCCTTCAAGCCTAATTTTTTTTTGGAATAGGCTCACTGAGTAGCCTTACCCTTTTGTTCGAATGGCCTTAACGTTACATTGATTCAAATAGCTCCTAGTGCACTTTATTGAGATAATATTTCAAAGGAGATGATCAAGGGATTGGGTGGAGAGTAATGGAAGGAAGAAGTGGTGTGTACTTCAATTTTTGGTCATAAGCTATATATTTATATATATGAAAAAAATGATGTATATACTTATACACATGTATATATATAGTGTATTGATGAGTTTAAGCCAAGGGTACACACTTCTTACATCTGGGATAAGAATGAGTAGGTGAAAGGAAAAATAATTTTGAAAGAGGAAGAGTGAAGGACGAAAGAGGAGGCGCTGAAAAGAGAAAGGTGTAATTGTTTTAAAGTGCATAGGTATAAGAGTCACTATGACCCAAATAATCCTACCAGTCCGTTAGCTGAATTACAACCCTGAAAAGCCCATTTGATCTACAAGTTATGTTATGCTCGGTTGACTAATACACTATAGGCAAATTCATGGTGTCTTAGATTTGAAATAATCTGTGGAGCGTGAGAGAATCAATTGTAGAATATGCTTAATTGTGATCATATTGAGCTCATGAAAATAGGGATATTTCATATGAGTGAGGGCACATGATGGTGAATCCTTTGTGAAGCTAATGACCTTGCTACTATCATGCAGCCATGTTGGCCGGGTTTTTGGTTGAAAAGTTATTCATTAGGGCTTGTGTGATTCTGCTAAAGAATATTGTTAGTGAAGACCATACTTGATTAAATGAATTGTATTCCATGATTAAAGCGTTTAGCACAAATAGGTGTAAGTTATCTTGGTCCACTGATGATGGTAATGTGTCAAAATCATGTATAGGATATTAAAGGATAATCTGAGGACGAACAAGGTTATAAGTGTGGGCTGGTGATCTTAGGCGTATTTATACGACCAAACACAATATTTTCAACCATACAGGAGCCTAGTTGAGGATAATACTGATGTATTCATGCATGTTTTGATGTAATTATGTTTTTGGACTAATAAATGTGTTATGACTATTTGCAGGGGGATAAGACAAAGATTTCAGCGTGATGTGGCAGATGATACTCAGAGTTGGAGTATGGAAATTTTTGAGAGCTTAAAAATGGATTTGGTAATTCATTTTTGTGTCACGCTAAGGAGTGATCGGGTTGAAAATTGTGCCACTGTGCCTGGGTAGAAGAAGAAATTGATAAAATTTTGAAGGCACAAAACAATGAGGGTCCCCGACATGTCTGTGTAATGGAGGAGACTTGACACGTTGATCTCCGTGACACGGAGCTTAATAATTCCAAAATATTAGATTTCCAGTGAGTTTTGTGACACCTCCGTGTCAAGGAGGGAATCCAGTGCATTCAGCTACATGATACGGAGTGATGGTTTCTGGGATTCCCCAACTTCCAGTGACATCCACGATTGTTCCGTGTCACGGAGCCATTTCTCCGTGATGAGCTCCGTGCCACGGAGCTAGTTCATCACTGGGAATTTTTTCACCAGTATACATTGAACACTCAGAATATTATTTTGATTATCTGAAAAATTGGAAGAACATGGGAAACAACAGTCGAGTTGAAGAAAATTCTAGGGTTCTTTCTCTTCTCTTTTCTTCTAAATTTCAATTGTTCTCATGATAAAAACTTGTTTGGAGATGTTTAATCAAAAAATAAGTGGCTAAATTACCTCATTGTGAGGTTAAGGTTAGTTGCATGATTGTATAATTTCATATTATTTTCAGCTGAATTTTCTTCTCCCATGAATGATTGTTCTTCTATTCTTAATTTTTGGTGTTTTAATGTTTGGCCAGCATTAAGCTAAATTTATAATCCTAATTTGACTATGTAAGGAGAATTATTAGGGTAGAACGAGGAATAGGGGAATATGTTCTTATCTTTGCTGTAAATCGAAGGTAAGATTCGCTTGCAGGATAGAAATATACCTGTAACGCCATATTCAGTTAAGAAAGGAAACAAATTTTTACTAGACCTAGGATGAGTTATTGCATCACAGAAATATGTAGTGCAAGGTTCATAATTGGGCAATTGGCTAGAGGTTCGAAAGACCATAGTCAGACTCTAGTTTTCCCAACCATCAACCTGAAAGAGAAGGTAGCTGAAGAATAATACAAGTTATACATGATTGCATTTCATGCCTTAACCTTAGGCTGTTCTTGCTATTGTTTTAATCAAGCTTCATTTAGTATTACTTTCTATATTATTAGTTATCAAAATCTTAATTCATTGTGTTACTTACACACTTGCGTAGAACAATTGTGAACACTAAAATAGGAAAAAAATCACTAAGCTGTAGTCCCTGTGGGTTCGATATCCGGCTTGAAAGAGCCACTATATTACTTGTACGACCACGTGCACTTGCGTGCGTTTGGGCAACAACATTTTTCCACGTCAGAATTTTAATATGATGTCATAACCAACTTTATTTTATAATCAGGATTCATAAAAGTTGGAGAAACTATTTAACAAAAAATCATTAGTTCCTAAATCATGATCTAATATCACATATCAGGATTTTCTCGATTGTAAATTATGAATCTTAATCAATCTAATTGAAAATCTGATATAACTTAGGATCGTGGAACTTAATGATTTTCACGAGACGTCATATAGTATTACTTTAATCAAGAAAATATTCTTAAATTCATAGAGTTTTCATAAATTATTCTCAGTGAAGTGATGAAACTTTCTGAGAAACTACTTTCTCTCCTTTGCACTATGCTCTTTCTCACGTTATTTGATGGGAATAATCGTGAATTGCAATTGAGAGAAGATTAGTTTCTTAAGCTATTTTATACTTCAAGTACATGTAAAGTAGATGTATCTGACTAAGTTACTCTTTTTTTTATGTGTAATAATGAAGTCATAATGAGCAATTTATAGATTAAGGACAATTACATAAGTGTAACACAAGCATGACATAGGCGCAACACGTGTCAGACATGCTTGACCACATCAAACTATGTTATTAGCAATATAAGGGCTATTAATATATAGATAAGCATGGTTAAAGACAGAACTCTCCTTAATACACCAAATAAAATAGCGGATAAGAAATATTTTCAGTATAACTAATTTCAACTTTATAAATACACTTTATTCAGTATTATTGTTATACACTTCCTACGCCTCCGGCGCACACGCAAGCACGCACGATCGTACTAGTAAATAGTGACTCTTTAACAGCCAGATGTCAAACACACATGGGCTATATTTTCAATAAATTAACAAGTTCAAGTATCAATTCAAAAATTCAAAAGTACTAATTTTTCAACATTTTAAGTTTGTTTGCTGCTAAATCTAAAGACGATCACAAATTTAGGTGAAAAATGGTAATGAAAAGAATCCAAGATTAAGGCCAAACATTCATGTGTAGCTAATATTCACAATGGTTCAAGTATTTGTCTTCATTTATTGTCTCACAAAATAACTATCATGTTCATAATCTTTCGACCCTCTAAACATAATCGAATTAACCTTACAACTACATTGTTGAGCGGGAATGTGATAACCTAATTCATATGCAATTATCTATGTTGAGTAGCTTGCGGTGTTAATGCCCTTGGTTATGGACTTTCGGACCTCTAACAATTTAAGCAAAACTTGACTTCACAACTACATCTAAGAGCAATTATGTGACAATTCAAATTTAGTGTGTTGCTATCTTCCCGTTTTATAACCAAGTGAGGCGAATTAGGTATATTTCTATCCTAACCGCGAATCAGCCTTAAAGACTTGAACTCAATTCTTGCATTCCTAGTTCTATCATAGGGTTTGATGTTTGCTTAAGCTTAACAGATTCATTTATGGTGATCAAGCATTAAAATGATTAACAACAAGAATGCAAGAACTAACAACAATGAAAACTTGAACCAAATATTGAATTAAGCAAATACAATCATGTTATGTGGCCTCAACCCTAGAAGAAAGGTTTCAGCCACTCATGCTAATAAAAGAACTCAACATAGTGTTTGAATTCATGTAGTACAAGAATGGAAAAAGAAGAAAAGAAAACAACCCTAGAATGAAGTCCATAATGCTCCTCCCCTTTGCTCTTCATCTGTTTTCCCAAAATATTACGTGATATCTCTACAAATGAACTAAGTGTTATATTTATAGTTACCGAATTTTTGCCCGATGAAATCCCCCTATGTGTCATGCTTCTGTAACACCCCAAAAGTCTCTAAGACTAGATCCAAAACTAGTCAGTTGAGATATTTCAATGCACCGGAATTTTGGGCTAAGCTTTGAACCGTTCTAGAGGTATAGATAGGTCCGAGCCCAATGAATTCTATGGATACTAGGTGTTAATATAAATCCCCAAGTGTTAGAAGTGCAACAGATGCAAATTAAGGTCATAAAGAACTTCTAGCACAAAGTTGAGTTGAGAACCTTTTTACCGATTGAGTTTTGGTACAAGTTCTAGGAAGGGTCAATTTATAACGACTAAATATACAATATCACAAATTGTTTTTGGGTTATTCAATATATAAGATTGAATCCCTTTGAGTCTTCTTTCCAACACATCCGACCTTGCATCAATCGGAGTTCAAAACAAAAAGTTATGAGCAATTTGGTGAAACTGCATCAGCCTCACAGAACGATTCCTTAGGTGACTCGTTAAGTCACCTAACGACTTGTTAAGAGAACCATTAGGTGGCCAAAATTGCTGGAAAACTTCATTTCCACAGGGGACTTCACGACTAGTCAGGTGACTCGTTAAGTCACCTCGCGAATCGTTAAGTTACTCGTTAAGTGACTCGTTAAGTGGCGTAATTTGGCGAAAATTCTAGTAGACTTCACGGGTTGGACTCACGACTTGTGATGTCCCTCGTGAGGACTTGTAGGGACCCTATTCCTACGAAATTTTAGGGGTGTTTTTGTAAAATCCTATGTTCCTAACTTCTAAACTACGTCATTTTGAGTATTATTTGAGGCATTTTTAAGGGTTTCTTCTAGTCTAATCTCTCATTCTCTCAAGATACTATCTCAAACACTTATTCCTCCTCTCTCCCAAGGTTCAAGGATTCTTCAAGGGATTATTCAAAGACTACAAGTCAAGTTCAAGTGGGAGATTCTTCAAAGCAGGTATACGGGTCTTTCAACAAGGATATTCTTCCATCCTTTTGTCCCAAAATATTTTTATTAAAATCCCAATTTCAACAAATCTAAAAAATCATGATCTAGGGTTTTGTGTTATGGATAAATTTCTTTTACATTCTTCGTAAATGTTAATATCTACTGCCATTATGTAATTATTTGGGATATAATTAATGGGTTGTCTTGAATTGTAGAATATAAGTTTGGAATGCAAGAGTGTGGCATGTTCTTCATAAATTGGCTTGAATAGTGAATGGGACTTGTTGATTGTCCACTTAATTTATCGTAGTAGGTCACATCTATGTTCAAATCATGTGAATCTTGTATGATCATCCCTAATAACTCGATTATGACATTGATGAATATGTTGAGAGTTTGGAGTTATGGGGTTGAGAAATTGAAAGAAAATTTTGTATTATCGCTATGTTTACGATTCAATTGATTGGGTATGAGGTGAATAAATGAAAATGTCTAATTATTGAAAATTTCTCATGAATTGGAGAAAATCATGAAATGGGCTTGTGAAATAAAAATGAATGCTCTTTTCATGTTTCATTGTAAATAATGAGATATGAGTTAAATGTACAAGTTGTTCATAAATCTAAATAAATGAAGCCATGCATACTTGATGAAGTGTGTGTTGAATCTATTAATCATGCATAACCTTATGCTACATGTTGAATGAGATGAATTCGGAATTTGGAATGCCATGACAGTATAATGCACAATGTGAATCTATAGAATGCTCATTAGCGTAAGATGCTTGAGATAGTTATTGATTTGACTCCATGATGAGGTGAATTATGGTGATAACGCATAAGAATGATATTGCAACTATTGTACTTGTTGTTATTAGAAAGTAGCCCTAATCCTATCGAAAAGAATGTTGTATGATGAAAATTGGTTAATATCCTTGTCTCTGATTAGCTGTTGTAATTTAGATTACCGATAGTCAGTCGGGATTCTCGTTAGCAAGAATTTTTCCCTAGTTAGTCGGGATTCTCGTTAGCGGAGAATGTTTACTTAGTCAGCCGGGACTCACATCCCTAGCTACTAGCCGTGTATGTTTCTCCTTAGTCTGTCGGGACTAACATCCTTAACTACTAGCCACGCATGTTTCTCCTTAGTCTGCCGAGACTAACATCCCTAGCTAGTCAGTGACCCTCTATATCAGAGAATTTTCTCCCTTTGACAGTAAGTGATTCTCCCTAGCAAGAATGATTCCCTTTGATAATCAGGGACGCTCCCCTTGACAGTCAGGGACTTTCCCTTGGATAGTCAGGGACCCTCTTAATATCAGTCATAGCATCGTACCTCTATATTATTTCTGATTATTACTTTTGCGCATCAGTTGATCTTATAATAATGCATGTTCTTGTAATGTGGTTATGATGATATGAATATGTGAATCTCATATAAGGTTTTTGTATCTCATTTCAGTTACATTACTATTATTGTGATTTTATATTACTTCCTTCTTGTATATATTTATGAGTTGGTTGATCACGTTTCCTGCATACTCAGTACATTCCAAGTACTGATCGCACGCCTTTTGTGCTATATCATTTCATGATATAGATCCAGGACTCCAGGTTCAGCCGCATGGTTAGATACGCTTCGCTCTCTCTCCCAGCTATTAGTGGTGAATCCTCATCTTCCAAGGACGTGGTTTATATTCTTATTTTCTCATGTTTTAGTTTTCAGACTTTAAGAGTTAGCTGGGAGCTTGTCCCAGCAACTCATTAGTTTAGTAGGAGGCTTTCAGACTTGTTTAGACAAATTCAACATTGTAACCAAGTGTTATTAAATTGTTCTTATGGTTTATATAAGATTCTTGTTATTAGTTTCTGATTATTATGTTGTTAGTCATTTTTGATGTTAAGTGTATGCTATGATTATGCGATGGGTCGACTTAGAGCCTTTCGGGGTTCTTTGTCCCGTGTCACGTCTAGGGTGTGAACTCGGGTCATGACAAACTTGGTATCAGACAAAAGCTTTAGAGTATCCTAGGGTGTTTGAAAGCCGCGTTATGTAGAGTCTTCTTCATGGGTGTGAAGCGCGCCACACTTATGATGAAGAGCTATGAGACATTTTAGGAATGTTCCTTTTTCTTCATGATTCTTATCGTACATAGAGTATGAAGCTCTAAACAGTTCTTTCCCCTAACTCGTGCTTTACACGCTCACAGATAATGCCTCCCAGACAAGCGAATGGAAGAAGACATGGTAACAGCCACCAACAGGTACCACCAGCCCAGGCAGACCCAATGGATGATCATGTTACTCATGCTGAGTTCCTAGAACCCTTTCACATGTTGGCGCAAGCCCTGAGCGCTAAGATTAACCAGCAGGCGATGGCCCGTGCTCCATAAAATGGGCATGAAGTGGCAGCAAGAACAAGGAATTTTCTTTGGATGAACCCACCCGAATTCTTAGGGTCAAAAGTAGATGAGGACCCATATGAGTTCTTGGAAGAGATTTAGAAGATTACTCACATCATGGGAGTGACAGGAAATGAGAGCGCGGACATAGCCTCCTACAAGCTAAAGGGAGTTGCTTATATCTGGTATTGTCAGTGGAGAGACAGTCGGGGAGTTAGAGAGGGTCCCATAGGTTGGGATGAATTTATGACAGCGTTCTTGGATAGATTTTTCCCTCAGGAATTGAAGGAGGCAAAGGCAGTAGAGTTCATTAATTTGAAACAAAATGACATGACTGTCCAGGAGTATGCGTTGGAGTTCACTCGGCTATCCAAGTATGCGCCGGAAATGGTAGCCGACCGACGGGCCCGAGTGAGCAGGTTTGTGAATGGAGGAGTGTCAGACTCCTTGGTCAATGAATGCAGGACTTCCATGTTGCACTGGGACATAGACTTCCCATGCTTGGTGATATTTGCTCAACAAATGGAAGAAGAACAAGTGAAAGAAAAAGAGAGAGAGCCCAAGAGGGACAGGACTAAAGACCTAGAGTTCTCCCATCAGAGGTCAAGTGCTAGATATCTTTCACGTTACTAGCAGAAATCAATAGCCTCAGCACCTTCGATAGCTACTGCTCCGTATCAACCAAGCGGGAGGGATATTACGTACCCAATGTGTATGAGCTGTGGAAAGCACAACTTGGGAGTATGCATGGCTGGCTCAGATGTTTTTTTTGGTGTGGAAAGGCGGGCCATATGCACTGAGATTGCACAGCGTCTAAGCAAGGCGAGAGAAGATTCTTGAACACTTCTTTAGTAGCTCTGATAACCCGCCCGTTTCAGCAGGGTGCATCCACTAATCCAGGTGGCGGGCATCGTCAGAACCACTCCTATGCCATAGCAGCCCATCAGGATAAGGGCAAGGCACCGGTAGTTGCCACAGGTATGTTGTGAATCTTGTGTTATCCCTTATATGTTACCAACCTCAGTACTGAATAAGAAGCTCTATTGTGATTGAGAAAAGAGATTGTCAATGTGTAATGTGAGTAGCTGTTAGTGTTAGGCTAACTTAACCTGAAGAAAGATACGGGATCCTTAGAATGATGACTTTAAGCTAAGGGGGTGATAATGAGTATGTGAAGCAAGTCGGACCTTGAGAATGCTTATAAAGAAGTTTCAGCCTTAGCAGTTGTAGTATATTGATCTCTTCAAGGTTCAAATAATTTACCTTGTGTTTCAGTTGAAGATAAAAATGGTGTATATTCCTATATACATATCCCCGAGGTTTAGAGGTAACTGCTTCAGACAGCGATACCAGTGTTGCTCTATGAGTCCGTTATGCTTATTTTCGTGTTAAGAATCGGTTATGTGTGTTAATTCATATTTTCTGGTGTAGTCAGCATAAACTCAATCTTTAGAAGTTGTTTGTTAACTCAGTAGAGCTAGATTATCTCATGTATGTGCTCAATTTTAGATGTCGGTAATAACTCGCGCTCATGAAATCCTTACCCTCAGTTAGATTAGATATTGTGAATCCCAGCTTAGTATTGAGAAGTGATTTGAGAACGAAGAATCAGTCTGTATCAGTTTAGTGCTAGTTAAAGGGGAAGAATCCTTCTCAGTGTTCTACCTAGTTCCATGTCTTTTAGTCCCTCTCATGTCTTAGCATGCATGTATGATTCAGATATTTAGTTCAGCTATGCAAGATTAGCCCGGAGTCAGATACTCCATCAGTTTTAGTTATAAATGTTCAGTATTTGCGATATCAGTTCTTTTCCCAATTCTTGAGCATGTTTATCCTACATTTGAGGATGAATTTTCCCATGGGGGAGATATTGTAGCACCCCAAAAGTCTCTAAGACTAGATCCAAAACTAGTGAGTTGAGATATTTCAATGCCCCGGACTTTTAGGCTAAGTTTTGAACTGTTCTAGATGTATGGATAGGTCCGAGCCCAATGAATTCTATGGATACTAGGTGTTAATATCAGTTCCCAAGTGTTATAAGTGCAATGGATGCAAATTAAGGTCATAAGGAACTTCTAGCTCAAAGTTAAGTTGAGAACCTTTTTACCGATTGAGTTTTCATACAAGTTCTAGCAAGGGTCAATTTATAACGACTATATATCAAATATTACAAATTGTTTTTGGGTGACGCATCCGACCTTGCATCAATCGGAGTTCAGAGCAAAAAGTTATGAGCAATTTGGTGAAACTGCAGCAGCCTCATAGAACGATTCGTTAGGTGACTCGTTAAGTCACCTAACGACTCGTTAAGTGACCCGTTAGGTGGTCAAAATTGCTGGAAAACTTCATTTTCATAGGGGACTTCACAACTGGTCAAGTGACTCGTTAAGTCACCTCGCGAATCATTAAGTCACTCGTTAAGTGACTCGTTAAGTGGCGAAATTTGGCAAAAATTCCAGTAGACTTCACGGGTTGGACTCACGACTTGTCCAGTACCTCACGACTCGTGATGTCCCTTGCGAGGACTAGCAGGGTCCCTTTTCCTGCGAAATTTTAGGGGTGTTTTCGTAAAATCCTATGTTCCTAATTTCTAAAGTCCATCGTTTTGAGTATTATTTGAGGCATTTTTAAGGGTTTCTTCTAGTCTAATCTTTCATTCTCTCAAGATACTCTCTCAAACCCTTCTTCCTCCTCTCTCCCAAAGTTCAAGGATTCTTCAAGGGATTATTCAAAGACTACAAGTCAAGTTCAAGAGGGAGATTCTTCAAAGCAGGTATGCGGGTCTTTCAACAAGGATATTCTCCCTCCCTTGTGTCCCAAAATATTTTTATTAAAAACCCAATTTCAACAAATCTAGAAAAGCATGATCTAAGGTTTTGTGTTATGAGTAAATTTCTTTTACATTCTTCATAAATGTTAATATCTACTGCCATTATGTAATTATTTGGGATATAATTAATGGGTTGTCTTGAATTGTGGAATATAAGTTGGGAATGCAAGAGTGCAGCATGTTCTTCATAAATTGGCTTGAATAGTGAATGGGACTTGTTGATTATCTACTTAATTTATCGTAGTAGTTCATATCTATGCTCAAATCATGTGAATCCCGTATGATCATCCCTAATAACCCCATTATGACATTGATGAATATGTTGAGATGAGTTTGGAGTTATGGGCTTGAGCAATTGAAAGAAAATTTTGTATTATCGCTATGTTTTCGATTCAATTAATTGGGTATGAGGTGAATCTATGAAAACAACTAATTATTGCATATTTCTCATGAATTGGAGTAAATCATGAAATGGGCTTGTGAAATAAAAATGAATACTCTTTCCATGTTTCATTGTAAATAATGAGATATGAGTTAAATGTACAAGTTGTTCGTAAAACTAAATAAATGAGGCCATGCATCCTTGATGAAGTGTGTGTTGAATATATTAATCATGCATGACCTTATGCTATATGTTGAATGAGATGAATTCAGAATTTGGAATGCCATGACAGTATAATGCATAATGTGAATCTATAAAATGCTCGTTAAGGTAAGATGCTTGAGATAATTATTGATTTGACTCCATGATGAGGTGAATTATGGTGATAACGCATGAGAATGATATTGCAACTGTTGGACTTGTTTTTATTAGAAAGTATCCCCAATCCTACCAAAAAGAATGTTGTATGATGAAAATTTAGTTAATGTCCTTGTCTCTTATTAGCTATTGCAATTTAAATTAGCAATAGTCAATCGGGATTCTCATTAGCGTAGAATGTTTCCCTAGTCAGTCGGGACTCACATCCCTACCTACTAGCGTCCATGTTTCTCCTTAATCTGTCGGGACTAACATCCTTAGCCAGTCAGTGACCCTCTATATTAGAGCATTTTCTCCCTTCGACGGTCAGGGATTCTCCCTAGCAAGAATTTTTCCCTTTGATAGTCAGGGACTCTCCCTTTGACAGTCAGGGACTTTCCCTTGGACAATCAGGGACCCTCTTGATATCAGTCACGGCATCGTACCTCTGTATTATTTCTGATTATTACTTTTGCGCATCAGTTGATCTTATAATAATGCATGTTCTTATAATGTGGTTATGATGATATGAATATGTGAATCTCATATAAGGTTGTCGTATCTCATTTCAGTTACATTACTATTATTGTGATTTTATATTACTTCCTTCTTGTATATATTTATGAGTTGGTTGATTACGTTTCCTGCATACTCAGTAAATTTCAAGTACTGACCGTACGCCTCTTGTGCTATATCATTTCATGATATAGATCCAGGACTCCAGGATCAGCTGCGTGGTTAGATACGCTTCGCTCTCTCTCCCAGCTATTAGTGGTGAGTCCTCATCTTCCGAGGACGTTGTTTATGTTCTTATTTTCTCATGTTTTAGTTTTCAGACTTTAAGAGTTAGCTGGGGGCTTGTCCCAGCAACTCGTCAGTTTAGTAAGAGGCTTTCAGACTTATTTAGACAACTTCATCTTTATAACTAAGTGTTATTCACTTGTCATGGTTTATATTAGATTCTTTTTATTAGTTTCCAATTATTATGTTATTAGTCATTTTTGATGTTAAGTGTATGTGATGATTATGCCATGGGTCGACTTAGAGTCTTTCGGGGTTCCTTGTCCAGTGTTATGGCTAGGGTGTAAACTCGGGTCGTGATAGCTACCTATCGCGGCATTTTTCCTCCATGAAACGGAGGTATCGCTAAGGGAGACAGGAAATTTGCATTATGGCATGGCAAGCCGGGCAAGGCACCAGCATGACACAGCTTTGGACCCGGAGCTGGCATGGCATGGCATGGTCTTGTCGCGCAATATTGCCTAGGGTGGCACAGGCCTAGCGTGCAAGCACACTATCAAGCAGCCTTTACTTGCACACAACCCTAGAATGATAGGGGCATGGACGCGGCACAGGGCCAGCATGACACACTGCTTGGCATGCCCGTCTACTGGTGCGCCTTATTGGTGGTTTGGAAGCCCACTTCTCTTGGCACTTGCATGCTTCTTCTTTACAATTCATTCCGAAATTCCTTTTTTCTCATTTAACTTCACAATTAGCTTTCCCTTTAGCATTTTGCACCTACAAAATAAGCTAATCATGTTCGTTAGTCAATGCACACAATTATAAGCACAATGACATAAGATAATACTAAAAATAAGGTAAAAACACGACTAAAGCTCGGGTATAAATATCACTTGGATACGTAAATATGCCCAAGAACACTACCCCATACTTAAAGCGTTGTTCGTCCTCGAACAAATACTTTGCATCTCATGCACAAGGAAGACTCACACATTACTAATATGATGCAAGACGACTCAAGTTAAGGCTACAGCCACTGAATTAGAATGCAAGTTCAAATAAAGCATGCTATATCTTACCCAATTAAATTCAAGCACAACTAAGTTAAAACCTCGTAGCCTCAAAAATCGACTCTAAAATCTCATCAAACTCATGCACATTAGCCAATCAAGAAGTTAAACATGAATTCTATCTTTCCTCAAACATGTGTTCTCACAACAAGAGAGATATCCATTTTCACTCACCAATTTACAAGTTAAAACATGTATGGGTGTATGAATAACAATTACGCTCACTCTCATAAGGAATTCACATGCAATATGGAATGACCCATATGCTTGACCTTAGTGTATTACTCCGCTAATATCGGAACATCTAAAAATAAGATCAAGTAGTACTTCATGGATTGTAATATCGGCTACGGGACGGGTAAGTACTAATCTGGCCTATATTAGTGACTATCTCCCCTAAGCGATTTTAATACATCACTTTGTCTTATTCAGTACATTCTTTTCTTTTACATCCCCTCTTACTCTTTCATCTATCACTTTCCTTTTTGTTTCTCCAATTCTTTAAGCATGCTTACATTATCAGTAGGGAGTACTTAATCATTAGACACTCTTTCATTCTTTTGTTCTTTCCTATTCCCTACCAACACTTATGCATTGAACATTGCACCTCTAATATTTTCTACAACCTCCACAAACAACTATATCCCTTCTTTTCAATATTCTTACTCCTCTAACTCTTTGCATTTTTTCACTTAACCGCTTATGAGTTTTGAATCAAATTCAGGTCTATTGAAAGAAAAGGATTAAGCTTTTATTGTGGCAGATAAAGAATAGGCAAAAGGCTCATTGGGGTTAACTAGGATTATGCATTAAGGGAAGGTAAAGCAAAGAATGAAAATAGGCTTATTAAAAAAACTGTCTACATCATCTCCTACAATTAACATCCCTTATGTCAATTTGCAAACACACCAGGCAAGTTATAGACATTACATGACGACATGGACTATACAAAGAACCTGACACTCACTGTACATGTTCAAATCCAGTAGACCCAAACAAACTCTCAATACAGCTAATCACATGAATTCAAAATTAAGCATACAACGTACAGAGTTATATTCCTGAGCCTAAGTGTCTCAAACAAAAGTCATACAATTACTCAACATGCTTCACAATTAATATTCTCTTGCACCATACAATCATGTAGAACACTCAACAAGAGCATCAAACCATCAATCAGTTAAGGGTTCAACAAAAATTCTATTAACTAAATTTCCCTCAAGACGGTCGTCATCCATCAATCATCGGGAAAAGTCCTTAACTAAGTCTAAAATGGCTATTTATAGACAACTCAAAAATATTATTCTCGATTCAAAGTGTCCCACTTCAGAAAAGAACCAAAAAGAAAAACCAAAGGGTGGGTGAACTGTTCTCAACTTAGACTTTCCATCAAATAATTTTTTAAACCAAGCACATGATTCACCATAAATCAACCTAAAAGAAATTTGAAATTTCCCCTGCACTATAAATATGCTATGTCCCAAAAGCATTAATTGAATTCAAAACAAGGGTTAGGGATACTTCTTGAGACCTCTAGGCCTAGCTAGCAGTATGTTTTATCTATTTCTGAACCCATGGGTCACCGACCCCACACACATGTTTGTCTTGCTCTTTAGCTTATGTGTCTGAGGGTATTCAGACTTTCCCTTTTCCTGTGCTTACTCACCAAAAATAAAAACAAGTGAAAATAATCAAAATTAGAAACAAAAGAAAAAATCCATATCTATGGTACACGTGGGTTGCCTCCCAAGCAGCGCATGATTTTTTGTCGTGGCACGATGTGAATGATCCTTTTCAGGATATTCTCAAACACTTCATCCCTTTCGAAAACTATCTTCTCTTCTTCTTAACTTTAGAGGGAAAAGCCTCCATATTTTCCCTCTTCTCCTCTATCACTTTCTTTACCAAATTCCTTTTTGGCACTTCCTTAATAGCAGAATCGGGCTCTCTTGTTAAGAGATCCTTCAAATGTGAACCTTTCGAATCCCCTACCCCACACTCATCCTCTGTTAACACATTTGATCTTACAAAGATCTTTGTAATGTGTTGCGGTGTTGATTTCTTGGTACACTCTGAAAATCTCCTCCTTATCATTCACCCTTATTTTTAGGGTGCCAGCTCTTACATCAACCAGAGCTCCTCCAGTAACCATGAACAAATGTCCAAGAATGAGGTGTACCTTATCATTAACCTCAAAGTCAAGGATTATAAAATCTGTAGGTATTATAAATTACCAACTTTGATGAGCAGATCCTCAATAATCCCCTCTGGCGATATCCTTGACTTTTCAGCCAGCTGTAGTATCACTCTAGTGGGCCTTAGTTTTCCCAAACCAAGTGTATTGAATAGTGACATGGGCATCAAGTTCATAGCCGCCCCTAGATCACATAAGACCCGCATTAGATCCTTTCCACCTGTTTGTACGGGGCGCGTGAAATTCTCTGGGTCATTGAGCTTATTTGGCGTCTTGCTCATTACCTTAAAATTGCACTCCTCAGTGAGTGCCACGATCTGCACATCCATCAACCTCATCTTGTTGGAAACCATACCTTTCAATTACTTAGCGTATTTGGGAATTCCCTACAAAAGATTAATCAAAGGCAAATTTATGTGAAGTTCTTTGAAGATATCAAAGAACTTCTGGAAACAAGCATCCTCTTTGCTTTTCTTGAGCCTTTGAAGGAATAGTCAAGGTGGTCTCTGTGTTGGCTACACTGCTGACTGTGAAGTGTTTGTTGTAGCTTTCTAATTATTCCCCTTTTCAACTGATGGACCTGATCTGACTAATTCTGGCTGAACCTCATTTCTTTTTTCTTTTGTTAGTACATCAGCCAACTGTTTACCACTCCTTAGACTTATAGCCATGACCTGGCATGGGTTTGTATCTGTATCACTTGGTAAGCCCCCCTGCAGTCTACTATGTTTAGCGGCTGCTATCTGACCCATCTGTTTCTCCAAGTTGCGAGTAGCCAACTGCTGATTTTTTAACTCAACTACCATTTTTGCTTAGTCAAGTGCCATTTGAGTCTGATAAGCCATGATTTTATGCAACATATTCTCAATGTTGCTAGATTGGCCACTAGCCTGCCTGCTCTGCTGCTGAAACGATTCTGCTGAGATTGCTAATAACTCTAACTCTGCCCCTAATTTCCACCCCCAAGAAAAGTTAGGATGACTCTGCTAGTTTTTGTTGTAGGTATTCCCATAATTTTGATTGCCTCTCAGCACATTACCCACAAAGTTCACCGACTCTGGATTTTCGCTATAAGAGTTTGCACCATGCCCATTGTTTCCACAAATTTCACACCAGCTAGGAGGTGGTTGCACTATATTTACCTACGCCAGCGACTATACCATACTCATCTTGCTAAACTGAGTCATCATCTAATGCTAAAGGGTGCTAGCTAGGCTGCCAAGGAATTCACACTATCAACTTCAATCAAACCAGCTGCTCTCATTCCTGCTTCCGTGATGCATCACAGTGCAACTCTTGATTTCCTTGTGCAATCATGTTCAGCCGAGTGTACAGTTCATCATAAGTCTTCTCCAGTGCTTTCCCACCTGATGCAGAGTCTAGAAAAATCTTTTTATGAGGGTCAATACACTCCACAAAAGTATGGGCCAAGACTTCATTAGATTGCTAGTAGTGGAGACAATCTCTCAACAGTGACTTGAACCTCTCCCAAGCCAAGTATAAATTCTCACCTAGCCGCTGCTTGAAACTCAAAATTTGACTCCTCAATTTAGCAATCTTTCTAGAAGGGAATAATATGATCAGGAACTTCCTTTTCGGGTCATCCTAGGTATTGATGGAGTGAGGTGGTTCTGCCTTCAAGAACCTCTTCTCTTCTCCCAATAAAGAAAATGGAAAATGGGTGAGAGTGACATAATAAGTTGACACTCCGGTGGGGATGAAGGTGTCACTGATCTCTAGAAATTTCTGCAAGTGTTGTGGTGGGTCCTCATGTGTCATCTCTATGAATTTCCCACTCATGAAAACAATAATACCATGTTCTTTTTGAGCTCGAATCTACCTCTGGGATCCGATATGTGGATGCTAGAGGTAACATTGATCGCGAGTCGGATTGCCCCTTGATGAACAGGTCTCGTTACCATCTCTGTGGGTGCAGGCTTAACCTATTGAACCTACTGGATGGGTTATAGATAGGAACCTTCCCTTCTTAACTGTCGCAACCTTTTTTCATGTTTGAGGTACGGTTCTACCAGCTCTCTATCCTTTGCCACCTTGCTGCAAGGACAAACCTATTACCTACAAATAAGATGACCAAGACCAAGCTTTTAAACATTTAAAGAAATGTAAGCCAATACAAAAATAAGAAATTCACCAAATGTTTCCAGTCCCTAACAATGGCACCAAAAACTTGCTACGCCTCCGACACACGTGGTAGTATAAGTAATATAGTGACTTTTTAAGAGTCAGATTGTAACACCCCAAAACATTCCTCGATGAAATTCAGACATTGCATGAAAAGACACAAGAAACCAAAAAATTGTCTATCTCAGATGACCCCCACAACGGACGTTGGTGGAACCAACGGACCATTGTAAGTGGCCGTGATTAGAAGCAGTCTTTCTTCAAGGGGAAACAATGAGTCATAGGACGACCCATTGATTCTAACAACAGGCCATCCTATCGTCCGTCAAATCCTAATTCAGAGGTCTATCGGACCCTTTCCCTGACACAATGGGAGGGAACAACGGCCCGTGTAGCCTCCAAAAAGCTATTGTGACCACCCGTCGTTCAGTTCTAGAACCCAGACGTGTGAACCTCGAGCGGATTCAACAACCCGCTGGTCCTACCAACGAGTCGTTGTTATCACCTATTGTCCCCGTGCCTAGTTTTCTTTTCAGATCCAACGGGAGGTATCAACGGCCTGTTGTTTCTTTCAACGGAATGTTGTACCTAACCGTGGGTCACCAGTGTGAATCTAGTTTCTGAACCTAGAAACCACAACCAGATTCAACGGGCGTCGTTGGTTTGGTTCCCGTCGGCCCAATTTTAGATTTAGATCGTAGGGTTATTTTTGTAAAATTCCACCTACCTAGTCCCTAAAATACGTCGTTTGGGGTTCATTTAGGGGTTTTAGAAGGGGTAATTAATGGTTTCTCCCAATATTCCCCAATCAACTTTCACGAAACAGAATGCAGAGTTCCTCTCAGAGAAGTTCAGAGCTTCAAGCTAGGGCAAATCCTTCTTCTTCAATTCTCCAGCTATTTCTCCAGGGTTTTTTCTACAGGTATGTGGGAATTCAGCAAAGAGATTGTTCTCCCCTTGTGTCCCCCCGAACCCTATCTCAGTTAACTTTCAATTCTAGCCCTGAACTTAAAAAATTTAAGATATTGTTTTTTGTTCTTGATTAATACTTGTAGAATCTTAATTTATGTTTATTTTAGTTAATTTTCGCCGTTTTGTGACTAAAATGATGCTTACTCCAGTGAAGTAAGATTTTTAGCCTAACTTTGGAGCAGAAAACTAGAATCCTGTGTGTTTGTTGGATTATTGAGTCATGCTTTCAAATCCTTCAAAGTTAGGAAATTCCTATAGTAATTGTATGTATCAGAAACTCAGTCTCATTTAGAAATTTATTCACTTAGTATCACTCAAGAATGTCAGTTCAGTGTCAGTCACAGTATTAGAAAATTTTAGTGTTAGTTAAAAATGTCAGCTGATCAGTTTGATTATAGTCTTTTCCCGAGGTGTCAGTGGTGCCGCTCAGTTATAAGACTTAGACGCGAATTTCAGTTATTTGGTCCATTAGGCGGTCATGACATTCCAGTTATAGCTATGACCAGTCCCCGAACCTAGTTCCATTATCAATTTGTTCTCTAGACGGTTACGACGCTTCCAGATAAGCTGCTCTGACCAGTCTTGGAACTCAGTTCCCAAATATAATCCTATAAGACGCTCAGGGAACTCTCTGACCTCTGTATAGTCTTGGACCACAGAATCGAGCTATCCTCTTATTAGCAGTAGTAGTAATAGAATTATTCAATGGGAGTAAGGCTTAGCACCAAAAGGGCTGAGATTCCAGTGCACCCAGGTTCCAGAACTACATTGCCACCGTAGGTTTTATTTACTTGGCCTAATGACCCTTTTTGACAGTGATTTTCACAGTCCATGCCTTTATACCCTAGCAAGGTATATTGGGTCCTACCGAAGGGGTTTATACATTGGCCTCCACGTCTAGCTCACGTGGTTATATGTCTGTTATATCCTCTCCCAATATTCAGCATAGTTTATTCTCAGATTCCTCAGTGCAGATCAGTTCAGTGCAGTAGTTTAGACTCAGGACATGTTTATGACCATCAGCCAGGGTCACTTTTTACCATTTAAGTTTATTATTAGTTGTATCAGTTTTCAGCATTTCAATTGGTCATATCATGTCGTATCAGTTCTATTACCAGTCTTTGATGCTATTCATGGTACTCCCACTTACTTAGTACATTCAAAGTACTAAGGCATACTTTTATGCTGTATCGTTTCATGATGCAGCTACAGGTTCTCAAACTCAGCACCGCTAGACGCCATAGTTCAGATTCTCCAACTCAGTAATTAAAGTGTGAGTCCTCATTATCTGAGGGAATTATTTCTTACTTTCGGTCATATGTTAGTTTCAATTAGACGTAGAGTTAGCTGGGGGCTTGTCCTGGTAACTCCTCAGTTAGATGGCTTTCAGACAGACATGATTTTAAGATTTTCTAGTATTATTCAAATGTTTTGAACTTTATGTTTTCAAAATTGTCTTTCATAAATAGTTTATGATATTATTTCAAAGTTCTGTTGTGCATGTTTACTTAGAATGCTAGTGACTTATAGACCAGGGATTGACTTGGGGTCACTTATGGCTTCAAGTACCATCTTACGTCCAGGGTATAGGCTAAGGGCATGACAAACTGGGTATAGGCTAAGGGCATGACAAACTGGGTATAGGCTAAGGGCATGACAAACTTAGTATCATAGCCCTAAGTTTAGAGTATCCTTTGAATGCCCGAAAGCTGCATTGAGTAGAGTCCTTTTCATGGGTGTGAAGCGCGTCGCACTTATGACGAGGAGGCTACGAGATGTTATTAGGAAAATTCCCTTTTGTTCATATTCTTTATTGTGCGTCAAAGTTCAATTCCATAAATGTCCCTCTAATTCGTGCTCTACATTATTTTAGTGAACCATGCCTCCCAGATGCGGTAATAGGAGGAGGACCAAAAAGGCCAACTGACCTATCCCACCAGCCTCGGCAGCTCCTCAAGATGATTCGATTTCTACCGCAATGTTTAGAGAGACCATTCAGTTAATGGCTCAAACCATGACCCATCAAGTTAATTAGCAGGTGGTTCCGGTAACCATAAATGGGTCTGTATCAGTGGCTCGGGTATGAGATTTTACCCGGATGAATCCTTCGGATTTTCACAGAACAAAAGTTGGGGAGGACCCTCAAGAGGTTGTAAATGAGGCTAGAAATATTACCCACATTATGGGTGTTAGCTCCTCCGAGAGCGCTGACCTGGCTGCATACCAGCTTAAAGGGATAGCCCAGGTTTGGTATGAGCAGTGGAAGGAGGGGCGGCCAGCGAAAGTAGGACCAGTGGAGTGGGAAGAATTCTGCACAGCTTTCCTAGATAGGTTTTTACCCCGGAAGCTGAGGGAGGCTAAGATGTAAGAGTTTTTGAACCTGCGACAAGGAAACCGTACAGTGGAGGAGTATGCTTTTGAGTTTACCAAGTTATCAAAGTATGCTCCAGAGTTGGTGGCCGAGCCAAGGGCTCGTATGCTGAAGTTTGTTAATGGATTACCTACTCTAGTCCTCAAGGAGTGCAGGACCGCGATGCTAATCAAGGACATGGACCTCTCTAGCCTGATTGTTTATGCCCATCAGATTGAGGCCGAGAAGTTGAAAGATATGCAGCGTAAGAACAAGTGGGCAAGAACTGGTCATTTAGTATTTGGCCACCAGAGATCTAGCGATGGTAGCCGTCCATAGCAGCAACAACAGTAGAGGGCCCCAGCCCTAGCTCAGCCAGCGCCCCAACCTTTCGGTCTCACCAGGATCGGAGGGGTGGGTTATCTGGCACTCAGTCGCAGGCCCATAGTACAAGGAACAGGTATCCAGCTAGCCCCAAGTGCGGTAAGAATCATCCTGGAGAGTGTCTACAGGGCAGAGAGGGTAATTTGTTGATGTGGGCATCTTGGGCACCGACTTAGAGAGTGCCCGTCATCAAGGCAAGGGAGATCACAATCCACTACCTCAGCAGCTCCAGCAGGCCAACCAGCTCAGCAGGCCAACTCATCAGGTACAGATGGCGGTCAGCACCAGAATCATTTCTATGCTCTATTTTCTCATCAAGATCAAGAAAGCTCACCTGACGTAGTTATTGGTATGTTATGTCTCTTCCATCTAGACGTATATTCCCTCTTAGATCCAGGAGATACTCTTTCATTTGTGACTCCATATATAGCAGTTCAATGCAATATAAGTCCAGAGGTCCTCTCAGAACCATTCTCAGTCTCCACCCCAGTTGGCGAGTCAGTTAGAGCCAGCTAGGTGTATAGAAATTGCCTAGTCTCAGTCCTGAACAAAGTAATTCCAACTGATCTCGTAGAGCTAGACATGGTCGACTTCAATCTTATTCTCGGCATGGGTTGGTTACACTCCTGCTATGCCTTACTTGATTATAGAACTAGAGTTGTCAAGTTCTAGTTTCCTGACAAGCCAGTATTAGAATGGACGGGCAACAGTTCAATGCCTAAGGGTAGGTTTATTTCCTACCTTAAGGCGCAGAACCTCATTTCCAAAGGATGTCTATATCATCTGGTTCAGGTCAAAGATTCCAACTCTAAGACCCCAGCCATTCAGTCAGTTCCAGTTGTCAGCGAGTTTCCAGATGTATTTCCTGAAGATATTCCCGGAGTTCCCCCTGAATGGGAAATAGACTTAGGGATAGATCTCCTCCCAGATACTCAGCCCATCTCCATCCCTCCTTATAGAATGGCTCCAGCTGAGCTTAAGGAGTTGAGGGAGCAGCTAAAAGATCTTCTTGGCAAGGGTTTTATCAGACCAAGCATCTCTCCCTGGGGTACTCCAGTGCTATTCATGCGTAAGAAAGACGGTACCCTCAGAATGTGCATAGATTACCGTCAGCTGAACAAGGTCACAGTTAAGAACAAGTATCCTTTACCCAAAAATGACGATCTGTTTGACCAACTCCAGGGAGCCAGTTGTTTCTCCAAGATTAATCTCAGGTCAGGATACTATCAGCTAAGGTTTAGGGAGTGTGACATATTGAAAACAGCATTCAGAACTCGGTATGGTCACTATGAGTTTGTGGTAATGTCCTTTGGTTTAACGAATGGCCCAGCAGCCTTCATGAATTTGATGAATAGGGTCTTCAATCAGTACCTGGATATGTTCGTCATTGTATTTATCAACGATATTCTGGTGTACTCCAAAAATGAGGAAGAGCATGCCCATCATCTAAGGTTAGCATTACAGACCCTCAGAAATCGTCAGTTATTCGCCAAGTTCAGCAAGTGCAAATTCTGGTTGAAATACGTGACTTTCTTGGGTCATGTGGTCTCAGGTGTGGGGATACAAGTAGATCCTCATAAAATAGCAACAGTGAAGGATTGGCCCAGACCTACCTCTCCTACTGAAATCAGGAGTTTCCTGGGCTTAGCAGGTTATTACCAACGGTTTGTAGAAGGTTTCTCCTCCATAGCATCACCTCTGACCAAGTTAACCCAGAAGAAGGTAAAATTTCAATGGTCGGATGAGTGTGAGAAGAGTTTCTAGGAGTTGAAGACTCGACTCACTACCGCTCCAATTTTGACCCTACCAAAAGGAACAGACGGGTTTGTTGTATACTGTGACGCCTCCAGAGTTGGACTTTGTTGCGTTTTAATGCAGTTGGGAAAAGTGATAGTCTATGCCTCCAAGACAACTCAAAGTCCATGAGATGAACTATCCGAATCATGACTTGGAGCTGGCAGCGGTGGTGTTCGTGTTAAAAGTATGGAGACACTACTTATGGGTCTCATGTAGATGTGTTCACAGATCACAAGAGCCTTCAATATGTGTTCAGCCAAAAGGACCTGAACCTGCGTCAGAGACGGTTGTTGGAGCTTCTGAAGGATTATGACATGAGCGTGCTGTATCACCTGGGCAAAGCTAATGTGGTGGTTGATGCCCTAAGCAGAGTGTCTATGGGTAGCGTGGCCCATGTGGGAGAAAGCAAAAAGGAGCTGGCGAAGGATATTCACAGGCTAGCCCGGTTAGGGGTGCAATTGGTTGGTTCAACGGAGGGTGGAGTAGTAATGCAGAGTGGATCATATTCCTCATTAGTTGTGGAGGTTAATTCTAGACAAGATGAAGGTCCAGTTCTACTGAAACTTAAAGAAGCGGTTCTTAGAAAGAAGATTGAGGCTTTCTCTCAAGGGGGAGATGGTTTGCTCCGTTACCAAGGAAGATTGTGTGTGCCGAACGTTAGGGCGTTGAGACAGCAGATATTGGCTGAGGCACACAGCTCAAGGTACTCCATTCACCCTGGTGCTACTAAAATGTACCGCGACTTGAGGGATATTTACTTGTGGAACGGCATGAAAAGAGACATTGCCGAATTCGTAGCTGAGTGCCCGAATTGCCAGCAAGTCAAGGTGGAGCATCAAAGACCAGGAGGCATGACTCAAGATATCAGTATACCCTCCTGTAAGTGGGAAGAAATAAATATGTACTTCATTACAGGTCTACCTCGGACTCATCGACAGCATGATTCAATCTGGGTGGTAGTAGACCAGATGACTAAGTCGGCACATTTCCTCCCAGTCAAAACCACAGATTCAACCGAGCACTATGCTAGACTTTATATCCGAGAATAGTCTGGTTGCATGGGGTGCCCTTGTCCATTATCTTAGATAGAGGTACCCAGTTCACCTCTCACTTCTGGAAGTCTTTTCAGAAGGACAAGGTACCTAGGTCAAGCTCAGCACAACCATTTACCCGCAGACCGATGGACAAGCCGAGCGGACCATTCAGACCCTAGAAGATATGATAATTGTGTGCATGATTGATTTTAAGGGTAATTGGGATGGCCATTTTCTTCTTATTGAGTATGCATACAACAACAGCTACCATTCCAGCATCCAGATGGCCCCATTTGAAGAATTATATGGTAGAAGGTGTAGATCTCCTATAGGGTGGTTTAAAGTTGGTGAAGCTACCCTGATAGGGACACACTCAATACAAGAGGCAATGCAGAAAGTTCAGCTCATTTGAGAGAGGTTGAAAACAGCTCAGAGCCGTCAGAAATCTTATGCTGATGTGCGGAGAAGAGAATTGGAGTTTGCAGTTGATGACTGGGTATACTTGAAAATTTCACCCATGAAAGGGGTGACGAGGTTTGGAAAGATGGGAAAGCTCAGTCAAAGATATGTGGGACCCTATAAGATTTTGAGGCGGATTGGTAAGGTGGCCTATGAGCTAGAGTTACCTTCAGAACTAGCAGCAGTACACCCAGTTTTCCATATGTCACTTATGAAGAAGTGCATTGGTGATCAAACTTCAGTAGTTCCATTGGAAAGTGTGGAGATAAAAGATAGTCTCTCATATGAGGAGGTACCAATCCAAATCCGTGACCATCAGGTTCGTAAGCTGAGGAATAAGGAGATAGCTTCAGTCAAGGTGCTATGGAGAAATAAGAAATTTGAGGGAGCCACATGGGAAGCAGAAGCAAACATGATGGCCCAATACCCTCAACTGTTCCCTTCCAGTTCAGACCTAGAATCAGGTACTAAATTCCTTCTCAGTACTCTACTCAGTTCCGTACTCATCAGCCTTATTTAGATTTTCTGTGTGCATTCTAGTTGCATTAGCTCAGGTAGTATAGTTAAGTCAGTTCGGAGTCAGTTACTCCTTCAAAAATCAATCATAGCCTCAATTTTAGAAATCTCAGGTCTTTTCCTGGTTTTGGTCTTCATTCGAGGAAGAATGATCCCAAGGGGGAGATATTGTAACACCCTGAAACTTTCCTAGACCAAATTCAGACGTTGCATGAAAAACCACAGGAAACTAGAAAATTTTCTGTCTTAGACGAGCCCCACAATGGACCGTTGGTGGAACCAAAGGACTGTTGTAAGTGGTCGTGATTAAAAACATCTTTTCTTCGAGGGGAAACAACGAGTCATAGGATGACCCATTGATTCTATCAAAGGGTCGTCCTGTCGTCCGTTGAATCCCAATTCAAAGGTTTATCAGACCCTTTCCCCGAGACAACGGGAGGGAACAACGACCCGTGGTAGCCTCCAACGAGCCATTGTGACCACCCATCGTTCAATACCAGAATCCATCCATATGAACCACGAGGGGATACAACGGTCCGTTGGTCCTAACAACGAGTCGTTGTTATCACCCGTTGTCCCTGTGCCCAATTGTCTTTCCAGATCTAACGGGAGATATCAACGGCCCGTTGTTGCTTTCAACGTAACGTTGTACCTAACCATGGGTCACTACTATGAATCTAGTTTTTGAACCTAGAAACCATGGCCAGACTCAATGCGCCGTCATTTCTACCAACGACCCAATCTGAGGCCCGTTGGTTCCTGTCGGCCAGATTTCAGATTTAAATCCTAGGGTTATTTTTGTAAAATTCCACCTACCTAGTCCCTAAACTACATTGTTTAGGGTTCATTCAGGGGTTTTAAAAGGGGCAACCAACGATTTCTCCCAATATTCCCCACTCAACTTTCACGAAACGGAATGCAGAGTCCCTCTCAAAGAAGTTTAGAGCTTCAAGCTAGGGAAGATCCTTCTTCTTCAATTCTCCAGATATTTCTCCAGAGTATCTTCTACAGGTATGTAGGAATTCAGCACGGAGATTATTCTCCCCTTGCGTCCCCTAGAACCCTATCTCAGTTAACTTTCAGTTCTAGCCCTGAACTTACAAAATTTAAGATATTGTTATTTTTTCTTAATTAATTCTTGTAGAATCTTAATTTATGTTCATTGTAGTTAATTTCCATCAGTTTGTGACTAAAATGATGCCTACTCCAGTGAAGTAAGATTTTTAGCCTAACTTTGGAGTAGAAAACTAGAATCCTATGTGTTTGTTGGATTATTGAGTCATGCTTTAAAATCCTTCAAAGTTAGGAAATTCCTACAATAATTGTATGTATTAGAAACTCAGTCTCATTTAGAAATTTATTCACTTAGTATCACTCAAGAAGGTCAGTTCAGTGTGAGTCACAGTATTAAAATATTTCAGTGTTAGTCAGAAATGTCAGCTGATCAGTTTAACTATAGTCTTTTCCCGAGGTGTCAGTGATGCCTCTCAGTTATATGAATCATACTCAGATTTAAGTTATTTATTCCATTAGGCAGTCATGACATTACAGTTATTGCTCTGACCAACCCCCGGACCCCAGTTCCATTATCAGTTTGTTCTCTAGACGGTTACAACGCTTCCAGATAAGCAGCTCTAAGCAGTCTTTAAACTCAGTTCCCATATCTGGTCCTATAAGACGCTCAGGGAACTTTCTGACAGTATCCCTGGGTCAGTATAGTCTATGACCCCAAAATCGAGCCATTCGCTTGTCAGTAGTAGTAGTAATAGAATTATCCAGTGGGAGTAAGCCTTAGCACTGAAAGGGTCGGGGTTCCAGCACACCCAGGTTGTAGAACTACGTTTCCACCATAGGTTCTATTTACTTGGACTAATGGGCCCTTTTGACAGTGATTTTCACAGTCCATGCCTTTATATCCTGGCAAGGTATATTGGGTCCTACCGACGGGGTGTATACATCAGACTCCACGTCTAGCTCACGTGGTTATATGTCGGTTATAGCCTCTCCAAATTTTTAGTACAGTTTACTCTAGGATTCCTCAGTCCGGATCAGGTCAGTGTAGTATTTCAGACTCGGGACATGTTTATGACCATCCGCTAGGGTCACTTTTGACCATTTCAGTTTTATTATTAGTTGTATCAATTTTCAGCATTTCAGTTGGTCATATCATGTCGTATCAGTTCAGTTACCAGTTCATTCATGCTATTCATGGTATTCTCACTTTCTCAGTACATTACTCACGCATACTTTTATGTTATATCGTTTCATGATACAACTGCAGGTTCTCAGACTCAGCATCGCTAGACGTCGCAGTTTAGATTCTCCATCTTAGTAATTGAAGTGTGAGTCCTCATTATTCGAGGGAATTATTTCTTTCTTTTATTCATATATTAGTTTCAGTTAGACTTAGAGTTAGATGGGGGCTTGTCGCACTAACTCCTAAGTTAGATGGCTTTCAGACAAATATGATTTTCATATTTTCCAGTATTATTCAAATGTTTTGAACTTTATGTTTTCAGACTTTTCTTTCATAAATATTTTATGATATTATTTCAAAGTTCCGATGTGCATGTTTACTCAACATGATAGTGACTGATAGACCAGGGGTCGACTTGGGGTCACTTGTGGCTTCAAGTACTGTGTTACGTCCAGGGTGTAGGCTCGGGGTGTGACACGGATGTTGAACCCACAAGGACTAGATTTTAAGTGAGGCAACAAGTTCAAGTATCAATTCCAAAATATAAAAATGCTAATTTTTCAAGATTTAAAGTTTTTTTGTTGCTAAATTAAAAGACGATCACAAATTTAAGTGAAAAATAGTAATGAGAAGTATCAAGGGTTAAGACCAAACATTCATGTATAGCTACAATTCACAACGGTTCAAGTATTTGCCTTCATTTGTTGTCTCACAAAATAACTGCTATGTTCATGGTCTTTTGAGCCTCTAAACATAATCGAGTTAGCCTCCCAACTACATCATTGAATGGGAATGTGAAAACCTAATTCATATGCAATTATCTATGTGGAGTGGTTTGCAATGTTAATGCCCTTCGTTATAGACTTTCAAACCTTTAACCATATAACCTAAACTTGATTTTCACAACTACATCTAAGAGTGGTGATGTGACAATTCAAATTTAGGTGTCTAGATATCTTCCCGTTTTATAACCAAGCGAGGCGAATTAGATATATTTCTATCCTAACCGCGAATCAGCCTTAAAGACTTGAACTCACTTCTTGCATACCTATTTCTATCCTAGGGTTCAGTGTTTCAAGTTTGCCTAATCTTAACAGATTCATTCCAATGGTGATCAAGCATTAAAATAATTAACAACAAGAATGCAAGAACTAACAACAATGAAAACTTGAAACAATTATCAAATTAAGCAAATACAATCATGTTATGTGGCCTCAACCCTAGAAGAAGGATTTTAGCTACTCATGCTAATACAAGAACTCAACATAGTTTTTGAATTCATATAGTACAAGAATGGAAAAAGAAGGAAAGAAAAGAACCCTAGAATGAAGTCCGTAATGCTCCTCCCCTTTGCTCCTCATCTGTTTTCCCAAAATATTACGTGATATCTCTAAAGATGAACTAAGTTTTCAATTTATAATTGCCGAATTTTTGCCTATGAAAATCCCCCTCTGTACGCTGCCCATCGTGGCAGTTTGCCTCCATGACACAGATGTATCACTGAGGGCTACTGGAAATTGGCATTATGGCATGGCATGTGGGGCAAGGAACCAACGTGCCACGACTTTGGACACAAAGTTGGCATGGCGTGGCATGATCTTGTCTCGTAGCAGTGCCAGTCATGGCATAGGCCTGGCGTGCAGGCACACTGCTGGGTAGCCTTCACTCGCGCACAGGTGTGGATGCGGCACAGGACCAACATGACACACTGCTTGGTGCGCCTGTCTGCCCGCGTGGCACGTTGGTGGTTTGGCAGCCCACTTCTCTCGGCACTTGCATGCTTCTTCTTAAAGTTCATTCCTAGCTTCTTTCTTACTCATTTAACTTCACAATTAGCTTCCTCCTTAGCATTTTGCACCTATAAAAAAAGCTATTCATATTTGTTTGTCCATGCACACAATTATACGCACAATTACATGATATTATACTAAAAATAAGGTAAAAACATGACTAAGTTAGAGTATAAATATCACTTGGCCACGTAAATATTCCCAAGATCGACACTCTACTAAATGACCCCATAAAATTTGTATGTATAACATACAACTTAAGTACGCTAGATTTGTGTATACGGGTAGGCCTCTTTATGATTGTAAATGAGTCTTTCAATTAATCAGATTCTCTAAACCTTACACAACTTGCACATTAATTGCATTTGAATTTCTTTTCAAAATTTTAAAACATTAACCATTATCTTGGATAGTGGTAGCTCTTCTTAGTCACCAACTTTAGTGGTGGGTGTTTCCTTATTCTTAAATAAAGATAAAAAAAATTAAGAGGATGGGATATGAATAACTAAGATGTAGTAAAGCGCAGGAATGTAAATGTCATAGTAGTTTTATACTGGTTCGGATTACCAAGATGGTGCCTAGTCCAGTCCCCTTGGGTTACACGGGTTTCCTTCGAGCTTGTAAGAGGTTGGATTACAGAGCTTTTCACCAAATGTTGATTGACATGGCCTCTACCTGTATATCTACCTAAATCTTTCTCTCTTTTATGATAACTAATATTTCTATTCAAAATACAATGAATGAGTGAGACAAGAAGTTCTCAGGTTGATCAAGTGAACTTGCGAGGTCTTCATGGAGTCTTCAATGCCTTTTTGTAGTGCATCTTTCATCTGGAGAAAGGTAAAAGGTCAATTCTTTTAATATTGATTGATTTTCTCTAAGGTAACCCATGAGATTTGTTATCTCAATCACTCTAGATGGATACGTGATTGAGATCTTGATGACCGTCGATTGATGAGATGTCGTGCATATCTTTTCCTTCTGATGGTATTTTCTTCCTTTTGTAGAACCTGTGAATCTTGTTTCCTTGATTTATTTTTTTGGTCTTCTAGTTCTTCCTTCAATATGTGGCAGGATGATTTTCTTCTTTGATGATTTGATTTGCTTCTCTTTCCTTCTTTTGCCAATTATATTTCCTTGTAGGCGTTGATCCATAGCAAGAGATGATGTCTTGACCATTTTTAGTTGTTTGGAGAACTTTCGATATTTTTTTCCCTAATCCTTCTTCGCAGCTAGTTGACTTTGAGTCCTCTAATGGTGGGTTGCTAGTTTCTTGAGGTCCCTTTTTGTCCTGCATTAAATAAAATGAATTAGTCATCATTAAAATAATACTAAAGAATTTAGTTCAACAATCTCCCCCTTTTTGATAATGACAATTTTGGGAATATGATTTAGGGACACTTCCTGAAGGTGGGATCCTCTTGAGTTTCTCCCCCTCACTTGGTGCATGTTGTTCTGAGTCAATTGATTTACCTTATTTTGTGTATGTTGTCTAAAAGAACTTGACAGAGTATATTAGAAACAATTTTCTTCGTACCATTGTAATTGAGAATGATTAGATAATAAATGAGGCAAAACTTAACTAGAAAATAACTTAGCGATTGTCATAAGCATATATTATGGACAGAACAAAACATTAACCAAACATCAACTAAACATCCAACTAAAATCATAGACAGGACAAGTTTTCTCCCCCTTAATAATAAAAAAGCACATATCAGATAGCCCATGTAGGGGCAGGGAGTTCAAAGGAGGATTTCCAAAATAGAGAGGACAACAAGAGTTTAACGACGATCAAAATAATACTTCAGCGTATTGATAATACACTTACAGAAGGAATGATAGGACTTTTCAAAGTGAGTAGAGAGAGAAGAGTAGGAGCTCTAAATAGCAACAACCAATTCATTGTTGGAGACTTCGACTTGGGCAGCAATAGAGTCGACCTGCTTGAGCACCAGATTGAAGGATTTCACCCGTTCCTATTGAATGAGAGAGATGATCTTGTAGACTTGTCACATCAGTTGACAGCTTCCCCAGAAGTTCAGTGCACTTGTGCAGGTCACCCACCACTACACCAAGTGACTGTTTGATTTCTTGGGCTTCAGATAATAGAGAGTTGAGAACACCACCTTGAGCATCATTCAATCTGACACTACTTGGACCTTCAGTAGATGCAGGTTTGACCTTGGGTTTGTAACTTACCTTCTTGACCCAGACTCTTTCATCTAGAACATAACCAATACTAGAGAAAGCTTAATCATTGTAGGTGGAGGAGATTTCCTTCACTGGGATTCTTGACACATCAACACCCGTTGCTTTTATTATCCGAGTCACAATCATCCCATAGGGAAGACTAGTGTTACCGCCAGGGTCTTGGCTGTTTTCAAGCATAAAATCTAAAATCCGCTCCGGCCAATTTATCTTTAATTTCCTCAAAAGATAGTAGATAACGAACAGATCTCTTGTAGAAAACGAACACATCTCTTGTAGACAGAGTGCTCAATGAGCCTTTCCGGGGGAGAAGAGTTGTGGCCACAATATGAGCAACTATGCATTTCTCAAAGTAGATAGTGGCAGGGCCAAAATCAGCAATCAGGGTACCTTCTTTGGCAACGAAGGATTTAGCTTCGTCAAGGGAGACCTCAAAGTTGTCCAGCCAGGAACTAGAAAAGAAGGGTATGTATCCAAATAAGTGAGCATCAAACACTTTTTCAAATAAAGAATGACTTAGGACGATTCTGTTTCCCAACACTAGAGTTTCCAGATTACCACTTTCATTACACATTCTAAAATTTGCATCATACATTCGGTATGGGTTTTCTATTGCTTCATTGGCACACAGCAAAAACAGACAACCCTATCCTTGAAAGGTGAAGAGGTGACTTACTGAGCGATGAGATTCCTCAAGCTATTCAAGATAGATCGGCCATGAACAAAACATCAATCTTTAAAGGCAATGAACTTTTCTTTCTCGAAACACTCCATAACCTTTTCATGTCATCCAAATCAAATGAAACGAATGAGTCAATTTTACCCTTTTTGGGAACAGAGGAAGAGGGTCTCTTAAGAATAGAGGAGACGGATCCAAGACAATCGTTGGAGGACGATTCGGAAATCTCAACATTAGTAGGGGAAGGAGATGAACTTTTAATTCTTTTGCTGGAATCCCGAGAACCTTTAAAAGGGTTTTTCACCATGAGAGTGTTGATAGGAGAGAGAGATATGAGTAGAGAAGAACTGTGGAGAAGAGCATTTTAAAGAAGGTGAAACCAATGGTATAGAGTGTCACGACCCGAATGTACACCTGGATCATAGACACGGGACAAGGAGCGGCGAGAAACCCCAAGACAACCCATGGCATGAGCTTATATCTAATTCAATCACATGAGCGAAAGATTTAGCATAAGGAAGACGTAATTATAACATAGTAAAGGAGGAAGCCAGTACACAATTCATACATAATGGTTGATTACAACATGTAGTCTGAAAAGCCTCTAATCATGAAAGACGGGTTGATGGGACAACTCACCAACTAACCCAACAATTCTGAAACTAAAAGAAAAGAATGGAGTCTGAACATATGGCCTTCAGAACATGAGGACTCACCAAATACGATGATAACAATCTTGGAAGCACTACTAAGGAGGGTGAGCCTGAGAGCCGGGTTCTGTATCATGAAATGATGCAACACAGAAAGTATGCGGTCAATACATGGAATGTACTGAGTATGCAAGGTAATAAAACAGACATTTAAAATATATAAATCTCATAAATGATCATAAGAGTAGGACATCATGCTCATATCATAAATATCATATCATAACATAAGGCTCAAGATTTTCAAAACATTCGTAATACAATCGTAAGCGTAATCATAAGAGAAAAGATTATTTAACATGACTTGAGCCAATATACATAATCATAAATATGCATAAATCATGAGGAACAATGGGAGATCCTCTTAACCGGCATACCCCATATGAGCACACATGAAGTCAGACCTATAAACCTAGTCAGGAGGCCGTTCATACCTTGCCAAGGTAGAACCATTAAGGGCATGATATCACCATGAAAAATGGCCAATTGGGCCGGGGAAGTCATGTAAGAGGTCCCAATATACCTACCGTGGCACGTAGTTTGTGAGATCCGGGACTTAACTTGAGCTCCGAACCTACTCGGTGTTCGATTCTACTCCCAAAACATATATAGTGCTAAGAGTAATACATGCATGAGTTCAAGGGATAGTAAAATCATGATAATTAGAAGCATGAGTGTGGATACGTGAACTATCCATGAGATGAGTCCCGTGAGTCGGCCAAAACATGATTCATGATTCAAAAGTTCAAATATACTTGTAGAACATGCATATAGATTGTGATTCATAAGATAATTGGGTAATTGATTTAAATACATAATTTAACACATAATTCATTCTAGGTATTGTAAATATCATTAATGGAGAAGTAGATCATAAATCGGTTCATCATGGGTCATGCATAATTAGGCTTGATTCAATAGAAATCAAATCGATAATAGTTTAAACAATTTAAATAAAAAAATTGATTAGAATCCATAGAATATAATTAGATTCAAAAATCATAAAACCCATTATCAAATCATTATAATTTTAATTAAATCAACTTCAAAACCCCATGATTTTTATTGAAGTTTTAGTAAAATTACAGGGGAGGGACATAAGTGTGGAAGAATTCACCCATTGATTGCCTTACATACATGGGTAAGATCAGATTCTAGAGTTCCTTGAATGCCCAATGGAGAATTGATAGGGAAAAGCTTGAAACTATGCTTGATCTCTCTAAAATCTTCTTAATTTGCATGCATGGGAATGACTTATGCAAGAGGGGCTTAACCTATCTTATCATTCCTATAAAAATACATAAAATAATGTAGTTTAGGGCCTTAGAGCATAAAAAGGTCGAAAATACCCTTAATGAAAAATCCCTAAAAAACGGATCTAGGTGAACCAACGACTGATCCCACGAGTCGTTGCATGATACCACGACTCATGGTATCGATCGTTGGGTCTACTGCCTTACTTCATGTTTTCAGATTCTTCCCACGACTCGACATGATGATTCATTGCTTCAAATAATGGGTCGTTAGATCGATCGTTGTTAGCTTTCTTGAAAATTTAAACTTCCCTTACCATGAGCCTCACCACGATCATGGTTGCTTTCAACGAGTTGTGGTATGCATCTGTTATATCCACTGGAAAATATGGCAATCCAAACCACCACTGGTGACCACAGGTCGTCACTTCTCACCACGAGTTATTATATGACCCGTGGTATCCCAACTGCAGAGGTCCTGCTAACAACGACCCGTGGTTTCCAACCACAAGTCGTTACATCACCCATCTTGTGAGTTTTTCCCAGTTTTTCAGCCAACTTCAGATTTTGATCCTGGGTCTAATCTTAGGAACTTTTGGGGTGTCACAATATATCCCCCTTGGGAAAATACGTCCTCGGATGTTGGAAATAAGAAGAAAACAAAGACACAAAACTGATCTTTTAACCAAAAAATTAACGGAATGACTACCTCCGATTCATACCACATAGTTGAATCGATTTCATACTTCACATACACATCTATATACATAAAAGAAACTTGAACACATGAACTAAACATGAAAACTAAATAGATTCATGGAGCATAACTGATACCCCAAGTCGAAACCGAGCTGGTAGAGAATAGATGCGGGTATTTAGCCATCATATCTTCTTCGGCTTCCCACATAGCTCCTTTAACGTGCTGATTTATCCATAAGACCATAATTGAAGCTACTTCCTTGATCCTTAGCTTTCGGACTTGAGGATCTAATATTTCCACTGGAACTTCTTCATAGCTAAGGCTGTCTTTTACACCGACGCTGTCCACCGGAACTGCTAGAGCTGGATCTCCCAAACACTTCTTCAAAAGTGACACATGAAACATGGGGATGTACAGAAGACAACTCTGTGGGTAAGTCCAACTCATACGCTATCTTACCAACCCTTCTCATGATTCGGTGGGGACCAACATATCGGGGACTGAGTTTTCCTTTCTTCCCAAACCGCATGAATCCATTCATGAGAGATACCTTGAGAAATACCCAATCGTCTACCTCAAACTCCAGATCCCTTCTCCTCACATCAGCATACGATTTCTAACAACTTTTGCGGTTTTCAACTGATCCCTTATCAACTGAACCTTTACCATGGCTTCATGAACCGAATCGGGCCCTATCATAGCTGCCTCACCGACCTCAAACCATCCAATGGGCGATCTACACCTTCGCCAATGTAGAGCCTAGAATGGTGCCATCTGGATGCTAAAGTGATAGCTGTTATTATAAGCAAATTCGATCAAGGACAAATGAGCATCCCAACTACCTTTAAAATCCATCACACACGCTCTGAACATGTCCTCAAGAGTTTGGATTGTTCGTTCGGCTTGGCCATCCATTTGAAGATGAAAGGTTGTGTTGAGCTTAACTTGAGTCCCAAGTCCCTTCTAAAAAGACCGCCAGAACTGAGAGGTAAACTGAGTACCTCATTTTGAAATAATATACAAGGGCACTCCATGAATTCGAATCAACTCCCGAATATAGAATTTGGCATAATCATCCGCTGAATCTGTGGTTTTGACTGGTAGGAAATATGCCGCCTTGGTCAACATATCTACCACCACCCAAACGGAGTCATATTGTCGGCGAGTACGGGGTAGTCCTGTAATGAAAACCATATTAATCTCTTCCCACTTCCAAGTAGGTATGCTAATATCTTGAAGTACTCCTCCCGGCCTTTGATGTTCAATCTTGACTTTGTTGACAATTTGGACATTTAGCTATGAACTCTGCAATATCATTTTTCATACCATCCCACCAATAGATTTCTCGAAAGTCCCGATACATCTTCGTGGATCCCAGATGGATAGAATATCTGGTACCATGTGCCTCATGCAATATTAGACCTCTCAAATCATCAATGTCTGGAACACATAGATGACCCTGGTATCGTAGCACACCATCTCCCCCTTGGGAGAAAACCTCCTTCCTTTGGCTCCAGACCATTTCCTTCAATTTCCTCAAAATTGGATGCTCATCTTGCTTAGATTTGACATCAACCACAAAGGATGATTCTGATCAATTCTGCACAACAACGCCGCCATCGGTTGAGTCGCGCAATCTAACTCCTTCTTTCACCAAGTCGATGGACATCTTTCACCAACTCCTTCTTTCCCCCATACACGTGGGACACACTCTCTATAGAGAGCCTACTAAGTGTGTCCACTACCACATTATCCATGCCCCGGTGGTAAAGGAAACTCATGTCGTAGTCCTTTAGTAGCTTTGACCACCTCCCTTGCCGAAGATTGAGATCTTTCTACGTGAACACATATTGCAAGCTCTTGTGATCCTTGAACATGTCCACGTGGACCTCATACAAGTAATGCCGCCATATCTTCAATGCAAACACCACCGCGGCCAACTCAAGATCATGGGTCGGATAATTTTTCTCATGGACTTTCAATTGTCTTGAGGCATATGCTATCACTTTCCCATGTTGCATCAACATACATCCCAGTTCGACTCGCGAAGCATCATAATACACAACAAAGCCATCCGTACCCTCGGGTAGTGTCAACACTGGTGCTTAAGTGAGTTGGGTTTTAAATTCCTGGAAGCTTTTCTCACAAGCCTCCGACTATTGGAACTTTACCTTTTTCTGAGTCAACCTGGTCAATGGGGATGCAATTGATGAAAAGCCCTCAAAAGATCTCCGATAGTAGCTTGCTAGGCCCAAGAAACTCTGAATTTATGAAGGATTCACCGGTCTGTGCCAATTCTTCACCGCTTCAATTTTCTGAGAATCTACTTTTATGCCCTCACTCGATACCACATGGACCAAAAATGCAACTGAGTCAAACAAAATCTCGCACTTACTGAACTTTTCATACAACTGACGATCCTTGAGAGTCTGCAGTACTACTCTCAAATGAGCGACATGCTCCTCCTCGCTCCGAGAGTATATAAGGATGTCATCGATGAACATGATCATGAACATATTTAGATATTGCTTGAACACCCTGTTTATCAGGTCCATAAAAGCTGCAGGAGCATGGTTAGTCCAAATGACATAACTACAAACTAATAATGGCCATACCAAGTTCTAAAGGCTGTCTTCGAGATATCACACTCTTGAACTTTGAGTTGATGATACCCGTACCTGAGATCTATCTTTGAGAAACATCTGGCACCCTAGAGCTGGTAAACAAATCATCAATCCGGGGTAAGGGGTACCTATTCTTGACAGTGACCTTATTCAACTGCTGATAATCAATACACATGCGAAGGGAAGCATCCTTCTTTCAGACAAAGAGAACCGGTGCACCCTATGGAGACTTGCTCAGTCTAATGAAACCTTTATCCAACAAGTCCTTCAATTTCTCTTTTAACTCCTTTAGCTCGGCTGGATCCATCCTATAAGGAGGAATAGAGATAGGCTACGTATCGGGCAAGAGATCAATACCAAAATCAATTTCTCTCTCCGGAGGTACACCTGGCAAATCATCGGGAAAAACCTCTAGATACTCACACACCACCGGGAATGATTGGATAGTCGGGGTCTCGGACTCAACATCCTTAACCCTAACTAGGTGATACATACAGCCCTCAGAAATCATTTTCCTGGCCTTAAGATATGAAATAAATCGATCAGCTGGTATAGCTAAATTACCCTTCCACTCCACAATTGACGCACCCGGAAATCAGAATTCCACCGCACGGGTCCTATAATTAATTGAACCATAACATGCAAACAACCAATCCATACCCAAAATGATATCAAATTCAGTCATAGCTAACTCTACTAAGTCTGTGGAGGTGACCTTATGCAAAACTGTGATGGGGCAACCTCTATAAACTCGCCTAGCTACAACTAATTCACCAACTAGAGTAGAGACGGAGAACAGTTTTGACAAAATTTCAGGGCTAACTCCAAAACTACTAGCAATATAGGGAGTAACAAAAGAAAAAGTAGCTGCCAGATCTAACAAGGCATAAGCATCAATAAGGAAGACTTGCAATATATCAGTGACCACATCTGGAGAAGCCTCCTGCTCCTGGCGGGGTACTAGAGCATAAAACCTGTTTTGGTGCGACTGCCTGCTGAATTAGTAGAGGCATCCTGCTGAGGGGAACAAGTTGCTGGAGTGGAAGAACTGGCTGTTGTCACACGGGATCCTCTGACCCCTGATCTGGCTGAGGGGAAATCCTTAAGTTTGTATCCGGGTTTGCCACACCCGAAACAAACATCCAGGCTAACTAAGCACCTCTCGCGGTGATTATTACCACACCCCGTATAAACTGGAAAAGTGCGTTCCACGTGCATGCTACCCTTGTCTCTCAACTATGAAGCTATGCTCCTCTGATCTCTCCAGAATCTAGATGGAGTGCTGGCCGATGATGGAGCTGGAGCGATAGCCCTGTGCTGAGACTGCTGACGCTGTCCACCCCCAGACCTAACCTGAGAAACCCCATAGCTGTCAGTCCTGGCCCTGTTGGCCTCCCTCTGTTGTGCATGCAATACAATACGGGGAAAGTCAATATCCTGTTGAAGTATGGCGATTCGACAATCTTTTTCCAAGTAATCCGCCACCCCATGCACAAAATGGCTCACCCGAGCCCTCTGATCCAGCACCTACTCTGGAGCAACTTAGATAATCGGGTGAACTCCAATGCGTACTCCTGAACGGTCATGTTACACTGCTTTAAATTAACAAATTCGGCCGCCTTGAGCTCCCTCATCTCCCGAGGGAAGAACCGATCCATAAATGCCACATGGAACTCCTCCCAACCTATCGGTCCTGCATCCACTACCCTGGCATCTCTCCATTTCTTGAACCATATATGAGCCGCTCCTTTAAGTTGATAGGAGATCAAGTTGACACATTCTCCATTGTTCACCCCCATACTTGGGTGATCTTCAGAATTTCCTCAATGAAGTCATGTGGATCCTCGTCTATCTTTGACCCTATGAACTCAAGAGGGTTCATTCTCAAGAAATCCCTCACCCTAACTGCCATCGCATTCCCATTCTGAGGGTAATGCCCCACTATCCAATTCTAAACCTGGATAGTCATGGCCAATGCCAACATCTGAATCGCTGCCCTAAACTCAGTGTGGGCAGTTGGCTCTGGTGTGTGCTTCTCGTGAACAGGTTGGGTTGGATGATGCTCACCATCATGGACACCCTCATGATCATTACCGTTATTATTCCTTCTGGCGTTCATTCGTCAAGGAGGCATGATTCTGCAAACCTGAATAGCACGAATTAGAAGAGTAAAGGACTTCATCACATGACATAGATCATGAAAGGACATTTCCTAAACGTCTAGTAGCCTCTTCATCATAAGTGTGGCGCGCTTCACACCCATGAAAAAGAATGTACTTAACGCGGCTTTCATACTCCCTAGGATACTTCAAAACCTATGGATCTGAAACCAAGTTTGTCATGAACCGAACGTACACTCAAATCATAGATACGGGACAAGGACCTCCGAGAGACCCCAAGTCAACCCATGGCATGAGTTTACATCTAATTCAATCACATGAGTGGAAGACTTAGCATAAGGAAGACGTAATTTGTAACATAGTAAAGGGGGAAGCCGGTACACAATTCATACATAATGGCAGATTACAACATGTAGTCTTAAAGGCCTCTAATCATGAAAGACGGGTTGATAGGACAACTCTCCAACTAACCCAACAATTCTAAAACTGAAAGAAAAGCATGAAGTCTGAACATATGGCCCTTGGAACAAGAGGACTCAGCAAATACGCTGATAACAATCTCAGAAGCACTACTGAGGAGGGTGAGCCTGAGAGCCGGGTCCTATATCATGAAAGGATACAACAAAGAAAGTATGCGTCAGTACATGGAATGTAATGAGTATGCAAGGTAAGTAAAACGGACATTTAAAATATATAAATCTCATAAATGATCATAAGAGTAGGACATCATGCTCATATCATAAATATCGTACCATAACATAAGGTTCAAGGTTTTCAAAACATTCATAATACAATCGTAATCGTAATCATAAGAGAAAAGCTTTATTTAACATGACTTGAGCCAATATACATAATCATAAACATGCATAAATCATGAGGAACAGTGAGAGATTCTCTTAACCAACATACCCCATATGAGCACACATAAAGTCCAACCTGTAAACCTAGTCGGGAGGCCGTTCATACCTTGCCAAGGGTAGAACCATGAAGGGCGTGATATCACAATGAAAAACGGCCAATTGGGTCGGGGACAGTCATGTAAGAGGTCCCAATATACCTACAGTGGCACGTAGTTTATGAGATTTGGGGCTTAACCTGAGCCCCAAACCTACTCGATTTTTGATACTACTCCCAAAACATATATAATGCTCACAGTAATACATGCATGAGTTCATGGACTAGTTAAATCATGATAAGTAGAAGCATGCGTGTAGATACGTGAACTAGCCATAAGATGAGGCCCATGAGTCAGCCAAAACATGATTCATGATTCGAAAGTTCAAATATACTTGTAGAACATGCATATAGCTCGTGATTCATAGGATCATGATGGGTAATTTTTTTAAATACATAATTTAACTCATAATTCATTCTGGGCATTTTAGATATCATTAATGGAGAACTAGATCATAAATCGGTTCATCATGGGTCATGCATAATTAGGCTTGATTCAATAGAAATCAAATGGATAATAGTTTAAACAATTAAATAAAAAAACTGATACAGAACCCATAGAATATTATTAGATTCAAAATTCTAAAACCCATTAATTTTAATTAAATCAACTTCAAAACCCCATGAGTTTTTATTGAAATTCTAGTAAAATCATAGGCCAGGGGCATGGGTGTGGAATAAATCGCCCATTGATAGCCTTACATTACTGGGTAAGATCAGATTCTAGAGTTCCTTGAATGCCCAATGGAGAATTGATAGGGAAAAACTTGAAACTATGCTTGATCTCTCTAAAATCCTCTTAATTTGCATGCATGGGAATGACTTATGAAAGAGGGGCTTAACCTATATTATCATGCCTAGAAAAATATATAAAGGACGTATTTTAGGGCCTTAGAGCATAGAAAGGTTAAAAATACCCAACTAATTTATGTGAACCAACGACTGATCGCATGAGTCATTGCATGATACCATGACTCGCGGTATCGAGTCGTTAGGTCCACTGCCTTACTTCATGTTTTCAGATTCTTCCCACAACTCAACAGGATGAGTCATTGCTTCAAATAACGGGTCGTTAGATTTATCGTTGTTAGCTTTCCTGAAAATCTAAACTTCCCTTACCACGAGCCTCACCACGACTCGTGGTTTCTTCCAACGAGTCATGGTATCATCCATAATATCCACTAGAAAATCTGGCAATCCAAACCACGACTGTGACCACGGGTCGTCACTTCTCTCCACTAGTCGTTGGATGACCCGTGGTATCCCCAACTTTCGAGGTCCAATTCCTCCCAAGACTGTTAACAACAACCTGTGGTTTCCAACCACAAGTCGTTACATCACCCGTCCTGTGACTTTTTCCCAATTTTTCAGCAAACTTCAGATTTTGATCTCGGGTCTAATCTTAGGCACTTTCAGGGTATTACATAGAGGGATGTGAAGAGGTGTGGAAGACTGAAAGGACACAAGAGAAATGACAGGTAATAATGACCTAGGTGAAGGTAACCGATGCAATTAATTACAGTAAGTAAATGGCACACAGTTAAAAATAAGGAAAACAATTTTAATTTTGGGAAAAAGGAATTACATGGAAACTCTTTCTTAAAAAAATGAATCTGTTTTACAAGAGAGGTTTTGTAAAAATATCAGCTAATTGATTTTCAGAATCAAAAAATTCTAACAAGAAATCACAATTTTCAACATGATCACGAAAGAAATGATGCTTTATATCAATGTGCTTAGCTCTAGAATGATGCACAGTGTATTTAGATAGACTAATAGCTAGTATTGTCACAAAAGATTGGGATACTCTCATAATTAAGATTATAGTCTAATAATTGATACTTCATCCAAAATAGCTGAACAACACAACTTCCAGGGGTCAGGTATTTGGCTTCTGTAGTTGAGATAGCAACTGAATTTTGTTTCTTTCTTTGCCAAGATGTAAGAGCTTCTCCAAAAATTTGATACCATTTGCTTGTACTTTTTCTATCGGATTTATCACATGCAAAATCTACATCTGAATAAACGATTAGATCAAAATTTGTTGAGCGAGGGTACCATAGACCAAATTCATGGGTTCCAATGAGATAACAGATGATTCATTTTATAGAAGTCAGATGAGATTCCTTCGGAGTCGACTGATATCTGGCACATTTTCACATGTTGAACATGATATATGGTTGACTGGCTATGAGGTAGAGCAAGGAGCTAATCATTCTATTATAGAGTTTATCGTCAACATTTTTTTCTGATGAGTCCGCATCTAGACATGTTGAGGGGCTCATGGGTGTTCCAGCAGCCTTTCCATTTTCAAACCAAACTTTTTTATCAACTCCTTGGTATACATTGTTTGACTAATTAAAGTTCCTTTAGTTGACTAATGAAATAGACGTCCTAGATAGAATGTTAGTTCTCCCATCATGCTCAGCTCAAATTCTCCTGTCATAAGGTCTACGAAATTCTTGCAAAGAGAGGTGTCAGAACGTCCAAAAAGGATATCGTCTACATAGATCTATATAATTAAAATGTTAGAGGAAGAATGCTGAATAAAAAGAGTATTATCGATTTTTCCTCGACAAAAATCATTTTCGATGAGAAAAGATCTTAGTTACTCGTACCAAACTTTTGGGGCTTGCTTCAGACCATAAAGATCTTTAGAGAGTTTGTAAACATGGTCAGGGCAAGATGAATTTTCAAAACTATGAGGTTTTTCAACAAACACTTCTTCTTTAATAAACCTATTTAAGAAAGTTCTTTTGACATTCACTTGAAAGAGCTTAAAGCGTTTGGAGGTAGCATAGGCTATAAAACACATATGATTCCAACCTGGCTAAGGGAGCAAAGGTTTCATCATAATCAATACTTTCTTGTTGAGAATATCCTTGAGCAACTAACCTTGCCTTGTTTCTGACTACTTTACCTTCTTCGTTCAGTTTGTTTCTGAATATCCATTTTCTTCTGATTATAGATGCCTTGTTAGGCATAGGAACGAGAGTCCAACCTTGATTTCTTTCAAACTGATCCAGTTCATCTTGCATATCCTTCAACCAAGATTCATCAACAAGAGTTGCTTCAATTCTTTTAGGTTCAAGCTAAGACACTAAAGCCAACGAAGATTGATTTTTGATAGAGGATCTTATTTTCATTTGGCGTTTGGATGACCAATAACAAAGTCATTTGGATAGCTTGCTTCATTTCTCCATTCTCGCGGAATTTTTTAGACCTTAGTTGACTCAGTAGCTTCCGTTTCACATTGATCCAGTTTTATAGATGGGGTTAGATTTGATGTTTCACCAGCATGTCTTTCATCAGAGTTTGATGAATTTTTCTCAGTTGATATCTCAATAGGGTGAGAACTAGTTTCACCATCTTCCCCTACATCATTCTCAATAATACTTGGAGAAGAATTAGAATTGTTCAGTGCTTCGTTGACTACACGCAAGTGCGCGTGGTCGAACAAGTAGTAAAGTGGCTTAAGTAAAGCCAAGTATCGATCCCACAGGGACTGAGCTAAGGTACTAATTAACTTAAGTGTTAATGAACTATATCTTTAAGAATGCAGACAACCAAATGAATAAGATTTTTAGAGTTTGAGTTACTAATTAATAAGAATCTAAAGAAAAATTATAAAGTGAGTGTGAACAATAGTATTGAGCAAGCTGAGGTTAAAACGAACATGTAGGGAATTAATTTATCGATACAATTCAGTTAATCTTTCCTTCAGTTGCTAGTCAAGAATTATTGCCTATGGATTAGAACTTTCGTCTCCTACCTAACTTAAGAATCATGAACCTTCAATCTACATTTCTGTGATAAAAGAATTTCATGTTCTAGCCATACAAAACCGATTCCTTAATTGACTAATAAGACTTTCAGATATATTTCTATTCTGAATGTAAATCAATTCTCAATTTTTCCAAACTAAGAAGAGATCATATCCTACCAATTCTCATCTTTCCAATTTCTTTCCTTTTCAAAATAAAAATTGGATTTTCTAGATATACATTAACATTGGCCAAACATTAATGCAGTAAGAACAAGAATTGATAGAACAACCATTGAAGAAAAGAAGAAAACTAAAATGATCAACAATTAAATTCCACTAGAATTGTTCTTAACCTCAGCAAGAAGTGAATTTAGCCACTCATTTGTCGATTAAACATCATCAAATGAGTATAAATCATACAAAAAATTGAGATAAAAGAGAAGGAGATAGAGAAGAACCCTAGAATTTTCGTCCCCTCAACTGCCTGTAACTCACGTTCTTGCTCAACCAAGTCAGAATTGTTTAAAATAAAACCTAAGTGTGCTATTTATACTATTGAGAATTTTTCCCGGAATACAAAGCAACGTGGCACGGAGTGTATCGCGGAGCACTCCCTCCGTGCCACGGGGGTATCGTGGACCCTCTCTGGAATTAGGCTCCTCAGAATTTTCACCTTGGCATGCCACGACTTGCATTGCGGAGCCTGGCCAATGCACCACAGTGCAATCACGCACCTACACTGGAAATTGATGGCCCAGGTAATTATACTCAACGTGCCACGGCTTGCATCGCGTGGCATTGCCTCCGTGTCATGGAGGTAACGCGAGGCTTCACTGGAAATGGCCAAAATTAAATCACCCGAGGCAGAATGCCTCCACGATGGCAGCGTGACACGGCTCCATCGCGGAGCCCTTATTTTTGTTGCTCTTCCTTGACCTTTTCCACTCCTTGCTTCCAAGTCCATTCCCGATTTTTACCAACATGTATCTTAGCTTCCCAAAATTCCATTTTACCTGAAAAAAAACACTAATCATGTTGGTTAGGATAAATTCACATTTTAACTACAAATCACATGAGAATGCACAAATAACGATAAATAGCAAAGACGAAATGAAGCATTTAAGTATCATTTGGGCTTATAATTCTGCCTAAGATCACTTACCCCACACTTAAAACCTTGTTCGTCCTCGAACAATACTCTCACATCACATGCTATTGACACCCACACATAGCTACTTTGGCTTGACAATTCAAGCTACGGCTATACCAATTATTTAATCTAGCAAATCATCAAGAAAACATGCATGGTCTCATCAATACAATGACATACCCCACACTAAGACCTCCTAGACTCAAGAATCAACTCTTGATCTCGGCAAACTCATGCAAATCAACTGATCAAGACATCCGACATGAAGTTTAATCTCTCATCAAGCATGTGCCCTCACAACACAAGAGAATCTCCCCATTTGCAATCATACGATTTCCAAAGCATTACATGTAGGGGTATATGAACACGATTTCGCTCTCTCTCCCAACGAATTCACATGCATCATGTCATGAACCATAGGCTTGTCTCTAGTTTACTACTCCACTAATATAAGGACGCATGATGTAAGATCACGTAGGACTTAACGGGTTGTAATGTAAGCTAGGGAACTAGTAAATACTGGGCTAACCAATAATAGCAACTAGCTTCCTTAAGCACTTTTCAATACATCCCACCATCATTATGGGCATTGTTTCTTCCTTCATCCTCTCATTCTTGAAATTTTTCTTTGTTTTTGTTCCCATTTCTTTAAGCACACTCGACTTAATAACCAAGATTAGTTATACATCTTTATTTTATTTAATTTCAGCAAGTGCACCTTTGACCTTTTCTTTAACTTTCACCTCTTCCGCTTTTCCTTCCTTTTCACAATTCTCACTCTTTTACACATTGGGAAAATTGTTTTTCTTGAGCGTTTAAGAGTTTTGGATCAAATTAGAGGCTAATGAAAAGAAGGGATCAAGCTCGGTTTGTACCTCTTCAAAGAAAGAAAAAAATAGGCTAAAGGCTCAATGGGGCTAACTAGGATGTACATTCAAGGTAGGTATGATAATGGAAAAACTTTCGGTTTAATCAAAGAAATGCCTACATCCTTTCCTATAATACACATCCTTCATTTCGTTTCGTACACACACCAGGCAAGTTCTAGACACTTCACAATAGCATGGAATAATCAAAAACTCACCTCACACTCATTGCACATGCTCAACTCAAGACATATTCACAGACTCTCCAATCAGCTAATTACAAGAATTCATTATTAAGCCTCGATCACACCGAATCGAACTCTATGGCCTAGGTATCTCAACGTGTTTATGCATTTGCATGCTTTCATACGAATCACCTTTGCAACTTAATATCATGTACAACATGTAACGAGAATTCCGAACCATGAAGTAGCGACACGTTTGGGAAACAAACAAAAAAAGAAAATAAAGAAAAACTACTCCTATCGACTACATTTCCCTTAAGACGGTCGTCATCCATCCATCATAGGGAACGGTCACTAATTATGACTTCGGTTCAATGGGACTATTCTCGGTAAAAGCACTGAAAACAAAGGCCGAGAAACCCAAAATAAAAGAAATTTAATGAAAAATTTTAAAAATATCGATTAATTTCGATAGAAAAAAAAATATTTACACAACAACCATTCAACAACAGCTCACACAACACACAACAGCTTAACATTCATTACAACACCACTTAATTACAAAACACATAACACAAAGTCACAGGGTCACATTTTTCACAGGCACAATAACACAACACATACACATAAACAAAAACAACAACGAAACAACTGGCACCTAACTACTCCCACCCCACACTTAAACTGAACATTGTTCCCAGTGTTCACAAAATTCAACATATCACAAATGTGGGTGGTGAAACTCCCTGATCAATCGAAGTATTCAACTTCTTCATCAGGTGTCGGTGCCTCGTCTCCCATATCAGAATCACCCCCGCTGTCCTCATCTGACTCAACATCTGAGTCCTCCCATCGTGTCTCCTCATCGATGGGGACGTCATCATCTACGGGCTCCACAAATGCGGGCCCCACTCTTCATAAAGCTCGGGCATTCCCGCCGAATGGGTAATCCAACTCAAGCTGCTATAGCTCATCCTCCATTGTAGGCCTCCCGCCAATGCGCAGCTGCAACATCTGCATCCCGTACATGTGGGCCATATATTGATCATCCTGAGCGTGTCACTCGGCTAGTGTGAGAACAGGGTCGTAAGTTGTGTCGGGTGCCTTGGTTTTTGTGACATCCAAGGCGCGCCTATCAATCTGTGGGATGTAATCTAGGGCCTCCTCCTCGATGTCGTGGCCCCTCAGGAACGTGGTAAGCAAACCACCGAACCCGTACCTGTGCCCTTTATGTAAGCGAGCTCTCTTCATGGCCGAAATGATTACCGCCCCAACATTTATCTCAAGCACTTTCATCAGGGCACACATCAAGAATACTCGATCTTGGGTGACATCTGTCATGTGCACCCCAGGGATCAGGCAGGAACACATAATTTTTAGCCAGATCCTGGCTTCCCTGTTCATGTGAGAGTAGGGCAGCATCTGATGGTAGCCCCTCTCTTTGTGCCTGCTCCACCATGCTGTCGAACGGGCTCCACATAGAGTGCGTCTGATGTCCGCATAAGGTGGAGTTATGTTCAGCTGCCGGAGTACATAGGCGTCTGTGTCCCACGCCTCTAATATAACATTCAAGTGATGGGGCTCAAACGTGACAACCTGCCCTCTTATCTTGACGGTGTGACTGCGGAGGGTCGGGTTTCAGTTGGCATAGAACTCCCGAATAAGATGGATATTGCACTCCTTGGGATCTTCGAAGATGAAGTTCAGCCCGGTGGTGTCAATACGGTGTACGATCCTCAGGAATTCCTGTGCCAGCGGCTCCCTTGTTATATGCTCTTCTGGGAAGTATTTGGTTTCTTTGTGTTTTGCATACAATTTCTTCCCTTCATCAATCACCCATCAGGTTCCGTATTGTCAGCGTTGGCCTCGCGGAACTGCTGGTGCTGCTGGAATTGCTGTTCCCAACCTTATTCTTTTTCTGTCGGTGCCCGATGTGGACGCTCCCTTTCTTTTATCTTGTCTGCCCGACATTGTTCCTGCACATATAACCATACAATCCCAATGTTATTCAAATCATAACTAGCTACGACTAAGGTTGGGTTTAATTGAATCACCCCACACTTAGTCTTTAGCCGCAATTAAAATAATTCGGCAAGACATTCATGATTTCACAATCTTTACATTCAACATTCTTAGTGCCTTCATATAATTCGATGGAATACTTACTATGTACTACTCAGACTTCGTACAACGAATAACAATATCACCATCGATTCCATTATATCATCATAACACTTAGCCAAATTTTTGTTCTCAACAACCTATGCAATTCACCAATTTCATTTTTCCAAAATTCTCTTGTCTACTTAGCATATTCAACATTAATCACAACATAATTCACATCACCCAACATGCACAACCCAATTTCTATTCACATTTCAAACAAATTTAGTCTTCTCATATTCAAATTCCAACCCTAGCTAACAATTTCGCAAAAAATTCAATAACACAAGCATTCATCGAGTTCATATACTCAAAACGATATTATGAACATCAATCAATCATAACTTAAATGAATTCGAGCTTAATTTTCACTTAAGGAAAGTTTCAATCACTACACATGTTTGAGAATCGAAAATTCAAGCAAAAATGAGGTAAAGTTCAAGAACATACCTTTAATTCGATGAAATTAAAGAAAACTTGAAGAAAACTTGTGCCTAGGTCCGTGTCACGTTGGGGGAGGGGGGAATTTGGGGTTTTGGTCGCGGAGGGAATGAAAAATGAGGAAGAAATGGGGGAAAATCAGGGGTTTTGAAAGTGTTTTTCGCGCGGGTTACACGGCGACCTGGTGTGACCCGACGCGAAAAGACCCTCAACGTGTCACGGAGGATAACACGGAGCACCCCCTCCGTGACACGGAGCCATCTCTCCCTTGTTCTGGAATTCTTAAAAATTTTGGAATAGGCTTCAACGTGTCACGGAGGGTAACGCGGAGCACCTCCTCCGTGACACGGAGCCAACGCGTAGGCTCACTTCATGCCACTTTTTATTTTTCTCACCTTGATTTTTTTTCCTTTGCGCTTCTTTGCATTTTTGTCCTCCGTTCCACCTGAAAATTATTTCACAACAAGAAATTGGTTAGAATTCATAGGTTTCAACGCAACAATAATAATTTTTTCTATTTATTTTTCTTTTTCTTTTTTTTTTCTCAACTAATTCTACTCATCTATTAAAACAATTTCACGGGTTGCCTCCCATGCAGTGCCTAGTTTACCATCGCGGCTCGATGTCATTTACGCTCAATCATCCTCTAGAGTGATAGACGTCTTCTCCCGAATAACGTCCTCAGCCTAATAATGCTTACAACACTACCCATTAACCAAGAATGTGGCACTTCGATCTTCTTTCCACAACTCCACTGCCCCGTGCGGGGTCATTCTCACTACCTCAAACGGCCCTGACCATTTGGACCGCAACTTTCCTGCAAACAACCTCAATCTTGAATTGAAAAGCAACACTTTCTGCCCCCGCTCGAATATCCGATGCACCATATGCTTATCGTGCCACCTCTTTGTTTTCTCTTTGTAGCACTTGGAATTTTCATAAGCATGCCAACGAAACTCATCAAGTTCGCTGAGTTGCATCAGCCTCTTCTTACCCGCTAGCTCTAGATCCATGTTCAATTTCCTCACAGCCATAAAGCTCGTTGTTCTAGCTCCACCGGCAGATGACACTCCTTTCCATAGACCAATCTGTACAGAGAAGTCCCAATTGGTGTCTTGTAAGCAGTTCTATAAGCCCACAATGCATCGTCGAGTTTTCTTGACCAATCACTACGTTGTGCATTCACTGTTTTATGGAGAATCTGCTTCACTTCTCTGTTCGACACCTCTACTGCCCACTAGTTTGGGGATGATATGTTGTTGCCACCTTGTGGCGCACCCCATACTTAGCTAGCAAGTTCTTGAAACTTGCATTTACAAAATGAGCCCCTCCATCACTGATAATGGCTCGGGGTGTCCCGAACCAGGTGAAAATGTGCTTTTTCACAAATTTCGTTACCACCTTGTTGTCATTCCTAGGGCAAGTTGTTGCTTCAACCCACATTGATACATAATCAACAGCCACCAAGATGTAACGATTACCAAATGATGGTGGGAACGGGCTCATGAAATCAATACCCCATACATCAAAGATCTCCACTTCTAGTATACGCTGCAGCGGCATCTCTTGCCTCCTACCAATTGCGCCTGTCCTTTGACATCTATCACACATTTTGACGTATGCCATAGAGTCTTTGAATAGTGTAGGCCAAAAGAAACCTGACTGTAGCACCTTGTGCGCTGTCCGCTCGCCTCCGTGGTGCCCTCCATACAATGAAGAGTGACAACTCCTCAAAACTTTTGCAATCTGGCTCTCCAGGATACATCTTCTCATAACCTGATCCGGTCCCTACTTAAACAAGTACGACTCATCCCAAATAAAATACCGGCAATCATGCCTCAGTTTTTTTCTCTACTGAGTCGTAGCCTCCGGTGGATAGACTCCACTCACTAGCAAATTTACTATGTCTATATACCAGGAGACCTCAGCTTCCCTTATTGCCAAGAGCTGCTCATCCGGGAACTCTTCTTTGATGCTGTCACCTTCCTTCACATGCGACCGACTTTCCAATCGCGATAGGTGATCTGCCACTTGATTCTTGCTCCCCTTGCTGTCCTTAATCTCTAGGTCAAACTCTTGCAACAACAAGATCCATCTGATCATCCTGGGCTTTGCATCATTCTTGTTAAACAGATACCGAATCACTGCATGATCGGTATACACCACTACTCTAGAACCCACCAAATAGGACCTAAATTTGTCAAACGAGAATACCAATGCTAGCATCTCCTTTTCTGTGACTGTATAATTAACTTGGGCAGCGTCCAGTGTTTTTCTTGCATAATGAATAGAATGAAAAATTCTATTCCTCCGCTGCCCCAATACAGCTCCCACAGCCACATTGCTTGCATCACACGTCAGTTCAAATGGTTGTTCCCAATCCGGAGAAATAAGGATAGGTGCTTCTATCAATTTCTGCTTCAACTCCTCGAATGCTTTGACAAAATCTTCATCAAACTCGAACTTCACCTCTTTTTCTAGCAACCTGCATATTGGTCTAGAAATTTGAGAGAAGTTCTTAATGAACCGTTTGTAGAACTCTGCATGCTCGAGAAAACTGTGAACACCCTTCACTGACACAGGTGGTGGTAGCTTTTCAATAACTTCGATCTTAGCACGATCGACCTCCAACCCCTTGCAAGACACTTTATGGCCAAGGACGATACCCTCCTTGACTAAGAAATGACATTTCTCCCAGTTGAGTGCAATGTTGGATTCTTCATAGCGAGCTGCACCCTGTCAAGATTCTGCAAACAAGTAGCAAATGAATTACCGAAAATAGAAAAATCATCCATAAATACCTCGATGAAATCTTCCACCATGTCGTGAAAGATCTCTATCATGCATCTCTGGAATGTGGCGGGTGCATTGCATAAACCAAATGGCATCCGCCTAAAAGCATATGTCCCATAAGGACATGTGAACGTAGTCTTCTCCTGGTCCTCCGGTGATATGGCTATTTGGTTATAGCCAGAGTACCCATCAAGGAAACAATAATATTCTTGTACAGCCAATCTGTCCAATATCTGATCAACGAATGGGATAGGATAGTGATCTTTCCTTGTGGCTTCATTGATCTTTCTGTAGTCCATGCAAATCCGCCAGCCTGTGACGGTGCGTGTAGGGATCAGCTCATTTTTCTCATTGGTGACCATGGTCATCCCTCCCTTCTTTGGGACACACTGAATGGGGCTGACCCATTCGCTGTCCGAAATAGGATAGACCACATTGCATCAAGCCACTTAATTACTTCTTTCCTAACCACATCCTTCATCATCGGATTCAACCTCTGCTGAGGCTGTACAGTTGGCTTTGCTCCTTCCTCCATGAAAATTCTGTGTGTGCAAAAAGATGGATTGATACCCCGAATATCTGACATCTGCCAGCCCATCTCTTTCTTCCTTCTTTTGAGAACCACCAATGCTTCCTTTACCTGTGCCTCCGTCAATTCTGCGGAGATGATGACTGGCAAAGTTTCATCTTCCCCCCAAAAGATATATTTTAAATGGGGAGGAAAATGTTTTCAACTCCAGTTTTGGTGCTTCCTCAATAGATGGTTTCGGCAATGGTTCCAGGGACCTCATTAAAGGCTGAAAGTCATGCTTCCTGAGATATCACTTTGGTTCATTCAACATTTGCACCATCTCATAAGTATCTTTATCTCCGAAATGATTAGAGCTCATCAACGCTCTTTCCAATGGATCTCGAGAATCAACAATCTGAAGAATTTCTGCTTAGTCTAGCATATTGATTGCTGAAAGCTCCTCATATATGGCCGGAAGCTTCATGGCCTTATATATATAAAATACCTCCACTTTGTCATGCGCTCGCATGGTTAGCTGCCCTGCAGCTACATCAATCAAAGCTCTCCCAGTTTCCAAGAAAGGACGTCCCAAAATAAATGGGACTTCCGCATCCGGCTCAAAATCTAAGACAATGAACTCTACTGGGAAGATAAGGGAGCCCACTTGCACCAGCACGTCCTCCACAATGCCATCTGGTCTGGCCAAAGAGCGGTCCGCTAACTGCAAGATCACTGTAGTTGGTCTAGGACTGCCCAGCCCCAACTTCTTGAACACCGATGTCGGCATCAAGTTAATGCTCTCTCCCAAATCGCATAATCCGCGAGCTCGGATACTTTGCCCAATTGTGATTTCAATTGTATAGCTCCCAGGGTCCTTGAGCTTTGTTTGCAACCTATTCTGTATTTGGGAAGTGCACTCCTCAGTAAGCGCCATCGTAGCATACTCTGTCAGTCTGCTTTTGTTAGCTACGATGTCCTTGATATACTTTGCATATTTAGGCACTCCCTGCAAAACATCAACCAAAGGTAAATTAATGTGTACCTGTTTAAGCACCTCTATGAACTTTTTGAAACAAGCTTCCTCCTTGTGTTTCTTTAATATTTGAGGGAACGGGGGTGGTGGTCTTTCTACTTCAGCTGCCTTTTCCTTCCCCCTCTCATCATCATGTTCCCTATCTTTCTCCATTGTTCTTGACTGCTGAGGTGGTCTTTCTGGTTCCACCTCCTTGAGTTGTAAACCACTCCTTGTGTTCACTGCATTGACCTTCTTGGGATTCGGGTTAGTGTCACTCGGTAGTCCTCCTCTTGGCTTGGTGTTTTGAGCTCCAGCTAGTTGTCCAAACTGGTACTCCAACGCCTTTGTAGCTAACTGGTTGTTTTTTATGTCTGCTGCCAATTTCACATAATCAACCTGCATTTGAGCTTGGTTAGCTAACATTGTTTTAAACATTTCCTCAATGCTGGTGGGTGGTGGAGGAGCTGCGTTGTTGCCTCTGTATTGAGACTGATAGTTCTGTTGCCCCCCTTGATTTCTCTGCGCACCCTGATTCGAACTCTACCCTTGATGGCTGTTACTACCCCAAGAGAAATTCGAATGATTCCTCCAATTCGAGTTGTAGTTGTTTCCATACTACTGGTGATTATTTCTCTTTACATTCCCAACAAAGTTCACTGAATCTAGATTTGCACCACAACACTCAGCTGATTGTTCATTACTACCGCATACTTCACACCAAATCTGCTGCACTACATTAACTGGGGCTTGAGGTTGATTCAAGCTCATATTGCTGAAGTGGGTGTTGAGTTGATTTTGCAATGCAGCTATCTGTGCAGCTATAGCTGTAAAACCATCCACTTCAAAGACTCTTGCCGCTTTCCTTGTTCCTCCTCTAGAAGAGTCCGCATTCCACTCTGGATTTCCCTGCGAAATACGATTTAACAAAGTATACAGCTCCTAATAAGTCTTTTCTAATGCTTGTCCCCCAGCTGCTGAGTCTAGCAAAATTTTTGTGCGGGTTCCAAACCCTCTATGAAAGTATGCACCAGCACATCATTGGACTGGTGATGGTGAGGACAATCCCTTAGCAATGATTTGAACCTTTCCCAAGCTTGATACATATTCTCCCCCTCTCTTTGTTGAAAACTTAGAATCTGACTTATAAGTCTTGCTGTTTTCCCGGATGGAAAGAACCATATCAGAAATTTTCTTGCAAGATCATCCCACATGGTGATAGAGTTAGGTGGTTCAGCTTTCAACCACCTCTTTGCTTCCCCCAATAATGAAAATGGGAATAATGTAAGCCTCACGTAGTTGGATGATACTCCAGCGGGGATGTAAGTGTCACTTATCTCCAAAAAGTTTTGGAGATGTTGTTGTAGATCTTTGTGAGGGAGACCTGTGAATTGCCCGCTGGTGTGCAGCAATTGTACCATGTTCTGTTTAAGCTCAAACCTCCCTCCTGGCTCTGGTTTGTGGATACTTGATGTAACATTGTTAGAATGTGGGATTGCCACTTCGCGAACCGGCCTAGCTGCCATTTCCTCGGGCACTAACACTGCCCTCACAAGTGGTGGATTCTGTTGTTGATCCAGGATTGTCTATCTGAGCAACTGTAGCTTTTTCTCTAGAGCTTCCCTTCTTTGACGATGAAATTGTCTTTCCGGCTCTATGTATGAATCCACCAACTCCTTGTCTCTTGCAAGTGTTCAACAGAAATTCAATATCTGCAAAAGACAGGCCAAGATCAAGTTGTCAGCACTTATATAGAAATTGTAAACTAATACTAAGAAACCAATTTTACCAATTGCCAGTCCCCGACAACGGCGCCAAAAACTTGTTCGGTGCTTCGGTGACTACACGCAAGTGCACGTGGTCGAACAAGTAGTAAAGTAGCTTGAGTAAAGCCAAGTATCGATCCCATAGGGACTGAGCTAAGGTACTAATTAACTTAAGTGTTAATGAACTATATCTTTAAGAATGCAGACAACCAAATGAATAAGATTTTAGAGTTTGAGCTACTAATTAATAAGAATCTAAAGCAAAATTATAAAGTGATTCTGAACAATAGTAATGAGAAAGCTGAGGTTAAAACGAACATGCAGGGAATTAATTTATCGATACAATTCAGTTAATCTTTCCTTCGGTTGATAGTCAAGAATTATTGCCTATGGATTGGAACTTTCGTCTCCTACCCAACTTAAGAATCATGAACCTTCAATCTACATTTCTGTAATAAAAGAATTTCATGTTCTAGCCATACAAAACCGATTCCTTAATTGACTAATAAGACTTTCAGATATATTTTCATTCTGAATGTAAATAAATTCTCAATTTTCCCAAACTAAGAAGAGATCATATCCTACCAATTCACATCTTTCCAATTTCTTTCCTTTTCAAAATAAAAAATGGATTTTTTAGATATACATTAACATTGGCCAAACATTAATGCAGTAAGAACAAGAATTGATAGAACAACCATTGAAGAAAAGATGAAAACTAAAATGATCAACAATTACATTCCACTACAATTGTTCTTAAACTCAGCAAGAAGTGAATTTAGCCACTCATTTTTGGATTAAACATCATCAAATGAGTATAAATCATACAAACAATTGAGATAAAAGAGAAAGAGATAGAGAAGAACCCTAGAATTTTCGTCCCCTCAACTGCCTGTAACCCACGTTCTTGCTCAACCAAGTCAGAATTGTTTAAAATAAAACCTAAGTGTGCTATTTATACTATTGAGAATTTTTCCCGAAATACAAAGCAACGTGGCACGGAGTGTATCGCGGAGCACTCCCTCCGTGCCACGGGGGTATCGCTGACCCTCTCTAGAATTAGGCTCCTCAGAATTTTCACCTTAGCGTGCCACGGCTTGCATCGCGGTGCCTGGCCAACGTGCCACGGTGCAATCGGGCACCTACACTGGAAATTGATGGCCCAGGTAATTGTACTCAATGTGCCATGACTTGCATCGCGTGTCATTGCCTCCGTGTCACGGAGGTAACACGAGGCTTCACTGGAAATGGCCAAAATTAAATCACCTAAGCCAAAATGCCTCCGTGATGGCAGCGTGACACGGCTCCATCGCAGAGCCCTTATTTTTGCTACTCTTCCTTGACCTTTTCCACTCCTTGCTTCCGAGTCCATTCCTGATTCTTACCAACATGTATCTTAGCTTCCCAAAATTCCATTTTACCTGCAAAATAACACTAATCATGTTGGTTAGTATAAATTCACATTTTAACTACAAATCACATGAGAATGCACAAATAACGATAGATAACAAAGATGAAATGAAGCATTTGAGTATCACTTGGGCATATAATTCTGCCCAAGATCAAGAATCATTAAAGACAAAATGAATGGATTCCTCCATAGATAAAGTGCGTTTGTTAAAAACTCTAAAATATCTACTTAGAGAAGCATATCCAAGAAATATTCCTTCATCACTTCGTGGATCGAACTTACCAAGATTGTTCTTACCATTATTGTAAATAAAATATTTTCACCCAAATGGGTGAAAGTAGCTAATATTCGGCTTTTTACCTTTCTATAGTTCATAAGGAGTCTTTTTCAACACAGGATGAATGAGACATCTGTTAAGAATGTGACACGCAGTACTTACAGCTTAAGCCCAGAAGTTATCAGGAAGATTTAGTTCAATAAGCATGGTTCTAGTTGTTTCCTGTAGTGAGTGATTTTTCCTTTAAACCACCCTATTCTGTTGAGGAGTACAGGGTGAGGAGAAGGTTTAAGTATATCCCTGCTGGTTGCAAAATACTTCGAAAGATTGATTCTCAAATTCTAGCTCATGATCACTATAAATGGAAGTGATAAAGTATCCCATTTCACGTTGAACTTTTTGCAGAAGATTTCAAAATTTTTGAAGGCTTCACCTTTGTGACCTAAAAACATGGCCAAGTGAAATGTGAGAAATCATCAAAAATGACAAATGCATATTTTTTTTACCACCAATGCTAGCAGTTCTTGTGGGACCAATAAGTCCATATGAAGAAGTTCAGGGGTTTAGAAGTACTCACCATATTTTTGGATTTAAAATAAGATCGGGTCTGCTTACCCAGTTGACATATATCACACAGAGATTTGTTTGAAAATTTTAATTTAGGCAGACCAATGACTAAATCAAGTTTAGAATATTTTTCAATAGTACGCATGCTTGCATGACCTAGTTTCCCATGCCAAATACATGGATCATTTCAAACTGCTGCAAGACAGGGTAGTGTCAGTAAGTCAACATTATTTAAAATATAGATATTTTCCACACGATCACCGATAAGAATAATATTTTTAGAGATATTGCAGATGGTGCACTTCATAGCATTCAATAATATGTCAAAATTTGTGTCACACATTTTACTAATACTTAGAAGGTTTTGTTTTGAACCGTTCACTAGGTATACTTCAATCAGATCAAATGAGGGGCTTATGGTAATGGATCCTACTCTAACCACTTTGCCTTTAGCATTGTCTCCGAATCAGACATATCCTTCACAATTATTTTAACCGATCTAAAAATTTCTTCTATTCATGTCAAGTGTCTAGAGAATCCACTTTCAGTTACCCACATTCCCTTTTTATATCTTACTTTTGGTTGCTCCTGCAAAACAAGAAAATTAATTTCTTTTAGGTACCCAAGTTTTCATAGGTCCTGACGAGTTAGTGGGAGGAGGTTCATGTGATAAATTCTTTTTCCTCTAAATCCATCGGCCATGAGGTTGTCTATGAAACTTGCAGTTAAAGTATTTATGACAAATTTTACCATAAGAGTAACATATAGGAGAGAAGGAAGACTTTGAAAAGTAAAAATATAGTAGAGGAGATAGGAGAGTATGCAGAAGTTCTTGTGTTTGAGTTGAATGAGCTGTGACTGGGTGATTTCTTGATGCTATTTAACTGCATCTTTAGGTCACCTAGTTCTTCCTCAAGAAAGTCTACTTCAATTTGAGTTGCTTCAAGAAGTATTTTCCAGTCTTTCTTTACTTTAGCGATTTTATTATATTAATCAATAAATTTTTGAAGTTCATCTGATACAAGATCCAAGGAGTCCTGAAGATCTTGACATTTAGAAAAAGAGTTAGATATTACCTCACTTGATCCTTCATGGGCCATTAAAAACAGATATTTGTGGCTTCTTCAGTTTCTTCATCTGTAGCTTGTTTATCACTCCATGCTCCCATGGACTTTGATTTGTTGTTTCTTTTGAAGTTTCTGTTCTTTAACTCAGGACAATTTTGCTTAATGTTTCTTGGTTTTCAATAGTGATAACAACGATCTTCACTTTTTTCATTATTTCGGTATCCATCTTGAGCCCTCTGTCATGTTTGTCTGAGAATGTGTCTGACTCGACGGTGGATTAGAGCCAATACTTTACTGTGCTCTTCTTATTCCTCGTTTTCATCCTCATTTTGCATAGCATTGAAGGCTATTGACTTCTTCTTTTATTCCTTTGTATATCTATTGAGATGATTATGCTCGTAGGCCATCAGGTTTCCATGAAGTTCATCGTAAGTGAGGTTTTCAAAATCTCCATCTCCAAGGATTGTAACTTTCGTTTCCCATGCTTTGGGAAGACTCATAAGAAGTTTTCTAACTTGAATCTACTAGGGTACACCATTCCAAGTGATTTTAGTTCTCTAACTATCTTGCTTAGTCGTGAGAACATGGATTCAATTCTCTTCATTGGTCATCTTAAACAATTCATATTCATTGACCAAGGCATTTATTCTAGCTTCCTTCACTTTCATGGTGCCTTCATAAGTTACTTCAAATTTTTCCCACATCTCCTTAGCAGTGTCATAGGTGGAGATCTTATCGTATTCAGTTCCGCTATCTGTATAGTAAAGATGACTAATAGCTCTGGCGTTAGTTTGAATTACCTCTTGTTGTTCTTTGGTAACTAAGGTTTTCTCATCAATCTTAGTAGTATTTGTTACTCCAAGATGGGTTTGGGACCCTTCTTGATTACTACGCACGATTAAAAATCATTTTTTTAACAAATATTTTGAAACGTTCTTTCCAGTGAGAGTAGTGTTTTCCACTGAAGTAAAGTGGTCGGGATGATGAGTGTCCATCTTGTAGAATTTCTCCAGGAATTTGATACGAAGCCATGGGATTTTTTTCTCATCTTGCGGTTAAACAATATGAGTGAGACCTGCTCTAATACCAATTGATAAACAAAGAAGAGGGTGAATTTTAAAAAATAATTTAAATATAGACCAGTAGACTCTCAGGATCAGTCTGTCGACTGAGTTCCTAAAGAAGATGTTAGTGCAATAATAATCAAGATGTAGTAAAGTGTCGGAATGGAAATGACACAGTAGTTTTATATTGGTTCGGATCCCTAGGGTGGTGCCTATTCTAGTCCCTTAGGTTACAAGGGTTTCCTTAAACCTTGTAAGAGGTTGAATTACAGAGTGTTTCACCAACTGTTGATTGACACAGCCTCTACCTATATATCTACCTAACTCTTTCTCTCTTTTATGATCATTGATATTTCCCTTTTCAAAATACAATGAATGAGTAAGACAACAAGTTGTCAGGTTGATCAAGTGAAGTCGTGTGGTCTTCATGGAGTCTTCAATGCCTTTTTGTAGTGCGTCTTTCATCTAAAGAAAGTTAGAAGATAAATTATCTTGATCTCTATTGATTTGCTATAAGGTAACCCAACGGATTTGTTATCTTAATCACGCTAGATGGATACTTCATTGAGATCTTGATGACAGCAGATTAATGATATGTCATGCATATCTTTTCCTTCTGATGGTGTTTTCTTCCTGTTGTAGAACCTGTGAATCTTGTTTCCTTGATTTGTTCTTGTGGCCTTCCAGTTCTTCCTTCAATAGGTGGCAGGATGATTTTCTTCTTTTATGATTTTATTTCCTCCTTAGCTGATTGATTTTACTCCTCTCCAGCTGATTGATAGCTGATTGATTTCATTCCTCTTTAGATGATTTAATTTGCTTCTCTTTCCTTCTTTTGATGATGGCTGATTGATTTTCTTCTCTTTCCTTCTTTTGCCAATTAGTTTTCCTTGTAGGCGTTGATCCATAGAAAGACATGATGTCTTGACCTTTTTTAGTTGTTTGGAGATCTTTTGATAATTGTTCCCTCATCCTTTTTCGTAGCTAGTTGACTTCGAGCCCTCTAATGGTGGGTTTCTAGTTTCTTGAGGTCCCTTTTTTTCCTACATTAAATAAAATTAATTAGTCATCATTAAAATAATTCTAAAGGATTTAATTCAACAATCTCCCCCTTTTTTTATGATGACAATTCTAGGGATATGATTTTGGGACACTTCCTTGAAGGTGGGATCCTCTTGAGTTTCTCCCCCTCACTTGGTGCGTGTTGTTCTGAGTCGATTGATTTCCCTTATTTTGTGTATACAGTATAAAAGAGGTTGACAGAGTATATTAGAAACAATTTTCTCCGTACCAGATGAATTGAGAATGAATATATAATAAATGAGGCAGAGCTTAACCGATAAATAACTTAGAGATTGTCATAAGAATATATTATGGACAGAACAAAACATCAACCAAACAACATCAACCAAACATCAACTACACATCCAACCAAAATCATAGACAGGACAAGTTTTCTCCCCCTCCATCATAAAAAGGGACACATCAGATAGCCTACGAAGGGACAGGGAGTTCAAAAGAGGATTTCCCAAAGAGAGAGGACCACAAGAGTTTAACGATGACTAAGAAAATACTTCAGCGTATTGATAATACGCTCAAAGAAGGAACGACAGAACTTTTCAAAGTGAGTAGAGAGAGAAGAGTAGGAGTTCTGAACAGCAACAACTAATTCATTGTCGAAGACTTCGACTTGGGCAGCAACAGAATTGACTTGCTTGAGCACCAGATTGAAGGATCTCACCTCTTTTTGTTGAAGAAGGAAGAGATGAGTTTGTAGACTTGTCACATCAATTGACAGCTTCCCCAGATGTTTAGTGCACTAGTGTAGGTCGCCCACCACTGCACCAAGTGATTGTTTGATTTGCAGGTTTTTATATAAGAGAGATTTGAGAATACCACCTTGAGCATCATCCAATTTGACATTGCTCGGACCTTCAGTAGATGCAGGTTTGGCCTTGGGTTTGTAACTTGCCTTCTTGACCCAAACTCCGTCTAGAACATAACCCATACTGGAGAAAGCTCGATCATTGTAGATGGAGGAGATTTCCTTCACTGGGAATCTTGACACATTAACACCCATTGCTTTTTTTATCCGAGTCAGAATCATCCCATAAGGAAGAGTGGTGTTACCGCCAGGGTCTTGGCTGCTTTCAAGAATCAAACCCGAAATCTACTCCGGCCAATTTATCTTTAAATTCCTCAAAAGATAGTAGACTACAAACACATATCTTGTAGATAGAGTGCTCAATGAGCCTTTCCGTGGGAGAAGAGTTGTGGCCAATATATGAGAAACTGTGCAATTCTCAAAGCAGATAGAGGCAGGGCCGAAATCAGCAAGAAGGGTACCTTCTTTCGCTTTGGAGGAATTAGCTTCGTCAAGGGAGTTCTCAAAGTTGTCTGAACAGGAACCAGAAAAGAAGGGTATGTACCTATAAAAGTGGGCATCAAACACTTTTTTTAAATAAACTGTGACTTAGGACAATTCTTTTTCCCAACACTAGAGTTTCCAGATCACCACGATCATTACATATTCTGAGATTTGCATAAAACATTCTGATGGGTTCTTCAATTTCTTCTGTCATGACCCGAGCGTAGACCCAGATCATAGAAACAGGAAAAGGGACTTCGAGAGACCCCAAGTTGACCCATGGCATAAGCATTCAAATAACTCATTTAATAACATGAAGAAAGCACAATTACAAACTCAACGGAAGTCTCATACAATGGCACATCAGAATAATATCTGAAGCTATACATACACAAGTCCGAAAGCCTCTAGTCTAGATGAGTTGATGGGACAAGACCCCAACTAACTCCACAAAACATGAAACTGAAATATCACATGAAACTGAAAGTCTAGTCCTTGAATGATGAGGACTCACCACTCACACAGGTGCTAACTCTGATAAGCGATTACGAATGGGGCTAAACCTAGGAAATGGATCCTGCATCGTGAAATGATGCAACATAGAAAGTATGAGGTCAGTACGTGGAATGTACCGAGTATGCAAGGTAAGTAAAACCACTTTAGTAAAGTAAATCATTTAAAACATTTCATATGTATCATAAGTTTTCAACATGAGAGGAAGGGCATACATGCATGATTTAGTAATCAAAATCTCATCATAACATGATCATGCATAGCTTTAGAACATCATGACTGACTCGAATGACTCAAGCTGAAACATGGCATTTATTTTAAAAGCTTAACAATGAGTCAAACCTTACTTTTAGAACATGCATGGGTAAAGTAATCATCATGAGTAATGAATATGCAAATCTGAATGGTATAGACAGTGGGAGACTCTCCACTTAATAGACATACCACGGTAGAACTTACATGGTACCAACTATCACACTCAAGTGGGTAGGGCCATCCATAACCTTGCCAGGGAGATGGATGATACCATGATATCGATATCAAGCTGAAGGGCCAATCGGGTCGGGGATAGCTTACAAGGGAGGTCCCAATAATATAATGGTATCAACCTACCTTGGCGCGTAGTTCTAGGGCATAGGGTGATCGACCCTTAACCCGCTTGGTGCTAGACTCTTCTCCCAAAACATTCAATGCTCTACATCGTATATAACAAAGCTCAACATCATCTAATGACGAATCTCAATATGAAATCAAGCACAACTCAACATTGTATGTAACGAAGCTCAATCATAGGTGGGAGCATCTACTCCAAATCATTTGGTAAGCTACATATAGAAATATTTAAATCAACATACCACAAGCTTGATTTATGAAAAATTGGGAAAACTTCACTTCAAACAATGTGGTAAGCTTATGTCGGGAAAATCATCACTTAAAATCAACATGCGGGTATTTCCCAAAGCTTTATCATACCAGGATCTACTCATTTCATTTTGAAAACAACATCATAATCATGGGTAGCTTTAGGAACATGCTTTTCATCATCAACTCTCAATATCATCATGCATTTATCATCATTCACTACCTTTATGAACTTCTTATCCTTGGGCATTTTAGATTCAAGATTTTTGGAAAACAATTTAGAATCTGCCCAAGCTTTACAATTCATCAATATAAATGCAATCTAATTATACCCATGTGTAGAAATGTTAGAATTATGCAATTGGGTAAAACCACATACTTGATCATAGACAAATTATCACATTAGATAGGAATTGGGCATGGGTGTGGAAGAAGACACCCACTCATAGCCTTACATACCTAGAAATGGTGAATTCTAACATCCTCTAATTGCCCAGCTGAGATTCCAATTGGAAAGCTTCAAAACTTGCTCTAAATCCTCCCTTCAATTTCTCAAGTTTGCATGCATGGAATCAACTAGCTTAGGAATGGTTTTCCCCTCTTAAAACCCTATAAAATGAGCCTTAAATGACGTAGTATAGGTCTTAGGAACTTAGAAATTTCGACAAGACCCTTACTGAATTCTCAGGAAAACACTGCCAGGTGGTCCTAACGGATGACCTGACGGATCGTCACTAGGCCAAACGACTCGTTATGTCGCTCGTCGGGTGCACTGGCTAACTATTCCTTTAAGGCTTGCAACGGGTGACTTAACAACCCATTGCCACTGGTCACGACTCGTTGCCACCTCCCTTCATATACACTTCCTTAGAATCAAATGGAACTCACCTTGCTTGATCATGACTCACCTCACGAGTCGTTGGGACTGGCCACGACTGATGGGGTCCCTTCTGTTGAGTACACTGGACAATCCTCCTATAACTATTTCAACTCCACCCCACGATTGACATGACGACTCATGGTTGCTGACCACGAGTCATCCCCTCACTCGTGGGGACCTAAATACTTTATTTCCCCCAGGCCTCCCCATGAGCCACCTGACGACTCATGGGTCTCCTCACGAGTCGTTCTGTGCCTACAACATCAATTTCACCATTTTTCCATTTCAACTCCCGGGTTCGATCTTTGAGCTTCCGGGGTATAACAACTTCATTAGCACCCAGCAAAAATAGATTATCCAATCCTTGAAAGGTGAATAGGTGACTTACGAAGTAATGAGATTCCTTAAGTTCAAGACAGATGACTAGGCTATGAGCAAAAGGTCGATCTTTAAAGGCAATTTACTTTTCTTTCTCAGAAACACTCCAGAACCTTTGCATGTCATCCAAATCAAATGAAATGGATGAGTCAATTTTGTCATTTTTGGGAACAGAAGAAGAGGGTCTCTTAAGAACAGAGGAGGCAGATCCAGGACACTCGTTACAGGACGAGACAAAAATCTCAACATGAGTAGTGGAAGGAGATGAGCTTTAAATTCTTTTGCTGGAATGGTCTGAACCTTTAGAAGGGTTTTTCTCCATGAGAGTGTTGAGAGGATAGAGTGAGATCAGTAGAGAGGAACTGTGGAGAAGAGGGTTTTAAAGAAGGAGAAACCGACAGTACAAAGGGATGTGAAGGGGTGTGGCAGACTAAAAGGATGCAAGAAAAAAGATGGGTAATAATGACTTAGGGGAAGGGAACCGATGTAATTACTTATGGTAAGTAAATGGCACATAGTTAAAAAATAAGGAAAATAATTTTAATTTTGGGAAAAAGGAATTATGCGGCGACTTTCTCTTAAAAAATGAATATGTTTTCCAAGAGATATTTTGTAAAAATAACAGCTAATTGATTTTAAAAATCAACAAATTCTAACAAGAAATATCCATTTTCAACATGATAACAAATGAAATGATGCTTTATATCAATGTGCTTAGCTCTAGAATGATGCATAGTGTATTTAGACGGACTAATAGTGCTAGTATTGTCACATAAGATAGGGATACTCTCATAATTAAGATCATAGTCTAATAGTTGATTCATCATCCATAATAACTGAGCACCACAACTTCCAAGGGCCAAGTATTCGGCTTCTGTAGCAGAGAGAGAAACTGAATTTTGTTTCTTGCTTTTCCAAGATGTAAGAGCTTCTCCAAAAATTGACACGATCCACTTGTACTTTTTCTGTCAAATTTATCACCTCTAAAATTTGCATCTAAATAACTGATTAGATCAATGTTCGTTGAGTGAGGGTACCATAGACCAAATTCATTGGTTCTAATGAGATAACTGATGATTCAGTTTACAACAGTCAGATGTAATTCCTTGGGAGTCGACTAATATATGGCATATTTGCACACACTAAACATGATATCTGGTCAACTGTCTTTGAGGTAGAGCAAGGAGCCAAACATTCCACGACAGAGCTTTTCGTCAACATTTTTTCCTGATGGGTCAGCATCTAGACATGCTGAGGGGCTCATGGGTGCTCCGGCAGCCTTTCAATTTTTCGGACCAAACTTTTTAATAAACTCCTTGTTATACTTTGTTTGACTGATTAAATTTCCTTTAATTGACTGACGAATTTGAAGTCCTAAAAAGAATGTTAGTTCTCCTATCATGTTCATCTCAAATTCTCCTATCATAAAGTCTGCGAAATTCTTGCAAAGAGAGGCTTCAGAACTGCAAAAATGATATTGTCTACATAGATTTGTATAATTAAAATATTAGAGGAAGAATGCTGAATAAAAATAGTTTTAACAATTTTTCCTCGACGAAAATTATTTTCAATGAAAAAAGAGCTTAGTCGCTCGTAACAAGCTTTTGGGGGTTGCTTTAGACCATAAAGAGCTTTAAAGAGTTTGTAAACATGGTCAGGGCAAGATGAATTTTCAAAACCAGGAGGTTGTTTAACAAATACTTCTTCTTTAATAAACCTATTTAAGAAAGCACTTTTGACATTCATTTGAAAGAGCTTAAAGCATTTGGAGGCAGCATAGGCTAATAAAATATGTATAGATTCCAACCTGGCTACGGGAGAAACGGTTTCATGGTAATCAATACCTTCTAGTTGAGAATATCCTTGAGCAACTAACATTGCCTTGTTTTTTACTACTTTACCTTTTTCGTTCAATTTGTTTCTGAATATCCATTTTGTTCTGACTATAGATGCCTTATTAGGCCTAGTCACGAGAGCCCATACTTGATTTCTTTCAAACTGATCCAGTTCATCTTGCATAGCTTTCACACAAGATTCGTCTACAAGATCTTCTTCAATTTTTTTAGGTTTAAGCTGAGACACTAAAGCCAAGGAAGATTGATTTTTGAGAGAGGATCTTGTTTGCTGTTGAGAGTTTGGATAACCAATAATAAATTCATTTGGATAGCTTCCTTCATTTCTCCATTCCTGTGGAATTTTGGAGATCTTAGTTGACTCAATAGCTTTCATTTCATTTTGACCCAGTGGCATAGATGGGGTCAAAATTGATGCTTCACTAGCGTGTCTTTCTTCAGAGTTGGATGAATTTTTCTCAGCTGATATCTCAATAGGGTGAGAACTGATTTCACCATCTTCCCTACATCATTCTCAATAATACTAGGAGAAGAATTAGAATCATTAAAGATAGCATGAATGGATTCCTCCATAGATGAAGTACATTTGTTAAAAACTCTAAAAGATCTACTTAGAGGAGAATATCCAAGAAATATTCCCTTGTCACTTTTCGGATCGAACTTACCAAGATTGTTCTTACCATTGTTGTGAATAAAACATTTACACCCAAATGGATGAAAGTAGCTAATATTCATATTTTTACCTTTCCATAGTTCATAAGGAGTCTTTTTCAACACAAGTCGAAAGAGACATCTGTTAATAATGTGACACGCAGTACTTACAGCTTCAGCCCAGAAATGATCAGGAAGATTTTGTTCAATAAGCATGGTTCTAGTTGTTTCATGTAGTGAGCAATATTTCCTTTCAATCACCCTATTCTGTTGAGGAGTACGGGGTGAGGAGAATGTTTGAGTATATCCTTGTTGATCGTAAAATTCTTTGAAAGATTGATTCTCAAATTCTCGCCCATGATCACTATGAATGAAAGTGATAAAGTATCCCTTTTCACATTGAACCTTTTTGCAGAAGATTTCAAACTTTGTGAAAGCTTCATCTTTGTGAGCTAAAAACATGGTCCAAGTGAAACGTGAGAAATCATCAATAATGACAAATGCATATCTCTTACCATCAATAGAAGTTCTTGTGGGACCAAATAAGTCCATATGAAGAAGTTCAAGGGGTTTAGAAGTACTCACAATGTTTTTGGATTTAAAAGAAAATTTATTCTGCTTACCCAGTTGACATATATCGCACAGAGATTTGTTTGAAAATTTTAATATAGGAAGACCAAGGACTAAATCAAGTTTGAAAAGTTTTTCAACAGTATGCATGCTTGCATGACCTAGTTTCATATGCCAGATACCTGGATCATTTGAGATTGCAGCAAGATAGGTTAGTGTCAAAAAGTCAATATTATGTAAAACATAGATATTTTCCATAGGATCACCGATAAGAACAATATTCTTAGAGATATTTCTAATGGTACACTTGATAGCATCAAATAATATGGCGAAACCCGTGTCACACAGTTGACTGATGCTCAGAAGGTTGTGTTTTAAACCATTCACCAGGTATACTTCAATCAGATCACACGAGGGGCTTGTTGTAATGGATCCTACTCCAACCACTTCGCCTTTAGAATTGTCTCCGAATCTGACATATCCTCCATCAATTCTTTTAGCTAATCTAAAATTTTCTTTTATTCCTGTCATGTGTTTGGAGCATCCGTTGTCAATTACCAACATTCCCTTTTTATAGCTTACTTTTGTTTTATCTTGGAAAACAAGAAAATTTTTCTTTTAGGTACCCAAGTTTTCTTGGGTCCTGATGAGTTAGTGAGAGCAGGTTCATGTGACAGATTCTTTTTCCTCCAAATCCATCAGCCATGAGTTGGTCTATGAAACTTTCAGTTAAAGGATTTATGACCAATTTTACCACAAGAGTAACATACAGGAGAGACAGAAGACTTTGAATTGTAAAAACTTGTAGAGGAGATAGAAGAGTATTCAGAAGTTCTTCTGATTGAGTTGACTGAGCTGTGACTAGGTGATTTCTTGATGCTATTTAATTGCATATTTACATCACCTAGTTCTTTCTCAAGCAAGTCTACTTCAATTTGAGTTTCTTCAAGAAGTATTTGCCAGTCTTTCTTTTCTTTAGCAAGTATATTATATTCATCAATAATTTTTTGAAGTTCATCTGTGACAAGATCCAAGGAGTCCTTAAGATCTTGACATTTAGCATAAGAATTAGATATTACCTCACTTGATCCTTCAAGGGCCATGAAATAGATATTTGCGGCTTCTTCAGTTTCTTCATCTATAGCTTCTTTATCACTCCATGCTCCATGGACACTGAGTTGTTATTTATTTTAAAGTTTCTTTTCTTTAACTCAGGACAATTTTGCTTAATATGTCCTCATTTTCCACCGTGATAACATCGATCTTCACTCTTTTCATTGTTTCAGTATCCAGCTTGAGGCCTCTGTCGTCTTTGTCTGAGAATGTGTCTGACTCGTCTGTTGATTAGAGATAATCTTTCATTGTCCTCTTCTTCTACCTCATTTTCATCCTCATTTTGCACAGTGTTGAAGGCTACTGACTTCTTCTTTTCTTCCTTGGTATATATCTTGAGATGATTCTGCTCGTAGGCCATCAGGTTTCCTCGAGGTTCATCATAAGTGAGTTTTTCAATATCTCCATTTTAAAGGATTGTTGCTTTCATTTCCTAGTCTTTAGGAAGACTCATGAGAAGTTTTCTGACTTGTATACTATTAGGGTTCACCATTCCAACCGACTTTGGTTCTCCAACTATCTTGCTGAATCATGAGAACATGGATTCAACTTTCTCTTCATCGGTCATCTTAAACAATTCATATTCATTGAGAAAGGAATTTATTCTAGCTTCCTTCACTTTTGTGGTGCCTTCATACGTTACTTCAAGCTTGTTCCATATCTCCTTAGTTGTGTCACAGGTGGAGATCTTATTGTATTTAGTTCCGCTAACTTTACAGTAAAGAAGACTAATAGCTCTAGCGTTAGATTGAATTACCTCATTTTGTCCTTTGGTAACTTCAAAAGTTTCCAGATCAGTCTTAGTAGTATTTGTTACTCCAGGAATTGGTTTGGGACCTTTCTTGATTACTACCCACGCTTGAAAATCATTTTCTTGAACAAATATTTTGAAACGTTCTTTCCAGTGAGAGTAGTGTTGTCCATTGAAATAAGGTGATCTGGATGATGAGTGTCCATCTTGCAGAATTGCTCCTGAAATTTGATACGAATCCATGGGATCTTTTTCTCACCTTGCGGTTAAGCAATATAAGTGAGACCTGCTCTGATGTCAATTGATAAATAAAGTGGGGGTGAATATAAAAAAATCATTTAAATATAGATCAGTCGACTCTCAAGATCGTTCAGTCGATCGTGTTCCTGCAAAAGATGTTAGTGCAATAATAATCAAGGTGTAGTAAAGTGCAGGAATGTAAATGACACAATAGTTTTATGCTGGTTCGAATCACCTGGGTGGTGCCTAGTCCAGTCCCCTTTGGTTACAAGAGTTCCCTTAGAGCTTGTAGGAGGTTGAATTATAGAGTGCTTCACCAACTGTTGATTGACTCATCCTCTACCTATATTTCTACCTAACTCTTTCTCTCTTTTATGATCACTAATATTTCTTTTCAAAATTCCATGAATGAGTAAGATAAGAAGTTGTCAGATTGATCAAGTGAAGTTGCATGATCTTCATAGAGTCTTCATTGCCTTTTTGTAGTGCGTCTTTTTCTGGAGAAAGGTAGAAGATCAATTCTGCTGATCTTGATTGACTTGCTCTAAGGTAATCCAAGGGATTTGTTATCTCAATCATGCTAGATTGATACGTTATTGAGATCTTGATGTCCGACAAATGATAAGATTCCATGCATATCTTTTCTTTCTGATGGTTTTTTCTTCCTTTTGTAGAAGCCTTGAATCTTGTTTCCTTGATTTGTTCTTCTGGCCTTCCAATTCTTCCTTCAATAGGTGGCAGGCTGATTTTCTTCGTTGATGATTTGATTTTCTCCTTAGCTGATTGATTTCGCTCCTCTTCAGCTAATTTGATTTGCTTTTCTTTCCATCTTTTGACGATGACTGATTGATTTGCTTCTCTTTCCTACTTTTGCCAATTAGTTTTCCTTATAGGCATTGATCCATAGCAAGAGATGATGTCTTGACCTTTTTTATTTGTTTGGAGATCTTTTGATATTTTTCTCCCTAATCCTTCTTCGCAGCTAGTTGACTTCGAGTCCTCTAATGGTGGGTTGCTAGTTTCTTGAGGTCTCTTTTTGTCCTGCATTAAATAAAATTAATTAGTCATCATTAAAATAATACTAAAGGATTTAGTTCAACAATATAAACACTAAAAAAAGTTACTTCATATTCTTCATTGATGACCAATTTCATTGAGTTATATATGCTCATTATATTTAGATTATCTAGTTTCTTTTCTAGATTATTATCATGTAGTAGTTGTACAAAAGTTAAATTTAATTCAATTACCGTTGATGTCGAATCCCCAGGTTATGATCACTTCTAGGAATTTTAGTTTCCAATAAGCAAGAAAAAAAAGAAACAATGTGATAATGTGGCAGCAAAAGGGGGTGTTTATTGCTCAATTCAGTTTATTGATATTGCTCATCTTTAGCTTATTAAGGATATAATTCTAAATAAAAAAGTGTTGAGATTACTCCATTGAAGAGTGCTTGATCATGCACCTCTTCTACACCATAACCAACTTACTAATAGGAAGAGTAAGATGAAGAGAAACTGATCAACTTGGTGGTTATATACAAGTAGTTACAAACTAATTTCTAACTAACTCCCTAATTTCATAACCGGCACTGTTACATATATTAACTATACCACTAACTTCTACTAATTACACTTAGACCCTATTAGTATTTAAGTAATCCTTTCTCCATTACTCCCTCTCAAGTTTGATGGTATGAATAGGTTCAATACTCCAAACTTGGACAATAAGTATTCAAGTTGTGGTATGTGTAATCCTTTTCTAAGCATATATACCTCTTGCTCCTTTGTATTCAAATATCTATTCTCTATCAATCCTTGTTGTACCTTCTCTCTTATAAAATGACAATCCAACTCAATATGTTTTGTCCTTTCATGAAACACTGAATTTGCAATAATTTGAATTGCAGATTTACTATCACTGTGTATGACAATAGGTGTACTTACTTCTGCTCCTAGGTCTTTGAATAGTCTACTATCCATACAACAGAACTGGCCATGCTTCTGTATTCATCCTTGGCTAAACTCCTTGAAATAGTCCTTTGCTTCTTAGGCTTCCATGAAATGCGAGAATCTCCTAGCTTTATCAAAAATCTAGTCACTGATCTCCTTGTGTGTGGGCATGCTGCCCAGTCTGAGTCACAATAAACTTTCAATTGTTTGTCCTCTTTACTAGATAGTAAGATCCCCAGTCCTGCTTGTCCTTTAATGTATCTTACAACCTTAAGAGATGCATTGAGATGAGACTATTTAGGTTGGTGTAAAAATTGACTCAATGTTTGTACAGCAAAAGAAATATCTAGCCTTGTAACTATTAAATAACAACTTGTCAATCAACCTTTAGTATACACTGGCATCATTAAGTAGTTGATCCTCATATCCTTTACCACTTTTCTCATCATATTCCTTAGTGGTTAACCTCTCATTCGGATCAAGAGGTGTAGAAGCTGGTTTGGCAGCACTAAGTCCAGCTTCTGAAATTATCTCCAAGGGGTACTTTCTTAGATACATGACTATTCCTTTATGGGATCTAGCAAACTCAATTCCAAGGAAATATCTAAATTCCCCCAAATCTTTCATCTTGAACATATCTTATAGTGTTTGTTTAGTCTCTAGAATGAGTTTGAGATCATTGCCTGTGACCAGTATGTCATCTACATACACTAGAATGATAACCAATACAGATCCCTCTCTCCCGATAAACAAGGAATAGTCTAGATGACTCTGGATGAAGCCAAGTTTAACAAGAGCTTCAGTAAGCTTGACATTCCATTTTCCTGGGTGCTTGTTTCAATACACAAAAGTATTTAATGAGCCTACATACAGGTGGTCTCTCCTCCTGTACATTAAATCCCACTAGAAGCTGAAAACCCTGTGGCAAAGTCATATACACCTCATAAATCTCCATGTAAGAAGGCATTGTATACAGCCATCTGGTGTACATGCCAATGACCTGTAGCAGCCAAAGCCAACACACTTCTCACTGTTACCATCTTCACTATAGGAAAAAAAAGTTTCTTGATAATCCAGTCCTTCCCTTTGGTTGAATCCCTTTCCCACTAGCCTAGCCTTGAACCTCTCCACCTCTCCAGTAGCCTTGTATTTAATCTTAAATATCCACTTACAACCAATAGCAGACTTGCCTTCTGGCAAAGGAACCACCTCCCAGGTATTGTGAGACTCTAGAGCTGAGATCTCTACTTGCATTGCTTCAATTCATCTAGGATCTGTACAAGCATCCTCAAAGGTAGATGGTTTAGTTTCAACACCAAAAAACGACAGATAGGAGTGATAGGAAGGTGAGATCTGTTCATAGCCAACGTAGTGATCAATAGAGTAAGGAAGTTTAGAAGCAGCAGGACTGGAATGAACAACAGCAACATAATCCTTCATCCAAATAGGTGTCTTACTACTTCTGTGAGACCTTCTTTGTACATGTACAACTGAATTAGAAATATTAAAAGGAACATCAAGAGAGGATGTAGTAAGTGATGCAGAAAGAGGAAATGAAACTAGTAAAACAATATCACTAGGGTGTGCACTCTCATTAGGAATAATAGAGGACCTATGATCATCCTCTACTTTAGAGAGTGTAGAAGGAAAGAGCCTCCAGTTTGAGGATGGAGACACGGAAAATGGGAAAGTATGTTCTCTGAAGACAACATCTCTGCTTATAAAGAACTGCTTATCCTTCAGAATATACAAAATATATCCTTTTAGTGACATCATTGTACACCATGTGAATTGCTAGCACACTCCTTGGCTGAAATTTGTCACCAATGTGCATGTTCTTTGCAAAGATGAGACAACCAAGTATTTTGAGATGTTGGAGGGATGGTTTCCTGTGATGAAATACTTCATAGGGAGATTTTTCATTCGGCACTGGTGTTGGCAATCTTTTAATATGTTATACCCTGTAAGATCCTATCATTTAGCCGATGCATGCGTACATATGTTGAGAGTTTTGCATACGACGTATGTGGAAAAAGGACCAAAGAGGAGAGCGCACAAGTGTGTCATCGAGCGAGTAGGAGGTCGAAGCAAAGGCAGGGTGCAAGGACCGTCGCGTCATGCCTCTACCCCAACACCTTGAGCGGCGTGGCGCGCCCGACTCTTGGCGTTGTGAGAGGTGCCCCCCCCCCACCTCATAAATATTTATATGTTAAGTATGTAGATGTGTTTCATTTTAAAATTTTCCTAAAATCAGAATCTCACCCCTTTGAAGCTTCGTCTCTATTTTTCATCTATTTTTCACTGATTTACGCCTTTAATCTCCATCCAAACGCAAATTCGTCTTTGATAACGAGGTTCAGGCCTAGAAAGAACAACCTTACAGAGTTATTTTGTGAAAATTCGCTTGGAGTACTGGAACCCTGCTGAGTAAAAGTTGTAGAAAATCGCTTCTAATCGAGTCCTAAGAGACTGCAAGTGACGGTTAAGCATCTCTACCTTCTAGACTCTCAAAAATTTGTGAGTTTTTGGCTGAATTGAACGAAGTTGAGTTGTAGTCAATGTTCTTTGAAAGATATGATTATTAGTCATTCCTATTATTGGAAATAGTCTTATTCTATCAGCGTAGAGGCTACAATTAAGTGGAATTATTGGATATATGTTAGAACTATTTGAATAAACGAGAATCGGCATTTGAGGTATGTTGAGGCTAACCCCTTTTGGCAAGTATTCTCACGTATAGTGATACGACTCATACCTCTGTAAGTAAATTGAACGTATATATGTTATGACTAGTTGTTGCAAGTGGATAATAATTTTTTATGTTGTGGTTAGCTTCTATAAGACGTATTGACATTATACTATAGTATCCCTCATCGGGAAAGGGTATGTTAAGTGTGACTAATGCAGGGTGCGCCATAGAGAGTTTCATGTTCACCCATTTACCATCTAGAGGTATTTTGATGTCTTGCTGTCGTACCAAGGCCTTAGAAGCTTGTAGTTAGTTGTTGGGCCTGACTTGGTGATGTTGTATAGCATAAGGCGCAGCTGGGCAATATAACTTTCTGGTGGATGCATATAGGCAGTAAAGCTCGCCCGTAGGCTGTTGCCGTACCTTGACACCTCCAGGGCCAGAATTTTGGTAGGATGGCCTTACCTTTGAGTTGATGGCACCAGTGTTACCTAACGAACTAACCGATAGCCTGCCATATGATTCGATAGTGTCAGTGACCGTTAGCTTCAGTCAACTTAATGTTTGTCGTATAACTCACTTAGGAGACCACCCTAGTTGTTATAAGTCTGATAGACTAGCAGGTACTCTAAGGGAAGGAACCTTGTTAGTAGTTAGATGTGGGGCCAACGCCCTGGGCTACTTTTACAGATGCCCATGTACATGTTTTCGCGAAGGGCTAAATCTAGATATACCTAACTAAGAGGATATGAACTGCTCAGACAAGCCATATGCAATCTGGACAGACCAAGTTGACATCTAGGGGACTAGAACCATAGTATCACAGCATTACCTTTACTCCAAGAATTACAGTAAGCTTCCTGCGGGAAGTCAGGGCTAACTAAAATAGTTGGTCGCCTGCAACCTTACCATTCGCTTATGAGCTATCACTTTTCTAGAATGACCTTTAGCCTATCACTTAGGTCACCCAGGCCTCGCCCTTTTCCATCTAAGCTGACAGAGATTGTAATCGCCGCCAGGACCCTCTGGTCGGGTGTAGCATAGTATGGATTGTAGCATAGTATCCCTGGTTGGGGTAGATTGTGTTTCGAACTGCCTCTTGCCATGAATAGCTAAGGGGTTGCTAGTTGTGCGAACTGCTTACGGAGTTATACACTGCTTACAGAGCTACGATACTGCTAATGTTTACTGAGCTATAGACTGCTTATGGAGCTATGATGTTGTATTGCTTATGGAGCTACTAAATCGCTTACGGAGCCATATATTGTCTGTAAATACTAAAGTAGAGCTTGTTGGTCCATATTGAAGTTTATTCACTTATGGACTTCCTCTATACTGCAGCGACATTATAGATCCTCTGTAGAGCCTCGTGTGCTCGGGGTACAGTCAAAGGGGAGAAAAGGCCCGAACTCAATTGTAGGAGCCCAGATGGCTCAGATATAGTTACAGGAGCTCAGATGGCTCAGACATAGTTGAAGGAGCCCAGGAGGTTTCGGTATAGTCTCAAGAGACCAAGTATGTTCAGTTACAGTTACTTGCAGGGCCTCAGGAGTACTAATAGGGTCAGTAGATGGGCTAGCTCCTTTCATTCGGAGTTGCCAGGTTGTAGAGGTTTACCTGTCTTTTGTTTGTATAGAATTTTGGTAGGCCGAGGCTCTGCCCCAACCAATATTTCACACTTAGAGACTTGCAGACTACAGTCTTCAATTAGTTGGTTGTTGTTGGCCGTGTGGGGCCTATGTATGTTATATTTTGCGTGTTTCCATGTAAGGCCTAGTGTAGCTTTTAGGTTGTAGCCCTGTCGGCTATATTTCATATATAACTGCCTTCTTTCTTTTTTTTTATGACTAAACAGCATGGTGGTCTTTTTGGCCCGCATAAGATCCCTTTACTATTATGTTGGCTGGGTTAGCTATTTTCTATTATAGGTGTTGCGTGCATATTGACCCGAAGTTGTGTTTACAATCGAGATATAGAAGTTTGTTTTCTTTGTTTTATGTTGCTGGCAGACACCAGTGGTGCATATGCCCAGCCAGGTCAACCCAGGTCCCAGTGTGGCATTCGGTGCCAGTTATGCCTCCCAAGATGGGGTGTGACAAACTTGGTATCAGAGAAACGTCATATCCTAGGGAGTCTGCAAGCCGTGTCTAGTAAAGTCTTATTTATAAATGTGTTGTGCACCACATTTTATAAGCAGGACGCTATGAGGCATGATAGTCTGGTTAGCCCTCCTTCTTAGATCGTGCCTATAGAGCCGAGCTATATAGGGTTGAGTCCCTAAGCTTTGATTGTTATATCCGTCTAGAATAATGTTGATATGATATGGACTACAGCCAGCCACAAGTTAGCTACAACAGTAGGAACTGGTACTAGCGAGATGCCAAAGTTGAAGGACAACCCTTCCTAAAGGTGAAAAGGGGGATGTCTTTTTAATCTCCCCAGTAACCCCCCCCTAGGGCACCAGTAACCTTATAAGGTAATATACATGCCAGCACTACTATCTGTTCTTCTGACACTCTCGGAAGAGAAGGTCAGGAGTGTAATATATGTGTTGGTTTATTTAGTATCTATTTAGTATCAGACAGGGGCAACAGTTATTGTTGGGTTACTTGAGATATGCGAAGAATTGTGTAATTGCGAGGTTTTATCTCCACCCTTTTAGAGTTTATTGAGTTTTGTATGTTAGCCCCGTTATAGAATGATATGGATATTCCCGCCTCCCAGCCTCTTCTTTATATAACAGTGAGCGTAAGTATTGACTCTATGTTGCCAAGAGTAAATAATAAAAGAGGGCTAGATCCGCTTATTCCTGAGGAGGTGTTAGAAAAGCGGTCAAGACCCCTTGTACTTAAATAAGCCACCTATACCTTCACTATATTAAAGATTAGGATGACAGGTAATATCACTAGGAGCAGCCGAGTACATGTGAGAGTCCATAAGCAGTAGGTTCCCCAGCAATAGCAAATCTCAGATCTGAAATAGACTAATCCCACCGTAGTGTATGGATGGAGGTAGGGAATACCTGGAGAATAAAGCCTTTTTATGTTGAGGGGAAAAGATATTATATGATGGGAACTGACCGAGTTTGGTTCAGGATGATATAGGTTAATAGACATGGCCAGTAATATCCTTTCTAGTACAGTGCATGGGCACGAATCCCGAATTTCAACCTATAGAAGTAAGATCAATACATGAACATCTAGCTCCGGGGAAGAACAAAACCACCTCTAGACTGTAGCGGGCTGATAGAGCTTGGAATAGCCACTGAATGTCGAGAAATAAGCATTAGACTAAAATTTAATGGATAGTGAGATTATAACCTAGAATACTGCAATATCACCACGAGTTGTGGAGCCAAAGGAGTGACGATATAGAGACCCTAGCCTAGTACAGCCCAGAAAAAAGGACCAACAGAAGGAGTCATCCGGCTTTGAGATAATAGGGGGTGGAGTCTTGAGATCCAATGGTAGACTCAGTGTTCCAAATAGGTAGGGTTTCGTTAGTAGACTGTAGCAGAGTTACACCATATATGTTGTTCCCACCACCCAAGTTTGACGAAAATGTATCAGGTTATGAAAGAGATCTACTGGTGGCATAGGAAGAAGAATAAGGATATTATCGAGTTGTGGCATAGAGCTCCAATGGCCAGCAAGGAGAGGCTAGACATCAGAAACCAGGCGGGCTAAATTAGGGATAGTCATCCTTGTGCGGAAGTGGGATGTAGTTAGCGCGAAGATAGCTATAGGATACCTCATATTAGGTGTAAATTTGATCCCATTTGAGTCATTATTGAAAGGCTAATGAGATTAACTCATTTCTTGTCGGTCATAATTATGTTTCAACTAAAGATTATGCTGAGTTAAATACTAAAGAAATCGGCCGGCTACATGATGCCCCAGTGTCTATCAATTCTGACAATAGGGAACAACTCACCGTTAGGTGTTGGAAAGGGTGTCAACACAGATGGGGACACAAATTAAATTGAGTACGACTTATCCTCCCCAAACAAATGGCCAAGTAGAGCACACAATTCATATGCTCGAAGATATGTACGGGTGTGTATACTAAACTTCAACAAAGTAAAGATAACCATCTACCTCTTATGGAGTTGTATACAATAGCAGTCACCATTTTAGCATCAAGATGATGCCTTATGAGGCTATACATGGATAAAAATGCAAATCCCACACAGAATTTTTTGAGATGCTCCGAAGTGAGGGAATTAGAATTAATGGAACTTGGCAAGATGCATCAATCAGAAAAAGAGATTGAGCTCATGATATAGCATTTACTGATAACCCAGGGTTGTCAATAGTCCTATTCCAATGTACGAAATAAGGAGTTGGAGATGAGGCAGCGACAGGGTATTCTTGAAAATTTTTCCAAAGAAAGGCATTTTGAGATTTGGCAAGAAGGGCAAGTCCATCCCTAGATTCACTAAGCTACACTGGATCCTCCGGAAGATCAGCAAAGTGGCCTACGAGTTAGAGTTTCCTTCAGGGCTAAGATCTAGTCGTCAATGATACACAAGCGCGTAAGAGACCCTTCTCAGGTTATCCCAATCCCGGATGTTTTGGTTACACGAGAGCTGTCCTACACTGAGACTCCCATAGTTATACTAGATCGTCAGGTCCATATGGGCTATCTTAAGAACCAAAGATATAGCCTATTAGAATCTTATGGAGGAACAGAAATATATAAGAGATGAATTGAGAAGCTAAGGATGACGCAAAGTCTAGATATCCTCATTTATTCCAAGCTCTATGACGATAGTATACAAACCCAGAAATTTCAGTTAAAAGGCAAGATAGTTCTAGATGTTATATAGTTTCCTTTGTTGCTATTGTTATCAGTTGCATACATATATGTGGTAGAACTATGTTATCAGTTTCTTGTAACGTCTTGTGAGACGCCTATGTTGGAGTTTACTACATTTCAGGTTTTCGGACAGTCCATATTACAGAGAAGGCTCTGCCGAGATTTTTCCTACTATAGTTAAAGGAATTGAGTCTCTTAAGCTTAAGATTATGTTCGAGGAAGAATATTGCAAAGGGAAGGATGATATTACACCCCTTTAAGTTCCTATCATTTAACCGATGCATGCGTACGTATGAAGAATTTTGGAGTACAACGCATGGGGGAAAAGGCCCAAGGAGGGGAGCGCACGAGTGTGTCGTCGAGCGAGCAGGAGACCAAAGTAGAGTAAGGGCACAAGGAGCGCCTCTACCTTGGTGCCTTGAGCGCGCGTCGCGCCCAACTCTTGGTGTTGTGTGATGCACGCCGCACCCCCTGCCATCGCCTTATACATATTTATATGTTAAGTGTGTAGATGTGTTTCATTTTAAAAATTTCCTAAAATCATAACCTCCCCCCTTCAAAGCTTCCACTCTATTTGTCATTCATTTTTTGCTGATTTACGCTGTTAAACTCTATCCAAATGCAAATTCATCTTGGATAACGAGTTCCAGGCCTATAAGGAACGTCCCTGCGAAGTAATTTTGTGAAAATTTGCTCGGAGAACTAGAACCCTGCTGAGTAAAAGTTGTAGAAATTTATTCAAATCGAGTCCTAAGCGACTGCAAGTGACTGGTAAGCATTTCTACCTTCTAGACTCAGAAATTTGTGAGTTTTCAGCCGAGTTGAACGAAGTTGAGTTGTAGTCAATGTTCTTTGAAAGATATCATTATTACCCATTCCTATTATTGAAAATAGCCTTATTTTCTCAAAATAGAGACTAAAATTAAGTGGAATTATCAACTACAGGTTGGAACTATTTTGATAAACAAGAATCAGCATTTGAGGTATGTTGAGGCTAACCCTTTCGGCAAGTATTCTTGTCGTATAATGATATGAGTCATACCTCTATAAGTAAATTGAACGTATATATGTTATGACTAGCTACTGCAAGTAGATAACAATTTTTTATGTTGTGGTTAGCTTCTATAAGACGTATTGAGATTATACTATAGTTCTCTCATCGGGAAAGGGTATGTTAAGTCTAACTAACACTGGGTGAGCCATAGAGAGTTTCCCATTCACATGTTTACCATTTAGAGGTATTCTGATGTCTTGTTGTCGTACAAGGCCTTAGAAGCTTGTAGTCAGTTGTTGGGCCTGACTTAGTGAAGTTGGACAGCATAAGGTACAACTGGGCAATATAACTTTCTGGTTGATGCCTATATAGACAGTAAAGCTCACCCATAGGTCGTTGGCATACCTTGACGCCTCCAGGGCCAGAATTTTGGTAGGATGGTCTTACCTTCTAGTTGATTGAACCAGGGTTGCCTAATAAACTAACTAATAGCCTAAAACATGATTGGCTATTGTCAGTGATTGTTAGCTTCAGTCGACTTACTGCTTGTCGTATAGCTCATTTTGGAGACCACCCCAGTAGTTAGAAGTCTAGTAGACTAGCTGGTACTCTAAGGGAAGGAACCTTGTTAGTAGTTAGACGTGGGGCCTACGCTGATGTGCTGTGAGTTTACAGCACTTTCGACGCTCAAAACTAAGAAAACAGCATTAACTTAGGTGTGTTTATATGGATATAAGGCACATTTTCTTTGATTACAGAACAAATAAGTGTTGGAGCAAGAATGTGCAAAAGAAGCCTGAAAGTGCAGAAAATGAGCTTAAGTCATAGTGTCAGTATGAGCCGTATGTTGATGGTACGAGCCGTACTAAGAACCATGAAAAGTTTTAGATGGATAGATTGTGAAGAATGCAACCTATGACTCTCAATAAAAGTCGTACAACACTGGTACGAGTCATAACTTGGAGTCGTGGAAATATTAAGAAAAATTGCACAATGGCAGACTCCTGATACAAATGGAACTACGAACCAAGGCAAGAAGGTATGAATCGTACCAGGAGTAATGGTGAGCTTCAGAGAATTTTCAATGCTAAGCAGAACTTCAGATAGGACGAGTCGTGTCTGGAAAGTACGAGTCGTACCAAACCACTCGTGAATAAATTTAGAAAAAGTCAAAGTTCTTAGAGCCAGAGCACAGAAGCGAATAACGACTCGTAGGATGCATGTATGAGTCATACCAAGGCCTAACACTTAGCCAGATTTCAGCAAGCCAAGGACTTATAGATAGCAGGTATGACCTATACAAACCTTCTACGGGTCGTAGGATCAGTCGTGGCTTAGGCGGCGCTAGTTATGGAAAATCACCCTGTTAGCTTAGGAAAAGGATTCTGATGTCTGTATAGTTTTATTCAGTAGAGAATGTAAGGGAACATTAGAGAGAAGTGAGAGAGGTGTGAAAACAATAGAGATTCAAGGGAAAACATAGAATTGAGTTGATTGACTTGTGATAAACCTTTTCTTGGATTCTTTAATTGAGTTGATTGACTTGTGATAAACCTTTTCTTGGATTCTTTCTTGATCTTTATTAATTGTTCTTGAGGTTTTTGTGATATAATCAAAGAAGCTTTTCTCTCATCCATGATTGTAAGAATTGAATTATGTATTTAATGATGAATGCATATCACAACCTTGCAACTATGAGAGGCTAAAACCTTCATAGCTAGGGTTGTGCGAACCATGGTGGATTAACAAGCTAGGGATACACAAAAGTGATTCAAAACCAACACAAAATTCTTGTATTGTATTCTCTTCATGCTTAAACATTTCTTAGCAGTGTACAACAGTAGGAATTTCCCGAATTCTTTATTTGCTTGAGCCTAGAGAGGTAGAGATTAGGAAAAGATAATTACAACAAAGCCTTGATCTTGATGATCATTGTATTAACTTGAGTTGTGGTCGCAGGATAGTTAAATTTGGAACATATTGATAACTGATAGTTTGAAACCACTCATGAGACCTAACCCGGTGATTGTGTATAGTCATCCAATAGGAACGAACCAGTCATTTGGATGAACCCTAGTTATCAGTTCTATAAGTAAGCATTGGTATTGATCACGTGTGTATACCCAAAGCAGTTATGAACCCATGAGGAACACAAACCCTAGTTATTCTTCAATATTGATTTACATCATAATTTTAATTGTTGTTTTAATTATTATTTTCTTGAAACCCCCAAATTGGAGTAACTAACCAACAAGTTCACTTAGCGGCATTAGTCTAAATCTTCCATATTCCCTGTGGCTTCGACCCCAACCTCTTTGTTGGATCCTTTACTGACAACGTCCGCTTCATACTCAGCAGAAGGTGTGAGTTTGAGCATTAACCAAAAGTTGCACCATTGGCCGGGAATACGGCTAAGACTAGATTAATTACTTGTATTTGACTTTTGGTAGTTATTTCCTAAATTACATTTTCTTTTTGATAGTGATACCCACTGTTTATTGCCCGGTGAATGACAAGAACTCAGAGTAGTGGAAATCCAATAATTTAGTTGAACCCCAAAATTGAATGAACACTGTGCTGAATGGAAAACCAGGAACAGAGAGATACCCGTATAGCTGAAAAAAAATAGGAAAGTCGAGCTAGCTTGGCAAGCTGCACTTCAGGATGCAGGGGATGCCAGAGATGAGGTTGTTAACATTGGTCGACATGGGCGTGGCAATAGAAGTCATAGATTTGCCCCTCAGTTCTTCAATAATGAGAACCCAGACATTGATGAAGTTGGGTCAACTGGAGCAAATGTACCACTACCACTGCCCCTTGGGGCCAAATTTGACATCATGAGCACCATGATTCAACTGTTAAACATGAAAGGGGTGTTGAGTGCTCATGCAACGGATGACGCCAACCTACACCTGATGAACTTTGTTGGAATATGCAAGGCGTACAGGTTGCCTAGAGTTAGCCAAGATGCCATCAGACTCAGACTTTTCCCCTTTTCTCTATCAGGGGAAGCCAATTCATGGTTATCGGAGTTGCCCAATGACTCCATAACCAACTGGAGGGAACTCAAGAAAGCCTTCTTAGAGAGATTCTTTTCCCCCTCCTAAATTTTGTAGCTCAAGGATGATATTTACAATTTTCGACAACTTAAAACCGAGGCACCTCATGAAACCCGGCTTAGGTTCAAGAAGAAGTTGAAAAAGTGCCCAAATCATGAAATACCAGATGACAGTTTATTGGAAATTTTCTACCGGTCTTTGAACAATAACACAAAAGTTGTAGCAAACAAAGTGGCGGGAGGGGCATCGATGAGTCACACCTGGCAGATGACTAAAATGTTGCCACTATTCTTGATAGGGTGACTAAAACAAACAAGGCATGGCATACCCGGGAGGAAGATGCAGTGGCCGGTACATATGTTGTTGGTTTTATTGCAGACCAACGTAGGAAGGAAGAAGAATGTGACTAGGAGTTGGCTCATATGCGCAGATCGTTGGATTTTCTTACAAAGCACATTATGGGAGCTGGAGCCAAAAAGGTAAACGCAATGGGGACACAAGGACTGGAGCCAAGGGTAGACCACTCTGATTTCGAAGAAGAGGCAAATTTCCTGGACATCCAGGTGGCTAATTTTCGAGCTGACGCCCAAGCATCTGGATAAGACATTTGGTGTCAAGGTTTTGGAAACCAAGGTTAGAACCAGTACAAAGATAACTATAATCAGAATGGGTACAAAGATGAGAAGTCGAGGACGTGAGCACGAAGGAGACTGGAGAAGAATTGATGGCTACTGCAATGTAATACCCCAGAAACTCAAAATCTAAACCCCGAACTTAAATCAGGAAATCTAAAAAAGCTACAGAAAAGCTTTAGGACGACCCACCTAATGAGTCATTAAGTGACCTCATGACTCGCTAGGTCCCTCGTGGTGACCTACTGAGGATACCAGGTAGTGTACCTGATGGGAGTGACCATGAGTCGTGGTCAGTCACCACAACCTGTTAGGTCACCCATTAAGGGCACCTGACAGTTTTTCCCGGCGAAGTTCTAAGGGATTTTTAGAAATTTCCTACTCTCTCAAGCATTAAACTGCGTCGTTTTAGCGTTAATTTTAGGCATTTTAGTGGGGAAAGACGATTCATTCCTCATTCTCCACTCTCAGTTCTCAAAAACATCAAAAGTTCTCCTCTCAAGAACCCTCTAAGAAAAACTAGGGCTTCTCATCTCTTGCACTATTTCAATCTTCTTCTTCAGGAGATTTTAGTCAAGTATGTGGGAATTCAACAAGGGAATTGTCCTTCCCTTGTGTCCCCCAAAAACCCTTCCATAATTTCCCTATCAGTTTAGCCCTAAGTTCTTTATATATTAATAAATATTCATGTTGGGTTTCGTTAATTTCAATTGGAATAATATCCATGTTTATTATTCATGTGATCTTCATCAGTTCCTAAGTAAATTATTATTGTTCTTGCTAATGTGATTTACAGCCCTAACTTTTCGAGTAAAGGTTGTTCGTTGATAAATTCCATCTAGTGAATGGAGTATGTTTTGGGCTGAATTTCCTAGTAATTCTTATTACATCTATATGTTGAGCAAATATTCCAACAATAAGAATAATTATATCCTTTTCGAATGAGATTTCTTTAAATCTTTAATTTATGCAATATTATGAAATTTCCCATGTTATTAGAATGAATGAGTTATCTATTAGCTACTTAGTAGTCTAGTTCAGTTAGAACTCAAAACCTTTTTAGAACTATTCAGAAAGTGTCAACTGATCAGTTTGACTTTAGTCCTTTTTCGAGGTGTTAGTGGTGCCTCCCAATTGTTAGAATCAGACTCAAAATCCAATTTATAGGTCCATTAGGTGGTCATGACATTTTAGGTATATAGCTCGTACTAGCACCAAGACCCCAGTTCAGATTATAGTTTATTCTTAGACGGTTACGACGCTTCCAGATAAGAAGCTCTGACCAGTCTATAACCGAGTTTCAGAATTGGGTCCGATAAGGCTCTCAGGGTACTTTCAGTTATATGTCCCTTACTAGTCTTAGACCCTAGTTTCGAGCTATCAGCCTGGAAGATTGGTATATATTTCCAGTGGGAGTAGGACTTACCACCAAACTGGCCTGGGTTCTAGCGCACCCAGGTTCCCAGAACTACGTTGCCGGTGTAGGTTACAGTATTACTTGGCCTGATTGGCCCCAGACTTTTGTGATCGCCCAGTTCATGCCTTATACCCTGGCAAGGTATATTGGTTCCTACCGGTGAGGTGTATACATCGGACTCCACGTCTAGTTCACGTGGTTAAATGTTGGTTATAGACTCTCCCACTAGTTAGTTCAGATCAGTCTCAGTTTTGACAGTTCAGTTCAATTCAGTGTGGTTTCTCAGACTCAGCATGTTAGACTTTGGGCATGTTAATGACCATCAGCCAGGGTCATTATTGACCCTATAAGCTATATTCAAGTTGTATCAGTTTTCAGTATTTTCAATTGGTTATTTCATGTCATTTCAGTTTAGCTACTAGTTCTTTCATACTATTTATATCTCTCACTTACTCAGTACATTCAAAGTTTTGACGCATACTTTTATAATGTATCGTTTCATGATATAGCCGCAGGTTCTCAGACCCAGTGCCATTAGTCAATTTCATTCGGATCTCTCTATCAGTAGCAGCAGTGTGAGTCCTCATATTCTTAGGGTGCTATTTCATTCATTTCAGTTTTCATTATTATTTTTAGTTAGACTTAGAGTTAGCTGGGGGCTTGTCCCGGCAACTCCTCAGTTAGATGGCTTTCAGACCAGACTTGATTTCAAACTTTTAGATATTCAAAATCTCTATGTTTAGTCTTTAATTTTTCATAAACGCTATTATGTATTATTTCTGCGGTGCATGTTTACTCAAAATACCAATGTATGATAGACCAAGGGTTGACTTGGGGTCACTTGTGACTTCAACTACTGTGTTATGTCCAGGGTGTAGGCTTGGGTCGTGACAAACTTGGTATCAGAGCACAAGGTTTAGAGTATCCTAAGAAAGTATGAAAGCCGCATCGAGTAGAGTCCTTTTCATGGGTGTGATGTGCGCCACACTTATGAAAAGGAGGCTACGAGATATTATTCGGAAAACTCTCTTTTGTTCATACTCTTTATGGTGCATTAAAGTTTAATTCCATAAATGCCCTTCTAACACATGCTCTATTTCATTTCATTGAACCATACCTCCCAGACGCGGTAATGGAAGAAGGGCCGGTAATGTCAACAAACCTTCCCCACCAGTCCTGACAGCTCCTCAAGATGATTCAGTGTCTACTGCCAAATTCAGGGCAGCCATTCAACTGTTGGCCCAAATAGTCACCAACCAGGTGAACCAGCAAGTGGTGCCGACGAACACCAACGGGTCTACAGCAGCTTCAAAGGTGCGGGACTTCACCCAGATGAACCCACCAGATTTTCATGGAACAAAGGTGGGAGAGGACCTACAAGGGTTTGTAGAAGAGATTAGAAAAATCACCTGAATTATGGGTGTCAGTCCCTCTAAGAGTGCCAACTTGGCTGCCTGCCAGCTGAAAGGGGTATCTCAAGTCGGGCATGACCAGTGGAAAGAAGGGCGGCCAGCGGGAGTAGGACCAGTGGAGTGGGAAGAATTTCACACAGCTTTCTTGGACAGATTTTTCCCTCGGGAGTTGAGGGAGGCAAAGATGGCAGACTTTATAAATTTAAGACAGGGCAACAGAACTGTGGAGGAGTATGCTCTGCAGTTTACTAGGCTGTCTAAGTATTCTCCAGAGATGGTAGCCGAGCTAAGGGCTCGCATGTTGAAGTTTGTAAATAGAGTGTAAAATCTGGTCCTCAAGGAGTGCAGGACCGCGATGCTGATTAAGGACATAGATCTTTCTAGCTTGATTGTCTATGCCCATTAGATTTAGGCTGAAAAGCTGAATGATATGGAGCATAAAAATAAAAGGGAAAGGACTGACCATTCAGATTTCGACCATCAAAGGTCTAGCAGTGGTAGCCGCCCACAGCAGCGGCAGCAACAGAGAACCCCAGCACCTAGTTCATCCAGCGCCCCAACCTTTCAGTCCCGCCAGGATTGGAGGGGTGGATCATCTGGAAATTAGTCTCAGACTCACAGTACTGGGATACGTATCCAGCTAGCCCAAAGTGTGGTAGGAACCACCTGGGAGAATGCCTTCAAGGACAAGAGGGTTGTTTTGGGTATGGACAGCTTGGACACTGGCTTAAGGAGTGCCCGTTAGTAGGGCGAGGGAGATAAAAATCTACCACATCATCAGTTCCAGCATGTCGACCAGCTCAGCAGGCTAACACTCCAGGTACAGATGGCGATCAGAGCCAAAATCATTTCTCTGCTCTGTCTTCCCATCAGGATCAGGAAAGCTCACCTGACATAGTTATGGGTATGTTACGTCTCTTTCACTTTGATGTGTATTCCCTCCTAGATCCAAGAGCCACTCTTTCATTTGTGACTCCCCATATAGCAGTATACTTCAACATCAGTCCAGATGTCCTCTCAAAACAATTCTCAGTCTCCACCCTAGTTGGTGAGTCAGTTAGAGGCAGAAGGGTGTATAGGAACTGCCCAGTCTCAGTCCTGAGTAAAGTTATTCCAGTTGAGCTTGTAGAGTTAGACATGGTTGACTTTGACCTTATTCTCGGCATGGATTGGTTACACTCCTGTTATGCCTTAGTTGATTGTAGAGTTATAGTCGTCAAGTTTCAGGTCCAACAAGCCAGTGTTAGAATGGACGGGCAGTAGTTTAGTGCCTAAGGGTAGGTTTATTTCCTACCTTAAGGCCTAGAAACTCATCTCCAAAGGGTGTATATATCATCTGGTTCGGGTCAAGGATTCCAACTCTGAGACCCCAACCATCCAGTCAGTTCCAGTAGTCAGTGAGTTCCCAGATGTTTTTCCTGAGGATCTTCCCGGAGTTCCCCCTGAATGGGAAATAGACTTCGGAATAGATCTCCTCCCACATACTCAACCTATCTCCATCCCTCCTTATAGAATGACTCCGGCTGAGCTTAAGGAGTTGAAGGAGGAGCTAAGAGACCCTCTTGACAAGGGTTTTATTAGACACCAGAATCTCTCCCTAGGGTGCTCCAGTGCTATTAGTATGTAAGAAAGATGGTACCCTCAGAATGTGCATAGATTACCGTCAGCTGAATAAGGTCACAGTTAAGAACAAGTACCCTCTACCAAGAATTGATGATTTGTTTGACCAACTACAAGGAGCCAGTTGTTTCTCCAAGATAGATCTCAGGTCAGGGTACCATCAGCTAAGGGTTAGGGAGTGTGACATACCGAAAATGACATTCAGAACTCGATATGGTCACTACAAGTTTGTGGTGATGTCCTTCGGCTACAAATGCCCCAGCAGCCTTCATGGATTTGATGAATAGGGTCTTCAAGCAGTACCTAGATATGTTCATCATTGTATTTATCGATGACATTTTAGTATACTCCACAAATGAGGAAGAGCATGCAAATCACCTGAGATTAGCATTGTAGACACTCAGGGACCGCTAGTTGTTCACCAAGTTCAGTAAGTGCGAATTCTTGTTAAAGTTCGTGACTTTCTTAGGTCATGTGGTCTCAGGTGAAGGAATACAAGTAGACTCTCACAAGATAGAAGTAGTGAAGTATTGGCCTAGACCTACCTCTACTACTGAAATCAGGAGTTTCCTAGGCTTAACGGGTTATTACCGACGATTTTTGGAAGGCTTCTCCTCCATAGGATCTTCTCTGACTAAGTTAACTCAAAAGAGGGTGAAATTTTAGTGGTTGGATTAGTGTGAGAAGAGTTTCCAGAAATTGAAGTCTTCACTCACTAATGATCCAATTCTGACCTTGCCAAAAGGAACAGATGGTTTGGTTGTTTATTGTGATGCTTCCAGGGTTGGACTCGGTTGCTTTCTTATACAGCAGGGCAAAGTGATAGCCTATGCCTCCATACAGCTCAAAGTTCATGAGAAGAATTATTCAACTCATGACTTGGAGTTGGCAGCGGTAGTATTTGCATAAAAAATATGGAGGCATTACTTATATTGAGCTTACGTAGACGTATTTACAGATCATAAGAGTCTTCAGTACGTGCTGAGTATGAAGGATCTAAATTTTCGTCAGAGATGGTGTTTGGAGTTGCTAAAAGACTATGACATGAGTGTACTGTATCACCCGGGCAAAGCCAATGTGGTGGCTGACGCCCTAAGCAGACGGACTATGGGCAGTGTGACTCATATTTAGGAAGACAAAAAGGAGTTAGCAAGGGATTTTCACAGACTAGCCCGGTTAGGGGTGCAGCTGGTGGATTCATCTGAAGTTGGTATGGTAATGTAAAGTGAGTCGGATTCATCCTTAGTAGTTGAAGTTAAGTCCAGACATAATGAAGATCCAGTCCTATTTAGACTTAATGAAGTAGTTTTCAGAAAGGAGGTTGAGGCTTTCTCCAAAGGGGGAGATGGGGTGCTTCGTTACCAGGGAAGATTGTATATGCCGGATGTGGGTGAGTTGAGACAGCAGATATTGGCTGAGGCACACAGCTCGAGATACTCCATTCACCCTGGTGCTACTAAAATGTACTGCGACTTGCAGGATATTTACTGGTGGAACGGCGTAAAAAGAGACATTGCTGAATTCGTAGCCAAGTGCCCGAACTGCCAGCAAGTCAAGGTGGAGCATCAAAGGCCAGGAGGCATAACCCAAGATATCAGTATACCCACGTGGAAGTGGGAGAAAGTAAATATGGATTTCATTATGGGTCTACCTTAGACTCGCCGACAGTATGATTCAATCTGGGTGGTAGTAGATCGGATGACAAAGTCAGCTCATTTCCTCCCAATTAAAACCACAGACTCAGCTAAGGACTATGCCAAACTTTACATTGGAGAGTTAGTCAGACTCCATGGGGTGCCTTTGGCTATCATTTCAGACAGGGGAACGCAGTTCACCTCACACTTCTGGAAGTCCTTTCAAAAGGGACTAGGCACTAAGGTCAAACTCAGCCCCTCTTTTCACCCGAGGACTGATGGGCAAGCTGAGCGGACCATTCAGAACCTATAAGATATGCTAAGAGCGTGCGCGATTGATTTTAAGGGTAATTGGATGACCACTTGCCTCTTATCAAGTTTGCGTACAACAACAGCTACCGTTCTAGTATCTAGATGGCCCTATTTGAAGCATTGTACGGTAGAAGGTGTAGATCTCCTATAGGGTGGTTTGAAGTTAGTGAAGCTGCCTTGATAGGGTCAGACTCGATTCACGAGGCAATGCAGAAAGTTTAGCTCATCCGAGAAAGGTGAAAAACAGCTCAGAGCCGCTAGAAATCTTTTGTTGATGTGAGGAGAAGAGAGTTGGAGTTTTCAGTTGATGACTGGGTTTACTTGAAAATTTCGCCCATGAAAGGGGTGATGACTTTTGGAAAGAAAGGGAGGCTCAATCTGAGGTATGTGGGACCTTATAGAATTTTGAGGCGTATCGGCAATGTGGCCTATGAGCTAGAGTTACCTTCAGAACTAGCAGTTGTACATCAAGTTTTCCACATGTCACTTCTGAAGAAGTACATCGGAGATCCAACCTCAGTTGTGCCATTGGACAGCATGGGGATAAAGGATAGTCTCTCATATGAGGAGGTACCAGTCCAGATCCTTGACCGTCAGGTTAGTAAGTTGAGGAATAAGGAAATAGCTTCAGTCAAGGTCATATGGCGAAATCAGCAGGTTAAGAGAGCTACATGGGAGGCCAAAGTGGATATGATGGCCAAATACCCGCACTTGTTCTCTACCGACTCTGTGGTAGCTTGAAATGTTAATTTTGCCTTAGGACCTAATCTAGTTGTTGAATTCCATTCATGTGTATAAGTTTCTTTTATGACTTTGGATGTATGTATGAAAACTAAATTCAGTTTAGTTATGTATTTTGAAATGGAGGTAGTCATTCCAGAAGTTTTAGAGTTAAATGAACAGTATTTGGAAAGTTTGATTGCTATTTTTCTGCTCCCTTTATGTTTTCTAACATTCGAGAACAAATGTTTACAAGGGAGAGATATTGTAATACCCCGAAAACTCAAAATCTAATCCTGGGACTTAAATTAGGAAATATGGAACAGCTGCAGAAAAGCTTCAGGATGACCCACCTAACGAGTCATTAAGTGACCTCACGACTTGTTTGGTGAACCGTGAGAAGGAGGTTTAATAATTTAAAGAGGGGAGATAGTGTACCCAACGAGAGACATCACGAGTCATGGTCACTGACCAAGACCCGTTAAGTCACTCATGGTCAAGCTTGAGTTGCAAATATATTTAGTTGACTAGTGTACTTGACGAGTGGGGGCAATGAGTCGTCATCTGTGCGAACGACTCGTTAGGTGACTCGTTACTGGACTCAACATTTAATCTCCAGAATGAGACAGTGTGGTACATGACTGATGACCATGAGTCGCGGTCATTGACCACGACTCGTTAGGTCCCTCATGGTGACCTACTGAGGATCCCAGGCAGTGCACCTAACGGGAGTGACCACGAGCCATGGTCAGTCACCACGACTCGTTAGAGGCACCTGACAGTTTTTCCTAGTGAAGTTCTAAGGGATATTTAGTAATTTCCTACTCTCCCAAACTTTAAACTATGTCGTTTTAGTACGTTTTAGTGGGGAAAGATGGTTCATTCCTCATTCTCCACTCTCAGTTCTCAGAAACATTGAAAGTTCTCCTATCAAGAACCCTCCAAGCAAGACTAGGGCTTCTCATCTCTTGCAGCAGTTCAACCTTCTTCTTCGGGAGATTTTAGTCAGGTATGTGGGAATTCAATAAGGGAATTATCCTTCCCTTGTGTCCCCAAAAACCCTCCCATAATTTCCCTATCAGTTTATCCCTGAGTTCTTCGTATATTAATAAATATTCATGTTGGATTTCTTTAATTTCATTTAGGATAATATTCATGTTTATTATTCATGTGATCTTCATTAGTTCTTACGTAAATTATTATTGTTCTTGCTAAGGTGATTTACAGCCCTAACTTTTCGAGTAAAGGTTATTTGCTAATAAATTCTATCTAGTGAATGGAGTATATTTTGGGCTGAATTTCCTTGTAATTCTTATTACATCTATATGTTGAGAAAATATTCCATCGATAAGAATAATTATATCCTTGTCGGATGAGATTTCTTTAAATCTTGAATTTATGCCATATTATGAAATTTCCCATGTTATTGGAATGAGTGAGTTCTTTATTAGCTGCTTAGTAGTCTAGTTCAGTTAGAACTCAGAACCTTTTTAGAACTATTTAGAAAGTGTCAACTAATCAGTTTGACTTTAGTCCTTTCCCGAGGTGTTAGAGGTGCCTCCTAGTTGTTTGAATCAGACTCAGAATCTAGTTTATTGGTCCATTCGGCAGTCATGACATTTTAGGTATATAGCTCTAACCAGCCCCAGGACCCCAGTTCAGTTTATAGTTTGTTCTTAGACGGTGACGACGTTTCCAGATAAGCAGCTTTGACCAGTCTAGAACCCAGTTTCAGAATATGGCCCGATAAGACTCTTAGGGTACTTTCAGTTATATGTCCTTGACTAGTCTTGGACCCCAGTTTTGAGCTATCAGCCTAGCAGATCAGTATAGGTTTCTAGTGAGAGTAGGACTTAGCACCGAGCGGACCGGGATTCCAGCGCACCCAGGTTCCCAGAACTACGTTGTCGGTGTAGGTTACAGTATTACTTGGCCTGATTGGCCCCAGACTTTTGTGATCATCTAGTTCATTCCTTTATACCCTGGCAAGGTATATTGGGTCCTACCGTTGGGGTGTATAGATCAGAATCCACATCTAGCTCACGTGGTTAAATGTCGGTTATAGACTCTCCTACTAGTCAGTTCAGATCAGTCTCAGTTTTGACAGTTCAGTGTGGTTTCTTAGACTCCGCATGTCAGACTTTGGGCATGCTAATGACCATCAGCCAGGGTCATTATTGACCATATTAGCTATATTCTAGTTGTATCAGTTTTCAGTATTTTCAGTAGGTCATTTCATGTCACTTTAGTTTAGTTACTAGTTCTTTCATACTATTGATATCTCAACTTACTCAGTACATGCAAAATACTGACATATACTTTTATGTTGTATCTTTTCATGATACAGCTATAGAATCTCAGACCCAGCGCTGTTAGCTTATTCTGTTCGGATCTCTCTATCAGCAGCAGTAGTGTGAGTCCTCATATTCTGAGGGTGCTATTTCATTCATTTCAGTTTTCATTATTATTTTTTCAGTTAGACTTAGAGTTAGTTGGGGACTTGTCCCAGGAACTCCTCATTTAGATGGCTTTCAGACCAGACTTGATTTCAGACTTTTAATATTCAAAATCTCTATGCTGAGTCTTTAATTATTCATAAACGCTATTATATATTATTTCAAATTTTCCCAGTGCACGTTTACTCAGAATATCAGTGTATGATAGACCAAGGGTTAACTTTGGTTCACTTGTGACTTCAAGTACCGTGTTACGTCCAGGGTGTAGGCTCGGGTCGTGACATGAAACAATCATGCTAGAGTATATATGCCTCCCAATGCACGAGAGGGGGAGGCTTGACAGTCAAAGCTAGAGAGCATGATGGCTGAGATGCTGAAAAAGGTGAGGTCCACTGATGATCAGTTGAAGGAAATCTATGGTGATATATCGATCATGGATGAGCGAGTGGAGTCCCACGCAATAGCTATCAAGCAAATTGAACAACAATCGGGGAAACTTTTAGCATCACTGAACCCTAGACAGAAGGGTACACTACCTAGAAACACAGTTCAGAACCCAAAGAATGATGGCCACTGCATGGCTGTGATGACTAGGAGTGGTAAGACCACAGTTGACCCCCCTCTACAAGTTGTAGTTGAACGGAAGAAAGAGAGCATAGTTGTAGATGACAAAAATGATGCTGAGATGGAAGGTGCTGAGAATGCTGAGTTGCCTGAGGCCCCAACTGGTGAAAAAGGGTCTAAAGTTGAACAAGGTGCAACACAAATTTACAGGTCTATCCCGATACCACCGCCACCGTTCCCCTAAAGAATGAAAAAAATGCGGAGAATGGTAAGGTCTAGAAATTCCTGTCAATGCTCAAACAATTATCTATGAACATACCATTGGTCGAGGTGTTGGAACAAATGTCGAGATATGCTAAGTTCATGAAGGACCTTGTGACAAAGAAGAGGTCCGGAGTTATGAGCCTATGGATAATGTACATCACTGTAGTGCCATAGCTACACAGGTCCTGTCCCAGAAGAAGGAAGATCCGGGTGCTTTCACTATACCTTGCATAATTGGCAACTTTGAGTTCGCAAGGCACATTATGATCTGGGAGCAAACATCACTCTGATGCCATTGGTTGTGTTCAAGCAGTTGGGCTTGGGAGCCCCAACATCAACTACAATGCGGCTACTGATGGCTGATAGAAGTGTGAAGAAGCCAGTGGGGATCCTGTTTGAAGTGCTTGTTAAAGTTGACAGATTCATATTCCCAGCAGACTTCATGATCCTGGATTATGAGGTCGATTATGAGGTCCCCATCATTTTGGGGTGACAATTCCTTGCTATTGGGAGGGCCTTTGTGGATGTGGAGGCTGGCCAACTGAAGTTCAAACTTAATAAAGAAGAGGTCACTTTTAATATATGCTGGTCAATGCAATAACCGAAGGAGTACAGTGTAATCTCAGCAATAGAGGATGAATCTGAGCTCCTTTACGAAGTCTGAGTAGTCAAGAGACTTGCATCATGTCGCGAGGTTAAATCAGGAGCTTCTTGGGAGGACACCCAATTGGTGGCTTGGTGAATTCTGAGTAACCGGGCCACCGGCATCGTGCCGCGATGTTAAATCAAGTTCTTCTTGGGAGGCAACCCAAGTAATTGAATTAATGTGTGTTTAGTGTGCAGGGAAAACAAAAATAGGTGGCAGCAAACTACTGAAGAGCGGGTGCTATGATTCTCAGTATGACTGTGAGAGGGTTGTACGAGTCATAGCATGAGTTGTGGTGAGGATCAGAGATATGCTTCAGTGAAGGAGTTCAGGGCATAGTTGGTCCTACGGCTCGCAACTCAAGTGTACGGGTCATAGTCCTTATTGTGCCTATGAACTGTGCAAGATATGCAAAGGCAAAGACCTACGAGTCATAGTATGAACCATACCCATATGGTACGAGTCGTAAGATGCACTCGTAGGTCCCCAGGTAAGTTTAACTCTATGCATTACAAGTCTAAGGGACGAGTCGTAGGGTCTACCACGAGTCATGATGGGTCAAATTTTCTTGAAACTACCTGACTCGGCCTAGATTTTTAAAACCTGCCCTTTAAGTATTTAAACTCAAAACCCATAGTACCCTTCGCCCACGCACTCAAAAACCCATCTGATGACCAACTCCCACGACTACCTCAAAACCGTAACTCGATAATCAAAGAGAAAATCAAGAAATTGTTGCTCAAAACATCTTTGTCCAGCCCCAATATTCATTCCCAGTCGAAGTAACAATCATCAAGTAAGTATATTTCTTTAAAATTGATTGAATTTGCGTGCTTAAAGTAATAGTGCAAAACCCCCTGCGAGTCGGTGTTGTTGCTTGAAAAATTCAAAATAGAATATGACCAGGGGTGTGATTATTATGAATGACTAGGAAATAAAGTAGAAATTTGACGGGCTTGTACATTGCACTAGCAAGAAAGAGAGTTACAGGTAGTGAGGTAGAAGGGGAGGAATGGGTAGATTTTAAAATGGGTTAAACACATGCCTAGACCTGGGGAAGTCTAAGTACCCAAAAGCTTGAAATTGAAACCCCTGTAACTGCATAAAAATCAAGGCAGGGATAGGCTTCACAAGCCTTCCTACGACTCGTGGTTCAGTACTACGACTCATAGGATGGCTCGTTGGGACTGTCCCGAGCTAAACTGGAAAAAATCTGAGGTATGAACTATGGTACAGTTCGTGGTTTGCCACTACGAGTCGTACCAGGTATTCGTACCAAAGATTTGGAAAGGGTCAAGTCCATATGAGACAGTACGATCCTTCCTACGACTCGTGAAATCGACCTATGGATCGTACCATGAGTTGTGCAACAATAGAGAGAAATTGTTATTAAAAGGGGCAGCCTCAGATGACTCAAGGTACGGATCATACCTTCGTGATATGAGTCGTACCAGGGAGTCATAATGTGCATCAGAGATCTCATGGGTCTTCATACGAGTCATACATCCAAGGTACAACCCGTACTGTTGACTCATGGTTATTTACAGAGGACTTTACTTCTTGATTTTCTTTCTCAGATATGGAATTCTAACTCTCTTTTTCTACAGGAACTATGACGCTTAAGCGTAAAGCATAGAAAGAAACTTCCTGGAGGACACTACATGATGAAACCGCTGAGTCTGATCAAGCAGGCAGTTCCCCTAGTGGTTCAGTTGATGAATACAGGGTTGATCCATCAGACACCGATGGGACCCAAACCACTAGGGAAAAAGCCAAGGCCCAAGCCATTGCAGCTATTGCTACATCCGCCGAAGCTCCCTAGTCTGAGGAGGGAGCTAAGGAAGGTAATCAGGAGTAGGGAAGTGGCTCAAATGCAGACGAAGGTTATGAGGAGACCAAATCTAGAGAGGCAAGTGGCAGTGTTAAGTCAGACAAGGAGGCTTCTAATGCTGAGTAACAGCAGCTCCCTCCTAGGGAGAGTCGTACCATCCGATGGAGAGTGTCAAGAGCATAGGAGATCTATGAACAGGGCATTACACTCACCACCAAAAAAAAACCCAGGCGGAGCATCCAAGAAGCACCGCGGATCCTCACAAACTCATTGAATGAAGTAGCGGAGATGAAGTGGATATTCAGCTCTTATGGCCTCAAATGGATGGCTAAGACTCTGGACCAGTACACTTTAGAGATAGTCCTTGATTTCTAAGACAACTACTTGGTGACCATGGAGGAGAAGGCAAAGAAGGGGCAGAAAGTGAAAGACCTTCCCAGAATGGAGATTTCATTGTCATAGGTTGAGAGGTCGACAACTCCGAGCGCACTATCTCTCGGATCCTATACAGGCCCCCAGTTCATACCTCCACATTCCATGCCAGAATATGAGTATTGGGTGGAGGCATTGAAGAAAATTAGGAAGTTGGGCTTTGAGGAACGACACAGGCAGCTACAGTGATTGGTGGGTGTTATAGCTGAGTGATCTTGGGCATAACTACATGCCCAAGTGATACTTTATAACTTAGTTTTGCCTTGTTTATGTATTTAGTTATGTACATTTTCATGCCTTTTTATATAAATGAGAAGAAATATTAACTAACATGATTAGTCTTTGTTTTTGAAGGAAATAATGCATTGGAGGACCCAATCTATGATTTGGTGAAGTGGAGGAATGATATCGAGAGCAAAACACCAAAGTTGGAATAAATTGGGCGATTTCCAAAGGGCTTCTGCGATACCTCCATGTCACGAAGGCAGTGCTCCGCGATACACTCAGTGTCACGGAGGCAGTGCTCCGCGATACACTCCGTTCCTTGGAGCCATTCCACAACAGGCATAATTTTGCACAATTCTCATTTACTATAAATTGGTCCCTTAGCTCCTAAAAAGAGAAAGTCACAATTTATTTCTGAAAAACTGCCAAGGAGTGAGGGAGAAGTGGGAGAACTCACCTAGGGTTCATCAATTTCATCTTCTATTCTACCAATTCTTGTTAGTAGGTTACTTTAATTATATTTTCTTGTAATTATACGAACATGAGTGGCTAGAACCCTCCCAGTAGGGTTGAAGCCACAAGATATGATCGTGATTTTGCAATTTTGTTTTGGTTTTAAGTTATTGATTGTTGTTTTGTCTTGCATTCTGAATTATGGTTGTTTTTATGACTGATCACCTTGAAAACAAGTGGGTTAAGCTTAGGTACATGCTTGAGAAAGATAACTTAGGCAAGAACAAGAGAATGTAGGGAGCAAGATTGTATCTCACGATATGATTTGTGTTAGGATAGAAACATACCTAGTACCTTGCTTGGTTGATAAAATGGGATGAACTAGACACCAACTTAGAATTATCACATCACCACTCGAAGAAGTAGTTGTGAGGATAAAGGTAGTTAATTGATTAGAGGTACAAAAGTCCCTAATCAAGAGCATAAACCCCATAAACCACATCCACGTAGTGAATTGCCCACGAACTAGAAATAACATCCTCGCTCAACAACGTAGTAGTGAGGCTAGTTTGTCGTGTTTAGAGGTTCGAAAGATCATGAACATGCAATTCCAATTATGTGAGATGACAATTGATAGTTTCATACTTAAACCATTGCAAATCGTGGTATCGCATGATTATCTGGCTTTAACTCTAGTTGCTCTTTGAATTAATTCAGAGTATTTCGTTGATCGTCCCTAAACTTAATTAACTCTATTGAAAACTTCTATAATCAACACTTGCGGTATTTAATATCACACTTGAACTTGATAGTTAGCTGAATTGGTCCAATCCCCATGGGTTCGACATCCGGCTCTTAAAAAGGGCCACTATATTACTTGTACGACCCGTACAATTGCGGGTACAACATGTTTTTGGTGCCGTTGCCGAGACTCGGCGAAGTTTAGTGAATTTTTCTATTTTTGTGTGATTTTTAAATTTCCTTAAGTGTTGAAAAAAAATGCTTTATTAGTTTTAGATTTATTTAATTTTTCATTTTTAATTTGATACCCTTCTTAACATGACATCATGGAATATAAATGGGTTAAATGGTGGATACTCTTATTTTGATGAGTCTTGTCTAAATTGCGGAGGACCCCACTTATGGCAACATTGTAATACTTGTAATATATGTGGTGGTCAAAATGGCCATTGGAATGGTTGCCCAAATTCATACACTTGCAATATATGTGGAAGTCAAGATGGCCATTGGGATAGCTGTTTGAATGCATACTCCCCTCCCCCAAGCCCCTACTATGATCCTTCTGTTGTTTTTTTTATTATAGGCATGATGAAAATGAGGACTTGGAACGCCAAGCTCGAATAGAAGACATGCTAAAACAGATCCTTGAGCAAACAGAAGCAATGAAGGAGGAGAGGGAAGCATTCAGAATTCAGCAAGAGGAAAATAGAGAGGCCCTGAAATGATAAGAAACAAGTTCATGGAGATGAGGGATGAAGCTGAAGCTTACTCTGACTTGCAAGTGACGGTTTTATGCAATACTCAGGAGGGACTACAAGGAGAAGAGGAAAGTGAGTTCTTGAAACAAGCTCAACTGTTGGAAGCTCTCGAGAGTCTCCATGATTGTCTCACACGTATAGCCGATCCATTCTTGAAAGAAGAGATAGAGTACCTACCATTTGACATTCATGAGGAGTTAGATGTTAATGTGGAGAAGGTATATACAAGTGAGAAAGTCAAGCAAAATGCAGTTTCAGAGTCGAGGTGTATTGTACCCCACTCAAATCATTCGACATTGAGTTTAGTTGACAACCTAGAACTAGAGTCTTCCAAACTTGTGGAGAAAGATAAAGAGGGGGAACAAGCCCCATATATTCTGAAATTTGATGATTTTGAAAGAAAGAATGACTTCACTTACTTAAGGGCCAATAAATGCCAAAGGCGACATCTATTGCTTGGTCCTTTCATTTTTTCACCACCACCCCGGGGGCATAAGAGAAAATTATAGAAGAAATTAGGGGTGAGATTCATATCCTCAAGGTGGAGGAAAAAGTGGTTAAACTTGATACGTCATGCCACGACGGAAAATTAGGCGCTGCTTGGGAGGCAACCCAAGGGTCCCGTGGGTACCATTTTAATTTCTTGCATTTGTGTTGATTTTATTTATTTTTCATCTTGTGTTGTTTTTGGTGGAAAGTTAAGCACAAATGGAGGCGAAGTCTGAGTACCCGTGGAGGAGGAAGCTAACAAGCATGGAAGAGAAAAAGTGTGGGGTCAAACACCCACTTGTGCAAAGTTGAAGAAAAGCATGCTATTAGCTAGGCGTACAGCCTCAGGGAGTATTTCTCACCCTCTTTAAATTTTAATTTGATGTTATGGGGACATATCATGATTCAAGTGTGGGTGAGGTAAATTTAAAATAATTTTGTGCTTAATGATTTTTGGTGAATTAATGCTTGGGAGAAATATTGAAACAAGATTTTTGAATTAAGCATGACTTCATCACCCGTTGGTTTTTCTTTTCGATTCTTTTCTGACCAGGGGGTCTTTGAACCAAATAATAATAATTTTTTCTTTGTCTGTATATAGTGTTTTTGGTCATAGTTAGGGATAGTTTCTGACGATGAATGGATGACGACCGTCTTGAGGAAAATTAGTCAATAGGTTTTGGTTTTTATCCCGTAGCTAATTGATGGCTTGAGGTTCTTGTTATGTGCTATACATGATTGTAAGATACAAGTGTGGTTAGTGTTGAAGCATGTAAGAAGTGTATAACTTTGTTTGAGACACTTAGGCTCGTGAATTTCACTCAATGTGATTGAAGCTTAATTTTGAATTCTTGTTATTAGCTGAGTTAAGAGTCTACTGGATGTGTCTTGAATTGAGCATGTGCTGTGAGTGTAGGGTTTTTGAATATTTCGTGCTATTGTGGAATGTCTAGAACTTTCCTAGTGTGCTTATAAAACGACATGAAGGATGTGGACTGTAGGAAATGATTTAGGCATTTCTTTGAATGAACCTAATTTTTATCCCTCACTTTACCTACCTTGAATATTGAATCTTAGTTAGCCCCATTGAGCCTTAAGCCTATTCTTTGATAGCTACAACATAATCTTAATCCTTTTTCTTTCATTAGCCTTGAATTTGATCTAGAACTCCTAAGTGCGTAAGGGAAAAATCCGGAAGAGTGAAGGAGTGAGAAACGGGAAAAAGGAGGAAAAGTAGCAAGTTGTAAAATTTGAGAAAATGACAAAGGTTCACTTGTGTGAAAATGGTTGATTATTAGTAGGCATTAAGAAAATAAATGAATGAAAAAAATTACTTAAGTACTCCTTACTACTAAGCTGAGTGTGCTTAAAGAAAGGGGAACAAGAAGAAAAAAATTCAGGATTGAAAAGAATGAGGGTGAAGTAAGAGAAGAGATATCCTTAATGAAGGTTGAAGTTATTAAAAGCGCTTGGGGAAGATAGTCACTATTACTGGCCAGAATAGTACCTACCCCTCCCTTAGCTTACATTACAACCCATTAAGTCCTACTTGATCTTACGTTCATACATCCTTAAATTAGTGGAGTAAAACACTAAGGGCAAGCTTATGGGTCACTACATGATGCATGTGGATTCTTTGTGAGAGCGAGCGTAATTTTTATTCATATACCCATACATGGTGTGTTTAGAAAATTCATGAGTTAAAATGGGTAACTCTCTTGTGGTGAGGGCACACGTTTAATGAAGGATAGCATTCATGTTGGATTTCTTGATCAGTTGATTTGCATGAGTTGCTTAGATTGAGAGTCAATTCTTGAGGTTAGGAAGTCTTAACATAGTTGTATTTCATTTCAATGATTAAATCGTGCATGCTCTATTTTTAGCTTGCTATCTTAAACAGTCATTGTAGCCGTAGCTTGAATTGTCTTGCTAATTAGCTATGTGTGAGTCTTCATGTGCATGAGATGTAAAAGGTTTGTTCGAGAACGAACAAGACTTTAAGTGTGGGATTGTGATATTGGGCATAATTACATGCCCAAGTGATACTTTATAACTTAGTTTTGCCTTGTTTATGTATTTAGTTATGTACATTTTCATGCCATTTTATATAAATGAGAAGAAATATTAACCAACATTATTAGTCTTTGTTTTTTAAGGAAATATTGCATTGGAGGACCCAATCTATGATTTGGTGAAGTGTAGGAATGATATCGGGAGCGAAACACCAAAGTTGGAATAAATTGGGTGATTTCCAGAGGGCTTCCGCGATACCTCCGTGTCACGGAGGCAGTGCTCCGCGATACACTCCGTGTCACGGAGGAAGTGCTCTGCGATACACTCTATGCCATGGAGCCAATCCATGACAGGCATAACTTTGCACAATTCTCATTTACTATAAATAGGTCCCTTAGCTCCTAAAAAGAGAAAGTCGCGATTTATTTCTGAAAAACTGCCAAGAAGTGAGGGAGAAGTGGGAGAACTCACCTAGGGTTCATCAATTTCATCTTCTCTTCTACCAATTCTTGTAAGTAGGTTACTTTAATTATGTTTTCTTGTAATTATACTAACATGAGTGGCTATAACCCTCCCTCTAGGGTTGAAGCCACAAGATACGATTATGATTTTACGATTTTGTTTTGGTTTTAAGTTATTCATTGTTGTTTTGTCTTGCATTCTGAATTATGGTTGTTTTTATGACTGATCACCATGAAAACAAGTGGGTTAAGCTTAGGTACATGCTTGAGAAAGATAACTTAGGCAACAATAAGAGAATGTAGGGAGCAAGATTATATCTCACGATATGATTTGTGTTAGGATAGAAATATACCTAATACCTTGCTTGGTTGATAAAATGGGATGAGCTAGACACCAACTTAGAATTATCACATCACCACTCGAAGAAGTAGTTGTGAGGCTAAGTTGACTTAAGTGATTAGAGGTACGAAATTCCCTAATCAAGAGCATAAACCCCATAAACCACATCCACGTAGTGAATTGCCCACGAACTATAAATAACATCCTCGCTCAACAATGTAGTAGTGAGGCTAGTTTGTCGTGTTTAAAAGTTCAAAAGACCATGAACATGAAATTCCAATTATGTGAGATGACAATTGATAGTTTCATACTTAAACCATTGCAAATCGTGGTATCGCATGATTATCTAGCTTTAACTCTAGTTGCTCCTTGAATTAATTCAGAGTATTTCGTTGACCGTCCCTAGACTTAATCAACTCTATAGAAAACTTCTATAATCAACACTTGCGGTATTTAATATCACACTTGAACATGATAGTTAGCTGAATTGGTCCAGTCCTTGTGGGTTCGACATCTGGCTCTTAAAAAGGGCCACTATATTACTTGTACGACCCGTACACTTGCGGGTACAATACTGAGGATAAAGAGGAAGTAGAGTGGGTCTCAGGTGGAAAGCAGGTTATGAAAAATTCACTCAACTTCATAGCAAAAGCCTGTTGGACATTAGTGCGCCACCAATTAGCACCAACAGTCAATGACAACACTCTGAGTGCAAACAGAGTAGCTCTGGTGGCATGTCTCATGTCCAGATACCCCATCAACATCCCGAGGATCATCCTAGAGGAGATACAAGATTGGGTTGTGGGATAGAGCACTACCATCCCATTCCCGAGCCTTATTTTCAGATTATGCAAAAAGGCAGGAGTTCTGGTGCGATGGGGTGAGAAGCGCTTAATTAGAGGGCAGAGGATACCGGACATTGGCTTGATCTAGGATGAAATGAACCCGGTGAGTCAAGCCCAACTTTCCATAGTAGCTCCACCAACCCATCCAAAAGGGGTGCACAAGTGAATGGCCCCACCTCACAGGAGCAGAGTGAGACACCGGCTATAGATGCCAGTAATTCAAAGGCAGCTCCCAACACTTTTCCTACACCACTGCCCAGCCATCCGAGCCAGACACCAGCAGGGTACGTCCTAGTGCCCCAAAACTTTCTCTATAAATTGGCCAATAGATTGACGATGGCCGAAAGAAAAATCCAGGCAATGATGGAAAATGTGAATCCCTGAGTGAAAGCAGAGATAGACACAGTTGCATAGGCTCTGCATGCTAGGCTCGATGGATTTGAGAGCTGATTTAATAGATGCATGGCGTAGTAGACAGACACAAGTAGCCTCTGGGAAGAGTTGGGAGCTCTTAGGAGCCAAGTGACCGAGCTTGCATTACGGCAGTCGACAGTGATAGCAGCTCCCACTCTTCTAGACTTGGATGAAGATCCAGATCAGGAGATTGACTTGGCGGCCTATTGGGAGCCCATGACAAAAAAAAAGGAGAAAGGAAAGAAGAGAAAGAAGAGAGTCTCCGAGGATGTTGGAGAAGAGAGCTTGAGGAAGAGGATAAAGAAAGAATGAAGAGAATGCAAGCAGGCATGAGCGGAGAGCCTGCAGACTCATGACTCACACATGTCAAAGCTTCAGGAGCAAGCTAGAGGAGCAGGCATCTATACCATGGCTCAGCCCGAGCTTGATAGTGGCAGGGACCCTTCGGGTGAGCCACATTCATCCCAAATCACCACATAGGCCATAGAGACGGCCAAGCCTACTGAGGGGTAACCACTACCCCTATTGACACATTAGTAGTGCGTTGGCCACTGCTAGCGCCACGATTATAGCAGAGGTACCTCCTCCGTAGGATAACAAGAGCGCCCAGAGCGCCACAGGTATGTTCCCGTCCCTCTGTTCTGGTAGTTCATGCTTCAGGTATGAAGCACATTTTCAAAAAAGGGAGGAAGTGTACTTGTATTTTTGGATTTTTGGATTCGTCCGAGGGTTTTCCTTGTCTTGTTTCTTTTCCCTCGGGCATGCTATCTAGTAAAACCAGCATGTTTAGGATTTTATTTTCTTATTTTGTGATTTTTGTTTAATTAGAAAGTAGCTTTGGAGTACTCAGCCAATGAAAGTGCACTAGTTTTGAATTTCTTAAAAAAATTAACCCTGTTTAAAAAAATTTTGATGCATTAGCTGTGTACTTATGACGGCATGCATGGTTGCTGTGGATCTTTTGATGTCATTTAGTGTATTAGCATGAGTAGTCTTGTTAATCCATGCATAAACCCGACATATAAAGTGAATATAAGTCATGTCCCATGAGGGAGTGAGGTTTGATACTTAGTTCAATAGTGTGTTGAAGTTAGAACTTGCCTAGTTCGTCTTTGCATAGGCTAAGGATGGTCGGTTAGGATATGATCATAGGCCATTTTTGTTGAGCTCACTTTTAGCCTAAATGACCCTATCAAAAGCATATGATTCCCTTGATCCCAATTTTGAGCCTTCAATAAATAATTTTTCTTTGATTAACCGATGAACCGTACCCATTTTTTTATAATGAACCTCTTTTGGCCCTGGTCCTTCATTGAACGTTGTGAAACTCAACATAGACGAAATTCCTAAGTTGAGGGTGGCTAGAGTAGGGGTCCATAAATAGTAGGAACGAGGAAAAGGAGGATAAAAGATAAAAGGTGAAAAATGAGGTGTGGTGTGACAAATGAAAAAAAAAGAGATGAAAAAGTTGAAAACTTTGAAGAAGAAAAATAATACCTGAAAAGTTTGAAAACATACCACACTCATACAAATGCATAAAAAAGAGATGAAAAGGGAGGAAACGAAAGGAAAATAAAAAAAGGGTGAAATAGGTGAGCGGTGAAGCCAATGTATGTAGTGCCAAGGAAGGGTTAGTCACTTAAAAAGATCCCATATTTATCATGTCCAGCCCTAAATCCTACATTACAAGTCGCATCAAGTCCTATAGTGATCCTAATTTGACCATCTGATAGACCAAAGCAGAGAAAATAAGGGCAATCATATGGTATCTGATACACAGTACTTGAAACTTCTTTGTGAGATTGAGAGTCTCGCTTGTTCAGTCCAATGCCATATCTGTTACTATATTTGTGAGAGGGGACTTCATTTGCTATGAGGGTACATAGTTTATGTTTAATTTTCCCAGTGGTCTGTGTGAAAAGCATTGGTGATGACTTGATTGCCTGTTAATAGCTAGCTGACATGTCTTGATCCCTGCTTATCATGTTTTGTGGTTTCTGCTAGTACATTAGCTGATGTTGATTCATGGAAGAAGGGTCAAAATTCGTTTGATTTATAGTGAAAAAATTTTCTTGGTATTAGCTGTAGTATCCTAGGTTTATTTTCTAGTTGAGCATCGTGTTTAGTTTTTTTTCTTGCTTTTCTTTGCCTGAGGACATGCAAAAGGCTTAAGTTGAGGGTGTTGATGTGTTGTGAGTTTATAGCACTTTCGACGCTCAAAACTAAGAAAATAGCATGAACGTAGGTGTGCTTATATGGATATAAGGCACTTTTTATTTGATCACAAGACAAATAATTGTTGGAGCAAGAATATGCAAAAGAAGTCGAAAAGTGCAGAAAATGAGCTTAAGTTACAGTCTAAGTATGAGCCATACTGAGAACCGTGAAAAGTTTCAGGTGGCTGGATTGTGAAGAATGCAACCAACGACTCTAAGTACGAGCCGTACAATACTGGTACGAGTCGTAACTTAGAGTCGTGGAAATATTAAGAAAAATTGCACAAAGGAAGACTCCTGATATGAATAGAACTACGAACCGTGGAAAGAAGGTATGAATCATATCAGGAGTAGTGGTGACCTTCAGAGAATTTTCAATGCTAAGCAGAACTATAGACAGTACGAGTCGTGGCTGGAAGGTATGAGTCGTACCACAACACTTGTGAATAAATTCAGAAAAAGTCAGAGTTCTCAAAGCCAGATCACGAAGCAACTCACGACTCGTAGGATGCATGTATGAGTCATACCAAGGCCCAACACTTAGCCAGATTTCAGCAAGACAAGGACTTACATACAGCAGGCTCGACCCGTATGAACCTGCTATGGGTCGTAGGATCAGTCGTGGCTCAGGCGGTGCCAGTTATGGAAAATCACCCTATTAGCTTAGGAAAAGGATTCTTATGTCTGTATAAGTACCTTTTATGTTTTATTTTCAGTAGAGAATGTAAAGGAACATTAGAGTGAATTGAGAGAGGTGTGAAAACAATAGATATTCAAGGGAAAAACATAGAAATTAGTTGATTGACTTGTGATCTACCTTTTCTTAGATTCTTTCTTGATCTTTATCAATTTTTTTTGTTCTTGAGGTTTTTATAATATAATCAAAGAAGCTTATCTCTTATCCACGATTGTAAGTATTGAATTATGTGTTTAATGATGAATGCATATCACAACCTTGCAACTATGAGAGGCTAAAACCTCCATAGCTAGGATTGTGCGAACCATGGTGGATTACCGAGCTAGGTATACACAAAAGTGATTCAAAACCAATGCAAAACGCTTGTATTATATTCTCTTCATGCTTAAATGTTTCTTAATGGTGTACAACATTAGGGACTTGCCCGAATTCTTTACTTGTTTGAGCCTAGAGAGGTAGAGATTAGGAAAAGATAATTACAACAAAGCCTTGATCGTGATGGTCATTGTATTAACTTGAGTTGTGATCGCAGGATAGTTAAATTTGGAACATATTGATAACGGATAGTTTGAAACCGCTCATGAGACCTGACCCGGTGATTGAGTATAGTCATCCAATAGGGACGAACCAGTCATTTGGATGAATCATAGTTATCAGTTCTACAAGTAAGTATTGATATTGATCACTTATGTATACCCAAAGCAGTTATGAACCCATGAGGAACACAAACACTAGTTATTCTTAAATCTTGATTTACATCACAATTTTAATTATTGTTTTAATTATTATTTTTTTGAAACCGCCAAATTGGAGTAACTAACCAACAAGTTCACTTACCGGCATTAGTCTAGATCTTCCATATTCCCTGTGGGTTCAACCCTAACCTCTTTGTTGAGTTCTTTATTGACAACGTCCGCTTCATACTTCAGCAAGAGGTGTGAGTTTGAGTGTTATCAAATGCCCCAGGCTACTTCCAGATGCCCATGTACATGTTGCCTCGAAGGGCTAAATCCAGATATACCTACCTACGAGGCTATGAACAGCTCAGACGAGTCATATGTAATATGGACAGACCAATTTGATGTCTAGGGGACTAGAACCATAGTATCACAGCATTACCTTCAGGCTAATAATTACAGTAAGCTTCTTGTGGGAAGTCAGCGCTAGCTGCTTAGGAGCATGTCCTAGTAGTAGCAGCCCTACAGTTGTTCTAAGTGAAGGGACTAAAATAATTGGTCGCCTACAACCTTACCATTCACTTGTGAGCTATCACTATTTTAGCATGACCTTCAGTCTATCACTTAGGTCACCCAAGCCTCGCCCTTTTCCATCTAAGCTGATGGAGATTGTAATCGCTACAAGGACCCTCTGGCCAGGTGTAGGCACATGGGGTGTGCCTGTTCGTAGCTATATAGAATGTTTTAGGAGCAAGTAGTGGTTGTGTTAGGCCTATGGAGATAGATATTCCTTGTGAGCAACCAAATTTAGGGATTGTAGCATAGCATCCCTGATTGCGGTAGATCATTTTTTGTACTGCCTCTTGCCATGAATAGCTAAGGGGCTACTAGTTGTACGAACTGCTTTCAGAGCTATACATTACTTATGGAGCTACGATGATGCTAATCCTAATGGAGATATAAACTTCTTACGGAGCTATGATGTTGTATTTCTTATGGAGCTACTGAATAGCTTACAGAGCCATATATTGTTTGTAAAGACTAAAGTAAAGCCTACGGAGCCATATTGAAGTCTATTCACTTATGGACTTTTTCTATGCTACAACGGCATTATAGACCCTTTGTAGAGCCTTGTGTGCTCGGGGTACAGCTGCAGGGGCAAAAAGGCCCGAACTCAGTTGCAAGAGCTCAGATTTCTCAGATACAGATACTAGAGCCCAGATGGCTCAAACACAGCTGTAAGAGCCCAGAAGGCTCCGGCATAGTCTCAAAAGACCAAGTATGTTCAGTTACAGTTACTTGTAGGGCCTCAAGAGTACTAATAGGGGTATATAGACTTATTAGCACCTGTCAGGTCTTATGGAGGCATAGGTAGGTTAACTCTTTGTTGATTGTACCTTCCACGCTAAATGGGGGCCAGGTTAGGTTCTTGTTTGGATACTTGCTTGCTAGCTATAGCTTTTGAATGTACAGTCGTACAGCTTCAACACATACTCAGGCAGTGGTTTACTAGATGCATATTGAGGATAAGAGAGCTTACAAGGTTAATTTATGACCTTCTTGCTGATTACTTTCAGTTCTTTATCAGCTTCTACTCATCTTATATTATTGCCTTACATATTTGGTATATATTGTACTGACGCCCATGGATGGGGCGCTGCATACTTCCCTGTAAGTTTAGATGTAGAGGTTTTAGGACCTCCTAGAAGCTATTCAGAGTCAACAGATAGGCCAGCTTCTTTCATTCGGAGATGCCAGGTTGTAGAGGTTTACCTATATTTTATTTGTATAGCATTTGAGTAGGGAACCGACCAATATTTTCACTCTTAGAGTCTTGCAAACTATAGTCTTCAGTTAGTTGGTTGTTGTTGGTCGTGTGGAGCCTATGTATGTTATATTTTATGTGTTGGCAGTGTGGAGCCTAGTGTAGCTTTTAGGTAGCAGCCTTGTTGGCCATAGTTCATATATGAATGCCTTCTTTCTTTCTGTTATGACTAGACAACATGATGGTCTTATCGGCCCACATAAGATCCCTTTACTATTATGTTGGTTGGGTAAGCTGTTTTCTTTTACAAGTGTTGCATGGACTTATTGGGTCGAGGTTGTGTTTACAACTGAGATATAGCAGTTTGTTTTCTTGGTTTTAAGTTGCTGGGAGGCACTAGTGGTGTGTATGCCCAGTCGGTCAGCCTAGGTCCCAATGTGGCATTCGGTGCCAGTCATGCCTCCCAAGGTAGGGCGTGACAAACTTGGTATCAGAGAAACGTTGTATCCTAGGGAGTCTGCAAGCCGTTTCTAGTAGAGTCTTGTTTATAAATGTGTTGTGCACCACATTTTATAAGTAGGAGTTTTTTGAGTTTCGTACGTTAGCCCTGTTATAGAATGATGTGGCTATTCCCGTGTTACACCCTGAAAGACATTAGCAATTAGCGTTACATGTGCGTGTGCTTATGGTGAGTGGTTAGAGCATGGCACATGCGGAGAAGTCTCGGTAGTAGGACGCATGAGCATGTTGTCGAGTTGGTCGGCAGGGCCGGCAGAGGCGAAGCCACGAGGGCCTGTGCGACACGGAAGCCCTATTGTGCGATGGCCCACGCGATGCACCCAAACACCACTGCCCTCAATATATATATTTAAGTTGGTTCAAGTTGGATTCATTTTAATATTTCCCAAAATAGGGAGTTTGGATGAGACTACAAGGTTACGAGGTTTTCATCAGATTTTTGCTAGATTATGCCATTAAACTCCGTTCAAACACAAATTCATCTTAGATAACGAGTCCTAGGTCTACGAGGAACATCCCTGCAGAGTAATTTCTTGATAATTCGCTCGGACTACCAGAACCCCGCCAGTAAAAGTTTTCAGAATCACTTCTAATTAAGTCCTAAGTGACTTCAAGTGATGGGTAAATATATCTACCTTCTAGACTCTCGAGAATTTATTAGTTTTTGGCTGAATTAAACAAAGTTGAATTGGATTCAATGTTCTTCGATAAATATCATTATTTGTCGATGCCTACTATTGAAATAGCCTTATTCTCTCAGCGTAAAGGTTGCAGTTGAGTGGAATTACTGGCTTCAGGTTGGAAACTGTTTGGTGAACGAAAGTTAGCATTCGAGGTATGTTAAGGCTTATCCCTTCGGCAAGTTATTCTCATCGTATAGTAGTACCACCTATGCTTTTAAAAGTAGATAATGGCCTTATATGTTGTGATTAGCAGCTACAAGTAGATAATACCTATGTATGTTGTGGTTAGCTGCTATAAGACGTATTGAGACCATACTATAGTACCTCTATCAGGAAAGGGTACGTTAAGTGTGACTAATGCTAGGAGCGCAATAGTGATTTCCCCATTTCATTTATTTACTGTTTAAAAGTACCCTGATGTTATTATGTCGTGCCAAGGCCTTAGAAATTTATGGTTAGCTGTTGGGCCCAAATTAGTATGTTGGACAACATAAGGGCATAGCCGCGCGATATAACTTTCAGTTTGATGCCTATATGGTCAGTAAAGCTCACCCAGAGACCGTTGGCGTACATTGATGCCTCCAGGGCTAGAATTTTATTAGGGTGATCTTACTTTTGATTCGGTGGAACCAATGTTGCCTAGTGAACTGAGTGAAAGCCCACCATATGAGTGGCTATTGTTAGTGACTGTTAGTTTCAGCCGACTCAATGCTTGTTATACAGGTCGCTCAGGGAATCACTCCAATTGTTGCTAGTCAGATAGACCTATGGATACCCTAAGGAGGGAACCTTATTAGTAGATGGATATGGGGCCAACGTCCCATCTTTTCTTATAGATACCCATGAATAGGTGGCCGCGGGCAGGTAGGTCCAGATATACCTGCCTACGAGGCTATGAATTTCCTAGAGAAGTCATATGAAATCTGAGCAGACCAAGTTAATGTCTAAGGGACTAGAACCATAGTAGTACAGTATTACCTTCTGGCTAAGAATTATAGTAAGCTTCCTGTGCAGGGTTAGGGCTGACTGCTCAGGAGCATATCCGATTAGTAGCATCCCTACAATTATTCTAAGTGAGGGAACTAAATAGTTGGTCAGCTGCGACCTTACTATTCGCTTATGAGCTACCATTGTCCTAGCATGACATTCAAAGTATCATTTAAATCACTCCAGACCTCGACCTAGTCTGTCTAGGCCGTAGGGATTATAATCACCGCCAAGACCCTCTGGTTAGGTGTAGGCACACGGGGTGTGCTTGTTGGCAGCTATATCGAGATTGTTCCAGAGGCAAGTAGTGGTCGCGTTAGGCCTAGGGCTAGATATGCCTTTTGAATGGATAGATTTGTAGATTATAATGTAGTGTCCCTAGTTGGAGTAGATCATATTTCATACCACCTCTCGTCATGAACGGCTAAGAGGTTTCTAGATGTACGAACTGCTTTCGGAGATATAGACTGCTTACGAAGCTACGATGCTGCTAATCTTTATGGAGCTATAGATTGCTTACGGTGCTATGATGTTGTAATACTTACGGATCTATTGAATTGCCTACGGGGCCATATATTTTCTGTAAGGACTAAAGAAGATTCTATGGGGCCATATCAAAGTCTATTCACTTATGGACTTCTTCTACACTGTAGCGGCATTACAGACCCTTCATAGAGCCTCGCCTTCTCAGGGTACAGTTACATGGGCGAAAAGGCTCGAATTCAGTTAAGGAACCCAGACGACTCATATTCAGTTATAGGAGCCCAGATGGCTCATATTTAGTTACAGGAGCCCAGTTGGCTTATATTTAGTTACAGTAGCCCAGACGGCTCATGTACAGCCATAGGAGCCTAGATGGCTCAGATACAATTATAGTTACTTGAAGAGCTTCAGGGGTACCAATAGGTGTATGTATACTGATTGATGCCTGCCAGGGCTTATAGGGGCCCAGGTAGGTTATCTCTGTGTTGATTGTACCTTCCAGGCTTATAGGGGCCAGGTTAGATTCTTGTTCGTATGCTTGCCTGCTAGCTATAGCTTATGAATGTATAGTTGTACAGCTTCAGCCCATATACATGTAGTGGTTTACTAGATGCAGGTTATGGATAAGAGAGCTTACAGGTTAACTTCTGCCCTTTCTTGCTATTCACTTTCAATTCTTTATCAGCTTTTAATTAGCTTTTATTACTGCCTTACATATTCGGTACATATTATACTGACGCCCAACTATGGGGCATTGCATACTTGCCTGCAGGTTTAGACAGACAGATCACAAGATCTCTTAGCAGCTATTTTGAGTCAGCAAATTGGCTAGCTCCTTTCATTCGGAGTTGCCAGGTTGTAGAGGTTTATCTGTCTTTTATTTGTATAGCATTTGGGTAGGCCGGGGCCCTGTCCCAACCAATATTTTTATTCTTAGAGGCTTGCAGACTACAATCTTCAGTTAGTTGTTCGTGTTAGCCCTGTGGGGCCTATATTTATCGTGTTTTGTACATTGGTCATGTGGTCCTAGTGTAGCTTTTAGTTAGCATCCTTGTCGGCTGTAGTTGGTATATGACTGCCTGTATTTTTTTGTCATGACTAGACAGCATGGTGGTCTTGTCGGCCCGTATAGGATCCCCTTTATTGTTATGTTGGTAGTGTTAGCTGTTTTCGTTTGCAGGTGCTCCATGTCCTTTTCGGCCTAAGACTGGGTTTACAGCCTAGATATAGCAGTTTGTTATCTTGATTTTGAGTCGTTGGTAGGCACTAGAGGTGCATATGCCCAGCCAGGTTAGCCTAGATCCCAGTATGGAATTAGGTGCCAGTCATGCCTCCCAAGGTAGAGCGTGAAATCCCACCTCCCAGCCTCTTCTCAGTATAACAGTGAGCGTAAGTATTAATTCTATGTTGCCAAGATTAAATAGTAAAGGAGGGCTAGATCCAATGATTCCTGAGGGGGTGTTAGAAAAGTGGTCAAGACCCCTAGTACATAAATAAGCCACCTAGACCTTCACTACAGTAAAGATTAGGATGACAAGTAAGATCGCTAGGAGCAGGCAAGTACAAGTGAGAGTCCTTAAGCAGTAGGTTCCCCAGTAAAAGCAAAGTTTAGATCCAAAATAGACTAATCCCACAGCGGTGTGTGGATATAGGTAGGGAATATCTGGAGAATAAAGCCTTTTTATGTTGAGGGGCAGAGAGATTATATGATGGGAACTGGCCTGAGTGTGGTTCAGGACGATATAGGTAAGTAGACTTGGCCATTAATATCCTTTCCATTACTGTGCATGGGGCACGAACCCCGGATTTTAGCTTGTAGAAGTAAAGAGCAAGGCATGAACATCTAGCTCCGGGGAAGAAAGGAAGCACATCTAGATTGTAGCGAGCTGATAGAGCTTAGAATCATCGTTGAATGTAGAGAAATAAGCATCAGACTAACATTTAAAGGATAGTGGGATTGTAACCTAGAATTTTGCAATATCACCACCAGTTGTGAAGCCGAAGAAGTGACGGTGCGGAGACCGTAGCCTAGTAGAGCCCAGAGACAAGGCCTAGCAGAAGGAGTCATCGGGCTTTGAGATAATAGAGGGCGAAATCTTGAGACCTAGAGGTTGATTCTGCATTCCACATGTGGCAGGGCTTCGTTCGTAGATTGTAGTAGAGTTACACCATGTCCTTTGTTCACTCCACCCAGGTTTGATGAAATCGCACCAGGTTATAAAAGAGATGTACTGGTGGCATAGGAAGAAGAAGGATATTATCAAGTTGTGGCATAGAGCTCCAATAGCCAGCAAGGAGAGGCTAGACATCAGAAATCGAGTAGGCTAAATCAGGGATAGCCGTGCCTGTGCGGAAGTGGGAAGTAGTCAGCACAAAGATAGCTACAGGATACCTCATATTAGGTGTAAATTTGATCCCATTTGAGTCATTACTAAAATGATAATGAGAATCAACTCATTTCTTGTCGGTCAGAATTATGCTGAGTTAAATACTAAAGAACTCGGCCGGCTACATGAAGCCCAAGTGTCTATTAGTTCTGTTAGAAGGGCACAACTCACCATTAGGTGTTGGAAAGGGTGTCAGCACATATTGGGACGTAAATTAAATTGAGTACGACTTCTCATCCCCAGACAAATGGCCAAGCAGAGCACACAATTTAGACGCTCGAAGATATGTACGGGAGTGTATACTAAACTTCAATGAAGTCAAGATAACCATCTACCTCTTATGGAGTTGTATACAATAGCAGTCTCCATTGCAGTATCAAGATGACTCCTTATGCGGCTATACACGAATAGAAATACATATCCCACATAGTATTGTGTGATATGCTCTGAAGTGAGGGAATTAGTGTTAATGGAACATGGCAAGATGCACCAATCAGAAGAAGAGATTGAGCTCCGGAGAGAGAATTTACTGACAGCCTAGGGTCATCAGTATTCCTATTCCAATGTACAGTGTAGGGAGTTGGAGATTGAGGCAGCGATAGGGTATTCTAGAAAATTTCGCCAAAGAAGGGCGTTGTGAGATTTGGCAAGAAGGGCAAGTCCAGCCCTAGATTCACTAAGCTACACTGGATCCTCCAGAAGATCGGCCAAGTGACCTACGAGTTAGAGTTGCCTTTGGGGATAGGATCTGGTCGTCAATGATACACAAGTGCGTTAGAGACCCTTCTCAGGTTTTTCCATTCAAGGATGTTCTGGTTACACGAGAGTCGTCCTACACGGAGACACTATACTAGGTCGTCAGGTCCATAGGAGCTATCTTAAGAACCAAAGATATAGCCTATTAGAATCTTATGGAGGAACAGAAATATAGAAGAGATGAATTCAGAAGCTAAGGATGACGCGAAATCTAGATATCCTCAATTGTTCCAAGCTCTATGACAATAGTATACAAACCCAGAAAATTTCAATTAAGGGAAGATAGTTTCAGATGTTATATAGTTTCCTTTGTTGCTATTGTTATCAATTGCATCCATATATGTGGTAGAACTACGTTATTCAGTTTCTTGTAGCATTGAAACGCCTATGTTGGACTTTCTAGCATTTCAGGTTTTCGGATAGTCCATATTATAGAGAAGACTCTACTAAAATTTTCCCGACTATAGTTAAAGGAATTGAGTCTCTTAAGCTTAAGATTACATTTGAGGACGAATATTCCCGGGGGGGGGGGGGAGGGTTGATGTTATACCCTGTAAGTTCCTATCATTTAACCGATGCATGTATACGTATGTTCAGAGTTTTGGCGTACGACGCATGCGGGAAAAGGCCTGAATAGGGGAGCGCACGAGTGTGTCATCGAGCAAGCAGGAGGCTGAAGCAGAGGTAGGGCGCAAGGAGCGCCACGTTGCGCCTCTATCGTGCCCAACTCTTGGCTCAATAGGAGGCGCGTTATGCCCCCTGCCACCACCTCATATATATTTATATGTTAAGTGTGTACATACATTTCATTTTAAAAATTTCCTAAAATCAGATCCTCGCCGCTTCGAAGCTTCCTCTCTATTTTTCATCCATTTTTCACTGATTTACGCCGTTAAACTCCATCCAAATGCAAATTCATCTTGAATAACGAGTTCCAGGCCTATGAGAAACGTCCCTGCCAAGTTATTTTGTGAAAATTCGCTCAATGCCAGTCATGCCTCCCATGGTGGGGTGTGACATAGTAATATGTGTAGCTCCCAATATGAAATGACCCCAAAATCTAATGGGAATGTGGCCCTAAAACTTGAGGGCTCTGGCAACCTCAAGTATGTGTTTATGCTTCCTCTCACAAATGCCATTTTGTTGTGGGGTGTATATGCAAGTTATTTGATGAATTATTCCCAACTTAGTGAACAAATTTTGGCATTCGGTGTTAATAAACTCAGATCCATTATCAGTTCTTATTGCCTTAACTGATGATTCAAACTGACTCCTTACCAAAGTAAAGAAAGTTTGTAGAATCACAAACACATCACTCTTTGATTTGATAAGAAAAATCCACAACATCCTTGTACAATCATCACCAATAGTCACAAAGAATCTGTTACCATCAAAGGTAGGAACCTTAAAAGGACCCCAAACATCTACATGTAACAATTGAAATAGACCTGAATATATAGATGTACTGTGAGAGAATGGAAGTCTATGTTGCTTAGCTAATGGACAAATAGTGCAGTTCTATATTTTAGAAGAGCATTTCTTGGAGGGAATTTGAAGTAAATGTGCTGGAACATTGGAGGAAGTATGTACTAGCCTTTTATGCCAAAGAGAAATCTGAGAGTGTGATGCACTGCTACCATCCTGAGAAACTAGAGAGTGATTTGGGCTGTGTTTTCCTCTACAAGAACTATGAGTGAGCAAGAGGTAGAGTCCACTTCTCTCTCTAACAATCACCTTCACCTACCCACTGTAGAAGTCCCGAAATGTGAAGAAATCAAGAAAGAAGTTCACTGAACATTGTAAGTCTCTAGTAATTTTGGAAATAAACAAGAGGTTGAATTTAAAATCCGAGATAAAAAGCACATTTCTAAAGATATCATGCTTGTCCATATAATAAGATCCAGTATGTGTGACATCAGTCGTATCACCCTTAGGCAGATGAACTTTCCTTGGATCAGTAAGTTGTTGCTTTTCCAGCAGATGTTCATGTGGTGTCATATGATTGGTAGCACCAAAGTCTACTACTCAATCATCTTGACCAGTATCTACTAATAGAACAGTGATGTTACCTATTGCTGAAGTGTTAGTACTTGTTACTTGTGATGAACTTCCAACATTATTGGTCTGTGTTGCAGAAGAAACTATTTCCTTGCCTCCCTGCAGATTTGATTTGCTAAGCATATGCAATATTTGATTGTACTGCTCATTAGAGAATGTCATACCTCTTCCGAAGTAGTGCTCACTATTGTTATAGTTTCTCCCATGATCTGTGTTTCCTGAACTTCCCCTTCCATAGTTATGGGACACATTCTCACCACCAGTCTCCGTTCCTCTACCATAATAATTCACTAACTCACTAACAACATTGTGAGCCGTATGATATCTCCCTTTTTAGACTTAATATTGTTGGTTTATACTTCTTTCTTCTTCCTCTCAAAATCTAGTGGATATCCTATGAATTTAAAATAGATTGCCTTGACATGTCCTTTGCGTTTACAATGATCACAAAATGCATTTGGATTATCTCCCATTTTCATACTAATTATTGTTGGTGTATCCTTATTTCTTCTTCCTCTCAAAATCTGGTGGATATCCTATCAATTTATAACAGATTTCCTTGTCATGTCCTTTGCATTTACAATGATCACAAAATGCATTTGAATCATATCTAGAGTAAAATGGCTTCTTCTGTCTGTACATAGGATCTGGACCATTTTTGGTTGTCATGAAAGCATTCATCTCAGTATGCATCTCAGTCTTATGTTCTTGAGATATACTTCTTTGACTCTCCCTCTCAATCAACTTAGAGTAATCCTTATTCAATGAAGGCAGAGGTATCATCATAAGAATCTGGTCTCTTGCTTGTTCATATGTGTCATGCCCCACCTTGGGAGGCATGAGTGGCACCTAGTGTCACACTGGAATCCTATCGACCTGGCTAGGCTTATGCACATCTGGTGCGTGCCTGCAACTCCATTCAAGAAAACAACGAGCTATATCTTGGTTGTGAACACAGCCTCCAATTGACAAGGGCGTATAGCCACCTGTAAAAGAAAACAGCTAACCAACAACAAGCAATAAAAGGGAATCCTACGCGGGCGGACAAGACCACAATGCTGTCTAGTTTTAGCGGAATGAAAATCAGGAGACTACAACTATACTATAGCCGACAAGGCCACTAACTAACAGCTACAAGGCCCCACATGGCCATCACATGAAATGAAACATATATGGGCCCCACACGGCCAACAACAAAATGAGCCACTGGAAGTCTATAATCTGCAAGCCTCTAGGAGTGGAATAATGATCGAGACAGGGCTCCGACCTACCCATAAACTATACAATCAAAAGAACAAACCTTCTAACTATTAGCTCCGGAGGAAGGGAGCTAACTGTACTGCAGACTCTGGCTGAAAGCTAGGAAGGTCCTGATCCGTGTCTATCCGCACCTGCAGGCAAGTAATGCAGCACCTCGGGGATGGGCATCAGTACAATATGAACCGAATATGTAATGCAGAAAAGTAATAACTAACTAAAAGCTGGTAAAACTGAAACTATCAAGGAAGAGAGCAAGAATTTAACCTGAATACCTTTACCGTCTGAATTGCCTAACTAACAAGTTTATATTTACAAACAAGAACCTAACCGAGCCCTCATAAGCCTAGAAGATACAAACAACAGAATAACCTACCTGGGCCCCATAAGCCCTGACAAGTACAACATTGTCCACTCCTGCTATATGACTACTAATGGTTGTAAGCATATTGTAACTCAAGACGACCCACATGACCTCAATCAGATGGATCTCGATAAGGCCCTCGTGGCCTCGGTTTGATGAAACTCACTATGTCCCTCGTGACCTCAGTTTGATAGAGCTCAATATGGCCCTCACGACCTCATTCTAATGGAACTCAATATGGAACCACATCTGAAAACCCAACGTTAAAACCAAAACCAATCTAGCTAGGGTTAACTCTAATGAGGGTACTATTTTATTGTTATCATCTCAATCCATTTCATAACAACTGACCACAATAGGTTTACTCCAAAGTACTATAGATACAAAACTCGTATTAACTTTACGATGAATGTAACTTGCCGAAAAGACAGCCTTACATACCTCGAGTGCGGACTTTCATTTAACTGGCAACCGATGGTTCTATCCAATTGCAGCCCTGATACTGGAGAATAGGGCTAATTTCAATACTAATCTTGGAAAAAATAATAACTTTTAATACTAATAATAACTACAATTCAACTCTAAATAATTCGGCAAAAAACAATAAATTTCTTGAGAACTCAGAAGGGAGAAATACTCACCTAAGGCCCGTGGCTGTTTAGGAATCAATCTAAAACAATTCTGACAACTTTTACCCGCCGGAGCTCCAATTTTCCGAGTGAATTTTTGGGAAATAACTCCATAATAATGCTTCCCATAGGCCTAGAACTCATTACCCAAAGTTAATTTAAGTTTGGATGGCGTTTGGTAGCGTAATCGAACGAAAATATGAAGAAAAGTGTGTGTACTCTTTGTTTTAGATGTGGGTATATATGTTCAAATGATCCAATTTTAACTAAGGGAGGTTATATATAGTTGGGTTGTGGACTGGGGGTGTGCAGCGCGCCCCTTATCGCGCTTCTTTAGCAACGACGCACTACTACCTGTGCCAGGGCAGACTATGCGACACGGCGCCCAACGCGCCGGCCCCTTGGCTTCGATCGTCCCGTCCGTTTTATGATGCACTCGTGTGTTCCCCTCCCAAGCCTTCTCCTGGGTGTTTCATATGTCAAAATTCTCTATGTACATGTGCACATGACGATTGTACTATAGATATTTACGGGATGTAACATCCTCCCCCCCCCAGGAACATTCATCCTCGAAGTTCATCTTCGGGCTTAAAAGAGTTAACTCTTTTGACTAACATTTAGAAAAAATTTGGCAGAGTCTCCTCTGTAAAGTGGATTATACGAAAACGTAAAATGTATAAAAGTCTAACATAGGCGTCTCACAGGATGCTATAAATAGCTATTTCACCACAGAGAGGTAGTTAACTAGGTCGTATTGATAACATAAGTAGTGAAATGACAACTGAATAACAATATCACCTTAACTGTATAATCTGAATCAATCCTGGAACAAGTAAGGATATCTAGATCTCATGTCGTCCTCAGCTTCCCAGGTCATCTCTTCTTTGTTTCTGTTCCTCCAAAACACTTTAATAGAGGATACATCTTTAGTTCTCAGTTTGCGGACCTGTCTATCTAGTATTGCAACTAGAACTTCTTCGTAAGCTAACTCCTCAGTAACTTGAATGTCCTCAACTTGCACAACTCAGGACGGGTCCCCTATATACTTTCGCAACATGTACACATAAAATATTGGGTGAACAGACTGTAATTCTGAAGGTTAAGTCTAATTCATATGCCACTCGGCCTATCCTTCGGATGATCTGATACAGCCCAATAAACCTCGGGATAATCTTGTTATTGCCAAATCTCATCATGCCCTTCATTAGTGACACTTTAAGCAATACCCAATCATCTACATTAAACTCCAAGTCTCTATGCCGTATGTTGGAGTAGGACTTCTGGGGACTCTGGGCTGTCAGTAACTGCTCTCTGATAAGTTTCACTTTCTTTTCTGACTAATGAACCATATTTGGTCCAACTAACTCTGCCTCTCCTACCTCATACCATCCGATGGGGGACCTGCATTTCCTCCCATATAATGCCTCATAAGGCGCCATCTGAATTGCAGAATGATAATTGTTATTATATGCAAATTCAATGAGGGGAAACGCTCATCTCAACTTCCTCCAAAATCTAAAACATACGCCCGTAACATATCCTCGAGCGTCTGAATGGTGCACTCTACCTGAACGTTTGTCTGAGGATGGAATGTTTTACTCAGATTAACCAGTGTCCCCAAACCTTTTTGAAATGATTTCCAAAATTTAGCCGTAAACTGTGCCCCCCTGTCTAAGAAGATAGATGTTGGGACTCCGTGCAATCGGACTATTTCTTTAATATATAGCTCGGCGTAATATTCTGCTGAGAATGTAGTCTAGACTGGCAAGAAGTGAGATGATTTCAATAATCTATGAACAATCACCCAAATAGAGTCAAATTTGCGTCTGGTATGGGGTAGTCCTATTACAAAGTCCATATTAACTGCCTCCTATTTCCACATAGGTATAGCCATTTCCTGAGTTAGTCTGCCAGGCTTCTGATGTTCAGCCTTTACCTGCTGACAATTAGGACACTTTGCTATAAATACGGCTACATCTTTTTTCATTCCCGGCCACCAATATATCTCTTTTATGTCATGGTACATCTTCGTCGAACCCGGATGAAGAGAGTAATGAGAGTAATGTACCTCTGCCATAATCTGCTGGGGAGCCCTGCTACATCTGGAACGTAGAGACGACCTCTGTACCTCAAAACCCCGTCTCTGGTTACCTCAAAAGCTGATAATCCACCTTGCTGAATTTTATCTATAAGCTGTGCTAAATAAGGATCTTCATACTGCCACTCTTTTACCTCTACCACCAGGGACGATACTGCTATATTCTAAATTATATCCCCATTATCCTCTGAATCCACTATCTGAACTACTAAACTGGCTAGCCGGTGCAATACTCAGGCCATTTCTCACTGTTCTGGTCTCAGATATGCAAAACTGCCCATGGATCGGCGGCTGAGGGCATCTGTGACAATATTGTCCTTCCCTGGTCAATATAAGATATTCACGTCATAGTCTTTCAACAATTCTAGCCAATGGCGCTGTCATAAATTCAGCTCTTTCTACGTGAAAATGTACTGGAGGCTTTTATGATCCATGAAAATAACCACATATACACCATACAAGTAATGCCTCCATATTTTTAAGGCATGAACCACTACAGTTAACTCCAGGTCATGGGTGGGAGAGTTCCTTTCATGTTTCCTCAATTGCCTTGAAGCATACACAATTACCTTCCCATGTTGCATCAAAACACACCCCAACCCAACGCCTGAACTGTTACGACCCGAACAGAGGCCCGAATCATAGACACAGGACAAGGGACCCCGAGAGACCCCGAGTCAACCCATGGCATAAGCATACATCTAACTCAATCAATAAACTCGAGAATCAACAATATAAACTCAGCGGAAGTCTAACTCAACATAACATCAAAATACATACGTGAGTCTGAAAAGCCTCTAATCTAGACGAGTTGATGGGACAAGACCCCAACTAACTCAACAAGCTCAAAACTGAAATACATAAAGAATGATAGATAATCTGGTCCTCAAAAGATGAGGACTCACCAATAAGAAGTCGCTAACCCCGATAAGCTTCCTAAGAACGGGGCTAAAGCTGAGAGCTGAATCCATATCATGAAATGATATAACATAGGAAGTGTGCGGTCAGTACGTGGAATATACCAATTATGCAAGGTAAGTAAAATCACTTAAATAAAGTAAATCATTTAAAACAATTCATATCATATCATAATCTTTCAAATCTGACAGGAGGGTTTGCATGCACTCTTTCTGAAATCATGAACTTTTCATAGACATGACTATACATAGCTTTATAACATCATAGCTGACTCGAATGACTCAAGCCTGAAGTATGACATTTATAAGAAAAGCTGAACAATGAGTCAAACCTTGCTTTTAGAACATACAACTATAAAATAATATCCATGAGTAATGAGTATGCATATCTGAATCATACAGACAATGGGATAGTCGTCACTTAACCGACATACCACGATAGAGCTTATGTGGTCTCGACTATCACACTCAAGTGGGCAGAGCCATCCAAAACCTTGCCATGGCTAAGGATGGTACCATGATATTGATATCAAGCTAAAGGCCCATTTGGCCAAGGGGAAGCTCACAAGGGAGGTCCCAAGACATATAATAGTATTAACCTACGTTGGTGCGTAGTTCTGGGGCATAGGGTGATCGACCCTTAGCCCGCTCGTTGCTAGACTCTTCTCCCAAAAACATGTATATGCTCTACATAGCATATAACGAAGCTCAACATCGTCTATTGATGAAGCTCAACATGATATCATGCATAGACTCAACATCGTATGAAAATGAAGCTCAATAATAACATACATCTCAATCGAATTCATGCATATAAGAAACTTTAGTTTAAAACATACCACAAGCTAAACATACTTGGGAGACCTTAATCCAAAACCATGAAGTAAGCTATACACAGGAAGATTTAACTCAAACATAACACAAGCCAAAATATGGAATTTGGGAGACTTCACTCCAGAACAATGCGGTAAGCTTATTTCGGGAAAATCGTCATTTGAAATCAACATGTGGGCATTGCCCAAAGATTTATCATACTTAGAATTGCTCAATTCTCATTGAATACATAATTATAGACATGGATAGTAAAATCTTGCTTTGCATCATAATATCTCATCATCATCACATTTACTTCGTAAATCTTACTTTTCATGATCATATCATCAATGGGCTTCAACATTCATAAAAGCTAGAAAAATAATTTTTAATTGAAATCATTGTAAAATCATCCCATGCTTCACAATTCGATAATAAAATCATAATCAATTCATACCCATGTAAAGAAATTGAGCATTCATGCATTTGGGTAAAAACCCCACACTTGATCATAGGAGACTTTCATAATTCAATAGAAATTGGGCATGGGTGTGGAAGAAGACACCCACTCATAACCCTATATACGGAGAAGGGATGATTCACCACTTCCCTGATTTCCCAAGACGAGATTCCAATGGAAACCTTGAAGACTTGATTTAAAACACCTCTTTAACCGTTCAACTTTGCATGCATGAAATAAAATAACTTAGAATAGGTTTTTCCCTCTTAACACCCTTCAAAATGAGCCTTAAACGATGTAGTATAGGCCTTAGAAACTTAGATATTATGAAAAGACCCTTACTGAATTCGCAAGAAAATACTGCCAGGTGGTCCTAACGGATGACCTGACGGATCGTGGTCCTTGGCAACGACTCGTTGCCTAGCTCGTTAAGTACACTGCCTGCCTAATCTCCTGGGCTTGTAACGATTGACATGACGACTCGTTAGGGGTGACCACGACTCGTGGTCACCAATCATCAGGTGCACTGCCTTAACTCCTTCCTCTTTCCTTCTACCTCACCCCACGGCTGATCTGACGACTCGTAGGGTCTGACCATGAGTCTTTGCAGTCGTGGTCACCAATCATCAGGTGCACTGCCTTAACTCCTTCCTCTTTCCTTCTACCTCACCCCACGGCTGATCTGACGACTCGTAGGGTCTGACCATGAGTCTTTGCCACGCCCGTGGGGAACCCTTTCTTCCAATCTTCCCAACTCTTCACTGGCCTTCCCACGAGTAACCTGACGACTCGTGGGCTATCCTGATGATTCGTCCCATGACTCGTCCTGAGTCTGCAACATAAATTTCATAATTTTTGCCTATTTTAACTCCCGGGTCCTCTCTTTAAGTTCTAGGGGTATAACAATATGTCCCCCTTGGGAACATTCGTCCTCGAATGTTGGAAACAAGAAGAAAATGGAAATATACAATTATCATACTCAAATACTGATCATTTAAATCGAATTTTTTATGGAATGACTACCTCCGATTCATAACACATGGTTGAACTGATCTCATGCTTCACATACACATCCATGGACATAAAAGAAATTTGAACACGTGAACTGAACATGAAAACTAAATAGAGTCATAGAGCAAAACTGATACCTCAAGTTGGAACTGAACCGGTAGAGAATAAATGTGTGTATTTAGCAATCATATTCACTTTGGCTTCCGTCGTAGCTCCCTCAACATGCTGATTCCCATAAGATTTTAACTGAAGCTACTTCTTTTCTCCTTAGCTTCCGAACTTGACGATCTAGTATTTCCACTAGAATTTCCTCATAGCTAAGGCTTTCCTTTACACCAATGCTGTCCATTGAGACTACTAGGGCTGGATCTCCCAAACATTTCTTCAAAAGCGACATATAAAACATGGGATGCACGGAAGATAACTCTAAGGGCGAGTCCAACTCATATGCTACCTTCCCAACTCTTCTACTAATCCGGTAGGGACCAACATAGCGGGGACTAAGTTTTTCTTTCTTTCCAAACCACATGACTCCCTTCATGGGAGATACCTTTAGAAATACCCAATCATCTACTTCGAACTCCGAATCTCTTCTCCTCACATCAGCATATGACTTTTGATGACTCTAAGCGGTTTTTAGCCTGTCCTTTATCATCTGAACCTTCACCACAGCCTCATGAACTGAATTAGGACCTATCATAGCTGCCACACAAACCTCAAACCATCCGATGGGTGATCTACACCTCCACCCATAAAGAGCCTTGAACGCTTCCATTTGGATGCTGGAGTGATAGTTGTTATTATAAGAAAACTCGATCAGGGGCAAGTGATAATCCCAACTACCTTTGAAGTCCATCACACATGCTCCCAGCATATCCTCGAGAGTCTGGATTGTTCATTCCACCTGGCCATCCGTTTGCGGATGAAACGCTATGCTGAGTTTAACCTGAGTCCTAACCCCTTTTTGAAAATACTGCCAAAACTTAGCAGTAAACTAAGTACCTCAGTCCGAAATAATAGACAAGGGCACTCCATGAAACCAAACCAACTCCCAACTATACAGTTTGGCATAATCATCCGCTGAATCTATGGTTTTGACCGGTAGAAAGTGTGCAACCTTAGTCAACCTGTCCACCACAACCATATAGAATCACACTGTCGGGGTAATCCTATTATGAAATCCATGTTGATCTCTTCCCACTTTGGAGTAGGAATGCTAATATCCTGAAGTACTCCTCTTGACCTTTGATATTCAACCTTTACTTGTTGGCAATATTGGACACCTAGCTAAGAACTCTATAATATCCTTCTTCATGCCATCCCACCAATAGATTTCTCGTAAGTCATGATACATCTTGGTTGCACCTAGATGGATAGAATACCTAGTTCCGTGTGACTCATGCATTATCCAGCTCCTTAAATCATCCACATCTGGAACACACAAATGACCTTGGTACCGCAGCACACCATCTCCCCCATGGGAGAAGACTTCCACCTTCTGACTTCAAATGGCTTCCTTCAGCTTCACCAAAATCAGATCTTCATCTTTATTAGCTTTCACATCAGTCACCAATGATGATTCTGATCCGTTTTGCATGACAACATCACCATCGGTTGAGTCGACCAACCTAACTCCCAACCTTGCAAGTCAATGGACATTTTTCACTAGCTCCTTTCTTCCCTCATCCACATGGGACACACTCTCCATAGAGAGCCTGCTTAGTGCATCTGCTACCACATTAGCCTTATCTGGGTGGTAAAGGACACTCATGTCATAGTCTTTAAGTAGCTCTAACCACCTCCTTTGCCGTAGATTGAGGTCCTTCTGCGTGAAAACATATTGTAAGCTCTTATGGTCCGTAAATACATCCACATGGACCCCACATAAATAATGTCGCTATATTGTCAAGGAGAATACCACCGCTGCCAACTCTAGATCATGGGTTGCGTAATTCTTCTCATGGATCTTTAACTGTCTAGAGGCATATGTTATAACCTTACCCCGCTGCATCAATACACACTCGATTCCAATTCTCGAAGCATCACAATACACAACAAAACTGTCTGTACCCTCAGGTAGTGTCAACACTAGTGCGGTAGTGAGTCGAGTCTTCAATTCTTGAAAGCTATTCTCACAAGCCTTTGACCATTGAAACTTTATCTTTTTCTGAGTCAGCTTGGTCAATGGTGCAGCAATTGATGAAAAACCCTCAACACACCTCCAGTAGTAGCCAGCTAGACCCAAGAAACTCCGAATGTCTAAGGGATCCACCAGTCTAGACCAATTCTTCACCGCCTCGATCTTTTGCGAATCTACCTTGATGCCCTCAGTCGATACCACATGGCCCAAAAATGCAACCGAGTCCAACCAAAACTCACACTTGCTGAACTTTGCATACAACTGGTGATCCTTGAGAGTCTGCAACACTACTCTCAAATGAGCGGCATGCTCCTCCTCGCTTCGAGAGTATATAAGAATATCATCGATGAACACAATCGCGAACATGTCTAGATATTTCTTGAACACCCTGTTCATCATATCCATGAAAGTTATGGGGGCATTGGTTAGTTCAAAAGATATAACAACAAATTCATAGTGACTATATCGAGTCCTGAAAGTAGTTTTGGGGATGTCACTCTCCCGAACCCTGAGCTGGTGATAACCGGACCAGAGATCAATCTTGGAGAAGCACTTGGCACCCTGAAGTTGATCAAACAAATCGTCAATCCTGGGTAAAGGATACCTGTTCTTAACGGTGACCTTGTTCAATTGCCAATAGTCAATACACATGCGAAGGGAACCATCCTTCTTTCAGACGAAGAGAACCGGTGCACCCCATGGAGACTTGCTCGGTGTAATGAAGCCCTTATCTAGCAGGTCCTTCAACTGATCCTTCAACTATTTTAGCTTGGCTGAAGCCATCTTGTATAGAGGAATAGATATAGGTTGCGTGTTGAGAAGAAGGTCAATACCGAAATCAATCTCTCGCTCGGGAGGAACACCTGGAAAATCATCAGGAAAGACTTCTGGATACTCACATGCTACTGAAACTGACTGGATAGTCAGGGTTTCAGACTCAGAATCCTTAACCCTAACTAGATGGTAGATGCAACCCTTAGAAATCATCTTTTTGGCCTTAAGGTAGGAAATGAATCGACCTATAGGCACAGCTGAACTACCCTTCCATTCTAAGACTGGCTTACCCAAAAATCTGAACTCTACTAACCGAGTTCTACTATTAACTGAAGCATAGCATGCAAATAGCCAATCCATGCCGAGAATAACATCGAAATCGGTCATGGCTAACTCTATCAAATCTGTTGAGGTGACCTTATGAAGGACTGAGACTAGGCAACATCTATACACCCGTTTAGCTACAACTGAGTCACCTACTGGAGTGGAAACTGAGATGGGTTCTGACAAGACATCGGGACTAATTCTGAAGCTACTGGCCACATATGGTGTCACAAAAGACAAGGTAGCCCCCAGATCTCGTAAAGCATATACATCAATATGGAAAACTTGGAACATACCAGTGACCACATCCGGGGAGACCTCCTTCCCCTGCCGGGATGCTAAAGCTTAGAATCTGTTCTGGCGTTGACCTCCAGCTGTGCTAGTAGATTCCCCCTGATGTGCTGAGTGTACGGGAGGGGCTGCTGAACTAGAAGTTGGGCTTCGGCCCCCAACCTGGTCCTGTCTCGCAGCTGGAAAATCTCTGAGCATGTGTCCAGTTTTCCCACATCCAAAACAAGCTCCTGAACCTGCCAAACACTGGCCTGTGTGCCCTCGCCCACACCTGCGACAAGCTGGGATGCTGGAATCTGCGGGCCTACTGCTATGACCCCTTGATCCTAATGTCCGCCCTCTCTGATCATGTCTGGGCCTAGATGGCACACTCAACGCTGATGATGCTGGGGTCGATGATCTCTGGTGGGTCTATTGTTAATGCACACCACCGGACCTCTGTTGAGAGAATTTGTGGTCCTTCATCCTGGCCCTCTTAGCCTCCCTCTCTCTCGAATGTGCCGCCTCCATCTGCTGGGCATACAACACCATCTGAGGAAAGTCCATATCCTGGTGCAGCATGGCTATCCTGCAGTCTTTGTCCAAATAACCTGCGACTCCATGGACGAATCTACTCACCTACATCCTCTGATCTGCTACCAACTTTAGAGAATATTTTGATAAGCGAGTGAACTCAAGGGCATACTCTTGTATAGTCATTCTCCCTTGCTTCAAATTCACAAACTTAGCTGCTATCAACTCCCTCATCTCCCGAGGGAAGAACGGGTCTACAATTCCAACCTGGAACTCTTCCCAAGTGACCGAACATGCTCCTACAATCCTGCTATCCTTCCATTGATGAAACCAGATATGTGTGACTCCTTTTAGCTGATAAGAATCTAACTCGGCACACTCCACCCCATTTACCCACATGACTTGGGTGATCTTGATAATCTCGTCTATAAACTCATATGGGTCCTCATCTACCTTCGACCCTGCGAGCTCCGGAGGGTTCATCCTCAAGAAGACCCTGACTCGATCCGCCGCTGCATTTCCATTTATTGGAACATGCGCAATGGCCTGCTGATTGATCTGGGCGGTTAAGGCCTGCGCAACCTTCTGAATAGCGGCCCAAAACTCAACATGGGCAGCCGGCTCCGATGCCTAAGGCTCCTGAACTAGTGTGGTTGGATGATGCCCATAACCATTTCCATCCTCATGGCCTTCACCACCTCCATTCCTCCATCCATTCATTCTTCGAGGAGCAATGATTCTACATTCGCGAATAGCATGAATTAGAAGGATAGAAAGACTTTTCATCGCATGACATGGATCATGAAAGAAAGGGACATTTCCTAAACATCTCATAGCCTCTTTGTCATAAGTGTGGCACGCTTCACACCCATGAAAAAGATGCTACTTAACATGGCATTCAGACATCCTAGGACACTTCAAACCTATGGATCTGACACCAAGTTTGTCACAACCCGAACAGAGGCCCGGATCGTAGACACGGGACAAGGGACCCAAGAGACCCCGAGTCGACCCATGGCACAAGCATACATCTAACTCAATCAATAAACTGAAGAATCAACAATATAAACTCAGTGAAAGTCTAACTCAACATAAAATCAGAATAAGCATCCGAAGCTGAATACATACATGAGTCTGAAAAGCCTCTAATCTGGATGAGTTGATGGGACAAGACCCCAACTAACTCAACAAGCTCAAAATTGAAATACATAAAGAAAGATAGATAGCCTGGTCCTCGAAAGATAAGGACTCACCAATAAGCAGACGCTAACTCCGATAAGCTTCCTAAGAACGGGGCTGAAGCTGAGAGCCGAATCCTGTATCATGAAACGATACAGCATAGGAAGTATGCGGTCAGTAAGTGGAATGTACCGAGTATGCAAGGTAAGTAAAATCGCTTAAATAAAGTAAATCATAATTCATATCATATCATAAGCTTTCAAATCTGAGAGGAGGGTTGGCATGCACTCTTTTTGAAATCATAAATTTTTCATAAACATGACTATACATTGCTTCATAACATGATAGCTGACTCGAATAACTCAAGGATGAAGTATGACATTTATAAGAAAAGATGAATAATGAGTCAAACCTTGCTTTTAGAACATGCATGTATAAAATAATACCCATGAGTAATGAGTATGCAAATCTAAATCATATAGACAATGGGAGACTCGTCACTTAACCGACATACCACGATAGATCTTACGTGGTCCCCACTATCAAACTCAAGTAGGAAGAGCCGTCCAAAACCTTGCCAGGGTGAAGGATGCTACCATGATATCGATATCAAGTTGAAGGCCCATTCGAGCAAGGGGAAGCTCACAAGGGAGTTCCCAAGACATATAATAGTATCAACCGATGTTGGCGCGTAGTTCTGGGGCGTAGGTTGATCGACCCTTAGCCCGCTCGGTGCTACACTCTTCTCCCAAAAACATGCATATGCTCTACATCATATATAACAAAGCTCAACATCATCTATTGATGAAGCTCAACATGATACCATTCATAGACAACATCGTATGAAAATGAAGCTCAATAATAACATATATCTCAATCGAATTCATGCATATGAGAAACTATAGCTTAAAATATACCACAAGCTGAACATACTTGGGAGCCATTGCTCCAAAACCATGTGGTAAGCTATGCATATGAAGATTTAAATCAAACATACCACAAGCTAAAATATGAAATTTGAGAGACTTCACTCTAAAACAATGCGGTAAACTTATTTCGGAAAAATCATCATTTGAAATCAACATGTGGGCATTGCCCAAAGTTTTATCATACTTAGAATTGCTCAATTATCATTGAAGATATAATTATAGACATGAGTAGTTTCAAATCATGCTTTTGATCATAATATCTCATCATCATCACATTTACTTCGTAAATCTTACTTTTCATGATCATATCATCAATGGGCTTCAACATTCATAAAAGCTAGAAACATAATGTTTAATTGAAATCATTGTAAAATTAGCCCATGCTTCAAACTCTAATAATAAAATCATAATCAATTCATATCCATGTAAAGAAATTGAACATTCATGCATTCGGGTAAAAACCCCACACTTGATCATAGGAGATGTTCATGATTCGATAGAAATTGGGCATGGGTGTGGAAGAAGACACCCACTCATAACCCTACATATCTAAAAGGAATGATTCTACCACTTCCCTGATTGCCCAAGATGAGATTCCAATGGAAACCTTAAAGACTTTCTCTAAATCACCTTTTCAACCTCTCAACTTTGCATGCATGGAATGAAATAACTTAGAATAGATTTTCCCTAAAACCCTTCAAAATGAGCCTTAAACAACGTAGTATAGTCCTTAGGAACTTATAAATTATGAAAAGACCCTTACTGAATTCGCAGGAAAATACTACCAAGTGGTCCTAACGAACGACCTGGAGGATCGTGGTCCTTGGCAACGACTCGTTGCCTAGCTCGTTAAGTACACTTCCTGCCTGATCTCCTGTGCTCGTAGCGACTGACATGAAGACTCGTTAGGGGTAACCATGACTCATGGTCACCAATCATCAGGTGCACTTTCTTAACTCCTTCCTCTTTCCTTCTACCTCACCCCACAACTGACCTGACGACTCGTTGGGTCTGACCACGAGTTGTTGCCGCACTCGTGGGGAACCCTTCCTTCCAATCTTCCCAACTCTTCACTGGCCTCCCCACGAATGACCTGACGACTCGTGGGCTATCCTGACAAGTTGTCCCATGACTCGTCCTGAGTATGCAACATAAATTTCACAATTTTTTCCTATTTTAACTCCCAGGTCTGCTCTTTAACTTCACGGGGTATAACATGAAGCGTCACAATACACTGTGTAACCCTCTAAACCTTCTGGCAAAGCTAACACTGGCCCCGATGTCAATCTATTTTTCAGTTCCTGGAAACTCTGCTCAAGAGCCTCGGTCCAATGAAATTTGGCTGCTTTATGGTTCAATTTAGACAAGGGCACTGACAGGGTATAAAATCCTTCCTCAAACCTTCTATAATACCAAGCTAAACCCAGGAAACTGTGAACCTCCATTGGAGATGTAGGCCTAGGCCATGTCTTTACTACCTCAATTTTCTGTGAATCAACCTGAATACCAGCCTCTATACAATGTGGCCCAGGAAAGCTATAGAATTTAACCAGAACTCACATTTAGAAAACTTTGCATATAGCGATCTCTGAGGATCTAAAGTACCATTCACAAATGATCTCTATGTTCCGCTTCTGAGCGGGAGTATACTAGAATGTCATCAATGAATACTATTACAAATAAGTCTAAATACGGCCTAAAGATACTACTCATCAAATCCATGAACACTGCTGGGGCATTCGTCAACCCGAAGGACATAACGAGGAACTCGAAATGACCATACCTAGTCCTGAATGCTGTATTCGGAATATCTTTCTCCCGAACCCGTACTTGGTGATACCCTGACCTTAAGTCGATCTTAGAGAAATACTTTGCCCCTCATACCTGATCAAACAAATCATCTATCCTAGGAAGCAGGTATTTACTTTTAATGGTAACTTTATTTAACTGCTGGTAGTCTATGCACATGCGGAGAGAGCCATCTTTCTTTCTCACAAACAAAACTGGCACACCCTATGGTGAAGTATTCGGCCTGATGAAGCCCTTATCTAACAAATTTTTCAACTGTTCCTTCAGTTCTCTCAATTCAGTAGGAACCAATCAGTATGGCAGGATGGATATAGGCTGAGTACCTGGTAATAAGTCGATAGAGAAATCCATTTCCCTCTTTAAGGGAATACCAGGAAGTTCATCTAGGAACACATCTAGGAACTCATTAACTACTGAAATTGATTGGAGAGTCGTGGATTCTGCTTGCATATCCTGAACCCTGACAATATGGTAGATACAACCCTTTGCTATCAACTTTTTCGCCCGGAGATAGGATATAAACTTCCCTTTTGGCGTAGTTGTATTACCCCTCCACTCACGCACTACTTCCCCTAGAAAGTGAAATCAAACAATTCTGGTCCAACACTCTATAGTGGCGTAACATGGTGCCAACCAATCCATACCCATAATCACATCAAAATCGATCATTTCTAATTCTATTAGATCTATTGAGGTCTGGAGACCAATGATCTCTACTGTACAACCCCAGTAAATTCTTCTAGCGATAATAGAGTCACCAATGAGGGTAGATACTGAAAAGGATCGCTGAAGCAACTCTGGTACTATATCAAACTTTTGGGCCACTAACAGAGTAACATACGACAAAGTGGAGCCCAGATCTATCAAAGCATAAACTAAGTGAGAGAAAACATCTAATGTACCTATCACAACATCTGGTGATGACTCAGACTCCTATCGCCCTGGTAATGCATATGTACGATCCTGACCGCTGCCTGAACTGGATGCCCCTGATCTACCTCGACTCTATCGGCTGGAGCTGAGGGCCTATTCCTGCAGAAGGTGCTGGGGCATACGAACCTACTGAGGATCTATTCTGCTGGTCCTAGCCACTCTAGCATCTAGTCAGGCAATCTCTCATCATGTGTCCCTACTTCTCGCAAGTATAACAGGCGGTGGAACCATACTTGCACCTTCCCAGAAGCTACCTATGGCAAGTACTGCATCGGGGTACTGCTAACTCTATCTGTTCTGGCCCCCTCTGCTGCTGCGAGCCTGGTACTCGTGAACTGCTGCCGGGGCCTGACTGCCTCCGATGATCTGATCTGTTGTCCTGTTGTTGCTAAAATGGGGGCCTAAGTGGCCTACTTGAGAAATGGGGCCTGGGCCCGCCCTAAAAGTCTGCCTGAAAATCTGTGGGCCTAGCCCTTCGACGATGTTCCTGACCTGACCTTTCCATGGCGTACTGGTGTTGTCTGAGCTCCTCTATATTCTAAGAAAAAGCCTGGATTTGTAAACTATCCATATCCTCTCGCAGGGTGGCTATAATGCAAGATTCCACATATTCTGGCACAAGTCCCATAATAAACCGGTGTACCCTGGCTGGCATAGTGTCGACAAACGAGGGCGCATATCTTGCTAAGGAGTCAAACCTCAATGCATATTCTCTGAAACTCATTCTGCCCTGCTCTAGATATAGAAACTGCTCTACTCTGTCGGACCTCTCATGGAAAATAATGATCTATGAAAGCCTCAGAGAAGATAGGCCACGTAGGTGGATGTGCATCTCTACCTCAGGATCTTTCCCAACTCTCGTACCACAAAACTACTACATCTCGCAATTTGAATACTGCTAACTCAACTGATTCTGTGGATGAGGCATGCATGACCCTGAATATTCTCTACAGCTAATCTATGAAGTTCTGGGGGTCCTCTCTATGATCTATTCCAGTAAACTAAGGGGGACTCAAGGCTAGGAACTCACGAACTCTCGAACTACCGGGCCCCTCAGCGGGCTCAACGATAGCTAGTACTACGGGCTAAAACTGATGTTGGGGTAGCCATCATCTGAACCAACATATAAAATGCACTCCTGAACTCCTGATCTAATGGCATAGGAATGGCTTAGGGTGGCACTAGTTCCCCTGCTTCCCTAGCGGGCTTTGAGTGCTGTGGTGAGTGCTGGGGAGATCGAGACAATATCTCCCTGTTGTCCTCAGATCGGGCCGACTCTACTGGGCCCCCCTACTAGTGCCCTCTCCCACTGCCATATCTAGATCTCGACCAGTCGCGGTCCATCATTCGTCAGTGAATAAATAGAACAACATAAGCTTGGGGAGTCACCCTATATAGCACATCTCTATAGCATAACTGGAGGAGAAAGAAGAGTAACCACACTATTATGCCTTATAGTCCTGCCTATAGAATGTGGTGTACAACACATCCATAGACAAGACTCTACTTGACACGGCTTACAGACTCCCTGTGATACGACCTACTCCGATACCAAGTTTGTCATGCCCCACCTTGGGAGGCATGACTGGCACCTAGCGCCACACTGGAATTCGACTAACCTGGCTAGGCTTATGCACGTCTGGTGCGTGCCTACAACTTCATTCAAGAAAACAATAAGCTATACCTCGGCTGTAAACATAGCCTCCGACCGACAAGGCCATATAGCCACTAGTAAAATAAAACAGCTAACCAACAACAAGAAATAAAAGGGAATCCTATGCGGGCCGGCAAGACCACCATGTTGTCTAGTTTTAGCAGAAAAAAATCAGGCGACTACAACTATACTATAGTCGACAAGGCCACTAACTAAAAGCTAAACGAGGCCCAACACGTACATGACATGAAATAAAACATATATGGGCCCCACACGGCCAACAATAAAACAAGCCACTGGAAGTCTGTAATCTGAAAGCTTCTAGGAGTGGAATAATGGTCGGGACAGGGCCTCGACCTACCCATAAATTATACAATCAAAAGAGCAAACCTTCTAACTATTAGCTCCGGAGGAAGGGAGCTAACTGTACTGCTGACTCTGGCTGAAAGCTAGGAAGGTCCTGATTCGTGTTTATCCGCACCTGCAGGCAAGTAATGCAATGCTCCAGGGATGGGCGTTAATACAATATGTACCGAATATGTAAGTCAGCAAAGTAATAACTAACTAAAAGCTGGTAAAATTGAAATAATCAAGGAAGAGAGCAAGAATTTAACCTAAAAACCTTTACCATCTGAACTGCCTAACTAACAAGTTTATATTTACAAACAAGAACCTAACCGGGTACAAACAACACAGAATAATCTACCTGGGCCCCCATAAGCCCCAACAAGTACAAACAATGCCCACTCTTGCTATCTGAATATTAATGGCTGTAAGCATACTGTAACTCAAGACGGCCCTCACGGCCTTAATCTGATGGATCTCGATACGGCCCTCGGACCTCAGTCTGATGAAACTCAATATGGCCCTCGCAGCCTCAGTCTAATAGAACTCAATATGGAACAACATCTAACAACCCAACGTTGAAAGCAAAACCAATATAGCTAGGGTTAACTCTGACGAGGGTTACTATTTTATCATTATCGTCTCAATCCAGTTCATAACAGCTGACCACAATAGGTTTACTCTAAAGTACTACAGATACAAAAGTCGTATTAACTTTACGACTAATGTAACTTGCCGAAAGGACAACCTTACATACCTCGAGTGCTGACTTTCATTTAACTGGCGAGTCTTAACTAGCGACCAGTGGTTTTATCCAATTGCAGCCTTGATACTGGGAGAATAGGGCTAATTTCAATACTAAACTCGGCAAAAATGATAACTTTTAATACTAACAGTAACTACAATTCAACTCTGAATAATTCAGAAAAAAACTCGCAATTTCTCGAGAACTCAAAAGGGAGAAACACTCACCTAAGGCCTGTGACTTGGTATCAGAGCAGGTCCTATCCCCGGGAGTCTGCAAGGCGTGCTAAGTAGAATCTTGTCTATGGGTGTGTTATGCACCACATTCTATAGGCGCGAGGCTACGAGGCATGACGGGATGGTTACTCTTTCTTCTTATCTAGTCGTGCTATAGAGAAGTGTGTAGTCCCTAAGCTTACCATATTCGTTTATCTATAGAGAAATGACTGACCCGCGAAGTACCATGACTGGTAGGAGATTGGATGTTGCAGCAGGGGAAGGCACTAGCAGGGTGCCTCAGTCAGAGTCAACCTAATCTGAGGGCGACGGGAGACTTCATCTCGATCTCCCCAGCACTCTCAACCACGTCAGGAGCCATTCGGAGTGGAAAATGTGACGGCACCGCCTCTAGCAATCTCTATACCAGTACCATCGGATCAGGAGGTTAGGAGTGTTGTTGTTATGCTACCTCAGATGATGGCTACACAGCATCAGCCAGTGGTGCCCATGGTCGCAAAGTCCTCAGAAGGACCTAGTAGTTCGAGAGTCTGGGAGTTTCTCGCACTGAGTCCCTCGTAGTTCACAGGGACGAATCGGGCGGAGGACCCTCAGGATTTCTTGGATCAGATGCAGCGGATTTTTAGGTGATGCATGATACACCTGTGGAGTCGATGGACTTAGCAGTAATCCGGCTACAGGACATCGCAGTTCTGTTGTACGAGAGTTGGGAGAGGTACTGAGGGAGAGGTGTTTCCCCTCCGACTTGGCCTAGCTTTTCAGAGGCTTTTCTGGATCACTACCTGCCACAGGAAATTTGACAGGCCCTGGTTGATCAGTTTCTACATCTAGAGCAGGGGTCGATGAGTGTCCAGGAGTATGCTATGAGGTTCGACTCCTTGGCCTAATATGCACCAGCTTTTGTAGATACCATGTCGGCTAGGGTGCGTCTGTTTATTATGGGGTTGAATCCATAATATGTGGAGACCTGTATTATGGCCACTCTGCGAGAGGACATGGATATTGATTGTGTTCAGGCTTTTGCTCAGAATATTGAAGGGATCAGACAGCGTCAACGGAAGATAAGAAGGGTAAATCAGGAGCAGCGCCGCAGGGCCAGACATGGTGTATGCAGGTGGAGTCCCAGGGTGGACCCAGGCCACGATTTTCAGAAAGACCACCCAGACCCCCACCCCCACAATAGCAACAGGGGATTAGACCTGGTCGTCCGGGGCAGTTAGGGCCCAGCGAGAGCTCACGATCAGCAGGTTCACAGCAGCAGAGAGGAGTGGAGTAGAGTAGATTCACCATGCCACTTTTCCCTGTTCGCAGTCGATGCCACTCCTGGGCATGTAGGTATGGTTCCACAGCATGTTATACCTGTAGATAGAAAGGTCATGAGATGAGAGATTGTCCAGCCAGGGGTCAGAGTGATTGGGACCAACAGGATAGATCTTCAGTAGGGTCACGTGCCGCAGAATCTCCAGTGGGGCATAGGCCTCAGCTCCAGTCGGCGGAAGCTGAGGCAGATCAGGGGCATCTAGCTCAGGTACCGGTCCAGATCGCACTTATGCTTTACCGGGACGACAGGAGTTAGAGTCTTTGTCGCATTTCGGTGACAGGTATGCTGGACATTTTCTCTCATTCTGTTTATGTATTGATAGATCCAGTATCCACCTTGTCTTATGTTACACCATTAGTAGCCCGGAAGTTCGGTATTACGCCAGAATCGCTTTAGCGACCTTTTTCAGTGTCTACACTCGTCGATGACTCTATCATGGCCAAAAGGGTCTACCGGGAATGCACAGTAGAGGTTGTTGGTCATTAGACCTTTGCAGATTTGATAGAACTAGAAATGATTGACTTCGACGCAATTATGGGTATGGATTGGCTGGCGCCATGCTATGCCAATGTTGAATGTTGGACCAAGACTGTCCGATTCCACTTTCCAAGGGAGGTTGTATAGGAGTGGAAAGGTGGAGCAGCTATGCCAAAAGATAGGTTTATTTCCTATCTTCAGGCAAGAAAATTGATAGCGAAAGGATGTATTTATCATATTGTCAGGGCTCAGGATGTCCAAGAAGAATCTCCGCTCTCTAGTCCATTCTGTCAATGAACTTCCAGATGTATTCCCAGATGAATTACCTGGTATTCCCCCATAACGGGAGATCAATTTTGCAATTGATTTATTACCAGGTACTCAGCCTATATTTATTCCTCCGTACCGAACAGCTCCTGCTAAGCTCAGAGAATTAAAGGAGCAGTTAAAAGATCTATTAGATAAGGGCTTTATCAGGCCGAGTACTTCACCGTGGGTTGCACCAATTCTGTTTTTGAGGAATAAGGATGGCTCCCTCTGTATGTGTATAGATTACCGGCAGCTAAATAAAGTCATTGTCAAGAATAAGTACCCGCTTCCCAGAATAGACGATTTGTTTGACCAGTTACAAGGGGCAAAGAATTTCTCAAAAATTGACTTAAGGTCAGGGTACCATCAGGTTCGGGTTCGAGAGACGGATATTCCAAAGACTGCTTTCGAGACCAAATATGGCCACTTTGAATTCCTAGTTATGTCTTTCGGGCTAACGAATGCTCTAGCAATGTTCATGGACTTGATGAACAGCATCTTCAGGTTGTATCTAGACCTGTTTGTGATAGTATTTATTGATGATATTCTGGTGTATTCCCGCTCAGAGGCAGATCACCGAGATCATCTATGAACAATGCTCCAAACTCTCAGGAATCGCCATCTGTATGTGAAGCTTTCTAAATGTGAATTTTGGCTGAATCCAGTGGCCTTTTTGGGCCACATTGTGTCAGATGCTAGTATACAGGTAGATTCGCAGAAGATTGAAGCAGTAAAAACATGGCCTAGACCTACCACTCTGACCAAGGTAGGTAGTTTTCTGGGGTTAGACGGATATTACAGAAGGTTCGTGGAAGTATTTTCCACCTTAGCAGCGCCTTTGACCAAGTTAACTCAGAAAGCAGCTAAATTTCACTGGACTGAAGCATGTGAACAGAGCTTTCAGGAGTTAAAAAACAGATTGACCTCAGCACCAGTATTAGTCTTGCCAAAAGGATCAGAGGGTTATGCAGTGTACTATGATGCTTCAGGCGTCGGGTTAGGATGTGTTCTGATGCAACATGGTAAAGTAATTTACTACGCCTCCAAACAGCTAAGGAAGCATGAAAAGAACTACCCTACCCATGACTTGGAGTTGGCCGCGGTAATTCATGCCTTGAAAATATGGAGGCACTATCTGTATGGCATTCATGTAGATATTTTTACTGATCATAAGAGCCTCCGGTACATTTTCACACAGAAAGAGTTGAATCTGCGCAGCGTCGCTGGTTAGAGTTGTTGAAAGACTATGATGTGCATATTTTATACCACCCAGGAAGAGCCAATATTGTAGCAGATGCCCTCACTCGCAAATCCATGGGAAGTCTGGCATAATTGAAGCCCGAACAGAGGGAACTAGCTCGAGAACTACATCAGTTAGCCAATTTGACCATCCGTATAGTAGATTCAAGAGACAGCGGAGCAGTAATTCAGAATATGGCAGTATCATCATTGGTTGTGGAAGTGAAAGAACGACAGTACGAAAACCCTAACCTGGTTCAGCTCATAGATAAGGTTTAGCGAGGGGAAGTAACAGATTTCAAGGTAAGCAAAGACGGAGTTTTGAGATATAGGGGTCACCTCTATGTTCCGGACACGGTAGGACTTCGCCAGTAGACCATGGCAAAGGTACATTACTCCTGATATTCTTTACACCCAGGTTCTACAAAGATGTATCACGACATAAAAGAGATTTACTGGTTGTCAGGAATGAAAAAGAGTGTGGTAGAATTTGTAGCGCGATGCCCTAATTGTCAACAGGTGAAAGCAGAACATCAGAAACCCGGGGGATTGACACAGAAAATAGCGAAACCCATGTGGAAATGGGAGGCAGTAAACATGAATTTTATGACAGGATTACCCCATACTAGACGCAGATTTGATTCCATCTGGGTGATTATTGACAGATTGATGAAATCAGCTCACTTTCTGCCAGTCAAGACCGCTTTCTCAGCTGAGGATTATGCCGAGCTTTATATCAGGGAAATAGTCAGATTACATGGTGTCCCAGTATCTATAATTTCTGATAGGGAAGCACAATTCACAGCTAGGTTTTTGAAGTCTTTCCAGAGAGGTTTGGGAACTTAGGTTAATCTGAGTACGGCATTCCATCCTCAGACAGATAGGTAGGCAGAGCGTACAATTCAGATGCTCGAGGATATGTTATGGGCGTGCGTGCTAGACTTCGGGGGAAGCTGGGATGAACATTTACCACTTATTGAGTTTTCCTAAGATAATAGTTATCACTCGGCAATCCAGATGGCACCTTATGAAGCTTTATATGGGCGAAAGTGCAGATCTCCAGTTGGTTGGTTCGAAGTTAGAGAATCAGAGTTGATTGGACCAGACATGATCTGCTAGTCAGAAGAGAAAGTAAAGCTTATCAAAGAACGTCTGCTGATAGCTCATAGCAGCCAGAAATCTTATGCTGATGTACGGCATAGAAACCTGGAGTTCAGTGTAGGTGACTGGGTATTTCTAAAAGTCTCACCGATGAAAGGCGTGATGAGGTTTTGTAAAAAAGGTAAGCTTAGCCCAAGGTTTATTGGGCCGTATTGAATCCTCCGGAGAATAGGCTACGTGGCATATGAATTAGATCTACCTTCAGAATTAGAATCCATTCATTGGGTCTTTCATGTATCGATGCTACAAAAGTGCATAAGGGATTTGTCCCGAGTTGTGCCAGTGGAGGATTTCCAAGTCACCGAGGAAATAGCATATGAAGAAGTCCCAGTGGCCATATTAGATCGGCAGGTTCGCAGGTTTAGGACTAAAGATGTTGCCTCTGTTAAAGTACTACGGAGAAACAAGAATAGAGAGGAAATGGCTTGGGCAGCTGAGGATGACATGAAATCCAGATATCCTCATTTGTTCCAGGCTTAATCCAGACTGTGTTGTTAAGGTAAGTTATTGACTCAGTTGTTGTTTCATGATTTGTGCTATATGTGTTGCTCGGTGGACTCTAGTCTTGTTGTGAAATAGTTGTTATAGTGTTATGTGAAATGCCTGTATTGGACTTTTCTACGTTTCATAGTTTTCAGATAGTCCATATTACAGGGGAGACTGCCAAATTTTTTCAAAAATAATTGTCCTAAAAAAGAGATAAACCCCTGTAAACCAAGTTGACTTTCGAGGACAAATATTCCTAAGGGGGGAGGATGTTACACCCCATAAGTTCTAATGTTTAGACGGCCTATTCGTACGTTGGTTAAGTGTTTTAAAGTGCAATACGTGCAAGAAAGGGGCCCAGAAAAAGGTCGAACGAGCACGGAGTCAAGACCGCGCGGGAGGAGGCTGGGCCAACTGCCCAAAGGGGCAGCGTGGCACGGACCATGCTCCTCCGTGATGGGCTCTGTGACACAGCCCTGGATTGGCGCGATAGGGTCCCTGCCATGGACCCCTTTCCACTGCCTCAAGTATAAATATGTTCCACCCATTTTATTTCATTTCATTTTTCATATATAAACGACCAGAGAGGAGAGAACACGAGGAATTCAAGCAAATTTCCTCCATTTATGCTACGAAATGCCGCTTGAATTCAAATTAACTTCGGGTATTGAAATGTAAGGCTGTAGGGAGTATTGTTACGGAGATATTTTCACGAAATTTTCTCGGCAAATCGTAGCCTCGCAGAGCCAAAGTCATTGGAATTGCTCCAAACTAATTTCTATACGATCACAAGCTTCAAGTAAGCATTTCTCCCTTCTGGACTTTCGAGAAATTACGAGTTTTCAACCGTGTTCCGTTAAGTCAAAATATAATTAATATATATATATATATATGTAAAGTTATTGTTTTATCGAATTTAGTACTGAAACTAGTCATATTCCCCCAGTAATACGATTGCAGTTGAGAAGAATAGTTGAATACGAATTGAAACTCACCATCTAATCAGTAAGCGGCGAACGAGGTATGTTAAGGCAGTTCCCGTCGTCAAGTTAGTTTCTTTAGCATGATAACTCAGTTTGAATCCCAGTTAGAATACCAAAAGCATGTCTATTTTGATTAGTTGTTGTTATTAGCTGAAACCCATATTCCATGTTTAGTTTGGGATGGATAATGCCTGTATAGCTTTATGACCGACCCTGGGGTTATTAGCTGTGTCGACGCTCGCCAGGGGCGAGATGACGCCGCTCTACGGAGCGCTATGCCGTCCGCGAGGAACAAAGATGGGATCTCAGGTCCTCATATGTCGTGGTTGGCTCCATACACCCTCGTCGAGCCCGGTGCCCGGGGTACAGATATCAAGAGTCCACTGGACTCAGACATAGTTACAGTCAGGGGCCGAACGGGCTCAGTTGCATACCCAAGGGACTGGTAGGATGGCTATAACTATTAGTTGATCCAATGTGACCTTGATAGGAGTATATAGACTGAAGTATACTCACCAGGGCTTATGGGGGCCCCAGGTGGGTTATTCGGTGTTGGTTATACCTTCTGGCTTATGGGGGCCAGGTAAAGTTTTTATTTGCTTTAGTTATTTATAAATTAGATAGTAAGAAGTTCCATTACTCAGGTATGACCTCTATCCCTTCATTTCAGTTATGCTCAGTTCCATCTCTTTATTTCAGTCATTTATAGTTATTGCTTACATATTCAGTACATATTGTACTGACGCCCTTCCTGGGGCACTACGTTACTTGCCTGCAGGTACGGATAGACGAGGAGCAGGTCCCTCTTAGCCTCCAGCCTGGACTAGCAGAAGAGTCGACTCCTTTCTTCCGGAGCTTATAGACAGAAGGTTTACTCCTTTTTTTATTGTACAGCTTATGGGCAGGTCGGGGACCTATCCCGATCATCATATTACTCCTAGAGGCTTGAAGATTGTTTCTATCTCCCTGTGGTTAGCTGTTATTGGCCGTGTGGGGCTCATATGTATTTTAGCATGTTGGCCGTGTGAGCCCTTGTTTAACTGACATATTAGCGGCCACGTCGGCCATAGTTTAGCTTAGCACTGGTTTTACTTTGCAGTCATAACTAGACATCATGGTGGTCTTGTCGGCCCGCATAGGGTTCCCTGTTATTGCCTGTTTCTGGTTAGTTGTTTTCCTTTACATGTGACTATAAGGCCTTGTCGGCCGGAGGTTGTCTTTACAGCGGAGATATAGCCTATTGTTTTCTTGATTTAGGGAGTAAGCCTGCACCAGGAGTGCATAGGCCTAGTTAAGTCAGTTCAGATCCTAGTAGGGCACCAGGTGCCAGTCATGCCTTCCAAGGTGGGGCGTGACACCGTGGCAGTTTAGGAATCAATTTGAAACAATTCTAACAACTTTTACCCAGCGGAGCTCCGATTTGCCGAGTGAATTTTTGGGAAATAACTCCACATTAATGCTTCCTGTAGGCCTAGAACCCGTACCCTAAGTTAATTTAAGTTTAGACGGTGTTTGATAGTGTAATCGGACAAAAATATGAATAAAAATGTGTTTACTCTCTGTTTTAGCCATGGGTATATATGTTGAAATGATCTGATTTGAACTAAGGGAGGTTATATATAGTTGGGCGGTGGCCGTGTGCGGCACGCCCCCCATCGCACTGCTTTAGGGGCAAAACGCACCACTGCCTGCGCCAGCAGGCTGCATGACGCGGCACCTAGCGCGCTGGACCCCTGGCTTCTGCAGTCCCGTCTATTTTATGGCGCACTCTTGTGTTCCCCTCCCAAGCCTTCTCCTGGGTGTTTCATATTTCAAAATTTTCTATGTACATGTGCACACAATGATCGTACTATGATGATTTATGGGATGTAACAATATGTCTCATTCAGTCCCATTAAAAATTGTAAAAGCTTCTGATTACACATGAATACTACAAATTCCCTTGATTTCTCACGCTCACAACTTGGAACTGGTGTGATGCTATTAAATTCTACCTAGAGATCTCTTAATCTAGAATAATATACTGAGATCGAACTAGTACCTTGACTGATAGTTCCGATCTCTTTATGTAACTGATAGATTCGAGATCCATCAATCTTGTCGAACCTTTCCTTCAAATCACACCAAACTGCAGTTGCGCTTGATGAATAAAAAATTCCTCCTAATATCTCTTTTTTCACACAGTTTATAATCCAGGACAATATAATTACATTACATCTCTCCCATAGATAAGTTAAATTTGGTCCATATGCTTCCTTCCTGCACATACCGTGTATGAACCATAGCTTATTTCATCCAAGAATTGCGATCCTCATCGCATGACTCCAAATAGAAAAGTTTTCAGCTCCAATCAGCTGAATTGAAATTAAAATAGCTCCTAAATTGCCGATCAAACTAAGATACAGAAGATGATTATCACTAAGCTTCTCTTATAGTTCATTATCAACTGCTGCCATGGTTGTTCTCCATTAATTCTTCTCCTTACTGTATTGCTTACAAGCTGAATTGCAAAATCAAATCCATCAGTGATCGATCTACTATGATACTATGTTGAGATTACTCCACTGAAGAGTGCTTGATCATGCACCTATGCTACACCATAACCGACTTACTAAGAGGAAGAGTAAGATGAAGAGAAACTGATTTTGAGAAATTTTCTTCTATCATTCGACTCACCAACTTGATGGTTATATACAAGTAATTACAAACTAACTTCTAACTAACTCCCTAATTTCATAACCGACATTGTTATATATATTAACTACACCACTAACTTCCACTAATTACACTTAGACCCTATGTCTTTAAGTAATTCTTTCTCCAATAAAAAGTATGGAGGTCGAGGATTTAGGTAAAGGATAGTATGTAATCGAGTGTTGTCGTACTCTTATGTGGGAAAGGAAGGGGGCCAGTTTCCTCTATGCATCTTCTCCTTATTTAATATTACTAGTCTCTATACACATGCGTTGCACGTGGATGTCAAAGATTTAACACCAGAATTTGACTAACCACATCTTCTTTTTAATTAGTTCAAAAGTTGAATTACCAAAATGTCCATTAAATAATAAACGACCATTTTACCATTTACTTAAACACTACTCCTATTAATAATTTTGTACAAAAAAGTAAATTTAACTTTTACTAAATATAAATATATACAAAAGACCCAAAGTATAAAATTAAAAGACCAAAATAACCATCATAAGCTAAATGATGTTTTTGCCCTTCAATCAAACACCAATTCTATAATATTTTTATGTAGAATTGTAAATAAACATCCCAAATTAATTATCTTTTCCTATAACCTCTTCCCTTGATCCCCTCATTTATTAATTGAATTGTGGAATTTGAGAAGATAATGTCTAATACAAAATCTAGAATATTTTTAATTATGATATGATGTTTGAGTTTCTTTCAAATCTTTCTATACGAATATGAAACTCCAATAACTCCATTCTTCTATAAACTTAATTATAATTATTGTTGAAATTTAATACATAATGCATATGGTATTAACTAGAATTTTGAACGTTTCATCTATATATTATATAATCTAGTCTTAGGACCAGTGACGTGGCATACTTCTAAGATCAGAAAACTATGTTTTTCTCAAATTTTTAATGATTTCCTATTTCCTTAAGTTTTAGTTTTCTTGGTCATTGATTATGAATATAAATATCATTTTTTTCTAAATAATAGTAAATAGGTTTGCGTTAAAACCCAATTAGACGTTAGGTCATTTGTAATTATAATAGTTTTAATGTGCATTGATCGATCTCTAAATAATTATATGTTAATTAATTATTGAACCTCTTCATACTATATTTTTGGTGTTAATTCTTGTACCTCTTCATATTACATTTGGATTTATCTTTTTAAGTCTTTTTCTTCACTTTCTATTTTTAAAATTTTTTATCTTTTGAATTTTTTTTTACCATTTATTTTGTATAAAAAACTCAAAAGTCCCTCTTTTAACTCACTTAATTATGATGAAAAATTCCTTTTCAGATCCTTTTTCCCTCCCCTGAAAATAATTATTAAATCCAATTTATTCATCACCTATAACTTAAATATAATTGCAGCATTGACAACACTAGAAATAACATGCCTATAAATATTATTCAAGTAGCTATTAATTTTTTCCTCCTTTGTATATTCCTCGTTGCATTCACCGCCTTCTCCAAATCACTTTCTATTTGTTTTCATCAAAATTTATTTGAGCATGTAGAATTGGTATATATAAATATAATAAATAAGTTTGTAAGTGAGAATATTTTTATGTTCTTTATTTTGCAGATAAGAAGGTACGTGTATGATAATGTTATAAGGCTTGGTGATGCTGAGAATTTGATGGATTGTTGTTTTGTTCAAATGAGTGTTACTTTCAACTACTCTTCTTTTATACCAATAGTCTTTCGAATTACCTTACATATAAAGTTTAATCTCATATCCTTCAATTATTAATTAGAGATTTTAGATTAAGCTTTGAGAACAAAATTGTCTTTAAAAATAAAATAATTTATCCAAAGTAGAATTATCCTGCATGAATCCATTAATCCCTCCAAATATAAGTACCAATATAGAATTGAAAAAAATCACTATTTAATATCAATTTTTGAGATAATGCTGAAAAGATGAGGAGTCGATGAATTGAAGAAAAATGTGAATGTATAAATTATGAGAAGGTGACGAGTGATTTGAAAGAGACAGAAGAAACTAAAAATGATTTAAAATCAAAAGAAGAAAGAAGCGAAACACAAAAAATATTTAGAAAAAATTAATAAAATTTTAGAAGAGAAGAAGATAATTAAGTTTTACCAAAAATCTTTATTAATGAAATGTACATTTCTAACGATGAAAAGTAGAAAAAAATATTCTTAAATTTTTTTTTAAAAGAAGAATCTTGAAATAAAATAAAAAAATTTGCATGGTGATTGTGTTGTCACAACTTCTTCTTTTTATTTTTCCTTAAGATTATGTTTGGCTTTAAAATTTTAGTTTCGATTTTAATATTAGAAGGACAGTTCTATGGACAAAACAATGAGAGTTTAAATATAAATTTGTGAAATACTTCTGAGTAAGAATTATATATTTTAACTTTAGATTCTCCTATTGTAAGATAAATTTAAGATATTTTCAATTGTTGCAAATTTATATGTTTGTTCTTCTTTTTTAAAAAAAAAAAACTTTCGTAAGTCTTTTGCTGCCTAAATTTCAATATTATTTGATTGTAAGATAAAATTTAAGATTTTTTAATTGTTGTACACTTAAACTTTCGACTTTTATTTTTAAAATATTTTTATAAATTGAGTAAATTTTTTTGTAATTACGCAAAGCGCAGGAAAATTTACTAGTTAAAGAATAAAATACAAATTTCTCAAACAAAATAAATTCTATCCTCAGTTGGTAACTTGATAGTATAGCTCAAAATAAGTACAAAAGTCATATAAAGACTCTAGGGAAAATGTACCGTCATTTTAATTTTTTAGACCATTTCGTCATCTGAAATAAATTCTCACTCATCAATCGCTCTTACATTTCAAGCAAAGAATTTAAAATTTTATATTGAATTCATCAGACAGATTTTGAATATTCATTGATATAAATAATTATACAAATTTAGGAAGAGATCATCATTAAAAAGCTGAAAAAGTTCATACATTCTTTAATCAACTTAAGTTGGTCTGATTGTTGAATTCAATAACTAAATTAGAGAATAATAATTGACATTATCACGAATGGCGATTCAATCTTTAAATATAAAAAATTTTTATGGAAGGAAAGAAATACTAACTCTTTGATACTTTAGAGAGGAGAAATTGTAATTGGTACAATTAGTAATTCTTCAAACTTTAAAATTTAAATTTAATCTTAAAAAATAAGAGAAGAGAAAATTTTAACAAATTTATCTATAATCTAAGAAATTCAAAGAAAATCCTAACTCAAGAATAAAAGAAAGCGATACAAATATAGGCGCAATTTCAAATTTTTGACAATTGCAAAATTCAAAGATGAACGAATAAATGTGCATAGAAAAATAAAAGTTATACTTTAGAAAATTTCAAAAGTACAACTTACTAACATACCACACAAAAAATTAATCAATACCCATAAAAATCCTCTTAGAAGCAAAATTTGAGGCAAAACAAATCAAATAACATAAAACTAATTAAAAAATATTAAAACTTGAATAAACGTCAACAACACTGAGTATTTAATAACCACAGAAAGTTAAACAAAACCGATACAATCTGTTTCAAATACAAGGCTAAATAACATAGCATAAAATTTAACAAAAAGAATTGAAACTTGAAAGAAATATCAATGCTATACAAGTAAAAACCTCTTCAGAATAATAGCTATGCTATACAAATAAAATAACAAAAAAATATACATAAAAAAATATATATGAAAGAAAGAATCTTTTAGTGTATAGATATCTTGATCTATTCTCTTTAACTGCAAATGGTGATCAGATCATATATATAAGCAGGAAGTTTTAAAGAAAAGGTAAACTGATTTTTAGTTAAAAAATTTATATTTACATTTATCAAGGAAAATGCAATCTTCGGTCTTTCCTCTTTATTAATTTTTTCTATTTTTTTTCTTTTCATTTTCTTATTACCTCTTATTTTGGATTTTGAAAGGATATTTCTTTTAGTTTTTCTTTGATATTTATGAGATAATAATTAATTTATTAACATTACTACCGTATTGTTTATAATAATTGATTCACTCTTTACAATTTGAAGGTTGTAATTGAATATAATAAAGGTTGACAGTCATTATAATTAATTATTCTAACTAAATAAATTATTCTTAAATTGGATATATTTTTCTCCAACTAAATAAATTATTCTTAAAATAAATTTTCTCAAGAAAATCAAAAGGTTACTAGAGCTGATCATTCAATGTACCATATTTATTTTTCTATTTTTTGTTAATTTTTATTTGATTGTACATTTATTTTTCTGTACAAAAATATTATTAAAATAATATTTCATTGAGGAAAAAATTTCATTTAATATTTAATAGATATTTAGGATAATTCAACTTTTAAGTTTTAAGATTAATAAAATCTCAGAAAAGCATGCTAGAAAGCCAGTACAAAGGATGTACTATTATCCTAGACCAACTCCTCAAGATGTGCTATTAGAAGAACAAGAAATATATATCTCTAACAGTTATAGTGGAAATGAGATATATGAATGGAATATTGATGGTTATACCGACAGACAGATTTACACCTTGATGCATAGAATTTTAATGTTTAGCACTGTCTGTAAGGCCAATGGTAATACTGAGAGTAAAACTGCTAACATGATTATTGCAAGATTTACAGGCCAGTTAAAGGGTTGGTGGGATAATTATCTCACTGAAACCCAGAGAATGACCATATTGAATGCTGTTAAAAGGGAGGGAGATACGACAGAACCCAATATAGTTTACTCCCTAGTCTTAACTATTATAGAACACTTCTCAGGAAGGTGGTCAGATAATAGCGAGACCATTAGGACTATGCTCGAGAACCTTAGATGTAAAACTTTAACATCTTTTAGATGGTATAAGGATGTATTTCTATCAAGAGTAATGGAACTCCCTGAGTGTAATAGTCCTCACTGGAAATCCAAATTTATAGATGGTCTTCCTACTCTATTTACAGAAAGGATTAAAAGAGCTCTTAGAGGAGATGGGACAAGCATAAATTATGATGCTTTTACCTATGGAAAATTAATTAGTATCTGCACCCAAGAATGATTAGCTCTTTGTAATGAAATAAAGCTGAATCAACAGATCAAAAGATATCATTTGAATGAGAAAAATCAATTGGGAGAATTTTGTGAGCAATTTGCAATTGAAATGCCAGGAACCTCCACAAAGTCTCATAAACAAAGGAAAAGAGAAGAAAAGGAAGAAAAGTATAAAAGAAGGTCTTATAGACCAGGAAGAAAAGAAAAAAGATTGGAGAAACGAGAAAGAAGAAAAAAGAAATATGGAGAATCAAACTTTTGGAGAAATAATAAACCAGATGTTTGTTACAAGTGCGGAAGATTTGGCCATTATGCTAGAGATTGCAAGGTCAAAGACAAAATTAAGAGTCTTGACCTAGAAGAAAAAGTAAAGGACTCATTGTGCAAGATTTTATTAAATTCTTCTGTATAAAAGAAGGTCTTATAGACCAGGAAGAAAAGAAAAAAGATTGGAGAAACGAGAAAGAAGAAAAAAGAAATACGGAGAATCAAACCTTTGGAGAAATAAGAAACCAGATGTTTGTTACAAGTGCGGAAGATTTGGCCATTATGCTAGAGATTGCAAGGTCAAAGACAAAATTAAGAGTCTTGACCTAGAAGAAAAAGTAAAGGACTCATTGTGCAAGATTTTATTAAATTCTTCACCAGACAATTCTGAAGAAGAAAGTTCAGAAGATGAGTCAGTAACAAGTGAAGATTTGAAAGTTCTTCATGATGAAAATTATATCAGTTTATCAGAAGAAGAATGTTACCTTGTCAAATTGGACAACCTTGTGATAAGGATGACAAAAAAGATGAATTTTATCAATTATATTCGCAGTTCAAGGATCTGAATATCAATGTTCTGTCAAATCACAAATGGATAGAAGTTCTGAAAGCCATTGATAATCCTGATTTAAGATCCCAGATCATTGATAAGATTGATAATATTCAATCTTTTACCCCTAAAGAAAATACCTCTCAAAAAGGTTATACCATGAGAGAGGTAATCCGACAGTTAAAAGAAAAATCCCAGAAGGTTAATATACCTACTACTATTCAAGACTTGGAAGAAGAGATTAATAATCTCAAAAAAGAGATATCTTATCTTAAAAGCCAAAATTTGGCTCTTGATGAAAGAATTGCTTTAATAGAAGCACAGGAAGTTTATAAACATCCTGAGAAACAAATTTTAAATGAAAACCTTCCCATTATATCTAGTGATCTCCAAAATGATTTTCAGAAGATTTCTTTTGAAGAAAAAGATTCTTTTTTGAAAACTATTGAGTTAATTACAGCTCATAAGCCTATTGCAAAAATAACCCTTTTTATCGATTATAATCTTAAAAAAGGTTTTACTGCTTTAATAGATAGTGGAGCAGACTTAAATTGTATTCAAGAGGGATTAATACCTTCAAAATATTTTCATAAAACTACTCACAGTCTTAGAGATGCTACTGGCAAGAAAATGGGTATTAATTATAAATTACCCAGAGCTTATATTTGTATAAATAATGTTTGTATTCCTGAGTCTTTTGTTCTAGTAAAAAACATCTCTAATGAGGTAATTTTGGGTATGCCTTTTTTCTGGCTTATCTATCCAATTACTAGATGGGATGAAACAGGAATAACCGGTACTTTTGAAAAAAAAGAAATAAAAATTGAGTTTATTTCACAACCATTTTCTAAATATGTTAATAATATCAAAAATGTGATTTCTTCAAAAATGAAACAAATTGATTTTCTAAAAAATGAAATTTGTACTATTACTATTGAAGAAACTCTTCAAAATCCTAAATTAAAAGAAAAAATAGAAATATTAAAAAATCAGCTTTCTTTACAAATTTGTGGAGATCATCCAAATGTATTCTGGGAAAGAAAGAAACATGTTGTAAGTCTTCCCTATGAAGACGACTTTACTGAGGATAATATTCCAACAAAAGCAAGGCCCTGCCAAATGAATTCAGAATATCTGAATTTATGCAAAAATGAAATAGACAGCCTTTTACAAAAGGGTTTAATAAGACCCTCAAAAACTCAGTGGTCCTGCACTGCATTTTATGTTAATAAACAAGCAGAACAGGAAAGAGGGGTACCAAGATTAGTAATAAATTACAAACCCCTTAATAAAGTCCTAAAATGGATAAGATATCCAATACCTAATAAAAAGGATCTATTGGATAGACTACATGATGCTATTATATTTTCAAAATTTGATTTAAAATCAGGATATTGGCAAATACAAATTTCTGAAAATGACAGACATAAAACTGCTTTTAATGTTCCGATGGGCCAGTATGAATGGAATGTTATGCCATTTGGATTAAAAAATGTCCCATCAGAATTTCAAAAAATTATGAATGATATTTTTAACCCTTTTAACAATTTCATTATAGTTTATATAGATGATATTCTTGTATTTTCTAAAACCCTAGAAATGCATTTTAAACATCTTGATTTATTTAAATGGTTTAGTAATATCTAAACCAAAAATGAGTATTTTTCAAACTAGTGTAAGATTTTTGGGCCATATTATAGAAAAAGGAAAAATTATTCCTATTAATAGAAGTATTGAATTTGCATCAAAATTTCCTGATGAAATCTTGGATAAAACCCAACTTCAAAGATTCTTGGGAAGTTTGAATTATATATCTCCTTTTATAAAAGATTTGGCTAAGGATACAGCAATATTATATGATCGCTTAAAGAAAAATCCAAAAGCCTGGATTGCTGATCATACTCAAGCAGTAAAAAGGATTAAAAGTAAGGTTAATAACCTTCCTTGCCTCACTTTGGCAAATCCTAATTGGGATAAAATAGTGGAAACAGATGCCTCTGATATAGGTTACGGAGGAATTTTAAAACAAATTTCTCCAGATAATAAACGAGAATATCTTGTTCAATTTTATTCAGGAAAATGGAATAACAGTCAAAGGAACTATGCAACTGTAGCTAAGGAAATTTTAGCTATAGTTAAATGTGTTTTGAAATTCCAGAGTGATTTATATAATCAAAATTTTTTTATAAAAACTGACTGCCAAGCTGCAAAGTTCATTTTTAATAAAGATTTTAAACATAATGTTTCAAAACAGATGTTTGCAAGGTGGCAAGCTTTATTAGCCCCTTTTGATTTTGAAATTCAATACAAAAAAGGTTCAGATAATAGTCTGCCTAATTTTTTAACAAGAGAATATGTTAAGTAATAAAATTCTCTCTTTGCAGGAGATGAGACCGCAGGGAGGATTCCCTTCCTCTAATAGAGGAAGAGGAAGAGGCAGAGGATCAACCCAAAATCAAACGGGCAGAGATAATATTCTTGCCCAGATAGGAAATCAGAGGCTAATAGCAGCCAGTATAGCCTCAAACAGGCCAAGTACCTCAACTGGAATATCAGGAATAGGTACAAACAGTGAATTATACAGACAGTTTATGGATTTCATACAATCCCAGCAGTAGCAAAATACTCAACCATCTTATGCTGCTATTACCAATGAAGACATCAGTGAATCTACTGATGTGTATGAGAAAAATGAAAAATCAGAGGTAATATTCCTCATTGAACCAAGAGACCTCCAGTGGAGGGATGATCCTTGGCAAATTATGCAAAGGTACTGCGATACAGCGTCATACGCTATGCAGACATATAAATACCGCATGCATTTTGAGAATATACTCTCAACAATGGGCTCAGTTGAATTCCAACACTATTGTCCAGCAAATACAAACAAAGTTTATAACTTTTCTAAATTTATTATTAAAAAGATTATTTCACCAGAAGAATGGGGAATGAGCCCTATGAGAGACAGGGAATATACCCAGTCAGAACAACAGGTAAAAATCAAATTCAATTATTGGGACTATGTTGAAGGCTTTAATAAAGCCCTTTTATACGAGAATGCTAATAAGAAGCATTCATGGTTCATGAAAATATGTTCAAACAATTTTAAAAATCCAGTTCCAAATTGGTTCGGGAAATGGTGGATTTTATATGGTCCTAACATCAATATTCTACCAGATGAATTTAAGTCCTTATTTGCTGAATGGGTTGACATTTCACCCAGATTATTAAAGTTACAAAAAGAAGATGTTTATTTTGAGGGTATATCCTCTATGTATTTTTTCATTGAATTTTCAATCCCATGGATTATGAAGTGGACAATTGAGGTCCAGAATACTGAAGAAGGATTCCCTTGTCTGAAAAGAAATTTTTATACAAAATTCTGGAACAAATTGCTACACCGGGATGCAGAAGAAAATATCCCCGCCAAAGAAATAATTAACTCTATTAAGACCTCTATTGAGAATGGAAGGAAGCGGGCCCAAATTATGGATGAGATGGAAGAATTAAGCCCATTTAAACAAATCTCTAGAAAATTGAAAATGAAAAAAGGAGCAGTCTCTAAGTCTGAGCTAATTGCATCATATATGCAAGAGGTAAAAAAAGACTTAGCAAAAAATTTGGGGATAGAATATGAAGATAATATGTCTATAGCCCCTTCAAATGAAGAAGAACAAGTTCTGGCAGGGGAATCCCAAAGTGCAAATAGCACCGAGGAGATGGACATTGAGGCACTTCTGCAACAATTCAAATCACAAGAAGAATCTTCAACAAACGACAAGAAAAAAGGATGAAAATAAAATTCAGATAAGAGACAAACAACTTTAATAAAGTTGTGGGACAAAGTCAGAAATAATTAATAGCTTTAATAAAGCTATGGGCCCAAATGTCGGCCAACTATGTAAGCAATGACCTCATGTATTTTGTTTTTCTTTCAAGGATCCGTCTATATAAGGATCTAAAATTTTCATTGAGAGGCAGGCTTTGAGTCAGACTCTCTGAGCATAGCAAAAATTCCCTCCTGTAATCCCAATCTCTCTATTATAAATTTCTCTGAATAAAAACTTTTGTAAATTATTCAATCTCTGGTATTGAAGTCTCATTCCAGGTACATACTATCTTATTCAGAAGATTTAATTTTACTTTCTTTTTTAATATTTGTTTAGCCTAAATGAAAGGCTAAATCTTAGTTGGACTGATAAGACACTAGAACATAAGTAGACTGGAAATGAATCATTAAGGAAAGTTTTGTTCCGGTAGTTCCGAGGTCAGGATTTTAAGGTTAAGTTACTGTAGCTAGGACCATAACATAGCCTGTGCATCTGCACGGATACCCCTGTTCAGCCCGGTATAGCCATATGGAAGGCATTTGTAAGGGCGTTAAGGGGATGGTTTAGGTTCTGTTATGGTTTGAGTTATTGCAACTTGTAAAAATACCTTAAAGACTGTAAAAGTTCCTGCGGTTCGACCGAAGCGATCCCGACCGAAAGTGTACGGAACCAGCGCGACGCGCCAGCCAGCAACACACTGGTCAGCACGGCGCGCCAGGTCTGCAAGCGCCTTGAGAGGCGCGGCGCAGCACCAGGGTTGCTGCTATGGCCAGCGCGAGGCATCGCTCAGTCCACCGCCCAAGTATATATAAAGCACTTCACTTGTTTAAATCATTTCTCACTTTTGTTTTTGGCCAAAGATAGTATAATACGAAGAAATCAATCATTTTTCGTTTGATTATGCTATCAAACGCCGTTCAATCTCAAATTAACTTCAGGGATTGAATTCTAACCCTGCAAAGAGAATTACTACGAAGTTATTTTCTCAAAATATGCCCGGAAAATCAGAACCTCGCTGAGCAAAAGTTGTCAAAATTGCTCCAAATTGATTCCTAAACGGCCACAGCCATTAGGTAAACATTTCTCCCTTCTGAGCCCTCAAAAAACTATAGGTTTTCAGCTGAGTTATACGGAGTTGAATTATAGTTACTATTGTTAACAAAAGTTATCGCTTTTTATCAAAATTAACATTGAAATTAGTCCTATTCTCTCAACATAAGGGTTACATTTGGAGAGAAGCACCGATTGCAAGCTGAAACTCGCAAGTTAATCGTGAATCGACAATCAAGGTATGTAAGGCTTATCCCTCGGCAAGTTTTTCTCATCCTATAGTGATACAACTTATGTTCTTGAATGAAAATAACGGTCCCATATGTTGCAAGTAATTGCTATCAGTAGATTGTGATTAGATATGTTATGGTCAGTTGTTGTTGGTAGACTATGAATATATATGTTGTTAGCTGCTAGAAAACGTATATATATTATACCGCAGTGTCCCTTATCGGGAAAGAACATGTTAAGTGTGATAAGCGCTAGAAGCGTCTTAGGAACTCTTCTATTCTCCAGTTCATTGAATTAGTAGAATTGCATGTTTTATTGTCAGGTCTAGACCTTAGAAGCTTGTGGATAGCTATTGGACCTGAGTTAGTAAGTCGAACCGCATAGGCGCAACTAGGTGATATAGCTACCAATTGGGCGCCTGTTTTGTCAATAAAGCATGCCCAGAGGCCATTAGCGTACCCTCCCACCCCAGGGCCAGAAATTTAAATGGGATTTCCATACTTTAGAGTCAGCGGAACTAGGGTTATCTAGTTAACTGAGTGGCAACCTGCTATCTAGTTAGCTACTATCAGTGATTGTCAATTCCAGTTGACTTAGTATTCATCATACAGGTTGCCCAGAAAACTATCCCAATCGATCAGATCAAATTGACCTGTGGGTTCCCTAAGGAAGGGATCTTATTAGTAGTTGGAGGGGGGACAACGCCCCAGCCTGCTCCTATGTGATGCTCAGGTACAGGTTTCCATGAATGACTAAGTCCGTGTAAACTTAATTTCAAGTTTAGGAATCGTCCAGAGGAGTAGTATAAGATCCGAGCAGGCCAAGTTAAGGTGTAAAGGACTAGAACCATATTAGTATAGTATTACCCTCAGGCTAAGAATTTTAGTAGGGTACCTGCAGGTGATTAAAGTCCGACCGCTTAAAAGCATGTTCGGTTAGTAGCAGTCCTACAGCCGTTCTAAGTAAAAGGACTAAGTAATTGGTCTTCTGCGACCCTACAGTTGCTTGTGAGTTATAGTTTCCCGAACAGGACATTCAGAATATTATTAGGCCACTCCAGATCTCACCCTATTCGATCTAGATCGTTAGAGATTATGATCACCACCAGGATCCTCTGATCAGATATAGGTGCACGGGGTGTGCCTGCTAGCAGCCATATAGATTATTCTAAGGGTGAGCAGTGGTCATGTTAGGCCCAGAAGGCCAAATATGCCGTTTGAGTGGCTAGATTAAGACTTCAATATAGCACCTCGGGTGGAGTTGCCCTCACTTAGGAGTCTTCCCTGACCACTCCAGGGTTACTAGTTGTGTCGTCTCCCGCCAGGGGCTATATGACGTCGCTCCAAGGAGCAATATGCCGTCTCCAGAGATGATGCAGAGGCCCAAGGGCCTTACTCAGTCCATTCCATGGCTGGACTACCAGTTTTATGTCGTATCGGCATCACATCCCCGTCGAGCCTAGTGCCAAGGGTGCAGTTATCAGGAGTCCACTATACTCAGACACAGCTACAGATCAGGAGCCAAGCCGGCTCAGTTGTAGACCCAGGGGGACAGGTAGGTTAGCTATAGCACCAGTAGAGTCATAGAAACCCGGATAGGGGTATATAGATTAAGGTGTACTTGTTAGGGCTTATGGGGGTCCCAGTAGGTTATTTCTGTGTTGCTTGTACCTTCTAGGCTTATGGGGGCCAGGTTAGGTTCTTGTTTGTATTCTTTTCTGCTAGCTATAGCTTATGAATATATGATTGTACAATCGTAGCTCATATACGTGTAGTATTTTGCTAGATGCAAATTACGAATAAGCCAGCTTATAGGTTAATATTTCTACCCCTTCTCTCTATTTACTTTCAGTCTTTAACACATTACTTACTTCCTTATATATTTGGTACATATTATACTGACGCCCATCCCCGGGTGCTACATTACTTGCCTGCAGGTTTAGACAAACATAGTTCAGGCTCTTCAGTAGCAGCTGTTCAGAGTCAGTAGTTTGCCAGCTCCCTTCATTCGGAGTTGCTAGGTTGTAGAGGTTACAATTTTTCAATTGTATAGTATTTGGGGTAAGCTGGGGCCCTATCCGGACCACTATTTGTATTCTTAGAGGCTTGCAAACTACAGTGGTCAGTTAGTTGTGTTGTTGGCTATGTAGGGCCTAAATGAGTTATGTTTTGTATATTGGTCATGTGGTGCCTAGTATAGTGGCTTTTTCTCATTTCTGTTATAACTAGACAGCATGGTGGTCTTTTCAGTCTGCATAGGATCCCTTTTGTTGCCTGCTGTTGGTTAGCTATTTTTATTTACAAGTGGCTATACGGCCTTGTCAGCCGGGGGCTGTGTTTATAGCTGAGATATAGCTCATTGTTTTCTTGAGTTGACTTGTAGGCATGCACTAGACGTGCATAAGACTATCTAGGTCAGTCAGATCCCAGTATGACACTAGGTTCCAGTCATGCCTCCCAAGGTGGGGAGTGACACTATTATTATTATTATTACTACTATTATTAGTAGTAGTATTACTATTAAACAGTCAGTAGTTTGCCAGCTCCCTTCGTTTGGAGTTGCTAGGTTGTAGAGGTTACAATTTTTCAGTTATATAGCATTTGGGGTAAGCTAGGGCCCTATCCCGACCTCTATTTGTATTCTTAGAGGCTTGCAAACTACAGTGGTCAGTTAGTTGTGTTGTTGGTCGTGTGGGGTCTAAATTAGTTATGTTTTGTATATTGGTCATGTGGTGCCTAGTATAGTGGCTTGTTCTCATTTCTGTTATAACTAGATAGCATGGTGGTCTTGTCGGCCTGCATAGGATCCCTTTTGTTGCCTGTTGTTGGTTAACTATTTTTATTTACAAGTGGCTATACGGCTTTGTCGGCCGGGGGCTGTGTTTATAGCCGAGATATAGCTTGTTGTTTTCTTGAGTTGACTTGTAGGCATGCAGTAGACGTGCATAAGCCTATCCAGGTCAGTCAGATCCCAGTATGCACTAGGTTCCAGTCATGCCTCCCAAGGTGGGGGGTGACACTATACTTTTGTTACACCCCGTAGAATTCCCGGCACTTAGATGACCTATTTCCACGTTGGTTAAGCATATTTGAAGGCCATACGTGTTGGAGAAAGGCCCGGGAAAAGATCGGACGAGAAGCCTGTCGAACCATCGCGGAAGGAGCTGAGGCAGAGCCCCTCCGCGATGGCGGCGTGTCACGGAGGAGGAGCCTCCGCATTGGCTCCGTGACACGTTGGCCTTGTCCAGGCCCAAGTATATAAAGCCCCACTTTGGTTTTAAATGATTATATCCTTAAAAATTTCCAGAGAAACAGAGGGCAACGTAGAGGAAAGGAAAGGAACGAAGGAAATTATATATTTTCGTCCGATTACGCTGCCAAACGCTGCCCAAACTCAAATTAATCCCAGATACCGAAGTATTTAGCAGCAGAGAGCATTCCTACGGATTCAGTTTCGTAAAATACGGCCGACGAATCGTCGAGCCACCGAGCCAAGGTAAGTGGAATTGCTCTAAATTAGTGTCTATGTGTTCCTAGCAGGGAAGTGAATATTTCTCCCTTCTGGGCCGCTGAAAAATAGCGAGTTTCTGGCCGTCTTTCGATAAGCCTAAGTTTAGGCTATAAACTATATTGAAAGTGACGTTGCCTTTTGAAATAAAGTTGTATTTAGTGTTAATTGATATGTTTATGAATGCAGTTGGGAGAAAACAGTTGAAGTACCGGCCGAGCCTCATCCGACAGACGAATAAGTCAAGGATAAGGTATGTAAAGCTAATTCCTTCGGCAAGTTAGTAATCCAGTACGATAGATAGCGTGATGTACAGAAGAAAGAACTTATAAGCCAAGCACTAAGTCCAGTTTGAATTTAGTAAGCATGTTTTTATGATATTATGATATACATATACTCAGAATCAAAGTTAGTAAAGCAACATCAGATAGTCAGATGATATCTCAGTTACAGTATAGGCAGACAGTCAGATAATATCTCAGATACAGTATAGTTCAGTATTGTGTTATTATGAACATTGGTACAACATGAGAAGCATTGGGCTGTAACGTGTACGAGACCTATCAGTATGTGATGTATTATGCTACGTTAAGATATTGTTGTGTTCAGCTGAAACCCCGCGGCGTAGTATAGTATCCGTAAAGCATTTCCGACATAGAATAGTAGACTAAAATAAAGTTTAGAAAGTATGTCAGGAATAGTAACTCATGTTACTATAGAAAATCAGTATACAGCATAGTTTCAGCAGGAAGTCTATATCATGTTCAGCATTAGCCTCAGTATAGTCTGGCAGAAGACTATATTCGTACATACATATATATTACTTCCAGCCTCAGCATGTATTAAGTATGTACACATTTCTATTACTAGTCCAGCATATAGTGTATACAGAAACTTAGTAAACAGCAGAGTTTTCAGCAGAAACATTGTCTTATATAGCATTTGCTCCAGTACAGCCCGGCAAGAGACTATACTCATATTTATACGTCTTTACCTTCCTTAGCACGTATTAAATACGTACAGATTACTATCATTAGCCTCAGCATGTGAGATACCCAGACAGTATTACCAGTTGAGACCGTTGTGTTGTTTGGGGTTGGATTACCTAGCATCCATGACCGCCCAGTGTTAATAGCTGTGTTGACTCGTTCGCCAGAGGACGAGGATACGTCACTCTACGGAGTGGCATGCCGTCCCGCCAGGGGACGAAGATGGGATGCCAGTTTTTCCCCATATTTGTGCCTTGATCGGCCCTTACACACCCCAGTCGAGCGGATACGCCCGGGTGCAAATTCAGGAGTCCTTCGGACTCAGATGCAGTTATAGTCAGGGGCTCAGCGAGCCCAAGTGCATACCCTGGGACCGGCAGGATGCTTACAGCCACTATAGGAGATGGGATGACCAGGGTAGGGGTATAGATTCTGTGCTGGTTGTACCTCCCGGCTTATGGGGGCCGGGTAAGGTTTGTGTGTGCTATGTTATGTTATTTCATGTTACGCCATGTTATGTTAGATACAAGTAGATCAGCAGTAGCACGATACGTTTCCAGGTATGACTCTTACCCTTCCCAGTAAAGATTGAGAGAAGGTATGATTTACATTATCAGACAGTTAGTCTATTCTCTCTACTTCAGTTTCTTCAGTTATGTTATTGTATTCAGATTTTGCTTTCAGTTATTGCTTTACATACTCAGTACCAGCGGTACTGACGCCCGGTGGGGCGCTGCATTACTTGCCTGCAGGTACTTATAGACGAGCAGGTGACGCCACGTGATTCCTGTCAGCGATCGAATATTCAGCTCCTGTCATCCGGAGACTGAATTCCAGAGGTGTACTTCAGTTCTTTTGTTTTATAGTACGGGTAGGTCGGGGCCCTGTTCCGACCAGTTCTATTGCTATTCTTAGAGGCTTGCAGTCTATATATTCCCTGTGGTCAGATGAGTCGGTCGTGTGAGGCCGTGCAGTTGTTTGGTTGTCAGTAATCTTGCTTTCTCTTACTTTGGTCGTGTGGGGCCATAGCTTGCCAGTAGTGGTGACCTTGCCGGTCACGTAGTTTCCTTTTGTGCTTTATGATTGAGTTACAGATAACTAGACAGCATGGTGGCCTTGTCGGCCCGCATAGGTTTCCCTGAGATAATATGTTTCTGGTCAGCTGCTAGTACAGGTACAGAAGGCTATAGGCCAACAGGCCGGGGGCTGTATTTACAGCCGTTATATAGCCCTTTGTTTCCAGAAATATGAGTTAGAGCCAGCTAGGCACCAGATGTGCCCAGGCTTAACAGTCCAGCAGGTCAGGTCCTAGTAGGGCACCAGGTGCCAGTCATACCCCCCAAGGTGGGGTGTGACAGCTTTTTTGTAAAGTTTTTTGTTTTTATGTAAAAAGTCGTAAAGTAAATAGTAGTAAATAGTAAAAGTCAGTTACTATTTATAAATAGGAAAGGCCAAATACTGTGCAAACAGTAAAAGGCAAATACTATTAATAAATAGTAAAAGTCATATTACTGTGTAAATAGTAGAGGTCAGTTACTGTTCATGAATAGTAAAGATCATTCATGAATAGTAAAGGTCATTTGTAAAGAATTCTTTTGTTTATAAATAGAGAAGCCAGACGGAGGCAACAACCATCCGTCCTCACAACAATTTCCTCTCATTCCTACTTCCTAATTCCGCAACCCCCCAGATTGGTATCAGAGCTAGCACATAAAATAAAACAAGCTACCCAGAAAATATTAAGCTATGGAGAAAACTAGCAACGATGCAGATCTACAAAATAAGGTATATAAATTCATAAATATGAATAGCTAAACTTTTATATTCCTTATAATCTCCTAAGTATTATGTGATATTATCTACTTATTATGCCGTTATAATGAATAAATCTTGATTAAGTTTGCTATGTACGAGGCCAGTAAGCTGCGAATAAGTAAGCCCAGACTATGCCATCCTAAGGTGGAAACCGGTGAGGCCAAGAGAGCCGTTTTAGGGGAGTACACAAAGTTGAGGCGATGTTAGGGTAACTGATCAAAGCTGAAAACGCATAGTAGTGACCGAAAAAGACTATTCAAAATAACGTTATAATAACCGAATAATTTCTAATAATACCTAAAGAGATTAGAGGGAATATTATGTTTAGAAGAAATTCAAAAAATGAATTCGCACCTACTAGATGAAGATCAGAGATATAAAATACTCATCCTATATATACTCAAAACCTTGATTCAAATATTAGAAGAAATAACATAACTTAATGCAACCATGGAACTAATAGAACAAAGATGGACAGAAGTGACTATAGCAGATATTATAGAACTAGATATAAATTCAGATTAATAATGATAAACTACGAATATATGGAATATTGGTTAGAAACTATGGAAAATATAAGACTATTAGTAATTTTGTTAGAAACTAATATAAATAATTACATAAGAGAAAGAAAGCTAGAACATTTAGAATATGCACTAGAAAACATAAAAGAAATACAAAGGATAGAGCCATTAAAAAATAGATATTACAATAAAATGTTTACACAAGACCCCGATAACAAATAATGGATAACAAAAAACTACATAAACCAAAGAAAGAACATATTCACAAAAAAGTCAAAAAATTAAAAAAGCAATTAAAAATACTATACCCCGAATATAAGCAATTAAGCTCAAGCAAAACGAATGATATTAGGCTTGAATACTTAATAGATCTAATTTCAAGAACAGAATATAATTATATAAAATATCTAAAAAAGAAAACATGAAAGATAATATCAGCAACAATGAAGAGTATAAGCAACAACTAATTAATAAAATAAATGAAATAATAAATGAAATCGAATTTAGAAAAAAGAGACTAAATTATAACATAGTCGCAGGAGTATGCCACACATCAATTAAAGCACAAAGAAAAGAAATATTTTATTTAGAAATACAACTACAAAGCCTAGAATATAAATTACAACACGAATTACCATGAATAAAGAAGAATATGCCTTAGAAGAAGAAAAATATATGAGTCAAAAAGGACTAGAAATAAAAATTATACACTCAAGCTTAGAAAGAAGATTTAAAAAAATAGGAGATCAATTATATTTAATGTTAGAAAAAGAATCAGCAAAACTAGAAGATAGCTTAACAGCAATGGTAAGAATTAATAAAGAAAATGAAGAGATAGATAGGAAAAAAGAAATAAAAAAAATTAAAAAACAAGCACAAATAGAAGTACAACAGATTAAAGAAGAAAAAGATACGAGAATCCAAGAATTAGAAAAAAAATTGGAAAAACTTAAACAATTGTATGAAGAAAAATTAAAAGCCAGAGAAAAACAACGTGAAGAATTAAAACTCACAGAAGAAATAGAAAAATTTAAAACATTACTAGAAGAAACAAGTACATTAGAAGACCAACCTAGGATAGGAATAGATGAAATAAATGAACAAAATAATGAAAATTCAGAAGCAGATCTAGATCAATATTCAGAAACTTCAGAAACATATACTAACCTAATAGAAAAAGAAAATAATATAGAAATCAATGTGGAAGATGTAGATGAAAAACCTAGTACGTCAGGAACTAAAAGCCCAAAAAGATTAGATACTAGCCCAATTTATTATACTTACGAAAGAGAAAATAGAAGTAAAACATTATGGGATAAAAGATTAAATAGAAACTGGACACCTAGGCAAAACATAGAACAATATAACTTCTTAGATCTAGATTGTGTAGCAGATACAAATAAAACAATCCAATTATGGATAGGATATATTTCAAAACAACTAATAGATAATAAAATATCAGTAGTAGATTCCCCTGGATATATAGAAAGAACACTCATAGGAACAACAAAAATATGGTTACAAAACTTATCAGCAGAAAGTTTAGAAACACTAAGAAATAATAAGAAACCCAATAATGAAGTAGCAGCAACATCTATAGATATATTAAACAAATATGAAATGGCAATAAGAAACGAATTTAGTAGCATGACAACTGAAATAGATGAACGACAAAAAGACAAGGCACTAAATAGGAATCTAATAAATAAATTAAGTATATGTAAAATGAATTATATAGATGAATATACATGTGCATTTAAAGAATATTACTATAAAGGATTATATACGAATGAAGAAAGCAGAGAAATAAGAAAATTATATTACACAAAATTACCAGAACCATTTAGTTCAAAAATAACTAAAGAATGGCAAGAATCAGGATTAGTAGATACACTAGGAGCTAGAATAAAATTCTTGCAAAAATGGTTTACAGAATTATGTGAAAAACATAAGGAAGACATGAAAATGAAAAAAATCTTAATAAAAAACTTAGCATGTTGTACAACAAAAACAGCACCACAATTTGGATGCACAAATAAATATAAATACAAGAAAAGAATCAAAAAATACAGACCATTTAGGACAAAATACAAGTATAAGAAACCAAGAAAAAGATATTATATAAAAAATTACAAATAAAAAAGACCTCATAGGACTAAGAAAAATATAACAGAATGTAAATGCTACAACTGTGGCAAAATAGGACATTTGGCTAGAGATTGTAAAATACCTAGAAATATAACTAAAAAACAAATATCAGAAGTAATAATAGCAAATGAAAAATACAAACAACTAGAATATATAGACTACGATTTAAACGATGACGATAGCATATATGAATTAACAGAATATGAAAAAACAGAAAGTGAAAATGAGATAAAAGAATACGAGACAGATAATGACTGAGAAAGATATAAGAATAATAAGTAAAGAAGAATACCAAGATAGTGAAAGTACAGAACAAAAAATAATATTTGACAACAATATGTTTGAATAAATAAAAGGCAAAGAATTAGATTTAAGCATAGATAAAATACTAGAAGTACCCAAATTAAGAAATTTCTTTAAGATAAAACAAGAAGAATATTATGTAGTAAGCCAAAAAAAACACATAATAGACTGCAAATATACTCAAGGAAAAGCTAAAATACCCATAATAAATAAAAAGATAATAAATAAAGAAATCCAAGAAATAAAGGCTAAGAATCCAATAAAATACGTACACCTAGGAGGAACAGAAATACTAATAAAAGCATGTTTCAGAGAAGGAATAGATACACCAGTAGAAATATATTTAGCAGATGATAGAATAATTCACCCTATAGAGAAAAGTATAATAAGTGCAGTTAAAGGAAATCTAATATACCAAAAATTTAAATTTATAATAAGTGCAAATTATTCAGTAGCCTTGGACGATAGAAATATAGATAAATCATTAGTATTATACTGGAAAATGTCAGGAATAGAGTTAGCACCAGGCAGTAAAGTATTCACAGCTAGATGTAAAAATTTATATGTACTAACAACAAAACATAAAATAATGGCTAGAAATAAGATTCAAAGAATTAAAATAGAAAACCCTTTTGACAAAATAGTTACTATCATTGATAATAATGATTATAGTTATAAAGAAATAGATACTGAAGAAGATTTAGAAATAGTAAAAGAAAGATTAAGTACATCAAAAAGAATAAATTGTGATACACCATCATCATCAAGGAGTAGTACCTCAAGAAGGATAGACTATGAATTACAACCAAAATTATTAGAACAAAAAATAAACGAAATACAACCTTACCAATATTATATAACAGGAATACTAGATCAACGAAAGTATTTAATAAAAATAGACACATGACAAATTGAAAACTATATTACAAAAGAATTAGTAAAGGAAGAAGAGATCAATAAAAACGAAAATATAAATACAGAATTACCTAGAATACTGACAAATATAGAACACAGTACAGAACAAGAATTAATTATTGGAGGAGTACCAATAAAAATAAAATTCAAAATATATCAAGGAAAAGATAATATTACTTTAGGAATAAGATGGCTAGAAACAGTAAAACCCTATAATTTAGATGAAAAACAACTAATAATGCATTATGAAAATAAGAAGATAATTATTAAAAGAACTTTGATATAGAATAATGCCAAAAATCTATATATTAACAAAATAATAGCAGAAGGATATTATAATAGATACTACACACCTATGATAGATACATGAGCAGAAGCAAATATGTGTAAATATAACTGTTTACCAGACAGTAAATGAGAAAAATTAAAAACACCATTAATAGTTACCGGATTTAATAATGAAGGAAGTATGATAACACATAAGGCTAAAAACATAAAAATACAAATATGGGATAAAATATTAACAATAGAAGAAATGTATAGTTATGAATTTACTAATAAGGATATATTATTAGGAATGCCCTTTTTAGAAAAATTATACCCACATACCATAACAAAGACACATTGGTGGTTTACTACCCCATGTAATAAAAAAGTAGGAGCAAAAAGAGTTAGCAACAAAGTAAGAAAAAATACACCATGGATAAAAGGAAGTGAAAAAATTACCCAAAAATTAGAAAATATAACGCCAAGCGATCACAAAATAGAAATTATAATATTCACAATAGATAGAATACTATTTTGATGAAAAAGATAGAAACCATATAAAAAAGATAAAGGACATGTGTAAAAACCTACCAAAACTATATTTTCCAGACGAAAATAGACAGTTTAGTTATATAGTAGAAACAGATTCTAGTGACCACAGCTATGGAGGAGTATTAAAATATAGATATAAAAATGAAAAGATAGAACACCATTGTAGATATTACTCAGGGTCATATACTGAACCACAAATAAAATGGGAGATAAATAGAAAAGAATTATTTGCATTATATAAATGTTTATTAGCATTTGAACCATATATTGTTTATAACAAATTTATTGTTAGAACAGATAACACACAAGTTAAATGGTGGATAACTAAAAAGGTACAAGATTCAGTCACAACAAAAGAAATAAGAAGATTAGTTTTAAATATACTAAATTTTTCATTTACAATTGAGATTATCAAGACTGAAAGAAATACAATTGCAGACTACCTCTCCAGATACAAATACTGAAGATAGAAAGGACAATATGGAACAAATACTCAATCTCCTTACTACACTTTGCAAAAAAGTGGATAGTATGGAAATAGAGATACAACAGCTAAAAAGCAGAGCTAACAGTCAGCAGCATGACTCTAAACATGCGGAGCTACGTCGATCGGAAGACGCTAAAATTCCAGAGCTAGAAGGTGACGATGGGAAACACCAAAAAACCCAATCTAACAATTTGTTAAGTGCAGCTGCAGGGACATCAGGAACTGTAGGAGATAAAAAAGATATCACCAAAAATAAATTGTTTGATAAACCATTTACACCAAAAAGAAATATACCAATTACCCCTACTCCACAAACTAGCACATACAAAGAAAGCCTAAACCAGGCCAAACAAACCTATAACCACATATCCAGCAGATATATACAAAATATCCATAAAATACAAACCTTTTTAAATAAGAATCCAAGATCTACCAGCACCAGTAACCCAACAGAAGACTATATAACCCAACATTTACAAGGATACAACAAACTGATAGCCCAACCTAAAACAAATGCTAACCTAGTAAGGACTTGTTACGACTATGGACTACTTAGTACTGTATATACAGCAACAGGAGATGAAATAGCTACCATACCAGAAATACATAAAGCATTTACTATATACAAAAGAATAACTAAAGGCACATTCTTTTATATAAAAATATACTCGGCACCAGCAGAGATACTATATGATGAAATAAAACCAATCATACAGGTTGTAAAGATAGGATTGACAAAAGAGATGATAATTCCAGAAAGGATAGAACAACAAAATGAGATACAATGTACAGAGATACCCGAATTTTACGCAAACAAAAGAATTATTGGACTCGCCACTATACTCAATGAGCTAGCAAACAACTACCTAAATGGCAACTCAATTTGGAGCTACTATTCAAGAGATCAGACAATGATCTATGCAAACTCCAAAGAACATAAAGAAGCAGACATGGAAGAACTACGCCAATGGATACTTAATCTGCTAAAGCCAGAACAAATACCTACAACAAGAGCTATACGAAAAAATTATATATCTCCAGCACTTCTGACAAGATATTGCAAAACTATAGGACAGAAATATCCAGATCACCATTGTTCAAAATGTCATGGTGAAGACAACAAACACATACCCGAAGTCCAGCTGGAATGACGAAGACATAAAGAAGACATTGACATAAAGGAAAAGATATGAAGAAAAAAGATATGTGTGTCTGTAAAGTTTTTTGTTTTTTATGTAAAAAGTCGTAAAGTAAATAGTAGTAAATAGTAAGGGTCAATTACTATTTATAAATAGGAAAGGCCAAATACTGTGCAAACAGTAAAAGGCAAATACTATTAATAAATAGTAATATTACTGTGTAAATAGTAGAGGTCAGTTACTGTTTATGAATAGTAAAGGTCATTCATGAATAGTAAAGGTCATTTGTAAAGGATTCTTTTGTTTATAAATAGAGAAGCCAGACGGAGGCAACAATCATCCGTCCTCACAACAATTTCCTCTCATTCTTACTTCCTAATTCCGCAACCCCCCCAGATAATCTAACTTTTCACTTTTTGACTTTTCACTTATATATTAAACTATATTTATTTACTTTAACTTCTCATTTATATAGTAATAAATGTCTAAATTTGATATGATATGATAAAATATTAATATTTAATTATGTATTTAATTAAATTTTTATTTAGTGAAGGGGTAAAATGATAATCTAACCTTTCACTTATATATTAATATATAATATATGATATATGATGACTATCTAGTGTTCACGTAGTATCATATTCTTCAATTCTTATTATTATTGTTGCTTCATTTACTTTGTTAATATTGCTATATGTTGTTGTTAATTATTTTCTTTTAATCTTGTTTTGATTACTTCATTTGAGTTGAGGGTCTATCGAAAATTATCTCTCTACCCAACTTATCATCCCCAAACATCTCTTATGGGATTGCACTAAACATGTTATGGTTTGTAAATATGCTAAACCGATAACCAAATGAATAAAATAAGTGTTATCAGTTTTCAGTTAATCGATTAGCGATCCTTAACAATTTGATTTTGGTTTAACCAATAAGAAGATACTTCTTTAAGTCTCTTTTTTCCCATTCTCTTATTTTTATTTGTTTATATATACAGACTTCATAGAGTATTTATTGCTAAAACAAATCTCGTGAACTAATAAATATGAGGCCAAGGAATAAAAAATTATTTATCTAACTATATAAAAAGAAATGATGTGAATGCTTGTAGAAAATTTTCTTTATAGACATGAACTCATATGCTTCCAGCTATTTAGTAGTGTTAATATTGTTTATTCATTTCAAATCAAAAATAAAGATTTTGAAAAGCCCAAGAATATTATTTTTTTGCCAATTAAATCAAAGAGATTGCAAACATTTCAATCTCAAAGAAATGAATTTATATGAACTTGGATGCAATAACACTATCTCAAATATGTCTTTACTAACAAACTATAATTTAAACTATATATAACACAAAATTGCAAATTAAAGTTATTATTTGAGAAGTCTGGTGCCTTGGCGTGGAACAAAATAGAATTTAGGAAATAAGACTAGAGTTTCTATCTAAACTGTAACATCACTTTTATATAATTAAGGATAAAAAATAATTTTAATATGATCTTATTTTGTTATCGTTTTAACCATTTACTAAAACCTAAAAATCGAAAATCAAACCGATTGTCCAATAAAAATTACTTTATAACCTGTTAAAAACGGTTTACATACGGGAGGATCAGTTGTGTTTGCTGAATACAAAAGAAGACATGTAACTACTTATCTATCTTTTAATTATTGAATAGTATTTATTTAATTTTAATTTATATTTTTTTAACCATATTATTGATCTATAAAATGATTGCAGAAGGAAGAAACTAGGCAAGATTTTTGAAATGATGAGTTATTTCTAAAAGACTCACAAGACCAAAGATAAAGGATGGATTTGTGGAAAGTCACAAAGGGTGTGGGTAAGTTTCTATCTTGATATATTTGTGTACTACGTTGGGAACTGTTCTTTGAGTTGCTTGTATATCAATTTCCTCTATTTGTTTTGATTTTCCTATATTAATAAATCTTTCATTTGTCGTGATTTACCTGTGATTGACAAAGTTCTCTTTTCCTAAAAACTGATAGTTACGACTTTTGAATTTTGATAATAAAATACTGGAAGAGTGAAATATCTCTTTGGATGTGGTTCATATAATTCTACCTGAAAAAAAAAAGCATGAGGTTCCTTCAAGCCAATTTTTAAATTAACTGAATCTTGATTTGAAAACTTTTAGTTATTGAAAAATTCAAATATGATATCGTTTTAGTTTTCATTTATTCCTCTGGGTTAGCTAAATGTGATATTATACGAACAATTAAGCTCTTGAAAAAAGTTGATCATCTATTTTTTTAGGGACAAGAAACTTTTACGAATAAATAATACACTTTAGCAAATTCTGGTACAGATTGACAACTCTGGTCATACACAGTTAGCCTCCCATTAATCAGCTTCAATAATTTGATCTAGATTCAATCTTGATGCAATACTAGTTTTACTAACTGTAAGTAGTAACCTAACAAAAGGGTAGATTTCTAGATGCAATCTTGTAACATTATTGGATTCATATTGATCCAATGCTTATCATGCATCAACTAATCTGATGTTAAAGCTATTAGGATAAATCTGCCACACATTTAAGCTTGCATATTCTTCCAAATATTTCTTGAGTTGAGCTTCACTGCATCCTTTTTGCAAATCCAGTTTAGAGCTTAGGCATAACTTAGTTCTAGCTTGTTCATCCTAGCATCCCCATCATGCAGAATTGAATAAATATCAGATATTGTATCTAGGCTAGATATTTGTCGATCATCTGAATACAAGGAGAACTTTGACATCTGCATTAGCCGAAGTGTCTTATCCACATCACTCTGAGCAACTATTTCTGAGAAACGTAGTCTGGCTAGACCAGCTGATATCCTCAGGATGCTTAGAAGTGTTCTGACGGTTGAATAAGAGTGAGGAGTGTTCGATTTTGCTTCTTCTTGCTTGATACTAGAATATGCACCAGCAATATACTCATTTAGATCCTTTAGAATGGAGGGAGACAATCTCCTTGCAGCTAAAATATAAGCCCCAAGCACATATGGTTCAAGTGGAGTGAACCCGAGAGTAGGAGATTCTTTTTTCTGATGCACATACACAAAGTGTCTAGCCATTTCAAGATCGGAATACATATTTGCTCGATCTAAGATTTGACATAAAAGATCAAACCATAATTGAAGAGCTGGAGGAAGATTAATATTTTCAGCTAACGTCCTTCTCATATCATGTTTTTCCTAGACAGGATTAGTAGCAGCAAGCACTATAGTCCTTACAATTAGAAATGTATTGATCTTAGCCTTTGCAATACCTAATAGTCTGCTGCTCCATTACTTCATGTATAGCTGTTCTATTAGAGTCATCCATCTTGTCGAATTCATCAATAACACATATATCCGTATCTGCCAATACAATGCTCTGCCTTCAAGAACCATCTCATTAGTTACTATATCTTTCTAAACAACAGTAGTTAGACCAACTCCACTTCTACTCTTACCAGTTGTGTAAACACCTCTTGGTGCAATATTGATTATGTGCTTGAGAAGCTGACTTTTTGTTACCTCGAGATCACCCATCAAACATATATTTAAATCACCTTTGATCATCATACTATCCTTCAACTTCTGATGAGGAGCACCTACTAGAAGAAGAAGAAGAGCTTCCTTAATATCCTCATGCCCAAATATTTCAGCAGCCAAGGAACGAGACAACTTGTTATATATATTTCCATCCTCAGCTAACCATTTAATCTGCTCTTCCTCAGCTCCTCTAAGTTCATAATCTTCATTTTTTTTCTTGAAATGTCTAACAGACATTTCCTCCAAGTAAGTATCTACAATTAACCTAGCTCGCATAGCTCTAAATCCTGTGTAAGGCATAGGTAGAAAAATGCCCGACAGTTCAACAGCATCACCAGGAGATACCTTCTTTGTTCATATAGTCTTTGAATATTATTAGACAATCTAGAGTTAGATAATTTTCAGTCAAAAAATACATAATTGTGGCATTTCAATTACTTTAACTATAATGACTCATGTTGTTCTGCCAGTTTTCTTGCACTAACAGCAACAATTTCTTGAACCCAACTAAAACCTTTATAAATAGAAAACTGCAATATTATCATAGAATCAAAACATAAACTATTTGAAAATTGTCATTGTCTAGACAAGAATGACAAAGGAAAACTGAGATAATATAATCATATTTTGTAATTTTTTCCAACTCTCTATATTTGATATAAAGCATTCTTATAGATGCAGCTCAGACACAAGAGAGATTTTTAACTAATAATCATGCACATATGAAAACATGTGCCTAAATAATCTAAGGAAAAAAATAGCTAAGAAGAATATGCAATGAATATTACAAGATAAATAAGGCGTATGCATCTTGACAGTGGATTCCAATAAGATTGTTGACTTCATCAAATTTGATGTTGGAAATGTGGTCATGGTGACTGGTGGTAGAAACAGGGGATGTTGGAGTTATTAAGAACAGGTGGAAACACAAGGGTAGCTTTGAGACAGTTCATATTCAGGATGACCTGTGGCACGAGTTTGCTACCCGCTTGGGAAATGTGTTTGCTCTTTGCAAAGGTACTAAATCGTGAGTGTCTCTGCCTAAGGGTAAAGGTATCAAGTTATCTATCATTGAAGAGGCTGGCTGCTCAATCAGCTACATCAACTTAAAAATGCTAGGTTAAGAGTAGATAAATTTAATTGGTTGGACCACGTTTTCCTTTGTTTAGAGATACCAATCTTATTTTGTGTGTTGCATTTTAATAGTTGTGTACTCGATACTGTTGTGCCAAGCTTTTTCTTTGGTCGGGAAACCAGATTGACTGAGTTAAGATCAGAAAAATATTACAAGATAAATTCAAATAGTGGAAGCATGTGTTATGAAACAAAACAAATGTATTACTAATCCATATACAGATGTAATGATAATCATTAATGTTTTGGTATATTTAAATATATTAAACTCCTTTCATTTAGAAGTTGCATCTCTAATTACTTTTTTTTTTCAGGATGTATTTGGAGAGAACAATAAGAAGAATATGGATGATACTAATTCTTCAAGAAATAAAAATAGCAGTGAAGTAGAAGGAGATTTAGAAAGAAACATGTCAATGAATAAAGATGGGGAAACAGGAGAACAAATGAGGATAATGTTGTGAAGTTGTTGCAGACTATACTAGATGAACAATTTCTTAATACATAGATAAATACAGTTGGAGGAGAAAAAAGGGCAGAATATATGGTCTTGGTTCAGACATTGGTATTATAGGAGATTCTCGACATATTAGTTCAGCTTGATCTAGTGATCCTACTCTTAAGTGTCTCTGCTTAACAAATTATTGAAGCACCGGAGTTTTAACAGATAATTAATCATCTACTAGAGCAAGAATTCGGGGATATGCAGACAAGTATGCAAGAGAGTGTGCTAATGGGTATTCGAGCCAATATCCAAGCAGAAGTGCAAGTTGCAGTTCATGCTGTCATGAGTAGACTGATTCTTCCACAACCACCAAATGAATTTGGTTCTCCGTCAAGCCTACTTTAAGATAATAGGACTTTATGTTATTGTTTTCTTATAAGTTTAAGACATAATTTGTTTTATTTGTAAGATATATCATTAAAGGATTCAATATATACTATTTGATGGAATTGAAATGATTCATTCTTTTTATCACATATGAAATTGTGACAGCTAAAAATGTAGATATATGGCTAAAAAACATACCAGGAGATATGTAAAAGAATGGTATGCTATTTATGAAATTAGCTGGGAACATTATTGGCAAAAATTTGTAGCTATTTTCACCTTAGTTAGGGAAGTATCTAGAGTACACCCCAGAAAATAGCTTGGCATTTTGCTAAGAAATCGTCGTAGCTATATTTTCTAGGAGAATGGCCATGCTAAATATCCTAGCTAATTAGCTTCGGACAAGACATTTCCCAAGTAGAAATTTAGCTACCCTCATTTTATCGACACTTTGCTAGGCATAATTTCCTAGATAGATTGATGTTAGCTTGGGATTTTTCATGACAAAAGTGTTCTTTTCTTGTAGTGTATATAATTTAAACTCATATATACTAATTTATTTTGAATATTATTAAAAAGATGACAGGAAAATTTTTATAATTTTTTTTTTAGCAAAGAAAAAAAAAGACGAGACGATTGAGCATAAATTGTGTAGCAGAATGGTCATCTTTTTTAAAATTCACAAATCTCAAGTGTAAACAACATTTTCTTGTCTCATTTGCAAGAAAATGGGCCAGTATTTATTTTTGATCATTTTTACCTTTCTCTTTGAATACCATATATTTCGATTTTAGTTCTATATATTTTCTTAGCTTTTTTTCAAATATCATAAACAATTCTATGAAACAAGAGAGTATAATGTAAATTACCAATTTTCTAAATAAATTTTTCACGAATTCATCAAGCATCTTGAAGTAGCAAAAAGTGATATCAAATTATCAATTTGTTGAACCAGGTCTTATTATTTTATCTTTTTATTATGTTGAGTATATTACTTTTTACTTATTTACTGGAATTTATATGTCAACTAAAACATTTAAATTCAAATTAAAATTAAATATAATTGATTTTTCGCGAAATCTATTTTAATAAGCATATGATGTTGATGGCCTGAGAATTATCTAAAACTCAAAAACAAAAACAAAAAAAAAAAGAGAAAGATTAAAACTTCATTACAATCTCAAGACGGAACCATTGATGAATTTTCAACCGCCAACAAATATCCTAAATTAGAAAATATGTTTCAAGAGAGATTAAAAGAATTGGATATATTATTTTTTACAAAATATTAGAAGCAATTGATTAAAATTGTTTTTAAACAAATTTAGCATATAATAAAAGTATATATAGATATACTATGATAGTATTAACAGTCCTAAATGATACCATGACAGTTTATAGACATACTATGATTGTATCACTAAAGACTAAGAATTTTTTCCCTAAAGGACTGAAGCTGACCTTAATAATTCCATACTAGTATATAGATATACTATGACGGTATCATGGAGAACTGAAGAGTGTCTTATTGAAGGACTAAAACAGTTCTCCTTGATACCATACCAATATATAGATATACTGTGATGGTATCATGGAGTACTAAAGAGTGCTTCATTGAAAGATTGAAGTAGTCATCCGTGATACCATGTCAATATATAAATATATTGTGATGGTATCATAGAAGGTTGAAGAGTGTTCACTTAAGAACTATAGGATACCTCAATGAAATTAAAAAATTTAATAAGTAGAATTAAAAAAGATAAAAAATAAATGAAATTAGATTATGAAAAAAAAATTAGATAAAAAAAATTTAAAAAATAAGATGAAAAAAGAAAAGAAAAAATAAAAAAAAAGAAAGGAACCAAATTTGAGAGTGAAATTAGATTAAGGTGAAAAAAATAAGAAATAATATAATTTAAGAAAATAAATTAACAAATAAGAGAAAAGAGATAAAGAATAAAGAAAAACAAGAAAAAAAGGAGTAGAGAAATTAAAAATTGAACAATGAAAAAAAAGGAGCCAAATTTGTGCATGAAATTAGATTATGGTGAAAAAAAAACAAGAATAATGATTTTTGAAAAAAGATAATTTTCTTAATTTTTTTTAATTTTGATTTTAATAAATAAGATAGTGATTTTCGTATTTTTTTTGTAACTTACTTCTTGTTGTAATTAAATTATTTAATTTTTTAATATTTTTATTAGTCAAAATATAATTAGCTACTGTATCTATTTTTTAAATAAAATAATAAAATAAAAAGAACAGACCAAAAAATAGTACAAAAAAACTTAAATTAATTTAAAAAGGAATAAATTAAAGAAAGAGAGAAAAAGAAATAAATTAATATCATGATAGTGACAGCTACGAGACAAAAAAGGAAAAAGTGCAGTGCTAACATCATGCTGACGTCAGCCCAAAAAAGAAAAAAAAAGATATTTTGAATAATTATTTTGGGAGACATCAAAATAAAAGTGCATTCTCACGTAAATACTTTATTTTTTATGAATAATTATGTAAGTTTTTCTTTATTAATTAAGTAAGAATATATTTATATTATACGAATAAGTTACCGTATGCATGGAAAGAGCGGACGAAGCATGGGATTCTAAAAGAAAAGGAAAGTTTTTCCTTTTAGGAGAGAGCGCACTTGACCGAAAAAGTTTTAGCCCCAAATGAAGAGAAACAATAAAGTAGAAACAAAAGAAAAAGGAAAATCAACAATCAACTAACTATTATGACCTTAAACGGTGGTATTAACTTTTAATGTGTCAAAAATAAAGTGATGCCAAAGGTACGTAGGAATCCCAAGCATACAAACTTTACATTTTACATTTTAGGTAAGAAAAGAAAAATCAATAAGGTAAAAATGCAGCTAACTTTCTTTGGGTTTCATCATTATCTTTGTCTACCTTTATGTGAATTTAAGCTTTCACTTTAGTTGAAAAAACTCTTTGTTAAGGGGAGCGTTAGCCTAGATTTTGTTTACAGGGAGCCACTTCACAGTAAAATCTAAATATTGCTACTTTTTCTACAAATCGGCATGCAACATGATATTGGGCAGAAACAACAAGATATATCTAATTTACGTTTTTAATGGAGAAATATTCCCAGCTTTTTGTTTCTGTTGTTTTTCCTAATTATAAAAGTTGGATCATATACAAATTTGTTTTCCTTTTCGTATAAAAACAGCGAGTCAAAGGAATAACAATAAATTTTAACTTATTGATAAATCACGTTCCTCACATTAGCTATTACTTAACGTGATTCGTTTGGTATTGATAAATGATAATTATGTTATTTAATTATTTTGGATTACTATTGTACTTAAGATGATAATTATACTTAGAGATTTAGCCTTATCTTCTCATCTACATGTACACTTTAAATAATATTGTATTGTAACCATATTCATTAAGAAGTATATTGTTTCATGATATCAGACGTCTAGGTTTTCTACCCCATTAAATTATGACGCCCAATACCTCCAATACCTCTGCTCAATCATTTTCTTCTTCTTCATCAGCCTCCCTGACTGATGCTTCCTCCCTTCTTCCATCCTCTCCCTCTACTATTTCCGTCTCCAACATTAAAAATCTTGCTCCTACTATTCTTGATTATACAAATTATACGTTGTGGAGAGAACTTTTCCTTCCCATTTTCAAAGGTCATGGTGTTTATGGATTCATTGATGAAAATTTCCCTTGTCCAGAGCCTACTATTGTACGTGATGATGGTACCTCTGTCCCTAATCCTTCCTTCCCAAAATGGATTCAACTTGACTCGATTGTCCTTTCATGGATTCAAGCAACTATTTATCAAGAGATTCTCCAAGAAATAATCAAGCCAAATTGTTCTCTCACCTCTACACATGTCTGGCTTCAAATATAGAGATTATTCCTTGATCAAGTCAATTCTCGAACTCTTCAACTCAAAGTCCAGTTTCATAATCTTAAGAAAGGTAATCTCTTAATTAATGAATATGTCCATCATCTCAAGTCCATAGCTGATGCTTAAACATCCATTAAAAATCCCCATATCTGATTTTGATCTTGTTCTCCAAATACTCTCCGGGTTAAATCCCGAATATATGTCTGTGAGAACCTCTATTTCCACTCGTGTTCCTCTTCCTTCTTTTGTTGAGGCACGCTCCCTACGCTTTCTCCATGAATCTCAATTGAGCAGTTTATCTAGTTCATCTATAGAGAATGATACCACTGCTTTTGTCACCAAGCAACAATCTTCTTCCTCTTATGGGTGTAGACGTGGTCGCCATTCCAATGGTGGTTGCTATTCCATTGGTGGTCGTGGTTGCGGGCGATATACTCAAGGGAATGCCAAATCCTTTAATAGTGTGCCTCAACAATTCACTCCTTGTCCTCGTCTTCCTTCAATCCCAGGTCCTCCACCTATTTCCCATCCCGCTTCTTACATTCCATCTCAACCTCCTAATGCAACTATATACTACCAACTTTACTATCAGCCAAATCATACTGCTCGTGACTTTCTACCTCTGAATTCTAAGGCCTTTGTGTCTGACATTAATTTCAATTACTTAATATTTTCACCTGGTGATGCTTCTTGGTATGTGGATACTAGAGTCTTTTCTCACATGACTCCAAACGCATCCAATTTATTGTCTGTTACTCCATACAAAATTAAAAGCTCTTCAATGTGATGGGACTGTGGAGTTTGTTAAGCTTCAGGCTACTCATTCGTTTCTTAATGATAATGGCATTTTACTTCGTATTTCTTGTCCTCACACTCATCAACAAAATGGTAAAGCCGAACGAATGCATCGTACAATTTTAAATATTGTTGGTTCGTTATTATTTCAAGCCTCTCTTCCCTCTCAATTTTGGGTTGAAGCCTTAAACACTGTTATCCATATCTTAAATATTGTCATGCCCTGAGCCTACACCCTGGACGTAACATGGTACTCGAAGTCACAAGTGACCCCAAGTCAACCCTTGGTCTATCATACGCTGGTGTCTGAGTAAACATGCACAGTAGAAATTTGAAATAATAATAAAAAAATTTTAAAGACTGTACATAGAGATTTTTAAATATCTGAAAAAGTCTGAAATCAAGTCTAGTCTGAAAGCCATCTAATTGAGGAGTTGTTGGGACAAGCCCCGAACTAAATCTAAGTCTAACTGAAAATAATAATGAAAACTGAAATGAATGAAATAACGCCCTCAGAATATGAGGATTCATACTGCTGCTGCTGATAGAGAGATACGAACAAAATTGGCTAACGACGCTGGGTCTGAGAACCTACAGTTGTATCATGAAACGATACAGCATAAAAGTATGTGTTAGTACTTTGAATATACTGAGTAAGTGAGAGATATAAGTAGTATGAAAGAACTAGCAACTGAACTGAAATGACATGAAATGACCAATTGAAGATACTGATAACTGATACGACAGGGATACAACTAATCTGGTCAATAATGACCCTGACTGATGGTAATAAACATATCCTAAGTCTGAAATACTGAGTCTGAGAGACCACGCTGAACTAATCTGAACTGAACTGAACTGTCAAAACTGATACTGAACTGAACTGACTAGTGGGAGAGTCTATAACCGACATATAACCATGTGAACTAGATGTGGAGTCCGATGTATACACCCCATTGGTAGGACCCGATATACCTTGTAGGGTATAAAGACATGAACTGGGTGATCACAAGAGTCTGGGGCCAATCAGGCCAAGTAATACTGTAACCTACGCTGGCAACATACTTTTGGGAACCTGGGTGCGCTGGAACCCCGGCCTACTCGGTGCTAAGTTCTACTCCCACTGAAAACCTATACCGAATTGCTAAGATGATAGATCGAAACTGGGGTCCATGACTAGTCAGGGACATATAACTAAAAGTACCCTGAGAGTCTTATTGGACCAGATTCTAAAACCGGGTTCTACTCTGGTCAGAGCTGCTTATCTGGAAGCATCGTAACCGTCTAAGAACAAACTGTAAACTGAACTGGGGTCTTGGGGCTGGTCAGAGCTATATATCTAAAATGTCATGACCGCCTAATGGACCAAACTAGATTCTGAGTCTGATTCTGATAACTGGGAGCACCACTGACGCCTTAGGAAAAGACTGGAGTCAAACTAATCTTGACAAGTTCTGAGAAGATGTTCTAACTAGTATGAACTATTAAGCAGCAAATAGAGAACTCAACTCCTTCCAATAACATGGGAATTCCATAATATGACAAAATTCAAGAATTACAGAAATCTCATCCGACAAGGCTAAAATCATTCTTATAAATGGGATATTGTTCAACATATATATATATATATATATATATATATATATATATATATATATATATATATATATATAAATAGGAATTTCTAGGAAATTCATCCCAAAGCGTTCTTCATTCCCTAGATGAAATTTAATAAGCAAAATCATTACTCGAGAGTTAGGGATTAAAATCACTTTTGCACAAACATTGACAATTTAATTAGGAACTGATAAAGATAATATGAACAATCAACGTGGATATTATTCCAGACTAAATTAACAAAAAATAACATGAAATTCATTCGTAGTCGAAAGCTCAAGGCTAAAAATGATAAGAGAGTTATGGGAGGATTTTGGGAGACACAAGAGAAGGACAATTCCCTTGTTGAATTCCCACATACCTAACTAAAATTCACCCAGAGAAGAGGACTTGAACTGCTGCAATGGAGAACAACCCTAAGCTTGCTTGAGAGTTTCTTGAGAGGACTTTCTATGAGTTTTCTGAGAATAAATGTGAGAATGAGGGGAGGAACTATCCCAACCCTCTAATAAGTCTGATTTTACGTTCAAAACTTTCGTGGTTTAAAGCTTAGGGGAAAAGGAATTTACTAAATAGCCCTTAGAAAATCGCTGGGAAAAACTGTTAGGTGACCCTAATGGGTGACCTAACGAGTCATGGTGACTGACCAGGACTCGTGGTCACACCTGCTGAGTACACTGCCCAGATTCCCCTGTAGGTCACCACGAGGGACCTAACGAGTCATGGTCATTGACCACAACTCGTGGTCACCAGTCATGGACCTCACGGCCTCTCATCTGAAATTCTATACTAGACTTGACTACGAGTCACCTAACGAGTCATTGCCACTGATGATGACTCGTGGTGACACTCATTAGGTGCACTTCCTAACAACTAACTAGGGCTAATAATAGGGGACACGACAAGTCGTTACAGGTGACCACGACTCATGGTCACCGTCCGTCTAGTACACTGCTTCCCATTTCACACTTCCAATTCCTCCTTCCCACGACCGGCCTAACGAGTTGTTAGATCTCACAACGACTCGTCAGGTGGGTCGTCCTGAGATATTTTCTGCAGATTTTTCAGATTTTCTGATTTAAGTCCCCAATCTAGTCTTTGAGTTTTCGGGGCATTACAATATCTCCCCCTTGGAAACATTCATTCTCGAATGTTAGAAAACACACAGGAAAGCAGGAATAACAATCAAAGTTCCAGATACTATTCTTTTAACTCCAAAACTGACGGAACGACCACCTCGGTTTCAAAATACATAACTGAACTGAATTCTCTTTTCATACATACATTCAAAAACATAAAAGAGACTTGAACACCTAGACTGAGTCATGTAAACTAAATTGAGTTCTAGGGTAAAAACTAATATCTCAAGCTGTGCTAGAGCCGGTAGAGAACAAATGCGGGTATTTGGCCATCATATCCGCTTCAGCCTCCCACGTAGCTCCCTCAACCTGCTGATTTCGCCATAAGACCTTGACTGAAGCTATTTCCTTATTCCTCAGCTTACGAACCTGGCGGTCAAGTAACTGGACTGGTACCTCCTCATATGAGAGACTATCCTTTATTCCCACGCTGTACAATAGCACAACTGAGGTTGGATCTCCGATGCACTTCTTCAGATGTGACACATGGAAAACTGGATGTACAACTGCTAGTTCTGAAGGTAACTCTAGCTCATAGGCCACATTACTGATACGCCTCAAAATTCTATAAGGTCCCACATACCTTGAACTGAGCTTTCCCTTCTTTCCAAACCTCATCACCCCTTTCATGGGCAAAATTTTCAGGTATACCCAGTCATCAACTGCAAACTCCAACTCTCTTCTCCGCACATCGACATAAGATTTCTGGCGGTTTTGAGCTATTTTCAACCTTTCTCGGATGAGCTGAACTTTCTGCATTGCCTCGTGAATCGAGTTTGGCCCTATCAAGGTAGTTTCACCAACTTCAAACCACCCTATAGGAGATCTACACCTTCTACCGTACAATGCTTCAAATGGAGCCATCTGGATACTAGAATGGTAGCTATTGTTGTACGCAAACTCGATAAGAGGCAAGTGGTCAACCCAGTTACCTTTAAACTCGATCGTGCACGCTCTTAGCATATCTTCTAGGGTTTGAATGGTTCGCTCCGCTTGCCCATCGATCTACGGGTGAAAAACGGTGTTGAGTTTGACCTGAGTGCCTAGTCCCTTTTGAAAGGACTTCCAGAAGTGTGAGGTGAACTCATTTCCCTGTCTGAAATGATAGCCAAAGGCACACCATGGAGTCTGACTAACTCTCAGATGTAAATTTTGGCATAGTCCTCAGCTGAGTCTGTGGTTTTAACCGGGAGAAAGTGAGCTGACTTTGTCATCCGATCTACTACCACCGAGATTGAATCATGATGTCGGCGAGTCCGAGGTAGACCCATAATGAAATCTATATTCACTTCCTCCTACTTCCACGTGGGTATACTAATATCTTAGTTCATGCCTCCTAGACTTTGATGTTCCACCTTGACTTGTTGGAAGTTCGGGCACTTGACTACAAATTCAGCAATATCTCTTTTCATGCCGTTCCACCAGTAAATATCCCGCAAGTCGCGGTACATTTTTATAGCACCGGGGTGAATGAAGTATCTCGAGCTATGTGCCTCAGCCAGTATTTGTTGTCTCAACTCACCGACATCCGGTACACACAACCTTCCCTGGTAACAGAGTACACCATCTCCCCCTTCGGAGAAAGCCTCAACCTCCTTTCTGAACTGCTTCTTTAAGTTTAAGTAGGACTGGATCTTCATCTTGTCTGGACTTTCAACTACTAAAGATGAATCAGACCCGCTTTGCATTACCACACCACCTTCAGCTGAATCCACCAATTGCACCCCTAACTGGGCTAGTCTGTGAACATCCCTTTCTAACTCCTTTTATGCACCCCTAACTGGGCTAGTCTGTGAACATCCCTTTCTAACTCCTTTTTGTCTTCCTCAATATAAGTCGCACTCCCTATAGACTGTTTGCTTAGGGCGTCAGCCACCACATTGGCTTTTCCTGGGTTATACAGTACACTTATGTCATAGTCTTTTAGCAACTCCAACCACTGCCTCTGTCGCAGGTTTAGGTCCTTCTGTCTGAATACATACTGAAGGCTCTTGTGATCTATGAACACATCCATGTGAGCCCCATAAAGGTAATGTCTCCATATTTTTAGCGCGAATACCACCGCTGCCAACTCCAAGTCATGAGTTAGATAATTCTTCTCATGAACTTTGAGCTGTTTGGAGGCATAGGCTATCACTTTGCCCCGCTGCATCAGAACACAACCGAGTCCAACTCTGGAAGCGTCACAATAAACCACCAACCCATTTGATCCTTCCGGCAAGGTTAACACTGGAGCGGTAGTGAGTTGGCTCTTCAACTCCTAAAAACTCTTTTCACACTCATCTGACCACTGAAATCTCACTTTCTTCTGAGTTAACTTAGTCAGAGGAGATGTTATAGAGGAGAAACCTTCCACAAGCCGTCAGTAATAACCCGCTAAGCCCAGGAAACTCCTGATTTCAGTAGGAGAGGTAGGTCTGGGCCAATCCTTCACTGCTGCTATCTTATGAGGGTCTACTTGTATTCCTTCACCCGAGACCACATGACCTAAGAAAGTCATGGACTTTAACCAAAATTCACACTTGCTGAATTTGGAGAATAACTGGTAGTCCATGAGTGTCTGTAATGCTTATCTTAGGTGGTTGGCATGCTCTTACTCATTTACGGAGTATACTAGAATGTCGTCGATAAATACAATAACGAACATATCCAAATACTGCTTGAAGACTCTGATCATTAAGTCCATGAAGGCTGCTGGGGCGTTTGTTAGCCCAAAGGACATTAACAAAAATTCGTAGTGACCATACTAAGTTCTGAATGTTGTTTCGGTATGTCACACTTTCTGACTATTAGCTAATGGTACCCTGACCTGAGATCGATCTTGGAAAAATAACTGGCTCCTTGAAGTTGGCCAAATAGATTGTCAATTCTGGGTAGAGGGTACTTGTTCTTAACTGTGACCTTGTTCAGTTGACGGTAATCTATGCACATTCTGAGGGTACCGTCTTTCTTACACATGAATAGCATTGGAGCACCGCAGGGAGAGATGTTGGGTCTGATAAAACCCTTGTCAAGAAGGTCTCTTAGCTGCTCCTTCAACTCTTTAAGCTCGGCCGGAGCCATTTTGTAAGGATGGATGGAGATAGGCTGACTATTTGGGAGGAGATCTATTCCGAAGTCTATTTCCCATTCAGGGGGAACTCCGGAAAGATCATCAGGAAAAACATTTAGGAACTCAATGACTACTGGAACTGACTGGATGGTTGGGGTCTCAGAATTGGAATCCTTGACCCGAACCAGATGATAAATACATCCCTTGGAAATGAGTTTCTGGGCCTTAATGTAGGAAATAAACCTACCCTTAGGCGCTGAACTGCTACCCGTCCATTCTAACACTAGCTTGTTGGGAAACTGAAACTTGATGACTCTAGTTCTGCAATTGACTGAGGCATAGCAGGAATGTAACCAATCCATGCCGAGAATAAGGTCAAAGTCGACCATGTCTAACTCTACAAGATCGACTGGAATAACTTTACTCTGGACTGAGACTGGGCAGTTCTACACACTCGGCTGGCTCTAACTGACTCGCCAACTGGGGTGGAGACTGAGAATGGTTCTAAGAGGACCTCTGGACTGATGTTAAACTGTACAGCTATATAGGGAGTCACAAACAAAAGAGTGGCTCTTGGATCTAGGAGGGCATACACGTCTAGGTGAAAGAAATGTAACATACCCGTAACTATGTCAGGTGAGCTTTCCTGATCCTGACGGGAAGACAGAGCATAGGAACAATTTTGGTGCTGATCGCCATTTATACTTGGAGTGTTAGCCTGTTGAGCTGGTTGGCCTGCTGCACTGATGAGGTGGTAGATTGTGATCTCCCTCGCCCTGCTGACGGGCACTCCTTGAGCCAGTGTCCAAGCTGTCCACACCCAAAACAACCCTCTCGTCCTTGAAGGCATTCTCCCTGGTGGTTCCTACCACACTTGGGGCAAGCTGGATACCTATTCCCGGTACTGTGAGTCTGAGACTGAGTGCCAGATGATCCACCACTCCGATTTTGGCGGGACTAAAAGGTTGGGGCGCTGGCTGAACTAGGTGCTGGTGTTCTCTGCTACTGTTGTTGTTGCTGCTACTGTGGGTGGCTACCACCGCTAGACCTCTGATGGTCGAAATCTGAATGACCAGTACTTGCCCTTTTGTTCTTACGCTCCATATCCTTCAGCTTTTCAGCCTCAATCTGCTGGGCATAGACAATCAAGCTAGAAAGGTCCATTTCCTTAATCAGCATCGCGGTCCTGCGCTTCTTGAGGACCAAATTTGACACTCCATTTACAAACTTCAGAATGCGATCCCTTAGCTCGGCTACCATCTCTGGAGCATACTTAGACAGCTTATTAAACTACAGAGCATACTCCTCCATAGTTCTATTGCCCTGCCTCAAATTCATAAACTCCGCCATCTTTGCTTCCCTCAGCTCCCGAGGGAAAAATCTGTCCAAGAAAGCTGTGTGAAATTCTTCCCACTCCAATGGTCCTACTCTCGCTGGCCGCCCTTCTTTCCATTGGTCATGACAGACTTGAGCTACCCCCTTCAGCTAGTAGGCAGCCAAGTCGGCACTCTCAGAAGGACTGGCACCCATAATTCGGGTGATTTTTCTAATCTCATCTACAAACCCTTGTGGGTCCTCACACACACACACGCACACACACACACACACACATATATAAAAGGAATTTCTAGTAAATTCATCCCAAAATATTCTTCATTCCCTAGATGGAATTTAATAAGCAAAATCATTACTCGAGAGTTAGGGCATAAATTCACTTTTGTACAAACATTGACAATTTAATTAGGAACTGATAAAGATAATATGAACAATCAATGTGGATATTATTCCAGGCTAAATTAAAGAAATATAACATGAAATTAATTCGTAGTCAAAAGCTCAAGGCTAAAACTGATAAGAGAGTTATGGGAGGATTTTGGGGGATACAAGGGAAGGACGATTCCCTTGTTGAATTCCCACATACCTGACTAAAATTCACCCAGAGAAGAGGATTTGAATTGCTGCACTAAGCTTGCTTGAGAGTGAGAGAACTTTCGATGAGTTTACTGAGAATAAACGTGAGAATGAGGGGAGGAACCGTCCCAACCCTCTAATAAGTCTAATTTTACGTCTAAAATATCGTGGTTTAAAGCTTAGGGGAAAAGAAATTTACTAAATAGCCCTTAGAAAATCGTTAAAAAAACTGCCAGGTGACCCTAACGGGTGACCTGACGAGTCGTGGTGACTGACCACAACTCGTGGTCACACCCGTTGAGTACACTGCCCGGATTCCCCTGTAGGTCACCACGAGGGACCTAACGAGTTGTGGACCTCACTACCTCTCATATGAAATTCTATACTAGGCTTGACCACGAGTCACCTAACGAGTCGTTGCCACTGATGATGACTCGTGGTGACACTCGTTAGGTGCACTGCCTAACAAATGACTAAGGATAATAATGGGGGACACGGCGAGTCATTGCAGGTGACCACGACTCATGGTCACCATCCGTCAAGTACACTGCTTCCCATTTCACACTTATAATTCCTCCTTCCCACGATCGGCCTAACAAGTCGTTAGATCTCACAATGACTCGTCAGGTAGGTTGTCCTGAGACATTTTCTGTAGATTTTTCTGATTTTTTGATTTAAGTCCTAGATCTAGTCTTTGAGTTTCCAGGGCATTACAAATATTCTCCCATCGTCTAAACTTAATTTAAGACACCAATTGAAGCTCTCTTTTCAAAGGTTCCTACCTAGCATCCTTTACGTGCTTTCGGTTGTTCATATTATCCCAATTTACATGAATATTCCTCTGACAAGTTGAATCCTCGTTCAAAATATTGCATCTTTCTTTGTTATCCTTCTAACTACAAAGGATATAGATGCTTTGATCTCCGCTCAACTTCACCTGAACCAAACTCTTCTACCTCTTTAAGCATCCCTCTTCACTTGATTTTCATCCCACTTTATCTCCTCCTTTTCAGGATATGAATTTTTAAAGATGTGCACAAATCTTATCTCCTATTAACGTTGAAAATTTTTCTCCTATATCTAATCATCTACCCTAATTCAAACAACCATTGACTCCTATTTTATCTCCTTGTTCTTCTTCACTTCCAGCCTTATCTAAATCTCCTTTCCAATCTCAAACTAATCAGTAGAATATTAGTTTCTCTTTTCATCAAACTATATCGCCAACTGGACAATCCCATCTCAACCCAACTACATCTCCTCAAATCATTCAACCACCTCAAATTAAGTCCAACTTACCTTCACTTGATGGACACCACACTCCAATCTCCACAAAAATAGTCGGCCAATATTATATCCCTAATTCCTCTCCAAATGTTAGACATCACACTTCTTTACCTCCTAATTCTATTCCCAACCTCACGTCCTGACCTTACCTTCTAATTTTATGACTCATCCCATGATTACCCGTAAGCAAATGGGGTCTCTCAAGCCTCGAGTTCTTGTTTTTCTATTATCTCATTCTTCTACACTTCCATCTGAACCTTCTCTTTTACAAAAGCTTCTAAGTGTCCTCACTGGAGATGCGCTATGGCTGACGAATATAATGCACTTATGGCTAATCGCACCTGGGATTTAATACCATCTCCTTCTCATGCTATTATTGGTTGTCGTTGGATATACCACATTAAACAAAAATCTGATGGTTCTCTAGAGCATTTTAAGACTCATCTGGTAGCCCAAGACTACAAACAACAACAAGGACTAAACTATGATCAAACGTTTAGTCCTGTGGTGAAACCAGTCACCATTCGCACTATTCTCGCCCTTGTTACATCTAAAAAATGGCATGTTCATCAATTAGATATTAAGAATGCCTTTTTACATGGAACTCTTGATGAACATATACATGAAGCAGCCTACTGGCTTTGTTCATCCACAATTTCCTCACCATGTTTGTCGATTGAACGAAGCCCTTTATGGCTTAAAGCAAGCTCCTCGAGCATGGATTCATAGTTTCACTTCCTTTATTTAAAAGAACGGATTTCAAAATAGCATGTATGATCCTTCTCTTCTCATTTACAAACATAATTCAGATGTGGCCATTCTTCTCCTCTATGTTGATGATATTCTCCTCACCGCCTCTTCTAATTCTTTACTTAAGTCTTTAATTCTAATACTCAAATATGAATGATTTGGGTACAATTAATTATTTTCTTGGTATTCTATAGTTTCCTGTAATGGGGGTTATTTTCTTTGTCAAACCAAGTATGTAAAAGACCTTCTTAGTCATGCAAATTTGTTATCATCCAAACCAGTTTCAACTCCTCTTTCTCCCAAGTCTCTGCTTCATTTAAATATTCTCCTTCCTTTTCTGATTTGACTCTTTACTGAAGCCTTTTTGCTGGTCTTCATTACTTAACTTTCATCTATTCGAACATTGCTTTTTCTATTAATTAGGTGTCTCAATTTATTCATTCTCCTTTGGACATTATTATACTGACGTCAAAAGAATTTTGCAATATTTGCAAGGTCCTTTGGCTCATGATTTATTTATTCCTAGTGGTTCTATTAACAGTTTACAATATTATAGTGATGCGGATGTAGCGATCCACCTGACCATTATAGAATTCCGACCCCCTGAAAATCGAGCGACTTAAAATTATTAAAAATTCGCGACAAATCCCCGACAAATGAAGCGAACACAGAGAATAAAATTGAATAGGCATAGTTGAGATCGGTGGACCCAAGCGGGTGTCCACCATGGTGGGACATTTTTCGCCACAGTAGAGCTGCTGCAGCAGAAGGTATGGCCGCTGCAGCGGATGACACGGACCAGAAATCTACAATCTCATTCTGATTTGGATATTAAAAACCTAGTCCTTAAGGAGGAATTATTAAAAATGTCTAAAAAACAAAAATAGACTTTTTGAAAAAAAACAAGAGGATCCAAGGGGGAATGGACATCCATGGCTAGGAACTTTTGTGAGGGAATCAAGAATGGGATAGCCGCAAACGAATACGATCAGGACGATAGCTTGGCATCTAGGTAGTCTATGGCTTACTCACCTTTGTGATAGACAGCGATTAGCTAAAAATATACGTGCATGTGGTTGATGCGTTTCACACGTAGTTATAAATTAACCTTAGAAATAAGGAAGTAGGAACATGAAATTGTGTGTCTTTCATGTAAGGAACTGAAGGAGAGAATTTAACGTGGGTTTAATGACTTCGCCAGAAGATTAGGGGAGTGAAATTGAGTGATGCATGTACATCTCGTGTTTAATGGAATTGATTTGATTGACTAAAAATGAGAAAGATAACTGTGATTAATATATGATTTGGGAGGGGGGTTTACAAGAAACACTTAGCATGTGCTGAAGATCCTGAGTTAGGAAATTGAAATCGGATTTGCGAAATCATAGGAGAATAAATGGCAATATGCTGATTAATCATAGATGATAGAATTTTTGAAGAATTTCTTGTTTGAAACCTAAGCTATATCCTTGAAATTGTTGAATTCACGTGAATTAGTGTTAACTTGATGTTAACAAGGAGGGAAGATGGTCGTGTTAGGTTAATGTAATACGAGGTCTGATACGATGAATTCTTATGGCGAGATGTACTAACGATGTGAATCATGGTATTCATAATGAAAAGATCTATAAGAAAATGCTAGAACGAGACTGGCTGGAGTACTACTAACACAGTACCGCTGCAGCGAGAGTGGTAACACCGCAGCGAGATCGCTACAGCGGTAGTAATACCGCTGCAATGGAGCCCAATCTACTGAGGGGGCCAGGTCATGACTCTTCATGATCTACAGGGAATAATTAGTATTTAACCTCTTAAAATATAAAATAGAAGATGGTGAGTAGAAAATGCATATGTGGTTTGAAAGTATGCGGTATGTAAGTCTTTCTGTGTGTATCGAGATTGGTAACGGTATTTCTCACCATTATGTTAATTTCTCGATTGTGATCTACGTGTGAATTCAGCTTCAAATCTATAAGTGTTATTATCTTCATTTTTATGTGAATAAACCTATGGATGTGATGTGTGATGAGTGTGTTTCAAGGGTGTGTATGAGGTTCAGGATAAACGATATCAGTGGTCCGAGATGTTATGTAAATAAGAGAGGAAGAATTGTGTAATATCAATGAGAGAGGTATGGTCTGGGGCTGGGAGGAGGTAGTCTGTGCAGTATTGGATCAACATGATCAGATCCTAATTGAGGTTTTTAGATATGAGAGGCTCGTACCTGAGGTGAGCATCTGGGCGAGCATGATGAGAGAGTGCATTGACAGGTATGGTTAAATCACCATACAACTAGATGTAAGAAATGAGTGCACTAATGGGTATGATAAATGACTCATACAGCTAGGTGTATAGTACATGAATTTTGTAGATTCCCCTGCAGGTCATGACTGGAACGGCAAAAGTAAGACCCTCTGGCATGTGTGTACAATTATATGATGGAGGCGTATGCCCGACACATTACCGCTTGTATGATCGAGTTCAAATTTATTTTGGGTAAGGCATGACACCTATGTTATTGGTATTGATGGCATCAGGAAGTGATGATATATTTGTGTAGTCCAAAGGATGTACGTTGTGATGTGAGACCAGAATAAGGTGAGGTATAATTACAATATATGTATGACAGGTATGCATGCGTGGTAGATTTTCTGAATTAAGATACAATGTATGATTTGCATGATATAGGATACTCGTTTGATGATATTCTTGAGATAATTGACATTATATATGTGCATGCAGGTTGAATGTATGTCTGCACTTATTGTTATGTGTTATACTAGTGGGCACGACTGTCATAAATGATAATAGTATGGAGAAATTATAATATGTTAGAAATCTCATGAGAAAATGTGATGATGAATCATTAGGTAAATTTGGCTAGAAAACGCTTAATGAATGAAAGACGTGATAGGAGAATTGAAAGGACCAGGTTTCTAGGTCACTGTGTAGTGACTACCGCTACAGCGGACCTATCGCCGCTGCAACGGGACCGCAGTAGCGGTAGTAGCTGCGCTGCAGCGGAAACAAAGAGACAGATTGGTAGGCTAACAGTGCGCCAGGATGATAATATGAGTAAGTGTATTTGTGTATTTGTAGGAATTAATTGGTTAGGGTAATTTATAAAAATGGTGAGTTTAGAGCAACAGAGAAGTGGGAATTAAGTTTTATTTTGTGTCAATGCTTTTCAATTATTTTGTTTCTATGTGAACTAACTATAGTCGGCAGATGATGCTTACTAGTATGGGTGGTGTACTGATACTACTCTTGCTACACCTTTTTGGTGTAGGCCGTGGCAGGATGAAATTCGTCTTGGATTGGCAGTCACTCAGCGACAACTTCTTCATTCTTCTGCGGATGAAGTTGTGTCTTTTATTTGTTGGTACTCAGTTATAGAGCTCTTGTACATATTTAGACTAGATGTTGGGAAGAGTCATGTTAGTTGGGAGGGTCCTTTATGTTTATCTTGATTGAGTTTTAAAAACTGATGTAAATAAAGAAAGATTTGATTTATGAATCATAGACGATTATGTATTATTGATATGTTGTTGTCAAGGGAAAAATGGGTTCTCCTGTTGAGTAGAGTCGAGTAGGTGCCTGCACAGCCTATATAGTTGGGTAGTGTCAAGTTGGTATTAGAGCGAGGTTGTCGGTCTATGAGTACAAGAGCAATGTCGAGTAGACTCCTGCGAATTGGTGTATAGACATCCACATCTAATCTTTAGGAAGCTATAATGCATATTGGAAGTCCCACTTATTTCCTTCATATTGTGTCGTCCAATTGTGTTGATCGCCCATGTTGAGTCCAATTGGTATCTCGACAAGCCTAATTGGTATCTACTTAAGTGTGATTAATAAAAATACATGATAAGACTGGTGGATGGGATTAACTTGAGTTAACCAGAGAGACCAAGGAAATCATGTTATATAATTGTTGTTTTGCTTAGGAAGTTTCGCTGCAGCGAAGGCTGTGTCACTGTAGCGGACTCGTTACAACGAAAGGACTACTGTTGCCACGAACCCGGCAACCACAAGTGTCAAGCAACAAACCATTCGAGCGATGCAAATATAGTAAAATCATAGTGATAGATAATAAAGGGCCAACACTCCATCCAAAAACCAGGGGGGAAACAAGTACCAACATCCAGAAGCAGGAAAATGAATTCTCTTACAAGCCCCAAATGGGGGCTATCCAAAAAAATAGCAAAAACATGATATGTAGGGTACAGGGAAGGAAAACTGGCGATCCATCTAGCTGGAGGCCTCATCACTGCCATAGTCAGCCTCATCATCTGCTCTCTCCTCGAACCCACTGAGGAAGGAGAACTCAGGAAGATCATGCTGGGTCGCCTGAGGTGTCCTGGTACCAAGAGCGAAGGTCTTTAGAATTTTCTTGATTCCCTTCTACATGCGCTTGATCAGCTTTTCTCGAGAGCGCCTCTTCCTCCTCTCCTTCTCCAGATCCTCCTAGAGCTCAACATGGTCCTGGGACAGGGCAGCAATCACCCCATGCATCTCTCCCAGATTGGTGGCAGCTGCACCGGAGGGTCGGCTAGTGGAAGGTCGGCTGGCAGAGGGCCTACTGGGGGAAGGAGGTATGGGCAAACCTCTAAGGAGCTCAGGCACGTCCGCCATCTGGGCCTTTAACTTCTCGAACGACCTTGAGAGTCTAGAAGTGTCATCTCTGCCCTCTCCCTCAGCTGATGCAGGCTTCCTTTTCTTCCTACCCCTCCTGGGAGCCACCTTCACCCTCAAAGGATTGAAGGGCCTATCGCAGTCTACAATGATATCCCGAGACTCCATATGGACATCAAACTGCTTGCATAGCCTAGTAATGAGAGAAGGAAATGACAGACCACTGATAGTCTTCGTATGGAAATACCTCCACTCCTTGATGATTTGGCCCCTACATTGACCCTTACCCCACTCAGAATAGTGGCCACCACCAAAGCCCGAGGGTAAGTCACGTCCGTGACATTAGAGGACGGGCGGATCCTTTGAGACACTAGATTGAGCTATCTCCTGGCCTCCACTGTAAAATGGGTACTTTGAATGCCCGTCCTGGTAATTCCCTAGTTGGTAGTAGCCCTCTGCTCTTCCACCACCAAAGTGTTCACTAGCCACTGCCCGTTCCCAAGCACATCATTGTTCTTCAGCTTGGTGTCGAGCGGATTTGGCAAACCCAAGGCATCATTGATAGTAGGGGTCAGGATAATCTACATGCCTCTGATGTAGGCCACTAGCTCATCCCGACTCTAGGTGACGCTGGGGAGGTTAGCATAATACTCTCGAACCCAAGCCTCATTGGCCTTGCCTGGATCCTCTACCAAAGGGCCCCACCCAATCTCTTGGAGGAGAATATAGAACTCTGGGGATTTTTCCTCCACATCCTACATGAAAAAACCCCTCTTGTGCAATAGATCCTTTATGGCTTTTTCGCTGTACTGAATTGACATTGGTCGTTGACAAAATGGATATAGTCCTCGGTGTGAATACTGCTGCTAGAAGAGGCCATGATAGCAAACTTGAAACGAAAGAAAAAGGTTAGAAGTGAACAAGGTGGGATAAGGAGAAAAGAAAAACAGAGACTATTTTTGAAACCTAGGCACTATCTCGAGGATTGCTGCAGCAGTCTTGCGTCCGCTGTGGTGGGTCCACTTCAGCGAACACATGATCGTTGCGATGATACCACTACATCGATAAAGGGTCTGCTGCAATGGACATCGTCTTCCCCAGACCTTCAGAACCCATCAATGGAGGTTGAAAATTCAACCTCCGTATTTCTCCAAATTAATAATAGATCAGGCAATGAGGATACTTGCCCAAGTCCTAGAAACTATTACCCGCCTTAATAGGACACAATTTCAAGCCCGAAAGGCTCGAAAAGGTCAAAACCACCACCCCATCCAAACTACCTCATTTTTGGCTTCACGACCCCATGAAAATGACCAGGATCATGCATAAAATAGTAGGGAACATATGAGGATGTCAATACAACTAGCATGCTATGAAAATCTAGCTAAAATTGAAAAACAAGGAGGCTTACATACTATCCTATAAATTACCTGAAAGACAAGAGCAACAAGTCAGTCACATGAATCATTCACTAGCAAATGAAGTATAGAAGCCATGAGAGTGAATATTACCTGAGAGATAGAGAAAATTGCTGAGGGAGTAGAGAGGATTGTGCAAAAACTGAAAGGGAAGATGAATAAAAAAGAACTTGAAAACCCTCTTTTCTGCCCTTAACTAACCTCGTCGTCCGTTGCAGCGGACCATATTTCCACTGTGGTGGTACCACTGTAGCGGAGAAGTCACTCGCTATAGCGGATGGTAAAAAACAATGACTGTTGAAATTCTATGGCCGAACCTCGCCTTTTTGAAAAACAAATAGTCCAAGACGTCCGATGAATCAGTAATACCAAGGAAGATCGGGTAAAAAGAGAAATATCCGTAACACCGAAGGAAGGGTAACGACGTGAATTGACGTTGGGTCTATGTTAAAACCTAGGAGAGTAATTATGACCCCGCTAGAAACTAATCCATGATACGTTGGAATTAGAAAAGAGGCATAGTACAAGGGCCCCAAAAACAAGCGGATCAGAGACCAGAACACAGGAATTCAATGAGTCCTGACACTAACAAGGAGTAAGAGGAAATTGCGGTAGTTATTTAATTGGTATCTGATGTAAAGACCTACCCGACCATTATAGCATTCTGACCCTATAAAAACTAGGCGAATTAAAATTTTTAAACATTTACAATGAATTCTCGACAAACGAAGGGAACACGGAGAATAAAATTGAATGGGTGTAGTCAAGATCGGTGGACGCAAGCGGGTGTCTACCACGATGGGACATTTTCTGCCACAACGGAGCGACTGCAGCGGAAGGTATGACCGCTGCAGTGGATGACGCGGATCAAAAATCTCCAATCTCGTTCTAATTTGGATATTAAAAACCTAGTCCTTGAGGAGGACTTATTAAAAACGTCTAAAAACAGAAAATAGACTTTTTGGAGAAAAACAAGAGGATCCAAGGGGGAATTTGACATCCATGGCTAGGAACTTTGTTAAGGGAATCAAGAATGGGATAGCCGCAGACGAAGACGATTGGGATGATAGCTTGGCCCCCAGGTAGGCTATGGCTTACTCACCTTTGCAATAGACTACGATTAGCTAAACATATATGTGCATGTGGTTGATGCGTTTCATACATAGTTATAAATTAAAACGTTAGAAATAAAGAAGTGGGAATGTGAAATTGTGTGTCTTGTATGTGAGGAACTAAAGGAAAGAATTCAATGTGGGTATAATGACTTCGCCAGATGATTAGGGCAGTGAAATTGAGTGATGCATGTAAGTCCCGTATTTAATGGAATTGAATGAAGATACAGGAGTGAAACAATCAACCTATTAATATTCGAAGACCCAACAGATTCTTCCAATGTATCATTTCTGGGTCCAATGGAATTCATTGGCTAAAATGAGCAAGATAATTGTGATATTATGTGATTTGGGAGGGGGTTTATGAGAAACACTTAGCATGTGCTAAAGATCCTGAGTTAGGAAATTGAAATCGGATTTGCCAAATCGTAGGAGAATAAATGGCAATATGTTGATTAATCATAGATGATAGAATTTTTGATGAATTTCTTGTTTGAAACCTAAGCTATATCCTTGAAATTGTTGAACTCACGTGAATTAGTGTTAACTTTATGTTAACAAGGAGGGCGGATGGTCGTGTTAGGTTAATGTGATACGAGGTCTGATATGATGAATTCTTACGGTGAGATGTACTAACGATGTGAATCAAGATATTCATAATGAAAAGATCTGTAAGAAATGGCTGGAAGGCAACTGGTTGGAGTACTACTAACACAGCACCGTTGCAGCGAGAGTAGTAATGCTACAGCGAGACTGCTACAGCAGTAGTAATATCGCTGCAGTGGAGCCCAATCTACTGAGTGGGCCAGGTCACGACTCTTCATGATCTACAGAGAATAATTAGTATTTAACCTCTTAAAATATAAAATAGAATATGGTAAGTAGAAAATGCATGTGTGGTTTGAAAGTCTGTTGTATGTAAGTCTTTTCTGTGTGTATGAGATTGATAACAGTATTTCTCACCATTATGTTAATTTCTCAGTTGTGCTCTACGTGTGAATTTGACTATAAATCTATAAGTGTTATTATCTGTATTTTTATGTGAATAAACCTATGGATATGATGTGTGATAAGTGTGTTTCAAGGGTGTCTATGAGGTTCTGGATAAACAGTATCAGTGGTCGAGATGTTATGTAAATAAGAGAGGAAGAGTTATGTAATATTGATAAGAGAGCTACAACCTAGTGTTGGTAGGAGGTACTCTGTGTGGCATTGGATCAGCGTGATAGGATCCTAATTAAGGTTTTTAGATATGAGAGGCTCGTGCCTGAGGTGAGCATCCGGGCGAGCATGATGAGAGAGTTCATTGACAAGTATGGTTAAATAACCATGCGGCTGGATGTACAAAATGAATGCACTGATGGGTCTGATAAAGTACTCATATGGCTGGGTGTATAGTACATGAATTTCTAGAATTTCCTACAGGTCATGACCGGAACGGCTATAGTAAGACCCTCTAGCATATGTGTACAGTGATGTGACGGAGGCGTGTTCCCGGCACATTACTGCTGGTATGATTGAGTTCATATTGATTTTGGGTAAGGCATGACACCTATGTTACTGGTGGTGATGGCATCGAAAGAGTAAAGATATACTTGTGTATTCCAAAGGATGTACATTGTGATGTGAGACTGAAATGAGGTGAGGTATAATTACGATATGTATGACTGGTATGTGTGCGTGGTAGATTTTCTGAATTAAGATACAATGTATGATTTGCATGATATAGGATACTTGTTTGATGATATTCTTGAGATAATTGACGTGATATATGTGCATGCAGGTTGAATGTATGTCGTACTTACTGTTACGTGTTATACGAGTGGGCATGACTGTCATGAATGACAATAGTATGGACAAATTATAATATGCTAGAAATCTCGTGAGAAAATTACTGTGATGATGAATCGTTAGGTAAATTAGGCTAGAAAAAACTTAATGAATGAAAGACGTGATCGGAGATTTGAAAGGACCAAGTTTCTGGGTCACTGTGTAGTGTGTACCACTGCAGCGGACCTATCGCCATGGCGACGGAACCACGGTAGTGGTAGCACCTGCACTGCAGCGAAAATGGAGAGATAGAATGGTAGGCGAATAGTTCACCAAGATGATAATATGAGTAAATGTATTTGTGAATTTGTAGAACTTAATTGGTTAGGGTAATTTATAAAAATGGTGAGTTTAGAGCAACAAAGAAGCGGGAATTAAGTTTTATTTTGTGCAGATGCTTATCAATTTTTTGTTGTTATGTGAACTAATTATAGTTGGCTGATGATGCTTACTAGTATGTGTGGTGTACTGATACTACTCTTGCTACACTTTTTTGGTGTAGGTCGTGGCAGGATGAAGTTCGTCTTGGATTGACAGTCACTCAGCGACAACTTCTGCATTCTTCCACAGATGAAGTTGTGTATTTTATTTGTTGGTACTCAGTTGTAGAGCTCTTGTACCTGTTTAAACTAGATCTTGGGAAGAGTCGTGTTAGTTAGGAGGTTCCTTTATGTTTATCTTGATTGAGTTGTAAAAACTGATGTAAATAAAAAAAAGATTTGATTTATGAATCATAGATGATTATGTTTTATTGAGATGTTGTTGTCTAGGGAAAAAGGGGTTCTTTTGTCGAATAGAGTCGAGTAGGTGCCCGCACGACCTATATAGTTGGGTCATGTCAGCGGACTGGGCCAGTTGCCCTGCCACTCATCATTCTACTTCATCCTACTGTGTATTTCTTGGTCTTCTAAGAAACAGAATGTTATTTCTCAGTCAAGAGTCAAAGCCGAATACAGAGTAGTTGCTTATGCGACTGCTGAAATAATGTGGTTACATTCACTTCTACAAGAACGTTATGTTTTTCCTTCTTCACCTTCTACAAGTTTTTGCGATAATATTAGCAGTATTTATCTGACACTCAATCCTGTTTAGCATGCCCGCACCAAACATGTTGAAATTGATTTTAATTTTGTTCTAGAAAAGGCTACTGCAGGCGTTCTCCAAGTTCAATATGTCCCTAGTTAACATCAACTTGTTGATTTATTAACCAAGGAACTTTCTTCTCCAAGACTGTTGTTCCTACGCGACAAGCTCTACATTCTTTCAGATTGTGCATCGCTGAAGGGGGAGTGATATATCATAATTATGTATTTAATTATTTTGGATTACTATTGTATTTAAGATAATAATTATACTTAGATATTTAGCCTTATCTTCTCATTTGCATGTACACTATAAATATTATTGTATTGAATCATATTCATCAAGAAATATATTATTTCATGTATCGATGATTTTACTACTTGCTTTTTCCAGCTTCTTTAATTTTTTCCTCAAAAATAACTTTTTTTCAACCAAGTCAAACTTTGTGCATTAATTAACTGTATTTGACTCTCAGCTAGTCCTAACTACACTACGACTATCCAATAGCAATAAAACACTAGGAACTATATAATTCCAACTAGAAAAATTGTTTAACCTTTGAAGTATATTCATTCATTTAATATTTTGTTGTCCTTGGCGTGAAGTCGGAGGATAATTTTATGATCCTATATATACTTGCATTTCTGCTTCTGTTGCTGTAATCTCCTGATATTTCTGTCTAGTCAAATATAATATATGCAAATATTGAATATTCATCCTAGAATCTGTATTCCATGTCCTTGCTTCACCCCGTTGGAAACTTAGTGTATCTCAGCCTTCCATGTTGAAACATGTCTATGTATTTCCAACCATTCTAATAAAATCTCCCACAGATATACTCCTGCCATATTTACAGCTAAAAAATAGATGAGTGAAAGATTCAACCTCTCCCATGTCACACGGAACAAATCTTGAGGCACCTGTATGAACCCATCTCTCTAGTCTTTCCACATTAAGTAATCTTTCCTGTAATGCTAGCCAAAGGATGAACTATTTTTTTTGTATTACCCCCTAGACCATAGTCAAGTTCTTCTGGTTCATTTGTTGAAATTGAGGAGTGAAAAATAAATATACTCTTTTGATACTAAACTTTCCCCTTCTGGCTATTTACTGAAGGTTATTAACAAAAGTATTGTGGTTAAAGCCTATTCTGACATTAAAGATCTTCCTCCCAAGCCAAAAATCTTTCTTGGGATCTTCGTTGTGCTTATGAATTGCCTATTTGTAAAGAAACTATGTAACTGTTGAACCTAAAGGGTATCCTTTTTTCAAGGGAAACAACCCGAACTTGCAGATAGATTCATTGTTCGACACTTGAAAGTCAACCAGGTCCAAACCACCTACATTTCTGGATTTATGTATTGTTTCCCGCGATACTAAAGCCTTCATGAATGTCTTTGTACAGCCTGTTCACAAGAAGGTCCTACAGATAGTGGTTAACATAATTGTTAATTGTATAACCTTCTTAGGCAATAGAAAAATTTGTCCCCAATAGATTTGCATTTCAAAAAGGACACCAATTATAAGTGGTACTCTATCACTATATTATAAGAATTTGATGGATAAGCATCTAATTATTGCAATCATTCTATCAACTAATGGAATACATTGTTGCACTATGATCTTTTTAAAAGATAGAAGGACTCCGGATATTTAAAGGGCATCTGTCCTGAAAAGAAATGCATAATTACCAAAATCTTATTTTTAAAGTCTTGTGTAGTGCCTTGATGTACATGAAGTTTTTCTTCATGTTTGCTTTTAGCCCTGACATTTATGAGAAGTGGTTAAAGACTTGTAGCAACAAATTAATGGAAGACTTGTCAGTTCTACAACATATTATCAGATCATTTGCAAAGTAGATATGCATCACTTTTATCTTTCCACATCTTGGATGATATTTGAATGTGGGGTCGCATCTCACTTGTTTGAGTGATCTATTCAAATACTCCATTATCAATAAAATGGATATGAAGATATAGAATCTCCTTGTCTTAAAATCTTTTTACCAAAAAAACTTGGTGTTAGGCCCCCATTTATCTATAGAGAGTAGCTCATAATAGATGCACATTCCTTGATAAGATACATAGACTTTGCAGGAAGCCCAAACTCTAGTAGCACCATGTTCAGAAAGGTCCACCCCACTGCATTATAGGCCTTCTTGTTATCAACTTTTACAAGGCATATTGGTGATAAGTCATTTCTTTGCATGTCATTTGACTAGCTCAAGTGCCATAATCACATTAGCAAGGATGCTCTTCCAGCTACAAAAGCTAATTAGGAAGGACCTACCAAGTAGTCAACAACCAACTCAAGTATTGAGGTGATCACCTTAGCTATTAGTTTGTATATTGTGCTGGAACATGATATTGGCATGTACACTTTGACATAAGTAGGATTAGAAACTTTAGAAATCAGAGTTACAGTGGTACATTTCACCTCTCTAAGCAAATTTCTTGTCTCGAAGAAATGCAAGATAACTTTAACTACCTTATCACCAATTAGACCCCTAGAACTTTGAAGAACTCCATACTAACATCAACTAATTGTGTTTTTGCATTAAGCATCTCTTTCAGTGCCTAGAGTACCTCTTCTGTAGTTACTTCCTATGCTAATGGTTGTTGTTGTGTATATAAGCATGGTTCATCTCTTGCTATATTAGTCCAAGAAATATAACCCAACTACACCAATTCCTTATAAGGCATGGAAGAATCTCACAAATTCCTATTGAACTTGAATTGGGCCAGCCAACCTATTACCTGTTAATTGAATATGGAAGAGATTTAATTTCTTATCTATGTAGCTTTCAGAAATGCATAGAAAAACTTTATATTTGAAACACCATAAGTTATCTAGGTGGCCCTAGATCTTTGTTTAAGAACATGTTCATATAGTGTAGACCATTTCTCTAATTGTATCAGTGTATCTCTTTCCTCCATAATTAATTGTGTATTAAATAAGTAATTTAGAAGTGCTTTTTGTATTGTTTATAACTTTTCCTAGAGTTCCACTATTCTTTTATTTAAGGAGGAAGCTTTTTTGTGCAATGGCCTGGTGGAAATTTCTATTCGCTTCAACTTTCGGCAAATAAAATACATAGTATGCCCATTGATATGTTGTCTCCGACACTAATGGACAATCTCTTTGAAATATTTCTGATCCAGTAATGCATTGATCAACCTGAACGATCTGGGAAGATTTTACCTAGAGATATCATTTGTGACTATGTTTACGGAGTGATAAGAACTATTAGGATCTGCATATAAAACCTACAAGTCCTCATAATTTGTAAACACTAAGTATTTTGAGATTTCTAATGAATGAGGCTATATATCTTGATTTCTGCATCTCTTTTATTACACCATGAAAATTTGCACCTCTTTCTCATAATCTGGCTAAGTCCTGTATCATCAAAACACTCTAAAAAATCTACAGTTTCAGAAGGATATATTGGAGTCCCATTAATGTTGTCTTCCATACTAATGATAGTATTAAAATCACCCAATAGTATCCAAGCCTTGGTCATTAAAGTTTAGATGTTTTTCAAAATTTCTCTAGTCTCCTTTCTCTTAGGAATTGAACCCATATACAAACAACATATAATATTTAAACTGTAAGTTCCTGTCTTCTAAATAACAATTTACCACTTGTGGTCCCAAGTATAAAACATTGACTCTCACTATAACATATTTCCAACATATCTAGAGCCTTTCATTAAAAATTGAGTAAACAGTCAGCAAAAACTTTTGAATTAACCCTAACTTGCTTTTAACTTTTTCGGCCTTTCTATCTTTATTTTTTATTTCTAAGCAACCAACCAAATCAATTTTATTGTTTAGTAAGAAAGATTTTAATCATTTCTATTTAAATGGTTGATTCAACTCCCTTATATTCCATGAGTTGAAGATCATGGAGGGTTTTGAACAGGCTGACTTGATCCCTTTTCCATCTTACTAATGGTCTTCTCTGGTTGAATCTTCATGGCATAGTATTGGTTTTATCTAAGTAGCCTCTCAACAATCTCAACATCCCGAGCCAAATATAATTAGTATGTACTCTTCTTTGAATGTTCCACTACCTTGGAATTTCCTCTAGTTTAGCGTTATATACATACATACATACATACACACATATGTATGTATATTTGCCACATGAATAACTAGAGCAGTAACATTCTTAGGTTAGACACTGGTAGATATTGTAGCAAGTTCCACTAGATCAATAGTAGGACCTCACCCCCATTTGTATATCCCTCGACTTTAAACTTTCACTCCTACCTTATTTCTTCCTTTTTTGTTGGGTAGTTTGGCCTCTATGGGGGGCTTCTCTGGTGCTTTACAATATCCATTTTCATGATCAATTGTGCATTAAGCATGACAATATAAGAGCCTCCATTCATATTCTATGTTTTGGTATATGTTCTTTTCAGTAAGATCTTCTGTAACAATGAAATTAGGAAGCGGTTGAGAAACATTCACATTTATTAAAATTATAGCATAAGAAATTTGGTGCCTCTATGTAGTTAACTTGTCAGTACATACAAGTTTACCAGTATAACTTGCAATTCGACTAAAATTATTTGTCGTCCAATATTGAATTGGTAAATTAGAAAATATTACCCAAACTAGGATGGATTATATAGGTTCAGAGCTCATTTTAAAATATAATTACCGATACTTGAGGATTAATGGTCTGTTATTAAAAGTGACTAGTCCCTGCAGTAGGGTTTTGACCTTGTCTTCATAACAATCAAAACAAAAGATATAGTAATCCTTATCACGTAAATAGATATGTGGTGTGAAGATGAAGTTTCAAATACCGTAGACAAATCTCAACATCTCCTTAAAGGGAGGAGTACCACCAATCACATACCTATGGGACTCTTCCATTTATCAGTTTGTGTAGAAACTTCTTTAGGATTTAGCTTACTAAGCTTAACTTTAAAAGAGAGTGGTGGAAGTCGTTAACTTGTATGCCCAACTATTGAGATCTATTGTCACTAACCACTTCTGTCGCAATCATCTTAGCTTCACTTGATCCCACCGAGAAAATAAATTTTCTTGCTGCATTAACGGCCACTTCCTCCAACTCTGGGGGTGTTTCACTCTTCTCTATAAAAAACGGCTTCCGAGAACTAGAGTGAATACTCTAGTGAATGGATGGGGCACTCCTTCTTCTAGGCATCTGTTTTATCAATTGGATGGGCGCAAGGGGTTAAGAAACACCATCTGTTGGAGTAACCCTTCGAACTTCATCATCCTGAGTTAAAGGAGTAGTCTCCGTCAAAGGGGCTTTCTTTTATCGGCAAACCATTAGAGTTAGCGCATGTTAGTCAAGCCTTGCTAACCGACACTGAAAGCTTTTTCACGAGCCCCCTTGTTTCATTTTATTTGTTTTTTAGAATTGCATTTTTGCTTGAAGGAAAACAATTTGAATTTACCTTGAAGGAAACCAATATATGTCATAAATTCAATAAATTTCTTCTATGTTTCTTTTTTTTTTTTTTTAAATATATGAAAATAGTTAGTAATATTCTTATTTATAATAGTGTACAACATAGTTTAGCTAATAACTAAAAAAATTATTTCTATATTATTTTCATTAAATATCTTTTTAAAATATAAATTAAATAAATATTAAATAAAATCCTAAATAAATTTAATTTTTTAGGTCATTAAGGTTTGTACTCTTCTTTCAAATTCCTTCCAACAATTTGCCCTTTTGACTGAGTCTCTTTGTTACATTTACTTTTAATTTAATTAAGAAGATTAAGAAAATATATGAACCCTTTAGTGCAAAGAAATTAATTAAGCAGCACGTTTGGTACTACGGCATATATATACTCAGAAAAAATTGGGAAAAAGTAACAACAACGAGAATAATGAAAAAGAAATTAAATACCTGGATAGACTCTCTCAATGAAAGTAAATAAAAGATCTCAACATGTCCAAGTTAGTGCCTAACCAAAGGTAATTAGTTATCACAAGCTCATTGAAAATTGAGAACTGAATGATGATTAGAACATGAGTATATTTTCTCCAAAATAGTTTCATAATTGACAATTCATTTTATTAATCATTAGGTCATATAAGGGATGTATTTGATTATTAATTAAGAAGTGAATTATTTATGTATTAAATTTTGACATACCAATTAATTATTGATTAAGAAATAAATTATTTATATATTTAAATCTCGATATACCAAATATGGTATTTGGTTACTAGCTAGTTTAAATTTATATATTATTTATATAAAGTAAAAAATAGAATAACTAATATATAAATAGTTATATCATAACAAGTAATCCTACATATATAAGTAATTTCTACATGATCAATATTTAAATTATTAATCTATATGTAACTTTAATCAGTAACCAAACGAGCCCTGCTATATTTGTCTGTCATTCTGTAATGACTATTAATTCATAATATAAATAAAAATATTGTTGTAAAACAAAGATCAGAACAACAATATAAAAAAATAATATAAAGGACAAGAGAAATAATACAAAATAAGAGAAAATAATATAAGATAACTTTCTTCTTTCAAGTGTATACAATATTATTCTCAAGACCTTTATTAATAGAATTACATCGAGGAGCATCAAATCTAGTCATAAACATGACATTAATCCTTGAGAACGTGGGGAAGATCAGGAGGTGTGGGAGATCAATGAAAAGGTAGCGGAGGTGTGGATATTACTACACATAATGGTAAGAATTATACCTAAAAGTTATGAACATTCACAATTAACTAATAATATTTATAACAAAAATAAAATTGTTATAAACATATTTGTATTATGGTGAATGTCTATAAAGGTATTTGTATTGTAGGGATACATGTGTTTATATTATAGTAAAAGTCTATCTTTTGGAGAAAAGATAGGAGGAATTATCCGTATAAATAGAGGGGTTCTCCTTCATTGTATTTCATCCCATTAAAAGAAATAAGAACTTCTTTCCTTCTCTCTTTCTCTACAATATACTTCCTCTTGCTTTATTATTTTATAACACGTTATCAGTACGAAACTCTACCGTTTCAAAATTTGAAGGCTAAGATATGGATAATTCTCAAAGCAAGTTGTCCAATTATGAAGAAATTTGTTTGATTGATTCTGGAACAACGCATTCAATACACAAAGACAAGAAATATTTTTCTCGCTTACTTATGGGCAAGATAAATGTTACTACGATTTCTGGTAGTACTAATTTGATTGAAGGCTCCGGAAGAGCCATTATAGTTTTGCCTAAGAGAACTAAACTCATCATAAATAATACCATATTTTCTCCTAAATCTCGAAAAAAATTATTGAGTTTTATAGATATCCGTGAAAATGGTTATCATATCAACACAATGGATGAGATGAATCTTGAATATCTTGGTATCACCAAGAATGTCTCTAGGCAGACATGTGTTATAGAAAAGTTTCCTGCTTTATCTTCTGATTTGTATTGGACAAAGATTAGTGCAATTGAGGCACATTCTATAGTAAACCAGAAGTTTACTAATTCCAATGCTTTCGTACTTTGGCATGATCGTCTGGGACATCCTAGATCTATAATGATGAGACGAATTATAGAAAATTCAAATGGGCATCCATTAAAGAACTTGAAGATTCTCTTAAATGGTGAATTTTTTGTACTGCTTGTTATCAAGGTAAGTTAATTGTGAGACCATCACCAACAAAAGTTGAGATTGAGTCCCCTGCGTTCTTGGAACGTATACGTGTGGATATTTGTGGACCCATCCACCCACCTAGTGGGTCATTTAGATACTTCATGGTCCTAATAGATGCTTCCTCTAGATAGTCTCATGTGTGCCTATTGTCATCTCGTAACCTGGCGTTTGCAAAATTATTGGCACAAATAATACGATTACGGGCACAATTTCCTGATAATCAAATTAAGTCCATTCGCCTTGATAATGCTGCAGAGTTTTCATCCCAAGCATTTAATGATTATTGCTTATCAATTGGGATAAAAGTTGAACATCCTGTATCTCATGTTCACACTTAAAATGGCCTTGCCGAGTCACTAATTAAATATCTGTAATTGGTAACAAGACCGTTGCTCATGAAAACTAGGTTGCCCCCTTCTGTTTGGGGTCATGCGATTCTGCATGCTGCAACACTTGTTCGTCTCAGACCAACAAATAATCATAAATTTTCTCCATTGCAATTGGTTTTGGGTCAAGAACCTAATATATCTCATCTGAGAATTTTTGAATGTCCTGTATATGTGTCTGTAGCACCACCACATCACATAAAGATGGGTCCCCAAAGAAGATTAGGAATTTATGTTGGGTTTGAATCGCCCTCCATTATTCGCTACCTTGAACCATTAACTGGAGATATGTTTACTGCTCGATTTGCAGATTGTCGGTTTGATGAGACAGTTTTCCCAAAATTAGGGGGGGAAATAGTGAAAACAAAAGAGAAATTTTGTGAAAAAATCCATCACTGTCTCATCTTGATCCACGTGCTTCTATTGTGAACAAGAAGTACAAAAGATTATTCACCTGCAGAAAATTGCAAATCAAATGCCAGACGCATTTACAGATTTAAAAAGAATTACTAAATCACATATTCCTGCAGAGAATGTCCCAATTCGAATTGATGTCCCTGAAGGACCATCTACTAATATCATAGCTAATGAGTCCAAAGTACGCCTAAAGTGTGGTAGACCATTAGGTTCTAAGGATCAAAATCCTAGAAAAAGAAAAATAAATGGTCAAGATGAAACTACGAAAGAACCACATATGAAAGTTCAAGACTTGAGCAATTTTGATATCCATGAAGGAATCAATAAGCCTGAGACTCAAGAAAATGAGGAACTATCCATAAATCCAAGTAATGCTGGAATTAATCGATCAAAAATAGTGGTGCATTATGCCTTTGCATATAATGTTTCAAAAATAATCATGCAAGATAGTGAGGATCTTGAACCTCAATCTGTCACAGAATGTCGACAAAGAAATGATTGGCCAAAATGGCAAGAAGCAATTCAATCAGAATTGAATTCACTTGTCAAGCGTGAAGGTTTTGGACCTATAGCTCAAACACCTAATGGTATTAAGCTTGTTGGCTATAGATGGGTCTTTGTGTGAAAAAGAAATGAGAAAAATGAAGTACAAAGGTACAAATCACGCCTTGTTGCACAAGGATTTTCACAAAAGCCTGATGTCGACTATGAAGAGACACACTCACCAGTTATGGATGCAATAACATTGCGTTATCTTATTAGTTTCACTGTCCATGAGAGGCTTGAAATGCATTTGATGGATGTGATTACAGCTTATCTATATGGATCACTTGATAATGAGATATACATGAAAATTCCCAAAGGATTTAAAATGCCTGAAGCATATCATTCAAAGTCTCAGGAAATGTATTCAATTAGATTGTAAAGATCATTGTATGATTTGAAGCAATCTGGACGCATGTGGTATAACCGTCTTAGTGAATATTTATCTAAGGAAGGTTATATAAATAATGAAATTTGCCCATGTATTTTAAAAAAAAAACAACATCGGAGTTTGTCATACTTGTTTATGTAGATGACATAAACCTTATTGGAACTCCAACAGATCTTCAAAAGGCAATTAATTATTTGAAGAAGGAATTTGAGATGAAAGACCTTGTAAAAATAAAATTATGTCTTGGTCTGCAAATTGAGCATTTGAAAAATGGCGTCTCTATTCATCAATCTGCCTATACAGAAAAAGTGTTGAAAAGATTTTATATGGATAGTGCACATCCATTAAGTACTCCGATGGTTGTTCGATCACTTGATGTGAATAAGGATCCATTCCGACTTCAAGAAAAGAATGAGAGAATTTTTGGTCCTGAAGTACCATATCTTAGTGCAATTGGTGCACTAATGTATCTTGCTAATACTACAAAACCTGATATAGCCTTTTCGGTTAATTTGTTAGCAAGGTATAGTTCTGCTCCTACTAGGAGGCATTGGAATGGTATCAAACACATAATGCGGTATCTGAAAAGGACTACCGATATGGGCTTATTTTATTCTAACAATTGCAGTCTCGATCTTGTTGGTTATGCCGATGCAAGATATTTATCTGACCCACAAAAAGCTCGATCTCAAACTGGCTACGTGTTCATATATGGAGGTACTGCCATATCTTAGAGATCTACAAAGCAGTCTCTCGTAGCTACTTCATCAAATCATGCTGAGATAATAGCTATTCATGAAGCAAGCCGAGAATGTGCGTGGTTGAGGTCCATGATACATCTCATTAGAGAAAAATGTGGTTTGAAATGTGACAAAGTACCCACAATTTTGTATGAAGATAATGCAGCATGCACAGCACAATTAAAGGGAGGATTCATAAAAGGAGATAGAATGAAGCACATCTCACCAAAGTTTTTCTACACACATGAGCTCCAAAAGAATGGTGATATCAATGTGCAAAAAATTAGTTCAAGTGACAATGTGACTGATTTATTCACCAAATCTCTACCAACTGCAACTTTCAAGAAGATGGTGCAGAAGATCGGCATGCAAAGATTCAAGGATGTTCTAATTAGGGGGAGTTAATACGTGTTGTACTCTTTTTCCCTTACGAGGTTTTGTCCACTGGGTTTTCCTTGTAAGGTTTTTAATGAGGCAACCAAAATGCGTATTATTAGATACATGTACTCTTTTTCCTTCACTAGATTTTTTCCCACTAGATTTTAACGAGGCACATTATCTATCAAATAGACATTCAAGGGGGAGTGTTATAAACATATTTGTATTATGGTGAATGTCTATAAAGATATTTGTATTGTAGTGGATACATGTGTTTATATTATAGTGAAAGTCTATCTTTTGGAGAAAAAATAGGAGGAATTATCCCTTTAAATAGAGGGGCTCTCCTTCATTGTATTTCATCCCATTAAGAGAAATAAGAATTTGTCTCTTTCTCTCTTTCTCTACAATATTCTTCCTCTTGCTTTATTATTTCATGACAAAAATAATATTACAAGTGAGGAGACCAATTGGCTCCTCAATAGCTCACATCTCATAACTCATGATGAGTCGATAAATCGTATTTAATTGATAAATTAAATTTAATTTAAAAATTATTAATAAATTTGATTTGATATTATTTGATTATAATTTTAAAAAATTCAAATTGATACCAAATCAAACCCTTTATAACTATTTTAAAATTTAAAATATTTATACAATATAATTTAAAAATATTTATTAAACTTTTTTCATAATACATATTTTTTAACATATTATTTTAATTATAAACTTATAATTTTTTATGATACAATAAGTCTTTACAAAATTATAGCTCATAAATATTTTTTAACTCAATAAAATCTAGATCAGACCATGTTCATTTTCCTTATCTCTTATTAATAGTACTTGTATTATGGGGTGTTATTATTTTTATTATTGATAATACTATATTTTTAACATGATGACATGACTTATTTCACATATTTTTATTTTCTTCGAAAGCACCATACAATTATTGTATTTTATCAGAACAACAGAAATAATGAAAATATTAATTATATATTTTGTATTTTGGAGAGTTTATCCAAAAAATATCATTTAGAAATTAATTGTTATAAATTTGATTCAATTTTTAAATTCAAATAATTTATATAATAAAATAAAAAAAAAAATCGAACCAAACTTAAGGCGTGCCCCTCGAGTTGACATGATGAGATCAGAACCGAGTTTACCCAAAGGATATATAAATTTAAAGGCCCACTCTTCTGGGAACTTGGACCGAGCTCTCCCGGCTCCTACTAACCCTTTTTTTCACCATAATCATGCACCTTACTTGCTTAAATTATCTTTTACATTGACGTAAGAAGGTGAAAAAGTTACTCACTACTTTTCCATTTTAAAATATTTATCACATTTTATTTATTAACAATTAAATTATATAAAATTTTTATTTATATTTATAACATAATATTTTAATTATATTAATATGAGAAAACTTATAATTTATAATACTTTTAAATATTTTGGGACCGGAGAAAATTTTTAATTTTTTCACTAGTCCTTGTTATATTAAAAATTTTTAAAAAATATGTATGGTCTGTGAATTAATCTAATTGCCTACATAATTTCGAACGTAACATGATATGATGGGAGTTTGGAATTTAAGTGACATGAAAAAAAATAAAATTGATTAAAGTATTAATGGGCAAAAATAAAATTTTTATTTTATATTTATGGCGCACTAATTTAATGTGTTATATGTTTTGAGGTTCATGAATCATATAATGCACTAATTTAATGCGCTATACGAGTCATTAAAACTAGAGCAAACTTTATTTTTGCCCTAGTTCATCTCCTTTATCTTTAATTTTTTTTCCTTTCTCTTTACTTTGTTGAAAGATTAGCAATGTATCAAGAGCATGAAACCTCAATATTTTCTATACAATTCGATATTTACTTATGTGGAGATCATTGTTTGATCAAGCCATCAAAAACCCTTAGAAATACAGATCATAAATTCTGGAGTTGTAAAGTATCGAAAGTAAGGTTTTATGTTATTTTTTTGAAACAAAAAACACGTAATTTCAAATACTGAAATTCTGTTTGTTAATATTTGTAGGCAAATGGTGGATGTGATTATTTTTGTTGAGATATAATTTTTGACAAAATGAAGGTTACCAATTGACTGAGATACAACTACTTCATGCAGTAATATGAGGTCTGGTATGCAGTCTAACATGAATGAAGTTGAAGAAGATAGGAACCTAGTTAGGCCATTGCTAAGAAACACTATACTTGAGAGAGATTAAAGGCGAATCTAGAATTTTAAAACATAGGTGCACCACTGCAAAAGAAAAGTATTAAGTAGAAATTAAACCAAAGCACTCAAGATAAATAACTCAACTTTGAACTAAGTGCATCACTTAGCCTTCTTGTAAGATGCGTGCTAACATATAATATTATACCTGTCACACCCCACCTTGGGAGGCATAACTGGCACCTCATGCCACACAGGACTCTAAGGTGACCTGGCTGGACATCTACACTTCTGGTGTATGCCAGCAACACTCAAGAAAATAAAAAGCTATATCTCGACTGTAAATACAGCCCTAGGCCGACAAACCACCACTCAATACCTGTAGTAAATCAGCTAACCCGACAACAACAGTAATATCAACCTATGCGGGCCGACAAGACCACCATGCTCCTAACAAATAATATATCTGGGCCCTACACGAACAACAACACATATCATATCACATATAGGTCCCACACAGCTAATAACGCATAACTAGCCCAAAAACTGTAGTCTACAATCCTCTAATAGTAGAATATTGGTCGGGACAGAGCCCCGTCCTACCCAAAACTATACAACAAAAGATAATCAAACCTTAAGTGTCTGAAAATGTAACAACCCGAGTTCACACCCTAGCCGTAACACGGGACAAGGAACCCCAAAAGGCTCCAAGTCTACCCATGGCATATTCATAGCATACACTTAACATCAGATGTGATGAACAACATAAATGAGCGGAAGAAAATAACAAGAATCTAATATGATCCATAGAGACAATTTAGTAACTCTTAGATACATGGTGGAAACTGTCTAGATAAGTCCGAAAGCCTTCTACTAAACTGATGAGTTGCTGGGACAAGCCCCCAGCTAACTCCCAAAGTCTGAAGACTGAAACATAATAAAACAAGAACATAAACCACGTCCTCGGAAGATGATGACTCACCACTAGCAACGAGGAGAGGAAGGAGCATATCTAGCCATGCGGCTGAACTTGGAGACCTGAATCTATATCATGAAATGATATAACACAAGAGGCATGCAGTCAACACTTGAATGTACTAAGTATGCAGGAAGCGTAAATAAACTAACTCATAATATATACCAGAAGGAAGTAATGTAAAACATATTAATAGCAATGTAATTGAAATGAGATACGACAATCTTATATGAGATTCACATATTCAATTAACATAACCACATTATAAAGACATACATTATTATAGTAACTGCGGATGTGCAAAAGTAATAATCGGGAATAATACAAAGGTATGATGCTATGACTGATATCAAGAGGGTCCCTGCCCGTCTAAGGGGGAGTCCCTGACGGTCGAAGGGAGCGTCCCTGACTATCAAAGGGAAACATTCTCAGCTAAAGAGAATCCCTGACTGTCAAAGGGAGAGACATAGCTCTGATATAGAGAGTCACTGGCTAAAAGTAACACGTAGGAAAAATAAGATACTCAACTGAGTAGGGATGTGAGTCCCGGCTGGCTAAGAGAAGACATACTCCACTAACGACTAGGGATGTGAGTCCCGACTAACTAAGAGAAGACATACTCCACTAATGACTAGAACTAAGATAAATTACTACAGCTAATCAGAGACAAGAACATTCACCACTCTCATCATGCAATACACATTTTAAAAAGGATTAGAGTTATCTTTTAATAGGCCCAGGCTCAACAAGTTGCCATATTAGTCACAGGCTTTATCATAAGGATTCACATTATCACAGAACCAATTTCTTCATTAGCTTTAACATCTCACCCCAAACGAGCATGCTATAAATTTGTATTAGCATTATTCTATCATGACATTTCGATTCCGAACTCACCTCATTCAATAGGTATTATAGGATCATACATGATTTATAAATTCAACTCATACTCTATCAAGAATGCATGACTTCGTTTATTTAGGTTTACAAATGTTTCACACGTTTGTCATAATCACTCCTTTTATGAACTCTCTAGCCACGGGCGTTTTAGATTCTAGGATTTTATTAAAAAAATAATTTTAGTGAGGAAAACAATATAGAATCTGCCCAAGCTTCATAGTTCAACAATATAGATGCAATCTAGTCATTCCCAATCAATTAAATCTAAAATATGGTGATGATGCATAATTTACTTCAATTACTCAATCCCACAACTCCTACTCAACCCAACATGGTCATCAATGTCATAATCAAGTCATTAGGGTTAATTATACAATATTTTCACGATTCTATCATGTTCATGAATTACTACGACAATCAATGGAGAAATGAACAAATTCCATTCAATACTCAAATCGATTTATGAAGAACATACTACACTTATACATTTTCAACCTATATTTCATAATTCAAAATAACCCATCAATTAGTACTCCAATTAAATTCATAATCGCAATAGATATTAGCATTTAAGAAAAATAAAGAAGAATTATCCTTTTTACAAACCCTATATCATGCTTTTCTAGAATTATCAAAATAGGTATTTAATGAAAATATTTTTGGGTCACAAGGATGGAAGAGTATCCTTGTTGAAAAACCCGCATACCTAGTAGACGAAAATCCCACTCGAAAATCTTCCTTTAAGCTTGAAGAACACTTTGGTGAAACCCTAGAATTTTTGAGAAGAGAGGAGGAAGAAGGAGAGTTGAGAGAATGAGGGTTTGGGCATGAAAAGCCCTTAAAATCGTGCAAGGTAGAACCCAAAACGAAGTAGTTTAGAAGTTAAAGCGTAGGAGTTTACAAAAATTCTCCTGAAGAAAACTTAAAAATCTGGCCGAACTGGAACCCACGACCCTCACCACGAGTCCTTGGTCCTTACCACGACTTGTGGTGACCTTCCGTTGTTCAAACTATCGAAGTTCCCAAATATCAGTTTCGATCCCACGACTCGACAGGATGAGTCGTCCCTGTTCGCAACGGGTCGTTCCTTCAGTCATTGTATTCTCCTGCCACTTTGGTCCTCACCTTACAATGAGCCTCACCACGACTCGATGCACCCTCAAATGAGTCATGCTTACCTTCGGTTAGACCTACTGGGAAATTCACTAATCAACCCACGACTGGTGATAATGGTCCACCACAGCTCACAACGGGTCCTGGGGTGACTCGTTGCATCCCTAATTGCTGAAGTCCTCCTCGCACCAAGACTGTAAACGATGGCTCGTTGTTTCTCACAATGAGTCGTTACATCAATCGTGGCTTATAATGCCACCTGGTCTCCTCAAACCACGACTCCAAACAATGGCTCGCAGTTCCAAACCACGAGTCGTTACACCCCTAGTCCTGCAACTTTTCCCCAGTTTTCAGCAGTTTTAGATTTTTAGCTCCTGGGTCTACTCTTAGGCACTTCAGGGGTATTATAATATATCCCCCTTGGGAACATTCGTCCTTGAATGTTGGCTGATCATACTGAAAAGATAGAGACAAAGCCGATATCCAAATATCAATCAATCACAGCTAAGCACCAACGGAGTATCTGTCTCCGGAACAACCCTATACACTAAACCTGAAGGTTAACATCTAACATGTATACCATGACTCAAGGGAGGGAGAAGAACTTGAAACCAACATAGAACTGGACAAAACACCGGAAGAAAATTCTTTCCCCTTTTTATTTGGCACAGAACTGACACGGACTAAACCTTAGCTCTCAAATTGCCTTTCGATACTAAGTCAGGATTCAAAACATCTAATCTAACTAAGAGTAAGGATTTCATAAGCACGAGTCATCCCTGACATCTAAGATTGAGCACATATATGAGATAATCTGACTCTACTGAGTTAACAAACAACTTCCAAAGACTGAGTTCAATCCGAACACATAAGAAAAAATGGATTAACACACATAACTGATTCATAACATGAAAATGAGCAATAAGGACTCATAGGAAAAAACTGGCATCGCTAGCTGAAGCGGTTATCTCTAAACCTCGGGAATCTGTACATAGGGATAGATATAACTTAACTCTAACCGAGATACAAGGGAGGTTATCTGAACTTAGTAGAGATCGACATACTGCAACTGCTAAGTTTGAAATCCCTTTATGAGCATTCTCAGGGTCTGACTTACTTCACATACTCACTATCTTCCCCTTGGCTTAAAACCATCATTCTAAGGCTCCCGAATCTTTCTTCAAGTCAGGCTAAATTACTAATTCTTAACTCCCCTTTCACTTCTAGCCTTCTCTATGAGCCTTACACTAATAACTATTCACATCACACATCATTAATGTTTTCCCACAATCACAACTGAGCTTCATATTCGATATAGAGGTTGGAATCACATAAAGAATGACACAAGATTCACAACATACCTTTGGCCACTACTGGTGCCTTGCCCTTATCCTGATGGGCTGCTACGGCATAGGAGCGGTTTTGACGATGCCTGCCACCTGAATTAGAGGATGCACCCTACTGAAAAGGGCGGGCTATCAGAGCTACTGAAGAAGTGGTTGACAATCTACTTTCGCCTCGCTTAGCCGCTGCAAAATCTCGGTGCTTATGGCCCACCTTGCTGCACCAAAAACAAACATATGACCCGGCCATACATACTCCCAAATGGTGCTTTCCACAGCTCATACACAATGGGTACGTAATCTCCCTCACTCGGGGCTGATAAGGAGCACTGGCTGTCGAAGGTGCTGGAGTTGATGTTTTCTGCTGGTAGTGTGAGCGATATCCAGCACTCGACCTCTGCTGGGAGAAATCTAGATCTCCGATCCGAGCCCTTTTGGCCTCTCACTCCTTTTCTTTCACCTACTCTGCTTCCATCTGTTGAGAAAATATTACCAAGAGTGGGAAGTCTATATCCCTGTGTAGCATGGAAGTCCTGTATTCCTTGACCAAGGAGTCTGACACTCAATTCACAAACCGACTTACTCAGGCCCGCTGGTTGGCTACCATTTTTGGCGCATACTTAGATAACCGAGTGAACTCCAATGCGTACTCCTGAACAATCATGTCATTTTGTTTCAAGTTAATAAACTCTATCGCCTTTGCCTCCCTCAACTACCGAGGGAAATACCTGTCCAGGAACGCGGCCATAAATTCATCCCAACCTATGGGACCTGCTTCAATTCCCCGACTGTCTCTCCACTGATAATACCAGATATAAGTAACTCCCTTTAACTGGTAGGAGGCTAAGTCCACGCTCTCATTCCCCGTCACACCCATGATGTGAGTAATCTTCTGTATCTCCTCCAAAAACTCATATGGGTCCTCATCCACCTTTGACCCCAAGAATTCGGGTGGGTTCATCCGAAGAAAATCTCTTATCCTTGCCTCCGCTTCATTTCCATTCTAAGGAGCTCGGGCCATCGCCTGCTGGTTAATCTGAGCGGTCGGGGCCTGCACCAGCATTTGAAAGGCTGCTCAGAACTCAGCGTGAGTAACATGATCATTCATTGCGTCTGCCTGGGTTGGTGGTACCTTCTGGCGACTGTTGCCACGTCTTTTTTCATTCGCTCGTCCGGGAGGCATTATCTGCAAGCACATAAAGCATGAGTTAGTGGAGGAATTGTTTAGAGCTTTATACTCTATGCACAATAAGAATCATGAAGAAAAGGGAACATTCCTAAAATGTCTCATAGCCTCTTCATCATAAGTGTGGCGCACTTCACACCCATGAAGAAGACTCTACGTAACACGGATTTCAGATACCCTAGGACACTCTAAACCTTCGCTTTGATACCAAGTTTGTCACGACCTGAGTTCACACCCTATCCGTAACACGGGAAAAGGAACCCCAAAAGGCTCCAAGTCGACCCATGACATATTCATAGCATACACTTAACATCACATGTGACGAACAACATAAATGAGCGGAAGAAAATAACAAGAATATAATATGATCCATAGAGACAATTTAATAACCCTTAGATACATGGCTAAAATTGTTTAGACAAGTACGAAAGCCTTCTACTAAACTGATGAGTTGTTGGGACAAGCCCCCAGCTAGCTCCCAAAGTCTTAAAACTGAAACATAATAAAAAAAGAACATAAACCACGTCCTCGGAAGATGAGGACTCACCACTAGCAACTGGGAGAGGGAGGAACGTATCTAGCCACGTGGCTGAACCTGAAGACCTGAATCTATATCATGAAATGATATAGCACAAGAGGCAAGCAGTCAACACTTGAATGTACTGAGTATGCAGGAAGCGTAAACAAACTAACTCATAATATATACCAGAAGGAAGTAATGTAAAACATATTAATAGCAATGTAATTGAAATGAGATACGACAATCTTATATGAGATTCACATATTCAATTAACATAACCACATTATAAAGACATACATTATTATAGTAACTGCGGATGTGCAAAAGTAATAATCGGGAATAATACAAAGGTATGATGCCGTGACTGATATCAAGAGGCTCCCTGCCCGTCTAAGGGGGAGTCCCTGACGGTCGAAGGGAGCGTCCCTGACTATCAAAGGGAAACAATCTCAGCTAAAGAGAATCCCTGACTGTCAAAGGGAGAGAGATATCTCTGATATAGAGAGTCACTGGCTAAAAGTAAGTTCCGAACAACGCAAGAAAAATAAGATACTTAACTGACTAGGGATGTGAGTCCCGACTGGCTAAGAGAAGACATACTCCACTAACGACTAGGGATGTGAGTCCCGACCAACTAAGAGAAGACATACTCCACTAACGACTAGAACTAAGCTAAATTACTACAGCTAATTAGAGACAAGAACATACTCTCATCATGCAATACACATTTTTAAAAGGATTAGAGCTGTCTTTTAATAGGCCCAGGCTCAACAAGTTGACATATTAGTTACAGGCTTTATCATCATGATTCATATTATCATACAACCAATTTCTTCATTAGCTTTAACATCTCACTCCAAACGAGCATGCTATAAATCGTATTAGCATTATTCTATCATGGAATTTCGATTTCGAATTCACCTCATTCAATAGGTAATATAGGATCGTACATGATTTATAAATTCAACTCATACTCTATCAAGGATGCATGACTTCGTTTATTTAGGTTTACAAATATTTCATTCACTTGTCATAATCACTCCTTTTATGAACTCTCTAGCCACAGGCGTTTTACATTCTAGGATTTTAAAAAAAAACAATTTTAGTGAGCAAAACAATGTAGAATTTGCCCAAGCTTCATAGTTCAACAATATAGATGCAATCTAGTCATGCCCAATCAATCAAATCTAAAACATGGTGATGGCACTTAATTTACTTCAATTACTCAAGCCCACAACTCCTACTCAATCCAACATGGTCATCAATGTCATAATCAAGTCATTGGGGTTAATTATACAATATTTTTATGATTCTAGCATTTTTCATGGATTACTATGACAATCAAGGGAGAAATGAACAAATCCCATTCAATACTCAAATCGATTTATGAAGAACATACTACACTCATACATTCTTAATCTATATTTCATAATTCAAGATAACCCATAAATTAGTAATCCAATTAAATTCATAATAATAATAGATATTAGCATTTAAGAAAAATAAAGAAGAATTTACGCTTGTTACAAATCCTATATCATGCTTTTCTAGAATTATCGAAATCGGTGTTTAACGAAAATATTTTTGGGGCACAAGGATGGAAGAGTATCCTTGTTGAAAAACCCGCATACCTGGTAGACGAAAATCCCACTCGGAAATCTTCCTTGAAGCTTGAAGAATACTTTAGTGAAACCCTAGAATTTTTGAGAAGAGAGAAGGAAGAAGGAGAGTTGAGAGACTGAGGGTTTAGGCATGAAAATCCCTTAAAATCATGCAAGTTGTAGAACCCAAAACGACGTAGTTTAGAAGTTAAAAGCGTAGGAGTTTACAAAAATTCCCCTGAAGAAAACTTAAAAATTTGGCCGAACTGGAACCCACGACCCTCACCACGAGTTGTTGGTCCTTACCACGATTCATGGTGACCTTCCATTGTTCAAACTACCAAAGTTCTCAAATCTCAGTTTCAATCCCACGAATCGATAGGACGAGTCATCCCTGCTCGCAACAGGTCGTTCCTTCAGTCGTTGTATCCTTTGTCCACTTTGGTCCTCACCTTACAACGAGCCTTACCACAACTTATTGCACCCTCCAACGAGTCTTGCTTACCTTCGGTTAGACCTACTGGAAAATTCACTACTCAACCCACGACTGGTGACAACGGTCCGCCATAGCTCACAACGGGTCGTGGGGTGACCCGTTGCATCTCTAATTGTTGAAGTCCTCCTCGCACCACGACTATAAACGACGGCTCGTTGTTTCTTACAATGAGTCGTTACATCAATTGTGGCTTACACTTCCACTTGGGCTCCTCAAACCACGACTCCAAACAATGGCTCGTGGTTTTCAACCATGAGTTGTTACACCCCTCGTGCTGCAACTTTTCCCTAGTTTTCAGCAGTTTTAAATTTTAAGCTCCCAGGTCTACTCCTAGGCACTTCAGGGGTATTATAGGCAACTTCGAAAGAAAGAAGATAGCCAGTCTACCGCATCTGAACAGCTACTGAGACGGTCTCGAGCCCTGTCTGTCTGGACCTACAGGCAGGTATGCAGCGCCCCATGCGTGGGCGTCAGTATAATATATACCGAATATGTAAGAAAGTAAATAATGACTGAATGAAAGCTGATAAGGAACTGGAAGTGATCAGTAATAAGGGCCAGAAGTTAACCTCACAGTATGGACTATAACTAATAGGTAATGTACCAACAAAAACCTAACTTGGCCCCCATAAACATGGAAGGTACAAACAACACAGAATAACCGACTTGAGCCCCCATAAGCCCCGACAACTGCAAGCAATCAATACTCTTCTTATCTGTACCACTATAGGCCCGTAGGCAAGCTGTAACTATGTTATACTTGACCTCTGAAGCAATGACTGAGCCTTCTGGGCTCCTCTAACTATGTTTGAGACGTCTGGGCTCCTGTAGCTGTATCTGAGCTATTTGGGCTCCTGTAACCGTGTCTGATCCATCTGGGTTCCTGTAACCATGTCTGAGCCTTCTGGGCTCCTATAACTGTATCTGAGCCGTCTGGGCTCCTGTAGATGTATCCATAAGTGGAAGGAAGCTATACGATCACCAAAAATAGGTAGTTCACCTAGAAAGCTACCACCTGATTCCTTCGACAACCTTGGTGCCAATGACTGGAAATTAAGGTCATTCTATCATATTTCTAGTCCTATTAGTGTCAAGATACGCTAATGATTTGTAAGAGAGCTCTACTGTGTGTGTGTGTGTATATATATATATATATATATATGTGTGTGTGTGTGTGTGTGTGTGTGTGTGTGTAGAATAGTACATTGTATTGCCAAACTATGCCCTATGCTGCTTGACTTAACAAAGTACGCTAACAGCTATCCTCAGGCCTCATCGGCCTTAATATGGCAACAAAACACTTACTAGTTCCCTTAACTGGTAATAACTGAACAGGGAATCCCTTCGTCGCCTCTAGCGGCAATCAAAATGGAATACAAACTTTCCAACAAAAGATACTATATTATAACCTTAATTTGTGTCATAGAATCTCACCACAATACTATAAGCATAAGCTACTACAAGGTATTGATTGTGTCAACTAAACAATAGGAGTAACTTTCCGAGAGGAGTTAGCCTTAACATACCTCTTTTCGTAGGCTCGACTTTACGAGTAAGAATTTTAGCTCATGCTTGTGATTCCTTTATCCTTTGTCCAATTATACCAGCACATACACCACACCTAAACATCCATATACATCCATCAAGAACAACAAAAACTTTCAATCACTTACAACCTCCGACAAGATGTAGAACTAGGAATTTCTTACGATAGGGAGGAAGAAGTACTTATCCGAACTTTTACATAAACTTAAACTTGGAGGATGTCAATTTCCAGAACTTCTATCATCTTAGCATGTCTTCATCCAAGCCAATTTTGATGAAACAATTCCGTCACGATGCTCTCCACACCCTCAATAACCCATATCCAAGTTGGATAGAGATTTGGAGATGATTTGACCCTTCAATTTTATTCAAAATCATGAAAAACTTAGAGGAAATGTTGGGAGAAAGAACTGCTCAGCTATTCTGGAAATTATGATGATGAAATAATTATTTTGGGCCAAAAATTTCCTTAAATAGTTTACCCAAAAGGCAACCCGACCCGACTGGCCCGTGACCCGCTTTTGCCCGGACAGTCCGCGGTAAAACACTCATAACTCTTTGCTCTGATGTCGGATTGATGAGCGATTTGATATTCTGAAAACTAGACTCAAAGATCTTTAATTTGATATATTGTAGATCTCCTAAATCATTATAAATCGAGATAAAATCCCCAAGATATTTGACCCAAATTTTAAAGAATTTCTAAAGTAACTTGCGGTAAAATTGCCGATTTTCGTTTTACAACTTTCTCAACTTCAAATTTTAATGTATGCTCATTGAATGATATGAATACCTCATAACACATCGTTCTTGTGGCACTAAGAATTCTTGGCTATAGCTTGAAAGAACGAGTTTATCGCTTAAATTATATGGGGTGTTACAATACCAATTTAAAAAAAATATACATAATTAGTCTTACAAAGAGACCATGAGATCACTTGCCCCAAATTTAATACATAAATTTTCCCATGAGAGAGATGTTCTGAGAGAGAAACTGGATGAAAATGAGAAAGCAGTCAACCATTTGAAATTGATTTATGGTGTTGTATTAGTTTTAAGATGTTACATAGTTGGTTAGATTTATTAGATTATATATATAATTTTTTTGTTTATTGTATTTACACTTTTTATGTATTATATATTTAATTATTATTTTAATGTATTATGTAATCGCCTTTTAAAATTATAATGTAGTTTCTACATATTTTATATGAATATATGAAATGTTACTTTTTTGTGTTATATATTTTCTACGTATATAATACTTGTCAATTCTAAATATTTTTTATAAAGAAAAATAATACAAGAATAAAATTAAAAATAAAATTTGACAATTTGTTTAGATTACTGACATCATCATAAATTAAAAATATAAATATATACAATCATCAAATCCTTAACCGTCAAGATTGAAGTCCTTATATACCATCTTCAAATAAATAATGTGGGTTTCTTATGACACATGTATTTTCCATAAATGTCATTTCCCTACTGATTGATGATGATTGTTCCTTGGGCAAATTGAGCATGTAAAATCTACAACGTCTTGCTAGCATTCAATTATTTTTTTCCTAATCCTCTTTACAGCTAACTTGCAAGCCTTTTGATTAGTTCGAGGCATGATTGATGTGTCAGAAATTAGCGACACATCTTTACTTCTTTTCATAGCATTTTGCAAGTCTTTAGGAGTTAAATTAAGAAGAAACTAACCTTATTATGCTATGTTTCAGGACCCCAAGATATTGAATGAAGAAAGGAGTTCAGGCCAGAAAACTGCTCAAGAGATGAGGTAATAGACGTATTGTCTTTCTGAAGGACAGTACACACCTCAGTCCGTCCCTTCCCAGTTGTGAAATCTAGAAACCCAGTAAAATGGGTCTATAAAGTACGGTTGGATAGATAGACAATCTTCTTAAAGGACGATCCATCATTTGAAGACTTGACCCATGTTGGACAGAATGAGATTTCTAAAATGTGGAGTGAAGTAAGGGCCATCTTTCCAAAGAACGGTTTGTCTTTCAAAGGACGACAGGTGAAGGGACAGAAGCATAAAAGTAAAAGAAGGTTCAAAGGACGGTCCGTCCTTGCACACCTGGCACTCCGATGTTCAAATTAAATAGGCTTTTTGGGAAATAGTATAAATATATTTTTCTTGTATTTTTTTGGAAGTTTTTACATTCCTTAGTTCATACTTAGTGTAGAGAGTGGAACATAGATAATTTTAGCTTTAGTTTCTAGCAGATTGTAGACCTAGATTTTGTAATTAAAGATTCTCATTCATCAAGTAAAGATTTCAATTTCTTTTGGTAAGAATGTCATATTACTTTGCTTTTCTTCTTCTAGACATGGGTAACTAAACCTAGATCTAGGGCTGTGAATCCTAATGATCCCAATTTGTTCAAATTTCATTTAGATTTATGAGCATTTGATTGATTTTTTCTTTGTAATATGTGATTGGTGATGAGAGTCATCCAATCCTACCCAATTACCTTTATAAGGCTTGAAAAAGCAAATTTAGTTTGGGTTAGCATCAATCAATAATGACTCAAGGCATAACCCTTATTTAATAGGTTCTCCAAGACATAGGTTGAATTTCAAATTGGCAAACAAGCAATTGGGTAGAAGGGAGTTCTCTTTAATTTGACAAAATTAAAGTAGATTGACACCCATGGTTCTATTGAAAGATACCCATAGGTTGCCTAAGTAAATTTCTTGCATGTTGATGTGCTCTGGGTTTAAAGCACTTTCAATGCTTAAAACTGAGAAAATATGCATGGTCTTAGATGTGTTTATACATATATGATGCACTTTTTCTTTATTTTTAGGAAAATCAGGGTGTTGGAGTTGAAATTTGTAAAAGAAGGAAAAATAGTGCAGAAAATGGGCTAAGTACAGGTCTCAGTACGAGCTGTACCTTGGTGGTACGAGTCGTACATTGATCCGTGATAAACTTCAGAAGGCCTGCTCAAGAACAAGTTAAAGTACGACTCTTGGTACGAGGCGAGCCATCCTCGTACAGGCCGTACCAAAGCAGTCATGGAAGAATACCGAAGGATACACTTTGACTTGTCTCCTGGTACGGGTAGAAACCATGACTCGTGATGACTACATACGACCCGTACCAAGGAGCCATGGTGAACTTCAGAAAGAATGTCGAATGGCAGATCATGGTATGAGAGGAAACCACTATTCGTAAGAGTAAGGTATGAATCATACCAAGACACTTGTGAAAATATTCAAAGGATGCTAGAAATCATAGGTTCATACCATGACAGAGATGTACGACTCGTAGGAGCATTGCACGAGTCGTACTAATTCCCAACACTTAACCAAAAATCAAGGGTGCTGAGCATTGTATGAGTGAAAGCTACGACTAGTAGGTTCATAGTACAAGCCATAGGATCTGGCAGCTGTAGTTATTACAATTTTTATGTTAATTTAGGAAAGGTTTCTTATTATTTGTATAAATATTTTTCTAGGTTATTTTTGTGAGAAGAGGCTGTTTTAGTCGCACTTTTGAGAGAGAAAATACTTTTGAGATTCTTCTTGAGTTTTCCAATATTCTTGAAGATTATTCATTGTTCTTGGATTGATCATTGTTGAATTGTGCAATTAATCAAGTGGGTTTTATTTCAATGAGATTGTAAGTCTTTAATTATGATTTCTTCCATGAATTCTATTTCTTCTCTTACAACCATGAGAGGCTAAAACCTCCAGAACTAGGATTGTAGGAACCATGGTGGATTAACCAAATAGGGTTTGCACAAAATAATTTTAAATCGATATGAGTGCTTGTATTTTCTTCTCTTCATCTTGAAAGTTTTTTAACGGAGCACAACATTAGGACTTGCCCGAATTCTCTACTTGCTTGAACCTAGAAAGGTGGATACTAGGAAAAGAGAAGAACAACAAAGCCTTGAACTTTATGGTTCATTATATAACTTGAGATGCGGTTGCAGGACAGTTAATTTGGAACAAATTGATAATGATTAAAGTGAAATCACTCAACAGACCTAATTTGGTAATTGAGTAAAGTCATTCAATAGGGACGAATCAATCATTTGGATTAACCTATATTATCAGTTCTACAAGGTAAGTATTGGAATAGATCACAAGTGTAAAACCCGAAGTAGTTATGAATCCTTGGGGAACACCTCCCTGGTTAATTGCATAAATTTGACAACAACTTCAATATGCAATACTCTTACTCAAGTACTTCATTGAAATCCCCCATTAGGAAATAATTGCACTATAAGCATAAATACTAGCGTTATTCTACATCTTGACCATAGTCCAGTAGGATCGACCCCAACCTTTGTTGGGTTTTTTATTGACAACCTTCCCGTCATACTTTTATAGGAGCGTGATTTGAGTGTTATCAAAAGTGGCGCTGTTATCGTGGAATACGACTTAGGATTAGATTAATTGCTTGTGTTTAACTTTAAGTTTTATTTCCTCATTTACACTTTTCTTTTATTTTTGACACCCACAGGCTGCCACTTGGTGAATGACAAGTACTCGGAGAATGGAAACCCTTTGATCCTACTTGATCCAGATCCTGAAAGGACACTGCAAAATATGGAGCGAAATGAAACTCTCGAACAGATGCAAGCCAAATTAGCCGCTGAGGCTTGTCAAGTAGAGTTAGCATGACAAGTTGCTCTTCAGGGAGTAGATGGTCCACAGGGAGTGGTGGACAATGCTGACTAACGTAGACGGGGTAGAAGAGGCCATAGATATGCTCCTCAGCTCGATGGTGATGAGGACCCGGACATTGATGAGGCTAGGTCAATAGGAGCCATTGTACCTCCACCTTTGCCTGTTGGGGAAAAGTTTGATATTACTAGCACCATGATCCAATTTCTCAATATGAAGGGGGTGTTTAGTTGACATGCAGCTGACGATGCAAACCTCCACCTAATGAAATTTGTGGGGATTTTGCAAGGCATACAGGCTGCCTAGTGTGAGCTAGGATGCATTCAGGCTGAGACTCTTCCTATTCTCTCTATCTGGAGAGGCCGCTTTATGGTTATCGGAGTTGCCCAACGACTCTACAGCCAACTGGAGGGAACTAAAGCAAGTCTTCTTATAAAGGTTCTTCCCACCTTTCAAGATGCTGCAAGTAAAGGATGAGATCTATAATTTATGGCAGTTGAAGACTGAGGCACTACATGAGACTTGGCTGAGATTCAAAAGAAGCTCACAAAGTGCCCGAATCACAAAATTCCCGATGACAGTTTGTTGGAAATTTTTTACAGGTCTTTAAACAATAGTACCAAGGCTGTAGCAGACACTCTGGTAGGAGGAGCACTGATGAGTCACTCGTGGGAGCAAGCAACTATCATACCTGACTGAGTGACTAAAACGAATAGGGCCTGGCACACAAGGGAAATAGAGACAACTGCAGGTACATATGCCATAAGGATGACTGCAAACCAATGCAGAAAAGAGGAGGAACGTGATCAAAAGTTGGCTCACATGAGGACATCTCTAGACCTGCTCATGAAGAATATTATGGGCTCTGGAGTGAAAAGGATAAATGCAGTGGGAGCTCAAGGTCAGGAACCGGAGTATGAGCAGTCGGATTTCGAGGAGGAGGAAAACTTTTTGGATAACCAGGTAACAGGTTTTCAGTCCAACGCCCAAGAGTCTAGACGGGACACTTGGCGCCAAGGTTTCAAAAAAAAGGGTTGGAACTAATACAGAGACAACTACAGCAGGAACGGGTATAGGGATAGGAGCAAAGGTCGTGAGCAAGAAGATGATTGGAGAAAGAATGAAGACTACCACAACGACTGGAGAGGTTTATATGTTCCTCCTAGGGAGATGATGGACCATCAAAGTTGGAGAGCATGATGGCTGAGCTGCTGAAGAAGGAAAAATCCACAGATGATCAGCTGAAGGATATTCGGGGAGACATATCTGGCATGAGCCAGAAAGTTGAATCGTATGCCATAATGATCAACCAAATTGAGCAGCAGCTAGAGCAGATGTCTACATCCCTAAAGCAGAGACAGAAGGGCACACTTCCTAGAAACACAATCCTAAACCTGAAAAATTACAGTCACTGCATGATTGTGATGACTAGGAGTGGAAAGGCCACCATTAACCCTACCTTGCCAGTTGTAGTTGAGATGGAAAGATAGAAGGAGATCGAACTGAATGAGGAAGATGAGATTATTAAACAAGATCTTATAGATGAGGTTGAATTGACCAAGGCTCCAAGTGATGCAAAGGAGTCTAGAGTTGATAAATGGAAGCAAAAAGGGGCAACTCAGATTTATAGGCCTATCCTCGATCATCACCACCATTCCCTCAGAGGATGAGGAAGAAGGCGGAAGATGGGAAGTTCCAAAAGTTTTTGTCAATGCTGAAATAATTATCTATGAATATCTCACTGGTTGAGGCATTGGAACAGATGCATGTGTATGCCAAGTTTTTGAAGGACCTGGTGACTAGAAATAGGTCCATGAGCTATGAGTTGGTGGGTAACTTGCATCATTGTAGTGCCATAGCCTCACGGGTACTTGCTCAAAAACAAGAAGATCCTGGTGCCTTTTCCATTTCGTGAAAGATTGGTGATTTTGAGTTTACAAAGGCCCTGTGTGACCTAGGTGTTAGCATCAACTTGATGCCATTAGCTGTGTTCAAACAGTTGGGCTTGGGATCCCCCACACCGAATATGATGCCGCTATTAATGGAAAACCGCACAATTAAGAAGCTAGTGGAGATCCTTTTTGATGTGCCACTCAAGGTGGACAGGTTTATCTTCCTGACTGATTTCGTGATCCTAGATTGTGAAGTCGATTTTGAGGTCCCTATTATTTTGGGGCGACCATTTCTTTCCATTGGGAGAGCATTGGTGGATGATAAGGTGGGCCAATTGAAGTTCGGGTTGAACAAGGAGGAGGTCACCTTCAATGTCTGTAGGTTAATGAAGCAGCTTAATGAGTTTAGGATTATATTAGCAATTGAGGATGAGTGCGAGTTTCTTGATGAATTCTGAGTAGTCAAAAGACTTGCTTCATGTCGTGGTGTTAAATCAAGTGCTTCTTGGGAGGCAAACCATGAGGTGGTTTTGTGAAGTTTGAGTAATTGAACCACCTACGTCGTGCCGCGATGTTAAGTCAGGTGCCTCTTGGGAGTTAACCCACGTGTCTTGACTTATGTGTGTTCAGTGTGCAGGTGAAGCAAAAATTGATGGAAAAAAATTACAGAACATAACTGTACTATGATCCTCAGTACGACTCATAAGAGGATTGTACAGCTCGTAGTATGGTCTGTGGTGAAAAACAGAGACTTGTCCAACTGTAGTAGTTCGCATCATGGTTGGTCATTACGAACCATACCTCTATAGTACGAGTCGTAGTACCTACTATAATAATGAACTATTTTAAGTATGAAAGTGCAGAAACTTTGACCTACGAGTCATGGTATGTGTCGTGAACCATGGTACGACTCGTATCAAACACTCGTAGGTCCCTAGGTAAGTTCCCTAAGTCTTCTGCTACGCATCCAAGGGACGATACCTACGAATCGTGGTACTAGTTGTGATGGGCTAACTTTAATGAAATGACCCAACTAGACCCGGATTTTAAAATCTTCCCTAAACTACTTAAATCCCAAATTTTCGAACCTAAATTCCCATGTGAACAAAAATTTCAACCCAAGAACACCTCCCCTAAATCTTCAATCACCCGGAACTCAAGCATCATTTGTTAAAGCTCCAATCTGTGCAAATAAATTTGCACAAGATATTTGAATTCCTATCCCAAAACTGAAGTAAGCAAGAAGTCGATCAAGAACTTGAAATTTCAAGTAAGTGATTACTTCGTTAGTCGAATTTCTTGGTAGGTGATAGCCAAAAGTACACTATGATTCCTCAAACTCATGAAAATGTGGAAGAGGAAGGTGATCAGAGGCTTGAAATGCATATGAATTAACAAGTCAGGAATTCAAAATGCTTAAACATTAATCTATAATATGGGAAGTGAATTACGGGGTGTGAAACATATTAGGGATTGAGTGGGTCGATAAAAACAGGGTAGTTTGCATCAATGGGATAGGTAATTATGAGTGCCCATCTCAAAAATGTACTTACTTGCACAACTAAGCATACATAAGGTGAGGACATGCTTCACGAGCCTTCCTACGACTCATAGTAGAATTTGTTGGGTCTGTCCCAAGTTGGTTCAGCTGGAAACTCATGGTATGGACCTTAGTACAACTCTTGGTATCTCAATACAATTCGTACCTCGTGATCGTACCACGAATCAGAAAGGGTCAAGTTCAAAAGCAATAGTATGACCCTTAGTACGACTCATGGAATTCAACTACGATCTGTAACACGAGTCATACAAAAATACTGAGAGTCAAAATTTTCAGAAAGTATTCCTATGACTATTAGTACGAACCATAAAAACTTGGTATGAGTCATACTAATGACTCATGACAGAGCCAAAAAGGTACTACGAGTCTTAGCATGAATCGTACCACCTAGGTACGACTTGTACTGATGACTCGAGGTAAAATACTAAAGATGTTTTTTCTTGCTTCCTTTTTCTCATATCACACGTACTAAGCTTTTCTCCACAGGTACAATAACACTTAAGTAGAGAGAAACCAAGAAGGGCCAAGATAAGGAGGCCAAAGCTGAAATTGTTGCTCGGAGGGCATTAAGAGATGAACCCTTAGACTCTGAATAGGAAAAGAACACCCTTAGTGGTTCAATGGAGGAATAAAAAATTTATACAATTGACACTGATGAGCCACAGACCACTAGGGCACAGGCCAAGGCTCAGGCCGAAGTTACATCTGCCACTCCAATAAATGCTCCCCAATCTAAGGAGGGAGCAGCTGAACAGTCTCAAGAGTTCGGAAGTGGCTCAAATGCTGAGGATGGGTCTGAGGAGGCTAAGTACGGAGTGGTGCAGATGAGTTTGGGTCTGAGGAAGGAGCCGTTGAGGATGAGGATGTTCAGACTCCATTTCCAGAAAGCTAGACTATGAGGTGGCATGTGCCTGGTGCTCAGGAAATCTATGAGTAGGGTCTCACTCTCACCTCCAAGCAGCACCCCAGGCAGAATATTCAGGAGGAATCGCGGATCCTGACTAGTGCATTGAATGAGGTCGAGGAGATGAAGCAAATTTTCAGCTTCTATGGATTTGAATGGATGGATAGAACCACTGACAACTACAGTGCTGATTTAGTTAGGGAGTTCTACGCCAACTACTTAGAGACAATGGAACAGAAAGAAAAGGTCGGGCAAAAACTGAAAGAGCAGCCCAGGCTTGACAATGTCATGGTCCGGGGATGATAGTTGATGTGTTTGAGAGGACCATTACCCGAATGTTGTATGGGCCACAGTTCTGAGCTCTAGATGCCATAGCCGAGTGTGATTACATCGTGGATGCCCTGAAAAGAGTTAAGCAGCTGAGCCTAGAGGAGAGGTAGAGCAAAGTGAAATGGCTATGAGGGGGTGATAGCATAGGATAAGGCGGAGGTTGAATGGGTTACCAGAGGACGACGGGTCACAAAGGCTTCGCTCAACTTCATACGAAGGCCTGTTGGACACTGGTCCAACACAGGTTGGCATCGATAGTAAATGACAACATATTGAGTGCTGACATAGAAGCATTGGTGGCTTGTGTCATGTATCGATATGCCGTCAACATCCCACGAGTGATAGTTGATGAGAGTCGGAATCGCACTTTGGGCCTAAGCACCACTATCCCGTTCTTGAGTCTTATTCACAAACTTTGCAGAGACGTCAAGGTGAGGGTGATAAGAAAGATTGATACTGAGGTTGGGTGACACAATACTATGGATATAGGGTTCATTCGAGATGATATGAACCCGGTGAGTTGGTTTAGATTACTAGCAGGAGTTCCACTTCCACAGCCAGTAGGGGGCAAGCAGATAGATGCCCTCTTCCTTACAGCAGCATAGCAAGATGCCAGCTACAGAGGCCGACCATACAAGAGTATCTTCGAGTACATCCTCCACTCATCCTCTAGGTATACCTAGATAGGTTCCATCTGGCTACGTCTTGGTTCCCCAGGATTTCGTTCAAAAGATGGCAAAGATATTGACACTGATCGAGAAAAAAGTCAATTTGATGATGGAGAATATCAAGCCTTGGGTGAAGGATGAGATAGAGGAGGCTACTAGATGATTGAACAGCTAGTCAGATAGATTTGAGCTCCATTTTAATGAGCGATTAGCTGAGTAGTCCGAGAAAAGGGAGCTTGCGAGAGGAGTTGGGGGCCCTGTGGAGTCAGGTAGCTGAGCTGGAATCTAGATAGCCGGCCGGATTATTGACCCCCACCATCACAGAGTTAGATGCTAAGCTTGATGAGGAGCTCAGTCTTTGGGCATTTTGGGCTCCGACAGCTGCTGGTGGAGAAAAAGGGAGGAAAAAGTGAAAAAAGAAAAAAAAGAATAAAAAAGTAAAAAGTGAGGCAAAGTTGTGTAGTTTCAAGAAGGGTTATCCACTATTTCCATATCTACCATACCCAACCCGAAGCCTACATTGCAAGCCGATAAAAGTCCTATAGTGATCTTAGCTTAACTGTCTGAAGAGCCAAAGTAGAGAAAATAAGGGCCAGCCTATGGTATCCGATGTGCAGTATTTGAAACTTCTTTGTGAGAGTTGGAGTATACTTGACTAGTCCTAGGTGTCATTTGTACATATTTATGAGTGTTGGCGACTTCATTTTCTATAACAGTAGATTGTTTGTATTGCATTTTGCTAGTTGTTTGTGTAAATAACATTAGTGTTGGCTCAGTTCTCTACTAAGAGTTAGATGTCATATCTAGATCCAATGCGTGTCGTGATATGTAATTGCGTGTATGCATAGAGGACTTGGTTTGAATGAAAAAGGTGTCAGTATCAGATAATAGTCTTTGGTGCAAATTTTATTATGTTGGCTATAGGTCTTCTATTTTAATTTCTAGTTAGGCGTCGTTTATAGTTTTTTCTATTTTTCTGAGGACATGCAAAAGTCTTATGTCGAGGGTGTTGATGTGCTATGGGTTTACAACACTTTTGACGCTTGAAACTGAGAAAATATGCATGGTCTTAGGTGTATTTATACAGATATGATGCACTTTTACTTTGTTTTCAAGGAAATCAGGTATTAGAGTGGAAATATATGAAAGAAGGGAAAAGAGTGCAGAAAATGGGCTAAGTACAGGTCTCAGTATGAGCCATACCTTGGTGGTACTGATGACGCCCAAATTACACATCTTAATGAGATATAAAGTGGTCAATGTTTAAATATAGAATCCAACAACGGTTGGAGCAAATCCCACGAGGAATATGGCGAGAACCTCGGTTAATGCGTTTAACTAATACTATTGATTCGCTTATATCCTGGGGGGAAAGATTGAATTAATGTAAAATAGTATATAGCAGTGAGCAGATTCTTAATTAAAATTGATTGTATTCAATGAGTAAGTTGACTAGGATTGCGTTCCCATGACTTCATAACAACAAGGCATTTTATACTAGTGAACTATTCTTGTGTTTAGCTTACAATATCGATAAGTTAACTTCACTTAACTGGTTGGTCCCCTAATTAGATAATTATAACCATGCAACTTGATCCATATGTGGGTGCATACTTGATTAACCCTTACCCTTGATATTGGATTAGCTATTCTCGGACAAGGTCAATCTATTAGATGAGGGATGATAGCCTCAAATCTCCTTGTTAATCCTTTTTCCATTTATTACCCCCTTGATCCGGTGAGTAAGAATAAGACAAATTCCAACATTCACGACCGTTAAGAAGTAATTAAAATGAAGGGAAGAACAATACATGCATAAACCCTATTCAAGATTCACTAAATATTTTTGCCTATGTATTTATTCATTATGGTTTTCAAAATCCTAGTTATGGGTTTAGCTACTCATGCTTGAAGAATCACAATTAAGAATTATAGAAGAAATCATAATTGTAAACTTACAATAATTTGTAGAAGAAATCACACGTCTTGAATTAATCAACAAGAATCCAAAATTAATAATCCAAAGTTGATTGAATCCCAAAACCCAAGAACAAAATTATGAAATTTGATTTTTGAACCTAAATATCGACCAACAACAATGAAAATATGGTGAAAAGTCATAATAAGTCATAAATTGTAAAAAAAAAACCTAAATAAAGTATTTATAGACATAACATAAATCCTTTCATAATTAAACAAGGAAGTCAGTCGGCAGTGATGATGACTCATTAGATGACCTAATGAGTCATTGAGTATACTGACGGCTTGTTCTCAACAGATCTTTCCCCTTGACAATGACTCATCAAGTGACACGATGAGTCGTTAGGACTTTCGTTGGTTCATGGACCTATTTTTCCAGTGTTATTCATGATTCATTGAGGCAGCTCATGATTAGTCGTTGAGTCTCATAATAACTCATATCTCCTCCCGTCACCACTCTTAATACTTGGCTCAGATTCTTAGACTTCTGACAACGGCTGCACATAACGAGTCGTGGAGTCATACAATGACTCATTTCTCCTCTCGTTCATACCCTCACTACTTGTGGTCTACTTTTGCTTCCAATCCTCACCACATACAAGGCGACTCATTATTAGACTTGACAAGTCGTGGTGTCAACTTGTTGTCACCACTATTTTTTTAGCCCAATTTCTATTCTTCAAGGCTCTCTTCTCCTAACAGCTCAAGGAAAGGGTCACCATGTGAGACGATGACTCGTTACCTCATTGGCAATCCAGTCTTAGCCCATTTTAGGCTTATTTTTACCATTTCAATTTCCCAACCTGTTTCCCTAGAACGCTTAGCACAAACACATTATATCTATATAAGCATACCTAGGATTAGCATATTTTCTTAGTTTTAAGTTTGAAAGTGCCATAAAACCATGTCACATCAACACCCTCAACTTAGAAATTTCGCATGTACTCAGGCCAAACAAAAAAAAACTAACCCGACACTTCTACTAAAAGAAATCTAGGGAACCTATGGTAGTCACAAACTCATAGTGTAATCAAATAAAACATTCTAACCCCTCCTATATCATCAGAGGAAAAATCACAGTGCATATGCAAAGCTTTCTATCATGACACAAAGGAATCAAGGAATGGCATTAGACTATCAACCTGCAACCATGCATAAATTCCTATGACACTGACCCAGTCAATTAGCAAGCGATGTTGTTGCCCATATTCCCTCACTATAAAGAAGTCCCAAGCACTCACAACTACAAATCATTACAATTCAAAACAAGGACTACGACAAATGCACTCACTCTCACGAAGAATTTCATACAGTGCATACACAAAACCATAGGCTTTCCTTTATTTTCTATACCTCAGCTGGTCAAAATATTGGATTCGGATCACTATAGGACTTTCTTAGGCTTGTAATATAGGCTCAGGGATGGGTATGATAGATATAGACATAGTGACTTAACCCTACTTAGCATCACACTAACTTTGGCTCCAATCAACCTCTTTTTACTCTTCTCCCTTTCTCCTTCGTTTTCTTTATCTTTCAAGACTACGAGTGTGGGTTCTTCTTTTTCCACTTTATGTTTTCTTTTTTCTGTTATTTTCTTGAATTTCTCCTCAGATAAACATTTTTTTCTTTCCTTTTTTTATAAGCATACTGCACCCGCCTTTCATTTGCATTACTTAGCCATTTTCCAACTCTACTTTTCTTATTCACCCTTATAATAGTCATTCTCAACATTGGCAATTTGCCTAAGTTAAGGTTCACAGTGTGCAAGGAGGGACCAGGGCCAAAACAGATTTATTATAATTAAAGAAGGAAGGCGAATTGGCTAAACAATAAAAAGGGTCAATTTAAGCTCAAAATCGGGATCAAGGGATATTCATATTCATTTGGTAGGACATTTAGGCTTAAGTGGACTACTTTGAACAACAACCTATGATCATTTCCTATCCAACTATCTTAAAACCTTGGTATGACTAACTAGACAAGTTCTCGATTATACACACATTATTGAACTAACACTAAGCACCTCACACAGACAATGCACAGGACAACATAATCACTACCAATCGCTAGTTCATGGACAACCATACAATGGTTATCACATTCATAGTATTAATTCCATGCAAAGATCCACAAAGGTCATAATATATATACTCAACACAAAAAACTTTTTTAGAGGGGTATCATGTAATGAAGTCCAACATGTAAAAAAAATTTCATTTTATTCGACTACCCTAAGTTCTCTTATTTCCTTTCAGTTGACAAAAAACACAAAAAATAGAAACCTAAATATGTCGGTTCTACTGGATAAGGAACACCCGAAGAAAAAGATATCCAAAAATAAAACCCTCGGGTTATATTCAACAAAAATCAGTACCACCCCACCCCCATCAAAAGTGTCATGCGATGTCCTCGACGCATATCAAAAGTTAAACATAGGAATAGGGAACATACCTGAGTGACCTAGACACCTGTGATCTAGTCGGTGGGAGGTGCAGATGCACCTTCGGCCTCCTCTCTTGTGGCACCGGTGATAATTGGCACTCTCTCTGAACCAATAGAGCTCATACCCTCTCCATGAGCTCTAGCAACATCAAACTCTGCCCTCTCCTGGGCCGCATCTCTAGATAGCCTTAGTGCTGCCTCCATATCCTGCGGCTCTCTCTTCTGCTCTAGCAGCATATCACCACTATCACCTCAACTCACCTCTTTCCGAGGTCTCTTTCCTTTTCCCTCGACCACGGGCTGCTTGGTAATGAAATAAAAAATGGGAGGCAGCTCTTCCTCACTCTCTTCCTCTGCAGCTGGGATTACCAACAGTGGTATAACTGAGATTTCCCGTGTCGATGGCTCTCGCAACTCTACTTTGAGGGTATCAACCTCAGCATACCACCGTGTCAGCTTAGGCACCTATAACTGAACGAGGCTCTCATCTATCTGACTCTCAAATGCGTCTAGCCATCCATTCCATGTCCTTGATAAGCCCTCAAACTCCTTGGTCACCCAAGGCTTTACCTTCTCTATTAACACTTTCACCTGAAGTATTGTGTGGGCCTGCTACTTTTCTGCCTTAGTCAGCTGCCTATACATGTTAGTAATGAACTCCTGTGAGATTGTGAGTAGGCCAGTCGGTGAGGATCTTGGTGATGAAGCTAGTGGTCTAGGGGCTGATGTGGTGGAGGACAATGCTGGGACCTTGGAGTTCAAGGGCACATCTGCTGTAGTGGTAGTATCAAGCTGACTACCCATCTCATTGGTCGCCGAAGGCTTTGTCTCAAACTCGGTGAACCCTGTAGTATCACTTTGAGGACCACCACACAATGCCTCAGGTAATAATGCAGCCCCTGTGGCTATGACAACCTGACTCTTGGCCCTGCAGATTGAATTTTTATCATCCTTAATCAACACCAATATCTATAATTTTGAGCACCTCAACCATTTGATCAACTGTGGGAAGTTCGGGTACATGTGACTCCTACAAAGCCGGGCCACTAGGCATGGAAAGGGAATGCTCGTTCTATCCATAATGGCTCCCTCTCGAATCTCCTCAGCTATGTACCTCAGGAAGTTAATTTCATATCCCTCCATAATGTTGGCTACCAATGCAGCTCGGTCTGGTGACACAATATTATCATTGCTAGTTGGCACCGGCCTGTGTCGCACTAATGACCACCGAAATTTTTCCTGGAAGTTCAGCATGACCTTTTTGATTTGTGTCTCTGGTCCATTTAGCCACTCCACCAATGTACCCCTAATGGCTATGATTTGTGCCAGCCAAGTATACTGCCTTTTCTTCTCCTCGTGACTTAATTTATTGGCCTTAATCTTCTACATTCACTTAGCTGGTAATCAAATTCGGCTATGTTAGTCGGAAGCTCAAACTCTGGACCATAGAGCAGGTGTAAGATGGTGTGCTCAAAAATGTCCACCAGTGTTTCCCGGACCATTAGTCTAGTCAGTGCGGGTTGCTTTCTCCAGTCTCGGCCTCCCACGACTTGATTTTTTTGGGTGGCTGCATATGCCGCATAGAACTTGCAGACTAAAGCTGGGCTGTAACTGCCGGATGGTTCACTCAACTAGCTGAACCGATACTTTTCAAATAGTGCCTAAATCTTCGAGAGGTCTTTGATCTCGGCAGTGACCAGCTCAGCTCCTCATACGTGCTCCTTTTCGGATGGCACTTTTCATTCGGAGCAATATCCCGATTATAGATTGCCCTTATACCTGGGACACCCTACCTATTGATAAGTCTCCGTGGCTTCTTTATATCAGCAAAAGTGGTAGAGGTGTCTAACGTTTCCATCTCTTTATTTGTAGCACTTTCCTGCCAGACATCAAACTCACCCCTCTGATCCTCTGGAGATGAGTCACTATCATTATCTCCCTCTTTTCTAGGAGTGTTCCTTGCGAGCCGAGACGGAGATATAACCATGACTGTCGAATTGCTGGGATGTTTAGTCCTAGTCTTGGTCGATCACCATGCCAACTTCTCCTCCTCTATTTGATACTCTTCAACAGAGCCACTCGACTCTTCTGTGGATGATGGTTCTTCTACCAATCTACGAGTCAAGGGATATCCCTTTTCAACCAATATTTCTTGGATGGACCCTTCCTGGAATTTCCTTTTGGTATCGTACCCGTGGAATAGATGTTAGTGTCCTAAATGTCAATGTAAAAATGCAACAGAAAATGTTAGATGTTATACAGGACGAAGGACTTAACGGGTCATCACCAGTGGTAATGGCTTGTTAAGTCACCCGTCGTGAGTACTGCAATAATATATCATATATCTAGTAGACTTAACGAGTTGACATAATGAGTCGTTACTCATTGCAACGAGTCTTCAAGTCACCCGTTAGGTCATCCTTATAGTTCAGTCAAGTACCCCACTCAGGACCAGTCACCCCATGAGTTGTTAAGTGACCCAACAACTCATCCAATGACTCATTCATGTATGCAACGTCCAATGGTGACAACTCGAGTAATGACTCATCAAGTTGCCCAACGAATCATTACTTCAAGCGTCATCACTGTTTAAGACCTTTGTCCATTAGGTTACTCAGACTTCACCAATTTCACGCTTGTTCATTCTCTTTAGGTGGGAGTTGGGCCGGCAAACCAATCTAAGCTTTGTTACCGAAGTAATTACAAATCGTAATGCCCGTCGACTCATCGGGTGTAGACCATCCACCACCCCTTGTTCAAACACAATTAAAAAAATCCCCACAGTTACAACCCACCACCATTTTAGTCCATTTGGTGTATACCCAATAAATCAACTCACATCAAAACTTGTGTTAATCATATGTAAATCACCCTTGGGGTTTCTATGAGATCAAATTCAAAAAGATTAATAGTCATGTTCAATCGTGAATATGGGAAGCATTTCAAAAACTAACTGTTATGATGATTTTTGAGGAACCAAGATGAGAAATTGATTTGTGCTTCAGGAATTCTAATCAGTTGCAAAAGATTTTGTGCTATGTGTGTTTGTGATGTTGTGGTGGTATGTCAGTGTATGTGTGAAAGTGAAAGTGATGAGTGGGGTGGTAGGAGAGAACCATTTGATAGTTTTAAGCTTTGAATGTGGTGTAAATTTAGGGAAATCATGGGTAATTACAAGAGAAAAACACCTATTTAAATGTTTTAGTCACAGGTCGGGTTGGGGTGTATTAATTCACAGTGTGGAACATGACCCCTAGAAAAGAGTCATTGCAAATTACCACAACTCCTTGTGTTTCACATTATGTGTTATGATAAAGAACAACTTACCTGGGACCCGACGACTCAGGCAACGGCTCATTGGGAAGGCCAATGATTCATTACTTGAGTCGTTAGCCCTGTACCCTCAGTCGAATTTCAGTTTTTTCAAGATGAGGGACCCAACAATTAGTTATGTGACCTAACGACTTGTTAGAGCCCTCGTTACCTGACTCCAGAACTTCAGTGCTTTGTTGACTTTCACCTTCTTCAGGACGAGGCACTCAACAACTCTTTAATTGACTCCACAATTCATCTAGTGACTCGTCACTTACTCTTTAGAGAACAATGTTTTAACCTTCAGTGCCAACGATTGGAGACCACGAGTCGTTTAGTCAAGTAACAACTCGTTCTGTGCTTTTTGGCACCAGACTATAATGCTAATTTTTTTGCTCCAGCTCAAGATTTCCCATCTCACTCACACCTGCAGATATCAACACATGTTAACACTATGTTTTTATTACAATTACAACTTGGGTTGCCTCCCAAGAAGCTCCTAATTTAACGTCGCAACACGACGTGAGTATCTTGATTACTCAGGCTTCACTAAGATACCTCCATGGGTTGCCTCCAAAGGAGCGCCTGATTTAACGTTGCACACGACACATGTCCTCGGGTTACTCATACTTCACCCAGAGCCCAAAGGTCCACCAGTTTAATTTCTTCGCTTTTCCCCAAATATGCTTTCACCCGCTAGCCGTTCACCCTAAACATTTTTCCTTCATGATTTTCCAACCCAATTTCACCATATGAGAATAATTGGACCACTCAGAATGGTCCCAACCATTTAGACTTCAACTTGCCAGGGAATAAGTGAAGCCTAGAATTGAACAACAAAACCATATCTCCAGGACTGAACTCTCTTTGCTCATTTTTCTGGTCATGCTATATCTTCATCCTCATTTGTAAATTTCTGAACTTTCATAGGCCTTCAAACGAAATTCATCTAACTCATTCAATTGATCAAGCCTCAATTTCACAGCATCACTCCAATTTAGATTCAGCTTCTTGAGCGCCCACATGGCTTTGTGCTCAAATTCGACCGGAAGATGACATACTTTCCCATACACAAGTTAATAAAGAGACATACCTATAGGGGTCTGGAATGCAGTCTGATAAGCCATAACGCATCATCCAGGTTCCTAGACCAATCTGTCCTATTAGCATTTATTGTCTTCGTTAAGATGATCTTTATCTCCCGGTTGGATACCTCAACTTGCCCACTAGATTGTGGGTGATAAGGTGTTGCCACCCTATGCTTCACCCCATATTTTTCCAGCAAGGTCCGAAACAACCGGTTGCAAAAGTGCGAACCCCCATCACTAATGATTTCTCTAGGAGTCCTGAATCTGGAGAAAATGTTCTTCTTCATGAACGCTGTGATACCCTAACCTTCATTGTTTGGAAGCGCAACTGTCTCCACCTACTTAGAAACATAGTCCACAACTACAAATATGTACTTCATCCCATTTGAGCTCACAAATGGGCCCACAAAATCAATGCCCCACACATCAAATGGCTCAATGACAAGGATGGGAGTAAGAGGGAGCTCATGCCTTCGTGATATACCTCCTTGTCTTTGGCATCCATCACATGCCTTTGCGAAATCATGTGCATCTTGGTGAATAGTTTGCCAGTAGTACCCACATTGCAGAATTTTATGGGTTGTGCGAATCCTGCTGTGATGACCCCCAACAAGGGATGAGTGACAAGCCTCCAATATGCTCAACATCTCAGCCTCGAGCACATATCTTCAGATTACCCCAACAACACATATGCGGAATAAGTAAGGCTCATCCCAAAAAAACTTTCGCACATTAGACATGAACTTCTTTCTCTAGTGAATGGATAAATCATTTGATACCACATCTATTATACCCCGTAAAATTTCCAACACATAGATGGCCTATTCACATATTGGTTAAGAGTATTTGAAAGCCATACATGCTAGAAAAAGGCCCGGGAAAAGACCGGACGAGAAACCTGTCGGACCATCACGGAAGGAGCTGGGGCAGAGCCCCTCCGCGATGGCAACGTGTCACGGAGGTGGAGACTCCGCGTTGGCTCCGTGACATGTTGGCCTTGTCCAGGCCCAAGTATATAAAGCCTCCACTTCGGTTCATTTCAGTATTACATCATTTAATTTCCAGAACTCGTGAGAAAACAGGGAGGGTGCGAAAATTATCGCTCGATTACACCATCAAATGTGTTCCAAACTCAAATTAACTCCAGATACCGAGGTATTAAGCAGTAAGGAGCATTCCTACGGATTTAGTTTCGCGAAATTCAGCCGACGAATCGTCGTGCTACCGAACTAAGGTAAGTGGAATTGCTCCAAATTAGTGTCAATATATTTCTAGCCTTAAAGTGAATATTTCTCCCTTCTGGACTTTCGAGAAATAGTGAGTTTTTGACCGTCTCTCGATAAGCCAAATTTAGGCTATAAATATATCGAAAGTGACGTTTTCTTTAAGAATATTGGTGTATTTAGTTCTAATTGGCATATGTGTAAATACAGTTGGGAGAAATAGCTGGAGTACTGATCGAGCTTCATCCGTTAGTCGGATAAATTGAGATTAAGGTATGTAAAGCTATTCTTTTGGCAAGCCAGGAAGTACAGTCTAGAAAATAAATAGAATAAAGGTTGTTAACAGATACCCAACGTACATGAACTATTTTAGTACAATTCCCAGCAAGCATGCTAGTATATCATTACGTATCATGCAATAATCAAAATAACGAATAGTCAGATGATTTTAGATAGTAATGTGGTATCAACTAGTAGCTCAGCATGTTCTTACGTAATACCCAGAATGGAAGTTGTAAAAGAAGTATAATGAATTATCAAGATTACAGATAGTATGTATTACATTTGTTGAGACTGTATCCAGTAATAGATGGCACATCTTATGTTATTGAGCTATATCCAGTTATAGATGGCATGTCCTATGTTATTGACTTATATCCAGATGTAATCAGATCAGTAATCAGACATAGAAATAGCTCCAGCTATAGATGTAGCTCCAGAAATAGATATGGCTCTAGAAACTGATATAACTTCAGATCACGGGTAACAATAATCAGATAAACAGATAAAGGCCAGGTAGCAGTTAGCCCAGCAATTAGAAATAGTGTAAAATAGAATATAACATCAGTTGTTTAATACGGACTAGCCTTGAAATAAAAGAAGAGAATATGATTAGTATTTTTCATTTGAGCATGCTTGCTGTGTATGTGTTTTGCATGTTGAGACTTGTTATGGCATGTGGGTGTCCCTTAGCATCCCCGCCGTCCCTGGGTTATAGCTGTGTCGATACCAGATTCAGATACCGCCCCCAGCTTGGCGATGCCGTCCACCTAGAGGACGATGATGGCCGACCACCATAATAATACGGTCCAAATTACCCTTCTTGCAGGGGCAGTTCAATTTACTCTGCGCAGAGCCAGATTACCCTGTTTACAGGGGCAAACTACTCTGTGTGCGCTTGTGGCCGAGGGCAGTTTCAGATACAGATTTTTATAAAATTACCCTGTCGCGTGTTTACACCCAGGGGTAGTTTCAGTCACAGATACAGCAGAAGATTACCCCATTGAGCGCTTGTGCCCAGAGGCAGGAGTCTTTGGACTCAGACACAGTTCATTGTCAGAGGCCAAGGCCTGAGCTACATACCCAAAGGGGACGGTAGGAGGAGCTCACAGTTATCAGATGAGTGGAGTGACTTATTTTTGGTTGGTTTAGACCCTAGTAGGGGTAAATAGATTGTTCTGTTGGTTGGCACCTTCCGACTTATGGGAGTCGGTTAGGTATTGTGTGTATTTATATGTATATCTATATGTGCTACTAGATACTGATAGACAGTAGGATGACACGTCGTCAGGTACGCCCAGTTTGGTTACAGAATAGGTAAACTCTCCCCAGTTATCCTCAGCTAAATAGACTCAGCTACTTCCTGCTTGTATTTCATCTTATTGTTGTTACCCATTTTAGTTGTATATTCTAGTTTGCTTTACATGCTCAGTACCTGTGGTACTGACACCCGTGGTGGAGCTGCATTTCTTGCCTGTAAGTACACATAGACGAGGAGTCGATCCCTCGTGATCCAGTCAGCAGAGTTGTCATCTCCTATCCTCCGGAGCTAAATAGTCGGAGGTTGCCCCTATTTCCTTTTTGATTACAGTTTGGGTAGGTCGGGGCCCTGTCCCGATCATTCTATTATTACTTCCCAGAGGCTTGCAGTCTGATGTTTCCCTATGGTGGTGGAGCCGGTCGTCTGGGGCCGTGCATGTATATATGTGTTTAGTTGTTGATGTTAGCCGTGTGGGGCCTTCTTCTGGTTATAGTTAGTGACCTTGTCGGTCACAAGTGTGAATAGCCGTTGCTTCGGATTATAGTGTCCTCGTTTTGGTTAGCTGTTGTACATTGCAGGTGGCTATAGGCCTAATCGGCCAGGGGCTGTATTTACAGCCGCTATATAGCCGGTTCGTTTCTTGAAATAGAGCCAGAGTCTAGTAGGCACCAGGTGCCCGTCATATCCCCCAAGGTTGGGGGTGTGACAACATCACTCACCAAATAATTAGCGAAGTTCGCGAACAATGGAATGAGATCCAAGGAAGCAGCTAAAATTTAATCGTCGAGAAATGTGTTATTGATATCAAGCTCATCTCTAAGTGCTGCATCTTCCTCTAATCTCGACAACTGATCCGCCACCTGATTTTTAGTCCCCTTCCGATCCTTAACCTCAAACTCAAACTCTTGCAGCAACAGAGCCCATCTAATCAACTATAGTTTGACATCCTTATTTTCCATCAAATAACACAGAGTTGCATAGTCTGTATTAACTATCACCTTAGTTCTAAGCAAGTGTGCCCGAAACTTCTCAAATGCAAATACCATAGCCAACAATTCTTGCTCCATCATGGTCTAATTCTTCTGAGCTGCATTAAGAGCTTTGCTAGCATAATAGATAAGATGAAAGATCTTCTCACGCCTTTGGCCCAATACAATACCCAGAGCCACTCCACTAGCATCGCACATCACCTCAAATAGTAAAGACCAATTAGGTGCCACGATGATTAGGGCAATAGTTAATCTCTCCTTCAAGCACTCAAAAGCCTTGAAGCGGGAATCAAAAAGCACAAACTTCACCTCTTTCTCAAATAGTTTGCAAAAGGGATGTGCAATCTTTGGGAATTCCTTGATGAATCTCCGATAGAATGCCACATGACCCAAAAAGCTTCGAACACCCTTCACATAAATTGGAGGTGGTAAGCTCACAATCACATAAATCTTTGCTCTATCAACCTCAATTCCTTTACCTGAAATCTTGTGGCCAAGCACTATAATTTCTTTGACCATGAAATGACATTTTTCCCGATTAAACACCAAGTTGGTCTCTTCACACCTCTGCAGCACCTTGCTCAAATGAGCCAAAAAATCATCAAAAGAGTCACCCACCATCGAAAAATCATGCATAAAGACTTTGACGATGTATTCCACCATGTCAGAGAATATAGACATCATACAACGCTGAAAGGTGGCAGGTGCATTACATAACCCAAACAACATCCTCTTGAAAGCGAACGTCCCATAGGGGCAGGTAAAAGTGGTTTTCTTTTGGTATTTGGGGTCTATAGAGATTTGATTGTACCTTGAATAACCATCAAGAAATCAGTACCACCCCTTGCCTATAAGTCGGTCTAGCATCTGGTCCATGAATGGCATAGGAAAAAGATCTTTCTATGTCCAGTGGTTTAACTTTTGATAGTCCATGCATACTCTCCAATCTGTGACTGGCCTTAGTGGAATAAGCTTATTATTTGCATTTGGAACCATAGTAATTCCACCTTTCTTTGGCACACACTAGATCGATCTCACCCATTTACTATCTGCAATAGGGTAAACAACACCTGCATTTTAACCACTTAATAATCTCCTTCTTGAATACCTTCTGCATAGGTGGATTCAACCTATGCAGATGCTCAATACTCGGAATACAATCTAGCTCAAGCTTGATCTTATGTGTGAAAATACCTGGTGGGATCCCAATAATATCCACTATGATCCATCCAACGACCTTCTATACCTTTTCAGAACAGAGACCAAAGCTTCCACTTGCCATTCTACCAAGTGTACTGCTACAATGTCCAGTAATGTGTTTCCAGTTCCTAGAAATACATATCGCAAATGAGATGGGAGTGCCTTGAGATCCAAGATTGGAGGCTCCTCAACACATGCTTGGCTGGTAGGGTTACACGATTCTTCAGATCAAGATCAATCTTTTTCAGGGCATAAGTGTACGACCCCATACCGGCAAGTGCATTCATTTTCTCATCACCCCCTTTATCTCCTCAACATCAACATTCATCAACACTGCTACTAAGTCTTCAATACTTAATCACTCCTCAATAGGAATCATTGGAAGCTCAGCCTCCACAATATCAGTCATTGAAACTACCCACATATCATTCAGTTGCTTTATAGATCGGCACACATTAAATGTCAATTCTTCATTATTCAATTGAAACTTTAGTTGTCCAATCTCCATGTCCACGTGAGCATTACCAGTGGCAAGGAATGGTCGCCCCAAGATATTGGGGACCTTAAAATCACCTCATAGTCAAGAATAACGAAATCGGCCGGGAATATAAAGGACTCAACCTTCACCAGAACATCATAAAGAATCTTCACTAGATTTTTCACCGTGTGATCTGCTATCAATAGCTGCATTGTAGTTAGTTTTAGGCCTCCCAACCCAACTGTCTAAACATTGCTAGTCGCATTAGATTAATACTAGCACAAAGATCACATAAAACCAAATTTAAAGGCTTCGGTGGTGCACGATATGGTGAAAGCTCCAGGGTCTTCCTTCTTCTACATAAGAGACCGAGATGCTATTGCACTATAATGGGGCAAATTATCTTTATGCTCAGAGCTCACGGTCCTCTTCTTAGTGATGAGATCCTTCATATATTTCATATATCCAGACATCCGCTTAAGTGCCTCAACTAAAGGGATGTTCACAGATAATTGTTTCAACATTGAAATGAATTTGTGATACTTCCCATCTTCGACCTTCTTCTTCAGCCTATGCGAAAAGGGGGAGGAGTTCTAGGAATGGGTCTTAACTTTTGAGATACCTCCTTCTCCTTCCCTTTTTCAGACCCATGGTCCTTTGCGTTACTAGGAGCTATCTTCTCAACTGCATCATCAACCAAAACCTGATCCTCGGAGTCCGCCACCTTATCATCATCAATCAATGTTGGCTCAACTACCTCATCAGTCACAATAGGCATACGAGGGTCAACTGTTGCCTTCCCGCTCCTAATAGTAGAAGCTATGCATTGACTGTCATATTTCAAATTCTGAACTGTGTTACTAGGAAGTGTTCCCTTTTGCCTCTGGTTTATAGCAACAGACATCTAACCAAGTTGCTGCTCAATCTGCTTAATGGCAACTATATACGACTCCACCTTTTGGTTCATCTTGAAAATATTAGTGTGAAGTTCCTTAAAATGGCTATCAATCTTCTTCATATGCTTTAATACTTTGGGAAACATATCTTTCACCCTCGAACCACTAGATTCTAGTCATGGTTCCTTGGAGGAACATAAAGACTACTTTTATCATTTTTGTATTCATCACGCTTTTTCTAGTCACCATTATCTTTACCTCTACTCCTATACCTGTATTGGCCTCAATCGTAATTGTTGTCTCTGTAATAGCTCCGACCTTGATTATTTGACCATGATGCCAAGAGTCTTGGTTAGAACCTTGTGCATTCGCCCAAAAACTCGCCTCATAATCATTTAAATAATTAGCTTCCTCCTCAAACTCTGACTCTCTTCCATCATTTCTTAGGGCCTTACCTTGAGAACCAACTGCATTTACCTTTTTCTATCCCAGCTCCCATAATATGCTTAGCAAGGAGCCCTATAGTGGTTTTGATCTTAGCAATATCATGATTTCACTCTTCGTCCTTCCTCCTCTACTCTACGGACATATCAACCGCATAAGTATCAGCAAGAACTTTTGTCTCTCTTATGTTCCATGCATGGTTGGTTTTGGTTATCCTATCAAGTACCACAATAGCCTCAGCATATGTGTGACTCATGAATGTTCCACCAGAGACAGTATCTGCCACTGCCTTGGTATTAGCATTCAGGGACCTATAAAATATCTCCAATAGTGTACCATTTGGGATTCTATGGTTGGGCACCTTCTTTATCTTTTTGTTGAACCGCAATCAAGTCTCATGGAGTGCTTCAAAATTCAACTGTCTAAAGTTGTAAATTTCATCCTTCAGCTGTAATACTTTGGAACGGTGGAAAGAATCTCTCAACAATGGCCTTTTTTAGCTCCCCCCATGTAGTAATTGAATCGCTTGGAATATCAGCCAACCAATGCGTTGCCTCACTCCCCAGCGAAAAGGAAAATAACCTCAGCCTTATTGCATCCTGACTCACCCCGGTTGCTTGTATTTCTTGAAAATACCCATAAAATTTATCAAGTGAGTATGCGCATCACCAGTAGCATGAACGGTGAATATCCCTGTCTTATTGGGAAATTGGATCATTGCACTAGTAATATCAAACTTTTCCCCAGTAGGCAAAGGGTGAGGGACAATAGCACCGGCCTCATCAATATCAGCATCATCATCGCCATCAAAGTACCGGTGCCTCTGCTGGTCTGGACCTCTGTTCCTTCTAGCTCACTCAACTTTGGCAACTTGGCGTTGCTCTTTAGCAAGCATAGTTGTGTCTCTTTCTCAGGCACGAGCCTCTTCCTCTGCCAATATTCAGGCTGTTGCTTCTTCCATTGTCTGTTGCCCATGAATGTTGGCCATTTTCCTTATACTTCTCAGAGTTCACTCAATTTCGTGATCAATTGGAATCAGGAATTTTCCTTGGCTCCGAGTACTCGGCATACACGAACCTAAGACATATAAAGAAACAAAAACAACAAAGAAACATAAAAAGGAAATAAGGGCCAACAGCAAAGCAAACACAATTAACTAAATCCTAATCTGTATTCCCCGGCAATGACGTCAAAATTTGATGTCGCCTAAATTAGACCTCTTAATGAGATATAAAGTGGTCGATGTTCAAATATAAAACTCAATAAGGGTTGGGGTCGAATCCCACGAGGAATATGGTGAGGACCTCGATTAATGCATTTAACTAATACTATTGGTTCGTTTATTTCCTAGGGGAAAGATTGTGACTAGAATTAATGTGAAACAGTACATAGCAGTGAGCAGATTCTTGATTAAAATTGGTCGTATTCAATGAGTGAGTTGACTAGGATTGTGTTCCCCATGACTTTATAACAACAAAGTTTTTTATACTAGTGATCTATTATGGTGTTCAGCATGCAATATCGGTAAGTTAACTTCACCTAAATGGTTGGTCCCCTAATTAGATGATTATCACCATGCAACTTGATCCGTATGCGGTTGTATACTTAACTAACCCTTACCCTTGATATCGGATTAGCTATTCCCAGACAAGGTCAAGCTATTAGATGAGGGTTGATAGCCTCAAATCTCCGTTATTAATCCATTTTCCCATTCATTACCCCCTTGATCCAGTGAGTAAGAATAAGATAAATTCCAACGTTCATGACTGTTAAGAAGTAATTAAAATAATGGGAAGAGCAATACATGCATAAACCCCATTCAAGATTCACTAAGTATTTTTGCCTATGTGCATTAATTCATCATGGTTCCCACAATCCAAGTTATGGGTTTAGCTACTCATGCTTGAAGAATCACAATTAAGAATTATATAAAAAATCATAATTGTAAACTTACAATAATTCGTAGAAGATATCACACATCTTGAATTAATTAACAAGAATCCAAAATCAATAATCCAAAGTTGTTTGAATCCCAAAATCCAAGAATAAAATTATGAAAATTGTTTTTTGAACCTCAATGTCGATCAACAATAATGAAAATAGGATAAAAAGTCATAATAAGTCGTATACTGTAAAAAGAAACCTAAATAAAATATTTATAGACATAAAATAAATTCTTTCCTAATTAAACAAGGAATCCAGGTTGGCAGTGACAAAGACTCGTTAGGTGACCTAACGAGTCGTTGAGTGTACTGACAACTCATCCTCAGCAGATCCTTCCCCTTGACGACGACTCACCATACGACTTGTCAAGTGACACGACGAGTCGTTAGGTATTTTGTTGCTTTAGGGACCTATTTTTCAGGTGTTCTTCATGATTCATTCAGGCTACTCATGACGAGTCGTTGAGTCTCATAATGATACATAGCTCCTTCCTTCACCATTCTCAACACTTGGCACAGATTCTTGGACTTCTGAAAATGGTTGCACACAATGAGTTGTGGAGTCATACAATGACTCGTTGCTCCTCTTGTTCTTACCCTTACTACTTATGGCCTACTTTTGCTTCCAGTCCTCATGAAACACTATCATGACCTAAACGTACACCCAGATCATAGACACGGGATAAGGAGCCCCGAGAGAGACCCCAAGTCGACCCATGGCATAAGCATACATATAATTCAATCACATGAGCAGAAGACTTAACATAAAGAACGTAATCATGACATAGCATAAGGGAAAATCAGTACTAGACTTATACAATACTGCGGAAAACAACTTGTAGTCTGACAAGCCTATAAACATGAAAGGCGGATTGAAGGGACAACTCCCCAACTAATCCAATATCCAAAAACTGAAAGAAATAACATAGAGTGTGAACATGTAGCCCTCGGAACATGAGGACTCACCAAGTGTGCTGAGAGCAAGGATGAAACTAGCTACGGGTGAGGATGAGCCTGAGAACTGGGACCTATATCATGAAACGATACATCATTGAAAGTATGCGGTCAGTACGTGAAATGTACTGAGTATGCAAAGTAAGTAAAATAGACATTTAAAATAATATATGAAATTCATAAATGAGCATAAGAGTAGGACGTCATGATCATATCGTAAATAATAATGACATATCATATGGCTCAAGGTTTTCAAAACATTCGTAACATAAACATAATCATAATCTTAATAGAAGAGCTTCACTTAACATAAGTTGAGCCAACATACATAATCATAACATGCATAAATCATGAGGGACAGTGGGAGATTCTCTTAACTGATATACCCTATATGAGCACACATGAAGCTTGACTTGTACCCTAGTCGGGAGGGTTTCTGTACCTTGCCAAGGGTAGAACCATGAAAGTGTGATATCACCATGAAAAGGGCCATTTGGGCTAGGGACTAACATGAAAGGGTCCCGACATACCTATGGTGGCACGTAGTTCATGAGATCTAAGGCTTAACTTGAGCCTCGAACCTACGCGGCGTTCAATACTACTCCCAAAACATATATAGTGATCGTAATAATACATACATGAGTTCATGGGCTAGTTAAATCATGATAATCGTAAACATGCTTGAACATATAAGAACTAGCCATGACTTGAGGCCCGTGAGTCGGCCAAAAACATAATTCATGAATAATAAGATTCATACATACTTGTAGATCATGTACATAGCTTGAATTTCATAAAATCATGATGGGTAGTAAAATAAGTTCATAATTTAAAACATAATTCATGTTGGGCTCGCAAAGAACATCAATGAGGAAATAGCTCATAATTCAATTCATCTTGGGGCATGCTTAATTAAGCCTAATTGCTTAGAAAATCAAAATCAACAATATTATAATCAATTTAAAACTCAAAGGATGATCAAAATCCATTGATTATGATAATATTTCAAAATCACAAAACCCACAATTTTAAATCATTAGAATTTATATAATCCAATACAAAACCCCATGAGTTTTTTTGATAAATTGTAAGTAGAATCATAGAGTAGGGCATGGGTGTGGAAAAATTCACCCATTGAGGACCTTACATACCTGGAGACACTTGATTCTTAATCTCCCTTGAAAGCCCAAGATGGAATTTAGAAAACGCAGGAAATTCCTGGTTGCCAGTCCCCACGAGGGACCTCATGAGTCATTGCCATGGGGCATGACTCATGGCCTGAACCCATGATGTCTACTGCCAAACAAGATCAGGGAACCCCACGAATCGTGGTGGTGACCACGAGTGATACCCACTGCTCAAAACCTTGATCAACCATGCAATCTAAGCCACGGGTGACCTTATGAGTCGTGAGGTCTGACCACGACTCGTGGTCACCATCCATGGTTTTCACTACCCTTTCCCACTTTGCCAACTGGTCCACCTAGGCCATGGGATACCTAACGGGTCGTGTGGCCTAATCACGACTCATGGTCATGCCCGTGGTCTCACTCCAAAACTTAGTCGTGCCCTTCTTGACCACGAGTCACTTCACGACTCGTGGTCACTCCTCATGACCCACCTCACGGGTTGTTTTGCGACCTGGTGTGAATTTTTAGTTTTTCTCCATTTTGACTCCCGGGTCTGATCCTTGGGTTCCCGGGGTATAACACACATACGATGACTCATTATCAGACTTGACGAGTCGTGGTGTCAACTCATTGTCCCCACTATTTTTTATCCTATTTTCTGCTCTTCAAGGCTCTCTTCTCCTAACGGCTCAAGGAATGAATCATCATGTGAGACGAAAACTTATTACCTCATTGGCAGTCCAGTCTCAGCCCAGGTTAGGCTTATTTTTCCCATTTCACTTTTTGAACCTGTTTCCCCACAACACTTAGCACAAACACATTATATCTATATAAATATACCTAGGATTAGCATGTTTTATTTGTTTTAAGCATTGAAAGTCCTATAAAACCACGACACATTAGGTATGAGACGTACATTGATCCATGATAAACTTCAAAAGGCCTACTCAAGTCCAAGGCAAAGTATGACTCTTGGTATGAGCCATACCAGAGCAATCATGGAAAAATACAGAAGGATGCACTTTGACTAGTCTTCCGGTATGGGTAGAAACCACGATTCGTGATGGCTACCTATGACCCGTACCAAGGATCTATGGTAAAATTCAGAAAGAATGTCGAATGGAAGATTCCATGGTATGAGAGGAAACCACAATTCGTAAGAGAAAGGTACAAATCATACCAAAACACTCATGGAAATATTCAGAGGATGCCAAAAATCACAGGTTCAGACTATGACAGAGATGTACGACTCGTAGGAGCATTGTACGAGTCATACCAACTCCCATCACTTAACCAAATCAGGACTGTTGAGTATTGTACGAGTGAAAGCTACGAATCATAGGTTCATGGTACGAGTCATAGGATCTGGCAGCGACGTTATTACAGTTTCCCTGTTAATTTAGGAAAGACTTATGATTACTTGTATAAATATTTTTCTAGGTTATTTTTGTGAGAAGAGGTTGTTTAGTTTCACTTTTGATACTTTTAAGAGAGAAAATACTTTTGAGATTCTTCTTGAGTTTTCCAATATTCTTGAAGATTATTCATTGTTCTTGGATTGATCATTGTTGAATTGTGCAATTAATCAAGTGGGTTTTATTTCAATCATATCATAAGTATTTAATTATGATTTTTTTCATGAATTCTATTTCTTCTCTTACAACCATGAGAAGCTAAAACCTCCACAACTAGGGTTATGAGAACCATGGTGAATTAACCAACTAAGGTTTGCAAAAAGTGCTTCTAAATCGATATGAATGCTTGTATTATCTTTTTTTTATCTGAAATGTTTCTTAATGGAGTGCATTGTTAGGACTTGCCTGAATTCTCTACTTGCTTAAACCTAGAGAGATATAGATTAGGAAAAGAGAAGAACAACAAAATCTTGAACTTTATGGTTCATTGTATAACTTGAGCTACAGTGGCAGGAGTTAATTTGGAATAAATTGATAATGGTTAAAGCGAAATCACTCAAGAGATCTAATCCGGTGACTGTGTATAGTCATTCAATAAGGAAGAATCAGTCATTTGGATGAACCTATGTTATTAGTTCTACAAGCTAAGTATTGGAGTAGATCACAAGTGTAAAACCCGAAGTAGTTATGAATCCATGGGGAACACCTCCCTAGTTAATTGTATAAATTTGACAACAAATTCAATTTATAATACTCTTACTCAATTACTTCATTGAAACCCCACATTAGGAAATAATTGTACTAAAAGCATAAATACTAGTGTTATTCTACATCTTGACCATATTCTCTGTCGAATCAACCCCTATCTTTGTTTGGTTTTTTATAGACAATGTCCACGCCATACTTTTACAGGAGAGTGATTTGAGCATTATCACATGTTCAACCTTAGCCCATTCTCAATTCTTTCATATTAGGTAATTTAAGGGGATCGAACAAATATTGGGTTCACTTCCTTAGAATTATCTCTAATTGCTTACACCTCTAGCTTAGTGCAATATGTAGTCATAGTTGATTTTTATTACTCTCAATCCAAATAGATTCTAATCTTGCAATACTGTATTATTTAGAACTAGATAGTCTGAGCTTCGAGTAATCTCTGTGGGATTCGACTCCAACTCCTTGTTGGGTTCTATATTTTCATCGATCATTTACACTACTCGATATCGGGAGTGGATCTGAATGACATCAAATATTATGGGGTTGTTGCCTAGGATGAAGGCATAAGCCCTATCTTGCTCTAACAGTCTAGTTTGCTTGCTTAGATTTATTCTTTTACCTTTTTCTTTTTGTTTTTGTCTCTTGAATAGAATCATGGTCGCTCTTTCGGCCAGTGACTTGGAAAAGACTATGCGAGCACGATCATCCCACCAAGGATAAATGTTGCCTCGTTCAAGATTGACAACAATATTTATACTATGCTAAAAGCGGAGGGATAGTTTTGCAACTCCAAGGACTGACGACCCACATCAATAGTTAGAAAATTTCTTAGAGGTATGCAATCTTAATATGTAAAATGACGTTTTAGATGATTCTATCCATTTACGAGTGTTCAAATATTCATTGGCTGAAAAGTCAAGGGATTGGTTGCACAGACTCCCTCCAAACTCAATTCATAATTGGCAAGAGTTGGTGAGTGTCTTCTTGAAGAAATGGTTTTCGCCTAGCAAAAAGGCCGAGAAACATGATAAGATATTTTACTTTTGGCAGCTACCAAATAAATAGCTATTCAAAGCATGGGAGAGATTCTAGCAATACGTCTTTTGGGCGCCCAACCACGGGTTCCCTAAGCATATCTTGTTGGAGAAGTTTTATACTGATCTAGATGCCTTGACACAGTCTGTCGTCAGCAACACCACAAGTGGGTGATTCATGGACAATTCCTTCAAAAGAATTGCCATCATTTTGGACAAAATAGCAAATCATAACCATACTTTTCATGGTGGGGACCAAAGTGGAGGAATCAATGTTGGGACTCCTTCTTTATCTCATTTGATAAAGGAGAATCAGGAGCGTGATCAGATGATAGCCACTACGGCAACCAACATACCTCTCCTCACAAAGAAGTTGACTGAGTCTAAGGTCAAGAAAGTGTATGCTATTAATGAGACCATGACTGGAGTTTAATACGGGCATGGATTCCCTCCTCCTCCATACCAATATCAATCATTGCAAGAACCATCACCTTTTCAAGTGGAAGATGCAAACTATATTGGCAACTCATTCGATGGCTATAGACTGTAGTATCAGTAGTGCCACACCTCTACTTCATACCAAGGACAATGGAGATCTCAGTCACAAAGCCAAGGTCAATATTACCATAGGAACGATTTCATTGGTCAAAATCAAGGTTGGTAGCATGGTGGTAATTATCAGAATAAAGGCTCCTCTCCTTTTGTTCCGCCTAGAGATCCCCCCTCTAACTCCCAAAACTAGAGGGAAGGTCCTACATATGATCATGAAGGCTCAAAGCTTGAGGGGATATTGGAAAAGGTGCTTGCCAACCTAGAGAGAACGAATGCTTGCCTTAGAGTCTCACGGAGATTGTAATCTCTCACACAACTTCCATTCAGAAGTTAGACCAGTAGGTGCGAGACCTATCCCATGAACAAAATCCAAAGAAAAAAGTCCATCTCCCTAGTGACACCATGGTAAATTCAAAAGGACATATGTTATCTTTTAATGCTCAATGTATAGCCATAGTCACAGGAGCGGGAAGATTGTATGACATGTTGAGTTGAGGTTGAAGATGGTATGGTGGAGGACAAGTTTGAAATTGTAATTGAGTTTGGTGACCAAGGAGAGAGGCCCCAAAAGCCTTGTGTTATGAGATAGTTGAGGGTGGATCCAAAAAGACAACATTTAAGGAAATTCAAAAAGATGTATCAACTGCCCCAAAAGAAAGAGGGAATGATATGTGAGGAGCAGAAGACTTTGCAAATGCTTTCCTCCAGTTGTCCTTCTATTTCCACAAAGAATTGCTCAACAAGCCCTTGATGAGAAAGTAGCAAAGCATGTTGAGAGGCTTAAAAAGGCAACACTCTGGGTATCGTTCATTGATGCCATCAAAGAGATATCCGGGTTTGCGAAGTACTTGAAGATGCTCTTGATAAGAAATCTACCATGTGACAAAGAGGAGATTATTCTCATGACCTATAGAGTGAGTGCCATCATAGCAAGCACGTGTGTTGAGAAGAAAAGTGACCCTTGGAAATTTACCGTGCCTTGCTGTATCGTAGATATGATTGCTTGCATGCCCTTTGTGATAATAGGACAAGCATTAACCTAATACCTCTTTCCATTTACAATCGATCTATGTTGTCCATGTTGAAGCCTACTTTCATTCGACTCCAAATGGCCGACAAAATCCATTAAGACTCTGGTGGGAGTGGTAGAGGATGTGCTTGTCAAAGTTGGAAAATTTATACTACCGGCAGACTTTGTAGTTCTTGACTGTGATGTAGATAGATACATACCCATCATTCTTGGGAGACTATTCCTGGCTACTAGGAGAGCCTTGATGGATTCTGAAACCATGGGATAATGTTCTGTGTCAAGGATGAGAGCATTACTTTCAAAGTCGAGACAGGTCACTTATCCCTCATGGGAGTTGGGCACATTTGTGTGGTCAATGTTGAGCATGAAGTTGGTTGGGTAGCTGAGCATACTATGGTTGCATCACCCAAGAGAAAGAAGGGTAAACCAGCATGGGTGAAGCAATACATTTATGGTACCAAAGGCAGAAAGTAGGTGAGGAAGTCCCGTCCTAAGTACGGCTCACTAAGTCCATGATCAAGTATCTTGTGATGTTAAATCAGACGCTTTTCGGGAGGCAACCCAAGGAAATGCTACACCATGTGTAGTATCCATGTCATGCCTCGATGTTAAATCAAGCGCTACTTGTGAGGCAACCCAAGCATTTTTTGAACTAATGGGTATTAGTGGATGCAGGTACACTTAGAAACTTGGAGGAAAGTGGTCTAAAACAAAAAGGAAGAAATCTGGTGTGAAAAAGATGGTAGAATAGATGGACTATCCTTTCAATGGACGGACAGCATGTCCCTCCATCATTGGCACCCTGCACTGCAAGAGAAAAGGAAAGACACAGTCCAATTTATGGACCATCTCTTGACCCGTCTCTGGTCATTAATGAAGAAAGTCACTGGGCCTACATGAAGGATGAAATTTTGGGTCAGGTATTATTTAATTGGGCCAGCTTGGCCTTTAATTAGCCACCCATGGGCTTGATCGACCCGACCAGTTCGCCTTAAAAGGGTTTTAGGTTTGCAATGGGCAAATAGTCAATTCGACATACATACAACCCATCTTCCTTATCTTCTCCATTTCTCTCTTCTTCCCTATTTGAATTTCCTCCATTGTTGCTAACTAAAGCTTCACCAACCTACTTTACTACACTCCCTCTTCTCACAAGCACACAGACAGACATAGTGTTAGGGTTCTCACCTATTATAGTCACGTCACTTACTGTACAAGCACACACCCATGTAGGTATTGTTATTCACCTAAAGCTCTCAGTTTCATTCCTAATGTGATGCTGCACCAAGTATTATAGTGGGGTTATGAAATTTCTTGACATGGAGTATAAATATATTTTAGGGTGGATTAGTTGGGTTTGAAATGCTAGTTTGATTGGACAGTGCTTAGGTAAATATATAAATGTACTTTCATATTTGATAATTGCTTCTTGAACTTGAAATTGGACTAGCCCTGTCCATTATATGATATTTGTGCAAATTGAGAATGCCCAAGTGAAAAATGACTATGTGCCTCAATCAATGGAACAATAGACGGACCGTCTTTCATAAAGACAGACCATCTATTGTTCCATCAATTGAACCTGTAAATACCAACCCTCTGAGTAAAAGTATGGCTCAAGAGGTGGACCGTCCTTTCAAAGGATGAGCCGCACCTTGAATCATACATTGAACCAGTAAGTCGGGATTTTTGGACTCAATTGATGGTACAAGGTATTGTCCGTCCTTTAATGGTATGGATCGTTCCTTTAACTGTCCTGTGCTGATTTTCTATTATTTCTAAGATACCCCAAGTCTATGTTCTAACAAATTTTTGCATGATCATAGTTAAATAGGAAGCAAAAGAGTATTACCCCGGGGAGGCAGGTCAAATACACCCAAAAGGTCCCACTTAGTGGACGAGGATGAGGAGGAATACTTACCTTCGGATAGAAAGAGAGTGGAGGTGTCACCCGTTTCATCAGCTAGGGTGGCATCAGCTGAGACACCAGGGCCTGGATCTTCATTCTCATTCGGTGATGATCATGACCAGGCCCAATCCCAAGGGCCCCAGATTGAGATTTCGTCCAGCGAGGCCACTGAGGAGGAATCATCTAGTTAGACCTCCCCTCGCCTAGCAACAGAGTTAAGACAAAAATAGGGGAAGGAGATGTTCAGGATCATATGAGCAGTTCAGGGCGCTAAGGAGCTTTATTTGCAGGGCCACAACATGATCAATGGTAGAGTCCGTTAGGGGATCAATGAAGAGAGGACTGTTAGCCTCACAGGGTTGGAGTCCTACCCTGATATTATGGAGCAGCTCAGGTTTCAGCACTGGGAGTTTCTATTTTGGCTAGTGGGTTAATATGTTTAGATGCTGGTCCCAAAATTCTATGTAGTCTATGGGGTGATCCTCATGAGGTTTAACCCGATGCTAAAAATGCATATACAGACATTGACCTCAGTGATTATCCGGGAGTATCGGTTGACATCATCCTGGAGGCGATTAACCGATTCTAATTGGTTGATGATTATGAGGTGGTGGACACCTCAACATATGACAAGGTTGATAATAGGGGTAGACTGGATAGAGGATGGATAGCCTATGTGATAGATAGAGGTACACCACTTTGGACTGTGTCTGATACAATTGACATCTTCAAGAGGGACCTCCAGTTTTTTGCCAAGTCTTGGTAGAATGTATTCTACAGTAAGGTTTGCTCAATGAAGAGCGAAAACAAACTACCATTGGTATAGACTCTTATCATGGCATCTATTGTGGCCAAGAAGAGTATTGATATTGGTTAGATGGTCAGTCTGCAGCTGAAGGATAGAGTGGTACAGACTGCCACCTTCCTCTCATTCCCCTTCCTTATCACAACCTTATGTCGAAAGGGAAAGGGTCCCGATCTTGTTGAGGGAGGACATATTTATAGACATTCGCTAGGTGAAGGATAGCACCAAGATGAGAGACAACACCATGGTCACTATAGCAAGGCAACTTAGATCCATCTTACCAGGTCGGTCCAATACTGAAGGTCAGGGCATCCAGACTGAGGTGCCCATATCATAGCCCGCTGGTGAGACAGACCCCACAACAACAACAACTTCATTCACTGCAACATCCATGCCAGCTACACCGCCGAGGCCACCACTTGTGTCTGGAGAATCACTTATTGGGTTAGCCTTGAGGGTATATAGAGAGCAGAGAGTTTGCCCGACTAATTGAGGACCTACCGTCCTTTGTGGCCACTATTATTGAGCAAGCTCTTCAGCCACTCCGAAACACTATGAGGACCTCACATTAGGCCTTGAGCTTATGGATGGCAGCCATGGATACCCAGCTACACCAGCTCAGAGGAGATGCCAGTGCATCTGATATTGCTAGCCTCTAAGCAGACATAGAGGAGACTAGAGCTGCTATGCTTGAGATGCAGATGCATGAGTGGCAGCCATTTGAGGTGCAAATAACTCTAGTGGATAGGATACCGTCTTTACCCAACATTCTAGATTTTATTCCATGGGTGGTGCCTATCCTACCATCTCAGACTCAGCCCATGCCACTACTAGCAGTCCCAGCCACCAGGACTAGTACTACATCGGAGCAGGTGCCTACTTAGACTCTAGCCCAGACAGAGGTTCCAGCCTTGCCAGTAGATAAGGTCAATTCTGTAGCTTAGGAGACACCACCGATAGATTTATAACTATCCACCTTCGAGGCAGAGGTTCTTAAACAAGCGATAGTGGCATCCCGATCGCAAACCCAAGGCCTAGCTCATGATGCAGAGTCTGCCTCCTCATTACCACCATAGGATGACATTTAGTAGTGTGATCTGAGCATTACAGAAAGCTTTGCTACTTTCTTACCCATTTTGTACTTTATCTTGTATATGCATTGAGGAAAAGCATTGTTTTAGGTAGGTGTGGATATTTTGGATGTGTGTATGATGATTAATGGTCTTAAAACTCTGATTTGTTTGGCTATATGCATTTGTTGAGTTATTGATGTGTGGTTGTGATCCATGTAATCCAATTTTTACAGCTTTCTTAGTATAACTTCTTTTTATTTCTTAGAATAACTTATTTTTACTTTTATAGTATACCTTGGTTTTCTCAGCCATGGTTCTTTTTCGAGAGGCTTATTCTGTTGAATCTGGTGCAATAAAAGTAGTTAATCCTCGTAGTGCATGGACTCGATGATGGATTGTTTAGGCGACTTTCTTAAGGGTACTAGCCTACTTTTTTGAGTCGTCTTAGGATAAATAGATTGTTTTTGACTTAGGTGGTGGTGGCAACTTAGCTATTTCCATACTTGAGATGATTTTTGAAAATAATTATCCCTCTAAACATTTTTATCGTAGCTGTTTGATATTGAGTAGTATATCTCCATTGGTGACATAAATTATTGGCAATGTGTTCCTCATTGAGAGTGATGCGTCAGTCATTTTTATATGTATATGCCAATGTGTGTAAAGAAAAATTGCTTGTTCACTTGATTTGATCACACTCTAAAACTTGTTTTGCTACTTGTGCATGAATATAGGATTGACTATGGGTTGTAAAGATGAACTTAGGCCTTCTTTGTGCTTCTCAATTCACTTATGCCTAAAAAGACCTATCAAATGGTTCATATATCCTAGTCTCCCACTTTGAGCTGTTTGACCCTTTTTCTTGATTAACCACAATGAAAGTCAAAACTAATTTTGAAGTTCACCCTCTTTTGAACCCATCCCCCTTGACACTTGAAAAGAAATGAAAAATGAATAAAAAGGTGTAAGTTGGGGGTGATAAGGAGGGAGAGAAAGAAATAGGTCAAAAAAAGGTGGCATGAGCACAACCCATGGTGTGAAGTAGCAATGTGCTAGAAATGACAAAGAGAAGAAAGCAAAAGAGAAAAAGAAAAAAATAAAGTTGAGCTTACAAAATCACCTTGGGGCGTGAAAAATGTCAAAGCATAGATGGAACGAAAGGAAGGGATCAAAAAGGTAAAAAGATTGCAGAAAAGTGATGAAGTGTTCAAGGATGATGAATGAGTCACTAAATACTAAAATAATATCCTATCAGCCCTTTGACCTTCATTACAAACTTAGAAAAGTCCTTATGTGATCTCAACCCAGACATCCGAAAAGAAAGACACTTTAGTAAATGGACAAGCACGTGGTAGTTGTGAGCTATCTTGTGAAATTCTTTGTGAGAGTTAAGTGCATTTCTCTTCTCTCATGATCTTGTGTCTCCTTGTTGTGTGTTGTTATTACTTATAAAAAAGAACACTTTTCTTGGTCTAATTGTGAGGGCATGTAGATTTGAATGGATAACATGTTTCACTTCTCTTGGGTTTGTACATGTTAAGATAATGTCATAAATGGAGATTGCATACTTAATTCAAATGGTTGCGAGAAAACTATGTTTTAATTGATGGAGGGGTGACTGGATTGAATTTGATGTGTTGGTAGCTGTTATTGACAACCACCCCAGTCAGGATAATTTGTGAGTCCGGGACATTAGTTAGGTATAGGGTAGTTCTCTTCTTGGTTTTCTTGAGGACAAGCAAATGCTTTAAGTTGGGGTGTTGATGTGTCAGGAATTAGCGACACATCTTTACTTTTTTTCATAACATTTTGCATGTTTTTAGAAGTTAAACTAAGAAGAAACTAACCTCATTATGCTATGTTTTAGGATCCCAAGATATTGGAAGAAGAAAGGAGTTCTGGCCAGAAAACTACTCAAGAGACGAGGCAATAGATGGACCATCTATTTGAAGGACGGTTTGCACCTCAGTCTGTCCCTTCCCAACTGCAAAATCTAGAAACCCAGTTAAATGGGTCTGTAAAGTACGGATAAAAGGACGGACCGTCTTCTTAAAGGACGGTCCGTCAACTGTAGACTTGACCCAAGCTGGATAGAATGGGATTTCTAAACTATGGAGTTAAGTATGGGCCATCTTTCCAAAGGATGGTCCATCTCTAAAAGGATGATAGGTCAAGGGACAAAAGCAGAAAAGTAAAAGACGGTTCAAAGGATGGTCCGTCTCTGCATACCTGACACTCCGATATTCAAATTAAATATGTTTCTAGGGCATAGTATAAATACATTTTTCTTGTAATTTTTTAGAAGTTTTTACATTCCTTAGTTCATACTTTGTGTAGAGAGTAGAACTTAGCTGATTTTAGTTTTAATTTCTAGTAGATTGTAGATCTAGATTCTGTAATTGAAGATTCTCATTCATCAAGTGAAGATTTCAATTCCTTTTGGTAAAAATGTATCATTATTTTGCTTTTCTTCTTCTTCTAGCCATGGGGAACTAAACCCAAATCTAGGATTGTGAACCTTAATGATCCCAATTTGTTAAAAATGAGTTTGGGCTTATAAACATTAAATTGATTTTCACTTTGTAATGTGTGATTGGTGAAGAGAGTCATTCAATCCTGCACAATACCTTTATGAGGCTTGAAAGAGTAAATTTAGATTGGGTTAGCTTCAATACAATGACTCAAGACATAACCCTTATTTAATGGGTTCTCCTAGACATAGGTTGAATTTCAAATTGACAAACAAGTATTGGGTAGAGCGGAGTTCTCTTCAATTTGATAAAATTGAAGTAGATTGACATCTATGATGTTATTGAAAGATACCCATGGGGTTGTCAAAGTAAATTTCTTATATGTTCAACCTTAGCCTACTCTCAATTCTTTCATATTGGGAAATTTAGGGGGACCCACCCAATATTGGGTCATTTCCCTAGAATTATCTCTAATTACTTACAACTCTAGCTTAACGCAATCTGCAGTCATAGTTAATTTCTGTTACTTTCAATTCGACTAGATTCTAATCTTGCAATACTGTACTGTTTAGCACTAGATAGTTTAGGCTTCGAGTATTCTCTGTGGGACTCGACCCCAACTCCTTGTTGGATTCTATATTTGCATTGATTGTTTACACTACCCAATATTGGAAGTGGAATTGAACAACATAAATGGTCATAGTGAATCTTGTTGGGATTGGACATTGTGATTCGCTATACCAATGTGTCCATTCATGACGTAACCGCAATAATATTCATGTGGATCTAAAAACTTCACCTCACGTAAATCGTCATTACACTCTATTAGCAGGTGAGACTTGTATTTGTCTAACTTAAATTAACTGTTATCAGGTGAGGAATCACCGGAATCACTATTATAATTTAAGTTGTCATCGACACTAACATTTGAATCATTTGAAAAAAATATTGATCAATCTATATTTTTATCACTTTATATTAATTTTTTATTAGTTCTATTTTGTATGACTATTTCATAGGAAATGAAAGGCTACTTATAGAATTACAAAACTCAATATTCGTAGGTTCATAGATAACATTAATATAATTTTATATACTTTATTTGTAACAGATATTAACTGGGCCATGAGAATTCATCGTCGTCGGATATCTCCTTTTACGAATTCCTTGGATGTGACAATGTAACCATTTCGACTATATTCAAAATGGCGCAAAGAGATGGAAGGAAGGCACGCTGGACTTTTGACGGAAGTGGGACTGCTAGACACAAGCTTACGAGGTGCAGCTATTGTCGCTTCTATGATTTAGACAAAGACGGAGTCATATCATACCTCCAAACACGCTTCCGAGTTTGTACATACAGAATAAAGAAAAAGGATTAATACGTCTCAACTTTGATATATGGATAATATAAGGGAAAGAAAAAAGGATAACAGAGGTAATATAGAATCCAAAACTATACTTCAAAGATATAAATTTAAAGCTTCTAGTATTATGCAGATGAGCAAACAGATACATAAAAAATACAAAAAAATACAAAAAAAAAAAAAAAAAAAAAAAAAACTTTGAACTTGGGATCAAGATAAGCAGAATGATATGTTGCCAAAATATTTTCACGTGGGTTTACTAGCTATTTGAGGTCTTCATAAAGTAATTAGGCTAGGTGAGGACAAACAATTCATGTTCACATAGCAACAAATAAACTTGACAAATTCAGTTAATCACTCATAAGTTTATTTAAACGAAGGCAAGAACTGATACTATATATCAACTAAAACAGGCATTTGGTTTAAATTAAAGATATATTTAGCTATTTTTAATGAGACTGGATACTACATGAAGAGTTTATATTAACACAAATGATTATTCCTTAAGCGTTGAAAGTAACATTAAATGAAAATTAGTCGTGCTTCTTTGGGACAATAATTAGTTAGACATGCTCTACAATAAGCTAGCTAGAGGTTCCTTTAGATTTGAAACTATCTTAGTTTGACAAAATCTTGAAACGAATTCATGCTATAAATTAGATCCATTTGAGCGGACTATTCTAGAGTATAAATTGTAGCTTCTAATATACAAAAAGTAACTGAACTTAATTTCTATTTAAGGTTCGAACTTGTAGTGAGGCTTAATGGCTAAAGAACAAGGAGTTCTTTTTTTTTTTTTTTTGTGTCATTTAACTTATGTAAAGAAAGAGATCCTTATCATCATTATTCTGGCAAATTAATTCCAAATTATTACGATATAAGAACCAAATGCCAGACCAGCACAAGACATAGTATTTTTAAAACAAAATATATCATATTTTATGATTGCTAAAATGGATAGAGATTATATACTTTTGGAGGAGCAGAACAATTAGACATTTACATCTTATCTCATTAGCATTCTCAATTCCAATTATTTAACCATTTCTACCCTTAAGACTCGTCACTCTTGTCAAAACAACCTGCTGATTTTAGTGAATGAGACCATGATAAGGTATTAATGAACTAAAAATTATAATCGGAATTTTAGCAAAACGCCCCAAGCAGTTCAACAAGTTTCACTCTTAAAACACCCATCTCTCTTTTCCAAAATTCCTAGTTCATATTAGCCAACTTTCATACTGATTTTTATGATAAACACAACAAAACAGCCCCTTCAAGAATGACAAAATATAGGTTCGACTAACTACGACATTCAATACTCAATACATTAGTGAATCGGTAATTACCCCCTAAGGTTTCTAGTTCTCATCGCTATTTTACATATTAAAAATGCAAGGAAAACTTTAAGAAAACTCAAAATTGAAAGTTAAACGAGTGACAACATGTTCAAGCAATCATACTTGCTTTATGAATTAAAATGAGATAAAAGGAAGTATACGGACCTTGGAGCAGCGAACGGGGGCGAGGTGCCTAGTTGAGTCTACAGGTCCTCCTTTGAATTCTCTCGGACAGGTTTGTAGTTGAAAGAAAAGAAGAATTTAGACCTTGTGGATTTAAAAAAGTAAACAGAGGAAAAAAGGATGGAGTTTTCGAACTCACTGATGTTCTGCCTATTTGGTTCTGAAGGGTATGTCCGATCTATGTCTCAATTTATTTATGTAAAATGTTCCCGAATCCTAAACACTAACAGATAGCAAAAATAGAGGAAAAAACCGAAATTTTTTTTTAAAGGGAAACAAGGAGATTTCCCCAACTCCTCTCTCTATGTCTCCTGTCTCTCTTCGTCTATATCCGTTTTTGTGCTTAGTGAAGGCCTCTATTGATAGGCCAAGCAAAGTAGATTTTCGGATTCAAAATCTGGATTCGAAAGAAAGAAAAAAAGAAATTAGAGGAGAAGGAGGAACAAGGAGAAACCGGTAAAGTAAAAGGTGAAAACTCACCTTTTCAAAGTTGATAACCACAAAAGGCTGTTAGGGCTTGAAGTTATTACGATTTGAATTCCAGTTAACGAATCTTGAAGCTTTTACATAATGAGGCATTTGAGATATGAAGAAATCCCTTCTACAATATGTCACTAAGCCTGAACCTGGTTCAATGCTTCAGATAAAAAAAATATAAGAAATAACGATAACACAGATTTTTACATGAAAAACCTCCTGGCTCAAAAGAGTAAAAATCACGATCTATCAAATAGGATTTTGCTTCTAATCCACTAACTTTAAAGAGAAGTTTTAGAGTACAACTCTATAATCAAAGGAACTAACTCTAATACCTCACTATCACTAACTAACTCTAATCAATGAATTCTTTCTAAACTTACCCAAGTTAGAACTTTAACACAACACTGCAATAAATCTAACACTTACAACTGAAGTACTTAGACTTAATACAACAATCACAAAGAAACACAATAACCTAGTTCATCTTTAACCTTCAATCTTGAACTTCTCCCCCACTCCTTTACGTAACAATTGTTGGTCAAGTAAATACTACTTTCTTGCTTGCAATCGCCAACCCTTGCTTTCAACCTCCTCTCAATTTATATATGTGCGCCACCTTGAAGACTCCTAATGCAATACCTCCTTTAGGTCTTTGTCTCCCGGAAGAAAAGTGAATCTTGTAATTTTCTTTTTTCCTGCCTGTATATTTTCTTCTCAATTGGCCTAGATTGATTTTTCTTATATGAATATTAGCCCACACAACTTGTCCTTGTCTACATCTCCAACCTCCACATGCACCTGTGACAATACAACCAATATATGCAGTAAACCCGGTTCACTTCATCAGTCAATTAGCAACATTAAAGCTATATCAAATTAGGACTGCAATAAGGCATCGTGAACGCCTACAGTGGACCTGGTTCACTAATTCATTACAAAAAAAAATTCACATATTAACAAATTTCCCATTTTTGATGATGATAAACCTGCCCTACTTATCCTTCATTACCCCTTGACTTTCCCCTTTTGACATCATTGAAAAGTGTTTAGATAAAGAACCTACCATGTACTAAGCAATGTGAAAATAAAGATCTAATCCATGGTCACTGAGGCAACACTTATCAGAACAGTTAAACAGAATAGATGTAAGAGGTACAAATGATAGTAGCCATCTAATTTTTGCAGAAAGTTAAAGCATATTGAGAGAACTGGATAAGAAGGTGTCACGACCCGAACATAGGCCTAGATCGAGACACGGGACAAAGAGCCCCGAGAGGCTCCAAGTCGACCCTTGGTATGAAAAGACATCTAACTCAATCAATAAAACGGAAGATTTATCATAATAAACATAGCGGAAGTCTCAACATAACATAACATCAGAATACATACACGAATCTGAAGCTGATTAAACATTATGTCGGAAAAGCCTCTAATTTTGATGAGTTAATGGGACAAGACCCTAACTAACTCTCTAAGTCTTAAACTGAAAATACAAAGATAATTGAAAAGAAATGGTCCTCGAGAGATGAGGACCCACCAACTGAGACTGGATGCTAACTCTAGAAACTGGCTACTGACGGGGTTGAGTCTGAATATCGGAGCCTGTATCATGAAACGATATAACATAGAATATGTGGTCAGTACATGAAATGTACTAAGTATGCAAGGTAAGTAAAACTGCTAAGTAAGTAAAATCAGTAGTAATGCATAATATAAACACATAATCAAGATAATAATGTGAGAGTAGGGCTTGCATGCTATTTTCTGAAATCATGATTTGAACATAACTGAACATCATAACTGAATCGAATGACCCAAAGTTAAAATCTGATAATCATAAGTAAAATTGAATATTGGGTCAAACCTGCTGAAAATATAAGATCATGACTGATGTACATGCATAACTGAAATCATGAGGAACAATGGGAGACTCGTCATATAACAGACATTACCACGATAGAGCTTACGTGGTCCCGCGATCACACTCAAATGGGAAGAGCCGTCCGAAACCTTGCCAGGGCTAAGGACGTTACCATGATATCGATATCAAGCTGAAGGCCCCTTGGGGCAGGGGAAAGCTCACAAAGGAGGTCCCAAATAATCTAATCATACCTAAGCTGGCACGTAGTTCTGAGGCATAGGGTTGACAGACCCTTAGACTTTCGGTGCTAGACACTACTCCCAAAATCATGCATATGCTCTTCATCGTTTTTCAACGAAGCTGACCATCGTCTATTAACGAAACTGAATAATCATATACATATAAAATCTGAAATCATACATGAGGAGTCTTGGCTCAAACCATACCACAAGCTGAACATAATTGGGAGTCTTGACTCCAAAATCATGTGGTAAGCTAATTGACATGAAATCATAAATCATACTTGAACATATGGGCTTCCCCAATACTTAAACATGCTTGAAAATACTTGATTCACTTGAAAACATGATCATAGATACAAGTAACTTGAAAACATGTCTTTTTTATAAATATCTCATCATACTTGAACATACATCATAGATCTCAACTTTCATGAACATTTCATGGATGGACATCAAAATTTATAAAACTTGAAAACATAATTTATAATTGAAAATATTGTAAAACATACCCATGAATCATAATTCAACAATAGAAACATGTTTAGATCATACTCATGGTAGAAACTTAGGAAATTCATGCATTGGGTTAAAACCCCATAAAATCAACTTGTAGATTTTCATGAATTAGATAGGAATTGGGCATGGATGTGAGCAATTTTATCCATTCATAACCTTACATACCTGAGAGAATCTGATTCTCCAATTTCTAATTGACCAAGGAATAATTGAGGAAGAACTTAGAAGAAATTAAGCTTGATCACCTCTCTAGACTTCTAAGCTTGCATGCATGAATTAGGAATGGCTTAGAATGAACTTACCCTTCTTAAAAACACTATTCATAGCTTAAAACAACATAGTTTAGGTTTTAGGATCATAGTAATTATGGAAAATCTCTTACTAAATTCACAGGGAAAAACAAACTGCCAATCCCAACGAGGGACTGGACGAGTCATCGTCCTTGGCCACGACTCGTGGCCACAAGTCGTCAAGTACACTGCCAAAACTTCACTTGGGGCTCACCACGGAGAACATCATGGGTCATTACTGATGATCATGACTCGTGGTCAGCTTTCGTTGCTCTTACTGCCCAAAATTTTCCTTTCTTCAACCAACCTTGACCACGACTGACCTAAGGAGTCGTGTGCTGACCACGACTCGTGGTCATGCCTATGGTTACTCAGAACTTAAATTTTACAACTTAAGTCAAACTCCTCACCATGAGTCACTTAACGACTCTTGGTCATCCTGACGGGTCACAGGATGACTCGTTCTGTGACCTGGTGTAGAAAATCCTGTTTTCTCCATTTCAACTCCCGGTCTGATCTTAGGGCTTCCGGGGTATAACAACAGGTATAAAATCCAAAACACATACATATCATTAATATTTTACAAGTAATTATAAAATATTTATGACTTGTGGAGGAAAGAAAAAGTAACCAAACATAACATAAATCAGATCCTATAGCTAGATAGATAGGGCAGTGTTGGAGGTTTTATCAACTAATGCGAGAAGCTTGTCATTTTAATTGTTTTGTACACTCTGATCTTCAAGCATCATTTTATTCAAACTCGATATCTCATCAGTAGCACCCTTCTGTTCACCTTTCAACTGTGCATTCTCTCTTTATAATGTCTCCACACAAGCCTATGTTGTTTGCAGATCTAAGAGAAGCTGAGTCACATGACTCTTTCCTTTTAGACCGGTCCAGCCTGCACACAGTCATATTTCTCCAGAGTTTTTCTATCAAACATCTCCTTTCTAGACTAATAACGCTAAAATCATACTCCTTAAAAGTATGACACGGACATTGTCAATAAACAACCCAACAAAGATTAGGGTCGAACCACAGGGAATATGGTCAAAATGTAGAATAATGCATGTATTTACACTTTTAGTCAATTATTTCCTAATGGAGGGTTTCAATGAAGTAATTGAGTAAGAATATTGCAAATTGAAGTTATTGTCAAATTTATGCAACTAACTAGGGAGGTGTACCCCATGGATTTATAACTACTTCGGGTTTTACACTTGTCATCTATTTCAATACTTAGCTTATAGAACTAATAATATAAGTTCATCCAAATGACTGATTCTTTCTTATTGGATGATTATACTCATTTATCAAATTAGGTTTCTTGAGTGATTTGACTTTAACTGTTATCAATTTATTCCAAATTAACTATCCTGCGACCGCAGCTCAAGTTATATAATGAACCATAAAGTTCAAGGCTTAATTGTTCTTCTCTTTTCCTAAGCTCTACCCCTCTAGGTTCAAGCAAGTAGAGAATTCGGGCAAGTCCTAACGTTGCGCTCCATTAAAAAATGTTTAAGATGAAGAGAAGACAATACAAGCATTCATATTGGTTTAGAATTTCTTTGTGCAAACCCTAGTTGGTTAATTCACCATGATTCCCACAACCCTAGTTGTGGAGGTTTTAGCTCTCATAAATGTAAAAGAAGAATTAGAATTCATAATTAAAGACTTACAATGATGATTAAAATAAAATCCAATTGAATATTACACAATTGAACTTCAAACAATCCAAGAACAGCGAATAAATCTCCAAGAATATTGATAAACTCAAGAAGAATCTCCAAAGTATTCGTTATCTATCAATAATTCTATCTAAAAGCATGATATGTTACAAAAATAACATAGAAAAGTATTTATACAAATAATCACAAACCTTTCCTAAATTAACAGGGAAACTACTAAATTTGTCGCCGCCATAACCTGCGGGTCGTAGCATGAGGCTACGAGTCGTGGCTTCCATTCGTAACATGCAAGCAACCTTGAAATCTTATAAGCCCTGGGAGCTGGTATGACTCATACAATGTTGTTACGAGTCATATGTTCCTATCCTGGTCTGATCTTGTGAAATCTGGCATCCTCTGAATGTTTCCACGAGTGCTCTAATATGACTTGTACCTTGCTCTTATGACTCGTGGTTGCCTCTAGTACCATAGAATCTGCCATTCAACATTCTTTCTGAAGTTTACCATGGCTCCTTCATACGGGTCGTAGGTAGTCATCACGACTCGTAGGTGTTGCCCGTACCAAGAGACTAGACAAGTGCATCCTTCTGAAATTTTCCACGATTGCTCTGGTAGGGCTCGTACCAAGATTCGTAATTGGCCATTGCCTTAAGCAGGTCTTCTGAAGGCTATCTACCGCTCATATTGAGGCCCGTACTTAGCCCATTTTCTGCACTCTTTTCCCTTCTTTTATAGATTTCAACTCCGATTTCCCTAAAAACAAAGCAAAAGTGCATCATATTATATAAACACACCTAAGACCATGTATATTTTTTCAGTTTTAAGCGTCGAAAGTGTTGTAAACCCACAGCACATCAACACCCTCAACTTAAGACTTTTGCATGTCCTCATGAAAATAAAATAAAACTATAAACGACTCTTAACTAAAAAATAAAATAGAAGACCTACAGCCAACACAACAAAATTTGCACAAAAGACCATTATTAGATACTAACCCCTTTTTCAATCAAACCAAGTCAGCTATGCATACATGTAACTAAAAATCATGATATATAGAGATCTAGATATGGCATCCAGCTTTTAGCGGAGAATTAAGCTACCACCAATACTATTTACACAGACAACTGGTAGAATGCAACACAAACCATGTACCCTCACGGCAAATGAAGTCTCCTACACTCACAGATATATATAAATGACTCCTGGGACTAGTCAAGTAGACTCTGACTCTCACAAAAAAATTCTAAATACTGCACAACGGATACCATAAGATTTCCCTTATTTTCTCTACTTTGGGTTTTCAGACAATTAAGCTAAGATCACTGTAAAACTTTCATCGGCTTGTAATGTAGGCTTTGGGTTGGGTATGGTAGATATGAAAATAGTGACTAACCTTTCTTGGTACTGCACAACTTTACTCCACTGTTCACTTTTACCCTTATTTTCCTTTTTTCACTTTTCCTCCCTTTTTCTCCATTCAACTGTCATTTGTGGACGTGGTGAATTTTTTCTTTTTATTTTCAACTTTATTTTCTTTTCTTTTGACATTTTAGCTCTTTTTTTAATTTCTTTCTTTCTTTTTACACCACACTCCACTTTTTTGACTTTTTCTTTCTTTTCACCCCCAATCGATTTGCGCACAACCCTATTTTAGCCACCCTCAACTTAGACATTTTGCCTAAGTTGAGGTTCACAATGTCCAAGGAGGGACCAGGCCCAAATAGGTTCATTATAAGTACAGAATAGGTGAATGGATAATCAAACAAAAATGGTCAACTTTTAGGCTCAAATACGGGATCAAGGAATTCGTTTTATTTGGTAAGGCCATATAAGATAAAGGGGGCTAAATCAAAAATGACCTATCATCCTTTCCTAACCAACTGTCCTACAACCTATGTAAAGACCGACCAGGATAGTTCTAGATCCTCCACGAAATATTGAACTAGGTAAGAATCCTCACTCACACATGGTACAGGTTTGCATTTATTCTACCTATCTAGTTCATACACAGCTAAGCTATAATTACACATGCCAATCTGTAAAATGTCATATAAATATCCACAGTACTCATACTTTGCAGTCAACATACACAGCTAGACACAAAAATTTGCAAAAGGTCTTTTTTTTATCAAAACATGTGCATTTATCGGCTATAAAGTACTCCTATGATAAATCTAATTACACAAAAAACAACAACATCCTAAACATGTCGATTCTACTAGATAGTATGTCTGAGGAAAAAGAAATATGGCAACAAAAAATCTTGGACGAAAATAAAAAAGAAGTACAATACAACCCCCTTAAAAACATGCTTTGTCCCAAAATCAGTAAAAATGTAAGAACTAGGAGAGGGACATACTTGTGGCGCTCTAAGCACTCTTTTCATCCTACTAATAGTTTCCTCCCATGCAGCGCCTGATGTAACATCGCTGCATGATGCAAGTCTCTTGACTACTCAAAATTTATCAAGAAACTCGGATCATCCTCAATTACTGACACAATCCTAAACTCATTAGACTGCTTCATTGATCTACAGATATTGAAGGTGACATCCTCCTCATTCAGCCTGAACTTCAACTGACCAACCTCAATGTACACTAAAGCTCTCCCAGTGGCAAGGAATGGTCACCCCAAAATGATGGGGACCTCAAAATCGACCTTGCAATCTAGGATGACAAAATCAGCTGGGAAGATAAATTTGTCTACCTTGACTAGCACATCAAAGGATCCCCACTGGCTTCTTAATTGAGCAGTCCGCCATCAATAGCCACATCGTAGTCAGTGTGAGGGCTCCCAAGCCCAACTATTTGAACACAACTAATGGCATTAAGTTGATGCTAGCACCTAGGTCACATAATGCCTTTGCAAACTCAAAATCACCAATTTTGAACGGAATGGTGAATGCACCTGGGCCTTTCTTTTTCTGTGCAAGGACCTATGACACTGCAATAATACAAGTTACCAATAGGCTGATAGTTCACAGACCTCTTCCTCGTCACCAGGTCCTTCATGAACTTAACATGCCCAAGCATCTGTTCCAATGCCTCTGCCAATGGGATATTCACAAACAATTATTTCAGCATTGACAAGAACTTCTAAAACTTCCCCTATTCTGCCTTCCTCTTCATTCTCTGGGGGAATGGTGATGGTGGTTGAAGGATAGGCTTGTAAATCTGTTAGGCTCCTTTTTCCTTCCATTCATCAGCCTTAGACCCCTTTGCATCACTTGGAACCATAATCAAATCAACATCACCTGTAACATCTTGTTCAGCAATCTCATCCTCCTCATTTAGCTCAATCTCCTTCTGTCTCTCCATATCCACTACAATTGGTAAATGCGGGTCAATGGTGGTCTTTTCGCTCCTAGTCATCACAGCCATACAGTGACTGTCCTTTTTCAAATTTTGGATTGTGTTTCTAGGAAGTGAAACCTTCTGCCTTCAGTTCTAGGATGTCGACATCTGCCCTAGCTGCTGCTCAATCTGCTTGATCGGTGTGGCATGCGATTCAACTTTCTGCCTCATGCCAAATATGTCTCCCCGAATGTCCTTTAGCTGTCATCTATGGATTTTTCCTTCTTAAGTAGCTCAAACATCATGCTCTCCAACTTCGAAGGTCCAACATTGCCCTTACGATCCCTAGGAGGAACATAAACACCAGCGCAGTCATTGCGGTAGCTGTCATTCTTTCTCCATTCACCTTCTCGCTCATGATCTCTTCTCCTATCCCTGTATCCATTCATGTTATAGTTGTCTCTATACTGTTTCCGACCTTGATTTCTAAAACCTTGGCACCAAGTGTCCTATCTATACCCTTGGGCGTTGTCCCAAAAGCTGCCACCTGGTTATCCAAAAAGTTTGCCTCCTCCTCGAAATCCGATTGTTCATTCCCTAGTTCCTGACCTTGAGCTCCCACTAAATTTACCTTTTGAGCTCCAGAACCCATAATATGTTAAGTAAGCAGGTCTAAAGATGTTCTCATATGGGCCAATTCCTAATCATGCTCCTCCTCTTTTCTACGTTGATCTGTAGTCATCCCTATAACATATGTACCTGCAGCTGCTTCAACTTCCCTTATGTTCTAGGCTCTATTGGTTTTGGTCACTCAGTCTAGAATGATAGTTGCTTGCTCTCACGAGTGACTCATCAGTGCTCCTCCTTCCACTTTATCTGCTACAACTTTAGTGTTATTGTTGAAAGACCTGTAAGAAATTTCCCACAAACTGTTATCAGGAAGTTTGCGGTTTTGGCATGTTGTTAGCTTTTCCTTGAATCTCGGTCAAGTCTCATGATGTTAGATCTCATCCTTTAGCTGTAGCATCCTGGAAGGTGGAAAGAACCTTTCCAAGAGGGCTTGTTTTAATTCCCTCCAGTTGGTGATGGAGTCGTTGGGCAACTCTAAAAATCATAAAGTGGCCTCTCCGGATAGAGAGAATGGGAAGAGTCTCAGCCTAATAGCATCCTGGCTCACTCTTGGCAACCTTTATACCTTGTAAATCTCCACAAATTTCATCAGGTACAGATTCGCATCGTCAACTACATGACCACTAAACGCCCCTTTCATGTTGAGCAACTGGATCATGGTGCTAGTTATATCAACCTTTTCCCCAACATGCAGAAGTGGTCTTGTTATACCCCGAAAATTCAAAGATCGGACCTGGGAGTTGAAACAAGAAAAATGTAAGAGTGATGTTGTAGACTCAGGATGAGTCATGGGATGACTCATGAGGACAGCCCACGAGTCATTAGGTGAATCATGGGGAGGCCTAGGAGGAGTTTGGGAAGTTGGAAGAAAGAGGGTCCCCACGAGCGTGGCAACAACTCATGGTCAGACCCCATGAGTCTTTAGGTCAGTCGTGGGGTGGGGAGAAAGAGAAGAGAAGAGAAAAGGGCAGTACACTCAATGACTAGTGGCCACGAGTCGTGGTCACCGTAACGAGTCATTATGTTGGCCGTTACGAGCCCAGGAGATCAGACAAGCAGTGTACTTGATGAGCTAGGTGACGAGTCGTTGCCTTGGACCACGAGTCGTTAGGTCGTCCGTTAGGACCACCTGGTAGTAATTTCCTGCGAATTTAGTAAGGGCCTTTTCGCAATTCCTAAATTCCTAAAGCCTATACTACGTCATTTAAGACTCGTTTTAGTGGGTTTTAAGAAGGGAAAACCTATTCTGAGATTATTCCCTCCATGCATGCAAGCTTGAGAGGTGATCTAGAGCAATTCTCCAACGTTTTCATTCAAATACTTCTCGGGCAATTAGAGGACTGGTAGAATAAATCCCTTCCAGGTATGTAGAGTTATGAGTGGGTGTCTTCTTCCACACCCATGCCCAATTTCTATCAAAATATGAGAATTTCCTATTATCAAGTATGGGGTTTCTAGTCAAATGCATGAATCTTCAATTTCTTTACATGGATATGCATTGATTATGATTTTATTACGAAATTGTGAAGCATGGGCTGATTTTATAATGATTTCAACTAAAAAATATATTTCTAGCCTTATGAATGTGGAAGCCCATTGATGATATAATTATGAAAAGTGAGATTTGTGAAGCAAATGTGATAATGATGAGATATTATGATGAAAAGCATGATTTAAAGCTACCCATGTCTGTAAGTATGTTTTCGATGAGAATTTGAGTATTTCTAAGTATGATAAAGCTTTGGGCAATACCCACATGTTAAGTTTATATGATGATTTTCCTGAACTAAGTTTACCACATTATTTTGGGGCGAAGCCTCCCAAATTTTATAATCTAGCTTGTGGTATGTTTTGAATTAAGTCTTCCTATGCATAGCTTACCACATGATTTTTGGAGCAAAGGCTCCCATGTATGTTTTCAGCTTGTGGTATGTTTTGAACTAAAGTTTCTCATATGAATGATTTCGTATTTGAGATGTAATTGATCGTTGAGCTTCATCCTTGGACGGTGTTGAGATATTTTATATGTAGTGTAGAGAATATGCACGTTTTTGGGAGAAGAGTCTAGCACCGAGCGGGTTAAGGGTTGATTGCCCTATGCCCCAAAACTATGCGCCAATGTAGGATGATACAATTCTATTAGTGGGACCTCCCTTGTGAGCTATCCCCGGCCCTAATGGCCCTTCAGCTTGATATCGATATCATGGTAACGTCCTTAGCCCTGAAAATGTTTTGGACGTCTCTGCCCACTTGAGTGTGACAGTCGGGACCACGTAAGCTCTATCGTGGTATGTCGATTTAGTTACGAGTCTCCCATTATCTATATGATTCAGATTTGCATATTCATTCTCATGGTTATTATTTTATACATGCATGTTCTAAAAGCAAGGTTTGACTCAATATTCAACTTTTCTATAAATGTCATATTTCAGCTTTGAGTTATTTGAGTCAGTTTGATGTTATAAAGTTATGTATTGTCATGTTATGAAAGGATCAAGATTTCAGAAAGAATGCATGCAAGTCATACTCTCAGTCTACTGATGTTTATGTTTAATTAATGTGTTGTGTTTTAAAAGATTTTGCTTACTTTAGCGGTTTTACCTACCTTGCATACTCGGTACATTTCATGTACTGACTGCATACTTCCTATGTTGTATCGTTTCATGATACAGGACTCGGCTCTCAGGTTCAGCCCCGCTCTTAGAAAGTTCATTGAAGTTAGCGTCTACCTTTCGGTGAGTCCTCATCTTTCAAGGACTAGACTATCTATATTTTCTTCATGTATTTCAGTTTTTAGCTGGTTGAGTTAGTTGGTGTCTTGTCCCATCAACTCGTCATGTTTAGAGGCTATTCAGACATATGTATGTATTCAGCTTCTAATTTATATTCTAATGTTATATTCAAGTTAGACTGTTGCTATGCATGTATGATGGTTATTTAGTTCTTGATTAAGTTAGATATATGCTTGTGCCATGGGTCGACTTGGGGTCTCTCGGGGCTTCTTGTCTCGTGTCGTGATCGGGGCCTCTATTCAGATCATGACAAACTTAGTATCAAAGCCATAAGTTTAAAGTGTACTAGGGTGTCTGAAAGCCGCGTGAAGTAGAGTCTTTTTCATGGGTGTGAAGTGCGCCACACTTATGAAATGTTCCCTTCTTTCATGATCTATGTTGTGCGATGAAAAGTATTTCTATCCTTCTGGTTCTTGCTATTTGCGATTGCAGAATCATGTCTCCTCGAAGAATGAATGGAAGGAGGAATGGAGATGGTGAAGTCCACGAGAATGGCAATGGTCATGGGCATCAGCAAACCCCGCCAGTTCAGGAGCCACAGGTACTGGAGCCAGCCACCCATGCTGAGTATCGGGCCGCTATTCAGATTCTTGTGCAAGCCTTGACCGCTCAGGTCAATCAGCAGACTGTTGCGCATGTTCTGCAAAATGGTAACACAGTGGCAACTCGAGTCAGAGACTTCTTGAGGATGAACCTACCGGAGTTCCTTGGGTCCAAGGTAGATGAGGACCCACATGAGTTTGTTGATGAGATTGTCAAAATCACCCAGTTCATGGGGGTGAACGGGGTTGAGTGCGTCAAGTTTGCCTCTTATCAATTAAAAGGGTTCCTACGCATCTGGTTTCGCCAATGGAAGGATAGCAGGGTCACAGGAGCAGGTTCGGTCACTTGGGAAGAGTTCCATGTTGCATTTCTTGACCGGTTCTTCCCTCGGGAGATGAGGGAGCTGAAGGTAGCTGAGTTCGTGAATCTGAAGCAAGGGAAAATGATTGTACAAGAGTATGCCCTTGAGTTCACTCGACTGTCAAAATATACCCCAGAGTTGGTAGCCGATCAGAGGATGTGGGTGAGTAGATTTGTCCATGGGGTAGTGGGTTATTTGGACAAGGATTGCAGGACTGCAATGCTCCACCAGGATATAGACTTTCCCCGTGAAGTGTTGTATGCCCAATAAATGGAGGCGGCACATTCGAGAGAGATGGAGGCAAAGAGGGCCAGGACCGAGGACCACATATTCTCTCAGTAGAGTTCCGGTAGTGGGCACCAACAACAGACTCACCAGAGATCATCTGCCCTGGATTCATCAGCATTGAGTGTGCCATTCCAAACTAGGCATGATTAGAGAGGGCGAGCATCAGGATCGAGGGGTCAGAGCAACAGACCCGCAGATTCCAGCATCCCAGCTTGTCACAGGTGTGATCGAGGGCACACAGGCCAGTGTTTGGCAGGTTCAGGTGCTTGTTTCAGGTGTAGGAAGCCTGGGCACATGCTCAGAGATTATCCAGCTGTGAGGTAGGATCAAGTTGGGGGCTGAGGCCCAACTTCTAGTTCAGCAGCCCCTCCCGCATGCTCAACACATAAGGGGGCATCTACTAGCACAGCTGGAGGTCAGCGCCAGAATAGATTCTATGCTTTAGAATCCCATCAAGAGCAGGAGGTTTCCCCGGACATAGTCACAGGTATTTTGCGAGTTTTCTGTATTGATGTTTATGCTTTGCTAGATCCGGGGGCTACTTTGTCTTTTGTGACACCTTATATGGCCAGTATCTTCAGAGTCAGTCCTGATGTCTTATCAGAACCCTTCTTAGTTTCCACTCCAGTAGGTGACTCAGTTATATCTAGACGGGTGTATAGAGGTTGCCCAATCTCAGTCCTTCATAAGGTCACCTCAACAGTTTTGATAGAGTTAGGCATGACCAATTTCGATGTTATTCTGACATGATTGGCTATTTGCATGCTATGCTTCAGTTAATTATAGAACTCGGGCAGTAGAGTTCAGGTTTCCGGGTGAGCCATTCTTAGAATGAAAGGGTAGTTCAGTTGTGCCTGTAGGTCGATTCATTTCCTACTTTAAGGCTAGAAAGATGATTTCTAAGGGTTGCATGTACCATCTAGTTAGGGTTAAGTATGTCAATATCCGAAACCCCGACTATCCAATTAGTTCTTGTAGTACGTGAGTATCTAGAGGTCTTTCCTGATGATTTGCCAGGTGTTCCTCCTGAGTGGGAGATTGATTTTGGTATTGATCTTCTTCCTGACACGCAACCTATATCTATTTTCCTTACAGGATGGCTCCAGCTGAGGTAAAAGAGTTGAAGGATCAGTTGAAGGACCTGTTAGAGAAGGGCTTCATTAGACCGAGCAAGTATCCATGGGGTGCACTAGTGTTATTTGTCCGTAAGAAGGATGGTTCGCTTCGGATGTGCATTGACTATTGGCAATTGAACAAGGTTATTGTTAAGAACAGGTATCCTCTACCCAGGATCGATGATCTATTTGATCAGCTTCAGGGTGCCAAGTGTTTCTCAAAGATAGATCTCAGGTCTGGATATCATCAGCTCAGATTTCGAAAGAGTGATATCCCGAAGACAGCCTTCAGGAAGCGGTATGGTCATTATGAGTTTGTAATTATGCCCTTTGGACTAACGAATGCTCCTGCGCTTTCATGGACCTGATGAACAGGGTGTTTAAGCAATATCTGGACATGTTCGTGATTGTTTTCATTGATGACATCCTTATATATTCGCGAAGCGAGGAGGAGCATGCCGCTCATTTGAGAATAGCACTTCAGACCCTCAAGGATCGCATGTATGCTAAGTTCAGCAAGTGCGAGTTTTGGTTGGACTCCGTGGCAGTTTTAGGCCATGTGGTATCGAGTGAGGGCATAATGGTAGATTCTTAGAAAATCGAGGCGGTGAAGAATTGACCTAGACTGGTGAATCCTTAGGATATTCGGAGTTTCTTCGGTTTAGCTGGTTACTATCGGAGGTTTATTGAGGGTTTCTCATCTATTGCGGCACTGTTGACCAAGTTGACTTAGAAGAAGATAAAGTTCCAATGGTCGGAGGCTTGTGAGAAGAGCTTCCAAGAGTTGAAGACTCAATACACTTCAGCACGGGTGTTGACCCTACCCGAGGGTACAGATGGTTTTGTGGTGTATTGTGATGATTCGAGAGTCGGAATCGAGTGTGTATTGATGCAGCGAGGAAAAGTGATAGCATATGCCTCAAGACAGTTGAAAGTCCATGAGAAGAATTACCCGACCCATGACCTAGAGTTGGCAGCAGTGGTATTCGCATTAAAGATATGGCAACATTATTTATATGGGGTCCATGCGGATGTGTATACGGACCACAAGAGCTTACAATATGTGTTCATGCAGAAAGAACTCAATCTACGGCAAAGGAGGTGGTTAGAGTTACTCAAGGACTACGATGTGAGTGTTCTTTACCATCCGGGTAAGGCTAATGTGGTAGAGGATGCACTTAGTAGGCTCTCTATGGAGAGTTTGTCCCATGTGGATGAGGAAAAGAAGGAGTTGGTGAAAGATGTACATCGACTCACAAGGTTGGGAGTTAGGTTGGTTGACTTGACTGATGGCGGTGTTTTTGTCCAGAACGGGTCAGAGTCGTCCTTGGTGACTGATGTAAAATCTAGACAAGATGAGGATCCAATTTTGGTGAAGCTGAAAGAAGTTGTTCGAAATTAGAAGGTGGAGGCTTTCTCCCAAGGGGGAGATGGTGTGCTGCGGTACCAGGGTCACTTATGCGTTTCAGATGTTGATGACTTGAGGTGTCGGATTTTGCATGAGGTTCATGGATTCAGATATTCTATCCATCCGAGTGCCACCAAGATGTATCATGACTTGCGAGAAATATATTGGTGGAATGGCATGAATAAGGATATTGCAGAATTCGTAGCCAGGTGCCCGAACTTTCAGCAAGTAAAGGTTGAGCATCAAAGGCCGGGAAGCGTACTTCAGGATATCAGCATTCCTACTTGGAAGTGGGAAGAGATTAACATGAATTTCATTACAAGCCTACCTCTTACTCGCCGACACTATGATTCTATTTGGGTGGTGGTAGATAGGTTAACCAAGGCTGCACATTTCCTACTGGTGAAAACCAAAGACCCAGTGGATGATTATGCCAAGTTGTATATCCGAGAGTTGGTTTGGTTACATGGAGTGCCCTTGTCCATTATTTTGGACCGAGGTAATCAATTTACCTCCAAGTTTTGGCGGTCTTTTCAGAAGGGGCTTGGGACTCAGGTTAAGCTCAGTACCTTTCCATCCACAGACGGATGGCCAAGTGGAACTGTCAGGCCCCACCTTGGGAGGTATGACTGGCACCTGGTGCCCAACTGATCTGAGCTAACCTGACTAGACTAGGGCATGTTTGACACTTAATTCAAGAAATGAACGGGCTATATCTCGACTTTAAGTACAGCCCCTTGTCGATAAGGCAACCTGTAAAAGAAGATAGTTGACCACAACAATGCCATAATAGGATCCTATACAGGCCGACAAGGCCACCATGCTTAACTAAAAAGTAAATCAGGCATTAAACTATGCTATGGCTGACAAGGCCGCCAACTAATAACTAAACAAGGCCCCACACGGCCAACACATGAAATAAAGCATACACGGCCCCCACACGACCAACAACAACTAGCCACAGGGAGTGTACAACAGTCTGCATGCCTCTAGGAGTGATATAATGATCGATACAGGGCGCCGACCTATCCATAAATTGTACATCAAAAGTAAAAACCTCTACTAACTTTCAACTCCGGAGGGAAGGAGATGAATAAACTACTGAATTCAGCTGGAGGCTAGTAACGTCCCAAAATGTGTCTACCCACACCTGCAGGCAAGTAATGCTGCGCCCCGGGTGGGCATCAGTACAATATGTATCGAATATGTAAGGTAGAAAGATAATAACTAACTAGAAGCTGGTAAAACTGTAGTAATTAAAGGAAGAGAGTAAGGATTTAACCTGAATGCCTTCACTGTCTGAATTATCTAAACAACAAGTCTATATAAGCAAACAAGAACATAATCGAGCCCCCATAAGCCTAAAAGGTACAAACAACACAGAAGAACCTACCTGGGCCCCCATAAGCCCCGACAAGTACAAACAAAGTCCACTCTTACTACCTGAGTACTAAGAATGGTGTGTATATTGTAACTCAGGATGGCCCTCGCGGCCTCAATCTGATGGCACTCAATACGGCCCTCGCGGCCTTAGTAAATGAAATTCTGTATGGCCCTCGCGGCCTCAATAAATGGAACTCAAATGGCCCTCGCGGCCTCAGTAAATGGAACTCTGTATGGCCCTTGCGGCCGCAATAAATGGAACTCAAATGGCCCTCGCGGCCTTAGTAAATGGAACTCTGTATGGCCCTCACGGCCGCAATAAATGGAACTCAAATGGCCCTCGTGGCCTCAGTAAAGTAAATAGAACTCTGTATAGCATAACATCTAACTACTCAACATCGAGGTAAGACCATTTTAGCTAGATTAACTCATACAAGAATTACTATTTTGTCTCCATAGGCTCAATTCAGTTTATAACCGCTGCCACAATAGGTTTACTCTGAAGCACTATATACACCCGGATCGTACTAACTTTATGATGAACGTAACTTGCTGAAGGGATAGCCTTACATACCTAGATTGTCGATTTCTGATTAACTGGAGAGTTCCAATTCATATACAATAGCCCTTTCCGATTGCAATTGTATTACTGGGAGAAGGAGACTAGTTTAATACTCAATTCAGCAAAAATGTAACTTTTAAAAAACAATATCAACTATACTTCAACTTGACGAATATGGCCAAAAACATATAATTTCCTGAGAGTTCAGAAGAGAGAAATGCTTACTTGAAGCCTATGATCGTATAGAAATTAGTTTGGAGCAATTCTAACAACTCCTACTCGGCAGGTTACAATTCGTCGGGCGAATTTCACGAAACTAACTTTGTAGTAAATGCTCCATGCATATTAAACTTCGATACCGAAGTTAATTTGAATTTGGATGGTGTTCGGTAGCATAAATGGATGAAAATTGGTTGAAACCTTCGTATCTCTCTTTCTCTGGCCGAAACTTGTGAGGAAAATGATCTACAATTGAAATAGGAGGGCTACATATATGTTTTAGGGTGGTGGCATGGGGGGCTCCCTGCGCCGCCCATCTCGCCAAGACACCCTCCGCATCGCGCCCCTCAATGCGCCAAGGGGCTAGCACGTCGTGCTTCCCAAGGCGCCAGTGTGCCGGCGCGTCGCGCTAGCCCTTGCGGCCTGGCCTCGCTCGACCCGACATCCGAGGCTTCTCTACACGCATCATACTCTCTTTATTTATCACAACTCCACACGTATGCTTACTAATCGTTAACTTTTACGGGGTGTAACATCCTCCCCCCTAGGAACATTCGTCCTCGAATGTCAACTACAATTCACAGGAGTTCAACTCTTTTAACTATTATTCTGGAGAAATTTTGGCAAAGTCTCCCTTGTAATACGGACTATCTGAAAATCCTAAAACACAGAAAAGTCCAATAAAAATATATCACATTATACTATAACAACTCTTTTACAACAAATTGGTAGTCAACTTAATAATCTAACTAACATGAATCATAGAACAACAACTGAATCAATGACTTCACTTAACTGCATAATCGGGTCTAATCCTGGAACAACTGAGGATATCTGGATCTTCCCAGGTCATTTCTTCTTTATTTTTGTTCCTACACAATACTTTAACAGAAGCGACATCTTTGGTTCTAAACCTGCGAACCTTCCGATCTGATACGACCACTTGAACCTCTTTGTAGGCTAACTCTTCAGTAACCTGGACGTCCTCAACTGGCACAACATGGGACGGATCCCCTATACACTTCCATAACATCGATATATGAAAGATCGGGTGAACAGACTCTAACTTTGAAGGCAAATCTAACTTCTATGCCACCTGGCCTATTCTCCAGAGGATCCAATACAATCCAATAAACCTTGGGCTAAGTTTGCCTTTCTTGCCAAATCTCATTATGCCTTTCATTGGCGATACTTTAAGGAATACCCAATCACCAACACTGAACTCTAAGTCTCTATGCCGAACATCAGAGTAGGACTTTTGATAACTTTGGGCTGTCAACAAGTGTTCCCTGACAAGCTTTACCTTTTCCTCTGATTAGAGGATCATGTCTGGTCCAATAAGTTCTGATTCACCTACCTCGAACCAACCAACTGGGGATCTGCACTTCCGCCCATATAAGGCCTTGTACGGTGCCATCTAAATTGCCAAATGATAACTATTATTATAAGAAAACTCAATAAGGGGTAAATGTTCATCCCAGTTGCCCTCGAAGTCTAGCATGCACGCCTGTAGCATATCATCGAGCGTCTGAATTGTACATTCTGCCTGCCGATCTATCTGAGGATGGAATGCTATACTCAAACTGACTTGTGTCCCCAAACCTTTTTGAAATAATTGCCAGAATCTAGTTGTAACTTGTGCGCCTCTGTCAGAAATGATAGATACTGGGACACCATTTAGTCTGACTATTTCTATAATGTATAACTTGGTATATTCCTCAGCTAAAAAAGTGGTCCTGACTGGCAAAAAAAGAGCTGACGTCGTCAATCTATCGACAATCACCTAAATGGAATCAAATCTGCTCCTAGTGCAGGGTAGTCCTGTCACAAAATCCATATTAATTACCTCCCATTTCCACACAGGTATAGCTATTTCCTGAGTTAGGCCGCCGGATTGATGTTTAACTTTTACCTGTTGACAATTAAGACACTGCGCTACAAATTCAGCTACACCTTTCTTCATTCCAGGCCACTAGTATATCTCTTTTATGTCATGGTACATCTTCGTTGAATCTGGATGAAGAGAATAATGAAGTAATGTACCTCTGCCATAATCTGCTGGCGGATTCCTGCTACATCCGGGACGTAGAGGCGACCTTTGTACCTCAAAACTCCATCTCCGGTTACCTCAAAAATTGATATTTCACCCTGCTGAACTCTATCCCTAAGTTGTGCTAAATAAGAATCTTCATATTGCCGCTCTTTTACCTCTACTACCAGGGATGACACTGCTGTATTTTGAATTATAGTTCCACTATCCTCTTTATCAACTACCTGAACTACTAAGTTGTCTAGCCGGTGTAATTATTGGGCCATTTCCCACTGTTCCAGCCTCAGATATGCCAAACTGCCCATAGATCGGCGGCTAAGAGCATCCCCCACAATATTAGCTTTTCCTGGGTGATACAAGATGTTCACATCATAATCTTTCAACAATTTTAACCAACGTCGTTGTCGCAAATTCAGCTCTTTCTGTGTGAAAATGTACTGAAGACTTTTATGGTTAGTAAAAATATCCACATGCACCCCATATAAGTAATGCCACCATATCTTTAAGGCGTGAACCACTGCAGCTAACTCCAGATCGTGGGTGGGATAGTTCTTTTCATATTTTCTCAATTGCCTCAAAGCATACACTATTACCTTTCCATGTTGCATTAAAACATACCCTAACCCGACGCCTGAAGCATCACAATATACCGCATAACCCTCTAAACCTTCTGGCAACGCTAACACTGGTGTTGATATCAATCTATTTTTCAATTCCTGGAAACTCAGCTCACAGACTTCGGTCTACTGAAACTTGGTTGCTTTTTGAGTCAATTTAGTCAAAGGTGCTGACAGGGTAGAAAATCCTTCCACAAACCTTCTGTAATATCCGGCTAACCCCAGGAAACTGTGGACCTCTGTTGGGGTCGTAGGTCTAGGCCATGTTTTTACTGCCTCAATTTTCTGTGAATCGACTTGAATACCAGCCTCTGATACAATGTGGCCCAAGAAAGCTACAGAATTCAACCAGAACTCACATTTATAAAACTTTGCATATAACTGGCAGTCCCTGAGGATCTGAAGTACTGCCCGAAAATGATCTTTATGTTCCGCTTCTGAGTGGGACTAGACTAGAATATCATCAATCAACACTATTACAAACAGATCCAAATACGGCCTGAAGATACTATTCATTAGGTCCATGAACACTATTGGCGCATTTGTCAACCCGAAGGACATAACTAAGAACTCAAAATGGCCATACCTAGTCCTGAAAGCTATCTTTGGGATATCTTTTTTCCGAAATCGAACTTGGTGGTACCCGGATATCAAATCAATTTTAGAGAAGTATTTCGCCCCTTGCAGCTAATCAAACAAAACATCTATTCTCAGAAGAGGATATTTATTCTTAATAGTAACTTTATTCAATTGTCGTTAATCTATGCACATGCGTAGAGACCCATCCTTCTTTCTCACAAACAGGATTGGTGCACCCCACGGTGACGTACTGGGTCTGATGAAACCTTTATATAACAAATCTTTTAACTATTCTTTTAATTCTTTTAATTCAGCAGGGGCCATTCGATACGGGGGTATGGATATAGGTTCAGTATCTGGTAGCAAATATATAGAGAAATCTATTTTTCGCTCTGGGGGAATACCGAGAAGTTCATCTGGAAACACATCCGGGAACTCATTAACAACTGGGAATAGACTGGAGAGTCAGGGATTCTGCTTGCACATCCCGAACCCTGGCAACATGGTAGATACAACCCTTTGCTATTAACTTTTTCGCTTGAAGATAGGATATAAACTTACCTTTCGACGTAGCTATATTACCTCTCCACTATCACACTACCTCTCCCGGAGAGTGAAATCGGACAATTATGGTCCAACACTCTACAATAGCATAACATGGTGCCAACCATTCCAGACCCATAATCACATCAAAATCAATCATTTCTAATTCTACCAGATTTGCTGAGGTCGGATGACCCACAACCTCTACTATACAACCTCGGTAAATTCTTTTAGCAATAATAGAGTCACCAATAGGAGTAGATACTGAAAAGGGTCGCTGAAGCAATTCTGGTGTTATATCAAACTTTTGGGCTACTAACAAAGTAACATACAACAAAGTAGAGCCTGAATCTATCAAAGCATAAACTGAGTGAGAACAAACATCTAATATACCTGTCATAACATCTGGTGACGACTATGACTCCTGTCGCCCAGGTAATGCATATGTGTGATCCTGACCGCTGCCTAAACCAAAAGCCCCTGATCTACCTCAGCCTCCGCCGGCTGGAGCTGAGGGCCTGCACCCTGCAGAAGGTGCTGGGGCATACGAACCTGCTGAGGATCTATTCTGCTGGTCCTGACTGCCGTGGCGTCTAGTTGGGCAGTCTCTCATCATGTGCCTCTCCTTCCTGCAGGTATAACAAGCGGTGGAACCATATCTGCACCTCCCCATACGTTTTTTATGGCAAGTACTACATCGGGGTATTGCTAACTCTATCTGGTCTGGCCCCATCTGTTGCGCGAGCTGGGAGCTCATGAACCTTCACCATCTTGACTACCTCCGACGATCTGATCTTCTGTCCTGTTGCTGCTGAAATGGGGACCTGGGTGGCCTGCCTGAGAAATGGGGTTTGTGCCCGCCCTGAAAATCTGGCTGGAAATCTGTGGGTCTAGCCCTCCGACGCTGCTCCTAATCTGACCTTTCCATAGAATACTGTGGCTGTCTAAGCTCTTCTATATTCTGAGAAAAAACCTGGATCCGTGAAATTACCATATCCTCTCGAAGAGGGGCTGTAATTCAAGATTCTATATATTCTGGCACAAGCCCCATAATAAACTGGTGCACCTTGGCTGGCATGGTGTCAACAAACGAGGGTGCGTACCTGGCTAAGGAGTCAAACCTCAATGCATATTCGCTGACACTCATTCGACCCTTCTCTATATGCGAAAACTGCTCTACTCTAGCCTACCGAACCTCTCGAGGAAAATAATGATCTATGAAAGCCTCAGAAAAGATAGGCCACATAAGTGGACGTACATCTCTGCCTTGGGATCTCTCCCAACTCTCGTACCACAAAACCGCTACATCTCGCAATCTGAACACTGCTAGCTCGACTAATTTTGTGGAAGAGGCATGCATGACCCTGAATATCCTCTGCAGCTGGTCTATAAAGTTCTAGGGGTCCTTTCTGCGATCTGTCCCTGTAAACTACGAGGGACTCAAAGCTAGAAACTCACGAACTCTCAAACTACCGGGCCCCTCAGGGGGGCTTAATGGCAGCTAGTACTACTGGCTGAGGCTGACGCTAGGCATCCATCATTTGTATCAACATGTAAAAAGAACCCCTGAGCTCCTGATCTGATGGCACAGGTATAGCTGGGGGTGGTGCCGATATATCTGCCGCCTTAGTAAGCTCTGAATGTGGTGGTGGGTGTTGGGGAGATCGAGTGTCCCCCTGTCGCCCTCAAATCGAGCAGACTCTACCTGTGGTCCCCTACTAGTGCCCTCTCCTACTGCCACATCCAACTCTCGACCAGTCGCAGTCTGCCGTGTGTCTGACATTTCTCTATAAATAAATAGGATAACATAAGCTCAGGAAGTGACCCTATACAACACCGCTCTATAGCACGACTGGAGGAGAAGAAGAGTAACCACACTATTATTCCTTGCAGCCTCCTGCCTATAGAATGTGGTGCACAACACACCCGTAGACAATACTCTACTTGGCATGGCTTGCAGACTCCCTTGGATACGACCGGCTCTAATACCATGTTTATCACACCCCATCTTGGGAGGTATGACTGGCACCTGGTGCCCAACTGATTTGAGCTAACCTGACTAGACTGGGGCACGTTTGACACTTAATTCAAGAAACGAATGAGCTATATCTTGGCTGAAAGTACAGTCCCTGGCTGACAAGGCTACCTGTAAAAGAAGACAGCTGATCATAACAATGCCATAACAGGGATCCTATGAGGGCCGACAAGGCCACCATGCTGTCTAGTGATAACTAAAAAGTAAATCACGCATTAAACTACTCTATGGCCGACAAGGCTGCCAACTAACAGCTAAATAAGGCCCCACACAACAACAAAGGAAATAAAGCATACACGGGCCCCACATGGCCAATAGAAACTAGCCACAGGGAGAATACAACAGTTTACAATCCTCTAGGAGTGATATAATGGTCGAAACAGGGCCCCGACCTACCCATAAATTGTACATCAAAAGTACTAACCTCTACTGACTTTCAACTTCGGAGGGAAGGAGATGAATAAACTACTGATTTCAGTTGGAGGCTAGGAACGTCTCGAAACGCATCTATCCGCACCTGTAAGCAAGTAATGCTGCTCCCCCGGTGGGCGTCACTATAACATGTATCGAATATGTAAGATAGAAAGATAATAACTAACTAGAAGCTGGTAAAATTGTAGTAATTAAAGGAAGAGAGTAAGGATTTAACCTGAATGCCTTCACTATCTGAATTATCTAAACAACAAGTCTATATAAGCAAACAAGAACATAATCGAGCCCCAATAAGCCTAGAAGGTACAAACAACACAGCAGAACCTACCTGGGCCCCCATAAGCCCTAACAAGTACAAACAAAGTCCACTCCTACTACCTGAGTACTAAGGATGGTGTGTATACTGTAACTCGCGATAGCCCTCATGGCCTTAATCTAGTGAAACTCATTACGGCCCTCACGGCTTCAATCTGATGGCACTCAATACGGCCCTCACGGCCTCAGTAAATGAAACTTTGTTTGGCCCTCGCGGCCTCAATAAATGAAACTCAAATAACCCTCACGACCTCAGTAAATAGAACTCTGTATGGCCCTCGTGAACTCAATAAATGGAACTCAAATGGCCCTCACAGCCTCAGTAAATAGAACTCTTTATGGACCTCGTGGCCTCAATAAATGAAACTCAAATGGCCCTTGCGACCTCAGTAACTGAAACTCTGTATAGCCCTCGCAGCCTCAATAAATGGAACTCAAATGGCCCTCGCGGCCTCAGTAAATAGAACTTTGTATGGCATAACATCTAACTACTCAACATCGAGGTAAGACCATTCTAGCTAGATTAACTCAGACAAAAATTACTATTTTGTCACTATAGGCTCAATTTAGTTTATAACTGCTGCCACCAATAGGTTTACTCAAAGTACTATAGATACCGGGGTCGTACTAACTTTACGACGAACGTAACTTGCCGAAGGGATAGCCTTACATACCTGGATTACCGATTTCTAATTAACTAGAGAGTTCCAATTCGTATTCAATAGCCATTTCCAATTACAATTGTATTACTAGGAGAATGAGACTAGTTTAATACTCAATTTGGCAAAAATGATAACTTTTAATAACAATATAGACTATACTTCAACTTGAAGAAATACGATCGAAAACGTATAATTTCCCCAGAGTTCAGAAGGGAGAAATGCTTACTTGAAGCCTATGATCGTATAGAAATTAGTTTGGAGCAATTCTGACAACTCTTACTCGGCGGGGTTACGATTCGCAGGGGGAATTTCATGAATCTAACTACGTAGTAATGATCCCTGCGGGCTTAAACTTCGATACCCGAAGTTAATTTGAATTTGGACGGTGTTTTGTAGCGTAAACGGATGAAAATTGGTTGAAACCTTCGTCTCTCTCGTTCTCTAGCCAAAACTTGTGAGGAAAATGAATTACAATTGAAATAGAAGGGCTATATATATGTTTTAGGGTGGTGGCAGGGGGGCACCCCGGGCCGCCCATCGCGCCAAGATACCCTCCTCGTCGCGCCCCTCACGCGCCAAGGGGCTGGCGAGCCGTGCTGCCCAAGGCGCTAGTGTGCTAGCGTGTTGCGCTGGCCCTTGCGGCCTGGCCTCACTCGATTCGACTTCCGAGGCTTCTCTACACGCGTCATACTCTCTTTATTTATCACAAATCCACATGTACGCTTACTAATCATTACGTTTTACTGGGTGTAACGGGAACGAATAATCCAAACTCTCGAGGACATGTTGAGAGCATGTGTGATGTACTTCAAAGGTAGTTGGGATGATCACTTGCCCCTAATCGAGTTTTCTTATAATAACAGTTATCGCTCCAGTATCCAGATGGCACCGCTCGAGGCTCTTTATGGGCGAAGGTGTAGATCGCCTATCGGTTGGGTTAAGGTTGGTGAGGCAGCAATGATAGGGCTAGATTCGATTCATGAGGCTATAGTTAAGGTTTAGTTGATAAGGGGTAGGCTAAAAACTGCTCAGAGTCGTCAGAAGCAATATGCTGATGTGAGGAGGATAGAGTTGGAGTTTGAGGTGAATGATTGGGTATTTCTGAAGGTTTCTCCCATGAAGGGAGTCATGCGGTTTGGGAAGAAAGAAAAACTCAGTCCCCGCTATGTTGGTCCCTACCGGGTTATAAGAAGAGTTGGTAAGGTAGAATATGAGTTAGACTTACCCTCAGAGTTATCTTCCATGCATCCTGTGTTTCATGTGTCGCTTTTGAAGAAATGTGTGGGGGACCCAGCCTTAGTAGTCTCGGTGGACAGTGTTGGAGTAAAGGATAGCCTTAGCTACGAGGAGGTTCCAGTCAAAATATTGGATCGTTAGGTTTAGAGGATGAGGAACAAAGAAGTAGCTTCAGTTACAGTATTATGGAGAAATCAACATGTTGAAGGAGCTACGTGGAATGCCGAAGCGGATATAAAGGCTAAATACCCACACTTATTTTCTATCGGCTCAGTTTCGACTTTAGGTATCAGTTTTTCTCTATGAATCCATTTAGTTTTCATGTTCAGTTCATGTTTTCCAGCTTCTTTTATGTGTATGGATGTGTATGTGAAGGATGAGATCAGTTCGGCTATGTGATATGAATCAGAGGTAGTCATTCCGTTAGTTTTCGGTTTAAATGATCAATATTTGAATATGATAATTGCATGTTTTTGTTTCCTTCTTGTTTCCAACATTTGAGGATGAATTTTCCCAAGGGGGAGATATTGTTATACCCCAGAAGTCCAAAGATTGGACTCGGGAGTTAAAACGAGGAAAATATAAGAGTGATATTGCAGACTCAAGACGAATCGTGGGATGACTTTTGCGGACATCCCACGAGTCGTCAGGTGAATCATGGGGAGGCCTAGGAGGAGTTTGGGATGTTGGAAGAAAGAGGGTCCCCACGGGCGTGGCAACGACTCATGGTCAGACCCTATGAGTCTTTAGGTCAGCCGTGGGGTGGGGAGAAAGAGAAGAGAAGAGAAAAGGACAGTACACTCAATGACTAGTGACCACGAGTCGTGGTCACCGTAATGAGTTGTTGTGTTGGCTGTTACGAGCCCAGGAGATCAGACAAGCAGTGTACTTGATGAGCTAGGTGACGAGTCGTTACCTTGGACCACGAGTCGTTAGGTCGTCCGTTAGGACCACCTGGCAGTAATTTTCTGCGAATTTAGTAAGGGCCTTTTCGTAATTCCTAAGTTCCTAAAGCCTATACTACGTCGTTTAAGACTCATTTTAGTGAGTTTTAAGAGGGGAAAACCTATTCTAAGATTATTCCTTTCATGCATGCAAGCTTGAGAGGTTGAAGGGGTGATCTAGAGCAATTCTCCAAGGTTTTCATTCAAACCCTTCTTGGGAAATCAGAGGAGTGGGAGAATAAATCCCTTCTAGGTATGTAGAGTTATGAGTGGGTGTCTTCTTCCACACCCATGCCCAGTTTCTGTCAAAATATGAGAATTTCCTATGATCAAGGATGGAGTTTCTACCCAAATACATGAATCTTCAATTTCTTTACATGGGTATGCATTGATTATGATTTTATTATGAAATTGTAAAGCATGTGCTGATTTTATAATGATTTCAACTAAAAATTATATTTCTAGCCTTATGAATGTGGAAGCCCATTGATGATATGATTATGAAAAGTGAGATTTGTGAAGCAGATGTGATAATGATGAGATATTATGATGAAAAACAGATTTGAAGCTACCCATGTATATAAGTATGTTTTTGATGAGAATTGAGTATTTCTAAGTATGATAAAGCTTTGAGCAATGCCTACTTGTTAAGTTTAGATGATGATTTTCCCAAACTAAGCTTACCACATTGTTTTGGTTCGAAGCCTCCCAAATTTTATATTCTAGCTTATGGTATCTTTTGAATTAAGTCTTCCTATTCATAGCTTACCACATGGTTTTTGGAGCAAAGGCTCCCATGTACTTTTTCAGCTTGTGGTATGTTTTGAACTAAAGTTTCTCATATGCATGATTTCGTATTTGAGATGTCATTGATCATTGAGCTTCGTCCATGGACGATGTTGAGCTTTGTTATATATGATGTAGAGCATATGCATGTTTTTAAGAGAAGAGTCTAGCACCGAGCGTCTTAAGGGTCGATTACCCTATGCCATAGACCCCTTCTTTCCTTCACTCAAAGGCACACCTTTTTCCTTGAACACTTCAGTCAGAAAGAATCCATACGCTAATCCATGAGCACCCTTTTCTGGGGTTATCACTTGAGTAATGTGTTTGAGCATCAGCAAGGGAATATTCACCTTCTAATTTGTGTCAATCATTTCCATCAACCCAAGATTCCTATAGGATCCCTCATGTCTTCTCTCAGTTTGAGGAAGTAGACACTTGTTTACCAACCTGAAGAGCAACTTGTGCTCACTCCCAATTTCCCCTTTTAGCACTAGTCTTGACCCACTAGTAACTCAACCTTGTGTGAATTTTGTTGTGAGTGAACAGTATGAGGATTTTTCTTTGTTATATTCTGCATAACCAACAATAGCAATATGAAGAATTTCCCCTAACACATCCGCTAACAGCTCAAATTGATTCCCATGAACATGAGACTTCACTCTCCCTTTGTCTTCCACTTCAAGATTCACATAGAACTTCACAACCTCTCCCTCGTGAACAAAAGGCATTGGGCACACAAGTAGATATTGCTAACCCTATAACCTCAACTTCTCCACTAGATTCACTATACCAGGTTCATTCAAAACTGATTCATCTATAATCCTTCCTTTAAGTGCCTTTTGAGAGCCATAGTACCTATCCTTCTCTAGGAATAGAAATTTTTCAAGGTTCTTGTTGATCTTTAAATAGGACTTTCAGAGGACCCTAATCCATATGCATTAAAGGATTGCCCCTTTCTTCTTTTATATGTGGGTGGAGCAGATAAGGGTGGTGCAGATTTTGAACCCTCAATTGCATCATTGCTTTCCTCCAAGTTGATAAGAACATGGTTTTGCTCTATAGCTTTTTTTCATTTCCCTTTTCTTGTCTTTTCCGCTTGTTCGATTTTGAGTCTGTCACCATCAATTTCTAAATAGAACTTCTAGCTCTAGGTTTTCTTACAGGAGTGGGTTTCACAACTATATGCTTTCTAGCACTGGTAGCTGATCTTGGGCAGATTTATATGCCCAAGTGATACTCAAACGTATCATTTTCGTCTTGTTTGTTATGCAATGTGTATACATTTTCATGTAATTGGTAATAAAATGTGGATTTATACTAACCAACATGATTAGCATTGTTTTGCAGGTAAAACATGATTTTTAGGAGCTAAAATGCATGTTGGAACAATATCGGAGTTGGACTTGGATGTGAGCATGGAAAAGACATTGGAATGCGCAATGCAAAGGGGCTCCGCGATGGAGCCGTGCCACGCTACCATCGCGGAGGCACACTGCCTGGAGGGTGATTTAATTGGCAATTTCCAGTGAAGCCTCGCGACAGCTCCGTGGCACGGAGATAAGCCTCCGCGTTGGCCTCCGTGCCACGTTGAGGCTATATTCCCGGACCCTGGATTTCCAGCGAGGGTCCGCGTCCATGCCGTGTCACGGAGGCAGTGCTCCACGTTGGCCTCCGTGACACGTTGCTTGTTATTCCGGGAAAATTCCCAATAGTATAAATAGAACACTTAGGCTTATTTTTAAAAAATTCAGACTTGGTGGAGCAAGGACGCGGGTTAGAGGCAGTTGAGGAACGAAAAAGCTAAGGGTTTTTCTCTCTTTCTTTCTTCTTTCAATCAATTGTTTGTATGATTAACACTTGTTTTAGGATGATTAATCCACAAATGAGTGGCTAATTCTCTTCCTTGCTGAGGTTGTGAACAATGGTGATGAATTTTGATTATTGAATTGTATGGTTTTTCATCTTCTTCTTCTATGTTGTTCTATTAATTCTTGTTTCTACTGCATTAGTGTGTGGCCGACATTAATGTACATCTAAAAAGTCCAATTTCACTCGAGAGAGCAAGAAATTGGAAAGTTGTGAATTAATAGGGTATTGTTCTTAACTTGATTTGGGAAAATTGGGTTTTGATGTGCTTTCCTGATAGAAATATACTTGAAAGCCGTATTAGTCAATTTAGGAACCGGAATTGTATTGCTAGGTCATAAATTGCATTTGATCACAGAAATGTAGACGGATGGTTTATGATTCTAAAGTGAGATTAAATACGAGAGTTTTAATCTCTAGGCTAATGTTCTTGGCTAGCAACTAGAAGAGAAGAATAACCGAATTATGATTATAATCAAGTTCATTACTTGTTCTCAACCTTGGCATGCTCATATCCATAGTTTCAATTCACAGTAAATATTTGTTAATAGTTTTAGTATATAATTTATAAACAAAAATTATTTAGGTTTTGGTTACGTTGTTGTCAGCATATTTAGAAGTAAGATAGAATATAGTATACTTGAGCAATTTTACTTATCCAGAGTCTCCCTGATTCGATACTTGGCTTACTTAGCCACTTTATTACTTGTTTGACCACGTGCACTTGCGTGTCGGTTTTTAACCTATACAGAACCAGCCGGACAAGTTTTTGGCGCCGTTGCCGGGGAGACTAGCCAATTGGTGATATTGTGTTAAGTGTAAATTTACTGTATTTTTGTTTTATTTTCTTAAGTGTTGACAACTTGGTCTTAGCATGTATTTTGCAGACTTGATTTCTGTGAACACTGGCAAAGGACAAGGAGCTGGTGGAATCTTACTTAGATCCTGAACGTCAATTTCATAGTAAACACAGAGAAGCTCTACAAAAGAAGCTGCAGTTGCTCAGACAGACTATAATGGAGCAACAAAATCCACCGGTTGTGAGGGCAGTGTTAGTGCCCGACGAAGCAGCAGCAAGGCCGGTTCGCGAGGTGGCAATCCCACATGCCAACAATGTACATTCAAGTATCCGCAAACCAGAGCCTGGAGGGAGATTTGAATTAAAGCATAATATGGTGCAACTTTTGCACACAAGCGGGCAATTTACCGGTCTCCCTCATGAAGACCCACAACAACATCTCAGAATTTTTTGGAGATAAGTGACACTTATATACTCGCTGGAGTGTCACCTGATTATGTTTGGCTCACCCTATTTCCGTTTTCCTTACTTGGTGAAGCCAAGAGGTGGTTAAAAGCTGAACCACCAAATTCTATATCAACGTGGGATGATCTTGCACGGAAGTTTTTGATAAGATTTTTTCCCTCTGGTAAAACAGCCAGACTTAGAAGTCAAATTCTAAGTTTCAAACAGAGGGAGGGAGAAAATTTGTATCAAGCTTGGGAAAGATTTAAATCCATGTTGCGGGACTGTCCTCATCATCATCAGTCCAATGAGGTGTTGGTACACACATTTATTGAGGGTTTGGAACCCCATACTAAAATTCTTTTAGACTCAGCAGCTGGAGGGCAAGCGCTGGAAAAGACTTATGAGGAGCTGTACACTTTGCTCAACCGAATTTCACAGGGCAATCCAAAATGGAATGCAGATTCATCTCGAGGTGGAGCAAGGAAAGCAGCAGGAGTGCTTGAAGTGGATGGATTTACAGCTATCGCTGCATAGATAGCTGCCTTGAAGAATCAGTTAAACAACCACTTCAGCAATATGAACTTGAACCAGCCGTCAGCTTCAGTCAATGCGGTCCAGCAAATGTGGTGTGAAGTGTGTGGTAGAAGTGAGCACTCAGCTGAGTGTTGTGGAGCAAACCCAGATTCGGTTAACTTTGTGGGCAATGCACAAAGAAATCAGCAGCAGTTTGGTAGTGGCTACAACTCAAATTGGAGGAACCATCCAAATTTTTTGTGGGGTAGCAACAACCAACAAGGCCAAAGTTCGAGTCAGTGTATGCACAGTAATCAAGGAGGGCAACAGAACTACCAATCCCAATTCAGAAATCACAATGCCCCTCCTCCACCACCATCACCTACCATTGAGGAGATGTTCAAGACCATGATCGCTAATCAGGCGCAATTGCAGGCTGACTATGTTAAATTGGTAGCCGAAGTGAAGAATAATCAATTAGCGACCAAGGCTCTTGAGTATCAATTTGGGAAATTTGCTAGTGCCCAAAACACAAGACCCAGAGGAGGAGTGCCTAGCGACACGGATCCTAATCCGAAGCAGGTGAATGCAGTGACCACGAGGAGTGGTTTGCAGTTGAAGGAGGTGGAACCGAAAAGACTGCCTCAAAAGTTAGGAGCAGCAGATGTTGAGGGAGAGAAACTTGCGGATAAGGGGAAGACCAAAGAAGCAGAATCAGAAAGACCTCCACCCCCGTTCCCTCAACGACTCAAGAAACACAAAGAGGAGGCGTGTTTCAAGAAATTTATGGAGGTGCTTAAACAGGTACATGTTAATTTACCTCTTGTTGATGTCTTGTAGGGAGTGCCAAAATATGCTAAATATATTAAAGACATCGTGGCCAACAAAAGTCGTCTGACTGAGTATGCCACGGTAGCTTTGACGGAGGAATGCACTTCCCGAATCCAGAATAGACTGCCCACGAAGCTGAAAGGCCCTGGAAGTTTTACTATCCAGCTTACAATTGGGCAGAGTATCCGAGCTTGTGGATTATGTGACTTGGGGGCTAGCATAAATATGATGCCATCTTCGGTATTCAGAAAGTTAGGTCTAGGGAGTCCTAGACCTACAACCGTAATCTTGCAGCTAGCAGACAGATCCTTAGCTATACCGGATGGCATTGTTGAGGATGTGCTTGTGCAAGTCGGCTCCCTTATTTTTTCGGTCGATTTTATTGTTCTGGATTTTGAACCAGATGCTGAAGTCCCATTTATTTTGGGACGACCCTTTTTGGCAACCGGAAAAGCATTAATTGACGTAGCTGCGGGTCAACTTACAATGCGAGCACATGACAAGGTAGAAGTGTTCGATGTGTACAAAGCACCCAAGCTCCCGATGGTAAATGAGGAACTCTCGGTGATCAATGTGATTGATCATGGGAAGGCTAATCAAATGAGTGAATCCCGAGAGTTGATAGGAAGACCACCTGATAAGGTTGAGCACTACTGGGGGGAGGACAATGATCGTGAAAAATTGTCCATCACCCTAGTAGATAATTGAGCATAAAGGACGTCGAGCCGCGACGGTAAACCAGGCGCTGCACGGGAGGCAACCCGTGAAAAATAATTTTTCTTTTGTTTAGTAAAGTGTAAATAGTTTCTATTTTAATTTTCTTTTTATTGATTTAGTACAAATTTTTCGTTTTAGTTAGTATTTTTCATTTTAGTTAGGAAAATCTATTAATCTAACCAATTTTGTTTAGTAAGGTGATTTTCAGGTCAAACGGAGAAAAATATGCATGGAATCGGGAAGGGAAAGGCAAGGTATGAAAAAATGAATAAAATGAAGAGACAGAGCACTGGGGCGATGGCTCCGTGTCACGGAGGAAGGGCTCCGCGTTACCCTCCGTGACACGTTGAGGTTAAATCTGAATTTTTTAAAAAAATTCCAGTGAGCCATCGCGTTGGCTCCGTGTCACGGAGGAGGGGCTCCGCGTTACCCTCTGTGACACGTTGCCCTATATTTAGTGCCGGGTCACACCGGGTTGCCGGGTGACCCGCGTGTTTTTCTTCTTTTTAACCCCGATTTTTGCTCTTTTTTCCCCATTTCCTCTCTTCTCTGCGACCAAACACCTAGATTCCCTCTCCCAACCAATGTGCCACGCTACTAAGCAAACAATTTGTCAAGTTTCTTCAGTTATTCAACGTAAAGGTATGTTTTCCTCGTTTCTCTCAAGTTTTTGTCGATTTTAATTGAATTTGAGCATGGGAGGTGAGATAAATCACCCTAATTAGCAATTTAGCATAATATTGAATTATTCTTTGATTGATAGATGTTCGGAATGTTGTAATTAGCGTTTGAACTTGTCGATTGCGTGAATGATTCGAATGTGATTGTAAAATTGAATTCTAGGGCTTGGGTTGTTGAAATCGAATTGGGTAACTTGCTAAATTGGTGAATTATATGCCGGGGTGTGTTTGTGAATTGAGACAAGTCATTGTAAATATTGTTTGAAGGTAATAGACGACGAATTCTCTGTTTTTGGGAAAAGGTGAAAATTGTTCAAATTGGTTTGATTATTTGGATTCGTATGTATATAGAATTTTTGTCGTTGTTTTTGTTTGTTGTTTTAGTTGCTAAGTGCGATGGTTTAATTGCTAGCGATAGTAGGATTGGGATTAGCTGTATGAAGTCTGAGTAGTACGCTAAAAGTTACACTGTCGAATTTTTTGTAAACGCACTAAGCAATAAAGTGTATAGTTGTTTGTTTTAGTGTAAATAAAGTGATCCTTGCCGTAGTATCGTAAAAGTAGCTAAGGACTAAGTGTGGGGTAAACTTAGTTTAACCCGACCTTAGCCGAAGTTAACATGTATTTAGCTTGACTTTGTGCTTGTTTATTTATGTGACAGGTACAATGGCAAGTAGGCAGGATAAGGGTAAAGGTGCTTCTATTTCAGGAACCGGGAGAAAACGAATGAGATTGGGCACTGCAGTCCCAGCTGCACCAGCTGTTCCACGCGGCCAGCGCCGCCAATACGGAACGAGGTGGGTGACCGATGAAGGGAAGAAGTGGTACGCTAAACATAAGGAGAATAAGTACTTCCCTGAGGAGCATATTGCACGGGAACCACTAGCATAGGAGTTCCCCCGTATTGTGCAGAGAATCGAGGCAGCTGGGCTCAGCTTCATATTTTAGGAGCCCAAGGAGTGCAACCTACACTTAGTACGGGAGTTCTATGCAAATTGGAACCCGGCCATCAGAAGCCACACAATAAAAATCAGAGGGCAGATTGTCACTCTGGAACCCCAGCAATTAAATGCCATCGTTGGAGCGCGGGACACAGACGCCCACGTTCTCCGCCAGCTGAACATCACCCCACCATACGCCGACATCAGACGCACCTTGTGTGGGGCTCGATCCACAGCCCGATGGAGCAGACATAAGGAGAGGGGTTACTACCAGACTCTGCCTTATTCGCAGATGAACAGGGAGGCCAGAATATGGCTGAAAATAGTGTGTTCATGCTTGATCCCGGGGGTTCACATGACGGATGTGACCCGGGACCGTGTCTGCCTGGTGTATGCCCTTATGAAAGGGCTGGAGATTAATGTTGGGGCAGTTATCATATCCGCCATGAAGAGAGCCCGACTACACCAGGGCCACAGATATGGGTTCGGCGGACTCATCACCACCTTTCTCCGGGGCCTCGACTTCGAGGAAGAGGCTTTGGACTACATCCCACAGTTGGATCGGAGGGCCCTTGATGTGGCAAAAACTAAGGCCCCCGACACCACACACGGGCCAGTGCTGACACTGGGCGAGCGACATGCTCGTAACGATCAGTACATGGCACGAATGTTTGGTATGCAAATGCTTCAGCTCCGGATTGGTGGGAGACCAGCCACGGAGGATGAATTATGGCAGCTGGAGCTGGATTACCCATTTGGCGAGAACGCCAGAGCTTTGTGCCGGGTGGGGCCAGCCTTCGTTGAGCCCACTGACGATGATGTCCCCACGGACGAGGAGACACGTCGGGAGGACTCCGATGTGGAGTCCGATGACGACGATGGAGGTGACTCGAACATGGGCGACGAGGCAGCAGCACCAGATGAAAAAGTCAAATATTTCGACTGATCAGGGAGTTCCACCACCCAAAATTTTTGTGATTTTTAATTTTTGTGAACACTGGGGACAGTGTTCGATTTAAGTGTGGGGTGGGGAGTAGCTAGGTGCTGGGACCTGGGCTAATCTGATGTATGTTTTTCCTTTGTTTTGCATGTATGTTTTTTATGTTTCCCTGTGGTTGTGAACTGATTTGTGTTGTATCTATATATATTTTTGTGGTAAATGATGTGTGTTGTGAAAGGTTGCGGTTGCCAGTACAAATTTTGTAAATTTTCTAAATATTTTTTTCTTTATCGAAATGATCGATAATTTTCAAAATTTTGCGAAAATGTTTTGTACATATTAAAATATTTTGTAAATACTTTTCCATCGAAATGATCGATGTGTTGCAAAATTTTTCAATTTTTATTTTTTATTTTTGGGTTTCTCGGAGTTTGTTTTCGGTTCTTTTACCGAGAATAGTCCCATTGAACCGAAGTCATAGTTAGTGACCGTTCCCTATGATGGATGGATGACGACCGTCTTAAGGGAAATGTAGTCGGTAGGAGTAGTGATTTTAATTTATTTTAAGTTTTTTTCTTTGGTGGATTGCATCACTGAACCTGTAGTTACTATCTGGTTGTGAAATTTTGGTTGCGTGTTGTAACTGATGTTCAAAATGTAAAAGTGATTCGTTTGAAAGCATGCAATTTTGTAAATATGTTGAGATACCCAGGCTGTAAAATTCGATTCGGTGTGATTGAGGCTTAATTTTTTAAATTCATGTAATTGGTTAATTAAAGAGTCTGTGAATGCATCTTGAATCGAGCATGTGCATGAAGTGTGAAGTGAGGTATTGTTATTCCATGCTATTGTGAAGTGTCTAGAACTTGCCTGGTGTGTGGACAAAACGAAATGAAGGAGGTGTAGTGTTAGAAAGGATGTAGGCATTTCTTTGTTTTTAACCGAGAGTTTCTATATTTTTTTTTCTTGTCATACTCTCATTTTTATGTGACTGTATACCCTAGTCAGCCCGTTGAGCCTTTAGCCGATTATTTCTTTCTTTTGTCCAAAAATGTATAAAGTAATCTTTATTCTTTCTTATCATGAGCCGTAAAGTCTATACAAAACTCTTAAGCGCTTAAGAAGAACAGAAAAATTTTTCCAAAGTGTCAAAGAGTGAGAATAGTGGAAAGAAAAAGAAAAGCAGAGTGAGGAAAGAAAAGAAGAGGTTGAAGAGGCACTTGTTATAATGAAATGATATTGAGGGTACATGAAAACCCTTTGTATTGTGTCAAGTGTGTTGGATGAAATGGGCAGTACGAAAGTAAACAAGCATGAAGGGGATGATGAAAAAAAAGAAAAGAGAGAAACAATGTCCATGAGTCGATGGGAATGTGTTGAAAAGGCGCTTAAGGATGCTAGTGACTATTATTGGCTAATCCAATATATACTAGTTCCATAGCTTCCATTACAACCCATTAAATTCCTACTTGATCTTACATTGCATTTCTTTATATTAGTGGAGTAATACACTAAAGGCAAGCCTATGGGTCATGACATGATGCATGTGAATTCTTTTGGGAGAGAGAGTGAAATTAATTTCTACATGACCCTACTTGAATGTTTGTGTGTTGCATGAACATAAAGGGGAAGATTCTCTTGAGTTGTGAGGGCACATGTTTGATGAAAGATTGATTTTCGTGTTGGATATCTTGATTAGCTGATTTGCATGAGTTTGCCGATATCAAGAGTCGATTCTTAAAGGCTAGGAAGTCTTGATGTATTAAAGGTCATTGCATTGTTAAGACCATGCATGTTTTCTTGATGATTTACAATATTGAATGATCGGTATGACCGTAGCATAAATTGTCGCACCATAGTGGCGAAGGTTGGGATGTAATTTGCATGAGTTGTGTATGTGTTGTTCGAGGACGAACAAGGATTTAAGTGTGGGGTAAGTGATCTTGGGCAGATTTATATGCCCAAGTGATACTCAAACGTATCATTTTCGTCTTGTTTGTTATGCAATGTGTATACATTTTCATGTAATTGGTAATAAAATGTGGATTTATACTAACCAACATGATTAGCATTGTTTTGCAGGTAAAACATGATTTTTAGGAGCTAAAATGCATGTTGGAGCAATATCGAAGTTGGACTTGGATGTGAGCATGGAAAAGACACTGGAATGCGCAATGTAAAGGGGCTCCGCGATGGAGCCGTGCCACGCTACCATCGCGGAGGCACACTGCCTGGAGGGTGATTTAATTGGCAATTTCCAGTGAAGCCTCGCGACAGCTCCGTGGCACGGAGATAAGCCTCCGCGTTGGCCTCCGTGCCACGTTGAGGCTATATTCCCAGACCCTGGATTTCTAGTGAGGGTCCGCGTCCACGCCGTGGCACGGAGGCAGTGCTCCGCGTTGGCCTCCATGACACGTTGCTTGTTATTCTGGGAAAAATTCCCAATAGTATAAATAGAACACTTAGGCTTATTTTTAAAAAATTCAGACTTGGTGGAGCAAGGACGTGGGTTAGAGGCAGTTGAGGAACGAAAAAGCTAAGGGTTTTTCTCTCTTTCTTTCTTCTTTTAATCAATTGTTTGTATGATTAACACTTGTTTTAGGATGATTAATCCACAAATGAGTGGCTAATTCTCTTCCTTGCTGAGGTTGTGAACAATGGTGATGAATTTTGATTATTGAATTGTATGGTTTTTCATCTTCTTCTTCTATGTTGTTCTATTAATTCTTGTTTCTACTGCATTAGTGTGTGGCCGACATTAATGTACATCTAAAAAGTCCAATTTCACTCGAGAGAGCAAGAAATTGGAAAGTTGTGAATTAATAGGGTATTGTTCTTAACTTGATTTGGGAAAATTGGGTTTTGATGTGCTTTCCTAATAGAAATATACTTGAAATCCGTATTAGTCAATTTAGGAACCGGAATTGTATTGCTAGGTCATAAATTGCATTTGATCACAGAAATGTAGACGGATGGTTTATGATTCTAAAGTGAGATTAAATACGAGAGTTTTAATCTCTAGGCTAATGTTCTTGGCTAGCAACTAGAAGAGAAGAATAACCGAATTATGATTATAATCAAGTTCATTACTTGTTCTCAACCTTGGCATGCTCATATCCATTGTTTCAATTCACAGTAAATATTTGTTAATAGTTTTAGTATATAATTTATAAACAAAAATTATTTAGCTTTTGGTTACGTTGTTGTCAGCATATTTAGAAGTAAGATAGAATATAGTATACTTGAGCAATTTTACTTATCCAGAGTCTCCTTGGTTCGATACTTGGCTTACTTAGCCACTTTATTACTTGTTTGACCACGTGCACTTGCGTGTCGGTTTTTAACCTATACAAAACCAGCCAGACAGTAGCATTCTTGGTGATCAATCTTTCTAACCTAGATTTGAGGGTAAGATTGTCATCTGAGTCAGTAACATCCTTTTCCCACATTTTTCTTTATCAAAAGAAGAATCCCCTTTTTCACATTCACCTTCAGAATTTCCCAAATCACTGATCTTCTCTCCTTCGTCTGCATTTAGATTATAGTGAAGGAAGCTCTCCTTCTGAGTAGCCTCTCTAGATGGAGGTTTAGAATTAGTAGTTTCTTGGTTAAGATTTTTAGATGTAGGATTTTTAGGAGTGGATTCTTGAAGTTTTTCCATTGAATGAGGATTGGAAGAATGTTCTCCCTAAGTCTGTAAAGGGGAGCTTGGGGAACTGATGTCGTCTTCATCAGAGTAATCAACAAGTGAGAGTTTTGAACTGGAGGAAGCCATGAAATGGGATAATGGCAATGTGGAAAAGAAAAACTTCAAGAGAGAGGAAGAAAAATTGTAGATCTGTAGATGACCCTAATCCCTAATGATGACTACCTTTTCTATAGAATAGATTTGGGAAGTGGGAATGACTATGAAGAAGTGGGAGAAGATGTGATGTAATTGATAAGTTTCAAGGCTGACAGTTATCATGATATAATTGACACCTTCGCTGAGTTTTAGGATAATGACGGTGCACGATTAAAGGCTTAATTTTGTCCCACCAAAAAAAAATTATTTGCTTTGCTTTGTGAAGTAAGGCATGGACAATTTGGGTTGAACAGTTCAGCATGTGATCACACTTGCAATATTACACATGATTGAGTTATACAAAGATGTACCTTTTAGCTTATACAAGGGACATGGTTCCTCCTGTATTTCTCCCGTTATGACTTTCCTTTGCAATATTTAGAAAGTAAGGGTACCATCATAAGTTCCTATTCCATCCAACTGTTGCTTGCTTGAGGTGTGTACCTGGCTAGAAATATGACACTGGATTAAACACTTTTATTGCTTGAGTACATGATAAACATAAGAACAAACACTAATCATAGTCAACATGGGAGGTAAAAAGGAGTTGAATTTATCAGAGCTTGATAAGTCCTACCTCTACATGAATCATTTCATATGGCTCTCTTTCCAATGCTTTCATGAATATATCCACCACTTGATCCTCTATGATGCAAAAATTCACTAAAATATTGCCATTTTCTGCATTGTCCCTTAAGAAGTGCTAACGACCATCAATGTGCTTAGTTATTTTGTGGTGTACCGGAATTCTTTATCATGTTCAAAGCACTAATGTTATCGCACATGATAGGAATGCACTCAGTTTCAACTCCATAGGCTTCCAACTATTGTTTGATCCATAATAGTTGGGCACAGCATGATGTTGTGGACATGTATTCTACCTCAGCAGTTGAAAGTGCCACTAAATTTTTTTTCTTGGTTTCCCATGAGATTAAGCAAGGTCCTAAGAAATGTGCCATCCTAGAAGTACTTTTCTATATTTACCAAAACTCCTGCATAGCCATCATCTACATATCCAATGAGTTTGAACAAGTCACTGATAGGGTACCATAGAACCCGGTCCATTGTTCCTTTCAGATATCATAAAATGCATTTGATAGCCTTCAAGTGAGATTCCTTTGGATTAGACTGAAATCTTACACACAACCCTACATTGAAGACTATATTTGGTCTGTTGGAGGTTAGATATAGTAATAAGCCAATCATTCCCTTGTACTTTGTTTCTTTGACCCTTGGATCAAGTTCAACCATATCCAATCAAGTAATGGTTGCAATAAGAGTATTATTGGTTTTGAAATTCTCCATATCATATTCATTAAGTAGTTCCTTGATGTATTTCTGTTGATGGATAGCAGTTCCTTCTTTCATCTGCTTGATTTGTAAACCTAAGAAGTAATTTAGTACACCCATGATACTCATTTCGAACTCACTCCTCATAAGTTTCACAAAATCACTACACAAGTTTTCATCTGTGGACCTAAAGTTGATGTCATCAACATATCTTTGAACAATCAGCAGGTTGTTCCCCCTTTTTCTTAGGAACAGAGTGTTGTCAATTTTTCCTCTATGATACCCATGATCTAGCAGGAACTTCAACAACCTGTCATACCAAGCTCTGGTTGCTTGTTTGAGCCCATATAATGCCTTATATAAGTTATACACATGCTTTAGTTGTTCATGATCCTCAAATCCAGGTGGTTGTTTCAAATAGACTTCTTCTTGGAGATACCCATTCAAGAATGCAGTTTTAATATTCATTTGATACAGTTTGAACCTCACGTGCACAACAAAAGCTATGAGCATTCTTATTGCCTCCATTCTTGCAACTGGTGTGAAGGTCTCATAATAATCAATGTCTTCTTCTTGATTGTAACCTGGAACAACTAGTCTGTCTTTGTTTATGACTATTGTTCCTTGATCATCCAGTTCATTTCTATAAATTCACCTTAAACCAATTACTACTTTGTTTTTGGGGCGGGGGACCAGGTTCCACACTCTGTTGCATTTGAATTGTTCTAGTTCTTCTTGCATGGAGTTTATCCAGTCTAGATCTTGAAGTGCCTCTTTCATATTTTTGGGCTCAATTTCGAAGAGATAAGATATAAAAGCACATATGTTTCTCACTCTGGACCTAGTCTGGACACCAACGTCAAGAGGTGTGAATATGTTCTAAATAAGATGAGAGCCTTTATGTTTCCAATTACTTGCTGGTGCATTCTGTTGCTCTGTATCATCTGATGAACCAGGTACATTTGTGTGATATGTTAGACCAGTAGTGGATTCTGGATCTTTGGCATTTGGCTGATCAATAGAGTTTGAAATATCCTATCTTTCATTCTCATTAGGTGTACCAGGTTCCTCCTCTATATTTGTAATAGGTGCTAGTCCAATCTCTTCTATGTCTTCCTGATTTTTCAACCCTTCAAGTGCATTTTGTTCATCAAATATCACATGTAAACTCTCCTCAACACAGTTGGTCCTCTTGTTTAGAAACTTTGTAGGCTTTTCTTTGAGATGAGTAACCCAGAAAGATTCCTTCATAACTCTTTGCATCAAATTTTCCCAAGGCATCCTTACCATTGTTATGCATATAGCATTTGCACCCAAAAGCTATGCGATATGCTAGATTTGGTTTTCTCTCCTTCAACAACTCATAGGGAGTCTTGTCCAGCAATGGTCTGATCATACATCTATTGATCAGATAACAGGCTATATTTACTGCCTCTACCCAATATCATTGAGAGAGTCCACTTGCTATCAGCATCGTCGTAACCATATATTCCAGACTCCTGTTCTTCCTTTCCACTACTCCGTGCTGATGTGTGTCCTTGGTGCAGAAAAATTATGATTTATTCTAGCTGAGGAGCAATACTCTAGGAATTTTGTATTCTCAAACTCAGTTTCATGATTAGATTGATGCTTACTACTTCACTGTTCATTTTCTTTTGTCCCTTGTTTAGCAAATATGGTGAAGAATTTAAAAGTTTCATCCTTGGATGCTAAGAACAGTGTCCAGGTGAACCTGGTGTAGTCATCAACTATCACAAATACATATTTCTTTCCTCCTCTACTAGTCACTCTCATTGGTCCACACAGATTTATATGAAGTAATTATAGATATTTGGAGCTGCTAACCATCTTCTTTGGCTTGAATGATGACTTCACATGTTTTCCCTTTACACACGCTTCACATATCACATTTTTCTTAAACTTGGTTTTAGGCAATCCAGAACCAATTCCCTTCCAACCAGTTTATTCAAATAAGAGAAACTCGCATGTCCCAGTCGTTTGTGACAAAATAAGGAGTTATCCAAGGTAGCACTTAGAAAAGTGAGTTCTCCTCCAATTTGATCCAAAATATTTGCTTTGTATACGTTTTTGTGTCTCATTCCTCTCAGCACCAGGTTCCCAGAAGCAATACTTGTCACTTTACAATCAGCTGACATGAATAAAAATTATTCCCTTCGTCACACATTTGGGATATATTAAGAAGATTGTATTTGAGCCCTTTCACGTAGTACACATTATCAATAGCTTGAGACATTGATTTTCCAACCATACCGATTCCAAAAATTTCTTCTTTTTTTCAATTTTCAAAAGCAACATTTCCAGCCTTATGTTTCGTGAGTGAGAGAAAGTTTTCTATCATTCCTATTATGTGTCTGGAACACGCACTGTCCATGTACCCAGTTGACTTCTTTGCTCTCACTTTCACTTGCACAAGTAGAAAAGGTTATTTTTGGTTACCCAAATTAAGTTAGGTCTTTTTTTGTTAATAAAAGGATGGATAAGGTCTCTTTTGGCCCAAAAAGGTAATGCACTTGACCTTCTACTTATCTTGTGTTTCTTAAGTGGACCAGGTTTCTGGAAGGATGTTGTATACCTTGGATTATTCCTGCATATCTGTTATACCCCGTAAGATGTTAGAGGCTAGTGCATATGCGCGTGGGCTTGTGGTGAGCCATGAGAGCTTGACACGTGCGGGAAGAACCTCGGAGGCAGGACGAGCGAGGAAATCATCGAGTGGATTAGAAGGGTCGGGCGAGGCCAAGCCGCGAGGCACCGGCCTTCCATGCGCGATGGGCAGAGCGAGGCGCCAGCCTTGCCTGCGCCATAGGCAGTGCGAGGCGCCGGCCTTGCATATGCGCTGGGCAGCGGGAGGCGCAGGCCTTGCCTGTACAAGGCACCCCCCGCCACTGCCCTATGCCTATATATAAGTTTCCTTTGATGAAATTAAATCATTTACAAATGTTCCTTGTCCAGAATCGAGAGGATACGCAACTTTCATCCAAATTTCATCAAATTACGCCGTCAAATGTTGTCCAAATGCAAATTAACTTCGAGTAACAAGTTCTAGGCCTATGGAAAGCATCTCTGCAGAGTTATTTCTTGAAAATTCGCTCGGCATACCAGAACCCCGCCGAGTAAAGGTTGTCGGAATTACTCCAAATTGAATCATAAACGGCCACAGGCAATAGGTAAGCATTTCCCTCTTCTAAACTCTTGAGAAATTATGGCTTTTTGCCCGAGTTAAATAAATTTGAATTATAGTTATTATTATTATGGAAAGATACCGTTGTTTGCCGAATTTAGTATTCAAAATAGCCCTATTCTCTCAGCGAAAGGGCTACAATTGAGTGGAACCGCCGGTTATAGGTTGACACCCATCAGTTAAGTGAGAATTGGCATCAGGGGTATATTACGGCTTATCCCTTCGGCAAGTTATTCTCGTTTTATAATGATACGACCTATGTTGTGATTAGTTGTTGTCCATAGATTATGAGTATATATGTTGTGATTAGCTATTGTCCGTAGACTACGATCATACAGATTGTGGTTAGCTTCTAGAAAGTGTATTGAGAGTATATTGCAGTATCCTTCATCCGGAAAGAGTATGTTAAGTGTGACTCATGCTGGGAGCGTCACAGAAACTCCTATGTTCTTCTATTCACAGTACTAGTAGAATTCAAATGTTTTATTGTAATCCCAAAGGCCTTAAAAGTTTATGGTTAGCTGTTGGACCTGATCTAAGTTGGAAAACATCAGGTGCAGAGGGGTGATATAACTTTCAGTTTGACGCATATATTGTCAGTAAAGCTCACCCAGAGACCATTGGCATAACTTGATCCTCCAGGGCCAGAATTTGAATAAGATGGTTTTACTCTAGAGTCAGTGGCACCTGGATTGCCCAGTGGAATGAGTAACAGCCTACATGCAGTTAGCCACTACTAGTGTCTATTAGTTGCAGTCGACTTAGTGTTTGTCATACAGGTCACCCAGGAAGTCATCCAAGTTATACGAGTCATATAAACCCGTGGGTACACTAAGGAGGGAACCTTATTAGTAGTTGGATGTTGGGCCAACGCCCCAGCCTTCTCGTATAGATACTCAGGTACAGGTTGTTATGAATGGCTAGGTCCAGGTAAACTTACCTACAAGGTTAGGAATCGCCAGAGAAGATATATAAAATCTAAATAGACCAAGTTATAATCTAAAGGACTAGAACCACAGTAGTACAATATTACCTGCAGGCTAAGAATTATAGTAAACCGCTTGGGGAAGGTTAGGGGCTGACTGCTCAGGAGCATGTCTGATTAAATTGCATCCCTACAGTTGTTCTAGGTGAAGAGACTAAATAGATGGTTTTCCGCGACCTTACGGTTCGCTTATGAGCTATCACTATCCTAGCATGACATTCAGAGCATCGTTAGGCCACTCCAGATCTCACCCTATCCGGTCTAGACTATTAGAGATTATGAACACTATCAGGATCCTTTGATAAGATATAGACACACGGGGTGTGCCTATTGACAGCTATACAGATTATCCTAGGGGCGAGTAGCAATCGCGGTAGGACTTAAGAGCAAGATACGCCTTCTGAGTAGCTAGGTTGAGACTAAAATGTAGTATATCGATTGGGATTGACCCCACCTAGTATAGCCTTTCGTTTACCAACTTCAAGGTTGCTAACTGTGTCATCGCCTACGGGGCTATTGATGGCTCAGAGGAGCTATATGATAATACCATTGCCTACGGGGCTATTGATTGCTCCGAGGAGCTATATGTTGTCCCAAGGGCCATATTACAGTCCATCCACAAATGAACTTTTATTGTTATTTCTTACCAACATCACTGACTCTCCGTTGAGCCTTGTCTGCCCATGGTGCAGTTACAGGAGCCCACTGGGATCAGAAACAGTTGCAGGAGTCCAGCGGGCTCAGATGCGAACCCAGAAGCCAGGTAGGTTGGCTATAGTACTAGTAAAATCATAAGAACCTGGATAGGGGTATATAGATTGGATTGTACTTGCCAGAGCTTATGGGGGCCCCAGTAGGTTATTTCTGTGTTGCATGCACCTTCCAGGCTTATGGGGGCCAGGTTAGGTTCTTGTTTGTATACTTCCTTGCTAGCTACAGCCTATAAATGTATAGTTATACAGTCTCGACTCATATATGAATAAGAAAGTTTATAGGTTATCTTCTGCCCCTTCTTGATACTTACTTTCAGTCTTTATCGGCTTCTATTTAGCTTTTTAATTACTGTCTCACATATTCAATACATATTGTACTGACACCCAACTATGGGGCGCTGTATACTTGACTGCAGGTTCAGACAGACAGCTTATGAGATCTCCTAGAAGCTATTCAGATTTAGTAGTTCGGCCAGCTCCTTTCATTCGGAGTTGTCAGGTTGTAGAGGTGTATCTGTCTTCTATCTGTATAGCATTTGGGTTGGTCGAGACCTTGTCTTGACTAATATTTTCACTCCTAGAGGCTTGCAGACGACAGTATTCAGTTAGTTGGTTGTTGTTGGTCGTGTAGGGCCCACGTATGTCTTATTTTATGCGTTGAACGTGTGGGGCCTAGTATAGCTGCTTGTTTTCATTTTCGTTATAACTAGACAGCATGGTGGTCTTGTCAGCCCGCAGAGGATCCCTTGTTATGTTGGCTGGGTTAGCTATTTTCTTTTACAGGTGTTGCATGGCCTTGTCAGCCCAAGGCTGTGTTTACAATCGAGATATTAGCAGTTTGTTTTATTGATCTTAAGTCGCTGGTAGGCACCAGAGGTGCCTATGCCCAGCCAGGTCAACCCAGATCCCAGTGTGGCATTAGGTGCCAGTCATGCCTCCCTAGGTGGGGCGTGACAAACTTGGTATCAGAGCATGTTGTATCCTAGGGAGTCTGCAAGCCGTATCCAGTAGTGTCTTGCTTATAAATATGTTGTACACCACATCTTATAAGCAGGAGGCTACGAGGCATGATAATATTGTTACCCTCCTCCTTCTCAAATCATGTTATAGAGCTAAGTCATATAGGGATGAGTCCCTAAGCTTTCATTGTTATGTCTATCTAGAATAATGTTTGATATAAAACAAACTTCAGTAAGCTGCAAGTTAGCTACAACAGCAGGAGAAAGTACCAGTGAGGTACCACAGTTGGGGGACCGTCAGCCTAAGGGCGGAAGCAGACGTCTTTCAATCTCCCCATTATTCTCCCAGGGCACCAAGAACTTCATTAGGTAATAGATGCCTACACCATCCCCTATTCTTTCTACAGCCTCAGAGTAGGAGGTTAGAAGTATAGTATATATGTGAGTTGTCTTACTTAGTAGATGTTTAGAATTAGACAAGGGCGGCTATTAATGTTGGGTTATCTGAAATATGCGAAGCATTATGTGAGGGTTGTAGCTCCATCTTTTAGAGTTTGTTTTTTTGTGCCTTAGCCCTATATAGAATGATGGGGTCATTTTCCACCTCCTAGTTTGTTCTTTCAGTACGACAAAAAGCGTAAGTATTAATGCCATGTTGCCCAGAGTAAATAGTAAAGCAAGGCTAGGACTGTTGATTTCGAGGAAATGTTAGAAAGTGTTTAAGACCCCTAGTGCTTAAATAAGTCATCTAGACCCTCACGGTAGTAAATCAGGTAGGTAGTTAAGATTTCTAGTAGCATCCAAGTACATGTGAGAATATGTAAGCAACAAACTCCCAACAATAGCAAGGCTTAAGTCAGAAATAGACTAACCCCCGCAGCGTGCTTGTGACTAAAGAATGATAGCCACGGCTCTAGTTTGTTATGTCGCAGGACAGAGAGACTACATGGGGGGAAATTGGCCGAGTATGGCTCAGAATGATACAGGTGGGTAGATTTGGCCAGTAATATCCTTGCCTGTACAGTGCATGGAGCACGAACCCCAGATCTCATCCTATAGTAGTAAGGGGAAAACACGAGTATCTAGCTCTAGAGGAAAACAGAATCACCTCCAGGCTGTAAAAGGTTGATAGAGCCTGGAATTGTTATTGATTGACAAGAAATGAGCATCAAGCTGATGTTTAAAGGGTAGTAGGGTGGAGACCTAGAATACTTCCTTATCACCACTAGTTGTGGAAGCAAAGGAGTGACAATACGGAGACCCTAGCCTAGTGCAGCCCAGAGACAAGGCCCAGTAGGGAATCGTCGGCCTATGAGATAGTAGGGGACAGAATCTCGAGACCCAGAGGTCGACTCTGCATCCTAAATGAGGTCAGGCTTCTTTAGTTGATTGTAGCAAGGCATAGCATGTCTGTTATTTCCCCCACCCGAGTTTGACGAAAACGTGTTAGGTTATAAAAGAGATCTTCTGTTGGCACAGAAAGAAGATGGATAGTATCGAGTTGTGGCATAAAGCTCCAATGGTCAGCAAGAGAGGTTGAACATCAGAAATCGGGTAGGCTAATTCAATAGATAGTCGTGCTTGCGCGAAAGTGGGAGGTAAACAGTATGATATAACCATAGGGTTACTTCATACCAGGCATAAACATAACCTCGTTCGGGTCATTTTTTAAAGGATAAGGAGATCAATATACCTCTTTCTAGTTGGAATTATGTTTCATCTAAAGATTATGCTAAATAAAGTAATAAAGAAATATTCCAGCTATGTGGTGTCTCAGTATCTATTAAACTTCCAACAAAGGGGCACAGCTAACAGTTAGGTTTTGGGAAGGCTTCAGAATAAATTGGGATGCATGTTAATTTGGGTATGACTTCTCATCTCCAAATTAAGGGCCAAGAAGACCACACAACTTAGATATTCGAAGATATGTTACTGGTGGAAGTGCATGTCCCCTATATGATGGCCTGAAGTAGGTAAGTTAAGGATAACCGAATAGGGAATACTACATCAGTCAGGGGGAAAAGGTTAAACTCACTAGAAGATATGGGCTGGCAGCCCAGCGTCGTCAAAAGCCTTATTCTAATGTATGGCATTGAGAGTTAGGGATGGAAGCAATGACTGGGTGTTCCTCAAGTCTTGCTTATGAAGGGCGTTATGACAGCTAACAAGAAGGGCAAGTTCAGCCCTAGATTCACTAAGTTGTACGGATCCTCCGGAAGATCAGCCAAGTGGACTATGAGATAAAGTTGCCTTCGAAGCTAGGATCTGTTCATTAATGTTATGCAAGTGCATAAGAGACCTTTCTCGGGTTCTCCCAATCGAGGATGCTCGGGTCACAGAAGAACTGTCCCACGAGGAGACTTCCATAGTTATACTAGATTGGCAGATCCATAGGGGCTATCTTGAGAACCAAAGTTGTAGCCTAGTAGAATCGTATAGAGGAACAAAAAGGTAGAAGAGATGAACTGTGCTTATTCCAGACCTGACTCAGATTAAGTAGTTGAGGTGAGATTGTTGTTCAGCTATTGTGTTGTTACGTGTAATATTAGTATTGTTTAGTTGTTCGCCTTTATGATATGAAGTTATGTTGTATCGTCGCTTGTAGCGTCTTGTGAGACACCTAAGTTGGACTTTTCTGTGTTTTAGGTTTTCGGATAGTCTATATTGTAGAGGAGACTTTGCCGAAATATTTGTTTTGGCATTAGTCAAAAGAGCTGAGTCTTTTAAGCCTGAAGATTACATTCGAGAATGAATGTTCCTAAGAGGGGGAGGATGTTACACCCCATAAGATGTTACTGTCTAGTGCACATGTGCGTGGGCTTGTGGTGAGAAATGAGAGCTTGAAACATGTGAGAAGAGCCTCATAGGCAGGACGAGCGAGGACATTATCGAGTGGATTAGCAGGGTCAAGTGAGGCCAAGCCGCGAGGGCCTGTACGATGGGCAACATAAGGCGCCCCCTACCACCGCCCTATGCCTATATATAAGTTTTCTTTGTGGAAATTAAATTATTTACTAAATGTTCCTCGGCCAAAATCGAGAGGATACACAACTTTCATCCAAATTTCATCAAATTGCACCGTCAAATACCGTCCAAGCACAAATTAACTTTAGGTAACAAGTTCTAGGCCTAAGGGAAGCATCTCTGCGGAGTTATTTCCTAAAAATTCGCTCAGCATATTGGAACCCCACCGAGTAAAGATTTTTGGAATTACTCCAAATTAAATCCTAAACGGTCACAGGCAATAGGTAAGCATTTCTCTCTTCTAAACTCTTGAGAAATTGTGGCTTTTCGGCTGAGTTAAATAAAGTTGAATTATAGTTATTATTATTATCGAAAGATATTGTTGTTTGCCGAATTTAGGATTGAAAATAGCCCTATTCTCTTAGTGGAAGGGATGCAGTTGAATGGAACAGCCAGTTACAGGTTGAAATTCATCAGTTAAACGAGAATCGGCATTCAAGGTATGTGAAGGCTTATCCCTTCGGCAAGTTATTCTTGTCGTATAATGATACGACCTGTGTTCTTGAATGGAGATAACAATACTATATGTTGTAACTAGCTGATGTCAGAAGATTATGATTATATATGTTGTGATTAGCTGTTGTCCATAGATTAAGAGTATATATGTTGTGATTAGCTACTGTTCGTAGAATATGATCATATAGGTTGTGGTTAGCTGCTAGAAAGCGTATTTAGAGTATATTACAGTATCCCTCGTTGAAAAAGAGTATGTTAAGCGTGACTCATGCTGGGAGCGTCATAGGAACTCCTCTGTTCTTTTGTTCACAGTACTAGTAGAATTCTAATGTTTTGCTGTCATCCCAAAGGCCTTAGAAGTTTATGGTTAGCTGTTGGGGCTGATCTAAATTGGACAACATCGGGCGCAATCGGGTGATATAACTTTCAGTTTGACGCCTGTGTTGTCAGTAAAGCTCGCCTAGAGGCTATTAGTGTACCTTGACGCCTCCAAGGCTAGAATTTGAATAGGATGGTCTTACCCTAGAGTCAGTGGCACCAGGATTGCCAGTGGAATGTGTGACAACCTGCCATGCAGTTAGCCACTACCAATGTCTATTAGTTGCAGTCGACTTAGTTCTTGTCATCCAGGTCGCCCAGGAAGTCATCCCAGTTATACGAGTCAAATAAATCCGTGGGTACCCTAAGGAGGGAACATTATTAGTAGTTGGATATGGGGCCAACACCTCAGCCTGCTCGTATAGATACTCAGGTACACGTTGCCGCGAATGTCCAGGTCCAGGTAAACTTACCTACAAGGTTAGGAATCGCCAGAGAAGATATATGAAATCCGAACAGACCAAGTCATAATCTAAAGGACTAGAACCATAGTAGTACAATATTACCTGCAGGCTAAGAATTATAGTAAACCGTCTGGGAAGGTTAGGGTCTGATTGTTCAGGAGCATGTCTGATTAAATAGCAGCCCTACAATTGTTCTAGGAGAAGAAACTAAATAGATGGCCGTCCACGACCTTACGGTTTGCTTATGAGCTATCACTGTCTTATCATGACTTCAGAGTATCGTTAGGCCACTCCATATCTCTCCTTATCCAGTCTAGACCATTAGAGATTATGATCACTATTAGGATCCTCTAATCAGATATAGGCACACGGGGTGTGCCTATTGGCAGCTATACAGATTATCTTAGGGGCGAGTAGCGGTCACGGTAGGTCTTATGAGATAAATACACCTTTTAAGTGGATAGGTTGAGACTAAAATGTAGTATATCGGTTGGGATTGACCCCACCTAGGATAGACTCCCATTGACCAACTTTAGGGTTGCTAACTATATCATTGCCTACGGGGCTATTGATCGCTCCAATGAGCTATATATTGTCTAAAGGGACTATATTTAGGCCCAAGGGCCATATTACAGTCCATCCAAGAATGGGCTTCTTATTTTTATGTTGTACCGACATCACTGACCCTCTGTCGAGCCTTGTGTGCTCAAGGTGCGGTTACAGGAGCCCATCAGGCTCAGACACAGTTATAAGAGTCCATCGGGCTCAGATGCGGACCTAGAAACTAGGTAGGTTAGCTATAGTACAAGTAGAATCATAAGAACCTGGATAGGGGTATATAGATTGGATTGTACTTGCTAGGGCTTATGGGGGCCCCGGTAGATTATTTCTGTGTTGTTTTCATCTTCCAAGCTTATGGGGGCCAGGTTAGGTTCTTGTTTGTATATTTGTTGTCTAGCTATAGCCTATGAATGTATAGTTATACAGTCTCAGCTCATATACGTGTAGTGATTTACTAGATGCAAGTTCTGAATAAGAAAGTTTACAGGTTATCTTCTGCCCTTTTTTGCTACTTACTTTCATTCTTTATCAGCTTCTATTCAGCTTTTTATTTAATGCCTTACATATTTGGTACATGTTGTACTGACGCCCAACTATGGGGCGATGCATACTTGCTTGCAGGTTTAGACAAACAGATTGTGATATCTCCTAGCAGTTATTCAGAGTCAGTAGTTTGGCCAGCTCCTTTCATTTGGAGTTGCCAGGTTGTAGAGGTTTATCTGTCTTTTATCTGTACAGCATTTGGGTAGGCCGGGGCCTTTTCCTAACCAATATTTTCACTCCTAGAGTCTTACAGATGATAGTATTCAGTTAGTTGATTATTGTTGGTTGTGTAGGGCCCATGTATGTCTTATTTTATGCATTGGCCATGTGGGGCCTAGCATAGCTGCTTGTTTTCATTTTCGTTATAACTAGACAGCATAGTGGTCTTGTCGACCCGCATAGGATCCCTATTATTGTTATATTGGTTGGGTTAGCTATATTCTTTTATAGGTGTTGCGTGGACTTGTCGGCCCGAGGCTATGTTTACAACCAAGATATAGCAATTTGTTTTCTTGATCTTGAGTCATTGGTAGGCATCAGAGGTGCCTATGCCCAGCTAGGTCAGCCAGATCCCAATGTGGCATTAGGTGCCAGTCATGCCTCTCTAGGTGGAGCGTGATAGTATCTCAGTGAAAGTCCTAGCATACAAATGTTTTTCTCAATAGCCTTCATTTTAATATTTCATTATTCCTTAAAATGACCACTTGTTCTATTATATGAGCATAACATATCATCCAAGTTAGAGATAGGTTTAGTTTCCACATGCTCTTGGTTATATCTTATTCCTTGTCTATCACTTGTGTAATTTTTATGCATAGAGACAAGAAGTTCTTCAAGATCATCCTTAGCCTTTTCTAGATTCTTCTTGAGATTCTGATTTTCTTTTAATAAAGCCTGGGTATCAATTCTTAAAGTTTTAGTTTGCCTTTCCCTTTCTTGTTCATCCTTAGCATAAATTTCTAGCATTTCAATTTTCTTTGCTAATTCCTAATGGTCTTCTTCGAACCTTTTGTTGTCAAATTTCGGAGAAGCATAATCAATCATGATTTGTTCATTCTCAAGGGAAAGAGAGTTATACTCGTTAATAAGTATGAAGGAAAGAGAAAATAATTTCTTATGAGAATATGATTTGATGTTAGGTTTTAAGTCAAGAAAGCTTACCTCCTTCATTTGCTCTTTGTTGTTTGAGTAAGAGGTTTCCATGAGTGCCAAAATGTCATCAACATCTGATTCATCTATTGCCATGGGAGACTAGTCTTCATGCTCAGTTATAGGTTCTAACTCATCACTAGAAGATTCAGCCATGGCTGTCAAGGCTCTCATCACAACACTGTCTTCCTCCTTTGTAGTAAGCCTCCTGTTAGGGATTAGTGATTGATCTCTTTTTCCTTCCTAGGCTTTTTCAGCAAGATTACGTTAGTCTTCAATTTTCCATTGTGGGCATTCTTTCATGAAATGTCCTGGTTCCCTATTATGATATGTTTGCTCACAAGGACCCTTATCCACCATCTTGAAGGAGTTCCTCCTCTGAGAGTTATATCCTCATTTCACAATGCACTGAAATCTTTGAGTGAGAAGAGTTATATTGTCTTCCTTAACTGATGTGGCCTTTATAACTAGATTCTTGTCCTTTCATGAGTTAGTTATCTCATGATCCTGTGATTTCTTGAGCTCATTAATCACGCCCAAATTACATATCGCTACAAAGTATAAGACGGTCGTTGTCAAATATAGTAACTTAACTAGGTTTGGGTCGATCTCACAGGGAATAGGGATGAAATAATTGTTAATGATGAATAAATTAACCCACAGTCAATATTTCAGAAAGGGAGTTATAAATAAAAAAAAGTAATGTTAAACTATGATTGAGTTGTTATCAAATTATTGAGTCAAAACTAGGATTGTATTTTCTATGATTTCATAACGTAGTAGGCTTATTTTATTAATGATCTATCCTGGTGAATTTTTTGTAAGACTGATGATTAAGTTCATCTAACATCTCTCAACCTACATAGATGAATTTCACCTAAATCCTCTCGGACTTTAGGTATGTATATTTTTCCCTCACCCTAAGTCTTGATTTTACTATCCTCGGTTAGAGCTCAAGTTAATTAGATGAGGGTTGGTAGCCTCAAGTTATCACTATTATTCTCTTTTCCTAACTTCAACCTCTTTGGTCGAGCAAGTTGAAGATACAAGCAATTAAATATTAAAATTAAGAGAATAAAAATCTACTCAATTCACCATTCAAGAATTACTATTTTATTTTTGCCTATTTTCATTAACCCATCATGGTTCCCACAACCCTAGCTTAAGAGATTTAGTCGCTCATGTTTGAGAAAATAATAACATAAGATGTAGAAGAAATCATAATGTAATAGTTACAATAGTATGAAATTGTTTAAAAAATCTCCAAAGCTATATTGAATCACAAAAACTTGATGAATTCTCCAACAAATACTCGACTACGTAATTACACAAATTCGTAAAGTATGAATTGTGCAAATATTGAAACAAAAATTCCACAATGTTCCATAATGTTCCCCTCTAAATCATATTAAGAAAGGGTATATATAGTTGTAGATTAATCCTTCATTGTTCCTGTTTGGATTGGAATTAGATTTTGCAGCTTTTGTTCCAAGTCGAACTAGGAATGGAATCTCTGGCCGTCCGCAAACTGCCTGTGCGCCGTGCCTGGCATAGTGCTAGCAAGGTTGTGCGTCGCGCCTCTTGGTGCGTCAACCATGCTTGTGCGATGCCAACCTCTATCACACTTGTTTTCTTAGTCCAACTTTGACATACTTTCTCTTTTTAACCAGAATTAAGCCCAAATTCATCACTTTAATTCTTAAAAACATCTAATCATGTGCATCAGCTCTTTTTCATAAATATCATACAAAACCAAAAAAACACACAATTTATTCTCTAAATATTGCTAAGCATGGGCAAAATATGGCAAATAAGTGCTAAAATACACCCTACATCACTCATACATCTTGATATTTTCAATGAGATTATCCATAGTTAAAATGTCCAAATCTCTAGCGTCAGAAATAGCTTCCACTTTGCTTTCCCATGATTCAAGAAGAATACTCAGCAATTTCCTCACAATTTTACTTGTAGGAACCATTTCCCCAAAGAGTACATTTCATTAAGGATTGAAGAGAACCTGGTGTACATATCATGAATGGATTCACCATCCTTCATTCTGAACAGGTCATATTGCCTATTGAGCATATCAATCTTAGATTTTATTTTAACTTGATTAGTTCCTTTATGAGCAGTTTGTAATGCATCCTAGATTTTCATTGCACTTGTGCATGACGATACCCGATTATACTCATTAGGCCCAATTCCACAGGCAAGAATTTTCTTTGCTTTGGCATTGATTTCTATGGCCAATTTCTCTTCTTTAGTGTATTCTAATCTGCCTTTAGGAACTTGAGTTTTCCCATCTTCAGCAAGCTTCATAGGGGTAGTTGGTCCATCCAGAACAATATTTGAGAGATTGTGATCTTCACCGATGAGAAAGTACATCATCCTATTCTACCACCACCCATAATAGTGCCCATAAAACAATGGAGGCCTGGTATTTGATTGTCCTTCTTGTACAGTAGGTGGAGCGACCATGTCGATCTTTCAAGGTGTTATCTTTATATTGAAAGTCCAGCTCTGATACCAATTGAAGAAATCCCTTCTACGATGTGTCACTAAGCCTGAACCTGGTTCAATGCTTTAGACAGAACAATAAGAAATAACAATAACATATATTTTTATGTGGAAAAACTCCTTGCTCAAGGGAGTAAAAATCACGGTTTATCAAATAAGATTTTGCTTCTAACCAACTAACTTCAAAAAGCAGTTTTAGATTACAACTCTATAATTAAAGGGGCTAACTCTAGTACCTCATAATCACTGACTAACTCTAATCAATGAATTCATTCTAAAATTACTCAAATTAGAACTTCAACACAACACTACAATAAAACTAAGACTTACAACTAAAGAACTTAGACTTATACAGCAATACAGTAACTTAGTTCAGCTTCAGTCTTCAATCTTGAACTTCTCCTTGCCTCCTTTACGTAACAATTGTTGGTCAAGTAAATACTTTTTTCTTGCTTGCAATCGTCAATCCTTGCTTTCAACCTCCTCCCAATATATATATATACATATACATGAGCCACCTTGAAGACTCCTAATGCAATACCTCCTTTAGGTCTGTCTCTTGGAAGGAAAGTGAATTTTGTATTTTCCTTTTTCCTTGCCAGAATATTTTCTTCTCTATTGAGCTTTACTTATTTTTCTTATGTGAATATGATCTCACAAAACTTGTCCTTATGTAATTCCCCAAAAACTCAAAGACTAGACTCGGGACTCAAAATAGAGAAATCTGGAAAATCTGCGCCAGGTCACAGAACGACTCATTCTATGACCCGTGGGGAGCGACCAAGAGCCGTTCACTGACTCGTGGTGAGGCCTGGGAGCTTAAGTGGAATTTTGAGGAAAATGGTGACCACGGGTGTGACCACGAGTCATGGTCAACCCCCCCATGAGTCGTGCTATGACCCGTGGTCAAGAATAATTTAAAACTGGGAAAGGTTAGGCAGTGCACCTAACGACATGTCACCACGAGTCGTGGTCCATGCCACAACCCGTTAGGTGACCCGTGGTCAGGGCTTGGTCAAGAGTTAGTGAGGGCTGTTAGTGTACCCAACGGGTCCTCACCACGACTCATTTAGGACACCACGAGTCGTGGTGTCACCCGTGGGGACTCTATGGAGTTTAAGGCAGTGTAGTCCATGAGAGGTGACCACGGGTTGTAGTCACTAACCACGAATCGTGAGGTCCCTCGTGGTGACCGATAGTGTGTTCCAGGCAGTGAACCTCACGAATGTGACCACGAGTCGCGGTCACTGACCATGATCCGTTAGGTCACCCGTGAGGACTGACGATTAGTTTTTTCTTGCGAGTTTTCAAGGGTCTTTCAGTAATTTCCTACTCTCCTAAACTTTAAGCTACATCATTTTAAGCATATTTTTAGACTTATTATAGGGGTTAAACAGTTTCTTTCTTCATTCCCCACTCAGACCTTTAGAAAACAGATCATAGAACTTCTCTCAGAGTTTATCAAAGCAAGGATAGGGAAAACATTTCTCCTCAGTTTCTCAAGGAATTCTTCGGGATTTTTCACCAGGTTTGTGGGAATTCAAAAAGGGAATAGTTCTTCTCTTGTGTCCCCAAATTCCTCCCTCTTTCTCCTTATCGGATGTAGCCTTAAAATTACTGAATGTCAAGAAATTTCTAGTCATACTTTGTCTAAGTCATGTGAATTATTATACCATGGTAATTACAGATATTTCCCACCACTTTGTGACTGAAATGATGCTAAATCTTGTGAAGTGAAATTTAGCCCTATTTCTTAAACTAGAAAATTTTGAAATCTGCATTAGTGCTTGAATATCGAATTTTAGCTTGATTTTTATTAGTATTGGAAACTCCCATGTTGTTAGTAGCATTGAGTCTCAATTAGAATATTGTTAATTCAGTTTTAGAAAGAATGTTAGAATATTCAGTGTCAGTCATAAAATGTTAGCTGAACAGTTTGACTACAGAATTTCCCAAGGTGTCAGTAGTACCTCCCAGTTATTAAAATTAGATTCAGAATTCAGTTTATTGGCCCACTAGGTGATCATGACACTTTAGATAAACAGTTCTAACTAGCCTTAGGACCTTAGTTTCAGATTTTAGTTTGTTCTTTAGATGGTTTCGATGCTTCTAGATAAGCAGCTCTAACTAGTCTTAGAACCCAGTTTCAGAATCTGGTCCGATAAGACCCTCATGGTGCTTTCAGATATGTATCCCTGACAAGTCTTGGGCCCCAGTTTCAAGCCATCAGCTTAGTATTCATCTAGGACTATCCAGTGGGAGTAGGACTTAGCACCCAATGGACCGGGGCTCCAGCGCAACCAGGTTCTCAGAACTACATCGCCACTATAGGTTACAGTATTTATTGTCCTGATTGGCTCCAAACTCTTGTGATCACCCAGTTCATTCCTTTATACCCTGGCAAGGTATATTGAGTCCTATCGATGGGGTGTATACATCGGACTCCACATCTAGCTCACGTAGTTATGTGTCGTTTATAGACTTCCCACAGGTCAGTTAAGTCCAATTTTAGTTCAGTTCAGATTAGTATTCCAGATTTAGAACATGCTTTGACCATCAGACAGGGTGTTTTAGACCATCTTAGTATTTCAGTTATTCAGTTTAGTAGCTTTAGTTGGTCATTTCATGTCTTTTCAGTTCAGCATTTTCCTTTTTACTCACTCCATTGTGTTTTATTTCTCTCACTTACTCAGTACATTCAAAGTACTGATGCATACTTTTATATTGTATCATTTTATGATACAGCTGCAGGATCTCATTCTCAACCTCGCTAGCCGATCATTCAGGGAAGACTTCATCTGTTCTAGTTGGTGAGTCCTCATTCTTCGAGGACGAAGATTTATTGCTTCAGTTATATTTTCCTTCCTTTTCATTTAGATTTGGAGTTAGCTGGGGGCTTGTCCCAGCAGCTCATCAGTCATAGTGGCTTTCAGACGCAGATTTGTTTTTCAGACTCAGATTTGTTTATTAGACTTGTAGCTTTGTTCTAATATTTTTAAATATTATGAACCAGCTTTACTTCTCTCAAGTATTTATATTTTTGCTTTGAACTTCCGCTGTATGTATTTTTTATGTTACTCAGAATGCCACTGTTTGATAGACCAGAGGTTGACTTGGGGTCACTTATGACTCCAAGTACCGTATTCCATCCAGGGTAAACTCGGGGCATGACAAACTTGGTATCAGATCTAGATCTAGAGTATCCTCGGATGTCTGAAAGCCACATCGAGTAGAGTCCTCTTCATGGGTGTGAAGCGCGCCACACTTATGACGGGGAGGCTACGAGATGTTATTAGGAAAAATTTCCTTTATTTCATACTCCTTATCGTGCATTGAAATTCAGTCCAATAATTGTTCTCCTAACTTGTGCTCTATTTCATTTAAGTGAATTATGCCTCTGCGATGTGGTAATAGAAGAAGGGTCGGTAATGCTCACTGACCTACCCCACTAGGCCCGGCAGCCCCTCAGGACGACTCGGTGTCTACCGCAGAATTTAGGGCGGCCATTCAGCTACTCGCCTAAACTGTTACCAACCAGGTGAACCAGTAGGTGGTTCCAATCAACAACAATGATTCCGCAGCAGCTGCCCGGATGAACCCTCTAGATTTTCATGGATATAAGGTAGGAGAGGACCCATAAGGATTCGTGGACGAAATTAAAATGATCACCCAAATTATGGGTTTCAGTCCCTTAGAGAGTGCCGACTTGTCTGCCTACCAACTGAAAGAGGTAGCCCAAATTTGGTCTGAGTAGTGGAAGGAGGGGAGGCCAGCGGAAGCAGGACCGGTGGAATGGGAGGAGTTCACTACAGCCTTCCTGGACAAATTATTCCCTTGGGAGCTTAGGGAGGCAAAGGTAGCAGAGTTCATGAACCTGAGACAGGGAAACCGGATAGTACAAGAATGTGATCTAAGTTCACCAGGTTGCCCAAATACGCTCCAGAGATGGTTGCCGAGCCAAGGGCTCGCATGCTTAAATCTAAATGGGGTGTCAAACGTGGTCCTCAAAGAGTGTAGGATAGTGATCCTGATTAAAGATATCGACCTCTCCAGCGTGATTATCTACGACCAGCAAATTGAGGCCAAACAACTGAGGGACATGGAGTGAAAGAACAAGCGGGCAACGACTGGACAATTAGATTATGGCCACTAGAGGTCTGGCGGTAGTAGCCACCCACAACAGCAACAGCAGCAGAGGGCTCCAATGCCCAGCTCAGCCAGCGCCCCTACCTTTCGGTCCCACCAAGATCAGAGGGATGGAGCATCTGGATCTAAGTATCAGAGTTACAATGCTAGTAATAGGTATCCAGCTTGCCCTAAGTGCAGCAAGAACAACCCAGGAGAGTGTCTTCAGGGTCGAGAGGGTTGTTTTTGTTGTGGACAGCTTGGGCATCGGCTTAAGGAATACCTATCAGCGGGACAGGGGTGATCACCATCCACTACCTCAACAGCTCTAGTAGGCTAACACATCAAGTATGGAGGGCGGCCAATGCCAAAATCATTTTTATGAATTATCATCTCATTAGGATCAGGAGAACTCACCGAATATTGTCACGGGTATGTTACGTCTTTTCCACCTAGATATATATGCCCTACTTGATCCGGGGGCCACACTATCATTAGTGACTCCCTACATAGAAGTGCAGTTCGATATCAGTCCAGAGATCCTCTCAGAACCATTTTCAGTCTCCACCCTGATTGGCGAGTCAGTTAGAGCCAACCGGGTGTATAGAAATTGCCCAATCTCAGTCTTCAATAAAGTCATTCCAACTAACCTTGTAGAATAAGACATGGTCGACTTCGACCTTATTCGTGGTATGGATTGGTTACACTCCGATTTATGCCTCAGTCTACTGCAGAACTAGGGTCATCAGGTTTCAATTCCCTAATGAGTTAGCTCTAAATGGATGGGTAGTAGTTCAGCGCCTAAGGGTAGGTTTATTTCCTACCTTAATGCCATTAAGCTTATTTCTAAGGGATGTATTTACCATCTAGTTCGGGTCAAGGGTTCCAACTCTGAGACCCCAACTATTCAATCAGTCCTTGTTGTCAGCTAATTTCCAGATGTGTTCCCCAAAGATATTCCTGGAGTTCCTCCTGAACGGGAAATTGACTTCGGCATAGACCTTATTCCAGATACTCATCCCATCTCCATCCCTCCTTATAGAATGGCTCCAACTAAACTTAAGGAGTTGAAGGAGCAGCTAAAAGATCTCCTTGATAAGGGTTTTATCAGACCCAACATCTCTCCCTGTGGTGCTCCAGTGCTATTCGTGCAAAACAAAGATGGTGCCTTTAGAATGTGCATAGATTACTGTCAGTTGAACCAGGTCACAGTCAAGAACAGGTATCCCCTACCCAGAATTGATGACCTGTTCGACCAACTTCAGGGAGTCAGTTGTTTCTCAAAAATAGATCTCAGCTTGGGGTATCACCAGATAAGATTCAGAGAGTGTGACATACTGAAAACCGCTTTCAGGACTTGGTATGGTCACTACAAGTTTGTGGTTATGTCCTTCGGACAAAAACATGCCCCTGCAGCCTTTATGGACTTGATGAATAGAATCTTCAAGCAATATTTGGATATGTTCGTTATTGTATTTATTGACGACATCCTAGTATACTCCAGAAATGAGGAAGAGCATGCTAATCACCTGAGGATAGTGCTTCAGACACTCAGAGACCGCCGGCTGTTCGCGAAGTTCAGCAAGTGTGAATTCTAGTTGAAGTCCTTGACTTTCCTGGGTCATGTGGTCTCGGGTGAGGGTATTCAGGTTGATCCTCAAAAGATAGCAGTAGTGAAAGATTGGCCCAAACCCACCTCCCCAACTAAAATCAGAAGTTTCTTGGGTTTGGCCAGTTATTACCAATGCTTTGTGGAAGGCTTTTCTTCTATAGCATCTCCTCTTACTAGATTGACTCAGAAGAAGGTGAAATTTTAGTGGTCATATACATGTGAGAAGAGTTTCCAGGAATTAAAAAATCAACTCACTATCGCTCCAGTGTTGACCCTACCTGAAGGATCAGATGGGTTTATAGTATATTGCGACGCTTCCAGAGTTGGACTTGGTTGCATTCTTATGCAGTGGGGCAAAGTGATAGCCTACGCCTCCAGACAGCTCAAAGTTCATGAGAAGAATTATCCCACTCATGACTTGGAGTTGGCGGCGGTGGTGTTTGCGTTGAAAATATAGATACACTATTTGTACGGAGCTCACGTGGATGTTTTCACCGATTATAAGAGCCTTCAGTATGTATTCAGTTAGAAGGACCTAAATCTTCATCAAAGAAGGTGGTTAGACCTCCTGAAGGATTATGACATGAGCATACTATATCACCCAGGAAAAGCCAATATAGTGGTTGATGCTCTAAGCAGAGTGTCTATGGGTAGTGTGGCTCATGTTGAGGAAGGAAAAAAGGAATTGGAGAAGGATATTCACAAACTAGCTCGGCTAGGGGTGCAGTTAGTTGACTCAGCTGAGGGTGGAGTGGTGATGCAAAGCGGGTCTTCCTCTTTGGCCGTTGAAGTTAAGTCCAAATAGGATAAAGATCCCATTTTACTTAAACTTAAGGAACCGGTCCTCAGGAAAGAGGTTGAGGCTTTCTCCAAAGAGGGAGATGATATGCTCCATTACCAAGGCAGGTTGTGTGTACCGGACTTCGGTGACCTGAGACAGCAGATATTGGCTGAAGCACACGGCTCAATATACAACATCCACCCCGGTGCTACTAAAATGTATCGCGATTTGCAGGATATTTACTAGTGGAACAACATGAAGAGAGACATCGCCGAATTTGTAGCTAAGTGCCCCAACTACCAGCAAGTCAAAGTAGAGCACCAAAGACTAGGAGGTATGACCCAGGATATCAGCATACCCACGTGGAAGTGGGAAGAAGTAAATATGGACTTTATTGCGGGTCTACCTCGAATTTTTCGGCAACATGATTCCATCTAGGTAGTAGTAGACTGGATGACGAAGTCATCACATTTCCTCCCAGTTAAAATTACAAATTCAGCTGATGAATATTCTAGAATTTATATCCAGGAGTTGGTCAGGCTTCATGGGGTGCCATTATCCATCATTTCAGACAGAGGTACCCAGTTCACCTCATATTTTTAGAAGTCTTTTTAGAAGGGACTTGGTACCCATGTCAAGCTCAGCACAGCTTTTTGCCCGCAAATAGATGGGCAAGTCGAGTGGACTATTCAGACCCTGGAAGATATGTTGAGAGCGTGTGCGATCAATTTCAAGGGAAGTTGGGATGACCACTTGCCTCTTATCGAGTTTTCGTACAATAATAGTTATCACTCCAATATCTAGATGGCCCCTTTTGAGGCATTGTACGGTGGGAGGTGCAGATCTCCTATTGGGTGGTTTGAGGTTGGTGAAGCTGCTATAATCGGCCATACTTGATAAAGCTATGCAGAAGGTACAGCTCATCAGAGAAAGATTGAAAATAGCTCAGAGTAGTCAGAAATCTTATGATGATGTGAGGAGAAGAGAATTGGAGTTTGCTGTGGATGACTAGGTTTACCTGAAAATTTCATCCATGAAAGGGGTGATGAGATTTGGGAAGAAGGGAAAGCTCAACCTGATATATGTGGGACCCTACAAAATTCTGTGGTGAATTGGCAAAGTAGCTTATGAGCTGGAATTACCTTCAGAGTTGGCGTCTCTGCACCCAGTATTCCATGTGTCACTATTGAAGAAGTGCATTGGTGATCCAACTACAATTGTGTCATTGGACAGTGTGGGAGTGAAAGATAGTCTCTCATATGAGGAGGTCCCAGTTCAGATCCTTGACCGTCAGGTTCGTAAGTTAAGGAACAATGAGGTAGCTTCAGTCAAGGTCTTATGGAGAAATCAGCATGTTGAGGGAGCTACTTGGGAGGCTTAAGCGGATATGATGGCTAGATACCCTCATTTTTTCCCTTCCGACCCAATTTCAGTTCAAGGTATCAACTCCTTTCCCAGACCTGCTTTTAGTTCATATGTCCCAATTTCTTTCATGTGAATGAACATGTGCATGATTAGTAAATTCAGTTCAGACTTGTGATTCAGTTCAGAGATAATCATTCCACTAGTTTTTAGCTTTCATGATCAGTATTCGTGTATAAAAGTTGTCATTCTCTGCTTTTCTGTGTGTTTTCCAATGTTCGAGGATGAATATTCCCAAGGGGGAGATATTGTAATGCCCCAGAAACTCAAAGACTAGACTCGGGACTCAAGATAGAGAAATTTAGAAAATCTGCACTAGGTCACAGAACGACTCGTTCTGTGACCCGTGGGGAGAGACCACGAGTCATAAAGGGACTCGTGGTGAGGCCTGGGAGCTTAAGTGGAAATTTGGGGAAAAGGGTGACCACGAGTGTGACCACGAGTCGTGGTCAACCCCCACGAGTCATGATACGACCCGTGGTCAAGAATAATTTAAAACCAGGAAAGGTTAGGCAGTGCACCTAATGACTTGACAGCACGAGTCATGGTCCATTCCACGACCTGTTAGGTGGCCCGTGGTCAGGGCTTGGTCAAGAGTTAGTGAGAGTTGGCAGTGTACCTAACGGGTCCTCACCACGACTTATTTGGGACACCATGAGTCGTGGCGTCACCTATGCAGACTCCATGGAGTTTAAGGCAGTGTAGTCCACGAGAGGTGACCACGAGTCATGATCACTAACCACAACTTGTTAGGTCCCTCGTTGTTACCAACAGTGTGTTCTAGGTAGTGCACATCACGAGTGTGACCACGAGTCGCGGTCACTGACCACGACCCATTAGGTTAACCATGAGGACTAACGATCAGTTTTCCCCTGCGAGTTTTCAAGGGTCATTCAGTAATTTCCTACCCTCTTAAACTTTAGCTATGTTGTTTTAAGCATATTTTTAGACTTATTAAAGGGGTTAAACGGTTTCTTTCATCATTCCCCACTCAGACCTTCAAAAAATAGATCGTAGAACTTCTCTTAGAGTTTTTTAGAGCAAGAACTAAGGCAACCATTTCTCCTAAGTTTCTCAAGTAATTCTTTGGGTTTTCACCAAGTATGTGGGAATTCAACAAAGGAATAGTTCTTCCCTTTTGTCCCCAAATTCCTCCCTATTTCTCTCTATCGGTTGTATCCCTGAAATTACTGAATGTCAAGAATTTCTAGTCATACTTTGTCTAAATCATATGAATTATTATACCATGGTAATTATAGATATTTCCCACCAGTTTGTGACTGAGATGATACTAAATCTTGTGAAGTGAAATTTAGCCCTATTTCTTGAACTAGAAAATCTTAAAATCTGCATTAGTTCTTGAATATCGAATTTTAGCTTGATTTTTATCAGTGTTGGGAACTCCCATGTTGTTAGTAGCATTGAATCTCAATCAAAATATTTTCAATTTGGTTTTAGTAAGAATGTTAGAATTCTCAGTGTCAGTCAGAAAATGTCAGCTGAATAGTTTGACTACAGAATTTCCCGAGGTGTCAGTAGTACCTCCCAATTATCAGAATCAGATTCAAAATTTAGTTTATTGGTCCACTAGGCGGTCATGAAACTTTAGATAAACATCTCTGACTAGCCTTAATACCCCAGTTTCATATTTTAATTTGTTCTTTAGACGGTTACGACACTTCTAGATAAGCAGCTCTAACCAGTCTTAGAACCCAGTTTTAGAATCTGGTCCGATAAGACCCTCAGGTTGCTTCCAGATATGTATCCCTGATTGGTCTTGGGCCTAGTTTCGAGCTATTAGTTTAGTATTCAGTCTAGGACGATCTAGTGGGAGTAGAACTTAGCACCGAGCAGACTGGGGTTCCAGCGCACCTAGGTTCTCAGAACTACGTTGCCATTATAGGTTACAGTATTTATTGGCCTGATTGGCTCAAAACTCTTGTGATCACCCAGTTCATGCCTTTATACCCTGGCAAGGTATATTGATGTATACCGATAGGATGTATACATCGGACTCCACGTCTAGCTCACGTGGTTATATGTCGGTTATAGACTCTCCCACGAGTCAGTTCAGTCCAATTTCAGTTCAGTTCAGATCAGTAGTCCAGATTTAGAACATGCTTTGACCATCAGACAGGGTCTTTTAGACCATCTCAGTATTTCAATTATTTAGTTCAGTGGCTTTAGCTGGTCATTGCATGTCTTTTCGGTTCATCATTTTCCTTTTTACTCACTCCATTGTGTTTTGTTTCTCTCACTTACTCAGTACATTCAAAGTATTGATGCATACTTTTATGTTGTATCGTTTTATGATACAGCTGCAGGATCTCATTCTCAGTCTTGCTAGTCGATCAGTCACGGAAGACTTCAGCTGTTCTAATTGGTAGTCCTCATTCTTCGAGGACGGAGATTTATTGCTTCAGTTACATTTTCCTTCCTTTTCATTTAGATTTAGAGTTAGCTGGGGGCTTATCCCAACAGCTCATCAGTCATAGTGGCTTTCAGACGCAGATATGTTTTTCAGATTCATATTGGTTTTTTAAACTTTGTAGCTTTGTTCTAATTTTTTTAATTATTATGAACCAGCTTTGCTTCTTTCAAGTATTTATATTTTTGCTTTAAACTTCCGTTGTATGTATTATTTTATGTTACTCAGAAGGCTAGTGTTTGATAGACCAGGGGTTGACTTGAGGTCACTTGTGACTCCAAGTACCGTGTTCCATCCAGGGTAAACTCGAGGTGTGACACCATATCTACATCTCCAACCTTCACATGCATCTGTGAGAATACAACCAATATATGCAATAAACCTTGTTCACTTCATCGGTCAGTTGGCAATATTAAATCTATATCAAAGTAGGACTACAGTAAGACATCGTGAACACCGACAGTGGACCTAGTTCACTAATAGCCTATTTGTCCAAGCTTTTGGGAGGCCAAAAGTGCTTATTTTTTCTAAAAAATGCTTATTTTAAAAAAAATAAAGTGTTTGGCCAAGCTTTTAAGAGAAAATAAGTGCTTTTAGAGAGCTGTTTTTCAAAAGCTAAAAAAAGTAGCTTCTCCTCAAAAGCACTTATTTGAAAAGAAATTTTGAGAAAAATACACTTAGAAGTACTTTTTAAAATTCTTGATCAAACACTAATTGCTGCTCAAAAGTGCTTTTTAGATTTATTGGTCAAACACAAACTGCTTCTCACTAAAAGTATTTTTTAATAAGCATTTTTGAAAAAAGAACTTCTCAAAATAAATTGATTTTATAATCTTGGCCAAACAGGCTATAAGCCATCATCAAAATCTTCATATATTAACAAGATAGCACTATTTTATGCTTTGTTGCATCTGAGAGCGGCTATAGTGTGGAGGAGGAAGGAGCAGGAAAAGGGAAAGATTAGTGACAAGATCGATGTCATGCCGGATTTGCAGAAGAAATGGTTGTGAAGGACAATATACTTCATAACCAAGTGGTCTGCATTGCTCGTACTACTACTAGCCAAGTCATCTGAATTGCCTATACTATTACTACTACTACTTAAAGAGAGTGAGATGTATGCACCTCAGCTTGAATATTTGTTTATTTATTTTTCTTAATTTTATTTTTAACTGTAATTTATTTTATATTCACCAACAACTTTAAGAGATTCTTCTTGCTACAGTTTGAAAAATTGCATATGTCAAGATAGGAGATATCAACATCATTTTGCTTCAACTTAGCTAGATCTCTTCAAAGAGATCAAAAAGAAGAGATGAAAGGTTAAAGTATTTTTCTCTACTTTTTTAATTGAAGCGGAGAAAAGGTAAAAAGCTTTTACCTAATACATTTTTCATGAATAAAGTGATACTATTTTTCCTGAATCTAAATTGGTATTTAAATTCTCAAAATAGTAGGGGTTGATGAAATAAGAAGAATATTCGTCAGGAGAAATGTGATTTTTGCATCTTTAAAAATACCTCAAAATAAGCGTTATAAGTACATATATTAGTCTGGAATAATTCACTTGTTATTATTTGAATATGGCTTGATAATTGTTTGGCTCTAATATGGGTGTTATCAAATAAACTATAAAAATATGTTAAGTAATTATTTTCATATGAAATATTTGGGTGAGATAAATTTCATTCTTGGAATGAAAAGTTATCATAAAACATGTGATAAAATTTTCTTTGACAAGTCACATTTTGTTGAAAATTTTGTGAAATATAATTTTGTTGATTGTATGTGTCTTGAAACTTCTTTTGATTCAAATATATAAAATAGTGTGATAAATAAAAAAGGAGCAATCAAAAATATGAGGTATGTGACTGATTGCACTTAGTTTGGTATTACATATGTAGTAGAAGCTCTTAGCAGGTACAAGTAAACCAAGTATGTTTACTTAGTATAAAAAGATTTATAGCTTGTTTTATAGATATATCCTGTTGTACTCAAAAACTTTTTTAATGTAGATGAGAACATTTGGTGTTATTTGTTCGTAATTAAAAAAATTATTATAGTTAACTCTACCATAGAGGTTCAATTTGTTGCTTCAAATTCAACTAGTGAGGAAGAGAATTGGTTGAAAAATCATTATATCAAATATCTTATTTGAAAATCAATTTCTTCTATTTTAATTTATCATGATAACACCAATATTATTTGTAGAATATAAAATCGTTATTGAACGACAAATTCAGACCCATGAGGAGAAAATATTTTATTTTGAGATCATATTTGACAAGTGGTACTATTAACGTCAATCATGTCAAATCTTGTAATAATCTTATAAATTCACTAAGGCCTTGGCAAGAAAAGAGATCTAGAGCACACCAAGGGGGGTGGATTGAAGCCTATAAATCTCTAAGTCATACATGAGGAAACCCAACCTGAGGACTAGAGATCCTATAATCAGGTTCAATGGGAAAAATTAATCATATGATGACTTGTTATGAAATGAAGTATTATATTTATTTTATTTCCTTCCTATGATGTGAGTGCATTTAGCTTGTAATGATTTGTGGAGGTTGAGTCTATGAACTCTTAATAAAAATTTGCATCTCGTGTGAGTAGAGTCTCGAAATTACAGGAGCATCAACACTCTTGATACATTTCATCTATGTGAGTGTGGAAATAGATCGTTTTCTATGAGATTTGAGCTTGTTCTAGAAAATACTCATGAAAACTGGGATAACACAAGACCATAATGTTTTGACTAATAAAGCTTATATCAATACCTTAATTATTATGTGCAAGCAGTAACACTTTATTTTCCTTAAGCATTTGTAATTCAAATTTTGAGACCACTATTGACTCTGGAGTAAAGGTTATTGTTTTACTAACTGAAGGATCAATGCAGAGTACACCTTCATTCTGCATGATAGTCTTTCTTCAACTGAATTGGTGAACTCTCTTATTTTAATGTTAAAATGAGTGGGAAAATATTGGAGTTATAAGTGCATTTTAATATTATTTTGCATGTCATATTAGTGGACATAAAGTGAATAAAGAGGTGTCATTATTTTTGGTAACTCATATAACCACTGTGATATATTCTCCACATTATATTCTACTAATTACTCACTACACCATAAATAACATTCACTTTATTGATATTTACTTGTGGAAGAAACTCTAAACATATACAAATGATGTTCTCTTTCTTGTGTTGAGTAGAAAAAAAATAAATAAGAAGTGGATAATAAATATTGTATTATGTTCATATATTGAGGTCAGTGTAATGAAAAAGAGAGTTAATACAAAGAAAAATACCCTAAGTCTTCAACTAATTCAATATACAAAAGAAAGTAATTTTATATAAAAGAAAAGTGTTCTTTGGGTGGAGCTTTGGACTCTTCAACTAATCCGGAGTTGTTTGAGTCATAAGATGTTGTTGCATTGTTGTATTCTGTAGGTTATACGTCAAGAGTATTACTGCTGGATTGGTGAAGATTATGCCGCAATGAATTTGAATCTCCTTAAAAAGAGCGAGATATTTGTGTCTTACCCTGGATACTTATTTATCCATTATTATTAATTTTATTTTTAGCTATAAGTTATGGTATATTCACTAACAAGTCTTATGCTGATTTTTACCCTCAAAACATTGATGTAAGAAGGTGAAAAAACTATTCACTATTTTCTTTGTTCTAAAATACTTGTTATGTTTTGTTTATTGATGATTAATTTATATAAATTTTTGCTAATATGTAAGATATATTTTCTTATTATATTAATAAGAGAAGAATTATAACTTATAATAAGTATTTTGGAATGGAAAGAGCAGAATATTAGAGAATTTTTTTGTTTTTTTCACTAGTCCTTACTTGTTCCTTTATATTAAAAAATATGTATAGTCTTTGAATTAATCTAATTACCTACATACTTTTGAATGTAACAAACATAATATAGAGTTTGAAATTAAGTGGCGTGAAAAAAGATAAAGTTGATTAAATTAATGAGCGAAAATAAAATTTTTATTTTCTATATATGGCATATTAATTTAGGTCTCCTTTGTTTTCATTAAGATTAAGACGTTTGATCTGAATGCATATCTGAATAATTAAGATGTTGTCTCTAGATTTAATACTGAATGATTAAGATTGTTAGTTTTTCAACATGTGAATATGCATACTTTAATTATTTATAAACAGATTAAATATACAAGTCAAATAAAAAAATAATTTAATAAAATAAATGTATTTTCTAATTTAAAAATAAAATTTTTATGTTTGCTAGTGATAATGGAGATGATTTATAGTGGCGGTGGTAATAATTGGTGTTAGTGGCTAGTAATGGTAGTTGTGATAGTTACTAGTAATGGTGGTGGTGATAGTTGTGATGATGGGGGTGGTTGGTATTGTAGTGGCCAGCATGATGGCGGCGGTTGGTAGTTGTGGTTGTGATGGTGAAGTTGATTGATGTTAGCAATTGGCAGTGTTGGTGGTGGTGGTTGAACAATGTGTGGTTATTGATGATGTGTTGGTGGTAAGTTAGTAGCAGTGCTAGTTGTGATGGTGGAGGTGGTTGGTAGTAGGTATTGACCACGGTATTAGTAGTGAAGAATAAGTATGGTAGAGGTGGCGGCGGTGGTGATGGTAGTAGCAGTTGATATAACTATAATAATAGAGGTGGTATGTGTGACTCATGGCAGTGGTTGACAGTACGGTGGTTGATGATGATAATGGTGGCCGACAATGGTGGCAGAGGTGGTTGGGGGTGGCCGCTGATGGTCGACGATCATAATGGTGGTAGTGGTGGTTATGATGACATAGGTGGTTAGTGGTGATGGCTGGTGGCTTTGCATGTAATGGTGGTGAAAATAATCCACATAAACATACCTCTTAATGATATTAACACTCTATTCCAGATACTAATGATTAAGACATATTAAGACCAAATAAGTGCTTAAATCATAATAAAAAATAAATGTACTTAATAGTCTAAATTCTAGACCATTCAGATTTAGACCTCCATTAAATGTTGTTGCATGCCAGTGCACGCGCAAGCGTACGCGGCCATACAGGTAGTAAAGTGACTCTTTAAGAATTGGATGTCAAACCTACAGGGACTAGACTTTTTAGTGAATTACAAGTTCAAGTATCACTTTAAAGTTCAAAAGTGCTAGTTTTCAACATTTAAAGTTTGTTGGTTTCTAAATCTAAGTGTGATCACAAAATAATTCGAAAAACAATATTAAGAAACATCTAGAGTTAAGGTCAAACAATCATGCAATGCTACATTCGTGTAGGTTCAAGTATGTGATTTCATTTATTGTCTCAAAAGATAAAAGCAATGTTCATGGTTTTTTGAACCTCTAAACATACGAGAATTGGCCTCACAACTACATCATTAAGTGGGGATGTGACAACCTAATTCATAAGCAATTATCTACGTGGAGTGATTTATTGTAATACCCCAGAAGTGCGTAAAAATAGTACCGAAAGTTAAAAGTTGAAAACTGCAGAAATTGGAAAAAATTGCACAAGACGGGCCATGGAACGAATTGTGGTAACAATCCACGGGTCATTATATGCAGTCATTGGTTAGGGAAGGCTGGGTGGCAGTGGAGACAACGGACGACACAAGGCTCATTGTTGGGAACAACGAGCCGTTGTCAGCAGGCGTTGGAGGAGGCTGGGTTCGACAGGAAACATACAACGGGTGTTCCAATGATTCGTTGTGGGATGTAACGACTCTTCGTTACCATTCGTGGTTCGGGTGCAAGAATTTCCAGTGTATGTGACGGATCGTGACCACAACTCGTTGGAGGAAATGAGTCGTGGTGAGGCCCGTGGTAAGAAGGTTCAACTTTTGTGAAAGGGAAACAATGGTCGATATACCAACCCTTCATCTCAAAGGACGAGTCGTCCTGTCCGTCCGTTGGTCACTTTCAAAAGTAAGATATAGCAGTGCAAACCACGAGCGACAGAACAGGTTGTCGTTAGCTCTAACGACCCGTTGGTTCCGTCGGTTAGTTCAACCCGGCCAATTTTCAAGGCAAATTCATTAAGGAATTTTTGACTTTTCCACGCTATAAAACCCTAAACTACATCGTTTTAACTTAAGGAAGGTGGGTTTTTAGGGGGATAATTTATTCTAAGTCCCCATTAATGCATGCAAGAGTATAGGGAGGTAATCAAAAGTGATTCAAGGTTTTCTTCCCCAATTCCTTTCAATATCTTCTTGGGCATTCAAGGGAGGTTAAGAATCAGTTGTTCCGGGTATGTAAGGTTCTCAATGGGTGATTTCTTCCACACCCATGCCCCTCCTCTACGATTTTACTAAAATTTCTAATAAAATTATATGATTTTAAAGTTGATTTATATAAAAGTATAGTGATTTATATAAAAGTATAGTGATTTGTTAATGGGTTTTATTATTTTTGAATATTATTGTATCCTATGGGTTTTGATTAGTTTTATTATTTAAATTATTCATAATGTCAATGATTTTTTATGTAATCAAGCCTAATTATGCATGACCCATGATGTATCGATTTATGATCTACTTTTTCATTATTGATATTTACAAGTCCAGCATGAATTATGAGTTAAATTATGTATTTAATCTATTACCTATCATGATTTTATGAAATTCAAGCTATATGCATGATTTACAAGTATGTATGAACCTTATGAATCATGAATTATGTTTTGGCCGACTCACGGGCCTCGTTTCATGGTTAGTTCATGTATGTACAAGTATGTTTATGATTAACGTGATTTAACTAGCTCATGAATTCATGCATGTTATACTATGAGCACTATATATGTTTTGGGGGTAGTATCGAACACCGAGTAGGTTCAGGGCTCAGGTTAAGCCCCGGATCTCATAAACTACGTGTCACCGTAGGTATGTTGGGACCCCTTTCATGACTGTCCCCAGCCCAAATGGCCCTTTCTTCATGGTGATATCACACTTTCATGGTCCTACCCTTGGCAAGGTACGGACACCCCCCCCCCCTGACTAGGATTATAAGTCGGGCTTCATGTGTGCTCATATGGGATATGTCGGTTAAGAGAATCTCCCACTGTTCTTCATGATTTATGCATGTTATGATTATGTATTTTGGCTCAAGTCATGTTAAGTAAGGCTCTTTCCTTATGATTATGATTATGTTCATATTACGAAGTTTTGAAAACCTTGGGCCTTATGACATGTTATGATGATTTATGATATGAGCATGATGTCTTACTCTTATGATCATTTATGAGTTTATATATATATTTTAAATGTCTGTTTTACTTACCTTGCATACTCAGTACATTCCACGTACTGACCGCATACTTTCTATGTTGTATCATTTCATGATACAGGACCCGGCTCTCAGGCTCACCCTACTCGGTAGTGCTTCATAGGTTGTTATCAGCGTATTTGGTGACTCCTCATGTTTCGAGGGCCATATGTTTAGAATCTATGCTTTTCTTTCAGTTTCAAAATTATTGGGTTAGTTGGGGAGTTGTCCCATCAATCCGTCTTTCATGATTAGAGGCTTTCCAGACTATAAGTTGTATTCAACCATCATGTATAGATCATGTATTGTCATTTCTCCGTATTGAGCCTACACCCTGGACATAACACGGTACTTGAAGCCACAAGTGACCCCATGTCAACCCCTTGTCTATCATACACTAGCATTCTAAGTAAACATGCATAGCAGAACTTTTAAATAATAGATTTATCAGTTTAAGAAAATATAAAGACAAAAATTAGAGAAAGAAATAATATATCTGAAATAAAATTCTGAAAGACAAGTCTAGTCTGAAAGCCAACTACTGAGGAGTTGCTGGGACAGGCCCCCAGCTAACTCTAAGTCTATACAAAACCATATCCAACTGAAGTAAATAAACAAGGCCCTCGAATGATGAGGACTCACACTCTGATCTGCTGAAATGGAATGCTCTGAAACTGAAGTAACTATATGTGCTGAATCTGAGAACCTGCAGCTGTATCATGAAACGATACAGCATGAAAAGCATGTGTCAGTACTTTGAATGTACTGAGTAAGTGGGAGAAACATACTGAATATAAAGTCTGAACTGAAATGACACGCCATGACCAACAGGTAAGCTGAACTGAACTACCGATATAATCTAAAATGGTCAAGAAGACCCTGTATGATGGTCAAGGACATGCCCTAAGTCTGAAACACTGAATCTAAGATATTGTACTGAACTGAGCTGCTTATTCTAATACTGGACTGGACTGACTAGTGGGAGAGTCTATAACCGACATATAACCACGTGAGCTAGACGTGGAGTCCGATGTATACACCCCACCGGTAGGACCCAATATACCTTTCCATGGTATAAATGTATGAACTGACTGATCACAAAAATATTTGGGGCTAATCAGGCCAAGTAATATTATAACCTACACTGGCAATGTAGTTTTGGGAACCTGGGTGCGCTAGAACCCCGGCCCGCTTGGTGCTAAGTTCTACTCCCATTGGAAAACCTAACTGAACTACTAAGTTGATAGCTCAAAACTGGGGTCCAAGACTAGTTAGGGACGAATAACTTCATGTACCCTGAGAGCCTTATGGGACTATATTCTGAAACTTTGTTCTAACACTGGTCAGAGCTACTTATCTAGAAGCGTCGTAACCGTCTACAGAACAACTAATGACTGAACTGGGCTCCTGGGGATAGACAAAGATATAATTGAATGTCATGACCGCCTAATGGACCAAATAACTGAAATCTGAATCTCTATCTGAAAACTGAGAGGCACCACTAACACCTCAAAAATAAACTGGAGTCAAACTGATCAGTTGACATTTTCTTGACAACACTGAGGTTGCTAAAATCTGACTAAAGCTAGACTGATATGATTCTGACTGAGACTAGACTGATAGAGTTCTGTTTTCTAACTGACTAAATTACTAAGCAGCTAATAGAGAATTTCATTCAACATACTAAAGTCATTCTGGTTCATGGGATGTTTACCCAACACATATGAAAAGCAAGACAATTCTAGGAATTCAACCCAAATCATTCTTCATTCACTAGAGGGAACTTAACAAGTAAAATCATTACTCAAAAGTTAGGGCTTAAATTCACTTTTGTAATAATACTGACAATTTGATCAGGAACTGCTAAAGATTGTATTAACAATAAGTATAAACATCGTTCTGAGTGAAATCAACGAAAATAAATATGAATGCTTCTCATACTCGAAAGCTCAGGGCTTAAAATTGATAGAAGAAATTGAGGAGGACTTTGGGGACGCAAGGGAAGGACAATCCCCTTGCTAAAACCCCACATACCTAACAAAGAAACCTGGAGAATCTGCCTGAAAATTGAAGAGAAAAGTTCAACCCTAGCCCTTGCTCTGAAATACTCTGAGAGAGAATTCTACGATGTTCTTTTGAGGATTAGCGTGAGAATGAGGGGAGGAACCATTTTTCCCCACTAAAACGTCTAAAATTAGTGCTTAAACGACGTGGTTTAATGCTTGGGAGAATAGGAAATTACTAAATAGCCCTTAGAAATTCGCTGGAAAACACTGTCAGGTGTCTTTAATGGGTAACCTAACGACTCATTACCAAGTCCAATGAGTCGTTGGGTCCTTCCATTAAGTTCACTGGAAAAAATTTACCGACTCCTCACGGGAACATGACGAGTCGTCATGACTGGGAAAGACTCATTGTGTCGTTCGTCAGGTACACTGGTAAGAAAGCTAGAAAGGACTAGAAATGAAGGACCTGATGAGTCATTACTGTTGATGACGACTCGTGGTGACCTTCCGTCAAGTACACTATAAAATCCTCGAATTTCTTAACTCCGGCTTGGCAACGGGTAACTTAACGAGTCGTAGGGCCTGCTAACGACTCATGATGTCATCCTTTATGAATACTGGTGTATATTCTTGGCATCCTTCACACGGTTGACTTGACGAGTCATTGGGTCCCTTAACGACCCGTCAGATTGGTCGTTCTGCAACTTTTCTGCATTTTTCCAGATTTTCTAATTAAAGTCCTGGATATTGATTTTGAGCTTCCGGGGCATTGCAATTTATGACATGTTTACATTTTCTTATGTTAAGTCTTCCGCTTATGTAATTGAATTAGATGCATGCTCATGCCATGGGTTGATTTGGGTCTCTCGGGTCTCCTTTTCCCTTGTCTACGATCCGGGTGTACGTTCGGGTCGTGACATTTACGGGGTTAATGCCCTAGGCTATGGACTCTCAAACCTCTATTCTTTTAACCTACAATTAACCTCACAATTACGTCTGTGAGTGGTAATATGATAATATAATCCCAAATGTCTCGCTATCTTCCCATTTATAAACCAAGCAAGTTAATTAGGTATATTTCTATCCTAACCGCAAGTAAAGTCTTGAAAACTTGAACTTACTTCTTGCATTTCTAGTTCTAACCTAGGTTTTGCTTTTTCAAGTTTTGCCTAAGCGTAACAAATATATTTTAATAGTGATCAAGCATTAAAACAATAAAAAGCAAGAATGCAAGACAAACAATAATGAAAACTTGAATCAACTATGAAACCAAACAATTACAATCATGTCATGTGGCCTCTACCCAAGAAGAAGGGTTTAGCCACTCATACTAGAACAAGAATTCAACATCGTGTTTGAATTCATGAAAAACAAGAGTGTAAAAAAGAAAATAAATTGAACCCTAGGTAGAGCTTCCTTCGTCTCTCCTTTGCTCCTCTGAATTTTCCAAAATAAAACCGTGATAATTTGATAAAATAAATAAGTTCTCTATATAAAGTTGCAATTTTTGGTCGTGGTAGACCCCCCCTCTGTGTCATGCTGCCCAACGTGGCAATATATTGGCATGACACGAAGGTATCACGATGTACACTTTTTTGGGGCACTTGGTATATTGCTTGTCGAGTTCCATCAGGCGTTGCACGGCGTTGGATGCGTAGGCTGACCGGCGTGGCACGGACACTAGCACGCAAGAGGGCCTGGCGTGGAATGGATCCAGCCTACAGGCACACTGTCTGGCATGCCATCTCGTGCACACATAGCACAGGCATAGCACGGGCATGGACGCGACACAAGGCCAGCTGACACACTACCTAGCGCTCCATTTTGCCGGCGTGGCACGCTGGTTGGCACAGAAGCGCACCTCTCGTGACACCTTCATATGTTCTTCTTTGCAATCACTTCCGAACTTCCTTCTTGCTCACGCATCATCATATTTAATCCCTCTTTAGCATTTTTCACCTACAAACATGTGTTAATCACATCAGTTAGTTCATGCACACAATTATATACAAAACACATGAGAATATACTTAATTTACTTCACAAACAATGCTAAAACTAAGTTATAAAATAGCACTTGGTCATGTAAATATAACCAAGATCACTACCCCACACTTAAAGTCTTGTTAGTCCTCGAACAACTCCATTACATCTCATGCACATGAAGGACTCACACATCACCAATCAATACAAGACGATTCAAGCTAAGGCTATAATGACTGATTTAGATAGAAATTTCACACAGAGCATGTTATAAATTACACAATTAGCAATCTCATACAACTGAGTTAAGACCTTCTAGCCTCAACAATCGACTCTAAGACCTCAGCGAACTTATGCACATTAGCTAATCAAAAAGTCTAACATGAATTCTATCATTTCTCAAACATGTGCCTTCACCATAAGTGATACCCATTTTCACTCACAACTTTGCAAATTATAACATGTATAGGTATATGAATACGAATTACACTCACTCTCACAATGAATTCGCATGCAATATGCAATGACCTATATGCTTTCCCTTAGTGTGTTATTCTGCTAATCCAGAAATGTCTAAAAGTAAGATTAATTAGGACTTCATGGTTTGTAATGTAAGCTAAGGGACGAGTAGGTACTATTCAGGTCAATAATAGTGGTTATCTTCCCTAAGTGCTTTTAATACATCACAATTTTCTCCTTAAGCACATCTTTTTCTTTCCTTCCTTTACTTCACCCCGTATTCTTTTCAACTCTCAATTCCCTTTTTGTTTCCCCTATTCTTTAAGCACACTTATGCCATCAGTAGGGACTACTTATGCGTTAAACACTTTTTCATTTTTGTTCTTCTCTACTCCCTACCAACACTTATTCATTTTTAATATTGCACCCTTAATCTTTTCTTTAACTTCCACAACAAAAAAATTTCCTTCTTTTCAAGATTCTCACTCCCTTAACTCTTTTGCATTTTCACTTAAGAAATTAAGAGTTTTGGATCAAATTCAAGGCTATTGAAAAAAAAGGATTAAGCTTTTATTGCGACTAACAAAGAATAGGCTAAAGGCTCAATTGGGCTAACTAGGATTATACCTTAAGGGTAGGTAAAGCAAGGGATAAAAATTAGTATTATTCAAAGAAATGCCTAAATCATCTCTTACAATTAACATTCCTCATTTCTCTTTATAAATACACCAAGCAAGTTCTAGATACTACATGATAGTATGGATTATACAAAAACCTTACACTCACACATGCTCAATTCAAGACAGACCCATACAGAAACACAATACAACTAATCACATGAACTCAACAATTATGCATAAAGCATACGGAGCCATATTCAAAAGCCTAGGTGTCTCAAATAAAGTCATATGACTATGCTCAACATGCTTCACAATATAATCTCTACTTGCCTTTTACAATCATGCATAATATTCAACAAGAGCATCAAGCCATCAATTAGTTTAGGGTTTAATAACAAAAACCAACTGACTAATTTCCTTCAAGACGATCGTCATTCATCCATCGTCGGGAAAAGTCCTTAACTAAGACTAAACACGGATATTCATAGACACAAAAAGCTTTTATCTCGTTTCAAAGTGTCCCCCTTCAAAAAAGAACCGAAAGAAAAATCAAAGGGTGGGTGAACTATGCTCAACTCAGACTTCACATCATACAATTTTCAGACAAAGCACCAAATTCACCCAAAGTCAACATCACAAAATCTTTAAATTTTCCTCACACGACACTTAAAATATGCTATGTCTGCAAAGTATGCATTAAAATTACAAACGAGGGTTAGGGATTCTTCTTGAGGCCTATAGCCTTAGCTAGCAGCATGTTCTATTTATTTTTCATCACATGGGTCACCGACCCCACACTCATGTTTTTCCATGCTCCTAAGCTTCTGCTTCTAAGGGTACTCAAAATTCCCCTCAATTTGTTCTCAACTCAACAAAAAAAACAACAAAGTGAAAATAAACAAAATTAAAAACAAATGAAAAAGAAATTGTACTTGTGATATCCTTGGGTTGCCTCCCAAACAGCGCCTGATTTTACATCGTGGCACAACATGAACCATCCTTTTCAGGATGTTCTCAAGTAGCTCTTCTCTTTCGAGAACCATCTCCTCTTCTTCTTTACTCTTGAGGGCACATCCTCCACACTCTCCCTCCTCACTTTCATCACTTCCTTTATCACCAAATGCTTTAGTCCTTCCTCCACAATAGGCTCAGGCTCATTTATTGAGAGATGTTTCAGAAGTGGACATTTGGAATCCACCACCCTACACTCATCCTCTATCAGTATGTTGATCTTGCATCTCTGTAGTGTGTTGGAGGGTGGATTTTCTGGTTTACTCTAAACATCTCCTCCTCCACATTCACCCTCATTTTCAGGGTGCCAGCTCTAACATCAATTATCGCTCCACCAGTGCCTAGGAATAGACGACCTAAAATAAGTGGTACCTTGTCATCCACTTCAAAATCCAGGACTATGAAATCTACAGGTATGATAAAATCACCTACTTCAATTAACAAGTCCTCAATAATCCCTTTTAGTGCCACCTTTGACTTGTCAGCCAGTTGCAGCATCACTCTGTTGGGCCTTAGTTTTCCCAAACTTTCTTTTAGGTCTTTCCTTACTAGCAAATAAGGGAATTCAAGATCGGGGACATCTGCTAGAGCTCGCAATTAAAATTTCTCACCTAAGTTTTTAGGAGATTCTCGAGTTTTTAGGTCTTGCCCTACTAAAGTAGTCGGCCTAAACTTTGGTTCCCATAACCAAGTTTTTCTTTCTCACTCCTTATGTACTAACCAAGTGTATTGAACAGAGATAGGGGCATCAAATTCTCTGCCGCACCTAAATCACACAAGGCCCTCATGATATCTGCTCCACCTGTTTGTACTGGGAGGGTGAAACTCCCTGGGTCTTTGAGATTTTTGAGCATCTTGCTCGTTACCCTAAAACTAAACTCCTCAGTAACTGCTCCAATCTGGACATCCACCAACCTCATCTTGTTGGCCCACCACGTCCTTCAAGTACTTAGCGTACTAAGGTATTCCCTGCAAAACATCAATGAAAGGCAAATTTATGTGAAGTTCTTTAAAAATATCAAAGAACTTATGAAAGCATGCATCCTCTTTGCTCTTTCAAAACCTTTGTGGGAATGGTGGTGGTGGTATCTGTATTGACTACAATGTTGGTTGAGAATTATTTGTTGCATCTTTCTAATCATTCTCCTTCTCAGCTGTTGGACCTGGTCTAACTAACTCTAGCTGCACCTCATTTTTCCTCTCTTTTGGGAGTGCATCAGCCAACTGCATGCCACTCCTCTAACTGACGTCCATGACCTGTCATGGGTTTGTATCTGTATCACTAGGTAAATCCCTCGGCGGTCTATTATGTTGCGCAGCTGCAAACTGACCCATCTGCTTCTCCAAGTTGTGGGTAGCCACCTGTTGATTCTTTAGCTCTGAGTCCATATTTGTTTGATCAGCTGCCATTTGTGTTTGATTTGCAATTATCTTCGGGAGCATCTCCTCAATGTTTTTAGATTGGCCACTAGCCTATCTGTTCTATTGCAGTTATTGGTAACTCTGACTTTGCCCCTGATTTCTACCCCAAGAAAAATTGGAGTGATTCTTTCAGTTCCTGTTGTAGGTATTCCCATAGTTTTGATTACCTCTCAGCATGTTACTTACAAAGTTGACTGACTCTGGGTTGGCTCCACAAGAGTCTGCACTATACCCATTGTTGTCGCATATCTCACACCAGCTAGGAGCTGGTTGTATTGCATTGACCTGTGCCTACGGATGTGCTAAATTCAGTATGTTGAATTAAGTCATCATCTGGTACTGGAATAATGAGGCCAACTGAGCTGCTAAATCATTCACACTATCGACTTCGATCAATCCAGCTGCTCTCTTGCCTGCCCTTTAGACGAATCACTATGCCACTCAGGATTTCCTTGTGCAATCCTACTCAACAGAGTGTATAGCTCATCGTAAGTTTTGTCAAGTGCTTCCCCACCTGATGCAGAGTCTAGCAAGATTTTTGTATGTGGGTCTAGACTCTCCACAAAAGTGTGGTCTAAAACTTCATTAGGCTGCTGATAATGAGAGTAGTCTCTCAACAACGACTTGAATCTCTCCCAAACCAAGTTAAAGATTTTCCTCTGGCCTTTACTTGAAACTGAATATTTCACTTCTCAGCCTCGTTGTTTTACCTGAGGGGAAGAATCGGATAAGGAACTTACGGGCTAAGTCATCCCATATGGTGATGGAGTTTGGTGGCTCTGCCTTCAACCACCTTTTGCCTCTCCCAACAGTGAAAATGGGAAGAGGGTCAATCTCACATAGTTAGTCAACACTTCAGTGGGGATGAAGGTGTCACTAATCTCCAGAAAGTTCTACAGGTGTTGTTGTGGGTCCTCATGTGCCATCCATGTGAATTTCCTACTGGAATGCAGCAACTGCACCATATTCTATTTGAGCTCAAAATTACCTCCAGGCTTCGGTCTGCGGATATTAGAAGTAACATTCATCGTGAGTAGGATTTCCACTTCGCGCACTGGTCTGGCTGCCTGCTCAGCTAGTGGAGTTTCTACTAGTGGAGCCTGTGGAAATAGCGGAATAGGATTTTGAAGAACTTTCCTCCTCAATAGATGCAACTACTGCTTAGGCTCCAATTACGACTCCACCAATTCTCTCTTACGTGCCAACTTGCTGCCAAGAAAACCTATTACCTGCAAAGTAAATAACCAAGACCTAGTTTTTAACATTTAAGAAAAAATTAAAAATAATACAAAAATAAGAAATTCACCAAATATTGCAGTCCCCGACAACGGTGCCAAAAACTTGTTGCGCTCCAACGCACGCGCAAGGGTACGCGGTCGTACAAGTAGTAAAGTGACTCTTTAAAAACCGGATATTGAACCCACAAGGACTAGACTTTTTAGTGAATTACAATTTTAAGTATCACTTTAAATTTCAAAAGTGCTAGTTCTCAACATTTAAAGTTTGTTGGTTTCTAAATCTAAGTGCAATCACAAAATAATTCAAAAAATAATATTAAGAAGCATCTAGAGTTAAGGCCAAACAATCATGCAATGCTACATTCGTATAGGTTCAAGTATGTGATTTCGTTTATTGTCTCACAAGATAAATGCAATGTTAATGATCTTTTGAACCTCTAAACATAAGAGAATTATCCTCACAACTACATTGTTGAGCAGGTATGTGACAATCTAATTCATAAGCAATTATCTACGTGGAGTGATTTACGGGGTTAATGCCCTAGGTTATGGACTCTCAAACCCCTAACCTTTTAACCTAGAATTAACTTCACAGCTATGTCTATGAGTGGTGATGTGACAACTCAATCCCAAGTGTCTCGCTATCTTTCCATTTATTAACCAAGCGAGGTGAATTAGGTATATTTTATAAATTATTTATATTGATAATAATATTTATATCTTTGTAAATTAAACTATTATATTATCTATTTATTAATTTATTTTACAAGTGTAATAAATCAAACTATTATACTATCTATTTATTAATATATTTTACAGGTACAGTATTTTCATTAATGTAATAGCAGCTAATTTTAATTTCATCCAATTTATTTAAAATCTGGTCACTTTCTTTCAAATGTATGTCAATTGTAGCCTCTTTTAATCTTATCTAGCTACTATTTAAATACAAATTAAATTCTGCACATCTAATAATCCTAAACCCGCTCCGTGACCCACAAATCCAACCCATTAACTAACTTTTGATCTCAGCCGTTTATCTAATTTAATCAAATGGCTGAGATGAAACCCTAACTTATTTTCCTTATTCATCAATATACCCCCCAAAACCCTAAGGAACTCACAAATTTTTCCCCTCATCCACCGCACACCTCGCCTCATCTTCTCCCATTTCTCCATCCGTCCGTAAACCACCACTAGCGAGCCACCATATAAAAAGCACCGCCACCAAAACTCCCCTCTTTTATACTCTCTTCCCATTCCTTTCTCCTCCAGCCGCCACTCTTCTCCCTTCTCCATTTTTCATTTCCTCCAGCGAACAGCACCGCACCACAAAACCAACACCACTAGTCGCACATCACCACTGCCCCGATCGGCGGGCTACAAAGTCGCAGACCTCACCTCTCTCGGCCTCTCCTCTCCTGGTCGTTATTTTTTTTCTCTCCTCCCAGTCGCTTCCCTCCTTCCTCACCTCTCTCCTCTCACCTTTACCCAGTCGCCAACGAACAGCTATCATGGTCCTTGGCCACCATTGAACCCGTTTACTCGATACCGGACAGATTCTTATGGATCCGTCTTCGCTGTGATCTATTAGTGTGTGTATGTTTATTTAATTACCTCTCTGTCCAGATCCGTAATTTCTCTTGGCCGATTATGGGTTTTGAAATTAGTTTCTATTTACTGTTAAGTTTGTTCAATGTCTGTTATTTCTTACGCCTCTATATTTGCATCTTTCCATGTGTAAAAATCCATAAATCTCCATTCAATCTCGTTTAACTTTGACGTTTTATTTAACTTAGTTGTTAGTTATCTTATTCATTTGTGTTTACATGGTATGAATATAAAAATAAATAATAAAAAGGGAACATATTAGATTGTTTCACCCTATGCTTTCGGAATTGCTATGCAGGATTTTCAGAAGAAAAAAAAAGGCCTCAATTCATTCCTTCTCAAACTTATTCTGGACAATTTATTGAATATCCTAGTTGCTTTATTTGACATCAGTTCCTAGAGTGATATGGCAGTATAATTGATTTGATTTTCCTTTTCCTCTAATTTTTGGTTCATGATTTGTTAAATCAAAAATCATAGTTGGGTAGACTGATGTATGAATGTATATTCTAAACCCTTAACATAGTGATTTTGTTTTGTCATTGATGCATATGCTAACAAATAGGTAACTATGTTGTATTCCCTTCTTTTCTTAATTAGCTGACACCGTCTATGGTACTTACTCTTGTTTCATTAATTTTATAGCTTAAGAGTAATCCTGTATCTGCACATTTTAGTAAAAGACCGGATGATCTATTTCTTTTATTATTTTTGATTCCATGATAGCATTCTCCCCATACTAATTATGGTATTTTAGGTTTTTGCTCGATAAACTCATTTCTCTGTTCATCATGGTAAATCATATATTGCTTATTTATACAAGATAACTTTAACACTCATGTATTTGCGAGGAATATAATCTCTGAAAATATTATACTTCCTTTCAACCATGTAATACACTCTAGAATTGGATAAATTATGGTATAAAAGTGACATATTTTGTGCTTGACTATTTTATAGTGTCATAATTTACTCTTTCTAGAATAATGGATAGTCCTTACTTGAATGTTTTGGCAAGATTATGATATTTATTCATTAAAGGAGAATAAATGTGATTGATTAATTAAAGGAGGTCTTAATTCGATATCTATTTATATTAAATTGTCGATTCTCTTTATGAAAAGCCTGTGTGGTTGATTTTTTTCCTTCCTTAGCTGATTAGTACATCATTTAATTATGTATGAATGATTCTATTTAAGGAAACTCATGGGATGATTTTCCTTTCCCTTTTTCATGAAATAATTTAGTACATGATTATTATGGTAAATTCTGATTAGCTTTTAGGCATTCAAATTTGCTTTTACTAATTAAAGAATAAATATCCTTTGATTAATTCTCCCATTTTTATCTCTTTTCCTTTAACCCCTCTTAATGATTTAACTATATAAACATGCATTCTCCCTTCTTTTTGAAGAAGAGGGAGGAATACTACTATCCCTCTAGCAACATAACATCCAACCCGTACTTGGTTCTTTAAGCAATACAACTTTACTATCTTTTCTTTAGCATCCCAACATCATCGGAATAATTTTCTTTCTCTACCTTGACACTCAAATAGACTGCTTTATATTTGAGATTCTTCTTTAGTTTCTCTACTGTTCATTATCGAGATTCGTCGGTATCCACCGTATTTTCTTATTCTTTAATCTGCCTCAACGGTTAGTCCATCCAGTTATGCAACTTTGATTTATTAAAGTTCCCTCATTATTGTATGTTTAATGTGTGTACTTACTTGATTGGAAGTTCTCGGTATATGCTTACTGTTTACTCATACACACACACACACACACGCCACTGTTTCTGTATATACACATGTTGTTTGCGTTTGTTTAGTCTTTGGTAGCAGGTATTCCTTTTCATAGGTTCGAGATCATGAAGAGTTCGCTCGGGTTCGAATGGGAAATGGGGAATCCTTTAGCATAAATTTGTTTTATTTTTTTATTGTTTTTATTTCTTTGTTATTTATTGTCTGATTAAGTATGTGTAATAATTGTACAAACGCTGATAATAGTGAAAAGGGAATGTTAAAAGGGGTCTGGGAATTATGTGCTAGTTGTTTTAACTTTATTTTTTAAAGCTTCTTATAAGTTCTCATTATTATTTGTTATTTATTTATTTTGAGGGAAAATTCAAAAAACAATTCTCTCTATTTGAATTAGACAGTGTGTTTCATAATTAAATAAACACTATCCTTTAACATATAGTTATTGGAAAAGTAGAAGAAATTACGAGGTTTAATTTCGAGTCTTTTAAAATTAAGCCGAACCGTTTCCTCGAAAGTAACACCAATCCAAAGATTTTAAAGTATTAGTGTGTATTTATATGTGAATATTTTGTGTGTGCATCTTTACTTTATTATTATTATTATTGTTGTTGTTGTTGTTGTTGTTGTTGTTGTTGTTGTTGTTGTTATTGTTATTATTTTTAAACTTTAAGGCCGACCTTCAATTAATTTATTGCTAAAGTTGAGGGCCACGATTCATAATATCGTGATCATCCCGATAAAAGCAACAAACATTTTTAGATTTTTTTAAAAAAATATTTTTAAGCCTTGTCTAAAAGTATTCAAGTTTTTATAGAATATTTGTAAATTATAACTTTCCTAGTGTTTTAAATATTTTTGGAGTAATTTATATTTTATATGTTGTGACTTATGGAATAAGTAACAAATTATTAGCGATGTTTTTCTTTATCTTTTCAAATGTCTTTCCTCTCGCTTACTTGAGTATTATTTCTTATTAATAATTGATTTATCACGTTTAGCTTATTTTAGATTGAGACGTTTGTGTAGTAACAACTTAATTTACTCTCAAACTTCATTTATTCTTTGAATGAGGTTAGATTTACGTTTAGTTTTTATGTATTTTATGTTTTGATCACCTAATGTCACTTTTAAAATAATTTAGTTTATGCATAACTTATCTTCTTAAGTTTTAAACATCTAGTCTTATTCCTTCTTTTATATAACAAATGAGTTCGCTCATCTAATTTTAGTTTTGTATGAACTAACTAATTAGCTTAATTTTTATTAGATTGAATATTCATCTTGAAATGATCATTTAGCTTATTTCAGTCCTAAATAATGATTGACCCTACTTAATGACTTAGTTTTCCCACATATTAATGAATTCGGTCGGGAACCACATTTGTTGACCTCGAAAGGTGCCTAACACCTTCCTTTTGAGGTAATTTGAACCCTTGCCCGACTCTGGCGATCTAGGCTAGTTAATTAGACTTACTAATATAGTTAGCTTAATACGGTGCCCTAATTCACCATAATTTTTTAGGTGGCGGCTCTTCATTCCAAATAATCCTAAAAGAGTTGCCACATGTTGAGTTTCTTTTTTCGCAAGAAAAATGGGGCACGAAAGCATGGCGACTCTGCTGGGGATTTTAGGTTACTAACCATAACGGTTTCGTTCTTATGTGGGGTTTTATATTTTTTATGCTTGTTTTATTAAGGTCCATAAGATTATCTTTTCTGTATCTTATGTTTTTTTCATATTTGTGTGATTTTTTTATATCTGATTTTGTGTTTTTATTTTCTTCTTGCTATAATTGATTTTCTTTCATATTTGAACCTTTTTCTCTATATTATTTTTAAATATATGACTAACAACTTTTAGAATTCGGTATTAGTGCATTCTATTTTTCCGTATATATCTTCATGTTACTTGTATCTCTAACTCTCTCACTACATACTTGATAACGGTTGCGTGGTTTCATGGCTATTCACTGTTAATACCCGTATCGGGAAATGTCTTGTGGATTGGTCGATCAACGATGCGTCGACGTCCATGAGCTTTCCCACTCTCAAGTTATGCACTTGAGAGAACCGTGTCTATACCCACTCATAGTTAAATCCTGAAAATAATGTCTGCATAATTTGTGTGCATTTTTGTATTTATTTTCTAGAATAACTTATTTTCTCTCATATGTAACCTTTTTCTTTGTTGCCTTTATTTGTTTCCTTATTTAAAATATTTCTTTTACATGATTAATCTACTTACTTGATCCGTTTATATGTTTCCATGTTAATATTTAATTCCTTTCAATTATTTCTTTATTTGTTTCCTGAAATAAGTTATTTTCTGTAATATTTTCTTTATTTGTTTTCGTATTTAAAATATTTCTTTTACCTGATTGATCCATTAACTTATTTCCTTTATATGTTTCCTTGTTAATGTTTAATCTTTTCGGTCATTTTATATTTATTGGGTTCTTAACTGCTTACGTATTTAATTATATACTAATTGCTATATAGTTGCATATAATTTTCATTTCACTTCTACTTCTCCAACTTGGGAACTCCTCACTTTCACACATTGTACACGCGAGTTGTGCTTTGCACTTCTCCAAAATCCTTTCAAAAAAACTCATTTAGAGAGTTAGCATTTGCATGGGGTGAATGGATAGTTTTACTACCATGTGATCACGTGCCTTCTTTCATAAGAAAGTCTTTCAGTCCGTGTCTACCCAACCCTTAGAATTTACATTAAGTCATGCACGTATTATCCCTAGGAGGTCTCGATATCCTTGGTGTATGGAGATCATTAGTTTGACTTTGCCCAAAGTCCAAAGAGGTTTATAATCTCAAAAGGACATTATCATATTTATTTGCATTTTTTCTTTTTTGAGAGATAAATACACCTAAATATGTGGACTATTTGCTCCTTAGGTGGGAAGGGTAAAACTAACATTTTGATGCAAGTGTTCGGCACAAAGTTATATCATGTAAGCTAGGAAGAAGACAAAGAAGGAAGAGTATTTCCATTTAGGCTATAGATTTATTTTTGTAATTTATTTCTTGTAATATTTCATTATGTAAAATAAAGCAATAATTTATATATGTATTTGGGGATTTTAGTGGAGCAAGTGGAATGATACATCAGTGCATATTTGTCTCTCAAAATGCGCTAGGCCTACCTCTGGCACGAAAGAGGCCCCCAAAATTAGGAAACGTATTAATGTGTTTTATCTTTTATCTACAATATGAAACATATTAATGTGCTTATTTACTTTAATCTTTTATCTACAACATGTTATGCTCCAGTTTCTTTACTGATTTTATTTTTCTGCTTATTGTTTATCTTGATTATCCCCCTTCCTAAGGTTGATTTGAGCATAACTGCCCGCCATACCTTTCTCCTAGTCGGTTCACCAAAGTAAGAAAGAAAATGAATGACAGTAACAGTTCAGCAGATAGATTTGATACGACCGCCCCAAGAGATTCCACGGAGAGTTTAGAGAGGAGATATCCACCTGAATATAATGATATGATAATAAGGATGGAACAAAGGATTTTGAAACTTCAAAGGAAATTATCTCGAGTTTGTAATGCAACCAACCTGTCGATCCCACTGGAAACTTCGTTAGAATAGTAGACTGAGATTCATGCTCCTACCAAGCCTCATGTCGCTTATATGAGTATACCTCTGTCATCCCATCAAGTCTCATATCCTCAAAACAATTCTAGACGTATCTACTCGCTTCCTCAAAGTCATATACATTATCTGCACAATGCATACCCGACTTCATCAAATGTATACTAGAATCAAACCACTTCACAAATACCACCCACCATATCTCATGTTCATTACTTACCTCCCACATCCACATCCAACATGTCTTACGCCCATTCTCTTGGAAATCATACCTTAAACCCCGTTTACATTGAGACTGCTCCGCTCACTCATCACTTAGGTGAATTTAGACTCTTTGAGAAAGATAGGTTGATACAGACTATGGATGAAGAGCTAAAAAAGATAAACAGTAGACTACAAAGTGTTGAAGGCACCAAGGGGATAACGGATCTAGATTATGAATACCTATGCACACACCCCGATGTTGAGATACCGGAGGGGTACAAACCTCCTAAGTTTGAATTATTTACAGGGGCCAGTGATCCAAGGACCCACTTAAGATTATATTGTGATAAGCTGGTAGGAGTGGGACGAAATGAGAAGATAAGAATGAAACTCTTCATGAGAAGTTTGACCGGTGATGCTCTTAGCTGGTACGTAGAGCAAAACCCAAAAAAGTGGGTTACTTAGGCAGAGACGGTCGCAGCTTTTGGGAGCGTTTTGGGTTCAATACAGAAAATGCACCAGATTTGCATTACATTCAAAACTTGAAAAGAAAGTCTACAGAGACATTCAGGGAATATACAACCCGTTGGAGGTCCGAGGCCGCCAGAGTGCAACCTCCAATGGAGGAAGTTCAAATGAAGGATATCTTCATGCGGAATCTGGACCCGCAAGTATATGATAGGTTGATGATGGTAAGTGAGAAGAGCTTTGCCAAAATCATCAAATTAGGCGAAAAGATTGAGGACGGTATCAAGAATGGTAACATTATCGATTGGGAAGCACTATAAGCAGCTAATAAGACTTTGCAGCCTGGTAGGATTACTGAAAATAAGAACATGAAAGAGGTGAATGTCGAATCGCCTACAGAAGGGTCAAAAACTACTTGGAACTACCAAGAACCTCCACTCCTATACTAAGTGCCTCCATTTCCAGCACCAACATACAATCACCCAATGTTGTTCTACAACCCTTCTACTTATCCTGTCCATAATGTGCAACCCACACATTTTTAGTTTCCTCCACCGGCATTCCAAAGGCCACCAGTTTATCAAAATCCACCAAATCAACCATCTCACCAGCCCACGAGGCCCCGATCGAATTCATCCAAGTGGTACACCCCTTTGGGTGAGCCTATAACCCAGTTGTATGAGAGATTGAAGGTTGCCGGCTATATCACTCTAATTCCTGCAATAGTGATGGATATACACGCGAAATGGCTCGATCATAATAATATTTATGACTATCATTCAAGGATGAGAGGACACACCACAGAAGAGTGTCAAGCTCTGAAAGATAAGATTCAAGAACTGATTGATGCCAAGGTGATCCGCCCCAAATGAAAGTTGATGCCTGTTACTCTCAGTTTGATTTGATCCTTTATTTTAAAGCTTTTCACTGCTTTTTTTCTGAACTACCTTGAACCTGATTCCCATTTAAGAGGGATACGTAGGCGTCTCTGTGGGACTCGGTCTATATCTTAATAAAATCTCCTTCTTCCCTTTGTTGAGAGGGTCTCAACAATTCTATCAGGTTTTCTATGGTGATATGGTTAACGATCTATAAACTGAGGAAGAATTTTTGAGAAGATATCAAAAATTCCATAGATCAAGCTTTTCTACAGAACTGGGGAAGAATTTTTGAGGCGACTGAAAAAATTCATTTTGCAAAGAAATACAAGGTTTTCCTGAGTCAATAACTGGGGCAGAAATTTTGAGAAGAATCTCAAAATTTCATCAAGATTAAGTCAAAGACCAGGGATTGATTCTTTAAAAGGACGTCTATGAAAAGGCATGACATCCAGCCTGATCATAAGTTTGAATCTCGTGAAATCAGAATAGCAACAGACGAATAGAGGCACAAATCAACCTCCCCCCTTTTAAATCTTATGATTTTTCTTTGAGCACAGGAGCAATAGGTACCAAATTTTCAATCATTTTATATACCATCAGGATTTATGAAGGTATCAACGGTAAAGCTAAACTACTTGAAGCTCGTCCATGAACGGGATTAAGCAATATCCTTTTAGTAAGTTATTCGAAGCTAAACACTATTTTACTTAAAGTTGAGTATTATTGTTTTGATTTCTCAATGGGTTAAGCACTACCCTCTAATTTTTAAGGAATAAGCACTACCCTCAAATTTTTAAGGGCTAAGCACTGCCCTATGGGTTAAGCACTACCCTAAATTTCTTTTAAGGGCTAAGCACTGTCTTATGGGTTAAGCACTACCCTTAATCTTAGGGGCTAAACACTGCCCTGTGGGTTAAGCGCTACCCTAAATTTTTTTTAGGGCTAAGCATTGTCCTATGGGTTAAGCACTACCCTCAATAAGCATTGTCCTATGGGTTAAGCACTACCCTCAATTTTAAGGGCTGAGCACTGTCCTTTGGATTAAGCACTACCTCAATTTTAAGGGTTGAGCACTGTCTTATGGGTTAAGCACTACCCTCAATTTTAAGGGCTAAGCACTACCCTCCAATCTTTAAGGTTAAGCACTATCCTTTCAAATTTATTTGAGCTAATCGTTAATTTCGCAAAAATATTATCTTATGCTTATTGACTAATTATTTTTATCCAAAGTTTGCAGGCTACTATTGTGTTATTTCAAATTATTCTCGTGATTTTGAATCAAGCTACTATCATGCTACTTTCAAGTTCCTATGCTGTTTTGCCACTCTTATGATACTCTCAAACTCTCAAGCTACTTTTGAGTTATTTTGTTTCTTTAAGCTACTATTTTACTACTTTTGAGCTACTATTATTGTGCTACTTTCATTCTTTTGATTTCTGGATGGGTTAAGCGCTACCCTTCAAATTTTAAGGCTAAGCATGGTCCTACTGTTTTGACGTTGTTTGGGTTAAGCATCACCCTCTCAAAGTTATCCAAGTACGCTTTAATTTCCCAAATTTATACATTATTGTCTCTGCACGTCATCGTTTATTCATTCATTTAGTTATTCTTAAGCTCTACCATTTTCATCGCATATTACTTAGAAGCAATTTCCGTTTTCATCTCGCCTTTCAATTTTTTACCTTTCAAATTAGCCCTCCTTCTGATATTACCATATTTTGATACGAAAGGAATAATTTTGTCTATCTCTCTTATCTCTCTATTCTTATCACCTCGTACTACTTTCGCCTTTATTCCAGCCTCGTTCCGTCAATTTCTTTGGAGATCTGTTTCGACCCTTAAAATTACCTCTTTTACGTAATTGTTTAGTTCGCACTCATAATATTTTAATGAGTAATTTTGCGTAATTATTTCAAATTATAATTTTTAAAATGTTTATTTATATTTTATTCTCAACTTTTTAATTTCTTAATATTATGTAATTATGTCATATATAGTATATTATGTATTAATATGTATGCAAACATACCTTTAATTAAACAAGTTCTTATTTAAAAATATATAATTTTACCTAAATTTTATAAAATATTTACATAATTATACTTGAATAATTTTACTTGAATTTTATAAATTATTTATATTGATAATAATATTTATATCTTTGTAAATTAAACTATTATATTATCTATTTATTAATTTATTTTACAATTGTAGTAAATCAAACTATTATACTATCTATTTATTAATTTATTTTACAAGTGTAGTATTTTTATTAATATAATAGCAGCTAATTTTAATTTCATCTAATTTATTTAACATCTGGCCACTTTCTTTCAAATGTATGCCAATTGTAGCCTCCTTTAATCTTTTCTGGCTACTATTTAAATACAAATTAAATTTTTTCCATCTAATAATCCTAAACCCGCTCCGTGACCCACAAATCTGACCCATTAACAAACTTTTGATCTCAGCAGTTTATCTAATTGAAATTAAACCCTAAATTATTTTCCTTATTTATCAATATACCCCCCATCAGACCGTACACCTCACCTCATCTTCTCTCATTTCTCCATTCGGTCGTAAACCACCACTAGCGAGCCACCATATCAAAACCACAGCCACCAGAACTCCCCTCTCTTCTACACTCTTCTCGTTCCTATCTCCTCCCGCCGCCACTCTTCTCCCTTCTCTGTTTTTCGTTTGCTCCAGCGAACAGCACCGCACCACCAAACCAACACCGCCAGTCGCACATCACCACTGCCCCGACCGGCGGGCCATGTTGTTGTTGTTGTCGTTGTTGTTGTTGTTATTGTTGTTGTTGTTGTTGTTGTCGTTGTTGTTGTTGTCGTTGTCGTTGTTGTTGTTGTTGTTGTTGTTGTTGTCGTTGTTGTTATTGTTGTTGTTGTTGTCGTTATCGTTGTTGTCGTTGTCGTTGTTGTCGTTGTCGTTATTGTTGTTGTTGTTGTTGTTGTTGCTGTTGTTGTTGTCGTTGTCGTTGTCGTTGTCGTTATTGTTGTTGTTGCTGTTGTTGTCGTCGTTGTTGTTGTTGTTGTTGTTGTTGTTGTTGTTGTTGTTATTGCCGTTGTCATTGTCATTGTTGTTGTTGTTGTTGTTGTTGTTGTCGTTGTCGTTGTCGTTGTTGTTGTTGTTGCTGTTGTTGTTGTTGTCGTTGTTGTTGTTGTTGTTGTTGTTGTCGTTGTCGTTGTCATTGTCGTTGTTGTTATTATTGTCGTTGTCGTTGTCGTTGTCGTTATCGTTGTTGTTGTTGTTGTTGTTGCTGTTGTTGTCGTTGCTGTTGTTGTTGTTGTCGTTATCGTCGTTTGTTGTTCTTGTTGTTGTTGTTGTTGTTGTTGTTGTTGTTGTTGTTCTTGCTACTGTTGTTGCTGCTACTGCTGTTGTTGTTGTTGTTGTTGTTGTTGTTGCTGTTGTTGTTGTTGTTGTTGTAGTTGTTAATGTTGTTGCTGTTTGTTGCTGTTGTTGCTGTTATTGTTGTTGTTGTCGCTGTTGTTGTTGTTGTAGCTGTTGTTGCTGTTGTTGTTGCTATTGTTGGTGTTCCTGTTGTTGTTGTTGGTGGTGTTCCTGTTGTTGTTGTCGTTGTCGTTGTTGTTGTTGTCGTTGTTGTTGTTGTTCTTGTTGTCGTTGTTGTTGTTGTCATTGTCGTCGTTTGTTGTTGTTGTTGTTGCTGTTGTTGTCATTGTCATCGTTTGTTGTTGTAGTTGTTGTCGTCGTTTGTTGTTGTTGTTGTTGCTGTTGTTCCTGTTGTTGCTGTTGTTGTTGTTACTGTTGCTGTTGTTCCTGTTGTTGCTGTTGCAGTTGTTGTTGTTGTTGTTGTTGTTGTTGTTGTTGCTGTTGTTCCTGTTGTTGCTGCTGTTGTTGTTACTGTTGCTGTTGTTCCTGTTGTTGCTGTTGCAGTTGTTGTTGTTGTTGTTGTTGTTGTTGTTATTGTCGTTGTCGTTGTCATTGTTGTTGTTGTTGTTGTTGTTGTCGTTGTCATTGTCGTTGTTGTTGTTGTTGCTGTTGTTGTTGTTGTTGTTGTTGTTGTTGTTGTTGTTGTTGTCGTTTTCGTTGTCGTTGTCGTTGTTGTTGTAGTTGTCGTTGTCGTTGTCGTTATCGTTGTTGTTATTGTTGTTGTTGCTGTTGTTGTCGTTGCTGTTGTTGTTGTTGTCGTTATCGTCGTTTGTTGTTCTTGTTGTTGTTATTGTTGTTGTTGTTGTTGTTGTTGTTCTTGCTACTGTTGTTGCTGCTGCTGCTGTTGTTTTTGTTGTTGTTGCTGTTGTTGTTGTTGTTGTTGTTGTAGTTGTTAATGTTGTTGCTGTTTGTTGCTGTTGTTGCTGTTATCGTCGTTTGTTGTTCTTGTTGTTGTTATTGTTGTTGTTGTTGTTGTTGTTGTTCTTGCTACTGTTGTTGTTGCTGCTGCTGTTGTTTTTGTTGTTGTTGCTGTTGTTGTTGTAGTTGTTAATGTTGTTGCTGTTTGTTGCTGT